>OZ005738.1:64133339-66912462 GCA_963930755.1 Eudasyphora cyanicolor
AATACATATAAGCCGCAGTGTGTTCGTTGTGCAAATAGAAAATCTGCGCCACAGTCAAAAAACTATTTGAATCCAACGAATCCCCAAAACCTTTCCTAGCCCCAAATACTCCAGATACTTCTCACAACTTAGATCTAAATGAATCAAAAATTTCGATCCTAAAAAATGATTGTTTTTGTAGACAACCCCAAAATAAAATTCTTTACCCAATTAGACCATACCACGAACGGTATGAAAATTATATGAGGAAAAGAAATCTCATTTTTTCTGTATCAGATATTTCTCTGAACTCTTCAAAACGTCAGAAAAGATCCACTCGTCGTCTTCGACAATACTATAAGATGAGAAAAAATTCATCGAAATACGTTATTTCCTCTATAATCAATAACACATCAGATAAAAGGTATACGGTTTATTAGACACCGGTGCTAATATCTCCTGCATAGGAGCTGATTTAGCCAACCATGATTTTTCGAATTATGGCAAATTTTTTCCAGCAAAAGCAAGTGTTCGAACTGCCGATGGAAAGATCCAAAAAACATTAGGATCTATCATAGTCGATTTAAACTTTCGAAATGAAGTTCATTCGTTAAAACTCCTAATCGTTCCATCTATTACCCAAAGGGTCATATTAGGGTTAGACTTTTGGAAAACGTTTTCCTTAGCTCCCGATATTTTTGAAGACACAATAACTACCAACCCACCAGATCAGTCAAGTAAGCCTTTGTCTGAAGTGTCCTGTTTAGAGACGTCCGTCTGTCCGATTGAAAATCTACAGAATTCCACTGAACCTGATGATTACCAATATCCTTTAAATCCAAGCCAAATAATTCAATTAAAGTCCATTATAGATTTATTTCCAAGTTTTGCTAAGCAAGGTTTAGGAAGAACTAGCTATCTGAAACATGAGATAGACGTTGGGGATGCTAAACCGGTGAAGCAACGATTCTATCCTGTTTCTCCCGCGGTAGAGAACTTGATGTTCAAAGAGATAGATCGTATGCTTGGTTTGGGTGTTAAAGAACCCTCCGTTTCGCCTTGGAGTTCTCCCATGCGCCTCGTGGTGAAACCCAACAAAGTCAGACTATGCTTGGATGCTAGGAGATTAAATCAGGTGACGAAAAAAGACGCATATCCGCTACCAAGCATAGAGGGTATATTTGCCAGGTTACCTAAAGCGAACATTATCTCTAAACTCGATCTAAAAGACGCTTATTGGCAAATAGGTCTAGCTGAGGAGGCCAAAGCTCTCACGGCTTTTACAGTGCCCGGAAGACCACTGTATCAGTTCGTGGTGATGCCTTTTGGTCTCTGTACAGCACCCCAAACAATGTGTCGATTGATAGACCAAATAATCCCAGCAGACCTACGATATTGTGTATTTGGATACTTAGATGACCTGGTAATCGTTTCGGAAGATTTTCCAAGTCATTTGTCCGTCTTGGTACGGATAGCAGAGGAATTCCGCAAGGCTAATTTGACACTCAACATCGAAAAGAGTCACTTTTGTGTGACTCAAGTAAAGTATCTTGGGTATGTTATTGGAAATGGTGGTATCAAAACTGACCCCGAAAAAATTGAGTCCATACTCAATTGGCCAATTCCTAAAACTATAAAACAAGTACGGGGATTTCTTGGTCTTGCGGGATGGTACCGACGGTTTGTCGATAACTTCTCCACAATAACGTTTCCAATAACCGAGACTTTATCTACAAAGAAAAAATTTAAATGGACACCTGAAGCCCAAAAGTCTTTTGATACCTTGAAAAGACTGCTTACTACCGCACCTATTTTGTCTAATCCAGATTTCGGTAAAAAGTTTTATTTGCATTGCGACGCCTCCGACTATGGCATAGGGGCCGTTTTGGTACAATTAGACGACGATAGAAACGAAAAACCAATCGCCTTTATGTCCAAAAAATTGAACACCGCTCAAAGAAATTATAGTGTTACCGAGCGTGAGTGTCTCGCAGCAATAGAAGCCATTAAGCGATTTAGATGTTATCTCGAGTTACAGGACTTTGAGGTCATCACAGACCACTCGTCATTGGTATGGTTGATGAAACAGCCAGACCTAACAGGCAGATTAGCCCGCTGGGTTTTCAAATTACAACCTTATAAATTTACCATAAGTCATAGAAAAGGCAAAGAGCATATTGTACCCGACGCCCTTTCCAGACTTTACAGTGACGAGGTTTCAGCAATAGAAAACATAGAACCGGAAATCGATCTAAGCTCCTCCTGTTTTGAAGATCAGGATTACCAAAACTTGCGAAATAAAATTCAGGAAAATCCCTCCAAATATCCGGATATAAAAATCTTGCAAAATTTTGTGTATATAAGAACGGAACATTATTCCGGTATCGAAGACCAGGAGTCACAGGCCTGGAAATTGTGGGTTCCGGAAAATTTAAGAGTGGATGTGATAAAAAGATTTCACCTTTCACCCATAACCGCTCATGGTGGAATGGGAAAAACTCTTGATTTGATACGGCGCAATTTCTATTGGCCGGGTATGGTCACCGACGTGCGAAATTTCGTGAGAGATTGCGAAATATGCAAAGGAACCAAACATCCCAATATTCTTCTAAAACCAGAAATGGGTCGACAGGCTATAAGCAATCGACCATTTCAGCGACTGTATGTCGATATATTAGGTCCATACCCACGATCCAAAAACGGATTTATTGGGATATTTATCGTATTGGACCATTTAACGAAATTTCATTGGTTGTGTCCTTTAAAAAAGTTCACCACAGGACCTATTCAAGACTTTTTAATCAAACAGATTTTTCATGTATATGGGGTACCTGAATATATTATTAGTGGCAATGGTTCACAATTCAAGGCCAATGATTTCAATGCTTTACTGACATCACTAGGCATTAAACACATATATACCGCGTTATATTCACCGCAATCAAACGCGTCCGAGCGTGTGAACAGATCGATTATAGCCGGAATAAGAGCATATTTAAAAAATGATCACCGAATGTGGGACGAACATCTTAGCCACATTAGCTGTGCGTTAAGAAATTCGGTGCATCAAGCGATAAAATGTTCACCCTATTTCGCTACATTTGGGTTCCACATGATCACTCATGGGGATACGTATTCTTTACTGAAAAATTTGAAGATTTTAGAAGAACCTTCTGCTGCTTTAGAACGCTCAGATCAATTGCAGCTCATAAGAATAGAGTTGAAGAAACATATCTCTAGTGCGTATGATACCAATAGAGAGCAATATAATCTACGTACCAGACCGATTTCTTACACAGTTGGCCAAATTATATATAGAAAAAATTTCGCTCAAAGCAATTTTGAGAAAAAATTTAATGCAAAATTAGCGCCAGTATATCTTCCAGCTCGTGTTAGAAAAAAAGTAGGTAACGGTTACTATGAACTTGAGGACTTAGATGGCAAGATCATAGGAACCTATCATGCCAAAGACTTGCGACCCTAAAGTTATATTTTCTATACGTTTATTCCTGCTAATATTTGTATCTAAAAGATAAATATTATCCGGTTTGTAGAGAATGTGAAGTAATGAATCGGGCACCAAACAAGCGTGAGCGAGAGTAGCCGAGTTGGCTAGAGTGCGCTTACGCAGGTTTAAACTGACGTCGCAGGTTCAATGCGCATCTCAGCGATTGCATTTTTATTTTTTTTTCTAGTTCGACTGTTTTCTTCGCTTGCACTGTCCAGTCAGTGGCTGCCTTAAGTGAGCGCAATTCTAAGCAACAGGCACGGCAGCAAAGTTGATTTTAGAATTGCATAGACTTAAGCGCAGACGAAGGGTCATAAAATTTTATGACTTTGTCAATATGTATGTTTGTCAGTATAGGCAGGGTATAAGTAATGCGTAAGTGCATTGCTGAATATTCGAGAGTTAATGAGAGAGGGTAATAAAAATATATAACACCTATATATATCTATATATATATATATACCTATATATATATATATACTCGTATATATATTGATCCGTATATATATATATATATATTTATATGTAATGGAACTAGTTTTGTCTACATGCCTTCTTGGCTGGTGATGCGAATCAGATTCGTTCTTTTGGTTCTTCACTCTTAGACAAAACACATCCACTACTCCAGACCAAACAGTAATTGATTTCTTATAATTAAATATTAAAAGTATAGTGTCAAGTGCTACATTTATATCAGACTAATCATACCATACAATTATTACTTTAAAATGTTACGACGTTTGAAAATTTAATTTTGTAAGGAAATCTAAGGTAAATCTTCGTCACATTTTGTGGTTTTCAAAAAAATAATAATTATATATATATAGGATTTTATTGTGACCGACCTTTGGACTTTCCTTAACAATCACGGAAATTTATGTAAAGTGATCAAACCGATAATCCCCTCCCATAACCTAATTCGTGCAGCGATTTACCGGGAAGTTGTGAAAAGTCTCCTCACTACCACGGAATCTAAAGGAGTCTGTGGGAGTGAGATTCCCATTTTTTTTGTTGGCTGCATATCTTATATCACGGGACAAGCGTTGTATAACATAACCAAATCGTTTTCACATAACCTGGCACCACCAATTTCCATCTACTTGGAGCAGTGTGGTAACGTTCATCAGAACTCAGCACTGATCACTACATCTACGATCACCGGCTTCTTCAGGAGAGTCAAAAGGAGTCTTGTTTTCTAGAAAAGTGCAAATATAAGTCACTTTTTTAGTTGGCCACATTGCATAACCTGCAGCACGGAGCCAACATTGTGTAACCGAACTAAGTGTTTTTACATAACCTGCTTGGAGCAATCACCTTCGAGCCTTAATTCTTCGCTTTATATACTACGGGGAACGATTTCTTTCCGCATATTTTCCGGAAACAGGTTGAATTCCATAGCACCCAAAATGAACGAATGCCACTTGTGAAACCCCATATTGAAATTTGGTGCCGTCAACAGTCATTAATTATGGGAAAAACCATAAATTAGCTGTATTTCAACTTTCATATGAGAATCCAGCCACAAATACCAGCAAATAAACAAAATACCTCGGATGGAAGAGGTCATCTTTGACCGCTTGAAGAAAAACGGAATCAACGCCTTAGATTAAGATGAAATTAAAACATAAGTATTAGTAGATAATTCCAGAGCTTTCAAATTATTATATTTAGCATAATTTCCATAAGCAAAATTTTAATTTTTTTTACTTCGATCCCTTCAGGAGTCTCATCGGAGCAGAACAAGATCAACGAGGCCTCGGAGTTCGTCTGTAAGTTTCATTGAAATTGGTGAGTGTTTTTCTTTGCTAACTAATGTATTTAAAATTTTGCTTATGACACAGTGAATAGAGTTTGAAATCCTAGAATAATTAAGTAGTGACTTCGTCTTATAAGATTACATAAAAGTTCAATATTTTTTCAAAAATTCATAAGTTCTGGCTAAAATACTTATGTGGATCGAATAATTTCGACCAGTGTTTAGGTACAAGAACTCTATAAAATTTAATTTTTCAATTGAAGTTCCATAAAATTTCATATTAATGTTCATAGAACTAAATAACCAAGTTCACTTTTTTTTATTCCGTTAAATAACCTTTACTTCAATTGTATTATCCCCCTTAAAATCACTTTAATAGAACTTCGTGACTAATTTTTAAAATGTTAGTATAAAATAGTTGGGAGAATTGAGGAAAGAGTTATAAATTTCTTTAAGTTTTTTTTAATACTGAAATGCTTATAATTATTCTCCTATAGAGTTTAAGACAATTAATGTTTTTGTTTTAATATGGGTTTCCATTATACATATAATAAATTATCTGAATTTCGATTTTCTAAAATGAAGGTGTAAATTCTTTTTTAAAGTTTTCTTACGGTGGTGAGGTAGGCTTTAGGTAATATTTTCGTTTGGGGTCTTAAAGTAATTGTTGCCTATTAAGACCACGGTAGGGCAGGGTTTTGAGGCTGAACTCCACCGTCATCTGGAGTCTGTTTGATAGGCTTTGACTGACCTCTTTGTTATTTTTCAAATCTGATCTGACAGGGGCGAAGCAAGTTAGATCAGAATTTAGTCCACCCAAAGTAGTATTTTTCCAATTTTTCCTGGGAGTCTATAATAATTTTTATTTATGGCGGAATTGTTAGATTTCCGTGAACAAAGAAGGACCGAACCCCCCACACGGCTGCTAGCTAGCGTTTTCAATGGCTCCCTTTAACTTCTTTGTCCGGCAAACTATAACATCTTTTCAATTCCCATCTATTCTGACAATTCTTGTTCAAGGAACAGATCAGTCGGTTGCCTGACTGGTAGGTGTAAATGCCAATAATAAAGAAATATGATTTGAACATTACAACTTCCAACTCTGCTATTAACACATGTTAAATTTTGTTTCGATCTGGCAACTCCTTCATATAGAAACAGGTGTTCACAAAAGACGCATCCGCATTTTTTACAATGGAAAAATTAGAAATGCGTGGTGTCATTAAATATTTACATAAAAAAGGTTTATCGTTACAAGAAATGCATAATGATATGGTGAATGTGTTAGGTGAAAGTGCTCCTTCATATGTAACAGTAAAAAATTGGGTTGCTGAATTTAAACGTGGTCGTACAAGCATTGAAGATGAACCACGTAGTGGACGTCCAAAAACAGCAACAACAACAGAAATTGTAGCCAAAGTGCATGATATGGTATTAAGGGCCTGTTTCTGTAACTTATTTTCGTTCGTTTACGGAGAACGATCAAAAATCTCTCAACTATTACTTGAATTCTATAAATCGCAGGTTAAAAATATTTTAGGTACGAGCTCTTTACGTGTTTTTTTTTATAGACACACCGAATTATAAACAGCTGTGACTTATAGATTTCTCGGAATAATTGAGTGATTTTTGATCGTTCGCCGTAGACGAACGAAAATATGTTACAGAAACAGGCCCTAAATGATCGACGAATAAAAGTGCGTGAAATAGCTAATATCATGGGCATCTCAAATGATCGAGTCCATTTAATTTTGCATGAAGAACTACAGATGAACAAGTAAGAAAGTTTCAGTCGGGTAAACCGACTAAGGTATACCCTCACTTTGTGAGTAATGTAATATATAACATTACACCAATAAATCTGTCAATTTGTGTGGGAGGTACCAGAAGGGGTTTTCCAAATACACATATTTTTCGGTAAACAGTACATTCTTAAATACATTGCATTGTGCTGAACTATAAGCGTTTGTGTGCACTGGTATGTTAAAGTTACGAGCTATGTAATTTTGGTATGATTTGGTCATTTTGTGTGGGAGGTACAAAAAGGGGCGGGGTGATAACGCCCACTTTTTACAGGACTATAGGCACTACAACAGCATTACACTGTACAAAATTTCAAGTATTTGTATGCACTGGTATTAAAGTTACAAGCCGTTTACTTTGGTACGAAACGGGCCATTTGTGTGGGCGGTACCAAAAGGGGCTGTACAATGATGCCAATTTTTTACCGGACTATAGGCGCTACAAAAACATTATACTGTAGAGAATTTCAAGCATTTTTATGCACTTGTATTAAAGTTATAAGCAGTTAAATTTTGATGTAAAATGGTCCATTTGTGTGGGAGGTACCAAAAGGGGCATGCCAACTTCACCCATTTTCTCGAGTTAATAGCGACTAATATACTAATATTATGTGCAGAATTTCAAAAGATTCGAATAAGTAGTCTATCGGTTACTCCTTTCGAGAGTTATCGTGCGCACCAGCCAGCAGACAGACAGACAGACAGACGGACGGACATTGCTCATTCGACTTAAAATGACCCAAAACGGATTTCCTCAGAACATACTTAGGATCTTAGATCACTCCTTCGATGTGTTACACTTTTTTCCGTAGCAAATGATATATACCCCTCGTCACACTAAAGTGAGGGTATAAAAAGCTTTCTGCAAGATGGGTGCCGCACTTGTTAACAGTCGACCAAAAACGCATAAGAATGAACATTTCTCAAGCTTGTTTGGATCGTTTTAAGCGAAATAAAATGGATTTTAAGCGTCGTTTCATAACTGTTGATGATACATGGATCCACCACTATACTCCAGAGACAAAAGAACAATCCAAACAATGGACTGAAGCTGGAGGAAGTGCCCCAAAGAAGGCAAAAACAATTCAATCGGCTGGTAAGGTTATGGAAACGGTTTTTTGGGACTTCAAAGGTGTTTTATTGATTGACTATCTGCAAAAGGGTAAAACAATAAATTCAGAGTACTATTGCAACCTTTTGGATCAATTAAATGTACAAATTCGAGAAAAACGTCCTGGCAAAATACACAAAAAAATAATTTTTCATCAAGACAACGCACCAGCGCACAAGAGTGTTTTAACAATGGCTAAAATCAACGAATTAAAGTACGAGTTGCTTGACCACCCACCTTATTCTCCTGATTTAGCTCCCAGTGACTTTTACCTGTTCCCAAATCTAAAAAATTCCTTGCTGGCAAGCGTTTTACCTCAAATGAAGATGCAATTACAGTTGTGAACCACTATTGTGAAGACCTTGAGGAAAACTATTTTAATCAAGGGATAGAATTGCTAGATAAGCGTTGGACTAAGTGTATTGAAGTTTCAGGAGATTATATTGAAAAATAAAAATATTTCTGAAAAACTAACTATTCTCTTTCATTGATAGGCTAAGAAGTTTCCGAACCGCCCTCGTATGTTGTTAAATCTAACTACACAAGTGGTTAATCAACTTCAAATACAAGTCGCTCGTGTGGATACTATCTTTTCTATGTTAGAAGTATAATGGCGTCCAATTATCAGAATAGCGTAAATACTAAGAACCTTAAAATAATACAAATAAATGTAAATTCTATAATTAAAATAAGTCGCAGACATGAGCTTCAAAATTTTCTTGATGATTACGATCCACATATAGTTTTATTAAACGAGACAAAATTAAATTCTAGGCATAAACTAAGTTTTCACGGGTATAAAATTATTAGGAAAGACAGACCAGGATCAGTAAGAAGAGGAGGTACAGCCATATTAATTAAAGACCATATTAACCACATGTGCTACGAAAATCGTACTATAAACTCACTAGAACATCTAGAATGTTGTGTAATCAGAATACCAATTAGAGGAAACAGAAACTTGTTTATAATTTCTGCTTACTATCCAGCAGGAAGTAATAGTAACAGCATAAAAACTGATCTATATAAAGTATTTGGTTCAATGAAAATACACGATCGTAACAATTATTACATCCTAGCCGGAGATCTGAACTGTAGACACATCAACTGGGGAAATCAAACAAATAATCCGAGGGGAAATATGTTGCATAAATGGCTAGACGATTACGAAATAGAATTTAGATGCAAATTATATGCGTCCACTTTACCATCGTTCCCCAGATGTGGATCCTTCTTAGATATTTGTATAGCTGACTCCAGAATCCTCATATATATTGAAAACAATACCCTAAACTGTCTAAAAACGATAAACTACGACAGCGATCACAATGCATTGGAAATCAACGCAACATTGAGTCATGAAAACGATGTACTTACATATTTCAAGGAAAAGTCGTTACTTCAATTCAATTTTAACAAGTAAGAAAGTTTCAGTCGGGTAAACCGACTAAGGCATACCCTCACTTTGTGAGTAATGTAATATACATATAACATTACACTAATAAATCTGTCAATTTGTGTGGGAGGTACCGGAAGGGGTTTCTCCAAATACACCTATTTTTCGGTATACAGTAGATTCTTAAATATATTGCATTGTGCCGAACTATAATCGTTTATGTTCACTGGTATATTAAAGTTACGAGCTATGTAATTTTGGTATGATTTGGTCATTTTGTGTGGGAGGTACAAAAATGGGCGGGGTGATAACGCCCACTTTTTACAGGACTATAGGCACTATAACAGCATTACACTGTAAAAATCTCAGTATTTGTATGCACTGGTATTAAAGTTACAACCCGTTCACTTTTGGTACAAAACGGTCAATTTGTGTGGGAGGTACCAAAAGGGGCTGTACAATAACGCAAATTTTTTACCGGACTATAGGCGCTACAAAAACATACTGTAGAAAATTTCAAGCATTTTCATGCACTTGTATTAAAGTTATAAGCAGTTAAATTTTGATGCAAAATGTTCCATTTGTGTGGGAGGTACCAAAAGGGGCATGCCAACTTCACCCATTTTTCTCGAGGTAATAGCGACTAATATACTTATATTATGTGTATAATTTCAGAAGATTCGAATAAGTAGTATATAAGTTATTAAAGAATCAATATTTCACTAAATTTTAACCCTTTGTGTGGGAGGTACCAGAAGGAGTAGAACAATATGGCCCATCTTTGAACTCATTCGGAGATAGATAAAAATATTAGCGCATACCAAATTTGAAGTCAATCGGTTAGTCCTTTCAAGAGTTATCGTGCGCACCAGCCAGCAGACAGACAGACCGACAGAAAGACAGACGGACATTGCTCATTCGACTTAAAATTACCCAAAACGAATATCCGCCGAACATAGTTGGGGTCTTAGGTCACTCCTTCGATGTGTTACACTTTTTTCCGTAGCAAATGATATATACCCTCGTCACACTAAAGTGAGGGTATAAAAATACAAATTGGAAAAGATTTGAGGCCAATATAATGAAGAACAGGGACAGTTTTCCCAAAATTCCAAACAATAGAAATCTATTGAGGTATTCATTGAAGATTTAAATAATTTAATTATGCTATGCATAGCGAAATCCACACCAAAATTTAGGAAGTCGAACAACTTTCCAAAAATTACTAACACAATTATTAAAAAATTGCAAACAGAAAAAAGTAAAATTCTTACTCATATCAAAAGACACAACAGACTTCAACGCACATTACCCGATTCAGTTATCAACGTTTTAAAGGCTAAACTAAAAGTTATTAAAAAGCTTATAGAAGAAAATTTCAAATTAACACTAAATAAAATATTTCAGGACAAACTATCTCATTTCCACCCAAGAGATTCGGTAATATGTTCAGGGAAATAAAGAAATGTTTTAGAAGTAACAAACATCTTAATCTGATGTATATACATATGGAACCGAATATGGAACATATTTTAAGAAGAGCAGGAATTGAACTAGCTGACCTTGAACGGACAGAATCTGGTCAATTTATAATTAGGGATGAAATTCAGATACTAGATTCAATTGGGGCATACATAGAATCATTTCATTCTCGAAAGGAGACCGATAATGAGAATACTACTCACACTCTCGTGACAAATTACTTTAACAGTTTTTTGAGTCTTAAAGACGACTTCGAAAGAAATTTTAATCACATCGTTGAGTTTAATGACCAATTATTATATAATAGACTCGATGAATCGCAAGCGAGAGAATTTTTTGTGACCTTGTACCAACTTACACATATTTTCCGACAATTCCCCTATATAGTCCTAAAGAAATTACCAATACAAATAATATCGCAATATTGTATTCTATTCAACAACATGATAAATAATGCATACTTTCCTAAAATATGGAAAACAGCAAAAGTGGTGTTATTACCAAAAAAGAATAGGAATGCAGCCGACTTAAAAAACATAAGAGCTATTAGTCTTCTCCCCAATATAAGCAAGCTTTTTGAAATCTGCATTAACAACGTAATAAACAATATATACATAGAGAAGAATATAATAAGTGAAAGCAGTTTGGTTTCAAACACAAACATTCTGCTATAAATGCAATACATACCTTAATATCAGACATAAATTGGAATTGAAATAAGGGTTTCTGTACTGCAACTTGTTTCATTGGCATGGATCGAGCATTCGACAGTATATGGATACAGGGTCTTATATATAAATTAAGTAGACTTGGCATCCCAATTAGGTTAATAATAATTATATATAATATGTTAAGTAGCCGTGAATTTACTATTTCCCACAAAGACAAAACTAGCACAACAACGTATTCAATAGAAAATGGCTTGCAGCAAGGAACTGTAAATGCCCCTTTGCTCTTCAATATCTACTTAATAGATTTGGTCGAAATTATCAATAATATAATCTCGTTTGCCGATGATATTGTCATTTATCATCCTAATAATAAGATATGCAAAATAAATGATAATTTGCAAAATCAATTTGACATTGTGGAAAAATATACAATGGACTGGATGTTAAAAATAAATGTACAAAAATGTGAATCTATTCTCTTCAGACCCCCTGTAGGCAAATGCAATTATATTAGAAAAAATTGGAAACAGTTTGGAATAAAATCAAAAATGAATAATGAGAACATAGCCTCAAAAAAAGTTATATCCATATCCACAAAAGGATATATCCAAAACGAATGTGGCATACCCGTCTTTTACCACATATATAGACGGGCTACAGATAAAGCTATTAGGTTCGTAGGATTTAATAATACTACCTAACGGATAAAAAGGGATATATCCAAAACGAATGTGGCATACCCGTCTTTTACCACATATATAGACGGGCTACAGATAAAGCTATTAGGTTCGTAGGATTTAATAATACTACTAAACGTTACGACTGTAGTACCTCTGATAAAGATAGCAATTTAGCTATAAAATCCACGAAATATTGGTGGTTAAGTTAATCTGGCAAAACAGTATATTTCCTTTTACTTTAATACTATTTTATTTTTATCATAACCTTATTAAATACAATTATGTGATGTTTTTTGCTTAAATTTTTCTTCACAACAAACCATAAGTATGAATTGTAAACTCTTGCAAATGATGTATTAATCAATGTTTAACACATACCCATATTTTATTGTAGTATACTAGAGAGCTCTATTAGGGACAGTAGGGCGGGTCGATTTAAAAATCGCCCATTGCTCAGTGAAAATCGTATTCTAGGGATCAAAATGAGAAACTTTGCCGAAGGAACCATACCTCTAAAACGAATTCTGATGTCCCGCAATGTGGGTCGAACTTTTGGGTAGGGGCAAATTTTGAAAAATCCCACTTTGACCCATTTAGAGTGCTCCAATCGAGTCCAAATGTATGATCGACCCCCACTAACTTTGTAGGCCCGACCCACCCATGCCAGTGGCACACCCCCTGGAACCCCCTGGGGGTTCCATACATTTGGACTCGATTGGAGCACTCTAAATGGGTCAAAGTGGGATTTTTTCCGGGACATCAGAATTCTTTTTAGAGGTATGGTTCCTTCGGCAAAGTTTCTTATTTTGATCCCTAGAATACGATTTTCACTGAACACTTCACTGAGTGGGGGTCGGTCATACATTTGACTCGATTGGAGCACTCTAAATGGGTCAAAGTGGGATTTTTTCCGGGACATCAGAATTTGTTTTAGAGGTATGGTTGGATCAGGCCGTTTGTATTCCAATAACAAATTCTCAGTGGATTTATTTTGGTTTAATACGAGTTGCATAAACATACTTTGATTTCCCATCATTTCTTGCATCATGCTTTTAACATAAATAAATTCATAGTTTCGATTAATTTTTCTGTTGAATAATCGAGTGGAAATTGAGGGGGTAACGAATTACCATTTCTTGTCATACGTATGACATATTTGGAGGAATTGGGATACGATGCATATTTGGGTCGCTAGAGCTAGCATTTTCTGTAGGAGATAAGGTTCTTAAGCCTGGGAAGGGCGATGGAATATAGCTAGCATATGTTGGAGTTTTATTAACATTGTTTGATTTTTTCCATGTGCTTATATACAGGGCAACCCCTGTAGTTTGCTGTATGGTTTTCACCGCAGTTGCTTAACTTTTTTTTCCGCCACTATCTGTTCTTGAATGGGGACATTCAACGGACATCGCCACATTTGACACAAACGGCCGGACATTTACAGTAGGCCTTGGTATGCCCAAGTTCTTGACAATTTGTACACTGGGGAGGATCAGGTCGTTTTAAGGGTTCCTCGATTCTGATTTTACAGTTGCACAAATATCCCAAGTCGTAAATAGGATAAGGTGCACCATGTTTCTTTATTCGCGAAGAATCAAATGTAGTTAAATTTTTTTAATACTTTTGCAAAAAATTCATCGTATGTGCTGTCTAGGCATAAGCGGGGCATTTAGAACTGCACCAACAAAAGCGTTGGAGACTATACTGCACATCCAACCAATAGACATCCATATAAAGTATGAGGCAGCCCTCACAGCAAGACGTCTAAATACAAGTGATGGGTGAGTGGATAAATAGAGACCACAAGTTGTACCATCAGAATATTTTAGAATCTCTAGTTGGTCACATTCAAACGCCAGAAATCTCCGACCGTGATACGTTAGTGCCAGACAGACGCTCCAGGGAAAATGGAACTTTGGCCCATGTGCCAGTAGGAACCAGCTGCTACACGGATGGGTCCAAGCGAGGAGGAAGGACGGGTCTGGAACTTTTTATTGATGAACCAGAAGTCGAACTTCACTTCCGCCTCCCTGACCATAACACGATATTTCAAGCAGAAGATCGAGCAATCACGGAGTGTGTGAACTGGCTCAGTAACACGACAAAGCCTAAATATACCAAATTCTTCACAGATAGCCAATAGGCGATTAAAGCAATAACATCGGAAAGAGTCAAATCCAGAACTGTGTTGGACTGTAAAAGAACTATTAATGATTACTCAGCCCATGGTCAATTGCGTATTTGCTGGCTACCAGGACACAACGGAGTGATTGGAAATGAACGGGCAAACAGCTTGGCTGCAAAGTGCAGAGAACTTCGAGTAATAAACTTGGAAAATTGGAAACCTTTCGAAGCCACCAAAAATGAGTTGAAGCGCTGGGCAGTGATGGCTCACAAAACTGTGTGGAATAGCGCAACAGTAGGAGCAACTGCAAAGATACTGTGGGGTGACCCAAATGAAAAGAAAACAAGAAGTCTTCTGAAACTAAACAAGATCGTTATTAGTAAAATGATGAGTGTTCTAACGGGACACTCAAGCTTACAAGCACATATTCATCGCATAGGACAAGCAGGAAACGACGAATGCAGGGCATGCAGGGAAAACATCGAAACGATGGAACATTTTCTGTGTCACTGCCCGGCTTTCACACATGCAAGATCCCAACATTTCGGATCCGACATATTACCAGACTTGACTCATCTCAGAGAATATGACTGGAAGATACTGAGAAAATTCGTGTTTAGTACCGATTTTCTGTAACTCGTGAGGTATAAAAATATCATAAATAAGGAGCGCACAACAGGCCGAACCACTGGCTTAAGTGTATGTCCATGGACATGAGACCTAACTAACCTAACCTAGTTCAAATTTAAACATGGCTAAGGAATTTTTATTATACCCTATACCACACTGTGGTATTATAAGTTTGTTTCACGGCAGATGTTTGTAACGCCTGAAAATAACACAGCTAGACCCACCTTAAAGTATACCGATCGACTCAGAATCACTAGCTGGGTCAATTTAAGCATGTCTGTCCGTCCGTCCGTCTGACCATGTAAAGTTGTTCGTCGACTACAGGTCGCAATTTCACTCCGATCGTTCTGAAATTTTGCAGTTTAGAGTATTTCGGTTCAGATTTAGATATAGCTCCCATATATATATTTCGTCCGATTTGGCCCTTTAGTCCTATAGAAGCTGTATTTTACACCCAAGCCTTTTGAAATTTAGAATGGTAGAGTTTCTTGATCCATGAACCAACATTGCCGAATTTGAAGAAAATCGGTTAAGATTTAGCTATAGCTCCCATATATATGTTTCGTCCGATTTGGCCCTTTAGTCCTATAAAAGCTGTATTTTACATCCAATCGTTTTGAAATGTAGAATGGTAGAGTTCCGTGATCCATGAACCAACATTGCCGAATTTGAAGAAAATCGGTAAAGATTTAGCTATAGCTCCCATATACATATATGTTTCATCCGATTTGGCTCTTTAGATCCAATCGTTTTTATACCCTACACCACACTGTGGTACAGGGTATTATTTAAGTATAAAATGTCCCAAAATAAATTTATGTAAACAATTTATACATGAATTATAAAATTTATATATCAGAGTTATTCAATATTACGAGAGTGGTGTAGGGTATTATATAGTCGGCCCCGCCCGACTTTAGCCTTTCCTTACTGGTTTTATTTATAATGTTTATTACGGATTTAACTTCGTAGCCCTCGTTGGCAAGTTCATCGATCATTTCAGCTGTTGAAACTGAACTAGCAATACTCTTAATTACTACCACAAGACCTTTTGACCTCTTAAGCTGTTAAGTGTAGTAATTCTTTTTCTCTAATTCGAGCAATCCAACCACCTTTCTAACGGGTGATCCAAGGAGAGATACTTTTTTTAATAGCGTTTTTTTGACGGATCACGTGTGAGTCGTGTCATGCTCTCATGTTATTTTTGTTAAGTATTGTTTGGCATTTCATCATGGAAAGACTTATGCCTGAACAACGTTTACAATTCGTTCAACTTTATTACGAAAATTCACGTTCTGTAAGGAATGTGTTTCGTTCACTTCGCTCAACTTATGGTCAACATAATCGGCCTACTAAGCGTACTATTCGCAACACCATCACCCATTTGGAGACCCAGCATTCATTATTGGATAATATTCGACCGAATAAACCACGTCCAGCACGCAGTGAAGAAAATGTAGCGGCCGTAGCTGAGAGTGTACACGAAGACCGTGGAGAGTCGATTCGGCGCCGTTCGCAGCAACTCGGACAGACGTATGGAACGACTTGGCACAGCTTGTGCAAGAACTGAAGCCGTCCGACCTTCCCAAGCGACATCGCTTCGCTCTATGGGCTCTTGAAAAGTTCCAAGAAGATCCGACGTTTTTGAGCCAAATTTTGTTCAGCGATGAGGCCCATCTCTGGCTCAATGGGTATGTAAACAAGCAAAATTGCCACATTTGGGACGAAAATCAACCTGAAGAGATTCAGGAGCTGCCATTTCATCCAGAAATAACTACAGTTTGGTGTGGTTTGTGGGCCGGTGGAATCATCGGTCCATATTTCTTCAAAAATGATGCCGGTGAGAACGTAACCGTCAATGGCTACCGTTTTCGTGCAATGATAACCGACTATTTAATGCCTGAAATTGAAGCTCGTGATCTCGGCGACATTTGGATTCAACAAGACGGCGCCACTTCCCACACATCAATCAATGGATTTATTGAGAGAACACTTCGGTGAGCAGATAATTTCACGTTTTGGGCCGGTCGATAGGTCACCAAGATCGTGTGATATCACACCGTTAGACTTTTTCCTGTGGGGATATGTAAAGTCTAAAGTTTATGCGGACAAACCCGCTTCGTTATTGTTATTCGCCAGTTACCAGTCTAACAAGTCATCGAAAATTGAACTTAACGGATGGACCATTTGAGACGTAGCCGCGGCCAACATTTGATAGACATAATCTTAAAAAAATAAATGCAAAGAATGTGTTTGTCCTCGCAAGGAAGGGAGGTTGTTTGGGTTCTGTAGTAGTTTTATTCGTTATTTTCCTCAGAGCTGAGGAGGGTTCGAACATACCGCATTCATTTTCTTGGGAACTTTCGGATCAGGTTCCTTATGTGAAGACCTTGAATTTGCCTTTCGTTTTGTCACTAAGATATAACGATATATTCCAGTTTGTTTTCATTATTACTTTACCCGTTGTAATGTTTGAATTTGTACTAATTTTGCGAATCGTGCCCGTAGAAGTGCCAGCACTGTTATCGTTCGGTTTAACTAATGTATTTGAGAGCATACTTTTAGGCTTCCCTTTGTGTTTATCATTTCTTTTTGTTTTGTTTCACTGCTTGACAATTGCAGTGAGAAAGAGCGCGCATTGTTTGGGGTTTTTGCGGTTAAAAAGAAGCTGTCTTCTAATCTGGATTAAACAAATATTTATGTGAAAAAAATTTCATTGGAAATTTTCAAGGATAAAAATTTCAAATTGCTTTTTTAGGCCTTGTAAATTAAGACAGACAATTTCGTTAAACGGTAGAGATTCTACTATTTCATTTGATGCCCATATCGTCATTGTGAAAGTTCGAAAATTGTTCAATATATATATATATATATATATATATATATATAGCTGCGATGTATACACGAGGTAAAATCACCTTTTTTGATATGTTTGAATCGAAAGAAAATATATTTGAAACACAAATTTTTAAATATTATATATTTCTGAGCAAATCAATTTTATTTGAAAATCAATAAAAATTATTTGTAACGCATATACTAAAATATAACAACAAAATATATTTGAAAACATTTCAAATAAAATATGAGTTTATATAAATACAAATAAAATTATTGTTTAGCAATTTATCCAATATTTTTTGTTTAAAAAAGGTTTTCAAAACGTTGCAGATTTTTTTTGGTTTGGAGTTATACTTTTAAAAAATTTAAAATGGCATAAGTAACAATAAATTATGTTTTAAACCACTAATTTTTAATTTCTATTTATTTCAAGTCATCATTTGTTGTCAACCCATCTAGCACAATAAAATTTCCGAAAAAGTAAACGTTGTATTACTAACTACATAAAACTTGTGTTAAAGTAAGGTATTGATATATTTGCTGAATATCTAAATACAAATAAATATTTGTTTCGTAAATAACAGTCCCAAATAAAAAAATATTAGGACGGAAATAATTATTTTATGAGAACAACATCTTCCCAAATATATAATTTTTATGTGCGCAAAGTCGTTCGATTCGCTTAGAGACAATACTAAATTTGAGGAAAATCGGTTCAGATATAGATATATTCCTGTATATGTATATTCCTTAAAAAAATTGGCAGAAATAAGTTTCTTACTTAGTATATAAGCGCTGTTGAAACTGGATTTTACGTCCTATCTTTATATAATTTGGCAGAAATTAGGTTTTTGATCCAAGTTGGTGAAAATATGTTTATATTATATAGTCCCATCTATTTGTGCCTTCCGATTTTTGATCTATGAAATAATACTATGCATTTTAAGGTTATCGTTTCAGATCTAGTTTTTTAGAGCTAAGTATTTTTTTGGCGGGAATGAAACCAATTTTTCCAAATTACTATTGAAATGCTCCTTTTTGCATTGTTAGGTAGGTGTAGGGTATTATATAGTCGAGCCGGCCCGACTTTCTGTCTTTCTTTACTGGTTTATTTTGAGCTTTCTGTGCATTATTTATTTCTTGTTGACTGGCACATCCCCATAGTTGGACATCTTAATTAATTAATTAGTTGGACATCTTAATTAACATTAATTGTCGTGTCCAGGGGCAAACCTAACTACTTTGCTGTATGGGCAAATGGACCAATGGGCCAATACGCTCATTTCCCGGATGAATATGGTATTTTAAATCTGTCATCTTCTTCTTTTCTTTTATGAATTAAATTATGTTCCTTGGTTCTTGATTAGCTCGAAAACAGCTGAACGGATTTTGCTGAATATTTGTATGAGCATATCGTATGCACTATGAGAAAGTCGTGTTTCCTTCAATATTAGCAATTAATAAGCAATTATTTCTCTAAAGTTATATTTGAAATGAAATTTAGGGGAGCGAAGCACATTGGTTATAGCTAGTTTGCAACATAAAGTATAAATGCTTAAGTTACAGCTATATTAATTGAATTTTTTTTTTTATCAGAGCTTCAAGGAAATACGTCAATAGGAACCCGTCGGGGGGCGTATATAACACATGGACCGATTTTTAAGATTGAGGTTGATGGGATTTTGAGACTATGTATACATTTGAGATTATGTATACATTTAGGGTCCAAACTGTCACCTTTGTGTTCGTACCTGTTCGAGAAAGTATATGTACAAAAATTCAATACGAAAATCTATTTTCCGGTCTCCTACATAGTTACGTGTTATCCTGTTGACAATGAGACAATTGTTTGCATGTTGTCATGCAACTCACTGTCTTTTATTTGCGCTCCTATTGTCTGTATCCCCAAGTGGCTGGATGGGTTATTCGATGAGTGTGAGTTCAGTTCACAATGTCATGAAATACAGAAGATACTATCCGAGTTGGATGTACAGCAATGTTCAGATAACTATCAATTATCCTATGCTAAAAAAAGCAAAGCACCGCAATAGCTTCGTGCACACGTGTATGTCCCACTGGAAAATTCACAGGAATTCGGAACTCTCAGCAGAATTCCACATCATTATCATCATCATCATCATTGTATGAGTTTGTGAGATTATAAATACATTGTTTTTTCTCAGAAAATACCATTGATATCACTGTCCAACAATTTAAGACTTTTTGATTGGGACAGAATAGCGACCCTATAATTCTGAAAGGGCATATTGAGTAGATAATTTTTGTAGAATAAATTTATGGTCCAGCTGGTCTGAGTTTTTTTTTACAGTGGGTCAAAGTTTTAAAGTTTTGGTCGAAGGGAGCATTATACTAAATGAAAAAATGCTATAAGTTAAAGTCTGAGAGATTTCTTATTGTCAGAGTTATATAGTGGATTTTTATGAGGATCATTTTTGTGGAAGATCTTAACCATCTAGCTTCCCTCTTAATGGGTCAATTTAGCCTTTTTTTTCGAAAAAATCAAAAAAGTCCTTTCAGAAAGGATATTTAAGGATTAAAATATTATACGAAATTTTTTGCCGGGAAATTTCAGTGTATTTATTCATTTCGATACCTCTATTATAAACTATGCTAAGTGCAAAAAGTTAGTTTTTCAGTAGAGGCGATCAAAGTTTGATGGATTTTTTTAAATTTGTGTGGAATTTCTTTGTAATGGAAATCGAATGACCTGTACTGTTTTGTGAATAACTTTTGATTGGGTTGACGGATAAACACCAAATTTTGACTGAATATAACTTGGAATATTTAGAATTTAAAAATGCAATTTCTCTAAAAACATGCTAAGTCGACTTAGCATGTTTTAGAATGGAGGTATCGATTTGTTAACACAATTACACAAACAAATTAAGAAATTATGTAATGTCGATTGTAGAAAATATGATAACAATAGCTAGACCATAATCTTTCGACTCCGACTCCGAGATGGATTGTTCAAAATGTACCATATATGCGATAGAATTTTTGCACTCATAAATTTTGGGAAAACAATTTGGTACAAAAGAAGGATAAAACATTTTAAGCTTTTAACCAAATATTTTTGTATGTCCAAAATATCTATAAATTCAACCAAATTATCGACATTTTATGTGAAGACAGTTTTAGGAAACTTCTGTTTATAACGGGTTTTCCAATAGGGATGATATGGTCTTGAAGTGACTTTTCGGCCATTTGTAAAATGTCATGATCTGGCATTTGTTTTTCATTGTACTCAGTAGTGTTTACAGTTTCATCATGGAGAGATATACGCAAGAACAACGTTTAAATTATTCAGTTTTATTATCAAAATAATAGTTCTCCAATTGCAACTTTTCGTCCGCTAAGTCCATTTTTATACTCTTACTTTATTGGTACGAGGGTATATATCATTTGCTACGGGCCAAAAGTGTAACACATCGAAGGAGTGATCTAAGACACTAAGCATATTCGGCTGATATTCGGTTTGGGTCATTTTAAGTCGAATGAGAAATGTCCGTCCGTCTGTCTGTTTGTCTGTCTCTCTGTCTGCTGGCTGGTGCGCACGATAACTCTCGAAAGGAGTATCCGATTGACTTTGTTTCTATCTCCGGCTAAGTTCGAAGATGGGCCATATTGGTCCACAGCTTCTGGTACCTCCCACACAAAGGTTTAATATTTAGTGAAATCTTGATTCTTTAATAGCATCTATACTACTTATTAGAATCTACTGAAATTCCACACATTGTATTATTTTATTAGTCGCTATCACCTCGAGAAAAATTGGCAATGTTACTACACCCCTTTTGGTACCTCCCGCACCAAAATTGAACTGCTTATAACTATACAAGTGCATAAAAATACTTGAAATTTTGTACAGTATAATGTTCTCATAGCGCTTATAGTCCGATAAAAAATAGGCATTATTGTACAGCCCCTTTTGGTACCTCCTACACAAATGGACCGTTTTACACCAAAAGTTAACGGCTTAACTTAACTTTAATACCAGTGCATACAAATACTTGACTTGTGTACAGTGTAATGGTGTTAGAGAGCCTACAGTCCCATAAAAAGTTATCACCACGCCCTTTTTGTACCTCGCACACAAGGTTAGGTTCCTCATCTCCACAGCTTCTGCAGAAGTCATTGGAGTTAATACCCAATCTTCTGGCGTGTTCGCCGATCAGGCAGTGTCCCGTCAGAACTGATACTAACGTAGATAATCTTTTCGTTTCCAGTGCGAGGAGATATTTTGACCTTCTCAGGTCATACCTTGGCCAGATTTGTCTAGCTACCCTACAGGTTCCGATTTGTGTCCATCTGTCGTTGGACTGCCTGATTTGCTCTTGCCTTATCCAAAGCTTGCACGTGGATAGTGGCGCACCAATATATGTAAATTCTTCGAGAATTTGTAAAGTCGTCCCTTTCCTAGCAAGTTCATCGGCTTTGCAGTTCCCCGGGATATCCCTATGCCCAGGCACCCATATAAGGTGTATATTAAACTGCTCAGCCTTCTAGTTAAGAGATCTGCGGCAGTCGAGGGCTATTTGTGAATTTAGGGATGTGGCCTCCAGAGAATTGATGGCAGCCTGGCTGTCCGAGTAAATGAAAACGCCGGTGTTGGTTACTATGTTCCGACTCAGCCACTTGGCGACATCCCATATTGCCATTATTTCGGCTTGATAGACACTACAGGTATCTGGTAGTCTGTGAGCTATATCCAAATTAAGTTCTTCACAGTATACTCCGAAGCCAACCTTTTCATCAAGCTTCCAACCATCCGTATAGAAGTGGAGATGGTTTCTATTTCCGGGTATTCTGCCATCCCATTCATCCCTGTCTGGAATCATAGTGATGTAGTTCTTCTCAAAGGTGCGCACCGTTGATATATAGTCCACTCGGTCGGTTACCATAGCACTCCACTTTGATATCCTCATGTGACCGTAGTTCTTGTACCTCCACATTGATAGGCAGTTTAATATTAGTGCCGCTTGTGTTGCAACTTCTCTCGCCACAACATTAATAGGCAGTATATGGAGAAGGGCTTGTAGAGACTCAGTCACTGCAGTCCTTAACGCTCCGCTTATGCACAGGCAGGCAGTTCTCTGAACCCGTGATAGCAGGTTTGTGATGGTTAGTTTGTCAGTTGCCGTCCACCATACCACAATGCCGTATAACAGTATTGGACGAACCACTGCTAGATATATATATCCAATGGACAATTTTAGGAGAGAGGCCCCACCGCGATCTTACAGCCTTCCTGCAGGAATATAGGACGATGTTGGCCTTCTTTACACGTTCCAGTACGTTTAGTCTGAATGACAGTTTCCTATCCAAAATTATTCCTAACAATTTTGCACTTTCAGAAAAGACTAGATCTGTTCCATTTATACGAGGAGGAGGGTCCACATGAGGGACATTATTCATCCTAGTAAAGAGAACCAATTCTGTCTTGTTTGGGTTAACACCCAAACCGCTGCTTCTGGCCCATCTACCAAACTTGTTCAGAGCCACTTGTAGAATATCTCGGAGGATGTTTTCGAATTTGCCACTCACTGCGATTGCCAGGTCGTCCGCATATGCCACGACCTTGCAGCCACAACGTTCTAGATCTAGCAGGATTTCATTCACCGCTAGGTTCCAAATTAGTGGAGACAGTACTCCTCCTTGTGGGGTCCCTCTGTTTACAAACCTTGTTAGAGTTGTGGACCCTAGACATGCTGTTATACGTCTTCTGTTGAGTAGTCTTTGAATTAGTCTAATCAAGCTAGAGTTCACCTTTAGATGTGACAATGCCGCGATTACTGCATCTGGGTGTATGTTGTTAAAAGCCCCTTCTATGTCAAGAATGCCACCATGGTGAATTCTTTGAAATGTAGGGACGATTCGAAAGTGCTCACAAGTTCGTGCAGGGCTGATTATGTATACTTTCCCTTATTGTAAGCATGTTGGTTCCCCGACAGGAGTTTTGTATCCAGGTTTTGCCTAATGAAATAATCTAAAAGTCTTTCCAGACCTTTCAATAGGAAAGAAGATAGACTAATTAGTCTGAAGTCTTTTGGCTTGGTGTGCGATATCTTCCCCGTTTTGGGTATGAATACCACTTTGGTATCCCTCCATCGATTCGGTATGTATGAAAGCCTAATACAGCCTACATAAATTTTCTGGAGCCAGGGGATAATCTACTTTAACATTTTCTGCATTTCTGATGGGGTGATGCCGTCTGGTCCATGTGACTTGAAGGGCTCAAAGCTGTTTATAGCCCAGCTTATTCTAGATGTCTCAGTCAACAAGCTAGCGATGCTCGCAGTCCACTCGCACTCTTGTTGGTCCTGTTGATCCTTGGGCTCTGTTGATGAGTTCCCTGGGAAATGTGTGTCGAGCAGTACACTTAGCGATTGCTCGCTGTTTTTTGTCCAGTTGTTTGCATCATCATGCAAATACCCCACTGTACAAGGAGACGCGGATAGTACCTTCCTCAGCCTTGCAGCGTCGGAGACCTTTTCCACTTCGCCACAGAAGGAATACCAAGAGCGTCTTTGCGCCTTCCTAAGCTCCTTCTTATAGATTTTGAGTTGAGTTTATATGCATCCCAATCATTAAAGGCTCCTGTAGATTTCGCCTTGTTGAATAGCTTGTTGCAGGTATTTTTCCTTGCCGTTAGCTCAGAAGTCCACCATTGGGGTTTAGTTTTACCTTTGTACCTTGTTTTGGACAGGCTTCTTCAAGGGAACTATTGAATGATGTGGTGATATGCTCGACAAGATTATCCGGACCGGCTTTGTCATTCGGTTCATAAATAAGTTTAGAGTTGAGAACCTTTTTAAAATTCTTCTCATACAGGTGCCACTTTGTCTTCCTCACATTTCTGTGGACAGCATGTTTAGGCAATGGTGATCCGAGAATGAGTGGTCGTCCAGTACATTCCACCCAATAATTTTGTCTGACACCCGGTCAGTAGCAAACGTTACGTCTAGTACTTCTTGGCAGTCTTTAATTGTAAAGGTCTGTTTATTGCCAATAAAAGCCAAGAAGCGAATCACCCCTATTGTTTATATCCGTACTACCCCAGATAGTATGATGAGCGTTCGTGTCTGCGTCAATAATCAGCTCGAGCTCGTCAGACGTTGCTTCTTCTACTACTTCCCTGAAGAGAGCTGTCGGTATTGCAGCTTCATAAGGAAAGTAACTGGAGACCACCCAGTATATGCGATTACTAATCTCCAGACTAGCAGCTGTTTGGTCTTTACCACTTAACATAGTCAGGAGAAAAATACTTAGATCTTTTCTGGCCAAAATGCAGGTTCTTGGAGTGCCTTCACAGTTGGCCACAAGCAGTTTAAAGTTTGATGTCTTGATACCGCACACCCGTCATCCTACTACATAGGGCTCCTGGATCAGGACGATGCCTACTGCACCTGTGGACAGGCGCAGCAATAGAGCCGCTGAGGCTGCTTTAGCGTGATGGAGGTTAATCTGTAGAATTCTTACCATCATTGGTAATCGACAGATTGACATCCACCCGACCAGAGTGTTATCGAACTCTTCGTCCGTATCATCAGGGAGCATGTCCCCGCCAGATGCGTCAAAGATTCCGGAGACTTCCCTCAGACCCTCAGTATCTGAAGTAGTGTTTTCATCGTCAGAGAATGACGTTACAGATCTTCTGTTAAAGTTAGAGTCACCAGAAATAATGGTCGTGTGGACCTCCGCACTTCCAGAAAGCTTGTATCAACCACGGTCGACGACCCGCCTTCCGCAGTGGGAGCTATATCCTGCTTGTATACCTTCAAGACTATAGTCTCGAAGCCATATTGCAGGGTTGCACTTGCACTTTGTATATGGGAGGTGCATTCAGCGTTAAGGATCAAATTGACCTGACGCTTTTTACCATACGCCTCACCTACCTTGCTAATTCTCCAATTATGGGTCGGCAGACCAGGATTGGAATCTTTTATTATCTCTAATATATCAGCCGGGTTGGAGGGCTCCAGGGTGACTAGTGATGCTGTTTTTTTGGACAACATCCAACTGGGCACCCGACCACACCTTACCCGCTCGACTCAGAGCAGCCTTATACAGATCTACTGATCTGGCATCACCGAAATATAAGAGCTTTACTCTCCCCTGATGCCATCCTGTATCATGGTGAAAATTCCCCCCCAGTGCTCACAACAGGTGGTACGGTGAGGAGAAAACGTCATGTCCGACCGTCAAAACGGAAGCACAATGAGCACCGGATAGCGCTCAGAGTTTTAACGAAGTTGGAGGCTGTTGAGGTTTCGGCTCTTACCGAAAAACAAAAAGTGTCACTTACCTGGGCCATAGGCGTCATAGATGCTTCTAAGGCCAATCAGTCGGCTGAAAGAGCCACAAAGTCAGCTGTGTTAACGGCTAATAAAGTCAAAAGAATCAGATCACCTCATGAACCCCTGCCTTCGAAAAAGGCAAGAGGCCCTAATGTCACCATCAACAGGACACTCACCAAGCCCTTCAATGAAGTGGAGAAGGAGAGTCTAGTGATGGCTGTTATAAACAGAAGTAGTGAGGATGGATCCATACTCAAGGACAAATGGAGTCATGTACAATCAGCCATAATGGCTCATTACCTCGATGTCCGAAGAGAAATGCCGGGCACACCATCAAACTGCAACGATGCAGGATAACATCTGGGGAGAGTAAATCTCTTATATTTGGGTGACGCCAGATCAGTAGACCTGTATAAATAAGGCTGCTCTGAGTCGAGCGAGTGAGGTGAGGCCAGGCGCACAGTTGAATGTTGTCGAAAAAACAACGTCCCTAGTCACCATAGAGCTATTACCTGGGTTACAGAAGAGCCCTCCAACTCGGCTGACATATTAAAGATAATTAAAGATTCCAACCCAGGACCCATAATTGGAGAATTAGCAAGGTGGGTGAGGCGGATGGTAAAAAGCGACAGGTCAATAACGTGCAAGTGCAACTCTGAAATATGATTTTGAGACTATAGTCTTCAAGATATACAAGCAGGATGATGCTCCCACTGCGGAAGGTGAGTCGTCCACCGTGGTTGATACACGGCTTTCTGAAAGTGGGTAGGTACCCACGCCTCAGCGGCTCTATTGCTGCGCCTGTTCACAGGTACAGTTGACATCGTCCTGATACAGGAGCCCACGTAATATGAGGAAGGGTGTGCGGTATCAGGACACCAAACTTTAACCTGCTTGTTGCCAACTGTGAAGACTCTACAAGAACCTGAATTTTGCTGGGAAAGATCTAAGTATCTTGCTCCTGACTAATTTAAGTGGTAAAGACCAAACATCTGCTAGTCTGGAGATCGGTAATCGCATATATTGGGTGGTCTCCAGTTTCTTGCCTTATGAAGCTGTAGTACCGACTTCTCTATTCAGGGAAGTAGTAGAAGAAGCAACGTCTGACAAGGTCGAGCTGATTGTTGGCGCAGACACGAACGCTCATCATACTATCTGGGGTAGGACGGATATAAACAATAGGGGTGATTCGCTTCTTGACTTTATTCTAACTACCAACCTAACTATTTGTAACATTGGCAATAAACCGACCTTTACAATTAAAGACAGCCAAGAAGTACTAGACGTAACGTTTGCTACTGACCGGGTGTCAGACAAAATTATTGGGTGGAATGTACTGGACGACCACTCATTCTCGGATCACCATTATATAGAGTTCAAACTCGCCGAAAAAATGCCTAAACCTGCTGTCCACAGAAATGTGAGGAAGACAAAGTGGCACCTGTATGAGAAGAATTTTAAAAAGGTACTCAACTCTAAGTTTCTTTATGAACCGAATGACAAAGCCGGTCTGGATAATCTTGTCGAGCATATCACCACATCATTCAATAGTTCCCTTGAAGAAGCCTGTCCAAAACAAGGTACAAGGGTAAAACTAAACCCCAATGGTGGACTTCTGAGCTAACGGCAAGGAAAAATACCAGCAACAAGCTATTCAACAAGGCGAAATCTACAGGAGCCTTTAATGATTGGGATGCATATAAAGGGCAACTCAAGATCTATAAGAAGGAGCTTAGGAAGGCGCAAAGACGCTCTTGGTATTCCTTCTGTGGCGAAGTGGAAAAGGTCTCCGACGCTGCAAGGCTGAGGAAGGTACTATCCGCGTCTCCTTGTACAGTGGGGTATTTGCAGGATGAGGCAAACAACTGGACAAAAAACAGCGAGCAATCGCCAAGTGTACTGCTCGACACACATTTCCCGGGGAACTCATCAACAGAGCCCGAGAATCAACAGGACCAACAAGAGTGCGAGTGGACTGCGAGCATCGCTAGCTTGTTGACTGAGAGATCTACAATAAGCTGGGCTATAAACAGCTTTGAGCCCTTCAAGACACCTGGAACAGACGGCATCACCCCAGCAGAAATGCAGAAAATGTTAAAGTACATTATCCCTTGGCTGCAGAAAATGTATGTAGGCTGTATTAGGCTTTCATACATACCGAATCGATGGAGGGATACCAAAGTGGTATTCATACCCAAAACGGGGAAGATATCGCACACCAAGCCAAAATACTTCAGACCAATTAGTCTATCCTCTTTCCTATTGAAAGGTCTGGAAAGACTTTTAGATTATTTCATTAGGCAAAACCTGGATACAAAACTCCTGTCGGGGAACCAACATGCTTACAATAAGGGAAAGTCTACAGAATCAGCCCTGCACGAACTTGTGAGCACTTTCGAATCGTCCCTACATTTCAAAGAATTCACCATGGTGGCATTCTTGACATAGAAGGGGCTTTTAACAACATACACCCAGATGCAGTAATCGCGGCATTGTCACATCTAAATGTGAACTCTAGCTTGATTAGACTAATTCAAAGACTACTCAACAGAAGACGTATAACAGCATGTCTAGGGTCCACAACTCTAACAAGGTTTGTAAACAGAGGGACCCCACAAGGAGGAGTACTGTTTCCACTAATTTGGAACCTAGCGGTGAATGAAATCCTGATAGATCTAGAACGTTGTGGCTGCAAGGTCGTGGCATATGCGGGCGACCTGGCAATCGCAGTGAGTGGCAAATTCGAAAACATCCTCCGAGATATTCTACAGGTGGCTCTGAACAAGTTTGGTAGATGGGCCAGAAGCAGCGGTTTGGGTGTTAACCCAAACCAGACAGAATTGGTTCTCTTTACTAGGATGAATAATGTCCCTCATGTGGACCCTCCTCCTCGTATAAATGGAACAGATCTAGTCTTTTCCGAAAGTGCAAAATTTTTAGGAATAATTTTGGTCATATTAGGCGTGTTTTCGTTACACCATATGTGCTTAATTTGTATGGGGAGCTAAGCACTTTTAAGCACTATTAGTTCCCGATGAAGTTTGGTGCTTGTGTTCATGTCTTAATCGAGTATGATGTTGCCAGATTGGGCACCCTATATTTAGCAATATGGCATCCCATTTTTGGAGAGATTTTATCAATTATTGTGAATTAACGGGAAAAAGAAGAACAAAAATGGGAAATTATTTTAATATTTGCAAAAGAGTGTAAACAATTGAAAATAGAATAGTAAATATATGTTTTATAAATACTTTTCGCGAATTTTTTGTCTGTTTCGCACTGTTCTTTCTTCGCAACTCATGACACCATTGCTACCAGATAGTGAAAATCCGCCACTTATTGCTTATGTGCCAGTTAGTGGAAGCCAGTTGTTTTCGTTGCAAAGTGCTAAACTAAAAGTGCTAGCTTGTAACGAAAACATGCCTATTATGACTGGTAATTTCATTCATTCAGACTAAACGTACTGGAACGTGTAAAGAAGGCCAACATCGCCCTATATTTCTGCAGGAAGGCTGTAGGGTCGCGGTGGGGCCTCTCTCCTAAAATTGTCCATTGGATATATATATGTAGCAGTGGTTCGTCCAATACTGTTATACGGCATTGTGGTATGGTGGACGGCAACTGACAAACTAACCATCACAAACCTGCTATCACGGGTTCAGAGAACTGCCTGCCTGTGCATAAGCGGAGCGTTAAGGACTACAGCGACTGAGTCTCTACAAGCCCTTCTCTATATACTGCCGATTAATGTTGTGGCGAGAGAAGTTGCAACCAAAGCGGCACTAAGATTAAACTGCCTATCAATGTGGAGGTACAAGAACTACGGTCACATGAGGATATCAAAGTGTAGTGCTATGGTAACCGACCGAGTGGACTATATATCAACGGTGCGCACCTTTGTGACGAACTACATCACTATGATACCAGCCAGGGATGAATGGGATGGCAGAATACCCGGAAATAGAAACCACCTCCATTTCTATTCGGATGGGTCGAAGCTTGATGAAAAGGTTAGCTTCGGAGTACACTGTGAAGAACTTAATTTGGATATAGCTCACAGACTGCCAGATACCTGCAGTGTCTATCAAGCCGAAATAATGGCAATATGGGAAGTGGCTGAGTCGGAACATAGTAACTAACACTGGCGTTGTCATTTACTCGGACAGGCAGGCTGCCATCAATTCTCTGGAGGCCACATCCCTAAATTCACAAATAGCCCTCGACTGCCGCAGATCTCTTAACGAGATGGCTGAGCAGTTTAATATACACCTCATATGGGTGCCTGGGCATAGGGATATCCCGGGGAACTATAAAGCCGATGAACTTGCTAGGAAAGGGACGACTTTACAAATTCTCGATGAATTTACATATATTGGTGCGCCACTATCCACGTGCATGTTTTGGATAAGGCAAGAGCAAATCAGACAGTCTAACGACAGATGGACACAAATCGGCACCTGTAGGGTAGCTAGACAAATCTGGCCAAGGTATGACCTGAGAAGGTCAAAATATCTCCTCGCACTGGAAAGGAAAATATTATCTACGTTAGCATCAGTTCTGACGGGACACTGCCTGTTCGGCGAACACGTCAGAAGATTGGGTATTAACTCCAATGACTTCTGCAGAAGCTGTGGATATGAGGAAGAAGTGGAGAGCATTGAGCACGTGCTATGCTACTGTCCCGCTTTGAGTAAACGACGACTGGACCTACTGGGGTCGGCCTTTCTAGGCAGCCGAATATTCCAGTACCAATATTCGTGCTATCGATACATTTGTATATCAAACAGGTTGGTTTCGATGAAGGGCATTTTAGCCCGTGGTACCACTAGGGACCTAAACTGGTCTATGTGAGCTAAAGAAATAAAAAAGAAAACGGCTGCCACCCTAACCTAAACCTAATAGATTTTAACTATCCGCTCTGTGCTAAACACGTCCGTTCACTACGACTGATCAGCAACCTCGCACACAAAATGACCAAATCATACCAAAAATGAATAGCTCGTACCGTTAATTTACCAGTGCACATAAACGATTATAGTTCGGTAAAGTGCAATGTATTTAATGAATCTACTGTTTACCGGAAATACACTGAAAAAAAATAGCAATAAAATTAATGACGACACATTCTTAAATTAAGTATGCGACCTCGGCATCAATTCAATCCCAATTTTCATAAAAATAATGAAAATTTACAGATACCAAAGTTGTGAATGTATCTCTTTACGCTTAATTACCAACTTTACACGCCAACTTATACAAAAATACTATAAAGTATATTTAAAGTCGCGATAAATTAAAATACAAACACTTGTCATTTTGTACAGTGTAATGCGTTTATAATATCCAAAGTCTATAGAAAAATTGGAGTTATAGCCATACCCCTTTTGGTACCTCCTAAATAGTATGGCCATTAGGGCGGGTTGATTTGTTTTCTTTTAAATCGTATAGCAAAAACGTAAACTACATAAAATTCTAAGAAAATTCTCCGAAGAAACCATGTACCTAAAATAAAATCCTAATCCGCGCCTCTCGACTTGAAAATTTATATGCCCGCCTTTGCCACAAAAAAAATAAATGTTAGAAAAAAAAAGCTTTTTCCAAAAAAAATCTAATTTTCTGAATAAAATTGTTTAGTAAGGTAGTTCTTTTGCACTTTATATCTTTTCTACACCCAACAATTTTTTTCATTAATAAAAATATTCACCCAAGTAAAAAAGTTTGTATATAATTTTATATTTTATATTTTTATAAGGAACATAGATAAAAAAAATTTCTTTCATAATTTATAAAAAAGATTAGAAATACAAAAAAAATATTGCACTCAAAATTGTTTTCAGTATTTATAAAATAACCTTCTTTTGTTTCGATAAACAATTCTTATTTTATAAGGCAAATAAAAACGTGAAACGTGTTCTAACTATTTCTTATATAGAACGCAAATCAGAGGAGATGCAAATTGGGGTTTAACTGCTTTTTTTGATAATTGAGTATTTTCATTAGTCTCAAGACAAATCCTGTATTTCATAAACTATAATAAAACAAGTAAGAAAGTTTCAGTCGGATAAACCGACTAAGGTATACCTCTTTGTGAGTACTGTAATATGAAATACACGAATTAATCTGTCAATTTGTATAGGAGATACCTGAGGGGGATTAACAAATACTCCTATTTTTTGCTAAACAGTTAACTTCAAATATATTGCACTGTATCGAATTGTAAGCGTTTATATGCACTGGTATATTAAAGTTAAGATCTATTCAATTTTGGTACGATTTGGCCATTTTGTGTGGGCGGTACCAAAAGGGGCGTGGCAACTTCGCCCATTTTTTACTGGATTGTAGGTACTATGAAACCATTACACTGTACAAAATTTCAAGTCTTTTTGTGCATAGGTATTCAAGTTATAAGCTGTTAAATTTTGGAGCAAAATGGTCCATTTGTGTGGAACGTACCAAAAGGGGCGCGGTAACTTCGCCCATTTTTCTTGAGGTGATAGTGACTAATAAAATAACATTATGTGTAGAATTTCAGAGGATTCAAGTAAGTAGTATAGAAGTTATTAAATAATCAATAATTTACTTAATATTAACACTTTGTGGGGGAGGTACTAGAAGGAGAGGACCAATATGGCCCATCTTCGAACTTAGCCGGAGATAGAAAAAATATTACAACATACCAAATTTGAGGTCAATCGGTTACTCCTTTCGAAAGTTATCGTGCGCACCAGCTAGAAGACAGACAGACAGACTGACGGACATTGCTCATTCGACTAAAAACGACCTAAAACGGATATCCGCCAAACATATTTAGGGTCTTATGTCACTCCTTCGATGTTTTACACTTTTGGCCCGTAACAAATGATATATACCCTCGTATCACTAAAGTGAGGGTATAATAAAACATAATATATTTCAAAAAAAGAAAATAATTTCAGCGAAAGAAGAGGAAACAAATTTTCAGGTCGAGAGGCGCGGATTTGGTTTTGATTTTAGACCCATGGATTCTTTGGAGAATTTTCATAGAATTTAATGTAGATTACGTTTTTGCTATACGATTTTTATTTTTTTTTCATCCATACAAATCAACCCGCCCTAATGGCCATACTAAAAAAATTTAATTTTTTTTTTTAATTTCCCCTATTTTTATACCCTCACATTAGTGATACGAGGGTATATATCATTTACTACGGACCAAACGTGTAACACATCAAAGGAGTGACCTTAGGCCCTAAGTATATTCGGCGGGTAACCGTTTTGGGTCATTTTAAGTCAAAAGAGCAATTTCCGTCCGTCTGTCTGCTGGCTGGTGCGCACGATAACTCTCGAAAGAAGCAACCGATTGACTTAAAATTTGGTATATGGTAAAATTTTTTCTATCTCCGGCTAAGTTCGGACATGAGCCATATTGGTCCAATCCTTCTAGTACCTCCTCCACAAAGGGTTAAACAGTGGTGAAATATTGATTCTTTAATAACATCTATACTACTTTTTTGAATCTTCTGAAATTCAGTTTATTGGTCACTATCACCTCGAGAAAAATGGGTCAAGTTGCCACGCTCCTTTTGGTATTCTCCACACAAATGCACCATTTTGCATCAAAATTGAACTGCTAATAACCTTAATATAAGTGCATAAAAATACTTAAAATTTTGTACTGTATAATGTTTTTGTAGCGCCTATAGTCCGGTAAAAAATTGCATTATTGCACAGCCTTTTTTGGTACCTCCCACACAAATGGATAGTTTTACACCAAAAGTTAACGGCTTATAACTTAAATACCAGTGCATACAAATAATTGAAATTGTGTACAGTGTAGTGCTGTTATAGTGCCTACAGTTCTGTGAAAAGTGGGCGTTATCACCACGCCCCTTTTTGTACCTCCCACATAACGGTACCATTTTGCACAAAAAGTTAAGAGCTTACAGCGTGAGTACCAATGTACGAAAATACAACAGCATTTTGCAGAGTGTAACGAAGTACCTATAGCCCTGTGAAAAATGGGCGTTATCATCACGCTAATATTCCAGTTAATATTCCCGTGCAAATAAACGCTTATAATTCGGCACAATGTTATGTATTTAATGTATATACTGTTCAGTGAAAAATAGGTGTATTTGTTAAACCCCTTCTGGTTTACATTATATTATTTTTTTGTATAAGTTGGCGTGTAATTTTGCTAATTAAGCGTTAAGAGCTATGTTTACAACTTTGATGTCTTTGGCGACCCCCACTGAAATTTTCCGACTAAAATTTTCGTAGAATATTTTAATTCTTAAATATCCTTTTTAAACGAACTTTTTTGGTTTTTTCGAAAAAAGGGACAAATTGAAAAATTATCCTCATAACATTCCACTTTTTAACTTTGGTAATAAAAGGTCTCTCAGACATTAACTTACACCATTTTTCATTTAGTAAAACGCTTTCTTCGACCAAAATATGAAAAATTTGACCCACTGTAAAACAACTCAGACCAGCTGGACCATAAGTTTATTCTACAAAAATTATCTACTCAACTCGCCCTTTCAAAATTATAGGTTCGCTATTCTGTTCCAAAAATGCTGTTGGACAGTGCGATTAAATAAAAAATATTATACGAAATATATTTTACACTTGAGAAAAATACAGCATGTGCTTTGTTTAATTGTACTTAATCTAAAGTCACTTTATGTATTTAATGTAAGCACAAGGCGTAATAGATTTAAAAATGTGAAGTCTTTCATCGAAGTACATATAAGGCGTAATTCATTCATAGTCGTTTGATGTCCTGATTTAAAGATGATTAATGACTTTGTTTGTCGTACAAGGTGCACATATTTTAATAGTCTCTCGATTTGTAGCCAATTAAAGAAAGAATCTTTAAAGTTAAGAAAATTTCAAAGCTTTTCAGTGTAGTTATCGATATCGAAAGTTCTCAAGCAGCTATAAAACACCCTTTACATACAAACATTCTTATGATGTTTTCTTGTGTGCCACAAAATTTTAAATTTGTTCTACCTTTCGCCCTAGAACGCCTTTTTGTTTTCGTTTGTGAAAAAACTGTTGCGCTGCGAAAGTGTTTCGTTTTCTTTTGTAAAAAGTGTCACATTCGCACTGTGCAAAAATGCTACACTTTCAGCTCTGTATTCAATCAAAGAGGGAGCACTGCCCTACAAAACGGATTTTCAGCGTCAAGTGAATAGCCAAAATATCCGCGTGTATATTTGTATGGTGTCTTTTTTAATGAAGCTTGGACAGATGTTTAATTTCGATGAGTCCTTGAAGAATACTTTGTTTATAGTGGGTTAAATGGCTGCCTTTTAGCATTTTTGTTGTCTATTCTGACCATTAAATATGCTACACTACAAAAGCATTTTTATGGAGATATCCTAATAAAACAACATCAAAACAGTACAATTTTGAAGCAGATCCAAATTCTAGTATGAAAATCCTTAGATTTGTACAAAAATTAACTATGTAATTTTTCTTATTATACTTAAGTTAGTTGCTGTATGACTGAAAACCGACTTGTCACAAAATAACAATTTGAAGATAGTTTCAGTGGCCATGAAATATCACCCCCCAAAAATGTAAGCAATTGTAAATTCATTTCTCAAATACTTTTGTCGGTTTGACCACAGGCCGATCATAAAATCACTATTTGTTTGCTTTAGCATGACGTCTACTGGCCTGGAACTAGACGGACTGATACATCAATATTATGAATGTTCAAAGTATGTAACTTTCATTTTGGATTTTCGGCAAGTGATTTTCGACCACTTGATGCATAACTGTACGCGTATAGAAAAGAGCGCTATATATGGGCTACATTAGATAGTCATTTATGTATAGGCCGTAGTCAGTTCTAGTGCTATTGAAAAATGTGTATAAGTATTAAAATAAAATTGTTGATTCCTAAATAGCTTTGTCTGTTTTGCCAAACACCAATCATAAAAAACTGGTTTAATATTCACGATCAGTCTACTTCAAATTCTATCAAACTCCTGAAAATAACATCAGACTCTCTCAAAAACCCAAACGTATGAAAATATTTTTGATTGTGACTGCACTGATCACAAACTGGAATTGTGTAAACCTGGGTTTTTACAATACTTTTACAATTTTTAGCGCTTAATCAACACTTTAAATATCAATATATATATTATTTTGTTCCCAACTGTTGAAATTTCGTTAATCTGATTGCGGTATTATTCCAGCTACACTCTTAAATATATGTACATATGTGTTTCGATGTAATCGATTTAGTTGGTATAGCATATTTGACCCCAGGCTGGAAGTAAAATAATTGATTCCGCATCTCCATGAACATCAGTATACACTCAGGTCTCGTTTTATGCGACTGATGCGTTCCAAAAAAAATCGCATAAATCAAATTCGCATAAAAATATACTCTAGCTTCATATAAAAACAAGTGATTCGTTCCAAAATTCTGAAAAATCGCATAAATTCAAATTTTGGTTAAAAAATCATAACAAAATCGCATAAAAAAAATTAACAAAAATATATTTATTTTATTCATTTAAACAATAAAAACAATTTTTTTTTAAAATAAACTTAACGATTCATAAATAAATATAAAGTTCATAAATAAATGTAATAATTCATTAATTACAGAAAAAAGAAAACTAAAAATGATCCAAAAATAAGCTTAAATATTTTTTATCTGCGAATATTTATGATTAATCTGAACCACTGAATAATGGTCTGCATCGTTTTGGAATGGGTTCGACGTCAGTATCATTTTCATCACTAGAATTTATAGATACTTAGTTCCTAAGTGACTTTTGAAATACTGAAAATTATTTTGGTCACTACTGCACTGACCACAGTTCAAATCGTGTGAATGTGAATAGCATATTCCAGCCAAGCTCTTAGCTGTATGTGTGCAAACTTTCAGATTATTACTTTTACATGGGGCCAGTGGAGTCGTTGCTGATCATTCGCAGTGAACGGGCGTGTTTATCACATAGCGGATAGTTACCAGTACCTATTACGCAATAGCAAAAATCTGTACAAAGTCTGTAAGGCCTACATCGTAGTACCTATTACGGTCTAATACAGACAAAATAAATTCTCTTGACGGGGATGCCTTCGTGTTCCGATGGAGCGCGGTTCCCCAATCGTCCGACTGTCCGTCCGTTGGTCTTGGCCAAAGCCGACCACACCAAAAATGGTGAAAATCTCCCCCAAGTACTCACAACAGGTGGTGCGGTGAGGGGAGAACGTCATGTCCGACCGTCAAAACGGAAGCACAATGAGCATCGTGTAGCGCTAAGAGTTTTGACGAAGTTGGAGGCTGTTGAGGTTTCGGCTCTTACCGAAAAACAAAAAGAGTCACTTAACTGGGCTAAAGGCGTCATAGATGCTTCTAAGGCCAATGAGTCAGCTGAAAGAGCCACAAATTCAGCTGTGTTAACGGCTAATAAAGTAAAACGAATCAGATCACCTGATGAACCCCTGCCTTCGAAAAAGGCAAGAGGCCCTAATGTCACCATCAACAGGACACTCACCAAGCCCTTCAATGAAGTGGCGAAGGAGAGTCTAGTGATGGCTGTTATAGACAGAAGTAGTGAGGATGGATCCATCCTCAAGGACAAATGGAGTCATGTACAATCAGCCATTATGGCTCACTACCTCGATGTCCGTAGAGAAATGCCGGGCAAACCACCAATCTGCAACGATGCAGGATGGCATCAGGGGAGAGTAAAGCTCTTATATTTCGGTGATGCCAGATCAGTAGACCTGTATAAGGCTGCTCTGAGTCGAGCGGGTGAGGTGTGGCCGGGTGCCCAGTTGGATGTTGTCGAAAAAAACAACATCCCTAGTCACCCTAGAGCCATCACCTGGGTTCCAGAAGAGCCCTCCAACCCGGCTGACATCTTAGAAATAATAAAAGATTCCAATCCTGGTCTGCCGGTCAAAAAAGCGGCAGGTCAATCTTATCCTAAACGCTGAATCCAGCTCCCATATACAAAGCGCGAGTGCAACCCTACAATATGGCTTCGAGACTATAGTCTTGAAGATATACAAGCAGGATATAGCTCCCACTGCAGAAGGTGAGTCGTCCACCGTGGCACTTCCTGGATGCTCTACTTCGGACACAGAGAGGCTGAGGGGAGTCTCCGCACTTTTTGACGCATCTGGCGGGGACACGTTTCTCGATGATACGGACGAAGAGTTCGATAAAACCCTTGTCGGGGTGAATGTTTATCTGTCAATTACCAATGATGGTAAGAATTCTACAGATTAACCTCCATCACGCTAAAGCAGCCTCAGCGGCTCTATTGCTGCGCCTGTCCACAGGTGCAGTAGACATCGTCCTGATACAGGAGCCCTACGCAGTGGGAGGAAGGGTGTGCGGTATCAGGACACCCAACTTTAAACTGCTTATGGCCAATTGTGAAGGCACTCCAAGAATCTGCATTTTGGCCAGGAAAGATCTAAGTATCTTTCTCGTTGCTAATTTAAGTGGTAAAGACCAAACATCTGCTAGTCTGGAGATCGGTAATCGCATATATTGGGTGGTCTCCAGTTACTTGCCTTATGAAGCTGTAGTACCGACTGCTCTATTCAGGGAAGTAGTAGAAGAAGCAACGTCTGACGAGGTCGAGCTGATTATTGGCGCAGACACGAACGCTCATCATACTATCTGGGGTAGTACGGATATAAACAATAGGGGTGATTCGCTTCTTGACTATATTCTAACTACCAACCTAAGTATTTGTAACATAGGTAATAAACCGACCTTTACAATTAAGGACAGACAAGAAGTACTAGACGTAACGTTTGCTACTGACCGGCTGTCAGACAAAATTATTGGGTGGAATGTACTGGCGTCGCTAGCTTGTTGACTGAGAGATCCAGATTAAGCTGGGCTATAAACAGCTGTGAGCCATTCAAGTCAGCTGGATCAGACGACATCACTCCTGCAGAAATGCAGAAACTGTCAAAGTACATCATCCCCTGGCTGGAGAAAATTTATATAGGCTGTATCAGGCTTTCATACATCCCGAATCGATGGAGGGATACCAAAGTGGTATTCATACCCAAAGCGGGAAAGATGTCGCACACTAGGCCAAAAGACTTTAGACCAATAAGCCTATGCTCCTTTCTATTGAAACATCTGGAAAGACTTTTAGATTACTTCATTGGGGAAAACCTGGATAGCAAACTACCAGGTCGGGAACCGGCATGCTTACAATAACGTGTACAGAATGCACGAACTTATGAGCACTATCGAATCGTCCCTACATTTCAAGGAATTTACCATGGTGGCATTTCTTGACATAGAAGGAGCTATTAACAACATTCAATCCGTTTTTATACACGTCAAATGGGTGCCTGGGCATAGGGATATCCCGGGGAACTGCAAAGCTGATGAACTTGCTAGGAAAGGGAAGAATTGAATACTCGTATATTGGTGCGCCACTATCCACGTGCAAGCTTTGGCTTAGGCAAGAGGTAGTCCAAAGAAAGATGGACAGAAATTGGCTCCTGCAGTTTAGGTAGACAAATCTGGCCAAGGTATGACCTGAGAAGGTCAAAATATCTCCTCGCACTAGAGAGGAAAAGATTGTCAACGTTAGTATCAGTTCTGACGGGACACTGCTTGGTCTGCGAACACGCCAAAAGACTGGGTATTGACTCCAATGACTTCTGCATAAGCTGTGGAGATGGAGGAAGAAGGGGAGAGCATTGAGCACTTGCTATGCGACTGCCTCTTTGGGTAAACGACGACTGAACATACTGGGGTCGGCCTTTCTAGGCAGTCTAACAGATCTTTGCGGTACCGATATTCGTACTAGGGATGTAACGAAAGTGACTTTAGCGAATGCGAGTATTGAAGTATATTTCTTGCGAATGCGAAACCGAATAGTAAAATATGGACTTTTGCGAAAGCGAATGCGAATAATAGTTTGACCCTTTAGTACCAACAAATTTAAGGAACTGAATTGATACTTTTCCAGGATATTCAAGTATTAAGAATGTTTTCCATATTTTTATCTCCTGTTACCACAAGGGCAAGCATATTTTTCAACTGTTTTGAAGAGCAGTGGAAGAGGTTTTCGTTGCATCCCTAATTCGTACTATTGATAAATTTGTATATCAAGCAGATTGGTTACCTAGAGGGGCATTTCAGCCCGTGGTAAAACTAGGGACCTAAACTGGTCTATGTGGGCTTGTAAAAAATACGGCTGCCACCCTAACCTAAACTTAAACCTAAAGCTGGGATTCTTTAAAAATTTTATAAAAGCCTTACGAAAATATGGCAATTCACTCTCATATTGGGTGGGCCATTAAAAATTAAATTTGATTCAAAGTACTGATATTTTTTTTTTAAATTTCTGGTTTTATTGGAAAGGTTGAACTTTGTCATATAATAATGAAATACAATATTATTCAAATGACCACTACTACTCGGCAGTAGCTCATCCGATCAACCCAATTTTCAGTACATTTTCGATTGTTTGGGGCGAATCTCTTCAATGGCAACTTCGATTTCATGTCTTAATGCTTCAATTGTCTCTGGATGATTTGCTAAATACTTATCCTTAATGGCTCCCCACAGAAAATAATCCCAAGGGATCAAATCACAATGGCGCACTCTTAGTTTAAAAATTTTATTTAAAAGTGTTTCTTTTCAAAATATCGAAGAAGATGTCTTTGATGGGCCAAAAATAAGGAGACTGATGAAATATATAAATTTCGAATCATATTTAACATCGGAGGAAATTGCAGCATGGGTGTCATTTAAGCTTGTAGTTTCACATTTCCTTGGATCCAATAAAAGCCTGCAATATGATTTGTTAAAAAATTTGTAAGAAAATGCTTTTATATATTTATATATTCATCCAACCTATATTTGTTCTTGTAACTTATTTTCGCTTTATATATTGCAACAGGTGTAAACATGTCCCTATGCATTTCTTGCATTCTCATTTAAACTGTTGAACATTGCGAAAGGTTTCACCAAGAAGTTAAGTCAATAGAGCGGCGGTACCAAGGACACTGGGATGAAAGAATTATGGGCGATTATGTTTGGTTCCTCATTAGAGAAATCGATTCCGAAATCTACAAGCGCCAAAAAGGATCTCACAATCATTTTTAATTAAGCATTTACGCAGAATAAACAAAAATGTACAAATTTAAATAAACAAAATGTTAATGAAAGTATCGAATAAAAACACCATTTAAACGAAAATTTAAAAAACGCCATTTTTATAAATATTGTTTACTTTTCCAGAAAGTGCTATATTTTTTTAATTTATTTATCGATTTTCTTCAAAAAACTTTTGTTTCTTTCGTTAGATTTCTAGCTTTCAGACAAGATTTTTTACAATTGTTTTATCGACAGCTACTAAACTATAAAATGGCATTCTTAATACTTGTATCAATGACAATTGAATACTATAGACGTCGCATGGAGTTTGACAATTCGTTCAGTATGTCTGCATATTGAAGATGGCGCTTTGTCTGCCTAAACTGTAAAGAGAGCGTTCTACAAAGAGAGGATAGATACTTTTATTTACTCTGCAAAGACAGAAAAGATTTTCATCATTAATTTTATTATATTCCAACTTCAAAACATTCAACAACAAAACAAACTGAAAAACTCACTCCCTTCTCAGAAATTATTTGAGAGTACAAAAAAGTCGGCATGTTTTGACAGAGAAATAATTGAGAGAGGAATTTGGGAATGAGAGAAAGGCTGCTCGGACGCCACCTGGCGGATGAAGTCTGTAAATACCATGCGACGTCTATAGTATTCAATTGTCATTGCTTGTATACCTGATGATTTCCTAAATTTGAAGGAAATTTTGGCTGCGTCGGGTTTATAATTCAAAAAATATGGTCCAAATACTAAAGGCATCTTCCACGAAAATTGGAAATTAAAAAAAAATGTACCATAATTTTTTTTGTTTCGGTTTCATAATATAGTATGCCTCAATCTAAACAAAAAAAAGTTTTTAGGTCTAGGACAAATTTTTTTTTTGTTGCATAGTCTTATCAAATACGAGTGTATTTAATTTAACTGTTTGACGACGAAGAATTTTCCAAATTTTATTGCGGATTCTTACTCGAAGACACAAAATTTTAATACTAAAGTGTTGTAAAATTTTAAAAATTGTGGCTTGTGACATGTGTGTCCTATTCGTCGTCAAAGGTAAACTTTTGGGAACAAAGGCATTTAATAGGTAAGCGCTGATGAGGAGCTCCCAAGCCTTCAATGCAGTTTGTGATTTCGACACACTAATAGAGCACATAATTCACAAAACGAAACTTTATTGTGAGCAGAAAGGTATTATATTTTCTATAAGTAAAGAAGATTTGAAAGAGTTTTTTGGGATAATTATAGCAATGAGTATAGAATAGGGATGTAACGAATATTCGCATTCGCATATGCGAACGCGAATTATTCGCATCATTTTAAAATTCGCATTCGCAAAAACCATCTTTGGATTATTCGCTTTCGCAAAAATATATTTCAGTATTCGCTTCCATTTATTAAAGTGTTAAATCTCCTTATTCCCTTCACACAATTTGAAGATATGTGTGTGCTTGTGGCAACAGGAGGTACAACTATGGAAAACAGTCTTAATACTTGAATATCCTGGAAAAGTATCAATTCAGTTCCTTAAATTTGTTGGTACTAAAGGCTCTAACTATTATTCGCATTCGCATTCGCTTTCGCAAAAATGCATATTTCACTATTCGCTTTCGCATTCGCAAGAAATATATTTCAATATTCGCTTTCGCATTGGCTTTCGCTAAAGCCACTTTCGTTACATCCCTAGTATAGAAATAAGATTGTACTGGTCTACGATGGAAATATATATTCAGTACCGTTTTTTTCCAAAGCAATGACTCGAGATGGTTTCGAAAAATTCTTTCCAGCCTCATTTCGTTAACAATTCTGAAGAGCCAAGTCATGACGATCGAGCATATAAAATTAGACCAGTAATAAATCAAAGGCAAATGCCAGTCTATAGAGCAAAGGCAAATGCCAGTCTATAGACGAGCTTATAGTAACATTTAAGGGCCACAATTAGGGTGATCAAAAAACCCGTTATTTTGAAAATACGGTTTTCGGTTTCTTCGAAAATTAAGTTAACTCTAAAACCGGTTTTCGGTTTAACCGAAAATAAAAAACCGGTGAACCGGTTGTTTTCGGTTTTTTCTTTTTTAATAAAAATGCATAAATAATGCTTAAAAAATATATATACATATATTATCAGTAGTAGCGCATTCTGACTTGAACATACTATAGAGATGAAAACTTGTCGAAATGTGAAACTGGACATATGTATTTTTATTTATACCTACATTTCAATTAGAAATGATTGAAATTGATTGACCTTGACCCTTGATCAGATATGCAGACGAAGTCTATAGGGAAGTTAGCAATGTAAACAGTATAAATACATTCAAAACTGAATTTTGAAATCGATGGATATGCACAAATGATGTCAACGGTTTTTATATTGATGTTTTCAAAATTTTAGGTAGGTTCCTGTTTCAAAAATAATATTTTCATTATCATTTCATAATGGTTTCAAAAAACCGAAAAGTCGAATAAACCGAGTTGAAAAAACCGACGGTTCGAGTTATTCGAAAATGCAGAAAAACCGAAAACCGATAGGCGGTTTTAAAGAGAAACCGATTAACCGGTGCGGTTTTTGATTACCCTAGCCACAATATAATGAAAAAATATATGAAAGACAAGCCCATAAGCTGGGGGTTTATATTGAGGTGCCATTGTGATGTTAAGAGTGGTTATCTATATAAAATTGGTATATATGTATACAGTCAAAAAGAACAGAGAGAGGATGGCATTGGCGAATCCGTTTTTATAGATATGGCAGCAGGGCTGCTAAATATGGGAATAGATTTTCAATAGTCCAATATTATTACATAAACTTATGACCTATGGAACACGAGCCTGTGGCTCTTTGCGCAAAAATCGTCCACAAATGCTAAGAGTCGACGCTGATAAATCTATTGGTCGTTGAGACTTCCAAAGCTTTGTGGCAAAAGGAGATTCAGGTGGATAAATGTGTAGTACATATGGGATTCAATTTCATAAATCCAATTGACACCGTAAATGTCAAAAGACGCCAGGCTGAATCTGCAAATAAAATTAATGTGATATTAATGTCCCAATATAACGCAAGAATGGGAAGCGTTGAACCTATAGGCACAAATGGTATAGTGTATCTTCTAAATAAATTATTATTTATTTATTTTCAATCCTGCTATGAATACGTTTGAACGTAAATCGAATATCAGATTTTATCTTCGTCTGTTTTTTGATTTAATGAATTTGGGTGTGCAAAACTAACACATAGTGTGTGACATGAATCTCAGAAGTATTTCTAAACAATTTTCTATAAAATACAGTTATAAGACGGCTTTTGAAGTCGAAAAGTTATAACAGGGTTTTCCAACAAGAGGTGTTATTTTGAATCACACAGTATTTCGGTAGCTGTCACTTTTGAAGCTTTTATTATTTGACATTTGACAAGTGGAAACTACGCCATTAAAAAAATGGAACGATACACGATTCAACAACGCATTGAAATTATTAAAATTCACTACAAAAATGGTGAAAATCTTGCAGTCACAGTTCGCAAAACTAAAGCATTTTTGGGTCGTCGTGAAGCACCTTGTCGGACAGCAATACAGAAATTGGTGGAAAAATTCGAGCTGTTGGGACAAGTTACTGATTAGTGAGAATAAAACCCGTACACCACGCTCAAGAACAACTTAGAATATTGCTACTGTAGCCCAAAGTGTTGAAGAAAACCCAGGTTTGTCCATTCTTCGTCGTTTTTTGGAATTGGGCATTCCACAAACGTCATTACACCGTATCTTGCATAAAGATTTGGGTCTTAAGGCTTATGAAGTTCAGTTAACACAAGAACTCTAGCCGGCCGATCATCAACAACGTCGTGTCTTTTCTGATTGGGTCCCTGAAATGCATGAAAATGATCCGGAATTCCATCGAAAAATCATCTTGACTGATGAGGCCCATTTCCACCTCGGTGTCTACGTCAACAAGTAAATTTGTAGCATCTGGGGCTCGGAAAACCCAAGAGTTATTGCTGAGAAGCCTCTCCATCCTAAACTTGTGACTGTTTGGTGCGTGACTGTTTTGCGAAAATGAGGTTGGATCAACAGTTACGATGAATGGATTGCGCTATCGAGAGATGATTAATGATTTTTTATGGTCGGAGTTGGATGGTATTGATCTGGACAACGTTTACTTTCAACAAGACGGCGCTACGTGCCACACAAGCAACGAAACCATTGCTCTGTTACGGGAAAAGTTTCCGGACCGTGTCATCTCTCAAAGAGGTGATCACAATTGGCCACCGAGATCTTGTGATTTAACACCTTGCGACTTCTTCCTTTGGTGCCACGTGAAAGATAAGGTCTACGCCAACAGCCCAGCGTCGATTCAAGACCTCAAAGATAGAATTCGTGAGGCTATCGAGGACATAGGGCAGCCACTTTGCGATTTGGTTATGGAAAATTTCATGAAAAGGATATGGTCCTGTAAGCGTGGTCGTTGTGGCCATTTGGCTGATGTTGTTTTTCATTTTTAACGGCATACCTTCCTCTTTATTATGAAATAAACATCCGATCATTTATCTCAAAAAATGGAATTTTTCTTTGAATACCAAAATAACACCTCTTGTTGGAAAACCCTTTATTACCTCAAAACCGCGAGAATCAGTTACATGGCCAAGATGTGGGGCTGCATCGGATTTAGCTGGTCATTATAAAACAGAAACGGAAGGAGGAGTCAGAAAGCTAAGTGTTGTTTGCACAAAAAAACAGATTCGAAAATCGAACAAACACAATTTGTTTCGCATGTAAAAAACAAGTAAGAGAGTTTCAGTCGGGTAAACCGACTAAGGTATACCCTCACTTTGTGAGTAATGTAATATTGAATATTACTCGAATTATTCTGTCAATTTGTGTGGGAGGTACCAGAAGGGGTTTATCAAATACACCTTTTTTTTGCTGAACATTAGATACTTTAAATTCATTGCACTGTGCCGACTTATAAGCATTTATGTGCACTGGTATAAACGTTATGAGACATTAAATTGTGGTATGCTTTGGGCATTTTGTGTGGGAGGTACAAAGAGGGGCGTGGCAATAACGCCCATTTTTCACAGGGCTATAGACACTATAAAAACATTACACTGTACAAAATTTCAAGTATTTTTATACACTGGTTTTAATGTTATAAGCTGTTAACTTTTGGTGCAAAAAGGTACCTTTGTGTGGGAGGTACCAAAAGAGGCGTGACAACAACACCCATTTTTCCCTGGACTGTAGGCAATATAAAAGCATAATACTGTACAAAATTTCAAGTATTTTTATACACTGTTATTAATGTTATAAGCTGTTAACTTTTGGTGCAAAATGGTGCATTTGTATGGGAGGTACCAAAAGGGACGTGGCTACTTCGCCCATTTTTCTCGAGTTGATAACGACTAATAAGCTAATACTATGTGTGGAATTTCAAAAGATTCGAATAAGTTGTATAGCAGTTATTAAAGAATCAATATTTCACAACATTTTAACCCTTTGTGGGGGAGGTACTAGAAGGAGTGGACCAATATGGCCCATCTTCGAACTTAGCCGGAGATAGAAAAAAATATTACCACATACCAAATTTGAGGTCAATCGGTTACTCCTTTCGAGTTACTCCACACAGACAGACAGACAGACAGACAGACAGACGGACAGACGGACGGACATTGCTCATTCGACTTAAAATGACCCAAAACGGATTTCCTCCGAACATACTAGGGGTCTTAGGTCACTCCTTCGACGTGTTACACTTTTTTCCGTAGCAAATGATATATACCCTCGTCACACTAAAGTGAGGGTATAAACAGTGTGCTTTACTGGGGACAGAAACTGTTTTGAAATTTATTACAACTAAGTTTTAATTATGATTTAGATTATATGACTCATTTATAGCACCTCATAGTTTTAAATTAATATTTTTATGATTTTTGAATTATTTGTGTTTTCTCTGTTTTTTAATTATAAAATATTAAACAAAAAAAAAATACAAAATAATAAATGTTCCTTTATTTTTACCTTTGACAACGAATGGGGCACATATCGTCGCTTGGATGACCAACTGCTGTAACTGACATTTTCAAAATTGTTCAGGAGAGCAGTTTTTCTGTTTTTGAGACAATGTCCATTCTTCCCCACGGCGTAATATTTCCAGTTTGCTTTTCTTATTGTGTATCAATATTATTAATATTATTAACAAAAAAATAAAAAAAATAATTATAAAGCATGTTTTTCATAAACAATGCAGATACGTCACTTTGTGGAAAAAAAATTATACTTAATGTCAGTTACGACTGATCACCGGCCAGCCCAAACGGCTACAGCTAGAGTCATGAAATTTGGTAGGATGGTAGTCCTTGCTATATAGACGAGCAACATGGAATGGTTTTTCGAAAGTTTGGGCGCACAATGGGTCAAAAAAGAAAAAATATGGTATCACAGCCAAATCCAAACGGTTGGAGCTAGAATTGCAACATTTCGTGTGAGGGTAGCGCCTTGGGCGAAGATTCGGTATGAATCACAATTTTTCGAAATTAAAAAATTTACGCGCACATTGGGACAAAATGGGATACTTATGGCACCAAAGCCAAGTCCAAATGGCAAGAGCTTGAATCGTCTAATTTGGCTTGAGGGTAGCCATTGGAACGTAGACTAGACACAAGGACTTTTCAGGCAAAAATGGTGGAAAAATTATAAATATTGTTCAGTGGGACAAAACTATGTTGGATATGGTACAGTGGGGGAAAAAAATTTAAATTTGTGCAGTGGGCCAAAAATGTGTTAAATATGGCACAGTGGGGCAAAAAGTGTTAAATATGGTACAGTGGGTCAAAAATGTGTTAAATATGGCACAGTGGGGCAAAAAGGGTTAAATATGGTACCGTAGTGCAAAAATGGTAAAATATGGTACGGTATGGCAAAAAGGGTTAAATATGGTAGAGCAGGGCTAAGGGTGCGAATTTAGCTTTTGGAATATACTCCACACTGTGGTACAGGGTATTATAAGTTTGTTTCACGGCAGATGTTTGTAACACCTGAAAATAACACAGCTAGAACCACCTTAAAGTATACCGATCGACTCAGAATCACTAGCTGAGTCGATTTAACGATGTCCGTCCGTCCGTCTGTCCATGTAAAGTTGTTCGTCGACTACAGGTCGCAATTTCACTCCGATCGTTCTGAAATTTTGCAGTTTAGGGTATTTCGCGGCTTTTAAGATCGCTATTGAATTTGGTTGAAATCGGTTCAGATTTAGATATATCTCCCATATATATCTTTCGAGCGATTTGGCCCTTTAGTCCTATAGAAGCTGTATTTTACATCCAATCGTTTTGAAATTTAGAATGGTACAGTTTCTTGATCCATGAACCAACACTGCCGAATTTGAAGAAAATCGGTTAAGATTTAGCTATAGCTCCCATATATATGATTCGTCCGATTTGGCCCTTTAGTTCTATAGAAGCTATATTTTACATCCAATCGTTTTGAAATTTAGAATGATAGAGTTTCTTGATCCATGAACCAACATTACCGAATTTGAAGAAAATTGGTAAAGATTTAGCTATAGCTCCCATATATATGTTTCATCCGATTTGGCTCTTTAGATCCAATCGTTTTTATACCCTACACCACACTGTGGTACAGGGTATTATTTAAGTATAAAATGTCCCAAAAGTAAATTTATGTAAACAATTTATACATGAATTACAAAATTTATATATCTGAGTTATTCAATATTACGAGAGTGGTGTAGGGTATTATATAGTCGGTACCGCCCGACTTTAGCCTTTCCTTACTTTTTTTCTCTTAATACATACTTATAGTGGCACTGTGATGCAAAAACGATTAAATGGTGTACAGTTATGGTTTAATGGCGTTTCGAACGCAATCGGTCCAAAAATGGGCAACGAGTGGGCTGGGTCCAGCAAGTACTCCATAACTTTTTGCAATAATGAACAAACATTTCGGGAAAACGAAATATTAAGTGACATATTGCACTTACGTCTCTTGGTGAAAATTTTTTTGGCATTGTGTCAGTTACGTCTAAAATCATTTACCGTTTTTTGAGAAAACTGTAATATATATATGCATAAAATTTATACACACGTTGTACTTTGACTAGACAAATCGAATGGCAGCCTTAACTCAATTTCTGAAAAATGGTCAGTTAGGTCGGTTGGTCATCCAAGCGACGATATGTCCCATAATATTTTCAGCATCCCTGGTGAAAAGTATAGAATTATTTAAAATGAGTTGATTAATAAATGTACATACGAGTAGGGCATTTGCACATCTAATGCTAAAATTTTATATAAGAGTAGGATCAAAATATTTAATATGGACCTATGTAGTTAGTTTTTCGCTGAAAAGTTTATTTATTAAATTTGTTTTTAAAAAAATTTATGGGCATTTTAATTTTTGAAAAAATTAAAAGCTATGAGTTTTTGTGTTTTAGGAATTTTGTAATTGCTCTCGAACGGCTGAACCGATTTTCTCCAAGTTTACTTTGTTATAAAGAGGACACAATGCACCATTTTTTGAATTTTTTTTTTTTAAATTTCATAAAGCACAAAAACTTGTTGTTTTTCTCTCATTTTTAATTTTTTCAAAAATTAAAATGCCCATAAAATTTTTTTTAAAAAACAAATTTTAATAAAAATGATGGCGAGATCTTATTTCACCTTTTTGTATCTGCTTATAAACATTTTAGCTAAAAATAAACTACATAGGTTGATATTAAATATTCTGACCCAGAATCATTTAGAACCCGAGATATTAGAAAACTAAAATTGCCAAAAAAATACACATTTCTAACTTTTAGACGCCCTTAAACCCAATTGTAACAAGAAATCCTTTACTTTAACACGAAACCCAAAGAAGGCATTTGTTTTTTATGGTACAACGCCGATTTGGTCAAAATTCGTTAAAAAATGTGCCTGTAATGACGAAAAAAAACGAGACATATATGTCCTATTGGTCGTCAAAAGGTTAATATACTTTATGGGGTCCTTTATCAATAATTCGAGGTGACAAAATAGTTAACCCTATCCTATTAGGGGATAAAAAGGTATTAAAAATGGTGGCAGGTATTGAAGCAAACATTTCAGCCAGAGCGGAAATATTGTATAAGTATATCTAAGAGCTTACCTTTTTTTCTCCAAAAGTTAAATTAATAAAGAAAAAACAAATTTCTTTAGATTTCGAATCAATTCATGTATTTAAAATGTCACATTTACACATACATATAATCTAAAGTGGTTCTTATAATTAAAATATTTTTAAATTCTCAAAATAACAATATTTTATAAATGTTCAATATTTACAACTTAAACACGTTTTCTTAAAAAACTATTTTTCTATATGGTAAAATTATATTTATAGAATGTTTTCATATATGTACTTCATAGCCTTCGATGTTTCATGCAGAGAGCACAATGTTTTTCTTTCTTCAACATTTTTTGGTTGTGAAAAATGGATACCGCGTTTTTTCTTTGTGTGAAGTATAGTAGAGCGTCGAATAGAGCGTCCTTCGAAATGGCTTATGGCAATCGGTTCATTTTGAAATCATTCTATCACAGACAATTCACACAAACAATATACATACACATTTTGCATACATTCTTACAAACACACACAAATAACACATTTTATTTGTACACTCGAAGAAAATGGTTTGTGAAACCAATTATTTACTGGCATTTAAAGTAAAGCTCAATTTTTTCTATGACATTCGAATTAATCCAAATTTGGGTAAATAATAACCAAGCTTAAGGTCTACGACCTCGTATATTTTTGTTTTTTCGATTTTACCCATATTCAAATATTTCTAGTGATTAAGTACAAGTTACAAATTGTTTTATTTCTGCCTAAAATTCTTTAATTTCTTCTCGAGTGTACCAAAAACTAATTATATATATACATATACAAAAAAACGTTTCTTAAAAATATGAATTTCTGGCATTAACAAACATAAATGAGATGCCATCTTATACGAATCAAGCGGACTGAAGTGTTGTTCAGAAAATTAATTCTAGGACATACATACATATATTAAAATTGGTCTCATTTAATTTTTGTATTTATTTATTTCTTTTGCGATGGCATTTTTATTAATATTCTGAACTTTAGGTGACATATTTCAACAACGTTTTTATTTTACGTCAAATTTTTGTGACCTCAAAGTGAAAAAAGTGAGTTTAAAAAATTTCATTGTAAACCTCGTAATAATATTATTTCCCTGCAATCGATTTTATTTGTGATGTGTTCTGCTTTCGGATTTTTGTTGATGGGTGATTCCAAAATACTTCGGCGAAATAATGATGCAGATTTAGGTTAAGATTGGAAGGTCGTATAACGTGCTCACACAGGCTAAATAGTCCTTTGAGCTACAACAGGGACATAAGGGAAGACATACGTTTTTCGTAGCCCCATCTGTTGAACCTATCTGAACCAAAAAAGCTCAAAAGTAGGCGAATTTTAACATCTTCCATGGGGGTTGGCATGCCGCTTTCTGAGAGGGGGCACAGACACAGAAGGTGTACCATTGAATCCTCCTCCTCTTCATCTCAGCAGCTTCAGCATCTGCGTGCCGTCTAATAAGGCAGTAACATGCATGATAAGTGCGGCGTCAGGTCCCGATAACGACAGCTTGTTGTGAGTTTAGAAAGGGCCAGCGAAAGCATGTCTGTAATTTGTTGCCTTAAGGGCACTATCTCTTCAGAAAAACTTGAAGGTCGCTGAAGGCTATGTGGACATGCCTCCAGTTCAGATATGAAAGGTATATTGTAGGAATACAATAAAAAATAGTTCTAAAGAACAAACTAATTAACCTAGAATGCTAAAATTTGGATATGAATAGCAGAACAGTAAGATCTGCAAAATATATTTTTTTAGACATTTTCTACCGTGGAACTTAAAGGATAATATAGGATTCCAATTTTAAAGGTCCTTTTTTAACTCTTTTGTTCCAGTTTCTAAAAACAAAACAAAAAAATTTAGATAGCCTAAACTTTCCGCTTTCATTTGGTACAAGAGTTTCACTTTTGTTGGACATTTTCATTTCCCGGAAAACCGGGAAAAAGTTTAGCATATCCTGGGAATTACAGGAAGGCCTAATGTCGTGTGGAACCGACTATATGAAACCTTCCCAGAACAGAATGGGAAGAAATATTGTCAAGTTTTTTAAACTTATTTGTCTAAAAATAATGATCTTTTCAAAAATTATTTTTTTAAAGGAGAAACAAATATAGCGTCCACATAGGACGCTATATATAAATCTGAACTGATATTCTCCAATTTAATAGGGATCGTCCTTGGGCTAAAAAAAACGATGTGCTCAATTTCATTACAATCGAACCACAATTGACATTGCCTCAGGAAGTGATTCCACGTTGATTGGTATAATAAACTATGGGTCTGTCTCTTCTTCTTTTATGTGTTACAAACAAATCGACAAACTCATAATACCCTAGACCACAGTGTGTAGGTGTAGGGTATGAACATTGTATAGGGTATGAACCACCTTGCGACCTTGACACCTATGAGCAATATTTTAGTTCTCGTTAAGAGCTATCTTTTTGCCATTGACCGATTGTGACTACGTGCCACACAGCAAACAATAAGTGTGTATTTTTTTCGGAGAAATCATATCAATCTTATTGGAAAACCCTGTATGTTCTAAGACATAAATAAGTCAGAGTTTAGTCTCAAGGATATACAAACAGGTAGGTAGATATCGCTCAGTCGACTCAGAAAGTAATCCCATTTTGACATTGTACCTAGCGTTGGAGTGCAGTCGAGAATCTCGCTCATGGCAGCCCCTCATAACGTCGAAAATAGTTCCAAGAAGCCATGATCATGACACTATTAACCCGCACAACCGGTAGCTCAGTGGTTAGTGCATCTGAAGGTGCAGATCCTGAAGGTGCAGGGTTCAATTCCCAACCAGAACACTGGAAAAATTTAACATCACCATTTCATGTTATCATCATAATTCGAGTTTCTGCAGCTAAAAATAACTCACCGGTCGCACTACCACTACAACAACATCTGATCACCCGAGTCAACAGGGAAGCTAAAAATAGACATAACACCATGGCGACTATTAATAGAAATGCAGCACTTCTAGTGGAGAATAGAAACGGTAACACTCAAATATCATCCATTCCTAGAAACTAACAGGCGAATGTTAATTTACAACCGGACAACGTTAGGTAGATGAAAAACAACATAAGGTTCCCGCGATAATCGGATAAATGCCGGAACGAAGTCTGTAATCTGTAGTAGAAAGATACTTAAGGATTATCAACTCGGCGTCTCCAAGCTGCTACAACAACAACCGCACTTTCTGACGTTCAGATAAAGTTTGGAATAACTATATATTCTCCGATAGCTAAGCTGCCATTAAATCCGTAGATTCTGCATTTCTGAATGGTTTACAAATTATAAATTCCCAATTTTAGCCATATCTAAGTACTCATGGGAACTGTTGAATTGCATGCCCACCGTCCGAATTCAAATGAAACAATATAAAGTTTTCGGAATCCGTATAAAGTTTCAAAAGCAGTACCCCCTGCCCTGCCCATACTGATTGATGAACACTTATACCACAGAGTCGAAATTATTTTGAAACTACCCAGTTTCGTTTCAATTTATGTTGTTAATGTTTGTGATTTATTTATATAGTTTTTATACTTTATCACACAGCGTCATCTGTTGGAAATGAACTTTTGGCTTGGACAACTTCCTTCCGTCGCCGCATAGACAATGTACGCTTGACCGATGTGCCGAGGATGACAATGGCGATGATTGGACGATGGCAGGACAATCGTTCTCGTTGCCATTGCCATACACATCAAAGTTGGCCATGTCAAAAGATTCATTTACACAATGTTCTTTACCATGGAGACGTGCAGGACATTGTTGTCCTGAGGAGGAGGTTCGCTCGTAGTGGGGATGATGCTGCTGGTGGTGGTTAGCTTTTAAAGAGGATTGCTGGAGTTTGGGATAATCTCACATAATCTGATGCTGATGCTGATGTTGATGACAATAATCACTGGTCAGCGCCACTTCGATGGTGTCATCTGGCGCACAATTGGCCCCGGCCACAGCGTTTGAACTAACATAATTGCCGCCACATCCATTAGGATTGCCATTGGTTAGCATGGTAATTGTAGTCTCCTGTAGGCGGCTGTTTTCGATGGGATGACATGCAATGAGAAAGAGAAGAGAAAGAAAATATGAAAATGATAAAATCATTGTTGGATTTTTGATAGAGAAAAAAAAACGACAAAGAATATCCATAGTAATATTCATGAATAATGGTTGGATCAAACTGAGGGAATTCTGGTTATAAATGTTCTGACAAGCATAATTACTTTTTCCAATATCCTTAATGGAGATATTGTTACTTATTTCTGGCTAGAGCGTTAATACACACAAAGAATCCTTCCCGTCCATTGCAGTTAACACTTAAATGAATATTTTTATTGAGCGAAATAGATTAAGGTGTGTTATTGTATTTTTGTAATTTGTCTCTTCTATGGGAAGATTTTATCTATTACGCATATTACCAGTTGAATCAAAACAAATACATCTATCTATCTATCTATGTATGGGAAACAACACGTCAAAAGGCCCACTTTTTCAATTCTATACTGATCGAGTCAAAATTTGGTGGGTTTCAAAAGTACTATGGGTATGAAGTTTGCCAAAAATACAGTTTTCTTACGTGATAGGTTACGAAGATACAGGATGTCAAAATTTTGACTATTGTATCTCCTAACTACGTGGACCGATTTGAATGAACCGTGGCTTATACGTCAGCTATTTAGAAACGCACAAAATTTACATTGACAGTTGTTTGCAAATATTTATTTTTCATACTTTTTATACCCTCCACCATAGGATGGGGGTATATTCATTTTGTCACTCCGTTTGTACCACCACTAAATATTGATAATTTGGCCCATTCCCGGCGAAGCGCCGTCTTGAGATGATCGATACTTTGGTATTTTTTAGTGCGAACCTTACTCTCTAAAATGCCCCAGGCGCAAAAGTCCAACGGATTGAGATCCGGAGATCTTGGTGGCCATTGTGCGGTAGAAATGAAGCGAGGAACCTCCTTTTTAAGCCATTCTTGGTTGACGCGTGCTGAGTGCGATGGTGCTGAGTCCTGTTGGAATGTCCATGGTCTGCGGCCGAAATGTTTGTCTGCCCAGGGCTTCAATACTGTCTTTAGGACATTTTCCCGATAATATTCGGCATTTATTTTGACCCCATGGTCGATGAATACGAGCGGGGAGCGACCATCGGCCGTTACGGCGGCCCACACCATTACTATCGGCGGCGCTTGAGTTCTGGTGGCCAATCAAAGGTGTACATTTTCAGCTGACCTCTTTGGCAAGTAAACCCGATCATTTTGTTTGTTCACAAACTGCTCAATTTGGAATGGCTTCTCATCGGAGAAAACCAAATTCGGTAACTGGCCACTTTCGTGCAAGCGAAGCAACTCCTTGGCTCTTTCCAGTCTAACTTTTTTTGTGCATCGGTGAGCTCTTGCACTTTTTGGAACTTCAATGGCTTTAGTCCAAGCTCATTATACCCTACACCACATTGTGGTACAGGGTATTATAAGTTTGTTTCACGGCAGATGTTTGTAACACCTTAAAATAACACAGCTAGACCCACCTTAAAGTATACCGATCGACTCCGAATCACTAGCTGAGTCGATTTAACGATGTCAGTCCGTCCGTCCGTCCGTCCGTCTGTCCATGTAAAGTTGTTCGTCGACTACAGGTCGCAATTTCACTCCGGTCGTTCTGAAATTTTGCAGTTTAAAGTATTTCGCGGCTGTTAAGATCGCTATTGAATTTGGTTGAAATCGGTTCAGATTTAGATATAGCTCCCATATATATCTTTCGTCCGATTTGGCCCTTTAGTCCTATAGAAGCTGTATTTTACATCCGATCGTTTTGAAATTTAGAGTGGTAGAGTTTCTTGGTCCATGAACCAACATTGCTGAATTTGAAGAAAATCGGTTAAGATTTAGCTATAGCTCCCATATGTATGTTTCGTCCGATTTGGCCCTTTAGTCCTATAGAAGCTGTATTTTACATCCGATCGTTTTGAAATTTAGAATGGTAGAGTTTCTTGATCCATGAACCAACATTGCCGAATTTGAAGAAAATCGGTTCAGATTTAGATATAGCTCCCATATATATCTTTCGTCCCATTTGGTCCTTTAGTCCTATAGAAGCTGTATTTTACATCCGATCATTTTGAAATTTAGAATGGTAGAGTTTCTTGATCCATGAACCAACATTGCCGAATTTGAAGAAAATCGGTTAAGATTTAGCTATAGCTCCCATATATATGTTTCGTCCGATTTGGCCCTTTAGTCCTATAGGAGCTGTATTTTACATCCGATCGTTTTGAAATTTAGAATGGTAGAGTTTCTTGATCCATGAACCAACATTGTCGAAGTTGAAGAAAATCGGTGCAGATTTAGATATAGCTCCCATATATATCTTTCGTCCGATTTGGTCCTTTAGTCCTATAGAAGCTGTATTTTACATCCGATCGTTTTGAAATTTAGAATGGTAGAGTTTCTTGATCCATGAACCAACATTGCCAAATTTGAAGAAAATCGGTTAAGATTTAGCTATAGCTCCCATATATATGTTTCGTCCGATTTGGCCCTTTAGTCCTATAGAAGCTGTATTTTACATCCGATCGTTTTGAAGTTTAGAATGGTAGAGTTTCTTGATCCATGAACCAACATTGCCGAATTTGAAGAAAATCGGTTAAGATTTAGCTATAGCTCCCATATATATGTTTCGTCCGATTTGGCCCTTTAGTCCTATAAAAGCTGTATTTTACATACAATCGTGTTGAAATTTAGAATGGTAGAGTTTCTTGATACATGAACCAACACTACCGAATTTGAAGAAAATCGGTTAAGATTTAGCTATAGCTCCCATATATATGTTTCATCCGATTTGGCTCTTTAGATCCAATCGTTTTTATACCCTAAACCACACTGTGGTACAGGGTATTATTTAAGTATAAAATGTCCCAAAAGAAATTTATGTAAACAATTTATACATGAATTACAAAATGTATATATCAGAGTTATTCAATATTACGAGAGTTGTGTAGGGTATTATATAGTCGGCACCGCCCGACTTTAGCCTTTCCTTACTGATTTTTTAATATGTGTTGTATCCGTTCTCGCGATATGTTCAGCTCACGAGCAATTTTTCTACCACTGCGGCGTGTATTTCGATCAAATCTGGCCTTCACTTTTCGGATCATTTCTGGTGTTGTTACCGTTTTTTTCGTCCACTTTTTGGACGCGATGCAACACTGCCATCACGGTAACGAGCAATGGAACGAGAAACAAAAGATTTATTCACATTTAAATGCTGGAGGGGTCTAACGATAGCCACTTGTGTTTTTTCACCCAAATATAAAGCAATCACACTATCACGCTTGAATTCCATCACGAATAACTTTTTTTCTGAATGCAATAGATCAAAATGCTTTTGTAAGCTTGTAAACAATAAAATGAACTGTCACTGAAATAAATCTATCAGCTATCAGACTAGCGGTTTAGAAATGATAGCAACCTGAAGTTGGTTGCAATACATATCAGCCACCCTGTACACTTAAGCCAGTGGTTCGGCCTGTTGTGCGATCCTTATTTATGATTTTTATACCCCACGGGTTACAGAAAATCGGTACTAGACACGTATTTTCTCAGTATCTTCCAGTCCATATTCTCTGAGATGAGTCAAGTCTGGCAATATGTCGGAACCGAAATATCGGAATCTTGCAAGACTTCTTATATCTGCCGGTATGTTGGGATTGAAAATGGGCAATATCGGTCCATATTTTGGATATAGGCCCCATATATACATAGCATCTCCCCGATTTGACTTATTAACGTCATAAGAACTACAAATGTCAACTGATCGGGCTGAAAATTGGTAACTGGGGTTTATTTATACCCGGTATCTTTCACACGAACAACGGCAGTCATAGGTCCATGTTTTGATATAGTCCCCATACAAATATCAGGCTAGATTTGACTTCTTAACGCCACAAAAACCTAAAATTTCAACAAATTGGCCTGATATTTGGTATAATGAGTATATTAGTAGCCGTAACCATTCACATGTTATCCATGGTGGAGCGTATGTAAGATTCGGCATGGCCGAACTTAATGCGTCTTTACTTTTTTCTCGTGGCTTATGCTTTCCTCGCGATTTTAATTGTGTTCCGCGGATGGTATTCTATATCTTTAGACTACAAAAACGAAGCGTATTTCGAAAAAATCGACGTCGCATTTTTTACTCTGACCTACAATATTGCAGTGGTCAAATCGAATCCTAGCGAGGTTCATTCAAATCGGTCTACGTAGTCAGGAGATACAATGGTCAACATTTCATCTATCGCGATAGGAAGCTGTATTTTTGGCACATCTCATATCCATAGCACTTCGCAACCCCACCAAATTTTGACGCGATCGGAACAAAATTGAAAAAGTGGGTCTTTTGACGTGTTTTTTCCCATATTTATGTATATACATACAAATAAAAACCAGTAAGGAAAGACAGAAAGTCGGGCGGGGCCGACAATATAAACCCTACACCTCCCTAACAATGCGAAAATGTGCATTGTGATAAGAATTTGGCAGTGTTCATACATGTAATAAGAAAACTCCGAATTTTGTAGTGATCATTCACGTTATAAGGAAACGCGCTCTGCCGAATTTCGAACAGATCGGGTGTAAAATACGGTTTCTACAGCGCTTACATATCAAATCGGATCTAACATATACATATATGGGCGCTATATCTAAATCTGAACCGATTTTCCCCGAATTTGGCAGTGTTCATTAATGTAATAAGGGAACTCTCTCTGCAAGATTTTGTACTGATCTGATATAAAATACAGTTTCTATAGCGCTTACATGTAAAATCGGGAGTAACATATAAGGATCCGCCAAATAACTTTTTTTTTTTGAAAACATCGCGCAAAACTTCGAGTGTAGCTTCGGCTGTGTGGCACGTAGCGCCGTCCTGTTGAAACCAAATGTTGCCAATATCCTCCTCTTCAATTTTTGTGAACAAAAATTCAACATGGCCCGATAACGATCGCCATTGACTGTAACGGCCACTCCTTGCTCATTTTCAAAGACAAATGGCCCAATTATGCCTCTGGACCATACCTATGGGTATATCGGCTTTTCAATGTATGCGTGCGGGTTTTCTGTGCCCCAAATGCGACAATTTTGCTTGTTTACATACCCGCCAAGATCAAAATGAGCTTCATCAGAAAATATGATTTTTTTTGGCAAAATCGGCATCTTCTGTAAGACGATTGCAGGCCCACTTGTTCAAGCGTATACACAACCATATTCGTTCAGCGGAAAGATAAAACTAATTATCTGTCAAATCAGACATGAGCTAAGTGTTACCATTCACGAAATAAGCACTAGTTGAAAGAAATGATTCTATGTTGATCGGTATAATAAACGATGGTTCTATCTCTTCTACTTTTAAGCGTTACAAACAAATGCAAAAAGTAATAATACCATGTACCACAGTGTGATGGTTTGGGAAAAAATGGCGGGGCAAATGTGGGCGTGTCATTTCTCGTCGTAGGCACTACTGTGATCAGGCAGTATTTATACCCTACACCACACTGTGGTACAGGGTATTATAACTTTGTGCATTTGTTTGTAACACCCAAAAGGAGAAGAAAAAGACCCATCGTTTATTATACCGATCGACTTAGAATCACTTTCTGAGTTGATTTAGCTATGTCCGTCTGTCCGTCTGTCTGTGCATGTATTCTTGTAATCAAAGTACAGGTCACAATTATGGTCCGATCTCGACGAAACTTTACACATATATTTTTTTTTGGCCCAAGGACGACCCCTATTGAATTTGGTTAAAATCGGTTCAGATTAAGATATTGCCCCCATATATATGTTAGCCCAGATTTGACATGTAAGCGCTGTAAAAACTTTATTTTATATCCGATCAGTCTGAAATTCGGCATAAAGAGGTTTCTTATTATATGAATGAACACTGTTAAATTGAGAAGAAATCGGTTCAGATTTAGATATAGGCCCCATATATACGTTACCCCCGATTTGAAGTGTAAGCGCTGTAAAATTGTTATTTTATATCCGATCAGTCTGAAATTCGGCATAAAGAGGTTTCTTATTATTTGAATGAACACTGTTAAATTGAGAAGAAATCGGTTCAAATTTAGATATAGCCCCCATATAAACGTTACACCCGATTTGACATGTAAGCGCTGTAAAAATATTATTTTATATCCGATCAGTGCGAACTTCTACAAAGAGAGGTTTCCTTCTACATGAAGAAATACTGCCAAAGTCGGAGAAAATCGGTTTAGATTTAGATATAGCCCCCATATATATATTACCCCCGATTTGACATGTAAGCGCTGTAGAGACTGTATTTTATGTCCGATCAGTACGAAATTCTACAGAAAGAGGTATTTTTACATGAATGAGTATTCAGAGAAAATCGGTTCAGATTTATATATAACATCCGTATATATGTTCCTCCTGATTTGGTATCAAAGCGCTATAGAAGTTGTACTTTACTTCCGATCATTAAAATCTTCCAGAAATATGTTTCTCAATTTAGGAACGAATTGCTTAATCTAGCGATTATCGGTTCAGAATTAGATATATCCACATATATATGTTCTTACCCATTGACCAATTATTCCAAATTATTATCGCAATGACCCTTATCGCATTGTTAGGAAGGTGTAGGGTATTATATAGTCGGCCCCGCCCGACTTTCTGCCTTTCCTTCCTGTTTTTTTATGTATATCTCTGCCAATCAAAAATGATATTACCACTTGCATTACCAAGTAATGACACCTCATTACAATCTGCATTACATTTAGTCAACAAAAAATTACTTACGTTGTTATTTGTAAGTTAATTTAAGTCGGGTATTGTAAAATATGTGACATCACAATTTTTTTTAAAGAAACGTTGATTTGATCTACATATTTAGTATCATTCGTAGTAAAATCCATTTAGGAAGGACTAAAGTAGGGCGTGGAAACATATTTAGGGGCCATATTGTTGCAAGTTAAATAGTGTAAATTTCTAAATTACAGGCACCTCGGGTCAAAAACGTAGGATTTACTTCGCGAAAAAGTCCAATTCGTCTGTGACTGTGATGTGGGGGCTATATCAAAACATGGACCGATGTGCCCCATTTTTACTAGGGACAATTATGTGTAATACAAAGTAGAAATGTTAAAATTTCAGCCAGATCAATGGAAAATTGTGCCCTTCTTTATTTAAATACCTAAATACCTATTTTCAAAATTCGGGGGTTCGAAATTCGTTTTTGAGATATTGTTTCTTTGGCAAAGTTAGTTGGAATGATCCATCGAACAAGAGCCGCCATGCGCCTTTGTCAACTTTTTTGGCCCCCTACAATTCGATCCACCCTAATATATGGTTATGAAAATCATTATAATATCTACTTACTTATATGTGGGTCAGAATATTTAATATCGACCTATGTAGTTTATTTTTGACTAAAATTTTTAGAAGCAGTTACAAACAGGTAAAATAAGATCTCGATATATTTTTTTCCAAACGTTTTTTTGAAAACATTTTATGGGCATTTTTATTTTTGGAAAAATAAAAAAGTGAATTTTTGTGTTATTGTGCTATTGGGTATATCGAACCAATTTTTTTTTCGTCATATAGGAAATTTTATTTTTATTAATTTTATAAATCGGAAGAGAAACACGAGTTATATGCGCTTGAACATTTTCTTCTCCCGATGTGGCCAACTTTGAGGCCCTCTAGCTCTTCTCTAACGCCTCTCCATCTACCATGTCAAGTTTGGCCGCAATCGGTTGTTTGGTTAAAAAACGGTGGAAGTATTTCCCCTCTTTGAATTCGTACCACTGTGCAGTGCAAAAACAGACGAAAATTGTCTGACTAGTCGTGGTATTTCTTCCATAACTTTTACAAATATTGAGTCTCACAAAATTGTTTTACTGTTCTGGATTTGTGAGAGTGCGACGAATATTCTGTGAATGAATCGAGGGGGTGCAATTTTTTCTACAGAAATTTTCAAAAAAAACATTCGTAATAAGTTTTATAAAAATTTAAATTTAAATTTAAATTTAAAAAAAAAATTTTTTTTGCAAAAATAGCGCATTGTGTCCCCTTTAAAACAAAGTAAACATTACAAAAATTAAAAATTTCGTAAAACTCAAAAACTCATTTTTTTAATTTTTTCAAAAATAGAAATGCCCTTAAAATTTTTTCAAAAAAAAATAGAAAAAAATGTTGGCGAGATCTTATTTTACCTTTTTGCTTTAAACATTTTAGCCAAAAATAATCTACATAGGTCGATATTAAATATTCTGACCCATGTGGGATATTCGTAAGCGTGGGGGTAAGTAGTTACTTGTTAAATCTTTGTATGCTTGCATGGTGGAAAAAAGATAAGTCTTTTCAGCTTTTGAATTTGACTTACCCGCCAGGTTTCCTAGTAATGAGAGTTTTTGCTTAGAAATGCACCAAAGCAAGCCTACGTGTTTGTTTAATTTGGAACCTCTATAGAAGAGATGCGACCATTCAAAAATGCTATATCAGGTATACGAGTAAATCCGTAGCTATTTCCTAACCAGAGTAAAAGTTCCCTAGTCTAATAGCAGTTCCTGCGGCATATTACCTTGCTATGATGTCTAGGACCATTGGATTTATGCAGTACAACATTTAGTGCCGCAGTCGGTGTTAATTAGTACCGAGCAGAAGGTGAATTTCTGCTAAGTCGACTACAGACCAGACTACATTATTATCGGTCTAGCTATTGCCGTTTACATCCACTAACGTATACGCCGGTCCAGATCTAAGTTTTTGCCTATTGCCCTTTTGCAGGTATATATGTAGCTTAACCACATTCTATATAGGAATGTTGAAAAATAAGTCACGCCTAAAAGAAAGAATAAATAGAATAAATTATTCCCAACTAATCAAGGAGCTCAGTTTTAAACATTACTCCTTATCGTTAGCAAAACTGTGTCAATTCATTGAAGCGGTTGTCGTTCATATCTGGAACTGCGAAAATACAACAAACGTTGCTATCTGCACAGTTTTCAACTTAATCTCTTCAGCTTCAATTGCAAATAATGCGAAACTCGGCAGAAAGGGGAGAAATTGTGATTAATGGAAGTGTCACACTGTCCCATGAGAAGTGTCATGTGTGCTGCTGTTAGTGGCACACTATTATTTTACTAGGAAAATAGTTACACAACACTCTCCAACATTTTGTTGTACTCGTACTGTGAATGTGGTGCTTCGGCGTTTGTATGGAGTTTGTTCTTTTCCAGTGGGAAACACTTGGGTTTGTTGTGGCTCATTTTTCTTAATTACTTTTGATTTTCTGTACACTTGGAAAGCGCTTATTGAAATGTGTGGATGTTGTATATCCATCGTTTCCTTTAAAGTTTATGAAATCGATTTTTATGTGTTCGTTAACAGAATGATAGGTTAGGTTAGGTTGAGAGTGGCAGCCAGTAAAACTGAATCATTCAGACTAGACCATTGTGATACCACATTCCTAGCCTATCCAGTGCTTTGGTGCGTTTTAAGTCTAGGCTAGGGATGTAACGAATATTCGCATTCGCATATGCGAACCCGATTTTGCTTTCGCATTCGCAAAAACCATCTTTGGATTATTCGCTTTCGCAAAAATATATTTCACACACTTTGATGATATTAATACCAATGAAAACCTCTGCCACTTCTCTTCAAAACAGTTGAAAAAATATGTTTGTCCTTGTAGTAACAGGAGGTAAAACAAGTAAGAAAGTTTCAGTCAGGAACATTAGATACTTTAAATGCATTGCACTGTGCCGAATTAAATATAAGAGTTTATGCGCAATGGTATAAACGTTATGAGATATTAAATTGTGGTATGATTTGGCCATTTTGTGTGGGAGGTACAAAAAGGGACGTGGCGATAACGCCCATTTTTCACAGGGCAAAAGGCACGATAAAAACATTACACTGTACAAAATTTCAAGTATTTTTATACACTGGTTTTAATGTTATAAGCTGTTAACTTTTGGTACAAAATGGTATCTTTGTGTGGGAGGTACCAAAAGAGGCGTGGCAACAACGCCCATTTTTCACTGGACTGTAGGCAATATAAAAGCATAACACTGTACAAAATTTCAAGTATTTTTATACACTGTTATTGATGTTATAAGCTGTTAACTTTTGGTGCAAAACGGTGCATTTGTGCGGGAGGTATCAAAAGGGACGTGGAAACTTCGCCCATTTTTCTCGAGTTGATAGCGACTAATAAGTTAATACTATGTGTGAAATTTCAGAAGATTCGATTAAGTAGTATAGCAGTTATTAAAGAATCAATATTTCACAACATTTTAACCCTTTGTGGGGGAGGTACTAGAAGGAGTGGACCAATATGGCCCATCTTCGAACTTAGACGGAGATAGAAAAAAATATTACCATATACCAAATTTGAAGTCAATCGGTTACTCCTTTCGAGAGTTATCGTGCGCACCAGCCAGCAGACAAACAGACGGGCGGACGGACGGACATTGCTCATTCGACTTAAAATGTCCCAAAACGGATTTCCTCCGAACATACTTGGGGTCTAAGGTTACTCCTTCGATGTGTTACACTTTCTTCCGTAGCAAATGATATATACCCTCGTCACACTAAAGTGAGTGAATAAATATAGAAAACATTCTTAATACTTGAATATCCTGGAAAAGTATCAATTCAGTTCCTAAAATTTTTAGGTACTAAAGGGTCAAACTATTATTCGCATTCGCTTTCACAAAAATGCATATTTTTCTATTCGCTTTCGCATTCGCAAGAAATATATTTCAATATTCGCTTTCGCATTAGCTTTCGCTAAAGTCACTTTCGTTACATCCCCAGTCTAGGCCAGGCCACATCAGCCTGGTATGTATGCAGATCCTGACTAGTGACCACCTGTCATTTGTTGCCGTAAGTGCACTATCTCTCAAGAAGAACATACAAGTCGCTAGAGGCATGTCCACATGTTCCAAGTGTACGGTAGTTCCTAGTATTAAAAGTTCAACTGCCTTGCAGTTCCCTGGTATATACCTGTGGCCCGGCACTCATATCAGGTGAATATTAAACTGTTCAGCCATCTCTGTAAGAGATCTGCGACAGTCGAGGGCAGTTTTTGAATTCAGGAATATAGTTTCCAGGGACTTGATAGCAGCCTGACTATCAGAGAAAATATTTATACCGACTTTGGTCAGCACATTGATTTCAGCCATTTCTTTAATAGCTAAGATTTTTGTCCGGTTAACACCATTAGGCAGTCTTTTTGGAAATGATAGCTCAATTTCCTCAGGAAACACACCAAAGCCCAGTTGGTTATCGAGTTTGGAACCGTCTGTATAGAAGTTAAGGAATCTCCCCTGTTCTAAGATACGACCATTCCATTCTGATCTTTCTGAGTACTTCTTGTCAATTATCCTTTATCCTATTATCCTTTTACGGGTAACTGTATAGCGCTACCACATCCTTATTTGCTCTTTCCAAAATGTTGGGTTTGAAGTGCAACTTCCTGTCTAGAAAAATACCTATGTATTTTGCGATTTCAGAGAAGGCAATTTCAATACCCCCAAGGAGACAGGTGTAACACGTGGTATCTTTTTTATCCTGGTGAAAAGAACTGGTTCCGTCTTAGTCGGGCTAACACCAATACCATTACCGGAAGCCCATCTTGCGGTTGAAGGGCCTGTAGGATGTTTCTGAGAGTATCCAGAAACTACCCTCTGACAGCTATTGCCCCGTCATCTGCATAGGCTACAACTATGACACCCATCATCTCCAGAGAAAGCAAACCATTGTTCATGGAGATATTCCAGAGCAGAGTAGACCGAACACGCCATTGAGACGTTTCCCTGCTGGCAAATCTATGGAGATCAATTGACCCTAAACTATCTGAAATGCGTCTCCTAATCAGAAGGTTGTAAATGAACATACGTATACTGCTATCAACCCCCAGGGTTACTAAATACGTTATTATAACGGCTGGATTTATTATATTGAAAGCCTCCTCTATATCCAAGAAAGGTACCATAGTATATTCCTTAACAGAGTGGACTTGTCCTTGCTGTAGGCATGCTGTTGAGAGGACAGTTGCCTGCGATCAATTTTAGTCCTACGGTAACTGTCTATAATTTCTCCAGAATTTTAAGGAGAAATGACGAAAGGTGACTAATTGGCCAGAATTCTTTAGCTCCAGTGTGGCACGGCTTTCCCGCTTTTGGGATGAAAACAACTTTGATTTCTCTGCATTTTGTTGGTATAGAGGCCTGATTGATACAACATGTGTATATCTCTCTAAGCCAGGGAGCAATTGTATCAGCCACTGCCGGTAGCTCCGCCGTATAGACTTTGTCTGGTCCTGGCGACTTAAAAGGTTTAAAATTTTTGATAGCCCAAAGAATTATAGATTCGTTTACAATCTCGCTTGCAACCTCTGATGGCTGCAGTTCAAGGGAATCCCCATCTGAATTATATAATGCCTCTTCTGAGTTGTCCGGGAAATGTGTATCCAGAAGCACTCGCAGCGATTCCTCACTGGACGTAGTCCAAGAACTATCATCTTTCTTGATGTACCCAATAGTACAATGTGTTTAGGCCAACATTTTCCGTAACCTTGAAGCTTCGGATGAGCTTTCTACGCCACTACAGAAATCTATCCAGGATTTATTCCGAGCCTTTCGCAACTCTTTTTTTACCGTTTGAGTTCTTCCTTGAGTTTGAGTTCTTCCTCTGGCCACCTTTGCCCTATTGAAGAGCTTCCTACAGCACTTCCAGAGCATAACTAATTGAGACGACCACCATTGCGGTTGTTGTTTGCCCCTTGGTTTCTGTTTGGGATATGCGGCTTGTAGCGAGCGACTCGTTATACAGGATGATGGTACATTCTATGTAGGCATGTCATGTATTCGATATATGTTTATATTCTACTTTATAATTATTATCTGAGTTGCATTGGTTTTTTAGTTCTGAAATTTTGGAGCGGCAGCAAGCCTTGACACAACAAACCCTTACGCAGCAACAGGAATTCTGTACTGGACTTTTAAGCCAACGAATGGCTAGCCCTGCTAATAGTGTAGTTTCGAAAAATGTAGCGGTGCCAAAATTTCACGAATTCGAAGAAGACTCTAACGATTTTGCTACCTACCGGAGACAACTAGAGGAGCATTTTAAGGCTTATGATGTTGAAGGTGATGGCCGGATCATTTTTACTATCATGGATTGGAGAGAAGGCATTTCGGGTATTACAGAAACTGGAAGGAAAAGAGAGTTTGCAATCATTGTCCTATTCGGATTTAATCGAATCTTTGGATGGTCACTACATTTTATTAAGACAAGATATACATTTTATAAATGGAAAAAAGTGATGGCGAATCATACAAACAATGGGTTGCAGAGTTGAGAGGTTTGGCTCGAGAATGTAATTTTGTGTGCAAAAACCAATCATGTTCAAGTGAGTTCACGGATGATCTAATCCGAGATATTATAATACTCTATACACCTGATGAACCCGTGAGAACGGCAGCTTTGCATAAGAATGACCCAACACTTAAAGAAGTGTTGCAGATTGCAGAAACTTTTGAAACCACACAAAATATAGTAAATATATTATTGCAGATTCTGCACAGTGCAGGAATATATTTGGCTTGAATTGGTATGACGAATTTAAAAAAATGGAAGTATTTAAAGTTGAGACACACCTTGAATTACAGCCTGTTCAGCTAAATGTAACAAAACGCAGACGTGCGATAGCTACCCAAGCAATAATTTTCTTCTTCTTATTCTCACCCAAGCGATCATGTTTTTAATTTGGTTCATTGTCACTTATCGTTCGGGTAAGAAAGCTCTTTTCTTCATCGTCTTCCTGTCAAATACCAATATTACCTACATGTTGTTATTGACATTTCTTAAAGCTTTTTCCACACGAAAATATCAGAACGGGGGCAACCCTATCCAACAGCTGTAAAAGTAGCAACAGCTGATTCTAGACAATGAGAAATAATCAAGCAACCGAAAATAAATACAATTGTTTGCTTGATTGATCATATATGTATATATAGGGGCTATATCTAAATCGGAAACCTTCTGTATCCATTTCAGAGAGTTAAAAAGAAAGTTCTTGCTAAATTTGATAGTGATCTGAGCATAATTGTGACCTGTATTTGGTAACAAGAATACATTTAGAAACAGACGGACGGACAAAACCAGACCAATTCAGAAAGAGATTCTAGGTCGATAGGTATAATAAACGATTGTTTCTAAGGTATTATGAAACAATTTAAAAAGCAACAGTGTAGTTGTAGGATTTCAATACATTTTATGCACACTAATAAACAGAGGTTTTTTGAAATTATTATACAGGATACTTCAGCAAAAGATACATGTTAATGTTGTTTGGTTCATTTATCCATTTTTTATTCATTTTCCCAACAATTTTCACGTTATCTTTCAAAAGGACGGCAAACATAACCGACACGAATGAATTTTTCTGATGTTTCATTTCGTTCGTTGTTGTCTTATAAGAACCAAAATGTTGGCGATAATTGAAAGCTTCTTTGTTTATATCCAACAAAAGTGTGCAAAAACCAAAAATTTCATTCGCTTGCCATTTGACGTGCGAAGTGGCAAAAAAGAAGTTACAAAAACAGGCCCTTAAAGTCAATTTGTGATGTATTTAAAGAACTCTTTTCAAATGGGATTGGATTTTGCAGGACAATGAAAGGTCATATTCATATGAAATCCGATGCAAGGCCGAAATTTTATAAACCAAGACCAATTAATTATGCCAAGAATGCATTATTCAAAGAAGAGGCGCAGCGTTTAATTGATTTGGGTATTTGGAAGGCAGTAAAATACAGTCAATGGACATCGCCTCTTGTAATTTTACCAAAGCCGAACAATAAGATTAGAGTCTGCGCGGATTTCAAAGTCACAATAAATACACAAATGGATATAGAAAGCTATCCCATTCCTCGAATTCGAGATATTTTCCACAAACTAGGTAATGGCAAATTTTTTTCAAAAATAGATTTATCGGATGCCTACATGCAAATTGAAATGGATGAAGAATCAAAACCACTTTTAGTTGTTAATACGCCATTGGGTTTATTTCAATATGAAAGATTTCCATTTGCAGTAGCCAGTTTAATTGAGCAGACAATCAGTGAAATTCGAGGATGTGTAAATTACTTGGATGATATTATTATAACAGAGAAGACTCAAGAAGAACACCCATGTAACCTACGACAACTGTGTCATAGACTTCAAGAAAGCGGATTTCGCTGCTATCTGTCCAAATGCTTATTTCTACAACCAAGCGTTGAATACTAGGGACACGTAATAAGTGGATCCGGCATTTACCCATCTGAATCAATGACTGAAGCAATTGAAAACTTGCTTCAACCTCAAAATATTTCGGAGCTCCAGTTTTTTATGGGAAAGGTAAATTATTACTGCAACTTCATAGAAAATTATTCTACTTTGTGTGGTCCCCTGAATCTCCTTCGAAAGCTCAACAAGAAAATGCTTTTAAAGAATTAAAAAATCAGTTGGTAAATAGAGCTCAACTTGTGCACTACGATGAAAATGTACCATTAGTACTTGCGACGGATGCATAATCTTGTGGTGTAAGTGCAGTAATTTCACACATTTTTCCGGATGGATCTGATCGACCAATAGCTTACGCATCGAAGACTTTATCTGATAATCAAAAAAATTACAGTCAAATAGAAAAGGAGGGTCTATCGATTATATTTGAAGTTCGGAAATTTCATGATTATTTGTATGGCCGAAAGTTTACTTTAGTAACTGATCATAAACCCTTAATATCAACATTTAGTCCAACAAAGGGAATTTATAGCACAACCGCACATCGACTTCAAAGGTGGGCTCTAATTCTTTCGGGATATAACTATGAAATTCGGTACAAAAATACCAAAAATTATGGAAATGCCGATGCTTTATCAAGACGTCCGTTTAAAGGAGACAGCGATTTTGACAAAGCTATAGAGTTGAATGAAATTTTTTTAGATGAACAATTGGATGATTTCCCAATAAACTCAAAGCAAGTTGCTGAATTTACGAAAACAGATAAAATTTTAAAACAAGTTTTACATTATGTAATGAATGGTTGGCCTGATAAAATTGCAGACAAAAAAGTTATACCTTATTTTCGTAATAGACTAAGTCTGACCCATTGAAATGGAGTTTTAATTGTACAAAAAGATTATAGCCGTATCGTGATTCCAACTCAGGTAAGATCACAAAATTTAGACCTACTACACCTAGGACATTGAGGAATGGTTCGTAGGAAACAAATGAGCGGTCGCTATTGCCGGTGGCCAAATATGGATGATGATATTTGTAGATTAGTTTCTTCATGTCATGCCTGTAACGCTCACAGTCCGGATCCTCCAAAACTATTTATTTCATGGCCCCTATCTACTTCACCTTGGCAAAGAATACATTTAGATTATGCTGGTCCTTTTAAAAATGCAATGTGGCTAATAATAGTGGATTCGTATTCCAAACTTCCGTTTGTTTTGAAGGTTAGAAATGCTACGATTAAAAATTTGCAGAGTATATTCTCGATTGAAGGATTACCCGAAACTATTGTTACAGACAACGGAACGCAATTCACTGCGAAGGAGTTCAATAAATTTTGTGAAGTTCGTGGCATCCAGCATTTAACAGCTTCATTATTACACCCTGCTTCTAATGGCCAAGCGGAGAGACTCGTTAGGACATGTAGAACATCTCTAAGAAAACAACTCACTACGGGTAATGATTTGGAATCTTCACTTTTAGCTTATTTGACAACGTGTAGAACAACTCCAAATAAAGAGAGCAAGTCTCCAGCAGAAATAATTCATGGCCGTCAACCACGGAACTTATTATAATTACTAATACCTTCAATGAGTCCCAGGGATATTCCACATAATTCGTCAACTGACAAATATTTTGAAATGAATGATAACGTTTTATGCAAAAACTTTGGATAGGGCGAAAAATGGTTGCAGGGGACCATTGTGAAACGTCTGGGAAATGTCTTGTACTTTTAAAAATTTATGACAAAATTATCAAGAGGCATAAGAATCAAATTAGATTATCGAAATGTCAAAGTGAATACATTGATGTGAATCAATCTGCACGATTGTTGTTGGATAATTGTAATTTCTCAAATTCAGAAACTGGTCACCACTGTTCGGTTATATCAACAATCTCAAACGAAAAAGCTGAAAATATATCAGCTTCGGTGCGGTCAACTCCACGCATAACATTGGATCGTCCATTTGAAGCCTGGGAGGAACAGCCTACTATTTCTCAACAAGCCCGGGAGCAATTGGAAGATCAATCTACTACTTCTCACCAAGCCAGAAATTGGTAACTGCACAGGGGTCCTTACCCAACACATACCGCGGGACAACTCCACAAAGAAATCGCCAACAGCGAATAAGACGCAAACCTGAACGGTATTTTCATTAAATACCGTATTCTCCTTAAATAGCATGAGTTCCATGTAGAACATAAACGAAACTATGATGGATCTTTAGTACGACATTTTTTAAAATTACATAGTTTAATCAAATACATATTCTTTAACTATTAATTTAATTGAAATCAACTTTTGATGTTGTAAAGCAAGTCTGTTTAGATACATATTATCATCGATCTGCAACCCACCATTCTAATAAACAAATTTTAACTAATTGCAAATTTCCCAAATATATCAATTTTTATTGTTCTGTGCTGCATTTGACTTTTTCGACAATTTCATGACCACATCGATGATTTCGATTTTGTATATTTTTGTTCGAAGGACAAAATGTGCGTTTCCTTATCCAGCGAGGAAGGATGTACACATCAATTTAATAAAAGTTTCCATTTCTTTTAAGAACTTTGGAAGAGCAAAAACATCAAGAGAAATTAACAAAAAAAAATAACTCTCGAAACACGCAGCGGTTTCCTACTGGAGGAGTACGAGTGGTGCAAATGCTGGCGTGTGTATTTTCTTACTAGACTGACTGGAAGTTTGACATTAGCGACACTCTGCAATTTCTCGTGAGACAAGTGCGATACTGGAGTTAATTAAGAATTTGGTCCCTACCCACGAGTTACATCAGTAGACATTGCGGTTAAGAGTTTAGAAGATAAAGTTGAAACTGGTGAAGGTGTCATCAAATGTTCTCCCAGATGTTGTTTTAAAGTTTAGAATAGAGAAACGAATACTGTTTCTACACAATAATATGAATTCTCATGCTTTTGCAAAATATTATAAGTTTGTTCCACGGCAGATGTTTGTAACACCTGCAAATAACACACCTAGACCCACCTTAAAGTATACCGATCGACTCAGAATCACTAGCTGAGTCGATTTAACGATGTCTGTCCGTCCGTCCGTCTGTCCATGTAAAGTTGTTCGTCGACTACAGGTCGCAATTCCATTCTAAATTTCAAAATGATTGGATGTAAAATACAGCTTCTACAGGACTAAAGAGCAAAATCGGACGAAACATATGTATGGGAGCTATAGCTAAATCTTAACCGATTTTCTGCAAATACGGCAATGTTGGTTCATGGATCAAGAAACTCTACCATTCTAAATTTCAAAACGATTGGATGTAAAATACAGCTTCTACCGGACTAAGGAGCAAAATCGGACGAAACATATATATGGGAGCTATAGCTAAATCCTAACCGATTTTCTTCAAATTCGGCAATGTTGGTTCATGGATCAAGAAACTCTACCATTCTAAATTTCAAAACGATAGGATGTAAAATACAGCTTTTATAGGACTAAATGGCCAAATCGGACGAAACATATATATGGGAGCTATAGCTAAATCTTAACCGATTTTCTGCAAATACGGCAATGTTGGTTCATGGATCAAGAAACTCTACCATTCTAAATTTCAAAACGATTGGATGTAAAATACAGCTTTTATAGGACTAAATGGCCAAATCGGACGAAACATATATATGGGAGCTATAGCTAAATCTTAACCGATTTTCTGCAAATACGGCAATGTTGGTTCATGGATCAAGAAACTCTACCATTCTAAATTTCAAAACGATTGGATGTAAAATACAGCTTTTATAGGACTAAAGGGCCAAATCGGACGAAACATATATATGGGAGCTATAGCTAAATCTTAACCGATTTTCTTCAAATTCGGTAGTGTTGGTTCATGGATCAAGAAACTCTACCATTCTAAATTTCAAAACGATTGGATGTAAAATACAGCTTCTATAGGTCTAAAGGGACACATCGGACGAAAGATATATATGGGAGCTATATCTAAATCTGAACCGATTTCAACCAAATTCAATAGCGATCTTAACAGCCGCGAAATACTCTAAACTGCAAAAATTCAGAACGATCGGAGTGAAATTGCGACCTGTAGTCGACGAACAACTTTACATGGGCGGACGGACGGACGGACATCGTTAAATCGACTCAGCTAGTGATTCTGAGTCGATCGGTATACTTTAAGGTGGGTCTTGTTGTGTTATTTTCAGGTGTTACAAACATCTGCCGTGAAACAAACTTAAAATACCCCGTACCACAGTGTGGTGTAGGGTATAAAAATCCGTAGTTTATGGAACAAAACAAAGCACTAAGGTTTAGGTTAGGGTGGCAGCCGTATTTTTTATACAAGCTCACATAGACCAGTTTAGGTCCCTAGTGTTACCACGGGCTGAAATGCCCCTCATCGAAACCAACCTGTTTGATATACAAATTTGTCGATAGAACGAATATCGGTACTGGAAAGATCTGTTAGGCTGCGTAGAAAAGCCGTCCCCAGTATGTCCAGTCGTCGTTTACTCAGAGCGGGGCAGTCGCATAGCAAGTGCTCAATGCTCTCCACTTCTTCCTCATCTCCACAGCTTCTTCAGAAGTCATTAGAGTCAATACCCAATCTTTTGGCCGATCGAGCAGTGTCCCTCAGAACTGATACTAACGTAGACAATCTTTGCCTCTCTAGTGCGAGGAGATATTTTGATCTTCTCAGGTCATACCTTGGCCAGATTTGTCTAGCTACTCTACAGGTGCCGATTTCTGTCCATCTTTCGTTGCCTCTTGCCTAAGCCAAAGCTTGCGCGTGGATTGTGGCGCACCAATATATGCAAATTCTTCGAGAATTTGTAATGTCGTCCCTTTCCTAGCAAGTTTATCGGCTTTGCAGTTCCCCGGGATATCCCTATGCCTATATTAAACTGTTCAGCCATCTCTTTAAGAGATCTGCGGCAGTCGAGGGCTGTTTGTGAATTTAGGGATGTTGCCTCTAGAGAATTGATGCCAGACTGGCTGTCCGAGTAAATTACAACGCCAGTGTTGGTTACTATGTTGCGACTCAGCCACTTGGCTACTTCCCATATTGCCATTATTTCGGCTTGATAGACACTTCAGGTATCTGGTAGTCTGTGAGCTATATCCAATCTAAGCTCTGCACAGTGTACTCAGAAGCCAACCTTTTCATCAAGCTTCGAACCATCCGTGTAAAAGTGGAGATGGTTTCTATTACCTGGTATTCTTCCAACCCATTGATTTCTGGCGGCAATCATAGTGATGTAATTTCTCTCGAAGGTGTACACCGTTGGTATATAGTCCACTCGGTCGGTTACCATAGCACTACACTTTGATATCCTCATGTGACCGTAGTTTTGGTACCTCCACATTGATAGGCAGTTTAATCTTATTTTCGCTTTTGTTGCAAATTCTCTCGCCACCATATTAATCGGCAGTATATGGAGTAGGGCTTGTAGAGACTCGGTCGCTGTAGTCCTTAAGGCTCCGCTTATGCTCAGGCAGGCTGTTCTCTGAACCTTTGTTAGTAGGTTGGTGATGGTTAGTATGTCAGTTGCCGTCCACCATACCACAATGCCGTATAACAGTATAGGACGAACTACTGCTATATATATCCAGTGGACGATTTTAGGAGAGGCCCCACCGCGACCCTACAGCTTTTTTGCAGGAATATAAGGCGACGTTGGCCTTCCGTACACGTTCCAATACGTTAAGTCTAAATAACAGTTTTCTATCTAGAATTATTCCTAAAAATTTTGCACTTTCAGAAAAGACTAGATCTGTTCCATTTATCCGAGGTGGAGGGTCCACATGTGGGACTTTGTTCATCCTAGTAAAGAGAACCAATTCTGTCTTGTTTGGGTTTACGCCCAAACCGGTGCTTCATGCCCATCTAGCCAATTTGTTCAGAGCCACCTGCAGAATGTCTCGGAGGACGTTTTCGAATTTGCCACTCACTGCGATTGCAACGTCGTCCGCATATGCCACGACCTTGCAGCCACAACGTTCTAGATCTAGCAGAATTTCATTCACCTCTAGGTTCCAAATTAGTGGAGACAGTACTCCTCCTTGTGGGGTCCCTCTGTTTCAAACCTTGTTAGAGTTGTGGACCCAAGACATGCTGTTATGCATCTTCTGTTGAGCAGACTTTGAATTAGTCTAATCAAACTAGAGTTAACTTTTAGATGTAACAGTGCCGCAATTACTGCATCTGAGTGAATGTTGTTAAAAGCCCCTTCTATTTCAAGAAATGCCACAATGTGAATTCCTTGAAATGCAGGGACGATTCGATAGTGCTCACAAGTTCGTGCAGGGCTGATTCTGTAGACTTGCTTTTATTGTAAGCATGTTGGTTTCTCGACAGGAGTTTTGTATCCAGGTTTTCCCTAATGAAATGATCTAAAAGTCTTTCCAGACCTTTCAATAGGAAGGAGGATAGGCTAATTAGTCTGAAGTATTTTGGCCTAGTGTGTGATATCTTCCCCGCTTTATTTATGAACACCATTTTGGTATCCCTCCATCGTTTCGGGATGTATGAAAGCCTGATACAGCCTACATAAATTTTCTCCAGCCAAAGGATAATGTACTTCAACATTTTCTACATTTCTGCTGGAGTGATGGCGTCTGGTCCAGGTGACTTGAAGGGCTCAAAGCTATTAATAGCCCAGCTTATTCTGGATCTCTCAGTCAACAAGCTAGCGACGCTCGCAGTCCACTCGCACTCTTGTTGGTCCTGCTGATCCTCTGGTTCTGTAAGAGAGTTCCCCGGGAAATGTATGTCGAGCAGTACATTGAGCGACTGCTCGCTGTTTTTGGTCCAATTATTTGCCTCATCCTGCAAGTAACCTACTGTACAGGGTGAAGCTGATAGTACTTTCCTCAGCCTTGCGGCGTCGGTGACCTATTCCACTTCGCCACAGAAGGTATACCAAGAGCGTCTTTGTGCCTTTCTAAGCTCCTTCTTATAGATCTTGAGTTGCTCTTTATAGGCATCCCAAACTTTAGCGACCCCAGTAGATTTAGCCTTGTTGAATAGCTTGTTGCAGGTCTTTTTCATAGCCGTTAGCTCAGAAGTCCACCATTGCACACAAAGCACTAAACATTCTTCTTATTCAAGATACACATTGATTGAATGTTATATTGAGCCAATCCAAGATACGGCGCAAGCAAGTATTTGTCGATTCTGAATCTGATATATAAATACACACAGGAAAATAATTGGCTGGAATTCGATAGTAACAATAAAAAAATAGTACTAGCAACAAAAAGTCTATTGAATACACCGTGTGCCGGTTGTATTTATAAAGGTTGGTTAAATGTTAAGGGCCGATGTTGATTTTGAATAAAACACAAATTATTTAGGAAATTATTGTCATTTCTTTTTATTATGATAATATTAGTATGGTTCAATTATGTATGGAACAAAATATCGGCCAAATGACCGCTGCGACCCCGGCGGCACACCTGCAACCGATGGTCCAAATTTTCGATGACGCTGAGGCATAATTGAGGTTCTATGCCGTTAATGTGCCTAATTATTTCATCCTTTAGCTCTTGAATTGTTGCTGGCTTATCGACGTATACCTTTTCTTGCAAATAATTGTTTCGTTAGCGTACATCCATATGTTCCAATTCGGGGCATAAAAAGTTCGATATCATCTCACGATAGCGAAGATCATTCACAGTAACTGCCTGACCGGCCTCATTTTGGAAAAAATACGACCCGATGATGCCGCCAGCCCATAAACCGCACCAAGGAGCCACTCTTTGTGGGTGCATTAGTTTTTCGAGAATAACTCTTGGATTATCATTCGTTCAAATGCGGCAATTCTGCTTATTGACGAATCCACTAAGGTGAAAATGTGCCTCAGCACTGAAGAAGATTTTCTTTGAAAATTGATCATCCGCTGTTGCCATTTCTTGCCACCATTCTGACCATTGACGACGTTTGGAATGGTCAAGATGCTTTAGTTCTTGAGTCAATTGCGTGTAAATGCAAGTCTTTATGCACAATGTTCATCAACGACGAGCGTGAGAGGTGTACTTGTTGGGCACGACGACGAGTTGAGGTGGACAGCTCTTCAGCCACACTATCGCGAACAGCACCAACATTTTCTGCAGTACGAGCATGCACTGGCGTTTTCACATCTCCTACAGACCCGGTTTGCTCAAAAATCACGAAGTGCACGATATGCATTTTGATTGCCTGAATAACTTTAACGCGTTGCTCGATTGTGTATCTTTCCACGGTTCAAATTGAGTTAGTCTGAAATTGAGAAATGTCAAATGAAATGCAGAAAAAACTCGACGTTTAGCTGTGGTTCACATTCAACATCGGCATTTGGTTTTGCAGCATTAATTTTTAATTTATAAATACTCCAATTCATCACTTTTTGTCAATCCATCAATGTAATTTATAGTTACGAAAGAGTATACGATTTAAATCTAATACGAGTATTACAAACATATGAAATTTCTAAATAAAAGTGCACTGCAAGTTGCCATTAAATTAAGGTCTTGATACTTAAACACAAATTAATCTTTGTTTCGAAAATATTAGTTCCAAATAACAAAAATATGTGGATAAAAACCTTGGAACAACATCCTCCCAAACATATAATATTTATGCGTGTCAAATATTATATATTTGGAGTGTATTCATATGTATGTTTCCAGCAGAATATGTTTGGAAACATATACTACAGAAAAGATTTTTTTCCGCGTGTATGCACTCAAATTATGTATATCAATTTGAGTGATGAAACGTCTAAATACAAATTTTGGTTCAAATCGGATGAAAATTGAAAGATCTGCAAAAATCGGAGGCCTAGACATTATTGACACTTGTAGTCCTTATAATTTCCTTTAATTTAACGGGTATCCCTGCTTTATCGAGAATATCCGTAAATTTTTTTTAATATTTTTTATTTCGTATTTAGGACTCCCTACTACATGAGGTAATGTTGGAAATGCACAGCCCTTTGACAAAAATTTTATTAAAAGTTGGAGGTGCTTTCCTTAAAAGTGTTTCGAATGAAATAGAAAATTGTGTAGCCAAATAAAGGGTGGTTAAATTGTAAGGTTGAATGTGATCCACACCTAAACGTCAAGTTTTTTTCAGCATATCATTTGACATTTCAGACTAACTCAATTTGAACCATACACAATCGAGCAACGCGTTGAAGTTACTGTGAATGGTTTTCGCTATCGTGAGATGATAACGAACTTTTTATGGCCCGAATTGGAACATATGGATGTACGCTAACGAAACAATGGGTCTTTTGCGCAACAAATTCAATGGCCGTGTTATCTCACGTCGTGGCTAAGTCAATGGGCCGCCAAGATCATGTGATCTGACACCGTTGGACTCCTTTCTTTGTCGTTATTTGAAAGAAAAGGTATACGTCGATAAACCAGCAACAATTCAAGAGCTAAATGATGAGATAATTCGGCACACTAACTGTTGGTTCCATACATAATTGAACCATACCAATATTATCATAATAAAAAGAAATGACAATAATTTCCTAAATAATTTGTGTTTTATTCAAAATCAACATCGGCCCTTAAAATTTAACCACCCTTTATAATTTATTTTAATTTAATTTGAAAAAGTTCTCAGATGTATTTAGGCTAGTCAAGACTTACAACTAATTGCATAGAATACTAAAGTGTGGTAAGGTTCTTGCCCATATATCAATTCAAAGACTATTTTGTTAGAAATTGCCAGATTGTGTAGATGGCTGTAATACTCGTACACATCGAAGATCTTGTTAGACGAATAGCGGATAGAAGCATTTTTCGACTTTATAAGTCAGTTCTAATAAAGATACAGAAATACGGTCACATAAGGATCCATAGTAGAGACCCCCAAAAAAAAGATGTCCTGTCGAAACCTAAACCATACGCAGTATTTATTGACGGATCCAACAACTGTTCTTAATGCATATGTTTCTATATTTGATCAGTATCATCAAAATCGCTGGTAGAGGACAGTCTCGGTTGTGGAGTTGCAGACCAACCATGTGCCATGACCCATAGAATGGCAAGGAGTTCTAGATGGGCTCCGCTCCTAACCGGAATTGTTTGGTGCACATGCACATTGTGTGTGTGGGCGTGCGTCGACGCATGTATTCACCCAGGTGTTTAGAGCACAGTGGGGTAAAGCCTAACGGCAGGAAGTCGCCTAAATTCAGAATACGTACTGTCCAGTATTGAGTAAACGACGCCTGGACTCACTGGTGTCGGGCTTTCTAGAAAATCTGACTGATCCTGCCGGAACAGATATTCATATTATTTATAACACTAGCTGGACCCGGTCCACTTCGTTGCCCCAGATTGAGATTTCCGATCCCGTCCATTTTTGAACCAATTACGTAGACTGCCATCAAATGCATATTTACTAAATTACAACACTCTCGCTAACAAATTGTTCAAGGTATTTCAATTTCAGAAATTTGCTTATAAGGGTGGGGCCACGCTCATTGGTCCGATCCCAACCCTTTTGGGCCATTCACGTAGACTATCACCAGATATATATACACGAAATTACAGCACTCTCGGTAAAAAATTGTGCAAGATATGACTCTCAATTTCAAAATTTGACTTATACTCGCATAGGCAGGGCAACGTCCATTGTTCTGATCCCGCCTATTTTTGGTCGAATCACGTAGACTGTCATCAGATACATATACCCAAAACTGCAGCGCTCACTTAAACAAATTGTGCAAGATATCTCAATTTAAAAATTAGGCTCCTATTGGCGGTGCCGCCCTTTTTTGTGTAATCACGTAGACTGCGTGAGATGCACAAAATCACAGCACTCTCGCTAACAAATTGTGCATGATATCTCAATTTCAAAATTTGGTTTATATGGGCGGGGCGAGACCCATTGATCCGATTCCGCCACTTTTTAGAACATTCACGTAGGCTATCATCAGATACATATGCACAAAATTACAGAACTATCGCTAAACAATTGTGTAAGACATCTCAATTTCAAAATTTAGTTTATATGGGCAGGGCCACGGCCATTGATCCGATCCCGACCCTTTTTGGACCAATAACGTAGACTACCACCAGACATCACTCTCGCTAAAAATTGTGCAAGATATGTGTCTCAATTTCAAAATTTGGCTTATATAGGCGGAGCCACGTCCATTGGTCTGATCCCGCCAATTTTTGGGCGAATCGCTAAGACAGTCATCAGATACATATGTCCAAAACTGCAGCACTCTCGATAATAAATTGTGCAAGATATTTTAATTTCAAAATTTGGCTTATATGGGCGTGGCCACACCCATTGGTTCGATGCCGCTCATTTTTGGACCCATCACGTAGACTATCACCAGATATTTATACACGAAATTACAGCACTCTCGGTACAAAATTGTGCAATATATCTCAATTTCAAAATTTGGCTTATATGAGCGGTGCCACTCCCATTGGTCCGATCCCGCACATTTTTGGAAAAATCACGTGGACTGCTACCAGATACATACGAACAACATTACAGCACTCTAGCTAACAAATTCTGCAAGATATCTCAATTTAAAAATTTGGCTTGTATGGGCGGGGCCACGCCTATTGGTCCGTTCCCGCCCATTTTTTGACCAATTACGTAGAATGCCACCAGATACATATACGCAACATTGCAGCACTCCCGCTAGCAAATGGTGCAAGATATCAAAATTTCAAAATTTGGTCTAAGTGGGCGGGGCCACGCCCATTGGGTCGATCCCGCCCATTTTTGGACCAATCACGTAGACTGCCACCATATACATATACATAAAATTTCAGCACTCTCGCTAACAAATTGTGCAACATATCTCAATTTCAAAATTTGGCTTATATGGGCGGGGCCACGCCCATTGGTCCGATTCCGCCCATTTTTGGAAAATTCACATAATATGCCACTAAATGCATACACACAAAATTTCAGCACTCTAGCTAAAATTTTTTCTCAATATCAAAATTGGACCCATATGGGCGGGTCCACGCCCACTTGATATATCGAAAATTCAAGTACCCTATTTTCAGCTACACATGTACATTCTGTGAAAATTTCAAGATGATCGGTCTAGCCGTTTAGACGTCTATACGGAACAAACAAACAAACCCACAAACAAACGATTTGCCACGCCCACTATTTGCAAAATTTTTTTCCCAAAACCATCTCAGACCAAATAGCTTTCAAACAAAAGAAAAAATTTTAAAATCGGTCCAGTGGTTTAAGCGTCTATAAAACACATACATACATACATACATACAAACATTTTTCCATTTTTATATATATAGATTGTGTCCAAGACAAAATCCAACCCTCCCGAAGAAGTCGTAAAATACCATGCTGTGCCTTCATTAAAACTGTCTCATAAAGCCAAAAAAATGTTCTAGCCACTGTTGCTATCGAAGGTTAGAAGGTGTGAAAAATATGTTGAAACATCTAATTAAAATGTCAAGTTCATAGAAACAAAACCAAATCCTAATCCTACATTAATATGTCATAACTATAGCACTTATTATTACAAAATATTCGAATTGTTTTGTCAGCAGAAATCCCACCACAATTTTATATCTCATTGCCTTTGTGCAATTGGTCTAATGTCGTTTTATCCTAAGCACTTATGAATGAATTTTTCAAATTAAATTACATAAATTATAGATGCACAGAAAAAAATGTTTATTAAAACTGCAGATTTCCTAAACTTCGAAATAATACGTTTTGTACTTAAAATTAATAAAATGTATATAATATCAATGAAATTATCAATATTTTAAGTACAAAATTTACTTATTTTAAAGATTAAGGGCGTTTTTGGCGCAATTAATTAATTTTAAGACAACATTTTTATCAGTGTGGCAACATAAATTTCAATCGACGTTTTGTATGTTTACTGTGCTATCACGATATACCTGCAGTTTTAAAGAACATTTCTGCGAACTTTTAATCAACAATTACTATCAATGTGGTATGTCTGCATTGGGTTGTCAATAACAATTTCTGGGATAAGTTATGCCTTAAAGAAACCAAAGGAATGATAGTCGTTGTTTGATTTAATAAATTATAGATAAAATGCTCGCACTTCTTTCCTGTAAAACCATGACAACTCATATGGCAGTAAATTACTCGCGTTAGTTTCTCTAGTCTAAACTGCACAACTACATCTGGGGGAACAAGTGATGGCATCTTCAGAGATTTCAAATTAATCTCTTAGCCTCAATCTATGATGATGTAACAGTGGTTACGTAATTAACTCAAGTATCGCACCTGTCTCACTTTCAGTTTACTTAGAAAACCCCCACACAAAATTGTGTTCCACTTTATGATTGTAAGGAACTTCTTCCATTTTTGTGGCTTATCCTTCTTAATTAGTCCTGATTTTCGGTGCTCTTTAAAAGTTGTTATAGTAAGTGGATGATGGATGCATGATACAGTATTTTTTTTGAAAATCATGTTAAACCGATTTAAGTTTCTCCCTCACATGTTAATGTGACTATTCCCTCCCGTTTCATCCATTTCGAGGATTTAAAAAGCTCAAGAGTTGGCGGACGCTAACATCAGTCGCGTTTGCTAACCCTCCATGGAAATGAAGGCGTATTTTAACCCGTCACCTTCTAGGGAGAGCTAAACACAAACAAGGGTTTCCCCTTTATCACCGAAAAATTTCTGCCCGGAAAAACAGTAGTATGCTCAGGCAGGCTTTTTGCAGTGGATAGTCCTTTAAAAGATAAAAAAGCCCACTTGACCTTTTAATTGTACCACTTGTTGTGAGCAATGGGAGGACTTTTATAGGTTTTGTAATGGTCGGCAACGGAAGGACATTGGACAACTGAAGAAACCAGCTGCATGGAAGCATGAAGGTTTATCCTGTTCGATGTGGTTGGATTCAGAGCCCAGAGACCACGTTTGATTTTGTTGTTTAATTAATTTTTTTGGTATATTGGAGATTTCGTGTCAAGTGAGTGTATTTTTAAAACTGATGTCTTCTGATCGGGAGGAAACTTGCACCAAGTCCTATTAGATAGTGCTATGACACAAAAGTTCGATGAGATCGTTCATGGACTGTCCGAGTTGGAGGGTTTTAAATTTTGTTCAAATGGCCCTTTTTCCCCATCCAGATAACTAATTACCTCTTGTATATAGAAAATGTTGTCCAAAGTGTTTTCGATAGGTTTTTCTTCAATATTAAAAAAAAGAAACAACAACTATGTATATAATTAAAAAAGAAACAACAACTAATTATATAATTGCTACTCTGGACATTACTTGACACGAACATTTCATGAGGTTGGGAGTTGAGTCCAATGACTTCTGCAGAAGCAGAGGATATGAGGAGAAGGTGGAGAGCATTGAGCATATACTTATACTTTGTCCCTGTACCGGGTCGGCCTTTATAGGTAGTCGAAGATATCTGGCCGGTACCTATTTTTTGTTCCGATGAGCGGAAAGTGGGCCCGTGTGACCTTGATTGGTCTATGTGTGCTGATGACTCTGGCTGCTACACTAAACGAACCTAACTTTTGCATTAAATATTTTGACCCCCTTTTTTGCATCATCACTAAACGCCCAGTTAGGCACGCGTAACCCTAACATATATTTACCGTAACCGTAACGTAGCCCATTTGATTTTTTTTACAAAATGGTACGTTTGTGTGGTAGGTACCAAAAGGGCCGAGAAAATAACTCCAATTTTTCAACAGACTGTAGGTACTATAAAAACATTTTACGTATTTGCAGGCACTGGTATCCGCTAAACATACTTGGGGTCATAGGTCAGTCATTTGATGTGTTACACTTTTGGCTCGTAGAGAATGATATACGAGTATACCATCGCTTCACTAAAGTCAGGGTATAATAAGAAAGAAAATTGTCGCGTAAGAAGGTGGGATGTCCGTCCTATAAGCAAATACTGGAAGATTGCCGGAAGATTGAACGACGGCCGTCTCCCAGTTCCGATTTTTTTGTGAGGAGCAGTTAAGGATAAGCGCTAAGCCAACCTTCCATAGACGATTCATGACTGGAAACACGAAATCGCAGCCATAGAGGGCCACACAATCAAAAAAAATGTTGTTGTGTTGAAAAATTGGGTCGACACAGAATGGGCTACTGCAAGGCCAGCCGCCATTTTATTATTGTCAGCATCTTCTGTAAACTTCCCACATTTTTTCGGCGATGCGGCGTTTCCTTTGAAAAATAACCGCATGCGATATTACAATTCTGTTTCAGGCTTAGACGAAAAAAAAAAATCAGTTATAGATTACCGCATAACTCGACGGGTCATCGAAAATACCTTTGGCATATTGTATGTACGTTGGCGAATTCTCCTTACCACAATATAAATGTCCCCGGAAAATTGAGAAATTATTGTCCTTGCCTGAGTTTAAAATCCATTTTTTAGGCCATAAATACAATATTTTTCGGATGATTAGAAGACATGTTGAAGTTTATAATTCGCATCTACCACAAATTTTACTATATCGGTGCATGTTATAATATAGATCTCCTACAGAATCGCCAATACCCCACATATTGGCGATTCTGTAAAAAAATCATCAAAATAAATTTTCGAAATCGTCAACACAACCCAGATAAATTTCTCATTACCAAATAATCCGACGAGTAAGCAAAGTTCGATAATGGTAAGTACTTATTATTTAGCCACTTTTCTCATTATTTTAACATGGGGATGTCATTGGAGGAAAGTACTTCCCAAAAGCATACAATAAAGTAGCATAATAAGTACTTATTTGTAGCTCGATTTTATGTACTTGAATAATGCATTACCAATAAGTTATAAAATAAGTAGTAGATTACATATCTACTACTTATTTTATAACGAAATGGCCATTTAAAATATTTTTTTGCATATTGTCGCGCATATTTCTCGAAACAAACAATTTCCTCATGACAGATTCGAATTTCTGGTATTTTCATTCAAATCTGCACGTATTGTTTGAAAACATGTTGAAATATAAATAAATCTTGTACAATAACACACATATAGCCAAAATTGCATTATATTAAAATTTGTCACAATGATTTTGAAACAAAATATCACTTATTTCTGTTATTATTGGTAAGTAATTATTAAGAAGCCGAAAGTATTGCAGCGAATAATGAGATGTCATTATTTGGTAATGCAGGGAATATTGACAGGTACTTTCAAGATTTTGCTGGGAAAAATCTACCAGCAACGTACAGCTTTTGAGTTTTTTATGACGAAGGACATGTTTTGGGGATAGATATGTATTAATTGGTACTCTCAAATGATTTTTGGGGTCCCTCAAAGTGAACTTAAAATGAATTTTGTTGGCGGATCTCACATTTTTGAACGACATTACCCAGCAAAATCTTGGTAAGTACCTGTCATTATTCCCTGCATTACCAAATAATGACATCTCATTATTCGCTGCATTACTTTCGGCTTATTAAAAATGACTTACCAATAATAACAGAAATAAGTGATTTTTTTGTTATCAAAATCATTTCGGCACATTTTAATATAATGCAATTTTGGCTATATGTGGGTTATTGTACAAGATTTATTTATATTACAACATATTTTCAAACAATACGTGCAGATCTGAATAAAAATACCAGAAATTCGAATCTGGCATGAGGAAATTGTTTGTTTCGAGAAATATGCGCGACAATATGCAAAAAATCATTTTAAATGGCCATTTCTACATATCTACTACTTATTTTATAACTTATTGATAATGCATTATTCAAGTACATAAAATCGAGCTACAAATAAGTACTTATTATGCTACTTTTTTGTATGCTTTTGGGAAGTACTTTCCTCCAATGACATCCCCATGTTAAAATAATGAGAAAAGTGGCTAAATAATAAGTACTTACCATTATCGAACTTTGCTTACTCGTCGGATTATTTGGTAATGAGAAATTTTGCTGGGTAATAATTATATTTGGCGGAAACATATCTAATACATATTAATTTCTTACGTTTGAAAATAGTCTTGCTAATACGGGTTTTCCTACAAGAAGTGTTATTTTGAATCACCCGGTATTTCGGTAGCTGTCACTTTTGACGCTTTTATTTTTTGACATTTGACAAGTAGAAACTACGCCATTACAAAAAAAAATGGAACGATACACGATTCAACAACGCATTGAAGGTATTAAAAATCGAAAATCATCGAATAATCATCTTGACTTGATGAGGCCCATTTCCACCTCGGTGGCTACGTCAACAAGCAAAATTGTCTCATCTGGGGTGCGGAAAACCCAAGAGTTATTGATGAGAAGCCTCTCCATCCTCAACGTGTGAATTTTGGTGCAGTTTATGGTCCGGCGGGGTCATCAACAGTTACAGTGAATGAATTGCGCTATCGAGATGTGATTAATGATTTTTTATGGTCGGAGTTGGATGGTATTGATCTGGACAACGTTAACGTTCAACAAGATGGCGCTACGTGCCACTCAAGCAACGAAACCATTGCTCTGTTACGGGAAAAGTTTCCGGACCGTGTTATGTCTTGAAGAGGTGATCATAATTGGTCACCGAGATCTTGTGGTTTAACACCTTGCGGCTTCTTCCTTTGGGGCCACGTGAAAGATAAGGTCTACGCCAACAGCCCAGCGTCGAGTCAAGACCTCAAAGATAGAATTCGTGAGGCTATCGAGGACATAGGGCAGCCACTTTGCGATTTGGTTATGGAAAATTTCATGAAAAGGATATGGTCCTGTAAGCGTGGTCGTGGTGGCCATTTGGCTGATGTTTTTTCGTTATTAACGGCACACCTTTCGTTTTATTATGAAATTGGTTGAATTGTTTTGGTTGCAGTGTGTTGAAAATTCACCTCCAAAACATGGTTTTTTAACGCTTCGACAGCTGCTTCAGGCGTCGAAAAACGTTGACCAAGCAGTTTTTTCTTGATGTGAGTGAATAAGAATAAGTCATTGGGTGTCAAATCAGGGCTGTACGGCAGATGACCCATCAATTCGACGTTTTGGCCGGTCAAAAAGGACCTGGCTTGAGCCGATGTGTGAGAGCTTGCATTGTCATGGTGCACAAATTGTTGATTGAATTCATTAAACCAGTTTTTCACAGTGCCATAGGATGGTGCTTCATCGCCATACAAAGATTTAAGTTCATCGATGCACTCTTGTCGTGATAATCCACGTCGAAAGAGTTAATTCCACTTTTTTGCCAAATTGATTTTTTCAAGTCACTGTAAACAGCACAAATGATGGTCGTACGTCAAAACGTTCTGATTACGTTCATTAGATTCAACTTCTTGACGCATTAGAAATCACTAGTACCAACCGATTAGACTGAATTTTGACAATTTTGTATTATCTAGAACAACTTAAAGGGAGACTGGAATTTGGTTATTTGTGTTTACTTTTACCCATAATCATTCATACGAGTGCTGACGTCATTGGTCAACATTTTGGTATAGCTCCCACGCGATGTGACTTTTTAGCGCGTTAGAAACCACAAATACCAATCGATTGGGCTAAAATTCGGCTATTTGTGTTTTATTATACCCAGAACCATTTCAAGTAGCAAGTGACCCCATTTGACCATATTTCGGCATAGTGTATTTTATTATTTTGTATTTTATTATAGCCCAGAACCATTTCAAGTAGCAAGTGACCCCATTTAACAATATTTCGGCATAGTCCCATACAACTGTCAAAACCGATTTGACTTGATAGCCCCAAAGAAAAAAATCCCTTCCAATTTGGCCTAAAAATTATATATGTGAATAATTTTAGCTTAGCTAACGATTTGTTGGAATAATGACCTAGCTAGGTTCGCGCTTTGACGTAGCCCTTACTTTACCTAAAAAATTTCACTGTAATTTCATCTGCCAATTTTACAACTTAACAAAACTTTAGAGATTTTTCTTCTTATGTTTTTAAGTGCAGTCCATAATATTTGGAAATTTTCTGAAATTTCTGATTTTTATTTTAAATATATTCCGAAGGAATTATAAAAAAATTTTAATATAAGAACAGTTTGTGAAGTTTTCCTTACTTTTTTTATCATAAAAAATCGTCATTTCGGGGCAAAAATCGTCAAATCGTCATGTCCTGTTTTTTGGCTCTTAAAATCGTCAAAATGACAATAAATCGTCACTTCTGGCAACACTGCCTACAAAGGTCCACATGAATATACTTATCTAAGCCGTATACACTACATTTAAAAACAAACTATGAATAATGAAAACATTTTTGAAAAGAACACTTCACAACACAAAAGATTCATTTCGATACATGTTTTCATATAGTCACCGTATAGAGATCGCTCTTAAATATTTTTCCTTAATCCTTTTTCATATCATATTTTCTGAACGAGCGTCCCAGTAGGTGAGTTGGTAGCGTACTCGCCTATGAGATTGGGGGTCGTGGGTTCGATTCCCACCAGAGGCTCTGGTCTGTCGCTGCAAAATCTAGCCACATGGTCTTTGTAACCCGGCTTTTCCCTGGACCGTAAAATTAGAATATAAATTTACTTTGTATTGTAATTCATATAAATAAATAAATAATATTTTTTGAACAATTTGGCTATAACAAGTTGGCAGAGGTGTTTTTTTTTAATAATTTGCTACCACAAAGAGGAACCATATCGTTCCACGATTAGCTTCATTTCCAAAGTTTTTTCCGGTTATAGAATTGAATGCAATCCATGGTGGCCGGTATATAAAATTCGGCCCGGCCTAACTTACTACCGTTCATACTTGTTTTCTGCTAACTTATATGCCGGACTATATTTATTACTAGCTGACCCCAGCCTTTGTACTGCCCGTTCTGCTTGGGTTGAATTTGTTTGTTATTCATTGATATTTCATTCAAAATTTCATACATTACGAGTTTCAAGAAAATATCACCATATAAATGGGGTCCAACCATAATGCACGATCTTAATTGTGAGTCACGCGTGACTTGCCGTGGCGAGCATTTGGCCGACATTTTGTTTCACACATAATTGTCATAGACCCTTCTATCATAATAACAAGTAAGAAGTTCAGTCGGGTAAACCGACTTATGAATCCCCTCACCTTGAGTCCCAAGAAAATATTAGTAAATTTATTTTTTAAATTAATATTTAATTAAATTATTATCAATTTAAATTCCATTTAATAACTTTAAAGTATGTACTGGTATGATAGTTAAAAGCTGTTTACTTTTGGTACAAAATGGTGCATTTGTGTGAGAGGTATCAAAAGGGGCGTCCCAATAACGCTAATTTTTCTCTAGACTCTAAGTACTATAAATGGTCCATTTGTGTGGTAGGTGGCAAAAGGAGCGTGCCAATTACTGCCAGTTTTCTCTGGACTCTAGGTACTGTAAAAGAATTGCATTGTACGAAATTTTAAGTATTTGTATGCACTCTTACAAAGTTAAGAGCTGTTAACTTTTTGTGTAGGAGGTATCAAAATGGGCGGGCCAATAACGCCCATTTTTCTCTGGACTCTAGGTACTATAAAAGCATTGCACTGTACAATATTTCAAGTATTTGAATGCAGTGGTATTAAAGTTATACGCTGGTAACTTTTGGTACAAAATGGACCATTTGCGTGGGAGGTACCAAAAGGAGCGTGGCAATAATGCCCATTTTTCACTGTATTGTAGGTACTATTAACCATTAAACTGTACAAAAATTCAAGTATTTTTATGGACTGGTAATAAAGTTATAAGTTATTAGTCTATATACATATGTATAATTTTTTGAAAATACCATTTGACTTTAATATATTTTAATAACATAGCAATTTCTTAATAAATTAAAAAAAAATATGGGGATAACATAAAACGTTAAAAAGATGTGCCCAAATTTATTAATCTCTAAAAATTAACTTATTTTTGATTTTCAATTAAAAAAAAGGTAGCTCCAATTTCTTCCAAACTGTTCTTTTAATTAAATGAAAGTTGTGAATGTCTTCTTTCGATTAAAACAAAAACTAATTCTCGGAAACTTTCGGAACAGGGCGAAAACTATTAAGACTTTTGTTTGGATGGGGAAAAATGTCTGCGAAAAACACGATTTGCATTGTATGGGAGGTGGGCGTGGCCGATTTTGATCAAATTCAATTTTATTTCTTAATTTGGTCAATAAAATGTTCGGTGCAAACTTTCAATGATCTAGGACAACTCCTTACAGTTTTTCACAAAAATTTATGAAGTCATCCCACTGTGCATCGTGCTAACCTGACCACGATTCTGTGGATTATGTAGAAGTTTCTCTTCGAAGTATCAGTTTACGCTCAAATCTTGAATCTTAATCCGTTGATTTAGATAGGAGATTTTAAAATCATGCAGTGACACAAATTAAAGAAATATTTGTGTCACCTTAAGACGAAATTAAAGAGGGCTTTATATGCTCCAAATTTAGTTTTGCTAGAATACTTTCACATTATTCATTCGGTAAATGCCTACGCATTTTGTAAGCTTTTCCCCGAAAAGTAATTTCGACCTCTGTATATTCATTTACCCCCATATTTCTCTGAATCATTTTGCTTTATCAGGCGCATCTATTTGCATTGTAGGTTTGCCTGTTTGTGACTGTAGCAAAATGAAATAAAGCGCATAAATTCTTAAAATTTCCTAGAAAACCGCCACAACTCTTTAGTCGGAATTCAAGGAATTTTTCAATACATACCTGCGGATAGTGCTCTGATTGAAACACGAACGCCGTGAGTGGTAGTATCTTTTGGAGGCTGTGCTGGTCAGGGATGTGTCCCGATGCATGCAAATGGTGTCGTTGCGTTTCTTGTGTTTGGTGCGGAATCCTCCACAGAACAAATATCTGAAAGATGAAGGTGAAGCAAAAAAAAGAAAGGAAAAAACGGAAGAAACAAAAAATATGAGGAGGGGAACCACTTATAGAAGGATAAAATTTCATAAGAAAACATACTTAAAAAAGGCAAAAGAGAAAAAATTTCACAAAAGTTAATTCAAGTTTTTCGTGGCCACAAAACATGAATATCCTTTGCATTTTCTTCAAAAAGCAAACAGTTGAAACAAAGTAAACCATAATCCTAGAAAGCCCAGCTTGCGATGGTCCGATGACCATTTCTTTGGTATTGTAGAAAAACAAAAAACAAATACTCTCTGAAGGATAACACAAAATCTCATGCATTTCAAAATGTTTATATGAATAACGTCTATATTAAATTTACAACAAACAGAGTTTACAAAATTCTTAGTTTCGGATAGTGAAACTTTGTTTAAATTACACTCTAATCCTAACAAACAAACAAAAATGGTTGCAAATAAATTTTGTAATTTATGTTGATAACTGTTCGTTTGCATAATTTATTTGTTTGTATTTAAGTACGTTTTAATAAATAAATAAAGTTGTTAGAAAGTAGTGGTGGTGTATTTGTGTGTCTGGCAATTCTATTTGGCCAACGGAAACGGTGAATGTCATACATCCGTTTCGATGTGAATGAACAAATACCTATTGAAATGCTTGCGGAAGGCACCGCTCACAAAGTACAAAGCCACCGGATTGGCACAGCTGTTGGCGAAGGACATGCAAAAGCCAACGATGCGAAGGACGTGCCAGAATGAATTGTAGTCCTCAAGGGCGGTGGGCCTGCAAAGAAAGAAGACAGAAACTGAATAAAAATATGAATTTGTAGAAAAAATTTGAAAAATGTAAAAATAACTAAAGACTGAACAAATGAGGTAACAAATTTTGTAGATGTATTTCCCCAATTACTCTGTTTATGTTCTAAAAATCTTTTCGGATACCTATGTGTCCATCCACCCTAATAAGTGTTTTATGTCTTTCAAGAGAAAGATGTGTCACACCGAATAATTTATCACCCACAATTTAACAGGATTAATCTTCATTCATAATAATATTTATTTTAAATTACGATAAAACCAAGGAAACATAAAACCAAGGAAACAAGGCGAGCTTATGAAACATTTTTATAAAAATTGCAGAACAAGGACAAAATCTAGCCGAATGTGCACATGGGAACATCGTAGCAGAAACAAGTAAGTTCGGTAGCTTCAACATCAGGAACAACTATTGTCCTACAAAGTGATGGCCAATGTTGCCGCACGTTATATGGGTAACGGCATTATCTTTAATGTCAATTGGAGAACGTGTATAATATAACTTTGTGCAGTTTTTTTTATCCCCTCACCTTAGAGAGGAGGGCATATATCATTTGCTACGAGCCAAAAGTGTAACACATCGAAGGAGTGATCTATGACCCCAAGTCTGTTCGGCGAATATCAGTTTTGGTTAATTTTAAGTCATTTGAACAATGTCCGTCTGTCTGTCTGCTGGCTGTTGCGCACTACAACGCTCGAAAGGATTAACCGATTGATTTTAAATTTGGTATGCGGTAATATTTTTCTCTATCTCCGGCTAAGTTCGGAGATGGGCCATATTGGTCCACTCTTTCTAGTACCTCCCCCACAAAGGGTTAACATTTAGGATATATTAATTTTTTAATAACTTCTATACGAATCTTCTGAAATTCATCACATAGTATTAGTTTATTAGTCGCTAAGCCCTCTAGAAAAATGGCCGAAGTTGCCACGCCCCTTCAAATACCACCCTCACAAATGTACAAGTTTGCATCAAAAGTTAACTGTTTATAGCTTTAATATCAGATATACTTGAAATTTTGTACATTGTAATGCTTTTATAGTGCCTAGAGTCCAGAGGAAAGTGGGCGTTATTGGCCCGCCCATTTTGATACCTCCCACACAAAAAGTTAACAGCTCTTAACGTTTTTACAGTACCTAGAGTCCAGAGAAAACTGGCAGTAATTGGCACGCTCCTTTTGCCACCTCACACACAAATATACCATTTTGCACCAAAAGTTAACAGCTCATATCATTAATTCAGTACATACTTTTATGTTATTAAATGCAATTGAACTTACTTGTTTTATATTTTTACACCCTACATCACACTGTGGTACAAGCTATTATAACTTTGTGCATTTGTTTGTAACACACAAAAGTAGAAGTTTATTATACCGATCGACTTAGAATTACTTTCTGAGTTGAGTTAGCTATGTCCGTCTGTCTGTGCATGTATTCTTGTAACCAAAGTACCGATTTGATTAAAATCGGTTCAGATTTACATATAGCTCCCATATATATGTACCTACGATTTGGCATATATACACTGTATAAGCATCATTTTTTAACCGATTGACAGAGAGAAGTCTCTTGATACACTTAGAGACAATAATAAATTTGAGGAAAATCGATTCAGATTTAGATCAATCATTTCAATTTTCTGAGTATTCCAAGCCATCATTAGCTGTCAATCCTCTAAGTACTTTATGTTGATCTAAGATTATATGATTTCAATTATTATTATCCCCTCACCTTAGAGAGGAGGGTATATATTATTTGCTACGAACAAAATGTGTAACACATCGAAGGAGTGACCTAAGACCCTTAGTATGTTCGGCGGATCTTTGTTTTGGGTCATTTTAAGTCGATTGAGCAATGTCCGTCCGTCCGTCTGTCTGTCTGCTGGCTGGTGCGCACGATAACTCTCGAAAGGATTAACCGATTGACTTCAAATTTGGTATGTGGTAATATTTTCTTCTATCTCCGGCTAAGTTCGAAGATGGGCGATATTGGTCCACTCCTTCTAGTACCTCCCCCACAAAGGGTTAACATTTAGTGAAATATTGATTATTTAATAACTTCTATACTACTTATTTGAATCCTCTGAAATTCTATACATAGTAATAGTTTATTAGTTACTATTACCTCGAGAAAAACGGGCGAAGTTGCCAACCCCCTTTTTGTACCTCCCACACAAATGGACAATTTTGAACCAAAAGTTAATAGCTTATAACTTTATTACCAGCGCATACAAAGACTTGAAATTTTGTACAGTGTAATGGTTTAATAGTACCTACAATACAGTGAAAAATAGGCATAATTGCCACGCTCCTTTTGGTACCTCCCATACAAACGGACCATTTTGTACCAAAAGTTACCAGCTTATAACTTTAATACGAGTAAATACAAATACTTGACATTTTGTACAGTGTATTGCTTTTATAGTAGAGTCCAGAGAAAAATGGGCGTTATTGGCTTGCCACTTTTGGTACCTCCCATACAAATGCACATTTTTGTTCCAAAAGTTAACTGATTTTAACTTTAATACCAGTGCATACAACTATGTACATATTTGAAATTTCGTACAGTGCAATGCTTTTACAGTAATATGAGTCTAGAGAAAAGTTGCCGTAATTGGCACGCCCCTTTTGGTACAAATTTTACACCAACAGTTAGCAGCTTATAACTTTAATACCAGTGGATATAAATAACTGAAATTTTTTAACTTTAATACCAGTACATACTTTAAAGTTATTATATGCAATTTAAATTGATAATCTATCTATATATATAAAAATGGAAAAATGTTTGTATGTATGTATGTGTTTTATAGACGCTTAAACCACTGGACCGATATAAACATGTTTTCTTTTATTTGAAGTCTATTTAGTCTGAGAAGGTTTTGGAAAAGAAATGTTTGCAAAAAGTGGGCGTGAGAAATCGCCCGCTTGACCGCTGAGGCTCCTGTTAGAGCTAGAGAGCTGACATTTTGCATACACAAAGACAGGATTGTTGTATAAACCACGTGCTACTCACTTAATCATTTTTCGGCCTGTGGTCAGTTCTAGCGCTATCAAAAACTTGAGTTTTGTTCTTTCAGAAGCCTCTTATAAAATACAAAATTAAAACTTTGCATCCATATGAAGTACTACTAACGGTAAATATATGCGCGAAAAAATAAATTGTAGTTCTCCGAATGTGGTCAATGTAGCATTGACCAGAACAATTTTTATTATTTCACAGATTTTAAAAGTTCTTTAAGAGCTAAGGATATACAAATGTAGATGTACACACTGATATCAATAGAGATGCGAAAACAATATTTCGATGTCCAGTCTGAAGTCAAACAGGGCATAAAACGGCGTTTTAAATATTTTTTTTTATTTATTTTTTTTTAATTTTCGATATATCAAGTGGGCGTGGACCCGCCCATATGGGTCAAATTTTGGTATTGAGAAATTTTTTTAGCTAGAGTGCTGAAATTTTGTGTGTATGCATTTAGTGTCAGATTATGTGAATTTTAAAAAAATGGGCGGAATCGGACCAATTGTCGTGGCCCCACCCATATAAGCCAAATTTTGAAATTGAAATATTTTCCACAATTCATTAGCGAGAGTTCTGCAAGTTTGTGTATATGTTTCAGGTGACAGTCTACGTGATTGGTCCAAAAATGGGCGGGATCGGCCCAATGGGCGGGATCGGCCCAATGGGCGTGGTCCCGCCCACATAGACCAAATTTTGAAATTTCGATATCTTGCACAACTTGCTAGCGGGAGTGCTGCAATGTTGTGTATATGTATCTGGTACGTAATTGGTCAAAAAATGAGCGGGATCGGACCAATGGGCGTGGACCCGCCAATATAAGCCAAATTTTGAAATTGATATATCTTGCACAATTTGTTAGCTAGAGTGCTGTAATGTTGTACATATGTATCTGGTGACAGTACACGTGATTGGTCCAAAAATTAGGGGAATCGGACCAATGGGCGTGGCACCGCCCATATAAACCAAATTTTAAAAATGTGGTATCTTGCACAATTTGTTAGCTAGAGTGCTGTTATGTTGTACATATGTATCTGGTGACAGTACACGTGATTGGTCCAAAAATTGGCGGGAGCGGACCAATGGGCGTGGCACCGCCCATATAAGCCAAATTTTAAAAATGTGATATCTTGCACAATTTGTTAGCGAGAGGCGTGGAATTTTCTCTATATATATATCCGTTGGCGATCTATATGATTGGTCCAAAAATGGGCGGGTTCGGACCAATAGGCGTGGCCCTGCCCATATAAGCCAAATTTTGAAATTGATATATTTTGCACAATTTGATAGCGAGAGTGCTGGAATTTTGTGTATATGTATATGGTGGCAGTCTACGTGATTGGTCCAAAAATGGGCGGCATCGGAACAATGGGCGTGGCCCCGCCCATGTAAGCCAACTTTTGAAATTGATATATATTGAACAATTTGTTACCGAGAGTGCTGTAATTTTGTGTATATATATCTGGTCGTAGTCTACGTGATTGGTCCAAAAATGAGCGGCATCGAAGCAATGGGCGTGGCCACGTCTATATAAGCCAAATTTTGAAATATAAATATCTTGCACAATTTATTATCGAGAGTGCTGCAGTTTTGGGCACATGTATCTGATGACAGTCTACGCGATTCGCCCAAAAATGGGCGGAATCAGACCAATGGACGTGGCCCCGCCTATAGAAGCCAAATTTTGGAAATGAGACACATATCTTGCACAATTTTTAGCGAGAGTGATGTCTGGTGGTAGTCTACGTTATTGGTCCAAAAAGGGTCGGGATCGGATCAATGGCCGTGGCCCTGCCCATATAAACTAAATATAAAAATGTTTGTATGTATGTATGTATGTATGTATGTATGTATGTATGTATGTATGTATGTGTTTTATAGACGCTTAAACTACTGGACCGATTTTAAAATTTTTTGTTTTGTTTGAAAGCTATTTTGTCTGAGATGGTTTTGGAAAAAAAATTTTGCAAAAAGTGGGCGGGGAAAATGTGGGCGTGGCAAATCGTTTGTTTGTCTGTCTGAAATTGAAATTTGTTCAAAAATGGACGGGATCGGAAATCTAAATCTGGGGCAACGAAGTGGACCGGGTCCAGCTAGTATAAACTAAATTTTGAAATTGAGATGTCATACACAATTCTTTAGCGATAGTTCTGTAATTTTGTGCATATGTATCTGATGATAGCCTACGTCAATGTTCTAAAAAGTGGCGGGATCGGATCAATGGGCCTGGCCCCGCCCATATAAACAAAATTTTGAAATTGAGATATCATGCACAATTTAGCGAGAGTGCTGTGATTTTGTGCATCTCACGCAGTCTACGTGATTACAAAAAAGGGCGGCACCGCCCATAGGAGCCTAATTTTTAAATTCAGATATATTGCACAATTTGTTTAAGTGAGCGCTGCAGTTTTGGGTATATGTATCTGATGACAGTCTACGTGATTCGACCAAAAATAGGCGGGATCAGACCAATGGACGTTGCCCCGCCTATGGGAGTATAAGCCAAATTTTTAAATTGAGAGTCATATCTTGCACAATTTTTTATCGAGAGTGCTGTAATTTTTTGCATATCGATCTGGTGATAGTCTACGTGAATGGTCCAAAAGGGTTGGGATCGGACCAATGGGCGTGGCCCCACCCTTATAAGCAAATTTCTGAATTTGAAATACCTTGAACAATTTGTTAGCGAGATTGTTGTAATTTTGTAAATATCCATTTGATGGCAGTCTACGTAATTGGTTAAAAAATTGACGGAATCGGAAATCTGAAGTCTGGGGCTTTGTAACTTTGTAATGATCGGAAGTAAAGTACAACTTCTATAGCGCTTTGTAACCAAAACTGGAGGAACATATATATGGAGGTTATATATAAATCTGAATCGATTTTCCTTGAATACTCATTCATGTAAAATAGAAACCTGTTTCTGTCGAATTTCGTACTGATCGGATATAAAACGCAGTCTCTACAGCGCTTACATGTCAAATTGGGGGTAACATATATATGGGGGCTATATCTAAATCTGAACCGATTTTCTCCGAATTTTGCGGTATTCCTTCATGTAATAAAAAACCTCTTTCTGCCGAATTTCTTACTGATCGGATATAAAATACAGTTTCTACAGCGCTTGAATTTCAAATCGGGGGTAACATATATATGGGGACTATATCTAAATCTAAACCGATTTTCGCCGAATTTGGCAGTATTCCTTCATTTAACAAGAAACCTCTTTCTGCCGAATTTCGTACTGATCGGATATAAAATACAGTTTCTACAGCGCTTACATGTCAAATCGGGGGTAACATATATATGGGGGCTATATCTAAATCTGAACCGATTTTCTCCGAATTTGGCAGTATTCCTTCATGTAATAACAAACCTCTTTCTGCCGACTTTCGTACTGATCGGATATAAAATACAGTTTCTACAGCGCTAATTTTGACATGGGCAGCGAAGCGCACGGCTCAGCTAGTAATTTAAATAAAACAAACAATAAATAAATTTACTAATTTTTTTTTGAGACTCAAGGTGAGGGGATTCATTAGTCGGTTTACCTGACTGAACTTTCTTACTTGTTTTTTTACGAACATTAAAAATTTCTAAAAATGTGACTTTGAACTACTGAAAAATTTGACGCAATTTATGTATTTTATAAATACTTAAATGCAAATACATAAATATTTGTTTCACAAATAGCAGTCACATTGGGATGTAAACAAATATTTGTTTAGAACAACATCTTCCCAAATACACAATTTTTGTGTGTACTAAATATTACATGTTTAGAGTGTATCCTAAACACATACATATATGTATGTTTCAAGCCGAATATGTTTGGGACAATATACTACAGAAGCAATTTTTTTTCAGCCTGTAGAAGTTATTGGAGAATAAATATTTCACAGGCCCATCTTCGAACATAGCCTGAGATAGAAACAAATTATTACAACGTACCAAATTTGATGATAAACGGTATTGACATTTAAATACAAGCGGCACAGTCGAATGACGCACGTGAGTGTGAATGTTAATTTCGGAAGACAAAGGTCCACTTACATCATTTTATTAAAATTGTTGGCGAATAACCAACGACAAGTATATGTAATATTCTTTTATTTACTATTTTTGCCAACAATTTTGAAAATTTGAAGTGAAAGTAGAATTAGTGACAGCCAGGGGGATGACATTTGAGCGTTATGGTAGACAATTTTTTTTTAAAAAATTAATTTTTCCAAAAAATATTTTAGTGACCGCAAAAGACTTATAAAGCTTTGTAATAAAGTAAATACCAAGTGGGTTTTTCCTTATTTAAATACACAAGAACAGCAAATTATCCGGAAATCAACCATATACGATTCGACATGGCCGAACTTAACGCCGCCTTCACTTCTTTTAAATAACTTATTCTACAACTCCAAAATAAAACATACTTTTTTCCAAAAAAAAGTTACAAGAAAACAAATTTTTGAAAATATAACTTCATATGGCCATAACTTTTGTCCTATTGGGTATGTTGGATCGGTTTTTTTTCAACATGTAGAAAATTTTGTTGCCAATTCAGAAAAGTTGACGTAAAAAATATGATCCGATAGTCACAAAATACTAGGACTTGATCGGGGAAAAATTGAAAATGAAAAATACAAATTTTCAGTTGCAAATATCTCAGTAACTATATGAGCTAATTCTTATGCGAAAAAGTCTTTTGTAGGCCTCGGTTAGTAGAATATACAATTTGTTTTGGAATTAGACGAAAGTGTTGTTTTCTGGTTAAGAAACAGTCGAATTGTTTTTTAATTCCACCATGCGACTTGTATAAACATCGACACAACGACAACTTTTGGCCCAAGCATATATGTACAGGGTGTTCGCCGGGAAGGTTAGTTAGGATAGGTTAGGTTAGGGTGGCAGCCGTATTTTTTTATACAAGCTCACATAGACCAGTTTAGGTCCCTAGTGTTACCACGGGCTGAAATGCCCCTCATCGAAACCAACCTGTTTGATATACAAATTTGTCGATAGTACGAATATCTGTACTGGAAAGATCTGTTAGGCTGCCTAGAAAAGCCAGTCGCGTTTACTCAGAGCGGGGCAGTCGCATAGCAAGTGCTCAATGCTCTTCACTTCTTCATCATCTCCACAGCTTCTGCAGAAGTCATTAGAGTAAATACCCAATCTTTTGGCGTGTTCGCCGATCAAGCAGCGTCCCGTCAGAACTGATACTAACGTAGACAATCTTTGCCTCTCTAGTGCGAGGAGATATTTTGATCTTCTCAGGTCATACCTTGGCCAGATTTGTCTAGCTACCCTGCAGGTGCCGATTTCTGTCCATCTTTCGTTGGACTGCCTGATTGCCTCTTGCCTAAGCCAAAGCTTGCACGTGGATAGTGGCGCACCAATGTATGCAAATTCTTCGAGAATCTGTAATGTCGTCCCTTTCCTAGCAAGTTCGTCGGCTTTGCAGTTCCCCGGATATCCCTATGCCCAGGCACCCATATGAGGTGTATATTAAACTGCTCAGCCATCTCGTTAAGAGCTCTGCGGCAGTCGAGGGCTGTTTGTGAATTTAGGGATGTTGCCTCCAGAGAATTGATGGCAGCCTAGCTGTGCGAGTAAATGACAACGCCAGTGTTGGTTACTATGTTGCGACTCAGGCTAAACCTACATGCAGTGTCTATCAAGCCGAAATAATGGCAATATGGGAAGTAGCCAAGTGGCAGAGTCGCAACATAGTAACCAACACTGTCGTTGTCATTTACTCGGACAGCCAGGCTGCCATCAATTCACTGCATGTATCTGGTAGTCTGTGAGCCATATGCAAACTAAGCTCTGCACAGTGTACTCCGAAGCCAACCTTTTCATCAAGCTTCGAACCATCCGTGTAAAAGTGGATGATTTTCTTCCAACCCATTCATCTCTGGCGGGAATCATAGTGATGTAATTTCTCTCGAAGTTGTACACCGTTGGTATATAGTCCACTCGGTCGGTTACCATAGCACTACACTTTCATATCCTCATGTGACCGTAGTTTTTGTACCTCCACGTTGGTAGGCAGTTTAATCTTATTGCCGCTTTGGTTGCAACTTCTCTCGCCACTATATTAATCGGCAGTATATGGAGTAGGGCTTGTAGAGACTCGGCCACTGTAGTCCTTAAGGCTCCGCTTATGCTCAGGCAGGCAGTTCTCTGAACCTTTGTTAGTAGGTTGGTGATGGTTAGTTTGTCAGTTGCCGTCCACCATACCATAATGCCGTATAGCAGTATAGGACGAACTACTGCTATATATATCCAGTGGACGATTTTAGGAGAGAGGCCCCACCGCGACCCTACAGCCTTTTTGCAGGAATATAAGGCGACGTTAGCCTTCCTTACACGTTCCAATAAATTAAGTCTAAATAACAGTTTTCTATCTAGAATTATTCCTGAAAATTTTGCACTTTCAGAAAAGACTATATCTGTTCCATTTATCCGAGATGGAGGGTCCACATGTGGGACTTTATTCATCCTAGTAAAGAGAAGCAATTCTGTCTTGTTTGGGTTTACGGCCAAACCGCTGCTTCTGGCCCATCTAGCCAATTTGTTCAGAGCCACTTGTAGAATGTCTCGGAGGACGTTTTTGAATTTGCCACTCACTGCGATTGCAACGTCGTCCGCATATGCCACGACCTTGCAGCCACAACGTTCTAGATCTAGCAGGATTTCATTCACCGCTAGGTTCCAAATTAGTGGAGACAGTACTCCTCCTTGTGGGGTCCCTCTGTTTACAAACCTTGTTAGAGTTGTGGACCCAAGACGTGCTGTAATGCGTCTTCTGTTGAGCATACTTTGAATTAGTCTAATCAAACTAGAGTTTACTTTTAGATGTGACAGTGCCGCTATTACTGCATCTGAGTGAATGTTGTTAAAAGCCCGTTCTATGTCAAGAAATGCCACCATGGTGAATTCCTTGAAATGCAGGGACAATTCGATAGTGCTCACGAGTTCGTGCAGGGCTGATTCTGTAGACTTCCCCTTATTGTAAGCATATTAGTTCTCCGTTGGTTCGCCGGGAAGGTATACTACTTTGTTTTGCCGCCATTTTGGTAAACATTAGTCTTGCCAGTTCATATTTGGCAGTCTTGAAGTAGAGACGTGGCAAATTTAATATGGAAAAGTATTCGATAAACCAACGTGTTTAAATCGTTAAAACATGACAACCCCGATTTTAATGAAAAAATCATACTGAATGACGAGGCACATTTCATTTGAATGGATATGTATAAATCCCTCAAATTATTCATCAGTCACCTTTGCATCCATTAAAGTGACAGTCTGGTGTGCAATTTGGTCAGGAAGAATCATTGGACCTTACTTCTATGAAAATGAAAACTGTCAATGGGGAGCGATATCGCGATATGATTGAAAACTTTTTAACGCCAGAACTGCATGCTTTGGGCTTGCTTAACACGTGGCATCAACAACGCATACAGCCAGGATTACAATGGAAACAAACAAAGTAGAGTATACCTTCCCTACGGACACCCTGTAGTTGAATTTCAAAATTTTCAAATTTTCCTTTAGATATAGCTTCTGGTATATACCAGTTTATGTTTAGACTCAGCGCTGTAGATGTTCTCTTTTACATCTAATCATTTTGAAATTGGGGTGAGTGAAGTTTCTTTCTCCAAGGAAGAACCCTGCCAATTTTAAATAATATCGGTCCAGATTTCAATATATCCTCCATATATATTTATACCCCAATTTTGAGACTCAACACTATACAATCCGTATTTCTCATCAAATCCACCTATAATTTGGTAGACAATCGTTTTTGCAATTAAGAACCAAAACTGGCAACTTTAGGGAAAATTGGTTCAGATTTAGATATATATAGCTAACCCTGCACTCAGTAGCGACGTGTAGTGCGAAGGAGAAGTGTCGGGAGAAAAGGAGGGAGGAGAAACATCTATTCCGCAGGCAAAATAGAGAAATGGACTTTGGTACAGACACATCCTCCTGTAAAGAAGCGGAGTGCAATCTGGTTACGGATGCAAATAGCGTGCGGAGATATGACAATAACATTTTTCCAAACTGTTGGTATCTGGTAGTAGCGGCTATGAATATATCTCAGAACCAATCCCTGACGACGGTATTGCTTGCATACCGCCTAGTCAGAATGAGGTGAAAATCGAAGTAGCCCGGCTGAAGAATAATAAGGCAGCAGGTGCCGATGATCTGCCAGCGAAGCTAAATATTTAAGATCTGGGGCGAGACACTGATAAGGCGTATGCATCAGCTTGATGGTACAATCTGCCTGGAAGAACGCATATCCGAGGGTTGGAACATCAGCGTACTATATCTCGTTCACAAGAAAGAAGACAAAATGGTATGTGCCAACTAGAGTCGAATAATAAGCCTCCTTTCCATCGCTTACAAAATTCTATCGAACGTATTGTGTGAGGGATTAAAATCTAAAGTCTATCAGATAATTGGGCCTCATCCGTGCGGCTTTAGACCCGGTAAATCAACCACCGACTACATTTTCGCATTATGCCAAATCCAGAAACATACCCAAGGAAAGCAAACCAACATGTACCTCCTATTTATAGATTACTAGGCCGCTTCAGCCCCACACGTTAAAATGTGTTTCAAGTCATGTTTGAGTTTGGTATCCCTGCAAAGCTTATTCGACCTTTGCAGAATGATCTTAACTGATACACGATCGAAATAGGAAAGAACCTCTCCGAGCCATTAAGCACCATACGAGGTTTCAGACCAGGAGACAGTCTATCGTGCGATCTTTTTGACAAATTAGAACGGAAACACTCTACGCTTAACAAAACATGATACTCGCTTATGCCGATGAGGTCGAACATTGCGAGAAGTAACTGCAACAATTGAGAAAGTCGAGAAAGAATCTGCGAAAGTGGGCCTGGCAGTTAATGGATATAAAAACCAAGTTGATAGTACGTATCAACTCACAAGACTCGGACAGACAGTGGAAGTTGAAAACTACAACTTTTGCTTGGTACTTTAAAACAAACAACATCAGTTTTGAGATAAAAATGAGAATAATACTGGCTAACAGATACCATACGAAAATCCTCTCTACAAGACACTGATACTACCGTGCTATTATAAGGTTCTGAAGCATGTTTACTTGCGAGAGCAGATGAGGCAGTAATTGGAGTGTTCAAGAGAAAAATTCGTCGAAAAATCTATGGATCAATCTGTGTTGACGGAGAATATCGGCATAGTATAAACCACGAACTGTATGAGCAATATGCAGACATTGACATAATCAGGCGTATAAAAATACAACGACTACGCTGGCTAGTTCATGTTGTCAGAATGGATGTAGGTGCTCCACTTAAAAACTTATTTGAATTCGAAACCACTGACTGTTCAGACAAAGGGAGGAAAATACCAAGTGGAGGAAGACATCTGGAAGCTTGGTGTCATAAATTGGAGAAGAAGCGCAGAACATCGAGGCGCCTGAAAAAATATTTTACGTTCGGCTAAAGAGACTAACGTCTTATACGAGTACTTAGTAGCCACCTAAAACAAATACTATTTTGCACCTAAGCGCCTTTTTAACAGATGTCTATAATATTTAACAGAGTTTCTTAAGAATCGTTGCTGATCATTCGCAGTGAACGGACGTGTTTATCACATAGCGGATAGTTACCAGTACCTATTACGCAATAGCAAAAATCTGTACAAAGTCTGTAAGGCCTACATCGTAGTACCTATTACGGTCTAATACAGACAAAATTAAAATAAATTCTCTTGACGGGGATGCCTTCGTGTTCCGATGGAGCGCGGTTCCCCAATCGTCCGACTGTCCGTCCGTTGGTCTTGGCCAAAGCCGACCACACCAAAAATGGTGAAAATCTCCCCCAAGTACTCACAACAGGTGGTGCGGTGAGGGGAAAACGTCATGTCCGACCGTCAAAACGGAAGCACAATGAGCATCGTGTAGCGCTCAGAGTTTTGACGAAGTTGGAGGCTGTTGAGGTTTCGGCTCTTACCGAAAAACAAAAAGAGTCACTTACCTGGGCTAAAGGCGTCATAGATGCTTCTAAGGCCAATGAGTCGGCTGAAAGAGCCACAAATTCAGCTGTGTTAACGGCTAATAAAGTAAAACGAATCAGATCACCTGATGAACCCCTGCCTTCGAAAAAGGCAAGAGGCCCTAATGTCACCATCAACAGGACACTCACCAAGCCCTTCAATGAAGTGGCGAAGGAGAGTCTAGTGATGGCTGTTATAGACAGAAGTAGTGAGGATGGATCCATCCTCAAGGACAAATGGAGTCATGTACAATCAGCCATTATGGCTCATTACCTCGATGTCCGTAGAGAAATGCCGGGCAAACCACCAATCTGCAACGATGAAGGATGGCATCAGGGGAGAGTAAAGCTCTTATATTTCGGTGATGCCAGATCAGTAGACCTTTATAAGGCTGCTCTGAGTCGAGCGGGTGAGGTGTGGCCGGGTGCCCAGTTGGATGTTGTCGAAAAAAACAACATCCCTAGTCACCCTAGAGCCATCACCTGGGTTACAGAAGAGCCCTCCAACCCGGCTGACATCTTAGAAATAATAAAAGATTCCAATCCTGGTCTGCCGGCCCATAATTGGAGAATCAGCAAGGTGGGTGAGGCGGATGGTAAAAAGCGGCAGGTCAATCTTATCCTAAACGCTGAATCCACCTCCCATATACAAAGTGCGAGTGCAACCCTACAATATGGCTTCGAGACTATAGTCTTGAAGATATACAAGCAGGATATAGCTCCCACTGCAGAAGGTGAGTCGTCCACCGTGGCACTTTCTGTAAGTGCGGAGGTAGCCACGCCAATTATTTCTGGTGACTCCAACTCTAATAGAAGATCTGTAACGTCCTACTCTGAGGACGAAAGCTCTACTTCTGACACAGAGGGGCTGAGGGGAGTCTCCGGACTCTTTGACGCATCTGGCGGGGACATGCTTCTCGACGATACGGACGAAGAGTTCGATAACACCCTTGTCGGGGTGGATGTTAATCTGTCAATTACCAATGATGGTAAGAATTCTACAGATTAACCTCCATCACGCTAAAGCAGCCTCAGCGGCTCTATTGCTGCGCCTGTCCACAGGCGCAGTAGACATCGTCCTGATACAGGAGCCCTACGTAGTGGGAGGAAGGGTGTGCGGTATTAGGACACCCAACTTTAAACTGCTTGTGGCCAACTGTGAAGGCACTCCAAGAACCTGCATTTTGGCCAGGAAAGATCTAAGTATCTTTCTCCTGACTAATTTAAGTGGTAAAGACCAAACAGCTGCTAGCCTGGAGATCGGTAATCGCATATATTGGGTGGTCTCCAGCTACTTGCCTTATGAATCTGTAGTACCGACTGCTCTATTCAGGGAAGTAGTAGAAGAAGCAACGTCTGACGAGCTCGAGCTGATTATTGGCGCAGACACGAACGCTCATCATACTATCTGGGGTAGTACGGATATAAACAATAGGGGTGATTCGCTTCTTGACTTTATTCTAACTACCAATCTTAGTATTTGTAACATAGGTAATAAACCGACCTTCACAATTAAAGACAGACAAGAAGTACTCGACGTAACGTTTGCTACTGACCGGCTGTCAGACAAAATTATTGGGTGGAATGTACTGGACGACCACTCATTCTCAGATCACCATTATATTGAGTTCAAACTCGCGGAAAAAGCGCCTAAACCCGCCGTCCACAGAAATGTAAGGAAGACAAAGTGGCATCTGTATGAGAAGAATTTCAAGAAAGTCCTCAACTCTAAACTTCCGTACGAACCGAATGACAAAGCCGGTCTGGATAATCTGGTCGATCATATCACCATATCATTCAATAGATCCCTTGAAGAAGCCTGTCCAAAAACAAGGTACAAGGGTAAAGCTAAACCCCAATGGTGGACTTCTGAGCTAACGGCTATGAAAAAGACCTGCAACAAGCTATTCAATAAGGCTAAATCTACTGGGGTCGCTAATGATTGGGATGCCTATAAAGAGCAACTCAAGATCTATAAGAAGGAGCTTAGAAAGGCGCAAAGGCGCTCTTGGTATACCTTTTGTGGTGAAGTGGAAAAGGTCTCCGACGCCGCTAGGCTGAGGAAGATATTATCTGCTTCACCCTGTACAGTGGGATATTTACAGGATGAGGCAAATAACTGGACCAAAAACAGCGAGCAGTCGCTCAATGTACTGCTCGACACACATTTCCCGGGGAACTCTGTAACAGAACCCGAGGATCAGCAGGACCAACAAGAGTGCGAGTGGACTGCGAGTGTCGCTAGCTTCTTGACTGAGAGATCCAGAATAAGCTGGGCTATTAACAGCTTTGAGCCATTCAAGTCACCTGGACCAGATGGCATCACTCCAGCAGAAATGCAGAAAATGTTAAAGTACATTATCCCCTGGCTGGAGAAAATTTATGTAGGCTGTATCAGGCTTTCATACGTCCCGAATCGATGGAGGGATACCAAAGTGGTATTCATACCTAAAGCGGGAAAGATATCACACTCTAGGCCAAAAGACTTCAGACCAATTAGCCTATCCTCGTTCCTATTGAAAGGTCTGGAAAGACTTTTAGATCATTTCATTAGGGAAAACCTGGATACAAAACTCCTGTCGGGGAACCAACATGCTTACAACAAGGGCAAGTCTACTGAATCAGCCCTGCACGAACTTGTGAGCACTATCGAATCGTCCCTGCATTTCAAGGAATTCACCATGGTGGCATTTCTTGACATAGAAGGGGCTTTTAACAACATTCACTCCGATGCGGTAATTGCGGCACTCTCACATCTAAAAGTTAACACTAGTTTGATTAGACTAATTCAAAGTCTGCTCACCAGAAGACGCATAACAGCATGTCTGGGGTCCACAACTCTAACAAGGTATGTAAACAGAGGGACCTCGCAAGGAGGAGTACTGTCTCCACTAATTTGGAACCTAGCGGTGAATGAAATCCTGCTAGATCTAGAACGTTGTGGCTGCAAGGTCGTGGCATATGCGGACGACGTGGCAATCGCAGTGAGTGGCAAATTCGTAAACGTCCTCAGAGACATCCTACAGGTGGCTCTGAACAAGTTGGCTAGATGGGCCAGAAGCAGCGGTTTGGGCGTTAACCCCAACAAGACAGAATTGGTTCTCTTTACTAGGATGAATAATGTCCCACATGTGGACCCTCCACCTCGGATAAATGGAACAGATCTAGTCTTTTCTGAAAGTGCAAAATTTTTAGGAATAATTCTAGATAGGAAAATGTTATTTAGACTTAACGTTTTGGAACGTGTAAGGAAGGCCAACGTCGCCTTATATTCCTGCAAAAAGGCTGTAGGGTCGCGGTGGGGACTCTCTCCTAAAATCGTCCACTGGATATATATAGCAGTAGTTCGTCCAATACTGTTATACGGTATTGTGGTATGGTGGACGGCAACTGACAAACTAACCATTACCAACCTACTAACAAAGGTTCAGAGAACTGCCTGCCTGAGCATAAGCGGAGCCTTAAGGACTACAGCGACCGAGTCTCTACAAGCCCTACTCCATATACTGCCGATTAATATTGTGGCGAGAGAAGTTGCAACCAAAGCGGCAATAAGATTAAACTGCCTATCAATGTGGAGGTACAAGAACTATGGTCACATGAGGATATCAAAGTGTAGTGCTATGGTAACCGAGCGAGTGGACTATATACCAACAGTGTACACCTTCGAGAGAAATTACATCACTATGATTCCCGCCAGAGATGAATGGGTCGGCAGAATACCAGGTAATATAAACCATCTCCACTTTTACACGGATGGTTCGAAGCTTGATGAAAAGGTTGGCTTCGGAGTACACTGTGAAGAACTTAGTCTGGATATAGCTCACAGACTACCAGATACCTGCAGTGTCTATCAAGCCGAAATAATGGCAATATGGGAAGTCGCCAAGTGGCTGAGTCGCAACATAGTAACCAACAATGGCGTTGTCATTTACTCGGACAGCCAGGCTGCCATCAATTCTCTGGAGGCAACATCCCTAAATTCACAAACAGCCCTCGACTGCCGCAGATCTCTTAACGAGATGGCTGAGCAATTTAATATACACCTCATATGGGTGCCTGGGCATAGGGATATCCCGGGGAACTGCAAAGCCGATGAACTTGCTAGGAAAGGGACGACATTACAAATTCTCGAAGAATTTGCATATATTGGTGCGCCACTATCCACGTGCAAGCTTTGGCTTAGGCAAGAGGCAATCAGGCAGTCCAACGATAGATGGACAGAAATCGGCACCTGCAGGGTAGCTAGACAAATCTGGCCAAGGTATGACCTGAGAAGGTTAAAATATCTCCTCGCACTAGAGAGGAAACGATTGTCTACGTTAGTACAGGTTCTGACGGAACACTGCTTGATCGGCGAACACGCCAAAAGATTGGGTATTGAGTCCAATGACTTCTGCCGAAGCTGTGGAGATGAGGAAGAAGTGGAGAGCATTGAGCACTTGCTTTGCGACTGTCCCGCTTTGAGTAAACGACGACTGGATATACTGGGGTCGCCCTTTTTAGGCAGCCTAACAGATCTTTCCAGTACTGATATTCGTACTATCGATAAATTTATATATCAAACAGGTTGGTTTCGATGAGGGTCATTTCAGCCCGTGGTAACACTAGGGACCTAAACTGGTCTATGTGAGCTTGTAAAAAAATACGGCTGCCACCCTAACCTAAACCTAAAACCTTAAGATAAAAACAAACGTTGCCAAAATTGAAGAAAACATCCAGATTTTGCATTTAACCGCTATAAAATAATTTTTTTTGAACAGATAATTATCATTACAAAAACAACTTTGATAAAACTTGTCAATAAGTCTTCTTAATCTGCTCTTATAGGATGTTGTAGGGTATAACATAGTCCGCTACGCCCGACTTTAGCCCTTCCTTACTGGTCTTATAAGTGGAATGATGGGCTGAGCAATTCAGTTATGGTTTGAAATTACATTATGGTATTTATGGAAGTCGATGGTGACTTTATGTTATAATTCCCTTTGTAAGTGTTATCGGTATCCCATAACCCATTCAGAGCATGTAGCTCCTGTCAAATGTAACTAAGTACCATTATGGTTCAGTTTCAAAATGATTTGTGAGGATTACAAAGCACAATAAAACTTTTGTCCAAACATGTAAATGTTACAAAACGTCCTCCATAAAAATTCGGTTACCTTTAATAATAACACTTTGATGAGGGTCCAACTACTCGTGCTTATCTTGTTTTCGTTTGGTAAAATATAAAGGTATTTTTTTGGAATATACATATGTACATTCATATAAACGGCACTTACCAGTAATAAAACCACAGCATGAATACGTGAATTGGCAGGAAACAAATGCCGAAAATAACCACAAAAGCCAGAACTGTCAGGGCGACTTTACGTCTGGCACGTACCTAAATTGAAAAATTTAAATGGAATGAAATGAAACAAAAACCAGAAAATATATTGTATAAAGTTGGCATAGAGAATGTCGAAAATGGAATACAAATTAAATATTTAAAAATATGTGGTTTCTCTCAAAACGAGAGCAGTATGATTTCATGCAAAAAAGAACAATATTTACAAGGAAAAAATGTATTATCACTAGGATTAAAAGACATCTTCGCCTGAAACTTATTTTTTTCTAAACGACTTTTTATACCCTACACCACACTGTGGTACAGGGTATTATAAGTTTGTTTCACGGCAGATGTTTGTAACACCTAAAAATAACACAGCTAGACCCACCTTAAAGTATACCGATCGACTCTGAATCACTAGCTGAGTCGATTTAAGCATGTCCGTCCGTCTGTCCATGTAAAGTTGTTCGTCGACTACAGGTCGCAATTTCACTCCGATCGTTCTGAAATTTTGCAGTTTAGAGTATTTCGCAGCTGTTAAGATCGCTATTGAATTTGGTTGAAATCGGTTCAGATTTAGATATAGCTCCCATATATATCTTTCGTCCGATTTGGCCATTTAGTCCTATAGAAGCTGTATTTTACATCCAATTGTTTTGAAATTTAGAATGGTAGAGTTTCTTGATCCATGAACCAACATTGCCGAATTTGAAGAAAATCGGTTAAGATTTAGCTATAGCTCCCATATATATGTTTCGTCCGATTTTGCTCTTTAGTCCTGAAGAAGCTGTATTTTACATCCAATCATTTTGAAATTTAGAATGGTAGAGTTTCTTGATCCATGAGCCAACAATACCGAATTTGAAGAAAATCGGTTAAGATTTAGCTATAGCTCCCATATATATGTTTCGTCCGATTTGGCCCTTTAGTCCTATAAAAGCTGTATTTTACATCCAATCGTTTTGAAATTTAGAATGGTAGAGTTTCTTGATCCATGAACCAACATTGCCGAATTTGAAGGTGGATTTATGGCACTTTTCTATATTTTTTCTCAGTGTACCGTACGGAATATCTAGAAAATCGGTTAAGATTTAGCTATAGCTCCCATATATATGTTTCGTCCGATTTGGCCCTTTAGTTCTATAGAAGCTGTATTTTACATCCAATCGTTTTGAAATTTAGAATAAACAATTTATACATGAACTACACAATTTATATTTCAGAGTTATTCAATATTACGAGAGTGGTGTGGGGTATTATATAGTCGGCCCCGCCCGACTTTAGCCTTTCCTTACTGGTTTATGTATATCGTTTGTATGATATACGAGTACTGAGGGCCATAATCAAATACGTTATGATTTTCAGCGTTCTATTAACATTTCATAACACTATGCAACAACAAAAATTAATTCCCTTAATCACTATATGTATTACGATTTTGTGCATTTGTTTGTAACACACAAAAAGAGAATTTGTGTGTTACACAAATACCCCAATAGTATGCAGGCTATGAAGCCGCCTAAGTTTATTAAGTGAATCAAGAAGATGATTATTACATCCATGAAAATGAACAATGTGACTAACAAATATAACAATAGTGTCCTTGAAGTCTAATAAATACTCCTGCAAAACTTTCACTTTGTATATTCATAAAAGTATAAAATGAAGCAAACAATTATAGGAAGTTTCTTATCAAATGTTATTAATTCTGCAACGAATGAATGTGATGACGAAGCCGTGTATATGAACATTTCCGGAAGAACAATAGAATATTACAAAAATCAGTAAGGAAACACAGAAAGTCAGGCGGGGCCGACTATATAATACCCTACATTTCCCTAACAATACAAAAACTACATTGTGATAATAATTTGGAATAATTGGTTTCGTTTCTGTTAAAATGCATAGTATTCTTTCCTAGATCAAGAATCGGAAGGCACAAATAGATGTGACTGTAATAATTTTCTCATTTCTGCCAAATTATATAAAGATCGGACATAAAATACAGTTTCAATAGCGCGTAAATACTTAGTAGGCAGGAACATATTATAGGAGCTATATCTAAATCTGAAGCGATTTCCCCAAATTTAGCAGTAATCGTTCCTAAATTAAGATACTAACACAGTACAGTATTTTTCAGCTCATTGATTTGGGACTCACTTCTGAGAATTGGACGTGAAAGTAGCACCTAAAATAAGAACTTTTGCATCATTCGTTTAGTCAAGTTGGCTCAATTAATAATTTAATGGCCATACGATTTTTTTTTGCTCAAGGTGGATTTATGGCACTTTTCTATATTTTTTCTCAGTGTACCGTACGGAATATCTATTTTGTGTATGAAACAAAGAGGTAGGTATTGAATAGGACAAAAAAATGCGAAACAAACCTACCCGAAAAAAGTGCATCCAGTGCCTTAAAAAGTGCAAAAATGTTCTGTTCTTTTTTATACGTATTTGTCAATATTTTACTGACAAAAATTTTATGACTTTGTGGGCATTTTTGCGATCTTTAAGGCACTGGATGCACTTTTTTCGGGTAGCTTTGCTCCGCATTTTTTTGTCCTATTCAATACCTACCTCTTTGCTTCAGACTTTGCTTCATAAACAAAAGAGATATTTCGTACGCTATACTTAGAAAAAAATATTGAAAGAGTGCTAAAAATCAACTTTGAGCAAAAAAATCGTATGGTCATTAAATTATTAATTGAGCCAACTTGAATAAACGAATGATGCAGAAGTTCTTATTTTTGGGGCTACTTTCACGTCCAATTCTCAGAATTGAGTCCCAAAAGTATGTATTGTACTGTGCTATTCCTGCCAAATTTTTTAATGATCGGAAGTAAAGTATAACTTCTAAGCAATGACAAATCGAGAGAAACACATACAAATATGGAGGCTACATCTAAATCTGAACCGATTTTCCCCGAATTAGGTAATGTTAAATCAAGTAACAAGAAACCTCTTTCTGTTGAATTTCATACTGATCAGATATAATAAACATTTTCTGCAGCGCTTAGATATCAAATCGGGGTGAACGCATATATGGGGGCTTTATCTAAATCTGAAGCGATTTTCCCCAAATTTGGCTGTCTTCATTGATGTGATAGGAAACCTCTTTCTGCAGTTTCTACTGCGCTTACATATGAAATCGGAGGTAACATATATGTGGGGATTATATCTAAATCTTAACCGATTTTCCTCAAAATTAGTATTCTCTCTAAGTGTATTAAGATACTTCTCTCTGAATTTTTATACAGATCGTTTAAAAATTTTGCTTATACAGTGCATATATGCCAAATTTTGTATTGCCTCTAAGTGTATCACGAGACTACTCTCTGTAATTTTTTGTACAAATCGGTTCAAAAATGTTGTTTATACAGTGCATATATGCCAAATATGAGGTGCATATATGTGGGGGCTCTATATAAATCTAAACCGATTTTGACCAAATTCAATAGTTGTCGTCTTTGGGCCAAAGGAAAGATATGTGCAATGTTTCGTTGAGATTGGTCCGAAATTGCGACATGTACTTTGATTACAAGAAGACAGACAGACAGAGAACGGAAAGACGGACAACTCAGAAAGAGATCGGTATAATAAACGATCTTCTCCTTTTGGGTGTTACAAACAAATGCACAAAGTTTAATACCCTGTATCACAGTGTGTATAAAAATAAACAAATACATATAACAAAATAAGTTGATATTAATTTTCCAGAAAAGTAGGATGGCTTACATTATTTTCTTTTCTAAAAATGTAATTTTTATCATATTGTTAATAGTGAAACCCTGGAAAATTATCGACTAAGTCAATAAATATATAATTAATTTGTGTTATTTATGAAGCCAACAAAAAAATAATTTCATAATACATTCATCGCCTCTCCTGAAAAACTTAATGTTTCGACTTAGCATACTTTGGAATGGAGGTATCGATATGTATAAGTATATATGTATGTGTTTCGTACTTGATTCATGGGCGGGCTTTATAACAAATTTAATCAAGATCGTAGTCAAATTGCGACCTGTACTTTGCCAACAACTTAAAATGGTTAGACGCACGGTCAGACATAGTCGAATCAAATAGTGATTCCGAGTCGATCGGTATACTTTAACATAGGTCTAGCAGCATTATCTTTAGGGGTTACAAACATCTGACACAAAACAAACTTATAATACACAAACTTTATAATACATCGAAGTTTTCCATAGCTATTTAGAAAGGTTTAGGAAAAAGAGGATTATTAAATTTTTTAGATCGTTATTCATTAATTTCTGAAAATGTTCTAATAATCTTATGATATACGAATCCAGCCTATCATACTGCCCTCGTTAAGTAGAATGTTCTAACAGACCGCATTTTAAATTAAATGTACACAGAAAAAGTGACTGGTACATATCCATTTAGATATGTATGTAGACTTAGGTTTCAACCTGCAAGGAAGTCAAATGTTTAAAGATATTTCACAAAATGATAAATGATGTCTGCCTCCACATGTCTTGGTCATGTGGCAGTCACTACTTCGAGGATACCTCCAAACCGTGCGACAAGGACTCTGCGTAAATATTTACCTGTCTGACGGCACCTTGCATTTCTCCGGGTACATTTGCGGCGTACATCAGATGTCGTGCTATCAGGACATAGAACACTCCAATTATAACCAGTGGTATGGCGTAGTAGACCAGAAACCGTAGCAAAACCATCAGTTTGGCATATTCCCAGCCCCATTCCTCGGGAAATGGATAGCAAAGCGAGAACGATTTGTTGCTGTTGACAACGATTTTCTGCAATGGAAACCAAAAAGAAAACATCCCCGGGGGATGTGGGAGAAGAGGAGGAGGTGAAGGTTAAAATTCATTAGAATGTTCGATTGATATCGCTGTTGGCATTTTGCCCATTTTGCATCCTTAGTACCAAGCCAATATGACATTACCCACCCGCTCACCTTAATGTATGTACCAATTAAGGCCGGCAAGCCACAAATAATGGCTAATAACCATATTGAGACAGCGATAGCTATCGTCATGCGTGTCGCACGTTTTCCACCTCCTGTGCGCATTCCGTGTCCGTCCATTGTTTGTCCAGGTTTTGTGCAAATATTCAATTAATTTCATTGAGTTCTGGTTGGCATTTAACAATTTCTAATTACTTTTGCACTTACCATGAGCGTGGAATTTCCTCAAAGGATCCACAATGGCAAAATATCGATCGCCCGACAAAGCCGTTAGTGTAAAGACCGACACACCAATGGAGACATCTTTGAAAAATTCTGATAGTGTGCAGAGTACACTTCCCCAGGGCCACGAATCCACAGTGTACACGGTCGATGTGAGAGGGACCGAAGTAACTATCACCAGTAAATCGGCCAAAGCTAAGGAGAAAATATAGCTGAAAGGAGAAGTAGTTTAAAATTAAAAGTAGTTTTGATTTAATTTTTCGGTTATTTAGACTTATAAAGGGTGATTTTTTTGCAACTTTCTTTTTGGCAACACTGTGTTTGGCAGCTCAGCTGTTCTCTTGTAACATGTTATTGTCAAACATGTTCAGTTTGGTCTATAATTAAACTATGAAATGACTGATAAACGAACAACGCTTGCAGATTATTGAATTTTATTATCAAAATTCATGCTCGGTTAAGTTCTTCTATTTTATGGTCAGTTTGGGTGACCTTCTGAAGTGGCTATCTGGAATCTCGCCGGTGGCATCATTGGGCTGTACTTAATCACAGACGACGAAGGCAGGATGATTTACAAACTTTTTTGCCCAAAATGGAAGAGCTGAACTTGGCTGACATGTGGGTTCAACAACACGGTGCCACATGCCGCACAGCACGCGAAACAATGGCCCAATTGAATTGAATTTATACGTGAGATACCGGCCGATATGTTGGAGAGTGTATGCCAAAATTGGGCCCAGCGTATGAACCATTTGAGGCGCAGCCGCGGTCGACATTTACATGAAATCATCTTTAAACATTGAATTATATAGACAATTTTATCGAGTCAAATAAAGATTTCATACATTTCTCTAAATTGTATTTGTTTTGTTTTAAATCAAATCCGAAAACTCTTAAAAAATTACCCTTTAATTGAAATAATTTTGTGATGAAAATTGGTATGCGTGGTCCGTAGGGCAAATAAAAAATACAATTTGAGTAGTTTTGCAGAATTTTCATTTTCGCGGAAGTTATGACCTAAAATGTCCGCTCATGCCACATTTTTGTTTTTTAATTTTCTTGAGATCTACTGTACGGATTACGCTGAATTTTTGCATGTACATACATAAAGCGTAGATGCTACATAAAACTAGTAATTTATATTTTGCAAAACGATTTCGGATGCTGCAAAAATTTTAAATTTTCACAGAGATTTGCATTTTTTGCAACTTTCTCTAGCTGCGTTTTGAAATATTTTGTATCTTAAATATTGCACATTTTGTTGTTATATATATTCAAGAATAAAAAGTTTGTACTCTTGATACGGACATTTAGATTTCCGTGTTTTCTAATATCACTTCATACCACATTTACTTTATCGGCAGCATTATACGTACTAAACGTCTATTATGATTGAATACATTTGTTAGATTTGATGTAAAAATGCACCCAAATTATAAGGACCAGATTTAAAAAAACGGCATTTAAAATGTCTAAAGAATGGACTTTAAATGACCGCTGGCTAAAATTTATCTTACGCAATATATATTAGACTCAATTTCAACTGAATTCGGTACGCTGAAGTCGAATCTCATCGTTCGGGAGATATATAGATCCAGATTATAACTAAGAACAGAGTTCATTAAAAAAGAAATTTTTGTGGAACGTTAGTTCGGTAGGTTTAGGTTTATTTGGAAATATTATTTTTAGTAACAGTTACTAATGTTTGGCTATTGATTCAAAAAATATCTTACGCATACCAATTTTCATCACAAAATTCGACAAAAGATTTTTTTATGCTTTTTTCAAAAAATTTTACCCAAATGTAACAGAAAGAAGACCTTATGGATATACCTATTTCGAACAGGTTTACTCCTGTTTTCGCGATATTCGACCACAAAGTTTTTTGGGAAATCGGAGAGGTTAGCTATCTCGGTGTTGAATTTGATCCAGAGACTTATATGTATATGGGTGCTATGTTAAATGTGAACCGATTTTTTTTAAATCCTGCAATGTTGGTCCATAGGTCAGTAAACTCTACCATTCTAAATTTAAAACCAGTAAGGAAAGGCTAAAGTCGGGCGGTGCCGGCTATATAATACCCTACACCACTATCGTAATATTGAATAACTCTGATAAATAAATTTTGTAATTCATGTATAAATTGTTTACATAAATTTACCTGTACCACAGTGTGGTGTAGGGTATAAAAACGATTGGATCTAAAGAGCCAAATCGGATGAAACATATATATGGGAGCTATAGCTAAATCTTTACCGATTTTCTTCAAATTCGGCAATGTTGGTTCATGAATGAAGAAACTCTACCATTCTAAATTTCAAAACGATTGGATGTAAAATACAGCTTTTACAGGACTAAAGGGCCAAATCGGACGAAACATATATATGGGAGCTATAGCTAAATCTTAACCGATTTTCTTCAAATTCGGTAGTGTTGGTTCATGGATCAATTAACTCTACCGTTCTAAATTTCAAAACGATTGGATGTAAAATACAGCTTCTATAGAACTAAAGGGCCAAATCGGACGAAACATATATATGGGAGCTATAGCTAAATCTTAACCGATTTTCTTCAAATTCGGTAGTGTTGGTTCATGGATCAAGAAACTTTACCATTCTAAATTTCAAAATGATTGGATGTAAAATACAGCTTCTTCAGGACTAAAGAGCAAAATCGGACGAAACATATATATGGGAGCTATAGCTAAATCTTAACCGATTTTCTTCAAATTCGGCAATGTTGGTTCTTGGATCAAGAAACTCTACCATTATAAATTTCAAAACGATTGGATGTAAAATACAGCTTTTATAGGACTAAATGGCCAAATCGGACGAAACATATATATGGGAGCTATAGCTAAATCTTAACCGATTTTCTTCAAATTCGGTAGTGTTGGTTCATGGATCAAGAAACTCTACCATTCTAAATTTCAAAATGATTGGATGTAAAATACAGCTTCTACAGGACTAAAGAGCAAAATCGGACGAAACATTTATATGGGAGCTATAGCTAAATCTTAACCGATTTTCTTCAAATTCAGCAATGTTGGTTCATGGATCAAGAAACTCTACCATTCTAAATTTCAAAACGATCGGATGTAAAATACAGCTTCTATAGGACTAAAGGGCCAAATCGGGCGAAACATATATATGGGAGCTATAGCTAAATCTTAACCGATTTTCTTCAAATTCTTCAATGTTGGTTCATGGATCAAGAAACTCTACCATTCTAAATTTCAAAACGATCGGATGTAAAATACAGCTTCTATAGGACTAAAGGGCCAAATCGGACGAAACATATATATGGGAGCTATAGCTAAATCTTAACCGATTTTCTTCAAATTCGGCAATGTTGGTTCATGGATCAAGAAACTCTACTATTCTAAATTTCAAAACGATCGGATCTAAAATACAGCTTCTATAGGACTAAAGGACCAAATCAGACGAAAGATTTGCTATATCTAAATCTGAACCGATTTTCTTCAAATTTGGCAATGTTGGTTCATGGATCAAGAAACTCTACCATTCTAAATTTAAAAACGATCGGATGTAAAATACAGCTTCTATAGGACTAAAAGGCCAAATCGGACGAAACATATATATAAAAGCTATAGCTAAATCTTAACCGATTTTCTTCAAATACGGCAGTGTTGGTTCATGGATCAAGAAACTCTACCATTCCAAATTTCAAAACGATCGGATGTAAAATACAGCTTCTATAGGACTAAACGGCCAAATCGGACGAAAGATATATATGGGAGCTATAACTAAATCTGAACCGATTTCAACCAAATTCAATAGCGATCTTAACAGCCGCGAAATAGTCTAAACTGCAAAATTTCAGAACGATCGGAGTGAAATTGCGACCTGTAGTCGACGAACAACTTTACATGGACAGACGGACGGACGGACAGACATCGTTAAATCGACTCATCTAGTGATTCTGAGTGGGTCTAGCTGTGTTATTTTCAGGTGTTACAAACATCTGCCGTGAAACAAACTTATAATACCCTGTACCACAGTGTGGTGTAGGGTATAAACAGATGGGTGTAAAATACAGCTTCTAGGGCTAAAAGGCCAAATCGGACGGTGCATATATATGGGAGCTATATCGAATCCGAACCGATTTCAACAAATTTCAATAGGGTTCTTTCCAGGTGTGAAAGACTCTTAACTGCAAAATTTCATAGCGATCGTAGTGAAATTGCGGCTTAGCTAGTGATTCTTAGACGATCAGTATACTTTGAGGTGGTTCTAGCTGTAGTATTTCTAGGTGTTACAAACATCTGCTATGGTGTAGGGTATAATTACACCAGTGTATATCAACCATATATCGGTACAAATATATATGAAAGCCAATTTATTTCAATGGAAACCAATTTCTTTCAAAAAGCAGGTTGACAAAAAATTATGTTGTGCTGTACCGAAATCTTATGGAATCATTTATTTATTTATATGAATTACAATACAAAGTAAATTTATATTCTAATTTTACGGTCCAGGGAAGCAGGGTTACAAACACCATGTGGCTAGATTTTGCAGCGACAGACCAGAACGTCTGGTGGGAATCGAACCCACGACCGCCAAACTCATAGGCGAGCACGCTACCAACTCACCTACTCTCTCTTATGGTCTTATCATATAAGACGACAAATCGACGGTTTCAAAAAAATTTTGGTTTTTATTTTTCCCATTTTTTATATTTTTAGTACACCTGAAGAAACGCTTTATGGAATTTTTTGAGATTTTGCCGATAACTCGTTCAGAAGTTATCGATATATAAAAAATCCATAAGATACTCGTATCACTCTATGTATCGGGTTTTTAGTGATAACTTCTTAAGTTATGGTCCGAAAAATATTAAATTCTTTTTGTGTGCGATTTTTAAGTTATACGATTTAAATGCCATTTTTTAAATTTTTTGTTCTCTCCGATTTTTTTATGTTTTAAACTTCTATTAATTCTCTAACATATAAGTTTTGGATGGAAGTGGGCCTAAAATTATTTATATCTTTTTAATTTTTTAAAATTTAAAACAAAAATGCGATGCTAGCCTGTTTGATTGTGGCTTGAAGGCTTGGGAAAAGATATTCCACGCCAAAGAACAAAATAAAGAGACACTTCAGGAAGCATTTCTACCAAAACACCTACCACTCCAGCGGATCCCCTTACCCCTGATAATCTCCCTAAAAAATAACTACACATCAAAAGTAGTTGATATCGAAGGATTTTTTAACTGATGTATGATTTTTATTTTTGATTTTTTACAGGGAATCTTTTTGTCATATACATCACCTAAAAAATCCATCGATTTCAACTGAGCATTACCCATACAATTCAAATAGATTTTTACGCTGTTTCCTATCCAGGATTATTGGTACAATTCCTTCTAAAACAAACAAAAGATGAGTGCCAAGTTTCATCAAAATCAAATCAGTGATCTATGAAATGTCTCTGTAGCAATTGTCATAAAGATCGCTTCATATTTGCGAACTGTGGTGTAGCGTATAAAAAGAACAGAACGGTAAACGTAGTGTACGAGTGTTCTGTTTGCGTTCGCTTGAAAAAACCACAACCACTACGAGGTAGCATTTGCGTTTGAAAATCTTGGAAATGGGTCAAAGAATTTGTATCAAATTTACACAAAATTCAATATTCTAGCTTTGTGATTGGAGAAAAAATGTGGCTTTCTTTTGAAATTTGTGTAAAAAATAGTGTAAATTGTAGCCGAGGATGTCATGGAAGCGCCGTCGACATCGACCAGACGACGTGCCACGCAAATGGGTATCAGTCGACGGTCTCTACAGCGAATTTTGGTACAAGATTTGAACATGTTTCCGTACAAAGTCCAGACGGTGCATCAGCTGTTATCTGCTGACCGCCAATCGCGTCTAACATACGCTCAAGCCATCCTTAATCACCACCAAGAGGAAGATGATTTTTCATCAAAAATAATCATGAGTGATGAGGCCCATTTCAATCTTAGTGGGTACGTAAATAAGCAAAATTTACGCTTCTGGGGCACTGAAAATCCGCGTGTAACCCACGAAGAGCCATTACACCCGCTCAAAGTCACTGTATGGTGTGCTGTTTTCGCTGGAGGAGTCATCGGAACTTTTTTCTTCGAAGACGTCGCGGGCCAAACGGTTACTGTGAATGGTGAGCGCTACAGAGCAATGATCAACGAGTTTGTTTTGCCGCAACTTGATGAATTGGAATTGGAAAACATGTGGTTCCAACAGGACGGTGCAACGGCACACACTGCACGTGCCACAACCGATATGCTGAAGGATGCATTTCCCGGGCGCCTAATCTCCCGTTTTGGCGATTTGCACTGGCCAGCAAAATCGCCTGATTTGACCGCTCCAGACTTCTTTTTGTGGGGCTTTTTGAAGTCGCGGGTTTATGTCAACAAGCCTCAGACTCTTGCAGCTCTTAAAGACAATATCCGTCAAGAATGTGAGGACCTATCGCCGGAAGTTTTGGCCAAAGTGATGGAAAATGCCATAAAAAGGGCTCAGATGACAATCAACTGTGGCGGCGGCCATTTACATGACGTCATATTCTCGACTTGATGTAAAAAAAATTAAAAGACCAAATAAAAATAATCCACAAGAAGAATCAAAGTTTTTCATTTTTTTTTTAAATTACAGCCAAAAAACATCGAAAGGTTACTTTTGCGCCACCTTGTATACCTATACATAAATATATATAACTTCAAAATACGACATATATTTTTTCCCCAAAGAAAACAAAAAAATAAGTGTAAAAATAATGCACACAAAAAATAATTTATGAACCGGACGAAAAATACGAAAGGTATACGCGCTTAAACATTTTGTCCACCCAAGGTGGCCACCTTTAAGACCCTGTAGCTCCGCCCTGTATACCACAGGGTGCCCAAATTCAAAACTTAACATCTCTAATATCTCTTCTGCTAACATGCCAAGTATTGTCGCAATCGGTTTTCTGGTTAAGAAACGGCAGAATTATTTCCTTTTAGTATGGGGGATATATTAATTTTGCCACTACGTTTGTAACACCCCCCGGAGACCCCATAAAGTATATATACTAGGCCGAATTTGCCGACCCAAATTCCGGGACATCAGAATTCGTTTTAGAGGTATGGTTCCTCGGGCAAAGTTTCTTATTTTGATCCCTAGAATACGATTTTCACTGAGCAATGGGCGACTTTTAAATCGACCCGCCCTAATATATACATATATATTAATCGTCGTAAAATACTTAAACGATTTAGCCATGTCCGCCTGTTGTAATCACGCTACAATCTATAATAACGGGTTTTCCAATAGGGATGATATGATTTTGAAGTGACGTTTCGGCCATTCGTAATATGTCATGATCTGTCATTTGTTTTTCATTGTATTCAGTAGTGTTTACAATATCATCATGGAGAGATATACGCAGGAACAACGTTTACAAATTATTCAGTATTATTATCAAAATAATCGTTCTCCAATTACAACTTTTCGTGCGCTAAGTCAATTTTTTTTTTAAATCCAAAAAAGCCACTTTTCAGCCTACCTACGACCTTGACACCCATGAGCAATATTTTAGCTCTCGTTAAGAGCTATCTTTTTGCTATTGACCGATTGTGGCTACGTGCCACACAGCAAATGAAACAATTGAATTGTTGCGAGAAAAGTTTGGAGATTCGATTATTTCAAGAATTTGTGATATTGAATGGCCTCCAAGAAGTTGTGATTTAACACCATTAGACTACTTCTTGTGGGGTTATTTGATGTCATTGGTCTTTCGAAATTAACCAGACTCTCTTCAAGCTTTACAAGTCAATATTGAAAGTGCCATTCATCACATACGACGTGATTTAGTGTAAAAAGTGCACGAAAATTGGGTTCATCGAAGTCGTGGAGGCCATTTGAATGACGTTTTATTTAGAACTCATTTGGGTCACCCCACAGTATCTTTGCAGTTGCTCTATTCCACACAGTTTTGTGAGCCATCACTGCCCAGTGCTCCAACTCATTCTTCGTGGCTTCGAAAGGTTTCCAATTTTCCAAGTTTATTACTCGCAGTTCTCTGCCCTTTGAAGCCAAGCTGTTTGCTCGTTCATTTCCAATCACTCCGTTGTGTCCCGGTACCCAGAAAATACGCAGTTGACCATAGACTGTGTAATTATTTATCGTTCTTTTACAGTCTGACACTGTTCTGTATTTGACCTTTCCGATGTTATAGCTTTGATCGCCATTGGGCTATCTGTGAAGATGTTGGCATATTTAGGCTTTGGGTATTACTGAACCAGGATGACCTCAATCATTGTTTTTCCAGTAAAAGTTTCCTTTGGGAGGCGTCTATCCTATCTGGTTGCACTCCCTCATTATTTGGTAGTGGGTCTTTCTCCTCCTTTCGTTTACTACCTTTTACACACTCTTCAAGTAGACCTCTTTGGGAGGCGGTGTTACTTTTTGTCGCTCCATCTTTGTTTTGATTCTTTATGTACCTATTCATATCACCACTATTGCTGGGAACATTCTGCAAATTTTGTGATATTATCGGCAACTTTCTCGCTTTTTATACCCTACACCACACTGTGGTACAGGGTATTATGACTTTGTGCATTTGTTTGTAACACCCAAAAGGAGAAGAGATAGACCCATTGTTTATTATGTATACCGATTATGTCCGTCTGTCTGTCTGTCTGTAGACGTATTCTTGTAATCAAAGTACAGGTCGCAATTATGGTCCGATCTCAACGAAACTTTGCACATATCTTTTTTTAGCCCCAAGGACGATCCCTATTGAATTTGGTTAAAATCGGTTCAGATTTACATATATCTCCCATATATATGTACCTCCGATTTGGCATATATGCACTGTATAAGCAACATTTTGTAACCGATTTGTACAAAAATTGACAGAGAGTAGTCTCGTGATACACTTAGATACAATACAAAATTTGGGGGAAATCGGTTCAGATTTATATATAGCCCCAATATATCTGTTGCACCCGATTTGACATGTAAGCGCTGTAGAAACTGTATTTTATATCCAATCAGTACGAAATTCGGCAGAAAGGGGTTTCTTATTACATGAAGGAATACTGCCAAATTCGGAGAAAATCGGTTCAGATTTAGATATAGCCCCCATATATATGTTACCCCCGATTTGAAATTCAATAGCTGTAGAAACTGTATTTTATATCCGATCACGGCGAAATTCGGCAGAAAGAGGTTTCTTATTACACGAAGAAATACTGCCAAATTTGGAGAAAATCGGTTCAGATTTAGATATAGCCCCCATATATATGTTAGCACCGATTTGACATTCAAGCGCTGTAGACACTGTATATTATATCCGATCAGTACGAAATTCGACAGAAAGAGGCCTTTTTACATGAATGAGTATTAAGGGAAAATCACTTCAGATTTATATATAACCTCCATATACGAGTATATGTTCCTCCTGATTTGGTATCAAAGCGCTATAGAAGTTGTACTTCACTTCCGATCATTACAAAATTCTCCAGAAAGATGTTTCTCAATTTAGGAACGAATATTGCTTAATTTAGCGATTATCTGTTCAGAATTAGATATATCCGCATATATATGTTCTTACACATTTACCAATTATTCCAAATTATTATCGCAATAACCCTTATCGCATTGTTAGGGAGGTGTAGGGTATTATATAGTCGGCCCCGCCCGACTTTCTGCCTTTCCTTACTGGTTTCTGTTCACTATTTTCGTTTGCCACTGCAGGCGGTACGTTCGTGTTTGGGCTCGATTTATCTGTCCTGCCAATGGGGGTTTTTCCAATCTTAAAAAAGTTTTCCCAAATCCCGAAAAATTCCATGCCTTTTGTCTTGACAAGACTATCCTTGGAATACGGGTATAAGAGAACTATAGGGATCATTTTTCTTGTGGAAGACTTCCCACTTCCCCACTTTAAGGTTCGAATCTTGTATGGCATAGTGTAGTTCGTCCTGGATATGTTTTTTTAGGCTATTTGAGAATAAGATGGTGCTTCCTTACCCTTTTTATACCCTCACTTTAGTGTGACGAGGGAAAAAAGTGTAACACATCGAAGGAGTGACCTAAGACCCCAAGTATGATCGCCGGAAATCCGTTTTGGGTCATTTTAAGTCGAATGAGCAATGTCCGTCGGTCTGTCTGTCTGCTGGCTGGTGCGCACGATAACTCTCGAAAGGAGTAACCGATTGACTTCAAATTTCGTATCTCTGCTTACAGTCCATTGAAAAATGGGCGTTATTGTCACGCCCCTTTTGGTACATCTCCCACAAAGGTACCATTTTGCACCAAAAGTTAACAGTTTATAACATTAATATCAGTGTATACAATTACTTGAAATTTTGTACAGTGTAATGCTTTTATAATGCCTATAGTCCAGTGAAAGATGAGCGTTATCACCACGCCCCTTTTTGTACCTCCCACACAAAATGGCCAAATTATACCACAATTTAATATCTCAACGTTAATAACAGTCCATATAAACGGTTATAATTCGGCACAGTGCAATGTATTTAAAGTATCTACTGTTCAGCGAAATATAGGTGTATTTCTTAAACCCCTTCTGGTACCTCCCACAAAAATTGACAGAATAATTTGTGTAATATTCAATATTACATTACTCACAAAGTGAGGGTATACCTTAGTCGGTTTACCCGACTGAAACTTTCTTACTTGTTTATAGCCATCTTGCTTTTTCCTTTAGGATGGGTCTTTTTTTTGAGGCCCCCTCCTTCATGGATGGTTTGGTGGACTTGCTCACCTTCTCCACAACAGGATCAACTTCACCTCCCACCATTAATGGATTCTGACTAGTTACTCCTTTTTTTGGTATATTGACTAGGTTTCTCCGAAGTGCTGGGTGTCTGTGAGCTTTTTTTCTTCTTAATTGATTTCGCATCGCTATGCTCTTCGGGATATCTGACTCTTTTAGTAGATGTAGAAGAGTCAGATTCATCCTTCAATATCTTCTGCCGGTTCATCATCTAGTAATATTGTTATCACTTGATGACTCAGAGTCTGAGTTCCCACTAGCTTTTAAAAGCTGGGGATGCTTAGAGCCCTCCTTGGGTTTTCTTTATCTTCCTCATCGTTTCTTTTGCCAAAGGCTAGATGTGCTCTTGTATCTGTTTCGACTAAGGGATCCGAGGCACCTAACCCCGTACTACTTCCAAAATGTCTGTCCTGAGACCAATGCCACAAATTCAACCCCCACTTTAAGAACAACACACCTTGTGGTTGCATAGTAGGTAGGTGAATAGGTACTGCGTAATAGGTTGAAAAAACTATCCGCTCTGCAATAACACGTCCGTTCGCTACGACTGGCGGCGAGAGGATATATAAGATTCGGCATGGCCGAACTTTATCCGTCTTTACTAGTTTTAATTGCACACTTGATATGCCAGTGAGTGTTACCTGCAGCGCTATTCCTGATGCAAATCTTAATGTAAACACAAACCGCTCTTTGGATTTTAGTGCGATTGTGGATATATGTGGTAGTTTCATCAAACGAGTGCTCCTTAATTGACTATTGGTCTAACTATCGATGCATTCTTCTAATAACTCATTCTCGGTTGTAGGAACCATTTTTCAGAACATTATTCCACACGCATAACTTGCGCATATAGTCTTCATCTATCTTCCCTCAGTGAATTACATAGGTAATTGGGTTGAATGTTTCTGTGCACATACTCCACTGGTACCGTGAACGCATAATTTCCCAAATATCATTCATTTAAAGCAGTGGATTGCTTTACATTTCCTTGCCAATGTTACCAAATAACGTGTGCAAATTAGGCTAAGCCGAAAACAGTGGTTTTTGAAATTTCAAATCCTAAAACTTGCCCATTGACCAAATGATCACGGTAATTTCACACATTTGCAGTTCACGATTTGCAATCGTCTCAAATAACAATTTTTATTTTTTGTGTGAAAATACACTGGGTTTCAGAACTAGAACGGCCGTAAAAGGACTAAAAGAAGCCTAGCAAAAATAATCGTCTCGTCAATGTGCCACTTTTGAAAACTCAAAGGATTTGAAATTCTCAAAAAACGCGTTTTTCGGGACAGCCTAATGTTTATACCACAAGTTCAGATATATTGCAGCTTGGACAGTAAAATGGGTATCGTTGGTCATAATTATAATTGTTTATCACTGCTAAAATATGGACAAATTAAATGACTAATTCAAAATAAAGTTAAATATTTGCAATAGCATTGGAATACTTTAATTGAAGTATCGGATAAACAATGTGTATTTTCTGTCCCTCGCATTATTTTATTCTCTGTTTTGGGTACCTCCTCTAATGCGTATAGAGTATGTCTGCTCTGTAAAGATTATCTCTTATTTACAGCATTTTTTCCTCATAGACACACACAGAGTCAATTTAAATTTATGGTCGGGTTGGGAAATAAAGATTGCAAATTTAAGTAATACCCGGATTTGAGATCTGTTTTCTAATGGTCAGTGTAACGGCCAATTAAATCCTAGGAAAATTATTGTGGGGTATGTATATTGTGGAAATTTTGTGTTACTGTTTTTTTGGCAAGGAAATTAAGAAGATAAAATGTTGATTCAAATGGGATGAGTTGGAATGCTATAAAGACCACGTCTAGAAAAGGTTTAGAGTGATATCTAGTACACAGACTCACTTTGATTGTGAAGTCCACAGGGACGAAAGGAAAAAATTAATTGTATTTTCGTTGAAACAATTTGATTGATTTAAAAGAGCTTAAGAGTTGGAGGCTGTTATGTTTGATAACTCTTACGGAAATGGCCCTAAGTTCCACCTAGGAACTTTGATAATAATACTGAAATGTGACGACTGCCGTGACAGGTATTATACAGATTTTTTTCTCCTCTTCGTCACCATAATTTCTGCAAAAGATATTTTACAAGACCTTCAGTTTTTCTGCGGACCATCCAATAAGTAAGTTAAATATGATAAGGGAGCCGTCCAATCTCCGGAACTATTTCAGGTAAATGTCGACCGCGGATGCGCCTCAAATGCTTCATACACCGGGTCCAATTTTGGCGTACTCTCTCTAACATATCGGCCGGTATCTCACGAAAAATTCTTCAATATGGCTTCCAGTGCGTCAACCGTTGCTGGCTTGTCCCAATAGACAAGAGCCCTAACATAGCCCCACAAAAAATAATCTAAAGCTGCTAAATCGCACGATCTGGGCGGCCATTGGACCGACCGCAAACATGAAATAAACTGTTCACCGAACTCAAAATTCAAAAAAAAATACGATAAAAATAAGTAAAATTCAATAATCTGCAAGAGGTTTCTTATCACATTAATTAACACCGCCAAATTTGAGGGAAATCGGTTCAAATTTAGATATAGCCCCCATATATACATATGTTACCCCCGATTTGACATGTAAGCGCTGTAGAAACCGAATTTTATATCCGATAAGTACGAAATACAACAGTGAGAGTTTTCTTGTTACATGTATGAACTCTGCCAAATTCAGGGAAAATCGGTTCAGATTTAAACATAGTCCCAACATATATGTTACACCCGATTTGACATGTAACCGCTGTAGAAACCGTATTTTATATCCGATAAGTACGAAATTCGGCAGAGTTTTCTTATTATATGAATGAAAACTACCAGATTCGGGGAAATTCTGCTCAGCTTTAGATATAGCCTCCATCTTTATATATAAAATCCTTTGTACGTTTGTTAGTAACGTATGATCTCCAAAACCATAAAAGCGAATGGGCTGAAAATTGAACAATATTTTTTTTAGAAATATTTTCACCGCGATAAATTGGTCACGATGAGTTTTCAAATTATTTGCAAAATTCGTATTTCCAGAGCGATAAGATTGTGGTTTGTCTTTGTCAAACCAGTGCATCTCAAACAGGACGAGCAGAACAACGTCTGCTGGGGTCAGATAGTACTTATATATATGTTTCACCCAATTTTACATGTGAGCGCTGTGGAAACCGTATTTTATATCCGATCAGTAAGAAATTCGGCAGAGAGAGTTTTTTTTATTATATGAATGAACACAGCCAAATTCTTATCAAAATGTCCATTTTCGCATTGTTAGGGAGGTGTAGGGTATTATATATTTTTTTTTTATTTTTTTTTTTAAAAAATTTTATGGGTATTTAAATTTTGAAAAAATTTGTTTTTGTGTTTTACGAAATTTGTAATTGCTCTCGATCGCCTGAACCGATGTTTGCAAAGTTTACTTTGATTTAACGAGAACACAATGCGCCATTTTTATACCCTCACTTTAGTGATACGAGGGTATATATCATTTGATACGGAAAAAAGTGTAACACATCGAAGGAGTGACCTAAGACCCGAAGTATGTTCGGCGGATATTCGTTTTGGGTCATTTTAAGTCGAATGAGCAATGTCCGTCCGTCTGTCTGTCTGTCTGCTGGCTGGTGCGCACGATAACTCTCGAAAGGAGTAACCGATTGACTTCAAATTTGGTATGAGGTAGTATTTTTATCTATCTTTGGATGAGTTCGAAGATGGGCCATATTGGTCTACTCCTTCTGGTACCTCCCACCCAAAGGGTTAAAATTTAGTGAAATATTGATTCTTTAATAACTTCTATACTACTTATTCGAATCTTCTGAAATTATACACATAATATTAGTATATTAGTCGCTATTACCTCGAGAAAAATGGGTGAAGTTGACATGCCCCTTTTGGTACCTCCCACAAAAATTGACAATTTTGCATCAAAACTTTAACTTATAACTTTAATACAAGTGCATAAAAATTCTTCTACAGCGCTTACATGTCAAATCGGGGGTAACATATATATGGGGGCTATATCTAAATCTGAACCGATTTTCTCCGAATTTTGCAGTATTCCTTCATGTAATAAGAAACCTCTTTCTGCCGAATTTCACACAGATCGGATGGAAAATATAGTTTCTACAGCGCTTACATGCCAAATCGGGGGTTACATATATATGGGGGCTATATCTAAATCTGAACCGATTTTCTCCGAATTTGGCAGTATTCCTTCATGTAATAAGAAACCTCTTTCTGCCGAATTTCACACTGATCGGATGGAAAATACAGTTTCTACAGCGCTTACATGTCAAATCGGGGGTTACATATATATGGGGGCTATATCTAAATCTGAACCGATTTCCCTCAAATTTGGCAGTGTTAATTCATGTAATAAGAAACCTCTTTCTGCCAAATTTTCCTTCTGATCGGATATAAAATACAGTTTCTACAACGCTTATATGTCAAATCGGGGGTAACGTATATATGGGGACTATATCTAAATCTGAACCGATTTTCTCCGAATTTGGCAGTATCACTTCATGTAATAAGAAACTTCTTTCTGCCGAATTTCGCACTGATCGGATATACAATTCAGTTTTTACAGCGCTTTCATACAGTGTTGCCAGAAATGACGATTTATCGTCATTTTGGCGATTTTTAGGCTTGAATATTTGAAAGTGACGATTTGACCCTCCAAATGACGATTTTTCGCTATAAAGTACATTACAATGTGGGGGTTTATACTAAAATTGGCCGTTTTCATGAAATAACGATGACCAACGTCTTGACGCTTTCGTTTAGTGTTACCGCATTGTAGGCGATACTTTGTTATTCGCAGTTGTCAAGATACGTAATCTACCATACGTTGGAGACTAACTTGTAATTTATAGTTGTGTTGATTTATGGTGATTGACAGGTTGTGAATATTTTTGTAAACAAAGCTTCAGCAGATACATAGAATGAAAACCAAGAGGACTCGCCAAGTGAATCGGAAAGATTTGACATTTGCTGGACATATCAAAGACTTTTAATTTATTCCTCATATTTGTAGGCAAAAACAAAGAAGAAAAGGAAAATAAAAATAGATTGGATGGACGAACCGGAAATAAAACCATGGACTGAGAGAAGGGACAATGAAGTGTTTTGCAAAATGTGTACTGTGAGCCTCAATGCGTCGTCGGGAAAGGCGGATTTGATTTTTCATTGCAAAACAGCAAAACATTTGGAAGCATCAAAATCAATTGCTTATAATCAGCCACAGATCGACCAGCAGTTAATGGAAAATAACTTTCAAAAGAAAAAAGCGGAGATATCATTTGCGCTTTTTATTGTGGAACACAATATTCCCTTTGCTGCCGCAGATCACATGACAAAGATATGCCAAAATGTTTTTCCAGATTCTGGCATAGCAGGGAATTTGACTCTGGGGCGGTAGCGTTATTATTAAGAATGTCGTCGGTAGACATCAATTTTCGTTAGTGAGCGAACTTCTAAAGAAACACCCATTCTCATTGTGCGTTGTTCCGTGCACAGATGTTTCAAATGCAAAATCAATGTGTTTGATTGTAAGAGTGAGATTTGTTCTATGGATTGCTCACGGTAAACAAGGCGGACACCGAAAGTTTGTATAACTTGATTATAAACCATTTTAACCCTTTCGCTCCATTGTATCCATATGGATACATTCAACTTTGGAGGCATCTAGCAATCTCTAAATCAATGAATCGATTTGGATATCGACGAATAATTGTTATTTGAGGTCTTGTGCATAATTTTCATAAAAAAATTTTTGGATTTTTGCAAAACTGAGAAAAATATAGCAATTTTAAAAAAAACTTTTTTTTCTTTTTTTTTTGTAAAAAAAGGTTTTTTTATTTTACAAATTACATGTATATAGGACCATCTTTTTTTTTAAAAACTTATCAATCATAAAGAGAAATGTTTATTTTAATATTTTGCATTTATAGTTTTTTGTTTGAAAACAAAAGAAGGCTTTGCGGATTTTTTAAACATTGTATGTATCCATATGGATACAAACGTAAGTTGTGGTAGTAAACATTATACTCACAATACAAATAAAATCATTTTGCGTTTGATGATGCTATGAAGCAGACGTTCCTTTTTAGCTCTGATACCATTTAAATTTATTTAGAAATATGGCAAGAAAAATGAAGGACTCTGAAATTGAACAAATTTTAACCAATTTTGCTGATTCCGATATTTCTGACATGGAAGAATCGGAAGAGTCTGAAGTTATAAACAACTTATATGATGCTTTTGATAATAATAACATCTTTTTATTAGAAGAACTGTCTAGAGATGGTCCATTTGAGATCAACATACAAGATATTAATGTTGATAATAATAATGATATAGGTGATAGGGTTATTGAGATCGAAGAAAGTCTTGCAGTTGATGGAACCGTTCACGAGAGTCCCACAATTTCATTCATTTCATTTTCAATCTCCACAAGTTCCACTTAAAAAGGTTGACCAATTTCGTTGGACTAATCCAGAGACTTCTTTTTCTGAAACGTACCTAAAGAAAAATATTAAATTGCCTATCGAGTATTTTTTGGAGTACTTTACAGATGACTTTCTTCAACAACTTGTATCTTCAACAAACCAGGCATCAATGATTAAATATGGGAAATCTCTCAATTTAACTACCGAAGAACTTCTTAAATTTCTAGCTCTAGAAATATTTATTAGTACCATTGTCTATCCGCGTTTGGAAATGTATTGGACAATGGGCACCGTAATACCGTCATTCCCAGAAAATATGACCAGGAATATGTTCCATTCTTTGCGAAATAATTTAAAATTCACAATGGACCAACAAGGAAGCGATAAGCTTTACAAGATTCGCCCTATAATAAATATGTTTACTAAAAAATCGTACGCTATTCCAAAAGATGGAAATCTTTGTGTGGATGAGATGATGGTTCCTTTTAAAGGAAGAACCACTCTGAGACAGTACATGCCCAAAAAACCCATCAAATGGGGAATAAAGATATTTTGCCTTTGCAGCTCAAAAGGCATAGTTTATGATTTTGAGATATATCAGGGAAAAGGAACAATATTAACTGGCTCAAAGCTCTGATATTGTGATTCATCTTGTAAAAACTGTTCCTGAAAAAAAAAAACATAAAATATATTTTTATAATTATTTTACAACTCTTAATTTGGTATTATATTTACACCAAAAAGGAATTTGGGCAACAGGTACTATAAGAGGAAATAGATTCGGCAAAGTTGATTTTAAATCTGAAAAGGATTTTAAAAAAGAAGGCCGTGGAACTTTTGACCTCCGTACAGAAAGAGTAGATAATATTTTTCTTCTTAGATGGCTTGATGGGGGAATTGTGCAAATCGTGTCGTCAATCCATGGCCATGAGCCCGTTAACAAGGTGTCGAGATTTTGTGCTGAAAAAAAGAAATGTTTTGAAATAACACAACCAAACATTGTATCAGAGTACAACATCAATATGGGAGGAGTAGACAAAATGGATTTTCTCCTTTCCTTATATAGAATTTCGATTAGATCTGGGAAGTGGACTCTTAAGATTTGTGACCACTTTATTGATTTAGTTGTATGTAACTCGTGGTTAGAATACAGAATGGATCACGAAAAAAATAATATGAAAAATAAGTATATGGACCTTCTGAGCTTTCGCAACGATATTGCGAATGGTCTTTTAGCACGGTCCAATCAACAAGCATGTTCTCGAAAGCGTGGACGCCCAACATTATGCCAAAATGAGGATATTCCAGCCAGTCCAACGACCTCCGATAAGAAACGTAAACCTACACCTTCAATTTCTGTTCGATATGACGGAAATCAGCATTGGCCAGAACACACGACGGATAAAGGTAGATGCAAAGTCAAAGGATGTAAAGGAAACACTCGATCAAGTGTTCAAAGTGCAATGTTTTCCTGTGCATTCCCAATGGATCGAGAAATTGCTTCAAGGAAATCCATTATATATCCAATGAATAAATTATTGGTAAGATATTTTTTTTTTCAGATTATATGTATTTTATGTATTAAATGTAGATTTATGTGTTATTTTTGTCTAAATTTATTGTAAGTATATGAATTTTAAATGTAATATTTTTAGTTTGTGCATGTAAGTATATACAATGTTTGATTTTATTGAAAAAAATTTAATTTTATGTTAAAACCATTTTAAATGTTAAAACTACTAAAATAAATAAAACCTTAATTATAAAAAACATAATATTCTAGCATTTTTTTACCATACACGAAATTTGTATACATATGGATACATTCCAAAAAACACATTTAGGATAAAAATTTTTAAAAATTGAGTACTGATTATTGTTCTAAGGGCTAACAATAGTAAAAATCCAAAAAATTGGATTTTTTAAGCAACCCAGTAAAAACTTGTAGCGAAAGGGTTAAGGAGAATGAAATTGACATAACTAAGGAGAATGAAATTGACATAACTGCTGCCGATGGAGATCCCGTGATGACGGGAAAGAAACATTCTGTTGCACAGCTTTTAAAGAAATATAATCCCAATTTATTCATAATAAAATGTGTTTGTCATTCATTGGCTTTGTGTTCGTCTTATGCTTGCCTTGAATTACCATCAGCTGTGGAATCATTAACACGAAATGTTTATAACTATTTATCCAGAAGTCACAAAGGACATGTGCATTTAATGAAATATTGACTATACTGGATATGAAACCTACAAGGATTTTACATCCTTCTCAAACTAGATGGTTGTCTTTAGAGTCGGTAGTAGTACGACTGCTAGATTTATGCGAATCATTAAAATTATATTTTTCAAATGCTGCTAATATTGACCAGATAGATACCGCAAAAAGTATTTCCAAAAACTTGAATGATACAAATAAAATTTATTTATCTTTTTTAAAGTATGTTTTATCTATTATTAGCAATACAAATAACATGTTCCAAAGTGAAAGTACTAAAATGCACATCATACATGTCGAAATGGAAAGACTGTTGAAAATTATTATGAGTAATTTTATAAACAGTGATTTTCTCCAAAATGACTGTATTTATTTAACTGATTATAAAAACAGTTCAAATTTCCTCGACAACAATAGTGTTTTTTTTGGGTATATACGCTAAAGAAATTTTAGAAAAAACTAATTTATCAGAAAGAAAAGTGGCGAATATAATTAAAAACTGTACAAATTTTTATATTGAACTGTGTAATCAAATTCTGAAAAGATTTAAATTTGAAAACAAATTTAAAGCATTATGTTGCATTAATCCGCAGCTAATAACACTGTTCAACAAATTAAGACTTCTTGATTGGAACAGAAGAGCGACCCTATAATTCTGAAAGGGCGTTTTGCGTAGATCATTTTCTTAGAATAAACTTATGGTCCAGCTGCTCTGAGTTTTTTTACAGTGGGTCATAGTTTTAATTTTTTGGTCGAAGGTAGCATTATACTAAATGAAAATAATGATGTAAGTTAATGTCTGAGAGATTTCTCATTGTCAAAGTTACATAGTGGAATTTTATGAGGATCATTTTTGTGGAAGATCTTAACCCTCTAGCTCCCCTCTTAATGGGTCAATTTGGCCCTTTTTTCGAAAAAATTAAAAAAGTCTTTTTAAATAGGATTTTTAAGGATTAAAATATTCTACAAAAAATGTTGCCGGAAAATATCAGAGGGGGTCGCCAAAGACACCAAAGTTGTAAATATATCTCTTTACGCTTAATTATTAAAATTATAGGCCATCTTATACAAATAAGTAATATAATGTAAATTTGAAGTCGTAACAAATTAAACCAGTAAGGAAAGGCTAAAGTCGGGCGGGACCGACTATATAATACGCTACACAACTCTCGTAATATTGAATAACTCTGATAAATAAATTTTGTAATTTATGTATAAATTGTTTACATAAATTTACTTTTGGGACATTTTATACTTAAATAATACCCTGTAGGGTATAAAAACGGTTGGATCTAAAGAGCCAAATCGGATGAAACATATATATGGGAGCTATAGCTAAATCTTTACCGATTTTCTTCAAATTCGGCAATGTTGGTTCATGGATCAAGAAACTCTACCATTCTAAATTTCAAAACGATTGGACGTAAAATATAGCTTCTATAGAACTAAAGGGCCAAATCGGACGAAACATATATATGGGAGCTATAGCTAAATCTTAACCGATTTTCTTCAAATTCGGTGGTGTTGGTTCATAGATCAAGAAACTCTACCATTCTAAATTTCAAAATGATTGGAAGTTAAATTATAGCTTCTACAGGACTAAAGAGCAAAATCGGACGAAACTTATATATGGGAGCTATAGTTAAATTTTAACCGATTTTCTTCAAATTCGGCAATGTTGGTTCATGGATAAAGAAACTCTACCATTCTAAATTTCAAAACGATTGGATGTAAAATACAGCTTCTATAGGACTAAAGGGCCAAATCGGACGAAACATATATATGGGAGCTATAGCTAAATCTTAACCGATTTTCTTCAAATTCGGCATTGTTGGTTCATGGGTCATGAAACTCTACCATTCTAAATTTCAAAACGATTGGATGTAAAATACAGCTTCTATAGGACTAAAGGGCCAAATCGGACGAAACATATATATGGGAGCTATAGCTAAATCTTAACCTATTTGCTTCAAATTCGGCAATGTTGGTTCATGGATCAAGAAACTCTACCATTCTAAATTTCAAAAGGATTGGGTGTAAAATATAGCTTCTACAGGACTAAAGAGCAATATCGGTGAAAGATATGTATGGGAGCTATATCTAAATATTAACCGATTTTCTTCAAATTCGGCAATGTTGCTTCATGGATCAAGAAACTCTACCATTTTAAATTTCAAAACGATTGGATGTAAAATACAGCTTCTATAGGACTAAAGGGCCAAATCGGACGAAACATATATATGGGAGCTATAGCTAAATCTTAACCGATTTTCTTCAAATTCGGCATTGTTGGTTCATGGGTCATGAAACTCTACCATTCTAAATTTCAAAACGATTGCATGTAAAATACAGCTTCTATAGGACTAAAGGGCCAAATCGGACGAAATATATATATGGGAGCTATATCTAAATCTGAACCGATTTCAACCAAATTCAATAGCGATTTTAAGAGCTGCGAAATACTCTAAACTGCAAAATTTCAGAACGATCGGAGTGAAATTTCGACCTGTAGTCGACGAACAACTTTACATGGACAGACGGACGGACGGATGGACGGACGGACAGACATTGTTAAATCGACTCAGCTAGTGATTCTGAGTCGATCGGTATACTTTAAGGTGGGTCTAGCTGTGTTATTTTCAGGTGTTAAAAACATCTGCCGTGAAACAAACTTATAATACCCTGTACCACAGTGTGGTGTAGGGTATAAAAAAAACAGCGAAACGAACGTCAGGTGAAATACAGTGAAAAACTATTTTTCACTAAAGTCGAGCGGGGCCGACTATATATATATAAACTCTGATATATAAATTTTGTAATTCATGTATAAATTGTTTACATAAATTTACTTTTGGGACATTTTATGCTTAAATAATACCCTGTACCACAGTGTGGTGTAGGGTATAAAAACGATTGGATCTAAAGAGCCAAATCGGATGAAACATATATATGGGAGCTATAGCTAACTCTTTACCGATTTTCTTCAAATTCGGCAATGTTGGTTCATGGATCAAGAAACTCTACCATTCTAAATTTCAAAACGATTGGATGTAAAATACAGCTTCTATAGGAGTAAAGGGCCAAATCGGACGAAAGATATATATGGGAGCTATATCTAAATCTGATTTCAACCAAATTCAATAGCGATCTTAACAGCCGCGAAATACTCTAAACTGCAAAATTTCAGAACGATCGGAGTGAAATTGCTACCTGTAGTCGACGAACAACTTTACATGGACAGACGGACGGACAGACATCGTTAAATCGACTCAGCTAGTGATTCTGAGTCGATCGGTATACTTTAAGGTGGGTCTAGCTGTGTTATTTTCAGGTGTTACAAACATCTGCCGTGAAACAAACTTATAATACACTGTACCACAGTGTGGTGTAGGGTATAAATATGTTTAACGAAGTCTAGTTGCTAAAACATTTATTTAGAAATGACGAGAAATATTTAGTAAAATCTTCATAATTATACCCTACACCACACTGTGGTACAGGGTATTATAAGTTTGTTTCACGGCAGATGTTTGTAACACCTGAAAATAACACAGCTAGACCCACCTGTAAAAAAAACCAGTAAGGAAAGGCTAAAGTCGGGCGGGGCCGACTATATAATAATATTGAATAACTCTGATATATACATTTTGTAATTCATGTAAATTGTTTACATAAATTTACTTTTAGAACATTTTATACTTAAATAATACCCTGTACCACAGTGTGGTGTAGGGTATAAAAACGATTGGATCTAAAGAGCCAAATCGGATGAAACATATATATGGGAGCTATAGCTAAATCTTTACCGATTTTCTTCAAATTCGGTAGTGTTGGTTCATGGATCAATAAACTCTACCATTCTAAATTTCAAAACGATTGGATGTAAAATACAGCTTCTATAGAACTAAAAGGCCAAATCGGACGAAACATATATATGAGAGCTATAGCTAAATCTTAACCGATTTTCTTCAAATTCGGCAGTGTTGGTTCATGGATCAAGAAACTCTACCATTCTAAATTTCAAAATGATTGGATGTAAAATACAGCTTCTACAGGACTAAAGGGCCAAATCGGACGAAACATATATATGGGAGCTATAGCTAAATCTTAACCGATTTTCTTCAAATTCGGCAATGTTGGTTCATGTATCAAGAAACTCTACCATCCTAAATTTCAAAACGATCGGATGTAAAATACAGCTTCTATAGGACTAAAGGGCCAAATCGGACGAAACATATATATGGGAGCTATAGCTAAATCTTAACCGATTTTCTTTAAATTCGGCAATGTTGGTTCATGGATCAAGAAACTCTACCATTCTAAATTTCAAAACGATTGGATGCAAAATACAGCTTCTATATGACTAAAAGGCTAAATCGGACGAAGGATATATATGGGAGCTATATCTAAATCTGAACCGATTTCAACCAAATTCAATAGCGATCTTAACAGCCGCGAAATACTCTAAACTGCAAAATTTCAGAACGATCGGAGTGAAAGTGCGACCTGTAGTCGACGAACAACTTTACATGGACAGACGGACGGACGGACATCGTTAAATCGACTCAGCTAGTGATTCTGAGTCGATCGGTTTACTTTAAGGTGGGTCTAGCTGTGTTATTTTCAGGTGTTACAAACATCTGCCGTGAAACAAACTTATAATACCCTGTACCACAGTGTGGTGTAGGGTATAAAAATTGTTTACAAAAGGATATTGAATTATTAACATTTTGGAAAAATATTCTTGAATTGAAACGGGCTGATAGTAGTCTTTTATTCCCGATTTTAAATAAATTTATAAAAAAAAAACAGTAAGGAAAGGCTAAAGTCGGGCGGGGCCGACTATATAATACCCTACACCACTCTCGTAATATTGAATAACTCTGAAATATAAATTTTGTAATTTATGTATAAATTGTTTACATAAATTTACTTTTGGGACATTTTATACTTAAATATAAAAACGATTGGATGTAAAATACAGCTTCTACAGGGCTAAAGAGCCAAATCGGATGAAACATATACATGGGAGCTATAGCTAAATCTTAACCGATTTTCTTCAAATTCGGCAATGTTAGTCCATGGATCAAGAAACTCTACCATTCTAAATATCAGAACGATTGGATGTAAACTACAGCATCTATAGGACTAAAGGGTCAAATCGGACGAAAAATATGTATGGGAGCTATATCTAAATATTAACCGATTTTCTTCAAATTCGGCAATGTTGGTTCATGGATCAAGAAACTCTACCTTTCTAAATTTCAAAACGATTGGATGTAAAATACAGCTTCTATAGGACTAAAGGGCCAAATCGGACGAAAGATATATATCGGAGCTATATCTAAATCTGAACCGATTTCAACCAAATTCAATAGGGATCTTCACAGCTGCGAAATACTCTAAACTGCAAAATTTCAGAACGATCGGAGTGAACAACTTTACATGGACAGACGGACGGACAGACATGGTTAAATCGACTCAGCTAGTGATTCTGAGTCTATCGGTATACTTTAAGGTGGGTCTAGCTGTGTTATTTTCAGGTGTTACAAACATCTGCCGTGAAACAAACTTATAATACGCTGTACCACAGTGTGGTGTAGGGTATAAACAATAATTTTACCACATTCTTCTGCTAATGTGGAAAGAGTGTTCATCCAAGTAAACTTAAATAAAACAAAATACCGAAACAGATTGGATAAGGAATCAATGGAGGGAATACTCTACGCAAAAGATTATTTAAAGTTAAATGAACCAAATTGTTTTGATGTAGTTGTCCAAAGGGAACTATTAAACTTGTTTAATTCAGAAATATAGGATGATCCAAGTAGAGATACTTTTTTCAATATCCTTTTTTTGACAGATCACCTGTGAGTCGTGTCATGCTGTCATGTTATTTTTGTTAAGTATTGTTTGGCATTTCATCATGGAAAGAGATACGCCTGAACAACGTTTACAACGTTTTGACAACAAATTGACAGATTAATTAGTGTAATGTTATAACGGGTGATCCAAGTAGAGATACTTTTTTCAATAGCCTTTTTTTGACAGATCACGTGTGAGCCGTGTCATGTTATTTTTGTTAAGTATTGTTTGGCATTTCATCATGGAAAGACTTACGCCTGAGCAACGTCAACGCGTGTCATTCGCCAGTTACCAGTCGAAATGCTCGAACGAGTCGTCGAAAATTGGACTCAACGGATGGACCATCTGTGACGTAGCCGAGGCCAACATTTGATAGACATAATCTTAAAAAAATAAATGCCCAAAAATGTTTTTTCAAATGATAATAAACATTCCCCATTCAATTTGAATTTTCTATGTTTTTATACCCTACACCACACTGTGGTACAGGGTATTATAACTTTGTGCATTTGTTTGTAACACCCAAAAGGAGAAGAAATAGACCCATCGTTTATTATACCGATCGACTTAGAATCACTTTCTGAGTTGATTTAGCTATGTCCGTCTGTCCGTCTGTCTGTCTGTCTGTCTGTCCGTCTGTCTGTCTGTCCGTCTGTCTGTGCATGTATTCTTGTAATCAAAGTACAGGTCGCAATTATGGTCCGATCTCGACGAAACTTTACACATATCTTTTTTTTGGCCCAAGGACGATCCCTATTGAATTTGGTTAAAATCGGTTCAGATTTAGATATAGCCCCCATATATATGTTAGCCCCGATTTGGCATGTAAGCGCTGTAAAAACTTTATTTTATATCCGATCAGTATGAAATTCGGCAGAAAGAGGTTTCTTATTATACAAATGAACAATGTTAAATTTGGAAGAAATCGGTTCAGATTTAGATATAGCCCCCATATATACGTTACCCCCGATTTGATATGTAAGCGCTGTAAAAATGTTATTTTATATCCGATCAGTGCGAAATTCGGCAAAGAGAGGTTTCTTTCTACATGAAGGAACACTACCAAATTCGGAGAAAATCAGTTCAGATTTAGATATAGCCCCCATATATATGTTACCCCCGATTTGACATGTAAGCGCTGTAAAAACTGTATTTTATATCCGATCAGTGCGAAATTCGGCTGAAAGAGGTTTCTTATTACATGAAGGAATACTGCCAAATTCGGAGAAAATCGGTTCAGATTTAGATATAGCCCCCATATATATGTTACCCCCGATTTGACATGTAAGCGCTGTAAAAACTGTATTTTATATCCGATCAGTGCGAAATTCGTCAGAAAGAGGTTTCCTATTATATGAATGAACACTTTTAAATTTGGAAGTAATCGGTTCAGATTTAGATATAGCCCCTATATATACGTTACCCCCGATTTGACATGTGAGCGCTGTAAACATGTTATTTTATATCCGATCAGTGCGAAAGTCGGCAAAAAGAGGTTTCTTTCTACATGAAGGAATACTGCCAAATTCGGAGAAACTCGGTTTAGATTTAGATATAAGGCCCATATATATGTTACCCCCGATTAGACCAGTAAGCGCTGTAGAGACTGTATTTTATATCCGATCAGTACGAAATTCGACAGAAGGAAGTCTTTTTACATGAATGAGTATTCAGGGAAGATCGGTTCAGATTTATATTAAAGCTCCATATATATGTTCCTCCTGATTTGGTATCAAACCGCTATAGAAGTTGTATTTTACTTCCGATCATTACAATTTTCCAGAAAGATGTTTGTCAATTTAGGAACGAATATTGGTTAATTTAGCGATTATCGTTTCAGAATTAGATAATATGTTTCTACCCATTTACAAATTATTCCAAATTATTATGGCAATGACCCTTATCGCATTGTTAGGGAGGTGTAGGGTATTATATAGTCGGCCCCGCCCGACTTTCTGCCTTTCCTTACTGGTTTTTTCTTTAAAAAAGTAGAGAACCTCGAAAAAACCAGAATTCTTAGTGAATGTTGCTAAGTCTTAATTACTTAATTTTTATTTATAATAAACTGAAAGTGACTGATTAATTTTTAAATGTCCTTTTGTTTATTGCTCTGTGGCATAGCCATGTACGAGTATGTGTTCAAATTATATGTAAGCGGTAAATTTTTATTTTATATTTATTATATTAATATGTGATGAATTGTGTTTAATAATAAAGGCATATTTTGCATAAAAATACTTGTTATTTGCTTTGACGATTTTAGAAATTGAATTTGACGATTTGACACTGCTTACATATCAAATCGGGGGTAACATATATATGGGGGCTATATCTATATCTGAACCTATTTTAACCAAAATCAATAGGGATCATTCTTGGGCCAAAAAATGATACGTTTAAAGTTTCGTCGAGATCGGACCATAATTGCGTCCTGTACTTTTACATGAATACATGCACAGACAGACGGACATAGCTAAATCAACTCAAAACGTGATTCTAAGTCGATCGGTATAATAAACGATGGGTCTATTTCTTCTCCTTTTGGGGGTTACAAACAAATGCACAAAATTATAATACCCTTTAACACAGTGTGGTGTAGGGTATAAAAATAAATGTCGTGGAAACTGCGATAAATTAACATTTAATAAAAGTTTGGTCGTTGTATGGCTTTTTCAAAAAAATACAATGAGGAGTGGCTTCGAACTGAAGTTGCTAAATGAAATGTACATAATTGTGGTCGTCCAAAAAGTAATTTTCCGAACTATATCAGACTTATAGCTCAGAGAACAGATGTAGCCGAATTATCAATATCAGGATATTGCCTGTATGATTTCAGTATAACCAACACAAGTATAAATTTATGATGGTATTATTAAATATTATTAATTACATCTTGCAACTGCATTCTTGTTCACTTATTTTTTTTTTTCTTACGTGTACTTTCTTCTACGTGTACTCACTTTCTAAATGCCTTTCTTGTAAAAAACGTATATATTTATTTTTTAACCACTGTATTGCATTTTAACCCCCTAAATGATATATTCTCAGAAATAGGACTACACACGTGTAAGTATGCTCCAAATTTGTGACCAAATAAATAAATAATATCATAATGTATTTTTGAAGCGCATGGGGTTGGCGTTGTAATTGCCCCACTAGTTTCAATTCTTACTGAATGTGTCCTTTACATGCGGCTGACGTTGTGTACAAATTTGAGATCGATAACTCAACGTTGGCCAGAAAATCAGGAAAATTTCCCATAGTGCACTGGTACGAATTAAAAAAGGGGAAATAATTCGACAACCAATTGCGATCATGGTAGATGAATAGGTGTTACAGAAGTTATGTTTAATATTTGGGCCCCTATGTCACACATGGGCGGAGCTAGAGTTGGCCACATCGGGTGAAGAAAATGTTCAAGCGCGTGTAACTCGTGTTTCTCTTCCGATTTATAAAATTTCTTTTTGTGGGTGTCTACTAACTGAGGTCCAAAAAAAAAATTTTACACCTAAGAATTATCTCGTATAGTTACCGAGATATCTGCAATTGAAAATTGAATTTTTAATTTTTTCCCTTACCGTGTGCTAGTGTTTTGAAAATATCGGAGCACAATATGCACCGATTTCATCCGTATCAACATTACTGGATGGGCAATAAAATTTCCTATATGATAAAATTTCCTATATAAAATTGGTTCGATATACCCAATAGTAGTTTTTTTTTTAAAAAATAAAAATGCACATAAATTTTTTTTTCAAAAAAAAAAAAAAAGAAATTATAGCGATATCTTATTTTACCTATTTGTAACTGCTTATAAACATTTTAGCAAAAAATAATCTACATAGGTCGATACTAAATATTCTGACCCAGTTTTTATACCCAACACCACACAGTGCTACAGGGTGTGTATGTATTTAGTGACATTGTATATGTGTATATGATTGGTGTAAAATGGGCGGAATCGGAACAATGGACGTGACCCCGCCCATATACTAGCGAGAGTGTTAGAATTTAGTGTATATGTAGCTGATGGCAGTCAACGTGATTGGTCAAACTGGGCGGCATCGGCCCATAAGCCTAATTTTGCAATTGAGATATCTTGCACAATTTGTTAGCGAGATTGCTGTAGTTTTGTGCATATGTTTCTGGTGGCAGTCTACGTGATTGGTTAAATAAATGGGCTGGATCGGAGCAATTGGCGGGACCCCTCCCATATGAGCCATGTTTTGAAATTTACATATCTTGAACAATTTGTTACCGAGTGTGCTGTTATTTTATGTATATGTGTTTGAAAATGGACAGGATCGGAAATCTAAATCTGAATAATGAAAATCAACATTTCCCGAAATGTCAGACTTATGCCTAGAATCACACTATGTTCGTGAACATTTTCTGACAATAGCCACAGTTTCTTTTGTATAACACAGTACAACATATGATTTTGGGACTCAATTTTGAGAATTTGAGGTGTAAGTAGCCCCAGTCAAGTTGGCTCAATTAATAATTTAACGGCCTACGATTTCTTTTGCTCAAGGTGGATTTTTTGCACTTATTCTATATTTTTTTCTCAATGAGCATGTTGCCCATTAATGAGCATGTTGCTCAATTAAAGTTATATAGCGCTGCCATACCCTTTCTCTCTTTTTCCAGAATGTTGGAAAGGAAGTTTATCTTGCTGTCCAGTAAAATACCTAATGATTTTGTGCTTTCATAGAAGGGAATTCCAAAAACACTAAGAAAACAGGCACAACAGTTAGGTTTAGGCTTAGGTTAGGGTTTTTTTTTATCAGCTCACATAGACCAGTTTAGTGCTACCACGGGCTGAAATGCCCCTCATCGAAACCAATCTGTTTGATATACAAATTTATCGATAGTACGAATATCGGTACCGGAATGTATGTTCAGTCGTTGTTTACTCAAAGCGGGACAGTCGCATAGCAAGTGCTCCATGCTCTCCACTTCTTCCTCATCTCTACAGCTGCTGCAGAAGTCATTGGAGTCAATACCCAATATTCTGGCGTGCTCGCCGATCAGGCAGTGTCCCGTCAGAACTGATACTAGTAGATAATATTTTCCTCTCTAGTTCGGGGAGATATTTTGACCTTCTTAGGTCATACCATGGCCAGATTTTTCTAGCTGCCCTGCAGATGCCGATTTCTGCTCATCTTTCGTTGGACTGACTGATTGCCTCTTGCCTAAGCCAATGCTTGCAAGTGGATAGTGGCGCACCAATATATGCAAATTCTTCGAGAATTTGTAATGTCGTCCCTTTCCTGGCAAATTCATCGGCTTTGCAGTTTTCCGGGATATACCAATATGAGGTGTATATTAAACTGCTCAGCCATCTCGTTACGAGATCTGCGGCAGTCGAGGGCTGTTTGTGAATTAAGGGATGTGGCCTCCATATAATTGATGGCAGCCTGGCTGCGATTCAGACACTTGGCGACTTCGCATATTGCCATTATTTCTGCTTGATAGACACTACAGCTATCTTGTAGCCTGTGAGCTACATCCATACTAAGTTCTTCACAGTGTACTCCGAAGCCAACCTTTTCATCGTAGTTCTTGTACCGCTTATACACAGGCGGGCAGTTCTCTGAACTTTTGATGGTATGTTGGTAATGGTTAGTTTTTCAGTGACCATCCACCATACCACAATGCCGTAAAACAGTTCCTAAGTCGGAACAACAGTTTCCTATCTAGAATTATTTCTAAAAAATTTGCACTTTCAGAAAAGACTAGATCGGTTCAATTAATCTGAGGAGGAGGGTCCACATGTGGGATATTATTCATCTAAGTAAAGAGAACCAATTCTGTCTTGTTTGGGCTGACGCCAAAACCGCTGCTTCTGGCCCATCTAGCCACCATGTTTTCCAATTTGCGACCTACTGCGATTGGCACATCCTCCGCATTGCCACGACCTTGCAGTCACAACGTTCTAGATTTAGCAGGATTTCATTCACCGCTAGGTTCCAAATTAGTGGAGACAGTACTCCTCCTTGTGGGGTCCCTCTGTTTACAAACCTTGTTATAGTTGTGGAACCAAGGCATGCTGTTATGCGTCTTTTGTTGAGCAGCTGTGTCTAATCAGGCTAGAGTTCATTTTTTGGATTTGACAGTGCCGCAATTACGTCAAGAAATGCCACCTAGTAAATTCCTCGAAATGTGGGGACGATTCGATAGTGCTCACAAGTTCGTGCGGGCTGATTCTGTAGACTTTCCCTTACTGTAAGGATGTTTGTTCCCCGACAGGAATTTTGCATCTAGATTTTCCCTAATGAAATAATCTCAAAGTCTTCCAGACCTTTCAATAGGAAGGAGGATAGGCTAACTGGTCTGAAGTGTTTTGACCCAGTGTGCGATATTTTTGTATCCCTCCATCGATTTGGAATGTATGTAAGTCTGATACAGCGTGCATAATTTTCTCCAGCCAGGGGATAATATACTTCAACATTTTCTGCATTTCTGTTGAAGTGATGCCGTCTGATCCAGGTAACTTGAGGGGCTCAAAGCTGTCAATAGCCCTACTTTTTCTGGATCTCTCACTCAACAAGCTAGCGACGCTCGCAGTCCATTCGTTCTCTTGTTGGTCATGCTGATCCTCGGGTTCTGTTGGTGAGTTCCCCGGGAAAGGTGTGTCGAGCTGTATATTAAGCGACTGCTCGCTGTTTTTTGTCCAGTTATTTGCCTCATCCTGCAAGAACTTTTCGATTTCGACACAGAAGATATACAAAGAGCGCCTTTGCGCCTTCCTAAGCTTCTTCTTCTAGATATTGTGTTGCTCTTTATAGGCATCCCAATCATTAGCGATCGTAGTAGGTTTTGCCCTGTAGCTTGTTCAGGTCTTTTTCCTAGCGGTTAGCTCAGAAGTCCACCATTGGAGTTAATTTTTGTACCTTGTTTGTGGACAGGGAACTATTGAATGGTGTGGTGATACTCGTATGCTTGACCAGATTATTATTATGTAACTAGCGAATGATCTCTCCAAGGTTTTAAGAAGAAACGACAATAAGCTAATCGGCAGGAAATGGTTTGCTTGATACAACAATAGTGCCCCTGAGTCAGGGAACTAGTGTATCAGCCAATCCCAGCAGCTCCGACGCTGATATTTAATTGGATTCAAACTTGTAATAGCTCAAACAATTCAATTACAATATCTTACTAGTAATTACATAAATTACGAACCGAGAACCATTGTGTTACAAACGAGTGACACATTGAATATGCACCGTTCTGCGGTGGAATTTATATATCGATGGAAAATAAAGATGCTAAACTTTCTATTAAACCTATTACTCTATTAAAAACTTAATGAAATTTTTTGTTTTTTTTCTTGGTTTTCTGCACCGCTCTTATCTTTTGCATTTTTTACTACGAACTGTCTGGTTGCCTTAATTAAAATTTTTTCATCTGAACAGTTTTGGGAATAACAGTATTGCCGACAGATTAGTTTTGCTAAACGAATGAATTTCATGTTCACAGAGTTGTATAACCATGGCTGCTGTGTGTTTTTCATAAATGAATTTCAATGGTAGTTCATTGAAAATTGAGTATTTCCAGAAATTGATGAAAGTATAATAGAGAGAGGAAATGGGCACGCACTGTACTCACACTACATACACATCAATATGGATTTTGTACTGTAAGGTTAGGGACACCCAACGAACATTGGGAGGAATTGCAACACAACTTAGCATGCTTGTATGAGAGGTATTACTTAGAGAATTTAAGAGAAGGGTGAACAAAATGTTTAAAAGCGTGTTACCTTTGCCTTTTTCATTTGGTTCATAAAATCTTTTTTGTGAACATTCTATTAACCGAGGTCCACAAAGGCCTTTTTACACCTAAGAGTTATCTCGTGTAGTTACCGAGATATCTGCAATTGGAAATTCAATTTTAATTTTTTCCCGACGTTGACCTAGTATTTTGTGAATATCGGAACAGAATATGCACCGATATCTTTCACCCTAAATTTGAATTGCAAATTTCAGAATAGGCAACAGAATTTGCTAGGCTAGAAAAAAATCCAAGTTAGATATTAATAAGATTAAAGTTATAGCCATTCAAAGTTTCATTTTCCAAAAATTTGATTTGTTGTATTTTTTTGGGAAAATTTAATTTTTTTAAGTTATAGAAAAAGTTATTTATAAAGTGTTTGTATTTATCTCAAACTTCCTAAAGAACATTCTCGAAGAAAGAACTGGTCAAAATATTACAATACAATTTACATAATTTTTTTAGAAAATTTTCAAAGGCAAGACACATTTTCTCCAATCGCAAAGCTAAAATATTAAAACCTTTACTATTTGTATATGTGGAAAGGTATTGCACGTTGAACGGCAAAGGGAGTGTGGAGCCCGGCTTTTAGTATAGTAGATATAGGAGAAAACTTAAAAAATCACAGTTTTGGAGATTTCGAAATTATTTTGGAAATTGTGGGAAGGACTTTTGCAAATATAATGATTCGCGAATCACTATCGATTTCTGATGTCAAGACCTATATACTACAAAACATTTCATTTAAAAATATTAATCTTTAAATATTTTAAAGCTTATTACATTCTTGTCTGCATTTGAAAATTGATTTTTTAAATTTTTACTGGCCTTGTCCTAGAATTTTGTTATTATTAGTGCAGAATACAAACCGATTTCTCTCACATGAACTTTTCAGAACTGATAACAAAATTGGTTACACGGTGTAAAACATTTCTGGCGGATATGCCAACTAAGAGAAAAGCTTTACTATATTAATTTATGTTTTCCAAAAAGGTAATTATCTCCTAACCTTAGAGTCCTCTACAGGGTAACTAATGAAAGCTGCTACCAAAAAAAATTTAATAACTTTTTTCTATTTAATGAATCTGGTTAATTTTTTTTTATTTTGCAGATTGATTTTTAGATTTAACAAAAATGAATAACTCCGAGCAGATGGACCATAAAGAGACTTGTTAACAATTTTTCCGAGCATGGGACAGTCAACAGAAGACCTTACGATTGAAACCCATCAGTTCGGACGGAGGAAACAATCGCTGCTGTAGCTGATGCCATACAAAACAATTGAAGAGTTTCGACAAGAACCTTATCTGCTAAAATGGGTATAAGCAGACAGTCATTGCAGTCAACTATGCACAAAGATTTGGAGTTATTTCCATTTAAAATTCAAATGGCCAACAAAGTGAACTCAGCAGACTTCCCTATTCGCTTGGAATTTTGCCAGAAGATGCTTCAAATGGTGGAAGAGGACGGAAACATGTTGAACTGTCTTTTCATGTCTGACGAGGCCCATTTCGATTTAAACGGCAACATAAACAAACAAAATTGTCGAATATGGAGTGCTTCCAACCCACAGATACTCCATGAGACGGAATTGCATCCACTTCGTGTCACAGTGTGATGTGCAGTTTCATCACGCTGCATTGTCGGGCCCTACTTCTTCGAAGAAAACGGTCACACCGTTACAGTTACTGGAGGCCGTTACTTGAGCATGTTGAGAGAGTTTTTCTATCCAGAATAACGCCGAATGAGAATTTCCTTCAACTCTGTGTGGTTTCAGCAAGATGGTGCAACTCCTCACATAGCCCGGCCTGTTATGACAGAATTGCGGCGAAAAATTCCTAATAAGCTGATATCCAGAAACTCCACATTCCGTTGGCCCCCCAGGTCGCCTGACCTTACTGCACCTAACTTTTTCTTGTGGGGTTATTGCAAACAGGAAGTCTACAAAGCAAAGCCAACAAATTTGAATGAACTACATAAAGCAATCCATTCCGGATACAATTGCGGCTATTCCCGTCTCAACTCTCCAAGCAGAAATGAACAACTTTTTGGTAAGATGCCGCACATGCATCAACGAGCAGGGGGGGCATTTAAATTCCATTATTTTTAAAACTAATTTAGCTATATTTAATTAAATTTAATGACATACACTGAAAAAAAAGTTATTTGAGTTTCTTAATGTAGCAATATTCATCAGCCACCCTGTATATTATTTGCTACCCGCCAAAAGTGTAATACACCGAAGGAGTGACCCAAGATCCCAAGTATGTTTTGGCGGAAATTCGATTTGGGTCATTTTAAGTCATTTGAGCAATGTCCGTCCGTCCGTCTGTGTGTCTGTCTGTTGTCCGTAGGAACCGATTGGCTTCAAATTTGGTACGCCGTAATATTTGTCTCTACCTCTGGCTAAGTTCGAAGATGAGCCATATTGGATCACTCCTTCTAGAAACATCTCCACAAAGGGTTAACATTTAGTAAAATATTGATTCTTTAATAACTCCTATACTACAGGGTGGCGCAGAGTGAGCTATATGGTTTATATTCTGTATAACATTTTTAAATATTATTCTTTCTTTGTTTTTTTCTGCATTGTGTGAAGGAGACTTGGGGCATTAATTATGAATTATTACACGATCGAACAACGTACAAAAATAATTGAATTTTATTTTGCAAACCAACAGTCTATTTTGTTGACACAGCGTGTCATCGACGTCATTTTAATGTGCGCATTGCAACCACAGCGTCAGCAATAAACCATTTGATTGGAAATTTTCGTCAACATGGGTCTGTAAGAACCCTTCCTGGTGCCGGAAGAACAACTACCGTGCACACTCGTCAAAATATTAAACGTGTACGTGAGAGCGTGCGGTCACGGCGGTCGCTGCAGAGAATTTTACATTGTTGATATTGACTTGTTCCCATATAAAGTTCAACTTGTGCAAGAATTCAAGATGACAGACTACGAGCAACGGCTTGAATATGCCATTCGTTTCCGCGAAAAAGCGGAGGAAACTCTAGACTTTATTCACAATTTGGTAATGAGCGATGAAACCCATTTCCTATTAAACGGTTATGTCAACAAGCAAAACTGCAGGATTTGGGCTACGGAAAATCCAAAAGCAGTTGATCAGCGACAATCACACCCACTTAAGTGTACTGTTTGGTGCGCTGTATCATTCGAAAGGATAATTGGCCCATATTTTTTTGAAAATGAAAGTGGTGTCTCCATCTCTGTCAGCGGTGGTGCATTTGTTAGGCCAGCTGTGGAAAACCATCCAAATTTGTGGTTTCAACAAGATGGAGCCACAGCACATACTGCAGGTGCCTCAAGGGCTTTGTTAAGGGACATATTCGGCGAATGCATTATATCGCGCACAAGCGATTTTAACTGGTCTCCACGTTCACCCGATTAACAGCTCCTGACAGTTTTCTTTGCACAGAAAGAAAAATGCCATACTAAAATCAAGTAAAAAATTCTTAATTTAAGCCGAAATCGCACTTAAAGATTTAAGTACGTTCGTACTAAGTTTTTCTTGAAACAAGTATAAATCGGCTTAAATTGACAAAATCAAGCGCTAAAAGGCTTACAATAAGAATATAATGCTTGAAATCAAGTAAACATTTCTTGAAAAGGAATATTAAGCGTAATATGGCTTAAAGTAAGAAGAAAAAGCTTAATTTAATCTCTAAGAGACAGAACCATTATAGAGCACAAACAAATTACCCTCTCAACCACTCTCATTTAAGTGGTTGATTTTGGCTGACGCAACATCAAACACACACGCATATAAATCGACGAGATGTATATGTATAAACATTTGTGCGCAACCATATCCAAGTCGTTTCTCGTTCAAGCAGTGTTTGCAAATATATTAATTGGCGTGGTATTTTTTGATTTCAGTTTTTTGAAGTTGTTAATAATTCTTGTTCGTTTCATTGATGCTATTCCTTTTATGTTTCATATTTTAATCGAATAATTACAGCAAAACTTTTTCTTTTGCTGTCAAGCAATAGTGTTTTGACATACAATTTTAAAAAAATTGCATTCTTTGCAATAAAGTGGCAAAAATGGTATAGTCAATATAAATGGTATGTATATAGGTACAAAACGAAGGAAAGCACAATAAATCAAGTATGATCAGGCTTAAATCAAGTATTGGTTAGGCTTAAATCAAGTATTGGGCAGGCTTAATTCAATCAAAATTTTCTTCATTGAAGCCCGTTTCGCATTCAAATCAATTCAATAAAATTCTAAATCAATTGCTTTATGCTTGAAATAAGACTGTTTCGGCTTAAAATCGAGCCTAAACAGGCCTTATGAGCGCTAAGGTTAAGAATTCAGGGCTTAAAAATCCGTACTTGATTCAAGTATTTTGTAGTTGGTTTAAGAAAAACCGTACTTACCGTACTTTTGACACCGCTACGGCTTGATTCAAGTACAGATTACTCAATTTTTTCTTTCTGTGTGGGGATATTTGAAAGAAAGAGTGTACGTTAACAAAGCAATACTCCAACTAAAAACCAACATTCGAAATGAAATCATGGCCATTACACCCGAAATTTTGCCGAAAGTTATGGGAAATATGCTAAAAAGAGCACGTATGTGCGAAGCAGAAAATGGACGTCACTTACAGGATATAATTTTTCAAAGCCAATTGCAAAAAATTCCCCAATAACATCCTGTATATTTAAAAAAAAATTATAATAATCGCATAAATAAAAAAGTTATAAACCATTTAAACCATATAGCTCATTCTGCACCACCCTGTACTTACTTGAATCTTCTGAAATTTCACACATAGTATTTGTTTATTAGTTGCTATAACCTCGAAAGGCGAATTAATTTGACGGATTAAGTTCGGCCATGCCGAATCTTATATACGGGTCAGAATATTTAATATCGACCTATGTACTTTATTTTTGGCTAAAATGTTTATAAGCAGTTACATATAGGTAAAAAAACATCTCGCTATATATTTTTTTTAAATTTTATTGAGCATGTTGAGAGACTCCTGCTCTACTTGAGCATGTTGAGAGACTCCAGTAACTGTAACGGTGTGACCGACAATAATTGTAAGACAATCATATTGTCAGATGTGCGAAGTTAATGCATGTGACAATGGCGCCATTGTCAGAGAAACATTTTATTGGCAACTCTTGCAATCGTCTGAACTGACAATTCTGTCCGTACATTTACAGCACTTTATCAGGGTTGGTAACGTTTTCTGATCTAACAATCGTCTACATATATATGTATAGCTTAATACGATTTAGCCATGACCGTCTGTTCGTCCGTCTGTTGTAGGTGAATGAAATTTGGTATAGATATTTCTTATAGCTGGGATTAAATATGGGCAATATCACCTTAGAGAGGAGGTTACATATCATTTGCTACGAGCCAAAAGTGAAACACTTCGAAGGAGTGACCTAAGACCCAAAGTATGTTCAGTGGATATCCGATTTGGGTCATTTTAAGTCATTTGAGCAATGTCCATCCGTCCGTCCGCCCGTCTTCCGGACGGAAGAGAAACTCGGAAGAGACACAAGCGCTTGAACATTTTCTTCAACCGATGTGGCCAAATTTGAGGCCCTCTAGCTCCGCCGCTGTCTGACACCGGGGGCCCAAATATAAAACTTAACTTCTCTAACACCTCTTCATCTACCATGCCAAGTTTGGTCGCAATCGGTTGTTTGGTTAAGAAACGGTCGAATTATTTCCCCTTTTCGAATTCGTACCACTGTGCAGTGTTTTGTAAAACAGACGAAAATTGTCAGACTAGTTTTGGTATTTCGTCCGTAACATTTAAAAATGTTGAGTCTCCCAAAATTTTTTTACTGTTCTGGATTTGTGAATATTCTGTGAAAATTGAGCAACTTTTTCTGCAAAGGTTTCTTCAAAAAAATAATTCGTAAAAAAAATTTCCAAAAAAATTTTTTTTTTTGGTTTTTAGTTGGAGTATTGCTTTGTTAACGTACACTCTTTCTTTCAAATATCCCCACACAGAAAGAAAAAATTGAGTAATCTGTACTTGAATCAAGCCGTAGCGGTGTCAAAAGTACGGTAAGTACGATATTTCTTAAACCAACTACAAAATACTTGAATCAAGTACGGATTTTTAAGCCCTGAATTCTTAACCTTAGCGCTCATAAGGCCTGTTTAGGCTCGATTTTAAGCCGAAATATTCTTATTTCAAGCATAAAGCAATTGATTTAAAATTTTATGGAATTGATTTGAGTGCGAAACGGGCTTCAATGAAGAAAATTTTGATTGAATTAAGCCTGCCCAATACTTGATTTAAGCCTGATAGTACTTGATTTAAGCCTGATCAGTTTTTGATTTAAGCCTAACAAATACTTGATTCAAGCCTGATCAGTTCCCGGTTTAAGCCTAACCAATACTTGATTTAAGCCTGATCATACTTGATTTATTGTGCTTTCCTTCGTTTTGTACCTATATACCATTTATATTGACTATACCATTTTTGCCACTTTATTGCAAAGAATGCAATTTTTTTAAAATTGTATGTCAAAACACTATTGCTTGACAGCAAAAGAAAAAGTTTTGCTGTAATTATTCGATTAAAATATGAAACATAAAAGGAATAGCATCAATGAAACGAACAAGAATTATTAACAACTTCAAAAAACTGAAATCAAAAAATACCACGCCAATTAATATATTTGCAAACACTGCTTGAACGAGAAACGACTTGGATATGGTTGCGCACAAATGTTTATACATATACATCTCGTCGATTTATATGCGTGTGTGTTTGATGTTGCGTCAGCCAAAATCAACCACTTAAATGAGAGTGGTTGAGAGGGTAATTTGTTTGTGCTCTATAATGGTTCTGTCTCTTAGAGATTAAATTAAGCTTTTTCTTCTTACTTTAAGCCATATTACGCTTAATATTCCTTTTCAAGAAATGTTTACTTGATTTCAAGCATTATATTCTTATTGTAAGCCTTTTAGCGCTTGATTTTGTCAATTTAAGCCGATTTATACTTGTTTCAAGAAAAACTTAGTACGAACGTACTTAAATCTTTAAGTGCGATTTCGGCTTAAATTAAGAATTTTTTACTTGATTTTAGTATGGCATTTTTCTTTCTGTGCAAAGAAAACTGTCAGGAGCTGTTAATCGGGTGAACGTGGAGACCAGTTAAAATCGCTTGTGCGCGATATAATGCATTCGCCGAATATGTCCCTTAACAAAGCCCTTGAGGCACCTGCAGTATGTGCTGTGGCTCCATCTTGTTGAAACCACAAATTTGGATGGTTTTCCACAGCTGGCCTAACAAATGCACCACCGCTGACAGAGATGGAGACACCACTTTCATTTTCAAAAAAATATGGGCCAATTATCCTTTCGAATGATACAGCGCACCAAACAGTACACTTAAGTGGGTGTGATTGTCGCTGATCAACTGCTTTTGGATTTTCCGTAGCCCAAATCCTGCAGTTTTGCTTGTTGACATAACCGTTTAATAGGAAATGGGTTTCATCGCTCATTACCAAATTGTGAATAAAGTCTAGAGTTTCCTCCGCTTTTTCGCGGAAACGAATGGCATATTCAAGCCGTTGCTCGTAGTCTGTCATCTTGAATTCTTGCACAAGTTGAACTTTATATGGGAACAAGTCAATATCAACAATGTAAAATTCTCTGCAGCGACCGCCGTGACCGCACGCTCTCACGTACACGTTTAATATTTTGACGAGTGTGCACGGTAGTTGTTCTTCCGGCACCAGGAAGGGTTCTTACAGACCCATGTTGACGAAAATTTCCAATCAAATGGTTTATTGCTGACGCTGTGGTTGCAATGCGCACATTAAAATGACGTCGATGACACGCTGTGTCAACAAAATAGACTGTTGGTTTGCAAAATAAAATTCAATTATTTTTGTACGTTGTTCGATCGTGTAATAATTCATAATTAATGCCCCAAGTCTCCTTCACACAATGCAGAAAAAAACAAAGAAAGAATAATATTTAAAAATGTTATACAGAATATAAACCATATAGCTCACTCTGCGCCACCCTGTAGTATAGGAGTTATTAAAGAATCAATATTTTACTAAATGTTAACCCTTTGTGGAGATGTTTCTAGAAGGAGTGATCCAATATGGCTCATCTTCGAACTTAGCCAGAGGTAGAGACAAATATTACGGCGTACCAAATTTGAAGCCAATCGGTTCCTACGGACAACAGACAGACACACAGACGGACGGACGGACATTGCTCAAATGACTTAAAATGACCCAAATCGAATTTCCGCCAAAACATACTTGGGGTCTTGGGTCACTCCTTCGGTGTGTTACACTTTTGGCGGGTAGCAAATAATATACAGGGTGGCTGATGAATATTGCTACATTAAGAAACTCAAATAACTTTTTTTTCAGTGTGATATTTTCTCTAAGGTGATATTGCCCATATTTAATCCCAGCTATAAGAAATATCTATACCAAATTTCATTCACCTACAACAGACGGTCATGGCTAAATCGTGTTAAGCTATACATATATACTCGTATGTAGACGATTGTTAGATCGGAAAACGTTACCAACCCTGATAAAGTGCTGTAAATGTACGGACAGAATTGTCAGTTCAGACGATTGCAAGAGTTGCCAATAAAATCTTTCTCTGACAATGGCGCCATTGTCACATGCATTAACTTCGCACATCTGACAATCAAAAGTGTCTGCATATTATCACACAATTGCACTGTTGTGTGTTTCCACGATTGCCAGATGTCTACCAATATTATTGTCTTACAATTATTGTCGGTCACACCGTTACAGTTACTGGAGTTTTTCTATCCAGAATTACGCCGAATGAGAACTTCTTTCAACTCTGTGTGGTTTCAGCAAGATGGTGCAACTCCTCACATAGCCCGGCCTGTTATGACAGAATTGCGGCGAAAAATTCCCAATAAGCTGATATCCAGAAACTCCATATTCCGTTGGCCCCCCAGGTCGCCTGACCTTACTGCACCTGACTTTTTTTTGGGGGGGTTATTGCAAACAGGAAGTCTACAAATCAAAAGCAACCAATTCGAATGAACTAAAGCAATCCATTCGAGAAAAAATTGCGGCTATTCCCGTCTCAACTCTCCAAGCAGTAATGAACATCTTTTTGGTAAGATGCCGCACATGCATCAACGAGCAGGGGGGGCATATAAATTCAATTATTTTTAAAACTAATTAAGCTATATTTAATTAAATTTAATGAGCTTTAACATGAATAAAAGAAAACTGACTTCCATACACTGAAAAAAAAAGTTATTTGAGTTTCTTAATGTAGCAATATTCATCAGCCACCCTGTACTTTATGGGGTCTCAGATCAATATTTAGGGGTTTACAAACGGAGTGACGAAATGAATATACCCCCATCCGTGGTGGAGAGTATAATAATTAGAAAGCGAACTGAAGCTGCTATATTGAAAAACCCAGTTTTTCAGGAAAGCAAAAAATCTGTTGAATTTTTTTATTTCGCGATAATTTTAATATATTTTAATGGTTTTTTAATGTAGCAGCATTCGTTCGCTTTTTAATTTCAGTATTTGTCAAGGTTCTTCTGGTGCCCCCACACAAATTGACAGATTCATTCGGACCCAACATTCCCATTCACATCTGCACTGAACTGGTCTACTTTTTCTGACGGTGCTGTAGTATATTTGGTGGAAACGTATTATTTTTGAAAAAATAAACTTTTGTTCTACAAGTCGGTAAGAAATCTTGTATATTATTTAAAATTAGGTGGCCCAGCGAACTTCGTTCTGCCAAATTTGTGAGTGTAATCAGTAGTACGAACATGCGCATTATCCTTCCTGTTATTCGGTCAATTTAAGTTATTTTCAATGCTTTGTATTGTATTAAATATAATGAGAATAACTGAAGTATAACAATGTCGATTTACATTTAGCGGCACTCTTAAGTCGTATGGAAGCCCTGATCACTTTTTTGGTATGCTACCAAAAACTCCAATTTTGGATTCGTATGGGTTAGGTGCTTTGCTAATTCGATATAGTCCTCGAAATATTATACTTTTTGTGTAGAAGGTATCAAAAACGTGACAATCGACGGGCCACCCCACGTCTCTTTGCACAATCCTAAATGTTCCTCAATAGTATCCTTCATTGGCCCAATACGAATTCGCCAAGTCCAAATTCGTGAAGAATCAAAAGATCCGTTCACGAGTTATGAGTTTGTGTTCGCTGTTACATGCTCATTTGAACATACCTGAAGTTTCCTCCACAGTTTTCTTCCCTGGACTAATACGACCCCATCAAGCCCGAAATCAGAAAATCGAAAGATTCGCTGTCGAGTTATCAGTTTGTGTTGTCCGCACTACGCCCTTTTGACAAATAAAAATGTTCCTCCATAGTGTCTTTTCTTGGGTCCAAAGGAATCCCTGAATCCAAAAATAGTTTCATCCATGGACAAATACGAATACATCAAGCACAAAATTGTAGAATACAAACGATACGTAATTGCGTCATGACGTTGCGTAGGCCATGTCGCCCTTTGGGTCTGTCTGGGTCCAATACGAATCCATCAAGTCCAAAATCGTAAAATTCTAACGTTCCGTAATGTACCGTTACCGTTACGTACCAATTCGAAAATATCCTCCAAGAGTACTTCTTGGGCTAATCGTAAATTTAAACGATCCGTACTCGAGCTATGAGGTTCTATGGGCCGCGCTACATCCGTTAGACCAATCCTAAATTTTTCTCCACAGTGTCACTTCTGGGGCCAATACTAATCCAGCAAACCCAAGCATCTCTCAAACGTACGACATTGTGTTTTATATATCGTTATCAAAAACGAACCAGTAAGGAAAGACAAAAAGTTGGGCAGGCCGACTATATAATACCCTAACAATGCAAAAAGGGACTTTGCGATAGTCATTGGAATAATTGGCTTCAAGTATCGGAAGGTAAAAATAGAGTTGTGACTATATATAATCCAAACAGATTTTTTTCAACCTAGATGAAACACATAATTTCTACCAAATTATATAAAGATCGGACGTAAAATATAGTTTTAATAGCGCTCAAATGCTAAGTAGGCAGAAATATATATATATGGGAGCTATATCTAAAGCTGAACCGATTTCCCCCCAAATTTATCAGTGTTCGTACCTTAATTAAAAAACTTTTTTCTCCCAAATTTTTAATGATCGGAAGTAAAGTACTACTTCTATGTGTGGGGACTAAATCTAAATCTGAACAGATTTTCACTTAATTTGGCAGTGTTCATTCATGTAATAAGAATCCTCTCTCTGTCGAATTTCGTACTTGTCGGATATAAAATACAGTTTCTACAGCGTTTACATTTCATATAGGGGCTGAGGGATATATCTAAATCCGAACTGATATTTCTCAAATTTCGTATTGTCTCTAAGTGTATCAAGAGTTTTCTCTCATCAATTTTTATACAGATAGGAGGTACATAATACATACATATATATATGGCAGCCATATGTACATCTGAACCGATTTTTATCAAATACAATAGGGATGGTCTTTGTGCCAAAAGAATGATATGTTCAAAGTTTCGTTGAAATCGGATTATAATAGCGACCTGTACTTTGATTACAAGGATACGAGGTCTGTTCAATAGAAAAGGTGAATTTTCGATTAGTATTTTTAGACGCACAGACAGACTAACATATCTAAATTAACTCAGTAAGTGAATCTGAGTCGATCGGTATAATAAACGATGGGAAGAAATAGTTCTTCTCCTTTTGGGTGTTACATACAAATTCACAAAGTTATAATACCCTGTACAACAATGTGGTGTAGGGTGTTCAAATATGTCACTCAGTTTCCAAACAAGTGCAAAAAATCTAGGTCAAAACAAGGGTATACAATTTTGTGGAAATGATAAGTATGGTGCTCCAATAAATCGTATACAATTTTGTTGAAAAATCTTGAAATTTGTGTTCTATGGCGTTACGAAGCCAAATCGGGAGGGTCCTTTGTATGGGACCTATATCAAAACGTGAACCTATGACGACAGTTGGCATTGGGCATTGCTGCCAATTTCCTTCTCACAAATTTAAAGACTTTTAACAGTAATATTTCGGAAATATGACCTTATGTACTTGTTTTGATTCCAATGTTTTTTTTTGCGTGGGGATTAAAGATGTTCTTCTCTGGGGTATGTCCAAAGCCTGCTACGCGAACCGGAGTATTTCTGGGTTAAGGATATTCTATGTTCAAAGCCGGATCGCGTGGGGTTAAAGATTTTCAAGCATTTTACTGCCTTGAAATTTTAATATCAGGACAATTTGTAAATAGAAAAATTTGGGCTATAAGGACGATTAGTTATGGTCGTGGGCGTTAAGTCCGGGAAGCGTCAAGTAGACTCCGAGGCCAATCCTACCAGTAAGATTGGAGCCATCAGTATAGAATTCCATACATCTCATACCATTCGGAATGCGGCCTTCAATACATGCCTGTCTGGGATATAGGATATATATGCCGCCGACACCAGTGTGTGGAATTTCTTTTAAAAAAGAGTATTAAATATGCCTACAATTTCAGGCACCCTAGAGAGGATTAAATTACCAAGCAATCATTTCTTAACCATTGCGATAATTCCATCAAACATACTGCTGTGGCTACGGCAAACTATTTGTTTATAATGTACAGAGACATCAAATGTAATATGTATTACATTTAGTGAATCAGACGACGTTGTTTTTGCATTATCCAGAATTGTAAGCTTGAAGTTCAGCTTATTGTTCAGCAAAACTTAAAAATACTAGGCTAATCTGAAAAAGGAATTTCGGTGCCCCTTATAGATATGGGTTCCACAACTGGTAGTCTGTACTTTATTCAAGTTTTCCCCGTCAACTTCGCTATAATCTGAAAGGCACTCTGAATGATATCCTTGAGTGTAGTTGCGACCACCACCATGTTTAAGATGTATCGGTTCTAGCGTAGTCGAGATACGCCTCTTGATCAGATGACATACCCATACCCTTCATATTCACCAATATTAAACTCGGCCGTTGTTATTGCGCTCGGTTTAACGCTATTAAAAGCACCTTCTATTTCAAGGAATGGCCCCATAGAGTATTACCTTACATCAAGGGAAGCTTCATTAAAGCTAACCAGGACTGAGATAGCTGTCGATCAATCTCTCCAAAGTCTTCAGCAGAAAGACTGATGCCACGGAAATCCTTCGTTCCCGTAAGGGGAGGATTTTATAATATGGGTATATATGGAAGCTTAATAATACTAGTGTAGCTGTTCGAGCCATGGAATTGATCTAACAGCCATGGCAGGTAATTCTGCCGCCGACATCATGTCTGGTCAGTTTGATTTGAATAGTTTAAAGCTATAATTTCTCAAGCCTGTCGGATCTACTTTAACACACATCCTAATGACATACGTGAATATGTCAGCACATCCTTCGACACACTGAAGATGTCAGATATCGATAATACCCTCTGACTCATACAGAATATCAATATTGTTTTCCATTCAAATAAATGCAATGTCTTTAATGTCCGACATATTCGAAATCGCCTTTGTCGCTTTAAACATTTTTTTGCTGCTTAAGTCTCATTTCATTCTACTCTCATTCCAATCGAAATATTTCAGCACAAAAAATTTCAACAAATGGAATGCAGAAAAAAACTTCCTGCGGAACTGTGCGTAAAACACACAATAACAGCGGAGCTATAAGCCGATTGAACTTTGAATGAATGGACTCATTCATTTATGGTCACGCCACGCACATCACTGTTAGTGATTCTCTGAAATGGCTAAGAACAAAATACGGCATGGAAAAATTCTACAGATTGCCTGGTTTATACAAATATATGTATATTATAACCAGCAAACCATTGTATTCAAATTGCAAATAATTGAGTTAATAGCATTATAACGACGACATTTTTGTTTTCAAACACATAAATATATTTATTCGTAAGTAATACGAACGTACATACCCGTATGTATGGATTGATTGTAGTAAATCAATTAATTGATTAGTTAAAATCCTTTCTAGACAAAAACACGTTTCTGGTTAAAAACGTCTGTCTAGGATATTTTAAATGGATCTGTTAAGAAATAGCAATGACATGCAAAATTTTAGTGAAATATTAGCAGATATTTCTCAAATTTGTGGCAAAAAATGGAAATATTAAAAATTCCATTAAAAACTTTAAAGGGTGACCTTCATATTGGAATATTTTGAAAATTATCCATAACGTCCGCTAAAAAAAATAGATCGGCAATTATTGTCTAATTGCAAAAAATGTTTTTTGTATAAGGTGGTTTGTTTGAATTGACTCCCGCGAAAACCCGTTATATGCGAAATAGAGAGGTTGAATCACATATTTAGCATAACCATTAAAAATAATAAAAAAATATAGGTTTTTCCAACAAGATCTGTTATTTTGAATCACCCGGTATTTCGTTAGCTGTCACTTTTGAAGCTTTTATTCTTTGACATTTGACAAGTAGAAACTACGCCATTACTAAAAGTGGAACAATACACGATCATCGAACGATACAAAATGATCAAAAAACGATCGAACAAAAAACGATACGAACGATACAAAATCATCTTGATTGATGAGGCCCATTTCCACCTCGGTGGCTAGCCAAATTGTCGCATCTGGGGCTCGGAAAGCCCAAGAGTTATTGTTGAGAAGCCTCTCCATCCTTAACGTGTGACTGTTTGGTGCGGTTTATGGTCCTGCGGGGTCATTGAAACTCTTTTTCGAAAATGAGGTTGGATCAACAGTTACGGTGAATGGATTGCGCTATCGAGAGATGATTAATGATTTCTTATGGTCGGAGTTGGATGGTATTGATCTGGACAACGTTTACTTTCCACAAGACGACGCTACGTGTCACACAAGCAACGAAACCATTGCTCTGTTACGGGAAAAGTTTCCGGACCGTGTTATCTCTCGAGGAGGTGATCACAATTGGCCATCGAGATCTTGTGATTTAACACCTTGCAACTTCTTCCTTTGGGGCCACGTGAAAGATAAGGTCTACGCCAACAGCCCAGCGTCGATTCAAGACCTCAAAGATAGAATTCGTGAGGCTGTCGAGGACATAGGGCAGCCACTATGCGATTCGGTGATGGAAAATTTCATGAAAAGGATATGGTCCGGTAAGCGTGGTCTTGGTGGCCATTTGGCTGATGTTGTTTTTCATTATTAACGGCATACCTTCCTCTTTATTATGAAATAAACATCCGATCATTTATCTCAAAAAATGGCATTTTTCTTTGAATACCAAAATAACACCTCTTGTTGGAAACCCCTTTATTTAAAAATTACTATTTACATTTTCTGAAAAATATGATGTTTTGCAATATCTTGAGACAAGATATCTTTAAAATTGCTGATGGAATGACAAATTGGTGTTAGAAGATGTTGAAGGCTATTTATCTTTCGATTCTATAAAACATTCCAGAATCAATTCGGCTAAATGGTTCACGAATTTGGCTAAAATATGTCGTTTAACCTAAAAAATATTAAAACACGAAAAAATATTAACGAAAAATATTTAAAAAAAATACAATAACTTTCTTAAAATTACCATTTTCTTGAAAGGTGCCTTTAATATTTAAATCATATTTCCTGAAGTATAAGCGATATAGCCGGGATATAATTTAAATTAAAAACAATTAGAAAAATTTTGTTTTTTTTTCACAAACAATTGTGTTTTGTTGCCACAAACAAAATCGTAAAGAATAGAACAAAAATCGCAAAGAAATTATTTGTTCCAATTTTTTAAAGCTAGCATTTGAACGAAGAAAACAATGCCTTTTTGAAGAAAATCTTTGTATAAACGTAGAAATTATAGCACTTTTGGTAGAAATAACATAATCGAAGGAGTGGCCAAAAAGACCCAAAGAATATTTGGCGAAAATCCGTATTGGGCCATTTTAAGTCATTTTAGGAATGTCCGTCAGCCAGTCCGTCTGGCTTGTGCGTATGATAACTTTCGACACGAATAACCGAATGCTTTCACATTTGGCATGTGTTAATATTTCTTCTTAGGCTAAGATCAAAGATAGACTATGTTTATCCACTCTCCCACGAAGGTTCAAAATTTAGTGAAATATAGATAATTTCATAACTTCTGTACTACTACCCTGAATCTTTCACAATTCCGCACATAGTATCATCTTGAGAAAATTTGGCGTTATTGCCGCGCCCCTTTAGGTACCTTCCAAACAAAAGGGCCATATAAAAACCAGTAAGGAAAGGCTAAAGTCGGGCGGTGCCGACTTTAGCCTTTACCACCCTACACCACTCTCGTAATATTGAATAACTCTGATTTATAAATTTTGTAATTCATGTATAAATTGTTTACATAAATTTACTTTTGGGACATTTTATACTTAAATAATACCCTGTACCACAGTGTGGTGTAGGGTATAAAAACGATTGGATCTAAAGAGCCAAATCGGATGAAACATATATATGGGAGCTATAGCTAATAACCGATTTTCTTCAAATTCGGTAGTGTTGGTTCATGGATCAAGAAACTCTACCATTCTAAATTTCAACACGATTGGACGTAAAATACAGCTTTTATAGGACTAAAGGGCCAAATCGGACGAAACATATATATGGGAGCTATAGCTAAATCTTAACCGATTTTCTTCAAATTCGGCAATGTTGGTTCATGGATCAAGAAACTCTACCATTCTAAATTTCAAAACGATCGGATGTAAAATACAGCTTCTATAGGACTAAAGGACCAAATCGGACGAAACATATATATGGGAGCTATAGCTAAATCTTAACCGATTTTCTTCAAATTTGGCAATGTTGGTTCATGGATCAAGAAACTCTACCATTCTAAATTTCAAAACGATCGGATGTAAAATACAACTTCTATAGAACTAAAGGGCCAAATCGGACGAAAGATATATATGGGAGCTATATCTAAATCTGCACCGATTTTCTTCAAATTCGGCATTGTTGGTCCATGGATCAAGAAACTCTACCATTCTAAATTTCAAAACGATCGGATGTAAAATACAGCTTCTATAGGACTAAAGGACCAAATCGGACGAAACATATATATGGGAGCTATAGCTAAATCTGAACCGATTTTCTTTAAGTTCGGCAGTGTTGGTTCATGGATCAAGAAACTCTACCATTCTAAATTTCAAAACGATCGGATGTAAAATACAGCTTCTATAGGACTAAAGGGCCAAATCGGACGAAAGATATATATGGGAGCTATATCTAAATCTGCACCGATTTTCTTCAAATTCGGCATTGTTGGTCCATGGATCAAGAAACTCTACCATTCTAAATTTCAAAACGATCGGATGTAAAATACAGCTTCTATAGGACTAAAGGGCCAAATCGGACGAAACATATATATGGGAGCTATATCTAAATCTGAACCGATTTTCTTTAAGTTCGGCAATGTTGGTTCATGGATCAAGAAACTCTACCATTTTAAATTTCAAAACTATCGGATGTAAAATACAGCTTCTATAGGACTAAAGGGCCAAATCGGACGAAACATATATATGGGAGCTATAGCTAAATCTTAACCGATTTTCTTCAAATTCAGCAATGTTGGTTAATGGATCAAGAAACTCTACCATTATAAATTTCAAAACGATCGGATGTAAAATACAGCTTCTATAGGACTAAAGGGCCAAATCGGACGAAAGATATATATGGGAGCTATATCTAAATCTGAACCGATTTCAACCAAATTCAATAGCGATCTTAACAGCCGCGAAATAGTCTAAACTGCAAAATTTCAGAACGATCGGAGTGAAATTGCGACCTGTAGTCGACGAACAACTTTACATGGACGGACGGACGGACGGACGGACGGACGGACATCGTTAAATCGACTCAGCTAGTGATTCTGAGTCGATCGGTATACTTTAAGGTGGGTCTAGCTGTGTTATTTTAAGGTGTTACAAACATCTGCCATGAAACAAACTTATAATACCCTGTACCACAGTGTGGTGTAGGGTATAAATATGCAAAATAATTTTTTTAAATTTCCCTTACTTTTACGATATAGGTCATAATTTATACATTTATCCATAGATTTTATTCTACTGCTTAGATACTGTTTTCTTCGTTAGGATGTCAGCTTTAAAACGAGTAAAGAAAGAAAACCGACTAAAGAATACCCCCATCTTGAGTCTCAAAAAAAATTTGTGAATTTTTTAATTTTTTTGTTTTATTTAAATTGTTATCAATTTAAATTGAATTTTATAGCTTTAAAGTATGTAATGGTATTAAAGTTAAAAGCTGTTTACTTTTGGTACAAAATGGTCCATTTGTGTGGGAGGTACCAAAAGGGGCGTACCAATTACGGCCACTTTTCTCTAGACTCCAGGTACTCTAAAACCATTGCACTGTACGAAATTTCAAGCATTTGTACGCAATATACGCCAATAACGCCAATTTTTCTCTGGACTCTACGTATTATAAAAGCATTAAACTGTATTTCACTAAATGTTAACCATTTGTGGGGGAGGTACTAGAAGGAGTGGACCAATATGGCCCATCTTCTAACTTAGCCGGAGATAGAAGAAAATATTACCACATACCAAATTTGAAGTCAATCGGTTACTCCTTTCGAGAGTTATCGTGCGCACCAGCCAACAGACAGACAGACGGACGGACGGACATTGCTCATTCGACTTAAAATGGCCCAAAACGGATATCCGCGAACATACTTAGGGTCTTAGGTCAGTCCTTCGATGTGTTACACTTTTGGTTCGTAGAAAATGATATATACCCTTCTTTCTAAGGCGAGGGGATAAAAATGGAGCAAAAATCCACTTCTACGTGAATGTGATATTCCCAACATTTGTTGCCCTCATTATTTTTTAAAGGTCCTATCGGGCTTATACTTCAAAAATTATGATATTTCGACTAAAGGTATCTTCCATGAAAATTGGCATTTTAAAACCGATTTTTTAAAAAAAACTTTACATAAATTTTTTTATGTGTCCGAAAACATAAAGAAAATATTTATGCATAGTGTTATCACTGGGGCATTTGGTGATTCTTCTTTGAGCAAACAATTATAATTTTCACAAGAACTTCACAGAAGGAATTTCACCCTCCAGATGGCTCAGAACATCAATAACCGATGGTAACATTGAAGCATTGATGATGGTGGAGAATTTCATAAATTTCATAAAAATTTTTAGAAGTTTTGAACATTAAAATAATGGCGATTTCGTTTTGGAAAAAATGCTATCCCATCGACGTGAAGTGTCCCTCAAATTTAACTTAACTAAAATTTTCAAACTTCAAAAATGTATTAGAAAAAGTGCAGTTTTCCAGGCAAAGGACATTTTTTCAATTGTCGAACTATTTTTTCCGAATTCAATTTATTTGCTTCCAGATAAAAATCGAGATGTAGATTTTTTCAAACAAAAAACTTAATGTGCATAATTTTCATCAAGGCGTCACGGCCCCCTTATATAACGTTACGTCCCCTCAGTAAGCCGCGGACCACCATTTGAGAAGCTCTGATTTAGTATATGGGGATTTTTTTGTCAAGTGAGTGAACTTTTAAAACCGATGTCTTCTGATCGGGGCGAAACTTGCACCAAGTTAGTACTATTGGATAGTGGTTAAGACATAAATGTCAACCAAATCGGTTAAGAACTGTTCGAGTGTTGATTTTTGACGTTTTGGCTTTTTTCGCATCCATATAACTAATTACCTATTGTATTCAGAAAATTTTGCCCAAGTTTCTATCTATAGAATTTTCTTCAATATTTTTGAACAACTTAAAAAAATTAAAAATTTGCATTTTTGGCAAAAACTATAAATTATTTTTTATTTGTTTTTGCTCACAAGATAGATTGTCATTTGCTTTATTAGCATTATAAATATAGAGTTTGGAAGACATATTTTAGCATAACTCAAGATCCATTTATCCTAATTGGTTCATGAAAACTTTATAGAACCCTAAATTATGTAGCATTCATCTTCTTCCAATATCATTTTTTATCCTATGGGCATTTTCAAAGATATCTTTCAAAATACTTATTGCAAAAAAATCTTTTTTTTTTGATAATTCCAATAATTTTTTATTTAAAACCCATTAAAAACATTGAAAAAGGCACAATTATTATGTTTTTATTATTTTATCGTAAAGTCTGATAAGTCTAGCTACAACTTTTTAAATTATGCTTCGACTTTCTTCCGAATGATCTCATTGTATTTAGGACCGATCAGGCTTTACGATAAAATAATAAAAATATATTTTATATAATATATGTTTTTAAGAGGTTTTAATTAAAAAATTATTAAAATTTTCTCCAAAAATTAGATTTTCCATAAAATTTTGTAAGATATCTTTGAAACCGCTGATGAGATGAAAAAAAAAACTTTAGAAGAAGCTGATGGCTACTTAATTTAGCATACTCTGTAGCTTTCTTGAAGCTATTAGGATAAATGGTTCTCGAGTTATGGGGTTTAACCAATATTTTTTAAGATGTTAGTCTTTGTTTTGATATATGGGTAGTTCTTTCTCAAGTGTCACAGGTCAAAAATTATATCATTCTCAAATTCGCAGAAAATGTTTCCCTAGTATGTGGGAGTAATGACCCACAATGTTAACAACTTTTAATGAAAATTGGAGGCAAGGGCCGAAGACAAAGTTCAGAAAAATTTAACTGTAATGATTTTTTGAAGTTAATTTAAATGCTTCAAAGCATAAGAAATTGAAAATAGAATAATATTGTCTCTTAAAAGATTTTCCGTGCCCATTTCATAAAAAAATATTAGTTTTATCTTAAACAATTTTTTTGGTCACTTTTCGGGGAAATAAAAATATAAATTGCGATATCTCAGAATTGATCTAATTTTTTTCCTCAAATTTTTTTAACAATGCAAAAACCGTGGTTGTGAATTAATTTCATTAAAAGGCGCAGTTCCAAATTGAAATTTAAAAAAATTCTATAAAATGCAATTTAATCGTAGATCGTAGACCACTCGAAGTTCTATCAGCATATGTCAAAATATTCGCTGTGCGTTCATTATTTCCAGAAATATAGCGAATCAAAACATTTTTAATTTAAATTTTATTTAATATTACGAATCCCGCGAAATATAAAAAATCGGAAAAATATTTGTATGAAATATGTCCATATCATTTGTGTTTTATGTCAATGCAATATTTCTCTACAAAATTCCTATATATTGATGGGAGTTGAATGTTAAGATTTTTTGAGCGTATTTTTTGGTGAACCTCTTTTGTAATATTATATAATAGTATTTGTTATGGCCTTTGATAATAAATTAACATATTTCATATAAAGAGAAACAGAATTCACGAATTTATGTAGTGATATTCTTACATTTTGAAATATTTTCATATAAATTTCGCACATTCTAACTAGGATACTCTCCCGGCTTCAAGACCATTTTGTTTCTATATTATTATAGAAACAAGTATTTTATACATGGCGGTGTATAAATATGTATTAAAAATTGGCAGCACACATACTGGATCATGATTTCTGAGCCGTGACACTCGTTATCAACAGTTCTGCTGCAATTGTATGGGAGAAACGGAGCTCTATATGGTTGACTTCTAAACACAAGCAAATGAAAAATCTTTGTGAAACCACACTTCTCCAAAATCTTCCAAAACACAATTGTTAACCAAAGTTGATACAAAACACCAGCCATGTCCAATGAGAAGACGGCATTGACATACGGAATTATGTGTTTATCCGGGCTAACTTATATGGTATGAATTCGCTTAAAACCATAATATATCTTAAGAGGGAAACTTATAACGAATGGTTTATTTTTAGGTTATGTACATTTGGCAAAGTGCATAATTTGCACAATCATCAAAATAAAATGAGCCCACTCAGATTTCGGAATATATCGTTTAAAATCCTTTTAATTCATATAAACCAAAGCCACATCTGTACAGCGCACTGGGTGTGCCTTGACGATCATCGCTAAGACATAAGTGTCCCGATCTTCGCGTACAAGACTTCAATCTTTAACTAAGTATTCGTGGTTATTAAGTGCACCACAGCAGTGCCGCCGAAGAGCATTGAAATGAATTTAAGAAGTTTACACTATTGAGATTGCCAAAAACAAAATTTGGAATTCTTGCAATATTTGAAAAAAAAGTGAATAACACTTCAGTGATTCATAATTTTGTTCACCCCCTTGATATTGGGGATCCCATGTAAAAAGTCTTCCGGGACAATAAATTCAGCTCAATCTATATATAACTATCGACGTGCAGAGCGAAATACACGATCGCAAGTTTAACTGCGATTTCGGGAGCTCTAGCGTTGGTTTCACTCAACGACACCTATATGGATTTGTAGGTACTTCAACCCGCTTTGTTGATATATCATTACATCGCGGCAGCCTCTGACCGCAGTAAAAAAACACTTGAAATCGCATTTCCAAAAGTTATGACCTACAATTTTTCGCGGAAAGATCTCACATTTCCAATGCTCACGAAAAATTCTTCCTCCGGGTGTCCGTCGTATTTTTTGTAACTGGCCAGTACGTCTAGAAAGAATAGTTTGGTCCCAACTTATAAAAGAATGGATAAAGATATGAACATTTCCAGGATTTTTTCCACATTTTTGAAAAATTTTTTAAGAAAAAGCTTTTATGGTAGTGTTTATCTAATTCCATCAACTTTTTGCATTAAAACGCGACAACAAACATATATTTCTCCCAAGTTAAAAAATTTTGACTTTTGCCCGTATATAAAACAAATGAGAACAGATCGTTTGAATTTCATAGTGGCTGCAGAAGCGACACTGTGGAGGGAAATTTAGGTAGATAGCCCGATATGTGAGCGTTAAAATTTTCCGATTTTAGGTTTAAGGTATATCATTGACCTAAGGAATAACTCCAAAGAGGAAAATTTAGCATTGGTCAAGGGACGCAACACAGCCAGCACAGCGCTATAGCTCGAGAACAGAATGTTTGATTTTCACAATTTTGGTCTAAATGGATTCGTATTGGCCTACGGAAGTCCACAATGGCCTATGTAAGAATACAATCGCTCAAAGAAGCTTCGGGCGGTCAACACAATCTCATAGCTCGAAAATGCATCGTCGATTTTGAAGACTTTTTTTTGGGTTCGTAGTGGCTCCAGAATTTACGCAATGGGGGGAAATTTGTGATTGGTCAAAGGACGCGAAACTCAATATTTTGAGCTTAATGTATTTGCATTGACCTAAGGAAGAGTACTATAGAGCAAAATTTTGCATTGGTTAAAGGGGCGTGAAGCGGCCTTATAGCTCTAAAACGGATCGTTTGATTTTCACAATGTTGTTCTTAATGGATTCATATTGGAACAGGAAGGTGAAAAGGGCGTGGAACTGACTACACACAACGTCATAACTCGAGAGCAGGTCATTGGATATTCATGAATTTGAACTTGATCAATTCCTACTGGTCCAAGAATGAACACCATGGAGACTGGTCAAGGAGGCATGGCCTGATCAAGGTGCCATATCACCGTAGACATAACCTTATAACAAGAGAACGGTTCGTTCGACTTTCATGATTTTTTGCTTGATGTATTCGTAAAATTTTCCCGATTTTGATGTATTCAAATATCGGCCCAAGAATATGAGTGACGCTGCAGGCACCCACCCATAAGACTCGAATACTAAGTACCTAATATGGAGAACGTTTGTACCAATTGTCTCCAGTGGGACAATCCAGTGCTTTGATATATACATTATCTGATAAAAATGTTTATTGAACTTATATTTTAGTTTGTTTTTATTCCGGTTATTGATTTGTCACAAGGATATTCTCCTTGCTTCAGACCATTTTTGACCGAATAATCACAGCTAAACCTCGCTGAATGATCGGAGTAATAGCTATATGATGAGCTGAACTGTCAAGTAATTGTATTTGCGTCACCGTTTTGTTTTAACTTTGCATTCTATAATATTTTAGAAGCAAAAATGGTTTAAAGCCAGGAGAATATCCTAGTGACAAATCAATAAAAATGTTTAGTGAAAGTAGCTGCGCCTATGCAACGGGATATTGAAAACTAAACAGAACGGAGAGCGTAATATTTAGAGAGATATGAGTGGAGCCAAGAGCGCTGGGTATAACTGACATGTTCTGCACCCAGGAAAATAATTGGTTGGAATTCGATTGTAACAATAAAAAATTAGTACTAGCAACAAAAAGTATGTTGCATACACCGTCTGTCGGTTGTATTTATATATAATTAGTTGAAACAACAATAATAACATGGATACGATCAAATGAAAAGGCTTGCAACTAAATCGATGGTTGTATCAATCGAATTAAGATTGTTGTTTTCATTGACACTCGGTTAGTTGTGGTAACCAATTTTAAATTTTCATTATAGTACTATATGATCGATTTTTAGTTGTGACAACCAATGTTTTATTCTTGACAACAGAAATTGTATCAATAGACCAAAGATTATTATCGCAACGAATAATTGGTTACTACAACAGAAAACATATTATTAAATAAACGTTTATTGGTTATCCCAATCATTTCCCAAATTTAGAATAATTAAATGTATTTTGGGAAATACAACCGAAAGATTGGTTGCTGTTGTTGTTGCTGATACATGACAAATAAAAAATAAAATTACTCGACATATAAAATCTTCAACATTTTGTTCAAGAACGGTATAGGTAATCAAAAATAATCTCGTGTGGGTAATAATGTGTGGAATGCAGAATATGTAGTGCAAAATGTTTTACATAAATAAAAAATAAAAGCAACAATCATGAAATTGAAAGCACAGGGTTAAGCGATATTTGCATAAAAGTTTTGTGTTTTTTTTCGTGGACTAAAATGTGTGTAAATATTTCCACATCTCAAAATAGGGATGAAGTTGTAATATGGGATTTTTAATTTTGTTATGAATTGTTTTGTTTTTTGTGCAATAAATAAAATAAAAATTAATGAAAACTGTTTTTAATTAATTGTCGGTTGTATATGACTGACAAATTGTCAGAACAACCAATTTTTTAAAACAGTTGGTTGTGGCAACTGCAACAGATAATTTAAGCCTCCATTTTCGTAGTTGACGCAACCAAATAAGATTGTTGTCAACATGGAAGCAGAAATATACCACAACCAAAATATTGGTTGTCCTGATGGAATCGCATGATAGTAGATAGAACTACCAAAATTCGGTTGGCAAATAATTCGGTTGAGGCAACCAAACTGTATTCTGTGTGTGATGATCATGAGGTTTGTTCGAATACATAACTGGAGATGATTTTTATTTCCTGGTATTTTACCAACCCACACCTCTCTGGAAGTTCCTCTCGAAGGTGTACACTGTTGTTATATATTCCACTCGTTCGTTTACCATAGCACTACATTTTGATATACTCATGTGGCCATAGTTCTTATACCTCCCATTGGTAGACAGCTTAAACGTAATGCCGATCTGGTGGAAACTTCTCTCGCCACTATATCAATCGGCAGTAGGTGGAGTTGGACTTGTAGAGACTCGGTAGCTGTAGACCTTAGAGCTCCGCTTATGCTTAGACAATGTAATTGACTTTTTCAGTATAGGGCGAACTGCTGCTACGAGTATATATAAGTATACCCAATGGACGAACAGCCTTCCTACAGGAATATAAGGCGACATTGACCTTCCTTACACGTTCCAGTAAATTAGTCTGAATGACAATTTCCTATCTAGTATTATACCTAGAAATTTTGCACTTTCAGAAAAGACTAGCTCTGTTCCATATATTCGAGGAGGGTCCGCATGTAGAACCTTATACTACCTAGTAAAGAGAATATATTAGGTGTTGTTTGTGTTAACACCTAACTACTTCTGGCCCATCTAACTAACTTATTCAGAGCCAAGATGTCTCTGAGGACGTTGCGAAATTTGCCAGTTGCGGCGATTGCAAGGCAATCCGCATATGCGACAACTTTTCAGCCACAACGTTCTAGATCTCACAGGATTTCATTCACCGATAGATTCCAAATTTGTGGAGACAGTACTCCTGATTGTGGGGTGCCTCTGTTTACAAACCCTGTAAGAGTTGTGGAACCAAGACAAGCTGTTATTCATCTACTGTTGAAAATACTTTGAATTAGTCTAATCAGCCTAGAGTTTACACTTAGATGTGAAAGCGACGCAATTATCGCATCTGACTGAATGTTGTTAAATGCCCCTTCTATATCAAGAAAGGCCACAATAGTAAATTCCTTGAAGCGTAGGGACGATTCGATAGTGCTAACAAGTTCGAGCAGGGCAGACTTGGTGGACTTCCCCTTATGGTAAGCATGCTGGTTCCCCAACAGGAGTTCTTTATCCCGGTTCACTCTGAAGAAAGAATCTAAAAGTCTTTCTAGACCTTTCAATAGGAATGAGGATAGGCTAATTGGTCTGAATATATAATACCACTTTAGTGCCTTCCCATCGATTGGGGATATATGAGAGTCTGATACAGCCAGAATAAATGTTCTCCAGCCAGGAGATAATGTACTTCTAAATTTTCAGCAATTCGACTGGTGAAATACCGTCTGGTCCTGGTGACTTAAAGGACTCAAAGCTATTGATAGCCAAACTAATTCTGGATTCATCAGCCAACAAGCTGACGACGTCTGAAGTCCTCTCGCTCTCTTGTTGGTCTTGCTGCTCCCCGAGTTCAGTTGGTAATTTTCCCGGGAAATGTGTGTCGATCATCAAATTTAGTGACTGCTCACTGTTTTTGGTCCACTTGTTACCCTTATCCTGCAGGTTACCCACTGTACATGGTGAAGCAAATAGTGTCTTCCTTACCCTTGCTGCGTCGAAGACCTTTTCCACTTCGCCACAGAAGGTATAACAAGAGTGCCTTTGTGCCTTCCTAAGCTCATTCTTATAGATCTTAAGTTGTTGTTTATAGGCAACCCAATCATAAGCGACCTCAGTAGATTTCGCCTTGTTGAAAAGCTTTTTGCAGGACTTTTTTCTAGTCGTTAGCTCAGAAGCCCTCCATTGAGACCACCTTGTTTTTGGACAGGTATCTTCTTGAAATATATATATTTTTAAAAATTTTATGGCATTATTATATTTCTCTCTGCATTTAAAAATTTATTTTTTAATTTTTTCCTGATCCTGTTGTAGCGTTTTGTTAGTATCAGTGCAGATTTCTGTCACATTAACTTCTGCAAATGGAATTTGGAGTCCGGCTTTTAGTATAATAGATTTTGGGGATTTCGAATTTTTGGGAATTTTCGAATTTTTTGGAAATATAGTATCCTTTAGAAATATAGTATTCTTAGATTTCTGGTGTTAAGACACACAAACTACAAAAAAATATATAAAATAGATAAGAATTTTTAAATCTTTATATCAAATTTTTTGTACGTTTGTTTGTAACGCATCGTCTCCGAAACCATAAGAGCGAATGGGCTAAACATTGAATAGTAGGCTCAGTTTGGGTTCATCTCTGTTTAAGAATTATTTTCTTCGCGAAAAATTACGAAGTTGTCAAGTTATTTGAAAAATATGCATTTCCAGAGCGATTTGTCTGAAATTTATAATATTTGTGTGGTTTGTCTTGATAATTGTTTTTATGTATGAATCAAGTAGTGATCTTATGGTCAATATACAATTTTTGAGATTTTTCCTGATACTCGGGATGTATGCATTTTTGAACGAAATATGAATGAATAACAAACAAATACATACATCCAAAACAGAATGGACAGGACAACGTCTGCTAGGGTCAGCTATTATTTTATATATTTTTAAATTTTCCGTCTGCTTTTGAAAACTTTTTATGTATACCGATTCTATTCTCATTAACTTTTCTGCATAGACCACTAAATTTGCTATTTGGTGGAATAAGTTATCTACTATCACTGAGACAAAAGTTATGGTCGTTTGAAGTTATACTTTCCAAAAAATACTTGTATTCTTTGTCAAAAGTACAAAAACTCAAAAAAAAAAAATTGTTTGAGGCCCTATAGCTCTGCCCCTGTATGTCATAGGGGGCCCAAGCTAAAATCCTATATTAGGTGAATATTGAACTGTTCAGCCATCGCGTTAAGAAATCTGCGACAGTCGAGGACTGTTTTTGGATTTAGGAATATAGTTTCCAGAGATTCGCATAGAAGCCAGTCTACCAGAGGAAATGTTGATACCGACTTTGGTCAGAACCTCAATTTTCAGCCTTTCCGCTAGCTCTTTAATTGCTAAGATTTGTGCCTGGCAAACACTATAGTGATCAGGTAGTTTTTTTGCAAGTGATAAGTCAAGTTCCTCAAAAATGGCACTAAAGCCCACTTGTTTGTTGAGCTTAGAACCGTATGTATAGAAGTTGGATTTATGTTATTGAGGGCCCCTACTATATCTAAGAAAGCTCTCCTAAACAGAGAGGTATCTTTAATAAAGCTTACTTGATCATGTAGGGTGGTTTCGGTGGACTTGTCCTTGCTGTTGGAATGCTGTTGATTGAACAGTAGCCAGTGGAGGTAGATATTATGAACCCCCGATTTGATATCTAAGCGCTACAAGAGCCACAATTTTTAACTAAGTTGTATGAAATTCGACACAAAGAAATATTTTGAACGTAGCTCGTGGAGTTACTTTTAATTTAATTTAATCGGTTCAGATTTAGATATAGTCCCCATATATACCTGGTTTTCCATTAAGGACATAACATTAACCAGAGCCCAATCGGAGAAGTTTCGGCGTTTCAAATGATCAAGAGGCTTTAGTTCTTGAGTCAGTTTGATCTTATAAGGATGAAGGCCAAGATCTTTTCGCAAAATACGCCGTAGTGTGGTTTGAGAGATGCCCAATTCCTGAGAACGACGTGGATTCGACTGATTTGTCTTATTTTGAACGGATACACTTACAGCTGCGATATTTTCGTCGCTTCGAGCGGTACGGCGTCTCTTTGGCGCCGGAACATCCAAAAGTGAAAATTTGGATTCAAATTTATCCACTATAGCACGCACAGCCTGTCGGGTGGGACGATTATTACGGCCGAAAATTGGAGTAATCTCAGAATTTGCTTTCGGTATTAATACATATTTAATGATTTCCAAACGTTGCATGTAAGTGAACTTTGCCATGATGAAAATGTTGATTTCGACAAATGATTTGACACTGACAGATCATTAAAAAAATTTGAGGGTGTGTTGACATAAAGATACGAAATTGTTATGTCCCTATTAGAAAACCCTAATAGGGATATAACACCTAATCGTTATAGCAGCTGTACTTTTCACACTACTTTTACGTCATTTGGTAGAGATAATTTTCTCGGAATGAGAACAAACGTTGCTGAATTTGGTCGAAATAGGTTCAGATTTGGATATGAGCGCAATATATACCAGTTTTGCGTCTAAGAGCTATTAAAAGTATATCCTATTTTGAATCTAAACGATATCTATCAAAAATGTATGAGCAGATTACTATAAATAGAAGAACAACTTTGATAAAACTTGACAATATTTCTTTTTATTATGCTCTAATAGGTTGGTGTAGGGTATCATATAATCGGCTCGGTCCGACTTTTGCCTTCACGTACTGTTTTAAATATGGAATTATACCATTTTTGTTTCTCCTGTATCCGGCGATTTAATCAGGACGCAAAGTTCTACTTGACGGATGCCATCGTTAATTTATTTTTATGAGGATTATCACAGCTGTCATGTGCAATTGCTCGCATATGTGTATGCATTCTAATATGAAATACATAAAAAAAATTCAAAATTCTACATATTCCACTTAAGAGTTTAAAACTATCCGCAGAAAAACTTTAGCGATGCACATAAAATTGTTCACGTTTCAGATTGCATTTTTTGCGAAACTTATTTATTTCTTCTCGAAGTGTAACTGGGTTGACAAATGTATTTGGGTTGACAAATAAAAATGCGTTACTATTTTAGTGTACCAGTAAAAGTACACGCCGGTTTCTTAGCCGCACAGTGGTTTGAAGTGCAATACAAAAGTTTTCCAAAGTACCTATTGTATTTTGAAAATCTCTTAGTCGAAATATTCTAGTCAAGCCGTCTGTATATTAGCAAAGTTTTCAATTTGGTATTTTTTTTTTTGTTTCATGACAAATGTTTGTAACACCTAGAAATAGTACAGCCATACCCAGCTTAAAGTATCAGAATCACTAGCTTAACCATATCTGTTCGTCTACCTGTCTGCCCATCTAAAGTTTTCCGTTGAGTACAAATCGCAATTTCACACTGATCGAGCCCTATAGAAGCTGTATTTTTCATCCAATTGTTTTGCAATTTAGCATGGTAGAGTTAATTTATCTATGGATCCACATTGCTCAATTTGAAGAAAATCGTTTTACATTTTGATATATCTCCCATGAATATGTTTCGTCCGATTTGGCCCATTAGCCCTATAGAAACTGTAGTTTATATCCAATCGTTTTGAAATTAGGCATGGTACAGTTTCTTGATCCTTGGCCAACATTACCGAAATTGAAAGAAATCTGTTCAGATTTAACTATAGCCCTCATGTATATATTCGTCTGATTTGGTTAAATTGCGTAAAGAAATTTTAGTTGAAGTATACACTGGATATTTCATTGTTATCAAATCTCACTAGAGTGGTGTAGGGTATAATATAGTCGGCCCGACTTTAGCCTTTCATTACATGTTATTTTATTAGTTTAAATTGTATTAGCTATACAACAACCCAAAGGGTGGGGTGTAACAGTAGACCGCTTCCACGTAGTTCTCCCTATTTGCCCTTTAATAAGAAGTGGTTCTTCTAAAAAGTAAAGTATGGTTTGTAGTCAAGAGTAATTGACTGTATTTGTACGGAGTCTTGCTAATACCTGGGGATGCAGCAAGTAACAGGTGTTTTGCCACCCAGTCCTTACAACAGTACTGGGGCTTTTAACTGGAAGCCTTAGCAACGACTCACTCCTAGTCACGTTTTTTGGGGCTATGATGTGATAGCCTTTCCCTACCTCTACCTCTATTCGTGGGACCTGTATGAAACCATTTAAAAAACAACAACGTACACGCTATAGAAGAAACAAAAATCTGATACGGCTACGACTATTAGAACTGACAGCGATACAACTACAATGAAAACGACGACGAATGCGAAAACTAATATACGAGGATTAGCCCTAGGTCTGACACCAAGCCTAGTAATGCAACTATTTCTAAGACCTCTTATAAGACGGCAGCACGACCTGATATATAGAAGAGATAAACGGTGCATGGTTCTAAGGACCCTTGAGAGACTGCATAAAGCCGCCCCTGCATCTCTGATCAACAAGCAGAGAGAAGGTCTGAAGTGTGCAAGAGTATCATTGAAGAATAGGATACTTACACACGAGAGCAGACTGCTAAAAGGCTCCAGATGAACCGCTGGGCAGCAAAAGCACGAAGTGATCTGTGGCAACGTTTCACAGTGAGAGAATTAAAAAAAATAGTCAACCGATTGAACAACGCAATTTCTCGTGCTTGAAGAAGAGGTATAAGAGTAGTTAAATTTTTAATTTGGGCTCTCTATGGTTGCGTTCAAATAACTCTATTTCCATGGTCTTCAAAAGATAGTTGCCGAGATACATATATATATATTTTTTTAAGAAACATTATTTTCTATTTTCAATTTTCAAAAATCAATTTTGCTGAATTTTGACCTCGCCCCCTGCCTCCAATTTTCATTTAATTTTTTAAATATTGTGGGTCATTACTCCCACATACTAGGGCAACATTTTCTGAGAATTTGAGAAAGATCTAATTTTTGACCTGTGAATCTTGAGAAATACCCATATATCGATCCAATATACCACATAAAAAAAAGTTTGAACATTTATTTACAAAGTTTTTTTTTAGATTTTTCTCATATTTTGGGAAAATGTATATGTCGTACTTTGGAGTTATAGAAGATGTTATTTAAACAAATTATGACATACAGTCTGACCTCGGTTAACACAACCCTCAATGAACGCAAATCGTCGATTATTGCAATACGTCTTTTCATTCTTTGTTTTGTTTGAAACCAGTTTGTGGTTCCACCGTTGCTTCTTCGAAGAAACAAATATGCATGCAATGAATGCCACTGGTTATCACGAGCACAATGCTTGATAAACTTGAGAATGGTAGCTGTGTTAAATCGATTTGTGCTGAATATAAAGATAATAAATGTGAAAACAAATATTGTTTCCAATGCGGACACTGAACCTGCAGGGGCTATATTAAACCATTATTACTAGGAATTGTTTCAGGTTATTCAGTCTCAATTAATGCGTACTCTATAAATTTTTAAATTCTAGGCACATTAAATTTCAGAACGATCATTAAAAAAATGTGCTGCAAATGGGAAAGGGCCTTTATATTGGGGTTATATAAAAAAAAGGTTATTTCCCATTTTCACTGGGAAATAAACTCTATAAAGGCTTAAATTGACATGGCTAAATGGGCTCAAAAAGTGATTCCATGTCGATCTGTATAACAAATATAGGTCTATCTCTTATTTTTTGGGCGTTACAGACAAATGCACAAAACTCATAGTACCCTTTCCAATTTAAAAAAATTTCATGGTATTTACAAGTTAAACATTTGGTGTGAGAAACTTTCGAATAAGCCAACGCTTTTTTAGAGACAAAGTAACTGAACTTTATTTAACACCAGATCAGGTCCGTCCTTCCTTTTATCCAGAGAACATATAAAAAGGCGTTGTTACATTGGGATAATGCACCCCGTCGTCCCAATGAAGGATAACTTTCAAGTGAAATTGGAATGATTTCTGTCATGTATTTTCCAGCAAACTGTACTGCTATTCTTCAGCCGGTGGACCAAAATGTTATACAATTGACAAAACTCTACTACATATAAAAGTATCTTAGCGCATTTGATCGGAAGTGAAAATCGTCAAATCTTGAACTCAAAATCAAAACATTTCTACTCGAAACTACTCGACAACGGATTGAATATGCTGGATGTGTAATTTTAAATAATTTGCCAAGTAAAGTTAAAACTTGTACTTCAATATCTATTTTTTAAAGAACTGCAAAAGAATAAATTTTTCATAATATTGAAAGACTTCTTGATTACTGACTATATTCTATATTATTATACCCTCACCTTAGAGAGGAGGGTATATATCATTTGCTACGAACCAAAAGTGTAACACATCGAAGCAGTGACCTAAGACCCTAAGTATGTTCAGCGGATATCCGTTTTGGGTCATTTTAAGTCGATTGAGCAATGTCCGTCGGTCTGTCTATCTGTCTGCTGGGTGGTGCGCACAATAACTCTCGAAAGGAGTAACCGATTGACTTCAAATTTGGTATGTGGTAATATTTTCCTCTATCTCCGGCTAAGTTCGAAGATGGGTCATATTGGTACACCCCTTCTAGTACCTCCCCCACAAAAGGGTTAACATTTAATGAAATATTGATTATTTAATATCTTCTATACTGCTTATTTGAATCCTCTGGAATTCTACACTTATTATTAGTTTATTAGTCACTGTTAACTCGAAATAGGCTAAATCTGAACCGATTTCTTCCAAATTTAAAAGTGTTCATTCATATAATAGGAAACCTCTTTCTGACGAATTTCATACTGATCGGATATAAAATACAGTTTTTACAGCGCTTACATGTGAAATCGGGGGTAACATATATATGGGGGCTATATCTAAATCCGAACCGATTTTCTCCGAAATTGGCAGCATTCCTTCATGTAATAAGAAATCTCTTTCTGCCGAATTTCGCACTGATCGGATATAAAATAAAATTTTTACAGCGCTAACATGTCAAATCGGGGGTAACATATATATGGGGGCTATATCTAAATCTGAACCGATTTTCCCCGAATTTTGCAGTATTCCTTCATGTAATAAGAAACCTATCTTTGCCGAATTTCGCACTGATCGGATATAAAATAACATTTTTACAGCTCTTACATGTCAAATCGGGGGTAACGTATATATGAGGGGCTATATCTAAATCTGAACCGATTTCTTCCAAATTTAACAGTGTTCATCCATATAATAAGAAACCTCTTTCTGCCCAATTTCATACTGATCCGATATAAAATAAAGATTTTAAAGCGCTTACATGTCAAATCGGGGCTAACATATATATGGAGGCTATATCTAAACCTGAACCGATTTAAACCAAATTCAATAGGGATCGTCCTTGGGCCAAAAAAAAAGATATGTGTAAAGTTTCGTCGAGATCGGACCATAATTGCGACCTGTACTTTGATTACAAGAATACGTGCACAGACGGACAGACAGACGGACATAGCTAAATCAACTCAGAAAGTGATTCTAAGTCGATCTGTATAATAAACGATGGGTCTATTTCTTCTCCTTTTAGGTGTTACAAACAAATGCACAAAGTTATAATACCCTGTACCACAGTGTGCTGTAGGGTATAAAAATGGGCAATTTTGCACCTCCCATACAAATGGACCATTTTGTACTAAAAGTTACCAGCTTATAAATTTAATACCTAGAGTCCAGAGAAACATGGCCGTTATTGGCCCGCCCTTTTTGGTACCTCCCACACAAATGGACCACTTTGCACCAAAATTTAACAGCTTTCAACTTTAATTTAACTTTACTTGAAATTTCGTATAGTGCAATGATTTTATAGTACCTAGATTCTAGAGAAAAGTTATTGGGACGCCCCTTTTGGTACCTCCCACGCAAATGGAGCATTTTACACCAAAAGCTAACAGCTTTTAACTTTAATACCAGTGCACTTTAAAGTTATTAAATGCAATTTAAATTGATAATAATAAAATAACTCAATAAATAAATAAATTTACTAGTATTTTTAGAGACTCAATTCATAAGTTGGCTTATTCATAAGTTGGCTTACTCGACTGAACTTTCTTACTTGTTTTTTTTCTCATCTAATATATATATATATATATATATATCGTTTATACGCATATGCATATTTTATTATGAATATTCTTTGTCAACACCCCTTGTAAGCCTACAAAGGCGCGAGGCAACATATATTTGTATTATATATATTATGATATTTTCAAATTTATAAAATAATAAAACCAGTAAGGAAAGGCAGAAAGTCGGGCGGGGCCGACTATATAATACCCTACACCTCCCTAACAATGCGATGAGGGTCATTGCCATAATAATTTGGAATAATTGGTAAATGGGTAGAAACATGTTATCTAATTCTGAAACGATAATCGCTAAATTAAGCAATATTCGTTCCTAAATTGAGAAACATCTTTCTGGAAAATTTTAATGATCGGAAGTAAAATACAACTTCTATAGCGGTTTGATGCCAAATCAGGAGGAACATATATATGGAGCTTTAATATAAATCTGAACCGATCTTCCCTGAATACATATTCATGTAAAAAAACCTCCTTCTGTCGAATTTCGTACTGATCGGATATAAAATACAGTCTCTACAGCGCTTACATGTCAAATCGGGGGTAACATATATATGGGAGCTATATCTAAATCTGAACCGATTTTCTCCGAATTTGGCAGTATTCCTTCATGTAATAAGAAACCTCTCTTTGCCGAATTTCGCACTGATCGGATATAAAATAAAGTTTTTACAGCGCTTACAGGTCAAATCGGGGGTAACATATATATGGGTGTTATATCTAAATCTAAACCAATTTTCTCCGAATTTGGCAGTATTCCTTCATGTAGAAAGAAACCTCTTTTTGCCGACGTTCGCATTGATCGGATATAAAATAACATTTTTACAGCGCACACATGTCAAATCGGGGGTAACGTATATATGGGGGCTATATCTAAATCTAAACAGATTTCTTGCAAATTTAAAAGTGTTCATTCATTTAATAGGAAACCTCTTTCTGACGAATTTCATACTGATCGGATATAAAATACAGTTTTTACAGCGCTTACATGTGAAATCGGGGGTAACAATTATATGGGGGCTATATCTAAATCTGAACCGATTTCTTCCAAATTTAACAGTGTTCATCCATATAAGAAGAAACGTCTTTCTGCCGAATTTCATACTGATCGGACATAAAATAAAGTTTTTACAGCGCTTACATGTCAAATCGGGGCTAACATATATATGGGGGCTATATCTAAATCTGAACCGATTTTAACCAAATTCAATAGGGATCGTCATTGGGCCAAAAAAAAGATATGTGTAGAGTTTCGTCGAGATCGGACCATAATTGCGACCTGTACTTTGATTACAAGAATACATGCACAGACGGACAGACAGACAGACAGACAGACAGACGGAAATAGCTAAATCAACTCAGAAAGTGATTCTAAGTCGATCGGTATAATAAACGATGGGTCTATTTCTTCTCCTTTTGGGTGTTACAAACAAATGCACAAAGTTATAATACCCTGTACCACAGTGTGGTGTAGGGTATACAAAATAATTTAAGGAATGTAGAGCAAGGGAGATATCTCCGATTCCTTAAAAAAAGTGGAAAAAAATGATGGAAAGCTTGTTTTGTTTAGTGAATATCCTCAAAATATTTCGCCTATATCTTGAGCCGCTAGAGCGATATTCCATAACCACTAAAACTCATGTTTTTCTTGCAAATATCAGACATTTTGCACTAAATCGCGATATTTTTCTTATGTACAGCTAGAACTCGCTATTCTGATATTCTGTAGTATATCGTCCAAAACATATTCTGCTTGAAATATATATGTGTTTAGAGTATACTTCAAATGTATTATATTCAACACACACAAATAATATATGTTTGTGAGGATGTGGTTCCAAACAAAAGTATGTTTTCATCCAAATATTTTTTTATTTGAAACTAATATTGCCGAAACACAGATTAATTTGCATTTAAGTATTTTGGCATTGTAGCAATGCCTTAATTTAAGGGCAAGTTTTTCAGAAGTTCAAAGTGAAATATTTTAGAAATTGTAAAGGGTGTCCCAAGAAGAGCGCAATTTTTTAATTTTAAATAAAACACAGATATTTAAGAAAAAATCGTGAAACTTTTTTATATCGTAAAGTAGACAGAATGAGGTTATGTATGGAACAATATATCGTGCAGATGGCCGCCGCGGCTTTGCTGGCATGCACGCGATCTTTTAATGAAATTTTCAATGACCGTTTTGCATGAATGCTGCGGTATTTCATTAATGCAGCGTCCAATTTCGTCTTTTAAGGCTTGAGTCGTCGTCGGCTTATTCGCGTAAACCATCGACTTCAAAAAACCCCAAAGAAAAAAATCTAATGGTGTTAAATCGCACGATCTAGGCGGCCAATTCTGATCTCCAAAACGCGAAATAACACGACCGGGAAATGACTGATGCAGCAATTGAATTGTTTCTCTGGCTGTATGACACGTGGCGCCGTCTTGTTGGAACCACATGCCCTCCACATTAATTTCTTCAATTCTAGGCAAGAAAAAGCTGGTTATCATTTCACGATACCGAACACCATTGACTGTTTGCGCTTGACCTGCCTCATTTTCATAAAAAAAGGTCCAATGATTCCTCCAGCCCAAAAACCACCCAAAAACCGGTCGATCGACCTGGTCGATGGCGCGTTGTTGTCTTTACATCACTAACAGTCCCAGTTTCGGCAAATTTATCCATTAATCTCTTTACAGTTGACTCTTTTGGAGCATTATTGTGACCCCAAATTGATCGCAATTTGCGAACTGTAGCCGCAAAACTTTCACCATTTTGGTAAAACAATTTCACAATGAGAATGCGTTGTTCATTCGTGTAGCGCTCCATTTTTACTAACCTCGTACCTTCTACTAACAAACAATAACAATTATTCAAATGTCAAACAATGACACTTCGAATGTTGCGAGATTTAAAAATTGCGCTCTTCTTGGGACACCCTTTATATGTTTGGAAAATTCGATTAACATTTAAATCGTATAATCATGTGTTTCAATAAATTCCATTGAGGGGTTAACAAAAAATCATAAATTGGAATATTTATAAATTAGAAATTAATGCTGCAAACAAAACTTAATGCTGTTATAAGACGAAATCTAGGAAAAATTTTGATTAAAATTCGACATTGTCAGCTAAGTTAAAAAATCTTTTTAAAATAAAATATATTTGGAAAATATCTTAAACAATCACTCTGTTTGTGTGTAACCACATATTATTTTGTGAAAGTCGGTACACAAATATATTTTGTTCTAAAATAATTATATATGTGTTAAAAACAAAATTTATTGATTTCTAAATGAACTTTTTTTTGTTCATAAATATATAATAACTTGTTAACTTGTTGTTAAACTTTTGGTGCCAAATATGTTTTCTTTCACTTCAAACATGTCAAAAGTGACGATTTTCCCCGCGTAGGTGAAAAATTACGAATAAGACAAAAGTTACACTCGCTTAAACATTTTGTTAACCCGAGGTGGCCAACTTTGAGCCACTACATAGCTCCGTCCCTTTTACCATAGAGATCCAAATTCAAAACTTAACTTCTCTTATACCTCTTCTACAAGCATGTCAAGATGTGTTTCAATCGGTTGACTGGTTAAGAAATGGCCGAATTGGACTGGTTCCAAATTCTCAAATATGATATAGCAATTTGCAATATTTGCAGCATTTTAAAATTATTTAATATCTATTGTGCATTCAAAGTTAAATTTTATGGGACAGTTATTCGATTTTAACAAATATTTTCACATTTCTTGTATAATAGTTATGAATATCAAATTAAACAAAATATATCGTCATCAGAAACGAGAAAGGGCGTATCATCATATTTAAAAACTTTACAGGAGAAGCAAAAAACTAAATAAAATTAAAAATGTTTTCTTTGGGAAAAAGGGGTTTTCAGGATAATACATAACCATAAGGATGCATATATAAATTCACACAAACATGATTTATAACTTGTTTGTGAAAATTGCGTGAATTAGGAATTTTTAACAATGAAAAAAGAAATAATTTGTTGTTAGGCCCTTTAAATATCGTTAATAAATTCGCCATTTTTTAGAGCACGTCACAAAAAATTTCTTAGGATGTGTATTTTGATGCAGTGAGCCGAAATCCATCAAAAATGTAATTTCCATTTTTTTGTTGTTACGGCCTCTTTCGTTTCTGATGACGATATGTATATTTTATTACTTTAATACTGAAAGAGCATAACCGATATGATTTTCTAACTCTCGTTTTTTTTTCGAATATTATGTTAGAATTTACGCGTTTTCTATCATTCGATATCGAAATAAGGTTTACTATGCCTCTTTACAAATTAATGTAACGACATATAGTTGTCCATCAGTACCTCAAATGGCCGAAAGTAGCATTGGTCAATGCGTCTGTTTTAGGGTGGAGAAAAGGCTTATATTCGGATTTTTTGTGAATTACATAAAAAATCAGTAACTCTAAAATCAAAGTTATCGGTATAATAAAGTCTTGCAGAAGTCTTTAGATGGTATGATTCATTTCCTATAACGAAATGATGAAGACAATGAAGGTCACATACACATGTACTTCGAGCCACTGTTCAATGGATTCAGATGTAACCAAATAAAGTTACATCGTTTTATTTTTATGTCCTGACATTTCCCATTCTGCAAAAACCAAACAAATTTCAAGAGTGTGGTTGAGCAAACATTGTGTACAGGGTTGCCCATATTCGACGGACCCACGGACTCGTTGGGCCCATTCCAATCGACGAGGCTTGTCCGCAGGCAACAATCTTTGCGTCAATTGAATTTTGTACGGGAACAAATGCAAATCAACGCGAATAATCCGTTGTAAAGTGGACCGAGCCATGCCCAACTGCTGAGAACGGCGTTTTTGGGATGTTCTTGGGGACCTCTCAACACTGGCTCGTACGGCAGCGATATTCTTGGCCGATCGCCTTGGTCGACTTTTATTTGGCCTCTTCGGATTAGAAAGAGCCTCACCAGTCGAAAATTTTTCGTATAAACGCTTAATGGTGTTCTTAGAAGGCGCACTTCTCACATTTTTTAATATTTTAAAAGCACGTTGACTTGACTTCTTCTGTTGAATGTAAATTTCAACTATTTCAGAGCGCTCGCGTGGCGTGTATTGTTCCATGGTAAAAATCAGCTTGGACTGACGCTTCAAACGCGGTATGGCATTAAGCGATCTGACATCTCTGTCAAAAGTTATGGCGTTGCCAGATGGGTCCGTCTAATATGGGAGACCCTGTACATACATTGTAATGCAAAATAAAATCTAATCCTGCACTTCCTTCAGATTTAGAACTCAATCGAATTTATTGCAAACAGACAGATTTTTTGCCAAGAGGATGTTTTTCAGTAGTCATTTCACAATTTCATAGCATTTTCTGCATAATAATCAAATGCACAAGGACACATGAACATACGGGTATCTGTATTTTGTAAAAAAGTCACTCAAGTGAGTGAACATGTCAACATAAGTGTGCAAAGAGCAAAAGAATTGTGTGGAAGGACTTAAATTAATAATAATTTATTAAATTACAAGTTCTGTATTCATTTGTCATTGTTTAAAACGGATCTTATATTCTTGAATAAGCTTCTGACCTCATTCACATTGTTTACAATTCCGGCAATAGGTAAATTTCATAAAATTTAATTATGTTCGGAACAATTATAATATACTAGCTGACCCCAGTAGACGTTGTCCTGCCCATTCTGTTTTGGATATATTGGTTTGTTATTAATTGATATTTCCTTAATAAATGCATACATACCGAGATTCAGGAAAAAATCATCAAAAAAATTAAGGTCAATATAATTTATTTTGATGATTTGTTCCTTACCACTACATCGCCATCTACATACAAGTTAGAACCATATATACAAACTATTATCAAGACAAACTACACGTACGTTTTTAATATCAGTCACATTACTCTGGAAATGCGAATTTTGCAAATAACTTGACCACTCCGCCTTTTATCACGGTGAAAATAATTCTTAAAAACAGTTTACTCCAAACTGAACCAATTATTACATTTTTGGCCCATTCGATCATATCGAGCCCTAACCGCCAAAAAAACTTAACCGACAAAATTATCGATTTTCGTTTTTTGATGAAAATCGATTAAGAAACATAATTCCCATCACCGGTAAAAATTTCGTAGCTGAAAAATGTACCGTTACGAAGAAAAAGACAAAACAAAAATAACTCAAACGACATTTACTTTTTGTTTACAAATTTCCTGACCGCGTAGTGTCGTTTAAGTTAAATTTTCATTCTGAATTTTATTTGAACGGCTTTAAAAAAGTTAGAATTTTTGCATTGATTGTTTGATAATATTTATTAAAATGACATCTGGTGGAAGAAAGGTAACTATGTTTTTGTTGATTATGGAAATTTCGTCGAGTTTGGCCAGATTTGCAATACATACGTGATCTGTCCAATAAGTAACAAATGCAAATCATGTTTGACTGCTTTTCCTAAATATAATTTTTATATCCTACACCCCAATGTGGTCCAGGGTATTATAAGTTTGTGCACTTTTTCTAACACCCAAAATAAGAAGAGATCCATAGTGTATTATACCGATCGACTTGGAATTACTTCCTGAGTCGAATTAACCATTTCCGTCTCTAGATGTATCGTTGTAATCAGTTCTGGTCGTATTTGTGGTCAGATCGTGATGAAATTTAGCAGAATGCTCATTATAGGCTCCATATATTTTTACCTCCCATTTGGCATCTATGCGCTATATAAATCAAATTTTACATGGATCATTGCCAAATTTGACATAAAGTAGTTCATTGGTTCAGGAATGAACACTTTCAAATTTGAAAGAAATCGGTTCAGAATTATATATAGCCCCCGTATATGCTTTCCTTCCGATTTGTTATCAACGTGCCGGAGAAGCTTTATTTTACATCCGCTCAGAAATAACGATATCTTAATTTGATAAAAATCTGTTGAGATTTATATTGCCCCATATATGTTTCAAGTTGGTATCAAAGTGCTGTATAAGGTTTATTTAATATTTATGAAATTTGGCAGAGTGTACTTTAAATATCGACCACAAATATAAAATGTATCTCTCAATGTTGTGAATTTGATTCGTTTTGTATTTATTCTGCTATGAAAATGGTATAGAGTTTTTATTATATTTAATGTTAATGAATTTCCTTTGTTTTGAGCCGTCCACATTTCCAAAATAAATTTAAACAATTAAAAACGTTAAATTCGGCCATGCCGAATCTTACATACCATCCACCAAGGATCGCAGGTGAATGGTTACGGGTACTAATAAACTCATTATACCAAATTTCAGCCCAATTCATTGAATTCGTCGGTTTTTGTGGCGTTTAGAAGTCATATCTAGAGGGACCTTTGTATGGGGGCTATATCAAAACATGGCCCTATGGCTACCGTTGCTTGTGTGAAGGATAACTGGTATAAATAAACCCCAGTTGCCAACGTTCAGCGCGATCAGTTGACATTTGTGTTCTCTATGACGTTAATAAGTAAAATCGGGGAGATGCCATATATGTATAGGGACTATATCCAAAATTGGACCGATATTACCCATTTTCAATCCCAACATACCTGACGATATATGAAGTATATGTATCAAATTTCAGCCACCTAGCTCAAGTATTATAGATTGTATCGTGATTACAACAGACGGAGAGACGGACGGACGAACGTGGCTAAGTAGTCTTACAATTTTACGACGAATGGGGTCTCAGATCAATATTTAGTGGTGTTACAAACGGAATGAAAAAATGAATATACCCCATATTTCTATGCAATTGTGTTTAACTTAACCGACACAAATACATCGCTTCAGCTTGCTACAATGACAGCGAAAAAAAACTTAAGTAACAAAACTCGTACTTTTTTGTTAAAAAATACTAATGCAACGATTAATACTAATTAATTACTCCAAAGAAAGCTTAACTTGAAAAGTTCATGTTAATACCTGCACTGAATATAAAAAAAACTAAAAAAAACCTTCTCCTGAAAAATTCACTTTTTGTTGGTTAAGTTTTTTCGCTGTTAGGGCTCGATATAGTTTATAGCACTTTTAGTAGAAATAAGCGAATTTTAATATAATCCTGTTTTTATATCCCCACTATTACGAACAAGTGTATATATCAGATGTTGCGGGCCAAACTGGAACACATCGATGGTGTGAACTAAGGGATTATTTGGCGGAAATCCGTTTTGGACCATTTTAAGTCATTTTAGCAATGGCCGTCAGCCTGTCCGTCTGTCTGTCTGTCTGGTTGGTGCGCACGATGACTTTTGACAGGATTTACCGATTGACCTCAAATTTGGTATGTGTCAATATTTTTTTCTATCTCAGGTTAAAGATGAACTATGCATGTAGGTCCACTTCTTCGAGTACCTCCCCCGAAGGGTCAAAATTTAGTGAAACATTGATTATCTCATAACTTCTATATTACTACTACGAATCTTTTACAATTCCACACATAGTATTAGTTTTTTGGTCGCTACCATCTTGAGAAAAATGGGCGAAGTTGCCATGCCTCTTTCGGTACCTCCCAAAGCATCCCTCCTAGAATATGATAGCATACATAACGGAAATCTTTCTAAGGTCGACTTCGAGAAAATTTTTGTTTTTGTTATAGCGTTTTATTACAATTTATGTCAATATGTTTTTGTTAATATCTTTTTAAAAATCAATGAAGATACATGGGAATTTCACGTAAATATAGCGTACTTTTAGTAGAATAGTATAGCATATATAAATGAAATATTTGTTAAGTCGACTTAGATTCGGTATGACTAAACTTAACGCCACTTTTACTTGTTTTATACAAATAACTTCCCCAATTTGAATATTTTATATAATTTCTAATTTTCTTTATAATACTGTTTAATGTGATCCACTGTGAGGGCACACACGATTCGGCATGGCCAAACGTAACGTCTCTTTTACTATGTAGTTTACTTTTCATTTGGCTATACATATAGTGTATTTGTCGCCAACTTTCCTTTTGCTTATTACTTTTGCAAAATATGCATATGTTGGACAAATCGTAAAGAAATCACAGGTGTTCAGGGATTTTCATGGCAACAATGTGGGGGGTTTTAGTACTTACGTATTTGGAACATTTCGCATTTGACGCACCGTCAAGAAGACAATGATTAGTGTACCGTTGCCCAGGACACCAACGATGAAGATGAAGGCAAACAACACCGGAACAATGTATGTTTCGGGACGCATAACATACGGCACATATGGGGTTTCGGTGGCATTCATAACAGACCCATTGCCGGAGGTAGCATTTGTGGCCATTGTCGTAGCAGCTGCACTGAGGGAGGCAATGGTGGTGTTGACAAAACTGCCCAAGACACTGGCCACCACTGGTGAGCTGCTGGCACTGCCATTCCAGGCACCAGCTGCTGCTACAGCCGAGCTTGAGTTATAGTTAGGCTGCGAATAATGCAGGTCCTTGTCGCCTGTTAACGACGCGGGGGATGGGGCGGATAATGTGGCAGGGGAATATGTGTTGACCGAATATGTGGCATCTACGAGTGTTTCTGCCAACACTTGCCATGTAGCATTAAGAAGTGTTGCACTCGCTTCCGTACTCCAACTGGCCCTCACATCTGGACTACCAGAAATGGTATCTGGCCCTATGGTCGTTGTTTCGTTGGTCATATTTGTAGTTGTCACCGCTTCTCTTTGGGTGAATTGTGTTGTTGGTTGTCTATTGGATAGTACTTGTGGAAGGGGGATTTTCCCTTCACAAGAAACTCATAACTTTTACAGCCACTGTCGAGAGTTGTTGAGGATTTCCACTGGTGATTCTAAAGGATAATAAATTCAGTATGACACTGTTGTCGAATGTTGTTCTTGCTGTTGTAACTGGTGTGGCAAATTAAATTTTTGGTTTAAATTTAGTTTTGGCCAATATTCGGTAGAACTCGTAACATTCATATATTTTGAATAAATTCTGGAGTTTTTGTAAATTATATTCAATGCATTACTCATTTTTAGTTTCTCTTGTAAATAAATCTTAAAATTTCAGATTCCACATGTTTTTGAATACTCTAACTTCGCATATTTAATATTGTTGTTCAAGCAGATGTTGTGTTTCTAGTTTTTTGTACATTTAGTAAGTACTCATCAAAACATCTGCAAATAAATAAAGTTAAAAGAAATTTAGAAGGCAGGAAAAAACAATTTTAAAAATATGTTTAAGTAAACATTTTATTCTATAAAAATTCTGCAAATAAATAAAGTTAAAAGAAATTCAGAAGGAAAGAAAAAACAATTTTAAAAATATGTTAAAATAAACATTTTTTTCTATAAAAATTATTATATTATTTAAACTTGTTAATATTTATTCCGGTTTTCTTAGAAAATATGTCTTGGGACACACCATATTTTATATTTCCACGTAAAGTTAAGTCTCATAATTGCTTCTGCAATGAATTTCGTCGAAATATATGTTTAATGCCGAAGAACACAATATCCAATGAGAACATTTTAGTTGAGTATATTGATGAGTTGCTAGAACAGCGGTAAATTCTGCTTACTATTTGCCGAACTACGGTCACTGGAAAACTAGTCTAAATTACAAAAAATTTAGACCAATGTTGTTCATTATTCACTCAAAACTTTAATATAGCTGCAGGTTGTTTGGGATTAAATATGGATCGTATTGGCATTCATTTGTTATAACTTCTCTAAGGGGGTCGATTCCAAATGAATTTCTTTAAATCATAAAAAACTTTTTTAAATAAGCTGAAGATTATATTTTATTTTGTGAAGAATTCATCAACATACAAATTAATAAAACAGTTCATATTTTGGTATATACCCCATGTAGAGGTCTCTCTCAAATATGCCTATTAAAGCCATAAAACCTAATTTTCCATACCATTGGCAAACATATTGCTATCAATATAACTAAACTGTGTGTGCAAAATGCACATAAAAATGTATTCTCGAAGAAATTAAATTCGACCCGCTCAATCGAATGGCAGTGACAGTTTTTTCCGGTATTACGTGTTTTCGAGATATTTAGCCACAAAATTCGCTGGGTACATAAAGGTGTTAGTAAATTCAGACACACTTTTAGTAGAGAAAGATACGGAAAAGATGTTCCATGCCAAAGAAGAAAATATGGGAGACTCTTCAGGAAGCATTTCTCCCAAAATAACCAACAGCCCCGCTCATCCCCTTACCACTGAAAATCCCCATTCAAAAATACAGATGTATCAAAAATCGCAGAAATAGATAGATTTTTAGGATGATGTATTTGAAACAAAGATTCCTTGTAAACAATTAAGAAAGTTCAGTCAGGTAAACCGACTTAAGAATCCCCACAGCTTAAGTCCAAAAAAAAAAAATATTCGTAAATTTATTTTTTTGTTATAATTAAATAATTATCTATTTAAATTGCATTTAATAACTTTAAAGTATGTACTGGTATTAAAGTCATAAGCTTTTAAGTTTTGGTGCAAATTGGTCCATTTATGTGGGAGGTACCAAAAGGGGTGTGCCAATAACGCCCACTTTTCTCTGGTATCTGGGTGTTATAAAAGCATTACACTGTACAAAATTCCAAGAATTTGTATGAACTGGTATTAAAGCTATAAGCAGTTAACTCTTGGTGCAAAATGGTCCATTTGTGTGGGAGGTACCAAAAGTGGTATGGGATCTTCGCCAATTTTTCTTGAGGTGTTAGAGACGGATAACCTAATACTAAGTGTGGAAAAGATTCGAGTAAGAAGTATGTAGTGGAAGTATAAAAGAATCAATATTTCACTAAAAGTTAACCTTTTGTGGGGGAGGTTCTAGAAGGAGTGGACCAATATGGCCCATCTTCGAACTTAGCCGGAGATAGAGAAAAATATTACCGCATATCAAATTGGAAGTCAATCTGTTACTCCTTTAGAAAGTTATCGTGCGCACCAGTCAGCAGACAGACACACAGACGGACGGACGGACATTGCTTAAATGACTTAAAATTACACAAATCGCATTTCCGCCAAAATATAATTATATATATATATACAAAAATTGTGTCCGAATTTAATAGCCTCTTCGTTTACCCAGCAAACTTTGTGGCCATATTTCTCGAAAACGCGATGTCACAGGAAAAAACGGCTAATGCTATCGAATGCAAAAGTAATAATTATATGTTCATCATCTCAGACATACTAAACAGTCTTAATGTTATCGATATATATATAAACCGCCTATCACTCAGTGGCCAATAAATGCCATAGAAATGCCAAAGTACAACCACCCTGTAGTATATGCAGGCGACTTTAACAGCCACCCCAGCTTATGACGGCACTACACTAACGAGTTAAGTAGCTTCCCACAAAGTCAGAATCGTCCAGTTGTCACCGAGGAAGTTGTCATATAGTAGAACTTTCGGAAGACAAACTGGAGAATATTTTAAAAACTTATCCATGATGGAATTCGATTTATTCCACCCTTACCAAATAATTATGACCGATTGGTTGGTCTAGTTACTGCTTCTGCAAAAAAGTAATCCCGAGGGCTTTCCGTAAGGAATACATTCCTTATTGGAATGAAGATAGTGATAGGTTGTATAACGAATATCTATTTACAAGGAAAAGGAAAATTCATCATTTTACCGTACCTCGATTCCTGAATAAGAATATTGCCATATCCAAAAAGATAAATACTTGGGAGTTATTTTGGATCAGAAACTGATTTGGAAAGATCATATTGAGGATAGAGTTACCAAGGCCCACAGATGTTGGTCGTTTTGCAGAAGAGCTATAGGTTAAAAATGGGAACTACGTCCAAATATGACACACTGGCTTTACATGAGCGTGATTAGACCAATAATAATCTACGCCTCTGTAGTGTGGTGGACATCAATGGACAGAAAGTACAACGTAATACCATTGCAAAATGTGTATATGCTGTCCACTCATAAGCGGGGCAATTAGAACCGCACCAACAAGAGCGTTGGACACTATACTGCACATCCAACCAATAGATATCCGTATAAAGTATGAGGCAGCCCTCACAGCAAGACGTCTACAAGTGGATAATGGATAAATCGAGATAAATCGAGTAATACCACAAAGCATAAAAATTTGCCAACATCTTCACAGATTACCAAATAGCGATCAAAGCAATAACATCGGAAAAGGTCAAATCCAGAACAGTGTTAGACTGTAAAAGAAAGATAAATAATTACTCAGTCCATGGTCAACTGCGTATTTTCTGGGTACCGGGACACAACGGAGTGATTGGAAATGAACGAGCAAACAGCTTGGCTTCAAAGGGCAGAGAACTTCGAGTAATAAACTTGGAAAATTGGAAATCCTTCGAAGCCACGAAAAATGAGTTGAAGCACTGGGCAGTGATGGCTCACAAAACTGTGTGGAATAGAGCAACTGCAAAGATACGGTGGGGTAACCGACCGAGTGGACTATATACCAACTATGTACACCTTCGAGAGAAATTACATCACCAGAGATGAATGTGTTGGCAGAATACCAGGCAATAGAAACAATCTCAACTTTTACACGGATGGTTCGAAGCTTGATGAAAAGGTTGGCTTCGGAGCACACTGTGAAGAACTTAATTTGGATATAGCTCACAAACTACCAGATACCTGCAGTGTCTACCAAGCCGAAATAATGGCAATATGGGAAGTAGCCAGGTCGATGAGTCGCAACATAGTAACCAACACTGGTGTTGTCATTTACTCGGACAGCCAGGCTGCCACCAATTCTCTAGAGGCAACATCCCTAAATTCACAAACAGCCCTCGACTGCCGCAGATCTCTTAACGAGATGGCTGAGCAGTTTAATATACACCTCATATGGGTGCCTGGGCATAGGGACATCCCGGGGAACTGCAAAGCCGATGAACTTGCTAGGAAAGGGATGACATTACAAATCTCGAAGAATTTTCACATATTGGTGAGCCACTATCCACGTGCTCTGGCTTAGGCGAGAGGCAATCAGGCAGTCCAACGAAAGATGGACAGAAATCGGCACCTGCAGGGTAGCTAGACAAATCTGGCCAAGGTATGACCTGAGATGATCAAAATATCTCCTCGCACTAGAGAGGCAAAGATTGTCTACGTTAGTATCAGTTCTTACGGGACACTGCTTGATCGGCGAACACGCCAAAAGATTGGGTATTGACTCTAATGACTTCTGCAGAAGCTGTGGAGATGAGGAAAAAGTGGAGAGCATTGAGCACTTGCTATGCGACTGCCCCGCTCTGAGTAAACGACGACTGGACATACTGGGGTCGGCTTTTCTAGCCTAACAGATCTTTCCAGTACCGATATTCGTACTATCGACAAATTGTATATCAAACAGGTTGGTTTCGATGAGGGGCATTTCAGCCCGTGGTAACACTAGGGACCTAAACTGGTCTATGTGAACTTGTATAAAAAAATACGGCTGCCACCCTAACCTAACCTGACCTAATCATACGAGGGTTGCTATTTATATTTCGGTCCTGGCAATGCTGGTGTTGCCAGATAGAACCTTCAATGGAAAGTACACGGTGGCTGATGAATATTGCTACATTAAGAAACTCAAATAACTTTTTTTCAGTGTATGTAATTCAGTTTTCTTTTATTCGTGTTAAAGCTCATTAAATTTAATTAAATATAGCTTAATTTGTTTTAAAAACAATGGAATTTAAATGCCCCCCTTGCTCGTAGATGCATGTGCGGCATCTTACCAAAAATTTGTTCATTACTGCTTGGAGAGTTGAGATGGGAATAGCCGCAATTGTTTCTCGAATGGATTGCTTTAGTTCATTCAAATTTGTTGGTTTTGCTTTGTAGACTTCCTGTTTGCAATAACCCCACAAGAAAAAGTCAGATGCAGTAAGGTCAGGCGACCTGGGGGGCCAACGGAATGTGGAGTTTCTGGATATCAGCTTATTAGGAATTTTTCGCCGCAATTCTTTCATAACAGGCCGGGCTATGTGGGGAGTTGCACCATCTTGCTGAAACCACACAGAGTTGAAAGAAATTCTCATTCGGCGTAATTCTGGATAGAAAAACTCTCTCAACATGCTCAAGTAACGGCCTCCAGTAACTGTAACGGTGTGACCGTTTTCTTCGAAGAAGTAGGGCCCGACAATGCAGCGTGATGAAACTGCACATCACACTGTGACACGAAGTGGATGCAATTCCGTCTCATGGAGTATCTGTGGGTTGGAAGCACTCCATATTCGACCATTTTGTTTGTTTATGTTGCCGTTTAAATCGAAATGGGCCTCGTCAGACATGAAAAGACAGTTCAACATGTTTCCGTCCTCTTCCACCATTTGAAGCATCTTCTGGCAAAATTCCAAGCGAATCGGGAAGTCTGCTGAGTTCACTTTGTTGGCCATTTGAATTTTATATGGGAATAACTCCAAATCTTTGTGCATAATTGACTGCAATGACTGTCTGCTTATACCCATTTGAGCAGATAAGGTTCTTGTCGAAACTCTTGGATTGTTTTGTATGGCATCAGCTACAGCAGCGATTGTTTCCTCCATCCGAACTGAAGGGTTTCGATGGTAAGGTCTTCTGTTGACTGTCCCATGCTCGGAAAAATTGTTAACGAGTCTTTTTATGGTCCATCTGCTCGGAGGATTGCCGCCAAACGTGCCCCTATACTCTCTTTGAACCGAAACTACGGACTTCAGTGCGTAATAGCGGCGGACAATCCAAATTCTTGTTTTAGTGCCCCAGTTATCCATTTTTGTTAAATCTAAAAATCAATCTGCAAAATAAAAAAAAATGAACCAGATTCATTAAATAGAAAAAAAAGTTATAAATTTTTTTTTGGTAGCAGCTTTCATCAGCCACCCTGTATAACATTTTTTAGCATAACTTCACTTAGACCGTTTTGCCATTTGAGCGCGAATTGTTTTGGTTACAGTGTGTTGAAAATTCACCTCCAAAACAAGGGTTTTGAACGCTTCAACAGCTGCTTCAGGGATCGAAAAACGTTGACCAAGCAGTTTTGTCTTAAGAAGAAGTCATTGGGTGTCAAATCAGGGCTGTACGGCGGATGTCCCATCAATTCGACGTTTTGGCCGGTCAAAATGGCGCTTGTTTGAGTCGATGTGTGAGAGCTCGCATTGTCATGGTGCACAATGATTCGTCTTCTCTTGTTCGTTTTTCGAAGTTCTCGGTAGACGTCAGGCAAACAAATTGTGGTGTACCACTCAGAATTTACCGTCCTACATTGCTCAAGCGGAACTGTCGCCACATGACCAGTTTTGCCGAAGAAACAGGCGACCACTTGCTTCGAAGTGCTTCTTCCACGAAAAACTTTCGTTAGATTTGGCTCGTCTTCGAAGACCCACACAGTCGATTGCTGTTTTGTTTCGGGCTCATACGCATAGATGCAAGATTCGTCATCTGTGACGATCTTATAAACGTCTTTTGAAGCACCTCGATTAAAGTTCATCGATGCACACTTGTGATAATCCACGTCGAAAGTTGTGAAAAATGATCGCACGAAAATGTTCACGAGTTAGTTAAATTTTTTTGCCAAATTGATTTTTTCAAGTCACTGTAAACAACACAAATGATGGTCGTACGTCAAAACGTTCTGAGTACGTTTATGCTAAAAAATGTCAGATGGCGCCAGGCAACACTTAGTGTTGCCTAGGCCGGAAATATATATAGCAACCCTCATATAAATCGTCGAAACTTGTAGTTGGCGTCGCTGAAAAAATTATTCGTCGCGAAAAAATACTATGAGTACTTTTTCACAGTTTTTATGAGAATTCTGCAGATTTCGAGTTATTACATAATTTCTGTATTTTCCTACTCACATAATATACGAGTATTATCTAATGATTGATTGATTTTTCATAAAAATATTGAAAGGAGAGCCAAAGAAATTTTTCGCGAGAAAATTTTTTCTCAAAGACAGCAACTAAAACTGTCGACGAATTGTATGACGTTAGACATATGGTTAGATTTGATTGGAATTTTTCAGTAGTAAGGGGGTGAGAAGAATGCACGTCTGATCTGCGAAATAATTCCCCAGAGGTTTCCCATTTTTTCGATCTTTGGACGGAAGAGTGCATTCCCAAGTCTTCCACTTCAAAATCACCACCGAAATAAATCTCAGATTTTCAAACAATCTTTGTGGTCAAAAATCGAGAAAACAAGAGCTAACATAGAAAACGGCTAATACCACTGGATTCAACATGGTCGAAATAGGTATATCCACAAGGCAACCTTTCTGTTGCATTATCAAAGTGTGCATTTTGATCACAGTGTTATTAATCGTCGTTTGTTTTGGTATAGCTCCCATACAAATGTGCCTCTTGATTCGACTTCTTAATGCAACAAACATTTCAACGAATTGGTCTGAAATTGCTTAATATATGTTTGTACCTGAAACCATTTGCTTGCGATATATATAAAATAAAATTCGGTTTGCCCGAACTTAAATTGATTTACGTAAATTTATCTTATTTTTAATAAAATTATCTCAGTCTTAGTTTAAAAACAATATTTCCGGAGTCGGAGTCCCTACAACAATTGAGCTAGATGACTGACATTTGGTATAGATACTTCTTATAGCTGCAGGTAACTTGGGATTGAAAATTGGCAATTTCGGTCTATTTTTTTGATATATAGCATCTCCCCGATTTGACTTCTTAATGTCACAAAGACCACTAATGTCAAATGATCGGGCTGAAAAATGTTAACTGGAGTTTATTTATACATCCTTCACACCAATAACGATAATCATAGATCCATGATTAGATATAGCCCCCATACAGAGGTCCCTCTAGATTTAACTACGAACGCCACAAAAACCTCAAATTTCAACGAATTTGTCTGCAATTTGGTATAATGAGTTTGTTTTTTCCCAAAACCATTCACATACGATCCATGGTGGAAGGTATATAAGATTCGGCATGACCCACCTTTATCTCTCTTTACTTGTTCTACGAGTAATTGGGACATTGACGTGTAAAAGTAATTTCAATTTATTTATTGAAATTTACTATAATGAGTTTATTTTACTATTTTTTATACCCTACACCACACTGTGGTACAGGGTATTATAAATTTGTTTCACGGCAGATGTTTGTAACACCTGAAAATAACACAGCTAGACCCACCTTAAAGTATACCGATCGACTCAGAATCACTAGCTGAGTCGATTTAACCATGTCTGTCCGTCCGTCCGTCTGTCCATGTAAAGTTGTTCGTCGACTACAGGTCGCAATTTCACTCCGATCGTTCTGAAATTTTGCAGTTTACAGTATTTCGCAGATGTTAAGATCCCTATTGAATTTGGTTGAAATCGGTTCAGATTTAGATATAGCTTCCATATATATCTTTCGTCCGATTTGGCCCTTTAGTCCTATAGATGCTGTATTTTACATCCAATCATTTTGTAATTTAGAATGGTAGAGTTTCCTGATCCATGAACCAACACTACCGAATTTGAAGAAAATCGGTTAAGATTTAGCTATAGCTCCTATATATGTTTCGTCCGATTCGGCCCTTTAGTTCTATAGAAGCTGTATTTTACATCCAATCGTTTTGAAATTTAGAATGGTAGAGTTTCTTGATCCATGAACCAACATTGCCGAATTTGAAGAAAACCGGTTAATATTTAGATATAGCTCCCATGCATATCTTTCGTCCGATTTGACCCTTTAGTCTTATAGATGCTGTAGTTTACATCCAATCGTTTTGATATTTAGAATGGTAGAGTTTCTTGATCCATGGACTAACATTGCCGAATTTGAAGAAAATTTATACATGAATTACAAAATTTATATTGCAGAGTTATTCATTATTACGAGAGTGGTGTAGGGTATTAAAAAGTCGGCCCCGCCCGACTTTAGCCTTTCCTTACTGGTTTATTTATGCGTATAAGTAATTCAATAATTAAGATTATATTGATCATTCATCACATGGAACAATTAGTCGCGCTGATTTGTTTTGTGAGTAGACTGACAAAAAATTAACTGTCAAATCTAATATTTATATTATAACTGTATTGGCTCTGAGCAAAAAACCCATCTCTGTAATTCGAATTGTATATCAGATTTAAACATAATCTCAATTAATCGTCCACATATCAATATATCTATATGAGGGCATTTAGTGCTAGGATGGCTAATTTTAAGGTACTTTGCAATATTAAATTTTAAATATTCAAATCTAACTTCAGTTAAAATTTCATATTAATCCGATAACCCAATCAAAAGTTATTTACAAAACAGTAGTAGCTAATCGATTTGCAATTTAAAGTAATTACATATAAATTTCATAAAACTTTTATCGCCTTTCCTGAAAACGATTCTTTTTTATTACGCATATCTCGGAAAGGAAGAGTCGAGATAATCCCTGAATTTTTGTCCAATTATTGTACAATAGATTGGCTTCATGTGTGGAGACAAAAACCAATTGGCGATATTCAAGGCTAATATGAAAATTTGGTTTGTCTTATTTATCCCACAATACTTTTTATCCACATTTCTTATTTATTTTGTATTTATTTATTAGTATTTATTTATTTATTTATCAATCAAAATATACTCTAAAATTAATAAGAAAGTTTCAGTCGGGTAAACTGACTAAGGTATACCCTCACTTTGTGAGTACTGCAATATGAAATATTACACGAATTAATCTGTCAAATTGTATGGGAGTACCAGAGTGAGTTTAACAAATACTACTATTTTTTGCTAAACAGTAGATACTTCAAATATATTGCACTGTACAGAATTGTAAGCGTTTATGTGCACTGGTATATTAAAGTTATGATCTATTCTATTTTGGTATGATTTGGTCATTATTTGCAGGAGGTACCAAAAGGAGCGTGTTGATAACCCCCATTTTTCATTGGGCTATATGTAAAAATATTGTACTGTGCAACACGCTATAAGCTCTTAACTTTTTGTATAAATTTGTGTGGGAGGTACCAAAAGGGGCTTGGCAATAACCCTCATTTTTCACAGGACTGTAAGGTACTATAAAAGCATTACACTGTACAAAATTTCAAGTATTTTTATGCTCTGGTATTAAAGTTATAAGCTGTTAAATTTTTGTGAAAAATGGTCCATTTGTGTGGAAGGTACCAAAAGGGGCGTGCCAACTTCGTCCAGTTTTCTCGAGGTCATAGTGACTAATAAACTAATATTGTGTGTAGAATTTCCGAAGATTCACTACATTTTAACCCTTTGTGTGGGGGGTACTAGAAGGAGTGGACCAATATGGCCCATCTTCGAACTTAGCCGGAGATAGTTGAACGTACAACTTTTAAGCAAGTTGTACGTTCAATATTGGTCTGATTTTTTTTCTTCGCCTTTCCTTTGGAAAGCCATGAATGATGAATTTCAATGACGAACTGTTCGGAAAATATGCGTTTTGTTAAATTTTTGTTTGCATTTGATACGAAATATTTGCGCACACTCAAAATAATTGTTGTATTTTTTCGACTTGGAATTTTTATTTCCCCCAGAATTTCAATAATATAATAGAAAACTGTACAAAAGTACCAAATTCTTGAGAATGAGAGCTCTTGGGATTTGTTATAACGCCTCTTCAAAAAAATACGGTTTCTATTGCTATTACATGTAAAACCGTGATATATGTATATAGGAGCCACATCTAAACCTGGACAGATTTTCTTCAAATTTGGCATGGATTATTGTCGGCAAAACAACTTTTCTGTATCGAATTTCGTAAAGATTTGAGGTTAAATATGGCTTCTACACCGTGTAGATGTCAAATTGGGATGCACATATATATGGGATATATATACATAGAAATCTGAACGAATATTTATGAAATTGGCAGATGTAATTACTGCATTATAAATTTCCTGTGCTAAATTTAATAAAGATCTGCCCGAAAATAATACTTATTTATATACCGCTTAAATGCGAAATCGGTAGGAACATATATATGGGAGTTAAATCTAAATCTTAATCAATTATGTCCAAAATCAATAGGGTTCGTCCTTGGTGCAAGAAATTAGTCTGTACCAATTTTCATCAAGACCGGAGTTAAATTGCTACCTCTTCTTTGAAAAATTTAAAAAATCTGATAAAAATTAAAATAACTATAAATGTCTAATAATAATTTTCGGGGAAAAGTAATTGCCTATTTTCGAAATTTACATAAGACAAATTAAATGCTCATATAAGCTTTGAACATCGGCAACTTTTTTTTGAAACCGCTCTATTGTAAAATTCATATCCTCATGTACAATAAAAATTCATATCAAAAATACTTTAATATTATTCTAATGTTGCGCATATCGCCAGATGTTGGACATGTATGTACATTAGTATTTGTCGAAAAAAAGTTGAGGCGGACACTCCCTGCGTTTAAAGATTATTCAAAGACAATTGAGAACAACACTTTTTTTAAAGCTTTCAAAATAGGTCATCCTACAGCACTTATAAATCATTTTCTTCTTGAGCGTTATGATATAAAGGCATCACATGGTTATAGGAAACGAAATACACATAGTCAACAGTCAAAATTGACTTCAGAGTCAAAAGTAATGAAATAGCAAAATGGATCCATTGAACAAGATATGTGTTTCGTTTCCATGGGAAGCCAATTGACAACACAGCAAAAGAAATGATTTATAGGAGAAGTAGGGTGACTTACTTCTTTTTTTGAAACCTCCATATCTTTTTGTTTGTGAATAAAAATAAATGGTGTTAAGGTAAAAGATTCATTGCTTTTAGGATTCTTCGCGGCCGTAATGAGAAATAGGCATCATATGGATGTGGAAAACGAAATACAGGGAGTTAACAGTCAATATTGACTACGGAGTCAAAAGTGAACAAAGAGAAAAATGGAGCCATTGAAAACCCATGAACAACGGTATGCGGTTTGTTTCGATAGAATGCCAATTAACACCGCTGTAAATAAAAACTATTTGGGATGCAAGAATCAAAAAAAAAAATGTTGTTGTTCTAAAATTGTCTTTGAATAATCTTTAAACGAAAACACCGTTCGCCTCAACTTTTCTATGTGTGCGGGGACCGACCCCTACTAATGTACATATAAACAACACAGTTTTTGCTGCTCTTCCAAATGGATTATTTTGTTAGTTTTCACTGGCAATTTATGCTGGTATATAAAATATAAAACAATGATTAGTCATACTTTATTTTGTGCATTTTGTTTGTTATACAAATTTAATGATTTTTTGTATTCATGGATATTACAAAAATTAGTAATGTGTGTAATTGAAACAATTTTAAAATTGTAATAATACAAAAATGTTTATCCCTTTCACATTATGATGATGGGGGTATTATAAATTTATGATTCCTTTTGCAGCTGTTACCTCATATTCTTTATCAATCTAAACTTCTACGACGATGTAGCCATGTCGGTTTTCACGTCCCTTGAAATTCCGCTTCATTAGAAAGTTCAGTGAACCATTTGAACGATTAATTGACCTCATCTGTTCGCACTTGTATATAGCCTCATACAATGGTCACTACTGATTTAATTTCTTACCAATATGATGCCTCAACAAATCCCTACCTATTAGGCAGAAATTTAACAGTATGTATTATACTCAACCATATGTATTATACTCGTACTCGTAACCTTTACATAATACACCCTATCGAATCTAAAGGATAATAAATTCAACATAAAATGCTTTGAAGATTTTGTTGTTGTCGTTGCTATAGCTGATGTTTTAAAATAAATTCTTTGTTTACATTTGGTTTTGGGAAATATTCGATAGAACTCGTAACGTTCTTGTGTTGTGAATAACTTATGGGATTTTGAAATTAAATAAAACCTAAAATTCCAGATTACAAATATTTGTGAATATAACATTTTCTCTCATTTAACGTTGTTGTTCATGCAAATGTTACGCTTATAGATTTTCATGAATTTATTATGTAGTTCTCATCAAAGCATCGGCATATAAATAAAGTTGAAAGGAATTCAGAAGATGGAAATACAATTTTAAAAATATGTTTAGGTTAGCTTTTCCATGTTATATAAAACCAGTAAGGAAAGGCAGAAAGTCGGGCGGGGCCGACTATATAATACCCTACACCTCCCTAACAATGCGATAAGGGTTATTGCGATAATAATTGTGAATAATTGGTAAATGGGTAAGAACATATATATGCGGATATATCTAATTCTGAACCGATAATCGCTAAATTAAGCAATATTCGTTCCTAAATTGAGAAACATCTTTCTGGAGAATTTTGTAATGATCGGAAGTAAAGTACAACTTCTATAGAGCTTTGTAAACAAATCAGGAGGAACATATATATGGAGCTTATATATAAATCTGAATCGATTTTCCCTGAATACTCATTCATGTAAAATAGAAACCTCTTTCTGTCGAATTTCGTACTGATCGGATATAAAATACAGTCTATACAGCGCTTGAATGTCAAATCGGTGCTAACATATATATGGGGGCTATATCTAAATCTGAATCGATTTTCTCCAAATTTGGCAGTATTCCTTCGTGTAATAAGAAACCTCTTTCTGCCGAATATCGCTGTGATCGGATATAAAATACAGTTTCTACAGCTATTGAATTTCAAATCGGGGGTAACATATATATGGGGGCTATATCTAAATCTGAACCGATTTTCTCCGAATTTGGCAGTATTCCTTCTTGTAATAAGAAACCTCTTTCTGTCGAATTTCGTACTGATTGGATATAAAATACAGTTTCTACAGCGCTTACATGTCAAATCGGGTGCAACATATATATGGGAGCTATATGTAAATCTGAACCGATTTTAACCAAATTCAATAGGGATCGTCCTTGGGCCTAAAAAAAGATATGTGCAAATTTTCGTTGAGATCGGACCATAATTGCGACCTGTACTTTGATTACAAGAATACGTCTACAGACAGACGGACAGACAGACAGACGGACAGACAGACAGACAGACGGACATGGCTAAATCGACTCAGAAAGTGATTACAAGTCGATCGGTATAATAAACAATGGGTCTATCTCTTCTCCTTTTGGGTGTTACAAACAAATGCACAAAGTCATAATACCCTGTACCACAGTGTGGGGTAGGGTATAAAAACTGCTACATCTATGTTGGTTACTTTCAAATATTTTTTCGTACATTTTTCTATCAATACCTCGCTATTCTCACTGATATGCCGGGCACACCTTCAATCTGCTACGATGGAGGATGGCATCAGTGGAGAGTAAAGCTCTTAGGTTTCGGTGATTCTAGACCTGTTTAAGGCTGCTCTGAGTCGAGTGAGAAAAAAGTGTTCATTTGTTGCATAGTGTTATTATTGAGGTCTCTGAGGTCACTTCATCGATCTGTTACACTGTTGGCTCGCAGCATCTGATATATACTCGTACCTTCGTTCACAATAAAACCTAATTATGTTGAAATTCTCTTATTTGTACCAAAAGTGATATTGTATATCTACAATTATCCATAGATTTTTCAAAAATCCAATGTGTCCTTCGTATGGATTCTAGCTTTTAAAATTTGGAACAAACAATTTTTTGCGAATTATTTTCTAAAAACGATTTTTTGAAAAAAAAATTATTTTTTCTAATTATTCGAACGGCATTTACTAAACTTTTGTTTCCACTTGAAAATGTCATTACTAATATCTGTAGTCCCCATAATTTTAATTTGGAGTGTATACCGGCTTTATCAAGGATATACTACATATAGGGTGATCTAAGTAGAGATACTTTTTTCAATAGCTTTTTATTGCGAGATCACATGTGAGTCGTGTCATGCTGTCATGTTATTTTTGTTAAGTATTGTTTGGCATTTCATCATGGAAAGACTTACGCCTGAACAACTTTTACAAGTTATTCAGTTTTATTATCAAAATAATCGTTTGCCAATTGTGCTAAGTCCATTTTTTTTTAAATCCAAAAAAAGCACTTTCCAGTCGACCCACGACCTTGACACCCATGAGCAATATTTTACCTCTCGTTAGGGGCTATCCTTTTGCCATTGACCGATTCCCGACCCGACGTACCGGAATCATCGGTCCATATTTCTTCAAAAGTGGTGCCGGTGAGAAGTAACCGTCAATGGGCTTAAATGTCAAATCGGTAGGTACTCATATATGTGAGCTATATCTAAATCTGAACCGATTTTGATGAAATTTTGCCGAGGTAATTATTGTCTTATAGAACATTCCTGTGTTAAACTTCAGAAAGACCTGCGGAAAAATAAAGCTTATACACCGCTTAAATCGGTAGATACATATTTCTGGGAGCTATATCTAAATCTGAACCGATTTTGCCCAATATCAATAGGTTTCGTCCTTGGTGCAAGAAATAGTACCAACATTCATCAATATCGGAGTTAAATTGCGACCTGTACCTTGCGTACAAGCTTAAGATGGACGGACGGACGGACAGACATGGTTAGATCGATTCTGCTAGTGATTCGAGTAAGTCGATCGGTATACTTTAAGGTGGGTCTGGTTTCAATATTTTGGGTCGTTGCAAACATCTGGTCAAAGTATACTTATAATACCCTGTACCACAGAGTGGTATAGGCCGTGGAAGAAAAAGATAATTGAAAAAAAACATTAAAAATTACCTCATACGGGAAAACTGTGGAAATTGATACACTTGGAAACCTGATAAAATTTAAAATAACTATAAATGTGTAATGGTAATTTTCGGGGAAAAGAAAATACCTATTTTCGGAATGTACATAAAACAAACCATATGCTCATATAAGCTTTGAACATCGGCAATTTTTTTTGAAGCCGCTCTATTGTACAATCCATATCCTCATGTACAATAAAAATTCATATCAAAAGAACTTTAATATCATTCAAATGTTGCGCATATCGCCAGATGTTGGACATGTACATTAGTATTGGTCGAAAAAAAGTTGAGGCGGACACTGCGTTTAAAGATTATTCAAAGACAATTGACACAGTCAAAATTGACTTCAGAGTCAAAAGTAATCAAAGAGCAAAATGGAGCCATTGACAAACCATGTACAACGGTATGAGTTTCGTTTCCATGGGAAGCCAATTGACAACACAGCACAACAAATGAATTATAGGAGGAGTAGCGTCACCTACTTCTTTTTTTGAAACCTCCATAACTTTTTTGTTTGTGAATAAAAATAAATGGCGATAAGGCAAATAAAAATAAAAGGATTCATATGGACTTCTGAGTCAAAAGAGATCACATGGAAAAAGGAAGACAATGACAAACCAAGAACAACGGTATGAGGTTTGTTTCGATTGAATACCAAATAACAGCGCTGTAAATAAAAACTGCGCCGTCCGTAGGGTGTACCGATCAAAAATATTGTTATTGTTCTAAAATTGTCTTTGAATAATCTTTAAACGAGTCAACTTTGTTTTGTGTGTGGGGACCGACCCATACTAATGTACATATAAATCCGAGAATGTGAAAACCACACAGTTTTTGGTGCTCTTCCAAATGGATTATTTTGTTAGTTTTCACTTGCAATTTATTTTCGTAAATCAAATGTAAAACAATGATTAGTTATGGTGATTAGTCATACTTTATTTCGTGCATTTTGTTTGCTATACAAATTTAATGATTTTTTTTTGTATTCATGGATTTTTCAAAAATTAGTAATGTGAATTATTGTAATAATTTTCACATTAGGATGATGATGCTATTATAAATTTATCTTTTTTTTGCAGCACTATAAAATATTGAACTGATACCCTATGAAGTATATATATTCTTTACCACTCTAAAATTCTACGACGGTATAGCCATGTCAGTTTACACATCCATTGAAATTCCGCTACATTACAAAGTTCAGTGTAGCATTTGAACGATTAATTGACCTCATCTCTTCGCATTTTCTTCAATCTGATCATTCGTCTTTAGACATATGTATTATACTCGTAACATTTACATAATACACCCTATCGATTCTAAAGGATAATAAATTCAACATAAAATTCTTTGTAGATTTTGTTGTTGTCGTTGCTGTAGCTGATTTTTTTAAATAAATTCTTGGTTTACATTTGGTTTTGTGTAATATTCGATAGAACTCGTAACGTTCTTGCATTGTGAATAACTTCTGGAGTTTTGTAATTAACATTCATTGCAATACACAGTTTCATTTTCTATTGTAAATAAAACCTAAAATTCCAGATTACAAATATTTGTGAATATAACATTTTCTCTCATTTAATGTTGCTGTTCATGCAAATATTACAAATCATCGGAAAATAAATAAAGTTGAAAGGAATTCAGAAGATGGAAACACAATTTTAAAAATATGTGTAGGTAAACGTTTCCATGCAACATAAAAAAACCTGATATATCTATATATCTTCGTACAGTTTTCTATCAATACCTCGCTATCCTCAATGATATGCCGGGCACACCTCCAATCTGCAACGATGTACGATGGCATCAGTGGTGAGTAAAGCTCGTAGCTTTCGGTGATTCTAGATCAGTGGAAATATTTAAGGCTGAGTCGAGTGGGTGAGATCTCGTAGGGCGCACAGTTGGATGTTGTCAAAAAAAGATACCAAGTTACCCGAGAGACCTCATCTGGGTTACAGAAGAACCATGGCTTACATACTTGACATTATTAAAAATTCCAATCTTGGTCTGTCGACCCATAATTAATAATGGTAAAAAACAACAGGTCTATTTGATCTTTAATGCTTGTATCCAGGAAAACAAGGATACAAAATTCCTGTCGGGGAACCAAAATGCTTACAACAAGGGAAATTCTACGATATCTACCCTGCACGAATTTGTGGGCACTACCGAATCGTCCCTACATTTTAAGATATTCAGTGTGGTGGCATTTCTTGACATAGAAAGTGATTCTACTAACATTCACTTAGATGCGGTAATTGCGGTGCTGTCACATCGATTGATTAGACTAATTCAAATTCTGCTCAACCGAAGACGCATAACAACAATCCTTGGGTCCACAACTCTAACAAGGTTTGTAAACAGAGGGACCCCGTAAGAAGGAGTACTGTCTCCACTAATATGGAACCTATCGAACGATGAGGCAATCGCAGTTGGTGGCAAATTCGAAAACGTCCTCAGAGACATCCTACATGTGGCTCTGAACAAGTTGGCTAGGTGGGCCAGAAGCAACGGTTTGGGCGTTAACCCAAACAATACAGAATTGGTTCTCCTTACTAGGATGACTGCCGCAGATTTTTTGACGAGATGGTTGAGCAGTTCATCATACACCTCATATGGGTGCCTGGATATAGAAATATCCCGGGGAACTACAAAGCCGCAAACTGGCAGAGGCAAGAGCAATTAGGAAAAAATTACAAAAGTTACTATTTATTGAAAATATAAATTGATATGGTACATCAGACCGAATTTTTCTTGTTGAGTATATTGTATAGAAAATTTTTTCATCACATAGCAAATATTGTTCTTGCCAATACATAAAAGGTGATCGGTATAGATTCTGCTTCGATATTCACAAAATATAGGACAGGGACGGATACAAATTTAAAAATTCGAATTTCTTATGCGAATATCTCGGGAACTGTATGAGATAACTCGTATGTGTATAAAGTCTATTTAGACCTCGCTTAGTAGAATGCACACACAAATTTGAGGCTCTGACACTAAAGCCCTGTACTGACACTGAGACGCCACCTTTAGCACTAAAACAACTGGTAGGATCGGCAAACAGAAAAAAGAAATACCTGATCGTATGTATGATAGTGATGTCACACACATCAACATATGTGGGGATGTACCGTAATCTACAAAAGGAAGCGAATTACTTATAGAATACATTAAAAGTATAATCTTGTGAATAACAGAGGACATTAACTTACTTTCGTCACTAGGAACAGACAAGAGCTCCTCGGTGTCAACCTTGTCTCCCAGAATTTAAGCTGTAACATTACTGAGTGGAGAGTTTTAGACCTTAATATCTTTGCTGACCCAAGATATATTAGTTTTCGCATAAATTGAAAGAATCAAAACGACGTCTTACCAGACAATATTAGGAAGGCAGATTGGGAAAAATTTAGAGACATGTTCAACAAGTCTATTCCAAAAAAGCCTGGTCTTAGTTCTTGGACTACGTCCAGTAGCGGCTAAAAAAAGTTTGGGAGTGTTCTTAGATACTTCCTACCTCAGATCGTTCATAAAACAGCAGGATGGATTTGTTATAATGGTCTTGGTGTGAACCCGAGCACTACAGAACTAGTTTCTGTCACCAGGCGAAATTCCCTGAATTCTCTGAAAGTGCAAATACATATTTAGGTATTTTACTAGACAGGAATTTAAACTTTAAGCCCAAACATTCTGAAAAAGTCAAAGAAGACTGTGGTAGCGATAGATTTTTAATTTTCTAAAGTAATCAAATTGTTTAAACGGAAGGTGCTAGTACAAACGAATGTTTTCCTTGCGTTCCTGTGGTAGCACAATGGATTACAAAGTCTGCTCGAGCGTGTCATACGTGCTGCCACTCTTAACCTAAACCTATGCACTCAGGGTATAGTGTATCAACCTACTAACAAAGGTTCAAAGAACAGCCTGCCTGAGCATAATCGGAGCCTTAAGGACTACAGCGACCGAGTCTCTACAAACCCTACTCTATATACTGCCGATTAATATTGTAGCGAGAGAAGTTGCCACCAAAGCGGCAATAAGATTAAACTGCCTATCAATGTGGAGGTACAAAAACTACGATCACATGAGGATATCAAAGTGTAGTGTTATGGTAAATGACCGAGTGGACTATATACCAGCGGTGTAAACCTTCGAGAGAAATTACATCACTATGATTCCCGCCAGAGATGAATGGGTTGGAAGAATACCAGGTAATAGGAACCATCTCCACTTTTACACGGATGGTTCGAAGCTTGATGAAAAGGTTGGCTTCGGAGTACACTGTGCAGAGCTTAGATTGGATATAGCTCAGTGGCTGAGTCGCAACATAGTAACCAACACTGGCGATGTAATTTACTCGGACAGCCAGGCTGCCATCAATTCTCTGGAGGCAACATCCCTAAATTCACAAACAGCCCTCGACTGCCGCAAATCTCTTAACGAGATGGCTGAGCAGTTTAATATACACCTCATATAGGTGCCTGGGCATAGGGATATCCCGGGGATCTGCAAAGCCGATGAACTTGCTAGGAAAGAGACGACATTACAAATTCTCGAAGAATTTGCATATATTGGCTTAGGCAAGAGGCAATCAGGCAGTCCAACGAAAGATGGACAGAAATCGGCACCTGCAGAGTAGCTAGACAAATCTGACCAAGGTATGACCTGAGAAGATCAAAATATCTCCTCGCACTAGAGAGGCAAAGATTGTCTATGTTAGTATCAGTTCTGACGGGACACTGGTTGTTCAGCGAACACGCCAAAAGATTGGGTATTGACTCTAATGACTTCTGCAGAAGCTGTGGAGATGAGGAAGAAGTGGAGAGCATTGAGCACTTGCTATGCGACTGCCCCGCTCTGAGTAAACGACGACTGGACATACTGGGGTCGGCTTTTCTAGGCAGCCTAACAGACCTTCCAGTACCGATATTCGTACTATCGACAAATTTGTATATCAGACAGGTTGGTTTCGATGAGGGGCATTTCAGCCCATGGTAACACTAGGGACCTAAACTGGTATGTGAGCTTGTATAAAAAATACGGCTGCCACCCTAACCTAAACCTAAGCCTAAAGGGTGTAGTGTATAAACAACGGCTTCCCATTCCTTTCAAACATACAGCTACCCACAACCATGTAAAAAATCTTGATGCAACCCTTCACACAAAAAAATCTTTCTTAATTAACAAATAAAATAAAATTTGATTAAATTGTATATTTTTCCTCGAAAATTTATTATCTGGAAAATTTCGTTGAAATTGCATTTTTATTAAAACATTTCGTTGAAATTGCCTTTTTCTGAAAAATTACATTAAAATTTCATTTCTATAAAAAAATACATTGAAATTGAATTTTTCTTGAAAATTCAATGAAAATTACAATTTTATTGAAAATTAAATTTGTCAACAAAATTCTTGATATTGATTTTTATTAGAAAATTCCTTCAATTTGGAATATTTCTAAAAAATTCCTTCAAATTTGTATTTTTTTCAAAAATGTTCTTGAAATCTAATTTTTCTACAAAATTTCGTTGAAATTGAATTTTTCTTGATTTTTCTGCAAATTGTTGTTGAAATTGAATTTTTCTAGAAAAATCGTTTAACTGAATTTCTGCAAAATTTTTTGTTCAATTGCATTTCATTATAAAATTTCTGTTGAAATTTTCTTCTTCTTGAAAATGTTGTCCAAACTACATTTTTCTATAAAATTGCATCGGAATTTTTATAGAAACTTTCGATGAAATTGCATTATTTTGGAAAATTTTTTTACACCATATTGCACCAGAAAATGTCATGCACACCCCTTCGGTAAACATTGCCATGACTTAATTTGATTGTGTAAAGAAAATAAATTATTTAGGCGCCCTTGTACGGGAACTACATCGAAGCATGTACCGATATGACTTACGATTATGTTTAATTCAGAACAAATTACATATGGGCATTTCCGCGGGTCGCGAACTTACGTTCGTACGCTTTTAATGTACAAAAAATATAAAAAACAAAAATTTTCCCCGCATTTTTATACCCTCACTTTAGTGTGACGAGGGTATATATCATTTGCTACGAAAAAAAGTGTAACACATCGAAGGAGTGATCTAAGACCCTAAGTATGTTCGGCGGATATTCGTTTTGGGTCATTCTAAGTCGAATGAGCAATGTCCGTCCGTCTGTCTGTCTGTCTGTCTGTCTGTCTGTCTGTGTGTCTGCTGGCTGGTGCGCACGATAACTCTCGAAAGGAGTAACCGATTGACTTCAAATTTGGTACGTGGTAATATTTTTTTCTATCTCCGGCTAAGTTCGAAGATGGGCCATATTGGTCCACTCCTTCTAGTACCTCCCCCACAAAGTGTTAAAATGTTGTGAAATATTGAATCTTTAATAACTGCTGTACTACTTATTCGAATCTTCTGAAATTCCACACATAGCATTAGTTTATTAGTCCCTATCAACTCGAGAAAAATGGGCCATGTTGCTACGCCCCTTTTGGTACCTCCCACACAAATGCACCATTTTGCACCAAAAGTTAATAGCTTATAACATTAATACCAGTGCATAAAAATACTTGAAATTTTGTACAGTGTAATGCTTTCATAGTGCCTACAGACCAGTCAAAAATGGGTGTCATATTCACGCCCCTTTTGGTACCTCTTACACAAAGGTACCATTTTGCAGCAAAAGATAACAGCTTATAACATTAATACCAGTGTGTAAAAGCACTTGAAATTTCGTACAGTGTAATACTTTTATAGTGTATTTTGCACTGTGAAAATGGGCGCTATTGCCACGCCCCTTTTTGTACCTACCACACAAAGGTACCATTTTGCACAAAAAGTTAAGAGCTCACAGCATGAGTACCAATGCACGAAAATGCAACAACATTTTGCACAGTGTAACGCTTTTGAAGTCCCTATAGCCCTGTAAAAAATGGCCGTTATCACCACGCCCTTTTTGTACCTCCCACACAAAATGGCCAAATCATACCAAATTTAATATCTCATAACGTTAATATACCAGTGCAAAAAACGCTTATAATTCGGCGCAGTGCAATGTATTTAAAGAATCTACTATTCAGAGAAAAATAGGTGTATTTGTTAAAAACATTCTGGTACCTCCCATACAAATTGACAGAATAATTCGTTTTATATTCCATATTACATTACTCACAAAGTGAGGGTATACCTTAGTCGGTTTACCCGACTGAAACTTTCTTACTTGTTTTTTGGTGATTTGATAGCATATTGGTAGCTCTATGTTAGGTGCAAAAGATAGGTTTCATCGAGTTTTAGTTTTCATAATGATAGCAATAAACATGTGGTCACGAACGTACGCGAAATATAAGTCAACTTTGGCTGAATCTAGTAACACGCAAAAATCTGCGAAAATGAACGGGATATTCTAAAGCTATTAATTTATTTAAAAAGAGGATTAATTTAGCTTTCTATCGAGTATTTACACAATAAATTATCTCTATTGTTTTTTTCTAATTGGCGCGAACGTACGGTCGCGAACGTACGATTTTTCCAAGTGTTTTAACCGTTAAATAAATCGTGAATCGAACTTTTTTTTGGTCTCCTTGCATTTTTCTCTTCTTAATTGATTGTAATAGAGACATTTTGTAGAAAGAGTGCAAGCATAACATATGTTTTTATATGTAAAATAATTAAATATAAAAATGTGTGTAAAAGTAGCTTAAAACGGAAAAAATACAATTTTTCAGTTTTTAGGCAAATTTTCTCATGATAACAACTGAGATATGCTATGAAACCATTATATTTTAAAAATTTAGACATTTTGTGTTCATTTTTTTATAATTATTCACAATAAAATGCGATGATTACCAACATTTTTTTCTCGGCCCTGGTTTACCATTCGGCGGAAATGCCCATATATAATAAATGTTTCTGCAAAATTTTTGCCATCTTGCTTTAATACTGCGAACTGTAGCGTAATTCCAATAGTCAGGCATGCGGACAAAGATATGTCGTCTTAGAATTGTTCGGCGATTAAACTTATATATTCTTTATAGGATCTCAGATGAAAATGTTCAAAGTGTTGCAAATAGAGTTACAAACTTAGTATAAACCCATGTTTTATTACAGTTTTAATACTGTTAGAATTTCACAATTAAAATATTTTTTTTTAAATTATAGCTACACAAAAAAATATAGAATTGCTTAGTAAGGCACAAAATAAAGTATTTGCATATGAGTTTCACCATAGCTAATCAAAGTTCTACATTCATGATACCAGAATATATGGCGAGTGAAAACTAACTGTATAATTTCCGCATTCCAGGATTAACATTTACCTAACTAACATCTGTAATATGTGCTACAATAGAACATTGTTAAACTGCTCCCGCATGAATAAGATATGATGGTGTACAATAGTTGTTACATTAGCCGAACGGCAGCCAAAATCCTAAAATTCAGCCGAATATATTTATAATCTCCCACACAAAATGACGGCATATTTTATAGCTCAACCGAAGAATCGGTTTGGCCTTCGGCAAAAATGATAGTCCATAAGTTGAGTTCATGTTACAACAGCCAGAAGTAAATGTGTGTGTCTCTACTGAGGTTATCTTATACATGTAAAGAAAAAATTGTTTATACACGCTGAAAAAAATCGCTTCTGTAGTATATTGTCCCAAACATATTCGGCTTGAAATAAACATATGTTTAGGATACACTCCAAATATATAATATTTTACACACACAAATATTATATGTTTGTGGGGATATTGTTCTAAAAAATATGCTCCCATTCAAATATTTTTTATTTGGAACTAGTATTTCCGAAACAAGGATTCATTTGTAATTATTTATTTTGGTAGTGTATTAAATGCCTTAACTTAAAGACAAGTTTTCTGTTTTTCAGATTTTCAAAGAGCAATTTTTTTATAAATTTTATATGTTTGTAAAATTTAATCAAAACTTAAATCGAACAATCTTTTGTAAATATAAACGACATTGATGGATTGACAAAAAGTGATGAATATGAATATTTATAAATAAGGACATTTTTAGCTATAAAGTTTAACACGAGAACTAGGAAAAACTAACTAAAATTCGAATAAGTCAGCAATGCTTTAAAAATCTTTTTAAATAAAACATATTTGGAAATCTGCTTAAACAATAACTTTGTTTGTGTGTAAACACATATTTTATTTGTGAAACTAAGTTTGCAAATAAATTATGTTCTAATATATTAATATATGCGTTCCAAACAAAATTTCTTGATTTTCAAATAAAATTTATTTGTTAACAAATATATAATATTTAAAAAAATCGTTTCCAAGTATATTTTCTTTCGTTTCAAACATATCAAAAAAGACGATTTTCCTCCGTGTATGTATATCGTCCATGGGCTCTATCGAATAGTCACTCCAACTATATCTTGAAAAGACTAATTCAGCGTTTGCTTACCAGAAGACGCATAACAGCTAGACCCACATCTCTAGCGAGATTTGTAAACAGGGGGACTTCACTAGGAGGTGTACTATCTGTTAGATCTGGAAAATTGTGGCTGCAAAGTCGTGGCATATGCGCTCCACGTTGCAATCGCAGCATCCGGAAAATTCGAAAATGTTCTCAGAGACATCCTACACGTGGTTCTGAAATAAGTAGCTAGATGGGCCAGAAACAGCGGCTTGAGCCTCAATCCAAACAAAACTGAATTGGTTCTATTTACTAGGAAGAATATGTTTCCACATGTGGACCCTCCTCGGCTAAATGGAATTGAGCTAGTACTTTCTGGCCGTGCAAAATTTCTAGGTACAATCCTAGACAGGAAATTATACTTATACTTACTATACGACGCCCTATAATCCTGTAAGAAAACTGTAGGTTCTCGTTGGGTCTTAGTCCTAAAAACATCTATTGGATATATAAGTACATATCAGTAGTTTAGCTAATACAACTGAGGGGTATTGTGGTGTGATAGATGGCAACTGTAAAGCGATCAATCACCAGAAAGTTCCGAGAACTGCTTGCCAAGGCATAAGCGGGTCTTTAATGACAACAGCGACAGAGTCTCTGCAAGTCCTACTCCATCTACTGCCAATTGACATTGTCGCTAGAGAAGTTGAGCTCCATTAAGATTAAAATGTCTATCAATGTGAAGGTTAGACCATTTATTATTTTTTCGGTACTGATTTCCGGGCGGAAAAAGTTTCCATTTGACCTACAAATCTCCAATAAAAAATTTGGTGCCGATTGGATAACGCTAAGGTCTGCCCAAAGTTGTTTGAAAACACAAAACTCACTTTACATGAACAAAATTTGGGTTTTTATCAACTGTCACATGTTCAAGTAATTAAAAAATATTTTATTAGCATGAAAAGTTTTTAAATGATCTTTGAATAAAATTTTCTTTCTTACAAGTCGTAAACAATCAAAATCGACCGAGAAACGAAAAAGTTACAGCAGTTTTCATTTGATTTTACATCATGACAGGGCATGCTTGCACACCGACATGACCTCTATGCAATCACAATAAAAAATAGATCATGCTTGTGCATGCATGAAAAAAAAAACAACGGATTTGCATGATAGTTGATTTTTCGCATCAGGCTGACATTTTTCTACTGGTCAAATAAGAAAACATAAGCAGAACATTGCAGCGCGCTATACGGCCATGCAACAGGGTCGTTTACAGAACGCACTTTGCCTCCAGCCTAAGTGAATTGAGAAAGGGACAGCTTCGCACAAAATTTAATTATACCCTACACCACACTGTGGTACAGGGTATTATAAGTTTGTTTCACGGCAGATGTTTGTAACACCTAAAAATAACACAGCTAGACCCACCTTAAAGTATACCGATCGACTCAGAATCACTAGCTGAGTCGATTTAACCATGTCCGTCCGTCCGTCTGTCCATGTAAAGTTGTTCGGTTCAGATTTAGATATAGCTCCCATATATATCTTTCGTCCGATTTGGCCCTTTAGACCTATAGAAGCTGTATTTTACATCCAATCGTTTTGAAATTTAGAATGGTAGAGTTTCTTCATCCATGAACTAACACTACCGAATTTGAAGAAAATCGGTTCAGATTTAGATATAGCTCCCATATATATCTTTCGTCCGATTTGGCCCTTTAGTCCTATAGAGCTGTATTTTACATCCAATCGTTTTGAAAATTAGAATGGTAGAGTTTCTTGATCCATGAACCAACATTGCCGAATTTGAACAAAATCGGTTAAGATTTAGCTATAGCTCCCATATATATGTTTCGTCCGATTTTGCTCTTTAGTCCTGTAGAAGCTGTATTTTACATCCAATCATTTTGAAATTTAGAATGGTAGAGTTTATTGATCCATGAACCAACACTACCGAATTTGAAGAAAATCGGTTAAGATTTAGCTATAGTTCCCATATATATGTTTCGTCCGATTTGGCCCTTTAGTTCTATAGAAGCTGTATTTTACATCCAATCGTTTTGAAATTTAAAATGGTAGAGTTTCTTGATCCATGAACCAACATTGCCGAATTTGAATAAAATCGGTTAAGATTTAGCTATAGCTCCCATATATATGTTTCGTCCGATTTGACCCTTTAGTCCTATACCACACTGTGGTACAGGGTATTATTTAAGTATAAAATGTCACAAAAGTAAATTTATGTAAAGAATTTATACATGATTTCGATTCATTTCTGGATTTCGTTTCTGGAAAAAATTTTACCCCTTCGCACAGTGTGTGATTTTCAACTTCTGAGCGACAAAACCCCCAAAAAAATTCGACGCTTTTGATTTACTTGAAAGTGGAAACAACAGACAAAACCTCCGCGAGTATAACAACACAATTTATACGCCCAAAAAATTAAGGATATTTAAATAACGGTACTTCAAACCACATGGTATTTTTTGTTTACATGCGACATTTGTGCAGCGGAAACACTCTTCGTCATTGAATATACCATAACTTCTTACGTATACAACATATTCAGTTAATTTTTTTTGCGTTTGGAAGATCATTGTCTAATAATAGTAAAAATATATTGAAATTATTATTATACTTGTTCTCGGGCATGTTTTTGTAAAGAACTTTAAACTGATTTTGAGCCGATATTTTTTAGAAAACTTGAAAATTGTTTGGAATAGAACTTTTTGTTCCCGCAAAGTCCCGCGTTCGTTTTTACACTAAAAGTTCTTTAATCTATCCTCTTTAAGATAGTATAAAAATTAGCTGCAGCGAGTTGCAACTTTTCCATTTATTTGCATATTCGTCATGCGTCCCCCAATTTCATATCAAACATTTTTTGAAGTTTGGGAACAAGTCAAAAGGAGATATGAACACAGACGTGTTCCTGACTTTCTTGCAGGCCAAATATGTACTGGGTCTCACGAAACCATAGATATTTCAGTTGTGGACAATTTTTCTAGAAGGATTTGTTCTTCCTTAAACATTAAATGGAAACAATCGCATAGTTCAAAAACAAAGTTTTTACAGAGCAATGCTAATTGGTTAGCAAATAATGTTGACATCACCGGAGCAGTCACTTGCAATGATTGTGGATTTGGGCTTGTCAACTAGCCAATACAAAGTTTTAAGACAATATGCAATGTCTGTAAATTAAAAAATATTTCCATCTTATGATCCTATTAAAAATTCGAAACGTTTTGTTATCCAGATGAAATTCGAGTATCGGAAACATATGCTGAAGTGAAACTACAATCACTCATTGAACATACTATATCTAGACTTTGCATAACGCTAGAAGAAGTATTTGAGCGAATACCAGATTATTTGGAAGATGTTCATATTATCATTAAATGGGGATGTGATGGAGCACAGCATTGCAGATACAAGCAAAAATTCTTCGCCAATACTTCTTCAGTACAAATCTTTTCATTATATCTATGGTACCAATTGAAATGTGTGCATTTAAAGAAAATAGGAAAGATAAAGTGATAATTTGGAAAAATGCTGTCCCTTCTTCCACAAGATATTTCCGTCCTATCAAGTTTATATTTGCTATAGAAACTACTGACGTTATAAAAGATGAAGTACGTAAAATAGAAACGCAAATACATATATAATCTTGTTTCAACTACGGTCTCTCACGAAAATGGAAGTTTCCATATAAAAGCCGTACTGGTTTTATGTATGATTGATGGGAAGGTTTGTACTGCTTTGTCAGATTATTCATCTTCCCAATGAATGATCCTACTGAGTTTTCAAAGTATCTGGGCATTTCTCCATTACATGCTAGGATTCGTTGCATGGAGTGTCTTTTGCACATTTCATACAAAAGCAACATAAAACAGTGGCAAGCTAAAGGGAAAAATAACAAAGAAGAGGTTTTTTAACGTAAAGCAGAGATACAACGCAGGTTTAAAGAAGAAATGAGATTACTGTTTGATATGCCAACTCAAAAATCTGCTAATACAAATGATAGAAACACAGCCTGACGTTTCTTTTGAAATGCAGAAAAGAGTGCAGAAATAACTGGTATTGACAAGGAACTTGTACAGCGATTTCACATAATATTGGAATGCTTGGCTTCTGGCTATGAAATTAACACGACAGCATTTGAAAAAATTGTGATAGAGACAACGGACAAATAACAAAAAACAAAAACAATGACAACGGACATATATTTAAATAAATATAATTGGTACAACATGCCTGTAACTGTTCATAAAATACTGTTCCACGGCAAGGACATAATTGAAAAATGTATATTACAAATTGGACAGTTTTCAGAAGAAGCACGGGAGGCACGAAATAAATATGCTCGGAATTATAGACAGCACTTTACCCGAAAAACATCAAGAGTGGATTCAAATACGGACTTGTTGCATAGACTACTAATTTCGTCGGATCCGGTTACATGCAGTTTACAAATAACACCACGAACAAAACGAGGAGACATACCACAGGAAGTTTTGGCAATATTGAAAGATCCTGATATAAATTTTGATTAGTTGGATATTAACTACACGCTGAAAAAAAATCGCCTCTGTAGTATATTGTCCCAAACATATTCTGCTTAAAACACATATATTTTTAGGGTGCACTCCAAATATATAACATTTGACACATACAAATATTATATGTTTGGGAGGATGTTGTTCTAGACAAAACTATGTTTACCTCCTAATATTTTGTATTTGCATATTTTATTCCCCAAACAAAGATATATTTGCGTGAATATATATATATCTTTTCATTAATTGTTTTAAGTTTTCAGCAATTGAAAGGTAATTTTTAGAAATTTTTGATGTTAGTAAAATTTCTTTATAATTGAAAATAATGACAGGGAATAGTTAGAAAATAAAAATAAGTGGTTTCAAATAGAAGTTAAAGGAAAGCTTAATTCGAAAACATGAAAAAAATTAAAACTAAAGTTCGAAAAATTCAGCAAAGTTTTGAAAATCTTTTTTTTTAAATAAAATATATTTGGAAATATTCATGAACAATAATTTTATTTGTATTTAAACACATATTTTATTTGAGAAAATTAGTTCGCAAATATATTTTATTCTTATATATTAACATATGCGCTCTAAATACATTTTATTGATTTTCAAATAAAATTTATTTGCTCGCAAATATATAATATTTAAAAATTTGTGTTCCAAGTATATTTTCTTTCGATTCAAACAAATCAAAAAAGGCGATTTTGCCCGGTGTAGAATATTACTTTAAAATATACTATGAAATACATTTATTTTTATTTTTATCTGTGGTCAAAAACAATTTTTTCCTATTATTTCCATATAATTATTTTTTAATATTAATTCATTAATAGTAACAATAATATACCAATTAAAAAAATCATAATAATATATGTTTCAATTGTTTGCTATTCTTATTAATAAAGTTTTCTTTATTAATCAAGTTTGAACCGGTTATGAACCGGTTAAGCAACAGATTTGAACCGGGTTGCTTAAAATATAGCAGGACTTGCCAAAAAACTTGTCTATATAAAAATGTACGATGATACGACATAAAATAGAGTATTTATAGATCTTAGATCCCAAATCTGAAGAGATTTATATACTGAACCGATTTCAACCAAATTTGGCACGTACAATTCTAGACTAAATCTGCATTCACGTGCAAAAGTTTGAATCCATAGGTGGTCGGGTTGCAATGTTATAGACTTTTGTCGCTCTAGAAGTTGAAAATCACACACTGTGCTTCCACGTGAAATACTACAAAATAGTTGCTCCTTTTAAGTTGAAATAATGTAGTTCTAAAATTTAACTTAACTCCATTTTCAAACATCCAAAATATGTTAGAAAAGTTCAGTTTTCGGGAAAATGGCAAAGAAAATGCTGCGCTTTTCCCAGAAACGAAATCGGCAGTAGTCTTGATATAGCCCACAGACTACCAGATACTTGCAGTGTCTATCAAGCTGTAATAAAGACAATAAGGGAAGTCGCCAAGTGGCTTATGGTGTTTTCTTTTGTGCCAAAAAATGCTACATTTTGTATGCCTTTCGTCCCAAAAATGCCTTTTTGTCTTCGATTGTAAAATAAATGCTGCACTGTGAAAGGGTTTCGTTTTCTTTTGTGAAAAATGTCGCACTTGCACGGGGCAAAAATGCAACATTTCAGCCCTGTATTTAATCGAAGGGGTGGACGCTGCCCTACAAAACAGATGTTTTTTCGGCGTCGAGCGAATAGCCTAAATACCCGCGTGTGTCCGTGCGTGCTTTTTATAATGAAGTTTGGTCAGATGCTTTATTTAGGTGGCGCCGTGGAGTATTCTTTGTTTTTAGTTTACTTTTAGTGAGTTAGAAGGCTGGTTTTTCGCATTTTTGTTATCGATTCTGACTATAAAAAATGCAGCAGTACAGGAGGGCGTAGGCGACATCATTACTATGCTGCTCTCTGACAGGGCAACATCTTTTTTTAGAAAAGAAAACACCATTAGTCGCAACATAGTGAGCAATGCAGGCGTCGTCATTTACTCCGACACTGGGAGTACAGGCTTCCATTAAATCTATAAAGGCTACATCCCTAAATTCACAAACACCCCTAGACTACCGCAGATCTCTTAATGATATGGCTGAACAGTTAAACATGAAAATCCTATGGTTACCAGGGAATTGGGATATCCCAGGGAACTGCAAATCTGATTAACTTGCTAGGAAAGGGAAGTCATTACAAAGTCTCGAAGAATTTGCATATATTGGTGCATCACTGACCACACAGAAGCTTTGGCTTAGGCAAGAGGCAGTCAGACCGTCCAATGAGAGATGGATCGGCGAACACACCAAGACGTTAGGAATGGATTCCAATGACTTCTGCAGAAGCCGTGGCTATGAGGAGGAAATGTAGAGCATTGAACACCTGTTTTGATACTATCCCTCATCAAGTACACGGCGTCTGGATATTCTGGGGTCGGACTTTATGGGAAGTCTGGCAAATCTTGCCACACCGATGATAGTATAATTGATACCTTTGTGTTTAAAAATGGATGGTTCCGAGGAGTGGCAGTTGGGCCCGTGGACCTCTATTGGTCTACGTCAGCTAATAACAATTATTCAAAAAAAATTATAAAAATATTAATATCGATTTACTCATACGTATGTAAAACACCGTGCGACATCAATTAAATAATTATTGGTCATGGAAATGTGTATATAATTCTGAAAGCTGACTATAAACAAAACTGTGTACTCAGTTTTTTATTTTCTGGTCGAGTTCGCGTTTAAAAGGTTATGACATTTTTTAAGGATATAATTATTCCAACATTTTTTGTAATTTTTCTGAAAATCCTAGTAAGACAATATGGGAATCAAATGAAAGAGCACATTTTAAGCTGTATAAATAATATATTTATTTTTAGAAAGTGAAACTAAGAGTTGCAAAAATGGGCTTGCAAATTTTAGTTTTTCATTATCCTTTAAGATCCACGGTAGAAAATTTTGAAAAAATATATTTCGCGGTTCTCGCCGTTTTTCTGCAATTCATCTCCAAATTTTAGCATTCTACGTTATTTTCTTTTAGTTTGCTCTTTAGAAATATTTTAATTAAAATTAAGGTCATCCATAAAATTATATAAACAATTATGTTGAATGTTTTGAACCCATTTATATTTCTGTAAATAAGAAAATATCAATGTAAAAGTAAATTTGTTCCTAAAACCAAACTAATCAATATATAATTTTTTTTTTAATTTTTCTACCGTGGATCTTAAAAAGTAATAAAGGACTATACCATTTTTGCAACTTTTTAGTTCCAGTTCCGTTAAACAAACTATTACACAGTTGTATTCTGTTTTTAGTCAGCTTTCAGAATTATATAGACATTTCCATGACCAATAATTTATCATTTTAATGTGATAAGAATATTCCTGAATAAGCTAAATAACCAAAAATTGACGCTTCTTTAGAGTTTGCATGTTAAACTCTACGTAGACTAAACATTACTTAGCACACATTCGGCTTTGGCCCATTTTTAGGATTTTGGCCGACGTTTGCATTCGGCCAAACAACATTATTTAATAATTCCTTGCTTAGATGTATCACATATTGTACAACTTCATAAGTTATTCATGCGGGAGCAGTTTAACAACGTTCTATTGTAGCGCATATTAGCAGATGTTAGTTATGTTAATGTAAATCCTTGAAATGACACAGTTTTTAGCGCTCTTCGCAACTGATGGACATCTCGTTAGTTTTCACTCACCATTATTCTGGTATTATAAATATATAAAACTGTGATTAGCTAATGTGATTAGACATACTTAATTTTGTGCCTTACTTTGTCATGGACTGCGAAAATGTACAGTTATTTTATGTGTCCATTGATTTTACAAAAATATTTATTGTGTGCAATTGTAACAATTTTAAAATCGTAAAAAAACAGACGTGAACTCACGTGAACAATTCCATTTGCAACAACTTGAAATATTGATCAGAGATTCTAGGAAAAATATAAAAATTTCATTTTCGAACAAATCTAAGATGATATAGCTTTGTCCGAAAAAGGGTTTGTAAGGAGAAACCGATTAACCATTTAACCGGTGCGGCGTTTGATCACCCTATACTTCACATATTCAGTTTTCAATAATGGAGTCGTATGGGCGTTTCCAAGCCCACCTTTCCTATATTGCCAATTGTTTTCTTGTGTCACACACATTACTGTCAGATACATCAGCACCGAAGACAATGGAAGCAATGATTGTAAAATTTTTGTTATATGGGCGGGGCCACACACATTGATCCAATTCCGCCCATGTTTGTCATTGTCACACACAAATGAGTTAAATAACAGGTGGCGCAAAAGTAACCTTTCGATGTTATGTTAGACGCAATTGGCGGTCAGCAGCTAACAGCTGATGCACCGTCTGGACTTTGTACGGAAACATCTTCAAATCTTGTACCAAAATTCGCTGTAGAGACCGTCGACTGATACCCATTTGCGTACATCCTCGGCTACAGCAGCAATATTCTCTGCAGAACGGCTACTCCGGGGTCTGCCACGCCTGGCAGCATCTCGTGTTGTGCCAGTCTCTTCGAGGCGAGCGGCTAAACGTCGCAGTGTTTCACCAGTAGGCGTTGGACGGTCAGGAAATCTGTGCCAAAGTCACCGACCGATTATTGGTCAAATAAATAGTCAGTAATATTCCGCGTTCTGGAGCAGTGTAGCGTAAAATTGTTTATTAACGTGTATTTCGCATGTGTTTACTACACAAATGTCAAAACAGAACTGACATTAGGGGCCAATCGCAAAATTTATAGCATTTTCTGATAGGAGGATTACTTTTGCGCCACCTGTTATATCTTTCAAGAATTTGTCAATTGAATTTGCAACTTGCGAAAATAGTTATAGGAATGCAAATTTTTTTCAACATCTTCCACACTATTTACAATATTTTATTACTCACAAAGGAAAGGGAATACCTTTGTCGGTTGACTGTAATTTTTGTACCCTCACTTTAGTGTATGCGGCTATCGGATGAGCCTTCCAGCTGCTCAGGGTCCTCAGGATGGAATCCCAACCCACTCATCCAAGCCCAGATGCCGAACACGAAACTTGTAAGTTCCTATCACAAACAATTTACTACAAAACATAGTTTATATCCTTTTGACTCGAAGGACTTGATATAGTGTCCTACACTGGCCCACCCTACCATGGTTCCATACTTCCGGTATTCCTTCTTCGTGGAACCCCAAACTCCACACAAACACTTTAACACATTACACTCTGTCTTCGACCATTTACCCCCCACGAATTATCAGTTTAGCAAAACATTGTGTATTCGGTCTCAATATTCATAAGATAACATACTTTATTAAATTATTTAACCCCTGACATATCATAAACTTATAAATATTTTTCTTACAATCTACTCCAATTAACAAAGAAAAACTTGACACGACTAGGAGCTACAAAGTTTACCTCTGGGATTATATTCCCCTGAATTTCCTCTAATATCCTACCTGAAAGAGCTCTCTCAGGTGGTGAATAAGGATAACAAATCTTCCTCAATAAGCAAAAAAAAAAATCACCAACTTTGTAAATCCTATTACACTCAAATATGCAACCTAAACTGGACAAACTAATACGACTTAGACTAACAGCTAAAACATGACAAACTTACTAGTAACAAAAAACTTCTTAACCTACACTAAAACTAAATAACCTAGATTCGTTTTTTTGTTTTCTTTTTTATGCTTTTTTTAATGTTTTTTTTTATTCTAATCTTATTAATTTTTCTTATATATAATTTATCCTTGTATCAAAAAAAATCTAATTCCTTTTTTTTCGATCGCAGTGATTTCGCCTAAAGCAATTTGCACGATTTGCCTTTCACGCAGCAGAAACCAACTGCAGAATTCATTGGTTCTCCGATTCAAATAAACAAATTTAAAGACTTGGAGTGTACAGTACCTGGTGCTTTCGCTTACGGTGCAGATGCGATATGGCTTCAAGTACTTTCTTGGACATGCCTTCAACCCTCTACTGGCCACCGTCGTCTTTGATCGTTCCCGTTTGGGTTCCGGCGTTAATTTCACTTTGCCGGGCGATTTCGACTTGGGAACTCTGGGCAACCGCCAAGGAATTACCTTTTAAAATGGGACACCAGATAAGTACTTTGCTATGTATAATTTATTTTAACCATTTCCTAACTTACTTTAATTTTATATTATTTTTCTTCACTTTATTAGCACGCACATATACAGCTGGTTGCCACAGGAGGATTCGGCCTTTGTGATATAAATCGAATTTTTATTCCCTTGTGGAAATGTACTTTTGTTCTACCACTTACTTTTATTATTTACTTTTTCTGGTGATGGCAGCCGCCCTCTCATTGCCCTTTTATACAGCTGGCTAACCTTCCAGTTGTCTCGGCCATTTTTAAACCTCACTCTCCGGGAATATTGCGCCAAATCCTTAGCTTTGGGCGCAAAAACATTTAAAAATATCGTTCGAAATTGTTTTGGCGGTTATTTTTTGTGAATGAAATCCACACATTTTCTGTTTTCGTATGGTCACCCTATTATACCTATGCTACTACATGGCCATCGTAGTCTCTCTCTTACTATACTATGGCCACTACTATCATTATGTGTACCAATCCCGTTGTTCCCTCATAATAAGGGTGAACAGATGGCAATATTGTGCCTGTTTTGACATTTCTCTTCCATTACTTCATTCATAAATAAATAATTGCCCAAGTCGCCGGCTGCCAACAAACGTGGTAAATATTATGGTAAGTATTGCATTATTTTTTTTTTTACCTAACTTATCTTTTTATAATAGATTTTTCCCCGTGAACCCATAGGCACCACTCCACCTCTTGATTCATTCAAACTACTTGGTAAAACCTCAAATCCTCATTATTTTTTGCTTATTCAAATGTTACTTTTTTCTTTCAGATGCTATTCGGCCGGCCATATAAAGGATGGAATGCAAGAATCAAATCACTCCACAAATAATCGGCACTTCCGTGCCATATGTAAAAGACGCCATGAATCGTCCGAACCCCCAGGTGTCAGACCTAAGTGTCCCAAACCCCGCAACATGTGACGAGGGTATATATCATTTGCTACGGAAAAAAGTGTAACACGTCGAAGGAGTGACCTAAGACCCCAAGTATGTTCGGAGGAAATCCGTTTTGGGTCATTTTAAGTCGAATGAGAAATGTCCGTCCGTCTGTCTGTCTGCTGGCTGGTGCGCACGATAACTCTCGAAAGGAGTAACCGATTGACCTCAAATTTGGTATGTGGTAATATTTTTTTCTATCTTCGGCTATGTTCGAAGATGGGCCATATTGGTCTACTCCTTCTAGTACCTCCCCCACAAAGGGTTAAAATAATAATATAAAAATACTTGAAATTTTGTACAGTGTAATGTTTTTATAGTGTCTATAGCCCTGTGAAAAATGGGCGTTATTGCCACGCCCCTTTTTGTACCTCCCACACAAAATGCCCAAATCATACCACAATTTAATGTCTCATAACGTTTATACCAGTGCACATAAATGCTTATAAATCGGCACAGTGCAATGAATTTAAAGTATCTAATGTTCAGCGAAAAAAAGGTGTATTTGATAAACCCCTTCTGGTACATCCCACACAAATTGACAGAATAATTCGAGTAATATTCAATATTACATTACTCACAAAGTGAGGGTATACCTTAGTCGGTTTACCCGACTGAAACTTTCTTACTTGTCTCTCTTCATTTTAATTCGTTAGAGCAATGTCCGTCTGTCTGCCTGCTGGTGTGCACGATAACTCTCGAAAGGAGTAACCGATTGACTGCAAATTTCGTACGTGGCAATATCTTTCATCTCAGGCCAAGTTAGTCAAAAATATTCATTGTAAAAAATCACTATTGGTTCTCACAATGCACTTTAATGGCAACCCAGTGTTTTTTATATCTATCGTATTTATCCACATATTTTGCTGGGTAAACAAAGAGTTTAGTAAATGCAGACACAATTATAGTACAGAAGGATTCGGAACAGATGTTCCATGCCAAGCAAAACATTAAAGGGGACACTTCAAGAAATATTATCCCAAAACACTCGACACCCACGCTCATCCCCTTACCCCGAAAATCACCATCCAAAAATTAGAAATAGTCGTAGAAATCGATAGATTTTTTGGGTGACGTATACGACAAAAATATTCTATATACTATATGTTCCTACAATCCACTTTAATGCCAAACCAGTCGGTTTATATAAAGGGTGATTACACTACGTGTCCTAGACCTAAAAATTATTTTTTTTTGTATAGATTGTGACATACTGTTATATAAAATAAAAACCAAAATTTTTTTATGGATAAATTTTTTTTTTAAATTTTTTTATTAAAAATACTAATATCGTCGAAGGTACCCTTAGGTACCCTTATAATTTTTGGAGTATATGCCCGGTCAGATCGACATATACGTTAAATTAAAGCCATTAATGTGGGCTACCAATTTTGGAAATATCTCTTTCACTTAAAAACTGTGGTTTAATAACAGTCATTAAACAAAGTGGAAAAAGTAGCTTTTTTTCAAAAAAAAAAAAAAATTCCTGGGACAAAAAAAGCATAAAAAATAGAAAAAAAAAAATCGAAAATAATATTTTATTCCATTTTTAAAAGTTTGCATCCTAGCGAAGAAAATAAAGCCTGTCTGCCTGCTGAAAAAAAAAACAATGAATAAATGTAGGAATTATATCCTTTTTGGTAGAGGTAAGAGAATTTTAAAAAATCTTTTTTTTTTTAATTTCTGTTTAAATAGCGATTTTATTTGTTACTTTTATTTATATTATGTGCATTTGAGTCTATTTACATGTACAAGTTTCATTAGAAGTAATTGTGAGTTCTTTGTTGACGTTTGTAGATTTCGGAATCGGTTTCTCTAATGAGGAACCAAATATAATCTCCCATCATTCTTTCATCCCAGTGCCCTTGGTGAAACCTTTCCCCATGTTCGTCGCTTACGTCTCAAGGAAAAAGTTTAAACGAGAATGCAATAAATGGATCTTGAGGGACATATTTACATCTGTTGGAATACATAAAGCGAAAAATAGGTTAGAAGAATACATACACATTTGTTACCGTGGCTCTTGTAAAATCATTCGAAGATAGTTGCCCACTTCGAGAAAGGAAATCTGCCTTGAGAAACCCTGGATGACAGGACAAATTAGCTCGATTGTCAAAGATGTCCGTAGACTTTACAACAGAGCTCGACGTAAAAAACAATCAGTATATTGGGACGACTACCACAGAAGACTCAAAGAATACAATAAAATCGTTAGATCGGCGAAACGTAACTCCTAGAGGCTTTTCTGTGAACAGGTAGACAGCGTTAACACCATGTCTAAAATGAAAAATTTCCTCTCAAAAACTCATGTCCAAACCGAAGCACTGGTGGATGAAACGGGTAAAAGGATGGAAACTATAGAGGATACCGTAAGGCTCTTGATGAAAACTCATTTTCCGACTGGTAATGCTGGACCAACAGAGGAACAGTTACAGAATGAAAACGTAATGCATCAATTTGTTCGACAGGGCGACGAACAAATTCATCAATAGGATTACACGTACGTTAGCTGACTTTTGACGAATGACGAAGCTTTTTCTATCAGTCTAGACGAGTTTCAGGTTGACCGGGCGCTGAAAAACTGGATCAACAATATGCTAAGGAATAGGTGGATTATTTGTGGGTCATATGACGTAAAAATTAGAGACAAGGTTAATCGTGGTATACCTCAGGGGGGCATTTTATCGCCTCTTCTATGGGTTACGACGATACACAGTCTTCTAAAAGCCCTCACCAATGAAGGACTTAAACCAGTCTGTTATGCAGACGACGTTGTAATACTTCTAAGGGGCTTTCATCCAAATCTATTATGCAAAAGAGCTGAAGAGGCACTTAATATAGCATATAACTGGGCACAACCAAGGGGATTAAATGTTAACCCAGACAAAACAGAAATATGTCTATTTACAAGGAAAACGAAGATCCCACGTTTTACCCCGCCTCCATTCCTGAATAAGACAATTGCTATAACTAAAAAGGTAAAATACTTGGGAGTAATCTTGGATCAGAAACTGTACTGGAAAGATCATCTTAAAGAAAGAGTTAGAAAGGCACACAGATGTTGGTCGTTGTGCAGAAGAGCTATAGGTTTAAAATGGGGACTACGTCCAAATATGACTCACTGGCTTTACATGAGCGTGATTAGACCAATAATCACCTACGCCTGTGTAGTGTGGTGGACATCAATGGACAAGAGAATATCTAGTTGGTCACATTCAAACGCCAGAAATCTCGGACCGCATTCCTGAAGTGCGGCTTACAGCTATCTGTCATACGTTTGTGCCAGACAGACGCTCCTGGGAAAATGGTACTTTTTCCCGTGTGCCAGTGGGAACCAGCTGCTACAAGGATGGGTCCAAGCGAGGAGGAAGGACGGGTCTGGGACTTTTTATTGATGAACCAGAAGTCGAACTTCACTTCCGCCTCCCAGACCATAACACGGTATTTCAAGCAGAAGTTCGAGCAATCACGGAGTGTGTGAACTGGCTCAGTAACACGACAAAGCCTAAATATGCCAACATCTTCACAGATAGCCAAATGGCGATTAAAGCAATAACATCGGCAAGGGTCAAATCCAGAACAGTGTTGGACTGTAAAAGAACGATAAATGATTACTCAGCCCATGGTCAATTGCGTATTTGATGGGTACCAGGACACAGCGGAGTGATTGGAAATGAACGGGAAAACAGCTTGGCTTCAAAGGGCAGAGAACTTCGAGTAATAAACTTGGAAAATTGAAAACCTTTCGAAGCCACGAAAACTGAGTTGAATCACTGGGCAGTGATGGCTCATAAAACTGTGTGGAATAGCGCAACAGTAGGAGCAACTGCAAAGATACTGTGGGGTGACCCAAATGAAAAGAAAACAAGAAGTCTTCTGAAACTAAACAAGATCGATATTAGTAAGATGATGAGTGTTCTAACGGGACACTCAAGCTTTCAAGCACATCTTCATCGCATAGGACTAGCAGGAAACGACGAATGCAGGGCGTGCAGAGAAAACATCGAAACGATGGAACATTTTCTGTGTCACTGCCCGGCTTTCACACATGCAAGATCCCAACATTTCGGGTCCGACATATTATCAGACTTGACTCATCTCAGAGAATATGACTGGAAGATACTGAGAAAATTCGTGTCTAGTACCGATTTTCTGTAACTCGTGAGGTATAAAAAGATCATAAATAAGGAGCGCACAACAGGCCGAACCACTGGCTTAAGTGTATGTCCATGGACATGAGACGTTTAAACGTCTCCTCTCTTCAACCTAACCTAACCTAACCTATGTGTTATATACATAAATATAGAAAAATATATTTCTTACCAATTTGTTCATAATTTTTTAACAAATCATTAATCATTGTTTCATATTGCGGGCTTTTATTGGATCCAAGGAAATTTGAAACTACAAGCTTAAACGACCTCCATGCTGCAATTTCATCCGACGTCAAATAGGATTCGAAATTTACATCTTTCATCAGTTTCCTTATTTTAGGCCCATCAAAACGCCTTCTTCGATTTTTTGAAAAGAAAGACTTTTAAATAAACTTTTTAAATATGAGAGTGAATTGCCATCTTTCCTTAAGGCTTTTACAAAATGTTTAAAGAGCCCCAGCTTAATATGCAGTGGTGGCAAAATAATGTTTTCTTTTTGGACGAGAGGTGTGTATTTTATGTTGTTTTCACCCAGTGTAATGTCTTTTCTTGTTGGCCATTTCTTTCTTCTGTAATGATCTTTGCGCGCTCGGCTATCCCAGAGCCATAAAAAACAGCAATATTTTGTATATCCCCCTTGCATTCCACATAACATCCCAACTACTTTTAAATCGCAACAAATGTTCCAGTCATGTTGTTCATATTTTATGTATTTTATCAATTTAGCCGTTGTTTCGTATGATTCCTTAGTACTGCTGTCAACAAATTACTGCCATTCTTTTGAGTTGTGAGTTTGATTAAGTTCCTCGAACAATCCGGGAATATCCTTGCAAAAGCATATGTTATCCACAGTTGTATAAAATTGTTTGTAAGGTATATCACGGACTCTATAATATGATATGTTAACATCTGGGGCCAAAATATTGTACTGTTTCATCCGAGATGCAAGTAGTTCTGCTTTATCTTTGGTCAGTTCCAAATCTTGCACATATATTTCTTTTATTATTTTACTAAACTCACGTCGATGTTTTCCGCAGATGTAGCAGAAATTGCCGGGATCATTTACACATTGAAAAGTTCTTTGCCTTTTACTCATATTTCGAAACACAACTTTGTAATATTTTTCAGAAAATCGACTTATCTCTTTAAGGCGCTGAATTACACTAATTTATTAATAAGTAATTTCATTCATAAATTCCGGATTTATGGTACATATGTAAGTTGCAGTACCTGTAGCTGACATATAGTTTGCTGCGAACGTAGAAACCCAATACATATAATTTGACTACTTGTATATACTACTGGGATGTCCATGCCCCTAAAACGCGCAACTGAATGGAAACCTCATAAAATTTGTTTTCAATATTTTTTTTCGTGTTTATGACACCTAATTGCACCAGAAACTGTTATCCATATCCCTTGGACAAAAATTTTGTTGCATAGTGTTATTTGCAACTTTATTTTTGGCAACACTGTTTTTGCAGCTCAGCTGTTTTCGTGTAACATCTTACTGTCAAACATGTTTAGTTTGGTTTATACTTTAACCATGAATCGACTTACAAATGAACAACGCTTCCAGATTATTGAATTTTATTAAGAAAATTCATGCTCTGTAAAGTTCTTCTATTTTATGATCAGTTTGGGCGACCTTCTGAGGCGGATATTCGGAATCTTGTGACAAAATTTCGCACCAAATTTACATTATTGGACATTAAACCAACCACACGCATACGGTGCGGACAGAGGAAAATAGCGTCGGTGGCATCATTGGACCGTACTTTTTCAAAGACGACGAAGGCTGGAACGTTACTGTGAATGCGAAAGCTACCGTGCGATGATTTTTTTGCCCAAAATGGAGGAGCTGTACTTGGCTGGCATGTGGTTTCAACAAGACGGCCCAATTGAGAGGCGAGTCCGGTCAACAGCTTATTTCACGTTTGAGGCCAGTCTATTGGCCGCCTAGATTGTGCGATTTAGCGCCTTTAGGTTTATTCGTGAGATACCGCCCGATATGTTGGAGAGAGTAGCCAAAATTGGAGCTAGCTCTTAAAAAATCACCTTTTATATATGACATTCGTCCCAGTCGAAATTTCCACAGTTCTTACTTATTTATTTTCAATCCACTCTAAAATACCTGTTGTGAACTATGGCACGTGTATCTATATCGATTCACTTAATTCTTGAAACCAACACACATTGAACATCTAAAAAATATATTTATTTTATTTAAATTTAAAAAATTTTACAATGACTGTATTACGGTCGAAATTGCCACAGTTCTTACTTATTTATTTTCAATTCACTCTAAAATACCTGTTGTGAACTATGGCACGTGTATCTATATCGATTCACTTTATTCTTGAAACCAATACACATTGAACATCTAAAAAATATATTTATTTTATTTAAATTTAAAAAATTTTACAATGACTGTATTACGGTATTCGTTAGCATGTACAGTAGGGTGGTCACAAGAAATTAATTTTTATTTTTCATCGTCTCAACCTCCTAAAAAGTGAGAATGGGCTAGAAAACGTTATTGGCAAAGTTTTAGCCCAATCTGAAAATAATAACACGTGCCCCATTTTGGGTCAAATTTACAAAAAAGTCGACTTTTTTTAAAAAAAATCTTAGTTTTTCGGCCATAAATTAAAAACTATTTGGTGCAGAAGTCTGACTTAAGCTTTATTTGATAGACAATTTATTTCTAAACAATTTTGGTTTAAGTCATAATCTTGCTAAGTCTCATTGTTATAGTAGTATTTGGCATTTATCAGGTAAGGGTCAAATATTAGCCCCAAATGGGAATTTCCGTGCCCAAATATGAAAACATTAAAACAATCAGCTACATTTAATTCCATTACATTTCATTTATTTATATAATTTATATAAAATATTTTTTACACAAATTTAGAAAAAATTATTAGGTAAAGGCTTATTTAAAGTGGTTTTTGAAGAGTCCGGAAAAATGTTCTTGTGTTCGGATACTACTTGGAAAAAGAAGAAACTGTCTTTGTTCCTCGTCTTTTGTTAATGACGAAATATAATCTTTTATTAATTTTACACCTCTCTTCGCTGTATCATTGACAACTCTTAAGCCATTTGCTATCTTTTTAGCGTTTAAATAACATTGATTTTCGCACCATATATCGGGGTCAGAGTTTAAAAATTCTGTATTTATTTCGAATCTTTTAAAAAAATTAGAGTTTGTGAAGATACAAAATAATCGACTTCCTTGTCTAAAAAAGAATCAATTTTTGAAAACTAATTTTTGCTTTTACAACACTATCATCTGAATTATATGCATCCTCATCTACTTCTGATGTTAACTTTTCAACCATGCTTGTTTTGAAGCTTTTCCCTAAATTATCAAAGAAAAATGAAAATGCAACTTGCTCCGAATTGAGATACCATAGATGATTAATTATTTTACGCAACGCTTTGTCTGAAATTTATTTATCAATAAGGCTAAATTGAACCTACGATTTTAATAATTCATTGGTGGCAAGAATGGGCTTGTCAGAATTAAACCATGCGTTTGCATAAATATTGATTATAAATAAAGATATATCTTACATACCATTTGTCTCTGATTCAGTTAGAAAAACTTGATCTCTGAAAAGATAAACTTTAAGACAATAAATTGCCTTCGCCATCCAACTGGCATGATGAATAGCTCCTGGTAGTCTGAAAGTAATTTCTTCCGATTGAAAGTGTCCTAACTAAATCAGACAAAGTTGAATAAATTCTTATAGTTATTCTTCAAGAAGAAAAATGGAAATTTGGCCTGCATTGATTATTTTATTTTTAATACGTTCATCTACTAAACCCGTTCTGTATTTAGTTTGTTATTGTTAGACCACTCATCCTGAAATTTTCGGAAAATATCCGTCTGAGGAGCTACAGTTTTGGCCATTTTGCAAGTGAAGACTTCCTTTAACGCAGGGTTGCTATATATAAGTGTTGCCTGGCGCCATCTGACATTTCCATTGGAAAGTTTGACATTTTTTAGCATAAACGTACTCAGAACGTTTTGACGTACGACCATCATTTGTGTTGTTTACAGTGACTTGAAAAAATCAATTTGGCAAAAAAATGGAATTAACTCGTGAACATTTTCGTGCTATAATTTTTCACAACTTTCGACGTGGATTATCACGACGAGAGAGCATCGATGAACTTTAATCTTTGAATGGCGATGAAGCACCATCCTATAGCACTGTTAAAAACTGCTTTAATGAATTCAATCGTGGCCGACGATCGTCGTCCAAAAACAGGCGTTGTGCCAGAGAACATTGATGCCGTGCGTGAACTGATAATGCATGATCGTCATGTGACATACCGTGAGATAGAGGTATTTCTCCCACGAGCATACATTCGATATTGCATGAACACCTGGCCGTAAAAAAGGTTTGTTCTCGTTGGATCCCGCACAATTTGACAATCGCTCAAAAAAAGGCTCGTGTCGATTGGTGCAAAGAAATTTTGAAAAAATACGATCGCGGTTTTTCAAAAGACTTTTATATGCGTATGAGCCCGAAACAAAACAGCAATCGACCGTGTGGGTCTTCGAAGAGGAGCCAAATCCAACGAAAGTTTTTCTTGGAAGAAGCACTTCGAAGCAAATGGTCGCCTGTTTCTTCGGCAAAACTGGTCATGTGGCGACTGTTCCGCTTGAGCGGAATATGATAAATATTAGCATTTTGATTATTAGGCCAGAAATATATATAGCAGCCCTCGTAAGGTATTTTTGTAATAATTGTTCTAAGATAATGTAAGTTCCCTTTCGGTGACCAGTATTTACAGAAGTTGTATCAAAACACATTGCTTCAATTTTTTCCCCTGGAACCCCTATTAGCTGTTCTTCATAGCCACAAGAAATTAAAATCGCTATCCTTTCCACATTTTCTTTACTCAATAAATCTGGAAGCAATTTTCCATCCCAATGCACAACAGCACCCGGTAAATCGGAATTTTTAAATCTACTTTAAATGAGATTTGTTCTTTGTTGTCGAAATTGTTGTCTATTTTAAAGGAAAAAATTTTAAGCTGCATCTTGCATCGGCTCCTCGTCTCCTGATATGCTGATTTCAGTTCTACATATTCTTCACTTTCTGTGAGTTTAATGTCAGTGAATAATCTTAATAAATAGGAATAGGTGAAGTTACATATATTTGTTCTTGATTTTTCGAGTCTTTTCATCTCAGCTGCTTGCCTAGTTTCTTTTGGATGTTCTGCAATTACAAATTTCATATCGACGCCTCCCATACAGCCAGGGCGGCCTTTTTTCTCTGAAGCAACAAAACCGTTTGTCCTCTTCAGATGTATTGGTCAGAGCATCCTGATGAGCAACGTCAAATAAGTTGTCAAAGGTTGACCTGAAATCATCCTCCTTTTTAATTTGTGCTACGCTTGCTGATCTCGAAGAGTGTTTTTGTAGTTTTCTCCACTCATCATAAAGTCTCTCCAGCTTTAAGATACAATGTTGAATATCCTTGGTATCTGTGCTTTTTTCCAGAAAAGAAACTCCTCCTTTATTGTAAGGGTCGCTGCTTCTCGTTTATTTAATTTTACTTGAAGCATATTATAAAGACACGTTGATCTTGGCAATTTGATGGCAACATACTACCATTTATTTGATGAGACATGTGACCAATTAAATACACTTAATCCTTTTCCCTTGAACTCATGCTCATTGATTCTCTGGAGATTTGCGGTCGATCCATTTTTAATTTCAAGTAATATGTAGAAATCTATTTTAGGTTTAACATAATGTTATTAATGAAATATATTTAAATTTAATGCAGTTGATTGTGTTCATATTTTCAGACTTGAGCACGAAATCCATATTTGGGGCTATACATTTGATCCTTGCCTGATGAATGACAAATACTATATACTATAACGATAAGACTTAGCAAAATTATGATTTAGGCTAAAATTGTTTAGAATTAAATTATCTATCAAATAAAACTTGAGTCAGACTTCTACACAAAATAGGTTTTAATTTATGGTCGAAAAACTAGAATTTTTTAAAAAAAATCGCCGTTTTTGCAAACTTGACCCTCTTTGGGGCACGTGTTATTATTTTCGGATTGAGCTAAAACTTTGTCAATAACGTTTTCTAGCCAATTGTCACATTTTAGGAGGTTGAGACTTTTCGCGGGAAGGCAATAATTTTTTTCATTACTCCTGGTGACCACCCTAATGTACAGTAGAACAAGCATAGCATTGTTGCATATACTCGTAAATGTTCGTGTGCAAATGTGAAGTATAATCTATAATCCCAGAGTAAATCGCAAGTACAAACAAATAATTATACAACCACTTTGGAAGTTTACGTCTCTTCATCCTCCTCAACATGCAGAATGCAAAAAATGTTATTCATGAATAATCTATCAAATTTTGCAATAGTTGGTACATCTAAATAAAGATTGCTGATGGGTTAAGGTAAAGTTTACTTTTAATAATTAAAGAGTGAAAACTTAATAGATGTTAAGAATATGTTTTTTAGTAAAGTTTGTTTTACATTTTTGTACATTCTTTATTAATACTAAATCCTTTTGTATATATTGTCATTATTTGCCTTTTCGGAACATATTATAAACCAAATATATATGTATACTCTACACACACTGTGGTGCATTTGTTTGTAACACCCAAAAGGACAAGAAATAGATCCGTTGTTTATTATACCGATCAACTTGGAATCACTTTCTGAGTTGATTTATTTATGTCCGTCTATCCATCCGTCCGTCTGCCTGCCCGTCTGTGCATTTATTCTTGCAATCAAAGTACAGGTCGCAAATATCTTTCTTTTAGTCCAAGGACGAACCCTATTGAATGTGGTTAAAATTGGTTCAGATTTGCATACAGTTTCCATATATGTACGAGTATGTTACACCAATTTGGCGTATATGCACTGCATAAGCAAAATTTTTTAACCGATCAGTATAACAATTGTGAGAGATCAGTCTCTTGATACACTTGGAGATAACACTCAATTAGAGGAAAATCGGTTCAGATTTATATATAGCCCCCCTGTAGAAACTGTATATCCGATCAGTACGAAATTCGACAGAAAGATGTTTCTTATGACATGAATGAACACCGAAAACGGGTCCGGATTAAGATATAACCCCCATATACATACGTCTGATCTTTAGATGATTTGGCAGAAATTAGGTGTTTGATCCAAGTTAAAGAAAATGTGTGTTTAGATTATGTGTAGTCCCATCTATTTGTTCCTTCCGATTCTTGATATATGATAGAATTCTGCGCTTTTTAAGGTTATCGTCTCAGACCTAGCTAATAATGATCAACATCTTCAACTCCTCCTTGGAATAAGCCTTATGAGGAGGTGGAGCTAAGTACATCGCACAGGCGGTGGCCAAAAATGGTATAAGTCAACATGCAAATTTTGAGACAAAATTAAATTAGTTTAATAATAAACCCTCCAAATAGAGTAAATATAAAGTTTTACTTGGATACGCCACAGTTTTTACGTTAATGTATCTCAAAGCTGGTAGCCATATTTTCGCTGCAAAGTGCTGAAAAAGTGTGTTTTGGTTCTCGGTTTGAATTCAAATATATAAAGTCACTGTCGGTATAAATTGTAATAGAATGATAACTTCGGAGAATATTAAGTATTTGAATAAAAAAACTCGTTCATATGATAAGTACCGTTAACAAATTAATAAATGGAAAACAAAGTGCTGTGTTGAACACAAATTACAAGTTTAGTGGACAATTAAATAAATATGTGTCAAAAGACCATCGCAATTTTTTCATATTTTGTTGCTTAAATTATGTATTTGCATATATATAAATACATATTAGCTGCAGCCGACTGCAGCTACTGTTTTTATGAATGTTTTTCAGTGTCCACATCATTAAAAATACGACAAATTTTCAACAAGTGGTTAAAAATAAAACCAAGTAAAAGCAGCTCTATCTTGTGTAATGTAAAGAACTTTGTGGAGGACCATATAGAAGGTTATTTTTTGGTAACTTTGTTTTTGGCAGCTCAGCTGTTTTCATCTTTAAACATTGTTTTCCATCATTAAACATTGAATTATATAGATCGTTTTATCGACTCAAATAAAGATTTCATACATTTCTCTAAATGCTATGTGTTTATTTTTAATAAAATCCGAAAGCTGTTAAAAATCACTCGTTAGAAAGGGAATTGAGTCCTACAGAAGGAAACCGGCCGCATATTCTATATAATCTATAATTCCTCTAGTATTATTTGAGAAAATTCTTCATACAAAACTGTACTTCGAATATAAACCAATTCTGACAACCATTTCAAAAAAGATGTATTTTTTTGTATACTTTGAAAAATATTCCTGAAATTCATTAAAAATAACTATACATCAATAAAATATACATTCATATTTTGTACAATTCTGGCAACAATTTCAAAAAATATGCGATTTTTTTGTTTCAGGATATTAGGGCATTGGACGTATCCTCTGAGATATTTTTCTGAAATTCTATAGGCCTATTTGCTATACACAGGTCACAAATCGTTCCAAGTTTGGTTTAAATCGGACAATTATGCAATATTTTCATTGCAGGGTGAAAGGGAGTTATGCGTGTCCTTGAAACAATTTTCACAAAACTTTGTATATTTTCTTTCTTACTCACAAAAATGAGTTGAACCAATTTTCATTCGCCTTTTTGGACAAAGTTTACTTTAAATCACGACACTGTGCATCGTTAATTTGTGATACAAAATGGTCCATTTGTGTGGGAAGTATGTAATATACAGTACAATAGCGCATAAATGCGAAATAGACAGTGTTTTTGAGGAGAGGCGATCAAAGTTTGATGATTTTTTCAAGTTTCTTACTGGTTGTTAATTATTGTGTGGCATTTCATCGTGGAAAGACTTACGCCTGAACAACGTCTCAGATGGTCCATCCGTTGAGTCCAATTTTCGATGACCAGATTATGTTGACCATAAGTTGAACGATTTGTAAACGTTGTTCAGGCGTAAGTCTATCCATGATGAAATGCCAAACAATACTTAACAAAAATAACATGACAACATGACACGACTCACACGTGATCTGTCAAAAAAGGCTATTGAAAAAAATATCTCTACTTGGATCACCCTATATATGCAAATCTGAACCAATTTTAACCAAATTCAATAGGGTTCGTCCTAAGACTAAAGGAAAGATATTTGATTGCAAAAATACATGCGAAGACAGGAAGGCAGACGAACGGATGGATAGACGGACATAGCTAACTCAATTCAGAAAGTGATTCTAAGTCGATCGGTATAATAAACGATGGGTCTATTTCTTGACCTTCTGGGTCTTACAAACAAATACACAAAGTTGTAATAACCTGTCCCACAGTGTGGTGTAGGGTATACAATGTATATATATATTTTATTTATAATGTGTTCCGAAAAGGCAAATAATGACAGTATATACAAAATAATTTACTATTAATAAAGTATGTAGAATAAATGTAAAATAAACGTTATTAAAACATATTCTTATTAAAAGTTATTAAATGAAAATTCCATTGATAATAACATAATTAAAAAATAAATAAATTTACGAATATTTTTGGAACTGATAGTGAGGCGATTTTAAAGACAGTTTGCCCGACTGAACTTTCTTACTTGTAGCAGATTGTCATCTTATTTTTATTCGGAGAGGCTTGACAATTCATCATGGAAAAACTCACACCGGAACCGTGTCTTCAAATTATACAGTTTGATTACGAAAGTAAGCGTTCTATGAGAAAAGTTTTTCTCGATCTGCGAGCAATAACCACATTCGGTAAAAAATGCGTTCCTGTACAGATAGAATGTTAGATTCCGTGAAATAAACTTAAAACGTAACGAGAATGAAATATATTTTCTTGCTTTTGAACATAACCCAGAAAAAACTTGGAAGTACATGTCATTACCACTTGCATTACCAAGTACTGACATATCCTTACCCTCTTCATTACATTTAGTCAACAAATAATGATTTACTGATATTGACCTAAATAAGCTCTTATTTGTCCGTCCGTCTGCCTGCCCGTCTGTGCATTTATTCTTGCAATCAAAGTACAGGTCGCAAATATCTTTCTTTTAGTCCAAGGACGAACCCTATTGAATGTGGTTAAAATTGGTTCAGATTTGCATACAGTTTCCATATATGTACGAGTATGTTACACCAATTTGGCGTATATGCACTGCATAAGCAAAATTTTTTAACCGATCAGTATAACAATTGTGAGAGATCAGTCTCTTGATACACTTGGAGATAACACTCAATTAGAGGAAAATCGGTTCAGATTTATATATAGCCCCCCTGTAGAAACTGTATATCCGATCAGTACGAAATTCGACAGAAAGATGTTTCTTATGACATGAATGAACACCGAAAACGGGTCCGGATTAAGATATAACCCCCATATACATACGTCTGATCTTTAGATGATTTGGCAGAAATTAGGTGTTTGATCCAAGTTAAAGAAAATGTGTGTTTAGATTATGTGTAGTCCCATCTATTTGTTCCTTCCGATTCTTGATATATGATAGAATTCTGCGCTTTTTAAGGTTATCGTCTCAGACCTAGCTAATAATGATCAACATCTTCAACTCCTCCTTGGAATAAGCCTTATGAGGAGGTGGAGCTAAGTACATCGCACAGGCGGTGGCCAAAAATGGTATAAGTCAACATGCAAATTTTGAGACAAAATTAAATTAGTTTAATAATAAACCCTCCAAATAGAGTAAATATAAAGTTTTACTTGGATACGCCACAGTTTTTACGTTAATGTATCTCAAAGCTGGTAGCCATATTTTCGCTGCAAAGTGCTGAAAAAGTGTGTTTTGGTTCTCGGTTTGAATTCAAATATATAAAGTCACTGTCGGTATAAATTGTAATAGAATGATAACTTCGGAGAATATTAAGTATTTGAATAAAAAAACTCGTTCATATGATAAGTACCGTTAACAAATTAATAAATGGAAAACAAAGTGCTGTGTTGAACACAAATTACAAGTTTAGTGGACAATTAAATAAATATGTGTCAAAAGACCATCGCAATTTTTTCATATTTTGTTGCTTAAATTATGTATTTGCATATATATAAATACATATTAGCTGCAGCCGACTGCAGCTACTGTTTTTATGAATGTTTTTCAGTGTCCACATCATTAAAAATACGACAAATTTTCAACAAGTGGTTAAAAATAAAACCAAGTAAAAGCAGCTCTATCTTGTGTAATGTAAAGAACTTTGTGGAGGACCATATAGAAGGTTATTTTTTGGTAACTTTGTTTTTGGCAGCTCAGCTGTTTTCATCTTTAAACATTGTTTTCCATCATTAAACATTGAATTATATAGATCGTTTTATCGACTCAAATAAAGATTTCATACATTTCTCTAAATGCTATGTGTTTATTTTTAATAAAATCCGAAAGCTGTTAAAAATCACTCGTTAGAAAGGGAATTGAGTCCTACAGAAGGAAACCGGCCGCATATTCTATATAATCTATAATTCCTCTAGTATTATTTGAGAAAATTCTTCATACAAAACTGTACTTCGAATATAAACCAATTCTGACAACCATTTCAAAAAAGATGTATTTTTTTGTATACTTTGAAAAATATTCCTGAAATTCATTAAAAATAACTATACATCAATAAAATATACATTCATATTTTGTACAATTCTGGCAACAATTTCAAAAAATATGCGATTTTTTTGTTTCAGGATATTAGGGCATTGGACGTATCCTCTGAGATATTTTTCTGAAATTCTATAGGCCTATTTGCTATACACAGGTCACAAATCGTTCCAAGTTTGGTTTAAATCGGACAATTATGCAATATTTTCATTGCAGGGTGAAAGGGAGTTATGCGTGTCCTTGAAACAATTTTCACAAAACTTTGTATATTTTCTTTCTTACTCACAAAAATGAGTTGAACCAATTTTCATTCGCCTTTTTGGACAAAGTTTACTTTAAATCACGACACTGTGCATCGTTAATTTGTGATACAAAATGGTCCATTTGTGTGGGAAGTATGTAATATACAGTACAATAGCGCATAAATGCGAAATAGACAGTGTTTTTGAGGAGAGGCGATCAAAGTTTGATGATTTTTTCAAGTTTCTTACTGGTTGTTAATTATTGTGTGGCATTTCATCGTGGAAAGACTTACGCCTGAACAACGTCTCAGATGGTCCATCCGTTGAGTCCAATTTTCGATGACCAGATTATGTTGACCATAAGTTGAACGATTTGTAAACGTTGTTCAGGCGTAAGTCTATCCATGATGAAATGCCAAACAATACTTAACAAAAATAACATGACAACATGACACGACTCACACGTGATCTGTCAAAAAAGGCTATTGAAAAAAATATCTCTACTTGGATCACCCTATATATGCAAATCTGAACCAATTTTAACCAAATTCAATAGGGTTCGTCCTAAGACTAAAGGAAAGATATTTGATTGCAAAAATACATGCGAAGACAGGAAGGCAGACGAACGGATGGATAGACGGACATAGCTAACTCAATTCAGAAAGTGATTCTAAGTCGATCGGTATAATAAACGATGGGTCTATTTCTTGACCTTCTGGGTCTTACAAACAAATACACAAAGTTGTAATAACCTGTCCCACAGTGTGGTGTAGGGTATACAATGTATATATATATTTTATTTATAATGTGTTCCGAAAAGGCAAATAATGACAGTATATACAAAATAATTTACTATTAATAAAGTATGTAGAATAAATGTAAAATAAACGTTATTAAAACATATTCTTATTAAAAGTTATTAAATGAAAATTCCATTGATAATAACATAATTAAAAAATAAATAAATTTACGAATATTTTTGGAACTGATAGTGAGGCGATTTTAAAGACAGTTTGCCCGACTGAACTTTCTTACTTGTAGCAGATTGTCATCTTATTTTTATTCGGAGAGGCTTGACAATTCATCATGGAAAAACTCACACCGGAACCGTGTCTTCAAATTATACAGTTTGATTACGAAAGTAAGCGTTCTATGAGAAAAGTTTTTCTCGATCTGCGAGCAATAACCACATTCGGTAAAAAATGCGTTCCTGTACAGATAGAATGTTAGATTCCGTGAAATAAACTTAAAACGTAACGAGAATGAAATATATTTTCTTGCTTTTGAACATAACCCAGAAAAAACTTGGAAGTACATGTCATTACCACTTGCATTACCAAGTACTGACATATCCTTACCCTCTTCATTACATTTAGTCAACAAATAATGATTTACTGATATTGACCTAAATAAGCTCTTATTTGTACGTTAATTTAAGTCGGATATTATTAAATATGCGACAACGCCAAGTTTTAGTAAATAAACGTATATTTGATTTCGAAGTTTAGTAAAATTCTGAGTAAAAAACATATCTCGTAATATATAGATATATATGACAGATATACGCTCATGAAAATCATTATTGTGTATACATATGTGTTTTTTAACCCCTTATTAAGAATGACAATAACAACTACTTGACTGCAATTTGTAAGCGTAGGGTTAAGTAGTTATTTGTTAACTCTTCTTATGCTTGCATGGAAGTACTTTCCTCCAATATCATGCCCATGTAAAATAATCTGAAGTCTGGCTAAACGCTAGGTCGTCATTTCTTTTAAATTTGCATACCCACCAGGTTATCTTGTAACAAGAGGCCCTATGATCTGCCAGAAGTTAAACAGAAATGATGATGATGATGTATATATGGTTATGGAAATCATTATTGTTAAGGTGTTATTCATTAATATGACAATAATAACTATTTATGTGTGGGATATTAGCAAACGTGGGGGTAAGTAGTAGTTTGTTAACTCTTTGTATGTTTGCATGTTGACTAAATGTCATTATTTCTTTTGAATTTGATTTACCCGCCAGGTTACCTGGCAATGAGACATATTCTGTTAATTATTCACTCTTTCGTTGTTCAAATTAAACTTTACCTTAACCAAATCAGCAATATATATAATACATACTTAAAATACAATTATTTTGAGAAGTACCAACCATTGCAAAATTTTATAGATTATTCATGTGGAAGCAATTACATTTGATTAACATTCTTTTGTACAATATATAAGTACATATTAGCAGATAGTGGATAGGTATATATCTGCATGTTCAGGACGATGGAGAGACACACGCTTCCAAGGTGTATGTATTATTATTTGTTTCTACTTGCAATTCACTTTGGGATTATAAATGGGCAAATCCTGGGTTGCTGACGTTATATTCGCGTTTTGTTTTACTAATGTTCATTCCACTGGCGTTGTAAATGCAATATTTTCATAAAACCTTAAGCAACGACAATTATTTTAGAATTCTTTGAAAAATATTTAAATATTTACCTAAATACTTTTACTGAATGCGATATTCGCGGCGAAAATTCCGTTGCGGACGTTACAAAAAATTAATTTGCATGTTTTTTTTAAGCTATGTTTGCATAGTAATCAGAAAAATCGAAATACATTAAAGAAAGAGGAATATTTAAGGATATTAAAACAGCTCTCATTAGAATAAAACACTTCGTGGTTCATCCAAAAACTAGAAATTCTGTGCGGATGTTGTCTGTAGTCTGTTGCGGACGTTACACAACAATTTCAACACGTTAAAACGACAATTTTATGCGGAAATTTTTATATAATGTTATAATTTATATTTGCTAGATCCCGCTGAATATGTCATTTCAATGGCGAGATCTTTAGAATGCATCGAAAAATAATGATTTCATTATACATCTGGCATTTTTTACATATTTGGTATACAGTTTTTCGGATTTGCCCATATATTCAATGCTTCGTATATACTTTTCATTTGCTTACAACATTTAACGTAAAGCGTAGTACAGTATTGTAACAAATTTAAAATTGAAATAAAATAATTATATTTTTAAGATGTTCAATGTGTATTGGTTTGAAGAATTAAGTGAATCGATATACATACACGTGCCATAGTTCACAACAGCTTCCAAATTCCAGTTCCAAATACATTTTATTGATTTTCAAATACAATTTATTTGCTCAGAAATATATAATATTAAAAAAACTTGTGTTCCAAATATATTTTCTTTCGATTCAAACGTATCAAAAAAGGCGATTTTGCCCCGTGTAGGTCTATGTTCACTTTCGGTGTCGATCGTCTCGTTCGAAAAATTGCCAATGGACTTCTGTGGAGTAAGAGACGAACCTTATTTGAAATAGTGTATATATTTCCTTGGTTTGACGTTTTTAAAGACGCAGTGTACATGTTTTATTTTACTCTTAACTTTTATTTGAAAGCATGGGTTAAATCAATCCGTGTTTTCCGATTTGATTTCTTTACATCACGCTGTACCTGGCCGCTGTAACACATATATTTCACGACCTGATTTTGACGTTTTTTTCATGTTTGCTTTGAAAACATTATCATATACAGATACGCTCTGAATTTCTCAGAAAAATCATATATCTATGACCAATAGACTGGGGTATTGTTTGGAACTTTCTATGAATTACAATCGATGTATTTCAATACTCTTTAATATTCATTTCAAATTTTCCCTTGAATGTTAAAGTTTTCCTTTTTAACATCTCACATTAAAGCGAACAATTTTGTTGGTTTCGACAAGACAAGCGTTTAGTGTTCTCATATCGAATGTCGATGTTTTTTCTGATGATGCTTACTTCCATTTCAGACAACATAAGCACCAGGATGCAGCTGTGCAAGGATGCAGTTTTTATTTTATTTATCTTTAGTTTACACCAAATTTGTTTTATTTGGCATTTGACTAAAAAGTTTGTTCTCGAACTTGTCTAGGAAAGTTTTGCACTAAATAACAATTGGTGGAGATAGCAAAATTCAGTTTTTGTTGTATTTAGGGGTTGTCATAAAAGTAATCCAGTGAATTTTAGGATTTATTTTTTATTTACAAAAACGCTAAAGTTGGTGCAGAAGGTTATTCTTAATAAACATATAAGAAGAATACATAAGTATACAAAGTTTTAAGTCGATTGGTCAGTCCTTTTAGATTTAATTAAAACGAATGGATTAGTTGATAAAACTCATTAATAAATAGTTCCATTTGGCTGCAATTCAAATTGAATGCAGTTTTTCTGTGTATTAAAACCGAATTTCTTGAAAGCTCAATATTTTAGGATTTATTTTTTATTTACAAAAACGCTAAAGTTGGTGCAGAAGGTTATTCTTAATAAACATATAAGAAGAATACATAAGTATACAAAGTTTTAAGTCGATTGGTCAGTCCTTTTAGATTTAATTAAAATGAATGGATTAGTTGATAAAACTCATTAATAAATAGTTCCATTTGGCTGCAATTCAAATTGAATGCAGTTTTTCTGTGTATTAAAACCGAATTTCTTGAAAGCTCAATACGCGGAGAAAACATAAAACAAGATATGTTTCAGGGCAAAATATAAATAAAATATTGGCAAATTTAAAATAATTTATCCAAATTCTTAGTTATGTATTTTTGAATTTTAATTATTATTACTATTTTCATAAATTTTATTTTGTCTAATAGTTTTTTCAAGGGTGTTATTATCATAGAATAAATTTAAATTGTACTAGAATAAGAAAATGAATTGTAGAAGATTTACTTCGCTGAATTATATCATAGAATTTGTAACATAGCTTATGCTTTGTTATGTTGAGTTACTTGGCTAGCAAAGTTCCTTTGCTCGTCCACTTACTTCCAGCTGTATTACTGGTGAGCATCTCTTCTTCTCAATAAAAATGTATAATGTTGTACTGTACACTGTGCTTTCTTTTTATTTCATTTATTTTTTCTTTTCTTTCTCTTCTCATAACATTGTTGTTGGGTTAATTCTTAGCTTTGAATTATTCCTTATTATATGAGGAATTATTCGGCAACAACACCAAATAATACAGTCCACTCATCATCTTAGCTCACATTGGAAATAATAATCGGAGGACTAATCATTACATCCCCCTCGAACCTGTTCAAAATATTTACGGTGTGGTGTGTACAAATCTAGTTATATATGGGGAAAAACACGCCACTATTTTCAATTTTATTCCGATCACCCAAAAAATTTGTTGGGGTTGCAGAAGTTCTATGGGTATGAGGTGTGCCAAAAATACAGCTTTCTAACGTGATAGGTTACGAGGATAAAGGGTGTCAAAGTTTGAAATTTTGCCCATTGTATCTCCTGACTACGTGGACCGATTTAAATGAACCGTGGCTTATATGGCAGCTATTTAGAAACTATTTAATTTTCATACTTTTTTCTGGTGTTATATGTTTTCACCGCACATTTAATTGTGTTCCGCGGATGGGAATGTGATTTTTATGAGCTTTCGGATTTGATTAAACATACAATTTAGAGAAATGTATGAACTCTTTATTTGAATCGATAGAACGGTCTATATATTGGAGCCTAAAATGGTTCATACGCTGGGTCCAATTTTGGCATATTCTCTCCAACATACCGGCCGGTATCACGAATAAATTCTTCAATATTGGCTTCCAGTCCGTTACGGGCCCTATAGACATGAACCTTAACATAGCCACACAAAAAATATTCTAAAGGGGTGATGTGTGACATGTGGCACCACATGTCTGCCAAGTTTAGCTCTTCCATTTTGGGCAAAAAGATTTTGTATTCATCGCACGGTAGCGCTCGCCATTCACAGTAACGTTCCTGCCTTCGCGTCTTTGAAAAAGTACGCTCCAATGATGCTACCGGCCCATAATCCACAACAAACAGTGGATTTTCCAGGATGCATTGGCATTTATTTATTACAAAGCTTCTGGCTGCTCTTCACACCAAATACGGCAATTTTGTTTTTTCACGTATCCATTCAAGCAGAAATGAGCTTCGTCGCAGAAGTGCACGATGCACTTTATTAACGGAGCATGAATTTTTATAATAAAATTCAATAATTTGCAAGCGTTGTTCGTTTGTAAGTCGATTCAAGATGAGTAAAAGAAGATGGAGAGGTCGAAGAAGATGAAGGAGGTGATGAGTATAGATAAGAGAGAGGAGAGATGTCGTTTTAGGAAAGGTTTAGATGAGTTGATGTCAAACCATTCATCTCAAGCAACATATGAAGCCCATGTTTCTATCAATATCGTGGGATGATATAGATTTCAGAATTTGTATCGTGTAATCACCTAGGTAGCGATGTCTTCGTCTTGATAGAGTAAGACATTGACAGAGAAGGTGTTCGATTGTTTCCTGTTGCTCCCCATCCTCACAGAGTCGACAGTAGTCGGCAGAATCACTCTGCCACTTTGATGTTAAAAATCTTAAATTGCCAGTGGCCAGTCAGCGTGGTCCTTCCTTGTGAGGTTAAGAATATCTGGCCATAGAGATTTAGTGATTTTACAGTCAGATCTGCTCGACCATTTCTGGTTTGCTAGGTCTTTGTAAAAACACTATTATGTTACTGAAAAATTCGCATAAGGGTGGATACAGTGATGGCTCAATCCTTGCAGCGTCCATCGCTAATCCATTTCGCGCGAGTTCGTTAGCCTTCTCGTTCCCCGCGATATCACCGTGTCCGGGGACCCAGCACAGTCTAATATGTCTGCCAATTGCCTTTGACTTAATAATTGTTGACTTCAGTGCCTTCAGAGTAGCCTAACTATCAACATAGACTGTTATGTGATCATCTTGCCCGAGTTTTTGTCGATTTATCAATCTGAGGGCTTGCAGTACAGCAAATATCTCCGACTGGAAAACGCTGAAGGTGTCGGCTAAACTGAAGGACGTATTTATGCCAAGAGATTCGCTGAAGATGAATGCCCCTGTGGCTACATCCATCTTTGAACCGTCAGTGTATTTTGCATGGCCCTCCAAAGGGAGGTTGCTGCATGACCAGCCTATTCTCCTAAAGCCAAGTGATCCAAAGACCTCTTCTAAGGCGGCAGCATTACCTGGCACTTCAGTTTCTATAGTAAGGATACCCGTCCTTCAAAGAGGACGTTTAATAATCGGCACATGGCTCCCAGGATCCTTAAAGAAAGAGAAAGGCGATCCTGCACCTCTGAACAACAAGCAGAGAGAATCCCTGAAGTGGACACAGAAGAACAGGATACCGCATCAACTTCCACACAGCAGCAACCAATTAAAATGATGCGCTCTCCAGATGAACCGCCGGCATCCAAAAGGACCAAAGGGTTTAGTGGTAACGCTGTTCCTCAGTCCTTCGCTGACGTTACTAAGGACAGCTTGATACTGGCGGTCATCAACCGGGGAGAGCAAGACGGTAACATCCCCAAGAGTAGGTGGAGTGAGATAGAGTACGCACTGTGCTCTGTTTTCTTTGGTCCGGCTCCCGATTGTGTCGACGCAGGCTGGTATCAGGGCCGCATAAAACCAGTACGATTTAGTAATATGCGCTCTGGTGAGAGCTATCGCTGCGCTTTGAAGAAAGTTGGTGAAATCTGGTCGGGTGCGGCGCTGGATGTTATCATCCCGTCTCGGCCCAGGGCGCATGCTTGGATTCTGGCTATACCAGCCGATGTGGAATCCGTGACTATGCTGAAGGTTTGCAAAACAGAGCTTCCATCTGGAAGGTCGGTCGATTGGATGAGGCGGATGGTCATCCGAGGCACGCAGTATTTATACTGAATGCCAAGTCTCTACAACACCACGTCATGTCCCAAGGCATGGTTTCGTATGGATTCAGCAAAATCTGACTTAGGTGTACAAGAGAGAAGAGGGAGGAAATTCGAAAAATACTCTTCCAAATAATACTGGTGTAGTATCTAATGAAGAACCTCCCTCTTAGCAAGTACTAGAGCAGCATCTTTACCTTTACCGATGTGTCTGGATGCGTCGAGAAGCTCTTTATTACGGGATCGGAAGAATCCTGTGGGGGTGAATCCGGTGAGGATGAGCTTCTAGCGGAATCTGGCGAAATCTGACAATGGTCCGGTTCCTACAGATAAACCTCCACCACTCTAAGAAAGCATCAGCTGCCTTAAAAGAACTACTGATGCAAGGAGGGGCTGACCTGATCCAGGAACTATGGTTGATTGGTTTCTAGATCAGGAACCAATGTTGAATGGATCCAGAAACCATGTTTGAATTGAGATATGGTTTGTGGTCTCAGGACGCCATAGTTGAAGCTGCTTCAAGGTACAGGTAATGTAAGACGTAGGGCCTGTATACTTGCCAAGAACGACCTTAATAAATACCTTCTTCCTTCTTTTAGTTGTGACGACATAGTATCAGCCAACCTCGAGTTAGAAAACTCTCATGTTTGGTTGGCCTCCGTTTATATGGCACATAACACTGAGACGCCATCCTGCTCATTGAAATTACTGGTAGGAGCGGCAAACGAGACGAACAAGGACCTAATTGGGTTTACTCAATACACACAATCATACGTGGGGTATTACTGACATCAACGACAGGGGCGAATTACTTATCGAATATATTATAAGGAGTAACCTTGTGATTTGTAATAGAGGGCATTAACCTACCTTTATTACTAGAAACAGACAGGAGGTGCTCGATGTCACCTCCTGATGCCGTCATTAGGAAGGCATATTAGGAAGGCTAATTGAGAAACATTTAGGCACATATTCAACAGGTCTCTTCCAAAAAGTTCTGAAATGAAAATGCAAACTATTCGGGATATAGAAGAAACGATGAAACGAGTCACTGCATTTCTTAACGACTCTTTACAAACCGAATGTTCCAAACGGAAGCCAACGGGCAATTAACGACCGCAATGGTGGTCGTCTCAATTAGTTATGCTGAAGAAGTGCTGTAGAAAGCTCTTCAGTAGGGCAAAAGTCACCAGAGCCCCACAGGACTGGGGCACATACAAGGAAGAACTCAAACTATACAAAAATGAGTAGAGAACGGCTCAAAGTAAATCCTTTTTTTCTTTTTTTTTATAATTTATTTTTTTTGCAATCTATTTACAAAAATATTAAGCAAATCTATTTATAAATAACAAGTGACAGGTTTGTTAAATTCCAGCGAATTCAACAATATGTACATATTCCATTTTTAACATAACACATTATAGATTTATGTAGTTATAATTAATTATTACATAAATGGGAGACCTAAAATGTGGCGTCTTTTCAATCTTTTGACTTCATCTGTATCAACTAGTAAATTAATTGCTAGTTGAATGTGTACTTAGTCTATTTAGATAATTAATAGTAATGCGTTTAATTTCATCCTTAACATAAGGTATACCAAGATCTCTATGAATTGCATTATTTCTGACAAACCAAGGAGGATTTGTAATTAATCGTAGAGTTTTAGATTGATATCTTTGAAATATCTCTAGATTTGATTTGCTAGCTGTACCCCAGAGCTGTATTCCATATGTCCAGATTGGTTTTAAAACAGATTTCTACAAAATTACTTTGTTGTTTAAATTTAATTTAGAATTATGACCAAACAGCCACAACATTTCCTTAGTTTTTAAATTTAATTGTTGTTTTTTGGATTGTATATGATTTTTCCAATTCAGTTTTCTGTCTATATGAAGACCAAGATACTTCACACTATTTGCTGATGGTATATTAACATCATTTAATATCGGACAGTCACCCTTTCGTAGAGTGTATGTTACGTGAGTTGATTTTTCAGCATTTACTTTGATATTCCATTTATTTAACCATTTTTTTGTTTCACTTAAGTACCTTTGAAGAATCAGTGTGGCCTCGGAAGGGCAATTACAAGTTGCTAGCAATTACAAGTTGATAGCCGTATCGTCAGCATAGGTAGCGATTGTGACATCATTAGAAACAGGCATGTCGGAAGTAAATATTGTATATAGTACAGGACCCAGTACACTACCTTGTGGCACTCCTTCATGTATCGTTCCATTTTCAGATTCAATCCCATTTACGTTGACATAAAAACTTCTTACATCTAAATATGATCTTAGTACTAGATAGTAAGGGGTCGGAAGTAAATGATTTAGCTTATATAGTAAGCCTTGGTGCTAAAATCTGTCAAAAGCTTGTATTACGTCGAGAAAAACTGATGAACTATATTTCTTATTTTCCAAAGCACCTCTTATTGTTTTCACTACTCTACGACATTGTTCAGGTGTTCCATGTTTTTCTCTGAAACCAAACTGGTGATCAGGCACAATATTTTCCGCTTCTAAGATTGGAAGCAGTCGGTTACGAAATAATTTTTCAAATAGTTTGGAAAATACTGGCAAAATGCTAATAGGTAATAAGATTTTCTGGCTTTCCCGGTTTTGGTACCATTGTAATTTTCGCATATTTCCATTGGGTAGGGAAATGAGAGAGCCTTAGAACAGAGTTGAAGTTTACTGTTAGGAATACCACTGCTTTCTTGGGAAGGGACTTGATAACTTTATAACCAATTAAATCATAGTCGGGTGTTTTCTTATTGAGCTTCTTTATCTCATTTTTTACTTCGCGAAATCTAAAGTTCTTAATAGGTTTACACATTTGGCAAGAGATATCAAGAAAATCGCTGACGTCGTTGGCTTGTTCCGAATTGCAGAGTTGAAATGGAGTAAACGTATCTTCCAAAAATTCTTTGAACGCATCATCTTTTTGTTTGTTTGATTTACACCATATCCCATCTGAGTGTTTTTATAGGAACATTTCTCTTTGGAGGCTTTTTAAGATATTTTGTAGCTCTCCAAAGGTTGTGATCATTGTTGTCATGAGGACTTAGATTACTCAAAAATTTGCCAATTGATTCATTTTTATAATCAGAGAGACGTTGCTTCAAATTATTTGATGCCCTGTTAAAAATTGTTTTATCAGTAGGTTACTTAGTTCTTTGCCAGATTTTACGAAGACGTCTTTTAACTTTGATTTAACTATTGCTGCAGCACCGGCATGAGCTCGATCATCTGGGTGGTTAGTTGTTATAATATCATAACCTTTTATTCTTAAGAATGATTTGCTTGTACAATGTGTTTCCGAAATAAGAAGGATGTATATAAAGTTGTTGTGGAGAAATAGTTCTATTTCGTTAATGTGACTTGAAATGCCATTTGCATTCCATTCTGCTATTACCAAATCTATTTTGCATAGTTTGGACATTAGCAATGACATCATATTCATGAGCGTGTTTGTTAATTCGTTCTGCATTGCTTCAATTTTGCTTAGCAAGTCGTTTTCCTTTGGCAAGTCTCCTCTCAATGCTTGTTAATATGTCCTGGTATTATCACGATTTCTGTTATCAAATTGGGGTTGGTTTGGAGCAACAAAGTTTAAATTGTAGTCAGATCTTCCATTCTGTGGACGATTTTCTGTTTACGAGTTTTTGATAAACAGGACAACCCTTATAATTTGCTGTATGTTTACTCAAACAATGTACACATTTGGGAGCAACATCCGCTGGTTTTGTACATTCTGCTGTAGGGTGACATAAACCACACTTAACACATCAGAAGGGCTTCCTGCAGTAGGATTTCGTACGTCCAAACTCTTGACACCTGAAACACTGAACTAGATCATCGAATCGTTGCGGAGGTTCTACAGTAACTATGGCGTTATTGAATGACTGGATGTTAAACACATCCTTGTTGTTATCTTTCGGATCCAAGTCTACGAAGAACATTGTCAATGGCTCCTTGGTTTGTTTTCTAATAATATTGCGGACACTTCTAATTTGATGACCTTTTTGTAGCAACATAGCTTTATTATCTGTTATGTCTGTGGAATGATGGAGTCCTTTAATGACCGTCCGAAAAGCTCTATCAGTTTCAAGTTGGTATGTATGATAACAAATATTGCAAGATTCAAAATATTTAACAACTTTTCTATATGATTCGATATTGTTAACCATTAATCGCAATTGACCATTATTTTGAGACTTTTAATTAAAATCATTGCTTGAAATAATTTTACTTATCATTTTGTTTATGTTTTCTACATCTGGAATGAAGAGCGGCGACGGTTTTGGTGTATATTGCGTTGTCTGATTGTTGTCTTTAGAATCTCCATCATTTGTAGCTAGTGTAGTATTGCTGCATAGATCTGCATATAGTTTGTTTCAAAAATATAAACAACAATACTGTGTAAAATCGCAAAGTAAATTTTGTCAATATAACGGTTTCAAATTTGAAATACATTATTGCATGCCTTCTCACAAGTAACAAAAAAAAAAACAAAAACAACAAAGAACATAATTGTTCGTCATGAGTATTAAACAAGTACGTCTAAGCGAGTCAAGTGATGATAATGATGATGATGATGACAATAATTGACAAGTTATTTCTACCAAACGGAAAACACCAATGTCACCTTTGGGTAACGAATCGAAGCGACATCAAATCGATGATAACCAGCCATCAACTTCAAAATAAATCCTGAAGAGATTTCTGTAGTGGCGTAGAAAGCTCATTCGAAGCCTCACTGTAATGGAAAATATTAGCCTCAACACCTTGTACTATTGGGTACATCAAGAAAGATGATAGTTCTTGGACTACGTCCAGTGAAGAATCGCTGGGAGTGCTCCTGGATACACATTTTCCGGGTAACTCTGAAGAGCCATTGAATACTTCAGATTGGAGATTCCCTTGAAGTACAGCCATCAGAGGTTGCCAACGAGATTGTTACCGAATCTAAAATACTTTGGGCTATCAAAAGCTTTAAACCTTTTAAGTCGCCAGGACCAGACAAAGTCTCGCCGGCGGAGCTACAAAAGGTGGCTGATACAATTGTTCCCCGGCTCAGAGAGATATACATATGTTGTATCAATCAGGCATACATACGAACAAAATGGAGAGAAACCAAGGTTGTTTGCAACTGTTAATAGTAATAATGGTTATCTTTGCATTTGTTGGCAAACAATGATGGAGGGTACTAAACAGTAGGGCGGGTCAAATAAAAAATATTGCTGTTGTTCGCATCTCAAATGAAAGCTTGTTTTGTTTAGCGAATATCCTCAAAATATTTTGGTTACATCTTTAACCACCAGTGAGCTAGAGCGACTTTGCATAGCCTATACAAATCAGGTTTTTCTTGAAAATATCGGACATATTGGACTAAAGGGTGAAATTGTTCATATGTACAGCTAGAACTCGCTAGTCTGCTTACAACAGTAACGATATTGTGATTCTCGCTCTGATATAAGCGAAGTTATTCACGCATTGTGAGCGTAGAACCGAGATATTATGTCGCGCTTTAGTCCATGATGTCCGATAATACCATTCGATTTAACGGGCCGAAATTATGCAGAGTAAGTTGTTTTTATCGATGATACATTTTTGCGTTTTGCACACACAGTGTACTATACCGTACCTCTCTAGTGGGATGAATTAAAAAAACGGAAATAATTCCGATGTTTGGCTTTTACTTTACATAGAAAGTAGCCATATCAATCGAGTACATTTCTATATGGTGCATCAGACAACAATATTTATTTCACAAAAGCTTTCCCAGAATTCGAATGGATTAAAATTTTGCTGTGCTTTGTTAGTAATACTGATTCGAAGAAACGCGGTTTGTGATGTATGATGTTGTTAATGTATGCGTAATTATCTCAAAAAATTGAATGGAACAATAAAAGCAACAAATCGTAATGCTAACAAAAACAATTTAAATTATTGCAAATGAATTTTAAATTCAATTAATTCTGCGTTCAGTTGCTGTTTTTTTCACGACCTCAGCGGCAGTTTCGAAAATGTGTAGAAAATGTTCCGAATCTAAAGACAAAGAAATGTTCCGAAATAAAGACGATATAAGCCTCCTTCTGACTAGCTTATTTTTGTCGAATGGTTGTGCATAACATTTTCTTGTGTAATATGGTGCCCTTAAGACGAAAAAATATTAAAAACATTTTTATGGTAAATCTTAATTTTTTTTTATTAGTTTACACAATTTTTGTCGAATGGTTGTGCATAACATTTTCTTGTGTAATATGGTGCCCTTAAGACGAAAAAATATTAAAAACATTTTTATGGTAAATCTTAATTTTTTTTAAATTCCGATTTTCTTGGAAGACGCTTTTAGTATTTGGACCACATTTTTCGAAGATAAGTCAGGATACCATTTAAACTAAAGGAAATGATGAGGGCCAAAAATGCCGAATAAAATTATGTTGTTACACCCCCAGTATTGTTAACGAGGGTATATATCAGTTGCTGCGGGCCAAAAGTGTACAACATCAAGAAGTGGTTTAAGAGACCCCAAGAATATATAGGGGAAATCCAAAAAAACCATATTGGCTAAAAAATATAAAAGCCGCGAAATTCCCAAAAGGTGGCGCTGTTTACTTGACCGTTAAGGCTCCTGTAAGAGCTAGAAAGCGGCTATGCGAATAATCGCCCAAGGGAAAATCGCCCAAAAGGAAAAAATGAACAATCGCCCAAAAATGTTGACAAAATAATTTGGGCGTTGGTTCATTCGTGTTTGGGCAATTTTTCACATTTTAATTTATGGGTATTTACTCATAGTGAATAAACACCCAATTCTTAAAACAATTAAAAAGACCCAAAAAAGTTTTTGGGCTATTATTAATTTTGCTTCAAATGAATGAGGAATATCTTTTTTGTTTATGGTTAACTGTAAATACATTCTTACAAGTTTTATATTCCTTTGTATAGAGGAGAGCTTACGCTTCATGCCACCAACTGTGTCACCAACTGTACCACCACTTTCGATAAGCATTTAAAAATTTCTACTTTTTAGAAATTTTTTTTCTTGGAGTGCTTTAACAAACTTAAAGAAATTCCCATTCTTTGCAATTATTCGTCCACCATTATATGCTTCCACATCCGAAGTAGTTCTTGTGACATTTTTGAAAACGGAAATGCCACTTGGTCCAACTTTATAAAAACAATAATTATCATATCATGTATAATTTTAAAAAATCTAATATTGTATAAACATGTTTCCCGTAACAGTTGTATCTTATCATTTTAAATTCTCATAACTTTGGAAATCAATTCTCATAACAATTTCTAAGAAGTAGTAATTTTAAAATGTTTATCGAAAGTGGTGGTACAGTTGGTGGCAAGAAGCGTAAACTCTCCTCTATACAAAGGAATACAAATATACTCATAAACAATATCTGTACAGATATGGAGCCATTTGAAGATATTTTTGAAGAATATCCCGACGAAGCATCTAATGTGGGAACAGCGGTCTTTCTGGCGTACCCATACTTGCATAATTTACCTCCGGATATAGTTTTACTACCAAGTAAAAACCTAAAAATATGTAATGAATGTAACCTTAAACTACAGTCCCAAAGTATTTCTGATGGTACCAATAAGTATCAATGTACGACCTGTCGCACCGAGGTCCAGGATTCGATGCAAGTTTTTTCAAATATTCCATAATATTTTTGTCACAAAGCATTCGAAAATTATACTGAATTTCTATTAGAAATAATAATAAATCATTCACTAACGATTTTCTTATTATTACTTGATTTTTCTTATTCTATTTCTTATTATTATTAAAAAAAATTAAAATGAATAAAAGCCCAAAAACAAAAGTGGGCGATTGTTCATTCTAATTTTGGTCTAAAGTTCATGATCGTTTGGGCGATTTTTCATCACTAGTTTTTAGTTTTTCTTGAAAATTAACAATCGCCCAAATAATTTGGGCGATTTGACATTTTTCTTTTTGGGACTATTCACGTAGTAATTTTTTGCCCTGTGGTCAGTTCTAGCGCTATCAAAAAATTGAGTATTGTGTGTATCCTTTCAGAATCATCTTATGAGATCAAACGCTAAAACTTTGTAAATCTGAAGCACATTACACTACAAACTCTTAACCTAAACCTAACCTATATAAAGATGAGTATATTGACACCAGAGTAGGAAACCGAGGCTGCGCAATTATTGCGCCGCCGCCGATATATATGCCTCAAATCGGCTTGATCTTAGCCGCCGATAATAACTACTCTCTAATACACAAAGAATATTCTCCCAATGAGGCAAAAGAACATTACCAATTTCTTCCCCAAGAATAATGATTTGGAATCTTCTGATTTTAAAGAAACTATGATAGATGACACGTGTGACATAGATTGCTTCCAAGGTTTATATATAATATACAAAACGTTATTTTCAATGGGTCAATGCCTGAGCATAAGCGGAGCCTTAAGGACTACAGCGACCGAGTCTTTAAAAGCCCTACTCCATATACTGCCGATTAATATTGTGGCGAGAGAAGTTGCAACCAAAGCGGCAATAAGATTAAACTGCCTATCAATGTGGTCGTACAAAAACTACGGTCACATGAGGATATCAAAGTGTAGTGCTATGGTAACCGACTGAGTGGACTATATGCAGAGCTTAGATTGGATATAGCTCACAGACTACCAGATACCTGCAGTGTCTATCAATCCGAAATAATGGCAATATGGGAAGTAGCCAAGTGGCTGAGTCGCAACATAGTAATCAACACTAGCGTTGTAATTTACTCGGACAGCCAAGCTGCCATCAATTCTCTGGAGGCAACATCCCTAAATTCACAAACAGCCCTCGACTGCCGCAGATCTCTTAACGTGATGGCTGAGCAGTTTAATATACACCTCATATGGGGGCCTGGGCATAGGGATATCCCGGGGAACAGCAAAGCCGATGAACTTGCTAGGAAAGGGACGACATTACAAATTCTCGAAGAATTTGCATATATTGGTGCGCCACTATCCACGTGCAAGCTTTGGATTAGGCAAGAGGCACTCAGGCAGTCCAACGAAAGATGGACAGAAATCGGCACCTGCAGAGTAGCTAGACAAATCTGGCCAAGGTATGACCTGAGAAGATCAAAATATCTCCTCGCACTAGAGAGGCAAAGATTGTCTACGTTAGTATCAGTTCTGACGGGACACTGCTTGATCGGCGAACACGCCAAAAGATTGGGTATTGACTCTAATGACTTCTGCAGAAGCTGTGGAGATGAGGAAGAAGTGGAGAGCATTGAGCACTTGCTATGCGACTGCCCCGCTCTGAGTAAACGACGACTGGTTGCCGATATTATTAAATTTTACCGATATTATTTACCTTCTATTTTTATACCCTTCACCATAGGATGGGGGTTATATTCATTTTATCACTCCGTTTGTAACACCTCTAAATATTGATCTGAGACCCCATATGTTCTTAATCGTCGTTAAATTCCAAGACGATTTAGCCATGTCCGTCTGTCCGTCCGTCCGTCTGTTGTAAACATGCTACAATCTATAATTCTTGAGCTAGGTGGCTGAAATTTGGTATAGATACTTCTTATAGCTGCAGGTAACTTGGGATTGTTACTTGTTTACTTATTCTTTGGTTCATAACATTTATTTTCATATTCAAACTAAATTTGAAACGATGGTGATCGAAATGTTTAATTTTGAAATTGTAGGTTGCGTAGAAGTACCCAGTGTTAATACGATGCCAGTTTTTGATTCAATCATTGGTTGTGGTTCGAATGTTACACACCCATTTTCTAGCTGCAATAGTGCAGAAAATATTATATATTCAGATGTCATGTTTCACATTTCAGGTTGTGTGGGCGGTGCCGCGCCCGCTGTTACTATCACGCCAATTTCTTGCTTCAGCACTCGATCTGGTTCCACATACCAAATTTCAAGAATTTTGGTCCAATAGCAATCAAAATGAATTTCTGGTATTGTGGGTGGTACCACGCCTACTGTCAGAATCACACCTGTTTTTGGCTCCAACACGCGTACTGCTACCCGGGACAAATACTAAATATAGCCGATCTTACTGCAATAGTACTCAAAATATAGTATTTGTAAATTTCAGGTTGTGTGGGCGGTGCCACACCCAATATAGCTGTCACACCAGTTTATCGTTCCATCACGCATATTGTTACCAATGTCACATATACCAAATTTGGAGACTCTTACCGAAATAATTGTCGTAATATAGTATTTTTAAATTTCGGGTTGGATGGTCGATGTCGCGACAACTAACACTATCACCCCAGTTTTCATCTAGGTTGTGTGGGAGGTGCCACGCCCACTTTCATTGTTTCTCCGTTTTTAGTCCTGTGACGCGTACTTGTCCAAAGTCACACATACTAAATTTCGAGAATTTTACTGCAATAGTACTCGAACTCACATTTGAATTGTAGGGTGTGTGGGCGGTACCACACATGATGTGTACTGGTACCAAGGTCACACATATCGAATTTCGAGTGTTTTGAACCAATAGTACCCAAGATATTCCACTTTTAAATTTTACTTTGTATGGGCGGTGCCACGCCCCTTTGTCCAGCCAAACCCGAATATAGCTACGAACCATCCACACAACAAAAGATATTCTCAAGCAAAAATTCAGCAAAATCTGTTCAGCCGTTTTCGGGTCCATCGCGTACCAACGAACACCATTTTATTTTTATATATATAGATTATATATGAATTCTCGTTTTTTACATATCTCTCATTTATAAAAAGAACGTCACAACTCAAAATCGGATATTCCGCCTATGGACGATTTGTGTAGCCTATAGAAAATGAAGCTGACAGGCGAATGGGATAAATTCAATTTCTAGGTTTGTAAAATAAAGTTGCCTACCCCATAAACCCAAAATATCCATCAATAATCTTTACATTTTAAAAAGCTGAACATTTTTGTATCTGCACTTAGAAATTTTAAAATTTTAAGTTGTGACGTTCTTTTTCTAAATGAGCGATATGTTCTTGTGTAATCCGTAATCTTGTAATCTTGTGATATCCGTAATATAAATAAATGGTGACGTATTCTGTCATATGTATGTTCCAAAATATTTAACAACTTGTGCCGATACCGAATAGCAATACATGAATTTTCATTTCAATATAAGACTTTTTCATAATTACAGTGAAAATGATTTATTGCCATAAAACCAGTCGACAGGTCTATCAACATTTTTACATTAATTTTTTGTTTAATTTAACTTTGAACATTACTCGTATATTAATGAAGTTCTTAATTGATTCAAAAGCATTTTCAATTTTCATTGATGATATGCAAGTTTTAGTAATACTATGCCTAAAGTGAATGGGATTTATAATATGATGATTTCATAATAAATCGATAATGATTTCATAGGTTAGGTTAAAAGTGGCAGCTTGTACAACAGACTCACTTAGACTATACAGTCCATTGCGTTACCACAGGGATTGATTGCTTTAAAATTATTAAATGTAGGAGGATTCTAAGGTCATCCTAGTCATGATTTCATAATAATTCAGTTCATAGCTCTGACCTCGTATTATTTTGTTTATACATCACATTTATAGTTAATGGCAATGATTAATGAAAATTGCATTTTTTATGTTTTTCTACGACTGTTCACTTTTATTCTAAGGGCCTATTTGAAAATCAGAGACAAACTCAAAATGAGTGTTTGTACGACAGCGCACTGTTGGAGAACGATCATTTTTCTAAACCAGGCAACCGATTCCATCAAAACTTGGCATGCTTATAGAAGAGGCCCTCTATATGATACAGGGATGGACTACAATCTATAAATGTTTGAAAGTTTTGTTTTTCTTCTGTTTAATTTCCTCACTTTATGAGTAAAGTAATATAGTACTTCGGGTGAGAGATGCCAGAACGTTGAATAAAAATTGTTCATTTTTTGTCAGTCTATAATCTTTGGAAATGTTGTCTACAATACAAAATTTGTTAGCGCCTTGTTTTTAAATCGGGATTTAAGTACAAGGTGGCGCAAAAGTAATCGTCGCAGATTTCCTGGCCGTCCAACGCCTACTGGTGAAACACTGCGACGTTTAGCCGCTCGCCTCGAAGAGACTGGCACAAGAGATGCTGCCAGGCGTGGCAGACCCCGGAGTAGCCGTTCTGCAGAGAATATTGCTGCTGTAGCCGAGGATGTCATGGAAGCGCCGTCGACATCGACCAGACGACGTGCCACGCAAATGGGTATCAGTCGACGGTCTCTACAGCGAATTTTGGTACAAGATTTGAAGATGTTTCCGTATAAAGTCCAGACGGTGCATCAGCTGTTAGCTGTTGACCGCCAATCGCGTCTAACATACGCTCAAGCCATCCTTAATCACCACCAAGAGGAAGATGATTTTTCATCAAAAATAATCATGAGTGATGAGGCCCATTTCCATCTTAGCGGGTACGTAAATAAGCAAAATTTACGCTTCTGGGGCACTGAAAATCCGCGTGTAACCCACGAAGAGCCATTACACCCGCTCAAAGTCACTGTATGGTGTGCTGTTTTCGCTGGAGGAGTCATCGGACCTTTTTTCTTCGAAGGCGTCGCGGGCCAAACGGTTACGGTGAATGGTGAGCGCTACAGAGCAATGATCAACGAGTTCTTTTTGCCGCAACTTGATGAATTGGGATTGGAAAACATGTGGTTCACACAGGACGGTGCAACGGCACACACTGCACGTGCACACAACCGATATGCTGAAGGATGCATTTCCCGGGCGCCTAATCTCCCGTTTTGGCGATTTGCACTGGCCAGCAAGATCGCCTGATTTGACCGCTCCAGACTTCTTTTTGCGGGGCTTTTTGAAGTCGCGGGTTTATGTCAACAAGCCTCAGACTCGTGCAGCTCTTAAAGACAATATCCGTCAAGAATGTGAGGACCTGTCGCCGGAAGTTTTGGCCAAAGTGATGGAAAATGCCATAAAAAGGGCTCAAATGACAATCAACTGTGGCGGCGGCCATTTACATGACATCATATTCTCGACTTGATGTAAAAAAATTAAAAGACCAAATAAAAATAATCCACAAGAAGAATCAAAGTTTTTCATTTTTTTTAAATTACAGCCAAAAAACATCGAAAGGTTACTTTTGCGCCAGCTTGTATATACGTCCTCTGAACCGACGTTCTTAAACTGTGTCAAGTAAGTATAAAGTTCTGTTCAAAAATGAGGATTATCTAGTCCTTATATGCAAAATCGGTTTTCTTCAAATTTGGCAGGGTTTATTGCCGGCACCAACAACTTTTCTGTATCAAATTTCGTAAGGATGAATATGGCTTCTACACCGGTGACGCCGAAGAAAGAACGTTACACCTCCATCATATTACTTTCAAGTATTTAGCTTTTATGTTTTTTAACTTTTGCGCCGTAAGTTTAGGTTTGGGTTAAGGTGGCAGCCGGTTCTACCCAAAGACAAAAAGAATATAAGAAGACATTTCTTCAGGCCTAAACGACAAAATCTATCAGTTACAAACGAATAGGAATGAATTGTAACACGCGAAAAAACAGTATTCCGCGAACATTGATTGAACTTTTTTGGCACTTGTCGATTAAAATTAATTTTTTAATTGTGACAATTACAAAAAATTCGGGAAAATGGTCTGAAAATCCGCGAAAAACCTCACTCGTTGGAATCAAATTCCTATTCGTTCGTAACTGACAATTACTCGCTACAGGAAGGAATGTCTTCTTAAAATATATTGTCTTTGGTTCTACCATCTCACATAGACAAATTTAGGTCCCTAACTTAAAGTTAAATGGAGATATGGCTTTCTTTCTTACAAGGACAGTGTATAGGCATATGACAAAATTTTAACATTATATTTACATGGTCATACATGATGAGAAATAGTGAAAAAATAATTTAAAAAAGTGTAGTTTTAGTTCAAATTATAAAACCGATTTTAAGATTTAGGTCATATAAATACCGAGATATTTGAAATTGAAAAATTGATTTTTTTAATTTTTTCACCGACCTTGTCCTAGTATTGTGTCAATATAGGATCAGAATATGCACCAATTTTTTTACGTGAACTCTTCTGAATTGGCAACAAAGTTTTCTATATGATGAACTAAAACTTCATAAATAAGATAAAAGTTATGGCCATTTGAAGTTATATTAAAAAAAAAAATTTTTGTACATTTTTTGGTTAAAAATATATATCTAATTTTGGAGTAATAGAAGCAGAAGAAAAGAAAAAATTATAACTTATTTATATTCATCGTAATGAAAACTTCTTAAAGAATGTTTCCGAAGAAGAAATATTCACTGGTGTTTGCCAAGCTTCTCCAATTTACTAAATTTTTTATACAAATTTCAAAAATAAGACACATTTTCTCCAATCGCAAAGCTACAATATTGGAACGCTTACTATTTTACTGGGGTCGCTAATGTTTGGGATGCCTATAAAGAGCAGCTCAAGATCTATAAGAAGGAGCTTAGAAAGGCGCAAAGACGCTCTTGGTATATCCTATCCGCTTCACCCTGTATCCTATCAGCTTCACCCTGTACAGTGGGATACTTGCAGGATGAGGCAAATAATTGGACCAAAAACAGCGAGCAGTCGCTCAATGTACTGCTCGACACACATTTCCCGGGGAAATCTCGAACAGAACCAGAGGATCAGTAGGACCACAAGAGTGCGAGTGGACTGCGAGCGTCGCTAGCTTGTTGACTGAGAGATCCAGAATAAACTGGGCTATTAATAGCTTTGAGCCCTTCAAGTCACCTGGATCAGACGGCATCACTCCAGCAGAAATGCAGTAAATGTTGAAGTACATTATCCCCTGGCAGGAGAAAATTTATGTAGGCTGTATCAGGCTTTCATACATCCCGAATCGATGGAGGGATACCAAAGTGGTATTCATACCCAAAGCGGGGAAGATATCACACACTACGCCAAAAGACTTCAGACCAATTAGCCTATTGAAAGGAAGGAAAGACTTTTAGATTATTTCATAAGAGAAAACCTGGATACAAAACTCGTGTCGGTGAACCAACATGCTTACAATAAGGGGTAGTCTACAGAATCAGCCCTGCCCGAACTTGTGAGCACTATCGAATTGTCCCTGCATTTCAACGAATTCACCATGGTGGCATTTCTTGACATAGAAGGGGCTTTTAACAACATTCACTCAGATGCAGTAATGTCACATCTAAAAGTTAACTCTAGTTTGATTAGACTAATTCAAAGTCTGCTCGACAGAAGACGCATATGGGAAGAATACCAGGTAATATAAACCATCTCCACTTTTACACGGATGGTTCGAAGCTTGATGAAAAGGTTAGCTTCGGAGTACATTGTGCAGAGCTTAGATTGGATATAGCTCACAGACTACCAGATACCTGCAGTGTCTATCAAGCCGAAATAATGGCAATATGGGAAGTAGCCAAGTGGCTGAGTCGCAACATAGTAACCAACACTGGCGTTGTCATTTACTCGGACAGCCAGGCTGCCATCAATTCTCTGGAGGCAACATCCCTAAATTCACAAACACCTCATATGGGTGCCTGGGCATAGGGATATCCCGGGGAACTGCTAGGAAAGGGACGACATTACAAATTCTCGAAGAATTTGCATATATTGGTGCGCCACTATCCACGTGCAAGCTTTGGCTTAGGCAAGAGGCAATCAGGCAGTCCAACGAAAGATGGACAGAAATCGGCGCCTGCAGAGTAGCTAGACAAATCTGGCCAAGCTATGACCTGAGAAGATCAAAATATCTCCTCGCACTAGAGAGGCAAAGATTGTCTACGTTAGTATCAGTTCTGACGGGACACTGTTTGATCGGCGAACACGCCAAGAGATTGGGTATTGACTCTAATGACTTCTGCAGAAGCTGTGGAGATGAGGAAGAAGTGGAGAGCATTGAGCACTTGTTATGCGACTGCCCGCTCTGAGTAAACGATGACTGGACATACTGGGGTCGGCTTGTCTAGGCAGCCTAACAGATCTTTCCAGTACCGATATTCGTACTATCGACAAATTTGTATATCAAACAGGTTGGTTTCGATGAGGGGCATTTTAGCCCGTGGTAACACTAAGGGCCTAAACTGGTCTATGTGAGCTTGTATAAAAACTGAATATACATAATTTGGAATATTTAGAAATTAAAAACGGAATTTACCTAAAAACATGTTAAGTCGATTTAGTATGTTGTAGAATTGAGATATCGAATTGAAATAGGCGTAAAAAAGTTTTGTATGCGCCGGTTAGAACGTTGCACACAAATAGTATAGGTCTTTGGACTCAGACGAAAGTTACAGGCGCTTGACCATTTGGGGAAAATGTTTGAATCAAAAGAAAATATATTTGGAACACAAATTTTTAAATATTATATATTTCTGAGCAAATACATTTTATTTGAAAATCAATAAAATTTATTTGGACCGCATATATTAATATATTACAACAAAATATATTTGCCTGCTGATTTTCTCAAATAAAATATTTGTTTAAATACAAGTAAAATTATTTTTTAGGAATTTCTCCAAATATGTTTTGTTTAAAAATATTTCCAAAACTTTGCTGACTTTTTCGAACATAGGTTTTAATTTTGCTTGGTTTCAAACTATTCCCTCTGTTGCAAAGAACTCACTTTAAAATTCGACTTCTTTTGTTATCCATTCTTCAAGTAATTTTTTAGTTATCCAAGTTATACAATATTATACGATTTCAATTATAAAGTATTTTTACAAACATTAAAATTTCTGAAAATGGACTATTAATTGCTGACAATCTTAGCTCAATTAAGGTATTTTCGGAATATTTACAAAAGTCCCAAAAAAAAAATATTAGGATGAAAACAAAAATTTGTTTAGAACAACATCTTCTCAAATACATAACATTTGCCTGTACCAAATATTATATATTTAGAGAAAACATAGAGTAAAGATAAAATCCCTTTAATTTGCTAGTTACTTCAATCTCCCCTCACAATAGTTTCTCTCACATCCAATTGCAGAAGAGATATTTTGTGTTAAATTGTCACGTCCACACTTCGTGAGAACGGCAACGAAAAATGTGACTAAATAAAAAAATGCCAAGATAATGAGGTCATAACAACTAAATTGAAAATAAATCGTTAATTCCCTTATCAGAGGAGGATAACATTTTTGAACATGAGAAATTGTCTGCAGGATTTGTGGGGATACATCTTTTGTAATATCTTTTTGTTTGATTTACACAATATTGCGTCAATTATTCTTTAAGTATTTCGTGCTTGTTGTGTAAATTTCATGGAGCATACGTCATTGTTGTTAGTCAGACTACAAATTGCCACAAATGCTTACATGTTTTAGTTATTATGGAAAAAGAGATAAAGAAAATTTAAATTCGGTACTTTGTAATACCTTAGGGGAAGAAACATTTTGCGATGTCTACAAACACTTGGTGTTATTAAATTCCGCTAAAATTATGGATTTACCTCATTGTTGGCACCTCTTTCTCGAAGTGTTAAATTTAAAGTTTTTTTTTATAAATATTATTGGTGTTAATAAAGGGTGTCCCAAGAAGAGCGCAATTTTTTAATCTCGCAACATTCGAAGTGTCATTGTTTGACATTTGAATAATTGTTATTGTTTGTTAGTAGAAGGTACGAGGTTAGTAAAAATGGAGCGCTACACGAATGAACAACGCATTCTCATTGTGAAATTGTTTTACCAAAATGGTGAAAGTTTTGCGGCTGCAGTTCGCAAATTGCGATCAATTTGGGGTCACAATAATGCTCCAAAAGAGTCAACTGTAAAGAGATTAATGGATAAATTTGCCGAAACTGGGTCTGTTAGTGATGTAAAGACAACAACGCGCCATCGACCAGGTCGATCGACCGAAAATGTCGCAGCTGTACGTGATGATGTCGCTCAAACTCCATCCACCTCAATTCGACACCGAGCTCAGAAAATTGGTGTCTCCAAATCCACTTTGCAGCGAATTTTGAAATGATAACCAGTTTTTTCTTGCCTAGAATTGAAGAAATGAATGTGGAGGGCATGTGGTTCCAACAAGACGGCGCCACATGTCATACAGCCAGAGAAACAATTCAATTGCTGCATCAGTCATTTCCCGGTCGTGTTATTTCGCGTTTTGGAGATCAGAATTGGCCGCCTAGATCGTGCGATTTAACACCATTAGATTTTTTTCTTTGGGGTTTTTTGAAGTCGATGGTTTACGCGAATAAGCCGACGACGACTCAAGCCTTAAAAGACGAAATTGGACGCTGCATTAATGAAATACCGCAGCATTCATGCAAAACGGTCATTGAAAATTTCATTAAAAGATCGCGTGCATGCCAGCAAAGCCGCGGCGGCCATCTGCACGGTATATTATTCCATACATAACCTCATTCTGTCTACTTTACGATATAATAAAGTTTCACGATTTTTTCTTAAATATCTGTGTTTTATTTAAAATTAAAAAATTGCGCTCTTCTTGGGACACCCTTTAGTAGCATTTTTATTCCACTTTATCTCCGTGGTTTCCTGATCTCCAATACAGGAATTCCCTTTAAAATCCATTGCATTCAGATAGTGTTGTTGATGTTTACTGTGCTTTTCTGTCAACAAAATCAGTGTAAAGAATTTTCAGCAATCTTGCATTCATTCAGCCAATCGTAATAGTTGCAATGCTCGAGGATTTCCTTTAGTTTTTTTAGGTTTTTGCACAAAAGTGATCAGAAACTGTGGTTTATTTAATATTATGTACGAATTTATAACTATTTAATAATGAATATTGCATGTACGTAGTATGTTCAAAAAAAATTGCGAATTTTGTATTTTTTCAAAAAGTATTTATTTATTCATGAATATCTATTTTGTCCCCTTCAAAGTAATTCCCCTCGGATATAATACACTTCTGCCAAAAGTTTTTTCCAATCCTCGAAACACTTCAAATAATCATTTTTTGTGATCTTGTTCAGCTCCTCCTTCGATGCCGTCTTTATCTACTCAATCGTGGCGTAGCGTCGTCCTTTCATGGGCCTTTTTAGTTTTGGGGGGAAAAAAATAGTCACAGGGGGCTAGGTCAGGGAATACGGTGGCTGCGGCACCATTATGTGTTGTTTTTGGCCAAATATTCGTGCACAAGCAAGTTTTTGGCGGATTGCTGCGCGCAATTTGCGAATTTTGTATTTTTTCAAAAAGTATTTATTTATTTATGAATATCTATTTTGTCCCCTTCAAAGTAATTCCCCTCGGATATAATACACTTCTATCAAAAGTTTTTTCCAATCCTCGAAGCACTTCAAATAATAATTTTTGTGATCTTGTTCAGCTCCTCCTTCGATGCCGTCTTTATCTACTCAATCGTGGCGTAGCGTCGTCCTTTCATGGGCCTTTTTAGTTTTGGGGGGAAAAAAATAGTCACAGGGGGCTAGGTCAGGGAATACGGTGGCTGCGGCACCATTATGTGTTGTTTTTGGCCAAATATTCGTGCACAAGCAATATTCGTGCGCGCAATTTGCGAATTTTGTATTTTTTCAAAAAGTATTTATTTATTCATGAATATCTATTTTGTCCCCTTCAAAGTAATTCCCCTCGGATATAATACACTTCTGCCAAAAGTTTTTTCCAATCCTCGAAGCACTTCAAATAATCATTTTTGTGATCTTGTTCAGCTCCTCCTTCGATGCCGTCTTTATCTACTCAATCGTGGCGTAGCGTCGTCCTTTCATGGGCCTTTTTAGTTTTGGGAAAAAAAAAATAGTCACAGGGGGCTAGGTCAGGGGAATACTGTGGCTGCGGCACCATTATGTGTTGTTTTTGGCCAAATATTCGTGCACAATCAAGTTTTTGGCGGATTGCTGCGCGCAATTTGCGCATAACTTGCAGGTATATTCTTTATTGACCATATTTCCCTGTGGCTAGAACTCTAATGCACCACGCCCCTGCAATCAAAGAAAACTGAGAGCTCGGGCGTCCGGCACGCTGTTCGTCCTTCGCATCTTCTCGGCCATCTAAGAACATTTGGTACCACCGATAAACGTTGCTTTGGTCCAAGGTAGCTTCACCGTATGCCACAGTCAACATTCGGGATGCGTCAGCGCACTTTATTTTGTTTTTCACACAAAATTTGATGTAGATTCTTTGATCCATTTTCTGAAATAGATAAAAAACCAGAAGACAAGTTAAAACACATCCAAGCACGACAGCTGCCAAAAATTAACTAAACATTCAAAATGGCCGACCTTGCCAGCATAGGCAAGGGAAATGAGTACCAACATAACGCTACAAAAATATCAAAAATCAAATACACGTAGCCCGCGGAAATAAAAAATTTCCGATATTTTTTGAACATAACTCGTATATATAAAGTACATACATTTTACAAGTCAGTACATGTTAATAGTACTAATTAATGATAATTGGTTGAAAAAAAGTTGCAGTGGTTGTTTGATTAAATGTTGACTGTTCTAATTTAAAACGTTCATTTTCAATATGACTATCGATAGTTTTAATGTTTTAAAAGCTACAAAGTCATTTTGGCAAATTGTTTCAAAAGTGCAACAAATTTAAACGCTTCATAGTACGACATTGTGGGTTCACATATTTCTTCATGATATCGCTATGTTCTTTAAATAGAATTTCTACATTGCTGTTTTCAGTGCAGACATTTTTATCTATTTGAAGAAAACCGTCGAAATCAATTTGCAAATCGAGTCCTTCCTGAAATTTGGCTTAGATAGCCAGCGGAATATTCTACGAGAGCGGAATCTTCGGGATCAAAATCGGGAAAACTGTCATCAATTTCTGAAAAATCCTGCTTTATGGAAGCAGTTTTGGATTGTTATTCATGCTACTTTATTCCAAGTTGCTTTGATTAAATAAACAGCTTCAAGCACATTAATAGATTTCGACAGCTGTGATGCATAATTTGTAGCGTCAATTTCACGTAGTACGAGTAAATGTTTTAAAAGTAAGCTTCTGTAAAAAGTTTTAAAACTTTGGATTACTCCTTTGTCAGGTGGTTGGCTTGGATGAGATTCAATTTTCAACTGCCACTTTTATCTGCGTCGTAATTGTCCCGCTCAATAGAGATGGTAGCTTTGCCCTGAACTTCTCGACATCTTCCTCGTTTACATTTGCAGCATCTCCAGAAATATACTTAAAAAAACATTACTCGTTATGCGCCATCTGTGTACCCTCTATCTGCAGCAGATATATAAGTTACGCATAATTTGACTGCTATTTCCATTGCCTTTACAATAGGGCCAAATATTGCAATTTTTTGACTCCTAAACTTAGCGAACAAATCAAAGCACATTTTGTCTATTTCAGAGCCACCTTCTTTTAAAAAAAACAGTGCTTTTGATGTACATTAATTCCAGACTCCTATTTAGAACGATTTTTTTTCTTGATTTTTATTGATTTCTGCAGCTTGTGTTTTGCCAATATTGAATCTTAAGCTATGTACACACGGTGGTCAGATCTTACAATGTTATTAACTCTGTTAAAGTGATGCTATTGAGGTTAACAAAATATTTTAACTGTTTTGGATTTGTGAGAGTGCTATGTAAATTTGAAGAAGATTGATGGGGGGAACATTTTTTATTTAAACAAAGTAAACTTTGCACAAATCGGTTCAGCCATTCGAGATCAATAAGAAATTTCGTGAAATCCAAATCTGATTTTTTAATTTCACATACCCATAAAAATTTTGAAAAAAATGATACCGACAATTTATTTGACAGTTTGTAATGTTTTTGCCAAAATAAATTTCATAGGTCGATAATAAATATTCTGACCCTAATATCTAAGCAGAATGACTCAACTCAGTGCATTTTTGTACCTTCCATCATAGAATAGAGGGCCATAATAAGTTCGTTATTTCATTTCGGTCCGTTTATGAGAGATTTTTTTTATCAAAATGCTTGTCAAAAAATAGTGTCCGCGTCCTGTTATTAGAGGGTCCGGTTATTGAAATGATAGTTGTATGGAAAAATTAATGAAATATTTGTGTTCGTGAAACTTGTCCGGTTATAAGGACTGTCCGTAATGAGGAATTTCACTGTATCACAGAATTGTTGATACACACATACGACTGTGTATGTAAAAATGGGAACAGCATGTTCACCGGTCCGATTACCATAAGAACGCACATTAAATTTAATGATGGTCGGTTTTATCGACATCTGGGAGCCACGCCTTTTTATACCATCTATCCCACTTCAAGTGAAGTTATTTCAGTACATAGAATCTACTAACAGACAAACTAAATGCCATTTTTCTATGATTTCTGAGATATTCCCTTCCTAAAGAATGTCCCGCCAGCTTTTCGTAAAATTGTTGATACGAACACGAGTAACATGCGTACCAAATTTCGTTCCTTTTTGATCAACCGTTTGCGAGATATTCACGCCTCCTATCCCTTAACGCCGACTTTTGAAAAGATTAGTAACATTGGCTCCAATAACTCTAAAAACAAATTTCGTTTTTGTTGTTATGACCGTGCGGTAATTTTTAATAAATTATGTTGTTTAAACTGGGCTATTTGGTCAGATATTTTTATGAAGTAAATAAAACTAATTTATTTCATGTTTCACTCAACGTTTCGTTGGCTTTATTCCAACTTCATCAGGAGTAATTTTTGAAAATCCTAGCGACAAAATTATATATTTATTGTTTTTAATTAAATTTTTGATAAAAGTATTGCAGAATTACTCACAATTAGTTTTAAATTTTTTCATCATTAAATATTATTAAAAAACTGGACATCACGTTTGTCTACGATAAATACAAAGTTGTTTCGTACCAATTAAGTTGTTTGGTACGAAACAACTTATGAAAAATGAAATTCATATCAAATTTACTGTGCAAAATGTCCAAATCATGTATATCGATAATATTTGGAAAAATTTATATGATTTCGAAATAATAGCAGAAATGAAGTTTCGCGTGTAACCTATTGAAATTATTTGGAAGAACGTATGTGAAAGAAATTAAGTTGCGCGGGTAACTTTTTATAATTACATGGAAGAACGTATGTTACCCAAATAATTTTAATCAAATTGTTTTTCTTTTGAATTTTATATGATTTCAATTGTGCGCTTCGCTGCCCTCAAAGTGCATTTCAGTGAAATAGAACCATATGATATGTTGGCACTCTTGATATAGTGTTTTGATGTAGTGTTTTCTGGTCATCCACTCAAATCGCCTTGGGAGACCACGTCGTTTATTCTCTGTTGGATCATATAGACTGCTGTGAAATTAGTGCGATAGTTCTTTCAGTATTTATTTTTTCTATAATGATGCCGCATGGGCGTAGTCACGCCCTCCAATCCGATATATCCCATTTTTGTTGGTCACGTACTTCAAAGCACTTGAATACTAAACACACTTCACACAGCGTCACTCTAGATATAATGGTCTTCAGTCATTTCGTTTTCATCAAGCGTGTCGTATGCAAATACACTTCCATTGAACTGTTTTTTTTTCAAATTCCGTAGAATGCTAGCAACAGCATCCACTCCAAACTTCAAGGCGATTAGTGCAACGCCTCTCTATATTTCACTTTCAGTGCTGGAGTCAAATAGAGTTGTAGATATGACACTTTTCATCCACATACAATTGTAAGAGGCTTTGTACATCGACGCTATTTTTATGCAATTTTCAAACTGTATTGCAATGAAATTGGAAGTTTTTGAAACATACATCTCGGGTTGTATGGGCGACGCCACGCCCTTATCACTTTTTTGCTAATATATCGCCGCTTTACTATTTCAAATATTACGTTCTACATTTTTTATTTATATGGGGGAATGTAGCTCCATCACCCCTAATGGTACCAAGATCAGGCAGCCAAACTTCGAAACCATACACTCGATCTGGTTCCACATACCAAATTTCGAGAATTTTGCTCCAATAGCAATCGAAGCAATCAGGTCGTGTGGACGGTACCACACCACACCAAGTTTACTCCAATAGTATTGGAAACATTTCATTTTCACTATCACAACCAGTTGTTGTTATGTATACTGGTGCCATCTTTACATGTACCAATTGTCGTGACTCTTACCGCAATAGTACTCAAAATATTGCAATTTTAAATTTCAGGTTGTGTGGGCGGTCCCACGCCCCCTAACACTATCACCCCAGTTTTCAGCTACATGACGCGTACTGCACCAAGGTCACACATACCTAATATCGAGAAATTTGCTCTAATGCTATTCGAAATATTTAATTTTTGAATTTTAAGTTGTGTGGGCGGTCACTACCACACCAGCTTTTGATACCATTACGTATACTGGTGACATTGTCACATATACCACGTTTCGTGAATCTTACCGCAATAATTCTCGTAATATAGTACTTTTAAATTTTAGGTTGTGTGGGCGGTGCTGCGCCCACTGTCACTATCACCCCAGTTTTCAGCTACATGACGCGTAATGGCACCAAGGTCACACATACCCAATTTCGAAAATTTTGCTCCAATAGCACCCGTGATAGTCCACTTTTTAATTTCACGTTGTATGGGCGGTGCCACGCCCCTTTGTCCAATCATGACCGAATATAGCTACGAACCTTCCACACACCAAATGGTATACTCATGCAAAAACTCAGCAAAATCTGTTCAGCCGTTTTCGCGTCCATCGCGTACCAACCATTTCATTTTTATATATAAGATAAACATCCGATCATTTATCTCAAAAAAGGCATTTTTCTATGAATACCAAAATAACACCTCTTGTTTGAAAACCCTTTATATTACCGTTGTAATTGAAAAGCGATATATGTATTTCGAATAGACTTTTAAAAAATTTTTGGTCGCGGTTTTTGTGTCCATCTTGTCCTCAAGCCTGACAATGAATTTCCTTCAAGATTGGTATATGCACATACAAGTACATATCGCTCGCTTACTTCAAGACTGTTGTAACTAAAAATTGAAAATTGTCCAAATTTGTAACTTTAAGTCCATATACAAAACATAAATAAGATGAAATAGGAAATTTAAAAGAGGTGGAATAATCCGACATATGATTGTTTACTTATAAACTAATATTCGTTGAGATTAATTTATGGGTTTTTACAGAAATTCGCATTTCTGTAAGACAACCTCAGAAATTTTAAATTTTGATTTATAACAGTCTTGAAGTAAGTGTGCGATAAAAAACTCTTAAAGAATTTTGAAATGCAGTGAAAGAATGAAAATTGTTTTGACCATTGCTAAACTGACCACAAGAAAAGCCAAAAATCGACTATATTAATATTCCGTAGGTTATACAACACTAGAGTCTATACATAAGCAAAATGTTTAGCTTTCTACCTCTTATGAGAGCCTCAATGGTCAAGCGGATAAAAGTTTGGTTTGGTGTAAAATCACATCCGTTGTAGATCAGTATACTCGTATACACATAAGTTCTACTAACATCTCATAAGGGACTTTTAAAGTAAAAAAGAGTGAAATTTGCTTTGGTCATTGCTACGCTGACGAAAGTCTGAGAATTGAAGGAATTGACGTTAGATATACATATATTACCACAGTAAGTGGTGAGCGCTATATTTTGAAAATAGTTTTAGAGGTAGTCCTATGCCCAGTTTGACCTCAGACTGGACATCAAATATTTGTTTTCGCATTTGCTTTGAGGTCAGTATGCACATATACATTTTTAGATTATTAGCTCTTTAGAAACTTTTAAAAGCCGTGAAATAATGAACATTTCTTTGGTCCCTGCTACACTGACTGCAATGAAAATTTCTGCAGGAGTTACCACTGGTTTATAATACTCTCCTGTCTATACGTATGCAAAATTTCAGCTTTCTAGCTTTAACAGGAGCCTCAGCGGTCAGGTGGTCAAAATCACTTGGCGTAAAATTGCAAAACTTGACAACAGACAAACAAACGATTTTATAATATTAATATTAATAATATTAATACTGACCTCCAACGGATGCGATTTTACACCAATCGACTTTTGACCGCTTGACGTTGCGACTCCTATAAGAGGTAGAAATTTAAACATTTTGCTTATGTATACACGGGGCAAAATCACCATTTTTGACATGTTTGAATCGAAAGAAAATATGTTTGGAACACAAATTTTTAAATATTATATATTTCTGACCAAATAAATTTAATTTGAAAATCAATAAAATGTATTTGGAACGCATATATTAATATATTACAACAAAATTTATTTACAAACTAAATTTCTCAAATAAAATATGCGTTTAAATACAAATAAAATTATTGTTTAGGAATTTTTCCAAATATATTTTATTTAAAAACATTTTCAAAACATTTACTGACTTTTTCGAAATTCTGTTTTAATTTTTCCTTGTTTTCGAATTATACCTCCTAGTTATGATACCATATTAACTTCCGTTTTAAATGAAGCATTTAAATTTTCTGAGTATTCCAAGCCATCATTAGTTGTCAATCCTCTAAGTAATTTATTTTAATCCAAGATTATACGATTTCAATTATTATTATTTTACGAACATTTAACATTTCTAAAAAATTAACTTTGAATTACTGAAAAATTTAACACAATTTATGTATTTTCCGAATACTTAAATGCAAATAAATATTTGTTTCGGAAATAATAGTCCCAAATAATAACATATTGGGATGTAAACAAAGATTTGTTTAGAACAACATCTTCCCAAGTATATCATTTTTGTATATACCAAATACTATATGTTTAGAGTGTTCCCTAAATATATATATATGTTTCAAGCCGAATATGTTTGGGACAATATACTACAGAAGCGATTTTTTTTCAGCGTGTAGACTCCATCCAAAATATATTTTCTAACATGTCACGATAGCGCTCTACATTGACGGTAACATGACGATTGTTGTCATCGACGAAAAAATACGGCCAATCACACCTACGGCATGAAAACCACACCACACAGTAATTTTTTGCGGATGCAATTGTGTCTCTTGAAGCATATGTGGGTTTGTTGCTGTCCAATAACGCATCGCTGAAGATTACGACGGCCGAAAATTAGAGTATGTTTAGGTTTAGGTTAGGCTGGCAGCCGTATTTTTTTATACAAGCTCACATAGACCAGTTTAGGTCCCTAGTGTTACCACGGGCTGAAATGCCCCTCATCGAAACCAACCTGTTTGATATATAAATTTATCGATAGTACGAATATCAGTACTGGAAAGATCTGTTAGGCTGCCTAAAAAGGCCGACCCCAGTATGTCCAGTCGTCGTTTACTCAGAGCGGGGCAGTCGCATAGCAAGTGCTCAATGCTCTCCACTTCTTCCTTATCTCCAAAGCTTCTGCAGAAGTCATTAGAGTCAATACCCAATCTTTTGGCGTGTTCGCCGATCAAGCAGTGTCCCGTCAGAACTGATACTAACGTAGACAATCTTTGCCTCTCTAGTGCGAGGAGATATTTTGATCTTCTCAGGTCATACATTGGCCAGATTTGTCTAGCTACTCTGCAGGTGCCGATGTCTGTCCATCCATAGAAAATTGGAGTAAGCGCTCTTAAAGTTGCGACGACCGACACAGAGTTTGGGTAGTAATTTTTTTCCAAACGTTGCACGTAAGTGAACTTTGCCATTATGAAAATGTTGACTTCACTAACGTTTTGACACTGAAAGAGCATTAAAAATTTTTGAGGGTGCGTTGACACAAAGATACGAAATTGATATGTTTGTATTGGAAAACCCGGTAGTAAAACAATATAACAACGTAAACAAATAAAAGCAAGTGATTTTGCTCAATGCAATAGTACCTTTTTTTGTAACCTAACTAACACATTCTGATTTCTCTTTGTGGGTACCACTGCTTTAGAACATTTCCATACATTTTAAATCGAGTATGACTAACGTCGAATGCTTTCACCGGTACATACTTTAGAGATGGGCTAAGAATGGCGAACACGGTGCGTATGCGCGTTTTTATCCAATAGGTCATTACACATACGCATAGGGGTACAGATTGCATAAACGTTGTAATATTGCCGAGGTTTGTTAAAACACGTAAAAAAATGTCAGTCGGGTAAAACGACTAAGGTGCACCCTCACTTTGTGAGTAATGTAATACAGGGGCCCTATTACCGCATCCATTTCGTATCGTAATCTGAATTTTCGACAGCATAAAACGAGTAATTGGGAAATTATTTTTTCGCTTATTTTTGTATAAATATGTTATGAATCACCTTTGCAACGATATGCTGAAATTTCATCAATATCTGCACATAGATGTTAGAGTTATTAGATCTCACGTAATCGAATTACGATACGAAACGGATGCGGGAATTAGACCCCAGTACTTCGGGTGGAAAATGCCACAACGTTAAAAAAAAAATCTTCATTTTCTGTCAGTCTATAGTGATTGGCAAGTTTGTCTAAAATGATGCGTATGGAAAATTTAGATTATTGCTGAAGTACTTAAGGGAATTTCATGTCTGTCAATATGTGTTTTGGCGTATCAGATGTATCCTGACGTACCTCTATTTTGCACAGAACAGTAGATACTTTAAAGACATTGCACTGTACCGAGTTGCAAGTCTTTATTTGCACTGTGTGTCATTAACGTTATGTGCCATTCAATTGTGACGTGATTTGTCTGTCCATTTTGTGTGGGAGGTACCAAAAGGGACGTGGTAATAAAACTCAATTTTTATCGGACTGTAGGTACAATAAAAGCATTACACTGCACAAAATTTCAAGTACATATTTACTGTGTCGTAAATCTGATCGGTCATAGAAAAATGAGAGCATTACGAAGGGAATCGATGCATATTTTAAGATGTTATACACCACCTTGGTAGAGCATTATAAGCATAGAGATATTTGCCCTAAATTAGGGCTGATTATCTTATAACTCTTCGACTTCGTTCTTGGGTTAACAAACGACTCTCCTTCAAGTTTCATAAAGATCAGTTTTAAAATTTAGTTTCTGTAACACTTGCAAAATCGGAAGATATGTATATATCGATAACTTCATTCTAAAGCATACTATGCCGATTTAGCAAAATTTCAGGGACATTTAATTTGTTAATTCTAAATATTCCAAATTATATTCAGTCAAAATTTGGTATTTATACACTAAACTAATTAAAAGTTATTCAGAAAACAGTACATGTCGTATGGTTTGCATTATAACGGAATTCCTTACAAATTTAAAATTTTTATGAAACTTTTCATAGTTCTGTTATTGGTTATTGAGTTTGAGATCGTTATTTTTGTTTTCTGTTAAACAATCCTTCTTTGAAAAAGAAGAACAAGAGGTGTGTAAAATGTTTTAAGGTTGGCCACTGGTTGGTGGACGACATCGTTTCGAAAGCTACCAAGCAATCTCATCGGCACCTTGGGCAAATACTCGGCCAATAACACTATGTAACAAAATTTTTGTCCAGGGGATGTGGATAACAGTTTCAGGTGCAATTAGGAGTCACAAACACGAAAAAAATATTAAAACAATTTTTTATGGTATTTTTTTTTTTTAAATTCCAGCTTTCATGGAAAGTACATTCAGTATTTGGACCATAATTGGACCATAAAAAAGTATAAGCCTGATTGAGCCGGGTTATGCCTCAAACTAAAGGGAATTATGAGGGCTACATATGCTGCAAATAACACTTTCACGTAGAATATTTGGTTTAGTAACAGTCGTCAAAAATATGAGAAAAAAATTATTTTTTAAAAAAAAAAACACTTTTTCCTGGTACAAAAAAAAAAAACATAAAAAATAGAAAAAAATTAAAAAAATTATTTTAACACATTTTTAAAAAGCCAGCATGCTAACGAAGAGAAGACTGTCTATTTGAAAATCTATGGATAGATGTAAAAGTTATGAGCCATTTTGTAAATGTTAGGGAAATTCAATAAAATCTTGTTTCATATTTTTTCGTTTTTAAATGATGTTTTTGCTTATATTAAATTCGCCATATGTGAGAGAGACATATAAGAGACATTGCACTTGCATTATATTTTATGAGGATTGATTTAAAACATTATAAAATTCTAAAGAGGACGAGGTTTTATGGCCGTTTTAACCCTCCATAAAACATGATATGCAATGTGAGAGCTGTATTGGATGAGATCCGCTCAGATAGAGAGTCGTTCAACAATATTTGTGGTTTTTTATTTATGAGGTTTCCATTCAGTTACGCCGTTTTGGGGCAGTCGTATATACAGGTAGTAAAATTTTATGTACGCAATACAAAGTAGTACGCGGCAGTCTTGAAAATATTTGGTGTCTACTTACGAAGCAAACTATATGTCAGCTACAGGTACAGCAACTTATGAACCTTAAAACCGGAATTTATGAATGAAATTTCTTATTAATAAATTAATGTAATTCAGCGCCCTAACGAGATAAGTCTATTTTCTGAAAAATATTACAAAGTTATATTTCGAAGTGTAAATGATCCCGACAATTTCTGCTACATCTGCGGAAAATATGTAATTAAAAAAATCGACGTGCGTTTAGTAAAATAATAGAAGACATATACTTGTATGTGTAATATTTTGGTATACGAGTTAAAAATATGAACACACCGTGGACACCTAGTATTTTTTGTAATTCGTGCCATGTAAACCTTACTCGATGGACTAGTGGAAGAATGCGGTAAGTACTTTAAAATTAATGTATTACAATGTTTTGTGGAATAAAACGTTTTAAGTTTAGACTTCACGTGCAATTTGGAACGCCAATGAGTTGGAGACATCCATTCATTCACGATATGGACCGCTATTTTGGTCTACATAAGTTAATAGATTGGAGTAGGAAGTGTCCAAGAATAGCTAACAGCCTAATAACGGAAACATCATCAAGTTCAACTGAGTACTCAACTCTGAGCGGTTCAAGTTTGAGTCAGAAGTCATCGCTTTTAACTCAGTTTCAACTCATTGATCTAGCGAGAGATTTGGAACTGACCAAAGATAAGGCAGAACTACTTGCATCTGGGATGAAACAGTACAATATTTTGGCCCCAGATGTTAACATATCATATTATAGAGTCCGTGATATACCTTACAAACAATTTTATACAACTGTGGATAACAGATGCTTTTGCAAGGACATTCCCGGATTGCTCCAGGAACTTAATCAAACATATAATTTGAAGGAATGGCGGTTACTAGTTGACAGCAGTAAAGAAAGTTTGAAAGCAGTACTTTTACACAACGGAAATCAGAAACCGTCGATTCCCATTGCTCTTGCTGTCAACACTAAGGAATCATACGAAACAATGGCTAAATTGATAAAATACATAAAATATGAACATGACTGGAAAATTTGTTGCGATTTAAAAGTAGTGGGTATGTTATGCCTCTGGGATAGCCGATATTTTACCACCACTGCATATTAAGCTGGGGCTCTTTAAAACTTTTGTAAAAGCCTTAAGGAAAGATGGCATATTTAAAAAGTTTATTTAAAAGTCTTTCTTTTCAAAAAATCGAAGAAGGAGTTTTTGATGGGCCTAAAATAAGGAAACTGATGAAAGATGTGAATTTCAAATCATATTTGACGTCGGATGAAATTGCAGCATGGAGGTCGTTTAAGCTTGTAGTTTCAAATTTCCTTGGATCCAATAAAAGCCCGCAATATGAAACAATGATTAATGATTTGTTAAAAAATTATGAAAAAATTGGTAAGAAATATATTTTTTCTATATTTATGTATATAACACATATGTATGTATTCTTCTAACTTATTTTTCGCTTTATGTATTCCAACAGGTGTAAATATGTCCCTCAAAATTCATTTCATGCATTCTCATTTAAACCTTTTCCCCGAGAATCTTGGCGACAAAAGCGACGAACATGGGGAAAGGTTTCACCAAGAAATGAAGTCCATCGAGCGGCGTTACCAAGGGCACTGGGATGAAAGAATGATGGAAGATTATATTTGGTTCCTCATTAGAGAAACCGATTCCGAAATCTACAAACGTCAACAAAGAAATCACTCAAAAACTCAAATGCACATAGTATAAACAAAAGTAACAAATAAAATCGCTATTTAAACAGAAATTAAAAAAAGGTTTTTTGAAATTCTCTTACCTCTACCAAAAAGGCTATAATTTCTACATTTATCCATAGATTTTTCAAATAGGCATTATTTTCTTCGCTGGGATGCAAGCTTTTAAAAAATTGAATAAACTATTTTTTTTTAGATTTTTTTTCTATTTTTTATGTTTTTTTTCGTCCCAGGAAATTTTTATTTTTTTTTGAAAAAAAATCTACTTTTTCCAATTTGTTTAATGACTGTTACTAAACTACTGTTTTTAAGTGAAAGAGATATTTCCAACATTGGTAGCCCACATTAATAGCTTCAATTTAACGCATAAGTCCTTCGACGATAATAGCATTTTTAATAAAAATTTTTTTTTACCATAAACAAATTATTGGTTTTAATTTTATATAACAGTATGTCACAATCTATAAAAAATAATTTTTAGGTCTAGGACACAAAAAAATTTTTTTTTGTTGCGTAGTGTACTCGGTAAATAATTGGCATAATATAAGAGCAGCTCAATATATCGCTAATTTAGAAAAAGATCGTCACAACTCAAATCCTACATGAAGGAAGACAATAATATTTGGCGCATCTCAGAAGTTCCCCATCCCATTCTGCTAAATAGTTATTATTGTATAGATCATTCATATCATACTTAAGTGAAATGTCATAACTCAAAAGGTGAAGTTCTTTTTCTAAATGGGGGATATATTAATTGAGAACTGCTTACACAAATCTTATATCTCCAAAACATTGCATTGTCAAAACTCGTAGGAAGTGATTCCAAGTCGATCAGTTTAACAAGTAATGGGTCTATCTCTACTTCTTTTGGGTGTTACAAACAAATGCGAACACTCATAATACGCTGGATCTCAGTGTGGTGTAGAGTATGACCCAAAAACCTTGCTCCAGAGGCTTTAGCGCATTGAGCCCATATTGCGGGTCTTGCACTGGTCAAAAGGAACCCGAACCAGTAACTTTTTGAAGATTGATTTCTTTATGGACTGTTAATTTTCTTTTTTTCGATTTTCTGTTTAACTCGATTTATTAAGATTTCGACGTTCACAAAAAGATCGTCGATTCGCAAGTGAAAAATATCACTTATAATCACATTAATCGAAAATATATACTTTAATTAAATACATAGATAGAAAATAAAATAGTTAAACCTAATCGTGTTAAAGTGGCCATATCACCATAACCATAATTGTTGCCATATTCCGTATGCGACATGGACAATCTGTCTTTACTTTTATGCTTGATACACACGATACAATCGTCGAATCAACGCGTTGCAGCAACGTGTTTCGTTTGTTCACTACACACACAACGACTGTTGTGTAGATGTGTGGAAAAGATATAAGCGGAAGTTAAGTAAAATTGCAAAATGTTTTTTTCTCAAATTTTTATTTTTATATTTTTCAAAAGATATGTCCCAAACTTTAATATTTTTTAATAAAATAACATAATTATCATTTTTTGCAGTTTCCATTTTTCTTTCCTCTTTTTCCGCTCAATTTAACTACACACGAAGCATCTTACCTGGTAGCTTCAAACGAACTGAAAGTGTAAGTGCAGTAAACCATGATACGATGCAACCTAAGCGTCAACCAACCAAAAATATCAAAACATTTTGATATTTCTGGGTAGGTTGCAGTAACACGAAAATCAATAGGCAACACAGCTAAACAAGAAGCAACATTTGCTTCAACATGGCTGTGTTGCTACAACGGTTGTATCGTGTATATCTAGCATTACATTCCTAAAAGTCGCAACTTTGTTCGTTTACAAATCCGTTAAGGAAACGTTCTACGAAAACTAATTTCCTGTCTACACAGATGTCACTTGGTTAGTGATGCATATTTTAATATTTCATAAATATTTGCAACCCATTTTGATCATCATTACTATTTATAATATATTTGTGCAAAATAATTATTTGTCGATATTAAAAATGCTGTCGAACTGAGATTGCATTCAATAATAAAAAAAACATATTTTTCCCTGCCTTATGGTACCTGACCCCACTCATGGCTCTGCATTCCTAGAACAAATTAAAAATCCCACCTCTTTTATTTAACTATCCAGAATGTCTTAGCATTCCATAATTCACATTCTATTTTTCTAAGTAGGAGTAAATGTTTAGTTTAGGTTTATGTGTGAATGCTAAACGTACATCGATTGGTCTGACTGAAATATCTATTTGTCAGAATGACTGACTGTCTGGTTTTCCTTTCTTATATTAGGATCATATGTACTTTGATGCATTCCATGAATGCCATGTACAATTTCATCTTCGTCATAAGTGCAGCAAAATTATGAAAGCATTCCTGAAGCTGCATAGCACAATATTAGTATTAAGTGAGATATTTACCATAGGGTAGTCCACTGACATATGGAAGAAACAATGTAAGTTATCCAATATACGTACTATCTAGATGATGACAACATCTGTTTTTGCTTTAAAATGAATAAGTGTAACAAAATGAGAACTTTATCGTAAAGCTTATTTATTATTTATAATTCCACCTGTCATGGAATGTAGCTTTCGTATCATTCTCATATAGAGACTCAAAAAAATATTTTTTGACACGAAAAAACATAAAAAATATAAAAAATTGTTGATCCATTTTTGAAAACAAGTATCCTAACGAAAAAAAACAATGCTTATTTTAAAAATATCTGTTGGGTAAAAATAAAACAAGTGTGTTTTTTGAAAGGTCAAGATTTTTTTGAAATTTGTTATTAATCTGGTTGAGAATTTGAAAAAAATAAAACAATTTGAACCGTTTTGCAAAATTTTGATTTTTTCGCGAGATATGACCTATTAAATTTTTCCGAGTGTGTTTAGAAAACTGCAATTTTCTTCGGAAATTTTGAACGGATTCGACTGAAATTTTTGCAGGTCGGTCCGAAACATTTCCCAAAATCTAAAATATAGATCGCGCTTTGTAAAAATTTACAGAAAATTTACGGACACTACCTTTTTGAAAATATTTTTGGTTTATTATTACAGGACCTCAAGGACCTTACCAATTTTGTCCAAATATACACAATAGCTGAATCCATTAGTTCGGAGTCCAAAAACGCATTAATTTTTTTTACGCGGATCAAGTCCTCAGTATCTCGAGCTTCCAAACTGTGGATATATAATTTGCAATATCTCCGTCAATTCCTAATCAATCTGTACAAAATCAACGACAAAAGAGACGTGAGAAAAATCACTTTCATATCTTGTTTCCTAATATATGTTTTCTTAACCCATTTAGAGCCAATTTTTTAACTTTTTGTGTTAAATGCAATGATTTTGGAAAATGCGTTAGTAACAGTCCAGTCCGTTCGTGCGGTGGAAGTATAAATTGGCGATTCTAATACAGACAACACCTTAAGCTTTATTTCAAGGTATAAACCTTTAAAACCACTATAAAATTTAGCATATTGCCTCTAAAACTTTTGTCGTACATTGAAACTAAAATTATGTTGAAAATTCTAAAGTCAATTCTGTATTATTTCATTACCAAATAATAAAATTTTGTATGGGTTACAATAAAATAGTAATATTTTATGTTCTTATGGGAAACATTGGTCATATAACACATTGAAATAAAGCTTTAGGTGTTGTTTGTAGTAATAGAATCGCTAATTTATACTTAAACCGCACGAACAGTCTAGTCCATAACGCATTTTCCAAAATCATTGCATTTAACACAAAAAGCAAAAATATTGGCTCTTAATGGGTTAATTAAACCTATTAGGAAACAAGGTATGAAAGTAACTTTTCTCACGTCTCTTTTGTCGTTGATTTTGTACAGATTGATTAGGAATTGACGGAGATATTGCAAAATATATATCCACAGTTTGGAAGCTCGCGATACTGAGAACTTGATCCGCGGAAAAAAATTAATGCGTTTTTGGACTCCGAACTAATGGATTCAGCTATTGTGTACATTTGGACAAAATTGGTAAGGTCCTTGAGGTCCTGTAATAATAAACCAAAAATATTTTCAAAAAGGTAGTGTCCGTAAATTTGCTGTAAATTTTTACAAAGCGCGATCTACCAAAATGTTTTTTCTGATTCTGGTGGACGTCAATATAGGACGCATTCTAAATATAAAATATTTCAAATCACTGCTCCAGAAAGTGAAATTATTCGCATATGCAAAAAATATTTTGCAATATTTTTCATATGGTCAGTTGGTAATTAAAGTTTATGATATATTTAGATTTTGGGAAATGTTTCGGACCGACCTGCAAAGATTTCAGTCGAATCCGTTCAAAATTTCCGGAGAAAATTGCAGTTTTCTAAACACACTCGGAAAAATTTAATAGGTCATATCTCGCAAAAAAATCAGAATTTTGCAAAGCGGTTCAAATTGTTTTATTTTTTTCAAATTCTCAACCAGATTAATAACAAATTTCAAAAAAATCTTGACCTTCCGAAAAATTTTGACACACTTGTTTTATTTGTACCCTATTATTACATCGTGCGACAAATGGCAGGGGTCAATGATCGGCCGCGATTCTTAAAAATTTTAATAACTGCACCTCCACGTGGAAACAGAAGTTTAGTAACTGTCGTTAGAACTGCTATTAGAAAAAATTAGCTTTTTCCTCCAAAAAAAATGTGTTTGTTGAAACGATAAAAAATAAACAAAAAATGGTCACAGAATTGTTTGTTCCACTTTTTGGAAAGCTAGCATTAAAATGGCCAAATTAAAAATATGAAACATTATTTTTTTAAATTTCACCTGCTTTTATATTTTTCTTCGTTAGAATTTTCAAAAAATGGATCAAACAATTTTGTTTCCGATTTCTTATTGTTTTCTTTGTGCCAGCAAAAAACGATTAAAAAAAACAAAGCCACTGTCTCTACGTGAAAGTGGTATTTCCCATATTTATTGCCCATATAATTTGCTTTAATTTAAAGGGTATCACTCTATCGGGCTTATATTTAAAAAAATATTGTCCAAATTCTAAAGTTGCCTTCCATTAGAATTGAAATTATAAGTAAAATAACTGTAAAAAAAACGTTACCATAAACAATTTTCTGGTCTACACAAAAAAGCATTAGGCCTCGGACACAAAACACGTATTATATGTTATTGATTTTTTGGAGATTTATTAAGAAATACTTTCGATAAATACGTTTTCGACTATAGTTTACCGCTAAAAATAATAAAAATTTTAAATACTTTATCAATATGGGCATTTCTTGCGTTGCGGACAGCGAAATTTCATTAGTTTTCTTCGCATAACTTCCTTGATATTGATATTAGGAATATTTTTGTTATTAGCTCATTTGTAAATTCTATCGAGCTTAATAACACTGAATTTATAGAATTTTAAAAAAAATTTTAGTTTGCATATAAATCGACAAATGGACGGCGTGGCGGACTGCACGAAAAAAAGAACACGATTCTTGATGTATATTGATTAATTTAAAAATTTCATCGAAACTTCTTATGTAAAAAAGACCTAACTTTGTGCTTGCAAATACTAGAGGCAATGCTTCTTAAGTAAGTATTTACCATTTACTCTAAAAATGCAAAATTTTTGAGATATTTAGGTTTTTGTTGAATTCCGGAGGTCATGTTCCGGACAGCACAAAATTCATAACTATATCCTTTAATGTCAATATTTATCATTTTTTTTTACGCAGAAAGATCGATATAAGGGCATAAAGCAATAATTTGTTAATTTATTTATTTATACATATAATGCGTAAATGAGGCGCAGAAACTTTGAGTACATTGCTAAAAAAAATACTCATGAAATAGTTGCAAAATTGTAAGGCATTTGTTGAGAAGCCCAGAAAATGCCCATATAGATAAGTGAAAAGTTCAACAGACACACAATTTATGTATTCAAAACATTGAAACTTTGTTGAAAAATTGTACTTGTTAAATTTGACTTTGTGGTTATTGATATACGAGACACTTGAATTACGTAATCTTGATAGGTTTCCAATTTGTTGTGAACTACCAAGATTCTTTATTCATTTCATTCTATTTATACTAGTTGATTAACATTGACAATTAATTACTTAAACTAAATATGCTGAGTATGCATCTTTTCTTCACTCAGTAACCCATGCATTGTGAAACCAATCGTGCTGTTTCTTTATAGGGGTTACTGACTTGCATAAACAATTATCAATTTAATGTAGGTCAGTAATATAAATTTATTGCAGCTAAAATATTGGCTACATACAAACATATACTTATGTTCTACATATCGTCGGCTCAATGCTATTTTGTTCCATACGCCATTTTGTATGATCGGAGAAAAACGCAATTTATTGTTTGAGTAAAAATGGGACTGAAGAGTTACACACTTTTTATTTCATAGGGTTCCCAACAGTGTTTGTATGATTCTCATGCATTTCTATGCCATTACATCCAAAAATAAGCAAGTTCTTGGCATTTTGGTCCATATCCACTTTTATTTTAATATTTTTTCGTATTTGTATTACATGGACCACAAAAAGGGTCGGTATGGAAGGACACTAATTTGCATATTGTGATCGAAAGAACGTAAAATACTGAGTGAAAAATATAGGGCGATAGAAAAATTGAGACATAGAACAAAAATATCGAAATTGTTTCCCGTTATTCAGAGTAAAACAAATTTACCCTACCAATATCTCGAAAACTAGGCGAGATAGGAAAAAAAATGATTGCAAATTCTGAAAGAGCATGCTTGGAACCCATATTATCAACTCCTAACTCAAAAAACACAAAAATGGCGCATGGACCAAAATAGCATTAAGCCGACGATATACTGTATGTTCTAATTGAACAGTACTTATTCCCAAAACAAAATGCAGCGACTCTATGCTCTAATGTGTCATATATATTTTAGCGTAGTTTGTAAATTTATAATTTATCACTTTCATTTGAAAGTTTGAACCGCTCTAATGTAGAATACTATTTTTTTACTTGAAAATGTGGTTGCATTTTAAGCTTTACACACTGGCATTGAGTTCTGCAAAATGACTTCATTTCTTGTCGAGAGTTGGGTGAATATTTTCTAAAGGAACTTACATTCCCTATTATAGGATCATACAATTCCTTTTAATTTTGAATTATGTATATGCGAGTATATGTGAACAGTAAGAGATGCATGATGCATACACTCAGAAAAAAAGTGAACCTCTTAATTATATAAAACAAACTAAATTTTTGGAAAGATGAAGCGGTGATTACCATAGGGGCCTTTAGGTTTAGGTTACCTAACCTAACCTAAACTTAGGGTGGCAGCCGTTTTCTTTTTTATTTCTTCAGCTCACATAGACCAGTTTAGGTCCCTAGTGGTACCACGGCCTAAAATGCCCTTCATCGAAACCAACCTGTTTGATATACAAATGATAGCACGAATATTGGTACTGGAAAGATCTGTTAGGCTGCCTAGAAAGGCCGACCCCATTAGGTCCAGTCGTCGTTTACTCAAAGCGGGACAGTCGCATAGCAAGTGCTCAATGCTCTCCACTTCTTCCTCATCTCCACAGCTTCTGCAGAAGTCATTGGAGTTAATACCCAATCTTCTGGCGTGTTCGCCGATCAGGCAGTGTCCCGTCAGAACCTGTACTAACGTAGATAATCTTTTCCTTTCCAGTGCGAGGAGATATTTTGACCTTCTCAGGTCATACCTTGGCCAGATTTGTCTAGCTACCCTACAGGTGCCGATTTGTGTCCATCTGTCGTTGGACTGCCTGATTGCCTCTTGCCTTATCCAAAGCTTGCACGTGGATAGTGGCGCACCAATATATGCAAATTCTTCGAGAATTTGTAATGTCGTCCCTTTCCTAGCAAGTTCATCGGCTTTGCAGTTCCCCGGGATATCCCTATGCCCAGGCACCCATATGAGGTGTATATTAAACTGCTCAGCCATCTCGTTAAGAGACTTGCGGCAGTCGAGGGCTATTTGTGAATTTAGGGATGTGGCCACCAGAGAATTGATGGCAGCCTGGCTGTCCGAGTAAATGACAACGCCAGTGTTGGTTACTATGTTCCGACTCAGCCAATTGGCGACTTCCCATATTGCCATTATTTCGGCTTGATAGACACTGCAGGTATCTGGTAGTCTGTAAGCTACATCTAAATTAAGTTCTTCACAGTGTACTCCGAAGCCAACCTTTTCATCAAGCTTCGAACCGGAGATGGTTTCTATTTCCGGGTATTCTCCCATCCCATTCATCCCTGTAGTCCTTAACGCTCCGCTTATGCACAGGCAGGCAGTTCTCTGAACCCGTGATAGCAGGTTTGTGATGGTTAGTTTGTCAGTTGCCGTCCACCATACCACAATGCCGTATAACAGTATTGGACGAACCACTGCTATATATATCCAATGGACAATTTTAGGAGAGAGGCCCCACCGCGACCCTACAGCCTTCCTGCAGGAATATATGGCGATATTGGCCTTCTTTACACGTTCCAGTACGTTAAGTCTGAATGACAGTTTCCTATCCAAAATTATTCCTAAAAATTTTGCACTTTCAGAAAAGACTAGATCTGTTCCATTTATACGAGGAGGAGGGTCCACATGAGGGACATTATTCATCCTAGTAAAGAGAACCAATTCTGTCTTGTTTGGGTTAACACCCAAACCGCTGCTTCAGGCCCATCTAGCCAACTTGTTCACAGCCACCTGTAGAATATCTCGGAGGATGTTTTCGAATTTGCCACTCACTGCGATTGCCAGGTCGTCCGCATATGCCACGACCTTGCAGCCACAACGTTCTAGATCTAGCAGGATTTCATTCACCGCTATGTTCCAAATTAGTGGAGACAGTACTCCTCATTGTGGGGTCCCTCTGCTTACAAACCTTGTTGGAGTTGTGGACCCTAGACATGCTGTTATACGTCTTCTGTTGAGTAGTCTTTGAATTAATCTAATCAAGCTAGAATTCACCTTTAGATGTGACAATTCCGCGATTACTGCATGTTGTTAAAAGCCCCTTCTATGTCAAGAAATGCCACCATGGTGAATTCTTTGAAATGTAGGGACGATTCGATAGTGCTCACAAGTTCGTGCAGGGCTGATTCTGTAGACTTTCCCTTATTGTAAGCATGTTGTTTCCCCGACAGGAGTTTTGTATCCAGGTTTTGCCTAATGAAATAATCTAAAAGTCTTTCCAGACTTTTCAATAGGAAAGAGGATAGGCTAATTTGTTTTAAGTTTTTTGGCCTAGTGTGCGATATCTTCCCCGCTTTGGGTATGAATACCACTTTGGTATCCCTCCATCGATTCCGGATGTATGAAATCCTAATACAGCCTACATAAATTTTCTGTAGCCAGGGGATAATGTACTATAACATTTTCTGCATTTCTGCTGGGGTGATGCCGTCTGGTCCAGGTGACTTGAAGGGCTCAAGGCTATTTATAGCCCAGCTTATTCTAGATCTCTCAGTCAACAAGCTAGCGATGCTCGCAGTCCACTAGCACTCTTATTGGTCCTGTTGATCCTTGGGCTGTGTTGATGAGTTCCCCGGGAAATGTGTATCGAGCAGTACACTTAGCGATTGCTCGCTGTTGTTTGTCCAGTTGTTTGCCTCATCCTGCAAATACCCAACTGTACAAGGAGACGCGGATAGTATCTTCGTCAGCCTTGCGGCGTCGGAGACCTTTTCCACTTCGCCACAGAAGGAATACCAAGAGCGTCTTTGCGCCTTCCTAACCTCCTACTTATATATCTTGAGTTGCCCTTTATATGCATCCCAATCATTAAAGGCTCCTGTAGATTTCGCCTTGTGGAATAGCTTGTTGCAGGTCTTTTTCCTTGCCGTTAGCTCAGAAGTCCACCAATTAGGTTTAGTTTTACCCTTGTACCTTGTTTTTGGACAGGCTTCTTCAAGGGAACTATTGAATGATGTGGTGATATGCTCGACCAGATTATCCAGACCGGCTTTGTCATTCGGTTCATAAAGAAGTTTAGAGTTGAGGACCTTTGTAAAATTATTCTCCTTTTTAAAATTCTTCCTCACATTTCTGTGGACAGCAGGTTTAGGCATTTTTTCGGCGAGTTTGAACTCTATATAATGGTGATCCGAGAATGAGTGGCCGTCCAGTACATTCCACCCAATAATTTTGTCTGACACCCGGTCAGTAGCAAACGTTACGTCTAGTACTTCTTGTCTGTCTTTAATTGTAAAGGTCGGTTTATTGTCAATGTTACAAATAGTTAGGTTGATAGTTAGAATAAAGTCATGAAGCGAATCACCCCTATTGTTTATATCCGTACTACCCCAGATAGTATGATGAGCGTTCGTGTCTGCGCCAATAATCAGCTCGAGCTCATCAGACGTTGCTTCTTCTACTACTTCCATGAAGAGAGCTGTCGGTATTGCAGCTTCATAAGGAAAGTAACTGGAGACCACCCAGTATATGCGATTACCAATCTCCAGACTAGCAGCTGTTTGGTCTTTACCATTTAACTTTGTCAGGAGAAAAATACTTAGATCTTTTCTGGCCAAAATGCAGGTTCTTGGAGTACCTTCACAGTTGGCCACAAGCAGTTTAAAGTTTGGTGTCTTGATACCGCACACCCGTCCTACTACTACATAGGGCTCCTGTATCAGGACAATGTCTACTGCACCTGTGGACAGCAATAGAGCCGCTGAGGCTGCTTTAGCGTGATGGAGGTTAATCTGTAGAATTCTTACCATCATTGGTAATCGACAGATTGTCATCCACCCCGACAAGGGTGTTATCGAACTCTTCGTCCGTATCGTCGGGGAGCATGTCCCCGCCAGATGCGTCAAAGAGTCCGGAGACTTCCCTCACATCCTCAGTATCCGAAGTAGTGTTTTCATCCTCAGAGAATGACGTTACAGATCTTCTGTTAGAGTTAGAGGCGCAAAAGTAACCTTTCGATGTTTTGTGCCAAAGTCGACAAATTGTCATCCACCCCGACAAGGGTGTTATCGAACTCTTCGTCCGTATCATCGGGGAGCATGTCCCCGCCAGATGCGTCAAAGAGTCCGGAGACTTCCCTCAGCTCCTCAGTATCCGAAGTAGTGTTTTCATCCTCAGAGAATGACGTTACAGATCTTCTGTTAGAGTTAGAGGCGCAAAAGTAACCTTTCGATGTTTTGTGCCAAAGTCCGACCGATTATTGGTCAAATAAATAGTCAGCAATATTCCGCGTTCTGGAGCAGTGTAGCGTAACATTGTTTATTAACGTGTATTTCGCATGTGTTTACTACACAAATGTCAAAACAGAACTGACATTAGGGGCCAATCGCAAAATTTATAGCATTTTCTGATAGGAGGATTACTTTTGCGCCATTTATAGCATTTTCTGATAGGAGGATTACTTTTGCGCCACCTTGTATTTAACTATAGCTCCAATATATACCAATATATCGATTTTGCTTTTAAAGGCACTTCAAAACATAACTATAAAAAATTGAACCAATGGCAATTTAATTTTTCAAAATTAGCAAATTTAAAGAAAACCATCTGTCTCCTTGGGGGTATTGAAATTCCCTTTTCTGAAAGCGCAAAATTCTTAGGTATTTTACTGGACAGGAAGTTGCACCTCAAACCTAACATATCTGTAAAAAGGGCAAAAGAAATCCTCCTTCTGTGCGATACTGAACAAGGTTCACCGAATGGCTACTATATGTATCACTTGTGCGCTGAGAACAACACCAACTTAGGCACTAAACGTTACACTACATTAAATGCCTCTACACATTATAGCAGTGCAATATGTCGCATATACTGCGATTAGACTTAGGGAACTGTCACTATGATCAGAAAATGGTTACGCACATAGTGTCATTCTTGACACAATTCCCGACCTTCCGCGCTCTGTTGATTAAGCTATAACAGAACCTCTCTTTGATATAAAGTATGTCACTGTTATCTCCGTAGGACGTAGGAGATTCGTTTACTTCTGTACAGGCGGTGCCAAACTCAATAACCATGTGGGCTTTGGTGTCTTTTCTGAGGAACTTCTAATGTTTACCAAGCAGAAATCCTAGCTATAAAGAAGTAGCGAAATGGATGAAAATTAATGTTATGACCAAAGTCAGTATAAATACTTTCTATCATAACCAGGGTGCTATCAAGTCCCTGGAAACTATATGCTTGAATTCAGAAACTGCTCTCTACTATCGCAGATCTCTTAACGAGATTACTTAACAGTTCAATAATCACCTGACATGGATGTCGGCCCAGGAACTGTAAGGCAGATTAACTTGCAAGACTAACTACCCTACACGCCCCAGGGGAACTGGAATGTTTGGCATACCTCTAGCGACCTGCAAGCTGTTCTTTATACATAGTGCACTGACGGCAACAAATGACAGGTTGTCACTAGTCCCGAACTACTTACATTGGATGTGGACCGGCCTAAACTCAAAACACACTGCTGTCGTTGTCGAGACCGGACGTCTCACTTATCGTGTTTGTCACGACGGGTCACTTTATTTTTAGACGGTATGCAGAGACATAATGACTTTTGCAGAAGCTGTGCAGACGGAGTGGAGGAGGAAGCCATAGAACACCTTCTGTGTCTGTGTCCCCTCTCTCTGGAAGGCGGCATGCAACTCTAGACTCGTATTTCTTTGGGAGTGAACTAAATTGGCTGATGTTGGAATTCCCCACTTTTGAGGTTTTTAAAGCAATAAATTTTCCCTTCCGTTTGTGGTAACGCATAGACTGTATCATCTAAGTGAGTCTGTTTTCCAGGCTGCCACTCTTAGTCTAACATAACATAGATATAGCTCCCGTATCTACTTTCTTCCCGATCTTCTTCCCATGCGCAATAAAATATAAAGTTTTAGAAAACATCACTGATAAAACTTGACGATATTTCTTCTTAATCTACTCCGTAGTGTTCTCTGCTACTCCCACAAAAATTGACGGCTGAATTTTAGACTATTTTTCCAATGGCTATAGTCAGACACAGATTACGCAAACAGTTTTCGGTATTTTGACACCTTTCACACAAAGAACCAAGGCCTGATGAAACATTTCTTCGTCTTTCAAACTACAACACATTTCATTGGGTTTGATATAGAATGTTGCATCAATATTTCTTCGATAAATCGATGATAAATTGGCCATGAAACACTGCTGCCGCAGTTGGGCCTGTCTCAAAGTATTCTTCCATCTTACTCTGTCGTTAACATAAGATCTCCATTCTTTCGAACATATTTCTCGGGCATCTTGTTCTGCACGATCGTTGCATCGAAGGTTAGGTCGTCTTTTTTCATAGGTCTATAGGATGAGGTTTTGAAGGCTCGTTTTGCAATCTCATTGTCTTCCCTTCCAAGCCAATGTAACCGGCGTAGTTAAGCCCTTTTAATAGCATCTGCTTTTCCATAAAGATTATATAGTTCGTCGTTATAGCGTCTTCTCCAAAGTCTACGATAAATTACATTGATTCAAAGAGTCAATTCGATGGTCATCTGACATTGATTAAATGTCAAATTTTCTGTGAATTGAAGAAAATAATTCGTTCTTTTCATGAACAATTTACATCAATTTTATGTTATTTTGACATCAATTCAAAGCTATATATACAACGAAAATGCGATAAAAGATCATTAACTTGATGATTGAACTGAAGCAATATGATTGAACTGAAGCAATATGTACATATTTATTAAATTGCTCTTTACATTAACGTAATTATTACATTTAATTAGGCATTACATTACAGTTTACATTGCCACCACTCCTGCATTCTGGCAATGTGTAATACCAAAAGGAAAAGAGATCGTTTATTATACCGATCGAATTGGAATCACTTTCTGAATCGATTTAGCTATGTCCGTCTGTCTGTAGATGTATTATTGTAATCAAACCACAGGTTGCAATTAAGCTTCGATAGCTAAGAAATTTAGAGGAGGAGCTTCGTTTTCTGCACAAGGACGATCCCTATTTAAATTGGTGAAAATCGGTTCAGTTTTAGATATAGCACCCATATATATTTACCTCCGATTTGACACATACTCATAAGAGCTGTAGCAGTCACAATTGTTTATCAAGGTTGAATTGTGCATCTAAACATTTTGAAATTTTTTGTAGAGATGTTCCTTTAACCAAAGAAATACACTGCCGAATTTGAAGAAAAACAGTTCAGATTTAAACATAGTCTCCATATATATATTTACTCGTACTTCATATCCGATAACTACGAATGCTGTCAGACATGATACTCTTAACTCAGGCACAAACACCGCTAAATTTGGGGAAAATCAGTTTAGATTTAGATATAGCCGCCATATATACGAGTTTGTTTCCCCCGATTTGATTTTAAAGCGCCTTAGAGGTTGTACTTTACTTACGATCATTACTAAATTTGGCATAAAAAAGTTTCTTATTTTTCGAACGAATCCTGCTAAATTGTAAGAAAATCGGTTCAGATGTTCCGGCTGATTAGTATTGCTGTACAATAGTATTTAGTATTTATGATCTATTGAAACTGTATTTTACGCCGATCTTAATATAACTTGGCAGACATTAGGTATTTCATCCAAGTTGATAAAAAAATGTTTAGATTATGTTTACTCCCATCTATATGTTCCTTCCGACTCTTGATCTATGAAATATTACTGCGCATTTTAAGGTTATCGTTTTAGACCTAGTTTATTATGATCAACACCTTCAACTACTCCTTGGAATAAATCTTGATAAACAGGTTGAGCTAGGTTTAGGTTTAGATTAGGGTGGCAGCCGTTTTCTTTTTTTTCTTCAGCTCACATAGACCAGTTTAGGTCCCTAGTGGTACCACGGGCTAAAATGCCCTTCATCGAAACCAACCTGTTTGATATACAAGTGTATCGATAGCACGAATATTGGTACTGGAAAGATCTCATAGGCTGCCTAGAAAGGCCGACCACAAAAGGTCCAGTCGTCGTTTACTCAATGCGGGACAGTCGCATCGCAAGTGCTCAATGCTCTCCACTTCTTCCTCATCGCCACAGCTTCTGCAGAAGTCGGTGTCCCGTCAGAACTGATAGTAACGTAGACAATCTTTTCTTTTCTAGTGCGAGGAGATATTTTAACCTTCTCAGGTCATACCTTGGCCAGATTTTCATATGAGGTGTATATTAAACTACTCATCCGTCTCGTTAAGAGATCTGCGGCAGTCGAGGGCTATTTGTGAATTTAGGGATGTGGCCTCCAGAGAATTGATGGCAGCCTGGCTGTCCGAGTAAATGACAAGACCAGTGTTGGTTACTATGTTGCGACTCAGCCACTTGGCGACTTCCCATATTGCCATTATTTCGGCTTGATAGACATTGCAGGTATCTGGTAGTCTGTGAGCTATATCCAAATTAAGTTCTTCACAGTGTACTCCGCAGCCAACCTTTTCATCAAGCTTCGAACCATCCGTATAGAAGTGGAGATGGTTTATATTTCCGGGTATTTTGCCATCCCATTTATGCCTGGCTGGTATCATAGTGATGTAGTTCCTCTCAAAGGTGCGCACCGTTGACATATAGTCCACTCGGTCGGTTACCATAGCACTACACTTTGATATCCTCATATATATCCTCAGTTTAATCTTAGTGCCGCTTTGGTTGCAACTTCCCTCGCCACAACATTAATCGGCAGTATATGGAGAAGGGCTTGTAGAGACTCAGTCGCTGAAGTCCTTAACGCTCCGCTTATGCACAGGCAGGCAGTTCTCTGAACCCTTGATAACAGGTTTTTGATGGTTAGTTTGTTTGTTGCCGTCCACCATACCACAATGCCGTATAACAGTATTGGACGAACCACTGCTATATATATCCAATGGACAATTTTAGGAGAGAGGGCCCACCGCGACCCTTCAGAACGCCAACATCGCCTTCCTGCAGGAATATAGGGCGATGTTGGCGTTCTTTACACGTTCCAGTACGTTTAGTATGAATGATAGTTTCCTATCCAAAATTATTGCTAAAAATTTTGCACTTTCAGAAAAGACTAGATCTGTTCCATTTATCCGAGGAGGAGGGTTCACATGAGGGACATTATTCATCCTAGTAAAGAGAACCAATTATGTCTTGTTTGGGTTAACACCCAAACCGCTGCTTCTGGCCCATCTAGCCAACTTGTTCAGACACACCTGTAGAATATCTCGGAGGATGTTGTTAAAAGCCCCCTCTATGTCAAGAAACGCCACCATGGCGAATTCTTTGAAATGTAGGGACGATTCGATAGTGCTCCCAAGTTTGTGCAGGGCTGATTCTGTAGACTTTCCCTTATTGTAAGCATGTTGGTTCCCCGACAGGAGTTTTGTATCCAGGTTTTGCCTAATGAAATAATATAAAAGTCTTTCCAGACTTTTCAATAGGAAAGAGGATAGGCTAATTGGTCTGAAGTCTTTTGGCCTAGTGTGCGATATTTTCCCCGCTTTGGGTATGAATACCACTTTGGTATCCATCCATCGATTCGGGATGTATGAAAGCCTAATACAGCCCACATAAATTTTCTGCAGCCAGGGGATATTGTACTTTAACATTTTCTGCATTCCTGCTGGAGTGATGCCGTCTGGTCCAGGTGACTTGAAGGGCTCAAAAGATGTTTATAGCCCAGCTTATTCTAGATCTCTCAGTCACCAAGCTAGCGAAGCTCGCACTCTTGTTGGTCCTGTTTATCCTCGGACTCTGTTGATGAGTTCCCCGGGAAATGTGTGTCGAGCAGTACACTTAACGTTGCTCGCTTTTTTTTGTCCAGTTTTTTGCCTCATCCTGCAAATACCCCACTGTACAAGGAGAAGTGGATAGCATCTTCCTCAGCCTTGCGGCGTCGGAGACCTTTTCCACTTCGCCACAGAAGGAATATGCATCACAATCATTAAAGGCTCCAGTAGATTTAGCCTTGTTGAATAGCTTGTTGCAGGTCTTTTTCCTTGCCGTTAGCTCAGAAGTCCACCACTGAGGTTTGGTTTTACCTTTGTACCTTGTTTTTGGACAGGTTTCTTCAAGGGAACTATTGAATGATGTGGTGATATGCTTGACCAGATTATCCACACCGGCTTTGTCATTCGGTTCATAAAGAAGTTTGGAGTTGAGGACTTTTTTGAAATTCTTCTCATACAGGTGCCACTTTGTCTTCCTCACATTTCTGTGGACACCAGGTTTATATAATGGTGATCTGAGAATGAGTGGTCGTCCAGTACATTCCACCCAATAATATTGTCTGACACCCGGTCAGTAGCAATCGTTACGTCTAGTACTTCTTGCCTGTTTTTAATTGTAAAGGTCGGTTTATTGCCAATGTTGGTAGTTAGAATAAAGTCAAGAAGCGAACCACCCCTATTGTTTATATCCGTACTACCCCAGATAGTATGATGAGCGTTCGTTTTTGCGCCAATAATCAGCTCGAGCTCGTCAGACGTTGCTTCTTCTACTACTTCCCTGAAGAGAGCTGTCGGTATTGCAGCATCATAAAGAAAGTAACTGTAGACCACCCAGTATATGCGTTTGCCAATCTCCAGACTAGCAGCTGTTTGGTCTTTACCACTTAAATTAGTCAGGAGAAAAATACTTAGATCTTTTCTGACCAACAAGCAGGTTCTTGGAGTGCCTTCACAGTTGGCCACAAGCAGTTTAATGTTTGGTGTCTTGATACCGCACCCGTCCTCCTACTACATAAGGCTCCTGGATCAGGAGGATGTCTACTGCACCTGTAGACAGGCGCAGCAAACAGGTTGAGCTAAGTACTTTGTTAACTGAATCTAAACTAATTTTTCCAAATTATTATCACAATGACCCTTTATATCTGTTAGCGATCATCTAACAATCGCGTGTATGGTCGTTTCACGAGATTTCTACAATAATCGCAAAGCAACATGGATGATAATGGCGACTGTATAAGTGTATTCTTCTTTGTGGTGTGTTGTATGGACAACTGTGTGTTTGGCTGTAGGCTGTAGGTAGATTGATTTAAGAAATTTAATTATTTTGATGTAATCGAGAACTTGGCGGTCATCAAATTGCAGAAGGTATCCGGCGGAATTATTACATCAGTTCAATGAATAACTATTAATGACACATTTACATTATTTTAGTCTACAATTTTTCTTTCAGTGTACTTAGTCGGTTGTCACGACTGAAATTGTCTTATTTGTTCCGAGAAGAGTTCTATAGAAATGAATATTATAAAATATATATACTTATACTTAATGCCAACTTACGGTTTATATTTTATTGCTACAATGTAAATAGACCTCTTCCATTTCTGCTTCAATTAGTTCAAGCTGAAATAATAAAATGGAAACAGAGGATAAACAGTTTTCCGTTTAAATATGTATGGCATACAAAAATTTCATAAAATATGTGTTTTTATTCCAAAATCCACAGCGACTCTGAATGGATTTTCTGCTGAATGGATTATGTTTCCGTGGAATTGAAGTCTGTCTACACTTAATTCAAGGACGAACTTATGTTTTCATTGTACAAATAATTGTATTCGACAATGCCTGTGTATGCCTTAATTAAAAATTATAAGTATTTTTTCAATAGAATAGCAATTATAGTTAATACGATGTTACTTGTAAATTTTCATTCACAATTGGTTTCCATTATTCGAGGGCCTTTTTTGTATGACAAAAGCCCGAGCTCACTCATGTTGTACAATATTTATACCTATAGATAAATTCACAGTTTAAAATGTCTTTAAGTGCATTCATGGCTATTAACGTTTATTGCCATTTATTCATTTGGTGTAAATATGATATCAATAAACGGAACTTTTATTATGTTTCTTTTTATCGTACCTTTTTTATTTATTTATTTTTACGATTATAAAGTAATCATAAAAATATTAGTATTTTTTGTCTACATAAATGGAATAATAGTGTTAATTAAAATAAACAGTAATTAACGACAGAAAGTCGGGCAAGCAGTCTATATAATACCTCCATATGTATGCGTATGATAATGCGTAAAGGCGCATTGCGATTATAATTTGGAATAGTTGGTTTAGTTTCAGTTAAGAAAGTACTTAGCTCCACCGCCTCAAGAAGGCTTATTCCTAGGAAGAGTTGAAGGTTTTGATCATAATAAAACTAGATCTGAAACCAAAACCTTAAAATGCGCAGTATTTTTTCATAGATCAAGAGTCGGAAGGAACAAATAGATGGAAGTAAACATAATCTTAACACTTTTTTATCAACTTGGATGAAAAACCTCATGTCTGCCAAGTTATATAAAGATCGGCGTTAAATACAGTTTCAATAGATCATAAATACTAAATACTATTGTAAAGCAATTCTAATCAGCAGGAACATATAAACCGATTTTCTTACAATTTAGTAGGATTCGTTCCTTAAATAAGAAACTTTTCTTTGCCAAATTTTGTGATGATCGTAAGTAAAGTACAACTGGTAACGCGCTTTAATACCAAATCGGGAGAAATCGGAACCAATTGTTCCCAAATTTAGCAGTATTTGTGCCTGAGTTAAGAATATTCTTTCTATTGCATTTCCTAATGATCGGAAATGAGGTAAATATATATAGGAACTATGTCTAAATCTGAACCGATTTTCTTCAAATTCGGCAGTGTATTTCTTTGGCTTTGGCCAAGACCAACGGATGAACAGTAGGACGATTGGGGAATCCCGCTCCATCGGAACACGAAGGCATCCCCGTCAACGAATTTATTTATTTTTTTGATCTGTATTAGCCCGTAATAGGTACTACGATGTAGGCCATCCAGACTTTGTTCAGATTTTCGGTCTGACTACTGCCGTATACAGCCAATAAACTATACGAGGGTCCAGACCCCAGCGTTTTCCTATTGCCTATTTGGCAGATATACTCTTATAGCGCTATCACAGCCTTATTTTCTCTTTGCAAAATGTTGGGTTTGAAGTGCAACTTCTGGTCTTGTAAAATATCGAAGTATTTTGCGCTTTCAGAGAAGGGAATTTCAACACCTCCCAAGGAGACAGGTGACAGGTGATGAAAAGAACTAGTACTAGTCTCGGTCGGGTTAACAACAAGAATAATAACGAAACCCATCTTCCGGTTGTATGAATGGCCTGCTGTAGGACACCCATCATCTCCATAGAAAGCTAAATATTGTTTATGGAGAGATTCTATAGCAGAGGGAAAGAACACCTCCTTGGGGCGTAGCCCTGCTGACAAATCACTGGAGGTCAGTTGGCACTATACTAGCTGAAATGTGTTCAGAAGGTTATGAGTGGTTATGAAGGTTAAAGCCGTAATTATAGCGGCTGGATTTTTGTTATTGAAGGTCTCCTAAATATCTAAGAGGGGTCCTGGCGACTTAAAAGGTTGAAAGCTTTTGAAAGACAAAATAATTTAGATTCGGTTACAATCTCACTGGATATCTCTGACGGCTGCACTTCAAGGGAATCCACAACTGAAGTTTTCAATGCCTCTTCAGAGTTTGTATCCAGGAGCACTTATAGCTATTCCTCACTGGACACAGTCCAAGAACTATCATCTTTCTTGATGTATCCGCACAAGGCGTTGCGGTTTAATTTTCCTTAACCTTGAGGCTTCGCATGAGCTTTCTACGCCACAACAGAAATCTATCCAGGATTTATTTTGATCCTTTCTCAACTATTTTTTGTACCGTTTGAGTTTTTCTTTGCGTCCCAAATCGTCAAGAGTTGCTATGACTCTTTCCACCGTTTCTTCTATATCCCAGATAGTTTGCATTTTAATTTCAGGACTTTTTGGAAGAGACATTTTGAATATGCGTCTAAGTTTTTCCCAATTAGCCTTCAGGAGGTTTCGCTTTAAAGCAGAAGCTAATATATCTATGGTCGGAAAAGCTATGAGTATCCAAAACTTTCCAAAGAGAAATCCTTCCACTTAAATTGTCGGAAACAAAAGTGACATCGAGCACCTCCTGTCAGTTGTTAGTAATAAACGTAGATTCATTCCCTCTATTACAAATCACAAGGTTGATACTTATAATTATGGATTCCGCATCAGATGGCATTGTCGGATTCAAAATATGTTTACAGTCTACGAGTATCATTTCAAAAAGGTTAAGGCAACAAATCGTACAGCTAACAAATACAACTTGTATTACTTCGCCTATTTCCTTTTGAACATTTTATTCAATTAGTTCTGTGTTCAACTGCACTTAACATTCAGAACCACAGTGACAGTTTTGAATATGCGTAATAAGTTTTCAGAATCCAAATACAAAAAGATTGTTGTATTACTACGAGTGGAGTATAAGAACTTTCCAAGAGCATGGAACATCACAGAAAACTAAGGCATCACACATGCAAGGACTTTTCAGTGGCTGTGCACACCACTCTTCTCACGAGAGAATTGCGACACTTAAGTTAATTAAAATTTTAGCTCCCATCTGACGAGCATCAGTAGAGTTGGTGGTTAAGGGACTAAGTTGAAACTTTTGAAGATGAAATTACATACTTGTGCTCCCAGATGTCGTTTTGCAGTTTAGTATAAAGAAACGATACGTATGGATGTTTCATGCCAATTTCTATAATTTACTTGATCAAGGCTCCTCTGAGTTTTCTGATGTGAGTTTTTTTCACAAATTGTGTTAGCCGTTAATTCAGGTAGCGTCTCGTCAGAACTGACACTAACGTAGACAACCTTTTCCTCTCCAGTGCGAGGCGATTTTGACCTACTCAGGTCCTATTTTGACAAGATTTGTCTAGCTACACTACAGGTGCAGATTTGTGTTTATCTTTATGTGAAGTTCCTCTCGAAGGTGTACACCGTATGTTGTCCACTCTGTCGGTTACCGTAGCAATACACTGTAATATCCTCATGTGACCGTAGTTCTTGTAACTCTACATTGTACACTGGTCCCAAATCAAATTTTTTTGGCATAAATTAAAAAAATAAACTTAAGAAATTACCAGAAGTATATATATATCCGAAAAGGCAACCCTATAGCGGACCAAGGATTTTTTTAAACTTTGGTGGCAACCCTGTTTTTATCCATGTGAGTGGTTTTAAGCACTTCTTCTTGAGAAATTATTGGTAATATCTTTGATACTAGAAATCGGCACGACTACAATTTTATTTAATCTGTGAAATATGGAAAATCAAGCTCAAAGTACATATGTAGATTATAATTATCTATCTATATAAAAATGAATCGTGGTTTGTTCGACTGCTTAAAACATGAGAACTACCGGACCAAATTGCATACTTCCTTCTGCGGAATTGTTCGTAATTGCAACGCGCAGGATTAGGAAAAATAAAAGTCGCAAAATTGTTAACAGGTGACGCTGACCACTGGACCGCTGAGCCTCCTGTAAGAGTTATAAAGCTAAAATTTTGCACAACCATAGACCACAGACCCCATAATTTACGTCTTAAAGTTGGATCGGTAATTATTATGTTACGAAATCTTCATGCTCCGAAATTGTGCAATAGAACCCGAATAATAGTGAAAAAACTAATGAACAATGTGATGGTGGCAAATAATTTTATAGGACCATTCCAGGGAGAAGAATGCCTAATTCCGCGATTTCCCTTGACTTCAACAGATTTACCATTCAAGTTCAAACGTCTTCAGTTCCCAGTGAAAATTGCATTTGCGATGACCATAAATAAGTCGCAAGGACAGTCGCTGGAAGTGTGTGGGGTAAATCTGGACATGTCATGCTTTTCACACGGCCAGCTGTATGTGGCATGTTCACGAGTAGGGAAACCATCCTCACTCTTCATTTTCGCTCCGGAGCATAAAACTAAAAATGTTGTGTATCGATCGGCATTAAATTGAATAAAATAATTAATAATTACTTTTGTAAGACTTCATTCATTAACAACAATATTCATTGAAACTAATACTTGATTTTATACTATTTTCAAAAAAAAAGTGAACGGTACGAATTTTGCCGAATCAGCTTTCTTATAAATATCAATTAACAATAGCTAATTTTCGATCCAAAAAAAGTAATGCAACCCAAAAATATATTATGGTCAAAACGAAGTTTGCCGGGTCAGCTTGTTATAACATAATTCATAATTGTTTTGCCTTTGCCGTTGTTATTTCGTGTTTATGTGCTGTGGTATTATAGAGATACATAACCTCAGCTAACGGCTATGAAAAAGACCTGCAACAAGCTATTCAATAAGGCTAAATCTACTGGGGTCGCTAATGATTGGGATGCCTATAAAGAGCAACTCAAGATCTATAAGAAGGAGCTTAGAAAGGCGCAAAGGCGCTCTTGGTATACCTTCTGTGGTGAAGTGGAAAAGGTCTCCGACGCCGCTAGGCTGAGGAAGATATTATCTGCTTCACCCTGTACAGTGGGATATTTACAGGATGAGGCAAATAACTGGACCAAAAACAGCGAGCAGTCGCTCAATGTACTGCTCGACACACATTTCCCGGGGAACTCTGTAACAGAACCCGAGGATCAGCAGGACCAACAAGAGTGCGAGTGGACTGCGAGCGTCGCTAGCTTCTTGACTGAGAGTTCCAGAATAAGCTGGGCTATTAACAGCTTTGAGCCCTTCAAATCACCTGGACCAGATGGCATCACTCCAGCAGAAATGCAGAAAATGTTAAAGTACATTATCCCCTGGCTGGAGAAAATTTATGTAGGCTGTATCAGGCCTTCATACGTCCCGAATCGATGGAGGGATACCAAAGTGGTATTCATACCTAAAGCGGGAAAGATATCACACACTAGGCCAAAAGACTTCAGACCAATTAGCCTATCCTCGTTCCTATTGAAAGGTCTGGAAAGACTTTTAGATCATTTCATTAGGGAAAACCTGGATACAAAACTCCTGTCGGGGAACCAACATGCTTACAACAAGGGCAAGTCTACTGAATCAGCCCTGCACGAACTTGTGAGCACTATCGAATCGTCCCTGCATTTCAAGGAATTCACCATGGTGGCATTTCTTGACATAGAAGGGGCTTTTAACAACATTCACTCCGATGCGGTAATTGCGGCACTCTCACATCTACAAGTTAACACTAATTTGATTAGACTAATTCAAAGTCTGCTCACCAGAAGACGCATAACAGCATGTCTAGGGTCCACAACTCTAACAAGGTATGTAAACAGAGGGACCCCGCAAGGAGGAGTACTGTCTCCACTAATTTGGAACCTAGCGGTGAATGAAATCCTGCTAGATCTAGAACGTTGTGGCTGCAAGGTCGTGGCATATGCGGACGACGTGGCAATCGCAGTGAGTGGCAAATTCGTAAACGTCCTCAGAGACATCCTACAGGTGGCTCTGAACAAGTTGGCTAGATGGGCCAGAAGCAGCGGTTTGGGCGTTAACCCCAACAAGACAGAATTGGTTCTCTTTACTAGGATGAATAATGTCCCACATGTGGACCCTCCACCTCGGATAAATGGAACAGATCTAGTCTTTTCTGAAAGTGCAAAATTTTTAGGAATAATTCTAGATAGGAAAATGTTATTTAGACTTAACGTATTGGAACGTGTAAGGAAGGCCAACGTCGCCTTATATTCCTGCAAAAAGGCTGTAGGGTCGCGGTGGGGACTCTCTCCTAAAATCGTCCACTGGATATATATAGCAGTAGTTCGTCCAATACTGTTATACGGTATTGTGGTATGGTGGACGGCAACTGACAAACTAACCATTACCAACCTACTAACAAAGGTTCAGAGAACTGCCTGCCTGAGCATAAGCGGAGCCTTAAGGACTACAGCGACCGAGTCTCTACAAGCCCTACTCCATATACTGCCGATTAATATTGTGGCGAGAGAAGTTGCAACCAAAGCGGCAATAAGATTAAACTGCCTATCAATGTGGAGGTACAAGAACTATGGTCACATGAGGATATCAAAGTGTAGTGCTATGGTAACCGACCGAGTGGACTATATACCAACAGTGTACACCTTCGAGAGAAATTACATCACTATGATTCCCGCCAGAGATGAATGGGTCGGCAGAATACCAGGTAATATAAACCATCTCCACTTTTACACGGACGGTTCGAAGCTTGATGAAAAGGTTGGCTTCGGAGTACACTGTGAAGAACTTAGTCTGGATATAGCTCACAGACTACCAGATACCTGCAGTGTCTATCAAGCCGAAATAATGGCAATATGGGAAGTCGCCAAGTGGCTGAGTCGCAACATAGTAACCAACAATGGCGTTGTCATTTACTCGGACAGCCAGGCTGCCATCAATTCTCTGGAGGCAACATCCCTAAATTCACAAACAGCCCTCGACTGCCGCAGATCTCTTAACGAGATGGCTGAGCAGTTTAATATACACCTCATATGGGTGCCTGGGCATAGGGATATCCCGGGGAACTGCAAAGCCGATGAACTTGCTAGGAAAGGGACGACATTACAAATTCTCGAAGAATTTGCATATATTGGTGCGCCACTATCCACGTGCAAGCTTTGGCTTAGGCAAGAGGCAATCAGGCAGTCCAACGATAGATGGACAGAAATCGGCACCTGCAGGGTAGCTAGACAAATCTGGCCAAGGTATGACCTGAGAAGGTCAAAATATCTCCTCGCACTAGAGAGGAAAAGATTGTCTACGTTAGTACAGGTTCTGACGGGACACTGCTTGATCGGCGAACTCGCCAAAAGATTGGGTATTGAGTCCAATGACTTCTGCCGAAGCTGTGGAGATGAGGAAGAAGTGGAGAGCATTGAGCACTTGCTTTGCGACTGTCCCGCTTTGAGTAAACGACGACTGGATATACTGGGGTCGGCCTTTTTAGGCAGCCTAACAGATCTTTCCAGTACTGATATTCGTACTATCGATAAATTTATATATCAAACAGGTTGGTTTCGATGAGGGGCATTTCAGCCCGTGGTAACACTAGGGACCTAAACTGGTCTATGTGAGCTTGTAAAAAAAATACGGCTGCCACCCTAACCTAAACCTAAACCTAAACCTCACGTTATTTGTGTTTCGTGGAGTAAAAGTTATAGATGTACTCGCGAGTTCAATAAAGTTTAAACGCACGGTTGTTAATGTGTCCTTTATCATGTAGTATAGGTGCGATCTGCGCGTTTTGTGCGCAAAGTGATCAAAATTATGTTTTTTCAGGCAAACTCTTGTTTAACTGTGCTGAAATGTTAGCTATTTAGGATGGTAATGGTCGCAAAAATTGTACCGTTTCGAATCTGGTACTAAAAAAATTTATGAAAATATGTTTTAGTTTATGTTCAGAAATATTTATCAAAGTTCAGAAGACATTTGTAAAGGTTAGTGGTTAGTCCCTTCTTTTGCATACGGCAACTATACCAGCGAGAAAGACAAATGATGGCGATGTTTGTTTTAAAAAATACTTTAACACAAACTTGTTACACATGTACCTTGTTACACATGGACCTTGTTACACATGGACCTTATTACACATGGACCTTGATACAAATGGACCTTCTTATACAAGGAAACATATACTTGTCAGCTACTTTTCTTAAAATATTTGCGCATTGTTCTCAGATTGTTGTCGCTTCTGCACTTCCTGTTGGCTGTTTAGGGGAAATGCTTCGGAGGCACTGAACAAATTATTATAAGCAAGACAGATGGTCACGTGCTAGAATAAATACATTTTCAGAGATCTATGGATTCTTCGGATCCATTTTTATCCAGTATTTGAGACAAACATAAATTTGTCTATAATACCGGGAGGTATTGTATTATTGGGTTGACTTTTTTTGTACACCATAACTACTCCTAAAATATTGGGTGTCTCCATATTTATGCAAACCGAATGTCGCAGTCGACGTATAGGGTCCATATTGTCCAAATCGTTGGGAAATTTGTATGAGCGCCATATCCAAATCTGACTCGATTTTCTTAAAATTAAATATGGTTTGTCCTTGGTACTAAAAACATATCCATGCAATTGTACCATATTTGCAACCAGCACTTAGCATGCCTGTATGCTAAGTGCTGGTTGCAAGCTTGTGTGGGAGTTGCCAGATTGGTCCAGATGTGCACATTTTTAGGGCTGTGTATACATCCCTTCATATTTATGCCACAAAAAATGGATTTGGTACCAGTGTGCATTGGTAGACAGTTTAACTTTAAAGATGCCACCGCAGTAGATGGAAGAGAACTTGTAAAGACTCAGTCGCTGTAGTTCTTAAAACTCAGTTATGCATAGGTAAGAAGTTCTTGGAACCATTGATGATTGGTTGTAATGGATCTTTTAACAGTTGTCGTCCACCACACCATAGTGGTGTATAACAGAATTGGGTGACATTCCTGCTGGAATATAAAGCGACGGTAGCTTTCCGAGAATTTTAGCTCAAATATACTTCCTTATACTTCTTAGTAAGGAGAACCAATTCTTTATTATTTGGGTTAACGCTGCTTCTTAACCGGTGCTTCTGGCCCATCTAGAAAATTTCTTCAGAGCCACCTGTAGGATATCGCTAAAATCGATGGATTCCATGGAACAGGATTCCATTCACCGCTAGGTTCTAAACTAGTGAAGAGAGGACTCCTTCTTGAGGGGACCCTGTGATTACAAACTTTGCTAGAGTTGTGGTCCCAAGACTTGCTGCTATGCTTTTTTTGTTGGGCAGGCTTTGAATTAGTCTAATGAAGTCTACCCAGGCAGAAAAACACCATCCTCAAAGCGTCGTGAACCATCATCACACGGTGGGATAAGGCGTTGTAAAAGCGTCAAAATGATAACACCTATATACGATGTGAAGGCGGTATTTTACAGCGCTGTTGAAACGCTGTAAATCAAAATTCGAGACGTTTTTCCGATGGTTTGAAGGTGATAATTACCAGAAAAAATTTCGAATTTAGAAATCGAATGAATCAGATGAAACTATTATTTTTAAGGTATCCATTTAAATGGCAAAGATTATGAATTCACAATTCATAAAATTCAATTTTTCCTGCAACATGCCAGCTTGTTCATTCTTTAGATGTTGTAAAGGTAGCACTGGGGTTTTCGCATATCAGAGATGCACTGTAAAAGAGAATCCTGCAGTATATTAAAAAAAGACAATTCCCACTTTAACAAATAGAATAGGAACTTCTAAATTAAGTATAATTATTTGCTTTTATACATAGTTACAAATTCAGCTGTTTCGATTTAGCATGTTTTGGAATGGAGGTATCGATTTAATGAATAACATAGATAGCACTTTCCAAAATATTGATTCTGTAATACCTTCTATACTACTTACTCAAATCCTCTGAAATTTCACACATATTATTAGTTTGTCAATCGCTAAGACATAAAGAAAAATGGACGAAGTGCCCACTCTCTTTTTGGTACCTCCCACACAAATGGACCATTTTGCACCAAAAGTTACCAGCTTATAACTTTAATACCAGTGCATTCAAATAGTTGAAATTTTGTATAGTATAATGCTTTTATAGTACCTAGAGTCCAGAGAAATATGGGCGTTAATGGCACGCCCTTTTGGTACCATCGACACAAATGGACATTTTTGTACCAAAAGTTAACAGCTTTCAACTATAATACCAGAGCATACAAATACTTGAAATCTCATACAGTGTAATGCTTTTATAGTACCTAGAGTCCACAGTAAAATGGGCGTTATTGGCACGCCCCTTTTAGTACCTCTCCCTCAAATGGACCATTTTGTACCAAAATTTAACAGATTTTAACTTTAATACCCGTGCATACAAATACTTGAAATTTTGTACAGTATAATGCTTTTACAGTAAACAGCTTTTAACTTTAATACCAATACATACTTTACAGTTATTAAATGCAATTTAAAGTGATAATAATTTATATAAAACAAAAAAAAATGTACGAATATTTTATTGGGACTCAAGGTGAGGAGATTCATAACTCCACATAAGGAGTGCCAATAACGTCTTTGAGCTTTCTTTAGTCGTTAGTTATAGATTTTGAGTTGCTCTTTACAGACATCCCAGTCATTAATGACTCCAGTAGATTTGGCCTTGTTGAATAGCTTGTTGCAGATATTTCTATTTTGCTCGTAAGTTTAGTTCTACCCTTGGCTTAGTTTTACCCTTGTAACTTTGTTGTGGACAGGATTGTACAGGGGAGCTATGGAATGGTGTAGTGATGTGATCGACCAGATTATCCAGTCCGACTTTGTCATTCGGCAGTTTAGAATTGAGAACTTTTTTAAAATTGTTCTCATACTTGTCCCACTTTGTCTTCCTCACATTTCTGTGGACGACAGGTTTAGGTACTTTTTCAGCAAGTTTGTACACTAATAGTGCTGATCTGAGAATCAGTGGTCGTCCAGTGCATGCCACCCAATAATTTTGTCTGACAGCGAGTCAGTAGCGAACGCGACGTCTAGTAGTTCCTGCCTTTGTGACAAATAAATGGTGGCTCACGAAAAAGTTGCGTTTTAAAATTGTTGTAAAAAAGACGGATAAATATTTTCAATGATTTTGCCTTTATTGAAATGCCTCAACATTCCGGTTCATGACGGAACAGTACTTCGTTCATATGGCTTACAGTAAACAATTCTGTCGACCCACTTTTTCGATTGTGTGGCCCTCTATGTCTGCAATGGTGATCTCAATATCGTGTTTCAAGTCACGAATCGTCTCTGGATAGTTGGCGTAGTAATTTTTTGGTAACGGCTCCTTACAAAAAATAGTCCAACAAAGTCAAATCGCAGCTGCGTGGGGGCCAGTTGACATCGCCGTTTCAACTAATTATGCGAATAACTTGCATAGCATTACAACACATGGTCCATGTCACTCTCTTCAATATTGGGAAACAAATAATCTCTGAGCATGGCACGGTAATCTCTACACCAGCAGATTTTTGGACTTAATGCAGGTTCTTGTACACGCAAAGAAAAAATTCGTTTCTGCGAAACGAAATATTAGACAACTACACTTCTCGTTTGCCGGAACTGAAATTTCGTTTGTTGTGACAGAAACTTATTTCGCGTAAGCAATTGTTTGTTCTGACCCAAAGAATTTCAGTCGTCGTAAACTAGAATTGTTGTTGTCTAATATTTCGTTTGTCAGAAACGAAATTTTTCTTTGCGTGTAGTAGTACAATTTGTGAGAAGCAACTAAAAGTTGTGTGTCCTGTTAGCACAGCCCTTTCCTCGTACTACCTAGGTCTCCTCTTTCAAGACGATGTCTACCGCACCTATGAACAGGAGCAGCAAAAGAGCCGCTAGCGTGAGGGTAGAATTCTTACAATCATGGGTATCTGATGGATTAACCTCCACCCAAACAAGGGTGTTATTGAACTCCTTGTCCGTATAAGCAAGGAGCATGCCAGAAACTCAACTCAGCCCCAAAGTGTTCGAAGACGTAATCTCGTCCTCAGATAAAGGTGTTACAGCCTTTGTGTTAGACTCTGAAGCCCCAGAAATTATGGGCCTGGTCTATTCCGCACTTCCAGAAGGTTGGGTGTCAACCACGGTGGAAATCCCACCTCCCGCAGAGGGAGCTATATCCTGCCATATCGCTGGCAATTGGTCCACTCCTTCTATTACCTCCCCCACAAAGGGTTAACATTTAGTGAAATATTGATTCTTTAATAACTTCTATAATCCTTATTAGAATCTTCTGAAATTCTACACATAGTTTTAGTTTTTAGCCGCTATCACCCCAAGAAAAATTATCGAATTTGCCAAGCCCATTTGGTACCTCCCACATAAATGGAGCATTTTGCACCAAAAGTTAACTGCTTATATCTTTAATATACAAATACTTGAAAGTTTATACAGTGTAATGATTTAATACTACCTAGTGCCCAGCGAAAAGTGGGCGTTATTGTCACAACCCTTTTGGTACCTTCCACACAAAAGGACCATTTTGCACCAAAAGTTAACTGATTATATCTTGAATATCAGTTCATCCAAATAATTAAAATTTTGCACAGTGTAATAGCTTTATAGTACCTAGAGTCCAAATAAATTTGGCGTTATTGACAGGCTCCTTTTGGTAGCTCCCACATAAATGGACCAGTTTGCACCAAAGCTTATAAATTTAATAATAGTGCATACTATAAAGGTATTAAATGCAATTTAAATTAATAATAATTTAATAAAAACAAAAAAAAAATAAATAAATTTACGAATATTTTTCTTGGGACTGAAGTTGAGGGGATTCTGTTTACCCGACTGAACTCTTTATTCCCTACACCACACTGTGGTACAGGGTATTATAACTTTGTGCATTTGTTTGTAACACCCAAAAGGAGAAAAAATAGACCCATCGTTTATTATACCGATCGACTTAGAATCACTTTCTTAGTTGATTTAGCTATGTCCGTCTGTCTGTCTGTCTGTGCATGTATTCTTGTAATCAAAGTACAGGTCGCAATTATGGTCCGATCTCAACGAAACTTTACACATATCTTTTTTTTTCGCCCAAGGACGATCCCTATTGAATTTTGTTCAAATTATTTCAGATTTAGATATATTCCCCATATAAGCGCTGTAGAAACTGTACTTTATACCCGATCTGTGCAAAATTCGGAAGAATGAGGTTTCATATTACATGAAGGAATACTGCCAAATTCGGGGGAAATCGGTTCAGATTTAGATATAGCCCCCATATATATGTTACCCCCAATTCGATGTGTAAGCGCTGTAGAAACTGTATTTTATATCCGATAAGTGCGAAATACGACAGAAATAGTTTTCTTATTACTCGAAGGAATACTGCCAAATGCGGAGAAAATAGGTTCAGATTTATATATAGCCCCCATACATATGTTACCCCCGATTTGACATGTAAGCGCTGTAGAGACTGTATTTTATATCCGATCAGTGCGAAATTCGTCAGAAAGAGGTTCCATGTTACATGAAAGAATACTGCCAAATTCGAAGAAAATCGGTTGAGATTTAGATATAGCCGCCATATATATGTTACCCCCGATTTGACATGTAAGCGCTGTAAAAACTGTATTTTATACCCGATCAGTATGCAATTCGGTAAAAAGAGGTTTCTTTCCAAATAGAGGAATACTGTCTAATTCGGAGAAAATCGGTTCAGATTTAGATATAACCCCCATATGTATATATGTTACCCCCGATTTGACATGTAAGCGCTGTAGAAACTGTATTTTATATCCGATCAGTGCGAAATTCGACAGAAATAGTTTTCTTATTACTCGAAGGAATACTGTCAAATTCGGAGAAAATCGGTTCAGATTTATATATAGCCCCTATATATATGTTACCCCCGATTTGACATGTAAGCGCTCTAGAGACTGTATTATATATCCGATCAGTACGAAATTCGACAGAAAGAGGTCTTTTTACATGAATGAGTATTCAGGGAAAATCGGTTCAGATTTATATATAACCTCCATATATATGTTCCTGCTGATATCAAAGCGCTATAGAAGTTGTACTTTACTTCCGATCAATAAAATTTTCCAGAAAGATGTTTCCCAATTTAGGAACGAATATTGCTTAATTTAGCGATTATCGGTTCAGAGTTAGTTCCTACCTATGTACTAATTCCTACCATTTACCAATTATTCCAAATTATTATCACAATGACCTTATCGCATTGTTATGGAGGTGTATGGTATTATATAGTCGGCCCCGCCCGACTTTCTGCCTTTCCTTACTGGTTATACCCTCACTTTAGTGTGACGAGGGTATATATCATTTGCTACGGAAAAAAGTGTAACACATCGAAGGAGTGACCTAAGACCCCAAGTATGTTAGGCGGAAATCCGTTTTGGGTCATTTTAAGTCGAATGAGCAATGTCCGTCCGTCTGTCTGTCTGTCTGTCTGTCTGTCTGTCTGTGTGTCTGCTGGCTGGTGCGCACGATAACTCTCGAAAGGAGTAACCGATTGACTTCAAATTTCGTATGTGGTAATATTTTTTTCTATCTCCGGCTAAGTTCGAAGATGGGCCATATTGGTCCACTCCTTCTGGTACCTCCCCCACAAAGGGTTAAAATGTTGTGATATATTGATTCTTTAATAACTGTTATTATACGTATTCGAATCTTCTGAAATTCCACACATAGTATTAGTTTGTTAGTCGCTATCAACTCGAGGAAAATGGGCGAAATTGCCTCGCACGTTTTGGTATCTCCCACACAAATGCACCATTTTGCACTAAAAGTTAAAAGCTTATAACATTAATACCAGTGTTTAGAAATACTTGAAATTTTGTACAGTGTAATGCTTTTATAGTGCCTACAGTCCAGTGAAAAATGGGCGTTATTGCCGCTCCCCTTTTGGTACCTCCCACACAAATGCACCATTTTGCACCAAACGTTAACAGTTTATAACATTAATATCAGTGTATACAATTACTTGAAATTTTGTACAGTGTAATGCTTTTATAATGCCTATAGTCCAGTGAAAAATGAGCGTTATCACCACGCCCCTTTTTGTACCTCCCACACAAAATGGCCAAATTATACCACAATTTAATAGCTCAACGTTAATATACCAGTCCACATAAACGGTTACAATTCGGCACAGTGCAATGTATTTAAAGTATCTACTGTTCAGCGAAATATAGGTGTATTTCTTAAACCCCTTCTGGTACCTCCCACAAAAATTGACAGAATAATTTGTGTAATATTCAATATTACATTACTCACAAAGTGAGGGTATACCTTAGTCGGTTTACCCGACTGAAACTTTCTTACTTGTTTTATATTGGTTTATATTTTCGTGTTTCGGACACCATATTACGCCTGAAATGTTATGTACAGCCTTTCGACAAAAATTTCGTAAAATATTACTGTGGGTCGGCAGGCCAGTATTGGAGTTTTTTTAGTACTTCAAGTAGGTATGATAACATAGAAAAATTAAATTTTCTGAAAATTGTGGCTCACACAATTTTTTATGTAAAACTAAAAAGATATTTCAAAGTGTTTTCCAATTTACATAGAAATAAAGATGTATGTATACCGGACCAATAGCAATCGACGGCAATGATCACCAGATTTTACACGATGATTATCTTTAGACATGAAGAACGCCAGGTTTCGTGGCCGTGTTCTATATTCGTATTGTAATTTTTAAAAAACCTATGAATTGATGATTTCCTTATCTTCACTTGTTCTCTCATCCAGCTAAATGTTTATGTATAAGCAAAAACCTTTCAAATTAGAGTAAAACAATTCAAAGGGCATCTTTTTGGACTCCCACATTCACAACAATTGCAAACAATTGAAATCGACAAGCCTTTTAATCCGTATCGATTTAAATCTTTAGAAATGGCGTAACATAATTGTTCTTGGAGAAAATGTAAGCTTTGTTAATTGTTAATTATCATTCGCAAAAAATAAAGGTTCCTCAATAATGGTGTAGGTTATCATATAGTCGGGCCAACTTTGCATTTTGATTATTGTTGTTTTACGACTGCAAAGTATAGTGAATGGTTCTATTGAATATTGTAACAGAATCAAAAATGAGTTGTATGTTTTGTTATTAATTTATTCCACTCAGTTTATTTTTAACATACATATGTATATTCATATATTATCAATACATCTTTGCGTGTATTTTCCACATGCTGCGTGGAGCATGTCGTTCTCTCCAACTGACAAAATATCCTTTCTCATGTCCTTTGAGTTGACAGGGTATTTTCACGTCCTTCAATTGGAAAGTACACAATTGGAACGAACACTCGGCAAAAATATATAATTAAAATGATTCGGATCGGAGTATTATATTTATAATTCTATTCTAGCCAGATAACGATATTTTGTTATCTATATATGTCTGAGTTTTTGGAAGACTTAAACTTTTTACCATTGTTTTTCTTTGGCTGATTTCAATCTTATCATCTCTGAAAATATTGTTAATTTATAGACCAGCAATGCATTCAATATCATTGTAATAAGTCTAATGTAAGAACGTTAGTTCTTTACATGCATTCAAGTTCTTCCTCACTGCAAAATTGAAATTAATTAATTAAACTGAGCACCACTAACATCATCATCTGAGCCAAAAATTTTCCATTTGCTGTCAATGGAGTCGTAATAACCAATGTCGCCTTCTACCGTTTCCAGGAATCTTTTTTATAGGGGCAAAACATCTACTTGTATTGAATATAGTTCTGTATTGATTCATATTTTTGATGCCCCCAACGAAGCCATATTGTAGATAAAAATTCTGATTTGTTAATAAAACAGTGCCAGTGTCCTTGAACATCACATCCATACATGTTAAGTAAGGAAAAATTGATTTCACCTATATCACAGTAATATAAATTACTTACTAGATATTGTGCCCCGATTCCTGGATAAGAGTATTTCCATAAACTTGGGAGCAATCTTGCATCAGAAACTGTACTGGAAATATCATATTGAAGAAAGAGTTACAAAGGCCCACATATATTGGTCGTTGTGCAGAAGAGCTATAGGTTCAAAATGGGGACTACGTCCAAATATGACACACTGGCTTTACATGAGCGTGATTAGACCAATAATAACCTACGCCTCTGTAGTGTGGTGGACATCAATGGACAAAAAGTACAACGTAATACCATTGCAAAAAGTGCAACGTATGTGCTGTCTAGGCATAAGCGGGGCAATTAGAACTGCACCAACAAGAGCGTTGGAGACTATACTGCACATCCAACCAATAGATATCCGTATAAAGTATGAGGCAGCCCTCACAGCGAGACGTCTACAAGTGATGGGTGAATGGATAAATCGAGACCACAAGTCGTACCATCAGAAAATATTGCAATCACTGGTCGGTCATATTCAAACAACACAAATCTCCGACCGCATTCCTGAAGTGCGGCTTACAGCTACCTGTGATTCGTTCGTGCCAGACAGACGCTCCTGAGAAAACGGAACACTAGCTCATGCGCCAGTGGGAACCAGCTGCTACACTGATGGGTCCAGGCTAGGAGGAAGGACGGGTCAGGGACTTTTTATTGATGAACCAGAAGTCGAACTTTACTTCCGCCTCCCAGACCATAACACAGTATTTCAAGCAGAAGTTCGAGCAATCACGGAGTGTGTTAACTGGCTCAGTAATACCACAAAACCTAAATATGCCAACATCTTCACAGAGAGCCAGATGGCGATCAAAGCAATAACTTCGGAAAAGGTCAAATCCAGAACAGTGTTAGACTTTAAAAGAACGATAAATAATTACTCAGTCCATGGTCAACTGCGTATTTTCTGGGTACCGGGACACAACGGAGTGATTGGAAATGAACGAGCAAACAGCTTGGCTTCAAAGGGCGAATAACTTCGAGTAATAAACTTGGAAAATTGGAAACCTTTCGAAGCCACGAAGGATGGGTTGAAGCACTGGGAAGTGATGGCTCACAAAACTGTGTGGAATAGAGCAACTGTAGGAGCAACTGCAAAGATACTGTGGGGTGACCCAAATGAGAAGAAAACAAGTAGTTTTCTGAAACTAAACAAGATAGAGATTAGTAAGATGATGAGTGTTCTAACGGGACACTCAACCTTGCAGGCACATCTTGATCGCATAGGACTAGCAGAAAACGATGAGTGCAGGGCATGCAGGGAAAACGTCGAAACGATGGAACATTTTCTGTGTCACTGCCCGGCTTTCACACATGCAACCCAACATTTCGGGTCCGACATATTACCAGACTTGACTCATCTCAGAGAATATGACTGGAAGATACTGAGAAAATACGTGTCTAGTACCGATTTTCTGTAACCCGTGGGGTATAAAAATAATAAATAAGGAGCGCACAACAGGCCGAACCACTGGCTTATGTGTATGTCCATGGACATGAGATGTTTAAGCACCTCCTCTTTTCAACCTAACCTAACCTATCCTACTAGATATTTTTGTAACCATTTATATTAGTTATTTGATAGCAGTCAAAACATCCATCAGAAAGCAAATATGTATAGGTAGCAAATATAAATGATGGACAATTGGATACCTCTGTAACGTGACGTTTTCATTAAAATATTAGCAAGTGAGAGTGTTTCAGTCCAGTAAACCGACTAAGTATACTATGAAATTTGGAGTATTTTGTGGCAGATCCCAGAATTTCAGGAGCGAACTCAAGAACCTGCATTTTGGCCAGGAATGATCTAAGCACTTTTCTGCGCTCTAATTTAATTAAGGAATTAGTAGAAGAAGTAACGTCTGACGGGCACGACCTGATAATGATGGATCTATCTGGTAAGGATGGATCTATCGTCAAGGACAAATGGAGCCATGTGCAATCAGCTATTATGGCTCATTATCTGTAACGTCCTTCTCTGAGGACGAAAGCTCTACTTCTGACCAGGAATGATCTAAGCAGTTTTCTGCGATTTAATTTAGTAGAAATTAGAAATTAGTAGAAGAAGTAACGTCTGACGGGCGCGACCTGATAATAGTAGTGAGGATGGATCCATCCTCAAGGACAAATGGATGCATGTGCAATCAGCCATTATGGCTCATTACCTCGATGTCCGTAGAGAAATGCTGGGCACACCACCAATCTGCACCGATGCAGGATGGCATCAGGGGAGAGTAAAGCTCTTATATTTCGGTGAAGCCAGATCAGTAGACCTGTATAAGGCTGCTCTGAGTCGAGCGGGTGAGGTGTGGCCGGGTGCCCAGTTGGATGTTGTCGAAAAAAACAACATCCCTAGTCACCCTAGAGCCATCACCTGGGTTACAGAAGAGGCTATATCTAAATCTGAACCGATTTGCACTGAATATAGTTGCATTTATTACTGGGTGAAGGTATTTGTCTCTGCCAATTTTTTCTCGACCTGGTGTAAAAAAACGTCTTCTATAGCCCTTAGAACACAAATCGGAGGAACATATATATGGACGCAATATATAAATCGCAACCCATATTCACTTATTTCAATAGGGATAGTCTCTGGTGTAAAAAAGTGTGATGTGCTAAATTTCATCACAATCGAGCCAAAATTACGACCACCAATTTGATTACAATGATACATCTGCTGAACAACGGACGGACGGAACTCGACTCAGGAATTGAGTCCAAGTCGGTATAATAAACTATGGGTCTATCTCTTTTCCTTTTGGGTGTTACAAACAATTGCACAAACCCATTATACCCTGGACCTAGAGTGATCAAAATCGGTTTAAAATAAACCGGCACAACGTCTTTATGCGTACATAGTCCACGGTTTTTATAAATCACATATTTCGAACAACCGGGGGTTTACTTTGTTTCCACTGGTTTTCCGGTTTTTTATTATTGGATCCTGAATTCGATGCAATCTGCATTTCCATATATGCATTTTATATGCAAAAATTATGCAAGGGAATATACACTGATAGAAAAACCATTCGTCACCATGACAAATCAGTTTCGTCAATATATCTTCATAATGGTGACGAAAAGTTTCGTACATGCGATGTTTTTGTACGTCAATAGAACGAACACGATCATCAACCCATATTTTTGGTGATTTCGAAATTCGTCGAGGGAACGATATGGTTTCATTCCCATGACGATAAGATTTATTTGACCATTTTGCTGAAAATATGATAAAACGAAGCAATAAATTTTTAGTTTGTTCTTATATGCGTTCTGATTACCTTAATTAAATAATTTGTTATAAAAAATTTAATAATGGTTGTGAATGGAGTTCGTCGTGGTGATGAATGGGGTTCGTCGTGATGATGAATGGTATTCGACGTGGTGATTAATGGTATTCGTCGTGATGATGAATGGTTTCGACGTGGTGATTAATGGGATGTTGTCAAATACATTACTTGATGATATTATTTTAGATTTAAAATATCAGAAGTTATGAATACTTCTCGTTCGTTTACTTTAGGCATTTCCTGATAAGAACTGCGTTTCGAACCGAATAATCACAACTGAACCTGGCAAAGTAGTCAAGTAATTTTATTTTCCATACCGTTTTTAATGGGCTAAAACCAGAAAAATATTTATGGAAATTTTTAAAATTTCAATAGTAGTGGGCATGAAAGGAGTTCGTCGTGGTGATTAATGGGATTCATCGTGGTGATGAATGGAGTTCGCCGTGATGATGAATGCGTGGAGATGAATGGGATTCGTCGCGGTGATAAACTTGATTTATCGTAGGAATGGATGGTGTTCATCGCTGTGATGAACGGTATTCGTCGTGGTGATGAACTCGATTCATCGTAGTGATGAAATGTGACCATCCTGAGGACGAAAGTGTTTGGAAACAGAGATTCGTCATGGTGACGAACAAATTCATCAAGAGGATTATTTCGTACGTTAGCTGACTTTGACGAAAAAATAATCGTGATGATGTACAAATTCGTCGTCATGACGACGCTTTTTCTATCAGTGTAATGTACATATGTTGAATAAAAAATGCATATGTAATGCAAAAATATGCAACGGCAAATTGGAGAAAATTGACAAATTTTTAAAAATAATTTTATATAACGAAAAGATCTACACTTGCACAAAATTTCAAGATTAAAGCTTCAGCCGTTTGTCTGTTACGCCCTTTCGGAATTAAGGTATCCATGTACAGATATAGGCGACACACATAGACATATTAAAAAGGTGGCGAATATTTTTTTTTTTTTGAAAAATAAAAGCCGGTACAAAATTGAACAACAGCTAATGATCGAATTCTTGTGAATTTTAAACAAAAATGTGTTTGCATATGCACTACATATGAAAATATGCAGTTTGCATAAAATATGCCAAAAAATTGTATTTTTTATTTTGTCCTTCAACGGATTTCGTTTAATTTTTGGCCAACCTTACAGAGATATCACGACACTGGGCGTAGTCATTAAATGGGACAACTGGCTGATTTGGGAATTCATACATTGAATATTACTTGTTGTTTGAATTTGTTTTATCTTTGTATACCCGCAACCACACTGTGGTACAGGGTATTACGATTTTGTGCATTTATTTATAACGCCTATTCCGATCAGCATGGAATCACCTTTTGAGTCGATTAAGCCATGTCCATGTATTCTTGTTCGCAAAGTGTAGGTCGCAATGATGTCTTGATATAGCCCATATATAAAGGTCCCCACCGATGTCGCTTCTTGACACTCTAGAGGACACATTTTTCAATTGATCTGGCTGAAATTTAATAATTTACACTTTATATTGGATCTTATCGTCCTTAATAAAAATTGGGCACATGGGTCATTTTTGTGGCATAGCCGTCCTAAAAAGGTCCCAACCAATGTCGCTTTTTAAACCCCAGGGAACAAAGCTGATCTGGCTGAAATTTAAAAATATTCATTTTATATTTGACATGATCGTCTCAACTTGACCTGATCATCTTGACGCTCCACAGCACACATTTTTTCAATCGATCTGGCTGAAATTTAAGAATTTATACCCTATATTGCACTTAATCGTTCCTGGTGAAAATGGGAACATCGGTCCATGTTTCGATATGGCTCCCATATAAAAGTCCCTTCCTATTATACTTCTTGGCGTTCTAAGGGACGCATTTTTAACCCATCATGCGGAAATTTTTCTTAATTAATTAAATCGTCTATGGTGAAAATCGTGTATATCGGTCCATGTTTTTATAAGTATAAGCCCCTTGTGAAGTTTACGTTTTTTAACATATGGGAATGGGATTTAGAAATCTACTATATTTAACCTGCAACTGTTCATAGTAATAATGGTTCACTGTGCATTTGTTGGCATACAATGGTAAAGAGTATTATACAGTCGGCAAAAATGTTTGTGAACATGACGAACATCATTTTATTTTCATTGAATTATTACTTTTAACCTAATTTCTTAGAATGTTTCGTTTCATTGCAGCTGGGATATTAAAGAATAAACGAAAGAAAATACTTTTCCCGAAACATTGTTAAACGCTTTTGTTTGTTACACAAAAGAAAATATATACTCGTGTGTTAAAGAATCAGCTGACTTGCAATAAGTTCTCATCTTTCAAGGAATGCGATTTCAAAATAAATGACATGAAAATGTTTATACACCGACAATGAACCATTGTGATAGTTTTATAACCAACATTACGAGGTTAATATAAAAACCTGTAAGCATTTTCCTGTTAGCTTGAAATACGTGCATTGTGTATTGCCATTGTCATATCAATAGGAAATTACGTTTCTCCAAACAAAGTTGCCATTTTATTTTTCTTGAGAAATATTTATTCATCAATAAGTTTAATCCCTTTAAGACAATATCTCTCAAATATAATAGCATTGCTGCCAATTTGTGAATTTGTGAAATGGAGGCACACAAATCTTTAAATTTTTAAAATGACATTTCTAAATCGTCAAAACATTGCCATCACAAACATTTGCCATATATGTATACAGTGCTAGCAAAATTGTAGCAGGGCGAGTATACATAGTTCACAGAAAAGTACCAGTATCTTGCATTTTTTTAAAGAAACAACAAAATTCTTATTGCTAAGTTAATTTATTGTGTTTTCTTAAATAACACAGTATAGCATTTTTCAGCTCATTGTTTTGGGACTCAATTCTGAAAGTAGCCCCAAAATATAAACAACTGCATCATTCGTTTAGTCAAGTTGGGTCAATTAATAATTTAATGGTTATACGAATTTTTTTGTTCAAGGTGAATTTTTGGCACTTTTTCTAAAGCAATTGATTAGGTGAAAGGGATATTGTAAATATTGAATAGGAGAAAAAAATGCGGAACAAACCTACCTGAAAAAATTGAATCTAGTGCCTTAAAAATCGCAAAAATGCACATGCACATTTTTACAATTTTCCCCAATTTTTCACTTTTTTGCTCAATAACTGGATTACAAATCTACAAATATACTGTTTTCATACCCTACACCACACGGTGGTACAGGGTATTATAACTTTGTGCATTTGTTTGTAACACCCAAAAGGAGAAGAAATAGACCCATCGTTTATTATACCGATCGACTTAGAATCACTTTCTGAGTTGATTTAGCTATGTCCGTCTGTCTGTGCATGTATTCTTGTAATCAAAGTACAGGTCGCAATTATGGTCCAAGCTCGACGAAACTTTACACATATCTTTTTTTTGGCCCAAGGATTGAATTTGGTTAATATCGGTTTAGATTTAGATATAGCCCCCATATATATGTTAGCCCCGATTTGACATGTAAGCGCTGTAAAAACTTTATTTTATATCCGATCAGTATGAAATTCGGCAGGAAGGGGTTTCTTATCATATAAATGAACACTGTTAAATTTGGAAGAATCGGTTCAGATTTAGATATAGCATATTTAGATATTTAGATATAGCATTTTTGCAGCGCTTACATGTCAAATCGGGGGTAACGTATATATGGAGTATAAGTTACCCCCGATTTGACATGTAAGCGCTGCAAAAATGTTATTTTATATCCAATCAGTACGAAATTCGGCAGAAAGAGGTTTCTTATTGCATAAAGGAATACTGCTAAATTCGGAGAAAATCGGTTCGGATTTAGATATATATTATATATATATTACCCCCGATTTGACATGTAAGCGCTGTAAAAACTGTATTATAAAGGGTCCGCTATCTAACGTTTTTTTTTCAACTAGTGCTTATGTATTTCGTGAATGGTAACACTTAGCTCATGTCTAATTAGACAGATAATTAGTTTTATCCTTCCGCTGAACGAATATGGTTGTGTATACGCTTGAACAAGTGGGCCTGCGATCGACTTACAGAAGATGCCGATTTTGCCAAAAAAAAATCATCTTTTCAGATGAAGCTCATTTTGATCTTGGCGGGTATCGTCGCACGCATACATTGAAAAGCCGATACACCCAAAACTCCTTTCGAGAGTTATCGTGCGCACCAGCCAGCAGACAGACAGACGGACGGACATTGCTCATTTGGCTTAAAATGGCCCAAAACGGATTTCCGCCGAACATACTTTGGGTCTTAGGTCAGTCCTTCGATCTTTTCCCCTTTTTTTCGTAGCAAATGATATATATCCTCTTCACACTTAAGTGAGGGTATAAAAAGGTTCAGTCGGGTAAACCGACTTACGAATCCACCCACCTTCAGACCAAAAATATTCGTAAATTTATTTATTTTTTGTTTTAATTAAATTAATATAAATTTAAATTGCATTTAACAACTTTAAAGTATGCACTGATATTAAAGATATAAGCATTTAATTTTTTGTTGCCAGATACACCGTACAAAATTTCAAGTATTTTTGTACACTGGTATTAAAGTTATAAGTTAACTTTTGGTGAAAACGTCCATTTGTGTGGGAGGTACCAAAAGGGGCATGTCAATTACGCCCACTTTACACAGGACTCTAGCTACTATAAATCATTACACTGTACAAAATTAGTTAACTTTTGCTGCAAAATTGTCCTTTTGTGTGGGAGGTACCAAAAGCGGCGTCGGAAAAAGGCCAATTTTTTACTGGACTCTAGATACTCTAATACCAGTACACTACACAAAAGTCCAAGTATTTTTATACACTGGTATTAAGCAGTTAAATTTATGTAGAAAATGGTCCCTTAACGGACAGGCTGGATATACCATTACTGTGTTAGGAATTACAGATGATTAGGATAAGTAGTATAGAAGTTATTAGATAAACAATATTTCACTAAATGTTAACCCTTAGGGAAGTTTAGGCAGTAGCCATGTTTCCGTGGTCTGAAATGCCCCTTGATTGATAATGTACTCCAACATTTTCTGCATTTCAGCTGGAGTGAGGCCGTGTGGTCCAGGCGATTTGATGGTCTCAAAGCTGTTAGGTTAGGTTGAAGGGAGGTGACGTTTTAACATGCACTTAAGCCAGTGGTTCGGCCTTTTGTGCGCTCCTTATTTATGATATTTTTAACACCTCATGGGTTACAGAAAATTGGTACTGGACTAGAATTTTCTCAGTATCTTCCAGTCATATCCTCTGAGATGAGTCAGGTCTGGTAGTGTGTTGGATCCAAAATATCGGTATCTGGCATGTGCGAAAGCCGGGCATTAGCATAGGAAATGTCCAATCGTTATGATATTTTACTTTCATTCCCTGCATTCATCGATATCTGTTAATCCTATGTGAGACGGATGTGTTTGTAAGCTTTAGTGCCCCGTTAGATCACTCTTCAAGATGATCTTTCCAATTCATTTTCTGATACAAGATTACTCCCAAGTACTTTACCCTTTTAGATATAGTAATTGTCTTATTTAGGATCCGAGGCACGGTAAAACGCGGGGTCTTCAATTTCCTTTTCAATAGACATATTTCTGTTTTGTCTGGGTTAATATTTAATCCCCTTTGTGATCCCAGTTATATTCTATGTTAAGTGCCTCCCCAGCTCTTCTGCATAATTGGTTTGGATGTATGCCCCTTAGAAGTTATCTGCAGACTGGTTTGAGTTCTTCATTGGTGAGGGCTTTCGGAGACAGTGCGTTGTAGTAACCCATAGAAAAGGCGATCAAATGGCCCCCGGGGTACACCATTTTGGGGAGTATTGCATTTTATATAGTTTTAACACATTTTTTTTTTCGAATACATTTTTGGATATTTTCAAAGGATTTTAAATGATTTATTTTTTCAAGGACATTTTTAAAGGCCTTTTTATCCTGACTAAAATTCTCCTCTTTAATTAAATCTTTAATCGATAGCGTATGGCGCGAATAAGTATTAAAAATATTTTTTGAAAAATTTTATCCTTAGAAAATGTGAATTCCTCTTAAAGGGCAAAAGGATCAGGAAATAAAAAACTGAATATGCTTATTAAATCCATTTTACCTGTGTTTTCAGACGTATATCATTCGGTTCAAGTGTAACGACTATTTTAAAAATTGTCGGACCTTGTTATTATTGTGCAAATAGTTTTTATGACAGAAGCTATCCTATACGTTCCGAATTCTGTCTAATAAGTTGTTTTGAAACGACAAGACAATTGCTGTCAACGCTTATAATATACAGTGCAAATAAGGGCTACTCTATAGCATCAACTACATGCATAAATTTCATTGAAAATATAACAATCGATTTGATTTTGCCGCAGAAACCAGAAAGGGGAAATAAATCTGAAAAAAAAACTGTATTACTTAAATTCAAAACGATTGGTTTATTTATGCATGAATACAAATGAACAATTTGGTTGTTGAAACTGAAAATTTAAATTATAATAGAGAAATGAAATTTGCATAAATAAATTTTGTAGTGCTACAATTTCAATTAAATAGTGTGCTGATGCGTGTAATTGTTATTTTCGATTTGGGATAGGGAAATGCAATTGAAATGATTGGCAACTAGTCATGTTCGTGGATATTTATGTAGACAGACTTGTTCCACAGTGATGTTAAATTATATCAGCTTATACCATAATGTTGTGTAGGGTGTAATAACAAAAAATAACTTGTATAACAAAAAAATAATGAAGGTCTAAAATCGGACGGGACTGACTGTCTAATACCCTCTACCATTATTTGCTAGCCAATGTATGGAGAATTTTACTGCGTCTATATGAAACAATTGATTCTGCGAATTTGGGCCGATAGCCTTAGATGCTTGTGTCCCAATTTTTGTATACAATGTTTATAATAATTTTAATTGTAATAAATAAGCTCTAGGAATTCTTGCAGGTTAAGTAGAATCAATTTCTAAATTCAAAAACTGGAGGATCTACACCGACAAAAATTCAAATTCGTCTGTGACCTTCTTATGGAGTTATATCAAATCATGGGCCGATGTGTCCCCTAGGGTCGGTAAAATTCAATATATATTATATAAGCTTAAATTTCAGCATGTTCGGTTAACAATGCGTCTCCTAAAGTCTCAAGATTGAGGCTATAGAAAAACACGGGTCGATGTGCCTCATACGTGCTAATTTCATTAGGGTTACGAGTTACGTAAAGATCGCCTCATATTTAAGACCTGTATTTTGATCAGTAAAATAAATTAAATTATATGTACAGGCCAGTACATGGCTAAATAGATTCAAAAAGTGATTTTATGTCGATCAGTGTTATAAGTATGGGTAAACGAGTTTATTTTCGATTTTGGGCAGTTACAAACAAATGCAAAAAATCTTAATACCTTGTACCACAGTTTTGAGTCAGGTATTAATATCTACACCAATTTCAAGAATAATGCTTGTACAATTGGATGCACCAGGGAGCGTATGGTGATATATTTTATTCAGAAATAAAGCTCATACGCCCAATGTACCGTCCATGAATAATGTCGTTGATTGTGATAATGTACCCAGCAAAAAAAGAGCATCCAAAGAAGCAATAAAAATCCCCAACTTATGATCCGGAAGTTGTTCTAATTTGGATTTTCACCAATGAATTTAACAAGGGCTTGTCACGCCGGGGAAGTACTTATTTGTCGCCACTTTTGCATCACTCCTTTTAAAGCACTGTAAGATTTGCTTTTTTGGTGTTGTATTTATTGAATTATTGATGAATGTATGTCGTTCTTATTCACATCTTTGGGTCCAGTGATAATTCTCTTCTTTTAAAGGAATACAAATGTTGAGCCTTCCTAACATAGGGAAGGGAAGGTATAAATAATTTACTATTGGCCAAAGTGATCATATATATGTATGTTCGGGACATTTTAAGATGTTTGTAATCCCTATGGTATGGCTGGCTCTTGAAAAGTGTGACCGAATGACTCCATAGTGTAACTAACTTCTAAGTAACATTTTCGCAAATGGTCAACACTGTAATACATAGCACATTGGTGCGGCGCTACGTATTTTCCGTAGCACCGGTTCAGAGAATAATTCACGTATTTGTCAAAATCTTCCAAAACAGTATTAGAAAACCTGTAAGGAAAACCAAAAGTTGGTCGGAGCCAGCTATATGATGCCCTACACCATCTTCTTAGAACAGAAAAAAATCTAAAATAAATAAAACACATTTTTATTTTATCTTACTATACAAACTTATAATTATCACGATTGCTACGACGATCACGATTGCTATAGCTCAACCAAAAAAGAAAATTACTCGCTTTACTTGCGCAGTATTTTCATTTCAGTTTCGCCACGTTTTTCCATAGGTCACAAAATATGAACTATATCAACATTTTTGGAAAGGATAAAGTGTTATTAATAAATTCCGTATTTATCGCAATCCAATGTACTATAATTTAACATATTTCGAAGAAAATCAGCATACTTTAAAATGACTTAATTTTATGTTAATCGAGTTATTAAAAAATGTCTACTTTCAGGTCCGATTAAACGACCTAGTGGACTAAATGGAAATTTGAATGATGAAAAAGTCGAAAGCCGGCTTTCAGCTTCCGGAACCATTCACTAAATCTGATATACCCGCCATATAAATATATATTTCTTCCGATTTTGACTTTTAGCACCATAGAAGCAGTATTTCACATATATTTCATAGCCCCCATATATATGTTCCTGCCGATCTGGACTGGATCCGACTTCAGAAGCTTTATTTTACATCCAATCGTTTTGAAATTATGCATTGTAGGGTTGATCATTTATACTCCAAAATTACATTTTGGTTAGTTATTTAGAATAACTTCATTAAATTCCGAAAAAAATTTCATTCTTATGATTTGGAAGTACTTATAATGTTATTCTTTTGGAAGTACTTTTTTTATTTACATCAGAAGATACTAACAATTTGACTCCATTGTTTTAGATTACACTATCATTTAAATTCCGGGCGTTGTCCTGGTTGTATTTTAACACCGTGATCCAAACTTCGTAGCTTTGAGATAATCTAATAAAAGCTTTTAAAACGTTGAAAAGACACCATCAAAACAGTACAATTTTGAAGCTGATCTAAATTCTAGTATGAAAATTCTTACTTAAATTCTTAACTACCACAAAAATTAACTTTGTAGTTATTTTATATTATAACTTAGTTGTATATGTTTATTTACTGCAGGACTAAAAGTTAACTTGTCAAAGAATAGCAAATTTTGACGATTTTTTAATAAAAGCTTCATAAAAACATCTACAGATGCATAATTGTTATATTTTTATGATTTTATAGTAAAGTCTGATCGGTCATGAATAAAATGAGACCATGCCGAAGAAAATCGATATATAATTTCAAAAGTTGTAGCGAGGAAGCCAGTCCCTTCTCTTAAAATTCGAAAACTTGCTCTAATTTCTACAAAAACAAACTTCGGAAAAAATATTTTTCTCTTTATTAGTAACCAAAAGAAATAAAAATTTTAACACTTAGAAGCAGACCCAAAAATCGTGTGAACCGGTGTTATTGCAGTCTACTTTCGAATTACCGAAATGTCTAATTAATTTAGCAAGGTTTTTACTTTAAAACTTTGTTATCAGTGTTAAACATACAAAAGCAAACTTTAAAAGCTAAGACAGGATTTTTGGCAACCGATTGACTTCAAATTTGATATGCCGTAAAATTTTTCTCCATCTCAGACTAATTTCGAAGGTAGGCCATATTGGCCCACCCCTTCTAGTACCTTCCCCGCGAAGTATTACGTTTTTAGTGATATATTTATTCTTTAATAATTTCTATATCATCTGAAATTCCACACATAGTACTTATAAGTTTATTAGTCGCTATCACCTCTAGAAAAAGGAGCATGACACCCCTTCTCTTGGTTACACCCACACAAATTGACTATTTTGCACCAAAATTTAACAGTTTATAACTTTGATACGATATTATAAGCAATTTAAATTGAAATAATTTAATTAAAACATAAAAAATTAACAGAATTTTTTGGACTGAAGATGAGGAGATTCGGTTTACCCGACTTAACTTTCTTGATTGTTATATATATAGAAGAGGATTGGGATTAATTCTAGATTGGGATTAATGCTACCGACTCCTAATAAATAAGTTAAACAGAATCGAAAAAGGAAATGTTTAGTCATAGAAGAAGTCACAACTATTGATTGGGATTAATGCTAGAGACACTGCACATAATCAACACAACGCATGAACTACAAAGCTGATATAGAAGCAACTACCGACTCCTAATAAATAAGTTAAACACAATCGAATAAGGAAATGTTTAGTCAGTAAGAAACCAGTAAGGAAAGACAGAAAGTCGGGCGGGGCCGACTATATAATGCCCTACACCTACCTACCAATGCGAAAATGGGCATTGCGATAAGAATTTGGCAGTGTTCATTCAAGTAATAAGCAAACTCTCTCTGCCGATTTTCGTACTGATCGGATATAAAACACGGTTTCTACAGTGCTTACATGTCAAATCGGGTGTAACATATATATTGGGACTATGTTTAAATCTGAACCGATTTCCCCGAATTTGGCAGTGTTCATACATGTAATAAGAAAACTCTCTCTGTTAAATTTCGTACTGATCGGATATAAAACACGATTTCTACAGCGCTTAAATGTTAAATCGGGTGGAACCTATATATGGGGGCTATATCTAAATCTGAACCTATTTTCCCCGAATTGCGCAGTATTTTTTCATGTAATAAGATAACTTTCTCTGCCGAATTTCGTACAGGTCGGATGTGTTTAAAAAAAAGCGCTTTCATGTCAAATCGGGTGAAACATATATATGGGGACTATATCTAAATCTGAACCGATTTCCCCGAATTTGGCAGTGTTTATTCATGTAATAAGAGAACTCTCTCTGCCAAATTTCGTACTGATCTGATTTAAAATACAGTTCCTACAGCGCTTACATGTCAAATCGGGTGAAACATATATATGCGGGCTATATCTAAATCTGAACCGATTTTAACTAATTTCAATAGGGATCCTTCCTTGGGCCAAAAAAAAGCACTATGCTAAATTTCATCACAATCGGACCATAAATACGACCTGCACTTTGATTACAAGAATACATGGACAGACAGACGGACAGGCGGACATGGCTAAATCGACTCAGAAAGTGATTCCGAGTCGATCGGTATAATAAACAATGGGTCTATCTCTTCTCCTTTTAGGTGTTACAAACAAATGCACAAAGTCATAATACCCTGTACCACAGTGTGGTGTAGGGTATAAATAGGCAACGGCAAAGCAGGACGTATGTCAATTTACGTTTTGTGTTACTTTCGTTTACATAATCGTAAGTTAACAATGTTTACGATAAATCTAATTAATGTAGTTATGATTTGTTTGTGTGTTTAAAAATGTTTTAGATATCCCAGAAGATGTTTTTCAAAGCAAAAAGAAATATTGTATAAAAATAAATAAACAAATACATACAACATTTAATTTCAGCATTTAAACATTTAATTTCAGCGAGCAATGGAATGATTTCAGTAAAGAATTACTGTCATCCATGAAACAAAGTAATGTTCAAAATAGTTTAGCCATGAAAAATAACAGTGAACGATTTTACAAAGAATTGGACCATACTAGAAGTCCCTTGTATATCAACTTCAAGGCACGCAGTGGAATGTTGAATCTAAATTCAAACACTTTCGGTACAGATGAAAGGAGTAAACTTTGCAATCTCTGCAATTTATGTCACATTGAAACAGTGCAGCATTTTCTGGGAATATGTCCCGTATTCAGGGAATATAGAATAGCGTGTTTCCACAAACCAGTATTGAATGAAACGGAAATGAGAGGCATTTTAAATGGCCAAATCGAAGGAAGTTGGAGCAAACTTTTAACGTATTTAAAAATAGCTATAAAATATCGGCAATTTCATGTAAATGAAGCAATATAATGTTGTGAAAGTAACAGACGTTTAGAATATTAAACATTGTTACTAATAAAATATTTTCATTCTTTATTATGTTTACAAATGAATAATGTACATATATAAGAAATTCAGAAATAATAAAGAATTATCTATCTATCATACAACTCCTGACCTCGAGCTCGTCATTTAGAAAAGAAAAATAAGAGATAGTTATCTTATTATATGATTGGACACTGCCAGAAATGGTATTTTATATCCGATCAGTACGATATTCGACAGAAAGAGGTTTCTTATTACATGAATGAACAAATCCAAATTCGGGCAATATCGATTCAGATTTAGATAAAGCCCCCATATATATGTTCCCCCGATTAGGTATCAAAGCGCTATAGAAGTTGTACTTTACTTTCGATCATTGCAACATTTGGCTGAAAGAAGTTTTTTAATTTAGGAACTAATGCTGCTTTAATTGGGGAACATCGGTTTAGATTTAGATAAAGCCACATACATATATTCTTATACTATGTTCCTGCCTAATTAGTATTTAAGCGCTGTTGAAACTGTATTTCACGTCCGATCTTTATTTGGAAGAAATGATCCAAGTTGATGACAATCTGCTTAGATTATGTATAGCCCCATGTATTTGTTCCTTCCGATTGTTCATTTTAAAATTGTCCTTTCAGATCTAGTTTAGTTAGATCTAGCAATGCCCGTTTTCGCGTTGAAGGGAGGAGTAGGGTATTATATTGTCGGATGAGTAGGTATACAGTAATAGACTTTCATTACTGGTTTATTTTTCTTTTAGGAAAATTTTAAAAATGTATGAATTTATTAAGCCAAATAGATATTCATCAAGTAAAAAAATTACAAATCTACCTCTAGTCTTCTGGATTTTGTAGCGGTGCCATATTCACGCCCTTATTGCCCCACTGTGCCCCTTAAAAATCCAAAAAATACTACATTATATCAAATTTATCGTTGTACAATATTAATCCTTGTTGCCCCATAGTGTAATATTTATTCCTGTGTACTAAATGTTTCAAAGGACATTGCCATTCCATATTTGGTTACACATAAATTTCTGGACGGCATTCCACCCTTTGGAATCTTTATTGCTTTTGCTGTGGAATTCACAAAAATAAAACTAGAATTCATTTACATTTGGATCCTTGTATTTACAATTTACTCTTAATCCGTGGCATGCATTTCCGTTGTACTTTAAAATCATTCCAAATGTAAATTTCAATTTTGAACAGCGAGTGAAAAATTTGCTTAGCGGTTTTTGCTCGTTGGTACTTGTCTTTATATTTTATATACTCGTACTCGTATCTAAGTGCTATTGTATGTAATTTTTATTACATTGCAGTGGACACGTTTCGGTTAGCCCACACACATTCGCCACATTTAACTTTATTGTAATTGAAAAAGACGAATAGTTTATTTTCGTATTGTTTTATAGTTGAGCTTTGATTTGGTACGTTCAGTCAGACTGGAAATGACTACCATAGTTCTAAAAAAATTTGAATTTTTTTTTTAAATCGGGTCACATAAGATAATCTATACAAATGATGATCTTATAAGAAATGATGTCTACGCCGATTTATTAGAGACAAACAGCTAATTCAAATAAGATATCAAAAGCGAATCTCAGATCAACTCTTCTTTGTTGACGCGATACGCCTTTGGAACAACCTCCCTCATAGTATTCAACTAATCATCAACGGACGGTAATTAAAATCTGCCCTTTTCCAGCACTTTTTAGCAAAACATAAACTAATTATCCCCTCACCATAGAGAGGAGGGAATATATCATTTTCTAGGAACCAAAAGTATAACACATCGAAGGAGTGACCTAAGACCTTAAGTATGTTCGGCGGTTATCCGTTTTGAGTCATTTTAAGTCGAATGAGCAATGTCCATCCGTCCGTCTGTCTGTCTGCCTGTCTGCTGGCTGGTGCACACGATAACTCTCGAAAGCAGTAACCGATTAAATTGAAATTTGGTATGTGGTAATATTTTCTTCTATCTCCGGCTAAGCTCGAAGAGGGGCCGTATTGGTTCACTCCTTCTAGTACCTCCCCCACAAAGGGTTAACATTTAGTGAAATATTGATTATTTAATAACTTCTATACTTCTTATTTGAATCCTCTTAAATCCTACACCTAGTATTAGTTTATTAGTCACTATTACCTCGAGAAAAATAGGCGAAGTTGCCACGCTCCTTTTGGCACCTCCCACACAAATGGACAATTTTGAACCAAAAGTTAATAGTTTATAACATTATTACCAGTGCATACAAAAACTTGACATTTTGTACAGTGTAATGGTTTAATAGTACCTACAGTACAGTGAAAAATGGGCATTATTGCCACGCTCCTTTGGTACCTCCCACACAAATGGACCATTGCAGAGTGGGCGATTGGGCCTCGTCAGCGGCATTTAATTAATAACTTCTAAACGAAAAAAGATATCTTCAGACGGTTTTTTTTCACAGCTCAGAAAAAAGTCATAGAATTTTTTAAGAAAAAAAAATTTTGTTTAAATTTATTTTTTTAATTTTTAAATTTTTTTTAATTTTTTTTTAATTTCAAAATTTTTTTTTTTAACTTCAATAAACAAATTTTATAATTCAAAATTATCTTCGGAATCTTCGGAATCAGAATCAGGCATATCTAGATGCTTCATTAAAAGCAAGCTCTTAACATCATCGTCCATAATAATATTTTTTGCAGACGAAATTGAAGACCCATTTGACAATGAAGATATCAAAGGGTCAGACGAAACTAATAAAGCATTTATGATATCTTCCATTGTATTTTTCCTGGAATTTTTTCTTGTATTGCTCTCGCGTATGTTTCGATAGTCCTTGTTCCTGGCTTCAAGAGCTTCTTCGGACATCATACCAATCGGAAGGGAAAAATGGTTTATTATATCTGCTCCATGAATTAAAATTCTGTGAACAGACGATGGCATGTAAAACCAGGAGTATGCTTTAACAAAAATTTCGGCAGTTTCCAATGCGTAAGATCCGAATGCGTCCGAATTTATGTCGTATCCACAAGCCACTGCTCGTAAGACTACGCTACATCGATATATTAAATCATAGCTTACTCCTGTTATACGAGCAGCCAAATTTGGTTGTTGGAAAAACCTCCTTGCAGTGTTTCCGTTGTTCGTGCTGCCAGTACCAGCCATTGGTATATCCACCAACAAATGCATTTCTTCCCTTAGCTTCTGCTGAATACTTCTTTTATTTTGTTCAACGACATCCTTGTCAGCACCACGAGCTTGCCACTTTTGTATTGGTATTCTATATGCAATGTGCAAAACACACTCGAAAAACCTAATCCATGCGTGGAGACTTGATAAGCCATATTCAAATAGGTTTCCATTAATAGGAAAGCTTTTCACCAAATTTAGATCGTTCATATTTTTGGGAGTCGCGCTACAGATTCCGCATGTCTGCGAAGCCGATTCCGATATGACACTGAACGTTTTGCCATCAAGCATGGTCATATGAAATTGGTGATCAATTCTTAAGGTACTCACAAATGTTGGAAAAATATTTAATATTTGGCTGTTAATGTTTTGAATTTCTCTGCGAGACAAGTCTGCCGATTCTTTCTCGCAAAGTAATTTAATGGGTCGACAATATCGGGTAGAAGAAGGCCGATTGTTTTTCCATAAAACTGTCGGTCCTTTCTGCACTATCAATGGTACCATACAAATTGAAAATAAATATTGATCTATCATGTCTCCATCGAAGTCATTAAATTTTTGCCTGTAAGTAGAATGGCCGCTGCTGCCATCACAACCCCATTTGTAGGTAGCAGTTAATTGGGTGTTATTATTATTTTCAATATGGTTTTGAAAACTTTCTGGGTGTGCTTCAATAATCCTAGCAATCGTATGGTCTACTAAGCTTTGTAATGGTACTTCAGCGAAATGATCAGTGACCGTGATGACACTAGGATAGCATTTTTTTTTCGCACAACGCAGTTTGTCGTAGCATGGATATATATCGGCGTTTTGCCCTTTAGCGGCTCTCTTTGACAAATTCCATGTGTACTTGGTATGTCCAACATCTACAAATAGCGCCAGTGCTTTTTCATCAGAAAATTTTGTCGGTAGACGCTGAGGGGTACTCATAGTTCTCAAAATCTTACCGCTAAACTCTTCGTCGGCGTTTAGCATTGACACCACCTGTGAAGCACTACGTTTTCCACCTTTATACAAGCTGCAGCTTGCAGCTACCAACAATGCTTCTGATGGCACATCTTCAGTAAGGCCTGACAATTTCTTAACTTGCGTTTTTTTTTTGCAACACTCCGAAATATCTTTTTGTGGCCGTCCAATAATTTCGGAAGATGATCTTTCAATCAATACTAACGGCGTATCTAGCCATTCCTGGTTTTTGTTTTCAAAAAAAACCTTATTTCTTCTACAGTTTTTCCACTTTTCTACAAGCTTACCAGTAAAATTTCGCAGCTTTTTGCCAATCTCGTACTGCTCCTCCTGAGTATATTTAAGGGTTTTGAGAACAGTACCAAATACAAAGTTTTCCATGGTGAGAAACTTCTTGGTTGGGATCGCTTCTTCATGCCATACTAAAAAAAGTACCCGTTTTGCTACCGACACTGTTCCTAAAAAGTGCCATGATATAAAGGTTAGCAGGTAATAGCAGTTCATATTACACATTTTGGACGCACAATGACTCATACTTCCAGCTAAAAAAGAGTTAGACCTAATCCGTGCCAATTTTTGTAAGTTCTACTCCACGAACGACAGGTGCACGCTAGTGCGGGCTAGTTGTTAATACACTTAATTACCACTACGTTTTATGAACAACACATTTATAGACCGGTCACAAACACTGAGTTTTTATGTAATACATACCTTGAAGTTAATAAAAAGCCACACTTTTAATAAAACAAGTAAAAATTGTAAATTTCCAAGGAGCTCGAAATCAATGCGCACAACAAAGAAGAAATATTGTAAAGTACTTGCTAAAACATATTTTGTGTTTGACAGCTCACAGCTGATGATCAGCTGATCGTAGAGCTTATAAAAAACCGCCAAAAATCAAATCAAAGCATCTGTTATCGATTTGTGAAAAAAAATTAACGCGTTTTCAAATTTGAAAATTTGAATTAAATGCCGCTAGCGAGGCCCAATCGCCCACTGTGCATTGTACCAAAAGTTCCCAGCTTATAAATTTAATACCAGTGCATAAAAATACTTTACATTTTGTAGAGTGTAATGCTTTTATAGTACCTAGAGTCCAGAGAAAAATGGGCGTTATTAGCCCGCCTCTTTTGGTACCTTCTAACAAATGGACCTTTTTGTACCAAAAGATAACAGCTTTTAACTTTAATACTATTGCATACAAATACTTGAAATTTCGTACAGTGCAATGCTTATATAGTACCTAGAGTCTAGAAAAAAGTGGCCGTAATTGGCACGCCCCTTTTGGTACCTCCCACAGAAATGGACCAGTTTACACCAAAAGCTAACAGCTTATAACTTTAATACCAGTGTGTATAAATACTTGCAATTTTTTACAGTGTAATGCTTTTACAGTACCTAGAGTCCAGAGTAAAGTGACCGTTATTGGGACGCCCATTTTGGTATCCTCACACAAATGGACCATTTTGTGCCAAAAGTATACTGCTTTGAACTTTAATACCAGTACATACTTTAAAGTTATTTAATGCAATTTAAATTGATAATAATTTAAATAAAACAAGAGATAAATGAATTTACTAATATTTTTTTGAGACTCAAGGTGAGGGGATTCATTAGTCGGTTTACCCGACTGAACTTTCTTACTTGTTTACTTCTCATTTGGGTCACCCCACAGTATCTTTGCAGTTGCTCCTACTGTTGCGATATTCCACACAGTTTTGTGAGTCATCACTGCCCAGTGCTTCAACTCATTTTTCGTGGCTTCGAAAGGTTTCCAATTTTCCAAGTTTATTACTTGAAGTTATCTGCCCTTTGCAGCCAAACTGTTTGCCCGTTCATTTCCAATCACTCCGTTGTGTCCTGGTACCCAGCAAATACGCAATTGACCATGGGCTGAGTAATCATTTATCGTTCTTTTACAGTCCAACACAGTTCTGGATTTGACCCTTTCCGATGTTATTGCTTTAATCGCCATTTGGCTATCTGTGAAGATGTTGGCATATTTAGGCTTTGTGGTGTTACTGAGCCAGTTCACACACTCCGTGATTGCTCGAACTTCTGCTTGAAATACCGTGTTATGGTCAGGGAGGCGGTAGTGAAGTTCGACTTCTGGTTCATTAATAAAAAGTCCCAGACCCGTCCTTCCTCCTCGCTTGGACCCATCCGTGTAGCAGCTGGTTCCCATTGGCACATGGGGCAAAGTTCCATTTCCCCAGGAGCGTCTGTCTGGCACAAACGAATCACAGGTAGCTGTAAGCCGCACCACTGGAATGCAGTCGGAGATTTCTGGCGTTTGAATGTGACCAACTAGAGATTCTAATATCTTCTGATGGTACGACTTGTGGTCTCGATTTATTCATTCACCCATCACTTGTATACGTGTTGCTGTGAGGGCTGCCTCATACTTTATACGGATGTCTATTGGTTGGATGTGCAGTATAGTCTCCAACGCTTTTGTTGGCGCAGTTCTAAATGCCCCGCTTATGCCTAGACAGCACATACGTTGAATTTTTTGCAGGTGATTATTGGTCTAATCACGCTCATGTAAAGCCAGTGGGTCATATTTGGACGCAGTTCCCATTTTGAACCTATAGCTCTTCTGCACAACGACAAACATCTGTGGGCATTTGTAACTCTTTCTTCAAGATGATCTTTCCAGTACAGTTTCTGATGCAAGATTACTCCCAAGTATTTTACCTTTTTAGTCATAGCAATTGTCTTATTCAGGAATCGAGCCGGGTAAAACGTGGGATCTTCGTTTTCCTTGTAAATAGACATGTTTCTGTTTTGTCTGGGTTAACATTAAATCCCCTTGGTTGTGCCCAGATGCTATGTTAAGTGCCCCTTCAGCTCTATAATAGGCATAATAGGTTTGGATGAAAGCCCCTTAGAAGTATTACAGCGTCGTCTGCATAACAGACTGGTTTTAGTCCTTCATTGGTGAGGGCTTTTAGAAGACTGTGTATCGTCGTAACTGATAGGAGAGGCGATAAAATGCCCCCCCCCCCCTGAGGTATAGCACGATTTACCTTGTCTCTAATTTTTACAGCATATGACCCACAAATAATCCACCTATTCCTTAGCATATCGTTGATCAAGTTTTTCAGCGCCCAGTCAACCTGAAGCTCGTCTGAGGACTCAATGTCTATGCAAACAGCAAGTGTATACATTTCTTTACTGAAGGACTCTTCTATGTGGTGCACTACCTCATGCAGAGCTGTTTCCACTGATCTTCCTTTGACATAGGCGTGGTTTGTTGGAATTTTAGCCTGTCATCCGCTATTTTACTTTTGACCATTTCATCAATTATTCGCTCCATTGTTTTTAACAGGAAAGAAGTTAGGCTAATGGGTAGATAGGCCTTTGGGGTCGTATAACTCGCCTTGCCAGGCTTTAGTATGAAGACCACCCTTGACTCCTGACAGTTGTTTGGGGTATAAGAATGGGTTAGGCATGCAGAGAACATTCCAGCCAGATGAGTTGATACCAGATCCACCTCATTCTGCAGAAGTGCTGGAAATAGTCCATCCGGTCCCGCAGCCTTAAAGGGATAGAAACTTTTTATCGCTTCTTTAACCATACCATCTGTTATATCCGTAATAGGTACTTGATGCAATACATTTTCATTCTGTAACTGTTCCTCTGTTGGTCCAGCATTACCAGTCGGAAAATGAGTTTTCATCAAGACCCTTACGGTATCCTCTATAGTTTCCATCCTTTTACCCGTTTCATCCACCAGTGTTTCGGTTTCGGAATGAGATTTTGAGGGTAACTTTTTCATTTTAGACATGCTGTTAACGCTGTCTACCTGTTCACAGAAAAGCCTCCAGAAGTTACGTTTCGCCGATCTAATGATTTTATTATATTCTTTGAGTCTTCTGTGGTAGTCGTCCCAATATACTGATTGTTTTTTACGTCGAGCTCTATTGTAAAGTCTGCGGACATCTTTGCCAATCGAGCGAATTTGTCAGATTTCCTTTATCGAAGTGGGTAACTATCTTCGAGTGATTTTACAAGAGCCTCGGTAATCTTCTTCACTTTGATATCAATGTCTTCTGCACATAGATAATCGCGTGTAGGCTGCCCCAATCGATTTCTAAGTAGATTTCCGAAATTAGTCCCGTCGGTCTTAGTCTTACTAAGGAAACTTATTGGGTTTGGCGGTGGCCGTGCAATTTTAAACCTTATATAACGGTGGTCCGAATAGGAGTGTTCATCCGAAACCCTCCACTCATGGATCTCAGCAATAAGATTTTCTGAACATATCGTTATATCTAATACTTCTTCCCTAATTTTGTTAACAAAGGTTGCAGTGTTTCCTATGTTAAGAGTTATGAGGTCAATTGTATTCAAAAATTCTATAAGGGCGTGTCCCCTTTTATTGGTGTTAGTACTACTCCAAGCGATATACTGGGAGTTGGCATCACAACCAGCTAATAACGCATTACTTGTGTGTTTGGATTCCCTCACAAGACGTTGTAAATCCGACGTAGGTGGCAATGTCGGCGCATCGAATGGCAGATATATTAACCGATTTTCTTCAAATTCGGCAATGTTGGTTCATGGACTAAGAAACTCTACCATTCCAAATTTCAAAACGATTGGATGTAAACAACAACAACTTTACATGGACAGACGGACGGACGGACAGACATGGTTAAATCGACTCAGCTAGTGATTCTGAGTCGATCGGTATACTTTAAGCTGGGTCTAGCTGTGTTATTTTCAGGTGTTACAAACATCTGCCGTGAAACAAACTTATAATAAACTGTACCACAGTGTGGTGTAGGGTATAAATACAATGAGATAGCTTCGAACTGAAGTTGCTGAATTAAATGTACATAATTGCTACCGTATCAATCAGGAAATAAAGGTCGTTCAAAAAGTAATTTTCCGAATAGTCCGATATAGCTCCGAGAACAGATGCCGCCGAATTATCAAAACCAGGAGGTGATAATGTTGCCTGTATGTTTTCAGTACAACCAACTCAAGTATATACCTTATAATTATTAATAATTTCATCTTGGAACTGAATTTTTTTCACAAATTTTTTCCTTACTTGTAGTTCCTTCCTTCAATTTCTAAAAAAAAAATATAGTTATATTTAATTTTTTATTTACTGCACCTTGCAAGTGCATTTTTAACCAAGGTAGTGCATTTTAACCGCCTAAAAAATAATTTAAAGAAATAGGACTACACACATGTAAGTAAGCTTAAAATTTGTGAACAAAAAAATAAATACTATCGTAATGCATTTTTAAGTACATGGGCTTGACGTTATAATTGTCCCACTGGTTTATGCAGCTGATATTGTGTACAAATTTGTGATCGATTCAAATTTGTGTTTAACACTCAAACGATTACATTCATACTCGAGTCCCTCGAAACTGCTACTTTGAATTATTCATAAAAATCGAAATCTAAATCTGAACAGATTTTTATCTTATTTTACAGTGTTCATTCAACACATTTGTGCCATATCTAGAAATGCTCGAAAGTAAAACACAACTTCTATGGAGCTCAGATGCCAAATTGAATATAACTACATTTGGGAAATATCTAAATTTGAAAAGATTTGCTTTCCTTTTCAAAAAGTTAAAAAAAAGTTCATAGAAATGAACACTGATAGGTTTTAGAGTGACTGGAATGATTGTAAATAACACTATACAACAAATGAACACTTTTTAAAAAAATACACGGACTTGACAGTATATGTTCGATTCTACTATCAAAGGGTAGTATAACCCTATACTCGATTTGGCGGAATTGGTGACCAATTTTTTTTTATGGGTCTCCAAAGTTTCTGAATATCAGTGGGCCCCTCGAAAAAGATGTCATCAGCTTTTGACCAACAACTAATTCAGACTTGGTGATACCGCTTAACTATATTTGGCAATAATGTAGCTAAGAATATGCTGAACAAAGTTTCTTAACATTTTTTGCGAAAACAATTTTTTTACTGTACTTTTTTTTTAAAAGTAAAAAAATAATTTTTTTCACTTTTTTCAGCATAACTTTCAGGGGCTCTTAATTTTTCGCTAACAATGTTTGGCGAAATTGTAGCCAACGTAAATCTGAACAACTCTTGTGAACATATCAATACAATCTGAACGTGTCTAGGTACCCTAAATAGCTTAAAAAACCACATTGTACCCCAAAATTGTAACTATTGCACAGTTATGTAACAAAAATATATTTTTTGGTATAGGGTATGTTCAGCAACTTTTTTTGTGGAACATATTAACCCTCTAGCTCCCCCACATAACTGTAATTTTTGGCCCTATTTTAACAAATCGTAAAAACACCCCTTAAAATGGGGAGGGCGGGGATGAAATGTTCTACACAAATGTTGGCCATAAAATTTTACTATATGTGTCAGAACAAACAAAAGCTCAAAAATTAACACAAACACCAAAAAAAGGTCAAATTATGTTCTCAGTCTATGTTCGAAGATCGGCCATATTGGTCCTCACCTTCTAGGACCTCGCCACAAAGAATTAACATTTATTGATTTTTTGATAACATCTATACCACCTTTTCCAGTTTTTGGAAATTCCACACTGTATTTGTATATTAGTCGCTATCACCTCGAGAAAATGCTATATTTTTGTACCCCTCATACAAATGGACCATTTTGCACCAATACTGCTTATGCCTTTAATATCAGTTCATACAAAAACTTTACATTTTGTGCAGTTTAATTGGCACTCCCCTTTCATGAATAAATGATCTCTAATGTTATCCCTATTAAATGTCAAAGACCCACTCAAATTATGTTGAAACAATATTGTTTTTTAAAATGAAAAAATTACCTGAAAAGTTGATTGTTCGCGGAATATTTCATGCAACGACTGTATCATTAACACTAACAATTTAAATAATGGTTTTCCTTATAGACTCTGGCGTCTGTCAGAGTTTGGGAAAAAGCAATTAAATTGTAATAACAAACGATTGATGAGGAAGGAGGGAATACGTAGTAGGAATAGATTAATAACATTTAAATACAAAAACACTTCATAATATATTGTATATAAAAGTGCTTTAAACAATAAACAATTTCCAGAAACAATGTTGCGGAAAATTTTAAAATTTCAAAGGACAAGGCGACAACGCTTAGAACTATTGCTTTGTGCCGAATAGGAAAAAGTATAATTATTTGGTTTGGAAAACAACGTGCTGAGTAAAGTGGTGTGGTTTGTAATATTAAAGAGAATATTAATATTAAAATTTTTGCATTTTAAATACTACTTATACCCAGAACAGGATTATAGGAGCTGAACTAAAGACAATATTGCCTTAATTAAATATGAATTCGGTCATTCTGTGAACAACAAAATTAATTGACTTTAAGATAATATATAGGTTAGGTTAGGTTAGGTTGAAGAGAGGAGACGTTTAAACGTCTCATGTCCATGGACATACACTTAAGCCAGTGGTTCGGCCTGTTGTGCGCTCCTTATTTATGATCTTTTTATACCTCACGAGTTACAGAAAATCGGTACTAGACACGAATTTTCTCAGTATCTTCCAGTCATATTCTCTGAGATGAGTCAAGTCTGGTAATATGTCGGACCCGAAATGTTGGGATCTTGCATGTGTGAAAGCCGGGCAGTGACACAGAAAATGTTCCATCGTTTCGATGTTTTCTCTGCATGCCCTGCATTCGTCGTTTCCTGCTAGTCCTATGCGATGAAGATGTGCTTGTAAGCTTGAGTGTCCCGTTAGAACACTCATCATCTTACTAATATCGATCTTGTTTAGTTTCAGAAGACTTCTTGTTTTCTTTTCATTTGGGTCACCCCACAGTATCTTTGCAGTTGCTCCTACTGTTGCGCTATTCCACATAGTTTTATGAGCCATCACTGCCCAGTGCTTCAACTCATTTTTCGTGGCTTCGAAAGGTTTCCAATTTTTCAAGTTTATTACTCGAAGTTCTCTGCCCTTTGAAGCCAAGTTGTTTGCCCGTTCATTTCCAATCACTCCGTTGTGTCCTGGTACCCAGCAAATACGCAATTGACCATGGGCTGAGTAATCATTTATCGTTCTTTTACAGTCCAACACAGTTCTGGATTTGACCCTTTCCGATGTTATTGCTTTAATCGCCATTTGGCTATCTGTGAAGATGTTGGCATATTTAGGCTTTGTCGTGTTACTGAGCCAGTTCACACACTCCGTGATTGCTCGAACTTCTGCTTGAAATACCGTGTTATGGTCAGGGAGGCGGAAGTGAAGTTCGACTTCTGGTTCATCAATAAAAAGTCCCAGACCCGTCCTTCCTCCTCGCTTGGACCCATCCGTGTAGCAGCTGGTTCCCACTGGCACATGGGCCAAAGTTCCATTTTCCCAGGAGCGTCTGTCTGGCACAAACGTATCACAGTTAGCTGTAAGCCGCACTTCAGGAATGCGGTCCGAGATTTCTGGCGTTTGAATGTGACCAACTAGATATTCTAAAATCTTCTGATGGTACGACTTGTGGTCTCGATTTATCCATTCACCCATCACTTGTAGACGTCTTGCTGTGAGGGCTGCCTCATACTTTATACGGATGTCTATTGGTTTAATGTGCAGTATAGTCTCCAACGCTTTTGTTGGTGCAGTTATAAATGCCCCGCTTATGCCTAGACAGCACATACGTTGAATTTTTTGCAAAGGTATTACGTTGCACTTCTTGTCCATTGATGTCCACCACACTACAGAGGCGTAGGTGATTATTGGTCTAATCACGCTCATGTAAAGCCAGTGAGTCATATTTGGACGTAGTCCCCATTTTAAACCTATAGCTCTTCTGCACAACGACCAACATCTGTGTGCCTTTGTAACTCTTTCTTCAAGGTGATCTTTCCCGTACAGTTTCTGATCCAAGATTACTCCCAAGTATTTTACCTTTTTAGTTATAGCAATTGTCTTATTCAGGAATCGAGGCGGGGTAAAACGTGGGATCTTCGTTTTCCTTGTAAGTAGACATATTTCTGTTTTGTCTGGGTTAACATTTAATCCCCTTGGTTGTGCCCAGTTATATGCTATGTTAAGTGCCTCTTCAGCTCTTCTGCATAATAGATTTGGATGAAAGCCCCTTAGGAGTATTACAACGTCGTCTGCATAACAGACTGGTTTAAGTCCTTCATTGGTGAGGGCTTTTAGGAGACTGTGTATCGTCGTAACCCATAGAAGAGGCGATAAAATGCCCCCCTGAGGTATACCACGATTTACCTTGTCTCTAATTTTTACGTCATATGACCCACAAATAATCCACCTATTCCTCAGCATATTGTTGATCCAGTTTTTCAGCGCCCGGTCAACCTGAAACTCGTCTAAGGACTGGATAAGTGTATCGGTCTGTACATTGTTAAATGCGCCCTCAATGTCTATGCAAACAGCAAGTGTATACATTTCTTTACTGAAGGACTCTTCTATGTGGTGCACTACCTCATGCAGAGCTGTTTCCACTGATCTTCCTTTGACATAGGCGTGTTGTTTGAATTTTAGCCTGTCATCCGCTATTTTACCTTTGACCATGTCATCAATTATTCGCTCCATTGTTTTTAACAAGAAAGAAGTAAGGCTAATGGGTCGATAAGCCTTTGGGGTCGTGTAACTCGCCTTGCCAGGCTTTGGTATAAAGACCACCCTTGATTCCTGCCAGTTTTTTGGGGTATACGAATGGGTTAGGCATGCAGTGAACACTCCAGCCAGATGAGTTGATACCAGATCCACCTCATTCTGCAGAAGTGCTGGAAATATTCCATCCGGTCCCGCAGCCTTAAAGGGAGAGAAACTTTTTATCGCTTCTTTAACCATACCATCTGTTATATCCGTAATAGGTACTTGATGCAATACATTTTCATTCTGTAACGGTTCCTCTGTTGGTCCAGCATTACCAGTCGGAAAATGAGTTTTCATCAAGAGCCTTACGGTATCCTCTATAGTTTCCATCCTTTTACCCGTTTCATCCACCAGTGTTTCGGTTTGGACATGAGTTTTTGAGAGGAACTTTTTCATTTTAGACATGCTGTTAACGCTGTCTACCTGTTCACAGAAAAGCCTCCAGGAGTTACGTTTCGCCGATCTAACGATTTTATTGTATTCTTTGAGTCTTCTGTGGTAGTCGTCCCAATATACTGATTGTTTTTTACGTCGAGCTCTATTGTAAAGTCTGCGGACATCTTTGCCAATCGAGCGAATTTGTCCTGTCATCCAGGGTTTCTCAAAGGCAGATTTCCTTTCTCGAAGTGGGCAACTATCTTCGAATGATTTTACAAGAGCCTCGGTAATCTTCTTAACATTGATATCAATGTCTTCTGCACATAGATAATCGCGTGTAGGCTGCCCCAATCGATTTCTAAGTAGATTTCCGAATTTAGTCCAGTCGGTCTTAGCCTTATTACGGAAACTTATGGGGTTTGGCGGTGGCCGTGCAATTTTAAACCTTATATAACGGTGGTCTGAATAGGAGTGTTCATCCGAAACCCTCCACTCATGAATCTCATCAATAAGATTTTCTGAACATATCGTTATATCTAATACTTCTTCCCTAATTGTGTTAACAAAGGTTGCAGTGTTTCCTATGTTAAGAGTTATGAGGTCATTTGTATTCAAAAATTCGATAAGGGCGTGTACCCTTTAATTGGTGTTAGTACTACCCCAAGCGATATGATGGGAGTTGGCGTGACATCCAGCTAATAACTCATTACTTGTGTGTTTGGATTCCCTCACCAGACGTTGTAATTCCGACGTAGGTGGCAATGTCGGCGCATCGAATGGCAGATATATTGACGCCAGGTACATATTTCCATTACCTTGCCTCAGCACCGTTGCGTCCGATGTTGACAACTCTGGAGAGAAAATAAAACATAAGTTTTTATGGCACAGAATACAAGTCCTTGGACGAGTACCTGTGTTAGCGTAGAAAAGGTTATAGTTCCCATGGTTTAATCCAGTAACCTTGTTGCTAGTTGTCCATGGTTCCTGGATCAAAGCAATATGAACCCTGCCTTTATTTATGATGTCCATCAGAGCGTTGGATGCTGTCTCGCTCCGGTGGAGGTTTATCTGGATGACCTCAATCATTGTCCTTCCAGTAAAAGTTTCTTTTGGGAGTCTATCCTATCTGGTGGCACCCCCTCTTTATTTGGTAGTGGGTCATTCTCCTCCTTTCGTTCACTACCTATTACACCATCTTCCAGTCGACAATTTTGGGAGGCGGTGTTATTTTTTGTCGCTCCCTCATTGGTTTGAATCGTTTTGTGGCTCTTTTTATTTTGATCACCACCTTTGCTGGGAACTTCCTGCAAAAGTGGTGGTACTATTGGTGAACTGGTGGTGTTATTGACTACTTCCACATCAGTTTTTGGCAGTGTCTCACTTGTCTCCATCCGTTCAATACCAGTGTTTGCCTCTTCAGACAGTATATTTGGACTCGATTCATTTGTCCTGCCAATCGGGACCTTTCCAATTTTGAAAAAGACTGTCCAGATCAAGAAGTACGCCATGCCCTTCGCCATGACAAGATTGTTCTTGGATTCTGGGTCTATTCCTAACACGAGGAGAGTACCCTCGGTATCATCCTTCCTATAGAAGACTTCCCACTTTCTCACGGAAAGTTTTGAATTCTGTTTGCCAATGATGTCGAGTATGTACTCTGATGAGAACTTACTGGGACATCCCTTAACATATAGGGTCGTTTTTATGAGTTCAGGAATGTCGCTTTTCCTTACCAATTTTAGCTTTGCGCCGTCCCAAGTAGAGGGGAAGCTATCCACAAGTTTTACGAGGACACCAGCGCAGCGTTGTGATGCCAGCCTTAGCATCAAAACACCCCTCTCAAACTTGCAACTCATTACTTCGATTGGTGGTTCATCCTTAGTTTCGAGGACGTATTCCGCTACCCTCGTATAGACCAAATCTTCGAAGTTACTCTTTTGGTCTTCGGGGATTCTGCCAGATGCACTACTGCTATCAATTATGGCGTAGCATAGATCGTCTCGAATATGTTGTTTAGCTATATTAGAATAAGACGGTGGCTTCTTACCCTTCTTTATGGCCAATTGATTTTTCCGTGTCTGTAGAGTCTTTTTGGTTAAAGCCTCATCCTTAACGGATGATTTGGTTGACTTGAACTGCGTTTTTGGGTCAACTCTACCGCCCACGATCGAAGGACCCAGACTAGAGACCTCCTTTTGTGTGGTTACGTTAGGCTTATCCGAATTACTGGAAGACGGCGAGCCCTTTTTCTTCTTAGTCACTTTCACAGCGCTATGTTCTTCGGGAGACCTGACTCTTTTAGCGGCCTCCATGTTTGTATTGGAGGTAGAATTGTCAGGTTCATCCCGTAATAGGTTCTGTCGGTTCAACTTATTCAGTTTCCTTCTTTGTGCCCCTGACAGTCTCTTTGAGTTAGCAACAATAGTGATATTGTTTTCATTTGATGATTCAGAGTCAGAGTCCCCAATGGCTTTTAAAGGCTGGGGTTGCTTAAAGCCCCGGCTGGGTTCTGCTTCATCTGTCTTATCATTTGTTTTGCCTGAGGCTGGACACCCCCATAGCCAGTATTAGCCCGTAATAGGTACGTCGGTATAGGCCTTCCAGACTGAGCTCAGAAATATCTGTCCAGAGACCGATGCATCCAATTCAACCTACGCTTTATAAACAACAAACCTCCTGGTTGCGTAGTAGGTAGGTGAATAGGTATTGCGTTATAGGTTAAAAACTATCCGCTCTGCGATAACACGTCCATTCGCTACGACAGGCGGCGACTGAATATAATGATGAGTATTATTTTTGGTTTTGAATAAAAGATAAGGACACAAAAACTCAATTAAAATACGTTATCGCTGTATTTGAGGAGCGGTATATTTAGAAAGACTTTTAAAAATATTTAGTCGCGGTTTTTGTGTACCTCTTGTCCTAAGCCCGGATGACGCGTTTCCTTGAAGATCGCTTTATGCACATATATGTGTAAGTCCACTGATCTTTGTGGAATTTTTATTGGAAGAATGAAAAAAATCATAAAGAATTTTTAAATGCACTGGAAGACTGAAAATTGCTGTGAAAATTGCTTTGGTCACTGCTACACTGACAACAGTCTGAGAATTAACAACGTTATATACATGTTACCACATGGAGTAGTGAGCGACATATTTCTAAAAGGGTTGACCTCAGAGTTGACCTTAGACTGGACATCGAATAATTGTTTTCGCATTTCCTTTAATGTTAGTATGTACATATAAATTCTTATTTGCTTAGCTCTTAAGGAACTTTTAAAATCTGTAAAGTAATGAACATTTATTTGGTCACTGCTACACTGACAACAGTCAGAGAATTCAAAATTATTTTATCGCTCATATATTTTTGGTTTATAGTACTTCATACTTACAAAGTTTTAACTTGGTATCCCACAAGAGGCTTCAGAAATAAAACAAAAACAATACTCAAGTTTTGGATAGCGCTATAACTGACCACAGGCCGGAAAATGACTACGTGAGTAATCAGTGGATTATGCAACACTCCTGTCTATGCTTGTGCAAAATTTCAGCTTTCTAGCTCTAACAGGATCCTCAGCGGTCAAGTGGTCGAAAATCACTTGGCGAAGAATTGAAAATCAAAGTAGCCTATGGCACTTCCCAGGCATTAGTCTATCTGTCCACCAAGTTTCAAGAGAATCGGTTCAGCCGTTTAGGAGTGATGATGGAACAAACAAAACAAACAGAAAAACAAACGATTTTATTATATTAATAGGATTGGAGTTAATATTATGTACATACATGTCGCCTTTAGTGTAACTCTATAAACTCCCATTAAATCAATTAAAACTTCATTGATCCAAGCGAATTTGCCCACAACTTCCGGATATACGTCAATTATTTTAACGATTTAGACATAAAATTATACTCATTTTATGTCATGTTAACCAAAACATATCCTTAATTTTAAAACCTTAAGTGTCCCACGTCTTTACTGGCTTTGAATTAAGATTCAGTTTTCTTTGAAAGAATTCTACTTTTTAAATAACATTATAGATATCGATGGCTTATATCAAAAAGTTGTTATACTAAGATTTTCGAAAATGAGTTTTTGAAGCCAAATGCTTCTGTTTCACATGATTGACCTACGATGTAGATTTTAAATAAAACCAGTAAGGAAAGGCTAATGTCGGACGGGGCCGACTATATAATACACTACACCACTCTCGTAATGAATAACTCTGAAATATAAATTTTGTAATTCATGTATAAATTGTTAACATAAATTTACTTTTGGGACATTTTATACTTAAATAATACCCTGTACCACAGTGTGGTATAGGGTATAATAAAAGTGTCGTATTAAGTTGGAACAATTGGTTTCCTTTCTTGTGGGATGTACTCAGCTCCTCCTCCACGTCACAGCTTATTCCTGGGAGGAGTAAATATGTCACACACAATTTAAAATTCTATCATAGAAAAAATATTAACCGATTTTCTTCAAATTCGGCACTGTTGGTTCATGGATCAAGAAACTCTACCATTCTAAATTTCAAAACGATTGGACGTAAAATACAGCTTCTATAGGACTGAAGGGCCAAATCGGACGAAACATATATATGGGAGCTATAGCTAAATCTTAACCGATTTTTTTCAAATTCGGTAGTGTTGGTTCATGAATCAAGAAACTCTACCATTCTAAATTTCAAAATGATTGGATGTAAAATACAGCTTCTACAGGACTAAAGAACAAAATCGGACGAAACATATATATGGGAGCTATAGCTAAATCTTAACCGATTTTCTTCAAATTCGGCAATGTTGGTTCATGGATCAAGAAACTCTACCATTCTAAATTTCAAAACGATTGGACGTAAAATACAGCTTCTATAGGACTGAAGGGCCAAATCGGACGAAAGATATATATGGAAGCTATATCTAAATCTGAACCGATTTCAACCAAATTCAATAGGGATTTTAACAGCTGCGAAATACTCTAAACTGCAAAATTTCAGAACGATCGGAGTGAAATTGTGACCTGTAGTCGACGAACTACATGGACAGACGGACGGACAGACATGGTTAAATCGACTCAGTTAGTGATTCTGAGTCGATCGGTATACTTTAAGGTGGGTCTAGCTGTGTTATTTTCAGGTTTTACAAACATCTGCCGCGAAACAAACTTATAATACCCTGTACCACAGTGTGGTGTAGGGTTTAAAAATATTCTAACACGCCTTTTTATTGTTTTGCTAAGTTGTTTGATATATTTTACGAAGAAAAAATCAGGCTATACTATCATTTTATTTGATTTCCAAATTGCTAACAATCTAAAAAACGCCAAATGCCATAATTTTTCGATGTAGTATGAACTTTTCCTGTAGATTTTGGCCCGCTGAATACAATTCTGTATTCAAAGGTATTTTTGCAAAAGACATACATTTAGAGAAACCCGCGGAAGAAAATTTAAAATTTGATGTATTTTGCAAGCTCATGTAACACTCATAAACCTTCGTCAGCGAAGCTTAAGATGCTTAATGTGAAGAGTGACAAAGTAACCATTACCAACCTACTAACAAAGGTTCAGAGAACTGCCTGCCTGAGCATAAGCGGAGCCTTAAGGACTACAGCGACCGAGTCTCTACAAGCCCTACTCCATATACTGCCGATTAATATTGTGGCGAGAGAAGTTGCAACCAAAGCGGCAATAAGATTAAACTGCCTATCAATGTGGAGGTACATAAACTATGGTCACATGAGGATATCAAAGTGTAGTGCTATGGTAACCGACCGAGTGGACTATATACCAACTGTGTACACCTTCGAGAGAAATTACATCACTATGATTCCCGCCAGAGATGAATGGGTCGGCAGAATACCAGGTAATAGAAACCATCTCCACTTTTACACGGATGGTTCGTAGCTTAATGAAAAGGTTGGCTTCGGAGTACACTGTGAAGAACTTAGTTTGGATATAGCTCACAGACTACCAGATACCTGCAGTGTCTATCAAGCCGAAATAATGGAAATATGGGAAGTTGCCAAGTGGCTGAGTCGCAACATAGTAACCAACACTGGCGTTGTCATTTACTCGGACAGCCAGGCTGCCATCAATTCTCTGGAGGCAACATCCCTAAATTCACAAACAGCCCTCGACTGCCGCAGATCTCTTAACGAGATGGCTGAGCAGTTTAATATACACCTCATATGGGTGCCTTCGAGAGAATTTACATCACTATGATTCCCGCCAGAGATGAATGGGTCGGCAGAATACCAGGTAATAGAAACCATCTCCACTTTTACACGGATGGTTCGTAGCTTGATGAAAAGGTTGGCTTCGGAGTACACTGTGAAGAACTTAGTTTGGATATAGCTCACAGACTACCAGATACCTGCAGTGTCTATCAAGCCGAAATAATGGAAATATGGGAAGTTGCCAAGTGGCTGAGTCGCAACATAGTAACCAACACTGGCGTTGTCATTTACTCGGACAGCCAGGCTGCCATCAATTCTCTGGAGGCAACATCCCTAAATTCACAAACAGCCCTCGACTGCCGCAGATCTCTTAACGAGATGGCTGAGCAGTTTAATATACACCTCATATGGGTGCCTGGGCATAGGGATATCCCGGGGAACTGCAAAGCCGATGAACTTGCTAGGAAAGGGACGACATTACAAATTCTCGAAGAATTTGCATATATTGGTGCAAGAGGCAATCAGGCAGTCCAACGAAAGATGGACAGAAATCGGCACCTGCAGGGTAGCTAGACAAATCTGGCCAAGGTATGACCTGAGAAGGTCAATATATCTCCTCGCTCTAGAGAGGAAACAATTGTCTACGTTAGTACAGGTTCTGACGGGACTCTGCTTGATCGGCGAACACGCCAAAAGATTGGGTATTGACTCCAATGACTTCTGCCGAAGCTGTGGAGATGCGGAAGAAGTGGATAGAATTGAGCACTTGCTTTGCGACTGTCCCGCTTTGAGTAAACGACGACTGGACCTACTGGGGTCGGCCTTTTTATGCAGCCTAACAGATCTTTCCAGTACTGATGTTCGTAATATCGATAAATTTATATATCAAACAGGTTGGTTTCGATGAGGGGCATTTCAGCCCGTGGTAACACTAGGGACCTAAACTGGTCTATGTGAGCTTGTAAAAAAATACGGCTGCCACCCTAACCTAAACCTAAACCTAAACCTAATGTGAAGAGTGCACTCTACTTCATAACGTATATTTCAGAATAGTTGAAAGCAATAAAATATCTAATATTACCTAAAATGCGATATAACACGAGAAAATGAATTAATTTTTAAAATATTTGAATCGAAAAATACTTAGAGTAAAAGTTTAATTATGAATTGCAATTTTTAATTAAAACATTATAACTCTGAATGCATTTCCAATGCAAATATGAGAAAAACAGTTTTACGTGTGATATCTACACAACATCTAAACTATTTACCTTGATATGGGCATTGCAGAAAAACTAGAAAGCACTATGTTCAAAGTACGTTTAAAAATTGTGAAAAATATCTACCGCAAAAAGGTAGAAAACTTATGTTTAAATAACTCTAAAATATAAAAAAACATTGAAACAAATCGCGAAATTTAATATTTTCGAACAACAACCTCTATGGAAGCATTTACAAAAATTGAAATCTGTGATTCCATCCGATTATCATTACTTTTATCATAACATAAGCTATATTCGTATAAACAATTGAATTACGTGTACTATATAAAAGTCGTTGAAACCGTCATAAATTTTATGTCCTCACATTGTATCTAGGAGCACTCGCCTTCTTCACACTTAGTATTGCAAAATATAGCCCTATTAATAGCTATTTATTTACTATTTAATCACTGAAAGTTTGGCGTTTAGTTTCAAAATATCTTTTAATTTGAATTGTGTTCAAAATTTTTTATTTTCAATATAAATTTAATTTGGAACAAAAGCTGCTATAGACAATTTACTAAAGAATAAAAGTCTATATCTCAGAACTTCGCGTATAATGGACTATATTAATTTTTGTTTGTTTGTTTGTAGATCATAGAACAATAGATCATAGTAGCAATATGTAGATCATATGATTGAACAAAAATTTGCTGAAGATCAAATAATGTGACAATAAAACAGTTTTTTTTACTCTCCTGGAAAATTGGGTTTTTTAATATAGCCACATTTAGATATAAGCCATAGATATGTAGTTATATTTGATAGTATGAGCTCATTTTTATTTGCGAGAGGACAATTGATAAAGTACTGTTAGCCGTAACTCTCATTGAGTAAAAAAAGGATGTTGAAGTTTCTGCCAAACTGTGATATGGGGCATTATGAATTTGTGCATTTATTTGTAACACCCAAAAGGAAAATAGATAGGCCCATTATTATACCCTACACCACACTGTGGTTTGTTTCATTATTATAAGTTTGTTTCATGGCAGATGTTTGTAACACCTGAAAATAACACAGCTAGACCCACCTTAAAGTATACCGATCGACTCAGAATCACTAGCTGAGTCGATTTAACGATGTCCGTCCGTCCGTCCGTCCTTCCGTCTGTCCATGTAAAGTTGTTCGTCGACTACAGGTCGCAATTTCACTCCGATCGTTCTGAAATTTTGCAGTTTAGAGTATTTCGCGGCTGTTAAGATCGCTTTTGAATTTGGTTGAAATCGGGTCAGATTTAGATATAGCTCGCATATATATCTTTCGTCCGATTTGGCCCCTTAGTCCTATAGAAGCTGTATTTTACATCCAATCGTTTTGAAATTTAGAATGGTAGAGTTTCTTGATCCATGAACCAACATTGCCGAATTTGAAGAAAATCGGTTAAGATTTAGCTATGGCTCCCATATATATGTTTCGTCCGATTTGGCCCTTTAGTCCTATAGAAGCTGTATTTTACATCCGATCGTTTTGAAATTTAGAATGGTAGAGTTTCTTGATCCATGAACCAACACTACCGAATTTTAAGAAAATCGGTTAAGATTTAGCTATAGCTCCCATATATATGTTTCGTCCGATTTGGCCATTTAGTCCTATAAAAGCTGTATTTTACATCCAATCGTTTTGAAATTTAGAATGGTAGAGTTTCTTGATCCACGAACCAACATTGCCGAATTTAAAGAAAATCGGTTAAGATTTAGCTATAGCTTCCATATATAAGTTTCGTCCGATTTTGCTCGTTAGTCCTGAAGAAGCTATATTTTACATCCAATCGTTTTGAAATTTAGAATTGTAGAGTTTCTTGATTCATGAACCAACATTGCCGAATTTGAAGAAAATCGGTAAAGATTTAGCTATAGCTCCCATATATATGTTTCATCCGATTTGGCTCTTTAGATCCAATCGTTTTTATACCCTTCACCACACTGTGGTACAGGGTATTATTTAAGTATAAAATGTCCCAAAATTAAATTTATGTTAACAACTTATACATGAATTACAAAATTTATATATCAGAGTTATTCAATATTACGAGAGTGGTGTCGGGCGGTGCCGACTATAATAATACCCGAGTCGGTTAACTATGTCCCTCTGTCTGTCAGTAAGTCAGTCTGTAGACTTATTCTTGCATTCGAAGTACATGTCACAATTACGAACTTTGGCAGGGACATCATTTTGGGCTCAAGGACGATCCCTATTTAAATCGGCTCAGATTTAGATATAGCCCCCATATATATCTTCCTCCGATTTGACACTTAAATGCTGTAGAGCCACAATTTTCAACAATCCTGTGTGGAATTGGAAACAAAAAATTGTTTGAAAAAAGCATACATACTGCCGAGTTTCACAAAAACAAATTGTTTTGATTTAGATTTATCTCCCATATATAGGGTGATCCATTTCGAGGTTCCCTAATTTTTTAATGAAAAAAACCCAGAAAATTCAAATTGAATGGGGAATGTTTATTATCATTTGAAAGGACATTCTTTGGCATTTATTTTTTGAAGATTATGTCTATCAAACGTTGGCCGCGGCCACGTCTCAGATGGTCCATCCGTTGATTCCAATTTTCGATGACTCGTTCGAGCATTTCGACTGGTAACTGGCGAATGACACGCGTGATGTTTTGCTCCAAGACCTGAATCGAAGCGGTGTTGTCCGCATAAACTTTAGACTTTACATACGTATCCCCACAGGAAAATGTCTAACGGTGTGATATCACACAATCTTGGTGGCCAATCGACCGGCCCAAAACTCACCGAAGTCTTCTCTCAATAAATCCATTGATTGATGCGATGTGTGGGAAGTGGCGCCGTCTTGTTGAAACCAAATGACGCCGAGATCACGAGCTTCAATTTCAGGCATCAAATAGTCGGTTATCATGGCACGATAACGGTCGCCATTGACGGTTACGTTTTCACCGGCATCATTTTTGAAGATATATGGACCGATGATTCCGGTACGTCGGATCGGGAATCGGTCAATGGCAAAAAGATAGCTCTTAACGAGGGCTAAAATATTGGTCATGGGTGTCAAGATCGTGGGTCGACTGGAAAGTGTTTTTTTGGTTTAAAAAAAAATTGGACTTAGCGCAATTGGCGAACGATTATTTTGATAATAAAACTGAATAATTTGTAAACGTTGTTCAGGCGTAAGTCTTTCCATGATGAAATGCCAAACAAAACTTAACAAAAATAACATGACACGACACACACGTGATCTGTCAAAAAAGGCTATTGAAAAAAGTATTTCTACTTAGATCACCCTATTTTTGTTCATTCTGATTTGCCGGTATAAACTGTATTTTACATTCGATTATTATGATTTATCTTGATACAAGAATGAATAGTTTTAATAGTGAGGAAAATCGGCTCAGATTTTGATATAGAATCCATATATATCACAGTTTGCTTCTAAACGCTAATCTAATCCAAAATTTTCGAATTTGGTGTAGGGGAATTCCAAATTTTAAGAAAATTGTTTCAGATTTAGATGTTCCCCAAATATAGGGTCTTATATTAGATGTGGCATCTATGCTCTATAGAAGTCAAATTATACTTCCGAGAATATGGCACAATGAGGCACTCTAATGTACATAATGTTAAGAAGAACCGATTATTAAATAATTGAGAATTACCTTATTCGAATGAAAATTCCCCTAAAATCAAGTGAATTAACTTGAATTCAATAAATTTTGTTCTTCAAACAATGACATATAAAAAAATAATTTAGGGGAAATATTTGCACCTGCTGTTAATCTGCATGATTTGCTAGAAAAAAGGCAATTGGCAAAGTAAATATTTTTGACCCGTTCTCTTTTGAGAGTATTCTTTGGAAAGTTTCCTTTAAGATGATAGTAAATATGTTATACATTTTGGTGCATATTCTGCTTCGATATTTACAAATTACTAGCACAATGTCGGGGAAAAAATTAAAAATTCAATTTTCAAATGCAGATATCTCGGTAAGTACGAGTATACAAGATAACTGTTAGGTGCAAAAAGCCTTTTGTATACCTCGGTTATTAGAATACACACAAACAAATTTTATGAATCGGCCGGAAAATACGAAAGTTACACGCGCTTAAACATTTTGTTCGACCGAGGTGACCAACTTTGAGGCCCTGCAGCTCCGCCCCTGTATACCACAGGTGGCCAATACTCAAAACTTAACTTCTATAATACCTCTTCTACAAACATTACAAGTTTCGTCGCATTCGGTTGTCTGGTTAAGAAACGGCAGAATTATTTTCCTTTTTTTTTGGAATTCCTCCCACTGTGCAGGGTTTATTCTTGGAACAATCAACTCATTTGTGCATTTCTAGAAATGCTCGAAAATAAAATACGACTAACATCTAAATCTGAAACGATTTTTTTAAATTTGGCGGAGTGCGTCCCTAGACAATGGATCATTATTAGATTAGATGCAAAATACAATATTGATTTTTTGAGATGTTGATGTGGAAAATTGTGGCTGCTACAACACATATGTGTCAAATCGAAGCCCAAAAGGATGTTCCAGCCAAATTTCATAACTATTGACGTATAATTGCGATCTGTACTTTGGATGTAAGTACACATCTACAGACAGGCGGAGAGACTGACAGACAGACAGAGGGACATAATTAACCGACTCAGAAAGTGTTTCTAAATAGATCGGTATAATAAACAATGGGTCTATTTTTTCCTTTTGGGTGGTACAAGCAATTGCATAAAGTCCAAACACCCCGTACCACAGTTTGGTAGAAACTCTAACATACTTCTTTTTTACTCAATGAGAGTTACGATTAACAATACTATCTCAATTGTCCTCTGGCAAATAAAAACGATCTCATTTTATATAGTGTGTTCCATTTCGAGGTTCCCTACTTTTTTAAATAAAAAACACAGAAAATTCAAATTGAATTAGGAATGTTTCATTTGAAAGAACATTCCTTGGCATTTATTTTTTGAGGATTATGTTTATCAAATGTTGGCCGCGGCTACGTCTCAGATGGTCCATCCGTTGAGTGCAATTTTCGATGACTCGATTATGTTGACCATAAGTTGAGCGAAGTGCACAAAACACATTCCTCACAGAACGTGCATTTTCGTAATAAAGTTGAACGATTTGTAAACGTTGTTCTGGCGTAAGTCTTTCCATGATGAAATGCCAAACAATACTTAACAAAAATAACATGACAGCACGACACGACTCGCGATCTCTTAAAAAAAGGCAATTGAAAAAAGTATCTCTACTTGGATCACCCGTTATAATTCAGCTACATATCTATAACAGTATTTAAAAGAATAGAATTCTTAATTCAAAGCCAGTAAAGACGTGAGACAATTAAGGGCTTAAAATTAAGGACATGTTTTCTTTGACATGAAATTAAAATGAGTATAATATCCGTTAACCTTAGAGAGGAGGGTATATATAATTTGCTACGAGCAAAAAGTGTAACACATCGAAGGAGTGACCTAAGACCCCAAGTATTTTTGGCTGTAATTCGATTTGGGTCATTTTAAGCCATTTAAGCAATGTTCTTCCTTGTTCTTTATTCGTCAATCGAATAAATAAATTTACAAATATTTTTTTGGGACTGAAGGTGAGGGGATTCTTAAGTCGGTTTACCCGACTGAACTTTCTTACTTGTTTTATGTCTAAAGCGTTAAAACAAATGACGTGATTTAAAGAGATTTTAGAAACTAACGATGATCATAAAAGTAAGGGAAATTGCCATGAACGAAGGAACATTTTCTTATCATTTCAAGTGTATTATATTAAATGCAATTAATTTTGTTCTTTTAACAATGATGCATAAATCGTTAATTTAGGAAAATATTGTGTTTTGTATCAGCTCAATTTTTTTTAGTTTAGCAAAGATATATTTGGGTATAAGTAGTAGTTAAAATAAAAACACTTTAATATTAATTTGCTCTTTAACATTTATAAACACCACCACTTTACTCAGCACGTTGTTTTCCAAACAAAATTGCTAGACTTATTTCAATTCGGCATAGAACAATAATTCTGAACGTTGTCGCCTTTTCCGTTGAAATTTTAAAATTTTCCACAACACAGTTTCTGGAAATTGTTTATTGTTTCAAGCACATTTATATACAATATACTATGAAGTGTTATTCTACATAAATATTATTAGTCTATTCCTACTAGGTATTCTCTCCCTCCTCAACTAGAAGCTGCAGATATGGCGACAAGGGTATTTTATTACAATTTAATTGCTTTTCCCCCAACTCTGTCTGACACATGCCAGAATCTATGAGGAAAAACATCCTTTAAATTTTTGGTGTTAATGATAAGTCTTCGCAAGAAATATTCCGCGAACAACCAACATTTCACGCAAACCTTTTTTCACTTTAACAACAATATTGTTTCAACACAATTTGAGAGGGTTTTTGACTTTTAAAACTGGTACAGTATAGGGATGGCGTTTGAGAAAAATTACTCAAATGTTGTATGAAATGAAATTATATATATATATATATGTCCTTTATTTACAGCTGAGTTAAATTACATAAAACAATTGTAAATGGTTCAAAGTGAACATAGGGCATCGACAAGCTCTCTCCATCTTACTCTATCGTTGGCCAGTGTTTTTGCATGGTTCCAGGGTATTTGGGCTGATTCCAATTCTCTCTTAGTGCAGCGTATCCATGTGTTTCTTGGACGGCCTCTTCTACGTTGACCTTGGGGGTTCCAGTCCAATGCAGCTCTAGCGATATCATTTTGTGGTCGGCGAAAGATGTGTCCTAACCATGTCCATTTCCTTCTTCGGATTTCGACTTCGACGGGGCTGGTATTTGTACGTAGTAGCAGTTCTTCATTAGAAATGCGGTTAGGCCAGAAAATTCTTAAAATTTGGCGCAGACAGCGGTTTAAAAAAACTTGGATTTTGCGAATTGTCGCCTGTGTCAAGCTCCAAGTTGTGAAAATTCTTATTTTGGTTGTACGCGAGATGTTGTTGCTTCTCCAAATTTTACTTAGTGTAAGAAAAGCGCTTCTAGCCTTATTAATACGATCGCTGATGTCTGCCTCTGATCCCCCGTTTTTCGTTATTTTACTACCAAGGTAGCAAAAGCTATCGACGTCTTCGATGGCCTGACCGTCTATACAAAGCGGAGTTACATTTGTTGTTCCTACTCTCATGAGCTTGGTCTTTTTAGCATTTATCTTTAGACCGACTTTAGCAGCATTTTCTATCAGGCGTTCCAGCTTGGCTTTTATATGTTCAAAACTATGCGCGAAAAAAACATATATCGTCAGCGTAGTCGATGTCACCAAGAAAGTTGTTGACGTTCCAACGGATGCCATATGGTGCTTGGTTGTTTGTTGCTTCTAAAGCCGAATCCAGGAGAATTAGGAAGAGAGTGGGCGATAGGATGCATCCTTGTTTCACACCTTTGTGGGTCCCGAATGGTAGACTTTCCCTTCCATTAAAACGAACTGTAATTTCAGCATTTCTGTACAGCTCACTAATCAGTGTAACAATTTTTGTAGGTATGCCTTTGTTTATGAGTGCGTTCCACATACCGTCGCGCGAGACAGTATCGAAAGCTCGCTCAAAATCAATGAATAGCAGATATAGGTGTGAGTTGAGTTCTACTGACTGTTCAATGATTATGCGCAACGAGTTAATGTGATCAGCACAAGATCGCCCTGGTCGAAAACCAGCCTGTTCTATGCGCAAAATTGAGTCAAGCGCAGGGGAGATGCGTTGAAGTAGCAGACTTGCCATAACTTTGCTGATGGCATTTAACAAAGTTATTCCCCGCCAATTTTTACATTGGGTCAGGTCACCCTTCTTTGGGATTGTTATTATTATCCCTTTTTTCCATTCTGTGGGAATGATGTTTGTATCCCACGCTTCTCTGATTATGGGGGTCATAGCTTCTGCAATAGGCTCTGATCCGTACCGAAGCAGTTCCGCGGGGATGTTATCAATCTCTTCGTATGAAGGTGGGGCTGTAGATATATCCCTTCTTGGATTACGGCGTACGGGAGTTTCAGTGCTTGAATGTATCTCGTCGGATGTTGATATTTCCGTACTAAAAAACTTGCGCCATCGATCTACTTGTTTGTCGGCATTCGTTAATTCGGCCCCGTTTTCATCTTTAATTGTTGCCGTAGGTCTTATATTGTTGCCACTCATTTGTTTTATGGTGTCATATACGCTACGTAGGTTTCCAATGCTGGCGGCGGTTTCAGCTTGTTCGGCTAGCTTATTGAAGTAGTTGCGCTTATCTCTGCGAACTAAACGCTTTACCAGAGAGGAAGAAGTGCGGTAATTAGCTTTGGCTGTAGCTTTCGCTTCATTTGTTTTTGTTCGTAGTAGAGCGTTGCGAAGGTGTTTGCGGCGTTTTATTTCCTCCAGGGTTTCATTGCTTATCCACGGTTTTGGTTTTAGTTTTACAGGGCCTATAACGGTGGAAGCTATTTCCGTACACGCTGTTGATATCTCGGCCCAGGTGTTCATGAGATTGCTTTGCAATCTATCAGTCAGAGCTGACTTATACGCGAGCGCAGTTTCCGGATTTTGAAATCTAGGGAGATTGAATTGTGTACGCTTTAATTGAGATCTATTTACAACGGCGGGGCGTAAACGTAAGGTAGCAACTAGCAGCATGTGGTCGCTATCAATGTCAGCTCCACGTCTAGTTTTTACATCCATCAGCGAGCCCAAGAATAGTTTACTTATAAGTACATGGTCAATTTGATTGCACGTGTGACCATCTGGCGATTCCCATGTGTATTTGTGGATATCTTTATGCACAAACTTTGTGCCACCGATAAATAGACGGTTTCTGGCACAGAAATCTACCAACCTATCGCCGTTGTCATTTCTCGTCTCGCCAAGACCTTGTCTACCCATGACTGAAAGAAGGTTACTGTTGTTACTACCCACTTTAGCATTGAAATCACCCATAATGAGCTTAATATCACCCTTCGGAAGAGAGCGCACGATTGAATCAAGTTGGGAGTAGAATTGATCTTTTGATTCGTCCTCGTCGGGTTCGGTTGGGGCATAGCATTGCACTATAGAAATTTTTCGAAATTTTGAGTTTAGTCTCGCCGTTATGAAGCGCTCGGATATGGCGTTGTATGATAGAAGGGCACTTTTTGCCATTGGCGATAACAAAAGACCGACCCCATTTATTCGGTGTACTGCATTTCCAGAGAAAATAAATTGGTAGCCCTTCTGGAGGCCCATTGTTCCGGATTTTGGCCAGCGTACTTCACTTAAACCAAGGACATCAACACTGTAATTTGACATCTCGTTTTGGACTTGGTGGAGTCTCGATGGTTCTGAAAGAGTTCTTACGTTCCATGTTCCAATCATAAACCGGGTTTTGAATCCATAGGTCGTCATCGGAGGGTTAACAGTTCTAATGTTGCTTGTTGATGTTTCTGTAATCGGTTTTGTTAAAGATGGACGACTGATTGGGCCATCGCATCCGCACCTAGCGCTGGGGCTGCCAGCAACCCTCTAGGTTAGGGTTGGTTGATGGTAGGTCTTTTGAAGACTTTTGGGCGCCACCGTTGGCCACACTATTGGCTCATCCGCTGCCATCCCTGTTGCACGATCCCATCGTGATCCTGCAAGGAGAAACAATCCATGTTGAGGTGCTGCAGGTATTTACACCATGCTGCGGTTAGGGTTATACCGCCCACGGTCGGTCGTCAGAGCCTCGTTAGCATGACAGAGGACACCAAGTCTCCGGTGGACAGTGGGTGAGGTTGACAATTGAAGAGGATTGGCTATGTGTACAAATGTAGCATTTATATTCGCGTCACTCTTCCATTAGTCCTCTAAATGAAATTATGAACATCTTTAATTATCATTTAAAAAGAGAGAAACAACAAATAGAAAATTTGCTGTTAACTTTTCGTACAAAATGGTACCTTTGTGTGGATGGTACCGACAACTAAATTACATGCACTCTAAAAAAATGTACAAAATTTCAAGTATTGTTTTGCACTGGTAGCAATGTTATAAGCTGCTAACTTTTGGTGCTAAATACTCAATTTGTGCGGGAGGTATCGAAAGGGGCGGGGCCACTTCCCCTATTCTCTCAAGGTGACTAATAAACTAATACTATGTGTGGCATTTCAGAAGATTCGAATAAATAGTATAGACGTTATTAGCGAATCAATTTTTCACTTAATGTTAACCCTTTGTGAGGGAGGTACAAGAAGGAGTGGAACAATCTGGCCCATCTTTGAACTTAGCTTGAGATAGAAAAACAATTTCCGCCGAACATACTTAGGGTTTTAGGTCACTCCGGCCCACTTTTGGCCCATATCTCTCCATATATTTTTGCAAACAAAGTGCAGTTTACAAATATAAAGCGATCTTTACGAAAATTGGTAAAGCAGCATTTCTTAGCCTAAGGACGTTCGCTATTTCTATTTCTAGACCAACATATTTTTCCATTGATCTGACTTAAATCTAAGCATGTATGTATACTTTATATTGCACATAATCATCCTTTGTAAAAATGTGACACATGGGTCCATGTTTCGATATAGCTTCAATATAAAAGTCACCAATAGGAAATGTTGCTGAATTTGAAAACATCGGTTCGTTCCGATTTGGAATTTAAGCACTATTGAAGCTGCGTTTTTAATCCGATAACTTTGAGAATTTGGTAGAGTAGAGTTTCTGGATCGGAAGACAAAAAACACTAAGTTTGAAGAAAATCGGTGAGATTTTGATAAACGGGAGATCTTTCGGTAAGGGAGATGCAAATTTTGTGAAATTTTTAAATTTGTATTGAATTCCTTTATAATTCAAATCTAATGACTTTTATTGTTTTGCGCATAACATTTGATTGGGTTTAACAAATGGCTGAATATAAGCTAAGTCATTTTAGCATTTTTTGTAATGAAGGTAACGATATATGTTATGTTCCTTCCGATTAGGCCCATTAGTGCTGTAGCACCTCTCTTTTACATTCGAGAAAACACAGGAAGAAAATGATTCGCTCTATATGTTTATTTACTTTTCAAGATAAAAAAATTGCTAAATTAATATTTTTGAAGGAACGAATGCAAGTACGACTGACTTCAACCAGGGTTGCCAATACTGTTCAAAACTGAAAATCGGCCGAATGAAATTGGGCCCCGGGAAAATACACCCCAATATTTTTATGAATATGTGCCCCAAAAAATAACATTTCAAACAACAACAATTTTATTTGGGGCTTAATTTAATTTTTTGTCTGCTTTTTGGGGCTTACTTTCATTTTGCGTTTGCTTTTTGGGGCTTATTTTCATCTATTTATTTAGAAACAGGAGAGGCTACGCATAAAAGATTTGCTCCACGTTGCCAACTTTGGATCCTGTCCATAGGAGAAAGTCTTTAACAGATGCCGTAGGCCGACCGCGCAGGAAAAGATTTATAATTAGAAAATAGGTTTGTATACGTGTATTATTGCGTACTCCCCAGATTTACGAAGAGAAAATTTCTTAGTGTTTTTGGGGTTTATTTTCATTTCATGCTGTTTTCTTGCTTGTGGTGTAATTTCCTAAATCAGTTGTTTAACGAAAATAGGCCCCAAATTTGGGGCGCACTTTCATTTTCAATTTGGGGTGCAATTTGTTGGGGTCTAACTTCCGGCCGCCCTGAAAATCTATTCAGATTTATATACAGTCCCATATATATGTTCTTTCGTATATTCTTGATCCATAAAAGCATACTGCAAGTTTTGAAATTATCGTTTAAGATCTGCATCAACTATTAAGTCTTTCCTTACTGGTGTTCTGTTAATGTCTTGAAACACTATTCATCCATTTCCCGTGCTGCCAACCCTTAAACTCACATTCTGGGAGAGCGGAAATTTAATTACTTTTTCTATAAAGTTCTCATATATCACTCCTTAACTATGCCACGGCAAATTGTCGACAACACCAGTTAAGCGAAATACACTGTTTTCTTTCAATTTTCAGTGCCGTGAAAGCAAAATGAAATTGATACTCCTTTCCGAAAGTGCGAAAAATGTAGCTATCAATTAAATTTAATTATCATAACACGTCGCTTTTGCCTACATATTTAAATATTCTGGTTTATTGCAGCCACTGTTCATTGGGATCGAGCAGTGACATGGGTTTTTTAATAAAATTAATTTTTTAAAGGAATAGAATGACTGTTGGATCGGCTACTCAAATTTTCATTTAACTTAACATTATTTTCCTTGTAGTACATTCTTCATATCAAACCTGTAGGCAAAGAGTAATGTCGGTTAATGTAATTTAATGCAATATGAAGTACAAATTCTTAAATTTCAGCATGATGAGTTAGCAACTTCGTCCCCTAGAACGTCAAGAAGACTAATCTGAAGGAACCCTTATATCTATCGGAAGTTACATCAAAACATTGGATCAATCCTCCCCATTTTCTTAAGGCTTAAGTTCAATATAAAGTATAAATTTCAAAATTTCTGTCTGATAAATTGAAAAATTTGTTCTCTAGAGCGGTGGGGCCCTTTATATGGAACGTATAGATACATGGACCGTTGTACCCAAGTTTTACTTAGGATAAATGCCCTAAAGCACCACAGATAGGCGGAATGCTACTCACATGAAAGGAAATGTCAAAAAGATTCCAAAAAAAAAAGAAGACAAATCCAGAGGCGGTGACCAGGTCTTCAAATTTGGGGGACCAACAAGATCCCGTAGAGACCAAAAAAAAGTCCTAATATTTTTTACATGTAATCCAATGGAGCCTATCAATGCAAATAAATATCAATTGGAATTGAATATTTTAGACCTCAAATATTTTAATTTGTTAATTTTTATACTTTATTGGTTTTAGGACCTCCGGGGACATTTTTTGGGGAACGAAAATTTTAATGCCCAGGCGTCCTTTTTTGAGGCCCAAGGCCCTTGGTCCCGTTTCTCCAGTGTGTACATTTTTGCATTTTGTGGTCATTTCGGATGTGATGTGGGATTTTTTGTTTTGACATATGCCCGCTAAAGTGCACTTTCGCCCATATATAAGTATAGAAACAGTCTGGAAATTTAATTTTTGTTTGAAAGAACCACAGACGGACGGTCAGTACTCAAATGACTCAATATGTTCTAAAACGGAGTTCCGTAAAATATACTTAAGGGTTTTAGGTCACACTTTGAAACGTAGAAAATGATAAATACCCTCCTCCACTAAGTGATAGTATAATAAACCATTTTATCTTATTGGTATCATAAAGATTGTTTCCTATGTAGAAAAGTTGTAATTATTCTTACCATTTTATTGATACTTTGTTAACCGAATTTGGTTATCGCATCTGTAAAAAAAGATAAAATCGATTATTGATATAAGTCCAGTTTAATATTTATTATAAGTACGTAAAAACAGTGCATGATTAATTAGAAAGAAGTTATATCGGTTGATATTTAGCTAATTGTGGTCTGATACATATCACTTTAAAGAAAATGTGATTTCCAGATAATCGCACAATGTTAGTACCTGAAATTAATTTTTGTAGGAACATGATAAAATTTTGCATTATTTTCCCTTATTCTTCTCTAACAATGGGGTTTAGGTGCTGTAAATATTTTGCTCCGCCCGACTTGAGCCTTTACTTACGGGGTTTGAATTGCCGTAATTGTAACAACATTGTTCCCAGGGGAAAAGTTATGCCTTTGGCAATAACAATTATAAAGTTATTCCTTTGGCAATAACAATATTGGATACCAATATTTGTAATAGGAAAACAGAAATTGATAATATGATCTTATAAGAGTACTGAATAGTCATTTCAGTGCTTTATAGGAGAATCACAAACACAATGTTCTCCAACCATATACAGGGTTGCCCATATTCGACGGACCCATGTTTTTTTTAAAAAAAATCAAAGAAAAAAATAAAAATTTGGCGGTTGGCAATCTTAATCATTTAATTTGTTCCAAGTAGATTTGTTTACATCAATTTTTGAATATGATATCTCTCAACGCCTCTGGCGTTGATGGCGTATTGTGCCCTTTTTGCAGCATTTTCCATCGTTTTCGCCAACATTTCGGCCGGAATAGCGGCTATTTCTTCACGAATGTTGTCCTTGAGCTCTTCTACGGTCCTTGGCTTGTTAACGTAAACCTTTGACTTCAAATATCCCCACAAGAAGAAGTCAGGCGGCGTCAAATCGGGCGAACGCGGTGGCCAGTCCAAATCACCACTTTTCGACATCAAACGGCCCGGAAACAAATTCTTCAGAAAATCGATTGTTATGCGACTTGTGTGCGGTGGAGCGCCGTCTTGTTGAAACCAGAACTGCCTCATACGCTTTCGACGAATAATTGGCATCACAAAATTTGTCATCATGTCGCGATAACGCTCCTGGTTGATGGTAACAGCATGGCCATTTTCGTTTTGCAAGAAAAACGGCCCAATGACCGTTTTCGCACTAACGCCGCACCAAACTGTGACTTTTTCGTCATGAAGAGGCAATTCTTGAATCTCCTGAGGATTTTCAGTGGCGTAAATACGGCAATTTTGCTTATTTACGGTCCCATTCAATGTGAAATGGGCTTCATCGGACATGATAATTTAGTTTTTTGTTTTTTTCACAATTGACTTCTTCTGTTGAATGTAAATTTCAACTATTTCAGAGCGCTCGCGTGGCGTGTATTGTTCCATGGTAAAAATCTGCTTGGACTGACGCTTCAAACGCGGTATGTCATTAAGCGATCTGACATCTCTGTCAAAAGTTATGGCGTTGCCAGATGGGTCCGTCGAATATGGGCAACCCTGTAGTAAATTTATAAATAAAATATTAATATTCCTATGCATAATTGCTAGCATACATTTTACTCAAAATTTATAAATAAAATATTAATGTTCCTATAATTGCTAGCATACATTTTAATCAAAAGTTATAAATGTGACGTTTTTATTATTAAATAGTTATTAAATCTATTATCTAGTGTAATAGCTATAATTGCATTATATTTAAGATGTGAACTATTTGAGCTAATTGGCCAATAATAATAAATATTTTTCATGAATAACACAAATTAACGTAACAGAGTACATAATGAATTATTACTGTAATACTAAAAGTGCCAAACCCCCCACAATTACCGCAAAAACTAATTAGTATTTATATAAAAACAAAAATATAACAAAAAATGCAATGGGCGTAACAATACTCACAATGGTTTTGTGGTTTTATTATTATTTAGTAGTTTAGTTATAAGTTGCCGCAGTTTGTACATACCCAAAAATAATTGCTGACATAAATTACGTGCCTATTAATTACACTATGCTGTTTTTGTATAGATTGAGGCATATGGTAATATGGTTTTTATGGCAAAGTTTTTTTATAATTCCAATTTTCATGGAAAGTGCCTTTAGTATTTTGACTATATTTTTCTTAGCCGGAATGTGCGCTAAATTTAAGGCAATTATGATGTCTAAGAATGATATATATAATAACTTTTCGCGCAGAGAGATAATGCTTTAGTAGTATTCGTTACAAAAATTTGAAAAAAGTTTTTTTTCAAAAAAATCGTTTTTTGTTGGCCCAAAAAACATAAAAATATCAAAAAATATATTATCCAATTTTTTAAAAACTGGCCTTCCTTACTAAGAAATCAATGCCAATTTGGAAAAATTAATGGACTTACGTCGAAATTATAATCCTATCGGTAAATGTAAGAGAAAAAAATGTTTTTATGCCCTCACCATTATGAACGCCGGTACGAGTATTTCATTTTATTTGCTAAGGGCGAAATGTGTAATACATCGAAGGAAAGACCTAAGATCTCAAGCATATTTACGAGGGTTGCCAATTATTTAGGGTCCAGCAATAAAAAACAATTATTTATCATTTGAAATGGTTTTATTGTTTTTCAAAATATTCTTCGTGAAGAGCATTCGCACAAACCAATTTTCGAAGCACTTTTTCGACTCCGATTGAGACACCTCCAAAACATGATTTCTGAACTCTCCAACAGCTACTTCGGTCGTCGAAAACCCTTGACCATGCAGTTTGCAAAATGCTCTGTCTTCTCTTATTGTTTTTCCTTATTTTCCGAACACTGTTGTCAAACAGATGGTTGTGTACCACTCATAATTGGCCACTAAAGGGACTATTGCCACATGACCAGTTATACCGAAAAGAACGCGATCATTTGCTTCGATGTGCTTCTTCGACGAACAACTTTTGGTTCGTCTTGAATGACAAGTAAGGTCGATTGCTGTTTTGTTTTCGACCCAAATGCATACATCCATGATTAGCCACCTGTGACGATGTTATACACTAGCTGAGTCGATATAACCTTGTCTGTCCGTCCGTCTGTCCATATAAAGTTGTCCGCAAAGTACTGCTCGCAATTTTATTCCGACCGTGCTGAAATTTTGCAGTTAGTAGTCTTTCGTACCTGGAAAAAAGTCTATTGAATTTGAAGAAAATCGGTTCAGATTTAGTTATAGCTCCCATATATATGTTTCGTCCGATTTAACACTTTAGCCATTTTGTTGTTGAAATTTTGCGTGGTAGATTTTATTGATTACACTGTGGAACAAAATGTTTGTCCAAGGGAAGTTGATAACAGTTTCTGGTGCAACTAGGTGTCACAAAAATGAAAAAAATATTAAAAAAAAATGTTTATGGTAATTTTTTTTTTTAAATTCCAGCTTTCTTGGGAAGTACATTCAGTATTTGGACCATAATAAGCCTGATTGAGCCGTGTTATGCCTCAAATTAAAGGGAATTATGAGGGCTACATATGCTGCAAATATCGCTTGCACGTAGAAGCTTTGGTTTAGTAACAGTCGTCAAAAATATGAGAAAAAAATGATTTTTTTTTTAAAAAACACTTTTTCCTGGTACAAAAAAAAAACATAAAAATGGAAAAAAAAATCGAAAAAATTATTTTATTAAATTTTAAAAAAGCCTTCCTTTATGCTAAAAAAGGAAGCAGCCATGAGCCATTTTGTAAATGTTAGGGAAATTAAAAAAATCTTGTTTCATATTTTTTTCGTTTTTAAATGATGTTTTTGCTTATATTTAATTCGCCATATGTGAGAGAGACATATAAGAGACATTGCACTTGCATTTTATTTTATGGGAATTGATGTCAGACATTATAAAATTATAGAGAGGACGAGGTTTTATGACCGTTCGTAACCCTCCATAAAACATGATATGCAATGTGCGAGCTATATTGGATGAGATCCGCTCAGATAGAGGGTCATTCAACAATATTTGTGGTTTTTGTTTATGAGGTTTCCATTCAGTTACGCCTTTTAGGGGCATGGACATCCCAGTTGTATATACAGATAGTAAAATTATATGTACGCAATACAAAGTAGTACGCGGTAGTCTTGAAAATATTGGGTGTTTACTTTCGAAGCTATCTATATGTCAGCTACAGGTACTGCAACTGATGAACCTTAAACCCGGAATTTATGAATGCAATTTCTTATTAATAAATTTGTGTAATTCAGCGCCTTAAAGAGATAAGTCGATTTTCTGAAAAATATTACAAAGTTATATTTCGAAGTATGAGTAAAAGGCAAAGAAATTTTCAATGTGTAAATGATCCCGACAATTTCTGCTACATCTGCGGAAAATATGTAATTATAAAAATCGACGTACGTTTAGTAAAATAATAGAAGAAATATATGTGTAATATTTTGGTAAACGAGTTCAAAATATGAACGAACCGTGGACACCTAGTATTTTGTGTAATTCGTGCCATGTAAATCTTACTCGATGGACTAGTGGAAGAATGCGGTAAGTACTTTAAAATTAATGTATTACAATGTTTTGTGGAATAAAACGTTTTAATTTTAGACTTCACGTGCAATTTGGAATGCCAATGATTTGGAGACAACCATTCATTCACGATACGGACTGCTATTTTTGTCTAAGTTAATAGATTGGAGTAAGAAGTGTTCAAGTATAGCTAACAACCTAATAACGGAAACATCATCAAGTTCAACTGAGTACTCAACTCAGAGCGGATCAAGTTTGAGTCAGAAGTCATCGCTTTTAACTCAGTTTCAACTCATTGATCTAGTGAGAAAGTTGGAACTGACCAAAGATAAGGCAGAACTACTTGCATCTCGGTTGAAACAGTACAATATTTTGGCCCCAGATGTTAACATATCATATTATAGAGTCCGTGATATACCTTACAAACAATTTTATACAACTGTAAATAAAATAACAGATGCTTTTGCATGGACATTCCCGGATTGTTCGAGAAACTTAATCAAACATACAATTCAAAGGAATGGCGGATACTTGTTTACTGCAGTAAATACAATGGAAATCAGAAACCGTCGATTCCCATTGCTCATGCTGTCAGCACTAAGGAATCATACGAAATAATGGCTAAAGTAATAAAATACATAAAATATGAACATGCCTGGAAAATTTGTTGCGATTTAAAAGTAGTTGGTGTGTTATGCCTCTGGGATAGCCGATATTTTGCCACCACTGCATATTAAGCTGGGGCTCTTTAAAAATTGTGTAAAAGCCTTAAGGAAAGATGGCAATTCACTCTCATATTTAAAAAGTTTATTTAAAAGTCTTTCTTTTCAAAAAATCGAAGTGGGAGTTTTTGATGTGCCTAAAATAAGGAAACTGATGAAAGATATGAATTTCGAATCATATTTGCCGTCGGATGAAATTGCAGCATGGAGGTCGTTTAAGCTTGTAGTTTCAAATTTCCTTGGATCCAATAAAAGCCCGCAATATGAAACAATGATTAATAATTTGTTAAAAAATTATGAAAAAATTGCTTAGAAATATATTTTTTTATATTTATGTTTATAACACATATGTATGTATTCTTCCAACTTATTTTTCGTTTTATGTATTAATTTCTTTCATTCTCATTTAAACTTTTTCCCCGAGAATCTTGGCGACGTAAGTGACGAACATGGCGAAAGGTTTCACAAAGAATTGAAGTCCATCGAGTGGCGTTACTAAGGGCACTGGGATGAAAGCATGATGGGAGATTGTTCATGTTAATAAACTCAAATGTACATAATATACATAAAAGTAATAAATAAAAGGGCTATAATATCTACATTTATCCATAGATTTTTTCAAATAGGCATTATTCTCTTCGCTAGGATGAGGGCTTTTAAAAAATAAAATAAAATATTTTTTTTTCGATTTTTTTCTATTTTTTATGTTTTTTTTTTTGTCCCAAAAGTTTTTTTTTACATCTACTTTTTCCAATTTGTTTAATGACTGTTACTAAACCACTGTTTCTAAGTGAAAGAGATATTTTTAACATTGGTAGCCCACAGTAATAGCTTCAATTTAACGTATAAGTCGACCTGATCGGGCATATACTTCAAAAATTATAACGCAAATACTAAGGGTACTTTCGACGATAATAGTATTTTTAATAAAAACAATTTTAAAAAAATGTGAATGGTAACACTTAGCTCATATCTGATTTGACAGATAATTAGTTTTATCCTTCCGCTGAACGAATATGGTTGTGTATACGCTTGAACAAGTGGTCTTGCGATCGACTTACAGAAGATGCCGATTTTGCCAAAAAAATCATCTTTGCAGATGAAGCTCATTTTGATCTTGGCGGTTATGTAAACAAGCAAAATTGTCGCATTTGTGGCACAGAAAACCCGCAAGCATACATTGAAAAGCCGATACAACCAAAACGAGTCACTGTTTGGTGCGGATTTCGGTCCAGAGGCATAATTGGGCCATTTTTCTTCGAAAATGAGCAAGTGGCCTTTACAGTCAATGGCGATCGTTATCGGGCCATGTTGAACGAATTTTTGTTCACAAAAATTGAAGGAGGATATTGACAACATTTGGTTTCAACAGGACGGCGCTACGTGCCACACAGCCGAAGTTGCACTCGATGCTTTGCGCGATGTTTTCAAAAAAAAGGTTATTTGGCGGACCCTTTATATAGCTCTCATATATATAAATTTCGTCCGATTTGGTCCATTAGACCTATAAACGCTGTAGTTTGCATCCACTCCTTTCGAAATTTTGTATGGTAGAGTTTCTTAATACATGGACCAACACTGCCGAATTTGAAGAAAATCGGTTCAGATTTAGATATAGCTCCCATATATATATTTCGTCCGGTTTGACCCATTAGTCCTATAGAAACTGTATTTTACAACCAATTGTTTTGCAATTTAGCATGGTAGAGTTTATTTATCTATGGATCAACATCGCCGAATTTGAAAGAAATCGGTTCGGATTTAGTTATAGCTCTCATATATATGTTACGTCCGATTTGGCCCCTTTGCCCTATAGAAGCTGTATTATACATCCAATTGTTTTGAAATTCAGCATGTTAGAGTTTCTTAATACATGGACAAATATTGCTGAATTTGAAGAAAATCGGTTCAGATTTAGCTATATCTCCCATATATATGTTTCGTCCGATTTGGCCTTTTGCCCTATAGAAGCTGTATTTTATTTCCAATTGTTTTGAAATTTGGCATTCTAGAGTTTATTGATCCTTGGACCAACATTGCCGAGTTTGAAGGAAATCGGTTCAGATTTAGATATAGCTCCTATATATATATATTTCGTACGATTTGGCTACAGATGCAGAGGAAACGTACCAAATGTATATTGTGTAAACAAATATTTCATTGTCATCCAATCTTATTAGAGTGTTGTAGGGTGTCATATAGTCGGAACCGCCTGTCTTTAGCCTTTCCTTACTGGTTTCAACATATATTTGTTTCAATCCGCACGAGCCGTAATATCTTATTGATGCTTGTCATACTAATGATCAAGGTTGCCTCAATCTTACGGTAAGTCATATGTCGTTCTTGCTATATGAGTTCACTCAAAGCATCGATGGTTTTCGACAAAACTACCGAAGTTGGACGACCTTCACGAAACTCATCCTTCAGTTCCGAACGGCGTCGGAGACTGAACTCTTGGTACCACCGATTTACTGTGAATGTTAGGATGCTTGCTTTCAAAAAATGGATCAAAAATTTTTTATTATGTTTTCTTCTCGTGCCAGCAAAAAACGATTTAAAAAAATAAATATTTTCTAATCGTTTTAATGACAGTTACAACACAGCAGTATCTACGTGAAAGTGATAGTTCAGAATTATCTTTAATTACTCACTTCGAATATGGTAAATATAGTAAAGTTTTCTGATTCGTTTGATCATTCGCAGTTAACGGACGTGTTTATCACATAGCGGATAGTTACCAGTACCTATTACGCAATAGCAAAAATCTGTAAAAAGTCTGTAAGGCCTACATCGTAGTACCTATTACGGTCTAATACAGACAAAATTAAAATAAATTCTCTTGACGGGGATGCCTTCGTGTTCCGATGGAGCGCGGTTCCCCAATCGTCCGACTGTCCGTCCGTTGGTCTTGGCCAAAGCCGACCACACCAAAAATGGTGAAAATCTCCCCCAAGTACTCACAACAGGTGGTGCGGTGAGGGGAAAACGTCATGTCCGACCGTCAAAACGGAAGCACAATGAGCATCGTGTAGCGCTCAGAGTTTTGACGAAGTTGGAGGCTGTTGAGGTTTCGGCTCTTACCGAAAAACAAAAAGAGTCACTTACCTGGGCTAAAGGCGTCATAGATGCTTCTAAGGCCAATGAGTCGGCTGAAAGAGCCACAAATTCAGCTGTGTTAACGGCTAATAAAGTAAAACGAATCAGATCACCTGATGAACCCCTGCCTTCGAAAAAGGCAAGAGGCCCTAATGTCACCATCAACAGGACACTCACCAAGCCCTTCAATGAAGTGGCGAAGGAGAGTCTAGTGATGGCTGTTATAGACAGAAGTAGTGAGGATGGATCCATCCTCAAGGACAAATGGAGTCATGTACAATCAGCCATTATGGCTCATTACCTCGATGTCCGTAGAGAAATGCCGGGCAAACCACCAATCTGCAACGATGCAGGATGGCATCAGGGGAGAGTAAAGCTCTTATATTTCGGTGATGACAGATCAGTAGACCTTTATAAGGCTGCTCTGAGTCGAGCGGGTGAGGTGTGGCCGGGTGCCCAGTTGGATGTTGTCGAAAAAAACAACATCCCTAGTCACCCTAGAGCCATCACCTGGGTTACAGAAGAGCCCTCCAACCCGGCTGACATCTTAGAAGTAATAAAAGATTCCAATCCTGGTCTGCCGGCCCATAATTGGAGAATCAGCAAGGTGGGTAAGGCGGATGGTAAAAAGCGGCAGGTCAATCTTATCCTAAACGCTGAATCCACCTCCCATATACAAAGTGCGAGTGCAACCCTACAATATGGCTTCGAGACTATAGTCTTGAAGATATACAAGCAGGATATAGCTCCCACTGCAGAAGGTGAGTCGTCCACCGTGGCACTTTCTGTAAGTGCGGAGGTAGCCACGCCTATTATTTCTGGTGACTCCAACTCTAACAGAAGATCTGTAACGTCCTACTCTGAGGACGAAAGCTCTACTTCTGACACAGAGGGGCTGAGGGGAGTCTCCGGACTCTTTGACGCATCTGGCGGGGACATGCTTCTCGACGATACGGACGAAGAGTTCGATAACACCCTTGTCGGGGTGGATGTTAATCTGTCAATTACCAATGATGGTAAGAATTCTACAGATTAACCTCCATCACGCTAAAGCAGCCTCAGCGGCTCTATTGCTGCGCCTGTCCACAGGCGCAGTAGACATAGTCCTGATACAGGAGCCCTACGTAGTGGGAGGAAGGGTGTGCGGTATTAGGACACCCAACTTTAAACTGCTTGTGGCCAACTGTGAAGGCACTCCAAGAACCTGCATTTTGGCCAGGAAATATCTAAGTATCTTTCTCCTGACTAATTTAAGTGGTAAAGACCAAACAGCTGCTAGCCTGGAGATCGGTAATCGCATATATTGGGTGGTCTCCAGCTACTTGCCTTATGAATCTGTAGTACCGACTGCTCTATTCAGGGAAGTAGTAGAAGAAGCAACGTCTGACGAGCTCGAGCTGATTATTGGCGCAGACACGAACGCTCATCATACTATCTGGGGTAGTACGGATATAAACAATAGGGGTGATTCGCTTCTTGACTTTATTCTAACTACCAATCTTAGTATTTGTAACATAGGTAATAAACCGACCTTCACAATTAAAGACAGACAAGAAGTACTCGACGTAACGTTTGCTACTGACCGGCTGTCAGACAAAATTATTGGGTGGAATGTACTGGACGACCACTCATTCTCAGATCACCATTATATTGAGTTCAAACTCGCGGAAAAAGCGCCTAAACCCGCCGTCCACAGAAATGTAAGGAAGACAAAGTGGCATCTGTATGAGAAGAATTTCAAGAAAGTCCTCAACTCTAAACTTCCGTACGAACCGAATGACAAAGCCGGTCTGGATAATCTGGTCGATCATATCACCATATCATTCAATAGATCCCTTGAAGAAGCCTGTCCAAAAACAAGGTACAAGGGTAAAACTAAACCCCAGTGGTGGACTTCTGAGCTAACGGCTATGAAAAAGACCTGCAACAAGCTATTCAATAAGGCTAAATCTACTGGGATGCCTATAAAGAGCAACTCAAGATCTATAAGAAGGAGCTTAGAAAGGCGCAAAGGCGCTCTTGGTATACCTTCTGTGGTGAAGTGGAAAAGGTCTCCGACGCCGCTAGGCTGAGGAAGATATTATCTGCTTCACCCTGTACAGTGGGATATTTACAGGATGAGGCAAATAACTGGACCAAAAACAGCGAGCAGTCGCTCAATGTACTGCTCGACACACATTTCCCGGGGAACTCTGTAACAGAACCCGAGGATCAGCAGGACCAACAAGAGTGCGAGTGGACTGCGAGCGTCGCTAGCTTCTTGACTGAGAGATCCAGAATAAGCTGGGCTATTAACAGCTTTGAGCCCTTCAAGTCACCTGGACCAGATGGCATCACTCCAGCAGAAATGCAGGAAATGTTAAAGTACATTATCCCCTGGCTGGAGAAAATTTATGTAGGCTGTATCAGGCTTTCATACGTCCCGAATCGATGGAGGGATACCAAAGTGGTATTCATACCTAAAGCGGGAAAGATATCACACACTAGGCCAAAAGACTTCAGACCAATTAGCCTATCCTCGTTCCTATTGAGAGGTCTGGAAAGACTTTTAGATCATTTCATTAGAGAAAACCTGGATACAAAACTCCTGTCGGGGAACCAACATGCTTACAACAAGGGCAAGTCTACTGAATCAGCCCTGCACGAACTTGTGAGCACTATCGAATCGTCCCTGCATTTCAAGGAATTCACCATGGTGGCATTTCTTGACATAGAAGGGGCTTTTAACAACATTCACTCCGATGCGGTAATTGCGGCACTCTCACATCTAAAAGTTAACACTAGTTTGATTAGACTAATTCAAAGTCTGCTCACCAGAAGACGCATAACAGCATGTCTAGGGTCCACAACTCTAACAAGGTATGTAAACAGAGGGACCCCGCAAGGAGGAGTACTGTCTCCACTAATTTGGAACCTAGCGGTGAATGAAATCCTGCTAGATCTAGAACGTTGTGGCTGCAAGGTCGTGGCATATGCGGACGACGTGGCAATCGCAGTGAGTGGCAAATTCGTAAACGTCCTCAGAGACATCCTACAGGTGGCTCTGAACAAGTTGGCTAGATGGGCCAGAAGCAGCGGTTTGGGCGTTAACCCCAACAAGACAGAATTGGTTCTCTTTACTAGGATGAATAATGTCCCACATGTGGACCCTCCACCTCGGATAAATGGAACAGATCTAGTCTTTTCTGAAAGTGCAAAATTTTTAGGAATAATTCTAGATAGGAAAATGTTATTTAGACTTAACGTATTGGAACGTGTAAGGAAGGCCAACGTCGCCTTATATTCCTGCAAAAAGGCTGTAGGGTCGCGGTGGGGACTCTCTCCTAAAATCGTCCACTGGATATATATAGCAGTAGTTCGTCCAATACTGTTATACGGTATTGTGGTATGGTGGACGGCAACTGACAAACTAACCATTACCAACCTACTAACAAAGGTTCAGAGAACTGCCTGCCAGAGCATAAGCGGAGCCTTAAGGACTACAGCGACCGAGTCTCTACAAGCCCTACTCCATATACTGCCGATTAATATTGTGGCGAGAGAAGTTGCAACCAAAGCGGCAATAAGATTAAACTGCCTATCAATGTGGAGGTACAAGAACTATGGTCACATGAGGATATCAAAGTGTAGTGCTATGGTAACCGACCGAGTGGACTATATACCAACAGTGTACACCTTCGAGAGAAATTACATCACTATGATTCCCGCCAGAGATGAATGGGTCGGCAGAATACCAGGTAATATAAACCATCTCCACTTTTACACGGATGGTTCGAAGCTTGATGAAAAGGTTGGCTTCGGAGTACACTGTGAAGAACTTAGTCTGGATATAGCTCACAGACTACCAGATACCTGCAGTGTCTATCAAGCCGAAATAATGGCAATATGGGAAGTCGCCAAGTGGCTGAGTCGCAACATAGTAACCAACAATGGCGTTGTCATTTACTCGGACAGCCAGGCTGCCATCAATTCTCTGGAGGCAACACCCCTAAATTCACAAACAGCCCTCGACTGCCGCAGATCTCTTAACGAGATGGCTGAGCAGTTTAATATACACCTCATATGGGTGCCTGGGCATAGGGATATCCCGGGGAACTGCAAAGCCGATGAACTTGCTAGGAAAGGGACGACATTACAAATTCTCGAAGAATTTGCATATATTGGTTCGCCACTATCCACGTGCAAGCTTTGGCTTAGGCAAGAGGCAATCAGGCAGTCCAACGATAGATGGACAGAAATCGGCACCTGCAGGGTAGCTAGACAAATCTGGCCAAGGTATGACCTGAGAAGGTCAAAATATCTCCTCGCACTAGAGAGGAAACGATTGTCTACGTTAGTACAGGTTCTGACGGGACACTGCTTGATCGGCGAACACGCCAAAAGATTGGGTATTGAGTCATTGGACTTCTGCCGAAGCTGTGGAGATGAGGAAGAAGTGGAGAGCATTGAGCACTTGCTTTGCGACTGTCCCGCTTTGAGTAAACGACGACTGGATATACTGGGGTCGGCCTTTTTAGGCAGCCTAACAGATCTTTCCAGTACTGATATTCGTACTATCGATAAATTTATATATCAAACAGGTTGGTTTCGATGAGGGGCATTTCAGCCCGTGGTAACACTAGGGACCTAAACTGGTCTATGTGAGCTTGTAAAAAAATACGGCTGCCACCCTAACCTAAACCTAAACCTAGTAAAGTTTTCTTCCATGACAATTGAAGCATATCCGCGAATAACGTTGTGAACGACAAAATTAAAATGGTCAAAAATTCGTAACAGACGTTTTAAATGTAGCAGACAATTTCAAAATTTACTTTTTTACTCAGTATAGACATACGAGTAGCTGCATTAAAAATCTATTTAATAAAAAAAAGATTTCTTATAAATTTTATGTATTTAATTAATTACAAATTATTTTTGTTCACACGGCGTTAATGGCGCTAAGAGTGTTATTCGCCATTATGCTTCAATTGTATTTAAAAAATATCAATCTATACAAAAAAAGTTTTTGATCTCGAACACAAACAACAATTTGTTTGTTACGTAGTGTTATTATAGGACCATCACTAGAATTGTTGTGCGAAACAAACAAATGCATAAAATCAAAAGATATACTCTGCCACAGTGAACATTTTTCGTGTTTGCCCTTTTTTAACTGGGCGATATTGCCTTTAGCGAAACGAAACAATACATCATACTGTCTGCTCAATTGGTTTTACTGGCATGTGTATGCTCGAGTATGTATGCGACAAACAAATTTAGCGATTATATACATTTTCAGTTGATAACATTACACCAGGGACTAATAATAAAACTGTCTAAAATCAATCTCAGTTTTTATCACATTAGACACTATAACGAAATGTTTCCTAGAAAAAATCGAACGCGGCTAATTTATAGTATAATAGGCGTGTTTTCGTTACACCATAAGTGCTTAATTTGTATGGGGAGCTAAGCACTTTTAAGCACTATTAGTTCCCGATGAAGTTTGGTGCTTGTGTTCATGTCTTAACCGAGTATGATGTTGCCAGATTGGGCACCCTATATTTAGCAATATGGCATCCCATTTTTGGAGAGATTTTATCAATTATTGTGAATTAACGGGAAGAAGAAGAACAAAAATGGGAAATTATTTTAATATTTGCAAAAGAGTGTAAACAATTGAACATAGAATAGTAAATATATGTTTTATAAATACTTTTCACGAATTTTTTGTCTGTTTCGCACTGTTCTTTCTTCGCAACTCATGACACCATTGCTACCAGATAGTGAAAATCCGCCAATTATTGCTTATGTGCCAGTTAGTGGAAGTCAGTCGTTTTCGTTGCAAAGTGCTAAACTAAAAGTGCTAGCTTGTAACGAAAACATGCCTACTATAAATATACTTTTTGTTATCAAATCCCGCCATAAAAGCCACAAGAGATGTGTGAAAATGAATTAGTTTCCATAACAGAAAATTCACAATAGCCAAAACTCAACAGATTACACTGGTCGACACGATTTTTGGGTCTGACTTCTGGTTGTCAAATTTTTTTATACCCTACACCACACTGTGGTACAAGTTTTTTGCATGTGCATTTGTTTGTAACACCCAAAACGATAAGAGATAGACCCATTGTTTATTATACCTGAGTCGATTTAGCTATGTCCGTCTGTCTGTGTGCAGATGTATTGTTGTAATCAAAGTACAGATCGCAATTATGGTCCGATCTCAACGAAACTTTGCACATATATTTCTTTAGGCCCAATGACGATCCCTATTGAATTTGGTTAAAATCTTTTCAGATTTACATATAGCTCCCACACATATGTACCTCCGATTTGGCATATATGCACTGTATAAGCAACATTTTTGAAACAATTTGTACAAAAATTTACAGAGAGTAGTCTTATGATACACTTAGAGGCAATACAAAATTTGGAGAAAATCGGTTCAGATTTAGATATAGCCCACATATATATGTTACCCCCGATTTGACATGTAAGCGCTGAAGAAACTGTATTTTATATCCGATAAGTAAAAACTTTGGCTGAAAGAGGTTTCTTATCACTTGAATTAACACCGCCAAATTTGAGGCAAATCGGTTCAAATTTAGATATAGCCCCCATATATATGTTCAGCCAATTTGACATGTAAGCGCTGTAGAAACCGTTTTTTATATCCGATCAGTACGAAATACAATAGAGAGAGTTTTCTTATTACATGTAAGAACACTACCGAATTCGGGAAATATCGTTTCAGATTTAGATAAAGCCCCCATACTTATATATATGTTTCACCCGATTTGACATGTAAGCGCGGTAGAAAACGTATTTTATATACGATCAGTAAGAAATTCAAAAGAGAGAGTTTTCTTTTTATATGAATGAACACAGCAAAATTATTATCGCAATGCCCATTTTCGCATTGTTAGGGAGGTGTAGGGTATTATATAGCCGGCCCGCCAGACTTTCTGTCTTTCCTTACTGGTAGTTACTAATTATTTTTTGTCAAAGTTTGATTTTCTAGAAATTAGAGCTAATTTTCGAATTTCAAGAGAAGTGACTGGTTTCCTCGCTACAGCTTTTTAAATTATGCATCGAAATTATAAAACTTTTTTATTTAAAAAATATTAAAATATTCTCAAAAAATATGATTTTTTCGCTGGACATCGGATAGTTATTTTCGAATCTCCTTTGAGATCAGTATGTACGAGTACATATCAACTTACAGATTTTTTATTTCTTAAAGAATTTTAAAATGAACGAATGAAAATTGCTTTGGTCACTGCTAAACTGGCCACAATCTTAGTAATTAAAATAGCTTTTCCGTGTATTAATTTATCTTTGTATCATTTAAGATGCTTCTGAAATACAAAAATAAAGATTTTGATAGCGCGAGAACTGACCAGTGGCAGTGGCTGAATAGTCATTGGGTTATACAACACTCGAGTCTATATATATGCAAAACTTCACCTTTCTAGCACTTACAGGAGCCTCAGCAATCAAAACCCATTTGGCGTAATTTCATTATCATTTCCTGAAGATCAGTATAAACACATACATTTATGGGCTCATAGTTCTTACGGGACCTTTGAAGTACTGAAAGAGTTAACATTGCTTTGGTCACTGCTACACTGACCACAGACTGAGAATTTACCATATTGACAATGGCGATATATTTTGAAAAGTCTTTAGAAATTTTCAAAAAGCTGTTACAGAATAGTTGTTCTCGCATCTCCTGTGAAGTCATTATTTACATATACATTTTTATATTCTAGAAGAAACTTTTAAAATCAGTGAAATAATGATAATTGTTCTGGTCACAGCTATACTGACGACCGAATTCAAAATGTATTTTCTGCGCATATATTTGCCTTTTATTGTTCCTCATATTTAATTTTTTATCTTATAAGAGGATACTGAAAGAACAACAAGAATTTAAAAGTTTAAGCAAGGACTGAGCACGGTCCAAAGAAGGAATGTGTGAATAGTCCATGGTATATATTTATACAATAATCCTGCCTACGTGTGTGCAAAATTTCAGTTTGTAACTCATATATGAGCCTCAGAGGTCAAGTGGTCGAATATCACCAATAAACATACAAAGCCCATACGTACATAAAAACCTTGCCATTGAGGCAACTCTTAATGCGAAATCGGAAAACGGAAACAAAATCGGTTTATTAATTACAAAGAAAATCCAACTTATTTATATATATATATATATATATAGATGTATATAGTGCGTATCTATGAGGTATACGGGTAAAACTATGAGTTTCAAGAGTAAAATTAAACACAGTTGTTGACTTCTGAGTTAAAGACTGGGAAAAATACAAACAAAAAACTATTCAACAAGGCCAAATATACTGGGATCACTAACGACTGGAATGCCTATAAAGAGAACTCAAAATCTATATGAAAGAGTTTAGAAAAGCGCAAAGGCGTTCTTGCCACACCGTCTTTGGAGAAGTGGAAATGCTTTCCGACGCCGCAACGCTGCGTAAGATATTACGCAGTCTTAAGGCAGCTAACAATCCCTAAATATACTGCTTGACACACATTTCCCATAGAACACAGCAACAGAATCCGAGGATCAGCAGAATCAACAGGGTAGCGAGTGGACTGTTGACTGAGAAATCCAGATCAAGCTGGCGTTTAATAGCTGGCGTTTAATAGCATCAAATCACCTGGACCAGACGGCATCGCTCCAGCTGAAAAGCAGAAAATGTTCAAGTACATTATCCCCTGGCTGGAACAAATTCATGAAGGCTGCATCAGGCTCTCATACATCCCCATTCGATGGAGGGATACCAAAGTGGTATTCATATCTAAAGAGAGAAAGATATCACACAATAGGCCAAAAGACTTCAGACCAATTAGCCTATCCTCCTTCCTATTGAAAGGTCTGGAAAGACTTTTAGATTATTTCATTAGGGAAAACCTGGATACAAAACTCCTGTCGGTGAACCAACATGCAACCAACAATAAGGGGAAGTCTGCAGAATCAGCCCTGCACGAACTTGTGAGCACTAACGAATAGTCCCTGCAGGGGCTTTTAACAACATTCACTCAGATGCAGTAATTGCGGCACTGTCACATCTAAAAGTTAACTCTAGTTTGATTAGACTAATTCAAAGTCTGCTCAACAGAAGACGCATAAAAGCATGTCTTGGGTCCACAACTCTAACAAGGTTTGTAAACTGAGGGACCCCACAAGGAGGAGTACTGTCTCCACTAATTTGGAACCGGCAAGATCCTGACGATCGCATTGAGTCGAAAATTGGGAAATGTCCTCTGCGACATCCTACTGGCGACTCTGAGCAAGTTGGCTAGATTGTCTAGAAGCAGCGGCTTGGGCGTTAACCCAAACAAGACAGAATTGGTTCTCTTTACTATGTTGAATAAGGTGCCACATGTGGACCCTTCTCCTCGGATAAATGGCCTGCGGATTATGCCTGCCTATGCATAACTGGAGCTTTAAGAACTACAGCGACTGAGTCTCTACAAGCCATACTCCAGAAGTTGCAACCAGAGCGGCATTAAGATTAAACTTCCTATCAATGTGGAGTTACAAGAACTCCGACCACATGAGGTTATTATTGTGTAGTGCTATGGTAACCGATCGAGTGGACTATATGTACACCTACATCACTATGATACCATCCAGAGATGAATGGGTTGGCAGAATACCAGGTAATAGAAACCATTTCCACTTCTATACGGATGGTCCGAAGCTTGATTAAAAAGTTGGCTCGGAGTACACTGTAAAGAACTTATGGTGATTTCATTTCTGGAAAAAGTGCAGAATTTTCCTTACCCTTTTACCGAAACCTGCACTTTTCTAACACATTTTGGAAATTTTAAAATTGGATATAAGAAAAATCGATCGAGGGACTACATCATGTCGACTAAAAATGTGCAAATATTTTCTGGTATTTCATGTCGGCGGGGTAACATTTTTCCAGAAACAAAATTGCCATTATTCTGGATATAGCTCTCTGATTACCAGATACATACAGTTTCTATCAAGCCGAAATAATTGCAATATGAGAAGTCGCCAAGTGGCTGAGCAGCAACATAGTAACCAACACTGGCGTTGTCATTTACTCGGACAGCCAGGCTGCCATCAATTCTCTGGATGCCACATCCCTAAATTAACAAGCAGCCCTCGATGGCCGCAGATCTCTCGACAGTTTAACATACACCTCATATTGGTGTCTGGGCATAGGGATATCCCGGGAAACTACAAAGCCGATGAATTTGCTAGGAACGGGAAGACAATACAAATTCTCGAGTAATTTGAATATATTGGTACACCACTAACCACATGCAAGTTTTGGCTTAGGCAATCAGGCAGTCTACCGAAAGATGGACGCTTTGACTTTATTAGCCATTAACACAGCTTTACTCTACCCTGATGCCATCCTGCATCGTTGCAGACTGGTGGTTTGCCCGGCATTTCTCTTCGGACATCGAGGTAATGAGCCATAATGGCGGATTGCACATGACTCCATTTGTCCTTAAGGATGGATCCATCCTCACTAATTCTTCTATAGCAGCCATCACTAGACTCTCCTTCGCTACTTTACTGAAGGGCTTGGTGAGTTCCTTGTTGATGGTGAAATTAGGGCCTCTTGCCTGTTTTGAAGGCAGGGTTCATCTGATTCTTTTGACTTTATTAGCCGTTAACACAGCTGAATTTGTGGCTCTTTCAGCCGACACTTTAGAAGCATCTATGACGCCTTTAGCCCAGGCAAGTGACTCTTTTTGTTTTTCAGTAAGAGCCGAAACCTCAACAGCTTCCAACTTCGTCAAAACTCTGAGCGCTATCCGGTGCTCATTGTGCTTCCCTTTTGACGGTCGGACATGACGTTTTCTCCTCACCATACTACATGTTGTGAGTCCTTTTGGGGAAATTTCCACCCTTTTTGGTGTGGTTGGCTTTGGCCAAGACCAACGGACGGACAGTCGGACGATTGGGGAACCCCGCTCCATCGGAACATGAAGACATCTCCGTCAAGTGAATATGTTTATTTTTTTGTCTGTATTAGCCCGTAATAGGTACTACAATGTAGGCCTTCCAGACTTTGTATAGATTTTGTTTTATTTTTTTGCGATTGCGTAATAAGTTTCAACTATCCGCTCTGTGATAAACACGTCCGTTCACTACGACTGATCAGCAACGACACCTGTGGGGTAGCTAGACAAATTTAGCCAATATATAACCTGAGAAGATAAAAATATCTACTCGTACTATATAGGAAAAGATTGTCTACTTTAGTTCTGACGGGAAAATGCCTGACCGGCGAACAGGCCATGGACTCCAATGACTTCGGCAGAAGCCGTGTCATCTGGTGATGAGGAAGAAGTGGAGAGCATTGAGCACTTACTATGCGACTGTCCCGCTTTAAGTAAACGACGTCTGGACATACTGTCGGCCATTCTATGGAGTCTAACAGATCTTTTCGGTACCGATATTCGTACTATTGATGACTTTGTATATCAAACAGGTTGGTTTCGATGAGGGAATTTTCAGCCCGTGGTAACACTAGGGACCTAAACAGGTCTGTGGAAAAAACGGCTGCCAGCATAACCTAAACCTTGTTTCTATGATATGCCAATAATCTGATTCAATATTAATCATATAAACGACCAATGCAATATTCCAACTTAATGAAATATAAATAAATAAATATTGCACAAGTTATATGCTCGAACGCTTCATTTAAATCCGATTTTCTTTCGTAATGTTTTCCAAATGTTGTCAACATATTTCCAAAATTAAGATATTTGTTTGTTGTTGCTTACATGACCACTTACATTGATGAAGAATATTTTCTCTGACCAAATGGCTCATAGAGACACATATATCAATGTCGAAATAAAACTATTTCGATAGCGCTTAAATCTAAGACAGAAACAAACATTTGCACTAATGCAAACATACGCTTGGACTGCAACGGCTATGTTGTGGAATGAGGAATGACTGAACTCGAGTTGGCAAAAGACAGTAATATAATGCAGTAAATAACTGAAATAAGAAGCTGAATTATTTTCCAACAGAGCCCACAGAGCATTGTTGGTATAGATAATAAATAAGAACACTTCAGCCAATAAACCGGACAAAAAATATATCCTCACTTTGTGACAAATACAAAATATGTATACTTAAATCCTTATAAAATTAGTCAAAAATACATAATTCTAAGACATTAGGATGCTACCTACTGAAATTATTGGGAAATGAATTCCCTTTGAATTTATTAATTTGAGTGTGGGCAGAAGTGACATGAAAAATACACTTTTGCACGGATTTTTGGTACGATTTGAAGTGGGAAGTGCCAATGAAGTATTGAAATCTCATTGCATGGTATATAAAATTTCTAAACGAATCAAGAATTATTTGAGCTATCAAAAGCTTTTGAGTAGCCAGGACCAGACAATGTCTCGCCGGCGAAACTACAGGATGTGAATTATACAAATACAATCTGACTCAGATTGCTCTTACCTGTAGTATCAATCGGTCTTGTATACCAAAAAATGGAGGGAAATTAATGTTGTCTTCACCCTATAAGCGGAAACCCAGTCCCAATCTATAGCCATTTCTCCAAAAACCCCTTAAGATATCAATCGATAGTTAGCATAAGAATTTGATCAAGGTATTGTCCAATCAACAACATTCATACATCAAGGGCAAATACACTGCAGTAGTGAAAGATCTTTCTCTGTTAAGGTAGCTTTCTCAGATTTGGGGGGCCTTCAATAACATAGGTTAGGTTAGGATGGCAGCCGGTGTTACCAGGTCACATAAACCACTAGATACCACGGGCCCAGTTGCCCCTCATGGGAACCAACCAGTTTGATGGTTATGTTATCAATTATACGAACGTCTGTGCTGGCAGAATTTGTGAGACTTTCTAGAATGGCCGACCTCAGTATATCCAGGCGTCGTTAACTCAATGCAGGACAATAACAAAGCATGCGCTCAATGCTATCCGCTTCTTCCTCATCTCCACAGCTTCTGCAGAAGTCATTGGAATCAATTCCCAACCTTTTATACTAAGTAGGCAGTAACATACATGACGGAGCTATATCTAAATCTGAACCGGTTTCCCCAAATTTAGCAGTATTCGTTCCTAAATTAAGATACTTCTTTCTGCCAATTTTTTTAATGATCGGAAGTAAAGTACGACTTCTACACAACCTACATATCAAATCGGGTATAAAATATATATGGGGCTATTTCTAAATCTAAACCGAATTTTCCCAAATTTGGCAGTATTCATTCATATAATATGAAACCCCTTTCTGCCGAATTTCATACTGATCGGATATAAAATACAGTAGAAACGCTTAAAGCGCTTACATATAATATCTGTTTTTTAGTGTAACAACATACATCTCTCTGTCATCTTTTGTACAGATCGGTGAAAAAATGTTGTTTTTACAGTGTATATATGCCAAATCGGATGTACATATATATGGGAGCTACATGTACATCTGAACCGATTTCAACCAAAACAAATAGGGATCGTCCATCGACTAAAAGATAGACATATGCAAATTGCGACCTGAGCTTTGATTAGACGATTTGAACAGACGGAAATAGCTAAATCAACTCAGAAACTGATTCCAAGTCGATCGTTTTTTTTTTCATTATATAGTCTTTCCACATTCCTGATGACTGTTACACGCTGAAAAAAGTCGTTTCTGTAGTATAATGTCCCAAACGTACACACAAGTATAAATATGTACACACAAAAATTATATATTTGGGAATATGTTCTTAACAAATCTTTTTACATTCCAAATGAGATTTTTTTAGGGACTATTATTTCCAAAACAAATATTTACTTGTATTTAAATATTCCGAAAATACCAAATTTTTGTTACATTTTTCAGTATTTCAAAGTTAATTTTTTAGAAAAATAATAAATAATAAAAATTGAAATCGTATAATCATGGATACAAATTTCTTCGAGGACTGACAACTAACTATGGCTTAGTATACTCAGAAATTTGAAATGATTGATTTAAAACATAAGTTACTGCTGCACATGATATTATAACTGGGAGGATTATTTCGAAACCAAGGAAAAAAAGTGATATTCGAAAAATTCAGCTACATTTTGAAAATCTTTTTTAAATAAAATACATATATTTGAAGAAATTCCTAAACAATAATTTTATTTGTATTTAAACACATATTTTATTTGAGAATTTTAGTTTGCAAATATATTTTGTTGTAATATATTAATATATGTATGTGTTCCAAATATATGTTATAGAGTTTCAAATAAAATTTATTTGTTCACAAATATATAAAATTAAAAAAAAATGTTTTCAAAATATATTTTCTTTCGATTCAAACATATCAAAAAGGCATTTTGCCGCGTGTACAAAAGGTGCTACGTAGAGGTACTTTCCATGAAAATGGGTATAGTAAAGAAAAATTTAAAAAAAAATTACAAAATTACACCAGAAAATTTTAATTTCGAAATTTTTGAACAAAAAGTTGTAAACTGGTGTTGTCGGCCTGGCCGAATTTAACGTGGTTTTTAATTTCTGTGGGCTACTTCTCATTTTCGTTTTTCAGTCTGTTTAGCCAATGCGAGTATATTTTCCTGACATATATATGTCGATAACTTTTTTATTTTATCGAATGGTAACATTACTCCAGCGAGTCATAATAGAACTGTATAAAAACAATCGCAGTTTTTTTATCACTTTACAAATCAAAGGGGATTCTTCGAGAAATACTCGTGTCCGTTTAATTTATAGTATACTATTGAGAACACTATTTATTATTCACATCCCCTCAAAACCAACAAGAGAAGTATGAAATGAATTAATTTCCATTACAGTGAAATCACAACGGGAAAAAGCTCAACAGATTATATGACATAAGTATATTAACATGTATGAAATCATAAATTTACATATAAACGGGGGTATTAGACAGTCTCAATAACAAAACAAGTAAACACGGCGTTAAGTTCGGCCACACCGAATCATGTAAACCCTCGACCATGGATTACATGTCAATGGTTTCGGGTACAATTAAACTCAAATTAGGAAAAGATTGTCTACGTTAGTATCAGTTTTGACGGGACACTGCCTGATCGGCGAATACACCAGAAGATTGGGTATTAACTGCAATGACTTCTGCAGAAGCTGTGGAGATAAGGAAGAAGTGGTGAGCATTGAGCACTTGCTATGCCACTGTCCCGCTTTGAGTAAACGACGACTGGACCTACTAGGGTCGGCCTTTCTAGGCAGCCTAAGAGATCTATCCAGTACCAATATTCGTGCAATCAATACATTTGTATATCAAACAGGTTGGTTTCGATGAAGGGCATTTTAGCCCGTGGTACCACTAGGGACCTAAACTGGTCTATGTGAGCTGAAGAGAAACAAAAAAGAAAACCCCTAACCTAACCTAACCTTCGTCAAGAGTTGTGATTTTTGTTGCGTTAAGAAGTCTCGAGGGACCCTTGTATGAGACCTATATCAAAAGATGAACCCATGACGACCGTTGTTCGTGTGATGTGTTATGTGTTATGAGTATAATTACTCGTATACGTATGTTACCAATTTTAAACTCGATGAAAATGGTCCCATTTTCAATTCCAAAGAATTTAAAAAGTTCGTTCCATTGCTCCATATTTATACTATTTGTGTGTCTGTTCTCTTCGAAAAAGGTGTAGGGTACCATATAGTCGGCTCTGTCCGACTTTAAGTCTTGCCCTACTGGTTTAAAACGAAAGCTATGTACGGGCGATTGTCAGATCGTACAACGTTACCAAACCTGTTAAAGTGCTGCAAATGTACGGACAATTACAGATTGTTAGGCAAAGGTGAATTGACAGTTCAGACGATTGCAATAAAACCTCACAATTTCATATATTTCCAATATACATATTTATCCCCTCACCTTAGAGAGGAGGGTATATATCATTTGCTATCAACCAAAAGTGTAGCACATAGAAGGGGTGACCTAAGACCCTAAGTATGTTCGATGGATATCCGTTTTGGGTCATTTTAAGTCGAATGAGCAATGTCCGTCCGTCCGTCTGTCTGTCTGCTGGCTGGTGCGCACGATAACTCTCGAGAGGAGTAACCGATTGACTACAAATTTGGTATGTGGTAATATTTTCTTCTATCTCCGGCTAAGTTCGAAGATGGGCCATATTGGTCTACTCCTTCTAGTACCTCCCCCACAAAGTGTTAACATTTAGTGAAATATTGTTTTTTTAATTGCCTCTACACTACTTTTTGAATCTTCTGAAATTCTACACATAGTATTAGTTTATTAGTCACTATTACCTCGAGAAAAATGGGCAAAGTTGCCACGCCCCGTTTGGTACCTATCACACAAATGGACAATATAGAACCAAAAGTAAATAGCTTATAACTTCATTATCAGTGCATATAAATACTTGCAATTTTTTTTTACAGTGTAATGCTTTTATAGTACCAATAGGCCTGAGAAAAATTGGCGTTATTGGCACGCCCCTTTTGGTTCCTCACACACAAATGGACATTTTTGTACCAAAAGTTAACAGCTTTTATTTTAATACCAGTACATACACATACTAGAAATTTCGTACAGTGCAATGCATTTATTGTCCCTAGAGTCTAGAGAAAATTGTCCGTTATTGGCACGCCCCTTTTGGTACCCCCACACAAGTGGACCATTTTACACCAAAAGTTAACAGCTTATAACTTTAATACCAGTACACACTTTAAAGATATTAAATTCAGTGTAAATTGATAATAATTTGAATTATACAGAAAATAAATAAATTTACTAATATTTTTTTGGAACTCAAGGTGAGGGAACTCATAAATCGATTTACCCGATAAACATATTTTATAGACAGTGTTGCCAATAAAATGTTTATCTGACAATGGCGCCATTGTCATATCATAAACTTCTAACATCTAACAATCTTTAAAATATCTCACAACGACTTTTCTGCCAACGTTGTAAGACAAAAAGTGTATGTTCATACATTTGTACGTTCACAGAGTTGCATTTTCCGCAATTTTTCTGACAATATTGTCCAATCTGGCAATCATCTATACATAGCTTAACTTAAAAAATACCTCAATTATTCCACCTTTGATATACAGAAGCGGAGCTAAAGGGCCTCGAAGTTGGTCACCTTGGATGAATAAAATGTTTATACCCGTGTAACTTTCGCCTTTTGGCTGATTTATGAAATATTTTTTCGTGAGCATTTTACTAACCGTGGTTTACAAAAACTGTTTACTCCGTAAAGTTACAGAAAATTTAATTTTTCATTATTTTCAAGATGTTGTCCTAGTATTTTGTAAATATCGAAGCAGAATATACACAGATTTCTCTCACATCAACTTTTCTTAATTGGTAAAAAAATTTGCTATATGATGAGAAATTAATTCTATCAGATATACGCAACACGACATTTATAGCAATTTGAAGTTATATTTGATTTTATATAATTATACCCTACACCACACTGTGGTACAGGGTATTATAACTTTGTGCATTTGTTTGTAACACACAAAAGGAGAAGAAATAGACCCATCGTTTATTATACCGATCGACTTAGAATCACTTTCTGAGTTGATTTAGCTATGTCCGTCTGTCCGTCTGTGCATGTATTCTTGTAATCAAAGTACAGGTCGCAATTATGGTCCGATCTCGACGAAACTATACACATATCTTTTTTTGGCCCAGGGACGAGGTTTCTTATTATATGAATGAACACTGTTAAATTTGGAAGAAATCGGTTCAGATTTAGATATAGCTCCCATATATATACGTTACCCCCGATTTGACATGTAAGCGCTGTAAAAATGTTATTTTATATACGATCAGTGCGAAAGTCCGCAGAAAGAGGTTTCTTATTACATGAAGGAATACTGCCAAATTCGGAGAAAATCGGTTCAGATTTAGATATAGCTCCCATATATATATTACCCCGATTTGACATGTAAGCGCTGTAGAGACTGTATTTTATATCCGATCAGTACGAAATTCGACAGAAGGATTTCTTTTTACATGAATGGGTATTCAGGGAAGATCGGTTCAGATTTACATTAAAGCTCCATATATATGTTCCTCCTGATTTGGTATCAAACCGCTATAGAAGTTGTATTTTACTTCCGATCATTAAAATTTTCCAGAAAGATGTTTCTCAATTTAGGAACGAATAGTGCTTAATTTAGCGATTATCGTTTCAGAATTAGATAATATGTTTCTACTCATTTACCAATTATTCCAAATTATTATGGCAATGGCCCTTATCGCATTGTTAGGGAGGTGTAGGGTATTATATAGTCGGTCCCGCCCGACTTTCTGCCTTTCCTTACTGGTTTTTTTATGATTTAAAAATAAATTTTTTGTATTTATTTTGTTTTTTTTTTGAAAAAAATATACGCCGTAGTTTGGAGTTATAGAATAAGTTATTTTAGAAAAGTATAACACATTTATATCTATCATAAAGTAAACTTAGAAAACCTAGAAAATCTCCCCAAAGAAAGAACGAGCCACAAATATTAACTTGTATTGTTGCCAAGCTTTTGATAATTTCACAATTAAGCCACATTTTATCAAATCGCAAAGTTGAAATATTAAACTTTTACTATTTTTATTTGTGGTAACGTGTTGTAAGTTGAACTGCAAAACAAATTTGGAGCACGGCTTTTAGTATAGTAGATACGAGTATAGGGGTAAATCTAAAAATCCTGTTTTTGGAGATTTTGCAAAATATTAATTTTTAAATGTTTTAAGGCGTTATAACATTTCCTTCTGCATTTGAAAATTGTTTCTTTTTTATTTTTTAATGACCCTGTCCTAGCATTTTGTTAATAACATTTCTCTCCACACCAACTGTTTCAAATTGACAACAACATTTTCAAAAATTTACAAAACTTCGATCAGATGTGAGACGAATGTTATGGCCATAACAATTAATATTTTCAAAAAGTAGGAAATTATTTGTATTTTCTGCGAAAAGGTATATCGTCGTAGTCGTGGCAAAATGAGTTATTTATATGTTCCCCAGTGTATACCTTGGATTTCCTAATTCATATCATATTAAAATTATCCCGGAATAATAAAATTAAACAGTTTATTTCCACTCCTGAAAAATTAGGAACAAACACATATGTAGCTAATTTTGAGATAAGGAGGCTATAATAAAAAGGAAGTATAACATATTATGGGAAACTTCCTAGAAAATGTTTTCTAAAAAATAATGGGCCAAAATATTTTATAAATAGCATTGTCAATCTTGTCCAAATTATGAAACTTTTTTTGAAAATTCCAAACTTGGCCACATTTTCGACAATCGCAAAGCTAAAATATGAAAAGTTTTATTTTTACCATTTTTGAGGTCCGAAATAAAAAACACAATTTCTCTAATATCTCTCCTACAAACCTGCCAAGTTTTGTCGCAATCGGCTATCAGGTTAAGAAACGAACGTTTTTTTTTTGGAATTTCTCTTTTAAACCCCTCCCACTGTGTGCGGGAGTATTTATTTGACTAACATGTTAGAGGTCTTGTAAAAATGTCCATGTTCAGATAGTATATGTATTAAAAAATTTGTTATCTATGATATGTATATATCGTCCCCTCAATATAATAATATCCTATAATACAGTATGCGTAGTGTATTATAGGCTATTATTATATTGAAGGAACGATATAATGCTGTAAAGAATGAAATTGCTACATTTTGATTCAATATTAATTTTATGGAAGTATAAATTATAATTCCAATTAAATTGCATTCTGTAGAAAATTAACTCATGTAAATAAATAAAAGGAAAAATAATATAAATGGGAAAAGTCATATATTGTTATTTTCATTTCATTATACATGTTTTATAATTAATTTTGACAACAACAATGACTATGGATATTCTCTATGACCTATAGCAACATAGGGAGACATATATCAATGACAAACTACTGAAAGACTTAAGCTGGAAACTGAAGCGAATTTTGCTTTATACCATACACCGCACTGCGTTACTGAATCGGTTTGTAACACTCAAAAGTAGAATAGATATATCCAGTATTTATAATACCGATTGCCAGTATATGGGTCTATTTAAGCATGTCCGTCTGGCGCTCCTCTCGTCCGTCAATCCCTCCCTTCGTATATGTAGTTGTATGTTCCGATCGTGAATAAATTTGGCACATTACTCTTTTTTTGGCCAACAAATTTTGGCTAAGAGCTGTTTCTTAATTCACTGGCAAATTTGAGAAAAATTGGTTCGTATATAGATATAGCGTCGTAAATATGACCATTTCGATTTCTATATACGCATTACGGAGTAATCGTTTCAGATTTAGATGTGTGCCTCATCTGCTCCATCAAGATGGAGTAGGTTGTCCTATAGTCTATACTCGCCTGACGTGAACTTTTCTTACTTGTTTCGTTTCCCATTCCGGCACAGTATACATTTTGCCACAAGCACTATGACGTGCAATGACGAACACACAAAATACAGTTTGCAAATGACGGCAACAACATTGATATCATTAAACAACTGAAAATGGAGATAACATCCGTTGTAAAGAAAACGTTGTTTGGATAGAAAACAAATTAAAATCCGAATTAGTAACGTCTGACAGAGTGTTGTGTTATTAAACTGTACGCCATACCCGGGGCCAATTCAGAGCAACTATATTGTGCTGAATTAAAGTATACTATGAAATAGTAAAGAAAGGCGTTTCCAACTTGATAGAAATAAATTTTAAAGGAATACCAAGAAACTCATACTATCAGTCAATAGAAAAAGAAAACTATTTTTTAAATTGCTCAAAAATTGTGTGGGAAATTTGTCTTTTCTAAGCCTTACATGTATAATGAAAATAAAAATATATAAATCTGATCTGATTTCTTTAAAATTTATCAGCGTTTGTTTCTAGTGCAAGTGACTTCCCTCTTCCAATTTTCGTAATGAGAGACTATGTCAAATCGGAATACATATATGAATTTCGTAATATTTATCAATGGCTGAAAAGACTTCCTTCTCTCTGCCAAATTTTACCTTAATCGGGTGTAAAATACAGCTTATATAGCTCTTAGATGCCAAATCGGAAGGCTGGGTTCTGCTTCATCTGTCTTATCATTTGTTTTGCCTGCGGCTGGATGTGCTCTTGTTTCATTTTCGACTGCGGGATCCAAGGCACCAAAGCTCGTAGAAGTTGCTTGCTCACGATTGTTCGATAACGACGACACATGACTCGTGAGTGAATCAACGCTTGTCGCCGGCACTGGGTTTTCCCTCCCCTGCGCCGTAATCTCCTTCGTCTTTTTTGGTTTAATCATAAATTGGTTGGGGGAGACACCCCCATAGCCAGTATTAGCCCGTAATAGGTACGTCGGTATAGGCCTTCCAGACTGAGCTCAGAAATATCTGTCCAGAGACCGATGCATCCAATACAACCTACGCTTTATAAACAACAAACCTCCTGGTTGCGTAGTAGGTAGGTGAATAGGTATTGCGTAATAGGTTAAAAACTATCCGCTCTGCGATAACACGTCCGTTCGCTACGACAGGCGGCGACTGACTTAGTCCCTTAACCACCAACTCTACTGATGCTCGTCAGATGGGAGCTAAAATTTTAATTAACTTAAGTGTCGCAATTCTCTCGTGAGAAGAGTGGTGTGCACAGCCACTGAAAAGTCCTTGCGTGTGTGATGCCTTAGTTTTCTGTGATGTTCCATGCTCTTGGAAAGTTCTTATACTCCACTCGTAGTAATACAACAATCTTTTTGTATTTGGATTCTGAAAACTTATTACACATTTTCAAAACTGTCACTGTGGTTCTGAATGTTAAGTGCAGTTGAACACAGAACTAATTGAATAAAATGTTCAAAAGGAAATAGGCGAAGTAATACAAGTTGTATTTGTTAGCTGTACGATTTGTTGCCTTAACTTTTTTGAAATGATACTCGTAGACTGTAAACATATTTTGAATCCGACAATGCCATCTGATGCGGAATCCATCATTATAAGTATCAACCTTGTGATTTGTAATAGAGGGAATGAATCTACGTTTATTACTAAAAACTGACAGGAGGTGCTCGATGTCACTTTTGTCTCCGACAATTTAAGTGGAAGGATTTCTCTTTGGAAAGTTTTGGATACTCATAGCTTTTCCGACCATAGATATATTAGCTTCTGCTTTAAAGCGAAACCTCCTGAAGGCTAATTGGGAAAAACTTAGACGCATATTCAAAATGTCTCTTCCAAAAAGTCCTGAAATTAAAATGCAAACTATCTGGGATATAGAAGAAACGGTGGAAAGAGTCATAGCAACTCTTGACGATTTGGGACGCAAAGAAAAACTCAAACGGTACAAAAAATAGTTGAGAAAGGATCAAAATAAATCCTGGATAGATTTCTGTTGTGGCGTAGAAAGCTCATGCGAAGCCTCAAGGTTAAGGAAAATTAAACCGCAACGTCTTGTGCGGATACATCAAGAAAGATGATAGTTATTGGACTATGTCCAGTGAGGAATAGCTATAAGTGTTCCTGGATACAAACTCTGAAGAGGCATTGAAAACTTCAATTCCCTTGAAGTGCAGCCGTCAGAGGTATCCAGTGAGATTGTAACCGAATCTAGAACTATTTTGTCTTTCAAAAGCTTTCAACCTTTTAAGTCGCCAGGACCCCTCTTAGATATTGAGGGGACCTTTAATAACAAAAATTCAGCCGCTATGATTATGGCTTTAACCTTCATAACCACTCATAACCTTTTGAACACATTTCAGCTAGTATATGTAGTGCCAACGCCCCAAGGAGGTGTTCTTTCTCCTCTGCTATAGAATCTCTCCATAAACAATATTTAGCTTTCTATGGAGATGATGGGTGTCCTACAGCAGGCCATTCATACAACCGGAAGATGGGTTTCCGGTATTATTCTTGTTGTTAACCCGACCGAGACTAGTACTAGTTCTTTTCATCACCTGTCACCTGTCTCCTTGGGAGGTGTTGAAATTCCCTTCTCTGAAAGCGCAAAATACTTCGATATTTTACAAGACCAGAAATTGCACTTCAAACCCAACATTTTGCAAAGAGAAAATACGGCTGTGATAGCGCTATACGAGTATATCTGCCAAATAGGCAATAGGAAAACGCTGGGGTCTGGACCCTCGTATAGTTTATTGGCTGTATACGGCAGTAGTCAGACCGAAAATCTGAACAAAGTCTGGAAGGCCTACATCGTAGTACCTATTACGGGCTAATACAGATCAAAAAAATAAATAAATTCGTTGACGGGGATGCCTTCGTGTTCCGATGGAGCGGGATTCCCCAATCGTCCTACTGTTCATCCGTTGGTCTTGGCCAAAGCCAAAGAAATACACTGCCGAATTTGAAGAAAATCGGTTCAGATTTAGACATAGTTCCTATTTATATTTACCTCATTTCCGATCATTAGGAAATGCAACAGAAAGAATATTCTTAACTCAGGCACAAATACTGCTAAATTTGGGAACAATTGGTTCAGATTTAGATATAGCCCCTATAAATACGAGTACGTTTCTCCCGATTTGATATTAAAGCGCGTTACCAGTTGTACTTTACTTACGATCATCACAAAATTTGGCAAAGAAAAGTTTCTTATTTAAGGAACGAATCCTGCTAAATTGTAAGAAAATCGGTTTAGATGTTCCTGCTGATTAGTATTGCTTTACAATAGTATTTAGTATTTATGATCTATTGAAACTGTATTTTACGCCGATCTTTATATAAATTTGCAGTTACGTGTTTAGATTATGTTTACTTCCATCTATTTGTTCCTTCCGGCTCTTGATCTATGATATATAAACTGCGCATTTGGTTTCAGATCTAGTTTTATTATGATCAAAACCTTCAAGTCTTCCTAGGAATAAGCCTTCATGAGGCGGTGGAGCTAAGTACTTTCTTAACTGAAACTAAACCAAATATTCCAAATTATAATCGCAATGCGCCTTTACGCATTATCATACGCATACATATGGAGGTATTATATAGACGGCTTGCCCGACATTCTGTCGTTAATTACTGTTTATTTTAATTAACACTATTATTCCATTTATATAGACAAAAAATACTAATATTTTTATGATTACTTTATAATCGTAAAAATAAATAAATAAAGAAGGTACGATAAAAAGAAACATAATAAAAGTTCCGTTTATTGATATCATATTTGCACCAAATGAATAAATACATAAATAAAATACGACTGAAATCTATCCGCCCGTGATAGATACAATTCCTCGCCCACACTATCCGCCCGTGATAAACGACATAATTCCTCGCCCAATCTATCCGCCCGTGATAGATGATATAATTTCTCACACAATCTATCCGCCCGGGATAAATGACTCAATTCCTCTCCCAATCTATCAGCCCGTGATAGATGACATAACTTCTCGCCCAATCTATCCGCCCGTGATAGACGATATAACTCCACGCCCAATCTATCCGCCCGTGATAGATGATTTAATTCCTCGCCCAATCAAGCTTAGAATAAAGGATGTTGAAAAATCTGTCAAAGAACTAAAATTAAAGAAATCGCCCGGAGGAGATGGTATAACAGCGAAAATGATTAAAGAACTTCCCTTTTCAGCCTTGAAAATCGTGTTATTTTTATTCAATGCAATTCTCCATGTAGGTTACTTCCCCCTATCTTGGAAGAGGTCTGAAATCGTGATGATACCGAAACCAGGCAAAGATCCAACTCAAGTCAAATCCTATCGCCCTATAAGCTTACTATCGATACTTTCAAAAATGTTTGAGTCCACTCTCATGAAGAAAATCACACCTCATATAATTTCTCACAATATTATACCTGACCATCAATTTGGTTTTAGAAAAAGTCATAATACTATAGAACAGGTACACCGTATCGTAACCTGCATCAAAAGAGCTTTTGAGAATAAAGAATACTGTTCGGCGTTATTCATAGATATTTCCCAAGCATTTGAAAAAGTCTGGCACGAAGGACTTTTGTACAAAATATGCGACCTACTGCCAATCAACACGCATAAACTGTTCAGGAGTTATTTGACTAACCGGTCTTTTCAAGTTAAATCAAATGGCATTTTGCTAGCCCTAAGAAAATAAATGCCGGTGTCCCACAGGGGAGAATTCTCTACGTTATTTTTACGGCAGATATGCCCATAACCAACTTTACGCACACGTCTACTTTTGCGGATACGGCTTTCGTCAGTACTCACAAAAACCCTTCAGTTGCGTCCGATCAACTGCAGTCTCATGGTCGAATTCTAGAAGAATGGTTAAAAAAATGGAGAATAATGGTGAATGCCTCAAAGTGTACTCATGTTACTTTTACCCTGCGAAGGGATGCAAGTCCTCCAATTTCTATTTTCAATTCACAGATTCCCCAAAAGGACCATGTGAAATACCTTGGAATCCATTTAGATCGGCATTTGACGTGGTCGCGCCACATAGACTCTAAAGTAACTCAAATAAAACTCAAAACTAATCAACTTCAGTGGCTTATCAGCCAAAGATCTGTCCTAGATCCAGAGTATAAAGTTATTTTATACAAAACGGTATTGAAGCCAATTTGGACATATGGTATCCAGCTCTGGGGTACAGCGTGCGCTTCAAATGTATGCAAATTACAATGAAGACAATCGAATATTCTTCGTTTAATTACAGGTGCACCATGGTATATAAGAAACGCTAACATCCATAAGGATCTCAACATGCCAACAGTAAAAGAGGAAATTGAAAAATATTGCCGGTGTTACGTGGGTAAACTATTCAATCATCCAAACATCCTGGCTCGAGAACTACTAAATTTTGAAGGTCATAACCGCCTTAGAAGGAGAGATACGCTGGACATGATTTAAATTAAAACTAATCAAAATCAAAAACAAAAAAATGAAATGAAATTATGAATTCTTAAATTTGAAATGTTAACCTTTTAGTTAAGTAAAAAATCGTGTAAAGTCTCAATGGTTTATTCGCAATGGCAATAACCCAGAGAATAGTATTTTAGGTTAAGATTTGTCCACTTATTGTTATTTTCATTGTTAATAATGAAAGATTCAATAAAAAAATGTAATGAATTGGAAAAAAATGAATAAATGGCAATAAACGTTAATAGCCATGAATGCACTTAAAGACATTCTATACTGTGAATTTATCTATATGTATAAATATTGTACAACATGAGTGAGCTCGGGGCTGGAAAGGAAGTTGTCATACAAAAAAGGCCCTCGAATAATGGAAACCAATTGTGAGAACATACTTATTATTTTTAATTAATAATGAAAACACAAGTTCGTCCTTGAATTAAGTGTAGACAAACATCCATTCCATGGAAACATAATGCAGAAAATCCATTCAGAGTCGCTGTCGATTTTGGAATAAAAACACATATTTTATGAAATTTTTGTATAACATACATATTTAAACGGAAAACTGTTAATCCTCTGTTTCCATTTTATTATTTCAGCCTGAACTAATTGAAGCAGAACTGGAGGAGGTCTATTTACATTGTAGCAATAAAAAATAAACCGTAAGTTGGCATTAAGTATCCTATATATTTTATAATATTAATTTCTATAGAACTCTTCTCGGAACAAATAAGACAATTTCAGTCATGACAAGCGACTAAGTACACTGAAAGAAAAATTTTGCACCAAAATAATGTAAATGTGCCATCAATAGTTATTCATTGAATAATTCCTTCGATAGATGGATACCTTCTGCAATTTTATGATCGTCAAGTTATTAAAATGCACGACTACATCAAAATAATTAAATTTCTTAAATCAATATTTTTTGGAGGGACCTTCACTCCTCTTATTTTCAATAATTATATATTTTCGCTGTACAAATAAAAAATTATTCGCTGTACAATTAAATTTGTCCGAGCCGGGGTGTTTGCTCAAGACCTTCTGCTGGGAAGTCGAGCGCACACGCAACACACCACGAATGCTTCTTGCTTTCGAAGCTCGTTTTGCATATTATAATCCTACATCCAAACACACAGTTGTCAATACAACACACCACAAAGAAGCACACACTTATATGTATGTAGACCTCGGATTATATGCAACAGCATATTTTTATACCCTCACTTTAGTGTGACGAGGGTATATATCATTTGCTACGGAAAAAAGTGTAACACATCGAAGGAGTGACCTAAGACCCCAAGTATGTTCGGCGGAAATCCGTTTTGGGTCATTTTAAGTCGAATGAGCAATGTCCGTCCGTCAGTCTGTCTGTCTGCTGGCTGGTGCGCACGATAACTCTCGAAAGGAGTAACCGATTAACCTCAAATTTGGTACGTGGTAATATTTTTTTCTATCTCCGGCTAAGTTCGAAGATGAGCCATATTGGTCCACTCCTTCTGGTACCTCCCCCACAAGGGGTTAAAATGTTGTGAAATATTGATTCTTTAATAACTGCTATTATACGTATTCGAATCTTCTGAAATTACACACATAGCATTAGTTTGTTAGTCGCTATCAAGTCGAGGAAAATGGGGGAAATTGCCACGCCCCTTTTGGTACCTCCCGCACAAATGCACCATTTTGCACTAAAAGTTAAAAGCTTATAACATTAATACCAGTGTTTAGAAATACTTGAAATTTTGTACAGTGTAATGCTTTTATAGTGCCTACAGGTCAAGGAAAAATGGGCGTTATTGCCGCTCCCCTTTTGGTACCACCCACACAAATGCACCATTTTGCACCAAAAGTTAACAGCTTATAACATTAATACCAGTGTATAAAAATACTTGAAATTTTGTACAGCGTAATGTTTTTATAGTGCCTACAGTCCATTGATAAATGGGCGTTATTGTCACGCCCCTTTTGGTACCTCTCCCACAAAGGTACCATTTTGCACCAAAAGTTAACAGTTTATAACATTAATATCAGTGAATACAATTACTTGAAATTTTGTACAGTGTAATGCTTTTATAATGCCTATAGTCCAGTGAAAAATGAGCGTTATCACCCCGCCCCTTTTTGTACCTCCCACACAAAATGGCCAAATTATACCACAATTTAATATCTCAACAATTTAATATCTCAACCAGTCCATATAAACGGTTAAAATTCGGCACAGTGCAATGTATTTAAAGTATCTACTGTTTAGTGAAATATAGGTATATTTCTTAAACCCATTCTGGTACCTCCCACAAAAATTGACAGAATAATTTGTGTAATATTCAATATTACATTACTCACAAAGTGAGGGTATACCTTACTCGGTATACCCGACTGAAACTTTCTTACTTGTTTTGTTGCAATTTGATAGAAAAATTCTGATTGGACCAAAATTTGTTTCAAAGAAAAAGGAATCAGAAAACAGGTGCATATTTTAAATTTTTTGTGCATATTTGTGATATGCAAAATATCCAAAACATATGCAAAAAATATGCAAAATTTGTTTGCGATATATGAATTAAAAATGGGAAATTTTAGGAGGATATGTCAGTACTATTTAAAAAATGGATGACTTCAAAAATCATCCAAAACAATTTCCTAAATATATGGAAAGTATGAGGTAATTCCAAAGGAAACCGACCCACTCTGAATATTTATCAATTTACATTTGGATGAAATTTTGCTCGCGTATACTACAAGACAATACGGAATTATGACCAAATTCAAACGGTTTTGATTTTAGAGGGAGCCAATATAACTTTTGAACGGAATATCAGATTTGAATGATATCTATGAATGAAGTATATACCTGTTAATAAAATATTGTACCCATTGTACTATATTTTATTAAATCATGCAGGCATCAATATAATGGTCTGGGAATGCTTCTCGGTAACGTGGTTGGAACCCTCTATACAATAAACGGAATTATGTACAGGTTTATGTACTGCGGAGAATGCCATGTTTCCCTTTGCTGAGTGGAATGTTGCTCTATTATGGCAATTTCAACACGACAACCACCCGAATAATACCGCGAAATTATTCAAGGATTGAGTTAGAAAGGACGGGGTTAACGTTATGGAGTGGCCAGCTCAACCAGCTAAAAATTAGCTATTTCATTTTATTGCATATTCTTGGAACTCCATAGATACAAAGATAACAAGCAATCCTTCTGATACTTTGCATTTGTGATTCATATATCGCCAAAAAATTTACACATTTGCATATTTTTCATATTTTTTGCATATTTTTTGCATATATTTTGCTTACTTTTTTGAATATTTTTTAAATGCACTCAAATTATTTAAATTTGAGTAATGTAAATTTGGTTCAAATCGGAAGAAAATTGAAAGATATGCAAAAATCCGAGATCAGCTTAGCCTTTATAAATGGCTGAAAAACATTGCACTGTAAATGTTTACCGTGATCGGGTTTAAAATACAGCTTAAATAACACTTTGGTGCCAAATTGATGGGGTATAAAAAAGAGCTTCTATGACGCTTAGATACTAAATCGGAAGAAACATTTGTATCGGAATCGGAAGAAACATCTTTTCCAACAAGAGGTGTTATTTTGAATCAACCGGTATTACGGTAGCAGTCACCTTTGAAGCTTTTATTCTTTGACATTTGACAAGTAGAAACAACGCGATTACTAAAAATGGAACGATACACGATTCAACAACGCATTGAAATTATTACAATTATACAATTATTACAAAAATTGTGAAAATCTTGCAGTCACAGTTCGCAAAACTAAAGCATTTTTGGGTCGTCGAGAAGCACCTTGTCGGACCGCAATACAGAAATTGGTGGAAAAATTCGAGATGTTGGGACAAGTTAGTGATGTGAAGAATAAAACCCGTGCACGTCGCTCAAGAATAACAGAGAATATTGCTGCTGTAACCCAAAGTGTTGAAGAAAACCCAGGTTTGTCCATTCCTCGTCGTTCTTTGGAATTGAACATTCCTCAAACGTCATTACACCGTATTTTGCATAAAGACTTGGGTCTTAAGGCTTACAAAGCTCAGTCAACACAAGAACTCAAGCCGGCCGATCATCAACAACGTCGTGTCTTTGCTGATTGGGTCCTTGAAATGCATGAAAATGATACGGAATTCCATCGAAAAATCATCTTGACTCATTTGATGAAGCTCATTTCCACCTCGGTGGCTACGTCAACAAGCAAAATTGTCGCATCTGGGGCTCGGAAAACCCAAGATTTATTGTTGAGAAGCCTCTCCATCCTCAACGTGTGACTGTTTGGTGCGGTTTATGGTCCGGCGGGGTCATTGGACCTTACTTTTTCGAAAATGAGGTTGGATCAACAGTTACGGTGAATGGATTGCGCTATCGAGAGATGATTAATGATTTCTTTATGGTCGAAGTTGGATGGTATTGATCTGGACAACGTTTACTCTCAACAAGTAACGAAACCATTGCTCTGTTACTGGAAAAGTTTCCGGTCCGTGTTATCTCTCGAAGATGTTTCGGTCAGATATGCCCACTGAGAAAAAGTAATGCCATATCAACTTATATATTAAAACCAGTATGGAAAGAAAGAATGTCAGGCGGGGCCGACTTTATAATACCCTACACCTTCCTAACAATGCAAAAATGGGTATTGCGATAAGAATTTGGCGGTGTTCATACATGTAATAAGAAAACTCTCTCTCCCAAATTCCGCACTGATCTGATATAAAATACGGTTTCTACAGCGCTTACATGTCAAATCGGGTGAAATATATATATGGGGGCTATATCTAAATCTGAACCGATTTTCCCCGAATTTAGCAGAGTTCTTTCATGTAATAAGAGAGCTCTCTCTGCCAAATTTCATACTGATCTGATATAAAATACTGTTTCTACATAGCTTACATGTCAAATCGGGTGTAACATTTATATGGATCTATATTTAAATCTGAACCGATTTTGTCCTATTTCAATAGGGATGGTCCTTGGGATAAAAAAAAGCACTGTGCTAAATTTCATCACAATCGGACCAGTAAGTACGACCTGCACTTTGAGTACAACGATACATCTACAGACAGACGGACGTGGGTAAATCGACTCAGGAAGTGATTCCAAGTAGATCGGTATAATAAATTTAAATCCATCTCTTTTCTTTCTGGGAGTTACAAACAAATGCACACATAATAGCCTGGACCACAGTGTGGTGTTTGGTATAAAAATAGGTAATTTTTTCGGAGGGTTTCGGAGTTTTTTTAATTTATTCTGGGAATATAGGAATTGCCGAAAAACATATTGCCGTATTCGCGTCCACTTGTTAAAAGTGTTCAATCTCCTTATTCCCTTCACACTATTTGAAGATATTAATACCAATGAGAAACCCTGCCACTCCTCTTCAAAATAGTTGAAAAAATATGTTTGTCATTGTGGTAACAGGAGGTAAAAATATTGGAAACATTCTTAATAATTGAATATCCTGGAAAAGTATAAATTCAGTTCCTTAAATTTGTTGGTACTAAAGGGTCAAACTATTATTCGCATTAGCATTCGCTTTCGCTTTCACTATTCGCTTTCGCAAGAAATATATTTCAAAATTCGCTTTCGCTACAGTCACTTTCGTTACATCCCTAGTACACATTGCAAGAAAAAATTGAAATATATTACTTTTTAAATATTTATGGATATATAAAGCTCCCATATGCGTTTGAAAACATTTCTAGGTTAGGGGCTGGAAATAAATTAAAAATTAAATTTCAATTGCAGATATCTCGGTAACTATACGATATAACTCTAATGTTTTAAAAGTCTTTTGTAGACTTCTGTTAGTAGAACGCATACAAAAACCAGCAAGGAAAGGCTAAAGTCGGGCGGGGCCGACAATATAATACCCTACACCACTCTCGTAATATTGAATAACTCTGAAATATAAATTTTGTAATTCATGTATAAATTGTTTACATAAATTTACTTTTGGGACATTTTATACTTAAATAATACCCTGTACCACAGTGTGGTGTAGGATATAAAAACGATTGGATGTAAAATACAGCTTCTACAGGACTAAAGAGCCAAATCGGATGAAACATATATATGGGAGCTACAGCTAAATCTTAACCGATTTTCTTCAAATTCGGCAATGTTGGTTCATGGATCAAGAAACTCTACCATTCTGAATTTCAAAACGATTGGATTTAAATACAGAGCTATAGCTAAATCTTAACCGATTTTCTTCAAATTCGGTAGTGTTGGTTCATGGATCAAGAAACTCTACCATTCTAAATTTCAAAATGATTGGATGTAAAATACATCTTTTACAGGACTAAAGAGCAAAATCGGACGAAACATATATATGGAAGCTATAGCTAAATCTTAACCGATTTTCTTCAAATTCGGCAATGTTGGTTCATGGATCAAGAAACTCTACCATTCTAAATTTTAAAACGATTGGATGTAAAATACAGCTTCTTTAGGACTAAAGGGCCAAATCGGACGAAAGATATATATGGGAGCTATATCTAAATCTGAACCGATTTCAACCAATTTCAAAATGAATCTTAAGAGCTGCGAAATACTCTAAACTGCAAAATTTCAGAACGATCGGAGTGAAATTGCGACCTGTAGTCGACGAACAACTTTACAGACATGGTTAAATCGACTCAGCTAGTGATTCTGAGTCGATCGGTATACTTTAAGGTGGGTCTAACTGTGTTATTTTCAGGTGTTACAAATATCTGCCGTGAAACAAACTTATAATACCCTGTACCACAGTGTGGTGTAGGGTATAAACATTTTAATTATTTATTGTTGACCGTTATTATATTGTGAAACCAGTAAGGAAAGGCTAAAATCGGGCGGTGCCGACTATATAATACCCTACACCACTCTCGTAATATTGAATAACTCTGATATATAAATTTTGTAATTCATGTATAAATTGTTTACATAAATTTACTTTTGGGATATTTTATACTTAAATAATACCCTGTACCACAGTGTGGTGTAGGGTATAAAAACGATTGGATCTAAAGAGCCTAATCGGATGAAACATATATATGGGAGCTATAGCTAAATCTTTACCGATTTTCTTCAAATTCGGCAATGTTGGTTCATGAAACAAGAAACTCTACCATTCTAAATTTCAAAACGATTGGATGTAAAATATAGCTTCTATAGAACTAAAGGGCCATATCGGACGAAACATATATATGGGAGCTATAGCTAAATCTTAACCGATTTTCTTCAAATTCGATAGTGTTGGTTCATGGATCAAGAAACTCTACCATTCTAAATTTCAAAACGATTGGATGTAAAATACAGCTTCTTCAGGACTAAAGAGCAAAATCGGACGAAACATATATATGGGAGCTATAGCTAAATCTTAACCGATTTTCTTCAAATTCGGTAGTGTTGGTTCACGGATCAAGAAACTCTACCATTCTAAATTTCAAAATGATTGGATGTGAAATACAGCTTCTTCAGGACTAAAGAGCAAAATCGGACGAAACATATATATGGGAGCTATAGCTAAATCTTAACCGATTTTCTTCAAATTCGGCAATGTTGGTTCATGGATCAAGAAACTCTACCATTCTAAATTTCAAAACGATTGGATGTAAAATACAGCTTTTATAGGTCTAAGTGGCCAAATCGGACGAAACATATATATGGGAGCTATAGCTAAATCTTAACCGATTTTCTTCAAATTCGGTAGTGTTGGTTCATGGATCAAGAAACTCTACCATTCTAAATTTCAAAATGATTGGATGTAAAATACAGCTTCTACAGGACTAAAGAGCAAAATCGGACGAAACATATATATAGGAGCTATAGCTAAATCTTATCCGATTTTCTTCAAATTCGATAGTGTTGGTTCATGGATCAAGAAACTCTACCATTCTGAATTTCAAAACGATTGGATTTAAATACAGAGCTATAGCTAAATCTTAACCGATGTTCTTCAAATTCGGTAGTGTTGGTTCATGGATCAAGAAACTCTACCATTCTAAATTTCAAAATGATTGGATGTGAAATACAGCTTCTTCAGGACTAAAGAGCAAAATCGGACGAAACATATATATGGGAGCTATAGCTAAATCTTAACCGATTTTCTTCAAATTCGGCAATGTTGGTTCATGGATCAAGAAACTCTACCATTCTAAATTTCAAAACGATTGGATGTAAAATATAGCTTCTATAGAACTAAAGGGCCATATCGGACGAAACATATATATGGGAGCTATAGCTAAATCTTAACCGATTTTCTTCAAATTCGATAGTGTTGGTTCATGGATCAAGAAACTCTACCATTCTGAATTTCAAAACGATTGGATTTAAATACAGAGCTATAGCTAAATCTTAACCGAGTTTCTTCAAATTCGGTAGTGTTGGTTCATGGATCAAGAAACTCTACCATTCTAAATTTCAAAATGATTGGATGTGAAATACAGCTTCTTCAGGACTAAAGAGCAAAATCGGACGAAACATATATATGGGAGCTATAGCTAAATCTTAACCGATTTTCTTCAAATTCGGCAATGTTGGTTCATGGATCAAGAAACTCTACCATTCTAAATTTCAAAACGATTGGATGTAATATACAGCTTTTATAGGTCTAAGTGGCCAAATCGGACGAAACATATATATGGGAGCTATAGCTAAATCTTAACCGATTTTCTTCAAATTCGGCAATGTTGGTTCATGGATCAAGAAACTCTACCATTCTAAATTTCGAAACGATCGGATGTAAAATACAGCTTCTATAGGACTAAAGGGCCAAATCGGACGAAAGTTAAATCGACTCAGCTAGTGATTTTGAGTCGATCGGTATACTTTAAGGTGGGTCTAGCTGTGTTATTTTCAGGTGTTACAAACATCTGCCGTGAAACAACCTTATAATACCCTGTACCACAGTGTGGTGTAGGGTATAAATATTTTACCAGTCAGAAGAAGACGACGAACATAAACATTTTGTTCACCCGAGGTGGTCAAATTTGAGACCCTGTGGCTCCGCCCCCGCATACCTTACGATGCCCAAATTTAAAACGTACTTTTTCTAGTACCCCTTGTAAAAGCATGCCTAGTTTTGTCGTAATCTGTTGTCTGGTTAAGAAATTATAAAATAAGATTATATAAAAACAAGTAAGAAAGTTTCAGTCGGGTAAACCGACTAAGGTATACCCTCACTTTGTGAGTAATTTAATATGGAATATTAAACGAATTATTCTGTCAATTTGTATGGGAGGTACCAAAATTGTTTTTAACAAATACACCTATTTTTCGCTGATTAGTAGATTCTTTAAATACATTACACTTCGCCGAATTATAAACGTTATGAAATATTAAATTTTGGTATGATTTGGCCATTTTGTGTGGGAGGTACAAAAAGGGGCGTGGAAATAGCGTCCATTTTTCACAGTGCAAAAGACACTATAAAAGCATTACACTGTAAAAAATTTCAAGTATTTTTATACACTGGTATTAATGTTATAAGCTGTTATCTTTTGGTGCAAAATGGCACCTTTGTGTAAGAGGTACCAAAAGGGGCGTGAATATGACACCCATTTTTCACTGGACTGTAGGCACTATGAAAGCATTACACTGTACAAAATTTCAAGTATTTTTATGCACTTGTATTAATGTTATAAGCTGTTAACTTTTGGTGCAAAATGGTGCATTTGTGTGGGAGGTACCAAAAGGGGCGTAGCAACATGGCCCATTTTTCTCGAGTTGATAGCGACTAATAAACTAATGCTATGTGTGGAATTTCGGAAGATTCGAATAAGTAGTATAGCAGTTATTAAAGATTCAATATTTCACAACATTTTAACACTTTGTGGGGGAGGTACTAGAAGGAGTGGACCAATATGGCCCATCTTCGAACTTAGCCGGAGATAGAAAAAAATATTACCACGTACTAAATTTGAAGTCAATCGGTTACTCCTTTCGAGAGTTATCGTGCGCACCAGCCAGCAGACAGACAGACACACAGACAGACAGACAGATAGACAGACAGACGGACGGACATTGCTCATTCGTCTTAAAATGACCCAAAACGAATATCCGCCGAACATACTTAGGGTCTTAGATCACTCCTTCGATGTGTTACACTTTTTTTCGTAGCAAATGATATATACCCTCGTCACACTAAAGTGAGGGTATAATAAGATGCATGGAGCAAGGGTAACTCTTTGAACATACGAGTATGCTTGAGATAAGAAGTGTTTTCTTTTTCAAAATTTGTGAGCATAGTGGAACGGTTTGTTAGTTTTCAATGGCAAAAATTGGTAAATGTGATGTAGTGGGGCAAAAATGGTTAAATATGGTACAATGGGAGAAAGGGGCTTCGGAAAATAAACCCTTTTAAAAATTCGTACTTTAGAGGAACATTGGACCAAAAAGGGTTAACATTTCATATAGAGAGGAAAAATGATTAAATATGGTATAGAGGGGCAAAACGTATATATAATGCAAATACTTAAGCCTTTCCTTCGAGAGTTTAGTTTTATTTAAAATTAATTATAAAGACAAACGCTTTGGTTAACCATAAATAAATTATGGGATTATTGAAATGTTTTTCAACTTTACATATGAATACACATTTAATTAACCTTATCTCTCCACCTCCATCACAACTTATTTGGCATTTTATTTATCAACATTACTACGTTCATTTGCGGTTTCCCCCAAAGTGCTGCTTTATAATGGTTCTGCAATCAGTGGCAATGTTTTGGGCCATAAAACCACTTAACCTGTAATCTTTTTTGGTAACATTTGGGGGGAAGGAGGACAACAAACATTTATTTAATCACTTGCACACGTCAGAATTGCTACACAACGCATTTAGATAAGGTGAGAAAACAAATCACTTTATTTTTATCACAACTCATCATCGACAATACTCGAACCAACATTGTCATGTCATCGCAGAGATTGCGTTTTGCTAAAAGCTTTTCGAGTCTGTTTCGATAGGTATAGCCGAGATCTGTAAAAATTGTTGTAAGTAAATTTAAATAGCAGTAAAGTCTACCGCTTAATGAATTGCGACAAGTACTTTTGCGCTTCATCTGACAAATTGTGGTGGTTCTAATTTTTTTCCACGTAGGGTGACATCACAAGTTGAAAGCCGTAGAATTGCCTTCGAAATGGCAATGTGAAAAATGGGCTTTATTGCCACGACCTCTATTAAGTATTGGTATGATTTGGCCATTGTTACATTTATAGGACTTAAAACACATATTATTTCCTTCAGCGAACAAAATTCTCGATACCAGAGACGATATACAAATAATGTTTAAATGACATCTACCGAAGTGAGAACGAGTGGATATGACGATATAAATTATAAAACTATAAATTATACAGACCTAGTATCACCCTACTAAAGTCGGGATTGATATTAAAAAAACTCCGGGATTCGGGATCGGTAAATCCCAGGATTAACGGGATCAGGATTTAGGTTAGGTTAGGATAGGTTAAGGACGCGCGGCACACAACCATTATTGACGTGCACCACTTCAATTGGATACCATTTGCTCCATTGTGTTCATCCTGAGAAGATGAGTAAAGGAAGAGAGAGAGGTTGTAGAAGATGAAGTAGGTGATGAGTATAGATAAGAGAGAGAGGAGATATGACTTTTTAGGAGAGGTTTAGATGAGTTGATGTCAAACCATCCATCTCAAGCAACCTATGAAGCCCCTGATTCTATCAATATCGTGGGATGATAGAGATTCCAAATTATGTATCGTGTAATCACCTAGGTAGCGATGTCTTCGTCTTGATAGAGTAGGACATTTACAGAGAAAGTGTTCGATTATATACAGTTCTTTCTCATCGGCAGTAGTCGGCAGAATCACTCTGCCACCTGTTAAAGATTTAACATTACAGTGGCCAGTCAGCGTGCCTATCATTAAACGAATGCCTCTCTTTGTGAAGTTAAGAAGATCTTTGGTCGTAGATTTCGATAAGGCTGGCCATAGAGATTTAGTGATTTTACAGCCAGATCTGCTCGACCATTTCGGGTGTGTCAGTTCTGTAGAAACTCTCTATGTAACTGAAGAATTCGCATAAGCTGGGATATAGTGATGGTTCAACCCTTGCAGTGTCCATCGCTGATCGCGCGAGTACGTCAGCCTTCTCGTTCTCCGCGATATCGCAGTGTCTGGGGACCCAGTATAGTCTGATTATGTCTGCCAATTGATGTAGTTCCAAACGGCACTCGTTAACCACCTTTGACTTAATAGTTGTTGACTTCAGTGCCTTCAGAGCAGCCTGACTGTCAACAGTGGCTGTTTTGTGATCATCTTGCCCGAGATCAGACATACTTGGCTTGAGCCTCAATGGGAATGGCCGAGTGGACCCAATCCGCGTTACGCCACACACGAGCCTCTCGGAGTCTGAGAGCGCACTTTGTAGCACTGCACTTAACAAAAAGACCTACAGGTGTGCTCTTTCTCGCACCGGATATAAATAATGAAGCCGCTCTTTGTATGTACTTTCTCTAACTTTTTAAGCTGATACTCGTATTTAACTTCTGTCGCCTTCCACCATACCATAGGTAAGTATAGGATGCACTATAGCTGTATACATCCAGTGGATAGTACTTGGCTTGAGCCCCCAGCTCTTAACTATGCAGTTTCTGCACATGTATAGTGAGTTCAATCCCTTTTTGAATCTTTCCGTTGTGTTTCTTTTCCATCTCAACTTCCGGTCAAGTATGACACCAAGGTATTTAGCAGCAGAGGACAGAGTCAGCTCCACTCCGTCCAGAATAGGTTCGGTGAAATGTGGTATTTTATTCTGTCTAGTGAATAGTACTAGCTCGGTCTTCAGGGAGTTGATGAGCGCAGCCCATTTGCCGTTGCCTATCTAGATAGACTCCTAAGAGCACCCTGAATAAAATCGGTGATAGTAGAGAGAAATTTGCCTCCAACCATGATGATAATATCATCTGCGTAGGGGACAAATTTCACTCTTTCTTCCTCAAATGACCTGAGTATTCCATTTAGTTCCAAGAGCCACAGGAGAGGAGACAGTACCTCTCCTTGAGGAGTTCCTCTGGTTACTATTTTCCTAATGGAGCCCTCTGCAAGTGATGCGTTTATTATTCTGCTGTTTAGCATTGAATAAATCCACATAACCAGTAGAGGGGAAATGATCACATCCATTAAGGAATTATGTATCGATTCCAACTTCACATTATTGAAGGCTCCTTCTATGTCTAGGAAAGTAGCCAAAGTCTATTGGTTTTTTCCTAGACTACCCTCAATATAACCCACCACATCATAAAGAGCAATGTCAACAGAGCGACCCTTATTCTACGCATGTTTACTACTGCTAATTAATGATAAATGTTTCTGGATCGGCATCCCCAGTTATCATATAGCCGGCACCGACCGACTTCAGTCTTTCCTTACTGGTTTTACTTTACATTACTTTAAATCGTCCCTAAAGATCAACATTATAATACTACTTATATATACCCATGTAAAAGCCCCTAACTTGTAATGCCCTAGAGAACGCATTTTTGCATACGCATATGGAATTTGACATCTTGACGGGGTAGAGAATAAGTTTAAACAAACGATCAGACTTCATATTTTATTCTGTCGGCACAACTCCTTGTTTCAGGTTTCAGGTTTGGATATAACTCTCCTATGAAGGTCCCATGTGACGTTTTTAACTGAATTAAGAAATAGCTACTCTACATAACCTGCAACAATTCCCAGTAATAATGCTTTGATCTACGTAGGTATCCGTGCATTGCACAGTGTGTCATTTGAGCAAACTAGGTGGACAAAAGTATTTTTTTTAGGTTTTTGTATAGAAAAAGCATATTAAATTAATATTAACATTGGCATTAGTTAAAAAACTAAAAACATTAAAAAAATTTAAGTGAAAACACCACGTCATGGAGCATTTTTCTAGTTGGTGTAGCGTATTCTTCAACTTAGATTGACTTGTATAAAATTAAGTGGTTACACGTATTTTGTTGGTTGCAGAATATTTTACCACGTCTAAAGTATATATTAACGATGTATTAGCTTTTTCGCCGTACTGTGTTTCAATTCATAGATCAACCAAAGTTTTTAAGGTATTTCCAGGGTCATTCTTAGGTTAAATCAAATATTTTAAAATTGTGCAAATATGAGGAAAATATTTTTTGGTTTTTTTGTAGTATACGCACTATATTTAATAACCTGAAAGTTTGGACGAGGTGTTTTGAGGTGAAATTTTGTTATGTCCTTTTCTTTATAACGAATTGGATTTTAAAGGGAGTTCAAATACTCACAGTTTAAGATCAACAAAATAGCTCTAATTAAAATGATTCGAAGTAATGAAATGAACAACATTTATTAAAATAGAACTAATTTTTAAATTTCCAGTTTTTTTTTTTTCAACCGAGCTAAGAAAAATGTTCTCACACGTCACTGATCACAAACTAAAATTTATAGATTCCCACATTGCTTTTCTACCTACGACAATATCTCACTTTCATTTACCGTTTTCTTAATAACAGTAAGTTATTGTGTTTTTTATACCCTACACCACACTGTGGTACAGGGTATTATAACTTTGTGCATTTGTTTGTAACACCCAAAAGGAGAAGAAATAGACCCATCGTTTATTATACCGATCGACTTAGGATCACTTTCTGAGTCGATTTAGCTATGTCCGTCTGTCCGTCTGTCTGTCTGTCTGTCCGTCTGTCTGTCTGTCTGTCCGTCTGTCTGTCTGTCCGTCTGTCTGTCTGTGCATGTATTCTTGTAATCAAAGTACAGGTCGCAATTATGGTCCGATCTCGACGAAACTTTACACATATCTTTTTTTTGGCCCAAACACGATCCCAATTGAATTTGGTTAAAATCGGTTCAGATTTAGATATAGCCCCCATATATATGTTACCCCCGATTTGACATATAAGCGCTGTAAAAACTTTATTTTATATCCGATCAGTATGAAATTCGGCAGGAAAAGGTTTCTTATTACATGAATGAACTCTGTTAAATTTGGAGGAAATCGGATCAGATTTAGATATAGCCCCCATATATACATTACCCCCGATTTGACATATAAGCGCTGTAAAAATGTTATTTTATATCCGATCAGTGCGAAATTCGGCAAAGAGAGGTTTCTTATTACATGAAGGAATACTGCTAAATTCGGAGAAAATCGGTTCAGATTCAGATATAGCCCCCATATATATGTTACCCCCGATTTGACAAGTAAGCGCTGTAAAAACTGTATTTTATATCCGATCAGTGCAAAATGTGGCAGAAAGAGGTTTCTTATTACATGAAGGAATACTGCTAAATTCGGAGAAAATCGGTTCAGATTTAGATATAGCCCCCATATATACGTTACCCCCGATTTGACTTGTAAACGCTGTAAAAATGTTATTTTATATCCGATCAGTATGAAATTCGGCAGAAAGAGGTTTCTTATTATATGAATGAACACTGTTAAATTTGGAAGAAATCGGTTCAGATTTAGATATAGCCCCCATATATACGTTACCCCCGATTTGACATGTAGGCGCTGTAGAGACTGTATTTTATATCCGATCAGTACGAAATTCGACAGAAGGGGGTCTTTTTACATGAATGAGTATTCAGGGAAGATCGGTTCAGATTTATATTGATTGTTCCTCCTGATTTGGTATCAAACCGCTATAGAAGTTGTATTTTACTTCCGATCATTAAAATTTTCCAGAAAGATGTTTCTCAATTTAGGAATGAATATAGCTTAATTTAGCGATTATCGTTTCAGAATTAGATAATATGTTTCTACCCATTTACCAATTATTCCAAATTATTATGGCAATGACCCTTATCGCATTGTTAGGGAGGTGTAGGGTATTATATAGTCGGCCCCGCCCGACTTTCTGCCTTTCCTTACTGGTTTATAATTATTTCTGTAGTAGTGGACCTCTTTTTAATGACATATGTAAAGATTGTGATATTCAGTAAACATTTTTTTTTTACTTTTGACACACTGTCCATAGCTTGGAAAATAATTTTGGGGGTATTATGCATTTGCCCCCGCCCGACTTTAGTCTTTCCTTATTGGTTTTCTTTGTAAAAGCTTAAGGGAAGATATCGATACCTTCATTCCGATGTATGTTATGTCAACTATGCTCCGTCAACCCAATCAAAAGTTATGCCGTAAACAGTAGAGGTTATTCGATAACATTACAAAGGTATTCCATATAAATTTAAAATTTCCATTACATTTTGATCGCCTCTCCTGAAAACTATCAGTTTCGACTTAGCATGTTTTGGAATGGAATAGAATCGATATATAAACAAGCAATGCATTTAAAATGTTATTTTTGTTTCATTATTTTCGAATGTCACCTATCTTTTGAAGCCAACCTAATTCATTCAAGATAATTTGCATTTGTTTCATTTCACCACGATAACAATATTGAGTGTCATGTCATGTCGAAAATGCAAAATTCTGGAGAATGCTTTTATTATACATATATACATAGTGCTAACATATGGTGATTACAATGTCGTAATACCAAATAAAGAGTGAAATTCGAATGGAAATTGCCGTGACTTTGGGGATATGACGAGGGCTGCACACATATCGAATTGAATTTGATGTGACATTTTATATTGAATGCCAATTAAAAAAGCAATAAGAATTACTAGCACGTTATATACTGAAGTGGGGAAAACCCCGTCAAATTGATATGCAAATAGTACCAAATGTTTATCTCATTGTCATGTAAAAAATTATAAAAAAAAGAAAATGAATTGATTTGTATATTGGTTTGGTTCTTCCAATTGTATAATATTGTATGTATTAACATCTGTATATCCATCTCAATAGGAATATTCAGTAGGGTGCGATTTTCAATAAAAAACGATATTAATCATTTGTTGCAAATAGTTTAGACAACATTATGAAATGTTTATCTGTCGAACTTTATCCTTTTAAATGCTCTTATACTTAATACACCAAGAACGATTTTGGATCATTTTCTTAACCGGATAGACAGTTGCCCCTATTCTTAAGAATTACCGTTTTAAATGTCTACTACATTATTGGCCTATTCCTACGCCCTTGTTAAAATCTCTGTAATTATAGCATTCTCAATACGGTGATACAGGGTATTCTTAAAAGAGAAGGAATTTCCACTTTTTCTACCGATGGAAATTTAACTATTGTTCACAAAATTTATTAATATTTCCTAGTGTAATGTGGTATCCTAAACACGAAAACTATAAAAAATTGTATGGTAATTGTTATAAAAACAAGTAAAAAGTTCAGTCGGGTAAACCGACTTATGAATCCCCTCACCTTGAGTCCCAAAAAATATTAGCAAATTTATTATTTTTTTGTTTTAATTAATTTATTATCAATTTAAATTGCATTTAATAACTTTAAAGTATGTACTGCTATTAAAGTTAAAAGATGTTTACTTTTGATACAAAATGGTCCATTTGTGTGGGAGGTACCAAAATGTGCGTGCCAACTACGGCCACTTTTCTCTAGAGTCTAGGTACTATGAAAGCACTGTACGAAATTTCAAGTATTTGTATGTACTGGTATTAAAGTTAAAAGCTGTTAACTTTTGGTACAAAAAGGTCCATTTGTGTGGGAGGTACCAAAAGTGCGCGACAAAAAACCCATTTTCTCTGGACTCTGTGTGGGAGGTACCAAAAGCGGCGTGGAAACTTCGCCCATTTTTCTCGAGATAATAGTGACTAATAAACTAATACTATGTGTAGAATCTCAGAGGATTCAAATAAGCAGTATAGAAGTTATTAAATAGTCAAGTTTTGACTAAAGGTACTAGAAGCAGAGGACCAATATGGCCCATCTTCGAACTTAGTCGGAGATAGAAGAAAACATTACCACATACCAAATTTGAAGTCCATGGGTTACCAGCCAGCCGACAGACAGACGGACATTGCTCATTCGACTTAAAATTACCCAAAACGGATATCCGCCGAACAGACTTAGGGTCTTAGGTCACTCCTTCGATGTGTTACTCTTTTGGCTCGTAGCAAATGATATATACCCTCCTTTCTAAGGTGAGGGAATAAAGACGGATAAATATTTTTCAATGATATATTCATATAGCTGCCGCTGGCCTTGCAGTAGCCCTTTTTGTGTTGACCTAATTCTTCAACACATTCTCGACCGCAGCAATTTCGTTTTTCAAGAATGAATCGTCTCTAGATAGTTGGCGTAGCACTTTTCCTTAAAATCGCAGCTGGGAAGTGGCCGTAGTTCAAAAAGCAACCGTTAGTTGGGCCACACGGTATTAGGCCCATATTTTTTTAGTAAAAGCTTGCTAAAGACGGGATTTTTTGTAAATGATAGGACATTATGAGGGCTACACATGTTGAGCTTATTACGTTCACGTAGAAATAGAAGTTTAGTAATTGTCGTTAAAACAATAGAAAACTTTGTATTTTTTCAAAAACGTTTTTGATGTCACAAAAAAACATAAAATAAAAAAATATTTTTTTTACAAATTTCCTACCGAAGAAACAATTTTTATTTGAAAAAATCTGTGGATAAATGTGGAAAGTATAGCCCTTTTCATGTTTCTAAACGCATAATATTCTACACTCCTAAGAAAGATAGTCACATCTCCATTTTAGTGGTTTTGAAATATTTAGCTATTATGTTTTTTAACTTTCACGATCACTGACCTATCATTTATCGCTCTGTGTTATTAACATTTTCTCAAAAAATACGATTTTTCGTAATATCTTGTAAGGTATCGTCGAAACCGCAGTACGAAAAAAATGGTATATTCTTTAAAACTTCCCTGAACCAAATTGGATAATTGCTTCTCGAGTTATCCTAAAATAAGTGGCTCAACCAATCTATTTTAGCATTTGGCGGTTTGTCGCGAGAACTGGAGTCAATTCAAAGAACCCACCTTTTAGGGTGAGAACTGTATTATCGACAGAAAAATCCTGCGCGACAAAAAAATATTGACTAGTGTACATAGTTAATAATTCGTTTCAATTAATTTCTATAATCTTTCTGTGTATAATTTTTCTTTGTATTTGTTCATTCAAATTGTATGAAAACGTTATAAAGCAGTATAAAAAGCACTATAAATGCAAGGCCAGTTAAAATCAAACAAATATCAAAATAGTATTATTAGTAAGGAATTTGAAGAAGTACTCTGTAAAATAAATATAAACAGTGAAAAACAAGTAAGAAAGTTTCAGTCGGGTAAACCGACTAAGGTATACCCTCACTTTGTGAGTAATGTAATGAATATTACTCGAATTATTCTGTCAATTTGTGTGGGAGGTACCAGAAGGGGTTTATCAAATACTCTTTTTTTTTTTGCTGAACATTAGATACTTTAAATTCATTGCACTGTGCCGACTTATAAGCATTTATGTGCACTGGTATAAACGTTATGAGACATTAAATTGTGGTATGATTTGGGCATTTTGTGTGGGAGGTACAAAGAGGGGCGTGGCAATAACGCCCATTTTTCACAGGGCTATAGACACTATAAAAACATTACACTGTACAAAATTTCAAGTATTTTTATACACTGGTTTTAATGTTATAAGCTGTTAACTTTTGGTGCAAAAAGATACCTTTGTGTGGGAGGTACCAAAAGGGGCGTGACAACAACACCCATTTTTCCCTGGACTGTAGGCAATATAAAAGCATAATACTGTACAAAATGTCAAGTATTTTTATACACTGTTATTAATGTTATAAGCTGTTAACTTTTGGTGCAAAATGGTACCTTTGTGTGGGAGGTACCAAAAGGGAGATGGCGACTTCGCCCATTTTTCTCGAGTTGATAACGACTAATAAGCTAATACTATGTGTGGAATTTCAAAAGATTCGAATAAGTAGTATAGCAGTTATTAAAGAATCAATATTTCACAACATTTTAACCCTTTGTGGGGGAGGTACTAGAAGGAGTGGACCAATATGGCCCATCTTCGAACTTAGCCGGAGATAGAAAAAAATATTACCACATACCAAATTTGAGGTCAATCGGTTACTCCTTTCGAGAGTTATCGTGCGCACCAGCCAGCAGACACACAGACAGACAGACAGACAGACAGACAGACAGACGGATGGACATTGCTCATTCGACTTAAAATGACCCAAAACGGATTTCCTCCGAACATACTTGGGGTCTTAGGTCACTCCTTCGATGTGTTACACTTTTTTCCGTAGCAAATGATATATACCCTCGTCACACTAAAGTGAGGGTATAACAAGTAAAGACGGATTAAGTTCGGCCATGTCGAATCTTATATATTATCCACCATGGATCACAACCAAATTTCAGCCCAATTCGTTGACATTTTTTGTTTTTGTGGCGCTACGGAGTAAATAGCCCCCATACCTTTGTATGGGGCTACATCAAAACCTGGAACTATCACTACCGTTGATCGTGCGAAGGATTCCAGGTATAAATCAACCCCAGTCACCTGCCCGATTAGTTGGAATTTGTTGTCTCTGTGGTGTTAAGAAGTCAAATCGTAGAGATGCTATACATACACGGAGGAAAATCGTAATTTTTGATATGTTTGAAACGAAAGAAAATATACTTGGAAACGATTTTTTTAAATATTATATATTTGTTAACAAATAAATTTTATTTGAAAATCAAGAAATTTTGTTTGGAACGCATATATTAATATATTAGAACATAATTTATTTGCAAACTGAATTCCACAAATAAAATATGTGTTTACACACAAACATAGTTATTGTTTAAGAAGATTTCCAAATATGTTTTATTTAAAAAGATTTTTAAAGCATTACTGACTTATTCGAATTCTAGTTAGTTTTTCATAGTTTTCGTGTTAAACTTTATAGCTAAAAATGACCTTATTTATAAATATTCCTATTCATCACTTTTTGTCAATCCATCAATGTCGTTTATATTTACGAAAGATTGTTCGATTTAAGTTTTGATTAAATTTTACAAACATATAAAATTTATAAAAAAAATGCTCTTTGAAAATCTGAAAAACAGAAAACTTGTCTTTAAGTTAAGGCATTTAATACATTACCAAAATAAATAATTACAAATGAATCCTTGTTTCGGAAATACTAGTTCCAAATAAAAAATATTTGAATGGGAGCATATTTTTGTTTAGAACAATATCCTCACAAACATATAATATTTAGGTTAGGGTGGCAGCCGTATTTTTTTTACAAGCTCACATAGACCAGTTTAGGTCCCTAGTGTTACCACGGGCTGAAATGCCCCTCATCGAAACCAACCTGTTTGATATATAAATTTATCGATAGTACGAATATCAGTACTGGAAAGATCTGTTAGGCTGCCTAAAAAGGCCGACCCCAGTATGTCCAGTCGTCGTTTACTCAAAGCGGGATAGTCGCAAAGCAAGTGCACAATGCTCTCCACTTCTTCCTCATCTCCACAGCTTCGGCAGAAGTCATTGGAGTCAATACTCAATCTTTTGGCGTGTTCGCCGATCAAGCAGTGTCCCGTCAGAACCTGTACTAACGAAGACAATCGTTTCCTCTCTAGTGCGAGGAGATATTTTGACCTTCTCAGGTCATACCTTGGCCAGATTTGTGTAGCTACCCTGCAGGTGCCGATTTCTGTCCATCTTTCGTTGGACTGCCTGATTGCCTCTTGCCTAAGCCAAAGCTTGCACGTGGATAGTGGCGCACCAATGTATGCAAATTCTTCGAGAATTTGTAATGTCGTCCCTTTCCTAGCAAGTTCATCGGCTTTGCAGTTCCCCGGGATATCCCTATGCCCAGGCACCCATATGAGATGTATATTAAACTGCTCAGCCAATTCGTTAAGAGATCTGCGGCAGTCGAGGGCTGTTTGTGAATTTAGGGATGTTGCCTCCAGAGAATTGATGGCAGCCTGGCTGTCCGAGTAAATTACAACGCCAGTGTTGGTTACTATGTTGCGACTCAGCCACTTGGCGACTTCCCATATTGCCATTATTTCGGCTTGATAGACACTGCAGGTATCTGGTAGTCTGTGAGCTATATACAGACTAAGTTCTTCACAGTGTACTCCGAAGCCAACCTTTTCATCAAGCTTCGAACCATCCGTGTAAAAGTGGAGATGGTTTCTATTACCTGGTATTCTGCCGACCCATTCATCTCTGGCGGGAATCATAGTGATGTAATTTCTCTCGAAGGTGTACTCAGTTGGTATATAGTCCACTCGGTCGGTTACCATAGCACTACACTTTGATATCCTCATGTGACCATAGTTCTTGTACCTCCACATTGATAGGCAGTTTAATCTTATTGCCGCTTTGGTTGCAACTTCTCTCGCCACAATATTAATCGGCAGTATATGGAGTAGGGCTTGTAGAGACTCGGTCGCTGTAGTCCTTATGGCTCCGCTTATGCTCAGGCAGGCAGTTCTCTGAACCTTTGTTAGTAAGTTGGTAATGGTTAGTTTGTCAGTTGCCGTCCACCATACCACAATACCGTATAACAGTATTGGACGAACTACGATACGATGGACGATTTTAGGAGAGAGTCCCCACCGCGACCCTACAGCCTTTTTGCAGGAATATAAGGCGACGTTGGCCTTCCTTACACGTTCCAATACATTAAGTCTAAATAACAGTTTCCTATCTAGAATTATTCCTAAAAATTTTGCACTTTCAGAAAAGACTAGATCTGTTCCATTTATCCGAGGTGGATGGTCCACATGTGGGACATTATTCATCCTAGTAAAGAGAACCAATTCTGTCTTGTTGGGGTTAACGCCCAAACCGCTGTTTCTGGCCCATCTAGCCAACTTGTTCAGAGCCACCTGTAGGATGTCTCTGAGGACGTTTACGAATTTGCCACTCACTGCGATTGCCACGTCGTCCGCATATACCACGACCTTGCAGCCACAACGTTCTAGATCTAGCAGGATTTCATTCACCGCTAGGTTCCAAATTAGTGGAGACAGTACTCCTCCTTGCGGGGTCCCTCTGTTTACATACCTTGTTAGAGTTGTGGACCCTAGACATGCTGTTATGCGTCTTCTGGTGAGCAGACTTTGAATTAGTCTAATCAAACTAGTGTTAACTTTTAGATGTGAGAGTGCCGCAATTACCGCATCTGAGTGAATGTTGTTAAAAGCCCCTTCTATGTCAAGAAATGCCACCATGGTGAATTCCTTGAAATGCAGGGACGATTCGATAGTGCTCACAAGTTCGTGCAGGGCTGATTCTGTAGACTTGCCCTTATTGTAAGCATGTTGGTTCCCCGACAGGAGTTTTGTATCCAGGTTTTCCCTAATGAAATGATCTAAAAGTCTTTCCAGACCTTTCAATAGGAAGGAGGATAGGCTAATTGGTCTGAAGTCTTTTGGCCTAGTGTGTGATATCTTTCCCGCTTTAGGTATGAATACCACTTTGGTATCCCTCCACCGATTAGGGACGTATGAAAGCCTGATACAGCCTACATAAATTTTCTCCAGCCAGGGGATAATGTACTTTAACATTTTCTGCATTTCTGCTGGAGTGATGCCATCTGGTCCAAGTGACTTGAAGGGCTCAAAGCTGTTAATAGCCCAGCTTATTCTGGATCTCTCAGTCAAGAAGCTAGCGACGCTCGCAGTCCACTCGCACTCTTGTTGGTCCTGCTGATCCTCGGGTTCTGTTACAGAGTTGCCCGGGAAATGTGTGTCGAGCAGTACATTGAGCGACTGCTCGCTGTTTTTGGTCCAGTTATTTGCCTCATCCTGTAAATATCCCACTGTACAGGGTGAAGCAGATAATACCTACCTTCACTTCACCACAGAAGGTATACCAAGAGCGCCTTTGCGCCTTTCTAAGCTCCTTCTTATAGATCTTGAGTTGCTCTTTATAGGCATCCCAATCATTAGCGACCCCAGTAGATTTAGCCTTATTGAATAGCTTGTTGCTGGTCTTTTTCATAGCCGTTAGCTCAGAAGTCCACCATTGGGGTTTAGTTTTACCCTTGTACCTTATTTTCGGACAGGCTTCTTCAAGGGAACTATTGAATGATGTGGTGATATGATCGACCAGATTATCCAGACCGGCTTTGTCATTCGGTTCGTACAGAAGTTTAGAGTTGAGGACTTTCTTGAAATTCTTCTCATACAGGTGCCACTTTGTCTTCCTTACATTTCTGTGGACGGCAGGTTTAGGCGCTTTTTCCGCGAGTTTGAACTCAATATAATGGTGATCTGAGAATGAGTGGTCGTCCAGTATATTCCACCCAATAATTTTGTCTGACAGCCGGTCAGTAGCAAACGTTACGTCGAGTACTTCCTGTCTGTCTTTAATTGTAAAGGTCGGTTTATTACCTATGTTACAAATACTAAGGTTGGTAGTTAGAATAAAGTCAAGAAGCGAGTCACCCCTATTGTTTATATCCGTACTACCCCAGATAGTATGATGAGCGTTCGTGTCTGCGCCAATAATCAGCTCGATCTCGTCAGACGTTGCTTCTTCCACTACTTCCCTGAATAGAGCAGTCGGTACTACAGATTCATAAGGCAAGTAGCTGGAGACCACCCAATATATGGGATTACCGATCTCCAGGCTAGCAGCTGTTTGGTCTTTACCACTTAAATTAGTCAGGAGAAAGATACTTAGATCTTTCCTGGCCAAAATGCAGGTTCTTGGAGTGCCTTCACTGTTGGCCACAAGCAGTTTAAAGTTGGGTGTCCTAATACCGCACACCCTTCCTCCCACTACGTAGGGCTCCTGTATCAGGACGATGTCTACTGCTCCTGTGGACAGGCGCAGCAATAGAGCCGCTGAGGCTGCTTTAGCGTGATGGAGGTTAATCTGTAGAATTCTAACCATCATTGGTAGTTGACAGATTAACATCCACCCCGACATGGGTGTTATCGAACTCTTCGTCCGTATCGTCGAGAAGCATGTCCCCGCCAGATGCGTCAAAGAGTCCGGAGACTCCCCTCAGCCTCTCTGTGACCGAAGTAAAGCTTTTGTCCTCAGAGAAGGACGTTACAGATCTTCTGTTAGAGTTGGAGTCACCAGAAATAATAGGCGTGTGTACCTCCGCACTTCCAGGAAGTGCCACGGTGGACGACTTGTATATCTTCAAGACTATAGTCTCGAAGCCATATTGTAGGGTTGCACTCGCACCTTGTATATGGGAGGTGGATTCAGCGTTTAGGATAAGATTGACCTGCCGCTTTTTACCATCCGCCTCACCCACCTTGCTGATTCTCCAATTATTGGCCGGCAGACCAGGATTGGAATCTTTTATTATTTCTAAGATGTCAGCCGGGTTGGAGGGCTCTTCTGTAACCCAGGTGATGGCTCTAGGGTGACTAGGGATGTTGTTTTTTCGACAACATCCAACTGGGCACCCGGCCACACCTCACCCGCTCGACTCAGAGCAGCCTTATACAGGTCTACTGATCTGGCATCACCGAAATATAAGAGCTTTACTCTCCCCTGATGCCATCCTGCATTGTTGCAGATTGGTGGTTTGCCCGGCATTTATCTACGGACATCGAGGTAGTGAGCCATAATGGCTGATTGTACATGACTCCATTTGTCCTTGAGTATGGATCCATCCTCACTACTTCTGTCTATAACAGCCATCACTAGACTCTCCTTCGCCACTTCATTGAAGGGCTTGGTGAGTGTCCTGTTGATGGTGACATTAGGGCCTCTTGCCTTTTTCGAAGGCAGGGGTTCATCAGGTGATCTGATTCGTTTTACTTTATTAGCCGTTAACACAGCTGAATTTGTGGCTCTTTCAGCCGACTCATTGGCCTTAGAAGCATCTATGACGCCTTTAGCCCAGGTAAGTGACTCTTTTTGTTTTTCGGTAAGAGCCGAAACATCAACAGCCTCCAACTTCGTCAAAACTCTGAGCGCTACACGATGCTCATTGTGCTTCCGTTTTGACGATCGGACATGACGTTTACCCCTCACCGCACCACCTGTTGTGAGTACTTGGGGGAGATTTTCACCATTTTTGGTGTGGTCGGCTTTGGCCAAGACCAAAGGACGGACAGTCGGACGATTGGAGAACCGCGCTCCATCGGAACACGAAGGCATCCCCGTCAAGAGAATTTATTTTTATTTTGTCTGTATTAGACCGTAATAGGTACTATGATGTAGGCCTTACAGACTTTGTACAGATTTTTGCTATTGCGTAATAGGTACTGGTAACTATCCGCTATGTGATAAACACGTCCGTTCACTGCGAATGATCAGCAACGATGTACCCTAAACATATGTTTATTTCAAGCCGAATATGTTTGGGACAATATACTACAGAAGCGATTTTTTTTCAGCGTGTATATGGGGGCTATAACAAAAAATGGACCGAAGCTCGTTTTTTTTATTTACAAGAAAAAAAGTTATTTGCGCTTCGTTGTCAATTGGCGTTGCGTCGAAAGAAAGCGCATATCGTTGCCCACGTTTTTGGTACTATCTTTTTATCCCCTCACCTTAGGGAGGAGAGCCAACGGAGAGCTACGAGCCAAAAGTGTAGCACATCGAAGCAGTGACGTACGACCCTAAGTATTTTCGGCGGATATCCGTTATGGGTCATTATAAGTCGAATGAGCAATGTCAGTCCGTCTGTCTGTCTGTCTGCTGGCTGGTGCGCACGATAACTCTTTATAGGAGTAACCAATTGACTTCATATTTGGTATGTGGTAATATTTTCTTCTATCTCCGGCTTAGTTCGAAGATGGGCCATATTGGTCCACTCCTTCCAGTACCTCCCCCACAAAGGGTTAACATTTAGTTAAATATTGATTATTTTATAACTTCTATACTACTTATTTGAATCCTCTGAAATTCTGCACATAGTATTAGTTTATTAGTCACTGTTACCTCGAGAAAAATGGGCGTAGTTACCACACCACTTTTGGAACCTCTCACACAAATGGACAATTTTGAGCCAAAAGTTGATTGCTTATAACTTTATTACCAGTGCATACAAAGACTTGAAATTTTGTACAGTGTAATGCTTTAATAGTACCAACAACACAGTTAAAAATGGGCATTATCGTAACGCTCCTTTTGGTACCTCCCACGCAAATGGAACATTTTGTACCAAAAGTTACCGGCTTATAACTATAAAACCAGTGCATTCAAATACTTGAACAGTGTCATAGCACCTAGAGTCCAGAGAAAAATGGCCGAAGGTGGCACGCCCCTTTTGGTACCTCACACACAAATGGACATTTTTGTACCGAAAGTTAACAGATTTTACTTTAATACCAGTGCATATAAATACTTGAAGTTTCGTACAGTACTTGAAATTTCGTTACAATGTAAAAAAGTGGCCGTTATTGGCACTCCGCTTTTGGTTATGGGGGCTATAGCTAAATCTGAACCAATTTTTTTCAAAATTTTTTTCCATAAGAAAGATAAACAATTAAAAAAGCGTGTATTGTGTAGGTAATGGAAGTTAAGTTCCCTAGTTTTTTATTCGAATTTTATTCCTAAATATAAATGTGTACTTTAGTACGAGATCAGTAAAACTTTTTATAATAAAATACGTTACAATTATTTAATCGATTTTGACTTCATCTTTGTATATAGACATCAAAGCCAAATAAGATAGCCTTTCTCCTTCCATTCTGTTCCGGAGATAAGTTTTTACTCTTCTTAACGTCTAGAAACTTCGCTCAGCAGCTGCCGTTGTCACAGGTATTGTGGCCAGTATCTGCAAAAGGGTAAAAACGCTTGGGAACATGTCCTCATCACAAACTGAAATAGCATCTAATGCATTTGATGCCTTATCATTCTTCTGCTTCCAATAATCAATACATATACTTATTTCAGCTAAAACAAATTTTGCTGAATTTTTTAAATCGTTTTTGTAAAAAAGTGTGACTTCTTCGAAATCTTCCATTATTAGACTTACAACTCGTATCGGAACGATATTAAACAGACTTGTAATTATAGCTTCATGTTCGGAAAATCTATTATTTAAATGTGATATTACTTCGTCCAGATATGGTATGAACAATGTTGTCCTAAAATACGCCTTGGCATCTGAACCATGAATATTAGCCCTATACTTGTGAGTGCCTAATCTTCTAGGTAGTGCAACTTCTATTCCAAAACTTCTTGCGAGTTGTGTGGATTCTTCAAACAGTTTATCAAACTCCGCATGAATTTCTACGCATGTCACTTAATTTAGTCGTTGCCAATTTTATGATTTCTTAAGCCTTTATTATATCTAGGTTAATCGTTTGCAAATACCGTGATAAGTTCTGTATAATGGCCAAAATAAATATCACCACACCCAATATAAAATCAAATTTACATACACGGTTGTGCAAACTCATTCCATCACTGCAACCTACATGTTAAAAAGGTTGATAGATAAGAAATCATAAATGTAATTTTAACTTAATTTTCGCCATACCTGGTTATCATAAATTTAAAGCCAACCAATAATTACACCGGTCGACAAAAACAACATTTTTTCTTGGGTTTCTGTTTTAATGCATAGATTCTGATTGTAGACGTCAAAAACGTCAAAATCTCCAATCTTAGCTTTTAAAGTTTGTTTTTGTAAATTTTACATCGATAAGAAAGTTTTAAAGTTAAAACCTTACTAAATTAGCTATAACTTTTTAAATTATGCATCGATTTTCTTCGGAATGGGCTCGTTTAATTCATGACCGAACAGACTTTACGATAAAATCATAAAAATATAACATTTGTTAATTTTTAGATTGTTTTATGGGAGTTTTATTTTAAAAATATTAAAATTTTATCAAAAAATCTAATTTTTTGCAATATTTTGTAATACTCGTATATCGTCGAAACCGCTGAACGGATGGAAAATTGGATTATATGAAGTTGAAGGCTACTTAATATTTAATTCTTTAAAACTTTCCTCAACCAAATCGGATAAATGGTTCTCGAGTTATGCCACTATGTATATGTGGTTCAACCACTAATTTCTTTCCATATCACAGCTTATCGCGAGAATTTAAAGAGACGACCCTTTAAGCTAAGAAAAAAGAGAGGTTGAACCACATATTATGGCATAACTAGAGAACAATTCATCCGAATTGGTTCAGGTAAGCTTTAAAAATTTCCGAATTAAGTAGCCTTCAACTTCGCACAACACAATTTTCCATTCGTTCAGCGGTTTTGACGATATCTTACAAAGTATTGCAAAAAATCATATTTTTTGAGAAAATTTTAATAATTTTTAAATAAAAGCCTATGAGGCAAAACATGTAGAAAGGCATAATTGTCACATTTTTGTGATTTTATCGTAAACTCTGAAAGGTTATGAATAAATTGAGACCATTACGAAGAAAATCGATGCATAATTTAAAAAGTTTTAGCGAGGAAACCATGCACTTTTCTTATTTTTAGTTGTTACTAGCGGACCCGGCGAACTTCGCCTCGCCCCAATTTAACGCCTTCAGATAAACTCCAGAGTGATAATAAAACACAGATAGTTAAAATTTTAATGCGATTTGTTTAAAAGGAATCGAAATCTGTAGAGAGCGATGTGATAAACAACAAACAACGAAGACAGAAGACAGGCAACGTACAGATGACCGTGCGAAAAACAGGGAAATTCGAGATTAATTCCACAGACTTCCTACGATTTGTCTTGAGATTTATTGATTGTCATCGTAAAAGCCAATCGTACAGGGAACTGAATCCGCTTGAATTGAAATGAAAGATCAGTTGGAATAATCGGAATTCGTGGGATAAGGACTTCCTCTCCTTTGAATTTTCCCTTGATGATCGTCGCCTGAATCACATTGTCCATCAGTTTCATAATGGACAACCGCGAACTATGCACAATTTCGGATGATTCAGATTCCGCAACATGATTATGATCGATTCCACCTTCAGCTGTAAATTATGCGGCGGAGCTCCTGGCACATCAAGCGAGTTCGATTTTACTTTGAATAATAAAATTCATGCTATCGACGTCCTTATTCTTCGCTGCTAATATTGCCCGTTCACTAATCTAATCGAGATTTGGAAACACTTTGGTGATGAGTTCCTCGTTCGACGATGTGAACTCGCAAAAATTTGCCGGGAACAATATCAATGCAGTGGAAACATCAACAGTAATTTGGCCATTGCCAAGCGCCAACAGTTGTTTCGAGAATTCAAGAGCCGATGAGTCGTTCTGCAACGCGACTCTCATGTTCGTGGTCAATTTCAACTTCTTGACATGCCGCCACAAAGACCACGATTTCAGGCATGCATTAATTTCATCGGCAGTAGATTTCGGGATGACGGGAAGCGTTTGACGAAAATCTCCGGAGAGCAATATCATAGACTCACCAAATTGTCTCAAATCACGTCGTAAATCCTTCATCGTTCGGTCAAATGCCTCCAGAGCTCGTTTATGCGCCATCGTGCATTCATCCGAAATTATGACTTTGTGATGCCCGCAATCCAATAAGATAACCTTACCTCTTATACTCAAACTTATTATCTGAAAAAATGTTCGAATTGATAAATATCGCGTTGAATTTTAATTGATCGTAATGCTTGTACCGTTTGCCGATGTGATACGAGAAATCAGTGTAACAATACGCAAAACTCGAATGAATTGCAGAAACTTTTTTGTTTAATAGAAAATTAATAAAAAAAATTTGGATTGAAAAAAAGAACAGTAGATAGGAACAGTAGGAATCTCGCAAGAAATAGCTATTTTCGATTTTCCCAATTTTCCGACTTTTCCGGAGGGTTTTCCCCAAATTTTCTTTCGTAACAACCTTCTCCAGGCAAATACGAACAACTGAAAAAAAATTGAGCCAAATCGCTCCAGCCGTTCTGACGTGATGCCATTACACAGATGGACCGTTTCATTTTTATATATAGACTAGCTGAGCCCGGTGCGCTTCGCTGCCCATGTCAAAATTCGCGCTGTAGAAACTGTATTTTATATCCGATCAGTACGAAATTCGGCAGAAAGAGGTTTGTTATTACATGAAGGAATACTGCCAAATTCGGAGAAAATCGGTTCAGATTTAGATATAGTCCCCATATATATGTTACCCCCAATTTGACATGTAAGCGCTGTAGAGACTGTGTTTTATATCCGATCAGTACGAAATTCGACAGAAACAGGTTTCTATTTTACATGAATGATTATTCTAGGAAAATCGATTCAGATTTATATATAACCTCCATATATATGTTCCTCCAGATTTGGTTACAAAGCGCTATAGAAGTTGTACTTTACTTCCGATCATTACAAAGTTTTCCAGAAAGATTTTTCTCAATTTAGGAACGAATATTGCTTAATTTTGCGATTATCGGTTCAAAATACATTTACCAATTATTCCAAATTATTATCGCAATGACCCTTATCGCATTGTTAGGGAGGTGTAGGGTATTATATAGTCGGCCCCGCCCGACTTTCTGCCTTTCCTTACTGGTATTAGTAATAAATTCACTGAATGAAAAAATACCGAATTCAGTGGAAAGTCCAGAAAATAGAAATGTATACTTATAAAATTTCCAAATTCTTGTTTCATTGATATTGCATCACATTATCATATTGCGATTGTATTGGAGTGAGCAGCTGTAATTATCGCATACCGAGCATTTTTGTTCATGTATTTCCTATATAATACTTGCAAGATATATCAAAATATGGGCTGGGCCACGCCCACTGGTCCTATTCCGCCCATTTGAAAGCCAATCACGTAGACTGCTACCAGATACATATACGCAAAATTTCAACACTCTCGCTAACAAAATGAGCAAGATAATTCAATTTCAAAATTTGGCTTATATGGGCGGTGGCCCGCCCATTGGTCAGATCCCGCCAATTTTTGGACCAATCACGTGGACTGTCACCAGATACATATCTACAACATGACAGCACTCTAGATAAAAAATTGTGCAAGTTATATCAATTTCAAAATTTGGCTTATAAGGGCGGGGCCACGCCCATTGGTCCGATCCCGCCCATTTTCTGACCAATTACGTAGAATGCCACCAGATACATATACACAACATTGCAGCACTCCCGATAGCAAATTGTGCAAGATATAAAAATTTCAAAATTTGGTCATTGTGGGCGGGGCCACGCCTATTGGTCCGAACCCGCCCATTTTTGGACCAATCACGTAGATCGCCAACGGATATATATACACAAAATTCCAGGTCTCTCGCTAACAAATTGTGCAAGATATCACATTTTTTAAATTTGGCTTATATGGGCGGTGCCACGCCCATTGGTTCGATCCCGCCCGTTTTTGGATCAATCACGTAGACTGCCACCGTTTACATATACACAAAATTCCAGCACTCTCGCTAACAAATTGTGCAAAATATCTCAATTTCAAAATTTGGCTTATATGGGCGGGGCCACGCCCATTGGTCCGGTCCCGCCCATTTTTTCGCCAATTACGTAGAATGCCACCAGATACATATACGCAACATTGCAGCACTCCCGCTAGCAAATTGTGCAAGATATAAAAATTTTGTCCATGTGGGCGGGGCCACGCCCATTGGTCCGATCCCGCCCATTTTTGGACCAATCACTGCCACCAGACTGCCACCGTTTACATATACACAAAATTCCAGCACTCTCGTTAACAAATTGTGCAAAATATCTCAATTTCAAAATTTGGCTTATATGGGCGGGGCCACGCCCATTGGTCCGATTCCGCCCATTTTTGGAAAATTCACATAATCTGCCATTAAATGCATACAAACAAAATTTCAGCACTATACCTATAATAGGAGCAGAAATATCGGATTTTTAACCTGCGATTTGTATGGGAGGTACCACGCCCCTTTGTTGAATTAATTTTTTTTTCTATATAAACCATCTCGTGAAAATTTAGAATCGAATAAAAAAAAAATCATCCAAATCGCTCCAGCCGTTCTGACGTGATGCCATTACACAGATGGACCGTTTCATTTTTATATATATAGATTACTTTTACTGTTACCATTTTTTGCGCCTTTGTATTGTTTTTTTTGAGTGATTTTGAATAGGTTAGGTTAGGTTAGGTTGAAGAGAGGATACGTTTAAACGTCTCATGTCCATGGACATACACTTAAGCCAGTGGTTCGGCCTGTTGTGCGCTCATTTCTATCTCAACCGATATTCTTCAAATTAAGCAATGTTGGTCCAAGGATCAAGAAACTCAACCATGCTCAATTTCAGAACAATTTTATGTAAAATACAGATTGTATAGGGTTAAATTGTAAAATCGGACGAAACGTATATATGAGGGTTATATCTTAATCTGAGCAGATTTTCTTCAAATTTAATATGCTTCTTTCCAGGTACGAAAGACTCTTAACTGCAAAATTTCATCGAAATTGCGACATGTACTTAACGGACAACTTTAGATGCACAGACGGACGGACGGACAGACATGGTTAAATCGACTCAGCTAGTGATTCTGAGTCGATCGGTATACTTTTAGGTGGGTATAGCTGTACTATTTCTAGGTGTTACTAACATCTGCCATGAAACAAACTTATAATACCCTGTACCACAGTGTGGTACAACAAGGGTTATAACAGGTGCTTCTAAATTAAAGTTCTATAGTTCTGAATTCTGGCATGAAATGGACAAAGGCAACGAAATACGAAACGAAATTGGGTCTAACTGCAATGTTTTTAGGTGCTACAATCATCGGCGGCAAAACAAATTTATAATACCCTTACACAGAGTCGTGTAAGATATAAACATTAGTAGGAGTAATATTAAATCACGTTTATATGGCCGCCATATGAATGCCCTTTCGATTAGATTTCTTGACGTTTCAGACATTAAACGGTTTAACTAATAATAAGAGAAAAACAAATGATTTTTCCATTTCGTTTAAGTAATTTCTAAAACGTTATTATTTGCATTTGCCACAACTGTTATTATCTAAAGCAATAATTACCGAAAACCTAAATTAAATAAGAATATCAAATTTACGCTTCCTTTGTCCAGAAAAAAACCTCTATAATTTTCTTATGTTTATTAGCAAATAATCTCATAATAGAGATATAATTACATGTTCTTTTGTAGCTTCGATTAAAATCAACATCATGTATTTTCCTTTGTGCTAAAAACTGAAAAATTGCTTAAAGACCCAAGAAAGACATTTTAGATAACAAACATTGTGTACGATTATCTCATTCAGCAGATTTTCTTTCATTAATAAGAAACAATAGTTTGAGAAATGTAATTTTCAGAAGTAACAAAGGAAAATGCGCTTAGGGCCCACGGCGGTCAGTTGTCTAAATTTAATTCCGATGGAACAATTTAATTATTATACAATTTTGAATATGTCAAAGAATATGTAAATATCTTTGACAATATGTAAATATCTTTTATATCAATTAAAATTCATAAATATTACTCTGTTTTGTTTTCTTTGCACTTTAAAAATATACACATTTTTGCAAAAAAAATTTTTTTTGATATTAATCTTACATGTTTACTTTTTTTTTGTCTTCACATTTTACCATTAAAATACAAAAGAGATAAGTGCTCTTTAAACTTTTACAGGATAGATGAAATACATTGTAATTCGATAATATACAAAAAATCTCTAGAAGCATAAATACCTCGAACTCTTCGGAGCTGATGATAGGAAATACTCATATATGCCTTTAATTTAACTCAGTTGAAATGCTGAGACAGGAGAACAAAACCAGTAAGAAAGTTTAATGTAGGGCCGCACCGAGGTATTTTGGGTGCAAAAAAGGAATTTTTCGACAATTACCTTTCATAAATCAAATGATGCGTTCTATAGAGAAGCGTTTTAATAAGAAAAATAATTTATTTCGTAAACAATAATATTTTGTCATAGAAAAACTCTAGTGAAGACACCTAAATATTGTAAAGCAAAAACTAATGTAAAGTTGCAAGCAACTCAGTAGCTTATGCATGTAAAATATTTTCACTGCTAAAATTTAAATACCGTTACTTCTGAAATAAATTGCCTTCTTTTTAATTAAAAAAAATGTTTGGATATTTAGATATATACAGTTTAGTAGATATGAAAGAACTAAAATGGCTTTCTTAAATTCAATTTGCAGTTTTCCTTTGAATAAAAGGAAGTTGGCTCGCAACGAAGTTAAGGACGGAATGCTATTCTTTAAATTTACACAAAAAAATCTGTTGTCATTCAAAGTTCGCAAAAAAACTTAAAAATTTGTTGAAAGAGGATTATGAATTTTATAAGAATTATTGATTTGAATTGTATAGACAGGGGGCCGATTTCGATGAAACTCGGAATGCATATTTTTTATTCCAGGAAGGGTATGTACCAAATTTGAAGGCTTTTGCTTGGATAGGAAAAATTTTATGAGAAAAAATCGATATGGATTGTATGGGCGGTGAGCGTGGCCGATTTTGATGAAAATAGTTCGTTTCCTTAATTTATTCAATATAATGTTCGGTGCCTTCTACCTATGTCTGCAAACGGCTTTCTACACTTAAGAGTTATCTCATAAAGTTCCCAAGATATCTGACTTTGAAAATTTCATTATTAATTTTCTCTTTACCCTTTTCTAGTATTTTGTGAATATCGGAACAGAATAAGCTCCGATTTCCTTCACATCAACTTTTTATGAAGGAAATCCTCATGACGAAAAAAAAGTTATTCCGTATACTTAATAACACCAAAGTTATGACCATTTGTTAATTTTTCGTATTTTTTTTTGTGAAAAAATTATACGTATTATTTTGAAGCAATAGACCATGTTATTAAAAAAAAGCGTAAGTAATATACATATTTGTATTCATTTTAAATGGAACATCCTAAATAATGTTTTGGAAGAAAGAATGGGCTTTAAGTATAGTAGAGTACTATAGAGTATAAGATGTAACTCGCGAATAACTTTCGACTTCTTATGCCAAGACCTACAAACCTCAAAATATTTCATTGAAATATATTCATTTTTAAATATTTTATGCCATTATTACATTTCTTTTCCTTCCAAGCAAAATCTTGGTAAGTACCTGTCATTATTCCCTGCATTGCCAAATAATGACAACTCGTTATTCGCTGCATTACTTTCGGCTTATTAATAATGACTTACCAATAACAACAGAAATAAGTGATTTTTTGCTATCAAAATAATTTTGGCAATTTTTGATATAATGCAATTTTGGCTATATTGTACATATATTATTATTGTACAAGATTTATTTATTATACCCTCACTTTAGTGTGACGAGGGTATATATCATTTGCTACGAAAAAAAGTGTAACACATCGAAGGAGTGATCTAAGACCCTAAGTATGTTCGGCGGATATTCGTTTTGGGTCATTTTAAGTCGAACGAGCAATGTCCGTCCGTCTGTCTGTCTGTCTGTCTGTCTGTGTGTCTGTCTGTCTGCTGGCTGGTGCGCACGATAACTCTCGAAAGGAGTAACCGATTGACTTCAAATTTGGTACGTGGTAATATTTTTTTCTATCTCCAGCTAAGTTCGAAGATGGGCCATATTGGTCCACTCCTTCTAGTACCTCCCACACAAAGTGTTAAAATGTTGTGAAATATTGAATCTTTAATAACTGCTATACTACTTATTCGAATATTCTAAAATTCCACACATAGCATTAGTTTATTAGTCGCTATCAACTCGAGAAAAATGGGCCATGTTGCTACGCCCCTTTTGGTACCTCCCACACAAATGCACCATTTTGCACCAAAAGTTAACAGCTTATAACATTAATAACAGTGCATAAAAATACTTGAAATTTTGTACAGTGTAATGCTTTCATAGTGCCTACAGTCCAGTGAAAAATAGGAGTCATATTCACGCCCCTTTTGGTACCTCTTACACAAAGGTTCCATTTTGCACCAAAAGATAATAACTTATAACATTAATACCAGTGTATAAAAGCACTTGAAATTTTGTACAGTGTAATGCTTTTATAGTGTCTTTTGCACTGTGAAAAATGGGCGCTATTGCCACGCCCCTTTTTGTACCTCCCACACAAAGGTACCATTTTGCACAAAAACTTAAGAGCTCACAGCATGAATACCAATGCACGAAAATGCAACAACATTTTGCACAGTGTAACGCTTTTGAAGTCCCTATAGCCCTGTAAAAAATGGCCGTTATCACCACGCCCCTTTTTGTACCTCCCACACAAAATGGCCAAATCATACCAAATTTAATATCTCATAACGTTAATATACCAGTGCCAAAAACGCTTATAATTCGGCGCAGTGCAATGTATTTAAAGAATCTACTATTCAGAGAAAAATAGGTGTATTTGTTAAAAACATTCTGGTACCTCCCACACAAATTGACAGAATAATTCGTTTAATATTACATATTACATTACTCACAAAGTGAGGGTATACCTTAGTCGGTTTACCCGACTGAAACTTTCTTACTTGTTTTTCAACATGTTTTCAAATAATACGTGCAGATTTGAATGAAAATACCATAAATATTTACGTATATCGTATAATGTTAGGTTAGGTTAGGTTGAATAGAGGAGACGTTTAAAACGTCTCATGTCCATGGACATACACTTAAGCCAGTGGTTCGGCCTGTTGTGCGTTCCTTATTATAATGTTAGACCGTTGAAGAATTGTTCACATGGGGGTTTGGGTTCAGAAATTCGAAGCTGGCATGATGAAATTATTTGTTTCAAGAAAAATGCGCGACAACATGCAAAAAACACTTTAAATGACCATTTCTTCATGTCTACTACTTATTTTATGACTTATTGGTAATGCCTTATTCAAGTACTTAAAATCGTGAATATACATATAAGCACATATTTATGTGGTATGCCTATGCTACAAATATGTACTTATTATGCTACTTTATTGTATGCTTTTGGGAAGTACTTTCCTCCAATGACATCCCCATGTAATACATCCCCAATAAAATAATGAGAAAAGTGGCTAAATAATAAGTACTTACCATTATCGAACTTTACATACTCGTCGGATTATTTGGTAATGAGAAATTTAGCTGGGTTCATTCATTCAATCCAACCTACTGGCAAATGAAATTTTTCGTCATATGACGGCAACAATCGATAACTACTCTCTCGCTAATTTTACGCTCTTCTATTTTCTCGGCACATTCCACCACTGATGGTGGGAAAGAAGCAATAGCAACTCGGAAATATCAACTTACACACAAACACACACACTCGTAAAATATTTCTTTTGTCCACGCTTACTTTTGAATAATTGTAAGCGTGGGGGTAAGTGGTTATTTTCCAGCTGCTTGTATGTTTTAGTGGAAGCACTTTCCTCCAATGACATGTACATGTAAAAATAATTCGAAGGGAGGCCAAATAATAAGCAGTTACTAGTTTTGAAATTAGCTTACCCGTCAGGTTATTTTGTAATGGGAAATTTTGCTGGGATGAAAAAATAATCGATTAGATGAACCCACTGAGACAAAAGTAATACTAGAAATAAACTTTTATTTTCAAAAAATATGTCATTTTTGTATTTATCTCCGAAAAGGTATACAATTAAAGTGCACCATATTTATACCCGCCTTGAAGGAAATGTCGTGGCGTAGGTTTTCGAGAAAGGAATGGGACAAACATTCTTATTAGTGGTGTTGCAACGCTTCTCCGGATTACACCATTTTTACTAAAATTGGCCACATTTTCAACAATCGCAGAACTTGAATATGAAAACCTTTACTATTTTAATAAGAAGTAATGTGTTCTACGGTAAACTGCAAAAGTTTTAGTACATTCGATTTGGGGAAAAACTAAAAAAAAATTTTCGGGGGTTTTAAAATTTATTTTGGGATTTGTGGGATTTACCTTTACAAATATAATAATTTTGGAATAAGCCTCGATTTCTGGTGTAAGGATTTAAAATTTAAAAAAAAATAATTGAAATATTTTAATTTTAAAACATTTTATTCACAGTGGGAGAATTAAAACAATTTAATTAATTGGACCGATTGCGTCAAAACATGGCATGTTGTGAAAAGTGGTATTAGAGAACTTAAGTTTAACGGCCTGTTTCTGTATTTCTAAGGAAAGTCTCTGCGAACGAAAACCAGTCACTCACTATCGTCTGGAATTTGGTTTCTCTAAGGTTCGTTCTTTCGTTCGCCGGGCCTTACGTCAATGACGTTAGCCATTTACCAATTGGATAATAATGTAATTGCCATATCAAAAATTTCACAACTTCCGGTCTAAAAAAGCACACATATTTGTATGGTCGACCTTAGAAAATACACCTCTGTATCCTTTACATGAGCGGTGGCCAAAAATCAACCCTGGGTGAGTTAGCTGAGCTGATCCAACACTCTCATTTCTTTCTCTCTCTCTCTCTCTCTCTCTCACGTCTCTCTCATTGTGCACTGATGAATTTTTTCCATCTTAGCGAGCTGCCAATTTTGACTTGTTTATGCTTAAATATGTAAACATATGTATACAATTTTATTATTATTTAATTGTTTTTACCATAATTATGCTAATATATACTTGTTTTTGCTTTTAATAACGTTTTTTTGTCATTGTTCCTATCAGTCGACAAATAAAATAACGTGACTCGATCTGACATTTGTGTTCGCCCAGATGACAGCAAAGAGAGATAGAGAAACCAAAATTTACACTGAAATGATTACGTTTTCGTACGAGTTCATTATCGTGCGACTTGTCGTTGTGATGGTAGTTAGTGAAACCCAAATCAGCTGTTTGTCGTCTGGCAGGCGAAAGAAAGCAAAATTTTAAGTTACAGAAACAGGCTGTAAATTTGGCCGCTTTATGGTATACAGGACCGAGTTACAGGTCCTCAATTTTTACCGCTTTCTTTCGCATAAACTTTTCTGAATTGGCAACAAAATTTGATATGTGATGAAAAAAATCGCTCCGATAAGATTTAAGTTATGTTATGGCCATTGATTAATAAGACAAAAATTGTGGCCATTTGAAATTATATTTTAAAAAAAAATCAATATTTGTAATTTATTTGCGAAAAATAATATGTTGCATTTCAGAGTTATAAAAGAAGTTACTTAGGAAATTATAACATATTTTTTGTTTGTGGCAAAAAAAAAAACACCTATGTATATGGACTTATTTCAGAAAATGAATAACAATCCATAAAATATTTATAAACTAGCTGAGCCTGGTGCGCTTCGCTGCCCATGTCAAAATTCGCGCTGTAGAAACTGTATTTTATATCCGATCAGTACGAAATTCGGCAGAAAGAGGTTTGTTATTACATGAAGGAATACTGCCAAATTCGGAGAAAATCGGTTCAGATTTAGATATAGTCCCCATATATATGTTACCCCCGATTTGAAATTCAAGCGCTGTAGAAACTGTATTTTATATCCGATCAGTAAGAAATTCGGCAGAAACAGGTTTCTTATTACATGAAGGAATGCCGCAAAATTCGGAGAAAATCAGTTCAGATTTAGATATAGCCCCCATATATATATGTTACCCCCAATTTGACATGTAAGCGCTGTAGAGACTGTGTTTTATATCCGATCAGTACGAAATTCGACAGAAACAGGTTTCTATTTTACATGAATGAGTATTCTAGGAAAATCGATTCAGATTTATATATAACCTCCATATATATGTTCCTCCAGATTTGGTTACAAAGCGCTATAGAAGTTGTACTTTACTTCCGATCATTACAAAGTTCTCCAGAAAGATTTTTCTCAATTTAGGAACGAATATTGCTTAATTTTGCGATTATCGGTTCAAAATACATTTACCAATTATTCCAAATTATTATCGCAATGACCCTTATCGCATTGTTAGGGAGGTGTAGGGTATTATATAGTCGGCCCCGCCCGACTTTCTGCCTTTCCTTACTGGTATTAGTAATAAATTCACTGAATGAAAAAATACCGAATTCAGTGGAAAGTCCAGAAAATAGAAATGTATACTTATAAAATTTCCAAATTCTTGTTTCATTGATATTGCATCACATTATCATATTGCGATTGTATTGGAGTGAGCAGCTGTAATTATCGCATACCGAGCATTCTTGTATTTCCTATATATTCCTATATAATACTTGCAAGATATATCAAAATATGGGCTGGGCCACGCCCACTGGTCCTATTCCGCCCATTTGAAAGCCAATCACGTAGACTGCTACCAGATACATATACGCAAAATTTCAACACTCTCGCTAACAAAATGAGCAAGATAATTCAATTTCAAAATTTGGCTTATATGGGCGGTGGCCCGCCCATTGGTCAGATCCCGTCAATTTTTGGACCAATAACGTGGACTGTCACCAGATACATATCTACAACATGACAGCACTCTAGATAAAAAATTGTGCAAGTTATATCAATTTCAAAATTTGGCTTATAAGGGCGGGGCCACGCCCATTGGTCCGATCCCGCCCATTTTCTGACCAATTACGTAGAATGCCACCAGATACATATACACAACATTGCAGCACTCCCGATAGCAAATTGTGCAAGATAAAAAAATTTAAAAATTTGGTCATTGTGGGCGGGGCCACGCCTATTGGTCCGAACCCGCCCATTTTTGGACCAATCACGTAGATCGCCAACGGATATATATACACAAAATTCCAGGTCTCTCGCTAACAAATTGTGCAAGATATCACATTTTTTAAATTTGGCTTATATGGGCGGTGCCACGCCCATTGGTTCGATCCCGCCCATTTTTGGATCAATCACGTAGACTGCCACCGTTTACATATACACTACATTCCAGCACTCTCGCTAACAAATTGTGCAAACTATCTCAATTTCAAAATTTGGCTTATATGGGCGGGGCCACGCCCATTGGTCCGGTCCCGCCCATTTTTTCACCAATTACGTAGAATGCCACCAGATACATATACGCAACATTGCAGCACTCCCGCTAGCAAATTGTGCAAGATATCAAAATTTTGTCTATGTGGGCGGGGCCACGCCCATTGGTCCGATCCCGCCCATTTTTGGACCAATCACATAGACTGCCACCGTTTACATATACACAAAATTCCAGCACTCTCGCTAACAAATTGTGCAAAATATCTCAATTTCAAAATTTGGCTTATATGGGCGGGGCCACGCCCATTGGTCCGATTCCGCCCATTTTTGGAAAATTCACATAATCTGCCATTAAATGCATACAAACAAAATTTCAGCACTATACCTATAATAGGAGCAGAAATATCGGATTTTTAACCTGCGATTTGTATGGGAGGTACCACGCCCCTTTGTCCAATTAATTTTTTTTTTCTATATAAACCATCTCGTGAAAATTTAGAATCGAATAAAAAAAAAATCATCCAAATCGCTCCAGCCGTTCTGACGTGATGCCATTACACAGATGGACCGTTTCATTTTTATATATATAGATATTTATCAATAATTTCTTTGTGATTTGTACACCTTGGCAGCATAAATCGAGGCTAAATCTAACATTGTTATATTTGTAAGAGTAAATCCCACAATTCCCGATATAAATTCAAAAATCCCCAAATACGAAATTTGTAGTTTTCCCCCAAAATCTATTATACTAAAAGCCGGACTCAAAAGTTCTTTTGGAGTTTTTTGTGTAACACATTACTTCATATAAATATTGTAAAGGTTCTCCTTTACCACTGTTAATATCCTACCACTGTTAATATCCTATAAGTTTGTTTCATGGCAGATGTTTGTAACACCTAGAAATCCTACAGCTAGACCCACCTAAAAGTATACCGATCGACTCAGAATCTCTTTCGAAATGTTACTCCGATCGTGCTGAAATTTTCAAGTTAGGAGTCTTTCGAAAGAAGCCTATTGAAATTGGTTGAAATGTTGGTTGATATGTTTCGTCCGATTTGGCCTTTCAGCCCTATAGAAGCTGTATTGTTTTGAAATTTAGCACGGTAAAGTTTATTGATCTATTTACTGACATTGCAAAATATGAAGAAAATCAGATCAGATTTAGGTACAGCTCCTATATATATATATTTCGTCCGATTTGGCCCCTTAACCCTATAGAAACTGTAGTTTACATTAAGGATGTAACGAAACTGATTTTAGCGAAAGCGAATATTGCGAATATATTTCTTGCGAATTGTGAAATATGCATATTTGCGAAAGCTTTCAGGATATTCAAGTATTAAGAATGTTTTCCATATTTTCACCTCCTGTTACCACAAGGAGAAACATACTTTTTCAACTGTTTTGAAGAGAAGTGGTAGAGGTTTTCATTGGTATTAATATCTTCAAATTGTGTAAAGGGAATAAGGAGATTTAACACTTTTAACAAATGGAAGCGAATACTGAAATATATTTTTGGGAAAGCGAATAATCCAAAGATGGTTTTTGCGAAAGCGAATGTTAAACTGATGCGAAGATCCCTAGTTTACATCCATTCGTTTTGAAATTTACCATGGTAGAGTTTCTTGATCCATGGTCCAACATTACAGAATTTGAAAAATATCGGTTCAGATTTACCTTCCATATATGGGTAGTTCTTTCTCAAGTGTCACATGTCTTATTAGATCTTTTTGGAGTGGAGGCCACTTTGGTTTAGAGTTACATTATAATAACTGGAAATCTTCACCAAATTACAAAGATAAAACATTTGTATGTGTTTTCAACATTTGTCGATTTTTTTCTTCAAATATTTTTTCTTTGTAATTTGATGAAGATTTTCAGTTATTATAATGTAATTTTTTGAACCAAAGTTGTCCCCACTCCAAAATTTACACCATGGGTAGAGTATATTTGGACCATTTTTTATAAAAAATTTAAGGAAATATATAAGATCGAGTCTGAGATATCGCGATTTATATTTTTATTTCCGCGAATAGTGACCGAAATAAATTGTTTAAGATTAAATTAATATTTTTTATGAAAGCGCACGAAAAATGCTTTGCTTTGTAGCATTAAAAATTACTTCAAAAAACAATACAGACGAAAAAATCAATTGTTCTGAACTCTATATAGTTCATATTTAGTCACAGCTTCATATATATGTGTCGTCCGATTTGGCTGCAGGTGCAGATACTTACCAAATGTAAACTTTGTTATCTAATCTTACTCGAATTCTCGGCACCGCCTGAATTTAGGCTTTTCTTATTGGTTTTTAAACTATTTTTGAGAAATTTGGACCATATCGGTCAATGTTTTCTTGTAGGCTCCATATACATATCGATACCTCCATTCTAAAATATGCTAAGTCGACTTAGCATGTTTTTAGGTAAATTGCATTTTTGATTTCTAAATATTCCAAATTATTTTCAGTCAAAATTTGTTGTTTATCCGTCAACCCAATCAAAGATTATTCGCAAAACAGTAAAGGTCATTCGATTTGTATTATAAAGGAATTCCATACAAATTTAAAAAATACATCAAACTTTGATCGCCTCTCTTGAAAAACTACGTTTTTGCACTTAGCATAGTTTAGAAAGGAGGTATCGATATATGATTAATACAGAGTTAAATCGTTTTGCTCTAGAAATCGCATCACATAATCGGTCTAGGAGAAAATTTTAACTCAATTTATTGGTAAATATAATTCTCATAAAAATGCTTCACAGTAGTGGTGTAACGTATAAAAAAGCCCGATATTGAACTTCCTTACTGGTTTTTCTCCTGCCATATGTATTTCAACTGATTTAAGTTAGAGACATACACATATTACCCATCATGAGCTCTGAAGAGGACAACGTACTTATCCTTCTAGAGAATATTTGTACATATATTATCGAATTACAATGTATTTCATTACTAAAGTGAACTTATCACATTTTATTTTAAGGTAAGGTAAGTTAAAATATGTAAACAAAAAATAAATAAGTAAACACGTATAAGATGAATGCCAAACGATTTTTTTTTTTTGCAAAAATGTATATGACATTAAAGTGCAAAGAAAACAAAACATACATAGTTATATTTGTCAATTTAATTAATGACTGGAACATGAGTTATTTACATATCCTTTAACATTTCCAAAATTTTATAATAATTAAATGGTTACATAGAAACTTAATTTAGACAGCTAACCGCCGTGAGACCTAAACACAATTTCCTTTGTTGCTCCTGAAAATTGCATTTCTCAAACTATTGTTTCTTATTAATACAAGGAAATCTTCTGTCAGAAATTCGAGTACACAATGTTTGTTACCTAAAATTGTTCTTCTTGTGAAAGGTATTGTGTCTTTAGGCAATTTTTTAGTTTTTAGCACAAAGGAAAATGCATAAAGTTGATTTTAATCGACTACAAAGAACATGTAATTATGTCTGTATTATAAGATTATTTGCGAATATACATAAGTAACTTATGGATGTTATATGCTGGGCAAAGGAAGCGTAAATATGCTATTCATATTTAATTTTAGTTTTCTGTGTTGGCTAGTATATGTTACACAGTTTAAGAATGAAGGTTTGTAAAACAGTCTATTGTTTAAAACTTCAAGAGGTCAGGTCTATAGGAGCATTCCTGTGCCTGCCGTACAAACATGATTCAGTATTACATATGTTTGTAAAGGGTTTTCCAACAAGAGGTGTTATTTTGGTATTCAAAGAAAGATGCCATTTTTTGAGATAAGTGATCGGATGTTTATTTCATGATAAAGAGGAAGGTATGCCGTTAATAATGAAAAACAACATCAGCCAAATTGCCACCACGACCACGCTTACAGGGCCATATCCTTTTCATGAAATCGCAAAGTGGCTGCCCTATGTCCTCGATATCCTCATCCTCACGAATTCTATCTTTCACGTGGCCCCAAAGGAAGAAGTCGATAGGTGTCAAATCACAAGATCTCGGTGGCCAATTGTGATCACCTCTTCGTGAGATAACACGGTCCGGAAACTTTTCCCGTAACAGAGCAATGGTTTCGTTGCTTGTGTGGCACGTAGAGCCGTCTTGTTGAAAGTAAGCGTTGTCCAGATCAATACCATCCAACTCCGACCATAAAAAATCATTAATCATCTCTCGATAGTGCAATCCATTCACCGTAACTGTTGATCCAACCTCATTTTAGAAAAAGTAAAGTCCAATGAACCCGCCATTACATATATATACCCCCTTCTCTAAGGTGAGGGGATAAAGAAAGGAAATAAGATCGATTCTGAGATATCGGTATTTGTATTTTTGTGTTCGCGAATGGAGACCAAAATAAATTGTTTATTTTGTTTTGCGATTTGTATTTTTGTGTTCGCGAATAGAGACCAAAATAAATTGTTTAAGATCAAATTTGTATTTTTAGGAAAAGTTCACGAAAAGTGCACTTTCTCATGATTAGGGGCATTAAAATTAACATGACAAAACCATTGCACAGAAAAAAATGATCTGGACTTTGACTTCGCCTCAATTTTCATTTAATTTATTTTATATTGTGGATCAACACTCCGTCATACAAGGGCAACGTTATCGGAGAATTTGAGAAAGATCTAATTTTTGGTCTGTGGAACTTGAGGAAGAACTACCAATATATGAACATCGTTAGGTCGTTCCCCAAAAGTAAGCCCCAAAAATAAGAACTTCTGCATCATTCGTTTAGTAAAGTTGGCTCATTTAATAATTTAATAGCCATACGTATTTTTTTGCTCACGGTGGATTTTTAGCACTTTTTCTCGGTATACCCTACGGAAAATCTCTTTTCTGTCTGGAGCAATGTTGTATATATTGAATAGGAGAAAAAAATGCGAAACAAACCTAACCGAAAAAAGTGCATCCAGAGTACTTCCCACACAAAAGGTTTAAGATTTAGTGAAATATTGATTCTTTAATATATTCGTATATGCTCCTGAAAATTTGTATACACTGCTATTAAAGTTGTAATCTATTACATTTCAGTACAAAAAGGCGTGGAAACTTCCCCCATTTTTTGAGGTGTTAGCGAAGGAGTATAGCTAACACCTAAAAAAATGGGCGAAGTTTCCACGCCTTTTTGCACTAAAATGTAATAGATTACAACTTTAATAATAGTGTATACAAATAATCGAAATTTTGCACAGTCCATTAAAAAAGGCGTATTTGACATTTCCCTTTTGGTACCTCCCAGATAAATGGACTATTTTGCTCCAGTAGCTCATAACTTTAACAACAGTACGAGTACGAACATTAAAGTTATTAAATGCGATTTAATGTGATAATATTTTATTTAAAACAAAAATAAAACAAAATTTAGAAATACTTGTTGGGACTGAAGGTGAGGGGATTCTTAAGTCGGTTTAACCGACTGAACTTTCTTACTTGTTTATTAAGACTTCAAAATTAGCCACACTTTCGACAATCGCATATCTTGAATACGGAAACCTTTACTATTTTTATATGAAGTAATGTGTAACATAGTAAATTGCTAAAGTTTTAGTATAATAGATTGTGGGGAAAAGCTTAAAAAATCAATTTTCCGGGGTTTTAGGATTAATTTTAGGCATTGTGGGATTTACCTTTACGAAAATAACAATTTTTGAATTAGCCTGGTGCAAAGATTTACAATGTAAAAAATAATTTAAATATTTTAAATTTTATATATTTTAAAGAATTAAAAAAAATTAAATAATTAGGCCGCTTCTTAACCTGAAAACCGATTGCGTCAAAACTTGGCATGTTTGTCAAAAGTGTTATTAGAGAACTTAAGTTTTAAACTTTGCAGATTTTTCGAATTTCATTTTTAAATTTTCATTGATTTGGAGGTTTACCTTGCAATTTAAAATGACATACACAGCAATAACATTTGTTTTAAAGCATAAATTATTAATCTCTATTTATTACAAGTCATCATTTGTTGTCATACGATTTAAATTACAAAAGAATGACGAACATTTAACATTTCTAAAAAAATTAACTTTGAATTACTAGAAAACCTAGAACTTGGCTGACAACTAATGTGTCGTTTTATAAATTTTCTGATCACTAAAATGCAAATAAGTCTTTATTTGGGAAATAATAGCCAAAATAATATTATTTATATAATATTTGGATTGAAACAAAGATTTGAGCAACAACTTCCCAAACATATAATATTTTTATGTGCCAAATATTTATGTTTCCAGCAGAATATATTTGGGACAATATACTACAGATGGGTTGGAAGAATACCAGATAATAGAAACCATCTCCACTTTTACACGGATGGTTCGAAGCTTGATGAAAAGGTTGGCTTTGCAGTACACTGTGCAGAGCTTAGATTGGATATAGCTCACAGACTACCAGATACCTGCAGTGTCTATCAACCCGAAATAATGGCAAGTGGCTGAGTCGCAACATAGTAACCAACACTGGCGTTGTAATTTAGTCGGACAGCCAGGCTGCCATCAATTCTCTGGAGGCAACATCCCTAAATTCACAAACAGCCCTCGAGTGCCGCAGATCTCTTAACGAGATGGCTCAGCAGTTTAATATAAACCTCATATGGGTGCCTGGGCATAGGGATATCCCGGGAAACTGCAAAGCCGATGAACTTGCTAGGAAAGGGACGACATTACAAATTCTCGAAGAATTTGCATATATTGGTGCGCCACTACCCACGTGCAAGCTTTGGCTTAGGCTATCAGGCAGTCCAACGAAAGATGGACAGAAATCGGCACCTGCAGGGTAGATAGAGAAATCTGGCCAAGGTATGACCTGAGAAGATCAAAATATCTCATCGCACTAGAGAGGCAAAGATTGTCTACGTTAGTATCAGTTCTGACGGGACACTGCTTGATCGGCGAACACGCCAAAAGATTGGGTATTGACTCTAATGACTTCTGCAGAAGCTGTGGAGATGAGGAAGAAGTGGAGATCTTGAGCACTTGCTATGCGACTGCCCCGCTCTGAGTAAACGACGACTGGACATACTGGGGTCGGCTTTTCTAGGCAGCCTAACAGATCTTTCCAGTACCGATATTCGTACTATCGACAAATTTGTATATCAGACAGGTTGGTTTCGATGAGGGGCTTTCAGCCTGTGGTAACACTAGGGACTTAACTGGTCTATGTATGTGTATAAAAAATACGGCTGCCACCCCAACCTAAACCTAAACCTAACCTACTACAGAAGCGATTTTTTCAGCGTGTACTAAAGCCGGGCTCAAAAGGTCTTTTGCAGTTAACTGTGTAACACATTTCTTAATATAACAAATAAGAAAGTTCAGTCGGGTAGGTCGACTTACGAATCCGCTCACCTTCAGCCCCATAATAAACTCGTAAATTTATATATTTTTCTTTAATTAAATTATTATCAATTTTAATTGCATTTAATAACTTGAATGTATCCACTGGTATTAAAGTTAAAAGCAGTTAACTTTTGGAGAAAAATGATCGATTTGTGTGGGAGGTACCAAAAGGGGCGTACCAATAACGCCCATTTTTTTACCGGACTCTAGGTTCTATAAAAGCATTACACTGTACAAAATTTCAAGTATTTGTATGCACTGGCATTTAAGTTATAAGCTGTTAACTTTTTGTGCAGAATGGTCCATTCGTGTGGAAGGTACCACAAGGGGCGCGTCAATGAAGTCCATTTTTCACTGGACTATTGGTACTATAAATTAATTACATGGTACAGAATTTCAACTATTTGTATGCACTATTATTAAAATTATAAGCAGTAAACTTTTGGTACAAAATGGTACCTTTGTGCGAGACGTACCAAAAGGGGCAGGGCAATAACGTAATTTTTTAACTGGACTGTAGGTACTATAAGACAATTACACTGTACAAAATTTCAAGTATTTGTACAAAATATTATTAAAGTTATAAGCTGTTTACTTTTGATGCAAAATAGTCCATTTGTGTGGAAGGTACCAAAAGGGGCATTTAGACTCTAGGTACTATAAAAGCATTACACTGTACAAAATTTCAAGTTGTTGTATGCACTATTATTAATGTTATTACCCGTTAACTTTTTGTGCAGAATGGTCCATTTGTGTGGGAGGCACGAAATGGGGCATGACAACCTTACCCATTTTTCTCGAAGTGATAGCTGCTAATAAACTAATAGTAAGTGTGGAATTTAAGAAGATTGGATTAAGTAGTATAAAAGTTATAAAACAATCTATTTTTTACTAAATGTAAACCCTTTTCACTAAATGTAAAATCTTAGCCGGAGATGGAGAAAAATATTACCGCATACCAAATTTGAAGTCAATCGGTTACTCCTTTCGAGAGTTATCGTGGGCACCAGCCAGCAGACAGACAGACGGGCGGACGTCAAATGACTTAAAATTACTCAAAACTGATTTCCGCCGAACAAACTTTGGGTCTTAGGTCACACATTCGTTGTGTTATACTTTTGGCTCGTAGCAAATGATATATACCCTCCTCTCTAAGGTGAAGGGATAAAAATGGTAAAGGTTTTCCTTAACCACTTATAAAAGTTTGTTTCATGGCAGATGTTTGTAACACATACACGCTGAAAATAAATGCTTCTGTAGTATTTTGTCCCAAACATATTCTCCATCAAATATAGAAATGTTTAGGCTAGACTAGAAATAATTTGGGAAGATCTTGATCTAAACAAATTTCAGTTTCCGTCCTAATATTTGTATACCCTACACCACACTGTGGTACAGGGTATTATGACTTTGTGCATTTGTTTGTAACACCTAAAAGGAGAAGAGATAGACCCATTGTTTATTATACCGATCGACTCGGAATCACTTTCTGAGTCGATTTAGCCATGTCCGCCTGTCCGTCTGTCTGTCCATGTATTCTTGTAATCAAAGTGCAGGTCGTATTTATGGTCCGATTGTGATGAAATTTAGCATAGTGCTTTTTTTTTGGCCCAAGGACGATCCCTATTGAAATTGGTTAAAATCGGTTCAGATTTGGATATAGTCCCCATATATATGTTTCACCCGATTTGACATGTAAGCGCTGTAGAAACCACATTTTACATCCGACCTGTACGAAATTCGGCAGAGAAAGTTCTCTTATCACATGAAAAAACACTGCGCAATTCGGGGAAAATCGGTTCAGATTTAGATATAGCCCCCATATATATATGTTCCACCCGATTTAACATTTAAGCGCTGTAGAAATCGTGTTTTATATCCGATCACTACGAAATTTAACAGAGAGAGTTTTCTTATCACATGTATGAACACTGCCAAATTCGGGAAAAATCGGTTCAGATTTTAACATAGTCCCAATATATATGTTACACCCGATTTGACATGTAAGCGCTGTAGAAACCGTGTTTTATATCCGATCAGTACGAAAATCGGCAGAGAGAGTTTGCTTATTACATGTATGAACACTGCCAAATTCTTATCGCAATGCCCATTTTCGCGTTGGTAGGTAGGTGTAGGGTATTATATAGTCGGCCCCGCCCGACTTTCTGTCTTTCCTTACTGGTTTTATTTTGGATTTTTATTTACGAATCAAATATTTATTTGCATGTAGGTATGTATATAAGTATTCAGAAAATATATCAATACATTCACATTATTATATATCGATACGATAATTTATGTATTTCAGAGATTTAAAATGTTCCTAAAAATCCTTTTTGCTTGAGCGCCACAGTAGGTGAGTTGGTAGCGTGCTCGCCTATGAGTTTGGGGGTTGTGGGTTCGATTCCCACCAGAGACTCTGGCTCGCTGCAAAATCTAGCCACATGGTCTGTGTAACCCGGCTTTCCCTGGACCGTAAAATTAAAATATAAATTTACTTTGTACTGTAATTCATAAAAATAAATAAATAAATAAATCCTTTTTGCTTGTTGGGTTGACATGCTTGATGGTTGAAATAAATAGAAATAAAAATTAGTGCTTTAAAACAAAATTTATTGCTGCTTATGTAATTTTTAATTGTAGAGTACATATATATCGAAATCAGTGAAAACTTAAAAACGATATTCGAAAAATCTGCAACGTTTTAGAAACTTTCTTTAAACAAAATAAATTTAAAAAAATTTCTAAACAATAATTTCATTTCTATGTAAACACATATTTCATTTGAGAAAATTAGTTTGCAAATATATATCTATGTCATAGTTTAATACATGCAATCCAAATAAATTTTACTGATTTTCAAATAAAATTTATTTGTTTAGAAATACATAATATTTAAAAATTTCTGTTCCAAATACGTATAGAAAGAAACTATTCAAACGTATCAAAAAAGTAGATTTTGCCTCGTGTATAAATGATATAGATAGGGCCTCTTTAAACTATGCCGATCGACTCAGAATCACTAGCTGATTTGATTTTGCAATTTCACTCTGATCGTACCGAAATTTTGAATTTGGGAGTCTTTCGAACCTGGAAAGAAGCCTATTGAAATTGGTTGAAAAGGTGGTAGATATGTTTCGTACGATTTGGCCCTTCAGCCACACTGTGGTACAGGGTATTATAAGTTTGTTTCACGGCAGATGTTTGTAACACCTGAAAATAACACAGCTAGACCCACCTTAAAGTATACCGATCGACTCAGAATCACTAGCTGAGTCGATTTAAGCATGTCAGTTCAGATTTAGATATAGCTCCCATATATATATTTCGTCCGATTTGGCCCTTTAGTCCTATAGAAGCTGTATTTTACACCCAATCCTTTTTAAATTTAGAATGGTAGAGTTTCATGATCCATGAACCAACATTGCCGAATTTGAAGAAAATCTATTAGCTATAGCTCCCATATATATGTTTCGTCCGATTTGGCCCTTTAGTCCTATAGAAGCTGTATTTTACATCCAATCCTTTTGAAATTTAGAATGGTAGAGTTTCTTGATCCATGAACCAACACTGCCGAATTTGAAGAAAATCGGTTAAGATTTAGCTATAGCTCCCATATATATGTTTCTTCCGATTTGGCCCTTTAGTCCTATAAAAGCTGTATTTTACATCCAATCGTTTTGAAATTTAGAATGGTAGAGTTTCTTGATCCATGAACCAACATTGCCGAATTTGAAGAAAATCGATTAAGATTTAGCTATAGCTCCCATATATATGTTTCGTCCGATTTTGCTCTTTAGTCCTGAAGAAGCTGTATTTTACATCCAATCATTTTGAAATTTAGAATGGTAGAGTTTCTTGATCCATGAACCAACATTGCCGAATTTGAAGAAAATCGGTAAAGATTTAGCTATAGCTCCCATATATATGTTTCATCCGATTTGGCTCTTTAGATCCAATAGTTTTTATACCCTACACCACACTGTGGTACAGGGTCAGAGAATGAAGCCGAGGCAAAATTGGCGGCGGCGGCTGCCATGGAAAATTACAGATTGGCGGCGGCGGCTTGATGGCTTAGCCGACATAAAATTGACATACGGCGGCTCTGTGATAGTCATTTTTATACCCTACACCACACTGTGGTACAGGGTATTATGACTTTGTGCATTTGTTTGTAACACCCAAAAGGATAAGAGATATACCCATTGTTTATTATACCGATCGACTTGTAATCACTTTCTGAGTCGATTTAGCTATGTCCGTCTGTCTGTAGATGTATTCATGTAATCAAAGTACAGGTCGCAATTATTGTCCGATCCCTATTGAATTTGGTTAAAATCGGTTCTGATTTACATATAGCTCCCATATAAAATTTTTGAACCGATTTGTACAAAAATTGACAGAGAGTAGTCTTATGAGACATATAGAGACAATACAAAATTTGGGGAAAATCAGTTCAGATTTAGATATAGCCCCCATATAAAGGGTCCGCCATCTAACGTTTTTTTTCAACTAGTGCATATTTCGTGAATGGTAACACTTAGCTCATGTCTGATTTGACAGATAATTAGTTTTATCCTTCCGCTGAACGAATATGGTTGTGTATACGCTTGAACAACGCTGGGAGCGATCGACTTACAGAAGATGCCGATTTTGCCAAAAAAAAATCATCTTTTCAGATGAAGCTCATTTTGATCTTGGCGGGTATGTAAACAAGCTCAATTGTCGCATTTGGGGCACAGAAAACCCGCACGCATACATTGAAAGCCGATACACCCATCCAGAGGCATAATTGGGCAATTTTTCTTCGAAAATGAAGGAATTTTTGTTCACAAAAATTGAAGAGGAGGATATTGGCAACATTTGATTTCTCGAAGTTTTGCGCGATGTTTTCAAAAAAAAAAGTTATTTGTCGGACCCTTTATATGTTACCCCCGATTTTACATGTAAGCGCTGTAGAAACTGTATTTTATATCCGATCAGTAAAAAATTTGGCAGAAAGAGATTTTATCACATGAATTAACACCGCCAAATTTGAGGGAAATCGGTTCAAATTTAGATATGGCCCCCATATATATGTTACCCCCGATTTAACATGTAACCGCTGTAGAAACCGTATTTTATAACCGATCAGTACGAAATTCGGCAGAGAGAGTTTTCTTATTACATGTATAAACACTGCCAAATTCGGTGAAAATCGGTTCAGATTTAAACATAGTCCCAATATATATGTTACACCCGATTTGACAGGTAACCGCTGTAGAAACCGTATTTTATATCCGATCAGTAAGAAATTCAAAAGAGATTCTTATTATATGAATAAACACAGCCAAATTCTTATCGCAATGCCCATTTTCGTATTGTTAGGGAGGTGTAGGGTATTATATAGTCGGCCCCGCCCGACTTTCTGTCTTTCCTTTCCTTCCTTCTGTCTTTCCGACTTTCTTAAATAAAAAATTCAAGGATTCAGTTAAAATGCTTAGAAAATGTGGTATTTATGGCTGAAATACGTATATTTTGGAGCGGCCTCTATAGGGTGACTATAACAAAATATGAAATATGAATGTAAAATTTTTGTTGTGATTAATTTTTGTCAAAATAGAATACAAACTGCAATGTGTCAGCAAAATTGCTTTAAAAATGTATCTATGGCTCAAAAACCATAATTTGGAGCGACCTCTATAGGGGCTATATCAAAACATTGACAAATATGGCCTATTTGCAATCCCAAACAACCTGCAACTATAAGAAGAAGTTATACCAAATTTGATTAACCTAGCTCTATTATTACGGACTGTAGCGTAATTTCAACAGATAGACAGACGGACGGACATGGCTAAATCGTCTTATGGTGGCGTGTATAAAAATCATCGATTTCCATACAATGATAAGTCATAAAATTGACGCTAGGCGGCTCTATGATATACTCTATTTTCAAAGTATGCAAAGTTGAAACTGGTTGTTTTCAGGAGAGGCGAATCGTCGTTTAAGTGAAATTTTAAATTTGTGTAGAATTACCTTGTACCTTCATTGAATTGATGGATTTGACTCAAGACAATTTAGAATTTAGACATGCAATCTCCAGTATAACGTACCAAGTAGACTTAGCATTCTTTACAACGGAGGTATTAATTTATATGCAGTATTACAATTCTGTAATACTCCATTGCCTTTTTTTCCGAAAATATTTGTTTCTCTATGTGTAAGTAATCTAATAATAAATAAAAAATTTTATTATTTCCTTTAAAAAATAATTTTTATAATTATTCTTTAATTACTATCATTATTCTCATTTTTAATACATGTTAAGTTCCCTCTTGTGACAATAAACGAATCAAAACGAAAATCACTTTCCATATCATCCCCCAATAAACAACCAATTGCGTAGATTATTAAAATGTGTTTATGTATATACAGTATCCTTCTACTAAGGGGACGATATATCTGTTATATGGTTCTTTGCTTATCAAAAATTTAAATTGTATCTATCCATAAGTTTTTCTATGGAACGGCGGCTGTGTTTCAGCCGATTTTAGCCGCAAAGATCGGCGGCGGCTCGGCTCGGAGGCTTCATACTCTGTACAGGGTATTATTTAAGTATAAAATGTCCCAAAAGTAAATTTATGTAAACAATTTATACATGAATTACAAAATGTATATATCAGAGTTATTCAATATTACGAGAGTGGTGTAGGGTATTATATAGTCGGCCCCGCCCGACTTTAACCTTTCCTTACTGGTTTTAAACTATTTTTGAGAAATTTGGACCATGTCGGTCAATTTTTTGTTGTAGGCTAAATCGTTATGCTCTGGAAATCGCATCACATAAACAGTCTAGGAGAAAATTTTAACTCAATTTATTGGTAAGTATAATTCCCGTAGAAATGCTTCACAGAGTGGTGCAACGTATTATATAGTTTGCCTGGCCTGATTTGAAACTTCCTTGCTGGGTTTTATCCAGCCATAAGTATTTCAACTGATTTAAGTTAAAGACGTACATATATTACCGATAATAAGCTCTGAAGAGGTCAACGTATTTATCGAATTACGATGCATTTAAACTATCCTGTAAATGTTATAAACATAGGCATAAACTGTTTACAATTTTCAAAATCACTCAAAAAAAAACACGAAAAATATTTGGAAGGCCGTTAAAAAAACAATACAAAAGCGTAAAAAATGGTAATAGTAAATATAATAACAACTAAAAAGCAGTACGGAAAGGCTAAAGTCGGGCGGGGCCGACTATATAATACCCTACACCACTCTCGTAATATTGAATAACTATGATATATAAATTTTGTAATTCATGTATAAATTGTTTACATAAATTTACTTTTGGGACATTTTATACTTAAATAATACCCTGTACCACAGTGTGGTGTAGGGTATAAAAACGATTGGATCTATAGTGCCAAATCGGATGAAACATATATATGGGAGCTATAGCTAAATATTTACCGATTTTCTTCAAATTCGGTAAATATTTACCGAATTTGAAACTCTACCATTCTAAATTTCAAAACGATTGAATGTAAAATACAGCTTCTATAGAACTAAAGGGCCAAATCGGACGGAACATATATATGGGAGCTATAGCTAAATCTTAACCGATTTTCTTCAAATTCGGTAGTGTTGGTTCATGGATCAAGAAACTCTACCATTCTAAATTTCAAAATGATTGGATGTAAAATACAGCTTCTTCAGGACTAAAGAGCAAAATCGGACGAAACATATATATGGGAGCTATAGCTAAATCTTAACCGATTTTCTTCAAATTCGGCAATGTTGGTTCATGGATCAAGAAACTCTACCATTCTAAATGAAATTGCGACCTGTAGTCGACGAACAACTTAAATCGACTCAGCTAGTGATTCTGAGTCGATCTGTATACTTTAAGGTGGGTCTAGCTGTGTTATTTTCAGGTGTTACAAACATCTGCCGTGAAACAATCTTATAATACCATGTACCACAGTGTGGTGTAGGGTATAATAAGAAAAGTGCATGGTTTCCTCGCTAAAACCTTTTAAATTATGCATCGATTTTCTTCGGAATGGTCTCAATTTATTCATAACCTTTCAGAGTTTACGATAAAATCACAAAAGTATGACAATTATGCGTTTCTAGATGTTTTTATGAGGCTTTTACTTAAAAATTATTAAAATTTTCTCAAAAAATATGATTTTTTGCAATACTTTGTAAGATATCGTCGAAACCGCTGAACGGATGGAAAATTGTATTGTGCGAAGTTAAGGCTACTTAATTCTGAAGTTTGTAAAGCTTACCTGAACCAATTCGGATGAATGGATCTCTAGTTATGCCATAATATGTGGTTCAACCTCTCTTTTTTCTTAGCCTAAAGGGTTGTCTCTTTAAATTCTCGCGATAAGCTGTGATATGGAAAGAAATTAGTGGTTGAACCACATATAGTGGCATAACTCGAGAACCATTTATCCGATTTGGTTGAGGAAAGTTTTAAAGAATTAAGTGTTAAGTAGCCTTCAACTTCATATAATACCATTTAGCGTTTACCGTTCAGCGGTTTCGACGATATACGAGTATTACAAAATATAGCCAAAAAATGTGATTTTTTGATAAAATTTTAATATTTTTAAAATAAAACTCCCATAAGACAATCTAAAAATAACCAAATGTTATATTTTTATGATTTTATCGTAAAGTCTGTTCGGTCATGAATTAAACGAGCCCATTCCGAAGAAAATCGATGCATAATTTAAAAAGTTATAGCTAATTTAGTAAGGTTTTAACTTTAAAACTTTTTTATCGATGTAAAATTTACAAAAACAAACTTTAAAAGCTAACAGCCGTATTCAAAAAAACTTAAAACAGCTTTACAAACCTTTGTTAAGCAAAATTGGTTAAAACTGTATTCATAAACGATTATTAGCCTAAAACACCTTTTGTAAACCATTGTTAAATGCGTGAATTTTAATATTGGTTCGACCCTACTTTAAGCGTTTGTTAAAGTGACATTTGCTTTTTCTTCGAATGCTTTTGCCAAACATTTTTATGGAATTTTTTAATTAAAAGAAAAAATATTATGAAACTGATTTTGAACATATTTTCTAGAAATGGTTTAAGTTAAAATAAGAAAACAGGTATAAAATACGTAACTGTGCCTACTAGAACGTGTTTATTTCAAAACAGCTGCTCCTTATCCCGAAAATTTCGTTAGGATTTGATTGATTGTCACAGACGGACGGACATGGCTAAATCGACTCAGGGAATGATTCTGCGTCCATCGGTATATAAAATGCATTTTTGCATTCTTCTTTTCCCCCATATTGTAAATCAGTATAATAAATGCATTTTCGCATTCTTTTTTCCTATATTGTTTTATTAAAGACCATAAACTTATTTTGTTGCAAAACCACACACAAAAAATGCAAATTTTACAAAATTCACTAGTGATATGTAAGCAATCAACATGAGTTAAATATTATTCGTTATTCGAATACCTTTTTGTATGTAATAAAAAAATTATCTGAATTCGTCATTTATTTGATCTTTAGTTGTTGTTTTTTTATTTATTGGACAAGTGAGCATACTTTTTTGTTAATTAATACAATTGTTTTTAAAATAAACAATAAAATAAATTGTATATTCGACTACTCTTACAATTGATAATCGTATTAATGCGTCATTAAGAGAGAAAACGGTGTGTGAAAAAGATGGTGTTGCCAGCATAACATTGACGAAGTCATTAAAATGTATGACATTAAAGTGCAAAGAAAACAAATCAAAGTAATATTTATCAATTTAATTGATGACTCAAACCCAAGTTATTTACATATGCTTTAATATATCCAAAATTTTATAATAATTAAATGGTTTCATAAGAATTAAATTTAGACAACTAACCGCCATGAGTCCTAAACGCAAAAGCCTTTGTTACTCCTGAAAATTTTATTTCTCAAACTATTGTATGAATACAAGGAAATCTATTGACAGAAATACACAATGTTTGTTATCTATACATAATTTCCTTCTTGTGAAATGTATTGTGTCTTTAACCAATTGTAAGCACAATGGAAAATGCGTGAAGTTGATTTCAATCGACTACAAAAGAAGATGTAATTATGTCTGTATTATAAGATTAATTGCGAATATACGTAAGAAGATTATACATGTTATATTGTGGACAAAGGAAGCGTAAATATGCTACTCATATTTATTTTTAGTTTTTGTTAATTATTGCTTTAAATACCCATACCCACCACCCATTATTGCTGGCAAATAATGGGTGGTCCAACCATAATGCACGATGTTAATAGTAAATAAAACAAAAAAATTAATAATTACAAATTCTGCCATATGATAAAATTTATGTAAATAGCTTACGTCAAACCTGTCAATTAAATTAAAAAATAATATCCTTTATTTCTATATTTTTACTTTAAGGTCATAGATTTTAATTTATAGCTATTGGAAGTCATCATTTGCTTCGAGACTATAGTCTTGAAGATATACAAGCAGGATATAGCTCCCACTGCAGAAGGTGAGTCGTCCACCGTGGCACTTCCTGGAAGTGCGGAGGTACCCACGCCTATTATTTCTGGTGACTCCAACTCTAACAGAAGATCTGTAACGTCCTTCTCTGAGGACAAAAGCTCTACTTCGGACACAGAGAGGCTGAGGGGAGTCTCCGGACTCTTTGACGCATATGGCGGGGACATGCTTCTCGACGATACGGACGAAGAGTTCGATAACACCCTTGTCGGGGTGGATGTTAATCTGTCAATTACCAATGATGGTAAGAATTCTACAGATTAACCTCCACCACGCTAAAGCAGCCTCAGCGGCTCTATTGCTGCGCCTGTCCACAGGCGCAGTAGACATCGTCCTGATACAGGAGCCCTACGTAGTGGGAGGAAGGGTGTGCGGTATTAGGACACCCAACTTTAAACTACTTGTGGCCAACTGTGAAGGCAATCCAAGAACCTGCATTTTGGCCAGGAAAGATCTAATTATCTTTCTCCTGACTAATTTAAGTGGTAAAGACCAAACAGCTGCTAGCCTGGAGATCGGTAATCGCATATATTGGGTGGTCTCCAGCTACTTGCCTTATGAATCTGTAGTACCGACTGCTCTATTCAGGGAAGTAGTGGAAGAAGCAACGTCTGACGAGATCGAGCTGATTATTGGCGCAGACACGAACGCTCATCATACTATCTGGGGTAGTACGGATATAAACAATAGGGGTGATTCGTTTCTTGACTTTATTCTAACTACCAACCTTAGTATTTGTAACATAGGTAATAAACCGACCTTTACAATTAAAGACAGACAGGAGGTACTCGACGTAACGTTTGCTACTGACCGGCTGTCAGACAAAATTATTGGGTGGAATGTACTGGACGACCACTCATTCTCAGATCACCATTATATTGAGTTCAAACTCGCGGAAAAAGCGCCTAAACCTGCCGTCCACAGAAATGTAAGGAAGACAAAGTGGCACCTGTATGAGAAGAATTTCAAGAAAGTCCTCAACTCTAAACTTCTGTACGAACCGAATGACAAAGCCGGTCTGGATAATCTGGTCGATCATATCACCACATCATTCAATAGTTCCCTTGAAGAAGCCTGTCCGAAAACAAGGTACAAGGGTAAAACTAAACCCCAATGGTGGACTTCTGAGCTAACGGCTATGAAAAAGACCTGCAACAAGCTATTCAATAAGGCTAAATCTACTGGGGTCGCTAATGATTGGGATGCCTATAAAGAGCAACTCAAGATCTATAAGAAGGAGCTTAGAAAGGCGCAAAGGCGCTCTTGGTATACCTTCTGTTGTGAAGTGGAAAAGGTCTCCGACGCCGCTAGGCTGAGGAAGATATTATCTGATTCACCATGTACAGTGGGATATTTACAGGATGAGGCAAATAACTGGACCAAAAACAGCGAGCAGTCGCTCAATGTACTGCTCGACACACATTTCCCGCGGAACTCTGTAACAGAACCCGAGGATCAGCAGGACCAACAAGAGTGCCAGTGGACTGCGAGCGTCGCTAGCTTCTTGACTGAGAGATCCAGAATAAGCTGGGCTATTAACAGCTTTGAGCCCTTCAAGTCACCTGGACCAGATGGCATCACTCCAGCAGAAATGCAGAAAATGGTAAAGTACATTATCCCCTGGCTGGAGAAAATTTATGTAGGCTGTATCAGGCTTTCATACGTCCCGACTCGATGGAGGGATACCAAAGTGGTATTCATACCTAAAGCGGGAAAGATATCACACACTAGGCCAAAAGACTTCAGACCAATTAGCCTATCCTCCTTCCTATTGAAAGGTCTGGAAAGACTTTTAGATCATTTCATTAGGGAAAACCTGGATACAAAACTCCTGTCGGGGAACCAACATGCTTACAATAAGGGCAAGTCTACAGAATCAGCCCTGCACGAACTTGTGAGCACTATCGAATCGTCCCTGCATTTCAAGGAATTCACCATGGTGGCATTTCTTGACATAGAAGGGGCTTTTAACAACATTCACTCAGATGCGGTAATTGCGGCACTCTCACATCTAAAAGTTAACACTAGTTTGATTAGACTAATTCAAAGTCTGCGCACCAGAAGACGCATAACAGCATGTCTAGGGTCCACAACTCTAACAAGGTTTGTAAACAGAGGGACCCCACAAGGAGGAGTACTGTCTCCACTAATTTGGAACCTAGCGGTGAATGAAATCCTGCTAGATCTAGAACGTTGTGGCTGCAAGGTCGTGGCATATGCGGACAACGTGGCAATCGCAGTGAGTGGCAAATTCGTAAAAGTCTTCAGAGACATCCTACAGGTGGCTCTGAACAAGTTGGCTAGATGGGCCAGAAGCAGCGGTTTGGGCGTTAACCCCAACAAGACAGAATTGGTTCTCTTTACTAGGATGAATAATGTCCCACATGTGGACCCTCCACCTCGGATAAATGGAACAGATCTAGTCTTTTCTGAAAGTGTAAAATTTTTAGGAATAATTCTAGATAGGAAAATGTTATTTAGACTTAACGTATTGGAACGTGTAAGGAAGGCCAACGACGCCTTATATTCCTGCAAAAAGGCTGTAGGGTCGCGGTGGGGACTCTCTCCTAAAATCGTCCACTGGATATATATAGCAGTAGTTCGTCCAATACTGTTATACGGTATTGTGGTATGGTGGACGGCAACTGACAAACTAACCATTACCATTAATATTGTGGCGAGAGAAGTTGCAACCAAAGCGGCAATAAGATTATACTGCCTATCAATGTGGAGGTACAAGAACTATGGTCACATGAGGATATGCTACGGTAACCAACTGTGTACACCTTCGAGAGAAATTACATCACTATGATTCCCGCCAGAGATGAATGGGTCTGCAGAATACCAGGTAATAGAGACCATCTCCACTTTTACACGGATGGTTCGAAGCTTGATGAAAAGGTTGGCTTCGGAGTACACTGTGAAGAACTTAGTCTGGATATAGCTCACAGACTACCAGATACCTGCAGTGTCTATCAAGCCGAAATAATGGCAATATGGGAAGTCGCCAAGTGGCTGAGTCGCAACATAGTAACCAACACTGGCGTTGTAATTTACTCGGACAGCCAGGCTGCCATCAATTCTCTGGAGGCAACATCCCTAAATTCACAAACAGCCCTCGACTGCCGCAGATCTCTTAACGAGATGGCTGAGCAGTTTAATATACACCTCATATGGGTGCCTGGGCATAGGGATATCCCGGGGAACTGCAAAGCCGATGAACTTGCTAGGAAAGGGACGACATTACAAATTCTCGAAGAATTTGCATATATTGGTGCGCCACTATCCACGTGCAAGCTTTGGCTTAGGCAAGAGGCAATCAGGCAGTCCAACGAAAGATGGACAGAAATCGGCACCTGCATGGTAGCTACACAAATCTGGCCAAGGTATGACCTGAGAAGGTCAACATTATCTCCTCGCACTAGAGAGGAAACGATTGTCTACGTTAGTGCAGGTTCTGACGGGACACTGCTTGATCGGCGAACACGCCAAAAGATTGGGTATTGACTCCAATGACTTCTGCCGAAGCTGTGGAGATGAGGAAGAAGTGGAGAGCATTGAGCACTTGCTTTGCGACTGTCCCGCTTTGAGTAAACGACGACTGGACATACTGGGGTCGGCCTTTTTAGGCAGCCTAACAAATCTTTCCAGTACTGATATTCGTACTATCGATAAATTTATATATCAAACAGGTTGGTTTCGATGAGGGGCATTTCAGCCCGTGGTAACACTACACGGGGCAAAATCCCCTTTTTTGATATGTTTGAATCGAAAGAAAATATATTTGGAACACAAATTTTTAAATGTTTTATATTTCTGAGTAAATAAATTTTATTTGAAGATCAATAAAATTTACTTGGAACGCAGATATTAATATACTACAACAAAATATATTTGCAAACTAATTTTCTCAAATAAAATATGTATTTATATACCAATAAAATTATTGTTTAGGAATATCTTCAAATATATATAATTTAAGAAAGATTTTCAAAACTTTGGTTAAGTTTTCCAATTTCATTTTTAAGTTTTCCTTCGTTTCGAATTATTTCTCCCAGTCAAAAATACTATTCGCAGCATTGCATTCTGTTTCAAGGGACTCATTTTAAATTTCTGGGTATTTCATGTCAGCATTTTTTTCAATCCTTCGAGTAAATTAATGTTATCAAAAATTATACGATTTCAATTAAAATTTTCTAAAAAATTATCATTAAATTTCCGAAAAACACAATTAAGGTTCGATATTTTCGGAATACTTAAATTTAAATACGTTTTTGTTTCGGAATTAAAATCCCAAATAAAAGGTATTAGGGTGAAAACAAGGATTTATTTAGAACAACATCTTCGCAAATATATAATTTTTGTGTGTACCAAATATTATATATTTAGAGTATACCATAAACATATATATGCTTCAAGCCGAATATGTTTGGGACAATATACTACAGATGCGATTTTTTTTCAGCGTGTAGGGACCTAAACTGGTCTATGTGAGCTTGTAAAAAAATAAGGCTGCCACCCTAACCTAAACCTAACCTAAACCTAAGGTCTCGATATTCGAATATTTTGTAAATGCTAGAATGCAAATAAGTCTTTGTTTCGGAATTAATAGCCCAAATAAAAAATATTCAACGGGAACAAAGATTTGTTTAGAACATCATCCTCTCAAATATATAAGTTTTGTGTGTTCTAAATATTATACTCATATAACTCAAATGTTCCCTAATCATATACATGTTTCAAGCAGAATATGTTTGCGACAATTTCCTACAGAAGCGTTTTTTCAGCGTGGTACAAATCGGATGGAAGCTACATGTAAATCTAAATCGATTTTAACCAAATTCAATAGGGATCGTCCTTGGGTGCACTGTGCTAAATTTCATTACGGACCATAAATACGACCTGCACTTTGATTACAACCATACATCTACGGACAGACAGACGGACATAGCTAAATCGATTCCGAATGTGATTATAATTTGATCGCTATAATAAACAATTAGTATCCTTTCCGAATACATAACATTTGACCCACACAAATATTATATGTTTGGAAGTATGTTGTTCTAAACAAAATAATGGATTGACAAAAAGAGTGAATTGGAATATTTATAAATAAAAAAATCTTGCTGTAAAACAAAAGCTACTTCTGCTTATGACACTTTTAACTATAAAGTATAGCACGAAATCTAGGAAAAACTAACTAAAATTCGAAAAAGTCAGCGAAGTTTTGAAAATATTTTTTAAATAAAATATATTTGGAAAACTTCTTAAGCAATTACTCTGTTTGTATGTCAACACATAGTTTACAGTGGATCACAGTTCGCAAATAAATTATGTTGTAATATATGCTTTCCAAAAAAAAATTCTTCTTTTTCAAATAAATATTCAATAGAATTATAAATATCTATTTCTTTTAATTTTTATCGATTTTAATCGACTATAAGTATAGATGAAACATTTTGCGTTATTGTTTTCTTCTAATTGGGCATATTATGCTCATAGTACTTTTGTACACCACAGCAGAGCTGCCAGTTTAAGGGATTTATCCCCAATATGTGGATTTTTCTTCGCGAATGGGGATATATTTTTTGGTTTGGGGATCCGGGGATTTGGCGGGGATTGAAATTTTTTATAATTACATGTCTTTATTTATGATAAAATTTGTATTTTCTGTTAAATCTATTTTTTTTATAGAAAATGCGTCCGTAAAAATTGTGTCAAAAGTTCCTACAAAAAGTAGCTTGACTCGCAGTGTATTAGAGTACTTAAATAGACAACCTGTAGTAATTGCCAATACGTATTTCTATAAATAATTATAAATCTTAATTGAAACCAAATGCGGTTTATAAAAGGGAAAGAATTCTTCCGAGCCGACATTACGAACAATTTAAGCTAATTTTGGAGTAAAGTTTACTAGTGACAGGATTCTGCCGATTCAACTCGATTTTAAAGAACTGGAATTGCTGGTATTAACTCTTTGATGTACTTTAAAAAAATTGTGTGTGTTATCAATTCTTTAATCCATTGGCAGAAATGATCAAATTTTTAATACCAAAACCGTGTACAAAAAAATTAGATGATCAAATATATTTGACAACGTACAGTTTGTACAAACAATATGAATTTTAGTACAAAGTACATTGAATTGTAAAATACACCATTCACAAAAGTTAAAATATTTTCTGGGGATTTTTTTGGTGATAAGAAATCTGTTTTTGGGGATTTAGGGGATACAAAATACTAATTTGAGGATTCGGCACTAAAAAAACTGACAAGCCTGCACCACAGTCTACAGACGACATAAAATTAAACAACTGTGAATTTGTTGTTGTATGTGTAGGTATCATCATTATACCCTCACTTTAGTGATACGAGGGTATACATATATTACACTGTACAACAATTTCAAATTTTTTTCAAAATAACAGGGTTCTGTCAGTGGATTCTGGTAGAGGAGACCAAAAAAATATATACGTGTATCGGCGTTTTGAAAGATCACATCGGAATTTTATTTTAGGGGGGTTAAAGTTTTCCCCCCTTTGCTTGTTCGTGCAGAATATCGGTATATAAAACTATGTGTTCTGTTCATCTGAGGTGTAGGGTATCTTCAGCAGCTTTGTAGCAAATGTTAAGGCCTATATTTTTGTGGAATATATTAACCCTCTAGCTTCCCCCTATAACGGTGATTTTTGCCTATATTTTAACAAATCGTAAAAAACTCCCCTAATAATGGGTGGAGCTGGGTTGAAATATTCTACAAAAATGTCGGCCATAAAATTTTACTGTCAGAACACACCAAAGCCCAAAACTTAACACAAACTCCAAAAAAACGCCCAAATTTAAGATAGCCTGTTAAGGTTAATTTGTTATTCCTCGCATATGTAGGTTCTCCCAGCTCTGAAGAGAAGGTTGTTATTCAACAACTACCAAGAGTACTTTTGTTCTTCTTCATTATTTCTGTCATTATATTTTTGTCACTCAAAATTACCATAACGGAACTTTTGAGTTGCACGTTACTTATGAACGTTAACGTTTTTCATCGTGGGTCAACCAGTTAATCTTTTTATTTTCTTACAATAGTCTACAAGGGAATTTGTAAGAATAATAATGACTGACTGTTTGGGAAAACTTGACTGGTTTTGCTACGTCTGTGGCAAGCATACCCTTATGGAACATAGGGTTTCATTTTTTACGAGCAAAGTGGAGGATATATATTAAGTTTATTTTGAACTGGAAGTTTTTCCAGATGAGCCATGGGTGCCAAAACATATATGCCGAAATTGCTATATCGGTTTGATGCTGTGTTCTAAAGGTAATACAAGTTTGGATTTATATTTGATTATACATATATATTTATATTTTGATTTTCAGTTTTCAACTGAAACTGATGAGCATGGCGAACGGTTCCATCAGATATGTCTTCCGATTGAAAAACGCTATAAAGGCAAGAGCATTTTGTCACTTATAGCAGATTTATGTTGGACATTGTTTGATAATGGCGTCGAATTGCCAAGAGTGAATTAAAAATAAATGAACTTATGTATTTAATAAGTATTTCTCCTTGTATATGCGTTATTAATAGATTTTTTGTTTATAGTCCTGATATATAATTTAATATAAAATAAATATTATTTAATTGTAAAATAAAATCATTATTTTTTTTGCATCTCTCACATCAACCCCGATAAATCCAATTTTTAAAGACCTTTTTGGTACTAACACTATATAATATCTAAATTAACCCTTAACAGGAAATCTTGAATTTGACCGGCTTTTTGGTGTTTGTGTTAAGTTTTGGGCTTTGGTGTGTTCTGACATAAATAGTAAAATTTTATGGCCATCATTTTTGTAGAACATTTCAACCCCGCCCAACCCATTTTAGAGGAGTTGTTTACGATTTGTTAAAATATAGGCAAAAATCACCGTTATGTGGGGAAGCTAGAGTGTTAAAATATTCCACAAAAATATAGGCCTTAACATTTGCTACAAAGTTGCTGAAGATACCCTACACCTCAGATGAACAGAACACATAGTTTTATATACCGATATTCTGCACGAACTAGCAAAGGGGGGAAACTTTAACCCCCCCCTAAAATAAAATTCCGATGTGATCTTTCAAAACGCCGATATACGTATATATTTTTTTGGTCTCCTCTACCATAATCCATTGACAGAACCCTGTTATTTTTTTTTGTGTTGTACTGTGTTATTTGCTACGGCAAAAAGTGTAACACATCAAAGGAGTGACCTAAGACCCTAAGTATGTTCGGTGGATATCCGTTTTGGGTCATTTTAAGACGAATGAGCAATGTCCGCCCGTCTGTCTGTCTGCTGGCTGGTGCGCACGATAACTCTCGAAAGGAGTAACCGATTGACTTCATATTTGGTATGTGGTAATATTTTTTCTATCTCCGACTAAGTTCGAAGATGGGCCATATTGGTCCACTCCTGCTAGTACCCCCCCCCCACAAAGGTTGAATATTTAGTGAATTATTGATTATTTAATAACTTCTACTTGGATCCTCTGAAATTCTACACATAGTATTACTTAATTAGTCACACACAAAGGTACCGAAAGTTGTACGAAAAGTTTACAGCTTATAACTTGAATACTGGTGGCTACAAATACTTACAATTTTGTACAGTGTACTGTTTTTATAGTATCTACAGTCTGTCGAAAACTGGGCGTTATTACCACGCCCCTTTTGGTACCTCCCACACAAACGTACCATTTTGTACAAAAAGTTAACTGCTTATATCGTGAATATCAATACATATGCGAGTATATATGTTGAGCATTTTGCACAGTGTATAGTTTTTTAAATTCCTACAGTCCTGTTAAAAATGGAAATTATGACTACAACCGTTTCAGTACCTCCCATATTTTTCATTCTACAGAAAAAATCTTTTTAGTTGTAGGACTTGTATTAATTTGCTAGTTTTGTGGTTTCTATTTTCGTTTGGAAAAATACAATTTTTATACGAATAAATGTGGATTTTGGTATATTGTTTGCGATATGCCTACACGGGGTAGAAAATATCAAAAAATAGACGCCAAAATGAAGTAAGTGACAAATACAACATTTTTGTAGAGGTGGTTTTTAGTATTGGAGTGAAATTTTGTACTTAAAAACGCAAAGTGGAATGAATAAAGAAGAAGGAACACAATTGTGACATTAACGATTGCGATAAACCTTGAAAGATTGCGATAAAAATTGGACGCTCTATGCTGTACAGGGGCGCAGCTACTGGACCTCAAAGTGGGGCAACTTGGGTATAAAATATCGTCCCCTTCCTAGCAATTTCATTGGCTTTGCAGTTCCCTATTATGATGTGATATATGAGGTGTATGTTAAACTGCTCAGCCATCTCGTTAAGAGATCTGCGGCAGTCGAGGGCTGTTTGTGTATTTAGAGATGAAGCCTCCAGATAATTGATGGCAACCGGACTGTCCGAGTATGTGGCAATGCCAGTGCTCGTCTCTATTTTTCGTCTCAGTCACTTGGCTACTTCCCTTGTTGCAATTATTTCGGCCTGATGGACACTGCATATATCTGGTAGTTTTCGAGCTATATCAAAACTGACCTCTACAGTGTATTCCGAACCCAACATTATCATCGAGTTTATACAGATTAATTACAGCTGATTTGCCTACAAACAATGATTTAACCATTGCAACCTATGCTGATGGCACATCAATGTTTGCTGCCAGGCCAGCACGCAACATGGTTATAAACCTATTTTGAAACCTGTATGAACCTGTATGGAATGGAATTCAACTTCTCTTGGAATTATCAGTAACAAATTCTGAGAAAAATAACACTATGCAACAAAAAATGTTTTTGTTTAGATTGAATCAGACTATTTTATGAGACCAAAACAAGAAATTTTTTATTGTGAAGCTTATTAGATTTGTTATACCCTACACCACACTGTGGTACTGGGTATTATAAGTTTGTTTCACGGCAGATGTTTGTAACACCTGAAAATAACACAACTAGACCCACCTTAAACTATACCGATCGATTCAGAATCACTAACTGAGTCGATTTAAGCATGTCCGTCCGTCCGTCTGTCCATGTAAAGTTGTTCGTCGACTACAGGACGCAATTTCACTCCGATCGTTCTGATATTTTGCAGTTTAGAGTATTTCGCAGCTGTTAAGATCGCTATTGAATTTGGTTGAAATCGGTTCAGATTTAGATATAGCTCCCATATATATATATATATTTCGTCCGATTTGGCCCTTTAGTCCTATAGAAGCTGTATTTTACATCCAATCGTTTTGAAATTTAGAATGGTAGAGTTTCTTGATCCATGAACCAACATTGCCGAATTTGAAGAAAATCGGTTAAGATTTAGCTATAGCTCCCATATATATGTTTCGTCCGATTTTGCTCTATAGTCCTGTAGAAGCTGTATTTTACATCCAATCCTTTTGAAATTTAGAATGGTAGAGTTTCTTGATCCATGAACCAACATTGCCGAATTTGAAGAAAATCTGTTAAGATTTAGCTATAGCTCCCATATATATGTTTCGTCCGATTTTGCTCTTTGGTCCTGAAGAAGCTGTATTTTACATCCAATCATTTTGAAATTTAGAATGGTAGAGTTTCTTGATCCATGAACCAACAGTACCGAATTTGAAGAAAATCGGTTAAGATTTAGCTACAGCTCCAATATATATGTTTCGTCCGATTTGGCCCTTTAGTCCTGTAGAAGCTGTATTTTACATCCAATCCTTTTGAAATTTAGAATGGTAGAGTTTCTTGATCCATGAACCAACATTGCCGAATTTGAAGAAAATCTGTTAAGATTTAGCTATAGCTCCCATATATATGTTTCATCCGATTTGGCTCTTTATATCCAAACCTGAATATTTTTTTTGGTAAAAGTGCGTCTTTCGCGATTCTGTATTCATAAAAGCGTAAAATCAGCATTTTTATCACATAATTAATACAATATCTTAAAAAGGCGAATATATATTGCATTTTTGATATTATATTCGGATTTAGAACATCAAAATCCTTCGAGATCGTATCCAAAATCTTCTCACTATGATTCGATTTGACCAGTGCAATATTGTAGGCCTGTGTAAAAAATGCGACGTCGACTTTTTTCGAAATAAGTTTTTTTGTTGTTCTGGCGTATTTGGCTATAGAATTCCACCATTACATTTTATTAATCGTGTTTCCGGTCCACATCTTAGATAAACTCACTGTATAATACGAAAGAAGTAATGAAAAAATAGTAGGTTTGACATTCAAAATTTCCATAGCTGTTGTTGTGGTTTTCATCCCATTGCGAAAATTCGTATTTATAAAGTAAAGTAAGTTATAAAGATATAGAATCCCATCCGCGGAACACAATTAAAATCGCGAGAAAAAAATATGAAAGTTGAATATTTGCAAACAATTATCAATGCACATTTTGTGCGTTTCTAAATAGCTGTCATATAAGCAACGGTTCATTCAAATCGGCCCACGTAGTCGGGAGATACAATGGTCGAAATTTCCAACTTTGACACCCTGTATCTTCATCTTCAAAAAATTAATTAACAACTTTTTTTATATGGGTGATTTTTTGTCAACACTGTTTTTGGCATCTCAGCTGTTTTCGTGTAACATGCTACTGTCAAACATGTTCAGTTTGGTCTATAATTAACCATGAATCGACTTACAAACGAACAATGCTTGCAGATTATTGAATTTTATTATCAAAATTCGTGCTCGGTTAAGAAAGTGCATCGTGCTCTCTTTTTTGTGGTCAGTTTGGGCGACCTTTTTGAATGGATACGTGAACGAACAAAATAGCCTTATTTGGTGTGGAGAACATCCAGAATCATTGCAAGATGCGTCCGAAAAATGCACTGTTTGGTGTGGATTATGAGCCGGTAGCATCATTGGATCGTGCTTTTTCAAAGACGACAAATGCAGGAACGTTACTGTGAATGGCGCGCGCTCCCTTGCCATGATTACAAACTTTTTTTGTCCATAATGGAAGAGCTGGACTCGGCTGACCTGTGGTTTCAACAAGACGTTGCCACAAGAAGCCAATATACGCACTGGAAGCCAATATTAAAGAATTTATATGTGAGATAACGGACGTTATGTTGGAGAGAGTATCTCAAAATTGGACGTACAGCGTACAACATTTGCCTAAAATCATATTTAAAGATTGAGTTATATAGACCGTTCTATCGACTCAAATAAAGATTTCAAACATTTATCTAAATTTAATGTTTTTTTTTAAATTAAATCCGAAATTTCAGAACATTCGAATAAGTAGTATAGAAGGTATTAAAGAATCAATATTTCACTAAAATTTAACACGTATCCAGGATTTTGGTTCGGGGGGGCCCAACCTTTTTTTCCATAACAAAGATAAACAATTAAAAATTGCTTTTATTGTGTAGGTAAGGGAAGTTAATTTCCTTAGTTTTTTATTCGAATTTTATTCCTAAATATAAATATGTACTTTAGTACGAGATCATTAAAACTTTTAACAATAAAATACTTAAAGGTTAAAAATGTAATCTTCGATTTTTTGAAAGAAATATATCAATTATTTCATCGACTTTGACTTCATCTTTGTATATAGACATCAAATCCAGATAAGATAGCCTTTCTCCCTCCAATCTGTTCCGGAGATAGTTTTTATTCTTCGAGAATTCGAGAACAAAAACTAAAATAGCATCTAATGCATTTGATGGCTATCATTCTTCTGCTTCCAATAATCAATCCATATACTTATTTCAGCTAATCCATATACTTATTTCAGCTAATTTCTGGCTAGCACCAATCAAAAAATCGTGAAACCTGCATTTTTCTTATTTTTAGTTGTTATTACTTTTACTGTTACCATTTTTTACGCTTTTGTATTGTTTTTTTGAACTGCCTTCCAAATATTTTTCGTGTTTTATTTTTTTTTTTTGAGTGATTGTGAAAATTGTAAAGAGTTTATGCCAATGTTTAAAAAATTTCGGGTGGGGCCCGGGCACCCGTGCCCTCCCCCCTAGATACGTCCCTGGAGTGGACCAATATGGCCCATCTTCGAACTTAGCCGGAGATAGAGAAAAATATTACCGCATACCAAATTTGAAGTCAATCGGTTACTCCTTTCGAGAGTTATCGTGCGCACCAACCAGCAGACAGACACACAGAGAGACAGAAAGACGGACGTTGCTCAAATGACTTAAAATTACCCAAAACGGATTTCCGCCGAACATACTTTGGGTCGTAGGAAATGATATATACCCTCCTCTCTAAGGTGAGGGGATAAAAAATCGCAAATTTTTTTATCCCATTTTTTTAAAGCTAGCATCCTAACGAAGAAAACAATGTCTATTAAAAAAATGTGCATAAATGTATGAATTATGCCCCATGTTGTAATAGTAAGAAAAATTCAAAAAATTATTATTAATTTTTTATTTTCGCCATTTTGGGAGGTACAAAAAGGGGCGTTGCAATAACGTACATTTTTCACGTAACTATTGGTACTGTAAAAGCATTATACTGCACAAAATTTTAGTATTTGTATGGACTGGAATCAAAGTTATAAGCCCTTAACTTTTGTGTAAACTGGGCCATTTTTGTGAAGGTATCAAAAAGGGCGTGGCAACTTCGGCAATTTTGCTTCTAATAAATTATTACTATTTGTGAAATGCGGAAGATTCTGATAAGAAGAATGTAGAAGTTATTAAAGCATCGACATTTCACTAAATTTTTACCCTTTTTGGGGAGGTACTAGAAAGCAGGGCAGTGGAGTCGAAGTCGACGTTGTTGTTGCTGCTTTTATGAAATTATACATTCCAATACACACATTGTATTGTTATCACCACGCCCCTTTTTGTACTTCCCACACAAAATGGCCAAATCATACCTAAATTGAATAGATCATTATATTAATATACCGGTGCACATAAACTCTTATTATTCGACACAGTGCAATGTATTTAAAGTATCTACAGTTCAGCGAAAAATATGTGTATTTATTTATTTATATGAATTACAATACAAAGTAATTATAAGGACCAGGGAAAGGGCGGGTTACAAAGACCATATGGCTAAATGTTTGCAGCCACAGACCAGAGCCTCTGGTGGGAATCGAACCCACAACCCCCAAACTCATAGGCGAGTACGCTACCAACTCGCCTACGGTGGCGCTCAATATGTGTATTTGTTACACCCCTTCTGGCATATCCCACACAAATTGACAGAATAATTACTGTAATATTCAATAATATATTACTCACAAGGTGAGGGTATACCTTAGTCTGTTTACCCGTATGGAACTTTTTTACTTGTTTAAAAGAATTTTATATGAATATATGAATGGACATACATATGTGAATGACTATGTCTTGTCCGGAATATAATTGATCTAGTACATTTTACAGAATTGATCTTGGAGTGGTAGCCGAAGTTGCAGTCGGAGTCGACAGTCGACAGTCGATATGGTAGACTCCGAGACGAATTTTGCAAAATTATCTAATTCAATTTATGCAAATTTTCGAAATACTTCGTTTCTATGATTGTCCAATTAGGAGTGATTCGCAATGGAAATAACCTCTAAATATCCGGATTTTCTTCAATAAATTGACAGACCTAAAGTTTTTCCAAAAAAAAAAAAAAACTAGCGTTTTTTATTAGATGTCACGACGAATTTTCAAAATATTCCAATATGAGATACACTTTTTCCTGTTTTTAACGCAATTTTTAAAAAGTCGAAAATAAATGTTTACAATTTCGGTACAGTTCTCATTTTTAGAACGAAATTTCGCGAAAAGACGTTTTTTAGTTTATGATTGAACACTGCCAAATTTGGGGAAAATCGGTTCAGATTTAGATATACCAAAATTAACCGACTTGACATTATAAATTAGATGACGGTAGTGATTTGAAAAAATTACTCTCATGAAAAGTTGCAGCCTTCTAAATTATTAATTTAAAGGAAAATAAGTATTTGATCCAAGTTGATAAAAATTTGTTTAGATTATGTATAGTTCCATCAATTTGTTCGTTCCGCCTTTGATCTATGAATGAATACTGCACGTTAAGTTATGATTTGTGATCTAGTTTATTATGATCAACGTCTTCAACTCCTCTTTGGAATAAGCCTTGATTAGAAGGTAGAGCTAAGTACTTTGTTAACTGAAACGAAACCAATTATTCCAAATAATTACCGCAATGCCATTTTGCGCATTGCTAGGGATATGTAGGGCCGGCTTTCTGTCTTTCATTACAGGTTTTATTAGAATGTCAATCGTTTTTATTTTGCCAGACCCAACAGTTCATCCAATTTTGGAAGTATGTGTAATGGTTACCACAGTGTGCTGTGGGTTATTAAAATAACAAAATACACACAATAATATTTGATTCATTTGAGTTCATTAAAACAAATTGTGTTGATTTAAACATATTTTTTCGTCCCTTCTAGGAACCAGCAAAAAACTTTAATGAGCTATAAATTAAATATACAATATTCAACAAGGTAATTATTTCTCATGATTTCAGTTTCATTTACTTTTAATTTGAATACACCTGTAGCGGATGTCTTTTCATGGAAATCGACAAGGAGCACATTGACAATGTTAACCTTCTGCTCTTTACTGAAGTGAATCATAAATAATGAATTTTTTCGTATGTACTCGTACATTGGTTTGAGTCTAGTCTCTTGAAGAATTAGAATTAAGTTTGTCTGTATAATGAATAAACTTGACAATTTTGAGGAAAACACGCAAAAACTTTGGAAATGCTAATTAAAATATGTACTTGTATAGAAGATTGTAAGCGAAGGAACAGTGAGGGGTCATTAAAGAATATATGAAATGGTCGTTTTTTGTCGACAAGTGGTACATTACAAGTTTGTAGTAGAGGTATTTGTCAAGATTAGTTTTGTACGAGTATTTTGTACATATAAGTATGTACGTCCCAGTGGAGGAGCTGCAGGGCATTGGTATTTGTAAAGTACGACATATGTATTTATTAAATTCATGTAGATCTTGTATTTCGAATATGATATGACAAAAATTATCAGTGTGGAATCAAAAACACTATGCCAACATGAAATAATTATCTCCTATCAAAATATATTTATCCTTATAATACAGTTTAAAAGGATTTGTCTTATAAACTGTCCGATCGACTCATTAGTCTGTCCGTTATGTTCGTTCATATATATTTGTGATGAAAGTACAGTTAGAAACCGACCATAAAGAAACTCCGAAATTGTTCAATCCGATCCAAATTCTCATATACACATAGATTACCTTGTAAACTAGGGCTTCCAGTTTTGAGTCGGGGCCCACTTTCAAGATATTGACGGTTCCGTAATCAAATGGCCAACAATTGTGAAAATAATATCAATAACCATTAGACATTATTGCAATAATTTTATTACCAATATTAAGAATAATAATATATATTTTAATGTGAAGAATTTGGCTCTGCCCGACTACTAGGATATACGCGAAAAGAGAATTTTTGATTTGTTTTTTTTTTTTTCATTTGTATACACTACTGGGTTGTATGACTTTGTGCATTTGTTTGTAACATCTAAAAGGAGAAGAATTAAACCCATTGTTTATTATACCGATCGACTTGGAATATCTTTATAAATCGATTTAATTATGTCCGTCTGTCTGGCCCTAGATGTATTTTTGCAACCAAAGTGCAGATCAGTTCAGAGCATGATATATATATACACCACACTGTGGTACAGGGTATTATAACTTTGTGCATTTGTTTTGTAACACACAAAAGGAGAAGAAATAGACCCATCGTTTATTATACCGATCGACTTAGAATCACTTTCTTAGTTGGTTTAGCTACGCCCGTCTGCCCGTCTGTATGTGCATGTATTCTTGTAATCAAAGTACAGGTCGCAATTATGGTCCGATCTCTACGAAACTTTACAAATATCTTTTTTTTGGCCCAAGGATGATCCCTATTGAATTTGGTTAAAATCGGTTCAGATTTAGATATAGCCCCCATATATATGGTAGCCCCTATTTGACATGTAGGCGATGTAAAAACTTTATTTTATATCCCATCAGTATGAAATTTGGCAGAAAGAGGTTTCTTATTATATGAATGAACACTGTTAAATTTGGAAGAAATCGGTTCCGATTTAGATATAGTCCCCATATATATGTAACCCCAGATTTGACATGTAAGCGCTGTAGAAACTGTTTTTTATATCCGATCAGTGCGAAATTCGGCAGAAAGAGGTTTCTTATTACATGAAGGAATACTGCTAAATTCGGAGAAAATAGGTTCAGATTTAGATATAGCCCCCATATATATGTTACCCCCGATTTGAGGTTTCTTTCTACATGAAAGAATACCGCAAAATTCGGAGAAAATCGGTTTAGATTTAGATATAGCTCCCATATATACGTTACCCCCGATTTGACATGTAAGCGCTGTAGAGACTGTATTTTATATCCGATCACTACGAAATTCGACAGAAAGAGGTATTTTTACATGAATGAGTTATTCAGGGTAAATTGGTTCAGATTTATATATAACCTCCATATATATGTTCATCCAGATTTGGTATCAAAGCGCTATAGAAGTTGTACTTCCGATCATTAAAATTTCCAGAAAGATGTTTCTCAATTTAGGAACGGATATTGCTAAATTTAGCAATTATCGGTTCAGAATTAGATAATATATGTTCCTACCCATTTACCAATTATTCCAAAAAATTATTATCGCAATGACCCTTATCGCATTGAAAGGGAGGTGTAGGGCCCGACTTTCTGCCTTTCCTTACTGGTTTTTACTTGGTTTAAGGAAAACCGAACTAACCGTACTTTTGACTCCGCTATGGTTTGATTCAAGTACGGATTACTAATTTTTTTTTCTTCCTGTGTGCACAACCGTAATATGATTGGATAACAATGAAATATCCAATATATGGGTAATTCCAAAATAAAAACGACCCAAAAATTACGATTTAAATATTTGACCCTTTCGATTTCAATAAAATTTTACACGCGTATCCTACTAGACCATGCAGACTTACTACCTTCAGCCGATTGTCCAAATTCATAACGGTTTTTATTTTAATAGGGTGCCCAAGTTGGTCACCTACAACATATTTTTACAAATGTAGACTTTTTGAAGTCTACATAACTTTTGAACGGAATATCATATTTGTATCATATAAGTACCTTTTTCAAGGATTTAACATCCTCTCTAAGAATTATAAATTAAGTAATTAATTTTTGTCTATTAAGGACATCAAAAGGACTAAAATGTTTCTAATCCTTGATTTTCCTGAAAAGCATATCATCCATTTTTTTTAAATGAAATTACCCACTTATTTTGTAAAAATTTCAGCGTAGTCCTCCATGGGTGGAAAAAATATGAATTAAAAAATATGAATCCGTCCTTTCGTCTGGTGAAGATTTTCAGTTTTTATAATGTAACTTCTGATCCAAAGTTGTGCCCACTCCAAAATTTGGACCATCGGTAGAGTACATATTGACCATTTGTTAAAAAAATTGAAGGGAAAAAATAGATCGATTCTGAGATATCGCAAATTATATTTTTATTTCGCTAAAGTGACCGAAATAAACTGGTTTAGACAAAGTTAATATTTTTTAAGTAAAGTACGTGGAAAAAGCTTTAAGAAATAATATTTTCTATCTTCAATTTCATATGTTTTGTATCATTAAATTAACTTAAAAAAACAATTAGATAGGAAAAAATCTCCAATTTTGATTTCATTTTGATAATATTGTAGGTCATTACTCACACATACTTGGGCAACATTTCCTGAGAATTTAAGAAAGATCTAGTTTTTGACCTGTAACACTTGAGAAAGATCTACCCATATATGGGAGCTATACGAGAGCTCGTATCTAAATCCACACCGATTTCAACCGACTCAGCTACTGATTCTTAGTTAATCTATATACTTTAAGGTGGGTCTAGCTGTAGTATAACTAAGCGTTACAAACATCTGCCATGAAACATACTTATAATATCCTGTACCACAGTGTGGAGAAGGATATAAAAATTGCAAACAATTTATTTGTCCCTAGCATCCTAGCGAAAATATTTGAAAAAAATCAGTTTGTTTTTAACAAAAACAAATCCCCTCTATTGTGAACGTGGGTATATATCAATTGCTGCGGGCCAAAAGTGTCACACATCGAAGGAGTGACTTAAGTCCCCACAAGAATATTTGGAGGAAATCTGTTTTGAACCATAGCTACGACCGTCAGTCCGTCCGCCAGTCTGACTGCTGCGCACGATAACTAAGATCGAAGATGGACCATGTGGGTTCACTCCTTCGTGACCAACTACTTATCAGAATCCTTCACACATCCATGCATAGTATTAGCTTCTTGCTTGCTACCTTGAGAAAAAAAAATGAAACATTTTGAACCAAAAGTTAACTGTTTATAACTTTGATTGTAGTCTATACAAATACTTAACATTTTGTGGATTTTAAAGCTTTTACAGTAAATATAGTCCCGTGAAAAATGGACGCTTTTGCCACGCCTCTTTTGGTACTCCCATGCAAATGGATCATTTTGCAAAACTATATGTCTTATCGAAGGGCTACATCAAAGAATGGGTCTATATGCTCCTTTTAAAATAGGGATCGTCCCTGGGTTAAGAAATGCCCCTGTACCAACAGTATCAGTAACAGTATCACTACAAAGTAGTTTTTCGTGTACTAAGAACAGTAACACTAAAAACAACTATGTGTGTTCTGTTCGCGACGACAGAACGGTACAAAACGCTAAGGTTCCGTTCCTTAGTGTTTTTTTTCGAACTCTGAAAAATGGGCGTTATGTCCAACCTTTTTGGTGGTTAAAACATATAAAAATTACTTTTTAGAAGTTCCAGATTATACATTTATACATAACAGACATTGTTTTCTTCATTAGGAAGCTAGCTTTAAAAAAATATAACAAACAATTATGTACTCGTATATATACCCTCACTCTAATGAAACAAAGTTATGTATCATTTTATTGTTTTGTTCGCACCAATAAAAAACGATTTTTTTAAAAAAATTATAATTATATTAGCGACAGTTACTAAACCACTGTCTCTATATATTTCCTCTTTAATTATATTTAGATTTCTCGAAATTTCCAACATTTGTAGCCCTCATAATTTTCTTTAAATTAAGGGATATCGCGGCTCCATCGGGCTTATACTTCAAAAATTACGGTCCAAATACTAAAGATACCTTTCATGAAAATGGACTCAAACAATTAAAAAAAACTTACTTTTTGTTTGTTTTTTTATCTTTTTAATCTTTCATAGTTTTCTTTTCTACTATCGACTTCGAGATCGTCGGGTACCGCCAAAACGTCGTAGCTTGAAGCCAACAACAACCTCGAGTACATACCCCGCAAATTTTTTGTGGAAAATGAACATGCCGAAAATAATAAATTTTGTTATTTTTTTTTAAAGAAATTTGGATCCACCCTTTATAAATGACACTCCCGATTTACCGTTTTAAGGCATAATTGGCTAAATAGACAGACAGACGGACGGACGGACGGACATTGCTCATTCGACTTAAAATGGCCCAAAACGGATTTCCGCCGAACATACTTGGGGTCTTAGGGCACTCCTTCGATGTGTTACACTTTTTTCGTAATAAATGATATATACCCTCGTCACACTAAAGTGAGGGTATAAAAACTTAGTTGAGGAAAATAACAATTTGTATACTGACTGAAATTTCTATGTTTATAATTTTTCTTCTTCAATCCCATTTTCCAATATTTGATATTGCCTATACATATTGCACATTATTCGCTTGAATAGAAAGTACACAGTCAACCCATCATCCAAACAGGGTCTTTCCAGACAAGTTGCCATTGTTGTTTTTTTTCAATATTATTCTTGTTTAAAAATATGTATGTATTACTTTTGTTTATACAATATAAAACATCCGGGAAGAGAAGAAAATAACAATAAATAAATTGTTTATCAATTAATACAAACGAATTTTTATTGAGCCATTAAGTAGTGTTTATTTGGGAAAACAGGAAAATATAAAACTAAAATAAACACTTTCCGGTTTGTCGGACGTGAATGTTCGAAACAATAATGAAAGTGTGCAGAGGCTCTTTGGCAATTGGAATGATGACATTTGAATTGAATGAAATTTTATAATGAAATATAAATTCAAGTGAACCGGTAAGAAAATACTAAAGTAGGAGGGGCCGACTGTATAATTCCATCCATCATTGTTTATCAAACACTGCATGGAGAAATATTTAGGGCCATCAAAACATCATTACTACGAATTCTAGGCAAATCGGTTAAAAAAACTCAGGTTCTACACCTCCAAAAATAAAAATTCGTCTGTGACCTTCGTAAAAACATGGACTCTTGATATGCTCAATTTTCACTAGGACTATTTAATGTAGTATAAAGTACAAATGTTTAAATATCAACGTGATGGGTTGAGAAGTGGGTTCTCTAGAGCTTCAAAAAATTTAATCAGAAGGGGACCTTTATACAATGGTTATATCAGAAAATAGATTTATGTTCCCTAATTGTATTAGCGGCGATCTAATACAATTTTTTTCAATGGACCTTCATACATATGGGGCTTATATCAAAACAAACCGATGTGAACCTTTTAAACTAGGGACGATTAAGTACAATCTAAGTGACAAGTAAAGACAGTGTTAACTTAGGCCATGCTGAATCGAATGGTTTCGATGACACCAATTCGTTGAAATTTGTCAAATTGGAGGGACTTTTGCATGGGGGTTATGTCAAAACATGTGAAGGGTTCCGTTTCAAACCAAACTATTTTTTTCATCACCATCTCCAATTTCGTTGAAACTTTGTAGGATAACTCAACTCCATAATATATTTGATTTGTAGGAGACGCAAAAACCCGAAATTGTGTTCAAAAGAAATAACCAATCGAAAATCATATAACCAATAAAATTAATGGAAGCTTATTTTAAAGGTAATCCCAAGTGCTCGACGGCGTTCTTGGCTACTGACCAAATTTTGATATTTTTATTTTTCTTCTTCTTTGGTGTTTTTCACTATGAAAACGCCAACCTAAAAATTCACAAAAATTATAGGCATATTCCTTGAGCGATTCTAAACAAACCCTGTGTGGAGAAATATCGGGTTGTAAGGGTGGTTACATTTTAAGGGCCGATGTTGATTTTGAATAAAACACAAATTATTTAGGAAATTATTGTCATTTCTTTTTATTATGATAATATTGGTATGGTTCAATTATGTGTGGAACAAAATATCGGCCAAATGGCCGCCTCAACCTCGGCGGCACACCTCCATCCAATGGTCCAAATTTTCGATGACGCTGAGGCATAATTGAGGTTCTATGCCGTTAATGTGCCGAATTATCTCTTCCTTTAGCTCTACTACACACGTAGTTTGTGTGTGTTTATGCTAACGGGTGTGCATGGTGGTGATATTTGTACACACATTCGTTAAAAAATAGTGTTCTAGGTCGTATAGCTATAAGCTATCCACAATTTTGACCGAAGTAAAGACGCAAAGTAAATGTTTTGTTGATATCTTGAAGAAACAAAAACATAATGTGAACAAAAATTATGGAGTAAATGTATTCAGAGAGATACATAAACGTGTTTATTTTTGTGGAATTTGAACTGTTAGTTGTTTGTTTTCTGTTGGAACGAATCAATAATAACCCTAATGTACCACGGATAGTCTTCGCCCTAATAATTCATTCTTTAAGTTTAATAAGCATTACTGTCATTATATCTATATACATAGAAATGAATCGTGGTTTGTTCGATTGCTTAAAAAATGATAACTACTGCACCAAATTGGATACTTCCTTCTGCGGAATTGTTCGTAATTGCCACGCGAAGGTTTAGGAAAAATAAAGGTCGCAACATTGTCAACAGGAGGCGCTGACCACCTGACCGCTGAGGCTACTGTAAGATCTAGAAAGCTGAAATTTTGCACAAGAATAGAACAGAGTATAGTATAAAAAACAGAGTTTCCACGTAGTAATTTTTTGCCCTGTGGTCAGTTGCCCTGTGGTCAGTTGAGTATTGTGTTTGGCCTTTCGGAAGCAACTTATAAGATCAAAAGCTAAAACTTTGTAAATATGAAGTGCTATACACAACAAATATAAAAGCAAAAATTAATTTTGAATTCGCTGACTGTGGTCAGTGTAGTAGTACCGTAATGTTTATACCCTCCACCATAGGATGGTGGACGATTCTAAGATTCTATTCTAGCCATGTCCGTCTGTGGTAATCACGCTACAATCTATAATACTTGGGCTAGGTGGCTGACATTTGGTATAGATACTTCTTATAGCTGCAGGTAACTTGGGATTGACAATGGACGATACGGTCCATATTTAGATATAGCTCCGATATATAGCATCTAACTTGTTGTGATTCCTACTGTCCTCATCTTTTTCGGTGTTATTTTCTTTAGTTTTGAGTTATTTTGTGAGGTCACATGCTATCCATAGTGGAGGGTATATAAGATTCGGCATGGCCGAACTTAACGCTTTTACTTGTTTTCATTATTTTAGTGATTTTAATAGTTATTTAAGAGCTGAAAATCTACAAATGTAAATGTACTTGCATAACTCAAAGGGGATGCCATAATAACTATTCCATGTCCAGCCTGAGGTCAAACGGCAGTGACCAATGCAATTGCACTTTCAGTACTGAAAAAATCTTTTTACAACTATAAACTATAAACTAATGTGCATACATACAGCTCTCCAACGTATGTGATTTTACGCCAAGTGATTTTTGACCACTTGGACGCTGAGTCTCCTGTAAGAGCTAGAAAGCTGAAGCTTTGCAAGTGAATAGACTCGAGCGTTTTATATACTCCAGACTTTTCACACCATTGGATTTTGGCCAGTGGACAGTTCTCGCTATCAAAAACATGAGTGTTATTTTTATGCTTTAGGAAGCCTCTTATATGAAACAACCCTAAATCATATCTCAGAGTGTGAATCATTGAGAGTGGACGCGTTTTTTTAAGTTCATACTTTAAACAGTTTTTTATGCAATTAAAATAGTTACTTTTGCAAATTTTCTTGCATAAATACATTCTATAAAATTTGCTGCATCCGTTACAACATAAACTATCTGTCACTGCGTAAACAATAGCCGAAATATCGTACAAACCAATCTGTAAATTACAATTTTTAAATCTCCGCATAACAAATCTTTGCTTACACATAATTCAAAGTCCAAGCACAGAACACAAAATCTTAACAACAACAACAGTGAAAAAGCGTAAATAATATCAACGGAACAAAGTGAAAAAAGAACACAATGTCCAGCACTCCACTAAACTAGAATCCTACAACAACTAGCAAATAAAGTGATGGAAATTAAAACCGAACTACACAACGTACATGACAGGAGAAATAGTATAGAAAATGTTGTCAGTGAAGTACATGAATTAAAACGTGAAGTATCTCAAATAAAACTCAAACTTCTTCAACAAGAAAACGCTACCGTATCTTGTGATTTGAGAATAAACGGTGTTCTATATTGCGAAAATGAAAATTTAAATGTTATTTTCAATAATTTGTGTGCGAGTCTAAATATCAGCGCGCCAATAATACAGACAATTTATCGTTTAAAAACTAAAAATAACTCACCAGCTTCACCCATCCTAGTCAAGTGCGCAACATCATATGAAAGGAACTTTGTTTTAAAGACCATATCAGATCATCGTCGTAAAAACAAAGATTTTCTGCGTTTAACTATGATAGGATTTAACTCAAATGAACTTTTTTACGTAAATGAGAATTTATCTCTATCAAATTACAAACACTTTTTCGATGCGCGAAAATTAAAAAAGCAAAAACGCTTATATTCGGTCTTTACTATGCGGGGTATTGTCTATGTAAAGCGAAGTGATACAGATCCGCCATTGCAGATATATTGCAACGATCATCTGGAGCAGCTTTTTCGTAACGATGCTATCGATAATGCCATGTGATGAAGATGTCAAATATATACACCGTTCCGAATATTTTATTTTCTTTTCTAAATATTATATTAGTTTTTATTATGATAACACTGTTGATCAGTACATATTTTATTATTCTTTAAATGAGTTCGATTACATTTACACATATTTTAAAAGCGTTGCTGTTAGGGATACAGACATTTTCAAAAGTTGCAATGTTAAACAATCAAATATTTAATAATGTGGCATCCAGAGGAGTTTTAATGAATATGGTAAAAGTTTTAGCGAAACAGAGAAAGGGTTTACATGTAGTTCACATTAATGCGCAAAGCTTAAAGAATAAAATTGATGAATTCAGGACTACATTTGGGAATTCTGGTGTCGACATAATCTGTGTCTCAGAGACCTGGTTCACAGCATCACTCAGCGATGGACTAGTATCGCTTGCCGGTTACACGATATATAGAGCGGACAGGAAGAAACATGCCGGTGGGGTAGCCGTTTATATCAAGCAAGGACTACATGCTAAGGTATTGTTGAAAAGTGAAGATGTAGATGCGATGGATTACCTATTTTTAGAGATCAGTATAGGTGAACAACGACTTTTCCTAGGAAGCGTATACAGACCTAATCGAAACATAAATACCCAAGACCTAATCGCCAAAATAGAGAGCAAGGCGGTGGCTTATAGTGATATTATAATTGTTGGCGACTTCAACTCAAATTTATTATTAGAACGAACGCTTACAGAAAGTATGTCCTCTCTTGGACTTTCACCAACAAATTATGAAACACCTACTCATTACACGTCGACAGCGACACTTTACTAGATGTTTTCTTTATAAATGATTCTACCAAAATGTTGTTATACGATCAACTCTCTGCGCCAGGTTTCTCAAAACATGATTTGATTTATCTGGTTTATGACTTTTTTAACGTGTAATATGTCTTGAAAATATCTTAAAAATCGGAGTCGTCATCGTATTTTTTTCCGAAAATCGTTCGGTTTGACACGGAATGAACTATATATGAGGGCTATACCAACAAAATGAGCCGACATTTCCCACGCAGCTACAAAAAAAAAATCTGTACCAAATTTTAGTCATCTAGCTCAAACGATGGACAGACATGGCTAAATCGTCTTAGATTTTTACGACGTTTATGAATATGGCAGATTTCATGTCTAATGCGTAAAGTTTAGTCCTATTGGACAGTGGTTATTACACAAAATTTCAACGATATCGGTTAAGGACTGTCCGAGTAGTAGGGTGTTGAATTTTGAAATTTTGCTCAAACGGCCATTTTTTCCATCCTATTGAATTTATAAAATTTTGCACAAAGTGTTTTCGATAGATGTTTCTTCAATATTTTTAAGAAAATAAAAAAAATTGTTTGCCAAGTTAAAAATTAAAATTAAAATTACCATTCCCAAGAAAATTGATGCATTATTTAACCAGTAATGAAAGTGGCAGTGCACCTTGTAAGAACCCTAATGAAATTGGCTGAAATCGGTTCAGACTAAGATATAGCTGCCATATAGTTATATGTTTCGTCCCTATAGAAGCTTTAATTTAAATCCAATTGTTTTGAAATGTAGCATGGTAAAGTTTATTGATCTATTGATTGGTTCAGATTTAGTTATAGCTCCCATATATCGTTCATTCCTCGTCAAAACGAACGATTTTTCGAAATAAAACCTGGTCGACATTCCCGATTGTCCTGAACATTTTTATATGCGTTTTACTATGGAAAAAATAATCTTGTAGTTGGCGAGAAAAAAACCAAAAATTTTTTTCAGATGATATAAGCAACTGAAATCTGAAAAATTTGGGAAAATGTGTGCAAAGGTGTATTTTGGATGTTATGTATTATGCAAACGCGTGGATGGAATTTTACAAATGAAGGCTCGTTTGTAACGTCATGACTTGTTCTTTCAGTATATAAATTAATGCCGGTTAATTTAATGTTATGTTATGTTGATTAGCTGCATATGCAAATATATTTTGCATGATGCACATCAATGACACAAACTTAAAATTCTGCGAAAAGTATAGTCATGTAGCCCAATTTGTCCTGAACTGACCTTGCAAATTTCAAGTTGGTGTTCAGCCTTGTTTTTTTTAACAATATTTACTAAAAATACCAATGATTTTCCTTTATGAACTATGAAAAATATTAAAACCACCAAATAAACAAAATCATTCCAATAAAACAATTTCGATTTCTGACATTTTTAAGTAAAAATTCTCTTATATAGAAACAGAAGATAACACCAGATTCAAATTTACAGGATCAGCCCAGATTAAACAGGACTACATGACTATAGATGTTTCATATATCTATGTTGGTGTTTTTGTGGTTCAGTATGCAAATCAAAATTTAAGTGAAAAAATGCATAATGATATATGAGAAAGTTAGAAAAATTTCGCGTATATTTAGGATGTCCTCTTCAAATCCTTTAAGAAGAGCTCTATTGGCATACATCCACAAACGCGTTTTTAAAATGTGACAAATGCAAAATTCACATCTCAGGATTTTTTAATAAATACTTTTTTAAAAAAGAACTGGCCTGAACACGATCTTAAAATTTCGCGTTCGTTTAGAATATATGGGGCTACATAACTATATTTTTCACAGAATTTTAAGTTGGTGTCACTGACGTGTAAAATACAAATGAAATTGTCAGATGCATCGGATGCATTAAAAAACATTAAGGCCGAAAATGAATAAGTGATATAAAAAAATCAACTTACGACCTTCAAAATGAGCTTTAATTTCTAAAAATCCGTCCATGCGTTCCGAAAATACATAACTCGAAACGTACGAATTTTGAGAATAATTTCTCAGATTTAAGATGCTATTAACATCTGGAAAATTGTTTTTTATTTTTAATTTTCCATAATTTGTATTTACCTAATCACCCCGCCACAAGTATTTTATTTAAATGCCGATATAGTTTGCAGTCATTAAGTTTGTCAGTCAATCAGTCACGCAAAAATTTAATGTAAATCTTGCTGATTACAATAACAAATCCCAGCGAAGCAAACGAATTGTAAGACAAACAAATTTAAAGAAAATAAACGCCAGGTAAAAAAAAACAGCAGTGAGTCAAAATCTAAAATTAATTTTATTGATCTAAACAGACTGACTGACGAAGGGGAAACTTATTCGTTGGACTATTAATGTTAAACAAACACATTAAAAAAATTCAAACGAAGTTGAAGGAAATAGGCGCAACACCCCAACTAAGCAAATATACCGGTCATATAATTACAACCCAAAAAAATAAACAAAAATTGAGATATCCACAGAAATAACTAGGATAATAAACAAGTGCGAATATATGCCGTCATTATTGCAATCAGACATTGCATTTCTTCAAATGAATCAGTATCCAATGAATCAAGATTAAGAAAAATATCTAGGAGTGTATAGTTTTAGAATACCAAATCACATGTCAATTCGTCTGTTTATTTGATCGGCATAGAATTCAGATTATGTTCAAAGATATATCGATTCACCCAAATTTAATTAATATATCTATTCTGAAGAAGTGCTGCAGGAAGTTATTCAATAAGACAAAGGCCACAAGAGCTCCACAGGACTGGGACATCTATACGGAAGAACTTAAGCAGTAAAAAAGAGTTGAGAAAGGCTTAAAATAAATCGATAGATTTTTGCAATGGCGTAGACCTTGCACTATTTGGTTCTTAATGAAAGATGATAGTTCTTTGATTACGTCCAATGAAGACACGCTTCTTGTTCTCCAAGAAAATATCTAGTGGTATGTAGTACTTCAACTAGAGATTCCGTTGAAGTGCAGACATCAGCGGTCGCCAACGAGACTGTAATCGAGTCTAGAATTCTTTGGGCTATCAAAAGCTTTAAACCTCTTAAATCACCAGGTCCAGATCTTGGTAGAGCTACAGACAGTGGCTGATACTCTGGCTCCTTTGTGGTGAACTGACCTACATAGATATGACAGCAGGGGAATGCCCCAACGGAACGCAAAGTTATTATTATTTTGCTTTCTCTTGAGAGAATGACAGTTAAGGTTATTGCCTATGCAATTGACGTGGTAATAGCAGTTAGAAGGAAGTTTCCGAGTGATCTTAGAGACATCCAACTGTAGGCCCTTCATACCACCGCAAGATGGGCTTTCGATAATATTCTTGGTGTGAGCCCGACCAAGATGGAAATGATTCCTTCCTTCGAGGTTTAAAATTGCATTATCTGAAAACAAACATTATTTAAAATATTTTACTAGAAGGAAGTTACACTTTAAATCCAACATTCTGCACATTTAATGCCGCTACACAGAAAGAAAAATGCCATACTAAATTCAAGTTAAAAATCATATTTTTGGTATAAATCGTACTTGAAAATTTAAGCACGTTCGTACGAGCACTAGGTACGAGTACTTAGGTTGTCTCGATAAGAGAGAGAAAAACTATAGAGAACAATAAAATTACTCTCTCGCAAGTCGCCACCTACGACGGACGGACGTACTACAGCGTAAAATATTAGATCTGTTTCCAGTACGTTTTCAGCGCTGTACCTATTATACCACCACATGGTGTTGTGTTTACAAATAGGAAGGCGGAACCATAATGATACCAAGCACCGTATAGCGCTCAGGGTTTTGATAATGTGGTACGTGCAGAGGTTTCGATTCTTACTGATAAGCAAAAAGAGACAAATACGTGGGCTCTAGAACATCTAGAGGTATCGTCGGGACATTCCTATTCGATCTAGAGCCCTCACCAGTGTTACAGAAGAACCATCCTACTCGGCAGACATTCTCGAGTTAGTCACATTTTGGAATCCGTCAACTTTTCAGCTTTTTAAAGCAATCAAATTTGCTCAACGGGATAAGCTAAGGATAACTTATTTTTTCCCTTTCGTACCACAATGGACTGTGTAGTCTGATTGAGCCGGTTATACAGGCTGGCACTCTTAACCTAACCTAACCTGCTCATAGTTTGTAATCCTGGTTTGCCCACCCATAATTGGAGAACTGGCAAGATTGGTGAGGCGGATAGTCAAAAGCGGCAGATTAGTTTGATCCTTAATGCAGAATCCATCCCTCAAATACAAAGAATTAATGGAACCATGCGATATGATTTCGGGACTATAGTTCTGAAGGTATACAAGCATGATGAATCCACCACTATGGATGTTAGTGGTGGCAGGAAGTGCGGAACCATGACAGCCATGGTTGAGGCCATTTCAAGCACTAAGACAAAACGGTGCCATATATTTCTGACGGCGACAGCATGTTTTCAGACACTGAGGGCCTGAGAGAGTCTCAGCTACCAATGATAGTAAGAATTCTACAGATTAATTACCATCACGCAAAAGTAGCCTCAGCGGCTGTATTGTTGCGCCTGTCCACAGGCCTAGTAGACATCGTACTGATACAGGAACTAAGTAGTAGGAATAAAGATATATGGTATCAGGACACCAACTTCAGTTGCTTCTGGCCAACTATGAAGGAACTCCAAGAACCTGCATTTTGGCCGGGAAAGATCTAAACATTGTTCTTTTACTTAATTTTGTGCTAATGACCAAACAACTGCCAGTCTAGAGATAGGTAATCGGAGATACGGGGTTGTCTCCAATTACTTGCCCTTAAGATGATGGGATAGTACCGCCAGCTGTCTCCAGACGAGTCATCCTACAGATGGCTTTGAATAAGTTGGCTAGATGGTCCAGATCTTGATTTTTGTCATAAATGCGTTTTCCGATTATTCTGGTCGAAACGGTCAAATGTACCTTAGTTTCTTTACAATTTTCGGGGGCTATAGTTGCAAATATGTAAAGGAGTTATAGGTATTGTAAAACCCCATAAGTCTAGTCGAAGAATTTGTTTGGTTTTTATTCGGTTTTTCGTGCCCCTGTTTAGAAAGAACAAAATCGAGATATATAACAGTGGTTCGGCCAATACTACTGTACGTGATTGTGGTTTGATGAACGGCAACTGATTAGAAATCAATTACCAGTTAGTGAAGGTTCAGCTAACTGCATGCCAAATCATAAGCGGGACTATAAGAGAAGAGTGGCGAGAGAAGTTGCAACCATGTCTATCAATGTGGAGTTACACTAACTACAGCCACATGAGGATATGACACTGTAGCGCTATGATAACCAAGCGAGTGTAATACATATCATTTTTTGATTGAGCTAGCTGAAATTTAAGCATTTATAATTTACATTGTACATAACAGTTTCTAGTACAAATGGGACACATCGGTCCATGTTTCGATATAGGATCAATATAAAGGTCCCATCTGATGGTACTTCTTGGCGATAAGGGCACGCATTTTTCAAATGATATTGCTGAAATTGAAGCTTTTATCCTTTATATTGCATTTATTAGCACATCAGTTTATTTAAAAGCACGATTAGGAAACACATTTTGCAACTTTTGGCTGAAATTTAAGCATTTCCAATTTATATTGCGCTTAGTTATCCATAGAGAAAATGAGACACATTGGTCCGTGTTTTGATATAGCGCTAATATAAAGGTCCGATTAGACATCTTGGCGCTCTAGAGAACACATTTTTCAATTTATCTGCCTGAAATTTTAGAATTTTTACTTTATCCCAGCAAATTATCCAATTTCCAATTAATCTGATAGGTAAGCTAAATTCAAAAGTACATAGTAGTGCTTCCACTCCAGCGTACCAGATGCTGAAAAATAGCCACTTACTGGCACGCTTACATTTATTTAAAAGTAATCGTGGATGTGAGTAATAATTTTATCAGTGTATTTGTGTGATAGTGGATATTTCCTAGTTGCTATTTATTGTTCACTACCATCAGTGGTAATGACATGTATGTACATTAGGGCGGGTTGATTTGTATGGATGAAAAAAAATTAAAAATCGTATAGCAAATCGTATTTCAAGTCTTTTTGTGCATAGGTATTAAAGTTATAAGCTGTTAACTTTTGGAGCCAAATGGTCCATTTGTGTGCAAGGTACCAAAAGGGGCGAGGTAACTTCGCCCCAGACGGACGGACATTGCTCATTCGACTTAAACCGGATATATTTGGTTGAAATCGGTTCAGATTTAGATATAGCTCCCATATATATCTTTCGTCCGATTTGGCCCTTTAGTCCTATAGAAGCTGTATTTTACATCCAATCGTTTTGAAATTTAGAATGGTAGAGTTTCTACCGAATTTGAAAAAAATCGGTTAAGATTTTGCTATAGCTCCCATATATATGTTCGTCCGATTTGGCCCTTTAGTCTTATAGAAGCTGTATTTTACATCCGATCGTTTTGAAATTTAGAATGGATGATTTTCTTAATCCATGAACCAACATTGCCGAATTTGAAGAAAATCGGTTAAGATTTAGCTATAGCTCCCATATATATGTTTCGTCCGATTTTGCTCTTTAGTCCTGTAGAAGCTGTATTTTACATCCAATCATTTTGAAATTTAGAATGGTAGAGTTTCTTGATCCACGAACCAACACTACCGAATTTGAAGAAAATCGGTTAAGATTTAGCTATAGCTCCCATATATATGTTTCGTCCGATTTGGCCATTTAGTCCTATAAAAGCTGTATTTTACATCCAATCGTTTTGAAATTTAGAATGGTACAATTTCATGATCCATGAACCAACATTGCCGAATTTGAAGAAAATCGGTTAAGATTTAGCTATAGCTCCCATATATATGTTTCGTCCGATTTTGCTCTTTAGTCCTGAAGAAGCTGTATTTTACATCCAATCATTTTGAAATTTAGAATGGACCATGAACCAACACTACCTAATTTGAAGAAAATCGGTTAAGATTTAGCTATAGCTCCCATATATATGTTTCGTCCGATTTGGCCCTTTAGTTCTATAGAAGCTGTATTTTACATCCAATCGTTTTGAAATTAAGAATGGTACAGTTTCTTGATCCGTGAACCAACATTGCCGAATTTGAAGAAAATCGATTAAGATTTAGCTATAGCTCCCATATATATGTTTCGTCCGATTTTGCTCTTTAGTCCTGTAGAAGCTGTATTTTACATCCAATCATTTTGAAATTTAGAATGGTAGAGTTTCTTGATCCATGAACCAACACTACCGAATTTGAAGAAAATCGGTTAAGATTTAGCTATAGCTCCCATATATATGTTTCGTCCGATTTGGCCATTTAGTCCTATAAAAGCTGTATTTTACATCCAATCGTTTTGAAATTTAGAATGGTACAATTTCATGATCCATGAACCAACATTGCCGAATTTGAAGAAAATCGGTTAAGATTTAGCTATAGCTCCCATATATATGTTTCGTCCGATTTTGCTCTTTAGTCCTGAAGAAGCTGTATTTTACATCCAATCATTTTGAAATTTAGAATGGTAGAGTTTCTTGATCCATGAACCAACACTACCGAATTTGAAGAAAATCGGTTAAGATTTAGCTATAGCTCCCATATATATGTTTCGTCCGATTTGGCCCTTTAGTTCTATAGAAGCTGTATTTTACATCCAATCGTTTTGAAATTAAGAATGGTACAGTTTCTTGATCCGTGAACCAACATTGCCGAATTTGAAGAAAATCGATTAAGATTTAGCTATAGCTCCCATATATATGTTTCGTCCGATTTGGCCCTTTAGTTCTATAGAAGCTGTATTTTACATCCAATCGTTGTGAAATTTAGAATGGTAGAGTTTCTTGATACATGAACCAACATTGCGGAATTTGAAGAAAATAGGTTAAGATTTAGCTATAGCTCCCATATATATGTTTCGTCCGATTTTGCTCTTTAGTCCTGAAGAAGCTGTATTTACATCCAATCATTTTGAAATTTAGAATGGTAGAGTTTCTTGATCCATGAACCAACACTACCGAATTTGAAGAAAATCGGTTAAGATTTAGCTATAGCTCCCATATACATGTTTCGTCCGATTTGGACCTTTAGTCCTGTAGAAGCTGTATTTTACATCCAATCATTTTGAAATTTAGAATGGTAGAATTTCTTGATCCATGAACCAACACTGCCGAATTTGAAGAAAATCGGTTAAGATTTAGCTATAGCTCCCATATATATGTTTCTTCCGATTTAGCCCTTTAGTCCTATAAAAGCTGTATTTTACATCCAATCGTTTTGAAATTTAGAATGGTAGAGTTTCTTGATCCATGAACCAACACTACCGAATTTGAAGAAAATCGGTTAAGATTTAGCTATAGCTCCCATATATATGTTTCGTCCGATTTGGCCCTTTAGTTCTATAGAAGCTATATTTTACATCCAATGAAATTTAGAATGGTAGAGTTTCTTGATTCATGAACCAACATTGCCGAATTTGAAGAAAATCGGTAAAGATTTAGCATGAACCAACACTGCCGAATTTGAAGAAAATCGGTTAAGATTTAGCTATAGCTCCCATATATATGTTTCTTCCGATTTAGCCCTTTAGTCCTATAAAAGCTGTATTTTACATCCAATCGTTTTGAAATTTAGAATGGTAGAGTTTCTTGATCCATGAACCAACACTACCGAATTTGAAGAAAATCGGTTAAGATTTAGCTATAGCTCCCATATATATGTTTCGTCCGATTTGGCCCTTTAGTTCTATAGAAGCTATATTTTACATCCAATGAAATTTAGAATGGTAGAGTTTCTTGATTCATGAACCAACATTGCCGAATTTGAAGAAAATCGGTAAAGATTTAGCTATAGCTCCCATATATATGTTTCATCCGATTTGGCTCTTTAGATCCAATCGTTTTTATACCCTACACCACACTGTGGTACAGGGTATTATTTAAATATAAAATGTCGGCACCGCCCGACTTTAGCCTTTCCTTACTGGTTTTTAAATAACATTACTTGTAATATTTGTGGGTTTTCGCAGAAACTTATTATATATGTATATGTACATAAAATCATACCCAGTTCCCTCTTGAATCATTTGATGTTCATTACAGAATGCCCATATTGATCGGTACTACATTTTATTGATTACCAACATATTTTCTGTACGTTTTAAATGAGGCAATCTCTGTCGCCCTTGGGAATGAGGCATATAGTATTTGGGACAGAATAATTTTCCACAATATTGACTGCGATAAATTGCAAAATGTTTTAATTAATTTCGATTTTGTTATTGTGGTTGTTATCTGTGAAACCATTAATTATTTAACTGACATATGAAGCAAATAAATAAATTGTATATTGGATTACTGTTTCTGTTGTGTCACTGTAAATGGACATATTGTTTCAATGAATGTAACATTTATGGAAACAAATTAATATATCATGTCAAACAAAATAAAAGAATAGAATCGATATGTTTAACAGTTATTGAATCACAAATAGCTATGACCAGGGCATTTTATTGGGAAATTTTAAACGGCAGTATTCGGAATCCTTATAATTTCCCATTTTTCTTCACATGTCAATAAAATAGATTGCCATTGAATATTACAAACTTAATAATAAATCATATAATCGAAAATAATTAATATATGAAGTTGCAAATGACGAGTTGCAATTGAAAGTGAGAAACGGAAATGTGAATTTATATAACAAGCAGCTTTTATTTATTTATAGCCTCTTCGGGATGGGATTTTGCACCTACACTCACATAAATATATTATTCAAACGGATACAATAAAAAGCAGTAAGGAAAGGCTAAAGTCGGGTGGGGACGACTATATAATACCCTACACCACTCTCGTAATATTGAATAACTCTGAAATATAAATTTTGTAATTCATGTATAAATAGTTAACATAAATTTACTTTTGGGACATTTTATACATAAATAATACCCTGTACCACAGTGTGGTGTAGGGTATAAAAACGATTGGATGTAAAATACAGCTTCTACAGGACTAAAGAGCAAAATCGGATGAAACATATATATGGGAGCTATAGCTAAATCTTAACCGATTTTCTTCAAATTCGGTAGTGTTGGTTCATGGATCAAGAAACTCTACCATTCTAAATTTCAAAACGATTGGATGTAAAATACAGCTTCTATAGGACTAAAGGTCCAAATCGGACGAAAGATATATATGGGAGCTATATCTAAATCTGAACCGATTTCAAACAAATTCAATAGGGATCTTTATAGCTGCGCAATACTCTAAACCGCCAAATTTCAGAACGATCGGAGTGAAATTGCGACCTGTAGTCGACGAACAACTTTACATGGACAGACGGACGGACGGACGGACAGACATGGTTAAATCGACTCAGCTAGTGATTTTGAGTCGATCGTTATACTTTAAGTTGGGTCTAGCTGTGTTATTTTCAGGTGTTACAATAATCTGCCGTGAAACGAACTTATAATACCCTGTACCACAATGTGGTGTAGGGTATAACAATAAAGGATGGATAAAGATAGGATATATGATATCATACACCATTATTTTGGCACAGAATGGGGAAATATTTTGTAAAAATTTATCAATATTGAGTTTCTAAGATGTTTTTATATTTAAAATGCCGAATCGGAAGACTCCTAGAAAGAAGAGATATAAAACGAGTGAATCTGTGCAATTTTCTCAAATTTCGATTGCTACAAATTCGGGAAATACGAAAGTAATGTGACTTTTTATTATTTTCTATACCACACTGTGGTATATGGTATTATAACTTTGTACATTTGTTTGTAACACCCAAAAGGAGAAGAAATACCCACCGGCTTTGAATCACTTTCTGAGTTGATTTAGCTACGAGTTCGTCTATCCGTCTGCATGAATTATTGTAATCAAAGAACAGGTCCCAATTATGACCCGATCTCAGCGAAACTGTGTCCTTTAGTACGAAATTCGGCAGAGAGAGGTTTCTTATTACATGAGTGCTCACTGCCAAAATTGGGCAAAATCGGTTTAGATTTATATGTAGCACCCAAATATATATTACTCCCGAAATTCAGAAAATTCTTATACCTATACCTTAATTGAATGTTAGGTTTTAAGTTTTTCAGTTATTTAATTAGAAAAATGTCTTTATTTGTTTTAGGTTTTTCAGTAATTCATAAAATTCCTTTATAATTTAAATTGTATAATCTTGAATAACATACATTGCTTGTTGAATTGATAACAAATAATGATTTGGAATATTTAGAAATTTAAAATAGGTCCTTTGAACAAAAGTTGATGTGATATATGCAATTTTTAATTGTATGATATAATTCAAAAACCGGGAAAAAAAAATAAACTGAACATGGAAAAATTCAGCAAAGTTTTGAAAATATTTCTTTAGTAACATATTTTTGGGGAAATTCCAGCGGAACACAATGAAATAGTCCCCATATAACTATATGTTACCCCCAATTTGACATGTAAGCGGTGTAGAAACTGTTTTGTATATCCGATCAGTACGAAATGCGGCAGAAAGAGGTTTCTTATTACATGAATGAACACTGCCAAATTAGAGGAAAATCTTTTCAGATTTAGATATAGATATAAAGTGTTCAACAAAAATTATCCCCGTAATGTTCTAAGTAATATTGCTAATCTTTTCCTATAACAGAAACGTAAGGATCACACGGTTCTCTATGCCGATTCATTATAAGAAAGTGCAAGAGAGGTAAATATTGATCCCCTTCTAAAATGACCTAAAACGTAAACTTTAAAAAGGCCGATACACGTATGTTCTTTTTTTTACCCCATCTATCAAAATACATTGTCGGAATCTTGTTATTTTCGAAAAAGTTTCATTTTGTTCAACAGTGTTATTTGCCAAAAAAAATCAAAAGTTTAGCTCTAATTATAGGAACGGCTTCAACGGAACGAACAAGAATTATAATCACCTACGTTACCTCAACTCAAAAAAAAATCGCGCCCGCCAAGTGATGTATTCACAAACACCACTTGAACGAGAATCCAGTTGAATCTCATTGCATACAAATGTTCATATACATCCCCTGCAGTCAAAATGACTAGTTTGTATATAGAAATATACTAGTTGCTATTTACTTTATTTACAAACTAGTAACATATCTGTCCTTTTTTCATATAACGAACTGTCGATTTTAACTTTGGCTTGTCATAGGCACCCAACTAGTTCATTTGTTTACAATTCAGCACTAGTTAATATCTAGTTCAGTTATTACTATATTTGAGAATAAGAGAGTACAAGAGAATGTTGGTGGGAGAGAGACACATTTACTCTGCCACCACCAAGCGAGTACTTGCTCATAAAGCAGTTTAGACAATCGTTTTTGCTTATTTCACAAGCCAATGTTAATATCGATAGTTCGTTATATGAAAAAAGGACAGATATGTTACTAGTTTGAAGTAAAAAGCAACTAGTATATTTCTATATACAAACTAGTCATTTTGGCTGCAGGGTTCTTACCCTAAAATCAAATGATAAATTTTGTTGTATTCTATAATTGTCCTTTCTCTCAGAGATAAGTGTAAGCTTTTTCTCATTACTTTTTGTAACGAAAATATGCCCCAAATTTGGGGTATACTTTCGTTTTCAATTTGGAGTGCATTATTTTGGGGTCCAACTTCAGGCCACATACGGTGCTACATGTCACACAGCTCATGCCACGTTGGAAATTCACTTCTTAAGTAGATTTAACCATGTCCGCCCGCCTGTAGATTTGTCTTTGTAATCAAAGTTTAGATCGTAATTATGGCCCGATTGTGATAAATTTTAGAATTTGAGTTAAGTTTTGGGCTTGTGTGTTCTGACACATATAGTAAAATTTGTATGGCCAACATTTTTGTAGAACATTTCATCCCCGCCTTCCCCATTTTAAGGCGCGTTTTTACGATTTGTTAAACAGTTATGTGGGGGAGCTAGAGGGTTAATATGTTCCTCAAAATATTGGCCTTAATATTTTCTATAAATTTGCTGAACAAACTCTTACCAGTCACATGGGTGGTGAAAATGGTGAATTTAAGTCTCGATTGGAGCTTTGGCTGTGTGACTTGTAAGCTTTCTTCGTAGGTATATAATTCCCATAAGCAAATTCTTTGTAGATTGGTATATATACATACAGGTGATGATCGCCACAACTACAAGCTCACACTGTGTCATGTATAAGTCCCTCTGATGATATCCCCGCACAGGATTGAAATACGTATAAGGGTATGTGTTTACATGGCTTTCAAAGCGCAGTGTCTTATCTTTTGCAATACACCACAAAAAACCTCTCTTTCGAAAGGAAGAGTTGATCGAAAAAGCTGAACAATTCGAATGTGAAAACATTCAATAAATCTAATAAAATCAGTTGAAACAATGCTGTGTTAGCAACAAGTCGTTTGTTTTGTTTAAATTGAAAATCCCTGAAGATGATCGTCGAAGACGATCGAAATATCGGAAATAAATAAAAATAAAACATAATAGAAACCACACCATCAGTTTTCAGTTTTTAATTTTATATATGACCTCGAGCCAGACAAAACTTTAAAAATTAATATTAAATCGATCATTAACAAAAAACTTCTAAAAACATTCAAAAAAATACATTTTTGTTACATAATAGTGAAATAATAACATTTTTGGGGTACAATGTGGTTTTTTGAGCTATTTATTTAGACACGTTCAGATTGTATTGATATGTTCACATAAGTTGTTCAGATTTACGTTGGCTACAATTTTACCAAGCACTGTTAGTGAAAAATTACGAGTCCCTGGAAGTTATGCTGAAAAAAGTGTAAAAACTTATTTTTTCCCTTCACTTTTTCAAAGAAAGGTACCGGAAAAAATCGAACCTATACTGTAAAGTCCGTTGCTTCCGATTTGCTATTAAAGCGCCATAGTAGCCGAATTTTATACCCCATCAATTTGACAACTGACAAATTGAATTCTCTTCAGCCATCAATAAAGCCTAAATAATTTTGTGGAAATCGCTTTAGATTTAGATATGTGCTTCATATATATCTTCCTTCCGATTTACCATATCAGTTCTATAGAAACTGTATTTTACACCCGATCGATAGTGGAAAAAAATGGTAGAGGGAAGTCTCTTTAGTTTTTAATAAAGACTACCAAATTAAGTGGAAATCGGTTTAGATTTTTATATATGTCCCATATATATGTTCTTTCCGATTTGATATTAATGAGCTGTATAAGCTGTATTTTACAGTAGCTGGTTACTAAAATTGGAACAAATTGGTTCATATACTCGTATAGATTTCCCCATATTTATGTTAATTCGCATTATGCATGTAAGGGTTAGAATATTCTGAATTTTACAAACGACTTTAGTGAAATTAAGCTTTAGTCGGGTAAACCGACTAAGGTAATGTAATATTTATATAACATAACACTAATAATTCTGTAAATTTGTGTGGGAGAAGGGGTTTAACAAATACACCTAATTACACCACTGGTATATTAACGTTACGAGCTATTCAATTTTGGTATGATTTAGTCATTTTGTATGGGAGGTACTAAAAGGGGAGTGGCGACAACGCCAACTTTTCACAAGACTGTAGGCACTATAACAGCATTACACTGTACGAAATTGCAAGTATGTGTATGCACTGGTATTAAAGTTATAAGCCGTTAACTTTTGGTATACGAGTAAAACGGTCCATTTGTGAGGGAGGTACCAAAAGGGGCTGTACATTTTTACCGGACTATAGATGCTACAAAAACATTATATTTTACGAAATTTCAAGTATTCTATGTACTTGTATTAAAGTTATAAGCAGTTAAATTTTGATGCCAAATGGTCAATTTGTTTGGGAGGTACTAAAAGGAGCGCGGCAACTTCGCCCATTTTTCTCGAGGTGATAGCGATTAATAAAATAATACAATGTGTGGAATTTCGGAAGATTCTAATAAGTAGTATAGAAGTTATTAACGAATTAATATTTCACTAAACCTTTGTGTGGGACTTACCAGAAGGAGTGGACCGAAATGGCCCATCTTCGATCATAGCCGGGAATAGAAAAAATATTACCATATAGCAAATTTTAAGTCAATCGGTTACTACTTTCGAGAGTTATCCTGCGCATCAGCCATCATACAGGCAGACGGACGGACATTTCTCGTTGGGCTTTAAATGACCCAAACGAATATCCGCCGAACATACTTAGGGTCTTAGATCACTCCTTCAATGTGTTACCCTTTTGGCCCGTTGGTATATTGTTCGAGTTTAAAGGTAATTCTTTCAAATGTAGATCAGCAATATGCGTGCTTGTTCCACTCTTTCGAAGTAGAGTGTCATATAGTCGCCTCCGCACAACTAAAGCCTTCCATTGCTAGTTTATTATTTCATATTGAAATCATAAAGTCATGAACTATTACTATAACAGTTCTGTGTTCGCATATCGTGAGATAGTTGTGCAATCAAAAAGTTTGCCAAAGTTATTCTATAGCACATTGATGAAGAGCACATATGATTACAATTTTTCATACACTGCAATCAGTGGAAATAAAATTAAATTTTAAAAACTTTTATGTTTCTTAAAAATTTCTTGCCGTTAGTGTTTTATTTTAGATAAGAAAATATAATGGCAAATATGACATACAAGTGAAAATGCTAATACTCGTAACTAAGTTATTTTAGGAAATACATTTTAAATACTACAATTTGCTCAATTTGTTTGGATTCAGCGAAAACAAACACCAAATTGCTTATCAAAATATTTTCCAGTTATTTTTCTTGTTCCTTTTTTTGTGGCTGACTATAAGGAGTCAAGTTTTTCTCAATGTTTTCAGCTCTCCAATCAAATGACAAATTAGTGTGAGCGGAGCTGACTTTGCGCTATACAACATATACCTATTAATCCTATTAATACCACACGCTGATAAAAAATCTCTTCTGTAGTATATTGTCTCAAAAAAAATCGGCTTGGATATACATATGTTTACGGTACACTACAAATATATAATATATATTTGACACACACAAATATTATATGTTTGGGAGGATATTGTTTTTGTTTAAAGAAAATTTTCTGTTTTTCATATGTTCAAAGAGCAATTTTTTTATAAATTGTATATGTTTGTAAAATTTAACTAAAACTTAAGTAGTATAATATTTCGTAAATATAAATTGCATTGATGGATTGACAAAAAGTGAGGAATTGGAATATTTATAAATTAAAAGACATTTTTAGCTATAAAGTTTAACACGAAAACTAAGAAAAAATAACTTAAATTCGAAAAAGTCAGCAAATTTGTAAAAGTTTTTTTAAATAAGATATATTTGGAAAACTTCTTAAACAATAACTTTGTTTGTGTGTAAATACACATTTAATTTGTGAAAGTCAGTTTGCAAATATATTATGTTCTAATATATTAATATATGCGATCCAAACAAACTTTCTTTATTTTCAAATAAAATTTATTTGTTAACAAATATATAATATTTAAAAAAATCTTTTCCAAATATATTTTCTTTCAATTCAAACATATCAAAAACGATGATTTTCTCCCGTGTACAAAAAAATTAGTTTGTGTTTTGCCGCATCCCGCATAAACGGCTGAACCGATGCGCAACTTTGTGAACTGATTTTTTACCGCTTGTTTTTGTTAAATGAGATAACTACCATTCGAAGTCATGTCTCAGGTCAAACCGGAAATAAAACCATGTTCTAAGTTTCTTTAAGTCTTTTCAAAATATTTCGCTCAACACTTACTCTGATAACGTATCTAAAGTTGTCAATTAAAATTCTCAGACTGTGGTAAGTGTAGCAGTGGCCAAAGCCACTACTTAAAAAGGGCTATGAACCTACAAATTTATGTGCATGTACTGCCCAATGGATCCGATTTCACGTCGAGTGATTTTTTACTACTTGACCGCTTAGACTCCTGTAAGAGCTAAAATTCTGAAATTATATAACAGGTGGCGCAAAAGTAATCTTCCTATCAGAAAATGCTATAAATTTTGCGATTGGCCCCTAATGTCAGTTCTGTTTTGACATTTGTGTAGTAAACACATGCGAAATACACGTTAATAAACAATGTTACGCTACACTGCTCCAGAACGCGGAATATTGCTGACTATTTATTTGACCAATAATCGGTCGGTGACTTTGGCAAAAATAATCATGAGTGATGAGGCCCATTTCCATCTTAGCGGGTACGTAAATAAGCAAAATTTACGCTTCTGGGGCACTGAAAATCCGCGTGTAACCCACGAAGAGCCATTACACCCGCTCAAAGTCACTGTATGGTGTGCTGTTTTCGCTGGAGGAGTCATCGGACCATTTTCTTCGAAGACGTCGCAATGATCAACGAGTTCTTTTTGCCGCAACTTGATGAATTGGTATTGGAAAACATGTGGTTCCAACAGGACGGTGCAACGGCACACACTGCACGTGCCACAACCGATATGCTGAAGGATGCATTTCCCGGGCGCCTAATCTCCCGTTTTGGCGATTTGCACTGGCCAGCAAGATCGCCTGATTTGACCGCTCCAGACTTCTTTGTGTGGGGCTTTTTGAAGTCGCGGGTTTATGTCAACAAGCCTCAGACTCTTGCAGCTCTTAAAGACAATATCCGTCAAGAATGTGAGGACCTATCGCCGGAAGTTTTGGCCAAAGTGATGGAAAATGCCATAAAAAGGGCTCAAATGACAATCAACTGTGGCGGCGGCCATTTACATGACATCATATCCTCGACTTGATGTAAAAAAAATTAAAAGACCAAATAAAAATAATCCACAAGAAGAATCAAAGTTTTTCATTTTTTTTTTAAATTACAGCCAAAAAACATCGAAAGGTTACTTTTGCGCCACCTTGTATATGAATAGATTTGATGGTTGTATAAACCACAGAAAATTCACAAAGTTGTTTTTTCACCCTTAAACAGTTCTCGCGCTATAAAAATCTTCAATATTATTTTTGCAAAAATGATACAAAGGTAAAATAAAATGCAGTACACGGGACAAACAATTTTGAACTCTTTGATTGTGGTCAATGTAGCAGTGACCAAAGCAATTTTCATTCTTTCACTGCGTTTCAAAATTGTTTTAAAGTTTTCTTCATCCTTCCAATGGTTTAATAATCCCATAAACATATATACAATGGGTGATTTTTTGGCAACTATCTTTTTGGCACCACCGTTTTTGACAGCTGAGCTGTTTTCGTTTAACATGTTACTGTCAAACATGTACAGGTTGGACAATAATTGAACCATGAATCGACTTACAAACGAACAACGCATGCAGATTATTGAATTTTATTATCAAAATTCATGCTTGGTTAAGAAAGTGCACCGTGCCCTGCTTGAATGAATACGTGAGAAAACAAAAAAAAAACAGTCAGAAGCATTGCAAGAACTGCCAATGGATCCAGAAAAATGTACTGTTTGGATCGGAGGCATCATTGGATCGTACTTATTCAGAGACGATTACGGTGAATGGCGAGCGCTACCGTGCAATTATTGCAAACTTTTTTTTTCCCACAATGGAAGAGCTGGACTTGGCTGACATGTGCTTTCAACAAGACCGTGTCACATGTCACACAGCACGCGAAACAATGGCCCAATTGAGAAAAAAATCGAAGAAAAGTGTATTTCACGTTTGGGCCGAATAATTGGCCGCTTATATCATGCGATGCCTTTAGATTATTTTATAATGAAGAATTTATTCGTGATATACCGGCCGATATGTTGTAGAGAGTTTATCATTGAATTATGTGATATGGGCACTGGCACAGAAAATGTTCCATCGTTTCGATGCTTCCCTGCAATCGTGGTTATTTGCTGTTCGTAGCGATGCAGATGTGCTTGTAAGCGTGAGTGTCCCGTTATAACACTCACCACCTTATTAATCTCAATCTTGTTTAATTTCAGAAAACTACTTGTGTCCTTCTCTTTTGAGCCTTTCAGTCGTTTTAGCTTTGATCGTCATTTGGCTATCTTTGCTCTGTATTTAGGTTTTGTGGTATTACTGAGCAGATTCGCACACTCCATGATTGCTCGAACCTTTGCTAAATATACCTATTATAATCTGGGAGGAAGCAAATATCGACTTCTGGTTCCTAAATAAAAAGTCCCAGACCCACCCTTCCTCCTAACTTGGTCCTATTCGTGTAGCAGCAGGTGCCCACTGGTACATGAGCCAGTTCCGTTCTCCCAGAAGCATCTGTCTGAGACAAATGAATCACAGGTAACTGCAAGCAGTACTTCTGGAATGAGGTCGGAAATTTCTGGTTTTTGAATTTGACCAACTAGAGACTCTTCTGATGGTGCGACTTGAGATCGCGATTTATACATTCACCAATCACTTGTGGACGTCTTGCTGTGAGGGCTGCCTCATACTTTATGCGGATGTCTATCGGTTGGATGTGCAGTATTGTCTTCAACGCACATGCGTTAAACTTTTTGCAATGGTTTTACGTTGCATATCTTTGCCATTGATGTTCACCACAGGTTATTATTGGGCTAATTACGCTCATGTAAATCCAGTGTGTCATATTTGGACGTAGTCCCCGTTTTGAACATATAGCTCTTCTGCACAATGACCAACATCTATGGGTCATGGTAAATTTTTCATCTAGATGGTCTTTCCAACTCAGTTTCTGACCTAAGATTACTCCCTTATCCCGAAATCGAGGCTCGAAAAACGCGTTATCCTCGTTTTCCTTGTAAATAGACATATTTCCGTGGGTTAACACTGCTAGCAATAACGATTTAAAAAAAATATTTCTTTCTAATTTTTTTAACGCTACGCGGGACAAAATCAAATTTTGTGATATGTTTGAATCGAAAGAAAATATACTTGGAACACAAATATTATATATTTTAGAGCAAATAAATTTTATTTGAAAATCAATAACATTTATTTGGAACGCATATATAATATATTACAACAAAATATGCTTGCGAACTAATTTTCTCAAATAAAATATGTGTTTAAATACAATTGAAAGTATTGTTTAGGAATTTCTCCAAATATGTTGCCATTAAAAACAATTTTCAAAACTTTGCAGATTTTTCGAATTTAATTTTTAGTTTTTCATTGATTTCGAGTTATACCTTAGAATTTAAAATGACATAAATAGCAATAACATTTGTTTATTATTTATTTCTATTTATTCCAAGTCATCATTTGTTGCCAAACGTTTTCAATTACAAAAGAAGTTTACGAACATCTAACATTTCTAAAAAATTGCTTTGAATTACGGAAAACCCTTAAACTTGGCTGACACCAAATGTATCGTTATATATATTTTCTTATTACTAAAATGCAAATAAACCTTTGTTTCGGAAGTAATAGCCAAAATATTATAATATTTGGATCGAAACAAAGATTTGTTTAGAGCAACACCTTCTCAAAAATATAATATTTGTATGTGCCAAATACAATATATATCGAACGTACCCTAAACATATGTATATTTCCAGCAGAATATGTTAGGGACAATATACTGCATAAGCGATTTAATATACTGCATAACGAGTAACTAAACTTCTGTTTATTCCTTCCTTTAATTTAAAGGATGTTCCGGTTTTGTCAAGCTTATACTTCAAATAATATGGCCCAAATACTAAGGGCACCTTCCAAAAAATCGAATAATTTTATTTGAAAATCATTAAAATGTACACGGGGCAAAATCGCCGTTTTTGATATGTTTGAATCGAAAGAAAATATATTTGGAACACAAATTTTTAAATATTATATATTTCTACGCAAATAAATTTTATTTGAAAATCAATAAAATATATTTGGAACGCATATATTAATATATTACAACAAAATATATTTGCAAACTAAATTTCTCAAATAAAGTATATGTTTAAGTACAAATAAAATTATTGTTTAGGAATTTCTCCAAATATATATTTTTAAAAACGATTTTCAAATCTTTTGCTGACTTTTTCGAATTTCATTTTTAATTTTTTTCGTGGTTCCCAATTGTACCTCCCAGTTATTATACCATATGCAGCATTGACTTCTGTTTCAAATCAATCATTTCAAATTTCTAAGCATTTGAAGCCATCATTAGTTGTCAATCCACGGAAAAATTTATTTTGATCCAAGATTATAGGATTTCAATTATTATTTATTATTTTTACGAACATTATAAATTTCTAAAAAATATTTTGAATTACTGAACAATATAACACAATTTATGTATTTATACCCTACACCACACTGTGGTACAGGGTATTATGACTTTGTGCATTTGTTTGTAACACCCAAAAGGAGAAGAAATGGACCCATTGTTTATTATACCGATCGACTTGTAATCACTTTCTGAGTCGATTTAGCTATGTCCGTCTGTCTGTCCGTCTGTCTGTCTGTCTGTCCGTCTGTCCGTCTGTCTGTAGACGTATTCTTGTAATCAAAGTACAGGTCGCAATTATGGTCCAATCTCAACGAAACTTTGCACATATCTTTTTCTAGCCCTATTGAATTTGGTTAAAATCGGTTCAGATTTACATATAGCTCCCATATATATGTACCTCCGATTTGGCATATATGCACTGTATAAGCAACATTTTGTAACCGATTTGTACAAAAATTGACAGAGAGTAGTCTCGTGACACACTTAGATATAATACAAAATTTGGGGGAAATCGGTTCAGATTTATATATAGCCCCCATATATATGTTGCACCCGATTTGACATGTAAGCGCTGTAGAAACTGTATTTTATATCCAATCAGTGCGAAATTCGGCAGAAAGAGGTTTCTTATTACATGAAGGAATACTGCCAAATTCGGAGAAAATCGGTTCAGATTTAGATATAGCCCCCATATATATGTTACCCCCGATTTGAAATTCAATAGCTGTAGAAACTGTATTTTATATCCGATCACAGCGAAATTCGGCAGAAAGATGTTTCTTATTACACGAAGGAATACTGCCAAATTCGGAGAAAATCGTTTCAGATTTAGATATAGCCCCCATATATATGTTACCCCCGATTTGAAATTCAATAGCTATAGAAACTGTATTTTATATCCGATCACAGCGAAATTCGGCAGAAAGAGGTTTCTATTTTACATGAATGAGTATTCAGGGAAAATCGATTCAGATATATATATAAGCTCCATATATATGTTCCTCCTGATTTGGTTACAGAGCGCTATAGAAGTTGTACTTTACTTTCGATCATTACAAAATTCTCCAGAAAGATGTTTCTCAATTTAGGAACGAATATTGCTTAATTTAGCGATTATCGGTTCAGAATTAGATATATCCGCATATATATGTTCTTACCCATTTACCAATTATTTTAAATTATTATCACAATAACCCTTATCGCATTGTTAGGGAGGTGTAGGGTATTATATAGTCGGCCCCGCCCGACTTTCTGTTTTTCCTTACTGGTTTCTGAATACTTAAATGCAAATTTTTTATTTGTTTCGGAAATAATAGTCCAAAATAAAAACAAATTGGGAGTAAACAAAGATTTGTTTAGAACAACATCTTCCCAAATATATAACCTTTGTGTGTACCAAATATTAGATGTTTAGAGTGTACCCTAAACATATACATGTTTCAAGCCGAATTTGTTTGGGACAATATACTACAGAAGCGATTTTTTGTCAGCGTGTATCAGGAGCACATATGTTAATATATTAGAACAACTAATTTACTCAAATAAAATATGTGTTTAAATACAAATAAACATAAAAATTGCATATTTAGCATTAACTTCCATTTTAAAGCACTCATTTTTAATTTCCAAATATTCCAAGTCATCATTTGTTGTCAATCCTTCAAGAAAATTTATTGTTTTTTTTTTAATTTCCAAAAATTAACATTGGATTGATGAAAAAACTTTAAACAATTAATGTATCGATATCTTTTCTGAAAACCCAAATGCAAATAAATTTTTGTTTCCGAAATACTAGTCCTAAATAAAGAAATATAAGGATGGAAACATAGATTTTTAGATCAACATCCTCCCAATATATAATATTTGTTGTGCCAAATAGTTTTCATCAAAAAAAAATTAAATATTTCTACAACATTTTTGTTAACAGATTGTTTTTTAGAATCACGCTAAAATATCTTAAGTTGATGGTTCCATAATAAAATTATTTATTTTCACCTATGAAAAAATATATTACCCGTTCTGAATTCGGTAGTTGTCATTTAAACATATTAATTTTAATATGGGGAGCGTTGTTTGCCAAAGGAAATGGAATGTGTTTTAAGTCTTATAAATGTTAGTGTAGAAACGCTATGAGTAAAACATACCAAATTTGAATTGTTCATAACTTTAATACAAGTGCACATAAACAGATACAATTTGCTACAATGTCTTGCAAATGTCGTTCGGTACACCCATACAGATTGGCAGAATCATTCGAACACAATTTCCCCATAACTTACCTACATTTGTATTTTAGACAAATTTTGCAATGACTATAGAGAAAATAAATTTTTTTCTGTTCCTGGCTCCCACACATCGAACCACATTCCATATTAAATGATTCACAATGTAAGGGAATACCTGAGTCGGTTTGCTCGACTAAAATTGTCTTAATTATTTTCAGTTACTTTACGCACTTATTCTCACAAACATATCCAAGTTTTAATCTAAAAAAATTAACAGATACTATTTACATTTGATCACTTATCATGTAATTTTAAGCCAAATGAGAAATGTCCGTCCGTCCGTCTGTCTGTCTGCTGGCTAGTGCGCACGATAACTCTCGAAAGGAGTAACCGATTGACTTCAAATTTGGTATACGGTAAAATTTTTTCTATCTCCGGCTAAGTACGCAGATGGAACCAATATGGCCACACAAACGGTTAAAATTTAGTGAAATATTGATTCTTTTAAAGGGTTTTCCAACAAGAGGTGTTATTTTGGTATTCAAAGAAAAATGCAATTTTTTGAGATAAATGATCGGACGTTTATTTCATAATAAAGAGGAAGGTATGCCGTTAATAATGAAAAGCAACATCAGCCAAATGGCCACCACGACCACGCTTACAGGACCATATCCTTTTCATGAAATTTTCCATAACCAAATCGCAAAGTGGCTGCCTTATGTCTTCGGTAGCCTCACGAATTATATCTTTGAGGCCTTGCATCGACGCTGGGCTGTTGGCGTAGACCTTATCTTTCACGTGGCCCCAAAGGAAGAAGTCGCAAGGTGTTAAATCACAAGATCTCGGTAGCCAATTGTGATCACCTCTTCGAGAGATAACACGGTCCGGAAACTTTTCCCGTAACAGAGCAATGGTTTCGTTGCTTGTGTGGCACGTAGAGCCGTCTTGTTGAATGTAAACGTTGTCCAGATCAATACCATCCAACTCCGACCATAAAAAATCATTAATCATCTCTCGATAGCGCAATCCATTCACCGTTACTGTTGATCTAACCTAAAAAGTAAGGTCCAATGACCCCGCCGGACCAATAACCGCACCAAACAGTCACACGTTGAGGATGGAGAGGCTTCTCAACAATAACTCTTGGGTTTTCCGAGCCCCAGATGCGACAATTTAGCTTGTTGACGTAGCCACCGAGGTGGAAATGTGCCTCATCACTCAAGCGATTTTTCGATGATTTTCGAATTTTAATAATTTCAATGCGTTGTTGAATCGTGTATCGTTCCATTTTTAGTAATGGCGTAGTTTCTACTTGTCAAATGTCAAAGAATAAAAGCTTCAAAAGTGACAGCTACCGAAATACCGGGTGATTCAAAATAACACCTTTTGTTGGAAAACCCTGTATAAAATATGTACTACTTATTAGAATTTTCTGAAAATCAACACATTGTATTATTTCATTAGTCGCTATCACTCGAAAAGTGGACGAAGCTGCCAAAAGTTAACGGCTTATAACTTTAATGCCAGTGCAACAAATACTTGAAATTTTGTACAGTGTATTGCTGTTATAGTGGCTACAGTCCTGTGAAAATTGGGCGTTATCACAACGCCTCTTTTTGTACCTCCCATACAAAATGACCAAATCATACCAAAATTGAATAGCTCGTAACGTTTATATACCAGTGCACATGAACGCTTAAAGTTCGGTACAGTGCAATGTATTTAAAGAATCTACTGTTTACCGAATAATAAGTGTATTTGTTAAACCCCTTCTGGTACCTCCCGCACAAATTGACTGATTAATTAGACAGATAATTAATATATTACATACTCACAAAGTGAAGGCATACCTTAGTCGGTTTACCCGACTGAAACTTTCTTACTTGTTTTGTGTGCTTTTCTTTAAATGTGAATAATAAGTACAATGTTAAATATATTTTGTTTCAATGTTTTTTTCTAAGAAAAAGTAAAATTTGAAAGATTGTAAAAATAGTAAGTGCATAAGACAATGTTCGTGATTCCGAAAAATTCCGGGATTTTTTGGGATTCGTACTTTCGATTTGCAAAGCTCAGTCCCGATCGACATCCCTAGCACTTAGACACCAAATCAGACAGAACGTATATATGGGTGCTATGTAAATCTAAATCTGAACCGATTTACTTAAAATTCTGCAATGTTCTTTCATTGATCAAGAAACCTGTCTGTGCCAAATATCGTAATAAGCCAAATCGGAATGAGCATATATTTAGAGGAGTACAACACTATGGTACTGGATATTATAACTTTGTTCATTTATTTGTAACACCCAAAAGGAGAATACATAGACCCATAGTTTATTATACCGATAGACTTAGAATCACTTTCTGAGAGGATTTTGTTATGTCTGTCCGTCGTCTGTGTACGAGTAAGTATTCATGTAATCAAAGCAAATGTCGCAATTATGATCTCAACGAAATTTTGTACATATCTTTCTTTTGACCCATGGACGATCCCTACTGAATTTGTTTAAAATGGGTTCAGATCTACATATGGCTCCCATATATCTATGCTTATATGTACCTTCGATTGGGCATATACGCACTGTATGAGCAATATTTTTTAACCGATCTGAATAAAAATTGACAGAGAGATGTCTCTTGATACACTTAGAGACAATACTAAATTTGAGAAAAATCTGTTCAGATTTAGATATAGCTCCCATATATATATTACCACCGATTTCACATGTAAACGCTGTAGAAACTGTATTTTATATCCGATCAGTACGAAATTTGGCAGAAAGAGGTTTCTTATTACATGAATGAACACTGCCAAATTTGGGAAAATCGTCTCAGATATATATTTTCCTGCCGATTTAGTATTTAAGATCTATTGAAACTGCATTTTGCGCCCCCATTATAGTGAACAAGGGTATATATCACATGCTGCAGGATAAAAGTGTAACACATCGATGGAGTGATGATGATGGAGTGATGGAGAGAGACCCCAAGAATATTTGGCGGAATCCGTTTTGGACCATTTTAAGTTATTTGAGCAATGTCCGTCTGTCTGGTTGGTGCGCACGTTAACTATCGACAGGGTTAACCAATTGACTTCAAATTTGGTATGTCTCAATATTTTTCTATCTCAGGTCAACACGTTTGTTTTTGCAAAAAATCTTATTTTTTCTAATAGTTTTAACTACATTTGTCGCACTGTTTAATTAGGCGAATGACCATTTGCGCATTGCTAGGGAGATGTAGGGTATTATATAGTATGACCAAAGTTAAGTTACTCTGAATTAGAATTTTTGGACCAATGATTTTTTCTTTCTACTAATGATCGAAATTCGGTCTGCGCAGTTAATATTTCATAACCTTTTACACTTACACATGAAAACGTGGCATTAATTTTTTTCTTTCGTGTCATCATTATTTAAGAATACTGGCTGCTTTTTGCTGATTCCGTTCGATTTACTTTAATCCTTTGAATGATTTATGAGTCCTTTAGCAATGTTCAGAAGCAGACATGACAAGTAAGCATGCTCACATACTCTTATTGACAACCATTTAATCAGTATTGATGCAATTAACTGATAAAATAATTTGTATTGAAACAGTAAGCTCAGATTGAGATGTGTCGAATATACGAGTAATTATATAATTGGTTGAAAGTAAAAGTATTTTATCTTTGCTTGTTTTTTACTTTTGGGTGTTTGTTTGTTTTCAGATTACGGTTAAAAATACTTTTATTAAAAGGTACACTACTGAACAGGGTGGAAATCCAGAAATATTGGAAAATGGAATAGAAAATGTTATAATGTAAAAACAATGCGCACTACTTACGCGACGTTATTATACCTTACACCACACTGTGGTACAGGGTATTATAAGTTTGTGTCACGGCAGATGTTTGTAACACCTGAAAATAACACAGCTAGACCCACCTTAAAGTATACCGATCGACTCAGAATCACTCGCTGAGTCGATTTAACGATGTCCGTCCGTCCGTCTGTCCATGTAAAGTTGTTCGTCGACTACAGGTCGCAATTTCACTCCGATCGTTCTGAAATTTTGCAGTAGAGTATTTCGCGGCTGTTAAGATCGCTATTGAATTTGGTTGAAATCGGTTCAGATTTAGATATAGCTCCCATATATATCTTTCGTCCGATTTGGCCCTTTAGTCCTATAGAAGCTGTATCTTACATCCAATCGTTTTTAAATTTAGAATGGTAGAGTTTCTTGATCCATGAACCAACATTGCCGAATTTGAAGAAAATCGGTTAAGATTTAGCTATAGCTCCCATATATATGTTTCGTCCGATTTTGCTCTTTAGTGCTGTAGAAGCTGTATTTTACATCTAATCATTTTGAAATTTAGAATGGTAAAGTTGCTTGATCCATGAACCAACACTACCGAATTTGAAGAAAATCGGTTAAGATTTAGCTATAGCTCCCATATATATGTTTCGTCCGATTTGGCCCTTTAGTCCTATAAAAGCTGTATTTTACATCCAATCGTTTTGAAATTTAGAATGGTAGAGTTTCTTGATCCATGAACCAACATTGCCGAATTTTAAGAAAATCGGTTAAGATTTAGCTATAGCTCCCATATATATATGTTTCGTCCGATTTGGCCCTTTAGTTCTATAGAAGCTATATTTTACATCCAATCGTTTTGAAATTTAGAATAAACAATTTATACATGAATTACAAAATTTATATTTCAGAGTTATTCAATATTACGAGAGTGGTGTAGGGTATTATATAGTCGGCCCCGCCCGACTTTAGCCTTTCCTTACTGGTTATATTCTAGCTTTGCGATGTGGCCAAGTTTTAAAATTTTCGTAAAAAAGTGTGTATTTATTAAAATTTTTGACCCATTATTTTTTTGACTGACCGAAATTTGTCAATTTACAAAAGTAGATGTGCGAGAAATTTGTTTATATTCTGAATTGATATTAACAAGGACAGGGTCAGTAAAAAATTAAAAAATAATTTTCAAATGCCGACAGATATGTAACTACGCCTTAAAATATTTAAAAATTAATATTTATCAATGAAACAATTTGTAGTTTGTAGGCCTTGACATCAGAAATCAAAAGTAATTCGCGAATCATAATATTTGCAAAAGTCAATACGATAGTTTCCAAAATAATTTCGAAAATCTGCAAAAATACGATGTTTTACGATATTCCCCCATATCTACTATACTAAAGCGCTCAAAATTCTTTTTAAATTACAACGTACAACATCTTACCGCATATAAAATTAGTAAAAGTTTTAATATTTGAGCTTTGCGATTAGAGAAAATGTGGCGTGCTTGTGGTGTATATTGGAATGGTGGACGAGTAGATTGGAAAAACCTGACAAAAAATACCTGTTAATATTTTTGGCCCGTTCATCAACGTTTTCTAGGAAGTTTCATTTAAAACGAATATAAATTTGTTATACTTTTTGAACTATCTTCTTTTATAACTCCAAAATACGATATATACTTTTTCCCCAAAAAAATAAAAAAAATCATTTTTTAAATAAAATTTCAAATGGACGTAACTTTTGTCTCAGTGATTGCAATTTACCAAAGTGGTTAAATCGTACACCAAATTCTGTTACCAATTCAGAAAAGTTAATGCGTAAGAAATCAGTGCACAATTATTCTGCTCCGATATTCACAAAATGCTAGAACAGGGTCGCGAAAAAATTAAAAATTCAATTGCATATGTATGAATATAATTTTGTAGACCTCGGTATGTAGCATGCACACAAAGGCACAGATCTAATGATATATGACAAATTTAAAATTAGCAAATATCTGAGCTGACACATTAGCTGCTGGAGGCATAAAACACCCAAATTTCATAATTAAGCTCTGCAACAACTATGCTATAAATGCGTAAAAGCGGACTATCGTTTATTAAACAACAGATTTAGTTCCCTCCTATTGAAATTTAAATTCAAATTAAATTTAGGTTTGTCGTTTAATATATTCAATATTTACTTTACTAGCAATCCTAAAATGGCGTAATTGTGAAATTTAGGCATATTTATTCTATTATGGTTGTTTGTCTGTTGCTTCCTACTTCGAAATACAATATTTAACCGACGGAAATGAAGACCACTCTCCCTCACATTATCTTCTTCAAATCCGTCCTTGTTTGCAAAAGACACGCGAAAATAAATCGTAGCATTTTGTTGCGGTTCTTCCTTAATGGCCGCATTGTATTTCATAGTGTTAGATTATAAACCGAAAAATCTCTGAGTGTTGTTTATTTTTCCTGTTTCCGGTGCAGCCACGAAATTAGCTTTAAAAGGGGTGTATATATTTTTCCATTAAATAGTTGTTAGTGCCTTGCAGATAATAGAAAGGAAATTCGTATGAAACTCTTGATAAATCAAAACTAAATACATATGGGCAAATATCAAAATGTTTTAACCCAGGGGTAATGTATGTTGTTTTACCCTTTTCTCGCTTTGTGTACAGATTTCGGTGCATAAGTTGATGGAATTAGAAAAACCACAAAGATAAAAGTTTTTTCCCATAAAAGTTAGTTTTTAACTAAAACACTTTAGAAGTTATAAGCAAATACATTTAAAAATTGTGAAAAAAGCCCTAGAAATGTTCATATATGTATCCATATATATGTTGTGGCCAAACTATTTATTCTGAAGTTACTGGTCGGTTACAAAAAACACGAGGGACACATGGAGGAAGAATTTTTCGTGAGTACTGTTCATGTGAGATCTTTCCGCAAAAAAGCTTTTTGAAATGCGATTTCAAGTGTTTTTTGATTTTTGACCGCGGTCAGCGCGGCCCGCAATGTAATGAAATAACACTAAAGAAGCGGTTATAGCGGTTTAAAATACCTATAAATCTATATAGTTGTCGTTGATGTGCTCTTAATGGAACCATATAGCTTCCCACACCATTGTTAATTTTTTTCTTGATAGTGTATTTCGCGGAGCACATCGACGGTTATGTATAGGTTGAGCTGAATTAATTATCCCAGATGGCTTTTGACCTGGTGAATCCAAAAATCAGGGGGCCGTAACAAAATAATGAATCGCTGAAATTTTATTCACTTTTTTCAATTTTTGCAAAAATTGCAAATTTTGTCCTCGGCATTTTTAATAGTATAAACGTCTGAAATTCATTTCTATGTTCTTCGGGCGTACTGCTGTGGTGCACTTAACAATCATGGATACTTATTTGAAGATTGAAGTCTTGTACGCGAAGAACGTGACACTTTTGTCTCAGCAATGATCGTCAAGGCACACCCAGTGCGGGTATTGATATGGCGGAAGTGTATATGAAATAAAAGGATTTTAACGCTCTATTCCGAAATCGGAGGGCCGTCATTTTATTTTGATGATTGTGCAAATTATGCACATTGCAAAAATTATATTTCCGCAAAAATAATGTTCGTATCAAATTTTTCATGGTCGATTTTTGGCTTTTTAAAAACTTTTCTATGTAGTATTAGTACAGCTAATGTTCTATGATTGTAATTTTAGTTTTCCGAATTCAGCTGAAAATTGCATTTTAAATTTTTTTTTTAAATTTCAATTTGGAACCGCCATAACTTTTGCGGCCTTTGATGATATTTAATTAAAACAAAAAAAAACAAGTAAGAAAAGTTCAGTCTGTTAAATCGACTTAGTAAATTTATTTTTTTTTTTGTTTAATTAAATTATTATCAATTTAAGTTGCATTTAATAACTTTAAAGTATGTACTGGTATTAGAGTTAAAAGCTGTTTAATTTTGGTATAAAATGGTCCATTTGTGTAAGAGGTACCAAAAGGGGCGTCCCCATAACGGTCACTTTTCTCTGGACTCTAGGTACTATAAAAGCATTACACTGTACAAAATTTCAAGTATTTATATGTACTGATATTAAAGTTATAAGCTGTTAACTTTTGGTACAAAAATTCCTTAAAATTAGTTAATTTTCAATCTCAAAGATGTTATTAGGTTTTTGGCGAACCGTTTGCAACCATTTGAAATTTTCATTCTGAATAGAATATCATTTGACAATTTCATAATTATCCCTTCACCATAGAGAGGAGGGTATATATCATTTGCTACGAACCAAAATTGTAACACATCGAAGGAGTGACCTAAGGCCTAAGTATGTTCGGCGGATATCCGTTTTGGGTCATTTTAAGTCGAATGAGCAATGTCCGTCCGTCCGTCCGTCTGTCTGGCTGGTGCGCACGATAACTCTCGCAAATAGTAACCGATTGACTTCAAACTTGGCATGTGGTAATATTTTCTTCTATTTCTGGCTAAGTTCGCAGATGGGCCATAGTGGTCCACTCCTTCTAGTACCTCCCCCACAAAGGGTTAACTTTTAGCGAAATGTTGATTATTTAATACCTTCTATACTACTTACTCGAATTTTCTCAAATTTCAAATTTCAAGTTTGCAAGTCCCTAACACGTCACGAAGTGGCCACTCCCTTTTTGGTACCTCTCACACGAATGGACCATTTTGCACCAAAAGTTAAATGCCATTGGCTTTAACACAAGTGCATACAAATACTTGAAATTTTATACAGTGTAATGCTTTTATAGGACCTAGACTCCAGAGAAAAATGGGCGTTATTGGCTCGCCTCTTTTAGCAACTCCCACACAAATGGTCCATTTTGTACCAAAAGTTAACAGATTTTAACTTGAATACCAGTGAATACAAATACTTAAAATTTTGTACGGTGTAATGCTTTAATAGTATTTGGGGTTCAGAGAAAATAACCGTTACTGGTACGCCCCTTTTGGCACCTCCCACACAAATGGACCATTTTGTACCAAAAGTAAACAGCTTTTAACTTTAATACCAGTACATACTTTAAAGTTATTAAATGCAATTTAAATTGATAATAATTTAATTGGAACAAAAAAATAAATAAATTTACGAATATTTTGTTGGGCTTCAAGGTGAGGGGATTCATACTGAACTCGACTGAACTTTCTTACTTGTTCTTATGTTTTTTTTCGCGCTTGAAAAAAAAAAAACGATTTGATTGTAAAATCAAATTTTTGTACTCTACACCACACTGTGGTACAAGGTTATAATAACATTGTGCATTTGTTTTTAACACCGAAAAGGAGAAGACCCATAGACCCATCGTGCATTATATCGATCGACTTAAAATCACTTTCTGAGTTAATTTAGCTATGTCCGCCTGTCTCTCCGTCTGAGCATGTGTTATTGTAATCAAAATACAGGTCGCAATTATGGTCCGATCTCAACGAAACTTTACACATATCTTTTTTTTTGGCCCAAGGACGATTCCTATTGAATTTAACTAAAATTGGTTCAGATTTACATACCTCCGATTTGGCATATATGCACTGTGTAAGCAACATTTTTGAACCGATTTGAAAAAATTTTTTTGAAAAATTGACAGAGAACAGGCTCGTGATACACTTAGAGACAATACAAAATTTGGGCAAAATCGTTTCAGATTTAGATATAGCCCCCATATATACGTTACCCCGATTTGACATGTAGGCTTTGTAGAAACTGTATTTTGTATCCGATAAGTACGAAATTTGACAGAAAGAGGCTTCTTATTACATGAATTAACACTGCCAAATCTGAGGGAAATCGGGTCAGATTTAGATATAGTCCGCATATATATGTTACCCCCGATTTGATATGTATGCGCTGTAGAAACTTTATTTTATATCCGATCTGTGCGAATTCGGCAGAAAGAGGATTTTTATTACATGAAGGAATACTACCAAATTCGGGGAAAATCGGTTCAGATTGACATGTAAGCGCCGTAGAGACTGTTTTTGTATCCGATCAGTACGAAATTCGATAGAAAAAGGTTTCTGATTACATGAAGGAACATTCAGGGAATATCGGTTAGATATAACCTCCATATATATGTTCCTCCTAATTTGATATCAAAGCGCTATAGAAGTTGTAGTTTACTTCCGATGATTACCAAATTTGGCAGAAAGATGTTTCTCAATTTAGGAACGAATATTGCTTAATTTCGCGATAATCGGTTCAGATTTAGATGTAGTAACATATATTTACCAATTATTTCAAATTATTATCGCAATGACCCTTATCGCATTGTTAGGGAGGTGTGGGGTATTATCCAGCAAAAATTTCTCATTACCAAACCAATGGTACATTAAATTATAATTTTCGAAGTATAAAGAGTAAAGTTTTCAGTGAAGAAATATTAAAAAAATATAGCACTGACAACAACTATTTGGAAGCGTCTTGAAAAAAAGTAGAATTGCGGTGTCCCTCATAACTCGATGCCGGATCATCGAAAATAAAAAAAAATATATTTATTTCGTTAGATAATTGTTATCCCCAAGTAAGTTTTGTCAAGTTTTTTCGACAAACCCGCGGAAAAATGCACAAAACCCATTATGAAGTTCTTAAAGAGCCTGAGAGCAAATTGTTGGGGCACGTAAAAGTCGACACCGAGGACGCTGAAACAAAACAAATGAAATTGTATGAGTTGTTAAGAGAAAAATATATATCCCTTGCTGACTGGAATTTGAATTGACCTTTGCACTGGTTTGCTTATGAACTTCCTTCCTTCGTCACTTGTTCTGCGCATTGGAAAATACACTACAATCACTACATTTTAAACAAACTTTAATTTAAGTTAAGTCAGACATTGGCCAAATTTGTCTTACATTTTTTTGTAAAATTCGGTCGGGAAGAATCTTATATACCCACTACTGTGTAATTGAATAGGATTACAATATCATATTCAAAATAAAATCACGGTTTTAATGTGGTTTAAGCTTACATAGAAATAGGCAAAATTTTAGTTTTTGGATCGATTTTTTTTTAATCTGAAGCAATATATACATATATGGGAGCTTTATCCAAATCCGATTTATTTCAAATTCGGCTGAGATTTTTCTAAGGGCAATACAATTGAAGGTGTTGAATTTTATTCAGATCGACAAAGTACTTTGATCGATATAATTTTTTTACAAAGGGGCTGAGCACCGCCTACTTTTCCCAAAAACAATTGTTTTCTCTTCCAATGTCTTGAATACCAAGTATCCATTTTCTAACACTTATAATTCAGGAGATAACGCTGAAAATCTGCGTTTTTACATCACCTTCTTTTAGTCTTTGTATGGAGAAAATCTGTAGTCATTGACCAATTTTGAACAATTGCAATATCAGCCATTGCAGGACATTAACAAATGTTTATGCAACATTTCCATCTAGTTTCAAAATTGTGCCCTGTAGACTGCTGTCCCCTGTGAAATCTTTTTCCAGCCACTGTGCAGCATTTCGATCGTATGGCGTAGCACGTCGCTACTACAGGTACATATCCATGAGAAAACTGAGGAAATACCCGAATGAAAAGTTTGAGTGCAAAGTGAACGAATATTGAAGGATTAGAAGAAATGTAAGAAAGAAATCAGTTCCTTTCTATTTCCTTTTACTTCTATGCCAACATCTGATACGAGTGGCTTAATTATGTGTGACAATTCATGTGTGTCATTTAAGTGCCAATATTGCTGATTGGCTCCAAATCAACCGTAGTACGCACAATGCTCTTCACATGAAAAGGATGTTCTTATTTATAAATCCTTTTTTTTGTTTGTTTTCTCCTCTATTCGTGTCATAAGTCCCAGTTGCAAAGGTGGTACGCCTCCATTCATTCGTATCCTTAGCTAAAATGTTTGCATTCATATGTGTTCTTTCTGTCATCCACTTCCTTAGAACACACATAGATAATTACATCCATTACTGTGCTCAGTTGTTCAACATTCTTATTAAACACTTTATATCGACTTCTATTACGTTTTTCCAATCTCTAGCGATTTGTTTTTGGTTGAAGTCCCTGAGGACACTGTGTCAGCAAATGGCTGCGTAATTTAAACAGTTCATACATGTCATGCATTTTTATTTTTCAAATTAAATATTTTTCCATGCGGTTTCCTTAAATAAATTAAACTGGCAATGCATTAACTGATGTACTGCTTAACATTTTTGTAGGTTGAAGTTTTCAAAGTATGTTCGCAGGATTTATAGCAGAACATATGCCAATGAAGACCATTTTTAGCGGGACGGATGTAGTGAAAATTATATACAAATGTCGAAATTTAAGACCTACAGATGGAAAATAATAAAGCGTCTAGAACTCAAATCGGAAGGAAAATTTAATGGGAGTATGTTGGAATTTGCCCCGTTGTTCGTGGAAGCGATTCTGTGCAAAATTACTAGGGCAAAAGTGTTTCCCATCAATTGGAAAATCTGGCTAATAAAACAGCATTGAGATCGACTTTTATATGGTGACTGTGTATACTTAAATATCGATTGAAGTTGTTCTTTTTAGTTGTGAATAATTCTTGTAAAATCATTATAATTAATAGTTTCAGCCAAATTGTTTGGCAAATGTGACGTATACGGAATATACATATTTAGAGCGAACCCTTTAGAAGAGCTATATCAAAACATTGACCGATATAACCCATTTCAAAACCCAAGCGACCTGCAACTATGAGGAGTAGTTCTACCAAATTTTGATGAAACTGAATCTATTAAGGACTGTTGTAACGTTATCTCAACAGAAAGACGGATGGAAAGTACGTTTTTAGCCATAAAAATCAAATTTTTTCAAGCAGTTTAGCTGAAACTTTGCCGTCTGTATTCTATTTTCCAAAGAATTCATCACATCAATAATTACGCTATGCAACAAAAATGTTGTTCAAGGTATGTGGATAACAGTTTCTGGTAATTTGGTGTCAAAAACACCAAAAAAATATTAAAAAAATTTTTTATGGTAATTTTTTTTTTGAATTTTTTTTTTTTATATTCCAACTTTCATGGAAAGTACATTTAGTATTTGGACCATAATTTTTCAAGTATAAGCCTGATTGAGCCATGTTGTGCGATAAATTAAATATAATTATGAGTGCTACCTATGCCGCATATCATATCACGTAGAATCTTTGGTTTGGTAACAGTCGTTAAAAATATGAGAAAAATTTATTTTTTATTTTGAAAACAATTTTTCCTGGTACAAAAAAAACCATAAAGAATAGAAAAAAAAGTCGAAAGAATTATTTTATCACATTTTTAAAAAGACAGCAGGCTAAACAAGATAGCATTGTCTATTTCAAAAAAATCTATGGGTAGATGCAATGTTATGAGCCATTTTGTAAATGTTAGGGAAATTAAAAAAAATCGTGTTGCTTATATTGAATTCGCCATATGTGAGAGAGTCATATAAGATACATTGCACTTGCATTTTATTTTGTGAGGTTTGATGTCAGACATTATAAAATTATAGAGAGGACGAGGTTTTATGGCCGTTCGTATCCCTCCATATAGGCAGTGTTCGCTTCACAAAAGGCGCGATTGGTACCACAATGTTACGTTTCCGCCCTATTCGTGGTTCATCGTATCATTGTGGTGGTTTCCAATCGATTTTGTACCATTTTTACTGTTTACGTCAGTTACGGGTTCTTACGGTCTCTTTGCGACCCCGTTGCGTTACGAAACGTCACTGGTACTAATCGCGTCTAAGCGAACATGTATACGTTTCCACCCAGTTGTCCGCGCCGATCGCCATGTAATTCCACCGTCCTTAAGTTCAAGGGACGTTTCACACGAGGCGATTTGCCGTCCAACTTGGTAGCAGTCACTATCAAACCCGCGTTTTCACCGATGGAGCTGTGTTAGGTGATAGAATCACATGTATTTTATCACATAGCGCAGCTCTAGGAAGTGATACGACGTTTTTGTGACGCTCTAAAAAGTTGTTCGTCAGATGTCATGTGAATGCCCCTTTGTTTGGTGGCGTGTATGGGACGCTTTTTTCATTCGCCTCGTGTAAGGAGGTTTAAGCTGGTATGATGTCATCGGCGGTAAATTCGTACGGTGCGGCGGCCGCGGTGGAAAAAAGGTGATGTGTGACTCTGGTTTTTATAATTAATTTATTCGTTTTGTTACAACCACCAGAGCCACACATCAAAAACTAAAAGTTAAAATAAATCTAAATAAAATAGTTTTAACTAAAATAAAGTACTTTTAAGTGAAAATAAATAATAAATACTTAAAACTAAAGTGCTCAAACTATAAATAAAAGTGTTTTAACTAAACAAAAAAGGTGAAATAAAAACCCCCCCGCCACACACACACACACCCGCACGTGTGATACCGGCAAACGCCAAAAAAGCCGGCAAGCCACAGGTGGCTCAACACCGGACGAGGAGCTCGTCCATCCAGTGTTTTTCTTCTGGTTCCCACCGCCGAGGGAACGTGCCCCAACGCCGAGGGGAGACGTCCAGCCACGCCAGAGGCTGAAGAAAGTGCCCCACGCCTAGGGGAAAGAAGTTGGCCGGAGGAGACGACTGAGGAGCAGACCGGAGAAGCACTCAACATCCCGAGACCCAGCGGAACCCCACCGGGAAGCCAAGTACGGCCCCAAACATTGGTCCTTCGCCCGTAAGACAGGAATAAAGGTGCGTAATACATTTTTTTGGTGTTTTTCTTAAAAAAGTGTTCTAAATAAAGTTGCTTCGAGGTCGTTTTATAAAAGAAATAGTGTGTTTAAGACAGTGTTTTTTTGAGGTTAGCTTCGAAATTTGCAAGTCACACATACATAGACATTCGTCTATGTATTGTAAGGACGCCACAAAAGTATATAGAAGCCATCTTTAAAAAATTTTGCACATAACAAGTGGCGGACATATTGGTGTAGAATTTGCTGTCCCTTTTCTACACTATTGTTAAACATTAGCTTTGCATTTGTGTTTCATTTGAATTTTGTTTGTGGTTTTTTGTGAAATTTGTTGCTTTTCGTGATTTCCATTGGAATTTGTGGCTCTTTCTATCAGAAAAACAATTCTTATTGGAAATTTTAGAAATTTTTGGCAGTTTTACAACGTTCCGGATTTTGCTATCGCACAGTGGGCCAAAGTGGAAAATTTTTGGATTGATAAATCAAATTAAAATTTTGATATTGTGATTTTTGCAAGGGTTTAAAGACTTTTTGGCAAACGTTGCTCGATTCCTTTCGGGGATTGGCTGGTACAATTCTGCTTCTGGAATTTTATTAAAAAATTTTTATACGGATTTGTCTGTCCCTTATGCGGGTTTAATTTTGTTCGAGTGTTGCTGAAATGTCTTGCCTTTTTTTTGTGAGTTGGTACAATTGTGGAAAATTGGCTCACACTGTAATAACAAATTAAGCTGGAAGACATTGCTTTTATTTGAAAATTCACATCGAAACAAACCATTTTGGATACAAATAAAATAATTTTAATTGGAAATTCAGATTTTTTTGTGGAAAGATTTGTTGCCTTTGGTTTTAAGTGGTTTAAGGTGGTTTTACGATTGGTATATTGTTAAGAAACGAATCATTACTTGATATAGAGTGGTTTGAGAGCGAAAAAGGCTGACCCTTTCTCAAATTCATAACTCAAGGCTGAAGTAAAATAATTTTTTGAAAATTTTATTTTAAATTTTCTAAAATTTGGTACACTGAGAGAAATTAGTGGCTCATTTGGTCAGTGATACCGAGAAGCTGGTAACTTTTTTCAAGTTGGGAAATATTTTTCGAATAATTTCTGTTAAATTAATTCATTAATATGTCGATTGGGGATAAGTTTAATGAAGTAGTAGATGAAGTGGCCCGATTCGAGAATCGGTTGAAAGAAGAAGACTTTTCGTCCTATGCTAAGGAAGCGATAGATTGTGAGAGGAACGAATTGGAAATGCTTTGGGTAAAATACAAGACGATTTATGAGGAATACTGTTCAGAGGCGACTGAAAAGAAGAAAATTCATGCGAAGCATAATCAGGTTCACAAAATATATATCAGATGTGTTAACCTGATAGCGAAATCAAAGCAGGTTTTATCCGATAGTGGCCCTAAGGACAAAGTAGGTCCAAGGCAAGACTTTTCCGTGCATGTTCCTCCATGTGATACTGGCATTTTCAAAGGAGACTACATTTCGTGGCCCACATTTAGGGACATGTTTACTGCGATCTTCATAAACAATTCCAGACTTAGTGCGGTTGAGAAGTTGTTCTACCTTTTTCAGAAGACTGATGGAGAGGCCAGGGAGATTAATAGAAACGTATCTCTGACGGCTGAGAATTTTGATATAGCGTGGTCAAACTTGAAGAATCAATATGAGAACAAACGGGTTTTAGTGAACACACAATTGAGGTTGTTGTTCAATATGGCGCCATGTCAGAGGGATTCTTTTCAAGAGATTAAAAGACTTCAGAGAGAAATCAACAATATTATGTCAGTGCTAAAGTTGTTCAAAGTGGATATTAGTTCATGGGATCCGATATTCGTGTTTCTTTGTTCAGCTAGGTTGTCCGAACAGACATTGGGTCTTTGGGAACAGTCGATCAAGAATAAAACTGAGATTCCTAAGTGGAGTGATCTTGATTCCTTTTTGACTGATAGGTTTCATGCGTTAGAGAGTGTTTCGGATATTTTAAACACGACTAACCAGTGGCCCAGTAGTTCAGACAGATTAGTAAGGAAGACACATCAGACTAGCACAAAAGTAAAGAAGTCTAAGGCACATCATACAACATCCGACGTGGCTCGTTGTAAGTTATGTAAGGATTCTCACCCCATCAGTACTTGCCATAAATTTCTGAATATGGATCAGAAGAATAGAGCTTCAACACTTCGAAAATTTAAATATTGTTTCAATTGTCTGAAGTTAGGACACATGTATAATAGTTGTCCGAGTCAAAATGGTTGCTCGAAGTGTCAAGGTAAGCATCATAATTTGCTACATAGGGATTTCAATAGGACTCAGGCGCAAACAGGAACAGTGGTTCAAGGCAATTTGTTGTCCAATTTTCCGAGCACGTCAAGAAGTCAAAATAAACAGTCCACTAATTCGAATACGAATAATACTGTGCAAACACTGCACACTTCTGTCTCTAAAAAAGTGATGCTTGCGACAGCATGGGTTAATATAGATCATTTAGGGTCAATATATAGAGTACGTGCTTTGATAGATCCTTGTTCGGATGAAAGTTTCATCTCAGGGAAAATTCAAAAGTTGCTCAAGTTGCCCACAGTTGCTGTATCTGCGGAAGTGACAGGTTTGGGAGGTGAATTGGTTAGCAAATCTGATAAAATGGCCAAGTTTGTGATCAGTTCGATAATAAATCCCAACATTTCGATAAGAATTGAGGCGTTAGTATTATCAAATGTCACAGGCAATATTCCAACGCAGTCGTTTTGTGTTTCTGGAGATATACAGTTGCCCAACCTGGATTATGCGGATCCAGAGTTTTATAAGAGTAGTGCGATAGACATGCTTCTTGGGGGTGACTTATATCCGACCATTTTACGAGGTGGTGTACAACATGGTATCTTTGGATCGCTGGTGGCACAAGAGACTATTTTTGGTTGGATAGTTACTGGTCCAGCTACAGATAAGGTTCAATCTCGTGTAGCCCGAGTCTCTCATTTCACGTCAGTATCTATAGATGACCAGTTAACAAAATTTTGGGAAATAGAAGAGGTTTCCAGGAAGAGAATACTTTCAGAAGAGGACAAAAAGTGTGAAGAAATTTATGGTTCAACAACTTTGCGTCGCTCTGATGGCAGATATGTAGTAGATCTGCCTTTTAAGTCTGATTTCTCGAAAATAGGTCCAAATAGGTATACTGCTATGAGTCAATTTTTGAGAAATGAGAAGTCTTTATTGAGGAAACCGGAATTGAAAGTTCAGTATGACGAGGTCATAAAAGAATATGAACTTTTAGGGCACATGCAGAAAGTTGAGAAACTGGAAGAAGGTCCTTGTTACTATATGCCACATCATGGCGTGTTCAAGGAAGAAAGTACAACAACGAAATTAAGAGTTGTCTTCAATGCTTCAAGTTCGTCGTCCAGCAGTATAAGTCTCAACGATTTGTTATATGTAGGACCTATTTTACAAGCAGATTTAGCGGCCCTTGTTTTAAAGTGGCGCTTCTTCAAGTTTGTTTTTAATGCAGACATTGCCAAAATGTATAGGCAGGTTTTGGTGAATCCTAATCATACCCGCTTTCAGAGGATTGTTTATAGGAGTTCTGTAACCGATGAAATTGAGGACTATGAGTTAAAAACTGTGACTTTTGGTGTCTGTTGTGCTCCCTATTTGGCCCTTAGAACTCTACATAAATTAGCCGACGACGAGGAACTTAATTTTCCTATAGGAGCTGATCTCCTTCGTGGCTCGATGTACGTAGATGACGCTTTAGTGGGGACTCATAGTATTTCTGATGCTTTAGTGGCTCGAGATCAATTGGTCGGTATTTTGAAGACGGCAGGGTTCGAGTTGCGAAAGTGGACTTCAAATAGGAGCGAAATACTGCTAGGGTTGCCCACAGAACATCTGTTAAGTTCTACTTTTCTGTGTCTGGATGATAAAAGTACTGCGAAGACATTAGGGGTACGTTGGAATGCTGCAGAGGACTTTTTCTACTTTGTCACCGAGAAAATGGAGGAGAGAAAAACGTATACAAAGAGGCAGGTTCTTTCATTGATAGCGCGTCTGTTTGATCCAGCCGGCTGGCTGGCACCAGTCATTATAACAGCGAAAATCATAATGCAGGAGATGTGGCTCGATAAGATTGAGTGGGATGATGAAATTAGGCCCATCGCTCTTCAAAAGTGGAAGAATTTCGTCTCGAAATATAATGATATAGACAATATCACGATACCAAGGTGGATTCAATATTCTCCAAGTTGTGATATTGAGTACCATGGTTTCTGTGACTCCTCTGAGGCTGCGTATGCTGCGACGTTGTATGTAAGGGTTCAGATAGACTGTCAGGTTTTGACTAACTTGTTGGTGGCCAAGACAAAAGTGGCTCCAATCAAGAAACCATCTCTTCCTCGTCTAGAATTGTGTGGTGCGGTACTTCTAGCAGAATTGGTAGCTTCGATGACTTCTCAATTTGACGCCAAAAATGTTCCATTGTATTTGTGGTCCGATTCCACAATTGTTTTGGCGTGGCTCAAAAAACCACCGTGTACGTGGAAGACTTTTGTGGCCAATAGAATCGCTACTATACTTGAAACGGTTGGAAATAAGTCTTGGTATCTCGTTGCTTCTAGTTTTAACCCTGCTGATCTAGCAACCCGGGGGCTGATCCCTTCGGATTTGAAAGGTAATAGTTTGTGGTGGCACGGCCCAGAATGGCTTGGACTAGGAAAGTCTTCGTGGCCCGTATCAACTAGAGATTTTGAGACGTCAGAAGAGTCCAGAGGACCACAAGTGTTTGTTGCTAGAGCAGGGTTAGATGGCGACATTTTAGACCGTTTTTCATCGCTGTCGAGAGCTATTCATGTGCTTGCCTATGTTTTCAGATTTTTTCGCAATGCTAGACTTAAAAAGGGTATTGTTGTCGCTCATGATTCGGTCCGTATTTCTGCTGAGGAGTTGACTTTTGTTCGGAATCGTCTTTTCTGGTTGGCTCAAGTTCGACATTTTCCTGAAGATCATTCGTGTCTCAGTAGAAACCAGAAAATCAGCTCTTCAAGCCCCTTATTGACGCTTACTCCGTTTATGGACAAACATGGCGTTATACGAGCTAATGGTCGTCTAGGTTCGACCAACTGTTTGTCCTATAATGAACGTCACCCGATAATACTCCCATACGAAAGTAGATTATCACGCTTATACGTGGACTTTGTTCATCGATTAACTCTTCATGGTGGCCCCCGACTTGTCCTAAATACGATCCGTTTAGAATGTTGGATTTTAAAGGTCAAAAACTTGGTAAAACATCACATTCGAAACTGCAAGGAATGTGTCATCTACAAGAAAAGGTGTCAAAATCAGATAATGTCAGTACTTCCGGAAGAAAGAGTTAGTTTCAGTCGCCCTTTCACTAATACAGGAGTCGATTTTGCTGGCCCATTCGACATTAGAAGTTTCACAGGACGTTTTTGTAGAATCACGAAAGGCTACGTGTGTCTCTTCGTCTGTTTTTCGACCAAGGCCATCCATTTAGAAGCTGTGAGCGACCTTTCCACTCCTGCATTCTTGGGCGCCTTTGCGAGATTTGTGGCTCGTCGCGGCTGTCCAAGTAAAATGTATTCGGACAACGGTAGAAACTTTGTTGGTGCTGCTCGCCAAATCGATGTCAACTTCAAGGCTCGTGTCAAAGAATTGAGAGACGAAGTGGTCTCAAAATATGGGCAACAACAACTTTCGTGGCACTTTATTCCAGCTGGCGCACCTCACATGGGAGGTCTGTGGGAGGCCGGAGTAAAAAGCTTCAAGATTCATCTCAAAAAAGTTAGTGGTCAGCTCAAATTCACGTTCGAGGAGTTTTCGACTCTCTTGTCTAGCATAGAAGCGTGTCTCAACTCTCGTCCTCTCGGTTCTCTGTCTAACGATATCGATGATCTGTCAGCTCTTACCCCTGGTCATTTCCTGATCGGCGCTCCGATTCTATCCCCCGCAGAACCTGAGGAAGTGTCTCCAATTGATTCTGTAATAAATAGGTGGCGAAAAGTTAAAGCGACCCAGGCTGAGTTGTGTCGTAGATGGAAAAAAGAGTATCTCGTTGAGCTGAACAAAAGGAACAAGTGGAAAGTCCCTCAGGTCGATATTCAGGTCGACGACCTTGTTGTTATACGGCACGAGCAAGTCTGTCCAACCGAATGGCGTCTTGGTCGCGTCACAAAAGTATTTTGTGGCCCTGACAACCGAGTTCGAGTAGCTGAGCTCAAGACTCATAACGGTTTAATTACTAGGCCCATTCATAAAATGGTTCTACTACCACGTGGTTCATAAATAGGGTTGTTTTTCTACTGTTGCTTCCGCTCCCCATGTCCTTGTCTACCTGAGAACGTTTAATAATATTCTGTCTTTGCAGAGAACAAAACCATGGCGTCGTGCTTTTTCAACGAGCGGTTCCCGTGTCCCATGTGCCGTCGTCTCCATGCCATTCGAGACTGCACCCGTTTTTTGGTGCTTGAACCTTCCAGCCGCCGCGACAAAGCAGTGGAGCTCAAGCTGTGTACAAGCTGCCTTGCCCAAACCCACGAGAGACGCGACTGTCCTAATGAGTCCACCTGTCGTTCATGTAGAAGCCAGCACAACACGCTTCTACACCCCAGAGGACCGAACACGACTTGGCTCTCAATGACGGCAATGGCACGCTTGTACCCCGACAACTCTGGCTGGAGTAAACTAATACGGTTGAAGATTGACCCAATTGTGGCGCGGTCGTCCATCACCCTCGACGCAGCGGAAGAGTACCACTGTCGTATAAACAAAGGCTACACTGTGGTAACCCTCAAACATCGCCTTTTCGAAAGGGACCCGGTCGACATTAAATGTGCTGTGGTTGACACACGTTTTGGTCCCACTCCTCGGCACCGTGTAGACACGATGTGGACGCTCCGCCACCCTGTGGTGGGAAACGCCCACTTAGCTGACCAGAACTGGTTCATCCCATACCCCTACAAACTTCTTTTGGGGGCAGACGCTCTTGGAGCTGTGTTGAAGGGAGCAGCCATTACTCCTCCAGGTCAGTGCGCCATCCAATTTTCCATTTTTGGACCAGTTTTCTTTGGCGAAGGACACCGGGAGCTAGAACCACCAACGGATGAAGAGTTGGCTCAGCTCGAGGAGCAGCAGTAAACCCTATGATGACATCACGTGGCTCAGAAGACTTTGTCGTACTTATTTTTGAACTATTTTGTTAAGTATCTTACTGAAAAGACTGAATTACCCTTATATTTTTTTGTTGTAAAACATTTTCATCTCCTGGAACCGCATTAAGTGCCTTTTTCTTTTCCTCTAAGGATCTCACTTGTATCAACAAGTCCCTTTTTTTACCTCAATATGAATTTGAAATCCTGAAATACAAAGTAGTTTAAGTTTCCTTTTAATCGCGGCTCCCAGGGATGAAAGTGTCGCTATATTACTTATCTCATTCATCTCATTGAATTAAAAAACTAGACTTAAGTCATTTTAGTAATTAGACGTTAAACTAGTGTATTAATTCGATAGTTTTATTGTAGGCGCCCAGGTCAAGTGCATATTGGAGGGTATTATTGAATTTTCCTTGCTGGGTTATGACCCATTTGCGACCCCTCCAGCATGAACTTACCTAAGGGAGGGTTTACTCCTTGCCAGTTCTCTTGGGAAATCGAAAAAGAACATGTCTGTCATTCCCGTCTGGTTTGATGGTGTTTTTTCTATGTTCAATTGAATTAACTCACGAGAGAAATCTGAAGAGTAAGCACTCCCTGATTGTTTTGCACATTGGTGCAAGGCGGGCGGAATGTTCGCTTCACAAAAGGCGCGATTGGTACCACAATGTTACGTTTCCGCCCTATTCGTGGTTCATCGTATCATTGTGGTGGTTTCCAATCGATTTTGTACCATTTTTACTGTTTACGTCAGTTACGGGTTCTTACGGTCTCTTTGCGACCCCGTTGCGTTACGAAACGTCACTGGTACTAATCGCGTCTAAGCGAACATGTATACGTTTCCACCCAGTTGTCCGCGCCGATCGCCATGTAATTCCACCGTCCTTAAGTTCAAGGGACGTTTCACACGAGGCGATTTGCCGTCCAACTTGGTAGCAGTCACTATCAAACCCGCGTTTTCACCGATGGAGCTGTGTTAGGTGATAGAATCACATGTATTTTATCACATAGCGCAGCTCTAGGAAGTGATACGACGTTTTTGTGACGCTCTAAAAAGTTGTTCGTCAGATGTCATGTGAATGCCCCCTTTGTTTGGTGGCGTGTATGGGACGCTTTTTTCATTCGCCTCGTGTAAGGAGGTTTAAGCTGGTATGATGTCATCGGCGGTAAATTCGTACGGTGCGGCGGCCGCGGTGGAAAAAAGGTGATGTGTGACTCTGGTTTTTATAATTAATTTATTCGTTTTGTTACAACCACCAGAGCCACACATCAAAAACTAAAAGTTAAAATAAATCTAAATAAAATAGTTTTAACTAAAATAAAGTACTTTTAAGTGAAAATAAATAATAAATACTTAAAACTAAAGTGCTCAAACTATAAATAAAAGTGTTTTAACTAAACAAAAAAGGTGAAATAAAAACCCCCCCGCCACACACACACACACCCGCACGTGTGATACCGGCAAACGCCAAAAAAGCCGGCAAGCCACAGGTGGCTCAACACCGGACGAGGAGCTCGTCCATCCAGTGTTTTTCTTCTGGTTCCCACCGCCGAGGGAACGTGCCCCAACGCCGAGGGGAGACGTCCAGCCACGCCAGAGGCTGAAGAAAGTGCCCCACGCCTAGGGGAAAGAAGTTGGCCGGAGGAGACGACTGAGGAGCAGACCGGAGAAGCACTCAACATCCCGAGACCCAGCGGAACCCCACCGGGAAGCCAAGTACGGCCCCAAACAGGCAGTGATCACTATATGGTAGTGGCAGAACTTCGTTTTGATGTTTAGCATAAAAAGAAAATAACCCAGATAGTAAAGAAATATGATGTAGACAAACAACGAATCGCAACACAATGCTATTGAGTCCAGTGACTAGTGACTCCCCATGGGAACGCATTAAAACCCAGTATGATAGTGCCTTCAAGGATGTCTTAGGTTTACAACAGAATGTACCACGTAAATGGATAACAGAAGAATGTTGTAATTTGATATCATCTCGACGACAAATAAAACTTCAGCAACTATCAATATCCGGTAATGCGAAATCTGAAAATCTATCAGCACGATACAATAGTATCGCTAGGGAAGTAGAAAAGCAAATAAGACGATATAAAGATGCTTTCCACTTAAAATGGCTACTGAGGCGCAGGAGGCTGCAAATGCAATATGAAGCAACTTTATAAATTAACAAAGGAGTTGAGCACTAGGAGAACTAATACAAAACCTCTTTCGGGAGAAGATGGAACATTGAAAACCAGTAAGGAGGAACAGTTGACGGCACAGTATCGGAAATTAGAAGTGCGATCACTACACAGAAGAACGGTAAAGCACCTGGATGTGATGGCCTACCAGCTGAATGCTTCAAACCCAACCCGCTGCATCGATACTACATAAACTTTTCGTCCTGATCTGGGAGACCGAAGAAATTCCAAATCAATGGAAGGAACCGACTATAATTAAGCTTTCCAAGAAAGAAAACCTGAGTAATTGGAATAATTTGCGGGGAATATCGATAACACCAACTGTGACGAAGATATTCAACAAAATCATTTTAGACAGAATATCCGAACCACTAAACAAATAATTGCTTTTTATTACAGCGCTAGATATTGTTTTCGAAGCCACCAGGTGTCGACAAGCAGGCATTAGCTGGAGGCTAACAGATAAACTTACGAAACTCGCATATGCGGACGATGTAGCACTGCTAGCAGTCAGACGAGACGATATGCAGAACAAAGTAAGTAGCCTTTCTGAAGAGGAATACAAAGTAGGATTAAAAATTAACATCGCAAAGGCCAAGTGTATGAGCATCAATCCAACGGCCAACGCAAATATATGTTTTAACGGACAGGATTTACAAAATGTCGACGAATTTGAATACCTTGGCAGCAAAGTGATAACGGACGGTGGAGCAAGATCCGATATAGAAAGCAGAATTCGCAAAGCCCAGAATGCATTCGTAATGCTTAATAATATTTGGCGCAGTAATAACATATGACTGTCAACTAAAATCTTAATATTTAACTGTTTTGCTCTATGGTTGCGTAACATGGCTTGTGACAAATTTTACTACAAACAAAATACAAACATTCATGAACAGATGCCTCAGAACCATACTCAGAATATGGTGGCCAAATACCATAAGTACTATGGAAAAAGACAAAACAGGCTGGCATTGCGAAAGATATTCGGCTAAGAAAATTTGGATGGTTGGGACATACACTCAGAAAAGATCCTACGGATATACCACATGCTGCACTGTCATGGAACCCACAAGGCACAAGAAGTAGAGGTCGCCCGAAGATAACGTGGAAGCGAACAATTCAAAACGAGACATCCAAATCGATTAACAAGTTGAGATATATTGCACGAAATAGAAATATGTAGTTGGAAAGATTATATAAACCGAATATGTCAATAATTATAAAAGTATACATACATACATATAAACTATCATACAAACTTACAATTACATATACAAACTTACATTTTTCTGTGAATAGGCTAAGTTCAACAAATGAATATGCCAATTGAAAAAAATACTATTGTATTGCTATTCTTTTAATGAAAATGTCTAATATCTACCAAAGCTTTATATATCAAATTGTTTTAGTTTTTAATAACTTTCAATTCCTTGTATTCATATTTTATTGTGACTATAAAAAAATCACTTTATAATATTTGGCGCCATAGGTTCTGGCTCACAATTTCCAAGGTTAGTTTTTAAACAACAAACATGCTCGATGCATGCCAATTTTTTGTTTTTCTCATGTGTGCATTGAACATTGAAAGATATATGAATTGGCAAAAACTGAAAAAAAAAAACAAAGCCAGGACGATGCAACTCAATTCGAATGGAATGCATTGTGACTGACATTCGACACAATATGGAAATTGTTTCTGCTTTTTGTGCAGGAAAAGCATAAACGAAAATAAATAATCTTTGTACTCATAGTAGTATACCAGGTAACCCAAAAGCAATGACCTGTGATTTTACGAGGTTCTTCATAACATTTGGCACAAAGTACACCCTTATGCTGAGGCTGAAGCTGCACCGGAAAAAAATTTTGTCTTAAAATTAAAGATTTGAACCGAAGACGCCCTTATTTATTAAAATAAGTACATTTTGTACTTAAATATTAAGTACATTTCCCTAAATGTAAGGAAAAAACGTACTTATTTAAAAGAATAAGGTCGTCTTTGGCGCAAATCTTTAATTTTAGGACAAACGTTTTATTCTGTGTGAAATTTGGCAATTTAGATTTAGATTAAGGCAAATTATTAATAAAGGGTCCGCAATCTAACGTTTTTTTTTCAACTAATGCTTATTTCGTGAATGGTAACACTTAGCTCATGTCTGATTTGACAGATAATTAGTTTTATCCTTCCGCTGAACGAATATGGTTGTGTATACGCTTGAACAACGCTGGGAGCGATCGACTTACAGAAGATGCCGATTTTGCCAAAAAGTTATCTTTTCAGATGAAGCTCATTTTGATCTTGGCGCCGAAGCTACACTTGATGTTTTGCGCGATGTTTTCAAAAAAAAAAAAATTATTTGGCGGACCCTTTATAAGCGGTCACTGATCGCTGTAGAATTTCGTGAAATTTGGTACATAATATTATAGAAGTGATTCTGCATTTAAATTAAAAATGCCAAATCAGACTTGAATAGGGCTATGAAATATCGTAAAAATTTAATTTACATAAACATGTTAGTTCGGCCAGGCCGAATCTTGTGTACGGTACACCACGGATTACATTCAATTCAATAAAACAAAAAATTCTTTGAAGTGGAAAGAAGCAATTCATAACGCTGTATCGTTTTTTTTGTTGCAAATTAAACGAAAGCTGCAAAGTTTCAACAATATAGTTTAGGAAATATGGCATCTACAGGCAGAAAAAATTAGTAATACCAACAATTTTATATATAATTTTATATATAATTAAATCGTACCGAACAATCTTGAGCTATGATTCCAGAGCGAACCTGCCTCATAGAAGTTCTATTCTACTTAATCTGAGATTTTGCCAAAAAATATACATTTTTCATAGTGACGATAACTTATACTGCGGATGCGACAGGCTTTTAGATGATGAAGGAGACATTTGAGACAATTTATCAAAATATTTAGCAACATTTATTTAATCGAATCTATATAATATTTAAAAGTAAAAAGTTATACACGTTTAAAAATTCAATTCATATTAAAAAATTAAAATCAGTGATGTCTGCGCTAAAACTGTGCTTTGGTTCACCCTGTATGGATTGAAATAATTGATCAACGAACTTAATTTTTTGGATCCAGAGGCAGTGAAAGGTTTATCTGCCTATAAAAAAATTTTGCGAATCGAAGACACTGAAAAAAATTATTTTTGGCCGCCTTCTCAGAATTTGTCCCAGTGTGCGGCGTCTCTTTGGCGCCGGAACATTCAAAGTGAAAATTTGGATTCAAATTTATCCACTATAGCACGCACAGGCTGTCGGGTGGGACGATTATTAAAATTGCGACCACCGACTCAGAATTTCGGTTGTAATTTTAAATGATATCCAAACGTTGCACGTAAGTGAACTTTACCATGATGAAAATGTTGTTGACTAACGTTTTGAAAATGTTTGAGGGTGCGTTGACATAAAGATACGAAATTGTTATATCCCTATTAAACAACTCTTTATTAGAGAATGTTAAATTTTGATATATCACAAATAAATCTACAAAAATTAAAATCTTAAAAGATTTTCTATACAATATCTTTATCTCGTATCGTATTTTTAAATGTTGTTTTTTTTATTAAATTGATTCTGACGTTATTATTTGTTCAATTTACTTAAAGTATTTGTTTTTTTTTTGTAAAAAAAAAGATCTTAAAACCAGTAAGGAAAGGCTAAAGTCGGGCGGTGCCGACTATATAATACCCTACACCACTCTCGTAATATTGAATAACTCTGATATATAAATTTTGTAATTCATGTATAAATTGTTTACATAAATTTACTTTTGGGACATTTTATACTTAAATAATACCCTGTACCACAGTGTGGTGTAGGGTATAAAAACGATTGGATCTAAAGAGCCAAATCGGATGAAGCTAAATCTTAACCGATTTTCTTCAAATTCGGCAATGTTGGTTCATGGATCAAGAAACTCTACCATTCTAAATTTCAAAACGATTGGATGTAAAATACAGCTTCTATAGGACTAAAAGGCAAAATCGGAGGAAACATATATATGGGAGCTATATCTAAATCTGAACCGATTTCAACCAAATTCAATAGCGATCTTAACAGCCGCGAAATACTCTAAACTGCATAATTTCAGAACGATCGGGAAATTGCGACCTGTAGTCGACGAACAACTTTACATGGACATCGTTAAATTGACTCAGCTAGTGATTCTGATTCGATCGGTATACTTTAAGGTGGGTCTAGCTATGTTATTTTCAGGTGTTACAAACATCTTCCGTGAAACAAACTTATAATACCCTGTACCACAGTGTGGTACAGGGTATTATAAGTGAGATCGTGTTAATATCACACCTTCGGACTATTTTCTCTGGGGATATGTAAAGTCTGAAGCCCTCAGGAATAAGCCAGTTACGATTAACGCTTTGGAAGCCAACATTACTCGTGTTATTTGTGGGATACCAGTCGCTGTGCTCGAACGAGTAGCCCAAAATTTGACCTTCCGAATGGACCACCTCAGACGTTGTCATGGAAAACATTTACATGATATCATTTTCAAACAGGAATTGCCATAAATTGTTATTTTAACCGATATTAAATATTCTTCCTTTCAAATTTATGTGTTTAATTTTACATTATAAACCAGTAAGGAAAGGCTAAAGTCGGGCGGTGCCGATTACATGATACCCTACTCCCCTCTTGTACGATTGGGTAACAATGTATACTTCAACTAAAATTTGTTTACACAATTTACATTACTACAGATGCAGAGGAGACGTACTCCTCTGCATCTGTAGCCAAATCGGACGAAACATATATATGGGAGCTATAGCTAAATCTTAACCGTTTTTCTTCAAATTCGGCAATGTTGGTCCATGGATCCAGAAACTCTACCATTATAAATTTCAAAACGATTGGATGTAAAATACAGCTTCTAAAAGACTAAAAGGCCAAATCGGACGAAAGATATATTTGGGAGCTATATCTAAATCTAAAACGATTTCAAACAAATTCAATAGGGCTCTTTCCAGCTGCGAAAGACTCCAAACTGCAAAATTTCAGAACGATCGGAGTGAAATTGCGACCTGTTGTCGACGAACAACTTAAGATGGACAACTTAAGTGGATCTAGCTATAGTATTTTCAGGTGTTACAAACATCTGCCATGAAACAAACTTATAATACCCTGTACCACAGTGTGGTGTAGCGTATAATAAAACTTCACGACGAATCACCCACTATATATACCTCCGATTTGACATATGGTTCATATTCAGATATAGCCTCCATATATATATTACCCCCGATTTCATATGTATGCGCTGTAGAAACTATATTTTATATCCGATCAGTGTCAAATTTGGCAGAAAGGAGTTTCTTATTACATGAATGAACACTTCAAAATTTGTGAAAAATCGGTTGAAAATTAGATATAGTCCCCATATATATATTACACCCGATTTGGCATATAAGCGCTGTAGAAGCACTATAGTATATATTTTCCTTCTCGAAAATCTCCGCTAACCTTGTCAGAGTGCTGTGGCAGTGACAGAACATTACCAAACACTGTTCTGGTTGGCTGCCACTTTTCCATTACTTTTGGGATCAAAATAATTTTTTTTTTTTTGTGTATGGTTTCATATATTTTGTTATCAAAAGCTTAAAATTCTAAAGAATTTAATCTACATTTATTTTTAGTTTCTAAACACACGTATACAACTGTAAAGCCTTCCACATCAGATGCACAAAAGGCAGATGATATAAATTTAATTATCAAACTTGAAAATACAGCTTATAGAAAATACATGTGGATTTGTTTCAAGAATTTTTTTATGAGATCCTTATTTTTTTGGAAATGATACTAAAAAACAAACATTTTAAGTAAATTGAACAAGCAGCGTCAGAATCAATGTTTAGGTGGGGTGACGATAGCTCAGCGTTGGTGTGATGGCCAAATCACCTTTTGGAGTAATTTGGTGTGGGGTTGTCGGCAAGGAAGGCTAGGGTATGCAATTCAAAGAAGTCCCTTCTATGACAAACTCCACTAACAATGATAGCACAGTGGGGGAACGATGTATGTGTGTTCACGTATGTAGTGGCCGATGTTGGCGATGCAGTAATGCAAAGGGCGAAATATAATATAAAACAAATAAAACACAAGAGTTTAGTATTTTCGATTATGATAAAGGCAATGCTTTAGTTTGCATACATGATAACTACGCCATTTTCAACTGTAATTCGACAAAAAATCAATTAATTTGAAACACATCAATTGAAATTCGAAAATGTAAACAAATCTGTACATTGGATTGGGAAGAATTTATTTAAATAGTTTTTGCTGACTAAATATCAACATATAATGTAACAAACAGAAAACATGCAGACGATCTTATCTTTTATGAATATTTATTCAAAATTAGTTGAAACAAGATATATTTAAATATTTTAATATTAAAGGTTTAAAACAGACAAATTTTATCACATCACATCTAATATATAGGATTGATTTTGTTTACATTTTTCGAATTTCAAATCATGAGTTTCGAATTTCAATTGCTGTTATTCGAATTTCAATTGATGTTTTTCGAATATCAATTGACGTTTTTCGAATTTCAATTGACCTTTTTCGAATTTCAAATGGAATATTCGTATTTCAATTGATGTTTTTCGGATTTCAAATGGAATCTTCGAATTGCAATTGATTTTTTTCGAATTACAAATGAAAATGATGTAGTTTCAATGTTACTATTATATTTTTAGTAAGAAGTCCATATTTCAGATATACAGTCGGATTTGGAATCCGATAATATCTTAGAATTGTATATAATTCCGCTGTCTAGTGATAACGTATATTACCATGTATCAGTGGAGCACAGTGTCACGGCCGTGGCCAAAAATTTTATAAGTCAACATGCAAATTTTTGGACAAATGTAAATTAGTCACTAGTATTATTAGTAAACATTAAACAAACTAGTATTATTAGTAAATGTAAAGCTTTACTTCGATACGCCAACAAGTTTTTATGTTATTGTATCTCAAAGCTGGTAGTTCTTAGAAATGGAATATTTTCGCAGTAAAATGCTGAATTTTGAGTTTTGGTTCTTGGTGTGAATTCAAATATTTACAGTAGCTATCGGTATAAATTGTAACAGAATGATAAGTTCGGCGAGTATTTAATCTGGCAACACTGTTTTTGATTCAAAAAAATCATTCATATGTTAAGTACCGTTAGTAAATAAATAAATGGAAAACAATGTGGTGTGTTGAACACAAACTACAAGTTTAGTGGACATAAAAAAATATATCTCAAAAGACCTTCGCAATTTTTTCATATTTTGTTGCTAAAAGTATTTATTTACATATATATAAATATCTGCTGCTGCTGACTGCAGGTACGGTTTTTATCCCCTCACCTTACATGGGAGGGTTCATGTCATTTGTTACGAGCAAAAAGTCTAACACATCGAAGGAGTGTGGGTCTGTCTGCTAGCTGAACGCACGATAATTCTCGAAAGGAATAGCCGATTGACTTAAAATTTGGTATGCGGTAACATTTTGCACCACCTCAGGCTAATTTTGAAGTTGGCCATATTGGTCCACTTCTTCTAGTACTTCTCCCAGAAAGGTTAACATTAAGTAAAATATTGATTATTCGTTATCTATACTACTTATTCGAATCTTCTGAAATTCCACACATAGTATTAGTTTATTAGTCGCCATCACCTCGAAAAAATTGAGCGAAGTTGCCACCCCCCTTTTGGTACTTCCCACACAAAAAGGTTAACAGCTTATAACTTTAAAACCAGTACATACTTTAAATTTATTAAATGCCATTAAAATTGATAATAATTTAATGAAAACAAAAAAATACATTTACGAATATTTTTGAGGTGAGGGTATTCGTAAGCCGGTTTACCCGACAGAACTTTCTTACTTGTTTTTGGCAAACATTACTACGAAATTAAATTCAAGGATGTCTGGGGCGTATCCTCTGGGAAAATTTTATGATATTCTTCATACAAAACTCAACTCGAATATAAATACTTTCATATTTAGTCCAATTCAGGCAACAATTTCAAAAAATATGCGATTTTTATGTCAGGATTCATGGGTATTGGATGTATCCTTTTAGATAATTTCCTGAAATTCTGCAGAACTTTTTATTATACACAGGACACAAATCGCACCAATTTTGGTTCAAATGGGACAATAATTTCAAAAATTTAGGAATATTTTCATTCCAGGATGAACGGGAGGTATGTCCTTGAACCCATTTTCACTGAAGTTTATATATTTTCTTTCTTACTCACAAAGATGACTTGTACCAATTTTCATTCGCCTACGATAATTTCTTCTATTTTTGGCCAACGTTTACATGAAATCACCACACTGTGAGGAGATTAGGCCGAATAGTTCGAAAGCAAAAGCTACAAGAAGTGCTTAGTAGAAGAGCCAAAGACAAGTAGATGTGCGCGGGCGTAGTGTATAAGCAACGAATGGAAGTGATGTGCGCGCAGTGTTGCCATATATGAGATTAATCTGTTTTTTTGAAGTAGTGAAAATATTTTGTTTTTTGCCAGAAAAAAAAAAGATTTTGAAACCAATAAGGAAAGGCTAAAGTCGGGCGGTGCCGACTATATAATACCATACACCACTCTCGTAATATTGAATAACTCTGATATATAAATTTTGTAATTCATGTATAATTTGTTTACATAAATTTACTTTTGGGACATTTTATACTTAAATAATACCCTGTACCACAGTGTGGTGTAGGGTATAAAAACGATTGGATCTAAAGAGCCAAATCGGATGAAACATATATAAACGATTGGATCTAAAGAGCCAAATCGGATGAAACATATATATGGGAGCTATAGCTAAATCTGAACCGATTTTCTTCAAATTCGGTAGTGTTGGTTCATGGATCAAGAAACTCTACCATTCTAAATTTCAAAACGATTGGGTGTAAAATACAGCTTTTATAGGACTAAAGGGCCAAATCGGACGAAACATATATATGGGAGCTATAGCTAAATCTTAACCGATTTTCTTCAAATTCGGCAGTGTTGGTTCATGGATCAAGAAACTCTACCATTCTAAATTTCAAAACGATTGGATGTAAAATACAGCGTCTATAGGACTAAAGGGCCAAATCGGACGAAAGATATATATGGGAGCTATATCTAAATCTGAACCGATTTCAACCAAACGATCGGAGTGAAATTGCGACCTGTAGTCGACGAACAACTTTACATGGACAGACGGACGGACGGACGGACGGACGGACATCGTTAAATTGACTCAGCTAGTGATTCTGAGTCGATCGGTACACTTTAAGGTGGGTCTAGCTGTGTTATTTTCAGGTGTTACAAACATCTGCCGTGAAACAAACTTATAATACCCTGTACCACAGTGTGGTGTAGGGTATAAAAATGTGCAGTTTTTAAGTTTTTTCTTTATTATTTACTGGGAGTAACAGAAATATATTAAACAATAGTTTCTTATTACATTAAGTGCATTTTAAATATGCAGCGTTAAGAGCAGAAACGTCGTTGTTCTAATTTTCGTTGAACTCTATATGCTAATATTGTCAACCTTCTTTTTAATGTAGCAAAAATTCTGCTTTTGGATTGACGTTTGCATCATTTGTCTATATATTTCCTTTCATCAAGTTTATTCGTTGTTAATGCGTTTATAAAAGGACGAATATTTAACAAAAAATTATGGGTTCGGCATCTAGTAAATATGTATAAACATATGTATATGTGTTAATACTTCCAGCTACTTCTAATGAAGACGATAATAGAAAGATCCGAAGCATCCGGCTATGAAATTTAATTAGTAAATCTAATATTTCTCTGCAATTAACTTGATCTCTAAACGTGATGAATTAATACTTTTTAAACATAAGAAATATATAAGAAATATTTTTGCGTTATGTTTTGTACTGCTTACAATAAATAAAATTAAAACCAGTAAGGAAAGGCAGAAAGTCGGGCGGGGCCGACTATATAATACCCTACACCTCCCTAACAATGCGATAAGGGTCATTGCCATAATAATTTGGAATAATTGGTAAATGGGTAGAAACGTATTCTAGTTCTGAAACGATAATCGCTAAATTAAGCATATTCGTTCCTAAAGTGAGAAACATCTTTCTGGAAAATTTTAATGATCGGAAGTAAAATACAACTTCTATAGCGGTTTGATACCAAATCAGGAGGAACATATATATGGAGCTTTAATGTAAATCTGAACCGATCTTCCCTGAATACTTATTCATGTAAAAAGACCTCCTTCTGTCGAATTTCGTACTGATCGGATATAAAATACAGTCTCTACAGCGCTTACATGTCAAATCGGGGGTAACATATATATGGGAGCTATATCTAAATCTGAACCGATTTTCTCCAAATTTGGCAGTATTCCTTCATGTAATAAGAAACCTCTTTCTGCCGAATTTCGCACTGATCGGATATAAAATACAGTTTTTACAGCGCTTACAGGTCAAATCGGGGGTAACATATATATGGGTGTTATATCTAAATCTGAACAGATTTCTTCCAAATTTAATAGTGTTCATCCATATAATAAGAAACCTCTTTCTGCCGAATTTCATACTGATCGGATATAAAATAAAGTTTTTACAGCGCTTACATGTCAAATGGGGGCTAACATATATATGGGGGCTATATCTAAATCTGAACCGATTTTAACCAAATTCAATAGGGATCGTCCTTGGGCAAAAAAAAAGATGTGCGTAAAGTTTCGTCGAGATCGGACCATAATTGCGACCTGTACTTTGATTTCAAGAATACATGCACAGACGGACAGACAGACAGACGGACAGACAGACAGACAGACAGACAGACAGACGGACAGACGGACAGACGGACATAGCTAAATCGACTCAGAAAGTGATTCTAAGTCGATCGGTATAATAAACGATGGGTCTATTTCTTCCCCTTTTGGGTGTTACAAACAAATGCACAAAGTTATAATACCCTGTACCACAGTGTGGTGTAGGGTATAAATACAAAGTTTTTACTTTTTTATAGATTTTTTAGACAAAAAAAAGGATTTTTCGAGAGAAGAAGATTTTTTAAAAAAAATATATGGCAACGCTGGGTGCGCGATAGTATCGCCGAACAAAGACTACAATTGATCACTTTACTCGAAGAGTGCTGACAATTAGTGGTGAACACAGAGGCTCGTTAGAAGTGTCAGACTCCTTAGAAGGTGCGAGAAAAGAGCGAGCGACCCGAGGATAATGCAAGGCAGCCACCCAACAACCACAGCCTAGTGGCAACCCGCAGATTCCAGCGATGTCAATACGCGACCGGTATTGATCAGGCTCGGGAATTTGAGACAATGCTGCGTTCGTGAACAATCAATTTTATATAAAAACAACATTTAAAGATACGATACGAGATAAAGATATTTATTGAAAATCTATAAGGATTTTAATTTTTTGTAGATTTATTTGTGACGTATCAAAATTTAACATTCTCTAATACTTGAATTGTAATGAAATAATTAATTTAGTTTATTGATTAATATACAACATTTCTATAACTTGTTTTCTTATAACTAACAAAATAAAATTAATAAAATAAATAAAAATGTTTTAGGGCAAATGCTATAGGGCAACAATATTAGGGTGAAATTCAACAACACCGTATTGGAAGTAGCAACGATTCGCTTTTGAAATATCAAGTACGAAACTCTTGTATCGTCATTGTCGTAGTTATTTCAAATGCGATTTCGTAGTTGTTGCAACGATTTAAAACAACAATTCTTACTTTTAATATTTAAATAGTTTAGTACAAAAGTTCTTGAAACAATAACTTTAATCTTTAAAACACAACAGCTAAATAACTCGTTAACTGAATCGAAACCAATTATTCCAAATTATTATCACATTGCCCATAGTCAGGCCGTGGCCGACTTTCTGTCTGGGTTTTATATCAAAAAATACAGTATTGTTGCTTCAAATGCCAAGCATTTCTCTCAAAATTTAAAATGTTGTTGAATTGTCAATTCCGTTCTTAAACTAAGAATTCGACTATTGCGGCAAATAATTTTTTGTTAAATTTATCAAGGGCTATAACTTCTTGTTTTGTTTTTCTTGATGTACCAACAAAAGATATTTGAGAGCGACATTTATATTGGTGTACTCGCATAACAAAATATCAGTAAAAACTAGTAAGAACGGTAGTAATATCAGCGGGGCTGAATCTTACATAACCCTCAACATAAATGGGATTCAATTCTATGAACGAAAAAATCTTTGAAGTGGAGCAAGGATGGTATTTTTGTAGCAAATTATTTTAAAAACAAGTAAGAAAATTTCAGTCGGGTAGACTGATTAAGGCATACCCCCACTTTGTGAGTTATGTTATATGGTATTCGGGTGGGAGATGTCAGAACGTTGAAGACGAATTTTTCATTCTTTGTCGGTCTACAGTCCTTGGAAATGTCGTCTAAAATACAAAATGTGACAAGATTTCGAAGACCCTGCAGAAGTTATGGGAATGTTGTGTCCGAATGAAGCTTTCAATTCGTGTGGGTGTACCAGAAGTGGCCTGACAAATACGCCTATTTTACGCTGAACAGTAGATACTTCAAAGACAAAGTACCTAAGTAGATACTTCAAAGACAAACTGTTTATATGCACTGGAATTCAATTGATGGGCCATTCAATTTTGGTAAGATTTGGCCATTTCGTGCGGAAGGTACCAAAAGATGTTACAAAATATTCTTTGCAAAATGGCATGCCCATTAACACCTCACGATAAAAATGTGCTTTATTCATGATTTTATGACTGCAGCAAATTTCTTATTAAAAAGTATTACATTTTTGCAATAAAATTTTTTTTCACAATATCTTTGAAACTGTGAAAGAGATGGTGTTATAAGAAGTTAAAGGAAATTTCATTGTAAAATTTGTCAATTTTTTTTGAACAAATCGGACTAACGTTTCTAGATTTATGTTTAAATATACGGATCAACTGTATTTTCGTCTATTTTATTTTGGTCTTTAAATCGTTATTGATTTGTAACTAGGATATACTCCTTTAGACCACATTTGACTCTTTTATATTATTGAATGCAATGTTTTTTCAAAAACGGTATGGCAAATACAATTACTTGTCATCTTGGCTCCTTTTATCGCGATTTCATTGGTGCTACCACAATCCTCAGCAAGGTTCATCTGTGATTATTCGGTTCAAAACGAGCAAACCTTCTAAAAATATTGGACGTTTTCTTAAAATAAGCGAAAAGAAAGTCCTCTCATTGAATGTAATGATTAGATTGAAGCGAAAATAAACTAAAATGTTCAGAATAAAATACATTATTTCTTGTTTGGCCCATTATTTCATGTTTGCGAAAATGTCAAGTTTCCGAAATGAGGTTTACGATGTTGTATACGTCGTATTCGTCGCAGTTTACGACGGACCATCGCTTGTAGGGAATTAGAAATTATTCGAATACTCAGTATAGATGTTATTCTAGAATCGATAGTTCGCTAAATCTGAACCCTTTGTGAGGGAGGTATTCGAAGAAGTGTACCAGTATGGCCCATTTTCCTACTTATCCAGAGATAGAAAAATTATTATCAGATGTCAAATTTGAAGTCAGTTACTTCTCCTCTCCAGATAGACATGTCGAAAATTGCTCAAATGACATCAATGGCTTAAACAAATGCATTAGTGAGCGACATCTATATGAGGACTAAAAGGACGACGTATTTTCCAAGCCTCTTATGGTACTCTATTGCAGCGCCTGTCCACAGGCGCAGTAGACATCGTCCTGATACAGGAGCCCTACGCAGTGGGAGGAAGGGTGTGCGGTATCAGGACACCCAACTTTAAACTGCTTGTGGCCAACTGTGAAGGCACTCCAAGAACCTGCATTTTGGCCAGAAAAGATCTAAGTATCTTTCTCCTGACTAATTTAAGTGGTAAAGACCAAACAGCTGCTAGCCTGGAGATCGGTAATCGCATATATTGGGTGGTCTCCAGCTACTTGCCTTATGAATCTGTAGTACCGACTGCTCTATTCAGGGAAGTAGTAGAAGAAGCCACGTCTGACGAGCTCGAGCTGATTATTGGCGCAGACACGAACGCTCATCATAATCTCTGGGGTAGTACGGATATAAACAATAGGGGTGATTCGCTTCTTGACTTTATTCTAACTACCAACCTTAGTATTTGTAACATAGGTAATAAACCGACCTTCAAAACTAAAGACAGACAAGAAGTACTCGACGTAACGTTTGCTACTGACCGGCTGTCGGACAAAATTATTGGGTGGAATGTACTGGACGACCACTCATTCTCAGATCACCATTATATTGAGTTCAAACTCGCGGAAAAAGCGCCTAAACCCGCCGTCCACAGAAATGTAAGGAAGACAAAGTGGCATCTGTATGAGAAGAATTTCAAGAAAGTCCTCAACTCTAAACTTCTGTACGAACCGAATGACAAAGCCGGTCTGGATAATCTGGTCGATCATATCACCATATCATTCAATAGATCCCTTGAAGAAGCCTGTCCAAAAACAAGGTACAAGGGTAAAACTAAACCCCAATGGTGGACTTCTGAGCTAACGGCTATGAAAAAGACCTGCAACAAGCTATTCAATAGGGCTAAATCTACTGGGGTCGCTAATGATTGGGATGCCTATAAAGAGCAACTCAAGATCTATAAGAAGGAGCTTAGAAAGGCGCAAAGGCGCTCTTGGTATACCTTCTGTGGTGAAGTGGAAAAGGTCTCCGACGCCGCTAGGCTGAGGAAGATATTATCTGCTTCACCCTGTACTGTGGGATATTTACAGGATGAGGCAAATAACTGGACCAAAAACAGCGAGCAGTCGCTCAATGTACTGCTCGACACACATTTCCCAGGGAACTCTATAACAGAACCCGAGGATCAGCAGGACCAACAAGAGTGCGAGTGGACTGCGAGCGTCGCTAGCTTCTTGACTGAGAGATCCAGAATAAGCTGGGCTATTAACAGCTTTGAGCCCTTCAAGTCACCTGGACCAGATGGCATCACTCCAGCAGAAATGCAGAAAATGTTAAAGTACATTATCGCCTGGCTGGAGAAAATTTATGTAGGCTGTATCAGGCTTTCATACATCCCGAATCGATGGAGGGATACCAAAGTGGTATTCATACCTAAAGCGGGGAAGATATCACACACTAGGCCTGGTTCCTGTCGGGGAACCAACATGCTTACAATAAGGGCAAGTCTACAGAATCAGCCCTGCACGAACTTGTGAGCACTATCGAATCGTCCCTGCATTTCAAGGAATTCACCATGGTGGCATTTCTTGACATAGAAGGGGCTTTTAACAACATTCACTCAGATGCGGTAATTGCGGCACTCTCACATCTAAAAGTTAACACTAGTTTGATTAGACTAATTCAAAGTCTGCTCACCAGAAGACGCATAACAGCATGTCTAGGGTCCACAACTCTAACAAGGTATGTAAACAGAGGGACCCCGCAAGGAGGAGTATTGTCTCCACTAATTTGGAACCTAGCGGTGAATGAAATCCTGCTAGATCTAGAACGTTGTGGCTGCAAGGTCGTGGCATATGCGGACGACGTGGCAATCGCAGTGAGTGGCAAATTCGTAAACGTCCTCAGAGACATCCTACAGGTGGCTCTGAACAAGTTGGCTAGATGGGCCAGAAGCAGCGGTTTGGGCGTTAACCCCAACAAGACAGAATTGGTTCTCTTTACTAGGATGAATAATGTCCCACATGTGGACCCTCCACCTCGGATAAATGGAACAGATCTAGTCTTTTCTGAAAGTGCAAAATTTTTAGGAATAATTCTAGATAGGAAAATGTTATTTAGACTTAACGTATTGGAACGTGTAAGGAAGGCCAACGTCGCCTTATATTCCTGCAAAAAGGCTGTAGGGTCGCGGTGGGGACTCTCTCCTAAAATCGTCCACTGGATATATATAGCAGTAGTTCGTCCAATACTGTTATACGGTATTGTGGTATGGTGGACGGCAACTGACAAACTAACCATTACCAACCTACTAACAAAGGTTCAGAGAACTGCCTGCCTGAGCATAAGCGGAGCCTTAAGGACTACAGCGACCGAGTCTCTACAAGCCCTACTCCATATACTGCCGATTAATATTGTGGCGAGAGAAGTTGCAACCAAAGCGGCAATAAGATTAAACTGCCTATCAATGTGGAGGTACAAGAACTATGGTCACATGAGGATATCAAAGTGTAGTGCTATGGTAACCGACCGAGTGGACTATATACCAACTGTGTACACCTTCGAGAGAAATTACATCACTATGATTCCCGCCAGAGACGAATGGGTCGGCAGAATACCATGTAAAAGAAACCATCTCCACTTTTACACGGATGGTTCGAAGCTTGATGAAAAGGTTGGCTTCGGAGTACACTGTGAAGAACTTAGTCTGGATATAGCTCACAGACTACCAGATACCTGCAGTGTCTATCAAGCCGAAATAATGGCAATATGGGAAGTCGCCAAGTGGCTGAGTCGCAACATAGTAACCAACACTGGCGTTGTCATTTACTCGGACAGCCAGGCTGCCATCAATTCTCTGGAGGCAACATCCCTAAATTCACAAACAGCCCTCGACTGCCGCAGATCTCTTAACGAGATGTCTGAGCAGTTTAATATACACCTCATATGGGTGCCTGGGCATAGGGATATCCCGGGGAACTGCAAAGCCGATGAACTTGCTAGGAAAGGGACGACATTACAAATTCTCGAAGAATTTGCATATATTGGTGCGCCACTATCCACGTGCAAGCTTTGGCTTAGGCAAGAGGCAATCAGGCAGTCCAACGAAAGATGGACAGAAATCGGCACCTGCAGGGTAGCTAGACAAATCTGGCCAAGGTATGACCAGAGAAGGTCAAAATATCTTCTCGCACTAGAGAGGAAACGATTGTCTACGTTAGTACAGGTTCTGACGGGACACTGCTTGATCGGCGAACACGCCAAAAGATTGGGTATTGACTCCAATGACTTCTGCCGAAGCTGTGGAGATGAGGAAGAAGTGGAGAGCATTGAGCACTTGCTTTGCGACTGTCCCGCTTTGAGTAAACGACGACTGGACATACTGGGGACGGCCTTTTTAGGCAGCCTAACAGATCTTTCTAGTACTGATATTCGTACTATCGATAAATTTATATATCAAACAGGTTGGTTTCGATGAGGGGCATTTCAGCCCGTGGTAACACTAGGGACCTAAACTGGTCTATGTGAGCTTGTAAAAAAATACGGCTGCCACCCTAAACTAAACCTAAACCATACACTTAGAGACAATACACAATTTGGGGGAAATCGTTTCAGATTTAGATATAGCCCCCATATATATGTTACCCCCGATTTGACATGTAAGTGCTGTAGAAACTGTATTTTATATACGATCATTTCTGATCGATTCTGTTCAGCAGAAAGAGGTTTCTTATTACATGAAGGAATACTGCCAAATTCGGAGAAAATCGGTTCAGATTTAGATATAGCCCCCATATATATGTTGGGTTAGGTTAGGTTGAAAAGAGGAGACATTTAAACGTCTCATGTCCATGGACATACACATAAGCCAGTGGTTCGGCCTGTTGTGCGCTCCTTATTTATGATCTTTTTATACCTCACGAGTTACAGAAAATCGGTACTAGACACGAATTTTCTCAGTATCTTCCAGTCATATTCTCTGAGATGAGTCTGGTAATATATCGGACCCGAAATGTTGGGAACTTGCATGTGTGAAAGCCGGGCAGTAACACACAAAATGTTCCATCGTTTCGATGTTTTCCCTGCATGCCCTGCATTCGTCGTTTCCTGCTAGTCCTATGCGATGAAGATGTGCTTGTAAGCTTGATTGTCCCGTTAGAACACTCATCATCTTACTAATATCGATCTTGTTTAGTTTCAGAAGACTTCTTGTTTTCTTTTCATTTGGGTGACCCCACAGTATCTTTGCCGTTGCTCCTACTGTTGCGCTATTCCACCCATGTTTTGTGAGCCATCACTGCCCAGTGCTTCAACTAATTTTTGTGGCTTCGAAAGGTTTCCAATTTTCCAAGTTTATTACTCGAAGTTCTCTGCCCTTTGAAGCCAAGCTGTTTGCCCGTTCATTGGCTTATATGAATATATATGAAAATATATATGTTACTCCCGATTTGAAATTCAAGCGCTGTAGAAACTGTATTTTATATCCGATCACAGCGAAATTCGGCAGAAAGAGGTTTCTTATTACATGAATGTCCATATGGGAAATTGGACCGTAGCAAAACCAGACATGTGATAGGTTCTTTAATTAGAGGAACCGGTTTCTAGATTGTATCTTTTATATAAAACAACCGGTAGCTTTAACATGGGTTTGCCATTGGAGGTGGAAAATTGGCCCTTGTGATATATTCTATTCCGGACTGGCAAGGCTGTCAGCTGTTAAATATCTGTCATCTAAAGTGTCCTTTATTTAGTGACAGGTTTGCCATTTACTAATATGAATCATTTAACAATCGAAGAACGCGTTAAAATATTTAAAACTTACTACAAAATTGGCGATTCAAACGTGCCAACTTTTCGAACAAATGTGGGGCGGGGCCGACTATATAATACCCTACACCACTCTCGTAATATTGAATAACTCTGATATATAAATTTTGTAATTCATGTATATATTGTTTACATAAATTTACTTTTGGGACATTTTATACTTAAATAATACCCTGTACCACAGTGTGGTGTAGGGTATAAAAACGATTGGATCTAAAGAGCCAAATCGGATGAAACATATATATGGGAGCTATAGCTAAATCTTTACCGATTTTCTTCAAATTCGGCAATGTTGGTTCATGGATCAAGAAACTCTACCATTCTAGATTTCAAAACGATTGGATGTAAAATATAGCTTCTATAGAACTAAAGGGCCAAATCGAACGAAACATATATATGGGAGCTATAGCTAAATCTTAACCGATTTTATTCAAATTCGGTAGTGTTTGTTCATGGATCAAGAAACTCTACCATTCTAAATTTCAAAATGATTGGATGTAAAATACAGCTTCTACAGGACTAAAGAGCAAAATCGGACGAAACATATATATGGGAGCTATAGCTAAATCTTAACCGATTTTTTTCAAATTCGGTAGTGTTGGTTCATGGATCAAGAAACTCTACCATTCTAAATTTCAAAATGATTGGATGTAAAATACAGCTTCTACAGGACTAAAGAGCAAAATCGGACGAAACATATATATGGGAGCTATAGCTAAATCTTAACCGATTTTCTTTAAATTCGGTAGTGTTGGTTCATGGATCAAGAAACTCTACCATTCTAAATTTTAAAACGATTGGATGTAAAATACAGCCAAATCGGACGAAACATATATATGGGAGCTATAGCTAAATCTTAACCGATATTTTTCAAATTCGGTAGTGTTGGTTCATGGATCAAGAAACTCTACCATTCTAAATTTTAAAATGATTGGATGTAAAATACAGCTTCTACAGGACTAAAGAGCTAAATCGGACGAAACATATAAATGGGAGCTATAGCTAAATCTTAACCGATTATCTTCAAATTCGGTAGTGTTGGTTCATGGATCAAGAAACTCTACCATTCTAAATTTCAAAACGATTGGATGTAAAATACAGCTTCTATAGGACTAAAGGGCCAAATCGGGCGAAAGATATATATTGGAGCTATATCTAAATCTGAACCGATTTCAACCAAATTCAATAGCGATCTTAACAGCTGCGAAATACTCTAAACTGCCAAATTTCAGAACGATCGGAGTGAAATTGCGACCTGTAGTCGACGAACAACTTTACATGGACAGACGGACGGACGGACGGACGGACAGACATGCTTAAATCGACTCAGCTACTGATTCTGAGTCGATCGGTATACTTTAAGGTGGGTCTAGCTGTATTATTTTCAGGTGTTACAAACATCTGCCGTTAAACAAACTTATAATACCCTGTACCACAGTGTGGTGTAGGGTATAAAGATGCAAATTCACGTTAACTTTAAAACCTACTTCCATTTTTGGTAACGTCCGCAACAGAATTTTCGCTGCGATATCGCATTCATCAAATGTATTTAGGTAAATATTTAAATGTAATTTCAAATAACTCTGAAATAATTGTTGTTGCTGAAGATTATATGAAAATATAGCATTCAAAACGCTAACGGGATGAATACTAGTGAAACAAAATGCATACGAATGTAACGCCCGCCACACAGGTTTTGCCCACATGGTGTACGGGGAACCTATAATTGATTGAGAAAAAGCCATTCCTTTTGGAAAATGTGACTGTTTGGTGAGCACTATGGTCTGGTGGTGTCATTGTGCCGTATTTTTTCGAAAATGTCGCTGGAAAACCCGTAACATATCAGATCGCTAAGGCCGTATGAAAACAATCTTTTTTGGGTACAATAGAAGATTATGAGCTGGACGATATGTGGTTTCTACAATACGGTGCCGCGAGCCACACAACACGAGCGATTTTGGCAGTATTCTGTAAGAAGTTTCCAGAACGCGTAATTTCACGTTCTGGCGACGTCAATTGGCCGGCAAGATCATACCATTTGACGCCGTTAGAATTTTTTGTGGGGCTATGCCAAACGCCGCGGATATTCACCAGCAGTTGAAGCATTTAAAAAAGTTATGGCCGAATACACCCCCGAATTGTACGAAGAAGTAGTCAAAAATTACCTCAAAAGGTAATTTAGGTTAGGGTGACAGCCGCTTTTTACCAGTATACATAGACCAGTTTAGGTCCTTAGTGTTACCATGGGCCCCACATCGAAACCAACCTGGCTTTGCTGTTCCCCGGGATATCCCTATACCCATATCTTTTTATCTATACATGGGTAGTTCTTTCTCAAGTTCCACAGGTCAAAAATTAGATCTTTCTCCAATTCTCAGAAAATGTTGCCCTAGTATGTGGAAGTAATGTTAATATTAAAAAAAATAAATGAAAATTGGTGGCAGGGGGCAAGGTCAAATTTAAAAAAATTGATATTTTGCCTATGTAATGTTTTTTGAGAAAGATCTAATTGTCGACCTGTGACACTTGAGAAAGAACTTCCCATATATAAAGAAGAATGTGTGTATATTGGTTTTTTCCGTATAGACGCCTAAACGGCTGGATCGATCATCTTGACATTTTCAAAATGAAATTGAGATATCTTGCACAATTTGTGAGCAAGAGTGCTGCGATTTTGTGTATGTATCTGGTGGCAGTCTACGCGATTGGCCCCATAAACTGTATTTAAGTGCATGTATCCCTTAAATGAATTACCAGGACATACATACTTTAAGGTCTGCCATTTGATATTTAAATATGCAGACGTACTTAATTTCATGAAATATTACTATTCATAAGTAAGTGTCATATTTAATTTTCGTGTCATATTTAATGTTTTAATTATTTTAAGGTCAAACTATATGTATGTATTTTTTGACATGCCATACACCATTATATGTATATTAAATACATTCTTGTTTGTTTTTTTTATTTATTAAAAAATAAAAATACACATAACTATTTGAAAAGTCTTTTACTCAATACTGTTAATGATTTTTGTTTTGATTCAAATTTGTTTATTTTTTTATTGATTTTATTTGTATGAGTAAATCGATTAATTGTTGAGTAAAAGTTATACACAACATATATGAGCAATCTTTTTTGTTTTTATTTGTAATAGACTGTACTTTTTTGCTAATTTGTCTTTGACCAGATCATTCATTTTTTAAATTCATTCATTTCGTTATTCTAAGTTGAGATATACGCCCATACGTATATTTTTCATTTCATGTCAAGTAAGTACATTTTTACAATCGATGTCTTCTGATCGGGATGAAACATGCACAAAGTTAAGTCCTATCGGATAGTAGTTATGACACAAAATTGTATGCAGATCGGTTAAGGACTGTCCGATTTTCTAAATACAATAGGTAATTAATTTATACTAAATAGCTATTGTATTTAGAAAATTTTTCACAAAAAGTTTTCCATAACTTTTTCCTCAATCTTTATAAAAAAATAAAAAATTTGTATATGATATTTTTTTGTGAAGTTAATACTTTTTTTACATTTCTGTCAAAAAATTATATTTTAATTTTTAAGAGCCTTGTGGTCGATTTTTAAATTTTAAAATAAAAAGCATATCAAAAAATGCCCAGTCATTATATCTTTTTATTATTTTATCGTAAAGTCTGATCGGTCATGAATAAAATGAGACCATTCCCAAGAAAATCGATGCTTAATTTAAGAACTTGTAGATAATTAAGCAAGTCAAGTTACTTAAATTTGAAAATAATATATATCGCCCAAAATGCACCGAATTAACACCTCGTGACGTTTTCTAGTTATAAGAAATGTAATACAAACAAATACAATTTTTGTGTCAACAAAAGGACGGTATTTCCATGTAAGTTTTAACAACGAAACCCAAAAATTTCAAGCATGTATAAGGTATTAGGCAAGGGGGTGTATAAGGTAATTTGGTTAAGACGATCCTTAATTATTTTAAACATTATGTGAAGCGTAAGGCAAAGTTTTCCCACAATCCTTAGTAATCCACCTCAAGTCGACTCATAGATCAGCTTGGTGATCCCATTTCCTTGTCAATGGCCTCCACGTGGTGCAACCTGGGTACTGTCTCCCGCAACAAAGAGACAGGAGCTAATTTAGGCGACGAACTCCGTTCCAGGAGACTGGCAACCCCAGAAATTGGGATATGGCTCGATAGCCCAATCAGCTATCAGCATGAAAAACTATAAAGATTCACGAATATGAAACAAACGGACTGGAAACTTCGGCAACGACAGCAAAGAAACGAAAATGGATAATCCTGGAACCTGGAATGTCAGAACCTTAGCCAAGCCATCAAGACTACCGCAACGAATTAACGAAATGAAAACATACAATCTACAGATTCTCGGACTAAGCAATATTAGATAGAAAGGCGGTGGCGAGCTCATATCAAGCAATTATAAATTTATCTGCAGTGGCCAGGACAAACACCACCGTAAGGGCGTAGGATTCCTTTTATCGCAGTCAGCCAGCAAATCACTAACAGACTGGTATCCATTATCTGAGAGGATAATCACCGGCAGATTACGAAACTATGACACATATCCTTCATACACCTACAGAAAGGGCGTCACCCCAGGAAAATAATATTTTTTATCAACAACTTGACACAGCTTTCAACAAATCACACCGCGGAGATATCAAGAAAAGCATGAGGGACTTTAATGCCAAAGTCACACATCATCCATCTACCCGTGACATAATCGGCAACCATAGCTTTGGGCGTGCTAGCAACGATAATGGCGACCGCCTCATCGACCTTTGTTGAACTCTCGGTCTATTTATTGCAGGAACAAAATTCACCCACAGGAATATACATAAGTACACGTGGACTTCCCACACGTGGACACACGCTCCAACTCATCAACAGTTGAAACACCACAAACACTGAGCGCCTCAGAGAACTACAACTGCAGCATTCCAAGCTAAACCGCCAAGTCAAACTCTCAGCCAGGACTGATAAAAGGAATTACATATCCAGACATCTTGTGGAAGCTGAAGCGGCTGTGCGACGAAAAGGTTTTTGAAGGACGTACAAAGTCATCAGTAACCTCAGCGAAAAGGAGCACGCAACCACCACTATTCGATTCCCAACGAAATCTCTTAACATCTACTGAAAAGCAACTACTTAGATGGAAAGAGCATTTCGCAACACAGCCAACCAGCAACACTGATGAATACCACGACTTCCAGATTACAGTGCATAACACGGCAAACATTTTAACCCCCATTATTTGCAACGCATGGGTTAACAGAAACTTCCCAAAGCGCTGAAGCGAAGGACTCATTATAGCTATACCAAAAAAAGACGATCTTTGTGAATGTAAAAATTGGCGTGGAATAACCCTATGAGTGCTACTCTCCTACATATTTGCTTTTCGTAGACTTCGAGAGAGCATTTGACACTATAGCAAGAAACAGCATCTGGAAAGCATTACATCGCAGAGGTGTCCCGCAAAAAAAATAATAGACATCATCAAGCTTCTCTACTTCTCCGCTGAAAACCACGTGCTATACAAAAACCAAACATCTCAGCCATTTATTATCGACGTGGGCGTACGCCAGGGGAGTTTTCTATCGCCACTTCTCTTCTTGCTTGTCTTGGACGATGTCATGACAGTAACAAACGATGCGGCACCAAACGGCATTTAATTGACCCCTTCAAAAAATTAAATGATATTGATTAACTTATTGAGGATAAAATCTTAAAACTAAAATCTATAACACTTGCGTTAAACCTATATCTATACCTTTTGGACCTTTATGGCAGCGAAATCTGGGGCCTATCCAGAAACAACACACGTCGACTACAAATCTTCACCAACCGATGTCTACGGCGTATAATCCGATGCTTATGGCCAAACACCATAAGCAATATTAAGCTGCTTCGAACTACAAATCAACAACCAATCCAGTACGACATCCTAAGGAGAATGTTTGGATGGATAGGACATAGGTTGATATTCAACAACAAAATTGCAAAGGCGACACTGCAGTACAATCCTCAAGGCTCTCGCAGTCGCGGACAACTGAACTGGCTGTTGCAGGATTTTCATGGAACGAGGCAATAAGAACAGCTCCCAATAGAGTCCGATGAAAGTCACTAATTGAGACTGTTTGCTCCCGAGCTGGAGATTAGGGGAACATCATCATCATATATGATTTCATACCTTATAAAGAATGTCTTACGATGATGATATAATGATTACGATGATGGATAAAAATCCAATTAGTTTCTCATTTCTATCTTCTCAACATTTCAAATTGCAGCAAACTGTACTATAAATGTAGGTTTAAATATATTCCTAACTTTGGGCAGGCATTTGAACATCTACATATTAAGATGTTTTGTATATATTTTGCATACTGAATAATGGATACAATTTTTTCAATATAACATGTGTCATAAAATTTTAATTTTGGCCGCATTTTTCAATATCCGTCCATAGTGCTCCGTCGAAAAGCATTTGCAATTACCTTTAAAATCATCCCTCATTCTTAAAATTCTGCCCACTTGTTTTTCCTCCTCGGCACTTTTATTTCTTGCTTTTCGCAATCATAATATAAATAAATTATAAAGTTGAGTTTTCCTACAAAGTTTCAACTAAATCGGAGAAGTGATGTAAAAAACGTTCCATTGACATGGAATGATCTACATATATGCCACACAAAAAGTTCGTAAAAACAAATTTAAAAATGTAGGTTATTTTAGACACAAACTTTTATTAGTATTAGAGTTCTTATGACAGCTTATGAAATTTCAGATTTATATCCATGTGAGACTTTAAGGATTGATGTTTTGCTGCTACGCGAGTATACACTGGTTCAAACCGCGGCCCGATTATAAAATGTTCTGTTTGTGTAGTATATGACGAAAAACAAAAATTAAATTAATTTAGAAGAAAGTTAATAAAAACAAGTAAAGAAAGGCTTATGTCGAACAAAGACAACTATAAGATATTCTACACTACATACATTGTTAGAAGAGAATAAGTACACATATTTCGATATTGCCCCCATATAAAGGTCCCTCAGATATCATTTCGTGACGCTCTGGAGAACACATTTTTCCATTGATCTAACAGAAATGTAAGCTTTATACTTTATATTGTGCTTAATCGTCCCTAATAAAAAATGGGGTACATTATGTTTAGATGTAGCCCTGATACGAATTTATAGTAATAATGGACAGTTATGATCTATAAATATTTCTCCGTGCTTTGCACATAAGTCCCAAGAACCACTTTTTTTGGTCAGAATTAATAACTCTCTGAAGGATTAACCGATTGACCTAAAATTTGGTATGAAGTAATATTTTTTTAGAAATTGCCACGCCTCTTTTGGTACCTCCCACACACATGAAACATTTTGCACCAAAAGATCACAGATTACAACCTTAAGACCATTGCATACAAATACCTGAAATGTTGTGCATTGTAATACCTTTATAGTACCTACAGTCGAGTGAATAATGGTACCTCTTTTAGTACCAACCAAAAAATTTACCATTTTCCACAAAAAGTTAATGGCTTACAATATTTATACCTTTGTTTACATATACTTAACTTATTCTTAACATATTCTTAACTTATTCTTAGTAAAGTTCCAGTTATGTTATATATCCATAGTTACGACAAAAATGGTTATAAATTCATTATTACGGGTTACCTATCAGTTGCGTTATCTAATCCTTAATAGGTGGACAGTTGGGTTATCTACTCTTTAGAAGACGACTAGTTGGGATCAGATTTCGAAGTTCAACGACTAAATAGTTAACATTGAATTGTGTCAAATGTGACTTCTGCAGACTGACATTGAAGGGTTAGGTACCGTAGGTATTCTTTTATAACAGCACATAAATATGTCACAAGGTGGCAGTTTACCACCTCTAATGACATGTTAAAGTTACTAGATGTTTTATTATAATGGGGACTATCTGGGACGGACCGATCCCTGTCCTTAACAGACCTATCACACGTTTGTTGTTGTCTTGTACCAGTTCAATTTCCCGTAGTATATTAATTCCAAATGATATTTTTCGTACAGTTGAACAGAGTTTAAAGCAAAATACTCATAACATTTTAATTTTAAAAGTGTGGCTCTTATCGGCTTAGAAATGTGACCTTTAACGACCATTGTTGCGTTTGATAAATTTAGTATAAACAAGTAGTTTATATAGAGTACACGCCATGGGTATTTGAACATTTAACAGATTCAAACTAAAAAAATGCTTTTAACCAAAATAAAATCTAATTCGTAATTATCAGGCAAAAGTGATATAGGAAAGGATCTTTAGTTGTAGGCTGTATCAAAGCAGGGACAAGGCGAACTAAAAAGCAGAGCTCTAAAGCCTCTATATTTTTTCTCGATGAGCCGTAATATAATTTTTCTGATAAAAGCAATATTGAGCCACAATTTTTCTAGACTAAAAATATTGTGTCATCTAAGCTGAGCCACAATTTTTCTAGATGGAAAATATTGTCTCAGCTTAGCCGAGCCACAACTTTTCTAGACGAATATTTTTTAAATTTTTTGTTTGTTATTTGATCGATTTAATTTTGTCTCTAATAGATTTTTTTGTTCGAATGTTTGGACATTTTAATAGTTCAGACTTTTCGATCAGAAATCTTCTTTGCGAAAGAGCGTTTTCGTGGTTTATTGGAAAAGATATTGTCTTGGCCAATATTATGTCACTAAGCTGAGTCATAATTTTTCTAGATGAAAACCAGTAAGGAAAGGCAGAAAGTCGGGCGGGGCCGACTATATAATACCCTACACCTCCCTAACAATGCGATAAGGGTCATTGCCATAATAATTTGGAATAATTGGTAAATGGGTAGAAACATATTATCTAATTCTGAAACGATAATCGCTAAATTAAGCAATATTCGTTCCTAAAGTGAGAAACATCTTTCTGGAAAATCTTAATGATCGGAAGTAAAATACAACTTCTATAGCGGTTTGATACCAAATCAGGAGGAACATATATATGGAGCTTTAATATAAATCTGAACCCATCTTCCCTGAATACTTATTCATGTAAAAAGACCTCCTTCTGTCGAATTTCGTACTGATCGGATATAAAATACAGTCTCTACAGCGCTTACATGTCAAATCGGGGGTAACATATATATGGGAGCTATATATATAAATCTGAACCGATTTTCTCCGAATTGGGCAGTATTCCTTCATGTAATAAGAAACCTCTTTCTGCCGAATTTCGCACTGATCGGATATAAAATACAGTTTTTACAGCGATTACAGGTCAAATCGGGGGTAACATATATATGGGAGTTATATCTAAATCTAAACCGAGTTTCTCCGAATTTGGCAGTATTCCTTCATGTAGAAAGAAACCTCTTTTTGCCGACTTTCGCACTGATCGGATATAAAATAACATTTTTACAGCGCTCACATGTCAAATCGGGGGTAACGTATATATGGGGGCTATATCTAAATCTGAACCGATTTCTTCCAAATTTAAAAGTGTATTCATATAACAGGAAACCTCTTTCTGACGAATTTCATACTGATCGGATATAAAATACAGTTTTTACAGCGCTTACATGTGAAATCGGGGTAACATATATATGGGGGCTATATCTAAATCCGAACCGATTTTCTCCGAATTTGGCAGTATTCCTTTATGTTATAAAAAACCTCTTTCTGCCGAATTTCGCACTGATCGGATATAAAATACAGTTTTTACAGCGATTACAGGTCAAATCGGGGGTAACATATATATGGGAGTTATATCTAAATCTAAACCGAGTTTCTCCGAATTTGGCAGTATTCCTTCATGTAGAAAGAAACCTCTTTTTGCCGACTTTCGCACTGATCGGATATAAAATAACATTTTTACAGCGCTCACATGTCAAATCGGGGGTAACGTATATATGGGGGCTATATCTGAATCTGAACCGATTTCTTCCAAATTTAAAAGTGTTCATTCATATAACAGGAAACCTCTTTCTGACGAATTTCATACTGATCGGATATAAAATACAGTTTTTACAGCGCTTACATGTGAAATCGGGGTAACATATATATGGGGGCTATATCTAAATCCGAACCGATTTTCTCCGAATTTGGCAGTATTCCTTTATGTAATAAAAAACCTCTTTCTGCCGAATTTCGCACTGATCGGATATAAAATACAGTTTTTACAGCGCTTACATGTCAAATCGGGGGTAACATATATATGGGGGCTATATCTAACTCTGAACCGATTTTCTCCGAATTTGGCAGTATTCCTTCATGTAATAAGAAACCTCTTTTTGCCTAAATTCGCGCTGATCGGATATAAAATACAGTTTCTACAGCGGTTACACGTCAAATCGGGGGTAACTTGTATATGGGGGCTATATCTAAATCTGAACCGATTTCTTCCAAATTTAACAGTGTTTATTCATATTATAAGAAACCTCTTTCTGCCGAATTTCATACTGATCGGTTATAAAATAAAGTTTTTACAGCACTTACATGTCAAATCGGGGTAACATATATATGGGGGCTATATCTAAATCTGAACCGATTCTAACCAAATTCAATAGGGATCGTCCTTGGGCCAAACAAAAGATATGTGTAAAGTTTCGTCGAGATCGGACCATAATTGCGACCTGTACTTTGATTACAAGAATACATGCACAGACGGACAGACGGACAGACAGACGGACAGACAGACGGACAGACAGACAGACGGACATAGCTAAATCAACTCAGAAAGTGATTCTAAGTCGATCGGTATAATAAACGATGGGTCTATTTCTTCTCCTTTTGGGTGTTACAAACAAATGCACAAAGTTATAATACCCTGTACCACAGTGTGGTGTAGGGTATAAATATAAAGGTCTGTTCATATTTGACTTCTGGCTGAAAATAACGAATTTATATTTTAACATGTTTAGACAAAATCCTCATATTCTTGACCCCCTAGAGGTCACATTTTAAAGAGATTTAGATGAATTTGTACTATACTAATGCAGTAAAAATAGGCAAAGGTTTCTTCTAATTTGACTTCATGATGTAGATGCCACACTTTTTCCGCGAAAATTAGGAAAACAGCGGTGATCTTTATATCGGAGTTTTTCCATTTTTACGCTCCCCGTAGCGGTCCTAACCCCTGCGCGACACTATCGTTTTGCATAAATAATTTGTTACATTCCACATATAAAACACAAAATGCTCAGCTCATCTTTTGCATAGCTATTGAACAGAGTAAATGAAACTCAAAACGTTCGGCATATTTCAATTTTCTGCTAAAGCGGCAATGTACATATTGCCAATGTCAGAGCAGAACGTTCCATATTAAGTCATTTGCTTTAATAATTTCATTTTGTTAAGATCGTAATCTTTGTGTCATGTTAGCATTTCACTCTTAAATCCAAACGAAATGTAAACATTTCCGATGTAAATTCATTAAATGCAATTACGGCACTGATTTTTAATTAAGTTCGGCATTTTTCACTCGTGATTCAATTCCTGGTTTTTTCCACATACGACTAATACGGAAGCGACGACACGCTCCGCTGCGCTCCGTGGATGTCAATGATTGCAACCATATCCAGAGACAATGAATAAAGGATTGGCTGGACCTGATTGCTGCTAGAGTTCGACGAGTGCGTAGTATAATTATTTTTGTTGTTGCTTTTTTATCATTTAATGAGATCACTGTGTTGTATATGTATATGCTTACTCCTAACTTTATTATATGTTAAAATTATTCCCATCTCTGCAATTACCATATGTTACTATGTATTAGATACCCCCTGTGATTTGTATGCTTGAATAATGATCAACTACTTTGTAACCTACACACAGATAGAGAATGTTTAATAAAGATACTAGAGATACAACACATAACATAATAAACTGCTACTTAATTAAATCGAATGGGTGTATATATCGAATGCGCTTTTCCTACTCCAGATTGGCTGATCATAAAAGCTCACTTCGAATATGCTGCAAGGGAGCATGTAGGTTATCAAGTATCCCGGAAAAAAGAATGGCTTTCCAATGAGACTTGGTCTCATATACTGTCAAGGAGAGAAGCCAAGTCTAATATAAACACAGCAAGGAATCGTCGTGAGAAAGCTGTGATGATAGTAACATATAACAGCCTTGATAAGCAAGTGAAGCGAAGTGCGCGAAATGATAAACGGCGATTTTATATTGAACTCGCCTGTGATGCACAAAAAGCTGCTCCAGGGCATAGACCCAAAGATCTATATGCCAATATGGAACAACAGCAATATCAATTAACACAAAAATAAAGCTGTTTGACTCCTGCGTAAAGTCAGTACTATTGTATGCCTGTGAATCGTGGGATGCTTTACCGAGCGATGCACACACGGTCCATGTTTTTGTAAACCGCTGTTTACGCAGAATTTTACGGATATACTGGCCTAATACATTATGCAACAGTCAACTTTGAAGGAGATCCCATCAAATACTCTTCCATACCGAATTTTTTTCATGTTCTATTTATATATTGGTCTTTCATTAAATGAATATAACAATAAGTCATCAAATCTTAACCTAATTTATTTTAAGGGGTATTACCAGTGTAAAGAACCCTGCAATAGTGCACCTTATATTTTTACAAAATTGTTTACCGCGATCCTTTTCGTACTTCCTAACGAAAATGGTAAAAATTTTAAATTTGATTTTTTATACCCTACACCACTCTGTGGTACAGGGTATTATAAGTTTGTTTCATGGCAGATGTTTGTAACACCTGAAAATAGCACAGCTAGACCCACCTTAAAGTATACCGATCGACTCAGAATCACTAGCTGAGTCGATTTAAGCATGTCCGTCTGTCCATGTAAAGTTGTTCGTCGACTACAGGTCGCAATTTCACTGCGATCGTTCTGAAATTTTGCAGTTTAGAGTATTTCGCAGCTCTTAAGATCGCTATTGAATTTGGTTGAAATCGGTTCAGATTTAGATATAGCTCCCATATATATCTTTCGTCCGATTTGGCCCTTTTGTCCTATACAAGCTGTATTTTACATCCAATCGATTTGAAATTTAGAATGGTAGAGTTTCTTGATCCATGAACCAACATTGCCGAATTTGAAGAAAATCGGTTAAGATTTAGCTATAGCTCCCATATATATGTTTCGTCCGATTTTGCTCTTTAGTCCTGTAGAAGCTGTATTTTACATCCAATCATTTTGAAATTTAGAATGGTAGAGTTTCTTGATCCATGAACCAACACTACCGAATTTGAAGAAAATCGGTTAAGATTTAGCTATAGCTCCCATATATATGTTTCGTCCGATTTGGCCATTTAGTCCTATAAAAGCTGTATTTTACATCCAGTCGTTTTGAAATTTAGAATGGTAGAGTTTATTGATCCATGAACCAACACTACCGAATTTGAAGAAAATCGGTAAAGATTTAGCTATAGGTCCCATATATATGTTTCGTCCGATTTGGCCCTTTAGTCCTGTAGAAGCTGTATTTTACATCCAATCATTCTGAAATTTAGAACGGTAGAGTTTCTTGATCCATGAACCAACACTACCGAATTTGAAGATTTAGCTATAGCTCCCATATATATGTTTCGTCCGATTTGACCCTTTAGTTCTATAGAAGCTATATTTTACATCCAATCGTTTTGAAATTTAGAATGGTAGAGTTTCTTGATCCATGAACCAACATTGCCGAAAGATTTAGCTATAGCTCCCATATATATGTTTCATCCGATTTGGCTCTTTAGATCCAATCGTTTTTATACCCTACACCACACTGTGGTACAGGGTATTATTTAAGTATAAAACGTCCCAAAAGTAAATTTATGTAAACAATTTATACATGAATTACAAAATTTATATATCAGAGTTATTCAATATTACGAGAGTGGTGTAGGGTGTTATATAGTCGGCCCCGCCCGACTTTAGCCTTTCCTTACTGGTTTTTAATTTTCTTTACTTTTACAATATGGTCATCTTTATACACCATTACAAAGGTCTGACGCTGCTCTTATTTTACTGCGAAATTTAACCGCAGGAAACTGATAATTCAATTTCGTCACAAGTATTCAGTATCTGAGGTCCATTCTTTATTAATGCTATTCGTCTTTGGACCATCTTCCCAATCATATACAGACTATTGGTAAAGCTTATAAATTGAAATAAAATGAAATAAAATATCTACTGATGTAACATTATTGTACTACGACGTCGGTTCAATAGAAATGATGAATTTCGAAATTCTTCGGGCTATTAGCGTTTTTTTTTCGATTTTTCATGTTGACTCGAACATATCGCACCTGTTCCACAAAAGGGTAACAACTCAAAATTTTTAAATTTAGCTTTTTTGCAAGAAAACAACGTAGAATGGTAATTTCTACCACTGCAAAAAATGTCCGTTGATTTTTCTTCTTTTTCATAATAAAAAACCGTTATGACTCTCTCTTTGTTTACAGAATAACGTCTTTTGATTCAACTAAAGAGTTACATTTTGAATTGTCTCCAAGTGTTTAAGCAAATGAGACCGTTGATTAATCATCTAAAGAGTAATATTTTTACTTGTGCCCCTTTCAACTTATAATCCGAGTAAGATTTTTCAGTTAAAAAGGTACAGCTCAAAAAAATACCACTATTTATATACAAACTTTTTTCATGAAAAGAGTAACAACTCAAAAAAGTTGTTATTTTTCTAAAATCAATAAAAAAAACAAAAAGGCAAATAGCGTTATTATTTTTTCTATGATATTTTATTGCAACGACTTATTTTTTTTGTAATATACCATTAATATTAACGGAAACAGTTCTTGGCCTCTACTGAAATTTTTAAATTTTGAGTTGTTACCCTTTTGTGGAACAGGTGCGATATGTACTTATTTGAGTTTATTTCAGTTTAGTTTAGTTTTTTGTGAGAGACATGACAGTTAGACGTGTTTTGCATGTTCGGCGATTTTCTGCTGTGAAAAAAATGGATTAAAGTATTTGCGATGCGATGTATAGCTATTTATACCCTACACCACACTGTGGTACAGGGTATTATAACTTTGTGCATTTGTTTGTAACACCCAAAAGGAAAAAATCGACTTAGAATCACTTTCTGAGTTGATTTAGTTATGTCCGTCTGTCTGTCCCTCTGTCTGTCTGTGCTTGTATTCTTATAATCAAAGTACAGGACGCAATTATGGTCCGATCTCGACGAAACTTTACACACATTTTTTGGCCCAAGGACGAGCCCTATTGAATTTGGTTAAAATCGGTTCAGATTTAGATATAGCCCCCATATATATGTTAGCCCCGATTCGACATGTAAGCGCTGTAAAACACTTTATTTTATGTACGATCGGTATGAAATTCGGCAGAAAGAAGTTTCCTATTATATGAATGAACACTGATAAATTTGGAAGAAATCTGTTCAGATTTAGATATAGCCCCATATATACGTCTTTTCATGTCAGACGAGGCCCATTTCGATTTAAACAGAAACATAAACAAACAAAATTGTCAAATATGGAGTGCTTCCAACCCACAGATACTCCATGAGACGGAATTGCATCCACTTCGTGTCACAGTATGGTGTGCAGTTTCATCACGCTGCATTGTCGGGCCCTACTTCTTGGAAGAAAACGGTCACACCATTACAGTTACTGGAGACCGTTACTTGCGCATGTTGAGAGAGTTTTCTATCCAGAATACGGAAACACAAAGTCTACATGGCAAAACCAACAAATTTGAATGAACTAAAGCAATCCATTCGAGAAACAATTGCGGCTATTCTCGTCTCAACTCTCCAAGCAGAAATGAACAACTTTTTGGTAAGATGCCGCACATACATCAACGAGCAGGGGGGCATTCAAATTCCATTATTTTTAAAACTAATTAAGCTATATTTAATTAAATTTAATGAGCTTTAACATGAATAAACGAAAACTGAATTCCATACACTGAAAAGTTATTTGAGTTTCTCAATATTCATCAGCCACCCTGTATGTTCCTACCCATTTACCAATTATTCCATATTATTATCGCAATGACCCTTATCGCATTGTTAGGGAGGTGTATGGTATTATATAGTCGGCCCCGCCCGACTTTCTGCCTTTCCTTACTGGTTTTTAAATGCCTATGTCTTCAGCTAGCTCCGGAACCTTCAACCGACGGTCATCCAGTACCTTTTTAAGTAATTTTTAACCATTTTTGGCATGGACACCTCAATTGTTGGACCACTACGGCGTTCGTTTTTGCAGCTCGTACGGCCACGTTTAAACTCTGCCACCCAATAATTTATAGTTGTAAACAAAGGAGCAGACTCCCCCAAAGAAGAATCTAGCTCGGTTTTTATATTGGTCGGGCTGAGGCCTTTCAAATGAAAGTATTGTATTACATATCGGTAACCAATTTTTTTTATGTTTACAAATTTATTGAAAAAGTAAACAATGGCGCCTTGAAACATAAAACATATGTTTTCGAAGGTTACCACTTTTCACGAAAGTAATTTTTTCAAACTACTACGGCCATATACATATATGTCATGTCGGCTATTTTTGTGACCGCCCTCGTATAAAGGCATATGATATACGAGTACATTATTCATAGGCGATTATAATTTGTAAATATTGACATTTAGACATAAAAAATAATGTTTAGATTTAAATTGTTACTTACTGTGAGATTTATTGTAGTATTCTACAAATACGACATGAAATTTTAAATTATAATTTCCATCATCCCAGGTGTTTCCACTATTACATATTGATTCATTACGGGTTTCTGAAAAACAATTAAGCATAATTATTATTGTTTCCTATACATGTTAAATGTAGTTTGTTAATGTATAAAAACATATAATCCTCTTTATCTATCACTAATTGACTACAAATGTGTAAAAAGATTCAATTCATACTTAAAATGTTTTTTTTTCATAAAATTATTTCTGGACAATAATGTGATATGGTGTAAGTAAGTAAAACATGGACAAGTTTCCGTAACATTAGTATTAGTATATGTAGTACTTTTATATGTGTCGTTGTATAATTTGGCTTTCATTGTACATGGTCATGTTTTAAACTACATATAATCGAATATGGCCCGTCGCAAACAGTGACGTACATGACGTACGTTTGTGACGTACACGACGTACATTTGTGACAGGTACGACATACGTCTACAACGTCGTAAACCTAATGTCGGAAACTTGACATCTTCGCAAATATTAAATAATGGACACGCCAAGAAAAAAGTTATTTTATATTGAATACTTTATTTTTATTTTTCTCTTCAAACGAATCATTATATTCAATAAGAGAACTTTTTTCGTTGATTTAAAGAAAACGAACAATACCTATTTGTACACGGTTCAGAGTTCAATCGTATTAGAAAAACCGAAGGTACGTGTGACCAATTGAAGAATTGTATTCTAATTGTACATGGGATCATCAATAACAAAGGTCAACAAAAAGGTTATTGCTACGACATAAGTATAGATAAATAGGATAATGAAGTGCTCAACCTATAAATACATACATTGCTTGGAATTTACTCTAGTTTTCGAGGAAAAACATTTTATAACAAGTAAGAAAGTTTCAGTCGGGTAAACCGACAAACCCTCACTTTATGAGTAATATAACATTACATTAACATTAAACCCTAGAAGGGGTTTTACAAATACACAAATTTTTCGGTAAACAGTAGATTCTTTAAATATATTGCACTGTGCAGAACTATAAGCGTTTATGTGAACTGGTATATTAACGTTACGAGCCATTACATTTTGGTATGATTTGGTCATTTTGTGTGGGAGGTACAAAAAGGGGCGTGGTGATAACGCCCACTTTTCTCAGGACTGTAGGCACTACAACACCATTACACTGTACAAAATTTCGAGTGTTTGTATGCACTGGTATTAAAGTTATAAGCCGTAAACTTTTGGTGTAAAACGGTCCATTTGTGAGGGGGGTACCACAAGAGCCCATTTTTTACCGGACTATAGGCGCTACAAAAACATTATACTGTACAAAATTGCAAGTATTTTTGTATGCACTTATATTTAAGCAGTTAAATTTTTATGGAAAATGGTCCATTTGTGTGGGAGGTACCAGAAGGAGGAGCGCAACAGCCAGCGGACAGACAGACAGACGGTCGGACATTTCTCATTGGACTTAAAATGACACAAAACGAATATCCACCGAACATACTCAGGGTCTTAGATCACTCCTTCGATGTGTTACACTCTTGGCCCGTAGCAAATGATATATATACGTATACCCTCGTATCACTAAAGTGAGGGTATAAAGAAAGAAAGGTTGCATACAAACATAACTCTAGAAACATTGTCCGATTTGATCAAAAATGTGTTAATAATTTATAAATGAAATTTGCTTTAACTTCTTATAATACGCAAAAATTAGAATTAGAAACAAGTAAGAAAGTTCGGACAAGTAAACCGACTTACGGATCCCCTCTCCTTCAGTCCCAAAAAATATTCGTAAATTCTAGGAACTATAAAAGCATTACACTGTACATAATTTTAAGAATTCCTATGAATTGATAACGCAGTTAACATGGGGTACAAATGGTCTATTTGTGTGTGAGGTACCAAAAGGGACGTAGCAACTTCACCCATTTTTCTCGAGGTGATAGTCCGAGTGTCTGCATGACCTGTGCGCACGAAGACTCACCACACCTTTCGTTACCTCCCACTCCATTTTGTACAAAAAGTTAGGCGTATTCGTCATTATTTCCAATAGTGAAATATGGGCAAGTAACTACGAGTACTGTTCAAGTCCATGAGACTTGAAAAAATAACAAATAATAAAAGAAACAACTATGTTTTTTAAAATATTAACTATATTTGGCAGTGTGCCATCTTTATTGTTGCGGGTGAGTCGCAAACTGATTAAATGTCACAGTAATGGCGTTACCATCACTGCGATTTGACTCCCAATCGTCGTTGATAGAGGTCGATGTTGTTAACAACGAATCAACATATAAGCTCGGGGGCGGTAGTTGAAGATCAGCTGTTGACGCTTCAACAAGTACCTTAATTTTTAAAAAAAATGCAACATATATGTTCCTTCAGATATGGCTTTTAGCGCTATTCTATAGCTGTATTTCACACTCGCTCATTTTGTAATTCAGCAGGCTGGAATTTATTCATATAGGGATCCGCATTTAGACCACAGAAGCGTTTTCTTACATCCAAACTTTTGAAAATTTTGCCTGATATGAGGAAAATCAATTCAGATGTAGATATAGCCTCCATAAAAATGTTCCTTACGTTTTGGCATTTTAGCCCGTTTATTCATTTTCATGAAAAATTACAAAAACGCCCACACCATACGGAACTTTTTCCCAAATCTGAAATGAAAGATCAGCCATTTTTGGTCTTTTATGCATTTTGTTACAATTCGAAATGTCCGAAGCCGGGGGTCTGTACAAAGACGGCAACGCGGACCAAGTCTTTTTTGCGTGGGCGACCCTCGGCCGACATAAAACGCTTTCTCCTCTGGGGTATGCCCAAAAATGGCTACACGGACCGGGATTAAATTTGGATTAATTAAAATTTTTTGTCATAACTACTTTTCAATAGGACTAAATTTGGTGCAAGTTTCATCCCGATCAGAAGGTATCGGTTCACTTGACATGAAATCCCCCATATACTGGGGTTAGTGGTTTTTGTTTCATTTCCTTTTTATCATTTTAGGCACGTGCCAGACATAAAGTCATCCTGACAGTTCTGGCATTCGTGGTTATTTTTGGCATTTGTTTCCAGTCAATGCATGTATTCATGCTGTTGTTTTTGCTAGTTGCATGTGCCGTTAGTGTATTTTAAAAATATTTTATATTTCAACAAACGAAAACAAGATATGCACTAGTAGTTGTACCCTCATCAAAGTTGTACCCTCATTAAAGCTAACCGAATCTTTATAGATGTCGTTCTGTAATATTACAATCACTTTGGAACAAACCATAATCACACATTATAACAACTGACAGGAGGAATGTGTTCTGAATTGGTTATGGGATACAAATAAAACATGAAAAAACAATAATTGCATACAGTTTGAATGGTACTTCCATAAATATGCAATCGCATTTAATACCACAATGTTAAGGAATTGCACAATCTAACATTCCATTTATAAAATAAAACAAGTATGGAAAGACTAAAGTCGGACGAGAAGACTGTATAATACCCTAAACTATTGTTTGCCAAAAAATTCACGGAGAACCATTATCACATAAGTTAAACCAGTAAGGAAAGGCAGAAAGTCAGGCGGGGCCGACTATATAATACCCTACACCTCCCTAACAATGAGATAAGGGTCATTGTCATAATAATTTGGAATAATTGGTACTTGAGTAAGAACATATATATGTGAATATATCTAATTCTGAACCGATAAGCGCTAAATTAAGCAATATTCGTTCCTAAATTGAGAAACATCTTTCTGGAGAATTTTGTAATGATCGGAAGTAAAGTACAATTTCTATAGCGCTTTGTAACCAAATCAGGAGGAACATATATATGGAGGTTATATATTAATCTGAATCGATTTTCCCTAAATACTCATTCATGTAAAATAGAAACCTCTTTCTGTCGAATTACGTACTTATCGAATATAAAATATAGTCTCTACAGCGCTTAGATGTCAAATCGGGGCTAACATATATATTTTCTCCGAATTTGGCAGTATTCCTTCAGGTAATAAGAAAGCTCTTTCTGCCGAATTTCGCTGTGATCGGATATAAAATACAGTTTCTACAGCGCTTGAATTTCAAATCGGGGGTAACATATATATGGGGGCTATATCGAAATCTGAACCGATTTTCTCCGCATTTGACAGCATTGCTTCATGTAATAAGTAACCTCTTTCTGCCGAATTTTGTACTGATCGGATATAAAATACAGTTTCTAAAGTGCTTGAATTTCAAATCGGGGGTAACATATACATATATGGGGGCTATATCTAAATCTGAACCGGTTTCCCCAAATTTTGCATTGTCTCTAAGTGTATCACGAGACTTCTCTCTGACAATTTTTGTACAAATGGGTTCAAAAATGTTTTTTATACTGTGCATATGTATATGCCAAATCGGAGATACATATATATGGGAGCTATATGTACATCTGAACCGATTTTAATCAAATTCAATAGGGATCGTCCTTGGACCTAAATAAAGATATGTGCAAAGTTTCGTTGAGATCGGACCATAATTGCGACCTGTACTTTGATTACAAGAATACATCTACAGACAGACGGACATAGCTAAATCGACTCAGAAAGTCGATCGGTATAATAAACAATGGGTCTAACTCTTCTCCTTTTGGGTGTTACAAACAAATGCACAAAGTCTCATAATACCTTGTACCACCGTATGGTGTAGGGTATAAATATGTTCCCTGGAGTTACAAGAAGTGAATTCAGAAATATGGACCGATGTACACATTTTTACTAGAGACAATTTGGTCCAGTGTAAAGTACAAATTCTAAAATATCAGCCAGTTCAATAGAAAAATGTGTTCTCTAGAGCGTCAAGAAGGGACATCGGTGGGGACATTTATATGGGGGATATACCAAAACATGGAGCGCTATGCCACATAGAGGGATCGTCCCTAGTCTAAGAAATGCTTCGGCAGCATTTTTTCATATTTGCCACCTGTACTTTGACCACAAGAATACATGGACAGACAGACAGACATGGTTAAATCGACTCAAAAGGTTATTCTATACCGATCGGTATAATAAACTATGGGTCCATATGGCATTACAAACTAGTGCACAAAATAATGAATCTTAATTTTTTTCTTTAAAAACAGCCTAAAACTATTTTTTGTCGAATTTTCTTTGGGACGTCAAATAAAAAACACAATTTGTGTAGTTTTGCATACATTTAATTTTTGCGGAAGATATGGCCTCATTAGTCCCCTTGTGGGGCTATTTTGTTTTCTATTTTCCCGCCGATGGCATGCACATTAATAATAATAATTTCATGCAACTGGTAAAGCATAATTTGCACACAAATTTGCATATTCAACTACTTTCGCCATCTGGATCTAAAAAACTTGTATATGCTACACCATTGGGGTATATTCATTTTGTCACTCCGTTTTGTAACACCTCTAAATATTAATCCCCATAAAGTATATATCGTCATCTAAAATCCAAAATGACATAACTGAATTTTATGATTGATTATAGTCTATTAGATTAAACTAAACATTCCTAAAACTTTTAGAGTTCAATATCTAAAATTGACCTGTCTCAAAAAAAAGTGAACCCTAGAGCAAGTTAAAATGAACTTAACTGTAGGAATATTGAACTTCGTATTTCACTAAAGCTATTTTTCCTTATATCAAGTTCATACATTTCCTAACAATTATGAAATATTTTTAACTTATTTCTAGTTAACTCGTACTTCCTTTAAGTAACTATTGAAATTAAAATAGGGAAAATTAACTCAATACTAGCAAATTCTGACTTGAAATTATGCAAATTCAGCATACTTTTGTCCTTATTGCAAGTAAATTTTTACTCAAATTTAGGAAACTTTATTAAATTTATGCAAAAAGAAAATTAAAATTGTTCTTCGACTTTTTAGTCCATGATTTTTTTGGGTTTTTCGATCCTACTTCATCACTTTCCTCCTCCATTTATATATATATGTTGGAATCTCTCTCTTACCACTTCCTCTTTGGATTTCTCTCTTCTGCTTTATTTTAGTAATTGAAATTTATTTTATTAAACATTATGTATATAAAATTGTACCTCCGAATGCGATTCGATCCCAGAACCTGCCGTTTTGTGAACCACATGTTTAGCAACTGAGCTACGTAGACACTTACATTTTTATGAAAAATTTGTTTTTATTTTTATTTATATCCCAAAATTTTCGAAACAATGTATTTTTATGTACACTTGGATTTGATAAAGGATTGCCATCATTGAATGATAAATAAAGTTGCCATATACTATATTTATAGGCGACGAAGAAATTTTATTATGAATGACATTTTCATATCAATCCCGAAAGAGTTTCGTAGCTCGATATATAGTGTGTCTGGCTCACTATCATAAGGTTGTCTGTTCGACTCTCGTCCCGGGCGTAACATTTTTAATGTTTCTCCATAAATTTAAGTTTCTGCAAGTAACGATTTGCGAAAAAATAAAAATTGCGGAACGAAAAAGGACAGAATTGTTTGTGTTTTTAGCACTACAACATAGTCCGAAAATAGTTAATTTTTCCATGATTTTAGTATGTTTTCCTAATTTTGAGTTCAAATTCATGGACTCGAAATAAGGATTCATGATTATTTTTAGTTAAAATTTCCTAAAAATCATGCTTTCCATTATTAGTTCATAATTTCCTTATGTCTATGTTGGGTGTCCACAACATATGTTCAAATTTGATAAATATATGAATATTCGAACTTTTTTCAAAAAATATTATTTTAGTAAAAATATGTCCTCATTTGTAGTTAACGAACTATTCTGCATATCCCCCAAAAAAATAAAATTTGGTAGTACTAAATAAAATTTCCCAGTTTTAAGAAAAAATTAACTTAATATGAATAAAAACATTGAACTAAATTGGAGTATGGATTTTACTAAAATTTAGGAAATACATTTTTTTGAGTGTGAAATTCAAAATTATGTAACAGCAAACAAGGTCATTAAAAAAGCGGAAAGATTCATAAAATTTGATTATTTTTTTCTTCAGAATGTAAGCAATAACTAATTGAACTAGATTTGTTATGTCATTTCGCCTTAATAGTCTGAAAATCCATAAATCTGGTCAAAATCTTAAAATTACTTTTCTTTGTTTTTTGCTTCTCTTAAAAAAGCATGAACATGTGGGTTACGTCATTTTGGATTTCAGCTGACGATATATTCTTAATCGTCGTAAAATTCTAAGACGATTACGCCAAGTCCGTGTGTTATAATCACGCTACAGTCCGTAATAATATAAGTAGAGCTAAGTTGAACAAATTTGGTAGAAATACTTCATATATTTGCTGGTTGTGTGGGATTGCAATCGGTCAATGTTTTGATATAGCACCCCTATAGAGGTCGCTCCAAAATATGTTTATTGAGCCATAGATACCACATTTTTAAAGCAATATTGCAGAAACTTCGCAGTTTGTATTCAATTTTGAAAAGAAATCATCACAGTAAAAATTTTACAAATCGGTTCATATTTTGTTATAGAGGTCGCTCCAAAATATACGTATGGGTCAGAATATTTAATATCGACCTATGTAGTTTATTTTTGGCAAAAAATGCCGCTTTGTGTCCTCTTTAAAACAAAGTAAACTTTGCAAAAATCTGTTCAGCCGTTCTTCAAAAATTAAAATGCGCATACAATTTTTTAAAAAAAAAAAAATTTAAAAAAAGATGAGCGAGATCTTATTTTTCCTATTTGTAACTGCTTATAAACATTTTTGTCAAAAATAAACTACATAGGTCGATATTAAATATTTGGGCTAAAGATTGCGGCGTTCGTTTTTAAAAAATTTGCTTAAAAAAGGATCGTTTCATGATTTGCTCCATACCCGAAGATTTTCCTGTAGCAAAATTGATACAATCCGTGGTGGAGGGTATATAAGATTCGGCATTTCCGAACTTAACACTTTAACTTGTTTGCACTAGAATAAGTCCTAATTAGTTATCAATTAGGAGGTAAAAATATTTTTGTACTCTTGATACGGACATTCCCTTTTTTTACGATTTTCTGCTGGAATTTTTGGAAAATTACACTTTGTAACTAGATTATTCATAGAACGCATGTAAAAAGTAAAGCAGAATTGGTTGTATTTATGGCATATGACTAATAAAATATAGTTTAATATGCAAATTTGTGTGGAAAGTTCCGATATTCCCGACTAGTTGCATGAATATATTATTATTGTTCTGCATGCCAAATATTAGAGAAATCTGTTGAGTAGATCGGCGGAAAAAAGAAAACAGAAAAGTCCCACAAGCAGACTAATGAGGCCTTATCTTCCGCGAAAATGGCTATTTTGCAAAACCACTCAAAATGGTGTTTTTTATTTGGCGTCCCGAATTCACATACCGAATTTCATCAAAATAATTTTAGGCTGTTTTCAAAAAATTTTACCCAGCAGGTACCGGCTCCTTCGCATACCAGAATTTATAAATTATTAAAAGTAATAGATTGAACGGAGCATTTTTAATAGCCACTGTTCACGTACGCAGCATTGTCTCAACTTCCCGAGCCTGATCAATACCGGTCGCGTATTGACATCACTGGAACCTCCTCTACACCTCTCTTCGGAGACCTAATTCGCTTAGTACGGATGTGTTAGAGTGCAGATTCCCACTGGGCGGTGGTTGTTGTGTGGCTGCCTTGCATTATCCTCGGGTCACTCTCTCTCTCTTTCCTCGCACTTTCTAAGGAGTCTGACTCTTCTAAGGAGCCTCTGCGTTCACTAGTCGTTGTCGAGCACTCTCCGTGTAAAGTAGTCAATTGTAGTCTTTGTTCGGCGATACTGTCGCGCACATTACTACTAGTCGTTGTTTTTGCACTACTCTCGCGCACATCTACTTGTCTTTGGCTCGACTACTGAGCACTTGTAGTTTTTGCTATAGTAATATTCGCACCGGCCTTGTCACCACCCTGATACATGGTAATATACGTTACTACAAATAAAGCTCTGCCTTTATCATAACCGAAAATACTAAATCTTGTGTTTTATTTATTCTATTTCGCCCTTTGCATTACTGCATCGCCAACATCGGTCACTACATACATACGTGAACACACACATCATTCCCCCCACTACTGAGCTGTCGTTGTTATTGGAGTTTGCCATAGAAGGGATTTCGTCGCCTCGCCTACCCTCACCTCCCTTGCTGGCAAACCCCCCACCTAAACAGCCACTATTTTCGTTATTTGTCGGCCCATTACAGAAATTTCCACTAAAATCATATATTAAAATAGTCTTATTGATATATATTGTGATTTTTACCATCAAAACCAGTCAAAAGAAATTTCAGATATCTAGCATTCAACCAGCCAAATTTGTATACCCTACACCACACTGTGATACAGGGTATTATAACTTTTTGCATTTGTTTGTAACACCCAAAAGGAGACGAAATAAATCCATCGTTTATTATACGGATCGACTTAGAATCACTTTCTGAGTCGATTTAGCTATGTGCATATATTCTTGTAATCAAAGTACAGATCAAAATTATCGCGATGAAATATGACACATATAACTTTCTTGGCCCAAGGACGAACCCTACTGAAATTGGTGAAAATCGGTTCAGATTTAGATATAACTCTCGTATATATGTTACTCCCGATTTTACTTGTAAGCACTGAAGAAACTGTCTTTTATATCCGATCATTGCGAAATTCACAAAAAGAGGTTTCTAATTACGCGAATGAGGTTTCTAATTACGCGAATGAAATTCGCAAAAAAAAGTTTCTAATTACACGAATGAATACTGCCAATTTTGAGGGAAATCGGTTCAGATTTAGATGTAACTCCCATATATATGTTACTCACGGTTTCACATGTAAGCGCTATAGAAACAGTATTTTTATCCGATCTTTACGAAAATCAGCAGAAAGATGTTTATTTTTGCATAAATGAACACGGCCCAATTCGTTCACAAAATTGGTTCAGATTTGGTATCAAAGCGCTATAGAAGTTGTACTTTACTTAGGATCATTAAAAAATTTGACAGAACGAAGTTTCTTAATTTAGGAACGAATACTGCTAAATTTGGGCAAAATCGGTTCAGATTTAAATATTGCTCTCATATATATGTTCCTGCCTCCCTTATTGAAACGCTATTGTATCTGTAATTATAGTTTACGTCCGATATTTAGATAATTTGGCAGAAATTATGTTTTTGATTAAGTTTAGTATAATCTGTTTAGATTATATATAGTCACATCTATTTGTGCATTCCGATTCTTGATATATGATAGAATACTTCGCAATACCAAATAATACAAAAATATTAGGGAGGTGTAGGGTATTATATAGTCGGCCCCGCTCGACTTTCTGTCTTTCCTTACTAATTTAATTACTGTAAACAATAAACCAATATACGTACCAACCATAGAATAAATCCAGTAAAATGTCCGTTCATACTTTCCATAATACCCGACCTTACTCTACCATTTAAATCACACTTAAATTTCCATCACTCCAAATATGTACATTAATTATATTTATTTTCATTCCACATTTACGGAAGAGAAGCGCACACGCCATTTTAGTGTATTACACATTTCTGAGTTTTTGTTTACTTATTAAAATACATAAAAACACATTTTAAAAGATTCTTAATTACGAATTTCGGCATAAAAATGAAAAAGCTAACTCACTTAATGTTATTAATGTTCTTTGTTGTATTAATATTTGTTTATATTGAGTGAATACAATAATTTTAAAATCTTTTTGCTGAAATTTGTTGAAAATTTAAAAAACTCATAGAATTGTGCACAATTTGTTGTACGTTTGACGGCTATTTATGAAAAGAAAATACTGATTTCGAATGTACTCATATACGACAACCAGTGCATATTTGTATACCCTACTGTGGTGTATTATACGTTTTTCTTGGGCCAGATGTGTGCAACAACTAGCGATACAGTTGCTAGAGCCACCTTCAAGTATTTTGGTAGACTCGGAATCAGTAGCTGATTCGATTTAACCATGTAAATCCATCCGTTCGCCGGTCCACCTTTAATTGTTCGTAAAGTACACGTCGCAATTTCGACCCGATATTTATAAAATGTTAAACAGACTTCTTCCTGCGTCAGGGACGTTACCTATTGAAATTTGTCAAAATCAATTGAAATTAATATATAGCCTCCATATACAGGGTGGCGCAGAATGAGCTATATGGTTTGAATTCTTTATAACTTTTTTAATTATTATTATTCTTTCTTTTTTTCAGCATTTTGTGAATCGAACAACGTACAAAAATAATTTAATTTTTCCGAAATTTTCCGAAAAGTTATCCAAAATATGCTAAAAAGGATATAATTTTTCAAAGCCAATTGCAAAAAATTACCCAATAATATACTCTATTTAAAAAAATACAATAATCGCATAAATAAAAAAGTTGTAAACCATACTCACTCTGCTCCACCCTGTATATGTAAAGGAAAGTTAAATGAGGTAAATGAGTCTGCAAAAGATTATGAAAATCGGTTAAAATTTAGATATGTCTCCGGCATATAGACCTATATCCCGATTTTGCATTTAAGCTCTATAAAATCCACATAACTCAACAGAAATTTGGCTAATATCAGTATCTTGAACCATAAAAGAAACGTTGTCAAATTTTACAGAATATATGGGTAGTTTTTTCTCAAGTGTCACAGGTCAAAAATTAGATCTTTGTCAAATTCCCAGAAAATGTTACCCTAACCAGTAATGGTTTTTTTGAAGTCGATGTTAATGATACAAAGAAAATATCATTTCTTAATGCTTTTCCCGCGTACTAAAAATACTAGTTTTATCTAAACCAGTTTATTTCGTCCACTTTTCGCGGAAATAAAAATATAAATGGTGATATGTAAGAATCGATCTATATTTTTCCTTAATTTTTTTATAGAAAATGATCCATATCTACCCTACCGATGCACTATCGAAAATTTGACCCATTTCTTTGGCCAAAATTAATTACAGCCAAACCGATTTGAATGATTTTTTGGGTAAGAGGGAGGGATGTAAAAGTAACAATTTTTTATACAATCAAAAAAAATTTTAGTATAAAAAAATTTTCGGATGTACATCAACTTTAGAAGTTAACAGTAGAACTTTTTTTGACAATTTATAGAAGTAACATATAACGTTATGTTTTAAATAGGTTTTTATTAAAAAATTTCAATTAAAAAAAAATTTTATTGGTACTAAATTTGACACCCGCAAAAATTATTTTTTTAAAAAAAGTTGCACAGATCCGCAGCTAGAATTGGAGGGTGAATGACTGCCCTATGGAGCTGTTATGGTGTCATATCTAGCAAGTGCTAGCATTTTTGTATAAGTCTAAATAAAATTCCAATTCATAATTCCATTAGATCATCTTAAGCCCGCTTCAGTTTTACCAATTTAACCGATCTAATATCACTATATATTAATAAAGTACTCACCTTTGACATTATTTTCCATTTTTGTTTTTTAAAAACTGTGGATTATTATTATAAAAAATTTAATTTAAAGTGATCATAAAATTCACTGTACTTAATTGTTATTTGACAACTGATTTAGAAATCCCACACAAAATAGATGATAAGGAAGCGGGAAATCAATGTTGCAAAAAAAATCAAAAAGAGATGTTTACATTGTTTATTTCTTTTCACATTAAAGCAAAAAAAATAATTTTGGTAAAATTAAAATTTTGAATTTTGGCCAAAAACGTAGTCAAATTTCCTATGGTGCGATGGTGTAAATTTTGGAGCGGCGACGGCATCGGTTCAGATGTTACATTATAATAACTGAAAATCTTCAGCAAATTAAAAAAAAAATATTTGAAAAAATCAATAAACTAAATATAGTTGAAAACGCATACAAAGATAGATCGCTAGAGTCATGCACATATATTACATTTCCCTGGAGGGTATACGATAGTTTCTAGTCTTGTACGTTCATCTGCTTAGCAGTTTCCTATGGTATGTCACTGTGGCCCGGTACCCATATTAGGTAAATGTCGAAATGTTCAGCCATATCGTTAAAAAAATTTAATTCAGGAGAATAGTTTCCAGGGACTTTGTAGCAGAGCAATTATGGATACCGACTTTAGTCAGAACTTTTTTTGGTACCTTATATCTCCTGATTAAGATTGTGTTCTTTGTCGGGTTCACGCCATTGTCGTCCCTTGTTCCCTCTAACAGCCATTGCAACGTCATTTGCACTCGAAATAACCATAACACGCAACTTCTCCAGGGAAAGCTGAATATTGTTCATGGAAAGATTCCACAGCGGAAGAGACAGAAAACCCACTGAGGGCGTTCCCCTGCTGTCAAATCGATAGAGTTCAGTTGACCCTAAGCAAGATGGACTTCAGTCAGGAATTTTATATACATACATACTTCACAAACATCTGGACTATGCAGTCGCAAAATTATGGTCGACTCAGAGATGAATTTTGCAAAATGTATCATTTATCTGATAGAACTTTAGCGCTCAAAAATTTTTGAGAAATAACATTTTGTACAAAAGAAGAATGAAACATGCGAAGCTTTTAACCAAATATTTTTGTATGTCCAAAATAGCTATAAAGTCAAACAAACTATCGACTTTTTATGTAAATACACTGTGCCACATGAAAATCTTTCCCGGACGAGTCCAATAGGAAATGATAGTACTCCACTAGTATACCAAACCCCCCAAAGTGTTTTGCAATGCTGGCTCGAAATTTTGTTTTATAGCTCTTTGAAGTTGGGTTATCTTTAGTCAAATTTCTAGACTGGGCGAAAGTGCAATTTCGCAGGGACATGTCATACGAAAAAAAACACCTCCACATTCGAAATTACCCTCAAAATGCAACCAAATATCCACAGTGGCGCAACGGGCCCTGAGTTCTATATTTCAAAAAAGAACCTAAGGCCACAGATAGGAATTAATAAATTAAGATATTTAAGATCTAAAATATTTTAGTCTAATTGTTAAATAGAGCATATTGCATATAAAATAATAGTCTGTAGGACTGTTTTTGTCTTTCCAAAGCCTTTTTTGGCCCTAAAGTTTTAAGCCATTGCATTGGAATCGTGAGGATATTTCCTTTCATTTGAGTACCGTTTCGCCTATCTGTGGGTCTTGAGGCTTTTTTCGGGTGCCAGCGGGTCCATTGCGTCAATAGGCATATTTTTATCATTTTAGTGGTCACTTCGGTGATAAAAATATTAACTTTAAAAATGTTAACTTTGTGGTGCAAAATGGTCCATTTGTGTGGGAGGTACCAAAACGGGCGTGCCAATAACGCCCACTTTTCTTTGGACTCAGGGTACTTTAGAAGCATTATACTGTACAAAGTTTCAAGTATTTGTATGCACTGGCCATAAAGTTATGAGCTGTTAACTTTTGGTGCAAAATATTACCTTTGTGTGGGAGGTACCAAAAGGGGCGTGGAAATAAAGTCCACTTTTCTCTGGACTAAAAAAGCATAACACGGTACAACATTTCAGATATTTGAATGAACTGCTATTCAAGCTATAAGCAGTTAACCTTTGTTGCAAAATGGTCCATTTGTGTGGGAGGTGGTGGCCGGACGTTGGGCCCCAAGAAAATGCACCCAAATGAAAGTGCGCCCCATTTTGCTAACAAAAACTAATTAAGGAAATTACACCCCAATCAAGAAAACAGCATGAAATGAAAATAAGCCCCAAAAACACTAAGAAATGTTCTCTTCCTAAATCTGCAGAGTACGTAATAATACACTTATACGAACCTATTTTCTAATTATAAATCTTTTCCTGCGCGGTCGGCCTTCGGCCTCTGTTTAAGACTTTCTCCTATGGACAGGATCAAAAGTTGGCAACGTGGAGCAAATCTTTTGTCCGTAGCCTCATGAACATAGTCTTGAGGTGTTAGCGACTAATAAACTAATACTATGTCTGGAATTTCAGAAGATTCGAGTAAATAGTATGGATGTTATTAAAGATTAAATATTTCACAGAATGTTAAACCTTTCTAGAAGGAGTGGGCCAATACGGCCACCTTCGAACTTATCCTGAGGTAGAGAAAAATATTACCGAATACCAAATTTGAAGTCAATCGGTTAATCCTTTCGAGAGTTATCGTGCGCCTCCGTCAGCAGACAGACACACAGACTGACAGACAGACGGATGGACGGACGGTAATATCCGCCACCTGTCCGTCTGTTTATCTGGTTGATGCGCACGAAATATTTCGACATGCGGACCCACTCCTTCGAAATATTGGTTATCTCATAACTTCTATACTGCTACTCAGAATCTTTCACAATTCCACACATAGTATTAGTTTATTGGTCGCTATCATCCTGAGAAAAATGGGCGAAGTTGTTTTCTGTTTTCTTCCTTACGATGCTACCTTTCAGAAAATGGAACAAACAATTTTTTGTGAATTTCTAGCCTTCATAATTCCCTTTTATTTAAATGGTATGGTTTTATCGAGATTGGAATTTTAGAAAAAAATTTACAATAAAAAAATTTTGTTTTGGTTCAGAAAATAGTATTTCTTAATCTACGAGTATATAAAAAAGTTTTTAGGTCTCGGACACAAAAAATTTTATTGCAAAGAGTTATGCTATTATGTACAATCTATCCGAATGTTCTGTAATTCAACACAGAGTAATCATACTAAGAACAATGGTACTTGGTACTTCCCCTACAAAAGGGCCATTTTGTAGACCTTTTGTGTAGTTACTCTTATAACTCTTCAAATTTCCCATATGAGTCATTCCATGCCAAACGGGACGGTTTTTGACATCACTATTTTTGATTGCTTCGAAATTTTGTGCATGCATTATTTACCTAAAAATATCTTATACGTAGTTCAAGAAAAAATTTTAAAAAATTTTCTTTAAGAGTTATGAGCAATTTAAAGTTGACGAAATTACGTTTTTTTCTAAAAGGTGTGTTTATCCTTTAGCTTGTATCTCCTAAAATACGTGACCGATTTTAATGTGCTATACCTTGTTTTGAAGGTAATTTCAACTACTACAACTATCTTAAAGTAATCACTGCAACAAAAATGCTAATTTTTAATATTTTTGCCCTTTTATACTTTCTATTGCGATTTTCAAAAAGATTACACCCTTCGATTTTTTTGAAATTTTAATGTCGTGTTCTGAGATATCTTTGTTAGCTACTGTATGAATTTGGAGGTGGTGAATTGATGGGAACTATTTTTTACGATTTTTTATAAAAAAAAACCATTTGCATAATTTCTGTGAGTGTGCTTTAAATAATTAACAGAATGATAATGTCAAAAATCGTCCCGTTTGGCGTGGAATGACTCATATGTCCTGTAGAAATCATCTAAATACATTCATGTTCTAAATGTTATACAAATTTAGCAATGACTATAGACTGAATTTGTTGTTTCCATCTTCCTGGCTCATACGCAAATTTCCATATTACATTACTATCAATGTTGGAGTATACCTACTACCAGGCTATACCTTAGCCGGTCTACTTGTTTCCTATGTTTTCACACTCTTTATATTTACTTTCAATTTATAATCGCTTTATTGTGCTTTTCAAAACAATTAAACGATATGTAAAAAACATTATAATTAACGTAATTTAATATGTTTACCATACATGAGTATGTAAATTACTCGTATAGATGACACGTTTTTCTGTAAAACGGCCCACATACTCGTTTTTTATAATTTGTTTAATCATATTGGCCAATTTAATATTTTAAAGTATTTTAATGACGAGTTGTTGTGTATTAACGAAGTAGTAAAGACACGCGTTGATTATGATAAGAATTCATATATAATATTTATTCCATATAATTGAGTATGATATAAAATGGTGTATAGATGAAACAAGATGATGATCTAATCTTAAGCAAAACCAGTTACGTACTCTAACATAAAAAGGATTTGATACAATGCAACTAAGGGATGTATGTAAAGGTACAATATAAATCATAACATAGAAAAGGGTTGCCATCAGTGTTGCAACGACACTACAATCTCCCACGCTAATATCGGACGTGGTCCGAGAAATGTGCGGGAGGTCTTCTAACCCGACCGGATCTTCTTAAGCTTTCCTCCTGGCGTTCTGTTGATTGAGGTTGCAAAGTTGGTGCAGGTTGAACAACTCTATGTTCAATGTGAATTTCATCAATTTTGGATTTCTGTTGGACGACTGGTTCCGCGAAGGTCACCGACTTTTTTGGTGTTTCCACTCCTGATTGGTACAACTGATTTATATGACGCTTGAGTTCATAACCATTGTCTAGCTTTATTTGATAATGAAGGCGACCAAACCTTTTCTTAACAGTTCCAAATTTCCAAGTTGGTTTGCTTCTGTCGAACCATCGTACCTGGACCCTATCTCCCACGCTAATACGACGAACCACAGATGCACGTATTGTTGATTTTAATTCTTTTACAGGGCGCATGGCATCTAGTCTGATCCTAAACTCTCGACCAAGATATAACTGTGACGGAGTTTTACCATTAGCCAATGGGGTTGCTCTATACCGGAACATTATTTCTTGGACCTTGATGTTTAATGGCAATGTATCGTCTTCCATTGCTTTTAATTTGGCTTTAAGCGTTTGCACGTACCTTTCTGCTAAGCCATTTGTTGCTGGATGACCAGGTGCTATGAACTTTTGAATAATTCCATTATTAACACAATATTCTTTAAATGTTGAACTTTGAAAAATCGTTGCATTGTCTGATACAATTATCTGTGGGATACCATGTGTGGCAAAAATATCCTGCAACAGTATGATTGTTTTCTCAGAGGTTGGTGAATCTTTTATAATGCGAATTTCAGGCCACTTTGATTTTGCATCCACTAACACGAAAAAGTGGTGATTTTGGAATGGTCCAGCATAGTCTATATGGACTCTCTGAAAATTTTCATTTGGTTCATCCCAATGATGAACAACTACCTTCGGAGGATTTTTCCTTACCTTGGCACAGCTGGAACATGATCTTACAAAATGTTCAATATCAGTGTCTATACATTTCCAGAAGCAATACTTCCTTGCTAACTGCTTCATCTTCACGATGCCCATGTGGGTATGATGTAATTCTTTTAAAATGTCGTCGCGGAGACATGTAGGTATCATTACCCGACTACCTTTGAATATAACACCGTCTTGAATTGAGTATTCCATGTCGAAATTGTTTCCTTTTAACAACTCGTTCTTAAGTTTTGAAAGTTCTGAATCGCGTTCTGTTTCCTTAGCAATCGTAGAGGCTGTCACTGCAAAAGTCGAAATTTCATTTATTATTTGATCTTGAATAATTCGCACCTCATCATCTAAGAAGTGTTTGAAATTTTGTGTTTCTTTGATTGGGGCTCTCGATAAGCAATCAGCATTTACGTTAAATTCAGCTTTACGATGTTCTATTTTATAATTAAATCCTTGAAGGAATGATGCATAACGAAGAAGTCTCGCTGACGTCATAGCTGGAGTCTTTGCATTTTGATGAAAAATCCTGGAAAGAGGTCGATTGTCCGTTAATAAAGTAAATTCTCTTCCATGGAGGTACATAAAAAATTTGTCAACTGCAAAAATTATTGCTAACGCCTCTCTGTCAAGTTGACTATAATTTTGTTCGGCTTTTGTTAAAGCTCGTGAAACAAACGCGACAGGACGTTCATCTCCATCCATGATATGGGATAATACCGCAGCGATGCCCGTTGGGCTTGCGTCACACGCTAATGTAACTGGCAGAGATTGATTATATGGCACTAGTACTCTATCTTTGAGAATTTCCTGTTTCAGGTTCTTAAACGCTTTTCCACATTTTTCAGTCCAGCTAAATTTTCTATTTTCTTCTAAAAGTTGACGTAAAGGGAATGTAAGTGTCGAAACATCTGGAATAAATTTTGAATAATATGTTATCATTCCGAGGAATCTCCTCAGCTCTTCTATATTTTGGGGTCTTGGCATGTCCATTATGGCTTTCACTTTATCAAGGCATTTTGAAATTTTGTTATGGCTTACCACATATCCAAGATACTTGATTTCATCTTTGAAATAAACGCATTTGTTCTTGTTAACGTGTAATTTGTATTTGTTCAATCTTTCAAAGCATTTGATTAGGCGATCCTCGCACTCCTTTAACGTTGAACCATGGATGATAATATCATCAAAGTATGAAATAGTTCCATCCAAACCTTGTAAAATTTGGTCAAGAATTCGATTAAACTCGCTCGGAGCGGTTTTAATTCCAAAAGATAATCGATTCATTTGGTATGTACCACGGTGTGTTGAAATAGTTTGCACTTGTCTGCTTTCTTCGTCTACCTGGACGTGAAGATAGGCTTTGTATAGATCTAGCTTACAAAAATATTTACTGTTTCTCAAACTGTTGAAAATTTCGTCGATCCGTTTGATAGGATAATGTGCTGATTCCAGCTGAGGGTTAACAGCGACTTTATAGTCAAAGTACAAACGTACGTTACCATCGGGCTTTGGTATTACCACCAAGGGTGACCCCCAGTTGCTGGTATTTACTTTTGTAATGATGCCGTCTTTCTCCAAACTATCCAGTTCACGCTCTACTTTCTCCCGAAGTGCAAAAGGTACTTGTCTTTCTCTTAAAAATACAGGTTTAGCACCTTCCTGTAGTTTTAAACTACAAACCAAATCAGGAATACACCCTACTTTTTCTTGAAAAATCTCGGAGAACTGTTGCTGAATTTGAATCAGGGAATTCACATTACGATTGTCATGTTCATGAACGTTATTTTGATCGATATCGGTTAAGTTGATTTTCAGATGACGAATCCAAACGCGTCCCAACAAGGGTGAATGTTTCGATGATACTATGTAAAGTTCTTCTTTTGATGTCCTATCCTTGTATTTTACGTTAACGTCCACAACACCCAAAGGTACAAACACATCACCAGTGTATGCTCGAAAAGCAATTAACGTTTTTCTCATCGTCGCATTGATATTTAATTTCTTAAAGTCAGTTTCCGGAATTAAAGTAAAACCGGCGCCTGAGTCCACTTCGAACGTTTGTCTTTTGCCTTCAATCAAGACGTTTGTAAAAAATTTCTGTGAATCTACGGCCGTCATCGCTTCTTTTTTGTAAATATCAATAATTTTATTCACTCCAAAAAAATCTTCTGTTGATGCTGTATACATTTCCACTGAATTTGACGTTTCGTTATTATTTGATTTGTTTTGTTTCAGTTTGTTTTGAATACAAACTTTCTCGACATGGCCAACCTTGCCACATGCCTTGCACTTCAAGTTGTTTTTGTTCACTCTGCACTCATTTGACATATGATTGTTCCGTCCGCATCTTAGACATAAACCGCTGATACCCAATTCGCCGTAATTTACTCTTCTTGATGTGGATTTTGACGTTCTGTTTCGCGAACTGCTTCGATTTCGATTTCTTCCTCTGTGATTATCGATACATTGATGATGCACTTTATGTATATCGCTTGTTGAACACGATGAATTATTACCAATTACTTGGTTATCGATTTTCGCTGCCTCTATCGCAGTCGCTTTTTCTACAATTTCTGCGAATGTAGATGTTGAGTTTTGAAGCAGCCGCTCCCGTATGTGACCATCACGCAATCCTCTGATGAACTGTGCTCTAAGAAAAATATTCGCCACCGATTTTGTGCATTCACATACAAACTCACACCCATCTGCTTGATTCTTTAAGACTGTCACGAAATCTGAAATAGACTGGTCATTATTTTGTATTTCACTCAGAAAACGATGCTGCTCTACTAATACGTTCTTTTTGGGGCAGAAATGTTTTTGCAGAAGCTCAACTAGCTCCTCGTACTTTAATTCACTTGGACTTTTAGGCGCTGCCAATGATGTTACCACAGTATATGTTGAAGGGCCAATATATTGCAAAAGCAATTTTGCACACAAGCTTTTGTCATCAAAAACTTTTTTGATTTGGAAGTGTATTTCCAGACGCTCCTTGTAAGTCTTAAATGACTCCATTTTAGGATCGAAACTGTCGAAATTCGAGATTATGTTCACACTGGTAGTGCTGGTGGCAGCCGTCGCCATGTTCGTAATGGCCTGTATCAATTGTTGTAGTTGATCTCGATCCATCTTGTTAGGTTAAGTTGAATTGAATTAGAATTGATTTAATGTTGAATTTTAACTTTGATGTTGCTTGATTTTTCCCGAATTAGCTTTTATTCTCGTCGCCAATTATTGTTGTGTATTAACGAAGTAGTAAAGACACGCGTTGATTATGATAAGAATTCATATATAATATTTATTCCATATAATTGAGTATGATATAAAATGGTGTATAGATGAAACAAGATGATGATCTAATCTTAAGCAAAACCAGTTACGTACTCTAACATAAAAAGGATTTGATACAATGCAACTAAGGGATGTATGTAAAGGTACAATATAAATCATAACATAGAAAAGGGTTGCCATCAGTGTTGCAACGACACTACACGAGTGTTTTTATAAAAAATTATATTAATTCACTGCTGTCATTGCGCCTCTTAACCTTTTCCACTTTGTTTTCAAAAATTATTTATAGACACCCATTGCTATGATTTGGATAAATGGAGCGTGGGAAATTTCCTCCGCCAATTGTTTATTATAACAATATAGAACACATCGAGACATCCACACAAATTCATAACAATTTGTTTTTATTAAAGGCTGCTTATTTCTCTGTGTTGTATGGCTTTTACAATTGGTATGAATTGTGTTCGTTGATTGAAAAGCCATACAATAAACATTTGGGGAACTTAATGCCTACATTTATACACGGTGCAAAATTGCCTTTTTTTGATATGTTTGAATCGAAAGAAAATATATTTTGAACACAAATTTTAAATTATTATACATTTCTGAGCAAATGCATTTTATTTTAAAATCAATAAAATTTATTTTGAGCACATATGTTAATATATTAGAACAAAATATATTTGCGATCTACTTTTCTTAAATAAAATATGTGTTAAAATACAAAAAAAATATTGTTATGATATCTCCAAATATATTTTATTCAAAAAAAGATTTTCGTAACTTTGCTTAGTTTTTCAAACTTCAGTTTTAATTTTTCCCTTGTTTTGGGATTATACATTCCAATTAAAAATGGCATACGTAGTATTATCTTCGGTTTTAAAGCACTTATATTTAATTTTTCCTAAACAGTTGGAGTGTACCCTTAATGTATATATCCTTCAAGTAGAATATGTTTGGGACAATATAATACCGAAGTGATTTTTTTCAGCGTGTAAGGAAAATAAAAAAAGTATGTTTATGTTTCCTATGAAATCAAACATTAACAAAAATAAAGATCCCGTCCTCGATTCCATGGTTAGACTTTAACATTATAAATTACAATGTTTATTCAAAAAAACTACTATCGTTCACTCCATGTCAAATCGGAAACCTTTTCTAGGTCACAATTCTCGATGTCGAATATACACATAGATTGTCTACTCAAAATAATTATATCTGTAGTACAAGCTGAAAAAAACTCTTCTGTATCATATGGTCCCAAATATATTCTGCTTCAAACATACATATGTTTAGGGTACACTCCAAAAATATATTTTTTGACACACACAATTCTTATTATTTCCAAAACATAAATTGATTTGTATTTAAGTACTTTGACGATGTATCAATGCCTCAATTTAAATGCACGTTTTCTGTTTTTCAGAAGTTAAAAGTCAATTTTTAAAAAATTTTTTATGTTTGTAAAATTCGATTAAAATTTAAATCGTATAATCTTTCGTGACTATAAAATGCATTGATGCATTGTCAAAAGTGATGAATTGAACAAGTAAGAAAGTTCAGTCGGGTAAACCGACTAATTGATCCCCTCACCTTGAGTCTCAAAAAATATTTGTAAATTTATTTATTTTTTGTTTTATTTGAATTTAAATTGCATTTAATTACTTTAAATTATGTACTGGCATTAAAGTTAAAAGCTGTTAACTTTTGGTGTAATATGGTCCATTTGTGTGGGAGGTACCAAAAGGGGCTTGCCAATTACGGCCAATTATCTCTAGACTCTAGGTCCTATAAAAGCATTGCACTGTACGAAATTTCAAGTATCTGAATGCACTGGTATTAAAGTTCAAAGCTGTTAACTTTTGGATCAAAAGGTCCATTTGTGTGGGAGCTACCAAAAGGTACCCATTTTTCTCTAGATAATAGTGACTAATAAACTAATACTATGTGTAGAAGGAGGTTTCAAATAAGTAGTATAGAAGTTAATAAATAATCAATAGTTCAGTAAATGTTAACCCTTTGTGGGGGAGGTACTAGAATGAGTGGACCAATATAGCCCATCTTCGAACTTAGCCGGAGATAGAAGAAAATATTACCATATACCAAATTTGAAGTCAATCGGTTACTCCTTTCGAGAGTTATCGTGCGCTCCAGCAAGCAGACAGACAGTCAGATAGACAGACAAATAATATATACCCTCCTCTCTAAGGTGAGGGGATAAATATTTATAAATAAAAAATTAGTACTGTAAAACACACAACTTTAAAGTATACACGCTGAAAAAAAATCGCTTCTGTAGTATATTGTCCCAAACATATTCGGCTTGAAACATATGTATCTTTAGGATACACTCTAAACATATCGAGAGCTTATATTCAAAACCCTCTATCTTCAATTTTTGCAAAAATTACATTTTTATGTTAAAATATTCGGTAAAATAAGGCGCATCTATGGTACTAATTTGGAAATTAAAAAAACAAAAATTGAGATTTTATGGTCATTTTTGTAATTTCTCTATCTTACACACTTATTTTTTCTGAATGCAATACCATCTATCTCTTCATATAATTTGGGACTATTTTTTTTGTTTTGTTCTTTTTTTCTTCTTAAAGATGGTTCTTTGCTGAAAAGAGTATGCTAAACCCGAATTTGGTTAAATTTTTTTAGTCGAAGCTTTAGTTTTCAAAATATGACTATTTTTATATCTAAACTGTTATTCCACAAGAATACCATTTTTTCTATGACAATTTGAAAATGGATTCAAAAATGAACCCCAAGAATAGATAATACTTAAATAAAACATTAATCATTAATTCATTGTTATTATTATTTATTATTTTTATTGTAATAGGTATAATTATATATTAAAAAAAATTGTGGAATTCATAAATAATTTTTTTTTTACTATGCAAAACCCTCTATCTTTTTATACATGAGGAATTTTTGAATAGCAATACCCTCTATGTTCCACAACATGGCTCGTGGTGCAAATATAAAAAAAATATTATTTAGTAGTTCACGTAGTTAGGTTTAATAAACATTGTAGAACAAACAATTTTAATTTTATTTAAAATTAAGGATATAAACGGTTTTTTGGCTCTACTGAACAATTGTGTTTTTTAAGATAGAGGATATTGAATATAAACTGTCGATATAATTTTTGGTACACACAAAAATTATATATTTGGGAAGATGTTTTTCTAAACTAATCATTGTTTACATCCCAATATGTATTTATTTTGGACTATTTTTTCCGAAACAAATATTTATTTGCATTTAAGTATTCAGAAAATACCTAAATTGTGTTAAATTTTTCAGTAATTCCAAGTTAATTTTTTAAAAAATTTAACGTCTTAAATGTAATATATAGTAACAATTGAAATCATATAATCTAGGATCGAAATATATACTTGGAGGATTGACAACCAATGATGGCTTGAAATACTCAGAAATTTTAAATGATTGATTTAAAACATAAGTTATTGCTGCATTTGGTATCATAACTGGGAGGTTCAAATCAAAAAAACAAAAAAAAATAAAATTGAAATTCAACAAAAGTTTCGAAAATCTTTTTTAAATAAAATATATTTGGAGAAATTCCTAAACAATCATTTTATTTGCAAATTTAGATTGCAAATATTATATGTTGTAATTCCATAATATAATATACGAGTTCCAAATATATTTAATTGATTTTCAAATAAAATTTATTTGCTCAGAAATATATAATATTTAAAAATTAGTGTTCCAAATATAATTTCTTTCTATTCAAACATATCAAAAAAGGCTATTTTGCCCCGTGTAACATTAACATTTAATATAACACGAAATTTAGGAAAACATTCAAAAAAGTTTTAAAAAATTTTTTTACATATAATAATTTGGAAAATTTCTTAAATAATAATTTTCTTTGTAATTAAACACATCCTTTACTTGTGAAAGGGTGTTCGCCAATATATTTTATTCTAATATATTAATACATGCGTTCCAAACAAAATTTCTTGATGTTCAAATAAAATGTGTATGTCCACAAATATATAATATTTAAAAATTTTGTTTCCATATATTTTCTTTCGGTTCAAACATATCCAAAATGACAATTTTCCTTCTTGTAAATATCTTTTTAGATTTGGTAGCATCTATAAAATTTTACCAAATGGTGTGCGTTCCGAGTTATGTACTATCCGAATGCGTGGTCCATTCTCCATGGACAAACACTTAAGCCTGTTGTGCGCTCCTTATTTATGATCTTTGTACCTCACGAGTTACAGGTACTAGACACGAATTTTCTCAGTATCTTCCAGTCATATCCTCTGGGATGAGTCAAGTCTGGTAATATGTCGGACCCGAAATATTGGGATCTTGCATGTGTGAAAGTGACACAGAAAATGTTCCATCGTTTCGATGTTTTCCCTGCATGCCCAGCATTCTTCGTTTCCTATCCTATGCGATGCAGATGTGCTTGTAAGCTTGAGCCTCCCGTTAGAACACTCATCATCTTACTTATCTCGACCTTGTTTAGTTTCAGAAAACTTCTTGTTTTCTTTTCATTCTTTGCAGTTGCTCCTACTGTTGCGCTGTTCCACACAGTTTTGTGAGCCATCACTGTCCAGTGCTTCAACACTATCTTCGTGGCTTCGAAAGGTTTCTAATTTTTCAATTTTATTCCTCGATGTTCACTCCGTGTGGTCGATTTTTTTCAAATTAAGGTTTATAACAATATATGAAGATTCATTCATATCTTTCTGATTTAGTGACACATTTCAGCTAGCTTAGGGTCATCTGACCTCCGTAGATTTTAGGGTGCGTACATTTCGTAAATGCTTTTTTAATATGATCCGTTATTTCTCCTCGCTGAATTTTTTTTGTTTAGAATCAATCAAGGATTATTCCCATATTTTTTCTGAATTTTAAGCTTGGTGTTTTTATAGTAAAAACCCCCAAGGAAGAAGAAAAATCAAAAAAATATTAAAATTTGTTCAGTAGCGGTCAGTCGCCAAAACCGCCAGCTAAAAACACTTGCAATTAACTTTAAAATAAGCCTTCACTTTTTGAAATTTGCCCACGCGTTTTCTCATTACAACATTCAATTTTAATGCACTTTTTTGCTGATTTTCAAAATTTGTTTGGTCAAATCTCTTGAAAACAAATTTCGGCTTTTTAAATACGTGTAAACTATTTTTAACAGTAGACCAGCCCCCATACAAAGGTCCCTCTATATTCGACTTCGTAACGCCACAAAAACCTCAAATTTTAACGAGTTGAGCTGAAATTTGTGCAACGAGTTTATGTGTATTCCAAACCATTCCCATTTGATCCACGGTGGAGGGTATATAAGATTCGGAATGGCCAAACTTAATCCGTCTATACTTGTTATATATCAGAAATAAAATATTCTAATTGTTTTTGGAACCAAGTTCAAGAGGTGTTAGAGGTCGGCCACTTTTTATTTGTATACCCTACACCACACTGTGGTCCAGGGTATTATGAGTTTGAGCATATGTTTTTAACACCCAAAAGGAGAAGAGATATACCCATCGTTTATTATACCGATTGACTTGGAATCACTTCCTGCGTCGATTTAACCATGTCCGTCCGTCCGTCCGTCTGTAGATGTATCGTTGGAATCAAAGTGCAGGTTGTAAAGGTTTTTTCAACAAGAGGTGTTATTTGGGTATTCAAAGAAAAATTTAATTTTTTGAGATAAATGATCGGATGTTTTTTTCATAATAAAGAGGAAGGCATGCCGTTAATTATAAAAACAACATCAGACAAATGGCCACCATGACCACGCTTACAGGACCATATCCTTCTAATGAAACTTTCCATAACCAAATCGCAAAGTGGCTGCCCTATGTCCTCGATAGCCTGACGAATTCTATCTTTGAAGTCTTGAATCGACGCTGGGCTGTTGGCGTAGACCTTATCTTTCATGCGGCCGCAAAGGAAGAAGTCGCAAGGTGTTAAATCACAAGATCTCGGTGGCCAATTGCGTTCACCTCTTCGAGAGATAGCACGGTCCGGAAACTTTTCCCGTAACAGAGCAATGGTTTCGTTGCTTGTGTGGCACGTAGCGCCGTCTTGTTGAAAGTAAACGTTGGCCAGATCAATACCATCCAACTCCGACCATAAAAAATCATTAATCATCTCTCGATAGCGCAATCCATTCACCGTAACTGTTGATCCAACCTCATTTTCGAAAAAGTAAGGTCCAATGACCCCGCCGGACCATAAACCGCACCAAACAGTCACACGTTGAGGATGGAGAGGCTTCTCAACAATAACTCTTGGGTTTTCCGAGCCCCAAATGCGAAAATTTTGCTTGTTGACGTAGCCACCGAGGTGGAAATGGGCCTCATCAGCCAAGATGATTTTTCGAACTTTAATAATTTCAGTGCGTTGTTGAATCGTGTGTCGTTCCATTTTTAGTAATGGCGTAGTTTCTACTTGTAAAATGTCAAAGAATAAAAGCTTCAAAAGTGACAGCTACCGAAATACCGGGTGATTCAAAATAACACCTCTTGTTGGAAAACCCTGTATTTATTGTCCGAATGTGATGAAATTTAGAACAGTGCTCTTTTTTGAGCCAAGGATGATGCCTATTTGGTTAAAAAAAATTGGTGAAAATCGGATCAGATTAAGATATACCCATATATATGTTACACCCGATTTGAGACGTAAGCTCTGTAGAAACTGTAAATCCGATCAGTAAAAAATTGAACAGAAAGAGGTTTCTTAATACATGCAAGAACAATGCCTCATTCTGGGAAAATCGGTATCACCCATATATATGTTCCTCTCGATTTGGTATCAAAGCGCTATAGAAGTTGTACAGGGGGAGCCAAGTAACTACTTTGTTAACTGAAACGAAACCAGTTATGCCAAATTATTATCACAATGCCCATTTTCACATTGCTCGGGAAGTGTAGGGTATTATATAGTCGACAGCGCCCGACTTTCTGTCTTTCCTTACTTGTTTACATTAATTTATATTAATTTTTTTCTCCGTGAATACTTATTTAAATTTTTTTCTTTTTACTGCAACTCCTCTTATTTTTGGCAAACATTACTTTCATTTGTTTCTACAACTGAGCCAGTAAATTTTATACTACATTTTATGTCGCTATACATTAAAGCAGTACTTATACAATATGCTGCATCTACTACTATTGGACTTAGCTAATTCTCAATCTGATCTGGAAATGACTGTTGTCATTATAGACACAATGCCTGACCGTCTATGCATTGTTTATTACACTATGCGAGACTAAAAACTTTTTTGTGTAGCTTGATGCATACTTTTTATGAAACAGATGCAATTTTTTTACGATGAACTTTTTTTATACTGAGAATAAATCTCTTTCACGTGAAGACTGTGGTTTAGTAACTGTCGTAAAAACAATCTATAAAATATGAAACAAAAAAATCATTTTGATTTTAATTTTGTCAATATTTGTTGCTCTCATAACTTTCTTTAATTAAGGGATATTTTGGATTTGTCGAGCTTATAATTTAAAAATACTACTCGTAAAAGGCACCTTCCAACAAAATCGGAATTAAAAAAATACCATATATAGCTTTAAATTTTTTTCGTGTTAAGGACTACCTATTACACCAGAAAATGTTATGCATGTTATTTTAGCAATTTAGACTTGTGATACAACATTATATGGGCATTCCACGACAAATCGAACAGTTCAAAAAAATTTCCGTTTTGATGGTTAATTTTTTATATTTCTTAGCACACCAGAAGAAACGCTTCGTGGAATTTTTTAAGATTTTTCCGATAACTCGTTCAGAAGCTATCGAATTTTTAAAAATCGTTACAATATCACTCTAACTTCTTCAGTTCCGTACTTATAAGAAAAAATATTAAAATTTGTTGTGTGTAATTTTTATATTTTCAAATTTAAAAAAAATTCAATTAAACATTTCTATTTAATTCTCTAACAGACACGCTTTGGATGAAAGTGGGCATAAAAGTATTTATATTTTCTTTCAATTTTTGAAAAATTAAAAAAAAAATGAAGCAGATCGGCGTTTTTGGGGCTGGCCGATTTCTATGACATTTGATATTTCGTTATTTTTGTAGGAAATGTATCAGCGGTAAGGGGATGATCGAGGGTGTCGCCTGTTTGGGATAATTACTTACTGAACGTGGAACATCTATTCCGAAGTCTTCCAGCCACAAGAACAGTGGTTAGAAGCATTTTTTTAATTTCTCAAAAACACTTTTAGGCCCACTTCCATCCAAGGCTTATATTTTAGAGAATTGAAAGAAGTTTAAAATATAGAAAATTTGGAAAAATCGACGTATACAAACACTTTAAACTTTTTAAATCTTAAAAAATTCCACGAAGCGTTTCCTCAGGTTTACTAAAAAAAGGAAAAATCAAATCGGATTATTTATTGGAACTGTGCGATTTTGTCGTGAAATGCCCCATTTATTATTCGTTTTTTATTTTGTGACCTTTAATTTGGAAATATATTTATGAAAATTACAGCACCATTTATAAATTCACAAAATAATTAAAAAAATTAAGCAATTTCTGAATCTTAACGTACTTGGGTATCATCTTCCAGTGGAGATGTCTTTTTTTGTTTCCCCAAAAAATATTTAGTTTCTTCTCCTGTTTTGCATTTTTAACGAATATGAATTAAAACTTTCAACGGCATTTTAGTTTTCCTTTATCTAAGTTAGAAGTCACTATTTTTATTTAAACTTGAACTCACCAATTTTATGTAGGGGTAGTTCAGTACTTTTTTTATAGCTTATATTTATATTTCTTCTTTATTTCTACACTATCTTTAAATTTTGCACATACACACAATATTTAACTCTTTTGAATTATTTTTTTTTAATTTTTGTGAATTATGTACATCAATTTCTTATGTTTTTTTATATGTATCATTTCCAAAGTATTTTCGGACACCGTGTATTTTTATTGGATATCTTAATTTTTTATTTATTTGATTTGGTATAATTTTTTTTAAGAAATTTTCTTTGTATCACATGTACTGTGCACTTATTTTCACATCACAACAATTATTTTCAACATTTTTAAATGGAATTATTTTCAACACATGTTATTCAATATCTTATTTTTTTCTGCTTTTAATCTGAATTAATTAATAGTATGCAATTTTCTTGGTATATATGAGTATGTAAACATCCCGTTACAATTTGTTTAAAATATTCCTTCTTGCGGATACGTAAATCTTTATTCATTTATTTTTTCCCATGTGCGTGATAAAATCGCTATCACAACAAATTTCCTTGTGATGTGTTATTTATTATGATTTCCTGCCACACGGGCCGCGAAACAGAAACACCTCAGTAAATATCAAATGACCGTCGTCTGAAGAAATCCGCGACTTTTTCGCATCACTTGTTGGCGGCACACACGAAAAACGACAACTGTTTGGCGCCCAATGTTAGAATTTCGTTAGAGGACCAACCAACGAATATGCCACAATAACATGGTCGAAACTAACAGCTGATTGTGACAGAGAGGCAGATATATGTAAATATGTAAAGAAACATACACTCTCAAACAAACGCCGGCCTATGGTAACAAGTGCGCAGATGCGATTAGTGTTGGTTGGAAGGGGAACATTTCATTCATAAAATTGTTTTCGAAAATGAGTGAGCGGAGAGACATTTGGGTTCGAATCTGTTCACTACATTTAAGAGATATTCGATTCACAGGTCTCATTAATAATTTACTGTTACAATTACACAGATATGTCTAGAGCAGAGAGTAGTTAACATGCGGTTTGATTGATGGGAACGATTGGTTTTGAATTTCTAATATTTATAATTTCAATTTGTGCTATTCTATTAATATTATAAAATAAAATACAAACACATGAGGTACGATGACGTCGGCATTAGCCGTTGACAAAACTACATTTGTGTTCGTGGTTCGAACCCAAGCAAAAAACAAAAATGTATTGGTATGAGAGTTTTAGTATGTTGACTTAGTTCGGCAAAATACGGGTTTGGTTAGCAGTTCTTGTTAAATGCAATTTACTGCTTCCACAAGTATTTCAGCTGATTTAAGTTAAAGACATACACTATTGCTACTGAATTCTGAAGATGATAGAGTGGTGTCTATCGAAACTGCAGTCAATTCTACCAAGCAATTAAAACTCTCTACCAATTTTTGTATTTGTTTCTATTACTTTCTTGGAATAGACAGAAAGCAAATGGAACATATGGTCTCAAACCAAAAGATAAATTCTGACTGAATAACAAAAACACAGACCAACAATAAATAACAACAACACATAAAATATTTATTTAAATGTTTGATTGTCACACATTTCAATGTCTAGTCCCATTTTCTTTCAATTGGTATGCAAAAATTATGGAATGAGCTTGTAAATTGCTGTAATTTTCTAAGCAAACTACAGGGTGGCTGATGAATGTTGCTAAATTAACCCTCTATCCGGCAAGCCCGCCTACAGGCGGGGTGCACTTTGACCCAATTATTTTTATTGGATTACATTTTTTTACGACATTGAACTATAAGACATTTGACTACTTTCTTTGTCCTAGATTCAAAATTGAAATTGTACCAAGGTATTATTTTCTAGCTTTAATATGAACAGAAATTAACAAAGTAAACATCTCTTTTTGAACTTTTTGGCAAAATTGATTTACCGCTTCTTTATCATCTGTTTTGTGTAGGATTTCTAAATGTGTTATCAAATAACAATTAAGTACAGTGCATTTTGTGGTAATTTCAAATTAAAGATTTCATAATAATAATTCCCCATTTTTAAATTGGAAAAATTTAAGTGACCTTATGATGGGATAGTGGAATTATGAATTTTTATTTTATTTAGACTTACACACAAATGCAAGCACTTGCTAGACATAACACCATAACAGTTCCATAGGACAATCATTCACCTTCTAATTCTAATATATTTCAGCTGTGGATCTTTTTTAAAAAATTACTTTTTGCAGGTGTAAAATTTTGTATTATTCAAAAAAAAATGTTTTTTAAATAAAATGTTTTTGAGAAATTCCTATTTGAAACATAGCATTGTATGTTACTTCTTTAAATTGGTAAAAAAAAGTTGTGCTGGCAATATCGAAAGTTGATATACACTCAAAAAATTTTTTTCAAATTTTTTTTTTTGATTTTTTGAACAAATTGTACTTTAACATCCCTCCTTCTTAGCCAACAAATCATTCAAATCGGTTCAGCCGTTTGGCTGTAATTAATTTTGGCCAAAACAGGGGTCAACTTTCCTATAGTGCACTGTAAAGCTTAAATTATTTCTATTTATTTAAATTAAACCATACATCTTACAAAATTTGTATGTCAATATTCTTGTTCTACGACCCAAAATTACTCATATATATGTAATTATCCCCTCACCTTAGGGAGGAGGGTATATATAATTTGCTACGAACCAAAAGTGTAACACATCGAATGAGTGACCAAAGAGTCGAATGAGCAATGCCCGTCCGTCCGTCTGTCTGTCTGTCACTCGAAAGGACTAACCGATTGACTTCAAACTTGGTAATATTTTCTTCTATCTCCGGCCAAGTTCGAAGATGGGCCATATTGGTCCACTCCTTCAAGTACCTCCCCCACAAAGGGTTAACATTTAGTGAAATATTGATTATTTAATAACTTATATACTACTTATTTGAATCCTCTGAAATTCTACACATAGTATTAGTTTTTTAGTCACTATTACGTCGAGAAAAATGGGCGAAGTGTCCACGCCCCTTTTTGTACCTCCCACACAAATGGACCATTATGTACCAAAAGTTAACAGCTTTTAACTTTAATACAAGTGCATACAAATACTTGAAATTTTGTACAGTGCAATGCTTTTATAGTACCCACAGTCTAGAGAAAAGTGGCCGTAATTGGCACGGCCCTTTTGGTACCTCCCACACAAATGGACCATTCTACACCAAAAGTAAGCTGCTTATAACTTTAATACCAGTGCATATAAGTACTTGAAATTGTGTACAGTGCAATGCTTTTATAGTACCTAGATTCCAGAGAAAAGTGAGCGTATTGGGGCGCCCCTTTTGGTACCCCTCACACAAATGGACCCTTTTGTACCAAAAGTCAACAGCTTGTATAATTAACACAAAAAATAAATTTACGAATATTTTTTGGGACTCAAGGTGAGGGGTTTCATAAGTCGGTTTACCTGACTGAACTTTCTTACTTGTTTTTTTCGGACTCTTCGATGGTGAGATGCTCTTCGATGATAGGGACGAGGATATCGATACCACGCTTGTGGGGGTGGAGGTTAATTTGTCGACCAATAATAATGGTAAGTAGGGTGTCCAAAACCGGGACCGGTTATACGGTTAACCGGTATTGCAACCGAAACCCGTAACCGGTTTCTTAAAAAACTTCACTTTCGGTTTACCGAGAAAGCCGGTTTTTTCATGTCGGCTAACCGGTTTTTTATTTGTTGTTTAAAAACAATTTAAGTATTGATCTATTTTTTCTACCTGATGTGGATACCTTTTATACAAGATGCAACAAATAACAACGATGATGTGGATAATTCTGACAGTTGTTCTGAATATTCTGAAAGTGAATATAAATTCACTGATCTTGAAAATGATTTTAGCTTTATTCCTGATATCCATGATGTAATAAATAAAGTCAGGAAGTACAGCAAAGCATTCAATAAGCACAGAACACTTCGAGCATACGATGTTAAATCCTGACCGAACAGCCAGATACCTATGATTCGAAAGGCAAGCAACATTGTATGATGCTTTGCTTTTTTTGAAAAGTTTAAGAAGAAAGCGGAGAAGCTGTGTTACTTATACAATGCTTTATTGACTACCGGACTAATATTGACTACATCAACGTTTGGGAGCTTTTTCAACGTCAAGTTACATAAAAAATTAAAAGAAAAATCGTTTAAAAGTAATCATATAAATTGTATTCTATTTTTAAGATATTATGTCGGTTGCCCGTTATTATTTCGGTCTGTAATCGTTATGATTTAAACTGAGATACTCTCTCGGCTATAGACCAACCTGCTTCTATACAGTGATAGAAAGCAAGTATTTTACATGGCAAAATATATTGCAAGTATTTCATTGCGTGCCCACAGACTATATCATGATTTCTGGGGCGTGACCCCCGTCATCAGTAGTCTACATGGCCGGCTTTTCAAAAAAGCCTTTGATTGATGATTCGATAACCAAACTCTCAAAGTTGAAAAGCCGGCCATGTAGACTACTGATGACGGGGGTCACGCCCCAGAAATCATGATATAGTCTGTGGGCACGCAATGAAATACTTGCAATATATTTTGCCATGTAAAATACTTGCTTTCTATCACTGTATAGAAGCAGGTTGGTCTATAGCCGAGAGAGTATCTCAGTTTAAATCATTTAAGATATTATTATAAAAAAAAAACATTCTAAATGATTTATTATTTTTTTAAGGTAATATCAGAAATATAATAGTTTGTATTTAAAGTAAACCAAAAAATTAAACCTGTAATAAACGAAATAGCAATCTATTTTTGTTTAATAATTTTTACTACTAATGATTGTTAGTTGTTTTTTGTTTTACAATAAACATTTAATGAAATTTTAATCACTTTCGTATATTATTTAAAAACGGCCTAAAAACTGGTTAACCGTTTTCGACAAAAACTAATAACCGAAAACCGGGGTTTAAAAAAAGTAATATTTCGGTTAAACCGGAAACCGCTTTTTCGAAATAACCGTTTTTTGGACACCCTAAATAAGAGAAATTAACCTTTAACACACAAAATCTCTCAGCGGCTCTATTTCTGCACCAGTCCACAGGTGTGGTACACCGTACCGTGAAAAACTCACAAATGAAAGAAGTTCATTTAGAAAAAATAAGTCTCCCAAAAGTAAAGTAACTCCCAATGAAATAAGTCCCGACAGGGATGAATTAAGCACCAATCCGAAAATAATTAAAAAAGGGTTAACTTTTCTTGGCTGCGCTGACCAAATTTTCTTTACCAGACCGGAGTCGGATACTGCTATCGAATGTTACCAGACAGGCGGACGGTAAAAAAATGTATGGTAAATTTTTTTAAAATTACAACTTTCATGGAAAGTGTATTCAGTATTTGGACAATAATTTTTCAAGTATATTATTCCTTAAAGGGAATTATGAGGACTACATATGCTGCAAATATCGCTTTCACGTAGAATCTTTGGTTTAGTAACAGTCGTCAAAAATATGAGAAAAAAAATTATTTTTGATAAAAAACACTTTTTCCTGGTACAAAAAAAAACCATAAAAAATATAAAAAAATCAAAAAAAATTGTTTATCACATTTTTAAAAAGCCAGCATGCTAACGAAGACAACACTGTCTATTTGAATCTATGGATATATGTAAAAGTTATATAAATGTTAGGGAAATTCAAAAAAAATCTTGTCGCATATTTTTTCGTTTTTAAATGATGTTTTTGTTTATATTAAATCGCCAAATGTGAGAGAGGCATATAAGAGACATTGCACTTGCATTTTATTTTATGAGGATTGATATCAGACATTATAAAATTATAGAGAGGACGAGGTTTTATGGCCGTTTGTAACCCTCCATAAAACATGATATGCAATGTGAGAGCTATATTGGATGAGATCCGCTCAGATAGAGGGTCATTCAACAATATTTGTGTTTTTTATTTATGAGGTTTCAATTCAGTTACGCCTTTTAGGGGCATGGACATCCCAGTCGTATATACAGGTAGTAAAATTAATGAGCCTAACATAAGGAAACTGATGAAAGATGTGAATTTCGAATCATATTTGACGCCGGATGAAATTGCAGCAATTGGAGGTCGTTTAAGCTTGTAGTTCCAAATTTCCTTGGATCCAATAAAAGCCCGCAATATGAAACAATGTTTAATGATTTGTTAAAAAATTATGAAAAAATTGGTTAGAAATATATTTTTTTATATAAAACATATGTATGTATTCTTCCAACTCATTTTTCGCTTTATGTATTCCAACAGGTGTAAATATGTCCCTCAAAATTCATTTCTTGCGTTCTCATTTATACTTTTCCCCCGAGAATCTTGGCGACGTAAGTGACGAACATGGCGAAAGGTTTCACCAAGAATTGAAGTCCATCGAGCGGCGTTACCAAGGGCACTGGGATGAAAGAATGATGGGGGATTATATTTGGTTCCTCATTAGAGAAACCGATTCCGAATTCTACAAACGTCAACAAAGAACTCACAATTACTTCTAATGAAACTTGTTCATGTAAATAAACTCAAATGTACATAATATAAATAAATGTAATAAATAAAATCGCTATTTAAACAGAAATTAAAAAAAAAGATTTTTTCCTCTAACCAAAAGGGCTATAATTTCTAGGATGCAAACTTTTAAAAAATAAAATAAAATATTTTTTTTCAATTTTTTTTTCTATTTTTTATGTTTTTTTGCCCCAAGATTTGTTTAATGACTGTTACTAAACCACTGTTTCTAAGTGAAAGAGATATTTCCAGCATTGGTAGCCCACATTAATAGCTTCAATTTAACGTATAAGTCGACCTGATCGGGCATATACTCCAAAAATTATAGACCAAATACTAAGGATACCTTCGACAATAATAGTATTCTTAATAAAAATTTTTTTAAAAAAAAATGTATCCATAATACGATTTTTGATTTTATATAACAGTATCCCACAATCTATACAAAAAAAATAAATTTTTGTTGCATAGTGCAATTATTTGCAATGTGTATAAATTTGAATAATTTAATTCGTTTTGAACAGGGATGGTCCGTCGTAAACTGTGACGTATATGACATACATTTGAGACGTATTCGACATACGTATACAACGTCGTAAACCTAATGTCGGAAACTTGACTTTGTCACTAACAGTAAATAATTAGCAAATCAATAGAAAAGAAAAAATATTTATTTTGAACTTTCCAGTTTATTTATTGGTTCAAATGAATTATTATTTGTTTATAAATTAGGTTTATTCTTCACTCGAATCTCTTCAATGCCTTCAAAGTTGTCTTTTTTTCGCGTATTTTAAGTGAAAAGTAAACTTCCAGCAACTTTTTAGATCGTTCCGATTCTAATAGATTTCGAAAATCAGAATGCACATGAGACCAATTGGAGAAAATGCCTTCTAATTATGCAGTTGACGCTGGGATCATCAGTAATTTTAGAGCAAATGATGCCAATGCGTTATGTCGACTTTTTGCCATATTCCAGAATAAGTCAGGCCTTCTATTTTTTGAAGCAAGCACAGGAATAGGTGGGGTGTCAAAGTTTGTTGGAGAGCGGCAGACAAACTACAAACTTTGAAAAATTTGTCTCGTGTGAATATAATATTTTGCAAAAAAAAAACTGAAACTGAACGATTTATTGTTGATGTGAAGAAAAGTGAATTTTTATGATCTGAAAAGATGTGCGTGCCATTGTTGAAAAAGTAGATTTATCGCCGAAAGTAGTTGATTTTCCGATTTGAACTTATTAATTAAGGGTTGTACACTATATCATACCATTGCGTAAATATTGGTATTCGATCAAAAACATATATTTTCTCAAAAAAAAAAATTAAATGAAGTTGTATCTCGGATTTCGATTAGTTTTTATATGGCGTCTACCAGATTTTTACGTGAAGGGCTGAAGTCTGCAGCGTCCTTAGAATTGATATTACAGTTTACGACATTTCATACATTTCAGACGGGTTTATGACGTATGTGACGTTTACACCTTTCTGACAGTCGTAAACCTACGAAATCATGTCGTGGACCATCCCTGGTTTTGAAGTTTATGCCCACATACAACCTTTTCTTCCCAAAAATTGTATGTTATTCCCACTACATATCGCAAAAGCACGATGCTGAAGAATACTGCCATGACACCAGATACAGAAAATGTAATACAACACGGATAAATTGCTAACACTGGTCTTCCATTTCAATAACACATTCACTTAATAATTTCTTCATATAGCTGAGTTCAATCAATTTGTATCAACGGTTTATAAAAGAATTATTTTTTCCACTCCATTTTTATACCCTCACTTTAGTGTGACGAGGGTATATATCATTTGCTACGGAAAAAAGTGTAACACATCGAAGGAGTGACGTAAGACCCCAAGTATGTTCGGCGGAAATCCGTTTTGGGTCATTTTAAGTCGAATGAGCAATGTCCGTCCGTCTGTCTGTCTGTCTGTCTGTCTGTCTGTCTGTCTGTCTGTCTGTGTGTCTGCTGGCTGGTGCGCACGATAACTCTCGAAAGGAATAACCGATTGACTTCAAATTTCGTATGTGGTAATATTTTTTTCTATCTCCGGCTAAGTTCGAAGATGGGCCATATTGGCCCACTCCTTCTGGTACCTCCCCCACAAAGGGTTAAAATGTTGTGAAATATTGATTCTTTAATAACTGCTATTATACGTATTCGAATCTTCTGCAATTCCACACATAGTATTAGTTTGTTAGTCGCTATCAACTCGAGGAAAATGGGCGAAATTGCCACGCCCCTTTTGCTACCTCCCACACAAATGCACCATTTTGCACTAAAAGTTAAAAGGTTATAACATTAATACCAGTGTTTAGAAATACTTGAAATTTTGTACAGTGTAATGCTTTTATAGTGCCTACAGTCCAGTGAAAAATGGGCGTTATTGCCGCGCCCCTTTTGGTACCTCCCACACAAATGCACCATTTTGCACCAAAAGTTAACAGCTTATAACATTAATACCAGTGTATAAAAATACTTGAAATTTTGTACAGCGTAATGTTTTTATAGTGCCTACAGTCCATTGAAAAATGGGCGTTATTGTCACGTCCCTTTTTGTACCTCCCACACAAAATGGCCAAATTATACCACAATTTAATATCTCAACGTTAATATAGCAGTCCATATAAACGGTTACAATTTGGCACAGTGCAATGTATTTAAAGTATCTACTGTTCCACGAAAAATAGGTGTATTTCTTAAACCCCTTCTGGTACCTCCCACAAAAATTGACAGAATAATTTGTGTAATATTCAATATTACATTACTCACAAAGTGAGGGTATACCTTAGTCGGTTTACCCGACTGAAACTTTCTTACTTGTCTGTATAGCTTTTAGCATGTTAATTATTATTTTTTTGACTTTCTTTTAAAAAACTATCGATTTGGGACAATAGCGCTAGCGGGACAATAGATTCAGAGCAAGAAGCAAACTGCAATTTACAGCAAGTTCTTAACAATATAAAAACACAGACAATTGACTGGCGAATAAAATTAAACCACAAAAAACGGGTGCACATAGATGAATATCAAATACCATATTCAAACAATGCAAAATACCCAGGAATTACAATAGATGTAAAATATGGTGGGAAAAACACGTTTAGAAGAAATGTGAGCTGAATATAAAGTGGTCTAAACTTAAATATTTAATTGGCAGAAAATCAGTACTATCAACACAAAATAAACTATTAGTCTACAATCAATATGGCTCTACGGCATAAAACTCTGGGGATGCACCCACAAGGAAAATATCAAATTGATTCAAACATTCCAAAACAAAGTTCTAAGAAGCTTTGTAAACGCCCCGGTGTACGCCCGAACTAAAAATATCTATAGAGATCTTCAGGTGAAAATAGTATCTGAAGAAATAAAACAAGTTACAAGAAAATATGACGCAAGATTAAGAGCGCATGTGAATCCAGAAGCCGTAAACCTCATCAATTCCGCAGGTGTACGACGATGACTGAATGGGAAGAAGCGGTATGATCTTTTAAGGTCTTAATTTTTAAGCGTTATTTAATAATGTTAGTCGTAGCGAACGGACGTGTTATCGCTGAGCGGATAGTTTATAACATATTACGCAGTACCTATTCACCTACCTAATACGCAACCACGTTGTTTGTTGTTTTTAAAGTGTAGGACCGATGAATTGGAAGCATCGGTCTCTGGACAGAAATTTCTGAACTTAGTCTGGAAGGCCTACATCGCCATACCTATTACGGTCTAATACTGGCTATAGGGGTGTCTCCCCCAAAAAATTGATGATTAAATCAAAAGAGACAAAGAAGATTACGGCGCAGGGGAAAGAAAATCCAGTACCGGCGACAAGCGTTGACTCACTCACGAGTCATGTGTCGCCGTTATCGAACAATCTCGATAATGGAACTTCTACGAGCTTTGCATAGTCGAAAATTAAACGAGAGCACATCCAGCCGCAGGCAAAACAAAAAATAACACAGATTAAGCAGAATCCAGCTGGGGCTCTAAGCAAACCCAGCCTTTAAAAGCCAGAGGGGACTCTGAATCCTAAAACGAAAACAACATCACTATTGGTGGTAACAATATCACTATTGGTGCTGAATAAGTTGAACCGACAGAACCTATTCCGGGATGAAACAGACAATTCTACCTCCAATATAAACATGGAGGCCGCTAAAAGAGTTAGGTCTCCCGAAGAACATAGAGCTGTGATTAAGAAGAAAAAGGGATCGCCGTCTATCAGAATTTCGGAGAAGCCTAACGTAATCACGCAATAGGAAGTCTCTAGTCGGGGTGCTTCGATCGTGGGCGGTAAAGTTGATCCGGTAACGCAGATCAACCAACAAAATGGCTTTAAACAATAAAACTCTACAGAAACGGAAAAATCAATTGGTTATTAAGAAGGGTAAGAAGCCACAATCTTGAAATAGCTAAAAACATTTCCCAGACGATCCATGCTATGCCATAATTGATAGCAGTAGCGCATCTGGCAGTATCCCCGAAGATCAAAAGAGTAACTTCGAAAATTTGGTATATACGAGGGTAGTGGAGTACGTCCTCGAATCTAAGGATGAACCACCAATCGAAGTAATGAGTTGCAATTTGGAGAGGGGTGTTTTGAAGCTAAGGCTGGCATCACAACGCTGCGCTGGTGTCCTCGTAAAACTTGTGGATAGCTTCCCCTCACCTTGGAACGGCGCAAAGCTAAAATTGGTAAGGAAAAGCGTCATTCCTGAACTCATAAAAACGACTCTATATGCCAAGGGATGTCCCAGTAAGTTCTCATCAGAGTACATACTCGGCATCATTGGCACACAGAATTCAAAACTTTTCGTGAGAATGTTGAAGTCTTCTATAGGAAGGATGATTCCTATAGAAGACTTCAACATTCTCACGGAAAGTTTTGAATTCTGTGTGCCAGTACTCTCCTCTTGTTGGACATAGACCCAGAATCCAAAAACAATCTCGCCATTGCGATGGGCATGTCGTAATTCTTGATCTGGACAGTCTTTTCCAAAATTGGCAGGACAGATGAATCGAGTCCAAATATACTGTATAAAGAGGCAAATACTGGTAGTAAACTGATGGAGACAAGTAAGACACTGCCAAAATCTGATGTGGAAGTATCGATTACACCACCAGTTTACCAATAGTACCGCCAATTTTGCACGAAATTCCCAGCAAAGATGGTGATCAAAATAAAAAGAGCCACACAACGAATAAAAACAATGAGGGAGCGACAAACAATAATACCGTCTACTGGAAGATGGTGTAATAGGTAGTGAACGAAAAGAGGAGAATGAACCACTTCCAAATAATGAGGAAGTGCCACCAAATAGGATAGACGACTCCCAAATAAAACTTTTACTGGAAAGACAATGATTGAAGTATTTCATATAAACCTCCACCGGAACGAAACAGCATCCAACGCTCTGATGGACATCATAAATAACGGCAGGGTTCATATTGCTTTTATTCAGGAACTATGGAAAACTGGCAACAAAGTTACTAGATTAAACCATATGCGCTAACACAGGCGCATAACCATGGAATTGTATTTTGGGCCACAATTTTCAACATCGGACGCAACTGTGCTGAAGCAAAGTAATGGAAATATATACCTGGCGTCAGTATATCTGCCATTCGAAGTGCCGGTATTTCCAAATACGTCGAAATTACAACTTCTGGAGAGGGAATCCAAACAAACAAGTAATGAGTTACTAGCTGGTTGTGACGCTAACTTCCATCATATCGCTTGGGGTAGTACTAATACAAATAGAAGGGAACCTGCCCTTATAGAATTTTTGAATACAAATGACCTCATAACATAGGAAACAATGCAACCTTTGTTAACAAAATTAGGGAAGAAGTATTAGATATAACGATATGTTCAGAAAATCTTATTGATGAGATCCATGAGTGGAGGGTTTCGGATGAACACTCCTATTCGGACCACCGTTATATAAGGATTAAAACTGCACGGCCACCTCCTAACCCAATAAGTTTCCGTGATAAGGCTAAAACCGATTGGTCTAAATTCGGCAATCTACTTAGAAATCGATTGGACCAGCCTACATGCGATTTTCTAAGTACGGAAGACATTGATATCAATGAGAAGAATATTACGGAGGCTCTTGTAAAATTATTCAAAGATAGTTGTGCTCTTCTAAAAAGGAAATCTGCCTATCAGAAACCCTGGGTGACAGGACAAATTTGTTCGATTGGCCAGGCTGTCCGCAGACATTACAAAAAAGCTCGACGTAAAAAACTACCACAGAAGACTCAAATAATACAATGAAATCATAAGATCGGCGAAACATAGCTCCTGGAGGCTTTCCAGTAAGCAGGCAGACAGCGTTAACAGCATGTGTAAAATAAAATGTTCCCTAAAAAACTCATATCCAAACCGAAACACTTGTTTACCAGACGGGTAAAAGGATGAAAACTATAGAGGATACCGTAAGGCTCTTGATGAAAACTTATTTTCCGACTGCTAATGCCGGAGGCTTTCCAGTAAGCAGGCAGACAGCGTTAACAGCATGTGTAAAATAAAATGTTCCCTAAAAAACTCATATCCAAACCGAAACACTTGTTTACCAGACGGGTAAAAGGATGAAAACTATAGAGGATACCGTAAGGCTCTTGATGAAAACTTATTTTCCGACTGCTAATGCCGGACCAACAACGGAACAGTTACAGAATGAAAGTGTGTTGCATCAAGTACATTTTACGGATATAATAGATGATATGGTTAAAGAAGCGAAAAAAAGCTTCTCTCCTATCAAGGCTGCGGAACCGGATGAGATATTTCCATATATTATGTAGAATGAGGTGAATCTGGTATCAACTCATCTGGCTGGCCAAAAAACGGTATATATTCTGGATGCTAGGACACCGCGGACTGATTGAAAATTAACTGGCAAATGGCTTGGCTTTAAAGGACAGAGAATTTTAAGTAATAAACTTAGAAAATTGGAAACCTTTCGAAGCCACGAAGGATGAGTTGAACACCGGGCAGTGATGGCTCACAAAACTGTTGGGAATAGCGAAACAGTGGGAGAAACTGCAAAGATACTGTGGTTAAACCAAATGAGAAGAAATAGTAGTTTTCTGAAACTAAACAAGATCGAGATTAGTAAGATGATGAGTGTTCTAACGGGACACTAAAGCTACGAACACATCTTCATCGAATAAGGCTAGCAGAGAACGACGAATGCATGACATGCAGGGAAAACATCGAAACGATGGAACATTTTCTGTGCCACTGCCCGGCTTTCACACATGCAAGATCCCGATATTTTTTGTCCGAGACATTAGCAGACTTGGCCCATCTAAGAAGAACTCGTGTCTAGTACAGATTTTCTGTAACCCATGAGGTGTTAAAAATATCATAAATAAGGAGCGCACAACAGGCCGAACCATGTCATGGACATAAGACATTGAACCGTCTTCTCTCTTCAGCCTAACCTAATAGGGTGTAGATACCAAATCGGGATGGACATATATCGTCATCAGAAACGAAAAAGGGCGTAACAAGATGAAAAATTGAAATTCAGTTTTTGATGGATTTCGGTACACTGCATCAAAATACACATCCTGAAAAATTTTTAGCGGCGTAATATTGAAAATGTCGAATTTATTAACGAAATTGAAAAGGGCCTAGCAACAAATTATTTCTTTTTTCCTAGCTAAAATAATCTATTTAATGCAATTTTCACTAACAAGTTATAAATCAAATTTGTGTGATTTTATATATGCATCATTATGTTTAGATATTATTCTGAAAACCACGTTTTTCTAACGGCAGCACTTTTCATTTTATTCAGTTTTTTGCTTCTACTGTAAAATTTTCAAACATGATGATAGGCCCTTTTTCGTTTCTGATGACGATATGGGGTTTGTATATAAATCGATTTTCATGGAATTTGGCAAAGTTCATTACTGCCTAATAAAACATTCCTCTGCTGAATTGCACAACGATTATGGAACGTACGAAACATACCAAAATCGTACAAATATATGGGGAATATCTTAATCTGAACGGACTTTGAAGTTAATGTGGCCAATAACATAATAAGTAATAGCGCTGAATTTTGTATTGCCGCAAACACCGATCAACATGATTCCGAAAATGTTTTTTTGAACCAATTTTGCCTTACTTCCTCAATATGGAAAAGTATGTGTAGCATATAATGTACCAGCATTAGATCTTATCTTGTGACCCCACATCCTTGTCTCTTCAGTTCATTTGCAATTGTTGTATATTGCTTTAATTAACGTCACATTACGCCATGTCATGTCTGTTGAGTATCAACTTCCACACACAATTTGTTACACATATTGTAATGGTGTTGGGTACATTGAATAATTGTTGGGTGATGACTTTTGCTGAATGGTACGATTACAGTTGTACATATATCCAATAGAGCCTCATCTCTAGCTTAATTTAACTTTATTAATTACACACAATTTAGATAGAGCATCACTTTATTTGAAGCCCTGCATATGAGTAGGTGTCGGTGAGGAAACAATTTTGTGTTGGGTTGATGGGTAACTGCCCATATCCTCATTCCCATTATAAGGAGGAAGTGTGGTATTGACATGTTTGAGAGTAAATTCCTCCAATTTAAATGTTTGCTACTAATGTACTTGATATAAGGCGAACATTTGCGTGTGAACATAAGTTATATGCGGAGTGTTTTGCTTTGTTGCTATAAGTAACAATTATTTTAAGAATAAATGTGATTGTCATAGGAATACAGGTTCGTAGGAATACAGGGTCGTAGGAATAGAGGGTAATACATTAATTCACTGAGTTTAGAATATGTAGAAAATCAGATGTCAATACTTTATTACTATACAGGGAGAAAAATTACCACTTCTGATATGTTCGAATTGAAATAAAATATACTTGAGAGACAAATTTTTAAATATTATATTTTTTGAAACAAATAAATTTTATTTAAAAATCAATACAATTTTTTTGGGGCGCATATATTAATGCTCGTATATTACAACAAATTATATTTGTGGACTAGTTTTCTCAAATAAAATATATGTTTACACACAAACAAAATTATTGTTTCGCAATATCTCCAAACATATATTTTATTTGAAAACGATTTCCATAACGCCTCTGGCTATCGAACTTCAATTTCAAGATGTCACTGATTTTGAATTATAATTTAATTTCATCGTTATTGCAAAAACTTACCACTAGAGTTGAAGAGTTCAATTACGACTGAAATTGAAAAATAAAAGGAATTTCACAAACATTTAACATTTCTAAAAATTCAACTTGGAAAAACTGAAAAATTTAATTTTCGACACAAGTAACTTGGATTCAAATTTTAAGTTTTTGTTTTACTTATTTGCATGGACAAGAATATTGAAATGCCGCAGTTGTTTTCAAACATAACATATTTTACTCAATGGAAACCCCAATCACTCTTGGCAGCTTGCACGGGACAAAATCGCCTTTTTTGATATGTTTGAATCAAAAGAAAATATATTTGGAATGCAAAATTTGTTATATATTGCTGAGCAAATAAATTTTATTTGAAAATGAATAAAATTTATTTGAAACGCATATCGATACATCCATTGTACAACATGCTATGTCGACATAGTATGTTTTTAGGGAGATTACATTTAAATATTCCAAATTATATTCAGTCAACATTTGGTGTTTGTCCGTCAACCCAATCAAACGTTATTCACAAAACAGTTCAGGTCATTCGATTTCCACCATAAAGGAATTCCACACAAATTAAAAAAACAACAAATTTTGATCGTCTCTCCTGAAAAACTACCTTTTTGCACTTAGCATAGTTTAGAATGGAGGTATCGATATATTTATTTATTACATCAAAATATAATTGCAAAATAAATATCTTAAATAAAATATGTTTTCAAATACAAATGAAATAATTGTTTAGGAATATCTCCAAACATATTATATTTAAAAAAGATTTTCAAAACTTGCTGACTTTGCAGCATTAACTTCTGTTTTAAATCAATCTATTCAAATTTCTGAGTATTCCAAGCCATTATTAGTTGCCATTCCCCCAAGTAATTTATTTTCATCCAAGATTTCAATTATTATTATACCCTCACTTTAGTGTGACGAGGGTATATATCATTTGCTACGGAAAAAAGTGTAACACATCGAAGGAGTGACCTAAGACCCCAAGTATGTTCGGCGGAAATCCGATTTTGGTCATTTTAAGTCGAATGAGCAATGTCCGTCCGTTTGTCTGTCTGTCTATCTGTCTGTCTGTCTGTCTGCTGGCTGGTGCGCACGATAACTCTCGAAAGGAGTAACCTATTGATTTCAAATTTCGTATGTGGTAATATTTTTTTCTATCTCCGGCTAAGTTCGAAGATGGGCCATATTGGTCCACTCCTTCTGGTACCTCCCCCACAAAGGGTTAAAATGTTGTGAAATATTGATTCTTTAATAACTGCTATTATACGTATTCGAATCTTCTGAAATTCCAAACATAGTATTAGTTTGTTAGTCTCTATCAACTCGTGGAAAATGGGCGAAATTGCCACGCCCCTTTTGGTACCTCCCACACAAATGCACCATTTTGCACTAAAAGTTAAAAGCTCATAACATTAATACCAGTGTTGGAAATACTTGAAATTTTGTACAGTGTAATGCTTGTATAGTGCCTACAGTCCAGTGAAAAATGGGCGTTATTGCCGCGCCCCTTTTGGTACCTCCCACACAAATGCACCATTTTGCACCAAAAGTTAACAGCTTATAACATTAATACAAGTGTATAAAAATACTTGAAATTTTGTACAGCGTAATGTTTTTATAGTGCCTACAGTCCATTGAAAAATGGGCGTTATTGTCACGCCCCTTTTGGTACCTCTCCCACAAAGGTACCATTTTGCACCAAAAGTTAACAGTTTATATCATTAATATCAGTGTATACAATTACATGAAATTTTGTACAGCGTAATGCTTTTATAATGCCTATAGCCCAGTGAAAAATGAGCGTTATCACCACGCCCCTTTTTGTACCTCCCACAAAAAATGGCCAAATTATACCACAATTTAATATCTCAAATATACCAGTCCATATAAACGGTTACAATTCGGCACAGTGCAATGTATTTAAAGTATCTACTGTTCAGCGAAATATAGGTGTATTTCTTAAACCCCTTCTGATACCTCACACAAAAATTGACAGAATAATTTGTGTAATATTCAATATTACATTACTCACAAAGTGAGGGTATACCTTAGTCGGTTTACCCGACTGAAACTTTCTTTCTTGTTTCAAGGTCGTAGGTCCAGTCGACCTACGACCTTGACACCCATGAGCAATATTTAGCTCCCGATCCGACGTAACCGTTAGGGAGCTAGAGCAAAAATAAACTTTCCGTTCACATTTGAAAATGATATTACGACCTACGACCGTGACACCCATGACAATATTTAAGCTCTCGTTAAGAGCTATCTTTATCTTATATCTGCCATTGACCGATTCTGGCTACGTGCCACACAGCAAATGATACAATTGAATTGTTGCGTGAAAAGTTTGGGGATTCGATTATTTCAAGAATTTGTGATATTGAATGGCCTCCAAGAAGTTGTGATTTAACACCATTAGACTATTTCTTGTGGGGTTATTTGATGTCATTGGTCTTTCGAAATAAACCAGACTCTCTTCACGCTTTACAAGTCAATATTGAACATGCCATTCAAGACATACGACTTGATTTAGTGGAAAAAGTGCTCGAAAATTGGGTTCATCGAATTCGGTCCTGCAGAAGAAGTCGTGGATGCGATTTGAATGACGTTTTATTTAGAACTTAATTGTATGTTACATTAAATAAAAAACTTTTGAATTTCCTTAACAATAAGTGTGTTTTTTTCAAAAAAAATCATATCACTCTTATTGGAAAACCCTGTATTTTTGAATTACTGAAAAATTTACAACAATTAAGGTATGTATTTTCTGAATACTTAAATGCAAACAGATACAAGGTGGCGCAAAAGTAATCCTCCTATCAGAAAATGCTATAAATTTTGCGATTGGCCCCTAATGCCTAATGTTGACATTTGTGTAGTAAACACATGCGAAATACACGTTAATAAACAATGTTACGCTACACTGCTCCAGAACGCGGAATATTGCTGACTATTTATTTCACCAATAATCGGTCGGTGACTTTGGCACAAAAAACATCGAAAGGTTACTTTTGCGCCACCTGTTATTTCTTTCGGAAATAATAATCCCAAATAAAACCAGTAAAAGCGTTAAGTTCGGCCATGCTGAATCGTATATATAGGCAGAAAATCGGGCGGGACCGACTATATAATACCCTACACCTCCCTAAAAATGCGATAAGGGTCATTGCAATAAGAATTTGGAATAATTGGTAAATGGGTAAAAACATATATATGTGGATATATCTAATTCTGAACCGATAATCGCTAAATTAAGCAATATTCGTTCCTAATTTGAGAAACATCTTTCTGGAGAATTTTGTAATGATCGGAAGTAAAGTACAACTGCTATAGCGCTTTGTAACCAAATCAGGAGGAACATATATATGGAGGTTATATATAAATCTGAATCGATTTTCCCTAAATACTCATTCATGTTAAATAGAAACCTCTTTCTGTCGAATTTCGTACTGATCGGATATAAAATACAGTCTCTACAGCGCTTGGATGTCAAATCGGGGGTAACATATATATGGGGGCTATATCTAAATTTGAACCGATTTTCTCCGAATTTTGCAGTATTCCTTCATGTAATAAGAAACCTATTTCTGCCGAATTTCGTACTGATCGGATATAAAATACAGTTTCTACAGCGCTTACATATCAAATCGGGGGTAACATATATATGGGGAGTGGACAAATTTGATTTGTCGTCCAATTATGTGATTAGTATAAGTAACTCTAGGTATAAGAAAATGAATTGAATTGTAGTAGATTAAGACTATTGTGAATTAAAAGTCCGAAATTACTCTTACAAATGAAATGTCAAACTAACTTGGTGAACAAAAATATGTTTCTCGTTCACTTGGCTGAAATCATAAAAAGGGTGAGCATCTCAACTCGTCTCCAATAAAAATGGAAACAAAAATTTAACACATGTGTTTTGTTTTCCCTATTTTCTCTTCTCTTTGCTTTGTGTGAAATTATTCCGCTGGATTCGAGGAATATTTTCACCTACCACATCTCTTAATTACAGTCCACTGTCAGAAGAATATTCCCGCCGCTCAGTACCAACAGATCGCAAAGCCAGCTGATTTGATCCGCAACTCACACACAGCAGGAATATTCCCCCTCTACCCGAGTTTATTCAGGGAGCTATATCTAAATCTGAACCGATTTCCCCCAAATTGTGTATTGTATCTAAGTGTATCACGAGACTACTCTCTGTCAATTTTTGTACAAATCGGTTCAAAAATGTTATACAGTGCATATATGCCAAATCGGAACCGATTTTATCCAAATTCAGTAGGGATCGTCCTTGGGCCTAAAAAAGATATGTGCAAAGTTTCGTTGAGATCGGACCATAATTGCGACCTGTACTTTGATTACAAGAATACATATACAGACAGACAGACGGACATAGATAAATCGACTCAGAAAATGATTACGGTATAATAAACAATGGGTCCAACTCTTCTCCTTTTCGGTGTTACAAACAAATGCACAAAGTCATAATTCCCTTTACCACAGTGTGGTGTAGGGTATAATAACACCGAAAAACACAAAAAAAATATAGTATAGAACAGTAGGAATCACAACAAGTTAGAAGCTAAATATATATGGGTGCTCTATCTAAATATGGACCGATATCGCCCATTTTCTATCCCAAGTTACCTGCAGCTATAAGAAGTTTCTATACCAAATTTCAGCCACCTAGCTCAAGTATTATAGATTGTAGCGTGATTACAACAGACGGACGGACATACGGACATGGTTAAATCGTCTTAGAATTTTAAGACGATTAAGAATATATATCGACAGTTTATATTCAATATCCTCTATCTTAAAAAACACAATTATTCAGTAGAGCCAAAAAACTGTTTACATACCTAATTTTAAAGAAAATTAAAATCTACAATGTTTATTACACCTAACTACGTGAACTACTAAATAATATTTTTTTTAATATTTGCACCACGAGCCATTTTATGGAACATAGAGGGTATTGTTATTCAAAAATTCTTCATGTATAAAAAAAGATAGAGGGTTTTGCATAGTAAAAAAAATTATTTATGAATTCCACAATTTTTTTAATATATAATTATACATATTATAATAAATAATAATAACAATGAATTAATGATTATTTTTTTATTTAAGTATTATCTATTTCTTGGGGTTCATTTTTGAATCCATTTTCAAATTGTCATAAAAAAAATGGTATTCTTGTGGAATCACAGGTTAGATATAAAAATAGTCATAATTTGAAAACTAAAGCTTCGACTAAAAAAATTTAACCAAATTCGGGTTTAGCATACTCTTCTCAACAAAGAACCATCTTTTAGAAGAAAAAAAAAACAAACAAAAAAATAGTCCCAAATTATATGAAGAGATAGAGGGTATTGCATTCAGAAAAAATAAGTGTGTAAGATAGAGAAATTACAAAAATGACCATAAAATCTCAATTTTTGTTTATTTTATTTCCAAATTAGTACCATAGATGCACCTTATTTTACCGAATATTTTAACATAAAAATCTCATTTTTGCAAAAATTTAAGATAGAGGGTTTTGAATATAAGCTCTCGATATACTTTATGGGGTCTCAGATCAATATTTAAAGGTGTTACAAACGGAGTGACAAAATGAATATACACCCCATCCTATGGTGGAGGGTATAAAAACATATCGGGATGTAAACAAGGATTTGTTTAGAACAACATCTTCCCAAAAATATATAAATTTTGTGTCTACTAAATATTAGATGTTTAGAGTGTTCCCTAAACATATATATGTTTCAAGCCGAATATGGTTGGGACAATATACTACAGAAGCGATTTTTTCAGCGTGTGAAAGTTTAAAGAATTTGAAAAATGCCTCTCCTTTTTCAATGAATGTAAATTCTTTAGATGCAAATAAGTATATACTTCGGAATAATGTATCCAAATAAGGAAGTATTTCGATGCAAATAAAGATTTCTTTAGGTCAACATTTCCAAATATATAATATTTGTTTGTGCTAAATATTATATATGTGGAGTGCACGTAAACATTTATATGTTTCACGCAGAATATCTTTAGGACATCTTTATAGAACCATCTTTGTTACTTTCTAATTTTGTTCTTGTCCGGATAGTTCAAATGCTTTCAAATACTGGAAATAGACCCACCTTGAAGTATTCCGATCGACCCAGATTCGATCTGCTTGTTTGTCCTCCCGTCAGTTCATCTTTAATTTGTTCAAAGAAAAAGTCCCAATTTTAATCCGATCTGAATGAGCCTGTTGCTATTTATTAACATCGGTTCTTTTTTTAGATATGAGCAAATGCCAGAAACAGGCCACCAACCAAAAAAAATTTAAAATTGATCCAACTTTAGTTTGATTTATGGAATATAAGACTAGATGTTAAAAAATATTTGTGGGTGTCCATTAATACAAAAAGTATTAAAAAATTGTTCCTCACATCATATCTCTATTTTATTAGAAAAAAATACTTTTTTAAGGTGTTTTTATCATAATTTGTAGTGGTGAAATAGATAACCCATAACATTAATTTATAAATATAAAAAAATGTTTTGACTGGAAAAACTGTAGCGTGCGTCACATAAAGTTCACGGCGTTTGATAAAAAACTACAACAATTTTTATATATTCATCTTTCTTATAGGTATTTCATTTTGGGTGCTTTATTATGCAAAATTTGCTAAAAATTACGAAAACATACCTTAACCTTCAAAGCTACTTCAATGTTTTGTAGCGTGCGTCACAATAATTTGTGATACATTTTTTCGCAACTTATACCTGTTACAAAAAATATTTTTATGGCATTCGCAAGAACACTCATATCCCACTAAAGACTATGTATAAGTTGAAGGTATATCTTTTGAAAGACCAAATATATTTTAATCCGAAAACGCGTACGAATGTAGCGTTCGTCACGCACACGGGCCAAAATGGCCTTTTTTAATATGTTTGAATCGAAAGAAAATATATTTGGAACACAAATTTTTAAATATTATATATTTCTAAGCAAATACATTTTATTTGAAAATCAATAAAATATATTTGGAACGCATATATTAATATATTATGTTTCAAATCAATCATTTCAAATTTCTAAGTATTCCAAGGCTTCATTAGTTGTCAATCCACCGACAAATTTATTTTGATCCAAGATTATAGGATATAAATTATTATTTATTAGTTTTACGAACATTATAAATTTCTAAAAAAAAATATTTTGAATTACTGAACAATATAACAAAATTTATGTATTTTCTCAATACTTAAATTACTTTTTTTTGTTTCGGAAGTAATAGTCCCAAATAAAAACAAAATAGTGAACAAAGATTTGTTTAGAACAACATCTTCCCAAATATATAATCTTTGTGTGTACCAAATATTATATGTTTAGAGTGTACCCTAAACATATATATGTTTCAAGCCGAATTTGTTTGGGACAATATACTACAGAAGCGATTTTTTTTCAGCGTGCAGGATTTGCCCATATAGCGCTATTAATTATAGCGCTATTGAATCAACTTTTCAACAGTGGGAGGAAATCAAGAATGGAAATATTTCTGCCGATTCTTAACCAGACAACAGATTGCGACAAAACTTGGCATGTTTGTAAAGGAGGTATTAGAGAAGTTAAGTTTTAGAGTAAAGTTGCCACTTGGGTGAACAACATTTTTAAGCACGTGTAACTTTCGTCTGATTCATAATATATTTTTTATGTGCATTCCACTAACTGAGGTATACAAAAGACTTTTTAAACCTAATAGTTATGTCATATAGTTATCGAGATATCTGCAATTGAAAATTTAATTTTTCTTTTTTTTCCGTCCCTGTTCTATTATTATGTAAACATCGGGGCTGGAAATGCACATTCACTTTTCTGAATTGGCAACAACATTTTCTATTTGATGAAAAAACCGATCCGATATACCCAATAAGAAATTGTGGCCATTTTGTAATTTTTTTTTTTTTTGGAAAAAAGTATTTGTTGTGTTTTGAAGTTATTGGAAAGATCATATTGAAGAAAGAGTTAGCAAGGCCCGCAGATGTTGGTCCTTGTGCAGAGCTATAGGTTCAAAATGGGGACTACGTCCAAACATGACACACTGGCTTTACATGAGCGTGATTAGACCAATAATCACCTACACCTCTGTGGTGTGGTGGACATCAATGGACAAAAAGTGCAACGTATGTGCTGTCTAGGCATAAGCGGGGTAATTTAGAACTGCACCAACAAGAGCGATGGAGACTATACTGCACATCCAACCAATAGATATCCGTATAAAGTACTAGCTGACCCAGTGCGCTTCGCTGCCGTCAAAGTGCGTTTCAGTGAAATATAACCATATGATATGATGACACTATTGATATTACGGCAGTGTTTTCGGGTCATCCATATTGCACTTAAATGCACAAATTTGGTTTAGTACAATACCCGTCAAATCACCTTGGGAGGCTACGTCGCTCATTCTCTGTTGGGGCATATAGATTGCTGTGAAATACAGTCATACCAATTAGTGCAATAATTCTACGAGGTTTGTTCAAGGAATATCGCGAAATTCGCGATATTTTTTTAACATACTACGTATATGTATTTATTTTTTCTATAACGATGCCACATGCGCGTAGTCACGCCCTCTAATTCGATATCGCCACGCCCTTAACACTCTCTTTTGCAAAGATATCGCCGCAATACTATTTCAAATATTGCGTTCTACATTTTTATACCCTACACCACACTGTGGTACGGGGTATTATAACTTTCTGCATTTGTTTGTAACACCCAAAAGTAGAAGAAATAGACCCATCGTTTATTATACCAATCGACTTGGAATCACTTTCTGAGTTGATTTAGCTACGTCCGTATACCCAAGGACGACCCCTATTGAATTTGGAAAAATCGGTTCAGACTTACATATAGCTCCCATATATATGTACCTCCGATTTGGCACATATGCACTGTATAAGCAACATTTTTGAACCGATTTGTACAAAAATTGACAGAGCGTAGTCTCGTGATACACTTAGATACAATACAAAATTTGGGGGAAATCGGTTCAGATTTAGATATAGCCCCCCATATATGTATATGTTACCCCAGATTTGACATGTAAGCGCTGTAGAAACTGTATTTTATATTCGATCAGTACGAAATTGGGCAGAAAGAAGTTTCTTATTACATGAAGGAATACTGCAAAATTCGGAGAAATCGGTTCAGATTTAGATATAGCCCCCATATACCCACGTATATCTTACCCCCGATTTGATATGTAAGCACTGTAAAAACTGTATTTTATATCCGATCAGCAGGAAATTCGGCAGAAAGAGGTTTCTTATTATATGAATGAACACTGTTAAATTTGGAAGAAATCGGTTCAGATTTAGATATAGCCCCATATATACGTTACCCCCGATTTGACATGTAAGCGCTATAAAAATGTTATTTTATATCCGATCAGTGCGAAATTCGGCAGAAAGGGGTTTCTTTATACATTTATGTTTAGATATAACACCTATATATATGTTACCCCCGATTTGACCTGTAAGCGCTGTAGAAACTGTATTTTATATCCGATTAGTGCAAAATTCGGCAGAAAGAGGTTTCTTATTACTCGAAGGATTACTGCCAAATTCGGAGAAAATCGGTTCAGATTTAGATATAGCTCCCATATATATGTTACCCCCGACTTGACATGTAAGTGCTGTAGGGACTGTATTTTATATCCGATCAGTACGAAAGTCGACAGAAGGAGGTCTTTTTACATGAATGAGTATTCAGGGCAAATCGGTTCAGATTTATATACAACCTCCATATATATGTTCCTCCTGAGTTGGTATCAAACCGAAGTTGTATTTTACTTCCGATCATTAAAATTTTCCAGAAAGATGTTTCTCAATTTAGGAACGAATATTGCTTAATTTAGCGATTATCGGTTCAGAATTAGATAATATGTTCCTACCCATTTACCAATTATTCCAAATTATTATGGCAATGACCCTTATCGCATTGTTAGAGATGTGTAGGGTATTATATAGTCGGCTTTCGCCCGACTTTCTGCCTTTCCTTACTGGTTTTAATTCAAACTAATGAATCATCCAAACATCCTGGCTCGAGAACTACTACATTTTGAAGGTCATACGCGCCTTAGAAGGGGAGATACGCTGGACTTGATTTTGAATTAAAACTAAACAGAAACAAAAATTAAATTATTGATTTCTTAAATTTGGCTTATTCGCAGAGAATAGTATACTAGGTTAAGATTTGTCCTCTTATTGTCACTGTCATTGTTTAATAATGAAAGATTCAATAATAAATGTAATGAATTGAAAATAAAAAAAAAATATTCTGCTCCAATATTCACACAATACTAGGACAATGTCATTAACAAAATGAAAAATTTTCAATTCCAGAATTCGAGATAATCCTTAGATGTAAAAAGTCTTTTGTAGACCACGGTTAGTAGACTGCACATTGTTTTTTTGAATCAGACGAAAAAGCTAAAGTTAAACCATTTCATACATTTTGTTCACCCGAGGTGGTCAACTTTGAGGCCCTGTAGCTCCGCCCCCGTATACCATAAGCGGCCCAAATTTAAAACTTAACTTATCTGATACCTTTTCTTTAAGCATGCCAAGTTGTGTTGCAATCGGTTAAGAATCGGCCGATTTATTTCCTTTTTTATTCCTCCCACTGTGCAACGTGCTTCATTGTGCTGAAATTTGGCAGGTACAGAAACGAAGTTTTCCAACATATTTTCCACATATAGCCCCCAAATATGTCCCTTCCGATCTTATATCAAAGTGTTTTATGTAATACCCGGTCGTTATGACATTTGGCAGAGGGGACTTTATTGACCGAAGCACGAGCGCAGTCAAATTTGGAGAAAATCGATGCGCATTTCGAAAGAAAATGCATTTTCAAAGTGAAATTTGCTCTCACAGTTATTTAAATGAGTTGTATGTCACTCATAAGTAGGTACGTATACGAGTGACATTTTTCCGTCGTTATCATATTGCCATCCTTATATACGAAAATGCATCCATCAGCATTCATTCAATTAAGACTTTGAGTTTTTCCTCATCTTAATCTTAAATATAATATACACTTGAATGACCTTTGATAATAGCGCTGCTTTCGTTATAGCAGGACGGGAGTTAAATACTTTTACGAGTATTGTTACATTTTTATGATTGCTGTCGAGCATTTCGTTTTTATCACTTTCGCCACCCACAACCCCCCAAACTATTGTAAATGTCAGGATACTACTATAAAAGGAAGTTAGCTCTTTACGTAATTTATCCCACATAACATTTTTGGTGGGAGTGAAGATGAGTTTTGTCTGGGGGCCCATAAAATGTTGGTTAGAGTAACATTAATTTGCACAGCTCGTCGTAGGGCTGAAGTCGCAAATCATTACGTTTTGTTTTGTTCTCTATTTTATTATGGCAAATGTTTGCCATTTATCATTAGAAATCTACGGCAAATTTTAAAACGTGTTTATGATCTAAGCAATTGTTCACAGAAAATACAGTCTCTTTTTTAATAGCGGCTATTTAGTTTCCAATTTAAAATTTCTATCGTTTGTGGTAGAAATTTAGCAAAATTATGTGCTAGTGTGTATGTGAATTACTTTAACATATTTAAATGACATTACTTGTAGATATCAGAAATGTAATTATCAAACAGTAAATTAGGTTAGGTTAAAAGTGGCAGCCTGTTAAACATACACACTTAGACTACAGTCAATTGTGTTACCACAGGGACATAAGGGGGAAAGGTTGTCCCCAGCCCGTCCCGTTGAATCAATTTGATTGCTTTATAAATTTCAAACGTAGTCTGATTCCAACATCAGCAATGTTAGCTAACTCCCCAAAGAAATACGAGCATAAGGTTGCATGCCGCCTTCTGGAATGAGAGGGAACAGACACAGAAGGTGTTTTATTGATTCCTCCTCCTCTTCATCACCACATCTTCTGCAAAAGTCATTATGCAAGACCTTCAATCTCTGCCCAATAAGACAGTGACCCATCATGACACACACAAAAAGTGAGACGTCCGGTCTCAACAACCGTTGGTGCATTTTGAGCCTAGGGCGGGCTACATCAGCCTGGACAGTATGCAGTTCATGACTAGTTACCACCTATCTCCTGACCCTGCACCAATATCGGGTTAATATTAAGATCTGCGACAATCAAGGGCAGCTTTTGAATTCAGGAATATAGTCTCCAGGGACTTGATACTCGTACACTGATAGTAAAACCGTTCGTCACCATGACGAATCAGTTTCGTCAATATATCTTCGTACTGGTGACGAAAAGTTTCGTACATGCGATGTTTTTGTACGTCAATAGAACGAACACGATCATCAACCCATGTTTTTGGCGATTTCGAAATTCGTCGAGGAAACGATAAGGTTTCATCCCCACGACGAAAAGATTTATTTGATCATTTTGCTGAAAATATGATAAAACGAAGCAATCAATTTATAGTTTGTGCTTAAATGTACTGTTCTATAGGCGATCTGATTACCTTAGTTACATAATTTGTTGTAAAAATTAAATTTAAAAATTCTAATAATGGTGATGAATGGAGTTTTTCGTGGCGATGAATGGAATTCGTCGTGGTGATGAATGGGATTCATCTGTTGTATTGAATACTTCTCGTTCGTTTTCTTTCAGCCTTTCCTGATAAGAACTGCGTTTCAAACCGAATAATCACAACCGAACTAGGCAAAGCAGTCAAGTTTATTTTGCATTACGTTTTTAATGGTCTAAAACCAGAAGAGTATTTATTGAAAATTTAAAAATATAAATAGTTGGGGGCATGAATTAGTCGTGGTGATGAATGGAGTTCGTCGAGCTGATGAATGGAGTTCGTCGTGGTGATGATTGGGATTCGTCGAAGAGATGAATGGGATTAATCGTGGTGATGAATGTAATTCGTCGTGGTAATGAACTCGATTCATCGTAGGTATGAACTGTGATCATACTGAGGGCGAAAGTTTTTGGAAACAGAGACGTTAGCTGACTTTTGACGAACAAATAATCGTGATGATGTACAAATTCGTCGTCATGACGAAGCTTTTTCTATCAGTGTAGCAGCCTGACTATCAGAGAAAATATTTATACCGACTTTGGTCAGAACTTTAATTTTCAGGCATTCCGCTACCTCTTTAATAGCTAAGGTATCTGCCGGGTAAACAGTACAGACAGATCAGGAAGTCTTTTTGCAAGTGATCGCGTGACAAATTCTCATATAGGGGAATTTGTAACATTTCGAGTGAAAAACAACTCGTCATATTTAATTATATATGATAGATATACACATCATTATTGGTAAGGTGTTATTCAACATTCTCATATAGGGGCGTGACAAATTCTCATATAGGGGAATTTGTCACGTTTGGGGGTCTTTTGCAGAGTACGAAGCTACCCAGCAAAGACTCTCATTACCAGGTAACATGGCGTGTAAGTGAAATTCAAAAGAAATAATGACTTACCATTTAGCCACCCTTCAGATTATTTTTACATGGGCATGATATTGGAGGAAAGTACTTCCATGCAAGCATACGAATATCTAACAAATAACTACTTACCCCCACGCTTATTGTCATTTTGATAAGGAGTTGAATAACACCTTACCAGTAATGATTTTCATAACCATTTACGTATCATATTATTAAATACGATGAGACATATTTTTTACTCGGAATATTCCCACAAAAACATGGAAGTACATGTCATTGTACATTGCATTAGCATCTAAGACATGACATTACCCTCTGCATTACATGTAGTCAACAAAGTCAAATTAAAATTCAAAAGAAATAAGGTAAATAGCCACTCTTCAGTTTATTGCATGGGCATGATATTGGAGGAAAGTACTTCAATGCATGCATACAAAGAGTAAACAAATAACTACTTAACCCCACGCTTGCGAATATCCCACATATAAGTATTTGATATTGCCATTTTAATATGGGGTTGAATAACACCTTACCAATAATGATGTGTATATCTATCATATATAATTAAATATGACGAGTTGTTTTTCACTCGAAATGTTACTTCGTTTCTAAATCAAATCAATGTTTCTTCAGTTAAAAATTGGCGTTGTCGCATATTTTACAATACCCGACTTAAAATAACTTACAAATAAGTACATATTTATATCAATATAAATAAGTCATTATTTGTTGACTACATGTAATGCAGAGGGTAATGATATGTCATTACCTGGTAATGCAAGTGGTAATGACATGTACTTACCAAGTTTTTGCTGGGTACCGAGTGCAGCCGCCGCCGATATTTTTTCACAAGCGCTAAAATCGACTGTTTCAGTCTGTTCATAGCCGCCGTCTCATAGGAAAATTCTAAAATATCGATTGATAAAATTTACATTTTTGATAAGCAAATAACCCTATATCGGATATATGGAAACTGATTTTCCACATAATTCGATTGTATTATATTACACAGTACAACACAAAAAAAAATAACAGGGTTCTGTCAATGGATTATGGTAGAGGAGACTAAAAAAATATATACGTGTATCGGCGTTTAGAAGGATCACATCGGAATTTTATTTTAGGGGGGGTTAAAGTTTTCCCCCCTTTGCTTTTTCGTGCAGAATATCGGTATATAAAACTATGTGTTCTGTTCATCTGAGGTGTAGGGTTTCTTCAGCAACTTTGTAGCAAATGTTAAGGCCTATATTTTTGTGGGTATTTGTGTTAAGTTTTGGGCTTTGGTATGTTCTGACATATATAGTAAAATTTTATGGCCAACCTTTTTGTAGAACATTTCAACCCCGAACATCTAGGGGAGTTTTTTAGGATTTGTTAAAATATAGGCAAAAATCACCGTTATGGGGCCTTAACATTTGCTACAAAGTTGCTGAAGATACCGTACACCTCAGATGAACAGAACACATAGTTTTATATACCGATATTCTGCACGAACAAGCAAAGGGGGGAAAACTTAAACCCCCTTAAAATAAAATTGCGATGTGATCTTTCAAAACGACGATACACGTGTATATTTTTTTGGTCTCCTTTACCAGAATCCACTGACAAAACCCTGTTATTTTGAAAAAAGTTTGAAATTGTTGTACAAAATAAATTCTTCTTATAAAAAAGATCAATGGAATATAACAGAGTTGCATAACATTCTATAGTACGGTTCGCATGTTTTATTGGACAATGCATTTCTAAATTCCAAATATTCGATCTTCATCAAGTCCGTCAACCAAATCTATGCCTCCTTTCTAAACAATACTAAGTGCAAAAATCGAATGACCTGTACTGTTTTGTGAAAACTTTTGATTGGGTTGAGGGATAAACACCAAATATTGACCTTATATAATTTGGAATATTTAGAAATAAAGAATGCAATCTCCCTAAAAACATGCTAAGTCGACTTAGCATGTTTTAAGAATAGAGGTATCAAAATTAAAAGTTAAGCCCAAAACGGTAGATGTCATTCTATTTAAATTACTACCAATTCCACACAAATTTAAAATTCCCCTAATACGTTGGTTCACCCCTCACGAAAAACTACCAGTTTCGACTAAGCACACTATAAAAAAAGAACATTCTTTGGCATCTATTTTTTGAAGATTATGTCTATCAAATATTGGCCGGGGCTACGTCTCGGATGGTCCGTCCGTTGAGTCCAATTTTGCTGAAATTGCTGTTTACACGTGGTTTGTTATAACATATTTTCACAGGTACATATTTTTGTCAAACTGGAATTTTAGTGGAATGAAACTTTTTAGCATCAAGAGACTTCAATAAGATTTTGGTACCAAAAGAAAGTGTCCTCTTTAAGCCTATATATCCTTTTGTAACTGCCTTGACCAGCCTGTAGAACACATTTTTAATTTTAATGAAATTACTCGGGAAAAAATTTATTGTTCTTTTTATTTTTCCTGTTCATATGACTATGTCGTATGTACACCAAACAAAGTTCTGTGTGTTTTATGACATACTAGCTGGACCCGGTCCACTTCGTTGCCACCAGACATCACTTTCGCTAAAAATTGTGCAAGATATGTGTCTCAATTTCAAAATTTGGCTTCTATAGGCGGGGCCACGTCCATTGGTCTGATCCCGCCCATTTTTGGGCGAATCGCGTAGACTGTCATCAGCGAATCGCGTAGACTGTCATGTGCCCAAAACTGCAGCACTCTCGATAATAAATTGTGCAAGATATTTATATTTCAAAATATGGCTTATATAGACGTGGCCACGCCCATTGGTTCGATGCCGCTCATTTTTGGACCAATCACGTAGACTACGACCAGATATATATACACGAAATTACAGCACTCTCGGTAACAAATTGTTCAATATATCTCAATTTCAAAAGTTGGCTTATATGGGCGGGGCCACGCCCATTGGTCCGATTCCGCCAATTTTTGGACCAATTACGAAGACTGCCACCATATACATATACACAAAATTCCAGCACTCTCGCTATCAAATTGTGCAAAATATCTCAATTTCAAAATTTGGCTTATATGCGCGGGGCCACGCCTATTGGTCCGAACCCGCCCATTTTTGGACCAATCATGTAGGTCGCCAACGGATATATATATACAAAATTCCAGGTCTCTCGGTAACAAATTGTGCAAGATATCACATTTTTAAAATATGGCTTATATGGGCGGTGCCACGCCCATTGTTCCGATCCCGCCCATTTTTGGCAAAATCACGTGGACTGCTACCAGATACATATACACAACATTGCAGCACTCCCGCTAGCAAATTGTGCAAGATATCGAAATTTCAAAATTTGGTCTATGTGGGCTGGACCACGCCCATTGGGCCGATCCCGCCCATTTTAGGACCAATCACGTAGACTGTCACCTGAAACATAAACACAAACTTGCAGAACTCTCGCTAATGAATTGTGGAAAATATTTCAATTTCAAAATTTGGCTTATATGGGCGGGGCCACGCCCATTGGTCCGATTCCGCCCATTTTTTTAAAATTCACATAATCTGACACTAAATGCATACACACAAAATTTCAGCACTCTAGCTAAAAATTTTTCTCAATGTACATTCTGTGAAAATTTCAAGATGATCGGTCAAGCCGTTTAGACGTCTATACGGAACAAACAAACAAACCCACAAACAGACACTCTCTTTTATATTTATAGATTTACCATAAGTATTTATGACATCTTAACCCTTTTTATACCCTACACCACACTGTGGTACAGGGTATTATAACTTTGTGCATTTGTTTGTAACACCCAAAAGGAGAAGAAATAGACCCATCGTTTATTATACCGGTCGACTTAGAATCACTTTCTGATTTTATATCCGATCAGTGCGAGATTCGGCAGAAAGAGGTTTCTTATTACATGAAGGAATACTGCCAAATTCGGAGAAAATCGGTTCGGATTTAGATATAGCCCCCATATATGTGTTACCCCCGATTTCACATGTAAGCGCTGTAAAAACTGTATTTTATATCCGATCAGTATGAAATTCGTCAGAAAGAGGTTTACTATTATACGAATGAACACTTTTAAATTTGAAAGAAATCGGTTCAGATTTAGATATAGCCCCCATATATACGTTACCCCCGATTTGACATGTGAGCGCTGTAAAAATTTTATTTTATATCCGATCAGTGCGAAAGTCGGCAAAAAGAGGTTTCTTTCTACATGAAGGAATACTGCCAAATTCGGAGAAACTCGGTTTAGATTTAGATATAACACCCATATATATGTTACCCCCGATTTGACCTGTAAGCGCTGTAAAAACTGTATTTTATATCCGATCAGTGCGAAATTCGGCAGAAAGAGGTTCCTTATTACATGAAGGAATACTGCCAAATTCGGAGAAAATCGGTTCAGATTTAGATATAGCTCCCATATATATGTTACCCCTGATTTGACATGTAAGCGCTGTGGAGACTGTATTTTATATCCGATCAGTACGAAATTCGACAGAAGGAGGTCTTTTTACATGAATAAGTATTCAGGGAAGATCGGTTCAGATTTATATATATGTTCCTCCTGATTTGGTATCAAACCGCTATAGAAGTTGTATTTTACTTCCGATCATTAAAATTTTCCAGAAAGATGTTTCTCAATTTAGGAACGAATATTGCTTAATTTTGCGATTATCGTTTCAGAATTAGATAATATGTTTCTACCCATTTACTAATTATTCCAAATTATTATGGCAATGACCCTTATCGCATTGTTAGGGAGGTGTAGGGTATTATATAGTCGGCCCCGCCCGACTTTCTGCCTTTCCTTACTGTTTTTTTTAAATCGAGGAAATTTTTTTGTCGATAAAGAATTTTTTGTTCAGTTTTACAAAATTTATTTTAAAAATGGTTTGTTTATCAACGTATGACATTCTTTTAATAAATGAAGAAGATGAAAACAAAACAAAAAACTTTGGCTAATATATGAATTGAAACACAGTGCGGCGAAAAAGCTAATACATCGTTAATATATACTTGAGACGTGGCAAATTATTCTGCAACCAATTAATTTTATACAAGTCAATCAAAGTTGAAGAATACTCTACAACAACTAGATAAATGCTCTATGAAAAATATCCATGACTTGGTGTTTTCACTTAAATTATTTTTTAATGTTTCTAGTTTTTTTTAACTAATACTAAGGTTAATATTAATTTAATACGTTTTTTCGATACAAAAAACTAAAAAAAAGTCCACCTAGATTGCTCAAATGACACACTGTGCATGGGTCGAACATTGCGAGAAGTAACTGCTGCCTTTGCAAACGTCGAAAAGGAATCGATGAAAGTGGGTCTGAAAGTAAACGAAGAAAAAACAAGTTCAGGTTTTCAACGAACAATGAATCTACAAGACTTGATCATCAGGTGAACGTTGGTAACTATAATTTCGAAGTAGTAGATGAATTCTTCTATCTCCGTACCGCAATAAATAAAATGTCATAAATAAGACGATAATAATACTTGCTAACAGATGCTACTTCGGTCTAAGTAAAAAGTTTAAAAAGCTGACCCTTTCTCGATAAACAAAAATAACACCCTACAAGACGCATGAATAAAAATGATCCAGCAAGAAAATCATTCGAATGTGTACCCGAGGGAAAACACTGAAGAGGACGACCGAAACTGCGGTGGAAAGATCAGGGTGAAGATGATTTCTCATAACTTGATGTGCGGAACGGGAAAAGTAGCGCATGTGACCGAAATGCTCGAAATTCTATCGTAATTGAGGCTTAAGACCAATAGGTTTTAATATATCCACCTAACTAAGTAAGACTAAAAAATCGATTATTTCCTGAAATAAATGGTTTTTCCAGAAGTCTAATTTCACAAAAACTTCAAACGTTTAGTTTCTGTGAATGCATATATTTTTTGAATATATATATCTTCTTCTTCTTTATATATAAAATCCTTTGTACGTTTGTTAGTAACACATGATCTCCGAAACCATAAAAGCGACTGGGCTGAAAATTTAACAATATATTCAGTTTGGCGTCATTTGTGTTTTAGAATTGTTTTCACCGCGATAAATTGCGGATTGGTCAAGTTATTTGCAAAATTCGCATTTCCAGACGATTTGACTTAAATTTAAAATGTATGTGTGGTTTGTCTTGATAATAGTTTGTATGTATGATCCTAACCGGCAGATGGCGCTGTAGTGGACATATGGTCAATATCAAATTTTTTGATGATTTTTTCCTGAAACTCTGTAATGTCTGCATTTTTTAATGAAATATCAACGAATAACAAAGCAATACATCCCAAACGGGACGGACAGGACAACGTCTGCTGGGGTCAGCTAGTATATACATATAATTTAATATATGCGTACTATAATAAAACGTACTGACAATCAAAAAATTTCTCGTAAAGTTTAAGATTTCGGCAATTTCGAGCCAAATATGTTACCTATAAAAATAAGAATGTTTTATAGGTAATTTAAAGACATGCAAAGAAATTGTTTTGAGGACGCATTTAATCGTATCAAGAACATTTCGTAATAAAACTACTTATAATTATATTTGGTCTTAAAATAAGCACGTTTTGGCGTAAATTTACATATGACCCGTACTTATTTGTTGTAAAATGTCATAAAATGTAAAACATTTTCGTATTAAAATTTAAAATGTCTGTCCTTGATATCAACATATATTGGTAATTAATTTAAGGCATACTTGGATTTAAATACAGTTCATTAAATATGTATGGACAATTCCTAACATTGCATTATTTGACAAATGACCCGTTTCACTGGCAAAAAGTCAAATTGTACACTTTGTTTCTCATCGTATTGTTGATAAGATCTGATAAAAAAACACTTCAGAATAACGGAAAATGTCTTTGGTTTTCTTGAAAAAGAATGTCCCGTTATATGGGCAGCTGTCAAAAGATTTTCATAGTTGACAAACAAAAATGGTTACAGTTCCTATTTTCTTCTGAATTTAAAAGAACCTCGTATTCACAAATTTGCAGTATAATAAATTGGGAACTATTTATATGGAAGATAGTGTATATGGTAAATATTTAAATTGTGTGAAATATAACTGCGAACTCATTCCGATATGTGACAAAATTAAGTGTTTGATGTTGCCTCGTGACGGCTGACGCAAATCCAATTTTTTAGTTATATAGCCTTTCAAAATTTCGGTACGGTTTGGGACAGCTAATTTAAACTGAAAATAAAAGCTTGTTGTATTGCGAATATAGTAACTAATATCCGATTTTGCTCATTTTTGCTCCTCGGTGAAAAATAATCTCTTCTCAGATGTGTTTAGCATCTTAAATGCCAAAGGAACATATATGGGCGCTATATATAAATCTGAACCGATTTTTTTAAATTCGGCATCGTGGGTCCTTGGATCAAAAAACTTCACCGTCCTAAGTTTCAAAAAGATTGAATGTGAAATACAGCTTATATAGCGCTAAAAGACCAAGCGGTAGCAGCATATTCATAAGGGCTGGAACCGATTTTCTTAAAATTTGAAAATGTGCGCGATTTGTTACTGAATGGTGTATATATATATACTCCTGCGTACTTAAATTGCATACTTCAACAAAAAGTTTTTGGACTTTTGGCCAGTAAAATAGGTCATTTGTCCCATAGTGCATTGTATTTATTCTAATTTCACTCTTATTAATGAATGAATCAAGAAAAATGTTCTTTGGACTATGAAATCATTTAATGTCCATAGAAAATATGCTTCAATCACACAAGTTAGTTTTATAAATTCAAAACACAACGCTTTATCGTTCCGTTAAAGATTGGATTTGTTATATTAAATTGGAAAATACAAAAAATGTATGATACATACTCGTATTACGAATAACTTTTAATATTTTCAACAATATGTATTTTAAACAATATAAAACAATATTTTAGTTGTATAAAGACAAACAGGCCAACACACAATCGTAGTATTTGAAGTCTGAGCTTGTTCGAATATTTGGTATCAATTTGTAAATCTATAGTGGGATTCATTTCTCCATTTGTTGTACACGAACAATTTTCATCGGAATCGACATTAATGATTTTGAACATGAAATTTGGCTGGAATTTAAATGCAGTTTGTAAATTTCATTCCACACTGCATTTTCCATGTACCCTAATAAAGTTCATGGCGAGATCTAAAATTAAATCAAACAGAATGATTTATACTCGAAAAAGCATTCAAATCAAATTTCATCATTATATCAAAGTAAGAAAATGTTGAAAAATAAGAGATATATTTCAATCTGTCACATATATGTAATACTTGCGTTAAAATATTTGGTACAATTGGTACTCTTCTAGGCCACGAATACGCCTAACAGACCCATTTAAAAATTATTTTGCAAACATTTTTTTAAATTATATTGATATATCAAACTTTTAATTATTTATAACGTAATTCCATATTTCCAGAAATAATTTAACATTATGTATTATTTATGCGCTGTTACCTATTTTTAATACATATTTACGTTTAATTAAAATGAATGTGTTTTTCTAATTCCATAATTTGCAAATAATTTTTATTTTAGGGTTATAATCTAAAAATTGTTTCTTATTGTCTCTTCCAGTATTACAGAACCTGGTGATCTTATTTTGTTCGTCCATTTCGTTTTTTAGTGCTCTCTTCACAGAATTTAAGGTAAGTACACACGATTTGCGGATCGGACAACATTGGCAGAAAAATGGCGGAATAATGCAACCCTGTGAATTTACAACCGTGTGAACACACAATTTTTGTTTTGCAACGTTAGTAGAAAAGTCATTGCGAGATAATTTGCAGATTGTTATATGTGCGAAGTTTATGCATGTGACAACGGCGCCATTGGCAGAAAAACATTTTTTTTGCAACACTGTCTATAACGTATTTTTATTGGCAATCCTGCATATAAATATTTACAAAATATATTGTAAATATATGAAATTGTAATGTTTTCTTGCAATCGTCTGAACTGTCAATTCACCTTTGCCTAACAATCTGTCATTGTCCGTATATTTGCAGCACTTTAAAAGGGTTGATAACGTTTGCCGATCTGGCAATCGTCTATACTCAGCTTTACTAACAAGATCATCTAGTTCATAACTGTATGTACATCACCATAACTGACATACAGCCCCAATAACTAATGCTGATTTCGTTTGTGCAAACAAATGTAAAATTGTTTCTACATTTTACACTGAAACCGCATTTTTAAGTTCGTTTGTAAAAATGATGCAGCCGTATGAACGGGTTTTGATTTCGTTAGTAAAATTATTTCCGCACTCAGCCCAGTCCACTATGTGGAGTGTTGCGTACACTCTTAATTCACCACCAAATGGCTGCGCAATAATGTAGGTATAGGCTTAACTTACAGCACGATTTATGTTCGATTGTGCGCATGAAAAATGCGAAATTAGCATTTTTAAAATGTCGCAACATGATGTGGTGACATTATTTTTCAGAAACGAAATCACCATAAGACCCACAATATCCATTTATTTCCCTTATCATCAAGCCATAACAACAAATATAAAGTAATAGCTGGACCCGGTCCACTTCGTTGCCCCGGCTTTTAGATTTCCGATCATGTCCATTTTTGGAAAAATCACGTGGAATGCCACCGAATACATATACACAAAATTACAGCACTCTCGCTAACAAATTGTTCAAGATATCTCAATTTAAATACTTGGCTCACGTGGGCTAGGCCACACACATCGACCTGATACCAATCATTAGACTGCCACCTGATACATAAACACAAAATTATAGCACTCTCGCTAAAACATCGTGCAAGATATCTCAATTTAAAAATTTGGCTTATATGGGCGGGGTCACACCCTTTGGTCTGATTCCGCTCATTTTTCGACCAATCACGTAGACTATCACCAGATACATATGTACAAAATGACAGAACTGTCACTAATAAATTGTGCAATTCAATGCAACTCAATTCTAAATTTGGCTTACATGGGCGGGGCCACGCCCATTGGTCCGATTCCGCCCCGATACATATATACATAATTACGGAACGCGCGCTAACAAATTGTGCAAAATATCTCAATTTTCAAATTTGAGACCACGCCCATTGGTCCAATCCCGCCCATTTTTGGAACAATCACGTAGGCTGCCACCAGAAATATGTGCATATAATTACTGAACGCGCGCTAACAAATTGTGCAAAATAATATTTATAAATTTGGCTTATATGGGCGGGGCCACGCCCATTGGTCCGATCCCTGCCATTTGTGGAACAATCACTTGGACCACCACCAGATACATATGTACAAAATTTCATCACTCTCGCTAATAAAATGTGCAAAATATCTCAATTTAAAAATCCCGCATATTTTTTGACCAATTACATAGAATGCCACCAGATGCATATACACAACATTGCAGCACTCTCGCTAGCAATTCTTAATTTCAAAATTTGGTCTATGTGGGCGGGGCCACGCCCATTAACGGGATCCCGCCTATTTTTGGACCAATCACGTAGATTGTCGCCAGATACATATACACTAAACTACGGAACTCTCGCAATAAATTATTTCAAATTCAAAATTTGGCTTATATGGGGGGTCCACGCCCATTGGTCCGATCCCGCCCATTTTTGGAAAAATCACGTAGGCTGCCACCAGATACATGTGCACATAATTACTGACCGCGCGCTAACAAATTGTGCAAAATATCTCAATTTATAAATTAGGCTTACATGGGCGGGGCCACGCCCATTGGTCCGATCCCTGACACTTTTAGAACTATCACGTGGACCACCACCAGATACTTATGTACAAAATTGCATCGCTCTCGTTAATAACGTGTGCAAGATATCTCAATTGCAAATTTTGGCTTATATGGGCGGGACCACGCCCATTGCTCCGATCCCGCCCATTTTTGTACCAATTACGTAGAATGCCACCAGATGTATATACACAACATTGCAACCCTCTCGCTAGCAAACTGTGCAAGATATCTAAATTTCAAAATTTGGTCTATGTGTCTACATCAGATAGACAGTGTTTTCTTCGTTAGCATGCTGGCTTTTTAAATATGTGATAAAATAATATTTTCGATTTTTTTTTCTATTTCTTATGGTTTTTTTTACCAGGAAAAAGTGTTTTATAAATAAAAAAAAAAATTTCTCATATTTTTGACGACTGTATGTAGCACTCATAACTCCCTTTAATTTGAGGCATAACGCGGCTCAATCAGGCTTATACTTGAAAAATGTTGGTCCAAATACTGAATGTACTTTCCATGAAAGCTGGAATTTAAAAAAAAAATATTTAAAAAAAATTTACCATAAAATTTTTTTTAATATTTTTTTCGCATCACCTAATTGCACCAGAAGCTGTTATCCAAATATTTTGTTGCATAGTGCTATTAATAGGGTTTATTTCTTACTTATTTCTAATCTTTATCTTTATTAACGACATAGTTGGAAAGAAAGCAAATTGAAAACGAAATTGGCAAGAGTTTCAGAACAATTTTCATTAAATCCATTTTTAATTTTTCCGAAAATATGTCGATGTTTAAATCAGGATTTATTACGCTTGAGCTTGGTTTCGCTCAAGCGTAATAAATTCCATTGTATTACAATCAAATCGTGGTCGGAGTCTACAAGGTGAGGGAATTTCGAAATGAGGAATAATATAGATGAATCATCATTAGATATTAGTCGTTGTTGTTATACCTAGTAGTTTTATATCTCCACGTTTAAAATCAAATCTGTAATTTATTTAGTCCAAACATTCCGCATACAATTTTAAAATATCAGATTTTACTGCAATTATTTCAGTAAATGGTAAGCTATTTTTAGACCAACAAATACTCGTATAAATATTCATACTAATAAATAATTGTGCAACCTCAAGCTGATTTATTTCCTCATAATAATTAATACTGTTATTAATTAGTTCTTTTTTAATAAAATTACTTAAAATCAAATGATAATTTAATGTAATACTCTAACACAGATATGGCAGATATGATTGATATTCTTTATTAAGATTATTAAATATAGGATAAAAATACCATTTGATTTTGCTATTCATTCTTTCGACAATTTGTGCAGGTTCTATCCCTTGCACTTCATAAAAACAAGAAATGATATACAGGTTGGAGCGCGGTAATTTGCAATGAAATAAAAAGCCTTAGAAAGTTTTATTTTATATTTTAACTAGCTGACCCCAGCAGACGTTGTCCTGCCCGTCCTGTTTGGGATGTATTGATTTGTTATTCATTGATATTTCATTAAAAAATCATACATCCCGGGTTTCAGGAAAAAATCATCAAAACAATATATTGACCATATGTCCACTACAGCGCCATCTACCGGAAACATATATACAAACTATTATCAAGACAAACAACACATACACATTAAATTTCAGTCAAATCGCTCTGGAAATGCGAATTTTGCAAATAACTTGACCACTCTGCAATTTATCGCGGTGAAAATAATTCTAAAACACAAATGACACCAAATCGAATATATTGTTAAATTTTCAGTCCATTCGCTTTTATGGTTTCGGAGATCATGCGTTACTAACAAACGTACAAAGGATTTTATATATAAAGATTATATTGAACAGTAAGGGAATTTTTAAATTACATGGTTTTAAATAGTGTATCTGGCAAATGTCGACCTTCGCATGTCGACAGTTATTCTGCCAACTTAAGCCTGTCGACATGCTTGTTACAGTTCATGAAAACTTCAGAAAACGTATGCAGCAGTGTGTGGATAGCGAAGGTAGCAGATACACTATTTAAAACCATGTATGTAGTTTAAAAATTCCCTTACTGTTCAACATAATTAAAATATAAAATTTCCAAATAAGAAAATTACAGCGCTCCACCCTGTATAAATTTAAGCTATCCCATTATTCCATCGTTCTTAACATCACTCCCTCAAGGAAGAGCCACTGCGTTTTACAAACACCCAATTTCGTACTTTGTAACGTAAATATAATATTTTGTCTTGCCTGTTTTGCAATATAATCACAGATTTGTGTCGTTTTTGTTCTTCCGCAGTGTAAAAGTTTTGCTATTGACGAATCCAGAAAAAGAAAAACCATAGCTTATGTGTTATAAAGACCATAACTAGTATTAGTAGCTTATTTGGGAGCTTATTCAAGACCTGTTTTTGCTGTTTCTGTTGATCCTTGTTAAAAAACGTTTGTATTTTCATATTATCATTCTGCATGTCATAGTTTTCAATGTGGACGGTTGTTTTTTCGTGACCCTTTAAGTGAGAAAAATGAATGGTCAATTGTTTGGAACGTGCAACAAAAAACGCTGGCACGTCTTTCTCCTGCAACCAATCAAAAGTATTCAGCCACTCGGACCGAAACTTTCGTTTTTCATTTTGTTGGTTATCATTTGCCTTCCTGTTAAAATGATTTAAAAATATCACTTATGGGCACAATAATAATTGTATTTTTTAAATTACCTGCAAGAAGCAATGTTGTTGTTTTCTGAATCAGACTGCTTAGACTTTTTTATCACAAACCTAAAATTTTATTCACAAATTTAATTACAGTTTCGACAAAAATAGAATACTTGTTTACTTTAATTTTCTACTGAAATTCTCTGTGCGCACACATCAAAACAAAACAAAACCAAAAAGAAAACAAAGATGAAATGCGCAGGTCAGTGTCAGTAAATACTGCGAATCGACGCTACGCTATAACTATAACGTTTGGAATTGTTTCGAATTTTAGCAGATGGAGCGCATGCAGAAAGGAAGGGGGTAACAATTGATTAAATCATCTTATTTAGTAATCAAAATACAAATTTCTAAAAATTTTAAATTTTAGGCCAAAACCGACCAAAATCGAATTGGTCCGACAAAATTTGCCCAAAATGGCAACGCTGGAATCAAACATTAACAAACAAATCTGATTCTCCGAGAGAGAAAGAGAGAGTATAATTCTCCCTCAGAATTATAATAGTATATTTATATAGTATAGTATATTATAGTATAGTATAGTATATTATTTATATAGTATAGTATATAATAGTATAGTATATTTTCTTAAAAATAATGGCAACAGTCATAACATTTATTACCAAGACAACATTTCTTTATGCTCTCCATAGCCTTAAATTTATTACTCAAATATCTCATACTGTCAATTAGTCCGATTCGGCATTAAAACTATGACATGTATACGTCATTGTTTTAATGTAGAAATTGCTTAAAAGTATTGAAATATTACTTAAAATAATGACGATTGTCACAAAAAATAACTATTTTTTCTTTAATTTAAAGGTGCACATTTAAATAAGGGCGTGTACAAAACTAATGATAAGGGAGTAATAAATTCAAATTCAAGAATCTTGATATTGAGGGAAATTTTCGTAAAAAACATGTTAATTTTTATTATTTTTATGAAAATTGTAATTGAATTATTGACGAGTTCGCATACTTAATTTAAGAATGTGTCGTCATTAATTTCGATTACTATTTTTTTCAGTGTAATAAACTTTTGATTATTTCCGTTTCCTCTCCAATACGCACATGGAATATGTATTCGCTTTGTAGCAAAGAAAATACAAATGAACTGCAGTTTCCACCCAACCAAAAACGTGTTTCGTTACTGCAATAAATGTTTTCTATTTCATTGCAGAGGATTCCTATAAAATTGGTATGTTTTACATTACGCGGAAACATTTAGGAAAACTACATAAACGAGAAATCGTTGAAGTTTTAATTTTCAGCGAACAGAATGATATAACATGAATGTTTTCATGCTCCAGTTGTGTTAATTTAACTCTAAGCGAATTGTGATGTCGACTTGAATTTTAAAATAAGCAATTTCGTGGAAAAGGTTAAAGTTGAGTAAATGAATTCTAAAGCACATATGTGCAGGGTTACCATATGTCCTCCTTTTTTACCACTGTCCACCCGTCCTCCCTCCTTTTTAAAAAGATGTGGGATTTCTTCTCTTAGAATCACTTTCTGAGTTGATTTAGCTATGTCCGTCTGTCCGTCTGTCTGTCTGTGCATGTATTCTTGTAATCAAAGTGCAGGTCGCAATTATGGTCCGATCTAGGCGAAACTTTACACATATATTTTTTTGGCCCAAGGACGATCCCTATTGAATTTGGTTAAAATCGGTTCAGATTAAGATATAGCCCCCATATATATGTTAGCCCAGATTTGACATGTAAGCGCTGTAAAAACTTTATTTTATATCCGATCAGTCTGAAATTCGGCAGAATGGGGTTTCTTATAATATGAATGAACGCTGTTAAATTTGGAAGAAATCGGTTCAGATTTAAATATAGCCCCCATATATACGTTTCCCCCAATTTGAAGTGTAAGCGCTGTAAAAATGTTATTTTATATCCGATCAGTATGAAATTCGGCAGAATGAGGTATCTTATAATATAAGGTTTCCTATTATTTGAATGAACACTGTTAAATGTGGAAGAAATCGGTTCAGATTTAGATATAGCCCCCATATAAACGTTACCCCCGATTTGACATGTAAGCGCTGTAAAAATGTTATTTTATATCCGATCAGTGCGAACTTCGGCAAAGAGATGTTTCCTTCTACATGAAGAAATACTGCCAAAGTCGGAGAAAATCGGTTCAGATTTAGATATAGCCCCCATAAATATGTTACCCCCGATTTGATATGTAAGCGCTGTACAGACTGTATTTTATGCCCGATCAGTACGAAATTCTACAGAAAGAGGTCTTTTTACATGAATGAGTATTCAGCGAAAATCGGCTCAGATTTATATATAACATCCGTATATATGTTCCGTACGGATCCGTATATAAGTTGTACTTTACTTCAGATCATTAAAATTTTCCAGAAATATATTTCTCAATTTAGGAACGAATATTGCTTAATTTAGCGATTATCGGTTCAGAATTAGATATATCCACATATATATGTTCTTACCCATTTACCAATTATTCTAAATTATCGGAATCGAAAAAAAATATTTTATTTTTTAAAAGTTTGCATCCTAGCTAAGAAAATAGTGCCTATTTTTTTTTTAATTTCTGTTTAAATAGCGATTTTATTTATTACTTTTATTTATATTATGTAAGTACATTTGAGTTTATTTACATGAACAAGTTTCATTAGAAGTAATTGTGAGTTCTGTGTTGACGTTTGTAGATTTCGGAATCGGTTTCTCTAATGAGGAACCAAATATAATCTCCCATCATTCTTTCATCCCAGGGCCCTTCGTAACGCCGCTCGATGAACTTCAATTCTTGGTGAAACCTTTTGCCATGTTCGTCACTTAAGTCGCCAAGATTCTCGGGGAAAAATTTAAATGAAAATGCAAGAAATGAATTTTGAGGGACATATTTACACCTGTTGGAATACATAAAGCGAAAAATAAGTTGGAAGAATACCTACATATGTGTTATATACATAAATATAAAAAAATATATTTCTAACCAATTTCTTCGTAATTTTTTAACAACTCATAATCATTGTTTCATATTGCGGGCTTTTATTGCATCCAAGGAAATTTAAAACTTCAAGCTTAAACGGCCTCCATACAGCAATTTCATCCGACGTCAAATATGATTCGAAATTCACATCTTTCATCAGTTTCCTTATTTTAGGCCCATCAAAAACTCCTTCTTCGATTTTTTGAAAAGAAAGGCTTTTAAATAAACTTTTTAAATATGAGAGTGAATTGCCATCTTTCCTTAAGGCTTTTAGAAATTTTTTAAAGAGCCCCAGCTTAATATGCAGTTGTGGCAAAATCTACTCTACACCACACTGTGGTACAGGGTATTATAACTTTGTGCATTTGTTTGTAACACCCAAAAGGAGAAGAAATAGACCCATCGTTTATTATACAGATCGACTTAGAATCACTTTCTGAGTTGATTTAGCTATGTCCGTCTGTCTGTGCATGTTTTCTTGTAATAAAACTACATGTTTTTTTGTAATCAAACGACGAAACTTTACACATATATTTTTTTTGGCCCAAGGACGATCCCTATTGAATTTGGTTAAAATCGGTTCAGATTTAGATATAGCCCCCATATATACGTTACCCCGATTTGACATGTAAGCGATGTAAAAATGTTATTTTATATCCGATCAGTGCTAACTTCGGCAAAGAGAGGTTTCTTATCACATGAAGGAATACTGCCAAATTCGGAGAAAATCGGTTCGGATTTAGATATAGCCTCCATATATATGTTACCCCCGATTTGACATGTAAGCGCTGTGAGTATTCAGGGAAGATCGGTTCAGATTTATATTAAAGCTCCATATATATGTTCCTCCTGATTTGGTATCAAACCGCTATAGAAGTTGTATTTTACTTCCGATCATTAACATTTTCCAGAAAGAAGTTTCTCAATTTAGGAACGAATATTGCTTAATTTAGCGATTATCGTTTCAGAATTAGATAAATTGTTCCTACCCATTTACCAATTATTATTGCAATGACCCTTATCGCATTGTTAGGGGGGTGTACGGTATTATATAGTCGGCCCCGCCCGACTTTCTGCCTTTCCTTACTGGTTTATTTATGTAAAATATTTTGCACAACATTATTATCCACAATAAATTATATTTGACTACATATACCATTCTTGAACAAAATGTTGAAGATTTATTTATGTCGAATAATTTTATTTTTTGTTTGTCATGTATCAACAAAGAACAGCAACCAAGCTTTCGGTTGTATTTCCCAAAATATATTTAATTATTAAAAATTTGGGAAATTATTGGGATAACCAAAAACGATTATTTATTAATTGTTTTGATGTTATAGTAACCAATTATCCGTGGCAATAATTATCTTTGGTCTATTGAAAAAATTTTTGTTGTCAAGACTAAAACATTCGTTGTCACTACCAAAAATCGACCATATTGTTCTATAATTAAAATTTAAAGTCGTTACCACAACTAACCGAGTGTCAATAAAAAAACATCTTCAATCGATGGATACAACCATCGATTTAATTGCAAAAAATATTCATTTGATATGTAAGCGCTGTAGAAACCGTATTTTATATCCGATCCGTACGAAATTATGCAGAGAGAATTTTCTTAGTACATGAATGAACACTAGCAAATTCGGGGAAAATCCTTTCAGATTTAGATATAGCTCCCATATATATGTTTTACCCGATTTGACATTTAAGCGCTGTAGGAACCGTATTATATATCCGATCAGTACGAAATTCAGCAGAGAGAGTTTTCTTATTAGATGTATGAAGAATGCATTCCCATTTTCGCATTGTTAGGGAGGAGTAGGGTATTATATAGTCGGCCCCGCCCGACTTTCTGTCTTTCCTTACAGGTTTATTGTTACTATCGAATTCCAACCAATTATTTTCCTGGGTGTGTTATTCTTCAGTCCCGTTTTTACTCAACCAATATATAAAATGGCATATGGAACAAAATAGCATTAAGCCGACGATATATTGTCCTCTAGTTAATTTAAAAAATTATCAAAATTTGTTAAAAAGATATTTTTTTATAACACTATGTAACAAAAAAAATTTTTTCTGTGTCCTAGACCTAAAAATTATTTTTTTGTATAGATTGTGGCATACTGTTATATAATATCAAAACCAACATTTTTTTTATGGATACATTTTTTTAAAAAACGTTTTTATTAAAAATGCTATTATCGTCGAAGGTACCCTTAGTATTTTGGAGTATATGCCTGATCAGGCCGACTTATACGTTAAAAAGAAACTATTAATGTGGGCTACCAATGGTGGAATTATCTCTTTCACTTTGAAACAGTGGTTAAGTAACAGTCACTGAAACAAGTAAGAAAGTTTCAGTCGGGTAAACCGACTAAGGTATACCCTCACTTTGTGAGTAATGTAATCTTGAATATTACTCGAATTATTCTGTCAATTTGTGTGGGAGGTACCAGAAGGGGTTTATCAAATACACCTTTTTTTTCGCTGTACATTAGATACTTTAAATTCATTGCACTGTGCCGACTTATAAGCATTTATGTGCACTGGTATAAACGTTATGAGACATTAAATTGTGGTATGATTTGGGAATTTTGTGTGGGAGGTACAAAACGGGGCGTGGCAATAACGCCCATTTTTCACAGGGCTATAGACACTATAAACACATTACACTGTACAAAATTTCAAGTATTTTTATACACTGGTTTTAATGTTATAAGCTGTTAACTTTTGGTGCAAAAAGGTACCTTTGTGTGGGAGGTACCAAAAGGGACGAGGCAACTTCGCCCATTTTTCTCGGGTTGATAGCGACTAATAAGCTAATACTATGTGTGGAATTTCAAAAGATTCGAATAAGTAGTATAGCAGTTATTAAAGAATCAATATTTCACAACATTTTAACCCTTTGTGGGGAGGTACTAGAAGGAGTGAACCAATATGGCCCATCTTCGAACTTACCGGGAGATAGCAAAAAATATTACCACATACCAAATTTGAGGTCAATCGGTTACTCCTTTCGAGAGTTATCGTGCGCACCAGCCAGCAGACAGACAGACAGCCAGACGGACGGACATTGCTCATTCGACTTAAAATGACCCAAAACGGATTTCTTCCGAACATACATGGGGTCTTAGGTCACTCCTTCGACGTGTTACACTTTTATCCGTAGCAAATGATATATACCCTGAGATGCTGTGAGCTCTTAACTTTTTGTACAAAATAGTACCTTTGTGTGGGAAGTACAAAAAGGGGCGTGGCAATAGCGTCCATTTTTCACAGGGCTATAGACACTATAAAAGCATTACACTGTACAAAATTTCAAGCATTTTTATACACTGGTATTAATGTTATAAGCTGTCAACTTTTGGTGCAAAATGGTGCATTTGTGTGGGAGGTACCAAAAGGGACGTAGCAACTCCGCCCATTTTTCTCGAGTTGATAGCGACTAATAAAATAATGCTATGTATGGAATTTCAGAAGATTCGGAGATAGAAAAAATATTACCACGTACCAAGCCAGCAGACAGACAGACGGACGGACATTGCTCATTCGACTTAAAATGACCCAAAACGAATATCCGCCGAACATACTTAGGGTCTTAAATCACTCCTTCGATGTGTTATACTTTTTTCGCAGCAAATATATACCCTCACACTAAAGTGAGGGTATAAAAAGTTGAAAAAAAATATTTTATTTTATTTTTTAATAGTTTGCATCCTAGCGAAGAAAATAATGCGTTTTTGAATCTATGGACAAATGTAGAAATTATGGCCCTTTTGGTAGAGGTAAGAGAATTTCAAAAAATCTTTTTTTTAATTTCTGTTTAAATAGCGATTTTATTTGTTACTTTTATTTATATTATGTACATTTGAATTTATTTAGTTCTTTGTTGACGTTTGTAGATTTCGGAATCGCTTTCTCTAATGAGGAACCAAATATAATCTCCCATCATTCTTTTATCCGCCGCTCGATGGACTTCATTTCTTGGTGAAATCTTTCGCCATGTTACGTCGCCAAGATTCTCGGGGAAAATGAGAATGCAAGAAATGAATTTTGAGGGACATATTTACACATGTTGGAATTCATAAAGCGAAAAATAAGTTAGAAGAATACATATATGTATGTATATGTGATATACATAAATATAGAAAAATATATTTCTTACCAATTTTTTCATAATTTTTTAACAAATCATTAATCTTTGTTTCATGTTGCGGGCTTTTATTGGATCCAAAGAAATTTGAAACCACAAGCTTAAACGACCTCCATGCTGCAATTTCATCCGACGTCAAAAATGATTCAAAATTGAATGCTCCTTCCTACTCCAATCTGTTTACATAGACAAAAATAGCAGTCCGTATCCTGAATGAATGGTTGTCTCCAAATCATTGGCATTCCAAATTGCATGTGATATCTAAAATTAAAACGTTTTATTCCAAAACACTGTAATACATTAATTGTAAAGTACTTACCGCATTCTTCCACTAGTCCATCGAGTAAGATTAACATGGCACGAATTACACATAATACTAGGTGTCCACGGTTCGTTCATATTTTTAACTCGTATACCAAAATATTACACATATATTTCTTCTATTATTTTACTAAACGCACGTCGATTTTTTTATTAAATTTTTTCTTTGCCTTTTACTCATACTTCTAAATATAACTTTATAATATTTTTCAGAAAATCGACTTATCTCTTTATCTGCCGCGTACTACTTTGTATTGCGTACATATACTACCTGTAAATACGACTGGGATGTACATGCACCTAAAAGGCGTAACTGAATGGAAACCTCATAAATAAACCAGTAAGGAAAGGCAGAAAGTCGGGCGGGGCCGACTATATAATACCCTACACCTCCCTAACAATGCGATAAGGGTTATTGCGATAATAATTTGGAATAATTGGTACATGGGTAAGAACATATATATGCGGATATATCTAATTCTGAACCGATAATCGCTAAATTAATCAATATTCGTTCCTAAATTGAGAAACATCTTTCTGGAGAATTTTGTAATGATCGGAAGTAAAGTACAACTTCTATAGCGCTTTGTAAACAAATCAGGAGGAACATATATATGGAGCTTATATATAAATCTGAATCGATTTTCCTGAATACTCATTCATGTAAAATAGAAACCTCTTTCTGTCGAATTTCGTACTGATCGGATATAAAATACAGTCTCTACAGCGCTTGAATGTCAAATCGGTGCTAACATATATATGGGGGCTATATCTAAATCCGAACCGATTTTCTCCAAATTTGGCAGTATTCCTTCGTGTAATAAGAAACCTCTTTATGCCGAATTTCGCTGTGATCGGATATAAAATACAGTTTGTACAGCTATTGAATTTCAAATCGGGGGTAACATATATATGGGGGCTATATCTAAGTCTGAACCGATTTTCTCCGAATTTGGCAGTATTCCTTCTTGTAATAAGAAACCTCTTTCTGCCGAATTTCGTACTGATTGGATATAAAACACAGTTTCTACAGCGCTTACATGTCAAATCGGGTACAACATATATATGGAAGCTATATGTAAATCTGAACCGATTTTAACCAAATTCAATATTGATCGTCTGTACTTTGATTACAAGAATACGTCTACAGAGACGGACAGACAGACGGACATAGCTAAATCGACTCAGAAAGTGATTACAAGTCGATCGGTATAATGAACAATGGGTCTATCTTTTCTCCTTTTGGGTGTTACAGACAAATGCACAAAGTCATAATACCCTGTACCACAGTGTGGTGTAGGGTATAAAAACCACACATATTGTTGAATGACCCTCTATCTGAGCGGATCTCATCCAATATAGCTCTCACATTGCATATCATGTTTTATGGAGGGTTACGAACGGCTAGATGCAATGTCTCTTATATGACTCTCTCACATACGGCGAATTCAATATAAGCAAAAACATCATTTAAAAACGGAAAAATATTAAACAATTTTTTTAATTTCCCTAACATTTACAAAATTGCTCATAACTTTTACATCTATCCATAGATTCAAATAGACAGTGTTTGCTTCGTTAGCATGCTGGCTCATAATTTTTAAAATATTTTTTAAATTTTTATGATTTTTTTTTTTGCACCAGGACAAAGTGTTTCTTCAAAAAAAAAAAATCATTTTTTTCTCTTATTTGTAACGACTGTTACTAAACCAAAGATTCTATGTGAAAGTTATATTTGCAGCATATATAGCCCTCATAATTCCCTTTAATTTAACGCTAACAAGGTTCAATCAGACTTATACTTGATAAATTATGGTCCAAATACTAAATGTACTTTCCATGAAAGTTAGAATTTAAGAAAACAAATTTTTAAAAAAACATTTACAATAAAAAATTTTTTTAATATTTTTTTGTGTTTGTGACATCAAAATACACCAGAAACTGTTATCCACATCGCTTGAACAAAATTTTTGTTGCATAGTTTAATACATTTATTCATAAAAAAATACAAATTATTTCTGCTCAAAGTGGAAAAACGTTTTATATCCAAAAAATCATTGCGAAATAAAATCTTATTATACGTTACACAGTGGAAATTATATTGTACTTAAGAACATTTTAATGATTCTAGCTTCCGTTATTTTGCTTTGTAAATTCCAATATAAATGTCCCTTCCTAATTTAAATGACGGTATAAATCTAAACAAACGATCTGGCTGAAATTATTCACTTAACATTTTAATTTGTCCATTATCACTGGAATTTCAATTCTTGGCTGTGTAGGTGCAACGCTGTTTATCTGATGTTCGTACCTCAATATAGGGGAATATATAAAAAACATAGACCGATGTGCCCCATTTTCACTAGGACCGATGTGCCTCATTTTCTCTAGGGGCCACACTGATAGAAAAAGCTTCGTCATGACGACGAATTTGTACATCATCACGATTATTTTTTCGTCAAAAGTCAGCTAACGTACGGAAGAATCCTCTTGATGAATTTGTTCGTCACCATGACGAATTTCTGTTTCCAAAAACTTTCGTCCTCAGGATGATCCATTCATCATCACGACGAACCTTATTCATCATCATGACGAACCCTATTCATCATCACGACTAATAGCATTCATCACCACGACGAACTCTATTCATCACCATGATGAACTCCAATCATCACCACGACGAATTCCATTCGTCACCACGACGAATCCCATTCATCATCCCGACGAATTCCATTCGTCACCACGACGAATCCCATTCATTATCACGACGAATCCCATTCATCACCATGACGAATTCATGCCCACGACTATTTAAATTTTAAAAATTCCAATAAATGTTCTTCTAGTTTTAAACCATTTAAAATGGTATGGAAAATAAAATTATTTGACTGCATTGCTAGATTCAGTTGTGAATATTCGTTTCGAGACGCAGTTCTTATCAGGTAAGGCTGAAATCAAACAAACGAGAAGTATTCATTACTTCTGCTATTTTAAATCAAAAACATTCACATCAAGTAATGTATTTGTCAACAGACCACTAGCACAAATGTTTCACACTTATACAGCTTGTCGAGCTGCATGTACGAGTATGCATGTGTTTGATGTTTTGTTAAACAAACATCAGTTACGCCGTGCCAGTGCGGTTTGTTTGAACCAATCGGTGCTGCGTGGAACACACACGTGTGCGAACATAACAACGTCGCATGTCTTACTTTGTTTTGCTGTAGGAGTTGACGTTGCCGTAAAGGGCGAATAAGTCGATCGTTCTCATGATGAATGGATAATCTTATTGACGAACGGTGTTCGTCATTAATTATTAGATTTTTTAAATTGATCTTTTACAACAAATTATTTAACTAAGGTAATCAGAACGCATATAGAACAGTACATTTAAGCAGAAACTATAATTTGATTGCTTCGATCGATCATATTTTCATCAAAATGGTCAAATAAATCTTTTCGTCGTGGGAATGAAACCTTATCGTTCTCTCGACGAATTTCGAAGTCACCAAAAACATGACTTGATGATCGTGTTCGTTCTATTGACGTACAAAAACATCGCATGTACGAAACTTTTCGTCACCAGTACGATGATATATTGACGAAACTGATTCGTCATGGTGACGAACGGGTTTTCTACCAGTGCACGAACATTTGCCCGATCCCGCCCATTTTTGGACCAATCACAGAGCCTACCACGAAATTGTTCCACATAACACAATTTCAAAACTTGGTTCATATGAGTTGATTCATGCCCATTTGTCTCATCCCGTCAATTTTTGTACCAATCACATACATAGACCGCCACCAAATGCATCTACACAAAATTACAGCACTCTCGCTAGCAAATTTTTAAAGATATCCCAATTTTAAAACTTGGCTCATATGGGCCTGGCCAAGCCCATTGGTCCGATCCTGCTCATTTGTGGACGAATCACGAGGTCTGCCAGCAAATGAATATATACAAAATTGCAGCACTCTCACGGACAAATTGTTCAATATCATTTTCAAAACTTGGCTCATATGGACCACGCCACGCCCTTTTGTCTGTTCCCGTTCATTTTTGGACCAACACGTAGACCACAACCAAATGCATCTAAACAAAAATACAGCATTCTCGCTTAAATATTGTACATAGAATCTTAATTATTGCTTACATGGGCTGGGCCACGCCCCTTGGTCCGATGACACCCATTTTAGGACAAATCATGTAGACTGCCACCAAATACACAAACACAGAATTACAGCACTTTCGCTAACAAATTGTTCCATACATCTCAATTTGAAAACATAGATCATATGGACGTTACCATGCCCATTGGATTGATCCTGCCCATTTTTGAACCAATCACGTAGATATCGCCACATGCATATAAACAAAATTAAAGCACTCTTGCTAATTTCAAGATATTTAATTTCAAAGCTGAGCTCATATGGACGGGGCCACGCCCATTGTCCTGACTCCTCTCATATTTGGACCAATCACGTAGACTGCCACCAAACGCATATACACAAAATTACAGCAATCTCGCTATTAATTTGTTCAAGATATGTCTATTTCAATTTTGGGCTCATATGAGAGGGCCACGTCCATCGGCCCGATTCCGCTCATTTTTAAACTAATCCGTAGACTGCCACCAGATGCATACGCAAATTTTAGCGTTTAAGGCCCAACCATAATATGCATGAGCTGACTTAAGCCAATTTAAGCAACTGTGCGAGTACATACAGGGTGACGCAGATTGAGCTATATGGTTTCAATAGTTTATAACTTTTTATACCCTACACCACACTGTGGTACAGGGTATTATAAGTTTGTTTCACTGCAGATGTTTGTAACACCTGAAAATAACACAGCTAGACCCACCTTAAAGTATGCCGATCGACTCAGAATCACTAGCTGAGTTGAATTAACGATGTCCGTCCGTCCGTCCGTCTGTCCATGTAAAGTTGTTCGTCGACTACAGGTCGCAATTTCACTCCGATCGTTCTGAAATTTTGCAGTTTAGAGTATTTCGCGTCTGTTAAGATCGCTATTGAATTTGGTTGAAATCGGTTCAGATTTAGATATAGCTCCCATATATATCTTTCGTCCGATTTGGACCTTTAGTCCTATAGAAGCTGTATTTTACATCCAATCGTTTTGAAATTTTGAATGGTAGAGTTTCTTGATCCATAAACCAACACTACCGTATTTGAAGAAAAACGGTTAAGATTTAGCTATAGCTCCCATATATATGTTTCGTCCGATTTGGCCCTTTAGTCCTATAGAAGCTGTATTTTACAACCGATCGTTTTGAAATTTAGAATGGTAGAGTTTCTTGGTCCATGAACCAACATTGCCGAATTTGAAGAAAATCGGTTAAGATTTAGCTATAGCTCCCATATATATGTTTCGTCCGATTTTGCTCTTTAGTCCTGTAGAAGCTGTATTTTACATCCAATCATTTTGAAATTTAGAATGGTAGAGTTTCTTGATCCATGAACCAACATTGCCGAATTTGAAGAAAATATTTTAAGATTTAGCTATAGCTCCCATATATATGTTTCGTCCGATTTTGCTCTTTAGTCCTGAAAAAGCTGTATTTTACATCCAATCATTTTGAAATTTAAAATGGTAGAGTTTCTTGATCCAAGAACCAACACTACCGAATTTGAAGAAAATCGGTTAAGATTTAGCTATAGCTCCCATATATATGTTTCGTCCGATTTGGCCCTTTAGTTCTATAGAAGCTGTATTTTACATCCAATCGATTTGAAATTTAGAATGGTAGAGTTTATTGATCCATGAACCAACACTACCGAATTTGAAGAAAATCGGTTAAGATTTAGCTATAGCTCCCATATACATGTTTCGTCCGATTTGGCCCTTTAGTCCTGTAGAAGCTGTATTTTACATCCAATCATTTTGAAATTTAGAATGGTAGTGTTTCTTGATCCATGAACCAACACTGCCGAATTTGAAGAAAATCGGTTAAGATTTAGCTATAGCTCCCATATATATATTTCGTCCGATTTGGCCCTTTAGTCCTATAAAAGCTGTATTTTACATCCAATCGTTTTGAAATTTAGAATGGTAGAGTTTCTTGATCCATGTACCAACACTACCGAATTTGAAGAAAATCGGTTAAGATTTAGCTATAGCTCCCATATATATGTTTCGTCCGATTTGGCCCTTTAGTTCTATAGAAGCTATATTTTACATCCAATCGTTTTGAAATTTAGAATGGTAGAGATTCTTGATTCATGAACCAACATTGCCGAATTTGAAGAAAATCGGTAAAGATTTTGCTATAGCTCCCATATATATGTTTCATCCGATTTGGCTCTTTAGATCCAATCGTTTTTATACCCTACACCACACTGTGGTACAGGGTATTATTTAAGTATAAAATGTCCCAAAAGTAAATTTATGTAAACAATTTATACATGAATTACAAAATTTATATATCAGAGTTATTCAATATTACGATAGTGGTGTAGGGTATTATATAGTCGGCACCGCCCGACTTTAGCCTTTCCTTACTGGTTTATTTATGCGATTATTTAAATTTTTTTTAAATACTGTATATTGTTGGGGAATTTTTCGCAATTAGCTTTGGATAATGATATCCTGTATGTGATGTCCATTTTCTGCTTCGCACATTTTTGTACGTTGTTCGATTCATTATTAATTCCCCAAGTCTCCTTCACAAAATGAAAAAACAAAGAAAGAATAATAATTAAAAAAGTTATAAAGAATTCAAACCATATAGCTCATTCTGCGCCACCCTGGGTAAATCATATGTGACAAACCATAATGTACTTACGTGTACTTAAAGTACATTCCGTACGGAATTACTTGAACTAGCTTATGTATATTATACTTCGTCCAGGAAACATCTATGTGGTACAAACAAATAAACATACACACATTATCTCGTACTCGAACCCTCAACGAGATCGGTTAAGGACTGTCCGAGTTTGAAGATGTTGAAATTTGACATTTTGGTCAAACGGCCCTGTTTTCTCATCTATTGTATTTAGATATAAATTTTACCCAAAATGCTTCTTTCTTCGATCTTTTTAAGAAAAAAAAATCGCAAAAATATTATATTGTAAAGTATTTTGCACCAATAGTTAACAGGTTATGAATTTATACAAGTGCATAGGAATACGAGTACTTTACATTTTAAACATTGCAATGCTTTTATAGTACCTAATATCCGGTAAAAAATGGGAACCTCCCACACAAAAGTATTATTTTGCACCAAAATTTAACAGATTGTAGCTTTAATACCATAGCATACTCTAAAGTTGTTAAATTAAATTTAAATTGATAGCAATTTAATTAAAACGAAAAATAAATAAATTTACGAAAAATATTTGGGACTGAAGGTTAGGGGATTCTTAAGTCAGTTTATCCGACAGAACTTTCTTACTTGTTTTTAATTTTTAAAGTCTCGACCAAATTAAATCTCCTCAGATATATTCAAATATAACAACTAATACATATGGGCATACATACCTACTCGCATTCACCAAATCTGTATTCCCAGTTTAAATTTATTTATTTCTAATTAAGTGATTTTAATAAAATCAATTTGCATTTGCAACAATGCCATGATGAAAGTAACGCTAATGTCCTTTTGAGCCGTTCTTTGTTTACGAATGATAGGCAGACATCTGCATACGAGTACAAGGACGATGTTCTTCAAAGGTGAAAATTTCTTTGTTCACATCATTCGGATTTTCTTAAATATGTAAATTCTAAGCAATATTGCTATAACACTACAAAAGCCTTAGGTTTGGATTATTTGAAAAGTGTAAAAGGTAACATTACAGATTTGTGTATTAAAATAATAATTGCATATTGTCGATAGGTTCAACGATAATACCAATGCATTTTTAATAGGCGTTATTTAAAAACAAAAGAAATTGTATACATTTGGAATGTTAATGATTTTGAATGAGTGAGAGTTTTAACAACAATGTGCTGGTTCGAAAAAGTAATAGAAATGCGACAATGTGGAGAAACCTATTTCGACCTCTCTTTATTCAGGGTGTCATTTGAGCAAGCTAGTGGACAAAATACTTTTTTTCAGTTTTATGGCATGTTATCTTAACAGTTATGGTACTTTTATTTAAAAAAAATAAATTAAATAAATAAATAAAATAAAAAAAACCAGTAAGGAAAGGCTAAAGTCGGGTGGTGCCGACTGTATAATATCCTACACCACTCTCGTAATATTGAATAACTCTGATATATAAATTTCGTAATTCATGTATAAATTGTTTACATAAATTTACTTTTGGGACATTTTATACTATAGCTAAATCTTTACCGATTTTCTTCAAATTCGGCAATGTTGGTTCATGAATAAAGAAACTCTACCATTCTAAATTTCAAAACGATTGGATGTAAAATATAGCTTCTATAGAACTAAAGGGCCAAATCGGACGAAACATATATATGGGAGCTATAGCTAAATCTTAACCGATTTTCTTCAAATTCGGTAGTGTTGGTACATGGATCAAGAAACTCTACCATTCTAAATTTCAAATCGATTGGATGTAAAATACAGCTTTTATAGGACCAAAGGGCCAAATCGGACGAAACATATATATGGGAGCTATAGCTAAATCTTAACCGATTTTCTTCAAATTCGGCAGTGTTGGTTCATGGATCAAGAAACTCTACCATTCTAAATTTCAAAAATGATTGGATGTAAAATGCAGCTTCTACAGGACTAAAGGGCCAAATCGGACGAAACATGTATATGGGAGCTATAGCTAAATCTGAACCGATTTCAACCAAATTCAATAGCGATCTTAACAGCTGCGAAATACTCTAAACTGCAAAATTTCACGCGACCTGTAGTCGACGAACAACTTTACATGGACAGACGGACGGACGGACGGACATGCTTAAATCGACTCATCTAGTGATTCTGAGTCGATCGGTATACTTTAAGGTGTGTTTCTAGCTGTGTTATTTTCAGGTGTTACAAACATCTGCCGTGAAACAAACTTATAATACCCTGTACTACAGTGTGGTGTAGGGTATAATGAAAACAGTTCGGTTGTGGTTTTGTTGTGAATAAGCGAATACGACACCTTGTCGCTGGTTTCACACCAGTAGATGAAAGCTATACAATCCGCACCAAGGCCAACATTTTTTATATCAGCCTTATACGTGCTCACGCACCGTCGGAAGAGAAAGACGAAGAGACTAAAGACATGTTCTATGATCGCCTCGAGCAGACTTACGACCGCTGTGCTGGCCATGACATTAAAAAAGTTCTAGGGGATTTTAATGCTTAAATAGGCAGGGAGTACATACAAGTATTTGGCCATACGTCGGTAAATTCAGCCTCCACTGAAATACCTCCGATAACTGAATGAAGCTCGTCGATTTCGCGGTGCAAGGAACACGGTTATAAGCAGTGCCAGATTTAAGCATCTCGATACCCTTAAAGTTACGTGGATGTCACCGGATAGAAAAATTGATCATGTTGTGATAGACGGAAGGCATGCATCTGCAAACATTGACTCAGATCACTACCTTGTCGCAGCAAAGGTGCACACTCGACTAAAGGCCGCGAAATATGTACGTGACAACAACAAGAGAAAGCTAGACGTCGAGAAGTTAACCCAACTACTCCTCGCCAAGACCCCCTCCCGACGACATCCCCGCTCAATGGTAACACATACAAGACTCCATCATAAATGCCGTCCAAGAAGTTATTGGATGCAAGCGGGCACAAGGAACCAATGGTACGTTGAGGAGTGTAAAGCTGCCACTGAAGCTAAGAACGCAGTATACAGTACGACACTAGAGCCTATGGAGACGCGAGCTGTGTTGGAGCGTGGGAAACTAGTAACTGATACGCCGAATATGCTGAGAGTCTGGAAGCAAAATTTCTCCCGATTGCTAGCGGCCAAAGATCCAGCCGAAGATAGTAACCCGTGACCAATCATAGACGATGGTGTTGATTGTCCAACACAGCAATAAAGCGCCTAAAGAACAATGAAGCCGCAGGTGTCGGCGGCAGAGCTGCATAAGACCGGAGGATACGAGCTAATAAAGTGCATGCATCAGCTAGTCTGCACAATCTGGGAAAACGAAAACATACCTGATGATTGGAATCTCAGCTTACTATATCCGATTCACAAAAAAGGAGACAAGACCGTGTGCGCCAACTATTGCGGTATAAACTTCTTATTCATCGCATATAAGATAATTTCAAGTATATTGTGAAAGATTGAAGTCAAAACTTGACGAACTGATTCAACCCCATCATTGTGGCTTCAGACAGAATAAATCAACAATCGACCAAATCTTCACACTACGACAAATCCTGGAAAAGACCCATGAAAACCAGATTGATACAAACCATTTTTTTCATCCACTATAAAGCTGCCTTAGATACCCCGATAAGGGACAAATTATTTCAAGCTTATCCGCCATTGAAAGGAAGACAGATCAGCGTTGAAATAAAAAGAAGGATCATGCTGGTAAATAGATGATATTTTGAGCATAGCAAACCAATCAAGAACAGAGCCCTCTCTGGAAAAACAAAAATAACAATGTATAAGACTCTAATTTACCTGTGATTCTTTATGGCGCCGAAGCATGGATGCATTCTAAATCTGGCTTCGTTAGATGTCTTCGAGAGAAAGATCATAAGAAGAATATATGGTCCCGTCTATGTTAACAGGGAGTACAGACATCGAACGAACCATGAGCTGTATCCCGACATGACTGTAGTTAAACGCTGGCTGGGCCATGTTGGCCGAATGGATAACAACGCTTCAGTCTAGAAAAGCGGGTAGACTGAAACTCCGGTTGATGGACCAAGTGGATGAAGATCTGAAAATCCTTTGTATAACGAACTGGAGAGAGAACGCTTGGAGGTCATTTACGAAGCAGGCCAATGCCAACAGCAGGTTGTAGAGCCAACCTAAGTAAGTAAGTAATTTTCTAGCTGTTATAGCGATTTCTACAACATTGCCTGTCTTTCTTCGAACTAGGTATTAGTACGATAACACTATGTCTAAAAAATATACTATCGATGTATCAGCTCTTTCGCCGCTGTGTGTTTCCAAAGATCAACCGAAGTTGGTAAGATATGTTAGAAGTCATTCTATAATTACGGTAAATCTTTTAAAAGGAGGGCTAATATTCAACTCCACAGTGAGAAAAACCATAAAATTAGCAATATAGTTTAATTGTTTCTAAAAGAACACAAAATAGCTATAAAATTTTATATTTTGGAAGAGGTGTTTTGCGGAGAATTTGTTGTGATTTTTGCTCACGCTGGAGTTTTTTATATAGATAAAATTCTCGCTATAAGTTATTAAAATATAAGGCTTGAGAAAATCGCCATTTTTGATATGCTTGAACTGAAAGAAATTATATTTGGAAACAAATTTTTAAAATATTATATATTTGTGAACAAATAAATTTTATTTGAAAATCAATAATTTTTTGTTTGGAATGCATATGCTATGCTAAGTGCAAAAAGGTAGTGTTTCAGGAGAGGAGATCAAAGTTTGTTGAATATTTTTAAATTTGTGTGGAATTCCTTTATGATGGAAATCGAATGACCTGCACTGTTTTGTGAATAACTTCTGATTGATTTGGCGGATAAACACAAAATTTTGACAGAATATAATTTGGAATATTTAGACATTAAAAATGCAATCTCCCTAAAAACGTGCTAAGTCGACTTAGCATGTTTTAGAATGGAGGTATCGATATTAGAACAAAATATATTTGCGACTGGCTCTCACAAATAAAATGTGTGTTTACACACAATCAAATTTATTGTTTTAGAAGTTTTCCATATATACGAGTATTTTACTTAAAAAAGATTTTTAAAACTATTTTCGAATTTTATTTAAATTTTTCGAATTTTATCTAGTTTTTCTAGATTTTGTGTTATACTTTATAATTAATAATGTCATGAGCAGAATTATTAGATTTTATTTTTTTTATTTTATTTTACTTCACTAATTTTCAATTTATAAATATTCCAGTTCATCACTTTTTGTCAATTCATCAATGCAATTTATAGTTATGAAAGGTTATACGATTTAAATTTTAATTGAATTTTAGAAATATAAAAAATTTCTAAAAAAATGCGCTTTGAACTTCTGAAAACAGAAAACTTGGCTTTGGATACATTGCCAAAATAGTTAAATAGAAACAAATTTTTGTTTTGGAAATATTAGTTCTAATATTAGGATGGGGACATAGTTTCGTTTAGAACAATATCCTCCCAAACATATACTTATAATATTTGTGTATGGCAAATATAATATATTTGAAGTGTACCTTAGGTTTAGTGATACAACAGAAGTGATTTTTTCATCATGTATATGTTTTTGTGCACTGAAATTATCCATGGTTTTTTAATTTCTGATATTAAATTCTGCCAAAAAATTAATTAAAATTATCGCTGATAACACCGGTTAGGTTAGATTAGGTTAAGAGTGGCAGCCTATAAAACAGACTCACTTAGACTATCCAGTCCATTGTGTTACCACAGGGACATAAGTTATACCTAGCCCCTCCCGTTGAACCAAGTGATCATAGTCTTACAAGTTCATCTGCCTTGGTCAGCACACTAATTTTCAGCCACTCCGCTACATCTTTAATAGCTAAGATTTCTGCCAGGTAAACACTACTGTGATCAAAAAAACACCAAAGCCCACTTGGTTATCGAGCTTGGAACGTCGTCCTCAGCGTAACAGTGATACATATAGCAGCCATTAGCGGAACCTTGTTTAGGTTCTCTGCAGAGCTGTTCACCAGACGTCAATGCCGTACAGCATTATCGGTCTGACTAGTGCCGTATACTCGTACAACCAATAAACTATACGCGGGTTCAGACCCCAGCGTTTTCCTATTGTCCTTTTACATGTATATAGAGCTACAACTGCCTTATGTGCTGTTTCCAAAATGTTGGGTTTGAAGTGCAATTTCCTGTCTAGTAAAATACCTAAGTATTATGCGGTTTGAGAGAAGGGAATTTCAATACACCCCAAGGAGACAGGGGTGTATTGAAATTTAGGGTGAACTGACCTCTATGGAGGTCAGTTCACCCTAAACTAGCTGAAATGCATCTTTTAATTAGAAGGTTATGAATGAACCTACGTATACTGCTGTCAACCCCCAGCGTTTCTAGTGTAATTATAGCAGCTGAATTTATGTTATTGAATGCCGCCTCTATATCCAAGAAAGCTACCATAGAATATTCCTTAACAGAGAGAGATCTTTCAATAAAGCTGACTAGATCATGTAGGGCGGTTTCGGCGAACCTGCCCTTGCTGTAGGCATGCCGTTGAGTGGACTGTAGCCTGCGATCAATTTTAATCCTAATGTACTATCTATTAATCTTTCCAGAGTTTTAGGAGAAATGGCGATAAACTAATTCTTCGGAAATCCTTAGCCCAGTGTGGGACGGCTTTCCCGCTTTTGGAACGAAAACTAATTTGGTTCCTCTCCATTTTGTTGGTATGTATGCCTGATTGATACAGCATGTGTATATCTCTCTGAGTCAGGGTGCAATTTTATCAGCCACTGCCTATAGCTCCGCCGGCGAGACTTTGCCTGGGTTTGGTGACTTAAAAGGTTTAAAGCTTTTGATAGCCCAAAGAATTCTTGATTCGGTTACAATAGCGTGGGCAACCTATGATGCCTGTACTTCAAGAGAATCCCCAAACAAAGTCTTCAATGCGTCTTCAGAGTTGCCCGGGAAATGTGTATCCCGGAGCACTCCCAGCAATTCCTCACTGGAAGTAGTCCAGGAACTATCATCATTCTTGATGTACCCAATAGTACAAGGTGTTGAGGCTTAAATTTTCCTTGAGGCTTCGGATAAGCTTCCTATGCCACTACAGAAATCTATCCAGGATTTATTTTGAGCCATTCATAACTCTTTTTTGTACCGTTTGAGTTCTTTCTTGTATATGTCCCAGTCCTGTGGTGGCATTTGCCCTATTGAAGAGCTTCCTACAGCACTTACTTAGCACAACTAATTGAGAAGACCACCATTGCGGTCGTTGTTTGCCCCTTGGATTCTGGTTGGTACATGCGTGTTGTAACGAGTCCTTAAGAGTTGCAGTGACTCGTTCCCCCGTTTCTTCTATATCCCGGATAGTTTACATTTTTATTTCAGATCTTTTTGGAAGAGACCTGTTGAATATGTGCCTTAATTTTTCCTAATTAGCCTATTGGTTGAGAAGACGGTATTAAGAGGCTTCGCTTTCAAGCTTTTCTGGTCGGAAAAGCTATGAGTGTCCAAAACTATCCAATCAGAAATCCTTCCACTTCTGTCTGTTTCTAGTAATAAAGGTATGTTTATGCCCTCTATTAAAAATCACAAGGTTACTACTTATTCGATAAGTAATTCGCCCCTGTCGTTGATGTCTGTACTTCCCCACATATGATGGTGTGCATTGACATCACTACACACCATTAGGGCCTTGTTCTTCTCATTTGCCGCTACCAGTGATTTCAATGCACAAGGTGGCGTCTCAGTGTTATGTGCCATATAAACGGGGTCTGGGTCCGCTAGAAGCTCATCCTCACTGGATTCATCCCCACAGGATTCTTCCGATCCCGTGATGAAGAGCTTCTCGACACATCCAGACACATCGGTAAAGGGTGAAACACAAGTTCCCGCCAGATGCTGCTCTGATACTTGCCAAGTGGGAGGTTCTTCAATAGATACTATACCAGTGTTATCTCGCGGAGTATTTTTCAAATTTCCTCCCTCATCGCTCTTGAACAGCTTAAATCGGATATAGCTATTCGGACTTGACGAGGTGGGGTAGAAACTCGGCATTCAGTATAAATACTGATGTTTAAACGTGATGCTGAAACAAACGATTTTAAAATATTAATAGGATAAGATTATGATACTGAAAATTCCATTCTCATTTAAAGTCGTTTTAAACTTAAATTGAAATTAGCTAGTAATGTATTTAACTAAGCAAAGACAAACTGACTCATACCAATGAACTGAAAAACAAGATTCGTTAAATGAATAAAAAATAGTACATTTTTCATCACTATTTTTTTAAATTAAGATAATCCAGCAGAACTAATATTTGTTCCCTGCAAGGTTTTTTTGCATTATAATTTCCATTCTTGTTTCAAATTACGTAAGTGCTTCTGCATTTTCATTATTTCCTTCATAGCGTAGTATTTTTTCATAATTATTATATTTGAATTAAAATGTAAACATTTACAATGTCCGCAGTTGTGGAACATGTATGCCGTTCATTAAAAGAATGATACAACTGCATGTTTGAAAACACATTTTTTCATGACAACATACCGAGCCAAGAAGACGAAAGCGCCAATCACAAAATGTCGAGGAGGATGGTTTCATTTATTTTTATTTTATTATTTTTTGTTTAAATGCATATGTAATGTATACATCTATTTATATTACTGTGATATTTAGTAAAACGGTATATTTTACTCAAAAAATTAAATAAATCATGGTGGCGCTTACGTATTTATGGCGGTTAAGGCTCGATATCCATTTTTATCAAGAAAAAGATAAGCATTATTACACTACCCAAAAAAATATTTTTTGTCTAGCCGTGTCATGTAATTACAAGAACGGTTTTGATCTCTTTATTAAACTCATAAAACGGACATTGTGTTTAATGGTGACTTAAAGGGATGTCTCACACGAAGGATGTCTGCCTCCATTTGACAAGAAAATGTCACAGAGGAATTTATTTCACTTCTAAATTGTAGTATCTGCAACAAACATCTTAAATGTAATACAAGTATATATGAATTTTAAGAAAATGTGCGCGATCGAACTGATTTTGGGCGGGATACGCGACAAAAATGGAAATAGTGAGCATTGGATGGTCTACGCGTCTAAATCTAGTAACACTGTCCAATAGCATTTTTGGAACAGAGTAGCGACCCTATAATTTTGAAAGTGCATATTGAGTAGATCTTTTATGTAGAATAAACTAATGGTCCAGCTGGTCTGAGTTTTGTTTAAAGTGGCTCAAAGTTTTAATTTTTTGGTCGAAGGAAGCATTATAATACGACATTTAAGGATTGAAATATTCAACGAAAAATTTTGCCAAAAAATTTAAGTGTGGCTCGCCAAAGATACCAAAGTCGTAAATATAGCTCTTTACGCTTAATTAGCAAAATTACACTCCAACTTATAAAAAAAAATACTATAAATATAATGTAAATTTAAACTCGCAATAAATTAAAATACAAACAGTTCCAACATTGTTAAGTGTAATGCGTTTATAAAACCCATAGTCTATTAAAAAATTTGCGTTAAAAAGGCTATGTTAATGCTATATTTATACCCTCACTTTAGTGTGACGAGGGTATATATCATTTGCTACGAAAAAAAGTGTAACACATCGAAGGAGTGATCTAAGACCCTAAGTATGTTAGGCGGATATTCGTTTTTGGTCATTTTAAGTCGAATGAGCAATGTCCGCCCGTCGGTCTGTCTGTCTGTCTGTCTGTCTGTCTGTCTGTCTGTCTGCTGGCTGATGCGCACGATAACTCCCGAAAGGAGTAACCGATTGACTTCAAATTTGGTATGTGGTAATGTTATTTTCTATCTCCGGCTAAGTGGGCCATATTGGTCCACTCCTTCTAGTACCTCCCCCACAAAGGGTTAAAATGTTGTATTGAATCTTTAATAACTGCTATACTACCTATTCGAATCTTCTGATATTCCACACACAGTATTAGTTTATTAGTAGCTATCAACTCGAGAAAAATGGACCAAGTAGCTACGCCCCTTTTGGTACCTCCCACACAAATGCACCATTTTGCACCAAAACTTAACAGCTTATAACATTAACACCAGTGTATAAAATACTTGAAATTTTGTACAGTGTAATGCTTTTATAGTGCCTACAGTCCAGTGAAAAATGGGTGTTATTGCCACGTCCCTTTTGGTACCTCCCACACAAAGGTACCATTTTGCACCAAAAGTTAACAGCTTATAACATTAATACAAGTGTATAAAAATACTTGAAATTTTGTACAGTGTAATGCTTTTATAGTGTCTATAGCCCTGTGACAAATGGACGTTATTGCCACGCCCGTTTTTGCACCTCCCACACAAAGGTACCATTTTGCACAAAAAGTTAAGAGCTTACAGCGTGAGTACCAATGCACGAAAATGCAACAACATTTTACACAGTGTAACGCTTTTGAAGTTCCTATAGCCCTGTAAAAAATGGGCGTTATCGCCACGCCCCTTTTTGTACCTCCCACACAAAATGGCCAAATCATACCAAAATTTAATATATCATAACGTTAATATACCAGTGCACATAAACGCTTATAACTCGGCTAGTGCAATGTATTTAAAGTATCTACTATTCAGCGAAAAATAGGTGTATTTGTTAAAAACCTTCTGGGACCTCCCACACAAATTGACAGAATAATTCGTTTAATATTCCATATTACATTACTCACAAAGTTAGGGTATACCTTAGTCGGTTTACCCGACTGAAACTTTCTTACTTGTTTTTACATTCAGATCATAATATAATGTGTTTTTATATTCACTGAAAATTTTCGCATTCTAGTTTTATTAACTCTCTTTTTCTAATAGTGAATCGAGTAAAGCTGAATGGCGTTTACGACACTTTCAAAATAAACAGTTCCAATTTACATTATATTATTTTCTTGTACATATAATTGTGTAATTATGCTAATTACATTTTCCAGCAAAAGATTTCGTAGAATATTTTAATCCTTAAATGTCCGTTTTGAAATGACTTTTTGGATTTTTTTGAAAAAAGGTCAAATTGAACTATTAAGAAGGGAGCTAGATGGAAACGATCTTCCGCAAAAATGATCCTTATAAAATTCCACTATATAACTCTGAGAATATTAAAGCATTTTCCGAGACATTTTCATAAAAATACTAATTTTAGCATAAACAATTTCGAGAACTTTTCGCGAAAACAAAAATATCTCAAAATCGATGTAATTGTTTCCTTTAATTATACCCTAAACCACACTGTTTGAAACTCCCAAAAAGAGAAGAAATAGAACCATAGTTTATTATACGGATTGACTGTCTGACCACTTATTCTTGTAATCAAAGTGCAGGTCGTATTTATGGTCCGATTGTGATGAAATTTAGCACAGTGCTTTTTGGCCCAAGGACGATCCCCATTGAAATTGGTCAAAATCGGTTCAGATTTAGATATAGCCCCCTATATATGTTACCCCCGATTTGACATGCAAGCGCTTTAGAAATTGTGTTTTATATCATATCAGAACGAAATTTGGCAGAAAGAGTTCTCTTATTACATGAATGAACACAGCCAAATTCGAGAAAATCGGTTAATATTTAGATATAGTGCCCATATATATGTATGTTACACCTGATTCGTAACATACATATTGCTGCGCCTGTCCACATGTGCAGTAGACATCGTCCTGATACAGGAGCCCTACGTAGTGGGAGGAAGGGTGTGCGGTATTAGGACACCCAACTTTAAACTGCTTGTGGCCAACTATGAAGGAACTCCAAGAACCTGCATTTTGGCCAGGAAAGATCTATGTATCTTTCTCCTGACTAACATAAGTGATAAAGACCAAACAGCTGCTAGCCTGGAGATCGGTAATCGCATATATTGGGTGGTCTCCAGCTACTTGCCTTATGAATCTGTAGTACCGACTGCTCTATTCAGGGAAGTAGTAGAAGAAGCAACGTCTGACGAGCTCGAGCTGATTATTGGCGCAGACACGAACGCTCATCATACTATCTGGGGTAGTACGGATATAAACAATAGGGGTGATTCGCTTCTTGACTTTATTCTAACTACCAACCTTAGTATTTGTAACATAGGTAATAAACCGACCTTTACAATTAAAGATAGACAAGAAGTACTCGACGTAACGTTTGCTACTGACCGGCTGTCGGACAAAATTATTGGGTGGAATGTACTGGACGACCACTCATTCTCAGATCACCATTATATTGAGTTCAAACTCGCGGAAAAAGCGCCTAAACCTGCCGTCCACAGAAATGTAAGGAAGACAAAGTGGCACCTGTATGAGAAGAATTTCAAGAAAGTCCTCAACTCTAAACTTCTGTACGAATCGAATGACAAAGCCGGTCTGGATAATCTGGTCGATCATATCACCATATCATTCAATAGATCCTTTGAAGAAGCCTGTCCAAAAACAAGGCACAAGGGCAAAACTAAACCCCAATGGTGGACTTCTGAGCTAACGGCTATGAAAAATACCTGCAACAAGCTATTCAATAAGGCTAAATCTACTGGGGTCGCTAATGATTGGGATGCCTATAAAGAGCAACTCAAGATCTATAAGAAGGAGCTTAGAAAGGCGCAAAGGCGTTCTTTGTATACCTTCTGTTGTGAAGTGGAAAAGGTCTCCGACGCCGACAGGCTGAGGAAAATATTATCTGCTTCACCCTGTACAGTGGGATATTTACAGGATGAGGCAAATAACTGGACCAAAAACAGCGAGCAGTCGCTCAATGTACTGCTCGACACACATTTCCCGGGGAACTCTGTAACAGAACCCGAAGATCAGCAGGACCAACAAGAGTGCTAGTGGACTGCGAGCGTCGCTAGCTTCTTGACTGAGAGATGCAGAATAAGCTGGGCTATTAATAGCTTTGAGCCCTTCAAGTCACCTGGACCAGATGGGATCACTCCAGCAGAAATGCAGAAAATGTTAAAGTACATTATCCCCTGGCTGGAGAAAATTTATGTAGGCTGTATCAGGCTTTCATACGTCCCGAATCGATGGAGGGATACCAAAGTGGTATTCATACCTAAAGCGGGAAAGATATCACACACTAGGCCAAAAGACTTCAGACCAATTAGCCTATCCTCCTTCCTATTGAAAGGTCTGGAAAGACTTTTAGATCATTTCATTAGGGAAAACCTGGATACAAAACTCCTGTCGGGGAGCCAACATGCTTACAATAAGGGCAAGTCTACAGAATCAGCCCTGCACGAACTTGTGAGCACTATCGAATCGTCCCTGCATTTCAAGGAATTCACCATGGTGGCATTTCTTGACATAGAAGGGGCTTTTAACAACATTCACTCAGATGCGGTAATTGCGGCACTCTCACATCTAAAAGTTAACACTAGTTTGATTAGACTAATTCAAAGTCTGCTCACCAGAAGACGCATAACAGCATGTCTAGGGTCCACAACTCTAACAAGGTTTGTAAACAGAGGGACCCCCGCAAGGAGGAGTACTGTCTCCACTAATTTGGAAACTAGCGGTTCCAAATCTAATCTTTTGAAATTTTAAATATAAAATACATTTTTAATATTAGGAGAACAAGAAGTAGAAAATGGACAATATTTGTATTTTCCTTTATATGTACTCGTACATATGAATGCTTAAATGTCTTCTTATTTTAAAATGATTATGAAATGGAATTAGATCGTTAATACAATGAAGGGCACATATTGCGTGCTACGCTATTTTCAATGTTTATCCTGTGCTAGCTATATGTCCTTAGCGCAACGCCATTAAAAATGTAAACTGGATTATGAAACACGAAATAATACAATATATTCGCTATTTACTCGTACGTATATCTGTAGATGCAGTTCATGCGAGTATATACGATTATAACATTTGCATATTATATTGTTTCGAGTTATCGCATAAGTAATATTAATAAAAATAATGCATTTTGAATGCTTTTTCTTGTCAACGATAATAACGTTCAACAATTATAAATTTGTGGCGTTTAACAAATTTAAATTTGTAAATTATTAACATAGAATATATGCATTTAAATATAAATGACCTTTCACCTTATTTTTATTTTGTAGCAATACGCTAGTGTACTTATTAAATGGCAAATTTTAAAGTATAATATTAATTATGCATTCATAATTAACTTGTTTTATGCAAGTCAATATTTTTCGTTCTCCAAAAAAGAATACATTTGTTTCAAAGAACGTTATTTTTCAATATTTCAACCGAATGTGAAATATTTATATGAATTAAACGGTACAAAACTATAGAATTTTTAATTGTTGTCAATATAATACATATTAAAGAATAGAAACATAAAAAATAGCCACATAGCGACATGACAATTTCCGATTTTTTTAAAAAAGAAACAGTCAGGGGCCTTTCGATGTCATCCTTTTCAACGAGAATTTAAGTTAACTATTTCTGATTGAGAAGTTTTGGACGCTTATAGCTTTTCGAGCATAGATATATTATATAACTAATATTAGGAAGGCCAATTGAGAAAAATTTAGGCACATATTCAGCAGGTCTCTTTCAAAAAGTCCTGAAATGAAAATGTAAACTCAATGCATCTCTTAACTACTCGTTACAAGCCGCATGTCCAAACAGAAGCCAAGGTGCAAACAAACAACGACCGCAATGGTGGTCGTCTCAATTAGTTATGCTGAGAAAGTGCTGTAGGAAGCTCTACTCAATAGAGCAAAGGCCGGGACACATGCAAGGAAGATCTCAAACGGTACAAGAAAGAGTTGAGAAAGGCTCAAAATAATCCTGGATAGATTTCTGTAGTGGCGTAGAAAGCTCATCCGAAGCCTCAAGGCTATGGAAAATTTTAGCCTCAACACCATGTACTATTGGGTACATCAAGAATGATGATAGTTCTTGGACTACGTTCAGTGCAACGCTGGGAGTGCTCCTGGATACACATTACCCGGGCAATTCTAAAGAGGCATGGAATACTTCATTTGGAGATTCCCTTGAAGTGCTGCCATAAGAGGTTGCCAACGAGATTGTAACCTAATCTATAATTCTTTGGGCTATCAAAAGCTTTAAACCTTTTAATTCTCCAGGACCAGACAAAGTCTCGCCGGCGGAGCTACAGGCAGTGACTGCTACAATTGCTTCCTGGCGCAGAGAGGTATACACATATTGTATCAATCAGAGAGAAACTAAGGTTGTTTTCATCCCAAAAGTGAGAAGCCGACCCACACTGTAGCTAATGATTTCCGGCCAATTAGTCTATCGTAATTTCTCCTTAAAACCGTGGAGAGAATAATATATAGTTTCCTTAGGACTTAAACTGATCGCAGGCTACTGTCTACACAAAGGCATGCCTACAGCAATGCCTGGTCAGATTTATTGAAGGATCCCTCACTGTTAATGAATACACTCGTACTGTTGTAGCTTTCTTAGATATAGATGGGACCGCTATAATTACTGCTTTAGCAACCCTGGCGGTTTAAGCAGCATACGTAGGTTCATTCATAACCTTCTGCTGAAGAGACACATACAACAATGGGCTGTTCTGTCTCCTCTGCTATGGAATCTTTCCATGAACAATAATCAGCTTTCTCTGGCGATAATGGGTGTCATGACAATTGCTGTTAGAGGGAAGTTGAGGGACATCCTATAGCAGACCCTCGATAACACCCCAAGATGGGCATCGGATAATGATCTTGGTGTTAACCCGACCAAGACGGAACTAATTCTTTTCACCAGGAGAAATAATGTACGAACATTTACATATGTCTCCTCGGGGATATTGAGGTTCCCTTCTCTGAAACCGCAAAATACAGAGGTATTTTACAAAGTTGTAAACCCAACTTCCTGGAAAAGAGCAAACAAGGCTGTGGTAGCGCTATATAACTGTAAAAAGCTAGATTAAATCGCTGGGGTTGGAATCCGGAACTTGAGCTACTCATTTTACTTGCAAAAGGACTGTCTGATCACTGTAGTATTTACCGTACATAAATCTTAACTATTAAAGATGTAGATGAATGGCTGAAAGTTAATGTTCTGACCAAAGTCAGTATAAATATTTTTCTGCTATCAAGTCCTTGTAAACTTTATTCAAAATTTGAATTCAAAAATTGTCCTCGACTGTCGCAGATCTCTTAACGAGAGGGCTGAATAGTTCAATATTCACTAATATCAAAGTATTGTCTCTAAATGTATCATGAGACTTCTCTCTGTCAATTTTTATACAGATCGGTTAAAAAAATGTTGCCTATACAGTGCATACGAGTATATGTCAAATCGGATGCACATACATATATCTGGGAGCTATATGTAAATCTGAATCGATTTTAACCAAATTCAATAGGGTTCCTTCTTTGACCACAAGACAGATATGTGCAAACAGAAGGACGAACATAGCTAAATCAACTCAGAAAGTGATTCTAAGTCGATCGGTATAAAAAAAGATAGGTCTTTTTCTTCTCCTTTTGGGGTATTACTAACAAATGCAAATTAAAACCAGTAACGAAAGGCTAAAGTCCGGCGGTGCCGACTACATATATGATACCCTACAGCACTCTAGTAAGATTGGGTAACAATGAAATATCCAGTGTATACTTCTATATACTAAACAAGTAAGAAAGTTTCAGTCGGGTAAACCGACTAAGGTATACCCTCACTTTGTGAGTAATGTAATATGGAATATTAAACGAATTATTCTGTCAATTTGTATGGGAGGTACCAGAATGTTTTTAACAAATACACCTATTTTTCGCTGAATAGTAGATTCTTTAAATACATTACACTGCGCCGAATTATAAACGTTTTTTGCACTGGTATATTAACGTTATGAAATATTAAATTTTGGTATGATTTGGCCATTTTGTGTGGGAGGTACAAAAAGGGGCGTGGTGATAACGGCCATTTTTTACAGGGCTATAGGGACTTCAAAAGCGTTACACTGTGCAAAATGTTGTTGCATTTTCGTGCATTGGTACTCATGCTGTGAGCTCTTAACTTTTTGTGCAAAATGGTACCTTTGTGTGGGAGGTACAAAAAGGGGCGTGGAAATAGCGTCCGTTTTTCACAGTGCAAAAGACACTATAAAAGCATTACACTGTAAAAAAAATGTCAAGTATTTTTATACACTGGTATTAATGTTATAGGCTGTTATCTTTTGGTGCAAAATGGTACCTTTGTGTAAGAGGTACCAAAAGGGGCGTGAATATGACACCCATTTTTCACTGGACTGTAGGTACTATGAAAGCATTACACTGTACAAAATTTCAAGTATTTTTATGCACTGGTATTAATGTTATAAGCTGTTAACTTTTTGTGCAAAATGGTGCATTTGTGTGGGAGGTACCAAAAGGGGCGTAGCAACATGGCCCATTTTTCTCGAGTTGATAGCGACTAATAAACTAATGCTATGTGTGGAATTTCAGAAGATTCGAATAAGTAGTATAGCAGTTATTAAAGATTCAATATTTCACAACATTTTAACACTTTGTGGGGAGGTACTAGAAGGAGTGGACCAATATGGCCCATTTTCGAACTTAGCCGGAGATAGAAAAAATATTACCACGTACCAAATTTGAAGTCAATCGGTTACTCCTTTCGAGAGTTATCGTGCGCACCAGCCAGCAGACAGACAGACACACAGACAGACAGACAGACAGACAGACGGACGGACATTGCTCATTCGTCTTAAAATGACCCAAAACGAATATCCGCCGAACATACTTAGGGTCTTAGATCACTCCTTCGATGTGTTACACTTTTTTTCGTAGCAAATGATATATACCCTCGTCACACTAAAGTGAGGGTATAAATATATACTAATACTTTACAATTTCTGAATCTGTAGCCAAATCGGACAAAACATATATATGGGAGCTATAACAAAATCTGAACCGATTTTCTTCAAACTCGGCAATGTTGGTCCATGGGTCAATAAACTCTGCAATGCTAAATTTCAAGACAATTGGATATAAAATACAGCTTCTATAGGCAACAGGCCAAATCGGACGAAACATATATCGATACCCCCATTCTAAAACATGCTAAGTCGACTTAGCATAGTTTTAGGGAGATTGCATTTTTAGTTTCTAAATATTCCAAATTATATTCGGTAACAATTTCGTGTTTATCCTTCAACCCAATCAAAAGTTATTTACAAATACACAAATTTAAAAAATTTTTGCACTTAGCATAGTTTAGAATGGAGGTATCGATATACTCGTATGTGAGCTATATCTAAATCTGAACCGATATTCTTCAAACTCGGCAATGTTGGTCCTTGGGATAGTGGCAATCCGCCTCTTACTGCTTTTGCGTCAGTTAGTGGAACTAACTTGTTTTTCAAATTGCTTAACTAAAATTGGTAGCTTGTAACGAACACACTCCTATTATAAACTTTATCTTTAATGGACATACATTTTATGTAGAAACTTGAATGCTGTTGTAAATGTAGAAGAGTTCGTAGAAGTGCGTATTTTAAGCAAATATTCAGAACTTCTTCCATCAAACAATTTAACGCCAAGCAAGATTATGCGATTTCAATTGTAAAAGAATTTCAGGATTAATTGAAATTTCTAGATGATGAGCTTTGATTTACTAAAAAACGTTGCTTACAACGATGGCAACAGAATGTTAGGGTGGGAACATATATTTATTTTGAACAACTTCTTCCCATATATATAATATTTGTTTCTTTCAAATGCTTTGAAAATTTTATTAATAAAAAATTAATTCCTTTTAAAAAAAATAAGAATGTCAGAATTTATTTTTTTTGGTTTGAGACCATATGTTCCATTTGCTTTCTGTCTATTCCAAGAAAGTAATAGAAACAAATACAAAAATTGGTAGAGAGTTTTAATTGCTTGGTAGACTTGACTGCAGTTTCGATAGACACCACTCTATCATCTTCAGAATTCAGTAGCAATAGTGTATGTCTTTAACTTAAATCAGCTGAAATACTTGAGGAAGCAGTAAATTGAATTTAACAAGAACTGCTAACCAAACCCGTATTTTGCCGAACTAAGTCAACATACTAAAACTCTCATACCAATACATTTTTGTTTTTTGCTTGGGTTCGCATCGCGAACCACGAAAACAAATGTAGTTTTGTCAACGGCTAATGCCGACGTCATCGTACCTCATGTGTTTGTATGTGTTGTTGTTATTTATTGTTGGTCTGTGCTTTTGTTATTCAGTCAGAATTTATTTTTTTTGGTTTGAGACCATATTATAGAAACAAATACAAAAATAGTATTTCAGCTGATTTAAGTTAAAGACATACACTATTGCTACTGAATTCTGAAGATGATAGAGTGGTGTCTATCGAAACTGCAGTCAATTCTACCAAGCAATTAAAACTCTCTACCAATTTTTGTATTTGTTTCTATTACTTTCTTGGAATAGACAGAAAGTAAATGGAACATATGGTCTCAAACCAAAAAAAAAATAAATTCTGACTGAATAACAAAAGCACAGACCAACAAAAAATAAGAATATCACTAAAAAGTTTACTACTTCGTTTGCGATATTTGCAACGATGTCCTTTTCCGCCAGAAGTGCTTAGTGGAAGCCAACATGCCAACAACCTTTAAAAGTATTTGGATAAATATTTAAAAAGATTTTGTTTTTCTTCAATCTTCTTTGAATCTACATTTTATGTATTTTTATCAACTTCTTCTTTCTTGGATTGGCTTATTGTCATATAGAGTCTTGAAGATAGTTTTAGCACAATAATTTCTGCAGTTTGCGATTTCTTATCAATTTGCAGGACACTTCTATAAACATCAATAAATTTAGAGTGTCATTCAAAGCTTTACCAAATAAAGGGTTTCCCAACAAGAGGTGTTATTTTGGTATTCAAAGAAAAATGTCATTTTTAGAGATAAATGTTTATTTCACAATAAAGAGGAAGGTATGCCGTTAATAATAAAAAACAACATCAGCTAAATGGCCACCACGACCACGCTTACAGGACCATATCCTTTTCATGAAATTTTCCTTAACCAAATCGCAAGGTGGCTGTTGGCGTAGACCTTACCTTTCACGTGGCCCCAAAGGAAAAAGTCGAAAGGTGTTTAATCACACGATCCCGGTGGCCAATTGTGATCACCTCTTCGAGAGATAACACGTTCCGGAAACTTTTCCCGTAACAGAGCAATGGTTTCGTTGCTTGTGTAGCACGTAGCGCCACAACTCCGACCATAAAAAATCATGAATCATCTCTCGATAGCGCAATCCATTCACCGTAACTGTTGATCCAACCTCATTTTCGAAAAAGTAAGGTTCAAAGACCCCGCCGGACCATAAACCGCACCAAACAGCCACACACGTTGAGGATGGAGAGGCTTCTCAACAATAACTCTTGAATTTTCCGAGCTCCAGATGCGACAATTTTGCTTGTTGACGTAGCCACCGAGGTAGAAATGGGCCTCATCAGTCAAGATGATTTTGTATCGTTTTTTTGTTCGATCGTTTCGTATCGTTCAATGATCATGTACCGTTCAATTTTTAGTAATGTCGTAGTTTCTACTTGTCAAATGTCAAAGAATAAAAGCTTAAAAAGTGACAGCTACCGGGTGATTCAAAGTAACTCCTCTTGTTGGAAAACCCTGTAATTTACTGCTTTAGTTAGTGGAAAATGCTATCGTATCATCAGTCAAATCTATATATAGGCATATACTAATGTTGAATTAACCGAACAAACTTTGATATGAGTTGTTTTTTATACCCTACACCACACTGTGGTACAGGGTATTATAACTTTGTGCATTTGTTTGTAACACCCAAAAGGAGAAGAAATAGACCCATCGTTTATTATACCGATCGACTTAGAATCACTTTCTGAGTTGATTTAGCTATGTCCGTCTGTCTGTCTGTCTGTCCGTCTGTCCGTCTGTGCATGTATTTTTGTAATCAAAGTACAGGTCGCAATTATGGTCCGATCTCGACGAAACTTTACACATATCTTTTTTTTAGCCCAAGGACGATCCCTATTGAATTTGGTTAAAATCGGTTCAGATTTAGATATAGCCCCCATATCTATGTTAGCCCCGATTTGACATGTAAGCGCTGTAAAAACTTTATTTTATATCCGATCAGTATGAAATTCGGCAGAAAGACGTGTCTTATTATATGAATGAACACTGTTAAATTTGGAAGAAATCGGTTCAGATTTAGATATAGCCCCCATATATACGTTACCCCCGATTTGACATGTAAGCGCTGTAAAAATGTTATTTTATATCCGATCAGTGCAAAATTCGGCAAAGTGAGGTTTCTTATTACATGAAGGAATACTGATAAATTCGGAGAAAATCGGTTCAGATTTAGATATAGCCCCCATATATATGTTACCCCGATTTGACATGTAAGCGCTGTACAAACTGTATTTTATATCCGATCAGTGCGAAATCCGGCAGAAAGAGGTTTCTTATTACATGAAGGAATACTGCCAAATTCGGAGCAAATCGGTTCGGATGTAGATATAGCCCCCATATATATGTTACCCCCGATTTCACATGTAAGCGCTGTAAAAACTGTATTTTATATCCGATCAGTATGAAATTCGTCAGAAAGAGGTTTCCTATTATATGAATGAACAATTTTAAATTTGGAAGAAATCGGTTCAGATTAAGATATAGCCCCCATATATATGTTACCCCCGATTTGACATGTGAGCGCTTTAAAATGTTATTTTATATCCGATCAGTGCGAAAGTTGGCAAAAAAAGGTTTCTTTCTACATGAAGGAATACTGCCAAATTCGGAGAAACTCGGTTTAGATTTAGATATAACACCCATAAATATGTTACCCCCGATTTGACCTGTAAGCGGAGGTCGGAGAAAATCGGTTCAAATTTAGATATAGCTCCCATATAAATGTTACCCCCGATTTGACATGTAAGCGCTGTAAAAACTGTATTTTATATCCGATCAGTGCAAAATTTGACAGAAAGAGGTTTCTTATTATATGAAGGAATACTGCCAAATTCGGAGAAAATCGGTTCAGATTTAGATATAGCTCCCATATATATGTTACCCCCGATTTGACATGTAAACGCTGACTGTATTTTATATCCGATCAGTACGAAATTCGACAGAAAGAGGTATTTTTACATGAATGAGTATTCAGGGAAGATCGGTTCAGATTTATATTAAAGTTCCATATATATGTTCCTCCTGATTTTGTATCAAACCGCTATAGAAGTTGTTTTTTTTTATTTCCGATCATTAAAATTTTCCAGAAAGATGTTTCTCAATTTAGGAACGAATATTGCTTAATTTTGCGATTATTGTTTCAGAATTACATAATATGTTTCTACCCATTTACCAATTATTCCAAATTATTATGGCAATGACCCTTATCGCAGTGTTAGGGAGGTGTAGGGTATTATATAGTCGGCCCCGCCCGACTTTCGGCCTTTCCTTACTGGTTTCTTCTTGAAATTAGGCTCTAATGGGATGTAATTTTGTTGGCAAAATATTTTTTCCCAATTTTGTTAAATATATTTTTATTATCTCTACAAATACGTTTAGTTGTCGTAACCGTTTAGTGTGCCTCTCCGAGCATAGCATTTGTTTTTTGAAAATATTTGCTTGAATCTTTTATGTTTTGTAGAGCAGTGTTAAATACGTGAAGGTTCATAATGAATTCTGGTTCAGTGATTATATTTAATAATCCCAAAGCCTCCACTGCATTTTTGTGTCGTGATGCACTTGCTTCCTACTCTAAACTTTTTTTGTACCAACATAATTTAATGCAATTGATCTACAATTTGCGTATCTGCAACTCTAGTTTTACTGAGACTTGGTACTTCCAAATATTTTATTTATAGAACGTGTTGATGCTGATTGTAAGTTCGAATAGGAGTTGATAGTAACAAAATTTAATTTGCGTGCCTCGCAGTGTTTTAAAACTGCTTGTTGATATTGCCAAAGTGGGCGTAGAAATGTTTGAAAATTTAATAACTAGGAAATTATTGACCATAGAAGAACGAAATTTAGATAGTTAGTTATTGGGGTCAATATAAGTACTTTCACCAAAAGTGGGCGGGATTGAATATGAGGGCGTGGCAATATTTAAATTTGCAATTTCTCAGAAATTTATCGTAGAAGAACGAAATGTGTTTTGCAAGTTATTGGAGTTAATATTAAATTAGCCACAGATGAATCTTATCAAATAAAAAGTGGGCGGGTCATAATCTAAAATTTAAATATCTCAGAAAGTATTGATCGCAGAAGAATGAAATTTGGTACATACGTTATTCGGAATATTATCTAATGTGGGCGTAGAAATGTGTGCTAGTTTTATATCCCGGAAACTATTGTCCATAGAAGAATGCAATTTGGATAGTTAGTTATTTGGGGTCAATTTAAGTAATTTAACCAAAAACCAGTAAGGAAAGGCAGAAAGTCGGGCGGGGCCGACTATATAATACCCTACACCTCCCTAACAATGCGATAAGGTTCATTGCCATAATAATTTGGAATAATTGGTAAATGGGTAGAAACGTATTCTAATTCTGAAACGATAATCGCTAAATTAAGCAATATTCGTTCCTAAAGTGAGAAACATCTTTCTGGAAAATTTTAATGATCGGAAGTAAAATACAACTTCTATAGCGGTTTGATACCAAATCAGGAAGAACATATATATGGAGCTTTAATGTAAATCTGAACCGATCTTCCCTGAATACTTATTCATGTAAAAAGATCGGATATAAAATACAGTCTCTACAGCGCTTACGTGTCAAATCGGGGGTAACATATATATGGGAGCTATATCTAAATCTGAACCGATTTTCTCCAAATTTGGCAGTATTCCTTCATGTAATAAGAAACCTCTTTCTGCCGAATTTCGCACTGATCGGATATAAAATACAGTTTTTACAGTGCTTACAGGTCAAATCGGAGGTAACATATATATGGGGGCTATATCTAAATCTGAACCGATTTCTTCCAAATTTAATAGTGTTCATCCATATAATAAGAAACCTCTTTCTGCCGAATTTCATACTGATCGGATATAAAATAAAGTTTTTACAGCGCTTACATGTCAAATCGGGGCTAACATATATATGGGGGCTATATCTAAATCTGAACCGATTTTAACCAAATTTCCTTGGGCTAAAAAAAAGATGTGTGTAAAGTTTCGTCGAGATCGGACCATAATTGCGACCTGTACTTTGATTACAAGAATACATGCACAGACGGACAGACAGACAGACAGACAGACAGACAGACGGACAGACGGACATAGCTAAATCAACTCAGAAAGTAATTCTAAGTCGATCGGTATAATAAACGATGGGTCTATTTCTTCTCCTTTTGGGTGTTACAAACAAATGCACAAAGTTATAATACCCTGTACCACAGTGTGGTGTAGGGAGAAAAATACTTAGATCTTTTCTAGCTTGTTAACTGAGAGATCTAGAATAAGATGGGCTATAAACAGCTTTGAGCCCTTTAAGACACCTGGACCAGACGGCATCACTCCAACAGAAATGCAGAAAATGTTAAAGTACATTATCCCCTGGCTGCGGAAAATGTATGTAGGCTGTATTAGGCTTTCATACATCCCGAATCGATGGAGGGATACAAAAGTGGTATTCATACCCAAAGCGGGGAAGATATCGCACACTAGGCCAAAAGACTTCAGACCAATTAGCCTATCCTCTTTCCTACTGATAAGTAGGAAAGCGGGGAAGATATCGCACACTAGGCCAAAAGACTTCAGACCAATTAGCCTATCCTCTTTCCTACTGATAAGTCTGGAAAGACTTTTAGATTATTTCATTAGGCAAAACCTGGATACAAAACTCCTGTCGGGGAACCAACATGCTTACAATAAGGGAAAGTCTACTGAATCAGCCCTGCACGAACTTGTGAGCACTATCGAATCGTCCCTACATTTCAAAGAATTGACCATGGTGGCATTTCTTGACATAGAAGGGGCTTTTAACAACATACACCCAGATGTAGTAATCGCGGCATTGTCACACCTAAAGGTGAATTCTAGCTTGATTAGACTAATTCAAAGTCTACTCAACAGAAGACGCTTAACAGCATGTCTAGGGTCCACAACTCTAACAAGGTTTGTAAACAGAGGGACCCCACAGGGAGGAGTACTGTCTCCACTAATTTGGAACCTAGCGGTGAATGAAATCCTGCTAGATCTAGAATGTTGTTGCTGCAAGGTCGTGGCATATGCGGACGACGTTGCAATCGCAGTGAGTGGCAAATTCGAAAACATCCTCCGAGATATTCTGCAGGTGGCTCTGAACAAGTTGGCTAGATGGGCCAGAAGCAGCGGTTTGGGTGTTAACCCAAACAAGACAGAATTGGTTCTCTTTACTAGGATAAATAATGTCCCTCATGTGGACCCTCCTCCTCGGATAAATGGAACAGATCTAGTCTTTTCTGAAAGTGCAAAATTTTTAGGAATAATTTTGGATAGGAAACTGTCATTCAGACTAAACATACTGGAACGTGTAAAGAAGGCCAACATCACCCTATATTCCTGCAGGAAGGCTGTAGGGTCGCGGTGGGGCCTCTCTACTAAAATTGTCCATTGGATATATATAGGAGTGGTTCGTCCAATACTGTTATACGGCATTGTGGTATGGTGGACGAGAACTGCCTGTCTGTGCATCAGCGGAGCGTTAAGGACTACAGCGACTGAATCTCTACAAGCCCTTCTCCATATACTGCCGATTAATGTTGTGGCGAGAGAAGTTGTAACCAAAGCGGCACTAAGATTAAACTGCCTATAAATGTGGAGGTACAATAACTACGGTCACATGAGGATATCAAAGTGTAGTGCTATGGTAACCGACCGGGTGGACTATATATCAACGGTGCGCACCTTTGAGAGGAACTACATCATTATGATACCAGCCAGGGATGAATGGGATGGCAGAATACCCGGAAATAGAAACCATCTCCACTTCTATACGGATGGTTCGAAGCTTGATGAAAAGGTTGGCTTCGGAGTACACTGTGAAGAACATAATTTGGATATAGCTCACAGACTACCAGATACCTGCAGTGTCTATCAAGCCGAAATAATGGCAATATGGGAAGTCGCCAAGTGGCTGAGTCGCAACATAGTAACCAACACTGGCGTTGTCATTTACTCGGACTGCCAGGCTGCCATCAATTCTCTGGAGGCCACATCCCTAAATTCACAAATATAATTCGACTGCCGCAGATCTTTTAACGAGATGACTGAGCAGTTTAATATACACCTCATATGGGTGCCTGGGCATAGGGATATCCCTGGGAACTGCAAAGCAGTTTAACTTGCTAGGAAATATATTGGTGCGCCACTATCCACGTGCAAGCTTTGGGTTAGGCAATCAGGCAGTCCAACGACAGATGGACACATATCGGCACCTGTAGGGTAGCTAGACAAATCTGGCCAAGGTATGACCTGAGAAGGTTAAAATATATCCTCGCACTGGAAAGGAAAAGATTATCTATGTTAGTATCAGTTCTGACGGGACACAGCCTGATCGGCGAACACGCCAGAAGATTAGGTATTAACTCCAATGACTTATACAGAACCTGTGGAGATGAGGAAGAAGTGGAGAGCATTGAGTACTTGCTATGCGACTGTCCCGCTTTGAGTAAACGACGACTGGACCTACTGGGGTCGTCCTTTCTAGGTAGCCTAACAGATCTTTCCAGTACCAATATTCGTGCTATCGATACATTCGTATATCAAACAGGTTGGTTTCGATGAAGGGCATTTTAGCCCGTGGTATCACTAGGGACCTAAACTGGTCTATGTGAGCTGAAGAAATAAAAAACGGCTGCCACCCTAACCTAAACCTAACAAGCTAGCGACGCTCGCAGTCCACTCGCACTCTGATGATCCTCGGGCTCTGTTGATGAGTGCCCCGGGCAATGTGTGTCGAGCAGTACACTTAGCGATTGCTCGCTGTTTTTTGTCCAGTTGTTTGCTTCATCCTGCAAATACCCCACTGTACAAGGAGAAGTGGTTAGTACCTTCCTCAGCCTTGCGGCGTCGGAGACCTTTTCCACTTCGCCACAGAAGGAATACCAAGAGCGTCTTTGCGCCTTCCTAAGCTCCTTCTTATAGATCTTGAGTTGCCCTTTACGAGTATATGCATCCCAATCATTAAAGGCTCCAGTAGATTTCGAGTTGTTGAATAGCTTGCTGCAGGTCTTCTTCCTTGTCGTTAGCTCGCAAGTCCACCATTGAGGTTCAGTTTTACCCTTGTACCTTGTTTTTGGACAGGCTTCTTCAAGGGAACTATTGAATGATGTGGTGATATGCTCGACCAGATTATCCGGACCGGCTTTGTCATTCGGTTCATAAAGAAGCTTAGAGTTGAAGACCTTTTTATAATTATTATTCTCATACAGGTGCCACTTTGTCTTCTTCACCTTTCTGTGGGCAGCAGGTTTAGGCGCTTTTTCGGCGAGTTTGAATTAGTGATCGTCCAGTACATTCCATCCAATAATTTTGTCTGACACCCGGTCAGTAGCAAACGTTACGTCTAGTACTTCTTGTCTGTCTAGGTCGGTTTATTGCCAATGTTACAAATAGTTAGGTTGGTGGTTAGAATAAAGTCAAGAAGCGAATCACCCCTATTGTTTATATCCGTACTACCCCAGATAGTATGATGAGCGTGGCTGCTTTAGCGTGATGGAGATTAATCTGTAGAATTCTTACCATCATTGGTAATCGAAAGATTGACATCCACCCCGACAAGGGTGTTATCGAACTCTTCGTCCGTATCATCGGGGAGGATGTCCATGACCAAAAGTGGTCGTGATAGGATTAGTGGTCAATTCACCAGACGCGTTAGCAATGTGAGAAGTATGCGTAGTTCATATCATACGAAGTAAATAAATATTTGTTATCGAATACAAAGGTGTACGAGTATATGGTACCGACAATCTTTATATTTGGTATGCGTTATTATGTTAACAAAGTGAGTTCCCCCGTCATATAATGGGTGAGATCGGACCGGGGCATATGTATACATATTTCTACAATATATTTTGTAGGTGAATGACTAGGACAACTAGATCGACTTATTATTTTGTATTATTACTTGGTCATACAATCTTTATACTTAAATTAACAGAGTGTGCGTGACATTACTAAATCGAAGTATTTGAAACTATGTATTACGATGTCAAGTGCCTTTTACAGAACTGTTTTATTAGCTAAAATTTGGCTGGATGACAGTAAGTTAACTGAAATTTCTATAGACTTACTACAATAGTAAATATGTTTGCGAAATGTCATGCGAAGCAGCGGATGCCTGCTAGTTGTATACATATGTATACATATTTAAGCATAAAGAAGTCAACATTGGCAGCTCACTAATATGGGAAAAATCATCAGTGCACAATGAGAGAGACGTGAGAGAAAGAAACTAGAGTCTTGGTTCAGCTCTGCTGACCCACCCAGGGTTGATTTTTTGGTCACCGCTAGTGTAAAGAGTACAGAGGTGTACTTGCTAAGGTCGATCATATAAAACTCGTGCTTTTTTAGATAGGAAGTTGTGAAATCATTGATCTGACAATTGCATTATTTTCCAATTTGTAAATTGCTAACGTCATTGACGTAAGGCCAGGCAAACGAACGAACTTCAGAGAAAACAAATTCCTGACGAAAAAGTGTAACTGGTTTTCGTTCGCAGAGACTTTCGTTAGAAATACAAAAACAGGCCGTTCAAATACATTTTTTGTTCGCCGTATTTGAAGCAAATTAAGAAAAACTTAAACTAAAAGAATTCTCATTCATTTTAAGAACCATATGTCACAGTATAGTTAAGAAAAGAATCTCTCGGCACGATCGTCATTTTTTTCCTTTACAAATATGTAGTCAATTTCAGAAAAACATCAACTAGAATTTAGGAAAAATAAGTAAAACCACTAAGGAAAGACAGAAAGTCGGGCGGGGCCGACTATATAATACCCTACACCTACCTACCAATGCGAAAATGGGCATTGCGATAAGAATTTGGCAGTGTCCATACATGTAATAAGCAAACTCTCTCTGCCGATTTTCGTACTGATCGGATATAAAACACGGTTTCTACAGCACTTACATGTCAAATCGGGTGTAACATATATATTGGGACTATGTTTAAATCTGAACCGATTTTCCCCGAATTTGGCAGTGTTTATTCATGTAATAAGAGAACTCTTTATGCCAAATTTCGTACTGATCTGATTTAAAATACAGTTCCTACAGCGCTTACATGCACGGAGAAAAAAATATGTTAAAAATATGTTTGGATGCAATCATAAATATGTTTGGGACGGGCACAATCATATATATGTTTGTGGGTAAACATATTATGTTTGCACACAATCATAATATGTTCGGGGCAAAATTCTAGCATATTATAAAACGATATGATTGTGTCCTAACATATTTTTGGCAAAATAATATATTAGAGCATATTTTTTAGATTTTTAGAGAGTATTACTCTCTGAGAGCCCAATTATGTGACTCATAGAGCATCCACCATCACCACTGTGCTAAGCCATCACAGCGAACACACGCACGCACCCACATACAACCATTGACAGCCACAGCCAGTCAGAATGAATATATGGCTATGCTTATACTTTCTTGTTTCGGGTGTAACATGAAAGTAAATTAAAATACACGCTGTGCATATAATTCTCGTTGACTCTATATAGCCAGTGGTATAAGGTGTTGACGTTTTTCAGTCAATGGGGTGGATCAACGGAGCTACCAACCACGTTGAAAGAAAAGTGGCATAGTCCGCAGTCCGAATAATGGATAATTAATGGAACATTAGACTAGAATTTTATAAATATATTATAGGTGCGTCACAAAGGGTTCAGACTTTTGATAAAAAACAACAATATACAATCATATACATGATTAAATGCAATCATATATATGATTACATACAATCATATAAATGTTTGGACATAAGCATATATATGATTACACACAATCATATAAATGTTTGGACATAAGCATATATATGATTACATACAATCATATAAATGTTTGGGAACATTACCGCTACCCCAAACATAATATGTTTGGGAGCTGCTCCAAACATATATATGTTGCCTGCAAAATATGTTTGGGGCAATATGTTACAGAGGCCGTTTTTTTCCTCCGTGTGTAAAATCGGGTGAAACATATATATGGGGGCTATATCTAAATCCGAACGGATTTTCTCCGAATTTGGTAGTGTTCATTCACGTAATAATAAAACTCTCTCTGCCGAATTTTATAAAGATCGGATGTAAAATGTGGTTTCTACAGCGCTTGCATGTCAAATCGGGTGAATATATGTGGACTATATCCAAATCTGAACCGATTTTAACCAATTTCAATAGGGATCGTTCTTGGACCAAAAAAGAGCAATATGCTAAATTTCATCACAATCGGACCATAAATACGACCTGCACTTTGATTACAAGAATACATGGACAGACGGACAGACGGACATGGCTAACTCATGGCGACTCAGAAAGTGATTCTGAGTCGATCGGTATAATAAACAATGGGTCTATCTCTTCTCCTTTTAGGTGTTACAAACAATTCCACAAAGTCATAATACCCTGTACCACAGTGTGGTGTAGGGTATAATTATTTGCGAGTATATGACCATAGGAAGTAAAATTTTCTAGTTTTGAGGAAAATTTAACTAAAAATAAGTAAAGACGGATTAAGCTCAACCAAGTTGAATCTTATATACCCTCTACCATGGATCGCATGTGAATGGTTTCGGGTACAAATAAACTCATTGTAGCAAATTTCAGCCAAATTCGTCGAAATTTGAGGTTTTTGTTGCGTTACGAAGTTAAATCTTGAGGGACCTTTGTATTGCGGCTACATCACCGTTGTTCATATGAAGGATTCCGGGTATAAATAAATCCCTGTTACCAATTTTCTATTGAAATTTGTGGTCTCTATAAGGTTTAGAAATCAAATCGAGGATATACTGTATGTGGGGGCAAAAAATGGACCGATATTGCCCCATGTTACCTACAGCTATAAGAAGTATCTGTACCAAAATTCAGTAAGTTGGTAGCGTGATTACAACAGTTGGAGATTAAGAATATATCTACTTTATGGGGTTTCAAATCAATATTGAGAAGTGTTACAAACGGACAAAATTAATATAACTTATAACTTTGATGCCAGTCAATACAAATACTTGAAATTTTGAGCAGCGTAGTGATTTTATAGTGCCTACAGTCCCGTAAATAATGGGCGTTATTGACACACCCCTTTTGGTACCACCTGTACCGAACGACCATTTTGAGCAAAAATGTTGATTCCTGTACATACAAACACTTGAAATTGTGTACATTGTAATACGTTCATAGTACCCATAGTATATAAAAAATGGGCGTTATTCCCACATTCGTTTTGGTACCTCCCAAACCAAATGGCCGAAATAAAAAATATGAATAACGATATTTTTGAATTTCCCTTACATTTACAATACGGGTCATAATTTACACATTTATCCATAGATTTATCCAAAATAGGCATTGTTTTCTTCGTTAGGATACCAGCGTTCAAAAAATGGAACAAAACAGTTTTCAGGTCTCGAAAATAAAAAAAATATTTTTTGTTTTGTTGTTTAAAATAAATCACGAAAAATACATATGTACTTTTTTTAATTTATAGAGTTTTTTAATTTACATTGTTGTTAGATATACATTAAATAAACAAAAATGCATTAAATAAACAAAAAGGCAACAGTTTGTCTATCAGTGAATTTAGATGCAGGTTGTACGTTATGCAGATGTTAAAAGTATCTATAAATCGCATTGATTGATTGTCAAAAAGTGATGAATTGCAATATTTATAAATAAAAAAATAGTACTGTAAAAGGAAAGCTTATGCTGTTTATGACATCTATAAAGTATACCACAAAATCTAGGAAAAATTTAAACTGAAATTCGAAAAAGTTGAAAAGTTTTAAAAACTGTTTTTAAAAACATGTAATTGGAAAAATTCTTGAACAATAACTTTATTTTTGTGAAAACACATTTGTGAAAGACAGCTCGCAAATATATTTTGTTCTAATATATTAATATATGAGTTCCAACTAAAGTTTTCAACTAAAATGTATTTGTTTACAACTTCATACTATGTACTTTTAAATTTTGTTTCCAAATATATTTTCTTTCAATTCCAAGATGTCAACAATCACTATTTTCCTCCATGTTGGTGTATACTCACTTATTTGTTGTAATTTGTATATATCATTCACCACTGCATTTTTCATATATCCATATTATTTATCTTCCAATGATAGAAAGAGATTCGTCATGACGACGAATTTGGACATTATCACGATTATTTTTTCGTCAAAAGTCAGGTAACGTACGGAATAATCCTCTTGATGAATTTATTCGTCACCACGACGAATCTCTGTTTCCGAAAACTTTCGTCCTCAGGATTATAACATTTTATCCCTATGTTGAATTCAGTTCATCACCACGACGAATTCCATTCATCACCACGACGAATTCCATTCATCACCACGATGAAGACCATTCATCACCACGACGAATCCCATTCATCACCACGACGAACTCCATTCATCAGCACAACGAACTCCATTCATTAGCACGACGAACTCCATTCATCACCACGCCGAATCCCATTCATCATCACGATGAATCCCATTCATCATCACGAAGAATCCCATTCATCACCACGACGAACTCCATTCACCATCATTTTTAAATTAAACATTTACAACAAATTATTTAACTAAGGTAATCAGAACGCAAGTAGAACAGTACAATTAAGCACAAACTATAAATTGATTACTTCGTTTTATCATATTTTCAGCAAAATGGTCAAAAAAGTCCTTTCGTCGTGGGAATGAAACCTTATCTTTCCCTCGACGAATTTCGAAATCACCAAAACATCGCATGTACGAAACTTTTCGTCACGAGTATGAAGATATATTGACGAAACTGATTCGTCATGGTGACGAACGGTTTTTCTATCAGTGTCCATTAAAGTTTATTGCGCGATATAAAATTACAATAATTAAGATTTTTCTGAAAAGAAATTAAATACGACAAAACAAGTAAGAAAGTTTCAGTCGGGTAAACCGACTAAGGTATACCCTCACTTTGTGAGTAATATAATATATAATATTAAACGAATTATTCTGTCAATTTGTATGGGAGGTACCAGAATGTTTTTAACAAATACACCTATTTTTCTCTGAATAGTAGATTCTTTAAATACATTGCACTGCGCCGAATTATAAGCGTTTTTTGATGTACAGGGTTCTGGCAACGCCATAACTTTTGACAGAGATGTCAGATCGCTTAATGACATACCGCGTTTGAAGCGTCAGTCCAAGCAGATTTTTACCATGGAACAATACACGCCACGCGAGCGCTCTGAAATAGTTGAAATTTACATTCAACAGAAGAAGTCAATTGTGAAAACTCAACGTGCTTTTAAAATATTAAAAAATGTGAGAAGTGCGCCTTCTAAGAACACCATTAAGCGTTTATACGAAAAATTTTCGACTGGTGAGGCTCTTTCTAATCCGAAGAGGCCAAATAAAAGTCGACCAAGGCGATCGGCCGAGAATATCGCTGCCGTACGAGCCAGTGTTGAGAGGTCCCCAAGAACATCCCAAAAACGCCGTTCTCAGCAGTTGGGCATGGCTCGGTCCACTTTACAACGGATTATTCGCGTTGATTTGCATTTGTTCCCGTACAAAATTCAATTGACGCAAAGATTGTTGCCTGCGGACAAGCCTCGTCGATTGGAATGGGCCCAACGAGTCATCGAAATGGCCGATGATGACGAGCAATTTTGGAACAAAATTATCATGTCCGATGAAGCCCATTTCACATTGAATGGGACGGTAAATAAGCAAAATTGCCGTATTTACGCCACTGAAAATCCTCAGGAGATTCAAGAATTTCCTCTTCATGACGAAAAAGTCACAGTTTGGTGCGGCGTTAGTGCGAAAACGGTCATTGGGCCGTTTTTCTTCCAAAACGAAAATGGCCATGCTGTTACCATCAACCAGGAGCGTTATCGCGACATGATGACCAATTTTGTGATGCCAATTATTCGTCGAAAGCGTATGAGGCAGTTCTGGTTTCAACAAGACGGCGCTCCACCGCACACAAGTCGCATAACAATCGATTTTCTGAAGAATTTGTTTCCGGGCCGTTTGATGTCGAAAAGTGGTGATTTGGACTGGCCACCGCGTTCGCCCGATTTGACGCCGCCTGACTTCTTCTTGTGGGGATATTTGAAGTCAAAGGTTTACGTTAACAAGCCAAGGACCGTAGAAGAGCTCAAGGACAACATTCGTGAAGAAATAGCCGCTATTCCGGCCGAAGTGTTGGCGAAAACGATGGAAAATGCTGCAAAAAGGGCACAATACGCCATTAACGCCAGAGGCGGCCATTTGAGAGATATCATATTCAAAAATTGATGTAAACAAATCTACTTGGAACAAATTAAATGATTAAGATTGCCAACCGCCAAATTTTTATTTTTTTTAAAAAAAACATGGGTCCGTCGAATATGGGCAACCCTGTATGATTTGGCCATTTTGTGTGGGAGGTACAAAAAGGGGCGTGGTGATAACGGCCATTTTTACAGGGCTATAGGGACTTCAAAAGCGTTACACTGTGCAAAATGTTGTTGCATTTTCGTGCATTGGTACTCATGCTGTGAGCTCTTAACTTTTTGTGCAAAATGGTAACTTTGTGTGGGAGGTACAAAAAGGGGCGTGGCAATAGCGCCCATTTTTCACAGTGCAAAAGACACTATAAAAGCATTACACTGTACAAAATTTCAAGTGCTTTTATACACTGGTATTAATGTTATAAGCTGTTATCTTTTGGTGCAAAATGGTACCTTTGTGTAAGAGGTACCAAAAGGGGCGTGAATATGACACCCATTTTTCACTGGACTGTAGGCACTATGAAAGCATTACACTGTACAAAATTTCAAGTATTTTTATGCACTGGTATTAATGTTATAAGCTGTTAACTTTTGGTGCAAAATGGTGCATTTGTGTGGGAGGTACCAAAAGGGGCGTAGCAACATGGCCCATTTTTCTCGAGTTGATAGCGACTAATAAACTAATGCTATGTGTGGAATTTCAGAAGATTCGAATAAGTAGTATAGCAGTTATTAAAGATTCAATATTTCACAACATTTTAACACTTTGTGGGGGAGGTACTAGAAGGAGTGGACCAATATGGCCCATCTTCGAACTTAGCCGGAGATAGAAAAAAATATTACCACGTACCAAATTTGAAGTCAATCGGTTACTCCTTTCGAGAGTTATCGTGCGCACAAGCCAGCAGACAGACAGACACACAGACAGACAGACAGACAGACGGACGGACATTGCTCATTCGAATTAAAATGACCCAAAACGAATATCTGCCGAACATACTTGGGGTCTTAGATCACTCCTTCGATGTGTTACTCTTTTCTTCGTAGCAAATGATATAAACCCTCGTCACACTAAAGTGAGGGTATAAAAATAAAAACAAGTAAGAAAGTTTCAGTCGGGTAAACCGACTAAGGTATACCCTCACTTTGTGAGTAATGTAATATATAACATTACACCAATAAATCTGTCAATTTGTGTGGGAGGTACCAGAAGGGGTTTTCCAAATACACATATTTTTCGGTAAACAGTACATTCTTAAATACATTGCATTGTGCTGAACTATAAGCGTTTATGTGCACTGGTATATTAAAGTTACGAGCTATGTAATTTTGGTATGATTTGGTCATTTTGTGTGGGAGGTACAAAAAGGGGCGGGGTGATAACGCCCACTTTTTACAGGACTATAGGCACTATAACAGCATTACACTGTACAAAATTTCAAGTATTTGTATGCACTGGTATTAAAGTTACAAGCCGTTTACTTTTGGTACGAAACGGTCCATTTGTGTGGGATGTACCAAAAGGGGCTGTACAATAATGCCCATTTTTTACCGGACTATAGGCGCTACAAAAACATTATACTGTAGAAAATTTCAAGCATTTTTATGCACTTGTATTAACGTTATAAGCAGTTAAATTTTGATGCAAAATGGTCCATTTGTGTGGGAGGTACCAAAAGGGGCATGCCAACTTCACTCATTTTTCTCGAGTTAATAGCGACTAATATACTAATATTATGTGCAGAATTTCAAAAGATTCGAATAAGTAGTATAGAAGTTATTAAAGAATCAATATTTCACTAAATTTTAACCCTTTGTGTGGGAGGTACCAGAAGGAGTAGACCAATATGGCCCATCTTCGAACTCATCCGGAGATAGATCAAAATATTACCACATACCAAATTTGAAGTCAATCGGTTAATCCTTTCGAGAGTTATCGTGCGCACCAGCCAGCAGACACACAGACAGACAGACAGACAGGCAGACAGACAGACAGACAGACGGACGGACATTGCTCATTCGACTTAAAATGACCCAAAACGGATTTCCTCCGAACATACTTAGGGTCTTAGATCACTCCTTCGATGTGTTACACTTTTTTCCGTAGCAAATGATATATACCCTCGTCACACTAAAGTGAGGGTATAATAAATGTCAACATATCACAATAGGAAAACGTTGAAACCAAAGAGAAATGTTTCAATCGTTCACACATAATACTTACGTTGAAATATTTGGTAGAATTTGTCACTCTTCTACGACAGAAATACTCCTCAAAGTCCCATTATAAAATTGTTTTGTATATAAAATATTATTAATTACTAATAATAAATTTCTATTGTGAAGTACAATCGATACAATTAAGTTCTAAATAAAACGTCATTCAAATGGCCTCCACGACTTCTTCTGCAGGAACGAATTCGATGAACCCAATTTTCGAGCACTTTTTTCACTAAATAAAGTCGTCATGAATGGCACGTTCAATTCTGACTTGTAAAGCTTGAAGAGAGTCTGGTTTATTTCGAAAGACAAGTGTCTTCAAATAACCCCACAAGAAATTGTCTAATGGTGTTAAATCACAACTTCTTGGAGGCAATTCACGCAGCCACAATCGGTCAAATCGGCACACGAAAAGTTGCAATTGGAGAACGATTATTTTGATAATAAAAGTTAGTTTTTCAGGAGGGGAATCAAAGTTTGATGAACTTTTTAAATTTGTGTGGAATTCCTTTATAATGCAATTCGAATGACCTGTACTGTTTTGTGAATAACCAAATTGTGACCGAATATAATTTGCAATTTTTAGAAGTTAAAAATGCAATCTCCCTAAAAACATGCTATGTCGACTTAGCATGTTTTAGAATGGAGGTAATGTTATATGTACATACACACATGCATGGGTTTCATCCGATGTTGTCGCCATGGGATTGTACCAATCTATTTAATTATGCCCACACTTTATTTTAATTGTTTCAGATATGTATTTTTAACAATGTTTCCATTTAGCAAAAATAACTGTTAACAGCCCTTATTACAATTATTTTCGGTGCAATAATTTGTGAGACAAATTTTTAAAAGGTTTAAATCAATGAGCGCAGGTCTGAAATAGTTTCCTTTTTATTCAGAAAAGACTTCTGAAAAGCTTGAAGCTGATCCGAGAATGTTTAATGGACCCGCAAATTGGATTATGTTTGATAAGTAAAAATTCCGTGCTTTCTTATATATTTTTTTGTAGAAATTATTATTACTCGAGAACGGTTTGTCAAATTTTATCCAAATTAAGTTTGAAACATTAGTAACTACAATGCCTTTATTTTATTCCTTTATTATTTCTCAATATAATCAACGTTTTTGGTGTTATGAACAAAATTACTCATATTACAAACTCATATATTGCTTTAAAATTCAATTTTTTGAGGTGAAGAAAATTGTGGCTAAAATTTTTTACGGTGAAACGGACGAAGTGTCTACGAAACGGACAGTACATTATTTGCAATAAATTGGTTACAATGTTCTGATCTACTGAATTCTAACTCTTATTTATCTCACTCAAAAATGGCAGAAGCACTAGCTTCGTCGCTGTATCATTGAAAATACGTAAAGCTGATAAGCTGTTTTTGGAAAACCAGCGACAGAAATACGTCCCGGTTCAATGCTGGGCATTGATATGAAATTGGCATCAAAGCAAAAAAGATCGAAATTGAGAAGAGAAAATGATGAAGCGAGAATTTGACTAGGGTCGCTCTCGCTCCAAATAGAGTAATTATTTCTCATATAAACAAAGTTTTCTCTCCTTTATAGTTCGTCATGAAAGTGAATCTGAAATTGAAGTCCAGCCTATCGAAATAGAGAGCAGCGATTTAGAGGATGAATAAGAAGAAAGTAAATCACAGGAACGGCGCACAGTGCTCTGTCTTCATGTATCGATGTGACAAAAATAGAAGGAGTAATTGTAGAACTATGAAATTTAGTACCAAGCTGTATTTGGTTATTGTTAAGAAAAATGTAAATTTGGACCCAATCGGACCGCGGGTCTCGTAACCCTATGCAAATTATTCCGGGTCCTTAACAATTCACCAGACTATAACACTAAATTGGAGCATTGTATATTTATGAAATTTAACATGTCATAATATTTCATATATATCAGTTGCGGTGCAAAATTTCGACGGGATATAACGGGTCCTTTTGGTACCTCCCACACAAAGGGTTCAAAGGACTTAAATATAAATATCGTGCGACCCATTAAATTAAAGGGAATTTTGCCTAGATTACAAATATGGTGAGAAAGACTCAATAGGGAAAATTTCTGTATGTCAAACATCGGGTGCGTGGACCATAGTAGTATTGTAGTGTATTGTTCCGTTTTAAAAGTTTAATGCATGTATTTGTCAGAAGAGTTTCCTTCGTTCGTCCTTCGTTCCTTCTAAAATATTATTATCATCTTCGTCAAAAATGTCATCAAAAATAACGCATAGATTTATCTTCGTTTAAAGGATACTTGATATACTATTCTTAAAAATATTAGCAATGTTAAGATTTTTAAGCCGTATTGAACTTATAATAGGATCAGCATTTTTTTTTAAGGTACGTCATTAAAGTTTTGTTTGTGTTGTTTGGAAATTTTTTTCCAGGTATGGAACACGCGAGCTTCTCGGATAATTATGTGACTGGCTTCCTCAGATAAACAACCTTAAAGTAAATAAATGTTTCCGGAAATAAAATTGTCAATATTTAAATTAAATTAACTAATAACATCGTAACCATTAATTAGTACTTTATGTACACTACTGACATATAATATTATTGGAAGCGCGCCAAATTGTTATCCTTGTTCCTATTAGGAACTTATTAAATGCATTACTGTTAATTTTTTGTCGCAAGAAAATTTTAGACCTACAGCAAAAGTACTTTTCCGTAATTTTGTGCACGAATAATTGGAACTTTTATATTGTATTTTTAAAGAACATTAATAATTTTTTGCAAAAAAAATTTAGATCTTTACGATTTTTTTCCGATGACATAAATATACTTTTTTTGCATTTTTCAATATAAAAACGCAATATTAAATGGAATTTCTTAAAAAAGTTCTCAAATATATTTTATAACCATGATATCTCCACTATCAGGCTCTAAAAAATGTATTGGTTTGTTCTACAAGTTAAAGGAGATGGTTTTTGGGAATACTACCTAAAAACATTTTTACACCTAAAGCAAAATTACTTTTTCAAAATTTTGTGCGTGTATAATTTGAACTTTCATATTTTATGTTTAAAGAGGGCATATCATTAATAGTACCTGGCGAAAAAAATTAGGGATCTTTACAATTTTTTTTCCGAAGCCATACAATATTCACCATAATAAAAGCGATTTTTTATGTTTTTCTCAACAATAAATTATAAGTATGAATTTTTGTATTTTTTTTAAGAATTCTGACAGCTATCTGGCGCAAAAAAAATTATGGGTTTTGTCTACACGATAAGCGTTGGCGACTGTTTTTGAAACACTCCTACAAATTATATTTGAAAATAACGTTTTTATACATAAAAAATATATATTTTTTTAAGTTTGTGCACTTTCATTTTACGTTTTTATATTTATTATTTAATAGTAACAATACACATATTGTTTTTGAAGAATAAAATTTTAGAGATCCGTTCCAACTTATTTTTCTCATTCCAATTAAAATTGCAAATTTTAACAAAAAATACGAATTTTTCAAAGCAACTTTGAATATCACAATTACAATTTTCTGTCGACTTGGCATTTTTGTATTGTTAGGAATTCGATTTGCTATCATATACAAAAAGTTTGGCTTAATTTCCCTAAGAAACGTATTTTATACAGCTATTTTACAACATACATTATTTTTTGGTCGATTTGCGTATACAACAATTGATTTTGGCGCCCTCTCACGGTGTCAAAAAGAGGTAATAAATATTGTTATTATTTATCTTAATTGGTTTGTTAAGATATAATGAGTACCAAGTTTACCGTTATTTGAGCCAGTACATTACTATCGATTTTTGTCAATGGGACAGAGCACTGTGCGGCGTCCTACCACAAAGAAAAACTGGGTTACACCACGTTTATGGTCCGTACTTGATAAAGCAAAGTTCAAACAAGTAAGAAAGTTCAGTCGGGTAAACCGACTTATAAATCACCTTGATTCCCAACAAAATATTAGCAAATTTATTAATTTTTTGTTTTACTTAAATTATTATCAATTTAAATTGCATTTAATAACTTTAAAGTATGCACTGGTATTAAAGTTAAAAGCTGTTAACTTTTGGTACAAAAAGTTCCATTTGTGTGGAAGGTACCAATAGGGGCGTGCCAAAAACGACCATTTTTTCCGGACTCTAGCATTACACCGCACAAAATATCAAGTAATGGTATGGACTGGTACGTGCCAATTAGGGCCACCATTCTCTAGACTCTAGGTACTATAAAAGCATTGCACTGTGCGAAATTTCAAGTATTTTTATGCACTGGTATTAAAGTTATATGCTGGCAACTTTTGGTACAAATTGATCCATTTGTGTGGGAGGTACCAAAACGAGCGTGGCAACAATGCCCATTTTTCACTGTGTTGTAGGCACTATTAAACCATTACACTGTTCCTTTGTAAGCACTGGTAATATAGTTATAAGCTGATAAATTTTGCTACAAAATGGTCCATTTGTGTGGGAGGTTCCAAAAGGATCGGTGCAAAATTGCCCATTTTTTACTGCAATGTAGGTACTATTAAACCATTACACTGTACAAAATTTCAGGTATTTGTATGTTCTGGTAATAAAGTTATAAGCTACTAACTTTTGGTTTTGGGGCGTTTCATTCTCGCTCATTTTTCTCGAGGTAATAGTGACTAACAAACTAATACTATGTGTAGAATTTCAGAGGATTCAAATAAGTAGTATAGAAGTTATTAAATAATCAATATTTCACTAAATGTGGGGGAGGTACTAGAAGGAGTGGAACAATATGGCCAATCTTCGAACTTAGCCGGAGATAGAAGAAAATATTACCACATACCAAATTTGAAGTCAATCGGTTACTCCTTTCGAGAGTTATCGTGCGCACCAGCCAGCAGACAGAAGACAGACGGACGGACATTGCTCATTCGACTTAAAATGACCCAAAACGGATAACCGCCGAACATACTTAGGGTCTTAGGTCACTCCTTCAATGTGTTACACTTTTGGCTCGTAGCAAATGATATATACCCTCCTCTCTAAGGTGAGGGGATAATAATGGTACTAAATAACTAAGATAATTGTTTCTTTTTTATGTTTAGTTGTCAGACAGAATGGCAATGCATATTCTAATGGCTACTTTAGATGCATTAGAGATATCTTGCGACGTTTTTGTACTAAATTGTGCTTCTCTACAGCAGTTACGTAAAAATAATCGGCACTATCAATTTGGTGAAGCAAAATCTAAACTTATCGACAACGTAAATATTACTCGGAGATTCATAAATGTCTTTCTCGGGCACACTTATCTTGTACACTATTTAAGATGAAAGACAAGTAGTTAGTCCAGATAAGGTGTTCATGGACTTAGTATATTGTATAAATATAATTCATTTAATTAATTTTTCTTCTCTTTTGTATAATAGTTAAGTAGCAACGAAAATTTAGTGGTTCACTGGGACGGACAATTTTTGCCCAATTTATTCGGGAGATGAAATGTGGAACGGCTAGTTTCTAGGTGCTCCCAAAATTATATCGGGTAGCGGAAAAAACATCGCAGAAGCTTTTCATAATACTTTAGTAAAATCGGTAATTTCTGAAAAAATTATGGCTTCGAGCTTTGATACTACTTCTACAAATTCTGGCCTTGAACGAGGTGCTTGTACTATTTTGGATGAACTTCTTGACCGAAAACTCATCAAATTTACATGTCATCATCACACGGTAAAATCAGCGCACCGGAAACTCTCATTTTTTACCGGTTCGCTGAAACATGGGACAATATGAAACGAGATGAACTCAGAAGTGGTCTCGATGATCCAATTGTTAAATCGAATTTTTCCGGCGCTGAATGTGAACAAATCAAAGAGTTCTGCCGAAGTAAAATCAATCAGACACAGATACGTGGCGATTATGAAGAACTGTTGGAGCTCACGGTCACATTCCTTGGTGATGATGACTATGTTTTACACATGTTCATGTGGTGAAACTTCTCTCTAAGGTTCATGTCGAAAGCAATTTACAGCCTCATTTGTTTTTTATTTTGTTCTCAGTTGAAGCTGACTGAAAGGGAGCTGAATTGTATTCGAGACATAAACATTTTTATGTTAAACTTTATATTAAAATCTGGTACGGATGCATACACCCAGGAAAATAATTGGTAGGAATTCGATTGCAAAAATAAAAAAAATAGTACCATGTGTCGGTTGTATTTATATATAAATAGTTGAAACGGCAATAATAACATGGATACAATCAAATGAAAATGCTTGCAATTAAATCGATGGTTGTATCAATCAATTTAAGATTGTTTTTTTCATTGACACTTGGTTAGTTGTGGTAACTACTTTTAAATTTTCATTATAGTACCATATGATCAATTTATGGTTGTGACAACCAATGTTTTATTCTTGACAACAGAAATTGTATCAATAGATCAAATATTATTATTGCAAGGAATAATTGGTTACTACAACAGAAAAAATATTAATAAATAATCGTTTTTTGGTTATCCCAATAATTTCCCAAATTTAGAATAATTAAATGTATTTTGGGAAATACATAGATTGGTTGCTGTTCTTTTGTCGATACATGACAAACAAAAAATAAAATTACTCGACATAAATAAGTCTTCAACATTTTGTTCAAGAACGGTATATGTAGTCAAAAATAACATCGTGGGGATAACAATGTGTGGAATGCAGAATATGTTGTGCAAAATGTTTTACACAAATAAAAAATAAAAGCAACAACCATGAAATTGAAAGCACAGGGTTAAGCGATATTTGCATAAAAGTTTAGTGTTTTTTTTGTGTAATAAAATGTGTCAAATATTTCCACATCTCATAATAGTGATGAATTTGTAATATGGGATTTTTAATTTGGTTTGGTTTTTCAATAAATAGAATACAAATTAATGAAAACTGTTTTTAATTTATTGTCGATAGTATATGACTGACAAATTGTCAGAACAACCAATTTTTTAAAACAGTTGGCTGTGGCAACATACAACAGATAATTTTAGCTACCATTTCCGTAGTTGGCGCAACCAAATATGATTGTGGTGAACATGCGAGCAGAAGTATACCACGATCAAAATGTTGGTTGCCCTGATGGAATCCCATGATAGTAGACAGAACTACTAAAATTCGGTTGGCAAATAATTCGGTTGAGGCAATCAAACTGTATTCTGTGTGTAAATTCTATTGAATGCCCTAATCAAGACAAGAATTTTTTGTGCGCTGCTTTCGAGTTTTCAAAAATCGATGAAGTTATATCTAATGCGGTAATTGAAAAGTTTAAGAATCATTTGTGGTATTTGACCCCTGTAGCAGTAGGGCTAGCATTTTTCGATCCAAGCGTTTCTCCTCGAATTAAGCAAAAAATGTCAAGTCGTTTCACAGCGAAGACTCCTGCGGTAAAGCACATGCGATTTATCTGATTTTTTATCGTATAAAACAAAGAGCCTCTTTACCAAGTTTGATCTTCAAACAGATTTCTTTGATTTCGACCCAGCATTGTGGAAGGACAATGAGGAATATCGAACTACCTCAGAATTCCTTAAAAATGTATGTATCTATAATGTTGCTGCAGAGCGTGGAGTTCAATTTATGATGAGGAAGAAGTTCAGTTTGTATTTCAAATTGTCGACTGTTATTGAAAGAAATATCCATCACATTCAAAATCATCATTGAAAAATAATACGCACTATTATTAACTTCAATTACCATATATATGTATTTTATTTAAGAACATTTTTAAAAATAAAATATCTTTTGTTCACTTTGAAGAAATTTTTTGTATATTATTACATTTTTAATTCGGAGAATAATTAGCATAGGCCTCTTTGTTTTCATATTTTTTGTGCATTAAGGATAAAGTTATATAATTTTATATTATCCGCCGACTTCGACGTTACGCATTTCTTTAAACTTAAAAAAATGCCCATTTTTAAAGCAAAATATGATTTTTTTGAGCATAATTTTGATCATAACTGCGAAAACGTCGATTATATTGAATAGTAAAGGAATAAAATAAAGGCATTGTAGTTACTAATGTTTCAATTTCGATTAATTTGGGCAAAATTGGACAAACCGTTCTCGAGTAATAATAATTTATACAAAAAATTATATAAGAAAAAGCGCAATTTTTACTTATCAAACTTAATCCAATTTGCGGGTCCATTAAACATTCTAGGATCAGCTTCAAACTTTTCAAGTCTTTTTTGAATAAAATGGAAACTTTTTCTTTATGACATTTTCCAAAAATGGCCACTCTTATATTCGTTCCTATGAGCTTTATTAATATTAAAAAAAATTATATTTGTTCCAAACATATCTTTTTTTATTCGATTCAAACATATCAAAAAAGTCGATTTTGCCCCATGTAGGGTTTGCTGTATTTTCTCAGGGTTCAAAAGGCTCCGGAATTTTCTTCTGCAGATATACCGGGTAGCTGATGAATATTGCTACATTAAGAAACTCAAATTACTTTTTTTCAGTGTATTGAATTCATTTTTCTTTTATTCATGTTAAAGCTCATTCTATTTTATTAAAAAAGCTTAATTAGTTTTAAAAATAACGGAATTTAAATGCCCCCCTGTTCGTTGATGTATGTGCGGCATCTTATCAAAAAGTTGTTCATTACTGCTTGGAGAGTTGAGACAGGAATAGCCGCAATTTTTTCTCGAATGGATTGATTTATTTAATTCAAATTTGTTGGTTTTGCTTTGTAGACTTCCTGTTTGAAATAACCCCTCAAGAAAAAGTCAGGAGCATTAAGGTCAGGCGACCTATATGTCCAACGGAATGTGGACGAAAATTTCTTTCAACTCTTCAACTTTCAGCACAGAGTTGAAAGAAATTATCATTCGGCTTAATTCTGGATAGAAAAACTCTCTCAACATGCTCACGTAACGGTCTCCAGTAACCGACTGTTTTCTTCGAAGAAGTAGGACCCGACAATGCAGCGTGATGAAACTGCACACCACACTGTGACACGAAGTGCATGCAATTCCGTCTCATGGAGTATCTGTGGGTTTGAAGCACTCCATAATCGACAATTTTGTTTGTTTATGTTGCCGTTTAAATCGAAATGGGCCTCAGTTCAACATGTCTCCGTTCTCTTCCTCCATTTGAAGCATCTTCTGGCAAAATTCGAAGCGAATCTCGAAGTCTGCTGCGTTCAGTTTGTTGGCCATTTGAATTTTATATGGGAATAACTCCAAATCTTTGTGCATAATTGACTGCAATGACTGTCTACTTATACCCATTTGAGCAGATAAGCTTCTTGTCGAAACTCTTGGATTGTTCTGTATGGCAACAGCGATTGTTTCCTCCGTCCGAAGTGAAGGGTTTCGCTAGTAAGTTCTTCTGTTGACTGTCCCATGCTTGGCAAAATTGTAAACAAGTTTCATTTTGGTCCCATCTGCTAGGAGGATTGCCGCCAAACGTATATATACTCTCTTTGAACCGAAACTATGGACTCCAGTGCGTGATAGCAGCGGACAATCCAAATTATTGTTTCAGTGTCCCAGTTATCCATTTTTATTAAATCTAAAAATCAATCTGCAAAATAAAAAAAAATAACCAGATTCATTAAATAGAAAAAAATTTATTAAATTTTTTTGGTAGAGGCTTTCATCAGCCGCCCTGTACTACAATTACAGATCACTTGTACTCGCATTTGCGCTTAGTTTGCTCTTTTTCTTGGCTTATATGAAGTAGAAAATAGCCACCATAAAACTATATAAAACAGGTTCCCAAATAGATATTTAACGACCATATATTTTAATACATTACTACTTCCGACACAGCTTTAAAGTTGAGCTGTAAACACGACAATGTACGGCAGAAATAAAATGACAGATATCAAACGACGTAAAAAGGCGTTGACTAAAGCTACAAATGCTGAAAAAAGTGAAATGAAGTGGTTTGTGTTGTCATGACAAAAGTGAAACAGGGGTATAGTGAAAAAAAATAAGTAGCTTTTAGGAATGACATGGGTTTGTAGGTACGTGGGTGGAGGGTTCGGATCTGTTTCGAGATTCACGAACATTTCTGACATTGGAACGAATTAGTGTATGAAGGTCATAAAAAACATGTTTCCTTTCTAATTGATGATAGCAATTAATTTGCATTAATTAAATGTTTCGTTTCGAAGTAAATTAAATTTTCAGACCTTTTTCTTTGTATCAATTTAATGTAATTAGTACATTTGCTTTTGAATTTTCTATCTCATAGCTCTTACAATATTTGTATTCATACCAAAGAAAATCATTTAACAAAAGTTACTCGTACAGTATTTCTTTGAAGTCAGGTAAAGTCCATATCCACCTCCACCAAAGATCTCATTCATTCATTGTTCAATACTATAACATGAAACAATAGCTATAATGACAGTAAGTTGGCAAATAAGGAGAGAACATTGTCATGATCAATTTTTATTGAACAATAAATAATACTCGCTTAATTGATGCAAATTCTTTATTTAACTGGATCGCGAAGTTAACTCGATAGTGTGTATGAGCATATCTAGCCCTAACAGCCTTAAAAACTTAAGCAACAAAAAGTAATTTTTTCAGGAGTAGGTTTTTTTAGTTTACTCTATACTCAGTGCAGGTATTAACATGTGCTTTTCAAGTTAAGCTGTTTTGGATTAATTAATCGTTGCATTAGTCTTTTCTAACAAAAAAGTAAAATTTTTATACCCTACACCACACTGTGGTACAGGGTATTATAAGTTTGTTTCACGGCAGATGTTTGTAACACCTGAAAATAACACAGCTAGACCCACCTTAACGTATACCGATCGACTCAGAATCACTAGCTGTCTGCCCGTCCGTCCGTCCGTCTGTCCATGTAAAGTTGTTCGTCGACTACAGGTCGCAATTTCACTCCGATCGTTCTGAAATTTCGCAGTTTAGAGTATTTCGCAGCTGTTAAGATCGCTATTGAATTTGGTTGACATCGGTTCAGATTTAGATATAGCTCCCATATATATATTTCGTCCGATTTGGCCCTTTAGTCCTATAGAAGCTGCATTTTACATCCAATCCTTTTGAAATTTAGAATGGTAGAGTTTCTTGATCCATGAACCAACATTGCCGAATTTGAAGAAAATCGGTTAAGATTTAGCTATAGCTCCCATATATATGTTTCGTCCGATTTGGCCCTTTAGTCCTATAGAAGCTGTATTTTACATCCAATCGTTTTGAAATTTAGAATGGTAGAGTTTCTTGATCCATGAACCAACATTGTTGAATTTGAAGAAAGTCGGTAAAGATTTAGCTATAGCTCCCATATATATGTTTCATCCGATTTGGCTCTTTAGATCCAATCGTAAATCCAAAAGTAAATTTATGTAAACAATTTATACATGAATTACAAAATTTATATATCAATTCAATATTTAGAGAGTGGTGTAGGGTATTATATAGTCGGCCCCGCCCGACTTTAGCCTTTCCTTACTGGTTGTTACTTAAGTTTTTTCGCTGTCATTGTAGCAAGCTGTAGCGATGTATTTGTGTCGGTTAAGTTAATCACAATTGCATAGAAATATGCACTAGCATCTTTTTTATACCCTCCACCATACATAACATAACACCACTAAATATTAATCGTTTTTTTCAACTAGTGCTTATTTCGTGAATGGTAACACTTAGCTCATGTCTGATTTGACAGATAATTAGTTTTATCCTTCCGCTGAACGAATATGGTTGTGTATACGCTTGAACTTTGAAAAATACGCTTGAATGCGATCGACTTACAGAAGATGCCGATTTTGCAAAAAAAAATCATCTTTTCAGATGAAGCTCATTTTGATCTTGGCGGGTTTGAAACAAGCAAATTGTCGCATTTGGGGCACAGAAAACCCGCACGCATACATTGAAAAGCTGATACACCCAAAACGAGTCACTGTTTGGTGTGGATTACAGCTGCACACAATCGATAATGTGCTTAAAATTTGGACCGATCGTGTAGGCTACTGCATGGGCAGCCGAGGCAGCCATTTGAATGAAATTATTTTCCATTATTTACCGGAAGGATTGTACTTTCAAATAAAAAAAGAAATTTGAGAAAATATTCAGTAGTTTTATTTTATAGCATTTTCAAAAAAAAGTTATTTGGCGGACCTTATAGTTAGCCATGTCCGTCCGTCTGTTGTAATCACGCTACAATCTATAATAATTGAGCTAGTTGGCGGAAATTTGGTACATATGCTTCATATTTCTGCAGGTATGTTGGGATTGAAAATGGGTAATATCGGTCCAATTTAGGACATAGCCCCTATATATGGCATCTCCCCAATTTGACTTCTTAACGTCATAGAGACCACAAATGCCAACTGATCGGGCTGAAACTTGGGAACTGGGGTTTATTTATACCCGGTATCCTTCACCCGAGCACCGGTAGTCATGGGTCCATGTTTTAATATAGCCCCCATACAAAGGTCCCTCTAGATTTGACTTCTTAACGCCACAAAAACCGACGAATTCAACAAATTGGGCTGAAATTTGGTATAATGAGTTTATTAGTACCCGTAACCATTCACGTGCGATCCATGGTGGATGGTATACAAAATTCGACATGGCCGAACTTAACGCTTTTAATTGTTTAAATTTATTTTGGAAATGTGGACGACTCAGAACAAAGGAAATACATTAACATTAAATATAATAAAAACCAGTAAGGAAAGGCTAAAGTAAGGCGTTGTCGACTATATGATACCCTAAACAATTTTCATAGTAGAATAAGTACAAAACGAATCAAATTCACAACATTTAGAGATATATTGTACATGCTCGATATTTAAACTAGACTGCCAAATTTTATAATTATTAAATAAACCTTCTACAGCACTTTGATACCATCTGGAAACGAAAACTTATATGGGGGCTATATAAATCTCAACAGATTTTTATCAAACTAAAATATCGTTACTTCTGTGTCAAGAAACTCCTATCTGCCAAATTTTATAATGAGCGGATGTAAAATAAATATTCTCTGGCACGTTGATACCAAATCGGAAGGAAATTATATACGGGGGCTATAATGAGCATTCTGCTAAATTTCATCACGAACGGACCACAAATATGACCAGAACTTTGATTACAACGATACATCTACAGACGGATAGACGGAAATGGTTAATTCGACTCAGGAAGTTATTCCAAGTCGATCGGTATAATACACTATGGATCTCTCCTCCTTTTGGGTGTTACAAACAAGTGCACAAACTTATAATACACTGGACCACATTGGGGTGTAGGTTATAAAAATCATATTTAGGAAAAAGCAGCCAAAAATGATTTGCATTTGTTTCTTATTGGACACATCATATGAGTATTGCAAATCTGGGCAAACTCGACGAAATTTCCATAATCAACAAAAACATAGTTACCTTTCTTCCACCAGATGCCATTTTAATAACTATTATCAAACAATCAACGCAAATATGCTATCTTTTTAACGCCGTACAGGGTATTATAAGTTTGTTTCACGGCAGATGTTTGTAACACCTGAAAATAACACAGCTAGACCCACCTTACAGTATACCGATCGACTCAGAATCACTAGCTGAGTCGATTTAAGCATGTCTGTCCGTCCGTCCGTCCGTCTGTCCATGTAAAGTTGTTCGTCGACTACAGGTCGCAATTTCACTCCGATCGTTCTGAAATTTTGCAGTTTAGAGTATTTCGCAGCTGTTAAGATCGCTATTGAATTTGGTTGAAATCGGTTCAGATTTAGATATAGCTCCCATATATATTGTTTAGGAGTCCAGGATTTGAGCTGGACTTGCCTTTCAAAATAAAAATCCAAATTGTTTGAGATTTCAAATTTCATGTGTTAGGGTTTTATTAATTCAATTTGTTTGGGTTGTGTACAATTGTTGGGTTTGTTGAATATTGTATGTGTGTTTAAGCAAGTAAAAATGAACAGTATATGCTAACAATTTCTTTCAATTTCAATTCGTGTTTATTTGTAACTTAAATTATGTGTTCTTAATGTAATTTACAATGTTTATTTTTGGGTATTTATTTTCACTATGTTAATTTCAGATGTTGGCAATTGTTTTTTTTCACTAACACTTTTATCACTTATCACGGGGGAGAGGCGCACGAGTTTATTTCGAGGATCGGTAAAAGACTAATTACTTGTGCTTGCCATCTATCTCTTCTAAGCTCACTTAACGACTTTCGATAAGCTACAGATGGCAAGCGACAAGTAAACAAACAAATAAGCAAAAGAGAAATTAGAGTAATGAGTGCATGTAATGAGTGATGAGTGCATGGGTGCTTTAGAGTGATGCATAGGTTATGCATGTATGGGCATATAAATGCATTTGCATTTATACACCTACACATATAATGCCGCGCAGTAGTGGAAGTTTCACACTGATGTTCAAAAGTGCGGTGTCACCTTTGAACATTCTCCCCCCCGTGATATAGTGTAGACTATTCTATCTTAAACTAGCTTAATCTAAACCTTCAGCTCATGTGGCTCCGGTGGATGAAAACCCCCTCCAGTTTTTGGGCCTGTCACGGATCCAAGGCTTGAGAATATAATGTTGATGGAAATGCGATGGTGGGTCTTAGTAGGGTCGAAGTTGTAGGGTACTGGATACCACAGCATCTGTCTTCAGGGTATATGGGCTCTCCTCGTGTCGTATAACGGTACTTCGTGAGTTGGATGAGTCACGACGCTGGGTTGGACTAGGCAACTGAGAAACCTTATCTAGAATAGAAGAGATGTGAGTACCAAGTTCTTCTACATAAAAATAAATTGTAAGTCAATCTGAAAATAGTTTGACGATTTTCGTTATCGGTCTACTAACTACTCCGTGTGCTGTCCGAATATCTACGACCCTAATGTTTTGATCAGTTCCAAGGTATGTTCTTTCTATACGGCCTAATTTCCATTCAGTCGGGGCCAATCTCTCATCTTTAATTACAATCAAATCGTCTTCCTTTACATTTTCTGTTTGATACTTCCACTTACATCGACGATGTAGCTCATTTAAATACTCAGTTTTCCATCTTTGGCAAAAATATTGAGAAATAATTTTTAATCGCTTCCATCTATTGGCAAGCGTGATGTTGTCGTCTGAAACATCGGGTTCAGTTGGGGTAAAAATTGAAGTACCAATCAGAAAATGAGCTGGGGTGAGAGGATGTAAGTCGGAAGGGTCGTCACTGGCTGGACTTAGGGGTCGAGAATTAAGACAGGCCTCAATTCTCGCTAAAATGGTCGCGAATTCTTCAAAGGTAAAATTCATTTGCGGTATAAATTTTCGTAGATGTGTTTTGAATGATTTAACTCCCGCCTCCCATAATCCTCCCATATGAGGGGCACCTGGAGGAATAAAGCTCCATTCTAAGTTCTGATAAATATTGTTCTGGGTGGCGTCATTTTGCAGATTCTTCATAAACTCTAGCCTATCTTTACTTATTAATTCTGCTGCTCCTACAAAATTAGTCCCATTATCTGAGTAGATCTTGGCTGGGCTTCCTCGTCGCCCAATAAAGCGAGATAAAGCAGCTAAAAAGGATTGAGTTGATAGATCACTAGTGGGTTCTAAGTGAATTGCTTTTGTGGAAAAGCAAACGAAGACGCAAACATAACCCTTTGTTATTAAACAAGCTCTTCCTGAAAAATTCTTTATGTTGAAGGGTCCTGCAAAATCTACTCCTGTGTTGGTAAAGGGCCGAGTCAGCATAGTTCTCTGGGGCGGAAGTGAGGCCATAATTTGCGTTTGAGTCTGGTGTCTATACAAAACACAAGTTCGACAATTTTGAATTGCCTTCTTGATTAAGGGCTTCAATTTAAATATCCAGAATTCAGACCTGATTACTCGAGTCATGAGTTGATTTCCGCCATGCATCGTAATTTTGTGAATAAATTCTACTAACAAAAGGGCTAATCTCGATTCGTATGGGATAAGAATGGGATGGCGCTCGTTATATGTAAGTGCTGGGGACTGAACAAGGCGGCCATTTGCCCTAATGATTCCTTTTGAATCAATGAATGGATTGAGAGATAAAAGACTGCTACCAGATGAGAGTCTTTTCTTTTGGGTTAACGCTAAATCCTCCTCTGCGAAATAATGTTTTTGTGTTAAAACAATAAGACGATCTTTGATATCTTGGATTTCACCATGGGTGATTTCTGCCGAAGAAATTCTAAGTCGGGTCCGATTGACGCCGGTATTTCTCCAAAAACGAATTGAAAATGCTAAGACTTTATATGCTCTTGATAGAGAAGAAAATCTATCCAAAGGATCTTCAACTGTTGTGGTCGCGAAAACTTTAACTGCTTCTAACTCTGTGTCGCTCATAATGTCGTGTCTAGGCCATCGGTCTTTTGGAAACTTCAGCCATTGGGGTCCAGTCCACCACAAATGATGTGACTGCAAATCATTTGGCGAACATCCTCGACTGGCTACATCAGCTGGGTTGCTTTCTGAATCTATGTGCTTCCAATTTTCGTTGCATACATTATCTAAAATATCTGAAATTCTATTTCCTACAAAGGCACTCCATGAACAAGGGGGTTTTTTGAGCCATGCTAACACAATTGTTGAGTCAGTCCAAAAGTGAGTTGAAATATTTTCAATTTCTAAGTTGGGAACCACCGCTGTGGTTAATTTTGCTAAGAGAACGGCTCCGCATAATTCTAATCTAGGCAGAGATATTTTTTTGATGGGTGCTACTCGAGTTTTCGCTGCCAAAAGAAACGTGTCGACTGTTTGATCTAAATGTTCTACTCTAACATAAAGAGTCGCGGCGTAAGCGCTTTCTGAAGCGTCACAAAAACCATGTACTTCAATTTTACTTGAGGGTTTGAATCTGATCCACCTAGGTACTGAAACTGAATCTATTGAAGGACAATTTTTAATGAAATTCTTCCAATTCATTCGAGTGATGGGCTTCAACGCGTCGTCCCAATCTACTTTATCCAGCCAGACTTGTTGCATGATAAGCTTTGCTACGATGATTACTGGAGCCAACCATCCACATGGGTCAACAAATTTGGCAATTGTTGAAAGGACTTCTCGTTTGGTGCATAATTCCCTTTCTTCCGTGGGTGGTGAGGTGAACGTAAAGTTATCAGCCGAAATGTTCCATCGGATACCTAGAGTCTTCGTTGAAGTTCCTTCCGAAATATCCAACCAATTGACCGGCAAGAGTGAGTCAGGTGGCAGATCGCGAAGTAGATTGGGGTCGTTTGAACTCCATTTTCTCAATTCAAAACCTGCTGAGTTCATGGCTGCTACTAATTCTTTCATAGACTTAAGGGATTCTTCTACAGTGTGACCTCCAGCTAAAACGTCGTCGACATATAAATTTTGTTTTATAATTTCCGAACCTAATGGGTATGTTTCTTTAACATCTTCTGCCAATTGAATTAGGGTCCTAAGAGCTAGAAATGGGGCGCAATTAATTCCGAAAGTGACTGTCGAAAGTTCAAAGTCTTCAACTGGGTCATTTGCTGATCTTCTAAAAAGAATTCTTTGAAATGGGGCCTGACTTGGGTCGATTTGTATTTGACGATACATTTTGGTAACGTCCGCGTTAAATACGTATTTAAAAAACCTCCATTTTAAAATCTGCAATACTAAATCCTGTTGAAGAATAGGCCCTGGATGTAAAATGTCATTAAGACTTTTCCTATTTGATGTGGGACTTGACGCATTGAAAACTACCCTAAGTTTAGTAGTAACCCTATCTGGTTTAATAACTGCATGATGTGGCAAATAGTAGTGAGGGGTCTTCTCGATTTCCTGGGGTCTCAGTTTCCGCATGTGTCCAAGTTCCAAATATTCCATTATCGCTGCGTCGTATTGAGATTTGATTTCGGGCGTTTTTTGCAACTTTCTTTCCATTCTATAGAATTGCGCCATTGCGATATTTCGAGATGCTCCAAGTTCAGCACAAGATTTGAACGGCATCGTGACAATATATCGTCCATCTTCATTTCTTCGCGTTGTATTTTTGAAATTTGTTTCGCAAAAGGTGTCTTCTGCTGACCTCAAAACTTTTTTTGGGGTCTCCTCCACCTCCCAAAAACGTGTGAGAATTTTCTCGATCGAAACTGTATTGTAAAGTGAAATTTTCCTATCATTTGTGTTTGATTTTTCAAGGGGTCCGCCCACTATCCAGCCAAAAACGGTGCTTTGCGCTAGTAAAGATCCTATAGATTTCATTGGAGCTCCTACTGTGTAAATTAAGGGTCCTATGTCTAAACCTATCAGAAGATCTATGGGTCGGCTTTCGTAAAAACGAGGATCTGCTAACTCGAGTTGGGTTGTTTCTCTATGTTGATTTTTATCTAGGGTGCGCGACGGCAAATTAGAAGGAAGGGACTTCAACACGGGTGCCCAAACTTCTAATTCAAAACTAAGGTTTGTACGAGAACAAATGTTAAAAAGACAAGCTTTTGTTGAAGTTTCTGAAACGGTTTCACTTAAACCGGTAACATGAACAAGATTCTTCCTAGTTGGAAGCTTCAATTGGTTTGTAATCTTCTCTGAAATAAATGTTGATTGAGATCCAGGGTCGATAATCGCTCGTGCGTCATATCGCTGCCCTCTAGATTCAATTTGAACAATCGCTGTGAAGAGTAGTGTTTCTTTCGATTGCTGCTGGCTAAGTTGTGAATTTTCCTTGAGAGTTAGAGTCGTTATACTAGGAGTTTGAAAACTAGGTGTGGACTGTAAACTAGGAGTGGATTGTACTAGGGTGGTTAGAGCTGCCGCACTGGTACTAGGTCGTACGTCATCTCTAACCGGTTGTGAATTTGTAGGTCGGGCCTCGTTACCCTTATGTAATAAAGTGTGATGTCTTTGATTACATTCCCTACACGTGAAACGACTCTTACAATCTCTTACACCATGATCCGAAGTGATGCAGTTGTAACAAAGAGTGTGCAGTTTTACTAAGTGAATGCGATCATTCACGTTTTTCTCAAGGAATTGTGGACAATTTCGTAACAAATGGTTTGCCTTGCAAATTTGGCAACTCGGTCCATTTGTACGACTACTAGGTTGCGTAGATGTGCTAAATCTGTTGCTATTGTTGAATCTTCTTTGCGAACTTTGAGTCTGTTGCGCAACATTAGTTTGAAATGACTTAACCCTATTTTCCTTCCTACTATAATCGGGTCTAGGCTGATTATTTTTGGAGAAATGGGGCTTAATATTTCCTACAGATTCTAAAGTTTTGAACTTGTGTGTCAAAAATTCATTCAAATCTTTCCAAGACGGTAGTATGGAACAGTCTTCCAAACCGTTTTCAAATTCTTCTAAGAAATTTCTCGGCAGTTTCGTAGAAGTAAGGTAAACTAAAATTGGGTCCCACCCCTTTACATCTACCTTGAGTGTCTCTAGTGTCTGAACGCAACCATCTATAGTGCGTTGAAGTTTTTGGATCGAAGATCCTGAATCTGCCGAAACTTGTGGTAAACTAAGTAGAGTCTTTAGTTGTTCATTTACTTGCATTCGTTTATTCTCGTATCTGTTTTCTAAGTTTTTCCATGCTAGATCAAAACCTTCATTTGTTAGTGGTACGTTACTAATAATTTCCCGTGCCTCCCCCGCGGTTTTTTGTTTTAGATGAAAAAGTTTTTCTACTTTACTAAGTCTAGAATTATTTCTGTACAAGGCCGAAAACAAATCCCGAAAAGTAGGCCAAGCGCTGTATCCTCCATGAAATGTGTCGGTGTCGCATGGTGGTAAACGTAACGATAGATGGTTGTTTGGCTCAACTGTTTCCTTTTTTCGGGTCTCCGATTCTCGTTCGAACTTTTCCTGCTGCCTTTCGTCGGTTAGTGCTAAACTTTCTCCATTTACTGCGCTTAAACATCGTTTGTATGTCTCTAATGCCTCTTTATAATGGGTCCTCAACTTTGATTTATCGATTGGGGCCTCATCTTTTTCGGGAACACGGTCTCTACAATCTAAATAGGCCCTTTTCACTTGATCCCAAACAGAGTTCAATTCTACACGTGTCACTTCTAATGAGTGAATATTATCATCGGTGCTAGTAGCAGAGTAACCACTCTCAAAGTCTATCAGGTCATTTACGCAATTTACAAATTTATCACGTAAAACTTTATCCATATTTCCTCCTTCTTAAATATTTTCTTTGTCAAATTTTAAACTGGCTAAAATTTCAAGAAACTTTTAAAATTGAGCTTTTCTTTTAACAATTTCTGTAAAAACTTACTTTGCCAATATTTGCAAAATAATTTCAGAAAAACGCTAAATATTTGTTGAATGGGGCCAATCTTTTACAGTCCGACTTTTTTTTTCACGAATAGATATAAATAATGGCAGTTTACTTTGAACTTGTGTCGTTTGTGCGAAAAGTAAGAAATTTTAGCGATAATAATTTTTATAGACCTGGGTCTTTTGGAAAAAAAAATTATATAAATAAAACTTTGGACGAAAGTAATTCTTTGTCGGCTAGTGTACTCTCAAAAAATTACCAATCAACTCTTCTTTAACAAAACAAAAAAACCCGTAGAAAAGCGATTCTTCTATCAGAAAAAATTCAATCAAATCAAAAAACAAATTTTGTAGGAAAGTGTTTTTTGCAAAATTATAACAAACAAAAAAAACAAACTGTAAGAAATTGTTTTTTCAAAAAAAAAAAAAAAACCTAAATTTTGTAGAAAGGTGTTTCTTCCAAGAAATTAGCACTTAATAAATTTCTAAGCAAATTTATTTTTCGTAGTAAAGTGTAATTTCCAAAAATTAGCACTTAATAAATTTCTGAGCAAATTTATTTTTCGTAGTAAAGTGTAATTTCCAAAAATTAGCACTTAATAAATTTCTGAGCAAATTTATTATTCGTAGTAAAGTGTAATTTCCAAAAATTAGCACTTAATAAATTTCTGAGCAAATTTATTTTTCGTAGTAAAGTGTTCTTTCATTCCTTTCTTTACGGCTGAAATTATGTTTTCCTACTTCTCCCTTTTTTTCTATTTCACAAAAAAATCCAGTGGTACATTAACCTTTGGGTTCCCTAATCAAGGCAAGAAGTGAAAACGAATGAACAGACAACGAGAAACCAACGAAAAAAAAAATCCGCTACCTATGGTCTCATATGCATCGATGTACATAGACTGGTGTTGTTGTTGTTTTAATGGGTACGAGGGGTCGAGTTGAAAGTGTCGGCACAGGAACTTTTTTATCAAATATATCAAGATTTTCGCGTTAAATCGGTTGGAAACTACAGTAATGCTGATTTGTAGCACAAACCACACATATTAATGGCAATAGAGATTAAAAAATCGTAAATTTTTTGACATTTTTCAAAAGGGTTTTTCTATTGAATCTAAAGCAATACGAGGGTCGTTCAAAAAGTTGGAACACGTATTTTCTAAGGCAAAAAAAAATAAATTTATTTTTTCTTTTTAATTTATTGATTGGGATTGATTTTAGCGTCTCCAAAGCATCAGCTAATATCATACGGTCGATTTCTCCCTCAGAAAATCGCATATAAAGAAGGCAAAAAAAAATATTTTTTTTTCTAAGTTGCAAACTTGATGTTTAAAGTACCCAAAAATCACGAAGTAATTTGTAGGGTTCTCAAGCCAGTCAGCGGATGAGTCGAGCCAATAAAAATCTTTCCTTTTTTTTTTTTTAAGCAGCTAATAATAATAGTAATAAGAATAAAAGTAAGCTTAATAAATATAACCGCGATTAAAGCAGCCGAAAAAATTCAAGAAATTTTCGCTCTTTTGTTTCGCAAGAAAGTTGTCCGTCCACGCGTTATTCAGCACAAAATTATCGGGAATTCTTGCTGAGGTTTTCGGAATAAGTCAATGGGTGTCCGTCCGCGCGTCCGAAATCTTAATAAACTTGTCTTAATAATCGTATCTTAATACTCTTATCTTAATATTCTTATCTTAAAAATAACTTGATGGCATAAATCGACTCGACTAGCCGCTGGCTTTCAGAAAAATTCATCAGAATGCGTAATAAATTATTCGAACAAATTATCGAAGGGTTTTCAAAAAGGTTGGGTCGCTATTTTCCTAAAGTTTCGAAAACTAGAAAACAGTAAAGTCGCGCGTTGTTACCGAAAAAATCGTCAAAAAACTTTCATAGGTTAGAATGCATGTAGGTTATGCAATAGGTTAGTATATATGTAGAAGGGTATGTACTGCAAGCTAACTGCACTTATGTAAGTATGTATATCAAAGTATATAAGTATATGTATATAAGTGCAAGCTAACTGCAGTTAAGTGTTCAGTTATTTTTGTATATATGTAAAAGGCAAAAACCAAGCCAGCGTCGTACATAGGGCCAGACCCGCCAAAATCTCCTTCATATAGCAATATGGCGGAGTTCGAAAAAAAATGGTTTTGGCACCCTATGTAACAACGCTACCTGCACAAATTTTGGGTACTCACTTTGATCCTTTTATGTATTTGGGGTACCTGGTGTTGTCGGAGTGTGTCGCTGGTTCTTCCTTCCTTCTAGGGGTTCAAGCGCGTCGTTGTTGGGTCTCGTTTCTACGGCTCTTTGCTGGGTCTTGTGTTGGGTCACTTTGATTTTTTGGGTCACTTTGGTTTTTTGGTTTAATTCGCGCCGAACCGATTTTTTGTTTATATTAACCGGTCTTGCCCAATGCTCACGGTGTTTTATTTTAAAATATTTTTTGGAATCACTTTTTTTATGCACTTTGAAATTTTTTGCTTTTTAATTATTTAAAAAAACACACTTTTTTATCCGGTTCGCATAGGACCAAATGTTTAGGAGTCCAGGATTTGAGCTGGACTTGCCTTTCAAAATAAAAATCCAAATTGTTTGAGATTTCAAATTTCATGTGTTAGGGTTTTATTAATTCAATTTGTTTGGGTTGTGTACAATTGTTGGGTTTGTTGAATATTGTATGTGTGTTTAAGCAAGTAAAAATGAACAGTATATGCTAACAATTTCTTTCAATTTCAATTCGTGTTTATTTGTAACTTAAATTATGTGTTCTTAATGTAATTTACAATGTTTATTTTTGGGTATTTATTTTCACTATGTTAATTTCAGATGTTGGCACTTGTATTTTTTCACTAACACTTTTATCACTTATCACGGGGGAGAGGCGCACGAGTTTATTTCGAGGATCGGTAAAAGACTAATTACTTGTGCTTGCCATCTATCTCTTCTAAGCTCACTTAACGACTTTCGTTAAGCTACAGATGGCAAGCGACAAGTAAACAAACAAATAAGCAAAAGAGAAATTAGAGTAATGAGTGCATGTAATGAGTGATGAGTGCATGGGTGCTTTAGAGTGATGCATAGGTTATGCATGTATGGGCATATAAATGCATTTGCATTTATACACCTACACATATAATGCCGCGCAGTAGTGGAAGTTTCACACTGATGTTCAAAAGTGCGGTGTCACCTTTGAACATATATATTTCGTCCGATTTGGCCCTTTAGTCCTATAGAAGCTTTATTTTACACCCAATTCTTTTGAAATTTAGAATGGTAGAGTTTCTTGATCCATGAACCAACATTGCCGAATTTGAAGAAAATCGGTTAAGATTTAGCTATAGATCCCATATATATGTTTCGTCCGATTTGGCCCTTTAGTCCTATAGAAGCTGTATTTTACATCCAATCGTTTTGAAATTTAGAATGGTAGAGTTTCTTGATCCATGAACCTACATTGCCCAATTTGAAGAAAATCGGTTAAGATTTAGCTATAGCTCCCATATATATGTTTCGTCCGATTTTGCTCTTTAGTTCTGTAGAAGCTGTATTTTACATCCAATCCTTTTGAAATTTAGAATGGTAGAGTTTCTTGATCCATGAACCAACACTACCGAATTTGAAGAAAATCCGTTAAGATTTAGCTATAGCTCCCATATATATGTTTCGTCCGATTTGGCTCTTTAGATCCAATCGTTTTTATACCCTACACCACACTGTGGTACAGGGTATTATTTAAGTATAAAATGTCCCAAAAGTAAATTTATGTAAACAATTTATACATGAATTACAAAATTTATATATCAGAGTTATTCAATATTACGAGAGTGGTGTAGGGTATTATATAGTCGGCCCCGCCCGACTTTAGCCTTTCCTTACTGGTTTTCACATACCATTTTCTCTCTTAATGATGCATTAATATGATTACACTGTACAACAATTTCAAACTTTTTTCAAAATAACAGGGTTCTGTCAGTGGATTCTGGTAGAGGAGACCAAAAAAATATATACGTGTATCGGCGTTTTGAAAGATCACATCGGAATTTTATTTCAGGGGGGGTTAAAGTTTTCCCCCCTTTGCTTGTTCGTGCAGAATATCGGTATATAAAACTATGTGCTGCAACTTTGCTGAAGATACCCTACACCTCAGATGAACAGAACACATAGTTTTATATACCGATATTCTGCACGAACAAGCAAAGGGGGGAAAACTTTAAGCCCCCCTAAAATAAAATTCCGATGTGATCTTTCAAAACGCCGATACACGTATATATTTTTTTGGTCTCCTCTACCATAATCCATTGACAGAACCCTGTTATTTTTTTTTGTGTTGTACTGTGTTATCAATTCTACGAGTAGTCGACAATAAAAATTATTTATTGTTTATTTTAAAAAAAATCTGCTCTAATTAAACGAAATATATGCTTACTTGTCCATTAATTTAAAAAATCAACTAAAGATCAGATAAAAACGAATTCAGATCATATTTTTATTACATACAAAAAGGCGAATAATACTTGGCAAAAGTGCACTTTACGTCACACAACCCCGATTTTTTTTTTAATTTTGCCCACCCCCCCCCTAATCACGAAAATTTGTCGAAAATTGGGGTTCGGACCCATGGGGCCCTCAAAACCCCCAAAAATGGCCCCGGTCCCCCATATAGTCAATATTATACTCAAACGAAAGGAAATGACGAAGAGGACCGAAAACTGGAAACATTTGTGGAAAAGATTGCTTTGAAAGGTCCTGAGGGCCTTAAAAAAGTAGGAAAAATTGGAAAAGTTTACTCTGAAGGGTCCTTGGGGGCCTTCAAAACCCCCAAAAATGGCCTCGGTCCCCCACATAGTCAATATTATACTCAAACGAAATGAAATGGCGAGGAGAGCCGAAAAGTGGAAAACAAACTTGGAAAAGTTTGCTCTGAAGGGTCCTGGGGCTCACAAAACCCAAAAAATGGACCCGGTCCCCCACATAGTCGATATTATACTCAAACGAAAGGAAATGGCGAGGAGAAACTCACAATTGTCAATGGGACTGTTGGACACTGCGGAAGACCTTATTAACAATATTGAGGCTGGAATTGGCAGAATACCAGTCGACATGCTTGTTAGAGCTCATGAAAACTTCAGAAAACGTATGCAGCAGTGTGTGGATAGCGATGGTCGACATTTGCAAGATACACTATTTAAAATCATGTAATTTATAAATTCCCTTACTGTTCAATATAAATAAAATATAGAATAAATTTTTCTAAGGTTCATTACTTTTTTATTTCATTCCCAAATAAGCAAATAAACGCACTGTATATATACATACTGATTTCCAAGAAGATGCGAGATGCCCATCGCAACCCATTCACCGTAACTGTCGATCCAACCTCATTTTCGAAAAAGTAAGGTCCAATGATCCCGCTGGAACCGCACTAAACACTCACGCGTTGAGGATGGATAGGCTTCTCAACAATAACTCTTGGGGTTTCCGAGTCCCAGATGCGACAGTTTTGCTTGTTGACGTAGCCACCGAGGTGGAAATGGGCCTCATCAGTCAAGATGATTTTTCAATGATTTTCGATTTTTCGAATTTTAATAATTTCAATGCGTTGTTTAATCGTGTATCGTTCCATTTAATGGCGTAGTTTCTACTTGTCAAATGTCTAAGAATAAAAGCTTAAAAAGTGACAGCTACCGAAGTACCGGGCGATTCAAAATAATACCCCTTGTTGGAAAACCCTGTATAACTACTAAACCGATTAAATCGAAACATGAAACGTATAGTTAAGTTAAGTTAAGTTAGGTTTATTGAGTCTTTTCTATTAGATATACAGCTTTCAATAAATGATATAATATACAAAGATAACTTAAAACTATAATGTTTTGTTTTAATAACCAATAATAATAACTCGGTATCTTGCCTGTCTCTTAAGGTAAACAATTCGTCCAATTTTACATACATAATGTTCTTCGTGTTTGCTCCCGACACTAAAAGTAACTTGAGAGTGTGTCTCAAATTAGTTGTACTTAATTCTAATTATAATCTAAGCTTATTCTAAACTTAATCTAACCTTACAAACTAACCTAATCTACTTAATCTAAGTTTCAGTTTATAATAAACGTTATGAAAAATGTAGTAGCAATTTTATTGCAATAATATATAATAAATAATAACATATAGTCAACACCTATCAGAAACATTCAACCGAACTGATATTTCGTTTAATCCAAAAACAAACAATTGTTAATGCTAACCTCTGTGAATCCCGGGTGAAACCTGAGTATAAAATTCAGGGCACAAAGTGGATGTGAGGTCCATTGACACATCAATATTCAGTGCTGTTATATAATTGGTATTCGTCCAATTGAAGCCGATTTGTTCGAGTATAACGTCGCGAATTAATGAGTTTTCATGTGTCAGTAGTCTGTTTACATATCGTTTCATAAGGTCCATTACATATACTGGAATGGGGGATATACGGGCAGTCTCATATATGTATCTGTTTGAGAAACACTTGTTAAATGATTGGAAATTCTTCCCGATGCAGCAACGAAGAATTTTTCTTTCCAATACCGCAAATTCTGTCATTACTGTCGGTGATATTGAGAACCAAATAGGGAAAGCGTATAGGAGGGCAGATCTTACGCTCAATTTATATATTAGCAATTTAGTCGGTGTGGGGAGAGACCGGCTATTAAACAATCTCCCGAAAGATCCCTTAATGCGATATGCTCTGCTTAATACTGATCGCGCATTTTCGTTAAACTTAACCAGCTTATTGAAGCGGACACCTAAGTATTTAAGGCTATCTCTGAATGGTATCTCCACACCATTCAGAAACAGTTTCAAAGATTTGCTTTCAGGAACTACCCATCTTTTACATTTCCCTGATGCGTTTCTCAAACATATTGCCTCGCTTTTAGAGGTGTTAATTTTTATACCCCATTCTGCATAATATCTATCCACTACTCTCAGATGTCCTGAGACCAAGGCTAATGCATCAACTGGAGACTCCGCGTTGGCGTATAATAAACAATCGTCTGCATATAGCACTCCCAAAGAATTATTATGTCTGTGTGGAATGTCACTCATGAAGATGTTGTACAAATGAGGCGACAGGATCGATCCCTGAGGCACACCGCACGTTACGTTACCTAATGATGACTCCATGTGACCTGGTTGAATAAAAAATTTTCTATCGGTGAAAAAGCTTTTGAACATTTTCACAATATGAGGTGCGAATCCTAAATTCACCATTTTATAGAGTACACCGTCATGGTAAGTCTTGTCAAATGCCTTTTCGACATCTAATGCTATGGCAACAGTACATGACTTCCTTCTAAGGCTGCTGATAACGTCACTATTATATTTCGTCAGAGCGTCTACTGTCGAATGTCCCTTCTTAAACCCAAATTGGTAGTTCGGTACATAATCCGACTGAACTCCTAAATCCATTTTTTCACGCAGAATTTTTTCGAATAATTTTCCTAAATTTGATAGTAACGAAATAGGTCTTAAGTTATTGATATCATTTGAATTTGACTTCTTCTGAATGGGTAGTATCTTTCCAATCTTCCAATCTTTTGGAAAATATGAATTGTTAATGCAATTATTATATAATATAACTAGGTATTCGAGTGCTTTCACCGGGAATTTCTTTATCAAAAAGTTTGAGATGCTGTCTGATCCATATGATCTTTTACTATTTAATAGTTTCGAGAAATTTCTAACGGACTCGAGTGATGTAAATCTCCCATCATTACATAAATTAAGGGCAGATAGATCCTCAGAAAAATATATCATGTGATCTGGAACTTGTCTGGTTATGTTCTCGATTGTCTCTTCGATGGTAGATACATCTCTATTAGGTGGGGAACCGTTATAAATTTGACTGAAGTGCGTTCTTAAGCAATCCATTTTTTGGTTCTCGCCCACTATAACTACTCCGTTAACTGAAATATCCTTAACATCCGATTTCCTTTCCTTACCTATTATATTGTAGATTTTCCTATATGCGCTGGGGCCAGGCTTAATATTCCTCAGCCTGTTCTCAAATAAACGCGACTGTTCCATTTCGACTCGTTCCTTTATCAAAATTTTCAATAGTTGGATTTGTTTCGCCAGCAATACATATTCGGGATTGTGCCTATTCAATTGTCGATGGAAGATTCTCTTCAGGTCTCTTTGCCATCCGTGTTTTATCCTATAAAGTCTCTTTATTTCATCAGAGACAATATACCTTCTCTTACAGACGATCATGAAACGTATACATATATCATAGTATGAAATAATCAAAAGTATAAAAAACCAGTAATGAAAGACAGAAAGTCGGGCAGGGCCGACTATATAATACCCTACACCTCCGTAACAATGCGATAAGGGTCATTGCCATAATAATTCGGAATAATTGGTAAGGAACCCATATATGTGGCTATATATAAATCTAAGCCGATTATTGCTAAATTAAGCAATTTTCTTTCCTAAATTAAGAAACATCTTTCTGTCAAATATTGTAATGATCGGAAGTAAAGTACAATTTCTATAGAGCTTTGATACCAAATCGGTAGTAACATATACGAGTATATATGGGGGCTATATCTAAATCTGAACCGAACCCAAATTTTGGCAGTTTTAATTTATGTAATAAGCAACCTCTTTCTGCCGAATTTCGCACATATCGCAAATAAAATATAGCATCTACAGCGCTTACATGTCATACCGGGAGTAACATATATATGGAGGCTATATCTAAATCTGAACCGATTTTCTTCAAATTTAGTATTATCTCTAAGTGTATCAAGAGACTTCTCTCTGTCAATTTGTTAAAGATCGGTTAAAAAATGTTGCTTATACAGTTCATATATGTCAAATCGGAGTTACATATACGCGTATACATTTGGGAGATATATGAAAATCGTAACCGATTTTAATCTGCTGTTAGATTAGGCCCATTTTGTACATTTTTTGCTTCATTTCCTTTATAGCTTTTGTACGGTAATATATATTGCCTTATAATTTCTGCTCACGTGGTTTTTTTTACAAGTCAGTGCTATTCTTAGCCAGTAAGGAAAGATAAAAGTCTGGCTGAGTCGACTATATAATATTCTACACCATCTTTATAGAGTAGAATAAGCACGCATATATTTGATCTAAATTTGAAACGAATACTTTGAAATTCGTTCTAAAAGTCAATGGATCAAGAAATCATTCATTTTAAATTGCATAAAAATTGTATGAAAAATTTAGTTTTGCCAATCATAAAATGCATAGCCGAAATCTAAATCTGAACAGATTTCTTTAAAATTTAGATGTTTATTCGTAGAGCAAGTTACTCCGTTCTTACAATTTTCACAATATGGGTCTCTAAAATAAAGATTATGCACCCCTAAGAAGCTAAATCGGAAGGCACATATATTGGGGGCTATATCTAAATCAGAACCGATTTCCACTAAATTTAGTAGACTTTATTAATGTTCCAAGAGACTTTTCTCCGCCATTTTTACCTCGATCTGGTGTAAAATACACCTTCTATTGGCCATAGAAGTCAAATCGGGAGTATATATATATGGGGTTACCCTAGTATGTGGGAGTAATTACCCATAATATTAAAAAAAATAAATGAAAATTAGAGGCAGGGGGCTAGGTCAAAGTTAAAAAAAATAGTTTTTTTCTCAGTAATGCTCTTTTCAAATCAATTTGATGCTACAAAGCATAAGGCATTTACTGCTACAAAACATAAGACATTGAAAATAACAATTTTCATTTCTTAAAGCTTTTTCCGCGTAATTAATTTGAGGAGAGTTTCCGGACTCTTTGACGCATCTGACAGCGACTTGCTCCTCTATGATACGGACGAAGAGTTCGATAACACCCTTGTCGGGGTTGATGTTAATTTGTCGATGACCAATAGAATAGTAAGAATTCTAAAGATTAACTTCCATCACGCTAAAGCAGCCTCAGAGGCTCTATTGCTGCGCCTGTCTACAGGTGCAGTAGACATTGTCCTGATACAGGAGCCCTACGTAGTAAGAGGAAGCGTGTGCGGTATTAGGACACCCAACTTTAAACTGCTTGTTGCCAACTCTGAAGGCACTGCATGAACCTGAATTTTGGCCAGGAAAGATCTAAGTATCTTTCTCCTGACTAACTTAATTGGTAAAGACTAAACAGCTGCAAGTCTGGAGATCGGTAATCGCATATATGCCGACAGGTCTCTTCAGGGAGGTAGTAGTTGATTATTGGCGCAGACACGAACGCGCATCATACTGTCTGGGGTAGTACGGATATAAACAATGGGGGTGATTAGCTTCTTAAACAAAATACGTGTTTATATACATACTAGCTTTAAACCGGTGCGCTTCGTAGCCCCCATCTTTTATTTATTTTCTGTTTAGGGTACTGTAAAATACATAGTTACACCTCTCTCTTTCAAAATGATATGATTATTATATATGGTGCAAAATGAAGAAGATTTGATTACCTTACCTAAACTACGAACCCTCGTTACATTTCTAGTTTGTGTTACAAGAGTTGCCCTGACATTATGGTACAATATTTATCCCTTTCCACACTGTACCTCTGAACGTTGAAAAACTATTTTTAGGATCATACGTTAGCAACGTTCCCCTAGTTTATGTAGCTACATTCAAACCCTGGTACAATATAAAACCATGTTTGTTCTACTGTATCTGCATATAAAGGTACGAATTTAAAAAGCTTTATTGTGCCACATTTAACCCTGTGTGTGTCATAATTAACCAATTTTGCACGATTGTAGGTCTTGGCATTTGGATTTGGCCTTTGTACCACATTTTTCCCTTTTTACCCCACTGTGTACGTAAATGTTCGAATAACTCCACCTCCTCATCAAGACTTATTCAAAGGAGTAGTTTAAGATGTTGATCCTAATAAAGGAGATCTGAAACGACAATTTTAAAATGAGCAGTATTCTTTCATAGATCGAAAACCTGAAGAAACAAATAAATGGGACAGATTTTCATCAATTTGCATCAAAAACCTCATTTCTGCCAAGTAATATAAATATCGGACGTAAATACAGTTTCAATATTCGTTCCTACATAAGAAACTTCTTTCTGCCAAACGTTGCAATGATCGAAAGAAAAGTACAACTTCTATAGCGCTTTGATACCAAATCGGGGGATCATTTATATGGGGGGCTAAATCTAAATCTGAACCTATCTTCCCCGAATTTGGCATTGCTCATTCATATAATAAGAAACCTCTTTCTGCCGAAAGTTTACTATAGCGCTTGCTTGCCAAATCGGGTGTAACATATAAATTGGGACTATATCTTAATCTGGACCGATTTTCTCGAATTTGGCAGTGTTCATTCATGTAATAAGAAAACTTTCAGGAATTTCGTACTGATCGAATGTAAAATACGGCTTCGACAGCGCTTACATGTTAAATCGGGTGTATATATGTTATAATCAATAAAGGGGCTACATCTAAATCTGAACCGATTTTTCACAAATTTTGCAGTGGTCATTCATTGTATTCTTTGTATTAAGAAACCTCTTTCTCTAAAATTTAGTACTGATCGGATATAAAATACAGTTTCTACAGCACTTATGTGTGAAATGGGGGGTAACATTTTTATGGGGGCTATATCTAAATCTAAACCGATTTTCCTCAAATTTAGTATAATCTCTAAGTGTATCAAGAAACTTTTTTGTGTCAATTTTTATTCAGATCGTTTAAAAAATGTTGCTTATACAGTGTATATATGGCAAATCGGATGTACATATGTATGGGAGATATGTAAATCTGAACCGATTTTAACCAATTTCAATAGGTATCATCCTTGGCCAAAAAAGGAGCGCTGTGCTAAATTTCATCACAATCGTACCATAAATACGACCTGCTATTTGATAACAGCGATACATCTACATATGGACGAACAGACGGACGGACAGACGGACATGGTTAGATCGACTCAGGAAGCGATACCAAGGTATAGTAAACGGTGGTATCTCTCCTCCTTTTGGGTGTTATAAACATGTGCACAAACTCATAATATCATGAACCACAGTGTGGTGTTGGTTATAAATATTAGGACGAAAAAAAGATTTGTTTAGAATATGTAACATGTTCCCAAATATATAATATATTGTGTGTGTCAAACATAATATTTTGTAAGTTTACCCTAAACATATGTATATTTCGAGCAAAATATGTTTGAGTAAATATACTACAAAAGCAATTTTTTTTCAGCGTGGTTTTGACCACAATAAATCCTCCCAGCGAAAATTTCGACGTAGTAGGTTACTCTTGGCACAATAACGTACGAGGTCAGTTCAAAAGACAAGGTGAAATTTTATTTATGTCAAAAATTATTTATTAATTAATCAATTTTTATTCCGCCTTTTTGGTCTGATTCCAAAATCCGATATTTGCAATTGAAAATTTACATTCTTTCTCGACACTGTCCTATTATTTTGTGAATATCGGAGCAGCATATGCACCGATGCACAAAAAAAGTTAGACTGGAAAGAGCCAAGGAGTTGTTTCGCATACACGAAAGTGACCAGTTATCGAATTTGGTTTTCTCCGATGAGAAGCCATTCCAAATTAAGCAGTTTGTGAACAAACAAAATGATCGGGTTTACTTGCCAAAGAGGTCAGCTGAAAATGTACACCTTCGATTGGCCACCAGAACTCAATCGCCGCCGATGGTAATGGTGTGGGCCGCCGTAACGGCCGATGGTCGCTCCCCGCTCGTATTCCGAATAAATGCCGAATATTATCGGGAAAATGTCCTAAAGACAGTATTGAAGCCCTGGGCAGACAAACATTTCGGCCGCAGACCATGGACATTCCAACAGGACTCAGCACCATCGCACTCAGCACGAGTCAACCAAGAATGGCCACCAAGATCTCCTGATCTCAATCCGTAGGACTTTTGCGCCTGGGGCATTTTATAGAGCAAGGTTCGCACTAAAAAATACCAAAGTATCTATCATCTCAAGACGGCGCTTCGCCGGGAATGGGCCAAAATACCGCAGAGCCACTTTCGTGCAGCGTGTGATGGCTTGGTCGGCCGTTTGAAGGCCATAATTCGTACCAAAGGTGGCCAATTCGAACAAATCTAAACTGTTTCTAAAATATCATGTTATTTCCGAAATTTTTTGCTTTTGAACAATAAAATTTAAAAAAAAATTAAAAAATATAGCGCTTTACTTTGTTGCATTACATATCAGCCACCCTGTAGTCGGCCTCAACCGACTATCTGTTTTTGCTTTCTGGTTTAATTTTATATTTTTAAATGACCAACCCACCTAAGCGAATAAGTTATATTAACCGTATGATCATTGATCATTCGCCACTGTGTAAATCATCTTTTTAAGTTTGTATTAGGGATGTAACGAAAGTGACTTTAGCGAAAGCGAATATTGAAATGTATTTCTTGCGAATGCGAAAGCGAATAGTGAAATATGAATTTTTGCGAATGCGAATAATAGTTTGGTCCTTTAGTACCAACAAAATTAATAAACTAAATTGATACTTTTCAAGGATATTCAAGTATTAAGAATGCTTTCCATATTTTTACCTCCTGTTACCACAAGGACAAGCATATTTTTCAACTGCTTTGAAGAAAGTGGGAGAGGTTTTCATTGGTATTAATATCTTCAAAATGTGTGAAGCGAATAAGAAGATATAACACTTTTAACAAATGGAAGCGAGTACTGAAATATATCTTTGCGAAGGCGAATGCGAAAGCGAATAATCCAAATATGGTTTTTGCAAAAGCGAATGTTAAAATGATGCGAATAATTCGCGTTCGCATATGCGAATGCGAATATTCGTTACATGCCTTGTTTGTATCACCAAAAAGAAGATGCTGCGTATATAAAGGGTGGTCCAACCAAAAAGAACTACGTTAATTGCAAATAAAACAAAAAGTTTTAAGATAATTATCTTAATATTTTGTATTATAATAGAAGGATTTATGACAATTATGTGTGAAACAAAATATCCGCCATGTGCTCGCCACGGCTTTGGTGGCATACCTCTATCCGATGGTCCATATTTTCAATGACTCTGAGACATAACTGAGGTTCATTGTCGTTTATTTGATGAATTATCTTACCCTCTTTGTCTATTGTCTTACACTTTTTCTTTTAAATATACCCAAAGAAACACGACAAAGCCTAAATATGCCAACATCTTCACATATAGCCACATGGCGATTAAAGCAATAACATCGGAAAGGGTCAAATCCAGAACTGTGTTGGACTGTAAAAGAACGATAAATGATTACTCAGCCCATGGTCAAATGCGTATTTGCTTGGTACCAGGACGCAACGGAGTGATTGGAAATGAACGGGCAAACAACTTGGCTTCAAAGGGCAGATAACTTCGAGTAATAAACTTGGAAAATTGGAAACCTTTCGAAGAAACGAAAAATAAGTTGAAGCACTGGGCAGTGATGGCTCATAAAACTGTGTGGAATAGCGCAACAGTAGGAGCAACTGCAAAGATACTGTGGGGTGACCCAAATGAAAAGAAAACAAGAAGTCTTCTGAAACTAAACAAGATCGATATTAGTAAGATGATGAGTGTTCTAACGGGACACTCAAGCTTACAAGCACATCTTCATCGCATAGGACTAGCAGGAAACGACGAATGCAGGGCATGCAGAGAAAACATCGAAACGATGGAACATTTTCTGTGTCACTGCCCGGCTTTCACACATGCAAGATCTTAACATTTCGGGTCCGACATATTGCCAGACTTGACTCATCTCAGAGAATATGACTGGAAGATACTGAGAAAATTCGTGTCTAGTACCGATTTTCTGTAACTCGTGAGGTATAAAAAGATCATAAATAAGGAGCGCACAACATGCCGAACCACTGGCTTAAGTGTATGTCCATGGACATGAGACGTTTAAACGTCTCCTCTCTTCAACCTAACCTAACCTAACATACCCAAAGAAATAAGTCAAACGGGGTCAAATCACATGATCGTGGCGGCCAATTAACATCGTCACGACGTGAGATAACACGGCCATTAAATTTCGGCGTGTTGACGACGCTTTATTCAAAATTCGCATCTGTGATGTTCGTGAGACTTTCAATCGTTATGCACGACGACGAGTCCAGGTTGACGCCTCTTCATCTACACTATCGCGAACTGCATCAATGTTTTCCGCAGAACGAATTGGGCGAGCATGCCCAGGTGTTTTTACATCTCCCACAAATCGGGTTTTCTGAAATATGTGCACAATTCTCCCGCTTGTGGACACATTTGGTCGATTATGCTGACCAAAAAAATGATGAAGTGCACGAAATGCATTTTGATTTGAACGCCCATTTTCGTAAGAGGCTTCAACAATCTTAATGTATTGCTCAATTGTTTTCCTCTCCATGGTTGAATTTGTCATACATTGAATTATCGAAATGTCAAATCAAGTTGGGCAAAAAACTTGACATTAAGGTGTGACTCACAATTAACATTGTGGACCACGCTTTATTATACCGAGCGACTATTAGTCACTATATGATTCGATTTTGCTATGTCTGTCTGACCACGCATTCTTGTAATCAAAGTACAGGTCGCAATATTAGCCTGCTCTTAACAAACAATTTAGATATAAGACTCCCTAAATTTAAATATAACACTCTTCATATCGATACCTCCGGTCCAAAAAAAGCAAAGTACAAACATGTAGATTTTCAGGAAAGGCGATCAAAGTTTATGTAATTAAATTTGTATGGCATTCCGTTGTAATGCAAATCGAATGACCTTTACATTCCATGTTCATAATTTGAATACCATATCTTTATATCGCTCCTGATACAGGGCTCCTGTATCAGACATCGTCCTGATACAGGAGCCCTACGTAGTGGGAGGAAGGGTGTGCGGTATTAGGACACCCAACTTTAAACTGCTTGTGGCCAACTGTGAAGGCACTCCAAGAACCTGCATTTTGGCCAGGAAAGATCTAAGTATCTTTCTCCTGACTAATGTAAGTGGTAAAGACCAAACAGCTGCTAGCCTGGAGATCGGTAATCGCATATATTGGGTGGTCTCCAGCTACTTGCCTTATGAATCTGTAGTACCGACTGCTCTATTCAGGGAAGTAGTGGAAGAAGCAACGTCTGACGAGATCGAGCTGATTATTGGCGCAGACACGAACGCTCATCATACTATCTGGGGTAGTACGGATATAAACAATAGGGGTGATTCGCTTCTTGACTTTATTCTAACTACCAACCTTAGTATTTGTAACATAGGTAATAAACCGACCTTTACAATTAAAGACAGACAGGAGGTGCTACTGACCGGCTGTCAGACAAAATTATTGGGTGGAATGTACTGGACGACCACTCATTCTCAGATCACCATTATATTGAGTTCAAACTCGCGGAAAAAGCGCCTAAACCTGCCGTCCACAGAAATGTAAGGAAGACAAAGTGGCACCTGTATGAGAAGAATTTCAAGAAAGTCCTCAACTCTAAACTTCTGTACGAACCGAATGACAAAGCCGGTCTGGATAATCTGGTCGATCATATCACCACATCATTCAATAGTTCCCTTGAAGAAGCCTGTCCGAAAACAAGGTACAAGGGTAAAACTAAACCCCAATGGTGGACTTCTGAGCTAACGGCTATGAAAAAGACCTGCAACAAGCTATTCAATAAGGCTAAATCTACTGGGGTCGCTAATGATTGGGATGCCTATAAAGAGCAACTCAAGATCTATAAGAAGGAGCTTAGAAAGGCGCAAAGGCGCTCTTGGTATACCTTCTGTGGTGAAGTGGAAAAGGTCTCCGACGCCGCTAGGCTGAGGAAGATATTATCTGCTTCACCCTGTACAGTGGGATATTTACAGGATGAGGCAAATAACTGGACCAAAAACAGCGAGCAGTCGCTCAATGTACTGCTCGACACACATTTCCCGGGCAACTCTGTAACAGAACCCGAGGATCAGCAGGACCAACAAGAGTGCGAGTGGACTGCGAGCGTCGCTAGCTTCTTGACTGAGAGATCCAGAATAAGCTGGGCTATTAACAGCTTTGAGCCCTTCAAGTCACCTGGACCAGATGGCATCACTCCAGCAGAAATGCAGAAAATGTTAAAGTACATTATCCCCTGGCTGGAGAAAATTTATGTAGGCTGTATCAGGCTTTCATACGTCCCGAATCGATGGAGGGATACCAAAGTGGTATTCATACCTAAAGCGGGAAAGATATCACACACTAGGCCAAAAGACTTCAGACCAATTAGCCTATCCTCCTTCCTATTGAAAGGTCTGGAAAGACTTTTAGATCATTTCATTAGGGAAAACCTGGATACAAAACTCCTGTCGGGGAACCAACATGCCTACAATAAGGGCAAGTCTACAGAATCAGCCCTGCACGAACTTGTGAGCACTATCGAATCGTCCCTGCATTTCAAGGAATTCACCATGGTGGCATTTCTTGACATAGAAGGGGCTTTTAACAACATTCACTCAGATGCGGTAATTGCGGCACTGTCACATCTAAAAGTTAACAATAGTTTGATTAGACTAATTCAAAGTCTGCTCACCAGAAGACGCATAACAGCATGTCTAGGGTCCACAACTCTAACAAGGTATGTAAACAGAGGGACCCCGCAAGGAGGAGTACTGTCTCCACTAATTTGGAACCTAGCGGTGAATGAAATCCTGCTAGATCTAGAACGTTGTGGCTGCAAGGTCGTGGCATATGCGGACGACGTGGCAATCGCAGTGAGTGGCAAATTCGTAAACGTCCTCAGAGACATCCTACAGGTGGCTCTGAACAAGTTGGTTAGATGGGCCAGAAGCAGCGGTTTGGGCGTTAACCCCAACAAGACAGAATTGGTTCTCTTTACTAGGATGAATAATGTCCCACATGTGGACCCTCCACCTCGGATAAATGGAACAGATCTAGTCTTTTCTGAAAGTGCAAAATTTTTTTTTTAGGAATAATTCTAGATAGGAAAATGTTATTTAGACTTAACGTATTGGAACGTGTAAGGAAGGCCAACGTCGCCTTATATTCCTGCAAAAAGGCTGTAGGGTCGCGGTGGGGACTCTCTCCTAAAATCGTCCACTGGATATATATAGCAGTAGTTCGTCCAATACTGTTATACGGTATTGTGGTATGGTGGACGGCAACTGACAAACTAACCATTACCAACCTACTAACAAAGGTTCAGAGAACTGCCTGCCTGAGTATAAGCGGAGCCTTAAGGACTACAGCGACCGAGTCTCTATAAGCCCTACTCCATATACTGCCGATTAATATTGTGGCGAGAGAAGTTGCAACCAAAGCTGCAATAAGATTAAACTGCCTATCACTGTGGAGGTACAAGAACTATGGTCACATGAGGATATCAAAGTGTAGTGCTATGGTAACCGACCGAGTGGACTATATACCAACTGTGTATACCTTAGAGAGAAATTACATCACTATGATTCCCGCCAGAGATGAATGGGTCGGCAGAATACCAGGTAATAGAAACCATCTCCACTTTTACACGGATGGTTCGAAGCTTGATGAAAAGGTTGGCTTCGGAGTACACTGTGAAGAACTTAGTCTGGATATAGCTCACAGACTACCAGATACCTGCAGTGTCTATCAAGCCGAAATAATGGCAATATGGGAAGTCGCCAAGTGGCTGAGTCGCAACATAGTAACCAACAATGGCGTTGTAATTTACTCGGACAGCCAGGCTGCCATCAATTCTCTGGAGGCAACATCCCTAAATTCACAAACAGCCCTCGACTGCCGCAGATCTCTTAACGAGATGGCTGAGCAGTTTAATATACACCTCATATGGGTGCCTGGGCATAGGGATATCCCGGGGAACTGCAAAGCCGATGAACTTGCTAGGAAAGGGACGACATTACAAATTCTCGAAGAATTTGCATATATTGGTGCGCCACTATCCACGTGCAAGCTTTGGCTTAGGCAAGAGGCAATCAGGCAGTCCAACGAAAGATGGACAGAAATCGGCACCTGCAGGGTAGCTAGACAAATCTGGCCAACGTATGACCTGAGAAGGTCAAAATATCTTCTCGCACTAGAGAGGAAACGATTGTCTACGTCACCCTAACCTAACCTAACCTATATCGCTCACTCACTCAAGAGTGACATAACTCAAAATTTAATATGTCCATAAATTAATCTCAGCGAAATATGGTCTATAAGTAAACAACCATATTTCGGATTATTCAAGCGTATTTAAACATCTTTTTTCATGTTACTTACCTTTTTATACGGACATAAAGTTACACATCTTGGCATTTTCAATTTTGAGCCTAAACGGCTGGACCGAACTTCTTGAAATTTTTTACAGAATGTACATGAGTTTGTGGTGGTGAAAATAGTTACATAAATTTTCGATATATAAAGTGGGCGTGGACCCGCCCATATGAGTCAAGTTTTGATATTGAGAAAAATTTTCAGCTAGAGTGCTGAAATTTTGTGTGTATGCATTTAGTGGTAGTTTATGTAAATGGTCCACAAATGGGCGGAATCGGACCAATGAACGTGGCCCCGCCCATATAAGTCAAATTTTGAAATTGAGATATCTTGCACAATTGATTAGCGAGAGTTCTGAAATTTTGTGTATATGTATCTGCTCGCAGTCTAAATGACCCAAAAACAAGTAAGAAAGTTCAGTCGGGTAAACCGACTTATGAATCCCCTCACCTTGAGTCCCAAAGAATATTCGTAAATTTATTTGTTTTTATTAAATTATTATCAATTATAGTGAAAACGTTGGGAAGACAACGAAGGTCTTGTGGGGTGACCCAAACGAGGACAAGACCAAGACCTTACTGAGATTGAGCAAGGTAGAAACTAGTAAGATCATGGGTGTCCTTACAGGACACACATGACAGCATACGTAGGGCATGGCGAAACGTTGGAGCATTTCATCTGCCATTGCCAAGCGTTCGCGAACAATAGATCACGTTTCTTAGGAAATGATACTATACCAGACTTGACCCAACTTAGGGGCGTAGACTGGAAGAAGATTAAGGACTATGTCGACAGTACAGAGTTCCTAAAATAACTTTCCAATGACCTTTCTAAAAAATTATTATCAATTTAAATAACATATAATAACTTTAAAGTATGTACTTCTATTATAGTTAAAAGCAGTTTACATTTGGTACAAAGTGGTACATTTGTGTGGGAGGTACCAAAAGGGGCGTGCTAATAACGGCCACTTTTCTCTGGACTCTAGATGCTATAAAAACAGTACACCGTACAAAATTGCAAGTAGTTATATTCACTGGTATTAAAGTTAACTTTTGGTACAAAATGGTCCATGTTTGTGGGAGGTACCAACTGGGGTGTGCCAATAACGCCGTCATTTCTCTGGACTTTAGGCTATAAAAGCATTACACTGTACAAAATTTCAGGTATTTGTATGGACTGATATTAAAGCTATAAGCAGTTAACTTTGGGTGCAAAATGGTCCATTTGTGTGGGAGGTACCAAAAAGGGAGTGGCCACTTCATCCATTTTTCTTGATGTGTTAGCGACTAACGAACTAATACTATGTGTGAAATTTTAGAAGATTCGAGTAAGTAGTATAGACGGTATTAAAGAACCAATATTTCACTAAAAGTTAACCCTTTGTTGGGGAGGTACTAGAAAAAGTGGACCAATATGTCCCATCTTCGATCTTAGCCGGAGATAGAGAAAAATATTACCGCATTTCGAGAGTTATCGTGCGCACCAGCCAGCTGACAGACACACAGACTGACGGACGGACGGACATTGCTCAAATTAATTAAAATGGCCCAAAACAGATTTCCGCCGAACATACTTAGGGTCACTCCTTCTATGTGCTACACTTTTGGCTCGTAGCAAATTATATATACCCTCCTCTCTAAGGTGAGGGGATAAAAAGGTTTATAAACTTTACTTATAAACTTTACTTATAAACTTTACTTACAAACTTTTAGAGAACCTATAAAGAATATTGTGTGAACATTTTAGGTGAATCGGAACAAAACTGACAAAGATACAGCAGTCTAAGCAACCGAGCCTCATACGTGACTCAGTACTTCTTATGTAGGTACAGTACAACTTTAAAGCGTTTTTCCCACAACCCATGTTTTCAAAGACGGTGCCAATTAGACGATTTTTTCTCGCAAAAATCGCATTTTTCACTTCAAAGTGTTCCCAAAAATTTAACGCTTCCGCATAAATGCTCTCGTTGTCATATTTTTTAATATTTTTTTATGAAAATTGTACACAATAAACTTTGAAAGTTATACTTTAATGTACCATTGGTTTCACTCAAAAAATTTAACCGCTTCGTCACAATCATAAAAATGTGCCTTTTTTGCACGAATTAACGTTACCCCCCTTAAAACTTTTTTTATATAATTATATAAGGTGCAATCTTGCAGGGTTCTTTACACTGGTAATAACCCTCAGAAAAAATAGGGTTAAGATTTGATAACTTATTATACCCTACACCACACTGTGGTACAGGGTATTATAAGTTTGTTTCACGGCAGATGTTTGTAACACCTGAAAATAACACAGCTAGACCCACCTTAAAGTATACCGATCGACTCAGAATCACTAGCTGAGTCGATTTAGGCATGTCTGTCCGTCCGCCTGTCCATGTAAAGTTGTTCGTCGACTACAGGTCGCAATTTCACTCCGATCGTTCTGAAATTTTGCAGTTTAGAGTATTTCGCAGCTGTTAAGATCGCTATTGAATTTGGTTGAAATCGGTTCAGATTTAGGTATAGCTCCCATATATGTGTTTCGTTCGATTTTGCTCTTTAGTCCTGTAGAAGCTGTATTTTACATCCAATCCTTTTGAAATTTAGAATGGTAGAGTTTCTTGATCCATGAACCAACACTACCGAATTTGAAGAAAATAGGTTAAGATTTAGCTATAGCTCCCATATATATGTTTCGTTCGATTTGGCCCTTTAGTCCTATAAAAGCTGTATTTTACATCCAATCGTTTTGAAATTTAGAATGGTAGAGTTTCTTGATCCATGAACCAACACTGCCGAATTTGAAGAAAATCGGTTAAGATTTAGCTTTAGCTCCCATATATATGTTTCGTCCGATTTTGCTCTTTAGTCCTGAAGAAGCTGTATTTTACATCCAATCATTTTTGAAATTTAGAATGGTAGAGTTTCTTGATCCATGAACCAACACTACCGAATTTGAAGAAAATCGGTTAAGATTTAGCTATAGCTCCCATATATATGTTTCGTCCGTTTTGAAATTTAGAATGGTAGAGTTTCTTGAACCATGAACCAACATTGTTGAATTTGAAGAAAATCGGTAAAGATTTAGCTATAGCTCCCATATATATGTTTCATCCGATTTGGCTCTTTAGATCCAATCGTTGTTATACCCTACACCACACTGTGGTACAGGGTATTATTTAAGTATAAAATGTCCCAAAAGTAAATTTATGTAAACAATTTATACATGAATTACAAAATTTATATATCAGAGTTATTCAATATTACGAGAGTGGTGTAGGGTATTATATAGTCGGCCCCGCCCGACTTTAGCCTTTCCTTACTGATTGTTATATAATATTGTTTCCCAAATTCTTTTACCCATTCCTTCCGTCACAGGTTTCAAATTCAGCTTAAAGTGCCTTTTGCAACACAAATATACAACCAGATGAACCAAACAGAATGACAGGCATCAAATAAGGAACAACGGAATTGACTTAATCTACAAGTGCTGGAAAAGAAGAGAGTGCTCTTTCTAGGGAAACAACGTAAAAGGTAGGGATAGCAAATAATTTTAATTTCTTATTTATTTGTTATACACACCAGTGGTTCGTGGTATCGTGCCAGAAATGAAACAGTTTCCAGTACTCAAAGTAACAAAATAAATGGCTATTAGGAATGACGAGGATTGTAAACACAAGGAAGGATGTTTCGTACCTATTTTGGGCATTGGAGTGGTTGTGTGTGTCCTCAAAGACATATTTTCTTTCTAATTGATGAATGTAATTAATTTGCCTTAATTTGATTTGTTCCGTTTTAAGAATAAAAGGAAAGTAAATGACATTTTCAGACCTTTTTCTTCGTGTCAATATACCGTAATTACTACATTTGTTTTGTCATTATACCCTCACTTTAGTGTGACGAGGGTATATATCATTTGCTACGGAAAAAAGTGTAACACATCGAAGGAGTGATCTAAGACCCTAAGTATGTTCGGAGGAAATCCGTTTTGGGTCATTTTAAGCGAATGAGCAATGTCCGTCCGTCTGTCTGTCTGTCTGTCTGTCTGTCTGTCTGTCTGTCTGTCTGTCTGTCTGTCTGTCTGCTGGCTGGTGCGCACGATAACTCTCGAAAGGAGTAACCGATTGACTTCAAATTTGGTATGTGGTAATATTTTGATCTATCTCCGGATGAGTTCGAAGATGGGCCATATTTGTCTACTCCTTCTGGTACCTCCCACACAAAGGGTTAAAATTTAGTGAAATATTGATTCTTTAATAACTTCTATACTACTTATTCGAATCTTTTGAAATTCTGCACATAATATTAGTATATTAGTCGCTATTAACTCGAGAAAAATGGGTGAAGTTGGCATGCCCCTTTTGGTACCTCCCACACAAATGGACCATTTTGCATCAAAATTTAACTGCTTATAACTTTAATACAAGTGCATAAAAATGCTTGAAATTTTCAACAGTATAATGTGTTTGTAGAGCCTATAGTCCGGTAAAAAATGGGCATCATTGTACAGCCCCTTTTGGTACCGCCCACACAAATGGACCGTTTCGTACCAAAAGTAAACGGCTTGTAACTTTAATACCAGTGCATACAAATACTTGAAATTTTGTACAGTGTAATGCTGTTGTAGTGCCTATAGTCCTGTAAAAAGTGGGCGTTATCACCCCGCCCCTTTTTGTACCTCCCACACAAAATGACCAAATCATACCAAAATTACATAGCTCGTAACTTTAATATACCAGTGCACACAAACGCTTATAGTTCAGCACAATGCAATTTATTTAAGAATGTACTGTTTACCGAAAAATATGTGTATTTGGAAAACCCCTTCTGGTACCTCCCACACAAATTGACAGATTTATTGGTGTAATGTTATATATTACATTACTCACAAAGTGAGGGTATACCTTAGTCGGTTTACCCGACTGAAACTTTCTTACTTGTTTTTTTATCTCTGTGTTTCTGTATTATTTGAATTCATTCTAAAGAAACCCTTTAGTAAACGTTTAATGTCAGCTATCGTCCCTATCAGAAATCACAATATATTTAATATCTCAGAATTTTGTATTTATTTTTAATTATTTATCACCAATACTTATATATCATAACAAAAGTCATATATGTGAAAAAGCCATGGCATGGTAAATGGTTTTCAAGAAAATCTACACATAATCTTAGGACATTATGTTTGGAGCATTTCAAATATAAATAAAACAATAAAATTACACATAGTAGTTTCGATATTTTAATGTTCACAGCGTGCCTCAATTAATCGAAAGTTGGGTAGATTGACGGCAAAACGGCTAAGGAAATTTTGTTTAGAATCTTTCCCTCTAAACTATGAAGTGATCAAAATCAGATATGATGCCTTTCGCGATCTATCGCGATAAAAAAAATTTTAACCAAAAAACCATGCTTAATTACATTGAATCGCGGAAATTTAAAACTATAAAACAATTTCCCATAAAGTACGCGGTATTTGCAATATTATTATATTGCAAATTTTTTTGTAATCCATAAATTCGACTTACACCGCCAAATTTGTACAAACAATATTATAGCGAATTTAATAATATTAATATATTTGCATTTTATAATTTAATTACGTAAAATCAGTGAAATTGTTGCAGATTCAGAAAAAGCAAATTTGAGAAACATATTATGATCTCATAACACAAAAAACACCAAAATAGCATTAAGCCGACGATATGTATGGGGACAGTATCTGAAAGTGAACCAATTTTCAGAATATTTAAAAGAGTTCAGCCATGTACCAAACAACTCATGTACTCGTATGCCGAATTTCAGAGGGATCGAAGCAAACTCTAGCCTTAGGAGTCAAAAACAGTAAAACTGGATGTCACATATACGAGTACATATATCAGAGCTACATGTAAATCTGAACCGATTTTAACAATTTGCATTTGGGTTTGTCCATGTATCAACAAACCCGAATGTGACAGATTTCATAAAGATCGGTGACAAAATATAGCTACAATTATCGAAAAATTGAAGTCGGATGGCACATATCGTCGCTTGGATGACCAACTGCAGTAACTGACATTTTCAAAATTGTTCAGGAGAGCAGTTTTTCTGTTTTTGAGACAATGTCCATTCTTCCCCACGGCGTAGTATTTAGGTTTTAGGTTTTATTGAGCCTTCTTTTAAATCGTTATAATTACTCTATTATTATTAGCTACATATTTTAAAGAGAACTTAAGACTATAATGTAATATCTTAAATTACTATAATAAATATGAAAAACAGCACCATGCTTTTTAAATAGTACAGATATAGTGAATTTAGTATTAAATTATTAATAATAGTGTGCATAAATGTCCTTGCTCCCGGGACTACAGTGGCTTGAGAGTATAAAATTCTCAGGCGTAGTATTTATTATATTTCCAGTTTGCTTTTGTTATTGTGTACTTAACTCCATCTTTTTCAATATTATTAACAAAAAAATAAAAAAAACTTAATTATAATGCATGTTTTTCATAAACAATGCAGATACGTCACTTTGTGGGGAAAAAAAATATACTTAATGTCAGTTACGACTGATCACCGCCCAGCCCAAGCGGCTAAAGCTAGAGTCATGAAATTTGGTAGTATGGTATTCCTTGCTATATAGACGTGCAATATGGAAGGGTTTTTCGAAATTTTGGGCGCACAATGGGTCAAAAGAGAAAAAAAGGTATCACAGCCAAATCCAAACGGCTGGAGCTAGAATTGCAACATTTTTCGAAATTAAAAAATGTACGCGCACATTGGGACAAAAAGGGATAAATATGGCACCAAAGCCAAGTCCAAATGGCAAGAGCTTGAATCGTCTAATTTGGCTTGAGGGTAGCCATTGGAACGTAGACTAGACACAATGGGTTTTTTAGGCAAAAATTGTGGAAAAATGATAAATATTGTGCAGTGGGACAAAACTATGTTGGATATGGTACAGTGGGGCAAAAAGTGCTAAATATGGTACAGTGGAGGAAAAATTTAAATTTGTGCAGTGGGTTAAAAATGTGTTAAATATGGCACAGTGGGGAAAAAAGTGTTAAATATGGTACAGTGGGGGAAAAATTAAATTTGTGCAGTGGGTCAAAAATGTTTTAAATATGGCACAGTGGGGAAAAAAGGGTTAAATATGGTACCGTAGTGCAAAAATTGTAAAATATGGTACGATATTGCAAAAAGGGTTAAATATGGTAGAGTAGGGCTAAAGGTGCGAATTTAGCTTTTGGAATATACAGTATGTTTTTCTCTTAATACATACTTATAGTGGCACTGTGATGCAAAAACAATTAATTGGTGTACAGTTGTGGTTTAATGGCATTTAGAGGCACATAACGGAAAAGGGATAAATAATGTAATCTTTAGATTATCCTAGCGGGTGTCATAGGCTATATTAGCTATTTATTGAGGAGGCGTGGCCCCGCGAAAATAAGCCAATTTGGAGTTATTATTTTCTTAGTGATTCCTACTGTTCCCACCTACGAATGGATTATCGAGATTCATACTGTCGTTATCTGATGATTGGGACTGGACCGTGATCCCGTTTCGAACGCAATCGGTCCAAAAATGGGCAACGAGTGGGCTGGGTCCAGCAAGTACTCCATAACATTTTGCAATAATGAACAAACATTTCGGGAAAACGAAATATTAGGTGACATATTGCACTTACGTCTCTTGGTGAACATTTTTTTTGGCATTGTGTCAGTTACGTCTATAATCATTTACCGTTTTTTGAGAAAACGGTAATATATATATGCACATAATTTATACACACGTTGTACTTTGACTAGACAAATCGAATGGCGGCCTTAACTCAATTTCTGAAAAATGGTCAGTTACGTCGGTTGGTCATCCAAGCGACGATATGACACCTGCATATAAATATTTTACAATATTCGCGACAATTTATCAAAGTACCAAGAAATACATACACATATGATATAAAATATATAAAAGAGAGTGACGTTAGTTACTGCGCTTATAACTCATTTCGATGATTCGCACAAAACACCGATTCGCACCAAATACCCGAAAACGCTGACCGCTTTTTCGCTGAGGCTTCTGTAAGAGCTAAAAAGCTGAATTTTTGGACAACCATAAACCAGAGTGTTGTATAAAATACGGACTTTTCACGTAGTAATTTTTTGCCCTGTGGTCAGTTCTAGCGGTATCCTTCCAGAAGCATCTTATAAGATCAAAAGCTAACATTTTGTAAATATGAAGTACTAAAGCCGTCAAATATAAACGCAAAAAATAAATCTGAATTCTCTGACTGTGGTCATTGTAGCATTAACCACATTTTTAGTCATTATTTCATTCATTATACCCTCACTTTAGTGTGACGAGGGTATATATATCTGCTGGCTGGTGTGCACGGTAACTCTCGAAAGGAGTAACCGATTGACTTCAAATTTGGTACGTGGTAATATTTTTTTCTATCTCCTGCTAAGTTCGAAGATGGGCCATATTGGTTCACTCATTCTAGTACCTCCCCCACAATGTGTTAAAATAATGTGAAATATTGAATCTTTAATAACTGCTATACTACTTATTCGAATCTTCTGAAATTCCACACATAGCATTAGTTTATTAGTCGCTATCAACTCGAGAAAAATGGGCCATGTTGCTACGCCCCTTTTGGTACCTCCCACACAAATGCACCATTCTGCACCAAAAGTTAACAGCTTATAACATTAATACCAGTGCATAAAAATACTTGAAATTTTGTACAGTGTAATGCTTTCATAGTGCCTACAGTCCAGTGAAAAATGGGTGTCATATTCACGCCCCTTTTGGTACCTCTTACACAAAATGCCCAAATCATACCACAATTTAATGTCTCATAACATTTATACCAGTGCACATATATGCTTATAAGTCGGCACAGTGCAATGAATTTAAAGTATCTAATGTTCAGCGAAAAAAAGGTGTATTTGATAAACCCCTTCTGGTACCTCCCATACAAATTGACTGAATAATTCGAGTAATATTCAATATTACATTACTCACAAAGTGAGGGTATACCTTAGTCGGTTTACCCGACTGAAACTTTCTTACCTGTTTTAATAGTTATTTAAAAGCTAAGAATCTAAAAATCTAAATGTACACATACATATATCTCAAAGGGATTCGAAAACAACTATTCAATGTCCAACCTGAGGTCAAACCGCAGTGCCAAAAGCAATTTTCACTATTTCAGTACTTAAAAAGTCTTTCAGAATTATGAGCCTACAAACTGATTTATATATATAGATCTCGGATGTGATCATCAAGCTCCAAACAAAAAAGTTACGATAAAAAACTATTTTGGGCCGATTCCGCGGGATCGGAAAAAATGTTTATGCGGTTGGCTTCATATTCCACCTCGCATCCGAGAACTTTTTTTTAAATGGAGGCTGAATATGAAAACTTACTTCGAGACAATCGCGAAACAGCTGTATTTTTCTATACGATTGAAGGCCTGGGTACACCATAAGCATTTTGCTTTGGGTGTCTTCATTAGAAAATAACATTGGACATCGGCGACATATATGAGACAATGTAGTACTCGCCGAGGCTAACATATTGAAGTATCGCATATTACGGTCGAGCTACAAAGAAAAAGTTAAAAAAAAAATAATTTGGGTAAATTTCGCGGGTTCGGAAAAAAATTAAAAAAAAAATATTTTTGTAATTGTCTCAAGGTATGAGACAATGTATATGAGACAATGTAGTACTCGTCGAGGCCAAAATATTGAAGTATCGCATATTACAATCGAGCTACAAAGAAAAAGTTAAAACAAAAAAATTAATTTGGGTCAATTTCGCGGGTTCGGAAAAAAATTAAAAAAAAAAATTTTTGCAATTGTCTCGAGGTAAGCATTAATATTCCGCCTCGCATTTGATGACTGTTTTTGGTGACCCGGTCTAGTGGTCCCGCAAATAAGAGCCAAGTTTTGATATTGAGAAAAATTGTTAGCTAGAGTGCTTAAATTGTGTGTATATGTATTTATGTCAGTTTATATAATTGGTCAAAAAAATGGGCGGGATCGGACCAATAGGTGTTGCCCCGCCCATACTCGTATAAGCCATTATTTCGAAATTTTAAAATTGAGATATCTGGTTCAATTTGTTAGCGAGAGTGCTGTGTTTTGTGGATATGTATCTGATAGCAAAAATCCAAAAATGGGAGGCATCGGACCATTGAAAGTGAATGTATATATGAACCGATTTTTACAATTTTCAGTAGTCCTTGGGCCAAAACAACACGTATATCAATTGAATTGCTTTCGTATAATAACTAGGGAGCATTTCCATGTTAAGTGCACACTGTATTTTTGACTCATGTCTCGGGTTTTCTTGGTACAAATGTTATTTAAGTGTTGTCAATCAATAAACTCAAATTAATTCGAATGAATAGAAAAACAAGTAAGAAAGTTCAGTAGGCAAAACCCACTTACGAAACCACTCACCTTCAGTCCCAAAAAATATTAATATGTTTATTAGTTTTTTTGTTTTAATTAAATTATTATCAATTTAAATTGCATTTATCAACTTTATGTATGCACTGGTATTAAAGCCGTTAACTGTTGCTTCAAAGTAAAACTTTTGAACATTTTTCTCAAGCTGATAGCGACAGATAAAGTACAGAGTTTTCCAACAAGAGGTGTTATTTTGAATCACCCGGTATTTCGGTAGCTGTCACTTTTGAAGCTTTTATTCTTTGACATTTGACAAGTAGAAACTACGCCATTACTAAAAATGGAACGATACACGATTCAACAACGCATTGATATTATTAAAATTCGAAAATCATCGAATAATCATCTTGACTGATGAGGCCCATTTCCACCTCGGTGGCTACGTCAACAAGCAAAATTGTCGCATATGGGGCTCGGAAAACCCAAGAGTTATCCTCAACGTGTTACTCCATCCTCAACGTGTGACTGTTTGGTGCGGCTTATGGTCCGGCAGGGTCATTGGACCTTACTTTTTCGAAAATGAGGTTGGATCAACAGTTACGGTGAATGGATTGCGCTATCGAGAGATGATTAATGATTTTTTATGATCGGAGTTGGATGGTATTAATCTGGACAACGTTTACTTTCAACAAGACGGCGCTACGTGCCACACAAGCAACGAAACCAATGCTCTGTCACGGGAAAAATTTCCGGACCGTGTTATCTCTCGAAGAGGTGATCATAATTGGTTGTTTTAATAAATTAAAATTTGAATAATAACAATTTTATTAAATAACCAGTAAGGAAAGGCAGAAAGTCGGGCGGGGCCGACTATATAATACCCTACACCTCCCTAACAATGCGATGAGGGTCATTGCCATAATAATTTGGAATAATTGGTAAATGGGTAGAAATATATTATCTAATTCTGAAACGATAATCGCTAAATTAAGCAATATTCGTTCCTAAATTGAGAATCATCTTTCTGGAAAATTTTAATGATCGGAAGTAAAATACAACTTCTATAGCGGTTTGATACCAAATCAGGAGGAACATATATATGGAGCTTTAATGTAAATCTAAACCGATGAATACTTAATCATGTAAAAAAACATCCTTCTGTCGAATTTCGTACTGATCGGATATAAAATACAGTCTCTACAGCGCTTACATGTCAAATTGGGGGTAACATATATATGGGAGCTATATCTAAATCTGAACCGGTTTTCTCCGAATTTGGCAGTGTTTATTCATGTAATAAGAGAACTCTCTTTGTTAAATTTCGTACTGATCGGATATAAAACACGATTTCTACAGCGCTTAAATGTTAAATCGGGTGAAACATATATATGGTGGCTATATCTAAATCTAAACCGATTTCCCCCGAATTTGGCAGTGTATATTCATGTAATAAGAGAACTCTTTCTGTAAAATTTCGTACTGATCGGATATAAAACACGATTTCTACAGCGCTTAAATGTTAAATCGGGTGAAACATATATATGGTGGCTATATCTAAATCTAAACCGATTTCCCCCGAATTTGGCAGTGTATATTCATGTAATAAGAGAACTCTTTCTGTAAAATTTCGTACTGATCGGATATAAAACACGATTTCTACAGCGCTTAAATGTTAAATCGGGTGAAACATATATATGGTGGCTATATCTAAATCTGAACCGATTTTCCCCGAATTTGCAGTGTTTATTCATGTAATAAGATAACTCTCTCTGCCAAATTTCGTACTGATCTGATTTAAAATACGGTTTTTACAGCGCATACATGTCAAATCGGAGGTAACATATATATGGGGGCTATATCTAAATCTGAACCGATTTTCCCCGAATTTGGCAGTGTTCATACATGTAATAAGAAAACTCTCTCTGTTAAATTTCGTACGGATCGGATATAAAATGTGGTTTCTACGGAGCTTGCATGTCAAATCGGGTGAAACGTATATATGGGGACTATATCCAAATCTGAACCGATTTTAACCAATTTCAATAGGGATCGTCCTTGGGCCAAAAAAGAGCACTATGCTAAATTTCATCACAATCGGGCCATAAATACGACCTGCACTTTGATTACAAGAATACATGGACAGACGGACAGACAGACGGACAGACAGACGGGCATGGCTAAATCGACTCAGAAAGTGATTCTGAGTCGATCGGTATAATAAACAATGGGTCTATCTCTTCTCCTTTTAGGTGTTACAAACAAATGCACAAAGTCATAATACCCTGTACCACAGTGTGGTGTAGGGTATAATAAAGTTTTTACAGCGCTTACATGTCAAATCGGGGTAACATAACCATTTAACCAAATTCAATAGGGATCGTCCTTGGGCCAAAAAAATGATATGTGTAAAGTTTCGTCGAGATCGGACCATAATTGCGACCTGTACTTTGATTACAAGAATACATGCACAGACGGACAGACAGGCGGACAGACAGACGGACATAGCTAAATCAACCCAGAAAGTGATTCTAAGTCGATCGGTATAATAAACGATGGTTCTATTTCTTCTCCTTTTGGGTGTTACAAACAAATGCACAAAATTATAATACCCTGTACCACAGTGTGGTGTAGGGTATAAATATTGCATTTTATAGGTAAAAGCTATCAATATGGGACTTTTTGCAAAAAGTTAGTTATATGGAAATAGTCTGTTCTTTGCTTACAATAATGCATTGAAAGGATTCTAAATCGATCGGTATAGTAAACGATTGGTCTATTTCATCTCCTTTAGTGTGCTACAAACAAATTCACAATGTTATAATATCCTGTACCGCAGTGTTATGTTGGATATAAAAAATCGTCACAATTTGTAGTGTAAAAAAAGATAAAAAGTTCCAAACAAAAGCCAAACACTCATCATTTCTTGTTCAACAACCCACGTTTAATTAATTGCTCTCAACAATAACAATTTGTTATCTCGGAGTCATAGACACATATAACAATATTAAATTGACTTTTGACAAATGGTATAACGTTGAGTAGAGCCGGTAAAAGCGTTTCAAATTTAAAATTGAATTTGTTATCCCCCAGAGTTATGTGGATACGTAAAACAATGTATGTTTGCTGTCGTCATGTTTTTAACCGACGCACGATGGGAAAATATGATGAAATATGCGCGCATAGGACTTTGAAAGCAACTACCAAAAATCAGTTTTTTGGGAATGCTGTTTTATTGTGGATAACATTTAATGAAAATACCTTTAAATTTTATGAAAATATGTCCAGGCGATTTCGAGTTATGACCATTCAAAGTTTGTCTTTTTTACTAATAAATGCAAATAACATGCGATGATAAAATGTGTATAGTATTACAATGCTTGTAGAATTCGCGTTTGTTGGTGAAATTCGACCGGACTTTGTAATTTTTTTTTAGGTTATATTTATTTTAATTTTTGTGTATAAGATGTATCCACAGTAAAAAGAATACAACTTTTTTGGATCACGTGGGATCACTACCATATGACATAGAGAAGGTAGGTGACTTAGTTATGAATCCAACTGTACCTAGTTTATTTGCGACTTTTTGCGATTATGGCAGATTTTTGTTATTTACATATGTGCTTTTTTTACTTTAAATATAGAAAATATGTGTGGGAGCTATATATATCTATAAACCGACTTTCCCGAAACACATAGACCGATTTTCTTGGTCCCAAAAAATAACTTTTTGCGAAATTTAGGCAATATCGGATAATAAATACGTCCGATACAAGTCCGGCTGCAAGTTTCTAGTGTCCTACAATCAAAAATAGCGATCTTATTAATATTATTAAGATTATATGTGTCATTTTTACAGTTTACTTCTTCTACAAAAACCATAGAAATATATTTAAACTCGTCTGCAGTTAATGTATATTAGGGTGGAACGGTTATGTTTTGTTTTTAATTTAACTTTTCTTGTATTAACAGTCGACGACCCATTGTATAAGTCCATTATTGGAAAACTTCAGCTTTCAAAAATATTGCAGATTACGATTTTATCATATTTAAGTTGTTTTGGTTTTAATTTCAAAAACATTGCCCGGTTTTGTAGACATTTAACGCAATTTTGACTAAAATATTTTTCATCTTCAATGGGGTATATATTTAAAACGCAGCAACACACAATCAAGTAACCCAAATAGGTTTTGAACTAAATTTTGTCAGCTTTAATTTAAAATCAAGATCACCGAAGTTGGTTCGATATTATGGTTTTTAGATTAATTTCCACAATGTCGTTTTTGTAAGCCCACCGTGAGCTACACGGTAACAGCTAAATAAAATCTGCACCAATTTCTTCTCCAAAGAATTCTCTTGAAGGTGGTCCAAACCGTAAGACTCTATCTCTAAGGGTATAGTCATGAGATAGACAATACTATTATGCGCGCGTATTTACCACATTTTTTCCATTGTGCGACGCTAAGCTGTCACGATCATACATGTCGGGGACAGATTTAACAAATTTCCGAGAATGTAAAGAAATTAAATTTACATGATATTTTTTCTCGCAATTTAAAAGCTTTTGATGGTGAATGAATGGAATGTCAGATTCTCTTAGCGTCGAAGGCATATTATAATACAGTTTTGTCACAGTAATACATTAAAAAAAATTAAAATCAGTTTTATTAAAAAATTTTAAAAACGGTGGTAAGTCCGGATTCACACGAGGCATTTTTTCCATGCAAGCGTCAAAGTTTGTAGGAGTGAGAGGCAGGCGACACTTGCTTGAAAAAAATTGGCACGTGTGAATCAGAACTAAGTTAAGTTGAATAAAATCATCTGTACCTTCCACCATTAATTGCATTTAAAAATATAAAGGTGGGTACTATGTTTTTTCAGCTTGAAAAAGGAAAGGATTGAACAGATTGAAATACCCTTTGGCAGTAAATACCGTATTAATTAATTTTCATATATTTTTCTCAAAATTTTAATAAATATGTATTATTATATATAAGGTTAGCTCTTTTTGAAACACTCCAATAAATTATATATATATTTTTTTTTTGGTTTGTACGGAAATATTTGTTATGATTTTTATAAGTTTGTTTTATAAGGCTAAATATCTAGCTGATTCGATCTAGCGATGTACAGTGGGAGGAATACAACAAAGGGAACTAATTCTTCCATTTCTAAACCAGTCAACCGGTTGCAACACTACTTGGCATGATTATAGAAGATGTATTCGAGAAGTTAAGTTTTGAATTTGGGCCACCTCTGGTGAACAAAATGTTTCACATACGATTCACACTGTTTACACATAAGAGTTACCTTGTATAGTTACCGAGATATCTTCAATTGAAAATTTAATTTTTAATTTCATTCCCCGACGTTGTCCTAGTATTTTGTTAATATGGGAGATGAATATGCACCGAAAAATTCAGTCCGATATACCCGATAAGGCAAAAGATATAGCCATTTAAATTTGTGTTTTCCACAAAATATATTTTTTGTCATATTTATGCAAAAAAAAAACTATACAAAAGTATAACAAATTTGTATTTATCATAAAGGAAACAGAGAATGTTTTCGAAGAAGAACGGGTCAAAAATAGTCACTGTTGTTGTTACCAAGCTTCTCCAGTTAACACTATTTTTTACACAAATTTCAAAAGTAAGCCACATTTTCTCCAATCGCAAAGCAAGAATATTAAAAACTTTACTATTTTTATACTTGGTAATGTGTCGGACGTTGTACAGCAAATTGAATTTAGAGCCGGGATTTTAGAGTAGTAGATATAGGGGAAAATTCAAAAATCACATTTTTAGAAATTTTTTAAATTATTTTGGCAATTGTGGGATTGACTTTTGGAAATATAATGATTCGAGAATTACTTTCGATTAATTAAATAAAATATAAATTTTTAAATATTTAAAAGCGCCTTAAAATTTCCGTATGTATTTGTAAATTTATTTGTTCCATTTGTTTACTGACCCCGTCCTAGCATTTTGTTAATATCCCTGTAGAATATGAACTGATTTCTCTCTTAATGGGAGGAGCGTATATATGATTTGCTACGAACCAAAAGTGTAACACATCGAACGAGTGACCTAAGACACTGAGTATGTTTGGTGGAAATTCGATTTGGGCAATTTTAGGTCATTTGAGTAATGTCCGACTGTCTGTCTGTCTCTTTGCTGGCTGGTGCGCACGATAATTCTCGAAAGGAGTAATAGATTGACTTCAGATTTGGTGTGTGGTAATATTTTTATCTCCGGCTAAGTTCGAAGGCGGGCCATATTGGTCCACTTCGACTAGTACTTTCCTCTGTGTGGGGGAGGAAAGAAAGATTCTAATAAATAGTATGGAACTTATTAACAAATCAATATTCACTAAATATTAACCGTTTGTGGGGGAGGTAATCGAAAGAGTGCACCAACGTAGTCCATCTTAGGCTGAGATAGAAAAAAAAATATTAAAACATACCAAAGTCAATCGGTTACTCCTATCAAAAGTTAGAACAGACAGAAGGACATTGCTCAAATGACTTAATATGGCCGAAAACGGATTCCCGCCAAATATTATTAGGGACTCTTAGGTCACACTTTTGATGCGTTACATTTTTGGCCCCCAGCAACAGGTATATATCAGTTGCTGTGGCCACAATAGGGGAATAAAAACATGTTATTGTTGGGATTATCTTACTTCTACCAAAAGGGCTATAATTTCTACATTTATCAATCGAATTTTTCGAATAGGCATTGTTTTCATCGCTATGATGCTGGCTTACATAAAAATGGAGCATACATAAGTGTGAGTGGTGCTAACATCAAACATGCATACTCAGGGTATGTGTCCATACATACATATACTACAATGTTATAAATTTGCAATTAATATAAAGTGTTTGAGTTAATACATAATGTTCCCATCAGCATCTCCATCTCCCAACCGAAATCCAAATTCCATGTCATATTTCTCTGTCGTTTCTTTGCTTTACTAAAACTTAATGTTATTGTCTATCGTCTGTCATGGACATTTAATTCCAAAAATTTTTCTCACGTACATATATGGCTCAAGTCTGCCTGTTCTTCGATTTCCCAAGTTGCAAACAAGAAAATAATATTGGTTATATTTAATATTCGCTTTAATTATTTATTATCATGACTTTATCAGAAATTATGATAAAGTCATACTAATTGTTTAAGTTTCACAAGAACAGGGCTATTTTTGTGTAAAGAGATTTGTCGTGGAAAACGGAAAACCACAACAAGTTTAAAATCAACGTTAAACAACTTATTTATAGTTAATTGCCCTTCATTAAAAACAATTTGTTTTCTCGGAAGATGTAACGGGTGACCCAAGTAGAGATTCTTTTTTCAATAGCCTTTTTTGGCAGCTCATGTGTGAGTCGTGTCATGCTGTCATGTTATTTGTGTTAAGTATTGTTTGGCATTTCATCATGGAAAGACTTACGCCTGAACAACGTTTACAAATCGTTTAACTTTTTTACGAAAATTCATGTTCTGTGTGGAATGTGTTTCGTGCACTTCGCTCAACTTATGGTCAACATAATCGGGTCCTACGATCACGTGTGAGTCGTGTCATGCTGTCATATTATTTTTTGTAAGTATTGTTTGGCATTTTATCATGGAAAGACTTACGCCTGAACTACGTTTACAAATCGTTCAACTTTATTAAGAAAGTTCACGTTCTGTGAGGAATGTGTTTCGTGCACAAAGGGTTAAAATGTTGTGAAATATTGATTCTTTAATAACTGCTATACTACTTATTCGAATCTTTTGAAATTCCACACATAGTATTAGCTTATTAGTCGTTATCAACTCGAGAAAAATGGGCGAAGTCGCCACGTCCCTTTTGGTACCTCCCACACAAATGCACCATTTTGCACCAAAAGTTAACAGCTTATAACATTAATAACAGTGTATAAAAATACTTGAAATTTTGTATAGTATTATGCTTTTATATTGCCTACAGTCCAGGGAAAAATGGGTGTTGTTGTCACGCCCCTTTTGGTACCTCCCACACAAAGGTACCTTTTTGCACCAAAAGTTAACAGCTTATAACATTAAAACCAGTGTATAAAAATACTTGAAATTTTGTACAGTGTAATGTTTTTATAGTGTCTATAGCCCTGTGAAAAATGGGCGATATTGCCACGCCCCTCTTTGTACCTCCCACACAAAATGCCCAAATCATACCACAATTTAATGTCTCATAACGTTTATACCAGTGCATATAAATGCTTATAAGTCGGCACAGTGCAATGAATTTAAAGTATCTAATGTTCAGCAAAAAAAAGGTGTATTTGATAAACCCCTTCTGGTACCTCCCACACAAATTGACAGAATAATTCGAGTAATATTCAATATTACATTACTCACAAAGTGAGGGTATACCTTAGTCGGTTTACCCGACTGAAACTTTCTTACTTGTTTAAAGATGCAAACTTAATTCCAATGAAAGAGACCAATGTCTGTCAAATACTTTTTTCATTTTTCAAATGATACGTTGAATTCGAAAAAGGTACCTAATATAAATGCTTAAGATATAATTGTAGAATACGTCAATGCCTTATCTAATGAATTTATTAAGTGTTTTTATACCCTACACCACACTGTGGTACAGGGTATTATAAGTTTGTTTCACGGCAGATGTTTGTAACACCTGAAAATAACACAGCTAGACCCACCTTAAAGTATACCGATCGACTCAGAATCTCTAGCTGAGTCGATTTAAGCATGTCCGTCCGTCCGTCTGTCCATGTAAAGTTGTTCGTCGACTACAGGTCGCAATTTCACCCCGATCGTTCTGAAATTTCGCAGTTTAGAGTATTTCGCCGCTGTTAAGATTGCTATTGAATTTGGTTGAAATCGGTTCAGATTTAGATATAGCTCCCATATATATCTTTCGTCCGATTTGGCTGTATTTTACATCCAATCATTTTGAAATTTAGAACGGTAGAGTTTCTTGATCCATGAACCAACACTACCGAATTTGAAGAAAATCGGTTAAGATTTAGCTATAGCTCCCATATATATGTTTCGTCCGATTTGGCCCTTTAGTCCAATAAAAGCTGTATTTTACATCCAATCGTTTTGAAATTTAGAATGGCAGAGTTTCTTGATCCATGAACCAACATTGCCGAATTTGAAGAAAATCGGTTAAGATTTAGCTATAGCTCCCATATATATGTTTCGTCCGATTTTGCTCTTTAGTCCTGAAGAAGCTGTATTTTACATCCAATCATTTTCAAATTTAGAATGGTAGAGTTTCTTGATCCATGAACCAACACTACCGAATTTGAAGAAAATCGGTTAAGATTTAGCTATAGCTCCCATATATATGTTTCGTCCGATTTGGCCCTTTAGTTCTATAGAAGCTGTATTTTACATCCAATCGTTTTGAAATTTAGACTGGTAGAGTTTCTTGATCCATTAACCAGCATTGCCGAATTTGAAGAAAGTCGGTTAAGATTTAACTATAGCTCCCATATATATGTTTCGTCCGATTTGGCCCTTTAGTCCTATAAAAGCTGTATTTTACATCCAATCGTTTTGAAATTTAGTATGGTAGAGTTTCTTGATCCATGAACCAACATTGCCGTATTTGAAGAAAATCGGTTAAGATTTAGCTATAGCTCCCATATATATGTTTCGTTCGATTTTGCTCTTTAGTCCTGAAGAAGCTGTATTTTACATCCAATCATTTTGAAATTTAGAATGGTAGAGTTTCTTGATCCATGAACCAACACTACCGAATTTGAAGAAAATCGGTTAAGATTTAGCTATAGCTCCCATATATATGTTTCGTCGGATTTGGCCCTTTAGTTCTATAGAAGCTGTATTTTACATCCAATCGTTTTGAAATTTAGACTGGTAGAGTTTCTTGATCCATTAACCAGCATTGCCGAATTTGAAGAATGTCGGTTAAGATTTAACTATAGCTCCCATATATATGTTTCATCCGATTTGGCTCTTTAGATCTGTGGTACAGCGTATTATTTAAGCATAAAATGTCCCAAAAGTAAATTCATGTAAACAATTTATACATGAATTACAAAATTTATATATAAGAGTTATTCAATATTACGAGAGTGGTGTAGGGTATTATATAGTCGGCCCCGCCCGACTTTAGCCTTTCCTTACTGGTTTAGATATAAAGACGGATTCTTGGCAAAGTTCATTTTCCGCAATCCATTTTTTGTAGACTTTATGATACTGCCAGATTCTATTCAGGAAGAAGCAACTTAATTAACATGCAACTCATGTGCCACTCCGGACTATGAATTATGTGAGGTCGAATAATTTTGTTGAAATATCAAAATATTTATCCAGCTTAATTGTTCAAAATTGGATCTTCACCAATGAATTTAATTCTTTTGATGTGAATTTGCACCAGTGCTTAGAAAGCAATAAAATGTTATTTTTTGGATGCTATTGGGATGTACAGGGTTGCCCATATTCGACGGACCCACGGACTCGTTGGGCCCATTCCAATCGACGAGGCTTGTCCGCAGGCAACAATCTTTGCGTCAATTGAATTTTGTACGGGAACAAATGCAAATCAACGCGAATAATCCGTTGTAAAGTGGACCGAGCCATGCCCAACTGCTGAGAACGGCGTTTTTGGGATGTTCTTGGGGACCTCTCAACACTGGCTCGTACGGCAGCGATATTCTCGGCCGATCGCCTTGGTCGACTTTTATTTGGCCTCTTCGGATTAGAAAGAGCCTCACCAGTCGAAAATTTTTCGTATAAACGCTTAATGGTGTTCTTAGAAGGCGCACTTCTCACATTTTTTAATATTTTAAAAGCACGTTGACTTGACTTCTTCTGTTGAATGTAAATTTCAACTATTTCAGAGCGCTCGCGTGGCGTATATTGTTCCATGGTAAAAATCTGCTTGGACTGACGCTTCAAACGCGGTATGTCATTAAGCGATCTGACATCTCTGTCAAAAGTTATGGCGTTGCCAGATGGGTCCGTCGAATATGGGAGACCCTGTATATACATATATCTCGTCCAAAAAGATAAATTTTTAACTTGTACTCTAAATATTTATACCCTACACCACACTGTGGTACAGAGTTGTGACTTTGTGCATTTGTTTGTAACACCCGAAAGGAGAAGAGCTAGATCCATTGTTTATTATACCGATCGACTTGTAATCACTTTCTGAGTCGATTTAGCTACGTCCGTCTGTCTGTCCGTCTGTAGATGTATTCTTGTAATCAAAGTACAAGTCGCAATTATAACCCGATCTTGACGAAACTTTACACCTATATTTTTTTTGGCCCTATTTATTTTGGTTAAAATCGGTTCAGATTTGGATATAGCCCCCATATATATGTTAGCCCCGATTTGACATGTAAGCGCTGTAAAAACTTTATTTTATATCCGATCAGTATGAAATTCAGCAGAAAGAGGTATCGTATTATATGAATGAACACTGTTAAATTTGGAAGAAATCGGTTCAGATTTAGATATAGCCCCCATATATACGTTACCCCCGATTTCACATGTAGCGCCGTAAAAATTTTATTTTATAACCGAACAGGTTGAAATTCGACAGAAAGAGGTTTCTTATTACATGAAGGAATACTGCCAAATTCTGAGAAAATCGGTTCATATTTAGATATAGCCCCCATATATACGTTACCCCCGATTTCACATGTAAGCGCTGTAAAAATGTATTTTTAATCCGATCAGTACGAAATTCGGCAGAAAGAGGTTTCTTATTACATGAATTAATACTGCCAAATTTGAGGGAAATCAGTTCAGAAATCGGTTTAGATTTAGATATAGCCCACATATATATGTTACCCCCGATTTGACATGTAAGCGCTGTAGAAACTGTATTTTATATCCGATCAGTACGAAATTCGACAGAAAGAAGTCTTTTTACATGAATGAGTATTCAGGGAAAATCGGTTCAGATTTATATATAACATCCGAGTATATGTTCCTCCTGATTTGGTATCAAAGCGCTATAGAAGTTGTACTTTACTTCCGATCATTAAAATTTTCCAGAAATATGTTTCTCAATTTAGGAACGTGTAAACAAAGCATTTACCAACAACAAAAACAACTTTGAATTGTCAAGGAAAAAAGAACACGGCGGCAGGCGATTGACTTGAAATTACTCTTACTTGAAAAACAATTCCTATATGTACATTTGGAATAACTTTCGTATAAGTAGAAGTAATGACATGTGGACCGCAGGCCAAAAACAACATTACTGCATCCGAAGAGTTGACTAACCACCAACGAAACGTCATGCATTGGTTGATGTTGGATTTCAAGGTCGTTTTCTTTTTCACTTGACTATTCAAAAAATACCTTCCTTCACTTTAAAGGAATTCTTTGATCTTCAGCTCAACTCCACAGTGAGAAAAACCATAGAATATTGCTTAATTTAGCGATTATCGGTTCAGAATTAGATAATATGATCCTACCCATTTACCAATTATTCCAAATTATTATCGCAATGACCCTTATCGCATTGTTAGTGAGGTGTAGGGTATTATATAGTAGGCCCCGCCCGACTTTCTGCCTTTCCTTACTGGTTTTTGTTTAATTTCGTATTTACAATTTGTTTTTGTTTATTTATTCAAAGTGAAATGTTTATCCTTGTTCTGAAATGAACCTGTCTCTCTATTTTTTTTGCTGGGATATAAAATTAAGTTATTAATTAAATTCTTATCAACTTAATTATGAGAAAAGAATTATGAGAAGAATTAAAAATTAATATTTTGTATAGATTGTGGCATACTGTTATATAAAATCAAAACCAAACATTTTTTTATGGATAGTTATTTTTTAAAACATTTTTTATTAAAAATACTATTATCGTCGAAGGTACCCTTAATATTTGCACTATAATTTTTGGAGTATATGCCCGATCACGTCGACTTTTACGTTAAATTGAAGCTATTAACGTGGGCTACCAATATTGGAAATATCTCTTTCACTTAGAAACAGTGGTTTAGTATCAGTCAACAAATTGGAAAAAGCAGATTTTTTTTTTCAAAAAAAAAATCCTGGTACAAAAAAAACATAAAAAAAATATCGAAAAAAAAATATTTTATTTTATTTTTTAAAAGTTTGCATCTTAGCGAAGAAAAAAATGCCTATTAATCTATGAATAAATGTAGAAATTATAGCCCTTTTGGTAGAGGTAAGAAAATTTCAAAAAAAATTTTTTTTTTAATTTCTGTTTAAATAGCGATTTTATTCATTACTTTTATTTATATTATGTACATTTGAGTTTATTTACATGAACAAGTTTCATTAGAAGTAATTGTGAGTTCTTTGTTGACGTTTGTATATTTCTGAATCGGTTTCTCTAATGAGGAACCAAATATAATCTCCCATCATTCTTCCATCCCAGTGCCCTTGGTAACGCCGCTCGATGGACTTCAATTCTTGGTGAAACCTTTCGCCATGTTCGTCACTTACGTCGCCAAGATTCTCGGGGAAAAAGTTTAAATGAGAATGCAAGAAATGAATTTTGAGGGACATATTTACACCTGTTGGAATACATTAAGCGAAAAATAAGTTGGAAGAATACATACATATGCGTTATATACGTAAACTAGCTGACCCCAGGAGATGTTGTCCTGCCCCACCTGTTTTGGATGTATTAGTTTGTTATTCATTGATACTTCATTCGAAAATACATCCCGAGTTTCAGGAAAAAATCATGAAAAAATGTATATTGGCCGCTACAGCGCCATCTACCGGTTAGAATCATACATACAAACTATTATCAAGACCAACCACACATACATTTTAAATGTCACTCAAATCGCTCTAGAAATGCGAATTTTGCAAATAACTTGACCACTCCGCAATCTATCGCGGTGAAAATAATTCTAAAACACAAATGATCTCAATTTGCAGCCCATTCGCTTTTATGGTTTCGGAGATCATGCGTTACTAACAAACGTACAAATTATTTTATATATAAAGAACATATACAAAAATATATTTTTAACCAATTTTTTCATAATATTTAACAAATCAACAATGATTAATATTTCATATTGCGGGATTTTATTGGATCCAAGGAAATTTGAAACTATAAGCTTAAACGACCTCCATGCTGCAATTTCATCCGACGTCAAATATGATTCGAAATTCACATCTTTCATCAGTTTCCTTATTTTAGGCCCAACAAAACTCCTTCTTCGATTTTTTGAAAAGAAAGACTTTTAAATAAACTTTTTAAATCTGAGAGTGAATTGCCATCATTCCTTAAGGCTTTTAAAAAATTTTTAAAGAGCCCCAGCTTAATATGCAGTTGTGGTAAAATATCGGCATAACATACCAATTACTTTTAAATCGCAACAAATTTTCCAGTCATGTTCATATTTTATGTATTTTATCAATTTAGACTTTGTTTCGTATGATTCCTTAGTGTTGACAGCATGAACAATGGGAATCGACGGTTTCTGATTTCCGTTATGTAAAAGTACTGCTTTCAAACTTTAGTTACTGCTGTCAACAAGTAACCGCCATTCCCTTGAATTGTTTGTTTGATTAAGTTCCTCGAACGATCGGGGAATGTCCTTGCAAAAGCATCTGTTATCCACAGTTGTATAAAATTGTTTGTAAGGTATATCACGAACTCTTTTATATGATATGTCAACATCTGGGGCCAAAATATTGTACTGTTTCATCACAGATGCAAGTTCTCCCTTATCTTTGGTCAGTTCCAAATATCTCACTAGATCAATGAGTTAAAACTGAGTTAAAAGCGATGACTTCTGACGCAAACTTGAATCGCTCAGAGTTGGGTACTCAGTTGAACTTGATGATGTTTCCGTTATTAGGCTGTTAGCTATACTTGGACACTTCCTAATCCAATCTATTAACTTAGACAAAAATAGCAGTCCGTATCGTGAATGAATGGTTGTCACCAAATCATTGGCATTCCAAATTCCACGTGAAGTCTAAAATTAAAACGTTTTATTCCACAAAACATTGTAATACATTCATTTTAAAGTACTTACCGCATTCTTCCACTAGTCCATCGAGTAAGATTTACATGGCACGAATTACACAAAATACTAGGTGTCCACGGTTCGTTCATATTTTTAACTCGTATACCAAAATATTACACATATATTTCTTCTATTACTTTCATAAACGCATGTCGATTTCTTAAATTACATATTTTCCGCAGATGTAGCTGAAATTGTCTGGATCATTTACACATTGAAAAGTACTTCGAAATATAACTTTGTACTAAAGGGTGTCCCAAGAAGAGCGCAATTTTCAAATCTCGCAACATTCGAAGTGTCATTGTTTGACATTTGAATAATTGTTATTGTTTGTTAGTAGAAGGTACGAGGTTAGTAAAAATGGAGCGCTACACGAATGAACAACGCATTCTCATTGTGAAATTGTTTTACCAAAATGGTGAAAGTTTTGCGGCTACAGTTCGCAAATTGCGATCAATTTGGGGTCACAATAATGCTCCAAAAGAGTCAACTGTAAAGAAATTAATGGATAAATTTGCCGAAACTGGGTCTGTTAGTGATGTAAAGACAACAACGCGCCATCGACCAGGTCGATCGACCGGTTTTTGGGCTGGAGGAATCATTGGACCTTTTTTTATGAAAATGAGGCAGGTCAAGCGCAAACAGTCAATGGTGTTCGGTATCGTGAAATGATAACCAGTTTTTTCTTGCCTAGAATTGAAGAAATGAATGTGGAGGGCATGTGGTTCCAACAAGACGGCGCCACATGTCATACAGCCAGAGAAACAATTCAATTGCTGCATCAGTCATTTCCCGGTCGTGTTATTTCGCGTTTTGGAGATCCGAATTGGCCGCCTAGATCGTGCGATTTAACAACATTAGATTTTTTTCTTTGGGGTTTTTTTAAGTCGATGGTTTACGCGAATAAGCCGACGACGACTCAAGCCTTAAAAGACGAAATTGGACGCTGCATTAATGAAATACCGCAGCATTCATGCAAAACGGTCATTGAAAATTTCATTAAAAGATCGCGTGCATGCCAGCACAGCCGCGGCGGCCATCTGCACGATATATTGTTCCATACATAACCTCATTCTGTCTACTTTACGATATAATAAAGTTTCACGATTTTTTCTTAAATATCTGTGTTTTATTTAAAATTAAAAAATTGCGCTCTTCTTGGGACACCCTTTATTTTTCAGAAAATCGACTTATCTTTTTAAGGCGCTGAATTACACTAATTTATTAATAAGATATTTCATTTATAAATTCCGGGTTAAAGGTTCATAAAGTTGTAGTACCTGTAGCTGACATATAGTTTGCTTCGAAAGTAGACACACAATATTTTCAAGACTGCCGCGAACTACTTTGTATTGCGAACATATAATTTTACTACCTGTATATACGACTGGCATGTCCATACCCCTAAAGGGCGCAACTGAATGTAAACCTCATAAATTAAAAAAACCACAAAAATTGTTGAATGACCCTCTATCTGAGCGGATCTCATCCCATACATCTCTCACGTTGCAGATCATGTTTTATGGAGGGTTACGAACGGCCATAAAACTTCGTTCTCTCTATAAGTTTTTAATGTCTGACATCAATCCTCATAAAATAAAATGCAAGTGCAATGTCTCACATATGGCGAATTCAATATAAGCAAAAACACCATTTAAAAACGAAAAAATATGAAACAAGATTTTTTTGAATTTCCCTAACATTTACAAAATGGCTCATAACTTTTACATCTATCCATAGATTTTTTCAAATAGACAGTGTTTTCTTCGCTTGCTTGCTGGCTTTTTAAAAATGCGATAAAATAGTTTTTTCGATTTTTTTTTATTTCTGTTGTTTTTTTGTAGCAGGAAAAAGTGTTATTTAAAAAAAATCATTTTTTCCCATATTTTTGACGACTGTTACTAAACCAAAGATTCTACGTGAAAGCGCAGCATATGTAGCCCTCATAATTCCCTTTAATTTGAGGTATAACACGGCTCAATCAGGCTTATACTTGATTGTGCTTATACTATTATGGTCCAAATACTGAATGTACTTTCCATAAAAGCTGGAATTAAAAAAAAATTTACCATAAAAAATTTTGATATTACTTTTTTCGAGTTTGTGACACCTAATTACACGAGAAACTGTTATCCACATACCTTGGACAAAAGTGTTGTTGCATAGTGTAATTAATTCTTGTTTAATTTGTTTTGTCATTTTGTGGTTTGTCATTTTATCATGGATAGATTTAAATTTACACTATTAAAATAATTGTTCAGTTCGCCAAACTTCAAACTTAGTTTAGCGATGAAGCTCATTTTTGGTAGAATGGGTACGTAAATAAGAAATCTACGAAAATAAATAAGAACATCTACAGAAAACTACTGTTTTGTGCGCTTTATGGGCAGGCGGAATCATTGGTCCATGTGACTTCAATAATGATGATGAGCAGAATGTTGCTGCCAACGTTGAATAGTGTAAACATGATTACGAGTACATATTTTCCATACCTCAATTAGCTGCCATTAATCTTGCTCAAAGGTGTTTCCAACAGAACGGAGCCACAGAACACATTCAAAATTCAATTTCTCAATAAAAATGTTGATGAACGAATAATTGTACCTAATAGCCCTGTTAATTGGTCACCTCATTAGATTATTTTCTTTGGGTTTCCATAGCCCAAATCATATCAATCCTCAGTGGCATACAATTTATTTGATATTGGGATAGTTCCAAAAGAAACGGACCCACTCCGAATATTTATGGATTCGGATTTCAATGAAATTTAACACGCGTATACCAGAAGACCGTGAAGACTTATTTCCTTTTACCGATTGTCGAAATTCATAACGATTTAGATTTTATGGGGTGCCCAAGTTGGTCACCTACAGCCATTTGAAAGAATTTAACATCCTCTCTAAGAATTATAAATTATGTAATTAATTGTTGTCTATTAAGGACATCAACAGGACGAAAATGTCCTTAATCCTTGATTATCCTTAAAAGTATAAATACAATTTTTTCGTTTCATTTTTAAATATTACACACATATTTTACCACAAAATGTAAAAATTTCAGCATGGGTCCTCCATGTGATAACAAAATATGAATTAATAAGTGTCCGTCCGTCTGTCAGTTCGACTGAATGAAGTGACTCTGAAAAGGAGTGGTAGACTTCAAAAAGGTTAAATTTGTGAGAAAAATGTTGTAGGTGACCGACTTGGGCACCCTATAAAATCTAAACCGTTATGAATTTGGACAATCGGTAAATGTTTATAAGTCTACATCGTCTTCTAGTATACGTGTGTAATTTCATCGAAATACGAAGAGTCAAATATTTAACTTGTAATTTTTGGGTTGTTTCATTTTTGAATTACACTATTATCATATAATATTTTTCTTTGCTCTTTATTTTAATTTAACGCTTTGTAAATCTTTATTTTTTTAAATTCCAATTTTCATTGAAAGTTCCTTTAGTATTTGACCCATTTTTATTATTTCAATTAATTAAAGAAGATTATGAGGGCTACAAATGTTTGAACTATTACTTTCACGCGGAGACTGTGGTTTTGTAACAAAATAGAAAAAAATACAATACCTATTTGATAAAAATTATGGATGGATGTATGACCCATATTGTAAAAGTAAGGCGAATTCAAAAATGTTTCATATTTTTTATTTTGTCAGGTACCAAATGGGGCATGGCAATAACACCCATTTTCAATAGACTATGGGTACTACAAAAATATTACGCTGTACAAAATTTGAATTGTTTGTATACGCTGGAATCGAAGTTATAAGCCCTTAAGTTTTTTGCAAATGGCCCGTTTGTTTAACAGGTACCACAAGGGGCGTGATAAGTGGAAATAATGCTCATTTTTCACGGAACTGTAGGTACTATAACAGCATTACACTCAACAACATTTTAAATATTTGTATGGAGTGGAATCAATGTTATTAGCAGTTAAATTTTTGAACAAAATGGTCGATTTGTATAGAAAGGTGACACACCCAAAAGGGCGCTAAATGTTGGCCATTTTTGGGAGAAGTACTCGAAGGAGTGGAACAATATGGTCCATCTTTGATCTTAGCTTGATATAGATGCCAGACAGACGGATGACATAAAATTGCCCAAACAGTTTTCCGTACAATTTTTTTTTTGAGTTTTTTAGGTCACCCCTTCGATATGTTAAGATTTTGGTCTGCAGCAACTAACAACTACCCTTGTGGGGGTATAAAAACATGATTTTGTTGAAAATTTCTTAATTCTACCAAAAGGGCTATAATTTATACACTTATACAAAAATTGTTTTCAAAAGGCATCGTTTTCTTAGTTAGGATGCTAGCCTTTGGAAAAAACGATTTTTTGAAAAAAAATCAATTTTTTTCTAATTGTTTTAAAGACGGTAAATTACTTCTATTTCTACGTGAAAGTGGTATTTTCAAGATTTGTAGCCCTTATAAATGTCTTTAAATGATGCCCCGGCTTTATCTTAGACTTCAAATGTTGTGCACCTTCCAAGAAAATCGGAACAAGGACGTACAATACTGTGAACAACTTCTTCAGCAACACTAAATCAAAATTCAAAAAGGAGGACAAATCTAACGTAGTTTATAAGATTAAATGTGAGGGTGGCAAGACCAATATATGCCAGAAGGTATATATTGGAACGACAAAATCAAAATTAAAAACTAGGATATCCGGACTCAGGTCTGATGAGAAAACTACTGACAAACCTATAGATCAAAAATTATACAGGGTTGCCCATATTCGACGGACCCATCTGGCAACTCCATAACTTTTGACAGAGATGTCAGATCGCTTAATGACATACCGCGTTTGAAGCGTCAGTCCAAGCAGATTTTTACCATGGAACAATACACGCCACGCGAGCGCTCTGAAATAGTTGAAATTTACATTCAACAGAAGAAGTCAATTGTGAAAACTCAACGTGCTTTTAAAATATTAAAAATGTGAGAAGTACGCCTTCTAAGAACACCATTAAGCGTTTATACGAAAAATTTTCGACTGGTGAGGCTCTTTCTAATCCGAAGAGGCCAAATAAAAGTCGACCAAGGCGATCGGCCGAGAATATCGCTGCCGTACGAGCCAGTGTTGAGAGGTCCCCAAGAACATCCCAAAAACGCCGTTCTCAGCAGTTGGGCATGGCTCGGTCCACTTTACAACGGATTATTCGCGTTGATTTGCATTTGTTCCCGTACAAAATTCAATTGACGCAAAGATTGTTGCCTGCGGACAAGCCTCGTCGATTGGAATGGGCCCAACGAGTCATCGAAATGGCCGATGATGACGAGCAATTTTGGAACAAAATTATCATGTCCGATGAAGCCCATTTCACATTGAATGGGACCGTTAATAAGCAAAATTGCCGTATTTACGCCACTGAAAATCCTCAGGAGATTCAAGAATTGCCTCTTCATGACGAAAAAGTTACAGTTTGGTGCGGCGTTAGTGCGAAAACGGTCATTGGGCCGTTTTTCTTCCAAAACGAAAATGGCCATGCTGTTACCATCAACCAGGAGCGTTATCGCGACATGATGACCAATTTTGTGATGCCAATTATTCGTCGAAAGCGTATGAGGCAGTTTTGGTTTCAACAAGACGGCGCTCCACCGCACACAAGTCGCATAACAACCGATTTTCTGAAAAATTTGTTTCCGGGCCGTTTGATGTCGAAAAGTGGTGATTTGGACTGGCCACCGCGTTCGCCCGATTTGACGCCGCCTGACTTCTTCTTGTGGGGATATTTGAAGTCAAAGGTTTACGTTAACAAGCCAAGGACCGTAGAAGAGCTCAAGGACAACATTCGTGAAGAAATAGCCGCTATTCCGGCCGAAATGTTGGCGAAAACGATGGAAAATGCTGCAAAAAGGGCACAATACGCCATCAACGCCAGAGGCGGCCATTTGAGAGATATCATATTCAAAAATTGATGTAAACAAATCTACTTGGAACAAATTAAATGATTAAGATTGCCAACCGCCAAATTTTTATTTTTTTCTTTGATTTTTTTTTAAAAAACATGGGTCCGTCGAATATGGGCAACCCTGTACAAACATTTAAACATGTTTGTATAATTTGTTATTTATTTGTATTTTAAAGTGAATTTCCCTGAGGATGACTGTCGAAGACAGTCGAAATATTGGAAACAAATAAAATTGAAACTATTTAAAACAACAAATCCATCGTTTTTAAATAATACGTGACCTCTAGCCAAACCATCAAAAATCTTCATAATATAATAACAGTCAACAATAAATAATTAAAATTGTTTGTAAATATTTTTTCGTGTTTGTTACGCACAACCAACAAACATTTTGTAAACTGGTTTCATAAAATGACTAAGCATGTTAAAGTTGACTAATTTCCCCTTCCTTTTTTAATATCACTGTTGTACCTAAATATCTGTTCACATTTTCATGAAAATAATCTGACCAATATGGGAGCGACGTACATTTCATGATATATGTACTTAAATTTCATTACAGCATTGGGTACTGAGAGGAACACCGGTGGTATTGACACAACTTTCCAAATACACACGTAATGTTAACATAGTTGTTCAAGACAGCAGCTGCTATCACAGCGGAGCTTAAGTTATTGTTGTCTGGTTGAATCATGCCACTGGAGTGTAAAGGATAGAATACGACAAGTGAATACTTGTATGTGTCGCCTGGAATGGTTCTTGAGCCGAACACCAACTGGTCATCATTTTCAATGGGGCAAAATGTTATCATTTGCCCCCACACACACTGTTGCCCTTGAAATACTCATAACTGTCAGTGTTTTTATTTGGATGAACTTTATGGGGCCGTGAATCGCCTGACCTTTCTTCGGATGTCATAACTTTTATAGTCAGAGAAGAGAGCCACAAAAGCATTTTGGTGCAGTTGACATTAAAGACATTACGTTCTGTCGAAAAAAATTTGGCGATAATGTAAATTTAAATTGCTGATTTTAATAAAAGGCTAGCGTTAAATAGTTATATAAAGATCGTATTCCTGTTATTTATCTTGGTTCTTAGAATGAAACTTTTAGCGCCACGATGATATGAGATAATAACAAGTAAGAAAGTTTCAGTCGGGTAAACCGACTAAGGTATACCCTCACTTTGCGAGTAATGTAATAAGGAATATTAAACGAATTATTCTGTCGATTTGTGTGGGAGGTACCAGAAGATTTTTAACAAATACACCTATTTTTCGCTGAATAGTAGATACTTTAAATAAATTGCACTGCGCCGAATTATAAGCGTTTATTTGCACTGGTATATTAAAGTTATGAGATATTAAATTTTGGCATGATTTGGCCATTTTGTGTGGGATGTACAAAAAGGGGCGTGGCGATAACGGCCATTTTTTACAGGGCTATAGGCACTTCAAAAGCGTTACAATGTGCAAAATGTTGTTGCATTTTCGTGCATTGGTACTCATGCTGTTAGCTCTTAACTTTTTGTGCAAAATGGTACCTTTGTGTGGGAGGTACAAAAAGGGGCGGGGCAATAGCGTCCATATTTCACAGGGCTATAGACATTATAAAAGCATTATACTGTACAAAATTTCAAAGATTTGTATACACTGGTATTAATGTTATAAGCTGTTAACTTTTGGTGCAAAATGGTACCTTTGTGTCGGAGGTACCAAAAGGGGCGTAGCAACTTGGCTCATTTTTCTCGAGTCGATAGCGACTAATAAGCTAATGCTATGTGTGGAATTTCAGAAGATTCGAATAAGTAGTATAGCAGATATTATAGATTCAATATTTCACAACATTTTAACACTTTGTGGGGGAGGTACTAGAAGGAGTGGACCAATATGGGCCATCTTCGAACTCAGCCGGAGATAGAAAAAAATATTACCACGTACCAAATTTGAAGTCAATCGGTTACTCCCTTCGAGATTTATCGTGCGCACCAGCCAGCAGACAGACAGACCGACAGACAGACGGACGGACATCGCTCATTCGACTTAAAATGACCCAAAACGAATATCCGCCGAACATACCTAGGGTATTAGATCACTCCTACGATGTGTTACACTTTTTTTTCGTGGCAAATGATATATACCCTCGTCACACTAAAGTGAGGGTGTAAAAAGTACCACCATTTTTATCCTCTCACATTAGAGATGAGGGTATATATCATTTGCTACGAGCGAAAAGTGTAACGCATCGAAGGAGTGACCTAAGACCCTAAATATGTTCGGCGGAAATCCGTTTTGGCCATTTTAAGGCATTTGAGCAATGTCCGTCCGTCTGTCTGTGTGTTTGTCTACTGGCTAGTGCGCATAACTCTCGAAAGCAGTAACCGATTGACTTAAAATTTTGTACGGGGTAATATTTTTTTTCGGCTATGTTCGAAGATGGGCCATATTGGCCCACTCCTTCCAGTACCTCCCCCACAAAGGGTTAACTTTTAGTGAAATAGTACATATTTTGTTTTTGCACTTCAAGATCGTTATTGTTTTCTTCAGTATATTAAAACAACTTTGTTAAAAATTAAAGAAGATGTTGACTGTATGGGGGTGGTTGTTGGGGTGAAGAAGTAAGTGAAGTAAGACAGATCTGTTTTTTTTTGTGAAATATTTATTCTTTAATACCTTCTATACTACTTACTCGAATCTTCTGAAATTTCACACATGGTATTAGTTTGTTAGTCGCTAACACGTTACGAAAAATGGGCGAAGTGGTCTCTCCGTTTTGGTACCTCACACACGAATGGACCATTTTGCACCAAAAGTTAACTTTTTATGGCTTTAATATCAGTTCATACAAATACCTGAAATTGTGTACAGTGTAATGCTTTTATAGTACCTATAGTACAGATAAAAATGGGCGTTATGGGCACGCCCCTTTTGATACCTCCCATACAAATGGACCATTTTGTACCAAAAGTTACCAGCTTATAACTTTAATAACAGTGCATACAAATACTTGAAATATTGTACGGTATAAAGCTTTTATAGTACCTAGCGTCCAGAGAAAAATGCCCGTTATTGGCACGCCCTTTTTGGTACCTCCCACACAAATGGACCATTTTGTACAAAATGTAAACATCTTCTAACTTTAATACCAGTACATGCTTTAAAGTTGTAATATGCAATTTAAATTGATAATAATTTAATAAAAAAAAATAAATACATTTACGAATATTTTTTTGGGACTTAATGTAAGGGGATTCATAAGTTGGTTTACCCGACTGAACTTTCTTACTTGTTTTGTGTTTTTTTTGTAATAGCACTAAAATAAATCTGTTGTATTTTAATTTTGAACTAGCGGAATGTTGTTATCTTTTACCTTAGGTTATAGCTAAATTTAATAAAAATAAATAACATGACAAATCCTTTAATATTTTAAAAAACAATAAAAATCTGTTAAGAAGAATATATGGTATGTCCACAAAAAAAATAAAATTAAAAAAGCTAATATGCCAAATCCAAAAACATCAAATCACTTAACTCGTGTATTTTGATGTAATCAGGCGATTACACTGTACAACAATTTCAAACTTTTTTCAAAATAACAGGGTTCTGTCAGTGGATTCTGGTAGAGGAGACCAAAAAAATATACACGTGTATCGGCGTTTTGAAAGATCACATCGGAATTTTATTTTAGGGCGGGGTAAAAGTTTTCCCCCCTTTGCTTGTTCGTGCAGAATATCGGTATATAAAACTATGTGTTCTGTTCATCTGAGGTGTAGGGTACCTTCAGCAACTTTGTAGCAAATGTTAAGACCTATATTTTTGTGGAATATATTAACCCTCTAGCTTCCCCCCATAACGGTGATTTTTGCCTATATTTTAACAAATCGTAAAAAACTCCCCTAAAAATGGGCGGGCCGGGGTTGAAATGTTTTACAAAAATGTCGGCCATACAATTTTACTATATGTGTCAGAACACACCAAAGCCCAAAACATAACACAAACACCAAAAAAACGCCCAAATTTAAGATATCCTGTTAAGGGTTAATTTGTTATTCCTCGAATATGTTATTCCTCTCCCAGCTCTGAAGAGAAGGTTGTTATTCAATAACTACCAAGATTACTTTTGTTCTTCTTCATTATTTCTGTCATTATATTTTTGTCACTCAAAATTACCGTAACGGAACTTTTGAGTGGCACGTTACTTATGAACGTTAACGTTTGACATTGTGGGTCAGCCAGTTAATCTTTTTATTTTCTTACAATATTCTACAAGGGAATTTGTAAGAATAATAATGACTGACTGTTTGGGAAAACTTGACTGGTTTTGCTACGTCTGTGGCAAGCATACGCTTATGGAACATAGGGTTTCATTTTTTACGAGCATAGTGGAGGATATATATTAAATTTATTTTGAACTGGAAGTTTTTCCAGATGAGCCGTGGGTGCCAAAACATATATGCTGAAATTGCTATATCGGTTTGATGCTGTGGTCTAAAGGTAGTACAAGTTTTGATGTATATTTCATTATACATATATATTTATATTTTGATTTTCAGTTTTCAACTGAAACTGATGAGCATTTCGAACGGTTCCATCAGATATGTCTTCCTATTGAAAAACGCTATAAAGGCAAGAGCATTTGGTCTCTTATAACAGATTTATGTTGGACATTGCGAATTAAAAATAAATGAACTTATGTATTTAATAAGTATTTCTCCTTGTATATGCGTTATTAATAGATTTTTTGTTTATAGTCCTGAAGTATAATTTAATATAAAATAAATATTATTTAATTGTAAAATAAAATCATTATTTTTTTTGCATCTCTCACATCAACCCCGAAAAATCCAATTTTTAAAGACCTTTTTGGTACTAACACTATATAATATCTAAATTAACCCTTAACAGGCAATCTTGAATTTGGCCGGTTTTTTTGTGTTTGTGTTAAGTTTTGGGATTTGGTGTGTTCTGACGTATATAGTAAAATTTTATGGCCATCATTTTTGTAGAACATTTCAACCCCGTCCCACCCATTTTTAGGAGAGTTTTTTACGATTTTTGAAAATATAGGCAAAAATCACCGTTATGGGGGGAAGCTACAGGGTTAATATATTCCACAAAAATATAGGCCTTAACATTTGCTACAAAGTTGTTGACGATACCCTACACCTCAGATGAACAGAACACATAGTTTTATATACCGATATTCTGCACGAACTAGCAAAGGGGGGAAAACTTTAGCCCCCCTAAAATAAAATTCCGATGTGATCTTTCAAAACGCCGATATACGTATATATTTTTTTTGTCTCCTCTACCATAATCCATTGACAGAACCCTGTTATTTTTTTTTGTGTTGTACTGTGTTATTGTTACTTAAGCGGATCAAATAAAAGAAGATTCCTACATTTGCAGAATGCAAAAATATTAAAAGCATAAAAAGTTAGATATAAAGAGTTTATAAATCTCAAACGTTGCTGCCTTAAGCAAAACAGCTCTGCCAAATTCCCTAACGATCGGATGGGAAATAAAATATGATAGCACTTGTATTGTATAAGTACATCGGGAGTAATATATATGAACGTGTGGACCGATTGTCCTCATACATGTGAGTGTTTGTTTCTGTATCAACGAACTCCTCTCTGTCAGATACCATAATGATCAGATGTAAACTAAAGAAACTATAGCACATTTATTCCAAATAGGAAGAAATGTTATGGGTAATTTTTTGCAAACTTTCTTTTTGGCACCTCAGCTGTTTTCGTATAACATGTAACTGTCAAACTTGTTCAGTTTGGTCTATAAGTTAACCGTGAATCGACATACAAACGAACAACGCTTGCAGATAATTGAATTTTGAAATTTGACCCATCACATATCTTAACTATTTTATTACTAAAGCCCTACGTTGTTCCCTAGTATGTACTTTTTTCTCAACTGTGCCTGATGTGAATTAAATGCTTTATTTTACCTGGGGATTATTTCATGTGATCTCAGTGAACTGAAATAATACAGTTCACATAATATATTTTATTTTTAATAACATAAAATGTGACATTGTGTTAAAACAAATATGTCATAAACAATTAAAAATATCTATTTCACTCAATTTCCAAAAAACATGTTATAAATCATGTTTGCGTGAGTTAATGTTTACACGGAGGAAAATCGTAATTTTTGATATGTTTGAAACGAAAGAAAATATACTTGGAAACGATTTTTTTAAATATTATATATTTGTTAACAAATAAATTTTATTTGAAAATCAAAAAATTTTGTTTGGAACACATATATTAATATATTAGAACATAATTTATTTGCAAACTGAATTTCACAAATAAAATATGTGTTTACACACAAACAAAGTTATTGTTTAAGAAGAATTCCAAATATGTTTTATTTAAAAAGATTTTTAAAACATTACTGACTTATTCGAATTTTAGTTAGTTTTTCTTAGTTTTCGTGTTAAACTTTATAGCTAAAAATGTCCTTATTTATAAATATTCCTATTCATCACTTTTTGTCAATCCATCAATGTCGTTTATATTTTCGAAAGATTGTTCGATTTAACATATAAAATTTATAAAAAATATAAAATTAAACATATAAAACATATAAAATTTATAAAAAAAATTGCTCTTTGAAAATTAAGGCATTTAATACATTACCAAAATAAATAATTACAAATGAATCCTTGTTTCGGAAATACTAGTTCCAAATAAAAAATATTTGAATGGGAGCATATTTTTGTTTAGAACAATATCCTCACAAACATATAATATTTGTGTGTGTAAAATATTATATATTTGGAGTGTACCCTAAACATATGTTTATTTCAAGCCGAATATGTTTGGGACAATATACTACTGAAGCGATTTTTTTTCAGCGTGTAGATATAATGCAGAAATACCAGTTTTCTAACAACAAAATTTTCATTAATTTTTTCCCTTTTATTGAAAATTTTCGAAATTAATTTTTGTTTCTGAGGACGATATGTATTTATCAAAAAAAAAGTTCTTAGTCTATAGGTGTGGGGCAGAAATCTACTTTGTGGTGATACTAATGGCGAATTCGTTTCTGCTATAAAGTGCAACACCTGCATTGCCTTTTCCCGAAAACTGCACTATTGTATCAACTTTTTGAAATTTGTAAATTTTAGTTGTGCTAAATTCGAGTAACTTAAGTAACACAAAAGGTAACACAAAAGTGCAGTTTTCGGAAATAGGGCAATGAAAATGTTGCACTTTTTTGCAGAAACGAATTCGCCATAACTTAAGAAAATGCTATACACAATGGCGAATGATCAATGTCCATACGGTTAATATAACTCATACGCGTGCTTGGTATTTCATTCAAAAATAGAAAATTAAAAAAAAATTTCTTTTCCAAAATTAATAAAATGGTTTAATGATAAATTTTGAAAAGTTTTTAAAAACCAATTTTTTGGAGATTTTACAACCCACTGATTATTATTATCATTTGCACTACAGAGAGTGGAATCCGCAGCAATAATTCGCTAATCCGAAGCACTTTACTATATTTGATTAAAAGAAAAACAATTTTTTACAAAAACCGAGAAAACTGATTTATACTACGAATATAACATAAAAAACCTTATTTTTTGTTTATACCAAAATTACTATAAGTTGCCGAGATTGTGCAGAATAATTTCGAGTTATGATTCTAAGAAGAACAAGTAAATGCGTTAAAATTGGCCAAGCCGAATCTTATATACGCTCCGATATGTCGGAACCGAAATATCGGGATCTTGCATGTGTGAAATCTGGGCAGTGACACAGAAAATGTTCCATGGTTTCGATGTTTTCCCTGCATGCCCTGCACTCGTCGTTTTCTGCTAGTCCTATGCGATGAAGGTGTGCCTGTAAGCTTGAGTGTCCCGTTAGAACACTTATCACCTTACTAATCTCGATCCCGTTTAGTTTCAGAAAACTACTGGTTTTCTTCTTATTTGGGTCACCCCACAGTATCCTTGCAGTTGCTCCTACAGTTGCTCTATCCCACACAGTTTTGTGAGCCATCACTGCCCAGTGCTTCAACTCATCCTTCGTGGCTTCGAAAGGTTTCCAATTTTCCAAGTTTATTACTCGAAGTTCTCTGCCCTTTGAAGCCAAGCTGTTTGCTCGTTTATTTCCAATCACTCCGCTGTGTCCCGGCACCCAGAAAACACGCAGTTGACCATGGACTGAGTAATTATTTATCGTTCTTTTTCAGTCTAATACTGTTCTGGATTTGACCTTTTCCGATGTTATTGCTTTGATCGCCATTTGGCTATCTGTGAATATGTTGGCATATTTAGGCTTTGTGGTATTACTGAAACAGTTAACACACTCCGTGATGGCTCGAACTTCTGCTTGAAATACTGTGTTATGGTCTGGGAGGCGGAAGTAAAGTTCGACTTCTGGTTCATCAATAAAAAGTCCCAGACCCGTCCTTCCTCCTAGCCTGGACCCATCAGTGTAGCAGCTGGTTCCCACTGGCGCATGAGCTAGTGTTCCGTTTTCCCAGGAGCATCTGTCGGGCATGAACGAATCACAGGTAGCTGTAATCCGCACTTCAGGAATGCTGTCGGAGATTTCCGTTGTTTGAATATGACCGACCAGTGATTATAATATCTTCTGATGGTACGACTTGTGGTCTCGATTTATCCATTCACCCATCATTTGTAGACGTCTTGCTGTGAGCGCTGCCTCATACTTTATACGGATATCTATTGGTTGGATGTGCAGTATAGTCTCCAACGCACTTGTTGGTGCGGTTCTAATTGCTCCGCTTATGCCTAGACAGCACATACGTTGCACTTTTTGCAATGGTAGTACGTTGTACTTTTTGTCCATTGATGTCCACCACACTACAGAGGCGTAGGTTATTATTGGTCTAATCACGCTCATGTAAAGCCAGTGTGTCATATTTGCACGTAGTCTCCATTTTGAACCTATAGCTCTTCTGCACAACGACCAACATCTGTGGGCCTTTGTAACTCTTTCTTCAATATGATCTTTCCAGTACAGTTTCTGATCCAAGATTACTCCCAAGTATTTTATCTTTTTAGATATGGCAATATTCTAATCCAGGGAACGAGGCACGGTAAAAGGATGAATCTTCCTTTTCCTTGCAAATAAACATATTTCTGTTTAGCAATAAGTGCAATGAAAAATATTTCAAAAATGTTATCCTTAACATTTTAAACGTCTTGTAAAAAGACAAATGATCAGAAGTAAAAAAACTGAGTATGCAGTTGATTTACTGTTGGCCTATATTAGACCGTTTATAGCACATGATGCAAAAAGTGAAAGTTGCTGCGATCTTTGATTTCCGGACCGAAAAAGTTTCCATTTGGCCCACAAGACTTCCATAAAAATTGTTGTGCCCTAGGGTCTGCCCAAAGTTCATTCAAAATTTAGAACACACTTTATAGGGGAAATATTTTTTTTATTCAAAAATCGTATGTTTAAATAAGTAAAATTACATTTCTTTGTATTATTAATTAATAAATAGTTTTTAAATATTGAGATCGGTGAAAAAAAACAAAAATTATTTCAATATTATATTAGATCTGACTTGTTATGTGAGGGACATTTTCTACGATATTCTTCAATGCACTGTAATATAAATTGATTTTGCTCTTCGTCTTTCGTAAGTATTCTGTTGTAATCATTCATAAATTGTACACCGCGTTCAGCAGTGTCGTTAACAACAAACAGATTACGACAAACATCGAGAGTATCTTGATAATCTTCCCAAATGGATGGGTCATGCTTTAAAAATTCAGTACTCAATCCAAAAGCACCGAAAAATGTTTGGTTTTGTATGAGACGAAATCGCTTAAATTATTACACAGCAATAGTTTCGGGTCGGAGAATTTTCGATCGTTTTCCAGATTTACGACGGGCTCTGTTGATTGCAGATGCCTAACCATTTTTCGTTTCTCTTCGAGTGAAACATCCGAATCGAAAAATGCCAAAGCCATTGATTCTGGGGCCAAATACCACAAATGATTTTTCCATTTCTTCAAAACCGCTTCAGACACATCTTGTCTTTCAACAAGTGTATATCTTGATTTGTTGCTCGTATGGCATTTTGCATGTAAACCACGCCCACTGGACTCTCGTTTTGTCAATGCAAACTGCTCTAAAATAGGTATATTTTTAAGGCATAAATGCCTTTTCGCATGAACCTTGCGTGGGATGTTGGACCAGGTGTTCGGAAGTTATCGCCGACACCACCAAGAAACATTATTGTTAATTGTAACAGTTCCTTGTAATCAGCTCGGATTTGTGTTTCATTTAGCTGTTTAATGCAGAATTTCTTAATGACTTCGCAGTCAGCATTACTTATTTTTGAGCGTACAGTTGGATCTTCGAGTCCGTTTTTAAACGATTTGTGGTCGAGACTTACCCAAACGGCAGCAAAACGATTAAAAATAGGCACTTCAGGGCCACAAGTCGCGAAGTTTAACCTCAAACACATGTTTCAATACTATCTCCATCATGTGATGAGAACATGGGAACTTGATTGATTTTCGATCTAATTTGTTCTGCAACAAAATGCACGATCCAGTGTTTTGACCTGTATTTGATGAGTGTATCATGAACGACTCTGGCCATCTTTTCTCCAGTACCAGCCGGGATTTTGGGGGCGCCCAAAAATTTTGATGTGTAGATCGATTAATCACAAGCTCACCAACAGTGGTCAGAGGCGTCGCAGCATTATACATTACAGTTATCACATCATTAAATATCTGTCTGTTTGACGGCAGTTTGGCTCCAGATATTGTATGTAATACATGCTCAACTGATTCTACGGTGCGAAATTTATCACTGGATCTAGTAACCATTTTGGATGTGGTCGGTCTGGAGACAAATAAGAATATGCTTATGTTTTCTTATTTTACCAGTAGAAAAATGTCAGACTGATGCGAAAAATCAACTATCATGCAAATCCGTCATTTTTTCATGCATATATTTTTTGTTGTGATTGCATAGAGGCCATGTCGGTGTGCATGCATGCCCTGTCATGACGTAAAATTCAAATGAAAACTGCAGTAACTTTTTCGTTTCTCGGTCGATTTTGATTGATTAAGAAAGAAAATTTTATTCAAAGATCATTTAAAAACTTTTCGTGCTAATAAAATATTTTTTAATTACTTGAACATGTGACATTTCATAAAAACACAAATTTTGTTCATGTAAAGTGAGTTTTGTGTTTTCAAGCAACTTTGGGCAGACCTTAGCGTTATCCAATCGGCACCAAATTTTTATTGGAGCTTTGTAGATCAAATGGAAACTTTTTCGGCCCGGAAATCAGTTCCGAAAAAATAATAAATGGTCTAGACTATATTTTTACTTCTACATAGTCTCGTTCTTGGGGGGAGAAAAAGTTCGCATTTGTCACACAATCTAATCATTTGCGGATGAATTTGACCCAAAGTAAACCGGATCTTAAGTAGATTTACACCACACATCAAGAAATATCATTCTATGAAACTACAATCCGTTTCACAAATATGTCAAATGCAAATAATGAAATAGAATTTAGAATAAAAAAATAATAAAACGCCTAAATTAAAATTGGAATAATATGTTAATAAGTAAATTCGGTTGCTGAAGATTATGCAAAATTTTGACTTAGCGCATAACAATACAGAATGATATTGTAAAACATTCCACGAATCCGCATAAATCGTGACTATCCGGGGACATATGTTTAAGTGTTATCCTTAACATTCGTAACTTCATACTTTTCGAAACAAAATCCCTTTACAACTTAGTTCCGGTTTCCGCTTTTAACATGTAGAAAGCAAACAAATAAAAAGGCCGCATATCTCACATTCAGACTTAATTTATTCTGTGTAATTTATCCGTCTGTTTTGTTATGGCACGCAATATTTTCAACAACATTAAAATCCCTTAAAACTGTTTCTCATAGCATGAATGTATCAAAGGTCTGGCTGAAACATAATGCATTAATCTATTCAGATTGTTTGCATATATGTTTTAAATACTATGTATTTATGTTGATACATTCTCTCTCCCTGTTCAAAGGCTTCCTTTTATTAGATACAATATTCCAATACTACCTATGTGAATGGAAAATTCTCTTGAACTAAAATAAACTTTTGAGCAAACTGAAATGTGAAAACGCTTCTTGAACAGAATAAAGTTGCGTAATATAACTGTATTTAACAATAACTAAGCGAAATGTAAATTTTCCTCCTTGACAACGCCAGTGTTGGTTATTATGTTGCGACTCATCCACTTGGCGGCTTCCCTTATTGCCATAATTTTGGCTTGATAGACACTGCAAGTATTTAGAAGTCTTTGAGCTATATTAAGACGGAGTTTTTTACAGATTACTCCGAAGCCAACCTTATTATTAAGGTTCGAAACACTCATATAGAAGTGGGGATGGTTTTTTATTATCTGGCATTCTGCCAACCCATTCATCTCTGACTGGTATCATAGTGATGTAGTTCCTCGAAGGTGTACAACGTTGCTATATAGCCCACTTGGACGGTTAACATACCACTACACTTTAATATACTCATGTGACAGTAGTTCTTGTACCTCCACATTGATAGACAGTAGAGCTTGTAGAGACTCAGTCATTGTAGTCCTTAGAACTCCGCATATGCATAGGCAGGCAGTTCTGCGAACCTTTGGTTGGTGATGGTTATTTTGTCAGTTGCCATCCACCATACCACAATGCTGTTTAACATTATTGGACGAACTACTGCTATATATTAGGGATGTAACGAAAGTGACTTTAGCGAAAGCGAATATTGAAATATACTTCTTGCGAATGCGAAAGCGTATAGTAAAATATGAATTTTTGGGAAAGCGAATGCGAATTGAATTGATACTTTTCCAGGATATTCAAGTATTAAGAATGTTTTCCATATTTTTACCTCCTGTTACCACAAGGACAAACATCTTTTTTCAACTGGTTTGAAGAGAAGTGGCAGAGGTTTTCATTGGAATTAATATCTTCAAATTGTGTGAAGGGAATAAGGAATTTTAACACTTTTAACAAATGGAAGCGAATACTGAAATATATTTTTGCGAAAGCGAATAATCCAAGATGGTTTTTGCGAATGCGAAAGCGAATGTTAAATGATGCGAATAATACGCGTTCACATATGCGAATGCGAATATTCGTCACATCCCTGCTAGACATATATATATCGAATGGACGATTTTAGGAGCGAGGCCCCGCCGCGAGGAATATAAATTCTATTCCTTCCTGTAGGAATAGAAATTCTATTCCTTCCTGTAGGAGTAGAAACCTATTTTGGTCTTCTTTACACGTTCCAGTACGTTATGTCTAGGGTAATCAAAAACCGCACCGGTTAACCGGTTAATCGGTTTCTCTTTAAAAACCGCCTATCGGTTTCCGGTTTTTCTGCTTTTACGAATAACTCGAACCGTCGGTTTTTTCAACTCGGTTTATTCGACTTTTCGGGTTTTTGAAACTATTATAAAATGATAAAGAAAATATTATTTTTGAAACAGGAACCTACCTAAAATTTTGAAAACATCAATATAAAAACCGTTGACATCATTTGTGCATATCCATCGATTTCAAAATTCAGTTTTATATGTATTTATACTGTTTACATTGCTAACTTCTCTATTGACTTCGTCTGCATATTTTATCAAGGGTCTTATTGCGGTATAGAAATTAATTAACAATCCTTTCTAATTGAAATGTAGGTATAAATAAAATACATATGTTTAGTTTCACATTTCGACAAGTTTTCATCTCTATAGTATGCTCAAGGCAGAATCCGCTACTTCTGATAATATATGTATATAATCGGTTTGCCATTCATATGATGCTAAAAGCTAAGATTTTGCCGATCTTAACTATTAGTCCAGTTTTATAAAAATCATAATCAATTTTTTTGAAAGAAATCTCTTTAAAAATTGAAAATAAATATTACAAATATTGCAGAGATTGCAGAGATTATAATATTATATCATAAATGAAATTGGAACAATTACCTATTATAAATAAAAATATGAAGTGTTTAAAATAAAATTTTCAAATAAATCTTAATTTAATTGGAATATGGTTACATATTGAATGTGCACTACGCTTATTTTACGTCATCTAACAAAATGTTGAGCATTATTTATGCATTTTTATTAAAAAAGAAAAACCGAAAACAACCGGCTCGCCGGTTTCTTATTTTCGGTTAAACCGAAAACCGATTTTAGAGTTAACTTAATTTTCGAAGAAACCGAAAACCGTATTTTCAAAATAACCGGTTTTTTGATCACCCTAGTTATGCCTGAATAACATTTTCCTATCTTGTATTTTTCCTAGAAATTTTGCAGTTTCAGAAAAGGCCATTTCAGTTCCATTCATCCGAGAAGGGTCCGCAAGTGGGACCTTATTCATCCTATTAAAAAGAACCGATTCTGTCTTGTTTGGGTTAACGCCCAAACTGGCCCTTCTAGGCAATTTGTTCAGATCCACCTGTCCACGTAGAAGGATTTCATTCACCGCTATGTTCCAAATTAGTGGAAACAGTACTCCTTGTGGGGTCCCTCTGTTTACAAACCTTATTAGAGTTGTGGACTCAACACTTGCACGCAAAGAAAAATTTCGTTTCTGCGAAACGAAATATTAGACAACTACACTTCTTGTTTACAACGACTGAAATTTCGCTTACGCGAAATAAGTTTCTGTAACAACAAACGAAATTTCAGTTCCGGCAAACGAGAATTGTAGTTGTCTAATATTTCGTTTCGCAGAAACGAATTTTTTCTTTGCGTGTGCTGTTATGTGTCTTCTGTTGAGCAGGCTTAGAATTAGTAAAATCAACCTATACATAGTTCACTTTTAGAGGTGACAGCGCCGCAATTGCCGCAGCTGAGTAAATGTTGTTGCAAGCCCTTCTATGTCAAGAAATGCCGCCATATTGAAATGAAATGTAGAGACGATTCGATAGTGCCCACAAGTTCGTACAGGGCAGTTTCTGTGGAGTTTTTCTTGTTGTAATCATATTGGTTCTCCGACAGGAGTTTTGTATCAAGGTTTTTCCTAATGAAAGAATCAAAAAGTCTTTTCAGACCTAATAATATGAAGAAAGGTAGGCTAATTATTCTGAAGTCTTTTGGCCTAGTGTGCAATATCTTTCCCGCTTTGGGTATGACTACCACTTGGTATGCCTCCATCGATTTGGGATGTATGAGAGCCTCATACAGCTTTCACACAATTTCTCTAGCCTGGAGATAATATACTTCAACATTTTCCTGATTTCTGCGGAGTAATGCCGTCTGGTCCAGGTGGTTGTTAATAGCCCAGCTAGCTAGTTAATCGCTATTCCAACTGTCTTGTTGGTTCTGCTGATCCTCGGGTTCTGTCGAAGAGATTCCCGGGAAATGTAATGGGTTTTCCATTAAGGACATAACATAAACTTTGCCAGAGCCCAATCGGAGAAGTTTTGACGTTTCAAATGATCAAGTGGCTTTAGTTCTTGAGTCAGTTTGATCTTATAAGGATGAAGGCCAAGATATTTTCTCGAAATATGTCACAGTGTGGTTTGAGAGATGCCCAATTCCTGAGAACTACGTGTAATCGATGGATTTGAACCATTTTGAACGGATATATTTACGGCTGCATTATTTTCGTAGCTTCGAGCGGTACGGCGTCTCTTTGGCGGTACAGCGTCTCTTTATCCACTATAGCACGCACAGCCTGTGGGGTGGGACGATTGTTACGACCGACATTTGGAATACGCGCTTTTAAAGTTGCGACCACCGACTCAGAATTTAATTTTTAATGATTTCCAAACGTTGCACATATGTAAACTTTAACATGATGAAAATATTGACTTCGACTAACGTTTTGACACTGAAAGATAATTAAAAATGTTTGAGGGTGCGTTGGCATAAAGATACGAAATTGTTATATCCCTATTAGAAAACCCTATATGTCATGCGCGAGTGCTCGCTGTTTTTTGTCCAGTTATTCGCATCATCATTTGCTGAATAACCCGCTGTACAGGGTGCAGTGGGTAATATCTTACGCAGCCTTGCGGCATCCAAGACCTCATTCACTTCTCCACCGATGGTGTACGAAAAGTCTGTTTTGGGATCTGTGAAGGATGTTGTGAGGTGCTAACCAGATTATCTAGAACGAGGTGCTAACCAGATTATCTAGAATGATTCGGTTAATACAGAAGTTTAGAATTGAGGTATTTTTAAACTGTTTCTCATACATGTGTCACTTTGTCTTCCTCACATTTCTGTGGACGGCTGGTTTAGGTGCTTTATCAGCGAGTTTGAACTATATGTAATGGTGATCTGAGAATGAGTGGACATCCCGTACATCCCATACAATATTTTCCTGCACGTTGTTTCTTCCACTACACCCCTGAACAGTCGGTACATAGAAACTTTTTGTATATTTTTTGTATTCCTTCAATAATAATTTATTAAATGCGATGCACATGTAAAAACATTAGAAACTCCTGGTCGGAGCATAGGGCGGAAACAAAATCATTCCATTGATGTATGTTTTGTGCCATGGTCCTAATCTGCGGCCACACTGATAGAAAAAGCTTCGTCATGACGACGAATTTGTTCATCATCACGATTATTTTTTCGTCACCATGACGAATCTCTGTTTCCAAAAACTTTCGTCCTCAGGATGATCACTGTTCATACCTACGATGAATCGAGTTCATTACCACGACGAATTACAGTCATCCCTACAATTAATCGGGTTCATCACCACGGCGAAACCCATTCATCACTACGACGAATCCCATTCATCACCACGACGAACTCCATTCATCACCACGGCGAATCCCATTCATCACTGCGACGAATCCCATTCATCACAACGACGAATCCATGCATTTTACATTTTGAAAATTTCAATAAATATTCATCTGGTTTTAGACCATTAAAAATAAAATTACTTGACCGCTTTGCCTGGTTCAGTTGTGATTATTCGTTTCGAAACGCAGTTCTTATCAGGAAAGGCTGAAAGCAAACGAACGAGAAGTATTCAAGTAATGTATTTGCCAACAGACGAATCCCATTCATCACCACGACGATGCCCATTCATCACCACGACGAATTCCATTCATCACCACGACGAATCTCATTCATAATCACGACGAATCCCATTCATCACCATTATTAGATTTTTTTTAATTAAACTTGTACAACAAATTATTTAACTAAGGTAATCAGAACGCATATAGAACCGTACAATTAAGCACAAACTATAAATTGATTGCTTCGTTTTATCACATTTTCAGCACAATGGTCAAATAAATATTTTCGTCGTGGGGATGAAACCGTATCGTTCCCTCGACGAATTTCGAAATCACCAAAAACATGGATTGATGATCGTGTTCGTTCTATTGACGTACAAAAACATCGCATGTACGAAACTTTTCGTCACCAGTACGAAGATATATTGACGAAACTGATTCGTCATGGTGACGAACGGTTTTTCTATCAGTGCATGTCTCTTTGAATCTACATTCGGCATGTATGGAATTTTTACATCGGCAGTTGAAACAGTTAATAACGTTGTTAGGTCTGTTCGCCGTGTGTACATAGCTTAATGCCTCGATTAAGCTGGCGAAAATTATGCGGGGTAAGTTGGTTGTGCACCAAAAACAGAATTTTTTCGCAATATCTTGTAAGATATATTTCAAACCGCTGAATGGATGAACAAATTGTATTAAAAGTGGTTGAAGTTCATTTCCCGAACTAATTTGGATAAATGATTCTCGAGTTATGCTAAAATATTTGATTCAACTTCTGAATTTATGCTTTATCTCAAATAAATAATATTAAGTTGTTGTTAGAGGTAAATCTTACGTGTTCTATGGTTCACTTAAACAAATTCTCGTCTGCTGATATTTATTAGTGAAATGTATTCCTATAAATGTACTATGAAATGCATTTCTCAATCTTATCCTCTTTGAAGTAAATGCTTATTTTACAATTCACGTTCGTTCTGAGAACATCACAAATGACTTACAGTTAAGACGACATCAGCATGAAAGCAATCATGCTACTTCATGTTCTTCGCTGCAATTAAGGCGTTTTGCGTATTCCCCCATTTATGTAATTTTCTTAAATGGTTTCGCGTGGTAAAATCTACCAATGTATTGCCGCAACGAAACACGTCTTTGTTGGGGAAACTGCAGTTAAATTTAATTTTCTTGGCTACATTACAAATACATACTCGAATTCCATGTGCGTATTGGGTGTTTTAATAGGAAAGGAAAATAATTGAAATTGAAGCAACTAGTTAGTATACGAGTATCTAACCAGTAATCAAATAATAAAGTCGGAGACGGCCGACTATATGATGCCCTACACCACTTTCTTAGCGAATAATACTGTGGTCTTCACGAATAATCGATTCAGTCATAAAATCAAACTTTTAATTCATTTGAGCAATGTCCGTCCGTCCGTCTGCATGTCTCCCTGATTGCTGGTGCGCAAAATAGCTCTCCATTTTGGTACCGTCCACACAAATGGACCATTTTGCACCAAAATTTAGCTACTTATATCTTTAATACTAGTACATACTTTAAAGTTATCAAATGCAATTTAAATTGATAATAATTAAATTAAACCAAAAATTAAAAAATTTCTAATATTTTTGGGACTGACGGTGAGGGGATATTTAAGTGGGTTTACCCAACTGATCTTTCTTACTTGTTAAACATTTTTCTTAACATACATGTTTATGATGTCCTTATAAGTTACATAAATATATAATTATGAAAAGAAAAATCCTGGATGATCAATTTCCATAGAAGGATTAAAAAAAGCATTTTGTTACGGAGATAGAACAGACAGTAGACTTTTTAAGCTGATCTAGATTCAAGTATGACAACTTAAGCTCTGACTACGACAAAATATTTTCTGATAGATTAGATTCTTTATTAATTCATTCATTCATATTTAACATATACATAATTGTTTGGAGATATACATACATTGAATTATAAAAATGTATAATTTGACAATGTTTTAATTTTAAACGTCTGTCAATTATAATTTACTATTATATGTAAAGTAGTTTAAACATTTGTCGTTTATCAAAAATGTTCTATATTTGATTGAGTTCTTCAAATAAATTAGCAGATTTCCCCATACTGTTTCGTGCTGACCGTTGAGAATGGATACCACTTCCAGCTCGCTTCAAACAATTTTTCCGAATGAGCTTATACGGAATTCTTTGAAGACTGGACAAACACCTATAAAGTGATATGTTGATTCTGCGACATTTAGATTACATAGAGAGCATAGCTTCTCTTCATATCTAATTCCATACTTCGACCCGTTAAGATTCAGCATGTCGCTCCTTGACTTCAGCAGCAATGTAATGTCTACGAGCTGAGTATAATTGTTAATGTATAGATGACTTACGGTATAATCCAGGAATCTATATAATCTGTTACTTTCTCTCTTTTTTTGCAGACACTTTTGCAGGTTATTTAATTTTACTGCTACCAAAATGTTTTTGCTAAACGTACTCCACTAAATTACCTTCTGGCCACTCAATAGTCAGACTTATTGATAGATCCATCAGCCGTTTAACCCAAAAGATTTCACGCTCCATAAGTATAAATGTTAGTTGTTTCGGAAGTCTATTCGTGTGATATTTGTTCAGAATTTTGTCTATGTATTTTAGATGCATACTTAGAGTATACAAATGGCTTTCCCCTATTTCGGTCTCTAGTCTAAGCACATAATTAGGTGTATTTTTCGGTAGATTAAGAATCTTCTTAAGGAAGTATCGTTGAAGTTTATCCACATCTTCGAAGTGTGTGTAACCCCATATCTGTGAACCATACGCCTCTATTGATCTACAGACGGCTAAGTATACCTTCCACTTCATGCTTAAATTTATAGACTCTTGCTAAGTTGTTGTTTCCATGTGCTATTGATTGCGTTTTTGGCTTGAATATTCCTCTTCTCGGTATAACTTAAAATATAACTTAGTAATATTTCTTATAGTGAGATAAATTACAAAGTAAATTTTTGAGCTGAATATGTTTATTTCTGTAGTACTAAGCGCCGACTTGTCAAAAAATAGGAATTTTAAATTTTCCTATTTTAAGGTAGTTTCAATGGCAATGAAGTCTCATATTCTACTTGATCACATCTCGTTGGTGCGACTATTAATCGAAAACCAGAAACGTAGGCAACAGATATTTTTGGTTCGCAAATATTTTTGTCTGTTTGCCAACAGGCCGATAATAAAATTAATATTTGTTTGCTTTAGCAAAACGTCTACAGGAATGAAGTTATTTTCTTAAAAGTTAAAGGGCAGATACACCAATATTTTAAGTAATTAACATCTGGTTCAAAAATAGCTTTGTCTGTTTGATAATACGTATATCATAAAAAAATGGTTTATTATTCACGATCGGTCCACTTGAAAGACTATCGAACTCCTGAATATAATACCAGATTCTCTCAAAAGCTCAAACGGTATGAAAATAGTTTTGACTGCGATAGCACTGACCACAAACTGGAATCTGGAAAGTGTGAATGTATCCCAGTCAGCACCTCACATAGATTTTTAGCTCTTAATCGAGACTTTAAATATCAAAAATAATGATATTAATTGTTTATTACACTATTGTGTATTTCATACACTGATTTCTACGTTTCATGTTTCGATATAATCGGTTTAGTTGCTGTAGTATATATCATCCTAATCTGAACATAAAATAGCTGATTTCGCTTCTCCTTGAAGATCATTATATGGGTATTTCCAAGGCCCACTATGACAAAAAATAAAATTTTGTCAAAAATATCTTTCTGGATTGTTTAGTAAAAAAATACTTAATCATATTAAATTAAGAAGGCCAAAACATGTCTTATTTACCACGATGATCAAACGGACAGAAAATTTGAGTTATTGAGTGTTTTTAATATTTGAATAACTTTTATCTTAAATATTTACTTCATACAGACCGATGTTGCAGAGCTCTATTACGAGCATCACAAAGTAGTGTTGTGTTGGGACATAATAATAAAGTCACCACATAAAATTTTTAATATTTTTCTCAAAATGTGTTGTGAAAGAAAAAAAAAAATATTTATTTGGCAAATTGTAAAACAAAATAATAATAATCCAAATTATGTAAAAAATGTGGATTATTATTATGGATCGCGTGAACAAAAATAACTTGTAATTTGTTAAATACATAAAAATTATATAAAAAAAATAATAAAATATATTTTGAATGCAGTTATGTTTATAATAAGTAAAAAAAATTTTAAATGTCTCATATTTCTTAAATCTTTTTTACGAGTTTTTACCATTTTATTTTTGTCGTTCACAACGTTATTCGCGGCTACACTGCAAAAAAGTGTACGGAAAATCATTGAAATTTTCGTATCTTTTAAGACGTTTTCTTCGATTTGGCTCCCAAGACGAAGACTATTTAAGTAAGTACATCTTGTACGACTATTAAAGCCTCATCTTTCATCATCTTTAAATCAGGACATCAAAGGTCTTTGAAAGAATTTAAATTTTTAAATCTATCACGCTTTGTGCTTACATTAAATACATAAAATCACTTTAGATTAACTACATTCTGTAATTAAACCAAGCTTATGCTTTACTTTCCACAAGTGTAAAATATGTTTCGTAAAATATTTTTTATTTAACTAATTTATTTACCAGTTTATGGCATTGTATTTGCTTCTTTATTAAATTTTCATTTTTTAAAACATTTGATTTCGATGAACAGTTATTTCAGTAGCATACATACATGCCGATATCAGTAGACATTGTGTTTAGTTTAGTTTTCTTCATATTAGAGGGAATACGAGTATTTATACTAATGAATAAATAAATTATATTTTATAATCTTTGTTGTTAGATACTCAAGCTCAAGGCCATAGTTTTTTTTTTTTGATCTTTATTTGTTTATCTTTTCAAAACGCAATATTTCGTTCTTAATTTAAGAACATCATCAGGAGATACTGAAATATAAACACATATATACACTAAAACAATACTTTGAACATAGTTATTGTTGTTGTCGTAAGACTTACAAAAAGTTACAAATAACATTTTTTTAAATACCCTACATCACCCTGTGGTACAGGGTATTTTAACTTTGTGCATTTATTTGTATCACCCAAAAGGAGAAGAAATGGAGCCATCATAATTGTACCGTTCGATTTAGAATCACTTGAGTACATTTTCCTACGTCTGTCTGTCCGTGCATGTATTCATGTAATCAAAGTACAGGTCGCAATCTCTCTTGTGGACCAAGGACGAACCATATTGAATCGGTTCACATTTACGTATAGCTACCATATATGAGTAACTCCGAATGGCATATATGCACTGTTTAAGCATCATTTTTTAACCGATCTGTATAAAAATTGACAGAGTGAAGTCTCTTGGTACAATAAACAATACTAAATTTGAGAAAAATCGTTTCGGATTTAGATATGGCCTATATTTTACTCTGATTTGATATGTAAGCGTTGTAGAAACTGTATTTTATATTCTGTCCGTTCGAAATTCGGCAGAAAAACGTTTCTTATTACTCGAATGAAGACTGCCAAATTTGAGGAAAATTGGTTCAGATTTAGTATAGCTCCCATATTAATTTTACCCCCCATTTGATATTGAGGCGTTGTAGAAACCGTCTTTTATATCCGATCAGTACAAAATTCGGCAGATAGAGGATCTTACTACATGAATGGTCACCGCCAAATTTGGGCATAATCGGTTCAGATTTAGATATAGCCACATACTCGTATTATAAATATAAGTAACTCATGTCTTATTGAGGACATTAGATCTATTTTTTTCTTATCATATAGAATATTTTGTATTATAGGATGCAAAGTTTTTAAAAACGGCGAAGCAAATAAAAATTACTTGACAGGAGAATATCCTAGTGACAAGAAAATTTTGTTGCATAATCAGAAAAGTTGATGTGGAAAAAATCGGTGCATATTCTGCTCTGATATTCACAAAATTCAACAACGTTTGGAATAAAATTTTCAAATGCAAATATCTCGGTAACTTTACGGGATAACTCGTAAGTTTTTGTTAGCCCTCGATTAGTAGAATGCACATGCATGAATCAGACAATAAATATAAAAATTACATACGTTTTACCATTTCCATCACCCGATATTGCCATTAGCTCCGCCCCTGAATACCGTTGGGTTCCAAATTCAAAACTTAACTTATCTAATACCTCTTCTACAAGCGTGCCAAGTTGTTTTGGAATCGATTAACTTGTTAAGAAACGGCCGAATTATTTATATTGTTTAATTCGTCGCACTGTGTGATGTGTTGACAAATATAACACAAACGAGGGACTCGAACAAAGTAGATACTGGTGTTATAAAAACAACATACTCTGACAGGGTGGTATATGGACTTTAGCCTTTCCTTATTGGTTTGGGAGTCGGTAGTATTTTTGCATGGCTTAAACGATTTTTTGTGTCGAATGTTATACACATGCGATGAGAAATGTGGATTCTTAGCTCTTAGATGTCAAATCAGAATATTTCCTTCCCTTTACTCATATTGAGTTAAACATTTGCCAGATACGTATTATCTAGTTATAGAGATGATATTTGTTAAAGTGTTGTCGTTTATTGTTCTTTCTCTACAAATACATCATCACCTAATTCTATACAGCACATTTGCCGTAAATACAATTAACATGTAGACAATGTGAGTATTAAATCAAACATAACCATCTTTACTTGAGCGAAACCCAATATATCACGTTCATGCAAACCAATTAATGTCAATAAGGAAAAGTGGGGATATATTTCAAGATGTCACTAATGCTTCTAATGAATATTTGTTTGATGTGACAAAAGTTAATTAAACCAATTGGATAGAGTCAAAAAAGTCTGTGGTATTTATTGAATGAGGAACATAATATGCTTTTAGAAGAGACAATATTGATCATTTAGGGGTATAATCATTCGTTAGGGATATCCAACCATAAAATTATTCGCCCGTCCCATTGTGATGTTTGCCACTTATAAACTATGGTTCTATCTCTTATCCCTTTGTGTGTTACAAATAAATGCTCAAAGCTATAAAACCCTGTGCCACTGTATAGAGTATGTTATAAAAAACCATTAAAAATTTATAATGGGGTTAAAGCCATTTATACCCAAGTCATAAACAATATATTTTTAAAAACACTCACGACAATATTTTTGCTGTGTACCAACGTATTGCAGTTGTGGTAGCACTTTTAATGCTGACAATATTGGACAGCACTTCAAAAGATTTTGACTTGATGAATAGGAATATGACGTCAAAACTAGCTATGAGCTAGAGTTATGTTGAGAATAATGTTGACAGAAAATCGAAAATTATTTACAGGCATATGCCTAAATCAAGGCCTTGTCATATGTGGCACATTACGCATAAACATGGTATCCTGGGTATTTCCTGATAGCAAATCGGAAAACCAAATTAACCTCATTGCAATAAGCTAAAATTGGCGCGGCTCCCTGCTTGAAGCCCACACTAAACGAGGAGCAGATATAGGCAGTGATCACCGCGATCAAACATTACGGCAAGAAAATTCATCGTGGATAAACTTGCAAACCCTACTATCAGAAACCGATTGGTAAATGAAATCAGAAACCGGAACCAAACAGATGATGAAGCCAGTGGCGGATGGTCAGTTATTATGGATACATCTACCAAAGCTCCAGAAGAGCACATTGGCTACAAAACAACTTCGAGGAAATCATGGATCTTGGATCTCGGGAAAAGGTAAACGCCAGATGAGTAGCCAGATTGCGACTAAAGCACAAGCTGCAGCTGACACCCATCGAAGTCGTGATCTCTTCAAATTGCTGCGACAACTCACAAACAACAAATTTCCAACCAGCAAGCCTCTGATGGACAGCGACGGTGCGATCACAAATTCAAAGAAGGAACAAACCCTAATATGGGAAAATATTACACGAAGCTCCTTTCAGCATCGACCAAAACACGCCCAATATATGCTCTTGACAACATCACAGGGAAAGCACGCAGTTCGACACAACCTGACCCAGCATAGCTGAGCTAGCGTCTGCCGTATAAACACTAAAATCCAACAAGCCCCCCGGGCCCGCCATTACACTCCCTTATATCTGAGTTCTGGTGTGACGAAACACTGCATGCCGAATTTCTAGAAGTAACGATTGAAATACCCTGTGCCTCATCAGGGTATTTCACAATGGAGCCTCATGCCACTTAAGACATGAACAGCTCCTCAGTGGCCAAATACATGTTGTGTATTAGCTCAGCTTTATAATATCGTCTTAAATGGCTTGATGTCAAGAGTGGCCCCACACAACAATGGCATTACCTGGGGAGTAACCGGCAAACTCAGTAATCTCGACTATGTAGACGACATTTGTCTTCTTGCCCAGAAGACAATTAGTCTTCTTGAAGGTATGGAGATCTAGGCAAATTTCGAGGGACACAGAAATAAGAACATTTAATGCAAGCATCCAGTCAGTGGTTCTATACGGCGGCGAAACATGGAACGCACAGGAAAGAATTCCAAACGCTTTAAGCCTTCATAAGTCGCTGCCTAAGAACAATCGAGAACGAGTGTATTGGCCCAACAAGTAAGAGCCTGTAAGCCAAGAAATCCGACGTCGCAAATGGAAGTGGATTGGCCACACACTCCGCAAGACCTTTTCCACAGGGTAACTGCGGAAAAGGAAGACCTGCAAATACGTGGAGACACCTGGGGCCTAATTGCCGCATCCGTTTCGTATCGTAATCTGAATTTTCGAGAGCATAAAACGAGTATTTGGGAAATTATTTTTTCGCTTATTTTTATATAAATAAGTTATGAATCACCTTTTGAACGTATGCTGAATTTTCATAAAAATCTGCACATAAATGTGAGAGTTATTAAATCTCACGTAATCGAATTACGATACGAAACGGATGCGGGAATTAGGCCCCTGGTTGGCACAGAAGTCACAGAGAAAGGGTTCACATGGAGTGAAATAAAAAATCTACCCTTAGATAAAATAAAGTGGAATGATTTTGTAGGATCACGGAAAAATATATATAAGAATAATGTTCAAATAATTTTTTGAATTTTGATTTATACGAGGGTTGCTATTTATATTTCGGTCCTTGCATTATTGGTGTTGCCAAATGAAAACTTTAACTTCCATTGGAAAGTATGACATTTTTTAGCATAACTTCACTCAGACCGTTTTGTCATTTGAGCGCGAATTGTTTTGGTTACAATGCGTTGAAAATTCACTTCCAAAACATGGTTTTGGAACGCTTCGACTGCTGCTTCAGGCGTCGAAAAACGTTGACCAAGCAGTTTTTGTTGATGTGAGTGAATGAGAATTAGTCATTAGGTGTCAAATCAGTGCTGTACGGCGGATGAACCATCAATTCGACGTTTTGGGCGGTCAAAAATGCGCTGGTTTGAGCCGATGTGTGAGAGCTCGCATTGTCATGGTGTACAATGATTCGTCTTCTCTTGTTCGTTTTTCGAATTTCTCCGAAGACTTTAGGCAAACATATTGTGGTGTACCACTAAGAACTGACCGTCCTACGTTGCTCAAGCGGAGCAGTCGCCACATGACCAGTTTTGCCGAAGAAACAGGCGACCATTTGCTTCGAAGTGCTTATTCCACGAACAACTTTCGTTGGATTTGGCTCGTCTTCGAAGACCCACACGGTCGATTGCTGTTTTGTATCGGGCTCATACGCATAGATCCAAGATTCGCCACCTGTGACGATCTTATAAACGTCTTTTGAAGCACCGCGATCGTATTTTTCCAAAATTTCTTTACACCAATCGACACGAGCCGTCTAAAGTCGGGCGGGGCCGACTATATAATACCCTACACCACTCTTGTAATATTGAATAACTCTGATATATAAATTTTGTAATTCATGTATAAATTGTTTACATAAATTTACTTTTGGGACATTTTATACTGAAATAATACCCTGTACCACAGTGTGGTGTAGGGTATAAAAACGATTGGATCTAAAGAGCCAAATCGGATGAAACATATATATATGGGAGCTATAGCTAAATCTTTACCGATTTTTTTCACATTCGGCAATGTTGGTTCATGAATCAAGAAACTCTACCATTCTAAATTTCAAAACGATTGGATGTAAAATATAGCTTCTATTGAACTAAAGGGCCAAATCGGACATTCTAAATTTCAAAACGATTAGATGTAAAATACAGCTTCTATAGGCCTAAAGGACCAAATCGGACGAAAGATATATATGGGAGCTATATATAAATCTGAACCGATTTCAACCAAAGTCAATAGTGATCTTAACAGCTGCGAAATACTCTAAACTGCAAAATTTCAGAACGATCGGAGTGAAATTGCGACCTTTAGTCGACGAACAACTTTACATGGACAGACGGACGGACGGACAGACATGGTTAAATCGTCTCAGCTAGTGATTCTGAGTCGATCGGTATACTTTAAGGTGGGTCTACCTGTGTTATTTTCAGGTGTTACAAACATCTGCCGTGAAACAAATTTATAATACCCTGTACCACAGTGTGGTGTAGGGTATAAAAAAGAAATGTTTGCAATTTATTTAACTCGAGTGTATGTATTAAAAGTATGTCCGTATTGGCCGTGGCCAATTAAAGGGACTTTAAAAACAACATCTGAAAATTGTGCAGTGAAAGGTTTGTGAAAATTTGTCTCAAATTTAGACGTTATACAATCCACCATTAATAATCACATTCCTTTATAACCGTATGTTATTCGTGTTCTTCTGACATTTTGGATTTGTAAAAAATAAATACAAAAATACAAATTTGGAATTGTAGAAATTTCATATTACAGTGTAGCACATACATACATTTATCTGGTTATGTTCAGAAATTTCTATAGCACCGTGTGCTGACAACGTTTTCTCCCTGTCGTTATTAATAGGGCTTAATTTAAATAAACATTTGATTTTGTTATCAGTTACTTTAAGTGTTTTGAACGATGGCATTCTCAATGTTTTAAAACACACTAGAATGTGCAACTGAAACACTCTCTCATGTTTTTATAATTTGTTTTCAATTTTGCATTCATGGAATTTACTATACATTTTTGTTTCATAAATGCACCATACTCGTATATAGGGTTCGTAAATTGTTTGTCCTTAATTAATAAACTACATTGCTATGGTTGTTGCTGAGTACTAAAACTTGTAATGTGTACGGTGCACGTTGTAAAACTTCATGGAATTTTTACATTGTCTGATGTTGCTAAAAATATATATTTCATTGGATTCTAGGTATTTTTTAATAAAGATATAACTTTATCTGGCTGACGTTCGATAAGAGCTGCAGAGAAAATATACACAGAAAAAAATTGTCATAAAATTTAAAAATGGCGCCAATGGCGTCCTTAGCCTTTAATACAGGGTTTTCTAATAAGAGTGATATGATTTCTTGAAAAAAAACACACTTATTGTTAAGGAAATTCAAAAGTTTTTTATTTAATGTGAAGTACAATCGAAACAATTAAGTTCTAAATAAAACGTCATTAAAATGGCAGGAACGAATTCGTTGAACCTAATTTTCGAACACTTTTTCCACTAAATCAAGTCGTATGTCTTGAATGCCACGTTCAATATTGACTTGTAAAGCCTGAAGAGAGTCTGGTTTATTTCAAAAGACCAATGACTTCATTCAATATCAGGCCATTCAATATCACAATTTCTTGAAATAATCGAATCTCCAAACTTTTCTCGCAACAATTCAATTGTTTCATTTGCTGTGTGGCACGCAGCCACAATCGGTCAATGGCAAAAAGATAGCTCTTGACGAGAGCTAAAATATTGCTCATGGGTGTCAAAGTCGACCGGAAAGTGTTTTTTTTAATTTTTTAAAAAAAATTGACTTAGCGCACTTAAAGTTGCAATTGGAGAATGAAGCTCGTCGAAAATGGCCCCAGGAAATATGGCCCCAATTATCGTTGTGAAAATTTACCCCAAAAATGGGACCATTGTTCGTTGCGGCATATGGCCCCAATATAAAAATGAAATTTCACCCCATTATTATGAAAAATTGCCCCAAAACTAAAATGAAAAATGACCCCGCTTTATGGGCTTATTTTTCATAGTGCACTGTTGCCCCAATACATCAAATACAATTTCACCCCATTTTTTGTTACTAAATTAAAACATGAGTTTAATTGTGAATATTTTTATTCAGCAATTATTTGCATAAATTTAAACAAATACTTCTATCGTATCTTTTACTGGTTGTCTACAATAAGGGCAAAGAAATTTATTAGAAGAAGATGATGCTGTAATGTACATACACTACAACTTTTCAAGAGTTTGCATGGCAATAAGACAACTTTCGCCATTTTATCTTTGCAAACGATGCATTCCCTATCATTGTTTAATACTAAAGGGTATCCCAAGAAGAGCGCAATTTTGTAATTACTGATGCAGCAATTGAATTGTTTCTCTGGCTGTATGACATGTGGCGCCGTCTTGTTGGAACCACATGCCCTCCACATTCATTTCTTCAATTCTAGGCAAGAAAAAACTGGTTATCATTTCACGATACCGAACACGCGCTTGACCTGCCTCATTTTCATAAAAAAAAGGTCCAATGATTCCTCCAGCCCAAAAACCACACCACACAGTGACACGTTGAGGATGCATTTGCTTCTCGTGAATCACTCGAGGATTTTCCGCACCCCAAATGCGACAATTCTGCCTATTGACGAAGCCATCAAGATGAAAATGGGCCTCGTCACTGAAGATGATTTTATCGGCAAAATCAGCATTTTCATGTTGTCTCTCCAATACCCAATTAACGAACTCCCTTCGCTGTCCTTCTCCATTTTTACTAACCTTCTACTAACAAACAATAACAATTATTCAAATGTCAAACAATGACACTTCGAATGTTGCGAGATTTAAAAATTGCGTTCTTCTTGGGACACCCTTTATATTAACATTGGGGTCTTCATCCTCCTCTTGCTCATTCTCCTCGTCCAATATTTCATCAGAGTTCGTTTCCGTAGGTATCATATCGATACAAATTCCTTTCTTTTGGAATATCAGTCTAGATAGAAATGTGGCTGCTGTTATTTTGCCACTGTCCAATAGATAAGTAGCTTCTTTAATACGGTTATCTTTTTCCACAGAATCCTTCTTCCGATATTTTTTAAGCGAACCACCACTTTAGGCAATCATAGCGAAATGCCTATTCTTGAAGAATTCTTGTTTTCTTATCGCCTTAATGAATTTAAAAAAAATCCCATTTTTATACCCTACACCACACTGTGGTAGGGTATTATGACTTTGTGCATTTGTTTGTAACACCCAAAAGGAGACGAGATAGATCCATTATTTATTATACCGATCGACTTGTAATCACTTTCTGAGTCGAGTTAGCTATGTCCGTCTGCCTGTCCGTTTGTCCGTCTGTCTGTAGATGTATTCTTGTAATCAAAGGCCAGGTCGCAATTATGGTCCGATCTTGACGAAACTTTACACATATCTTTTGTTTGGCCCAAGGACGATCCCTATTTAATTTGGTTAAAATCGGTTCAGATTTGGATATAGCCCCCATATGTATATATGTTACCCCGATTTGACATGTAAGCGCTGTAAAAACTTTATTTTATATCCGATCAGTATGAAATTCGGCAGAAAGAGGTCTCTTATTATATGAATGAACGCTGTTAAATTTGGAAGAAATCGGTTCAGATTTAGATATAGCCCCCATATATACGTTACCCCCGATTTCACATGTAAGCGCCGTAAAAAATTTATTTTATAACCGATCAGTGTGAAATTCGGCAGAAAGAGGTTTCTTATTACATGAAGGAATACTGCCAAATTCGGAGAAATTCGGTTCAGATTTAGATATAGCCCCCATATATATGTTACCCCCGATTTTACATGTAAGCGCTGTAAAAAGTGTATTTTTAATCCGATCAGTACGAAATTCGGCAGAAAGGTTTCTTATTACATGAATTAATACTGCCAAATTTGAGGGAAATCGGTTGAGATTTAGATATAGCCCACATATATATGTTACCCCCGATTTGACATGTAAGCGCTGTAGAAACTGTATTTTATATCCGATCAGTAAAAAATTGGCAGAAAGAGGTTTCTCATTTCGTGAATTAACACTGCAAAATTTTAGGGAAATCGGTTCAGATTTAGATATAGCCCCCATATATGTATATGTTACCCCCGATTTGACATGTAAGCGCTGTAGAACTGTATTTTAAATCCGATCAGTAAAAAAAATTGTCAGAAGAGGTTTCTCATTACATGAATTAACACTGCCAAATTTGAGGGAAATCGGTTCAGATTTAGATATAGCCGCCATATATATGTTACCGCCGATTTAACATGTAAGCGCTGTACAATCTAAAAAGAACAATCGTAAAAGAAAGGAAACTAATTATTCCAACTATTCAAAAAGAAATTCTTAATGTACATTGCCGAGGTGATGTAGGGTATTATATTAACCTTTCCTTATTGGTTTGAAATTGATCTGACGTTGTATGCTTCAACAGCTGATGTACTTCGTGTACCTTGCTTATACACGGTGAAATTATAGCACCCAACCTTAAATGTATCACAAATTTTAATAAGTAATATACATTTAAAATAATATGAATAATACGAACCTTCCTCAACCACTGATTTTCATAATACGTCAAAAAATTGTCGAACCAATTTTCGCTGTCCATAAGGAGTATTCCTGCTCGAATTTATAAAAATGCCTCTTTAATTAACAATGGTGGAAGTAGTGGTAGAGCCATGATCTTGTGGTATGCTGTGGATGCAGGTTTTGATGACTTTATAAATTGTAGGAGTACTTTGTTTTTAGTAACATGTCTGCGTATAGCCTGACACTAATGAAACCATTAACGAATTCATACACGTTATTAGTTTTGAGTAATGGGAGATGTTCACAATATTTGTTGTGATTCTACGTATTAATGACATATTTTATTATGTTGCAAAAAAAGAGAAATCAGTTACAATAAGAGTGATTTCTTTTTTTTCGCAACATTCCTTTGTGAACAAACAAACGTTATTCAAACAAAAGATTAGATCCTTTTAAAGTATTCTGTAGTAGTAAGTTTTAATTAAAGAAAAATGCGTGAGATAGGTGAAATCGAAAATTTGTTTTAAAACATCGCGCGATTTTGCAACGCTGTCTAACAAGAAAAGATCATTGAAAATTTGATAAAATAATGATTATTTATTTTTATTATCATGTAAAGTTTTGGTATCTTACGGTTTTTGGGGTCGAGGAAATCATTTATTACCTACAAATCACGATAGATGGCGCTGACATGCAAATGGTGCTACTTCTTGTCGATTTTCATTGAAAAAGCGGTTCAAAATTACCAACTTCAAATGCATGTAAAAAAAATCTAGCACTGTACTGATAAAAACCCTTGAGGGTTTTGTTAGGGATAATGTCAACATTCATTTCCAATTGGTTTCATCCCATTCCCATTTTGGTTGTTGCACTGTGTAATTACTGCAGGATTAATATTGAAAACATTGCCCTTAATGTACGTTCGTTTTGTCCATCAATACAGAGAAAACTGGAAAAAATCTATAAACGTCATTTATAAATAAATCGTCAACTATCAAATTGACGTAGAAGCAATGGAAATGGAAACAGAAGGAGATTTGATACGAGCAAACTTCAAAACGCTGCCACAAGGAATGAATTGGAAATTAAACTAGATGCCATAGAAATCAACTACGAAGGAAATAGCGATAATATCTGGGAAAGCATTAAGAACGGACTGAAAAATGTCTGTGAAGAGACGCTCGGATATATTAAAAAAGCTCGAGAGGAATGGATGTCAGCTGAATGTTGGAAACTTATAGAATCTAGACGCGATACAAAAATAAAAATGTTAGCTACGCATCACACGGACAATGAAAAATATTTGAAGTTTAAACGGGAATATGAAAACCTAAATAAAATAATCAAACTACAAGTGAAAATGGATAAAAGGAGCTATCTAAGCAAGCTTGCAACAGAAGCTGAAGATGATGCGACCAAAGGAAATACTAGAGAACTTTTTAAGATCACTAATGCTATCTGTGGAACAAAAGGTGCATGCATAAACACTGTCACTGATGACAATGGAAATATCTTAACAGATAAGGATGATCAGCTGGCTGCGTGGAAACAGCATTTCGAACGCACATTTAATATTATTAACAACGAAACATCTGAAGGTTTAAATATATTTAACCGAAATACACCAAACCTTGACATTTCTTGTGAACCTCCAACACATTCCGAGATAGTGGAAGCAATTGTGGCAGTAAAATCAGGCAAAGCTCCAGGCCACGACTCAATTCCTACCGAATGCTTCAAGGCAAACCCCAGGAAGATAGCAGACCTTTTTCAACCTCTCTTTCACAAAATATGGAACGAGGAATATATTCCCAATGAATGGAAGGAATCCATAATTATAAAACTGCCAAAAAAGGGTGACCTCAGAAATAGAAACAATTGGAGAGGCATATCAATAATTCCGTCGGTAACCAAAATATTTAACCAAATAATACTACGCAGAATATCTGAAACTATTTACGCACACATCTCAAATACACAAGCCGGATTCCGACGTAACAAAAGCTGTACAGACCACATAAACACAGTACGTATTATAATCGAACAGTCGGTTGAGCTAAATTCGAGTCTATATCTAACGTTTATAGATTTCGAAAAAGCTTTCGATTCTCTGAAAAGAAACTATATTTGGAAAGCCCTGGAATCAAAAGGAATCCCCAGAAAGATAATAAATATAATAGAAAAAAGTTATGAAGGAGGAGTTTGTAGAGTGGTTCATGGTGGCCAGCTAAGTGACCCATTCCCCTCACTTAGTGGAGTAAAGCAAGGATGTGCACTATCGCCGCTGCTGTTTATCACTACGCTGGACCTTATTTTACAAATCGTAAGTCAAGACAACAAAGACATTACCTGGGGCTTGAATGGTAAACTAAGCGAACTAGCATATGCTGACGATATTGTACTTCTTTCCAATAGATTTCAATACTCGCAGATACAGGCATCTACCCTTGAAAATGGGGCTATAAAGATAGGGCTAAAGGTGAATAGCAGCAAAACAAAAAATATGAGAATAAACGCAAACTGCAGCAATGCGTTATTCATCAACAATTCCCAAATCCAACAAGTCGAGAAATTCGAATATCTTGGTAGTATAGTGGACGACGTCGGCGGAACACTGGCCGATATTGAAAATCGCTTGCGAAAAGCCAAAGGTGCCTTTGCCCGCTTAAAACGTCTGTGGAGATGTAAGAATGTCCAGCAATCTACAAAACTAAAAATATTTAACGCCTGTGTAAAATCAGTGTTGTTATATGGAAGTGAAACATGGTTTGTGACGAAAGCAACCACTCAAAAGTTGCAGAGATTCGTAAATAGATGTCTGCGGAATATATTACGTATCTGGTGGCCAAGAACAATTAGCAATGAGCGTTTATGGCAAATAACGAACCAAGAAGAAATTGAAACTGAAATACGTCACAGAAAATACCGATGGTTGGGTCATACCCTACGAAAGGACGTGAATGATGTAACACATGCTGCTTTGGAGTGGAACCCACAGCGAACTAAGAACTATAGCTAGAGATAGAAACCAGTGGAAGATATATATAAATACTCTTTGTGAATAAGCTAAGTTGAATACATACTGTACTACAACATGCTAATAATAAAAAAAAACAATATCAAATTGACCATTTAATGTTCTCACCTCGTTGAAGTATTCAATGTATATAATCAAAAGCTGTTTAAAACAGCCATTAGGTACAATTTTTAAAGTTGCATCCATCAGCCATTTCCGTTCGTACTCGTTGATATTTTCATTTATAAGTTTTAAGCTTTTCTGCGATGTGAAAATACAATACGAAAAGTCTGTCTCTGATGTATGTAGATGCTGTGAAGAATGGTTTGGGATCAGTAATATCTAGTGACTGTCCGTATGAATCCCACACAGTTTCTAAATTGAAGGCTCCAACAATTTCGTGTGCATTTGTGGGTGATGAGATGAAGTTCTTGGCTGCTATGTACTGCAAGCTTCTTCTAATCCGAGCGAATTCTAGATCTTTCGATTCTGCCCCGAGAGTTCCTGATATGCTTGAACTTTGCCTTTTTATTTCATTTAAGGCACAGAGCTTTTTATACTCATCTTCCTCCTTATCGTGGTTATGAGGCACGATTTTTTTTTGGATAAGTGCATTTGCCATCTGGCATATAATTTGCCCTTGCTTTGCACCCGTCACGCCAGCATTCATATTCACTACATCTTTATATACCGATTTTTTTTTATAAATAATTCTATCTTCTTTACAAAAAAGAAGTTTGGAATTAACTTTTTTCCCGGCAAAAATTACGCACTCCATTCTATCTTCTTATTTTCAAATCAATTTTTAGAACTGAATTTATTGACGGTTTGGTTTGAGGTCATGTATTATTAAAGAAACGATGGATTTGTTGTTTTATATAGTTTCAATTTTATTTGTTTCCAATATTTCGACTGTCTTCGACAGTCATCCTCAAGGAAATTCACTTTAAAATACAAATAAATTACTAATGATACAAACATATTTAAAAGACAAGAATAATATCACAATAATTACATTTAGAACAGAAACTATCGACTACTTCTTAACAGAGTTAACGATTAACTAACAAAATTATTTCCTTCGTCCGTATTGTTCTACTAAATTTCTGCAAATCTGTGCACAATGGTCCGTGTCTGTTTTATAATTCATTCTCTCATCGTTTGGTACATTTATTATGTGTAGCATTTCTAATGTGTATCTCATCGTTTTGCCCGATTTAACATTAGAGCGCTGTAGAAATCGTGTTTTATATCCGATCCGTACGAAATTTAACAGAGAGAGTTTTCTTATTACATGTATGAACACTGCCAAATTCGGGGAAAATCGGTTCAGATTTAGATATAGCCCCTATATATATGTTACCTCCGATTTGACATGTAAGCGCTGTAAAAACTGTATTTTATATCCGATCAGTGCGAAATTCGGCAGAAAGAGGTTTCTTATTACATGAAGGAATACTGCCAAATTCGGAGAAAATCGGTTCGGATTTAGATATAGCCCCATTCACATTGTAAGAGCTGTAAAAACTGTATTTTATATCCGATCAGTATGAAATTCGTCAGAAAGAGGTTTCCTATTATATGAATGAACACTTTTAAATTTGGAGGAAATCTGTTCAGATTTAGATATAGCCCCCATATATACGTTACCCCCGATTTGACATGTGAGTGCTGTAAAATGTTATTTTATATCCGATCAATGCGAAAGTCGGCAAAAAGAGGTTTCTTTCCCCGATTTGACATGTAAGCGCTGTAGAGACTGTATTTTATATCCGATCAGTACGAAATTCGACAGAAGGAGGTTTTTTTACATGATTAAGTATTCATCGGTTCAGATTTATATTAAAGCTCCATATATATGTTCCTCCTGATTTGGTATCAAACCGCTATAGAAGTTGTATTTTACTTCCGATCATTAAAATTTTCCAGAAAGATGTTTCTCAATTTAGGAACGAATATTACTTAATTTAGCGATTATCGTTTCAGAATTAGATAATATGTTTCTACCCATTTACCAATTATTCCAAATTATTATGGCAATGACCCTTATCGCATTGTTAGGGAGGTGTAGGGAATTATATAGTCGGCCCCGCCCGACTTTCTGCCTTTCCTTACTGGTTTTTAATTTGATTTTGTCGTGCCTATATATACCTTCCGGCATATATTGGTCTTGTCACCCTCACATTTAATCTTATAAACTACATTAGATTTGTCCTCCTTTTTGACTTTTGATTTAGTCTTGCTGAAGACTATTCGGACCATTGATCAATTTTTACTCTAAACAGAAAAATACGGACGAAGGAAATAATTTTGTTAGTTAATCGTTAACTCTGTTAAGAAGTAGTCGATAGTTTCTGTTGTAAATGTAATGATTGTGATATTATTTTTGTCTCTTAAACATGTTTGTATAATTTGTAATTTATTTGTACTTTAAAGTGAATTTCCCTGAGGATGACTGTCGAAGACAGTCGAAATATTGGAAACAAATAAAATTGAAACTATTTTAAACAACAAATCCATCGTTTTTTTAAATAATACTCGACCTCAAGCCAAACCATCAATAACTTCATAATATACTAAAGGTCAACAATAAATAATTAACATTTTTAGAACTTTTCACTTACAACTCTCAGCAAATAATGAAGGTTTCAGACCCTTGAACACATATCATTCCTATTTCAGTCATAGGACCGGCAATTGTACCGTTATTATATATTACATTTTCGTCAAAATAATTTTTTTTTGAAAAATGACAAGTTACCCCAAAATACTAAAGTAAATATTTGGGGTCATTTTTCATTTCTTAAAAATAATGTTTTTAGGCAATGCAAAAAGGCCCAAAACTGTAAAATTAAAAATTTTTGGGGCAATTTGTCATTCTTTACATATGGGGCCATATTACATTTGTTCGATTGTGAAATTCTGCCCCAATTTCAAAATGAAAAAAATACCAAAAAAATCCACAAAATTTCCCCAAATTTCGTGTTGTTGTAACCAATGTAAATTTTTGGGGCCAAAATTCATTTTCGGTTTGGGGTCATTTTTCATTGGGGTCGTATTTCGCAGAGCCCGAGAACGATTATTTTGATAATAAAACTGAATAATTTGTAAACGTTGTTCTTGCTTATATCTCTCCATGATGAATTGTAAACACTACTGAATACAATGAAAAACAAATGACAGATCATGACATATTACAAATAACCGAATCGTCACTTCAAGATCATATCATACCTATTGGAAAACCCGCTATATGTAAATGTTTTACTTAATATATACATTTTTACATTAATATGTATATTAGGGCGGGTTGGATGAAAAAAAAAATTAAAAATCGTATAGCATAAACGTAATCTACGTTAAATTCTAAGAAAATTCTCCGAAGAAACAATGGGTCTAAAATCAAAACCTAATCCGCGCCTCTCCACTTGAAATTGTATACAAACTTTTTTACTTGGGTGAATATTTTTTTTAATGAAAAAAATTTTGAGTGTAGAAAGGATATTAAGCGCAAATAAACTACCTTACTAAACAATTTTATTCAGAAAATTCTATTTCTTTTTGGAAAAATCTATTTTTTCTAATATTTATTTTTTTTGCCAAAGGCGGGCATATCAATTTTCAAGTCGAGAGGCGCGGATTAGGATTTTGTTTTAGATACATGGTTTCTTCGGAGAATTTTCTTAGAATTTGATGTAGTTTTCGTTTTTGCTATACGATTAAAAAGAAAAAAATCAACCCGCCCTAATGTATATATTAATGTAAATATGTATATTTACATACATCCACGCCACTCTGGCGCGGAGTTAAACAAAGTACATTTTCTTAATTTTAAGTACAAAACATACCTATTTCATAGATTAAGTACGTCTAATTATTTTTTAACATCAAACGTTTTTTTACCGATTTGCTCGTTTGAATAGAACGAAATCTGTTATAATTTTGTAATTTAATTTAATTTTTAGAATAAATAGTAATTCTGTATTTTCCATCATCTTGTAAGTTCGAAGCCAATTTTATAAAAAAACGCAAATAAACCCATAACATACGACAACTTGTGAAGAGTACAATAGAAATAAATAAATACTTTTCAATAATCGTTGATGTTCTGTAGAAATGTGCTTCATTAGTGGTCTTTTCGTTTCTGCCAAAATAACGATAAATTGTTTTGCCTTTCTCCCCTACTGTATTAAATTAAAGGTCCTGTCCTATAAAACAGATATTTTTCAATGTCAAGTAAATAACCTAAATATCCGCTTGTGTATTTTAGTGGTGTCAAAGTACATTTTCCTAATGAAGTTTGGACGGATGCACTATGGGTAATTTTCCAGATTTACTTCCCATAACCTTTTAACGTTAAGTTATCGATCTCAAATTTGTACACAACATCAGCCGCATATAAAGGATACTTTCAGTAAGAATTGAAAATAGTGGGCCAATTACAACGCCAACACCATGCACTTAAAAACAGCATTACGAAAGCATTTATTTATTTGGTCACAAATTTGGAGCATACTTAGATAAGTGTAGTCCAATTTATTGCAATATATCTTTTAGCGGGTTAAAATGCACTACAGGGGTTAGCAATGCACTTGCAAGCTGCAATAAATAAAAAAAATATTTTTTTTCAAGAAAGATATTTAGAAAGTCCGCATAGAAGCAAATACAAGAACCTAATATAAATTGTGAGAATGAATGCAGTTCCAAGATGCAATTAATAATAATAATATCATCGTACATTTATACTTATGTTGGTTGTAATGAAATCATACAGGCAACATTATCACCTCCTGAATTCGATAATTCGAACTTCTCAGACAACTTTTGGGACAACAACCTTTATTTCCTGATTCATAGCGCAACAATTACGCACATTACATTCAGCAGCATTAGTTCGAATCCACTCCTCATTGTATTTTTTTGTAAAAAAAGCCATAAAACGTCTAAACTTTTTTAAATATTAATTAAACTTTTATTCCAAATAACAAACAAACTAATAATCATCTAAGAAAAAAAATATTAAGAAACAACAGCATAAATCTGCACCCCCATGTTTTTGGAGGATTCTTTATACTTAATGATCTAAATAATAACAACTATGAAAGTTCAGTCGGGTAAACCGACTTATGAATCCCCTCAGCTTGAGTCCCAAAAAATATTCATAATTTTTTTTATTTTTTTGTTTTAATTAAATTATTATTAATTTAAATTGCATTTAACAACTTAAAAGTATGTACTAGTATTAAAGTTAAAATCTGTTAACTTTTGGTACAAAACGGTCCATTTGTGTGGGAGGTACCAAAAGGGGCGTGCCAATAACGCCCATTTTTCTCTGGACTCTAGGTCCTATAAAAGCATTACACCGTACAACATTTCAAGCATTTGTATGCACTGATATTAAAGTTAGAAGCTGGTAACTTTTTGTTCAAAATGGTCCATTTGTGTGGAAGGTACAAAAAGGGGCGTGAAAATTACGGCCCCCTTATAACTTATAGACAAAACACCATAAGATAAATCCATACTTTGCTTAGTGATAATTAATATTAGAAAATTCTAGTAAGGACTCATACATATTGTAATACGAAAACTATTGAAAATGTGCATGAAACTCTGTAGCATAACCATGAAAAAAACACAAACTTTCGCTTATTGCCAAACAAACTTATACATTTTCTGAAAATTGTCGCGAAAATTACAGCGCAGGGTTGTAGTTAAATCTATTATATACATTAAGGCCTAAATTGTATCAATGATATTGCAGTTATCAACTATAAAGATACTATAATTTTATACCCTCCACCATAGAATGGCTAGGGCATATTAATGTTGTCACTTCGTTCCTGATTAGTCCTTGTGAACGGACGTGTTTATCACAGAGCGGATACTTAAAACGGACGACGTGGCAATCGCAGTGAGTAGCATAGACATCCAGAGGTGGCTCTGAACAAATCGGCTAGATGGGCCAGAAGCAGCGTTTTGGGCGTTAACCCAAACAATACAGAATTGGTTCTCTTTACTAGGATGAATAATGTCCCACAAGTGGACCCTCCACCTCGGATAAATGGAACAGATCTAGTCTTTTCTGAAAGTGCAAAATTTTTAGGAATAATAGATAGGAAACTGTTATTTGGACTTAACGTATTGGAGCGTGTAAGGAAGGCCAACGTCGCCTTATATTCCTGCAAAAAGGCTGTGAGTCGCGGTGGGGCCTTTCTCCTAAAATCGTCCACTGGATATATAGCAGCAGTTCTTCCAATACTGTTATACGGCATTGTGGTATGGTGGACGGCAACTGACAAACTAACCACCACCAACCTACTAACAAAAGTTCAGAGAACTGCCTGCCTGAGCATAAGCGGAGCCTTAAGGACTACAGCGACCGAGTCTCTACAAGCACTACTCCATATACTGTCGATTAATATTGTGGCGATAGAAGTAGCAATCAAAGCAGCAATAAGATTAAACTGCCTATCAATGTGGAGGTACAAGGACTACGGTCACATGAGGATATCAAAGTGTACACCTTCGAGAGAAATTACATCACTATGATTCCCGCCACAGATGAATGGGTTGGCAGAATACCAGGTAATAGAAACCATCTCCACTTTTACACGGAGGGTTCGAAACTTGATGAAAAGGTAGGCTTCGGAGTACACTGAGAAGAACTTAGTTTAGATATAGCTCACAGACTGCCAGATACCTGTAGTGTCTATCAAGCCGAAATAATGGCAATGTGGGAAGCAGGCTATGAAGCCGACGCGGCGCAAATCGGCGGCGCGCCGGAGCCGGCCATTTTTTTCCCGCCGATGCCGCCGCCGATTTTAGCGGCTCACATCGGCTGAAACTCAGCCGCAGTTCTTTATTTGTTGAGTCAAAATAATTTATTTTATACAACTATGAAAATTAAGAAAGTCAATACTAAGTAATACATTAGATTCAGGATTTTTAATGAAGTTCCCTTTTTGCGTAAAAATTTATAAAAAGTTTGTAAATAGATCTCGCTATTTATTTCAAAAAAATACAAAAAATTTATGGGATTTGAAATTGAAAAATGCGTTTTTGGTTTTTACGGATATTACAATAGCTCTTGAGAGGCCGAACCAATTTTTGCAAAGTCTAGTCATACACAATAAATTTTCTTTCACTACAAAAAGATATATTGAACCGATTTTCGACATTACATCAAATCTTCCATAACTTTTCTTAAATTTTTGAGTTAATTTTAAGTTTTTTCATCTAATTGTAAGTATCTTAAAGCGCCATCTTTGCCTGAGAGTGACATTCGTTCGCCATCGTTTAATGGAACTTTATCGGCTCAGCCGATTGTTGAAATATGAACGGCTCAGCCGACCAGCCGCCGCCGCCGATCGGTATATTTCCATGCGCCGCCGCCGCCTATAATTTTGGTCGGCTTCATTGCCTGGTGGGAAGACGCCAAGTGGCTGAGTCGCAACATAGTAACCACTGGCGTTGTCATTTACTCGGACAGTCAGGCTGCCATCAATTCTCTGGAGGCAACATCCCTAAATTCACAAACAGCCCTCGACTGCCACTAGACAAATCTGGTCAAGGTATGACCTGAAAAGATCAAAATATCTCCTCGCACTAGAGAGACAAAGATTGTCTACGTAACTAACAGGGACACTGCTTGATCGGCGAACACGCCAAAAGATTGCGTATTGATTCCAATGACTTCTGCAGAAGCTGTGGAGATGAGGAAGAAGTGGAGAGCATTGAGCACTTGCTATGCGGCTGCCTCGCTATGAGTAAACGACGACTGGACATACTGGGGTCGGACTTTCCAGGCACCCTAACATATCTTTCCAGTACCGATGTTCGTACTATCGATAAATTTGTATATCAAACAGGTTGGTTTCGATGAGGGGCATCTCAGCCAGTGGTAACACTAGGGACCTAAACTGGTCTATGTGAGCTTTTAAACAAGTAAAAGCGTTAAGTTCGGCCATGCCGAATCTTATATACCCTCCACCATGGATAGCATGTGACCTCACAAAATAACTCAAACCTAAAGAAAATAACACCGAAAAACAAAAAAATATAGTAGATGAGAACAGTAGGAAACATATAGTAGATGAGAACAGTGGGAATCACAGCAAGTTCGATGCTATATGTATATGGGGGCTATATCAAAACATTGACCGATATGGCACATTTGCAATCCCAAACAACCTGCAACTATAAGAAATATTTATACCAAATTTGATCAACCTAGCTCTATTATTGCGGACTGTAGCGTGATTACCACAGACGGACGGACGGACAGACGGACATGGCTAAATCGTCTTAGAATTTTACGACGATTAAGAATATATATACTTTATGGGGTTTCAGATCAATATTTAGAGGTGTTACAAACGGAGTGACAAAATGAATATACCCCCCATCATATGGTGGAGGGTATAAAAAGTACGGCTAAACCTACGGGTAGCCTCACTTTGCGAGTAATGTAATATGGAACATTACACAAATTAATGTGGGGTACCATAAGGGGTTTATCAAATACACTTATTTTTCGCTGAACTGTAGATACTTTAACACATTGTACTGTGCCGAAGTATAAGCATTTATGTGCACTAATATACTAACGTTATGATCTATTCTATTTTGGTACAATTTCACCATTTTGTATGGGAGGTACAAGCAGGATCGTGGTGGCAACGCCCATTTTTCACAGGACTATAGGTACTAGGGATGTAACGAATATTCGCATTCGGATATGCGAACGCGAATTATTCGGATCATTTTAACATTCGCTTTCGCAAAAACCATCTTTGGTTATTCCTTCGATGTGTTACATTTTTTGTCCGTAGCAAATGACATGTACCCTCGTATCACTAAATAAGCCCAAATCTAGGGTGTCCCAAGAAGAGCGCAATTTTTAAATCTCGCAACATTCGAAGTGTCATTGTTTGACATTTGAATAATTGTTATTGTTTGTTAGTAGAAGGTACGAGGTTAGTAAAAATGGAGCGCTACACGAATGAACAACGCATTCTCATTGTGAAATTGTTTTACCAAAATGGTGAAAGTTTTGCGGCTACAGTTCGCAAATTGCGATCAATTTGGGGTCACAATAATGCTCCAAAAGAGTCAACTGTAAATAGATTAATGGATAAATTTGCCGAAACTGGTCTGTTAGTGATGTAAAGACAACAACGCGCCATCGACCAGGTCGATCGATTGACTGTGTGGTGTGGTTTTTGGGCTGGAGGAATCATTGGACCTTTTTTTTATGAAAATGAGGCAGGTCAAGCGCAAACAGTCAATGGTGTGCGGTATCGTGAAATGATAACCAGTTTTTTCTTGCCTAGAATTGAAGAAATGAATGTGGAGGGCATGTGGTTCCAACAAGACGGCGCCACATGTCATACAGCCAGAGAAACAATTCAATTGCTGCATCAGTCATTTCCCGGTCGTGTTATTTCGCGTTTTGGAGATCAGAATTGGCCGCCTAGATCGTGCGATTTAACACCATTAGATTTTTTTCTTTGGGGTTTTTTGAAGTCGATGGTTTACGCGAATAAGCCGACGACGACTCAAGCCTTAAAAGACGAAATTGAACGCTGCATTAATGAAATACCGCAGCATTCATGCAAAACGGTCATTGAAAATTTCATTAAAAGATCGCGTGCATGCCAGCAAAGCCGCGGCGGCCATCTGCACGATATATTGTTCCATACATAACCTCATTCTGTCTACTTTACGATATAATAAAGTTTCACGATTTTTTCTTAAATATCTGTGTTTTATTTAAAATTAAAAAATTGCGCTCTTCTTGGGACACCCTTTATAAACCATAAAAAAATAACCTTATTGATATTCAATGGGAACAAAATAATGTGGGCCAAGCTGTTTTTTTTTTCATTAAAATGAAAGTAGGGAAACTCTTATTTCGATAAAAAAAATTAATTCTCGGTAATTTCCAGTGCTGGAATGCGCAAAGTCATAGTACCATGTACCACAGATGAGTTCGGATATAAAAAGAAAACATGACGTACACCTCCAAAAGGACTCCGCCAAATACTAATCTGCACTTATATATATCATTTGTCTTGTTCCTACCAGGGACGTATCCAGGATTTTGATTCGGTGGTGGGGGGGGGATCCCAACCTTATTTTCCATAACAAACATAAACAGTTAAAAAATTGCGTTTATTGTGTAGGTAATGGAAGTTAAATTCCTTAGTTTTTTATTCAAATTTTATTCCTAAACATAAATGTGTGCTTTAGTACGAGATCAGTAAAACTTTTTATAATGAAATACGTAAGAGTTAAAAATGTAATCTGCGATTTTTTGAAAGAAATATATTAATTATTTCATCGATTTTGACTTCATCTTTGTATATAGACATCAAAGCCAGATAAGATAGCCGTTCTCCTTCCATCATGTTCCGGAGATAAGTTTTTACTCTTCTTAATGTCGAGAAACTTCGCTCAGCAGATGCCGTTGTCTGAAATAGCATCTAATGCATTTGATGGCTTATCATTCTTCTGCTTCCAATAATCAATCCATATACTTATTTCAGCTAAAACAGATTTTGCTGATTTTTTTAAATCGTTTTTGTAAAAAAGTGTGACTTCTACGAAATCTCCCTTTATTAGATTTACAACTCGTATCGGAACGACATTAAACAGACTTGTAATTATAGCTTCATGTTCGGAAAATCTATTATTTAAATGTGATATTACTTCGCCCAGATATGATATGAACAATGTTGTCCTAAAATACGCCTTGGCATCTGAACCAGGAATATTAGCCCTATACTTTTGAGAGCCTACTCTTCTAGGTAGTGCAGCTTCTATTCCAAAACTTCTTGCAAGTTGTGTGGATTCTTCAAACAGTTTATCGAACTCCGCATCTGAATTTCTTCGCATTTCACTTAATTTATTCGTTGCCAATTTTACGATTTCGTAAGCCTTTATTATATCTAGGTTAATCGTTTGCAAATACCGTGATAAGTTCTGTGTAATGGCCAATACCGTACTACTTACTACCACACCCAATATAAAGTCAAATTTACATACAGTCATTCCATCACTGCAACCTACAAAAGGTAGATAGATAAGAAATCATAAATGTAATTTTAACTTAATTTTCGCCATATCTGGTTATCATAAATTTAAAGCCAAACAATAATTACACCGGTCGACAAAAACAAAATTTTTTCTTGGGTTTCTGTTTTAATGCATAGTTTCTGATTCTAGACGTCAAAAAACGCCTCCAATCTAGCTTTTAAAGTTTGTTTTTGTAAATTTTACATCGATAAGAAAGTTTTAAAGTTAAAACCTTACTAAAATATCTATAACTTTTTAAATTATGCATCGATTTTCTTCGGAATGGGCTCGTTTAATTCATGACCGAACAGACTTTACAATAAAATCATAAATTTTTAAATTAATGATTAATCAGCTCGAGGTCTTAGGTTTATTTTGTTGTTTTTATTTAGTTATTTTTGCCAATATTTCGCAATTCTTTGAGTTGCATCTTCAGGGCAGATCTACAATTGTAGATCTGCCTCAAGAATTGCGAAATATTGGCAAAGATTTGAAATATTGGCAAAAATAACTAAATAAAAACAACAAAATAAACCTAAGACATCGAGCTCGATTAATCATTAATTTAAAAATTAAATAATACAGGTCGAAAAATACATAATAAACAATCTAGAATCATAAAAATATAACATTTATTAATTTTTATATTGTGTTATGGGTGTTTTATTTTAAAAATATTAAAATTTTATCAAAAAATCAAATTTTTTGGCAATGAACTCGTATATCGTCGAAACCGCTGAACGGATGAAAAATTGTATTATATGAAGTTGAAGGCTACTTAATATTTAATTCTTTAAAACTTTCCTCAACCAAATCGGATAAATGGTTCTCGAGTTATGCCACTATATGTGGTTCAACCACAAATTTCTTTCCATATCACAGCTTATTGCGAGAATTTAAAGAGACAACCCTTTAGGATAAGAAAAAAGAGAGGTTGAACCACATATTATGGCATAACTATAGAACTATTCATCCGAATTGGTTCAGGTAAGCTTTACAAACTTCAGATTTCGCATAATACAGTTTTCCATCCGTTTAGCGGTTTCGACGATATCTTACAAAGTATTGCAAAAAATCATATTTTTTGAGAAAATTTTAATAATTTTTAAATAAAAGCATCATAAAAACATCTAGAAACGTATAATTGTCATATTTTTGTGATTTTATCGTAAACTCTGAAAGGTTATGAATAAATTGAGACCATTCCGAAGAAAATCGATGCATAATTTAAAAAGTTTTAGCGAGGAAACCATGCACTTTTCTTATTTTTAGTTGTTATTACTTTCACTGTTTTAACGGTCTTCCAAATATTTTTCGTGATTTTTTTGAGTGATTTGAAAATTGTAAACAGTTTATGCCTATGTTTACAACATTTCAGGGGGGTCGGGCCCCCCTCTGGATACGTCCCTGGTTCCTACCACTCTTTTTCACTCGTTCTGAGCTCTCAAGCTTAACAAATTTATGCAATATAATACAAATTTATATAATAAGCTGACAACAACTTAGACAGTCTTTTCCTCCCCATGCAAGGCCGTAATACCTTATGTCTTATTTTGGCCACATTTGTCTAGCTACCCTACAGATGTCGATTTCTGTCCATCTCTCATTGCCTCTTGCCTAAGCCAAAGCTTGTATGTGGCGCGAATGTTATGAAATGTAAAAGCTAAATATCTGAAAACTACTGAAATGGAGATACGACTTTCTTTCTTAGGAGGGCAGTATAGTCCGCACTAGAATAATTCAGAAGCGAATATGAGGATAATCATTGTTGAATCTCGGATAAAAAAAGTATAATCTGATATCCTACTCATTTTTACCAACATTATAACCACCCAAAAAGTCAGCCAAAAAGCCAGTCAATTTCATTGATCCTCGATGAATCCTGTGGATCTTCATCTCAACTCATGTCAATGGAATTGTAGGGCTTTAATCAGCGCTAAAGAAAACTGAATTGCCTATAAAACCACCAATAATTATAGAATTTACATTATTGTCACTCACTTCAATATATATATGAATACCCCTAGAACTAAGTCAATGGTCCTAGTTACCTACGTTGCAGTGATCGCTTCACCGCAGAGATTCATGATTGAAGCACGAAATTGCAGCCATAGAGGGCCACACAATCGAAAATATGTTGATAAATTTGGTCGACACTGAATAAAATCAATAAAGGCAAAATCATTGAAAAATATGTATCCGTCTTTTTTATAACAATTTTAAAACGCGAGACACCGTTTTAAGTGGAGATAATTTATATTTCCTGGTATTCTGCCAACCCAGTCCTCTCTGGCAGGAATTTTAGTGGCAAAGTTGCTCTCGAAGATGTACATCGTTCGTATTCTCGTATATCTTAACGCAGCTATGTTTATAACTTCTCTCGCGACAATATTAAACGGCAGTAGATAGAGTAGACTTGTGGCGACTCAGTCGTTGTAGTCCTTAAAGCCCCGCTTATGCTTAAGCAGACAGTTCTCTTAACCTTCGATAATCGTTTATCAGTTGCCGTTCACAACACCACAATGTTGTTCAGTAGTATTGGGTGAACTACAGATATGTGTATCCGATTTTAGGAGAGAGGCACCAACGAGCCCCTACAGATTTCCTACAAGCATACAAGGCGACGTTGGCCTACCTTACCCGTTTCAATATACATATTTAGTCTGAAGCACAATTTCCTAGGATCTGTGTTCCATTTAGACGAAGAGGGTCCACATGTTGAACCTTATACTTCCTAATAAAGATAATCAATTCTGTACTGTTTGTATTAACGATCAAGATATCGAGATATAGTTCAGCCTTAGATGAGACAGCGCCGTAAACCCCTTCAATATCAAGAAAGGCTGCAAAGCGTTATACATTTGGAATTTACTTGTTGCCCCATGTTACCTTTGTACTTAACTGAAGAAACTTTATCACATCGTTTATATAAATTTATTCATATAGCTTTTCTAAATCTATGATTTTTATATCCTACACTTCACTGTTGTTCAAGGGCATTATAAGTTTGTACATTTGCTTGTAACATAGAAAAGGAAGATAGGTCCATCGTTTATTATACTGATGGACTTCCGAAATCACTTTCTAAGTCGATTTAACCATGTCCGTCTGCACGTACGTCCATCTGTAGATTACTCCTGGTAACACTAGTTTACAAATTTTTTGTCGAAGAACTATGCATTCAAATATCTAGTGTAATATACACCACAAAAAAATATATTAAAAAAAATTTTATTGTAATTAAATTTTTTTTATAATTTTTCTTTAAAATTCCGATTTGGATCATATTTTTTAAGTACTCGTATAAGCTATTTAATTAACCTCTAAATTAAAGGAAATTATGAGGGCTACAACCGTTTAAAATTTTGCATTCACGTAGAAACAAAAGTTTAATACATGTTGTTAAAATTATTAGAAAAAATTGATTTTCTTCAAAAAATCTTTTTTTGCTGGCATGGTATAATCGATACAAAATTGAAAAAATCGCAATAATTTGTTTAAGAAAGCTAGCATCCTGAACAATACAATGCCTATTTGAATAAAACCAATGGATAAATGTAGAAATTATAGCTATTTTGGCAGAAGTAAGAGCATTTCAATTGTGAACGAGGGTATATTCATATACGAATACATCAGTTGCTACGTGCTGCAAGAAGTGTAACACATGCTTTCCACAAGGAAAAAACCAAATTTTAAAAGCTAAATACTTAAAATTTTTTAGTATAAAATGTTCCCATAGTAAATGTATGTAAACAATTTGTAGATGAATTACAGCATACATATTTTAATGTTATTCAATATAACGAGAGTGGTATAGGGCATTATACCCCGCTCCACTTTAGCCCTTCCTTACTGGTTTTAATATAGCAACATATTGATATATGTCATCGATATGTAATTTATTTTTACATATACTACAACCATTTGAAAGGAAAAATCAAAATATATATTGGGAGGATTTGTAGCAATTTTTTAATGGAACTATCATCACATCCCATTGGTAACGCCTAACTTTAAAATTCTTAACTTGCTTCTGCTATGTATATCAGGACCACTAAAAAGGCATATGACGAATGATAAGGTCATAGATAGGAATAAAACAAGCTTAGATGACCAAAAAACAATTTGATATTTTTTTTGCTTTAAAATGGAAACTATTTGGGTTTAATACATGTCTTCCCCATCATTAATCATTGTCGCTACAAAATTCCATTAAAACGATGACGAATACTCTGAAATCTAAAATACAATTTAATTGTTTTTTCCCTCTGTTTTCCACTAGACATCGCTTTCGTTGACCTTTCTCAAGGAAGACTTAAATGAAATCAAGCGTACATATACATAAATGTCAGTCATTTCGCTCAGCATCGAAAAAATAGAATAATAGCATTAATAGCAACACAAATTTCATAAGAGAGAGAGAAACATCAGGATTCAGATGGGACAATAAATAAATTTCAAATTTGTAATGCTTAGCAGTGTTTTGTTTTATTGAAGTTTTGATCAGTCTTTCAAGCGTAAAATCACATTACGAGAGGATAACAGTGATATGAACACGACAACTGTGAGTGCAGAGTTTTATTTGGGGAAGTCCTTTTAGAAGAGTAGGTCATGTGTTCCTTTTTTCTTATCAATATACGCAATTCATATCTCTGTGTCTTATTTTTCTACATCAACATAGAAATGTATGTGGGATTTTTTTTTAACAAATTGATTACATCTTCACAGGTATATTCTTTTCCTCAGGGGTGTTTGCTTGTCACACATCTGAGTAGCATATTGAGCAAAATTGTTTCTTAAATGCTTTTAATTACATATCGATGCCTCCATTGTAAATTGCGGAAAAGTCCAAAAAGGTAGTTTTTCAGGAGGGACGATCAAAGTTTGATGAATTTTTTAAATTTGGCGGAATCCCTTTAAAATGGAAGGCAAATGTCCTGTACTGTTTTGAGAATAACTTTTGATTGGGTTGACGGCTTAGCATGTTTTTGAATGGAGGTATCGATATGTATGTAGATCGAACGTTGGTAAAAAAGGAGACGTTCTTCCCTTTTACATCTTCTAATAACAAGGAGCAAGTGTAATATTTCAGTAATGTGTTGAGTACGTGACATTTGGAACAGCAAACATTACACAGCTCAAACATTTTTTTTGCTGCGGCACAGGCTTTCGCGGCCGTTTTGTAAATATGAGATAATACAGTTCCTACACTGAAAAAAGCGTACTAAAAATCAAAGAAATAAAAAAATAAACTTGCAATGATTTCGAGCCAAGACAATCGTCATAAAAATAAGAACTTTTTGCAACAACATTAAAGCCGTGAGACGTACTTCATTCAATTCCTCGCGTATTTAAAATAAGTTTTTTAGTTTATAAAATTTGTGTATACTCGTTCTTAAAATATATACTTCTATACATAAAGCAAATACGATGTACATACATATATTTAAACATAGAAAAATTGTCTTTGAATTGATTACCATTCCTACTTAAATCTATTGCATTTGTAAACCAAATTTAAGACGACTTATTCTTAAAATAAGTAAATTTTATACTTAAAATGACTTTATTGCCGCTTTAAATTTAGTTTTATTTTATATTAAAATTAGTACAGTGTAGTACTTAGATAAAAAACATAGTGTCTCTAAATAAAAACCATTATGGACTTAAAATACGAGTAAGTACATGTTTTAATAAAATTTAAGACTGGCATCGTAATTAATTTTAATCCAAATGTATTTCAATTTATGAAAGTGCATCTTATAATTTAAAAAAAACAAGGTAAAGTAATTTTAAGCTTTTGACCAAATTTAGGGATTTCAGACTATTAAGGCGGAATCAAATAACAAATCTAGCGCAATTCGTTGTGGTGTACATTCTGAATTAAATAAAATAAAATTTTATGAATCTTTTCGCTTTATTAAAGACCTTGTTTGCTGTAACGTCATTTTGAATATGACTCATAAAATAGTACATTTTTTAAACTGAACTCAAGGAACGTAGGAATGTGTAGTTTAGCCTAATAGACTATAACACTGTGCAACAGTGAAGACATGGGGATACCGCTTAACTATATTTCGCAATAATGTAGCTTAACATTTTTCTCGAAAACAATTTTTTTTCCGGTACTTTTTTTTTGAAAAAGTATAGGAAAAAAATATTTTTTTTCACTTTTTTCAGCATAACTTTCTGGGGCTCTTAATTTTGGCCCCATTTTAACAAATCATTAAAAACATCCCTTATAATGGGGAGGGCGGGGATGAAATGTTCTACAAAAATGTTGGCCATAAAATGTCAAGAAATTTTGTTTAGCATATTCTTAGCTACATTATTGCGAAATATAGTTAAGCGGTATCCCCATGTCTGAATTAGTTGTTGGTCAAAAGCTGATGACACCTTTTTCGAGGGGCCCACTGATTTTCAGAAACTTTGGAGGCCCATAAAAATAAATTGGTCACCAATTTCGCCAAACCGAGTATAGGGTTATACTACCCTTTGATAGTAGAATCGAACCTATACTGCCAAGTCCGTGTATTTTTTAAAAAGTGTTCATTTGTTGCATAGTGTAATCAATCATAAAATTAATTTTGATTTTTTTGATGTTACATGATTTTGGATTTCAGATGACGATATACTTGTCAAACCTTCCATAACTTTTTATGAATAAGGCCCATAGTCTGTAGGATGTACTAAATGGAAACAAACATGAATTTAAAAACAATTTTCCGTCTCATCCGTAAATTGTTCAAGCTTACACTAAAAGTGTCGTAATCAAATGACATTGATTTAGCGACAAATACAATAAAAAAATAATACTAAGATATTCATACTTAAACTAAAAAACATGTATTTAATGCTAATTATAACTATTTATATTGTCTTGAATTTAGGTGAAAATTTATTTGAAATGCCTTCTTTGTCTTTGGAGCCAAATTAATGCCAAGTTTTTTTTCAATGCAGATTTCCTCCAAATAAAAATAATGTACAATTAATGGTATTTCGTTTCAAATATGTTCTTATTTATAAAAAATGTTGTAAAAATATGTAAGTACATACATATATATATTTTGAATTCTTAAAATTAACTTTAGTTAATACAATGATTTAGGTCTCAAATAATTGCAATTGTTTAAAATATAATGATCAACCAGGGGGATTTTAAAGAAGAAACCATTTGAAACTTAATTGCAGAATCGTCAACCAAATATGACAAATAAATACTATCATATGATAAAATTTTTAATTCATTTGCAAGAAAATATATCGCACCATTTATAATTTATATTTCTTTAATTTTAAAAACTCTCACATTGGGATCGTAAAAGAAAATCACATTATCTTTTTTATACATATATTGATTGTACCCCAAAGTTAAAATTAGAATAACAAGCAAAATCGATATCAATATCTTGTTTTAAATTGTATGTAAAGAGCCTATAACAAAATTTTACATTGTATGTAAATGAGCCTATAAGGTCTTTCTTTAAAAATAAACCTAATTCAGTCAGAATTTATTTTTGGTTTGAGACCATATGTTCCAGTTACTTTCTGTCTATTGCAAAAAAGTAACAGAAACAGATACAAAAATTGGTAGAGAGTTTTAATTGCTTGGTAGAATTGACTGCAGTTTGGATAGACACCACTCTATCATCTTCAGAATTCAGTAGCAATAGTGTATGTCTTTAACTTAAATCAGCTGAAATACTTATGGAAGCAGTAAATTGAATTGAACAAGAACTGCTAACCAAACCCGTATTTTGCCGAACTAAGTCAACATACTAAAACTCTCATCGTCATCGTCATCGTACCTCATGTGTTTGTATGTGTTGTTGTTATTTATTGTTGGTCTGTGCTTTTGTTATTCAGTCAGAATTTATTTTTGGTTTGAGACCATATGTTCCAGTTACTTTCTGTCTATTGCAAAAAAGTAATAGAAACAAATACAAAAATATAAACAAATACAATTTACTGCTTCCATAAGTATTTCAGCTGATTTAAGTTAAAGACATACACTATTGCTACTGAATTCTGAAGATGATATGATATGATGATGGTGTCTATCGAAACTGCAGTCAATTCTACCAAGCAATTAAAACTCTCTACCAATTTTTGTATTTGTTTCTATAACTTTTTTGCAATAGACAGAAAGTAACTGGAAAATATGGACTCAAACCAAAAATAAATTCTGACTGAATTACCAACAGCACAGACCAACAATAAATAACAACAACACAATAAACCTAATTTTCATTGCCAAAGACAGTGAACAATTTGTTCTAGAAGTAATATTTTTTGTTTAAGTTCTCTATGTTTTGATTCAAATCGAAACGTCCAAATTTACCCTAGAGGGCCTGAATTTTCTAATATTGTCAGGTAATGAGACAAAAAATGGTGCTAGAGCTTTAATGTATACGGAAATAACCCTTGATATTCCTTATTATGATAATTTATATGCGATTTTAAATTGGCTATATCAAAGGTTGTAAAATTTGTTCAAAGTATTAGGTCAAGTAATTCAATCAAATTTATTACAAATTTCCATAAATCAGAAGCCGGGAGAGTATCCTAGTTAGAATCACATAAATCTGAAGTTTTATCCACTTTGTCTCCAATAATTAGAGGGGCAAACGTAAGCATTCCGCAAGCCGATACTTTTAACTTAAATGCTTTCAGATAACCCGTTACTGGAGGAGTCATATTTCTCTATTTCGAAGATTTAATTCTTCTATTAAAAGAATTATGTGGCATAAGTAATAGTTTAAGACTCCCTCTAACATATCATGGAAAACATCGCAATACATGTTTTGTGTAACGTAACCTGTGAAGTAGTTAAATATATAATCTTCTATTATCCCAGTTGCTTTAGGATCATTTAAAGTTACATCTTCATTATAATTATCAATGGTTTTTAATTGCCCTGCTTCTTTATCAACGGTGTTTTTTTTGCACTTTTATGCGCTTTACAGAATCTACGAAAGTAATTTGCAGAAAAAGATTTTGCAAATCCTAAAATATTGTTTAGTTCTAAATTGTCTCCACCTATCAACCCTAAAGCAAAGTAAATTGTCCTTTTCCCATTTTTCGCGAGAATGCTGTATTTTTGTGTAGATGCATTTGGTTGTGGTCTACGTGTTGGTTCAAAAATGAACGGGAACAGACAAATGGGCGTGCGGGAACAGACAAATGGGCGTGGCGTGGTCCATATGAGCCAAGTTTTGAAAATGATATTGAACAATTTGTCCGTGAGAGTGCTGTAATTTTGTATATATTCATTTGCTGGCAGGCCTCGTGATTCGTCCAAAAATGAGCAGGATCGGACCAATGGACTTGGCCAGGCCCATATGAGCCAAGTTTTGAAATTGGGATATCTTTAAAAATTTGCTAGCGAGAGTGCTGCAATTTTGTGTAGATGCATTTGGTGGCAGTCTACGTGATTGGCCCATATGAACCAACTATTGAAATTGTGTTATGTGGAACAATTTGTTAGCGAGAGTGCTGTAATTTTGTTTATATGCATTTGGTGGTAGGCTATGTGATTGGTCCAAAAATGCCATTCTATGCAATGCTGCAATGAAGATATTTTGTAATTTAAATCGTATACTTTCTGGCGCTGTTGGAAAACTCCGGTACACTCCCAAAAGTCCTGAAGGATGTGACCCAAGTGGGTTATTTATTTCGAAGTCGTCAAAATATAGAAAGTAAGGAAAAACTGTTGTAATATGAATTTTATATATTCTTATCTAAGCAACCTTTGTAAATTGTATTTTATTATTTTCTTTCTTTGTCATAATTATTTCAATAAAATATTATTCAGTCTTGTTATGAAAGTCAAAAACATTACATGGCGCAGTCGTAAAAAGGAAATAAAAAATTCCCACGTGTCTATATATATGTATACCTATATATTCAAATATATTAAAAAAGAAACGAACAAAGGGAAAAAGAAAGCCCAATATGGATAACTTAAAATCTGTAGCTGATTTGAAATTAACGGGCAATAGAGCAAGAAACTGGCAAATTTTTAAGGACGATTTCGAAGATTTTGTTACAGCAAGAAATGCTAAAATGAATGATGCTGTGAAGTTAGTTCTTTTGCGGAACCAAATTGGACAAGAAGGCAAAGATATCATAAAAGCTTTGACAATTTCAGATGAAGATCGGTCCAAATACGACAAAGTTATCAAAGCCTTGGACGAATTTTTCGCTCCAAAAACTAACATATTATACGAAAGATTTGTATTTTATAACAGAAACCAAAAAGAAAACGAACCTATTGATGAATTTGTTAAGGAACTACAAGAATTAGTGTCCAGATGTAATTTCGAAAATGCATCTGAGATGTTAAGGGACCGTGTTGTATTTGGAGTGGCTGACCTAAATCTTCAAGAAAAACTATTAAAGATGGAAGATATCGAAATGGAAAAAGCAATAACTGAATGCAGAATATACGAAAAACAAAAACAACAAGTCCGTATAGTTCAAGAAGCAAAAAGGACAGTGGATGCAATTCAAGGGAATACTGATGAACTGTTTGAGAAGGACGATGTAAACGAAGTACGAGTAAATAGAAGGAAAACTAAAAATGCACTGTCTAATGAATGGAATCAGGAAACCAAACTATGTTCGAGATGTTTCAAGACTCATAGAATCAATAACTGTCCCGCCTTTGGAAAAACTTGTAATAAGTGTAAGAAATTTAATCATTTTGCTATAGCATGTAAGTCTAGAGGGGTTCATGTTAATGCTTTATCTCAGGGTAACGGTGAAAATTCTGATTCCAGTAGTGAATTTGCGTTAACTTACAGTATTAAGTCTCGCAGTAAACGAGATTTGTGGGTTCATGATATTAAAATATGTGGATTTTCCGTGAATTTCAAATTGGATACGGGTTCTGATGCAAATATAATTCCACTTTCGACATTGCGGAAGATAATTAAGAAACCAATTTTAAAACCCAGTAAGACTACATTGCAGACATATAGCGGACACAGGATTAATCCGATAGGGCAGATAATTCTTCGTTGTGTAGTGAATGATAGTATGAGTGACGAAATTTTCCTTGTAGTAGATGATGGTTATAAACCAATTCTTAGTAGGGATTCTTGCGTGAAGTTGGGATTGATCAAGAGAATTTATAATGTTAAGAATGGAACAGATTGACTAGATAATATATGCAGGGAGTACAAGGATGTCTTTGAGGGTGTAGGCAGGTTTCAGAACCTTTACAAAATAGAGATAGATAAGAATGCTGTTCCCGTTGCTCATCCTCCAAGGAGAGTTCCTTTGAAAATAAGGGATAGATTGAAGAAGAAATTGGATGAAATGGTTGTGATGAACATCATAGAGAAAACTAATGAACCGCAGGCTTGGGTGAATAATTTGGTAATTAGGGAGAAGTCAGATGGGGCTTTGCGTCTGTGTTTGGATCCGAGGGAGTTAAATAGATATGTGATACCGAATCATTATTTGATACCGACATTTGAGGAGATAACTGCCAATTTGGTGGAATATGCTTATTTTTCAGTTTTTGACTTAAAGGATGGATTTTGGCATGTTCCGTTGACAGATGAATCGAGTAATTTGGTTGCATTTAGTACTCCTTTTGGGTGTTATAAGTTTAAACGGATGCCCTTCGGTTTGGTTACGGCATCTGAGGTGTTTCAAAGATATAATTATGACACGTTTGGAGATCTTCCTGGTGTTAGTATTTACATTGATGATATAATGATCGGTGGTAAAACTATTGAGGAACATGATAGAAATGTTGCGATGGTTTTGAAGAGGGCTAGGGAACGGAATATAAAGTTTAATAAGGAAAAAATTCAATTTAGAGTCCAGGAGGTGAGTTTTTTGGGACATGTTGTCTCCGGAATGGGCATTCGGCCAGATCGGAAGAGGGTTGAATCAATTATGAACTTGAAGTGCCCGGGGGATACCACTGAACTTCAATCGTTTCTAGGTCTTGTGAACTATTTGAGGAAATTTATTCCCAACTTGGCAGACATAACTTCTCCACTGAGAGAATTACTTAAGAAGGATATTAAATATGAAATTTTACCGACTCATTTGGAATGCTTTGAGCGTATTAAGAATGTAGTATCAAATCACGTGGTTTTGACTCCCTTTGATGAAAAAAAGGATATCACGATTCAGACAGATGCATCCAAGGATGGTTTAGGCTGTTGTTTATTTCAGGAGGGAAATATTATTTCTTTTGCTTCTCGGTCTCTATCTAGTGCAGAGAAACAATATGCCCAGATAGAGAAGGAATTTCTAGCAATTGTCTTTTCCTGTAGGATCGACAAGGTTACAAAGATTAAAATTGAAGATGTTTCCATATAACGTAGAAGTTGTTTACAAGCCGGGGAAGAGCATTGTGGCGGCTGACTATTTGTCTAGAAATTTCATTGATACGAAAGATTCTGAACATGAGAATGGAGTGACGGAGATGGTACATAGTATTAATATCACTGATAGTAGTTTGGAGGAAATTAAAAGGGCCACGGAAGATGATGAATTGTTGAGAATGATTAAACATTATGTATTTAATGGTTGGCCAAGGAAGGATAAGATACATGATTTTGTTAAAGGATACTATAATAAAAGGCATGACATTACGGTAGATGATGATCTTGTTTTCTATAATGAGAGGATAATGGTGCCGAGGAAATTGAAGGATAATATTTTGGAAAGATTGCATGAGAGTCATATGGGCATATCGAAAACGAGAAAGAGGGCTTCTGAATTATTCTACTGGATGCACATGAATGAGGATATTGAGAGGAAAATACAGAAGTGTAGGAAATGTCAGGAAAACAGATCTTCCAATGCGAAAGAGCCTTTGATTTTACATGAGATACCAGATCTGCCCTTCATGAAAATAGGCTGCGATATTTTAGAATATGCTGGCAAGAATTTCTTAGTTTTAGTAGATTATTATAGTAAGTGGATAGAACTTTTATACTTGAGATCGAAGACAGCTTCGGGAGTAATCGAATGCTGGATAGAGGTGTTTTCCAGATTAGGTATACCTAGAGTTGTGATAGCCGATAACATGCCGTTTGGGTCATATGAATGTTCGGAATTTTCTAGAAGATGGAACTTTAGGATCATAACTAGTAGTCCGAATTATCCGAGAAGTAATGGCATGGCCGAAAGAGCTGTTGGAATTGTTAAGGACATTTTGAGAAAATCTGATAATAAGGAAGAGGTATTTAATGCATTATTGGAATACCGGAACACCCCTGTTAAAGATTTGAGCTACTCGCCAGCACAGTTACTTCTACTCAGACGTTTGAGAACGAAAATTCCGATAGCGGATAATTTATTAAAGCCCAACAGCAAGTATATTATGAATGAGCGTATAGCTGGTGAGATGAGTATGAAGAGGAGGAATTATGAGAGATATTACAATCGGAACACACGGGCAAGAGATAGTTTTAAAATTGGCGACGCTGTATTTTTCAAAAATGGGAAATCACGCAAATGGAATTCTGGGATTGTAGTTGCATACCATGGAACTCCGCGATCGTATATTGTAAAGAGTTTATCTGACGGCGTGGAGTATAGAAGAAATTCATTTCACCTAAAACAAAGGGTATCCGGCGCAGGGGATATTGATTTGGATATGAAATCCACACCTGCAATATTTAATGCTGTAAGACCGCGAACATCACCTCGTTTAAAGAACCGTTGATTTAGTTTTATCATTATTTATTATTCAATATAATTGTAGTTTTAATTTTTTTTATTATTAATTTTTAGTACACATTAATCTTAACTGTAATTTACTAACATATAAAAATTTAATTTACTATTCATAAAAAAAGAGGGAGAACCTTTGTAAATTGTACCTTTAATATTTGCTTTTTATGTCACTTTCAATTCAATAGAATATTCATGTATGTATTCATTAAAAGGGGGAGGTGTTGTAATATGAATTTTATATATTCTTATCTAAGCAACCTTTGTAAATTGTATTTTATTATTTTCTTTCTTTGTCATAATTATTTCAATAAAATATTATTCAGTCTTGTTATGAAAGTCAAAAACATTACAAAAACTATTTCATTTTCGTACGAGTATTTGTTTAATCTCATTTTGCAAAATTTTCCATTAATAACATTTTTGAGGGTATTACAACCTGCAAAATACTTTATATAATCATTAAATTTTTAGTAAATACCGTCCGTTTCAAACCCCTTTTTGATCTGAAAATTTATGGGAAATATTACTCCTTTTATAATGGCTTCAGTTAGGTGACTTTCATTATAATGGACGCAATTAGTAACAGAACTATTTAATTACATTTTTATAAACGTATGCTCTGAGTGGAAGCCCTTGAAAGATTGATCACAAAATTGTACAAGCTGCATAAGACCATGTTCTGCACCCTCTAAATTGTTATTTGAAAGATTTTTAATAATATTTTAAAATTCCCCTTTTATTGGATGAGTAATATTACTCACAACCCTTTTCTAAAGAAGTCCTGCTTTCTCCCTTGGAAATGTTTTTTTTTTTTTTTTTGCATACGTGTCTATTGCGAAATTTAATGATTTTTCTTGTATAAATCCAGAAAGTTTCTACTAGGCTTTAATTCAAACGATTCGAACAAATCATTTGCAAAACTACTAGGGTCATTTTCAAAATTAACATCAATATTTTTACTGTTACCAAAAATACTTCTGGAAGAATTCGAATTATAAGGTTCAATTTGTTGCACCGATTCGGCTGGGGGTTTTCTAGAATATTCATTATTCATGTGTTTCTTAAAAGATCTAAACGTACTAAATGTTTGGGAACATGTCGGAAATCCACATTCGTATGTAGGTGATGGTGGTAATGATGGAGATTTTTGATACGACAGTTTTGGTAGTTACTAAAGTTTTGGGTACATAAATAATTAATATATTACAGTTATATAAATATTATTCTGGTAAAAAAGTACTCGTAACAATGAATTATGACTGTCGAATATAACTAGTTATATCTGTTATTTTCATGTTTCTTTATATTACTTTTTATTTGTTATATTTTATTACTTTTTATTTTTTATGAAATAATTATTTATCATTATAATTGTAATCATTTAAGATTGTTGCTAAATTACTTGATTTTTGCAAGTTTTTCACATTGATATTGAAAAAATTATCTTGAATGAAGAACCATACAATTTCGCAGTTCCTGGGATATTCGATATTTAAAACATTAAAAATTTTAAAGGCAACATTTACACACTTCATCATATCATCAAACATATAAAAAATACTCCATAGTAAACAAAATAATGCGTTACACTTAAAACAGATGAACCTACACAACATCTGCATAATTGCCTAAAGGTTATCCTTATTGGAGTATGTGACGTCAATTATAAGTTTTATCTTCGCATTCAGCTCAAAATTTATAGCTCCGATGAACATAAATGGGTTTCTGGAATCTTGGATCAATGATTTGGGGTGTTTCCTCTTCTTAGAAACTGGTTTAACTGCGCATAGTCCTGAAGACGGCTTAAGAATTGAATGCATACGATGAAAATAAGGTAGTTTTTGGATTCTGCAAAAAACGTTTTAATTAGAGTAAAAGCAAATATTTAATTTAATAAATCTGCCGTAATAAATACTATCTTAAATTTGAATAAATACGAGTATGTGTATTTCTACTTACCAGAAATGAGCTGCATTTGCTGTTTCGCTAAATGTACGGTTTCGGGGTCTTTAATTTTCTTGAACAAATCTATTGCAACTCCACTGAAGTGTGCACTCTTGTCTAATAAACTTTTTGGTTTGGTAGGGTATAATTAAGAAATGTCAGCTTCAATCTAAAAATATTACACGTTAGAAGATATTCCATTTTACCTTTAATAACATAGGGCAACGTCATTTTGCGGAATGGGTTTGTATTAGTCATTTTGTATATATTATCATTCAACACTACATTGTGAATACGCCATAATTGGAGACAATTATGACGTAGTTTAAGTTGTTTCATAATTTTTCACCATATAATCAATGTGGATCACTTTAAATTATTTATAACACTGTGCAACAGTGAAAAATACACGGACTTCACAGTATAGGTTCGATTCTACTGCCAGAGTATTGGTGACCAATTTTGTTTAAGGGCCCCAAAGGTGTCATATATACATACGAATACATGATTTTCAGCAACTAATTCAGTTTTGGTGATACCGCTTAACTATATTTGGCAATAATGTAGCTAAGAATTTGGTGAACAAAGCTTTTTTCTAACATTTTATGCGAAAAAAATTTCCGCCCTTTTTTTCTTAAATGTAAAGGAAACAAATATTTTTTCAGCATAACATACAGAGACTCGTAATTTTGCACTAACAATATTTAGGACAATTGTAGCCACGGTAAATCTGAATAACTTTTGTGAACATATCAATACAATCTCAACGTATCTAGGTACCCTAAAAAGCTCAAAAAGACCACATTGTACCTCAAAAATTTTAGTATTTCACTATTTTGTAACAAAAATATTTTTTTTTGGTGTAGGGTATGCTCAGCAATTTCATAGAAAAGTTTAAGTCCAATAATTTTGTGGATCATATTAACCCTCTAGCTCCCACACATAACTGTAAAAAACGGTCAAAATCCAGTCGAAAACACTCCATGTCCTGTTCGGGCAGCAATGTTAGCCATAAGACCTTAGAGTCCTTTCCAGGAATAATAGTAGTAGAATAGTCCTCTTCAGGACTAGTAGTTGTAGATCAGTTCTTTTCAGGAGAGTAACGCGGCTCGCCCTCATACGCGATTCGCCCGTATAAGCGATTCGTTCGCGTACGCGATTAGCTCGCATACGCGATTCGCTCGCATACCCAATTCACTCGCATACGTGATTCACCTGCATACACGATTCGTTCGCATACGCGGTTCGCCCGCATACACGGTTCGCCCGCAAAGGCGATTAGCTTATATACGCCGTTCGCGCAAAGATTGGGTATGTCGTCGGAGAACATGCTACGAGATTTAGAGGAAAAGATAAAGGCAGAAGAGCAAACGGTAATAGAACCCGAATCTATAACGTTAGTCGTACCCACAGGCAGGCCCCATGGCAAGTTCCAGACCGCGACTTCAAGTACCCATACGCGACATGAAACACCAGACTATGAGATCATGAATTTGGTTCAGAGATGGGATCTGACATTTTCAGGGGATTGTAATCTACTTGAGTTTCTTGAACGTTCGGAAGAGTTGGCGTTAGGCTACAACCTTTCAAAGGATCGTCTTCTTCCCACACTCCTGGGTATCATACAAGGCAACGCACTTAAATGGTTCAGAGTCAAGAGAGTCGATACTACCACCTGGGCTGAATTTCGCATGGAAGCAGAAAAATTCTTTCTATCGAAAAGACATTTAACTCAATTGGAGCAATCGTTCTACAATCGGAAACAGTATAATAGGGAAAGGGCTAAATAAAACATCCTGCAAATCCTCACCACTGCCCGTCAGCACCCTCAACTCCGGGAAATGAACCATCTAGATAGAATCTATGAGGGACTAAATCCAGATTACAGGCATTACATACGAATACATGATTTTCATAACTACTAAAACGAGACGAATCCTGACAATCTCAGCCACATACATCTCATATGGTCTCAGAGCAACCAGGAGAGTACATGAGACTTGGTAAACTATTCTGTTCATACTCGTACCTGGAGTCAATATGAGGATGTACCACAGAGCCGCTAGTTTATAACGGTTACTATCTGTAATCGCCCGGTGTAACAACGAGTTTCCTCCGGTTGCTGGGATATGCTCGCGGGGTATGGGTAAGAGAGTAAGAAGACAGTAGTTTATGTTTACAATATCATATTACAATATTAATAAATTAGTTACACTACGTATATATGTATGTCAGGATATTTCGAATAGCGGGATTTTCGTCGTCTCCGAGTTTGGTCGTTGGACGGTGGTGGCGGTGTCGTTAGATGGGTTTATCTGCTCCCGTTGGTTTTCCTTCTAATCCCACAGCGGATGGTGTCTAATCGATTATCTCCCTGGCTCTTCGGTATCTCGATTTATATTTAATAGCGGAGGTCAGGATGACACTTAAATTTCCACTCGCGGTGATATTTATTTGTAGTTATTGGAGATCGCGGTGACTCTCCAATTTCCTCGCGGCGTTGTTTATTATTTGCTATTGGAGATCGCGGTGACCCTCCAGTGTTTCGTACGGCACGATTTATATACAATATTTGCAGATCGGAAAGACCCTCCAATTCCACTCGCGGCCGGACTTATATATAATCATTGGAGATTAACTTCAGTCACGACACGATTTATAAATGAAAATTGGAGATCAGGATAACCCTCCAATTTCACACGCGACGCTTTTTATTCTTTGTTTCTGGAGATCGCGGAGATGTTCCTTAAGACACGATTAATATGTTTTTATTGGAGATCGGGATAACCCTCCAATTTCACTCGCGACACGGTTTATAAATAACAATTGGAGATCAGGATAACCGTCCAATTTCACTCACGACGCTGTTTATTTTTTGTTTCTGGAGATCTCGGAGACCCTCCAAAGTTTCTTAAGATACGATTAATATGTAGTTATTGGAGATCCGGATAACCCTCCAATTTCACTCACGGCACTATAACAATATGTAAATAATTGTTGGATATCAGAGTGGCCCTCCAAGCTCACTCACGACTCGGTTTATAAATAAAATAAATAATCTTTAGAGATCTAGAAAACCCTCCTATTTCATTTACGGCACTATTTATCATAGGATATTGGAGATCGCAATGATCCTCCAGTTTCACTCGCGACACGATTTATAATTAATTATTGGAGATCAGGATGATCCTCCAATTTCACTTACAACACTCTATCGTTAATTACTGGAGATCGCGATGATCCTCCAATTACTTGCGGCACTATTTATAATAGATCCGGATGATCCTCCAATTTCACTTGCAACACAAGTTTTATTTACTTTAGTGAGATCGCGATGACCCTCTAATTTATCCTATGGCATTGTATATTTTAGTTGTAGCGTATTCCTTGGGACCCGATACTGACGTGTCTTCTGCGTTACTGCTGCCGACCAACTGACCGAGTATCTGTCTCTGCTTCCTTTTATACCCTCTGCTGCGTCGCCACGATCAACACGTGGGATAGGATGACGCCGCATCCTTGTTTACAACTTATGGTACCCACGTGTTCGATGTTTTGCGTAGACTGTACTTGTGTACTTGCTATCCAACGGTACTTTGATTACCATTTTGGACTTTCACATGGTTCGGTGTTTTGGTGAGACTGTACTTATATACTAAGTTATTTTATACAGGCTGTACTTATTTCCTAAGATCTTAACTCAAAATAATAATTCAGGCTTTTAAGAAAATACATTTTAATGCATTATTGAAACTAAAAATACAAAATTGACAACAATATCAAACTAATAGAAAATTAACAAAAATATTCAAAATAAACTTAATGGATAAAATTGTGTGGGGATGAAAACGACGTGAGGACTTTCATCATTACACCGGTTGACGCTCTTATAGACACAGGCGCCACATTCAGCTAAACATGTGGTACATTGAGGGATTACCTATGTAGGCGTGGACTACAGGCGGACGGGATAAAACGACAAGTATAAAATGCTGACAAGCGACTCGCATCATGCTCTGACATGTATACCGTGAAAGTGGAATTTAATGGGAAAATAACGCCGCTTAGAGTAGCGGTGATCCCATCGCTGGCAGAAACGATGACCCTTGGCATGGATTTCTAAAGCCATCGAAAATTCAAATTGTACATCGATTACGCAGCCCTGACCTCGCGTTATTTTCTATCGTTATCTGCCGAACAAAAAGAGATGCTGGAGAAACTGCTCCAAGAATATCAATCTCGATTTATGATGATCATCATTAACGAATAAGTAGACAAACTACTGGCTGAACGACTCATCGAATTGGCCTTTAGTCCATACAATTTGCCAATAGTCCTAGCTAGGAAGAAACAGGGATGTTGGGACATGTGCATCGACTATAGACAAATAAACTTGTTGCTGTGGAAGGTGATGCCCTTTCATGCTTCATTCTGCTCATGATACGTTTCAGCGCACTATCGAAAATATTATCGGCTCTGACCTCCATCCACGTGTGTTAGTATATCTAGATGATACAAACGATAGACGAAGTATTCCGGATGTTGCAGCAGGCGAAAATGGTGGCTAACATAGAAAAATGCGAATTCGTTCGAACTAGTATCCGATATCTGGGTCACGTTGTAGCACCAGAAGGTGTCCCACAAACATCAAAGAACTACGCCGTTTACTCGTAGTCGCCTCTAGGTACCGTTTAGTGGCAGATTTCTCGAAACTCAGTGCACCACTCACCTCCTTATTACAGAAATCATCCCGATGGACATGGAGACCAGAACTGGAAGCCGCGTTCGATATTCTGAAGCGGAATTTGAGTCAAGCTCTTGTCGTGCCCAGATTTCGTTTTACCCTTTTATTTACAGACGGATGCGACTAGAGAGGGACTTGGAGTGGTACTATTTCAACGACATTTCGATGGGGAATCAGTTGTATCATACGCCAGCAGAACGTTAACCGAACTAGAGAAAAATACTCAACAACTGAACAAGAGTGTTTAGCTATCCTATCATTATCGAACACCACTCGTTGAAGTGGTTACCTACCTTACAAAATCCGTCGGGTCACCTAGGGCGATGGGCGTTAGAGCTATAACAGTATGACTTCGAATAGAGTACCGAAAGGGGAGTCTGAATGTTGTAGCAGACGCTTACTCACGAGCACCACTCCAAGACACGGAACACTATTTATTAGCAGTCAGCCCCAATGACTGGTATAGAAATATGTAGCGAAAAGTTGCTGACAAGGCCGCCAATTATCCCGATCTCAAAATTATTGGAGAAAGGTTATACAAACACATCCAAAGAAACACGCCCCTGGATCTGAGCCCCGAATGGAAGATATATGTTACGCACGCAGGCAAGGCACAGGTACTCCAATAGAATCACGATGAAGCATCTGCAGGGCATTTCCGTGTATACAAAACCACCAAAAGAGTACAACAAAGGCCGGGACTATTACGGGATGTGAGGAAGTATGTTAGAAGCAGATACCCAGCGGTAAAAATCAGGTCTTAGGCGGCAAGCTATCAGGCCTGATTTAAGAGCCACGAGGCCTGGCCGCCGCATTCACTCTTTATTTCTTTTTTATATGGAGTGACATTGCGAGGCCAGGCCTTGCATCTCGCGGTAAAAATCATGCCTAACAAAGTATTGTCGAATGAAGGAAGGTCTTAAGAAGGGCTTCGAAATGAAGGTATGATTTAGAGCTTCGAAATGAAGGTATGATGTACAGCGTCGAAGGAAAGTCCTACAGTAAATCAAAATGCAGACCAAATAATGTATTTTAAATGAATGTCACATTCAGCACTTCAAATGCATAATATAGGAGTTCGCAAAGATAATACAGAATAATTTTGATAAGAATCTATCATAATATATCAAAAACACAAAGCAACTGATCTCTACAAAACCTAATTGTTTTTTAACTTTAATTGTCTTCACCTTCACTTTTCAATTTGCGTAGCGGTATTTCTTTTTTTTTTTTTTTGCATAAAACTGGTATTGAACTCTCGCAGTAGCAACAAAGTTCATACTTGAGGGAGGGAGAACGAATTCGTGTACACTCTGCCTTTCTTCTCCCGTCTTTTATCATGCATGATTATGTCCACACAAAATATAAATGTTTTGTGCTAAACACATTCGATATGATATATTTTTAGAAGGACAGAATCATGCCTGATAAAAGACGGGAGAAGGAAGGCAGAGTGTACATTTTTCTACATATGCAAAAACTTGAGAGAGAGGGAGAACGAAACGCATCAATATATGAACATATATCGGCGGTGGTTCTCAATAATTCAATTTGACTGCTGGCCATGAAGGACGACTTTTCTCTGACATCTTTTTGAAGGCGTTAGACATGTTTGAAAAAAGACGGGAGCAGGAGGCACGGTTACTTTTTTAGAAGTGAGAGATTGCACATTTTTCAGGCCTTCATAAAGAAGGCATGCGTGCCTTCCTATAGGAGGTGTTGGAAGCCCTTCTATCAGGCTTGATGCCTGGAAGGCCTGGACTATTTTACCGCTGGGTAGGTATGTGCCCTATACAAACCTAAACAGCAACCGGATGCTGGCCACATGACCAACATGCAGTGCTTGCAGCCCAGGGATCTCGTCTGCACCGATTTCGTTGGTCCCTTGCCAAGATCGAATAGAGACAATATGTCACTGCTGGTAATGGTTAACAAATTTAGTCGTTGGGTTGAAATGGTTACGACACGACAAGCCACAGCACAAGATGTTCTGAAGTGCTTAAAAAAGCGTATTGTGTTTCGCTTCGATTGTCCCAAGATCTTGCTTACCGACAATGGAGTACAGTTTACCAGTAGGATGGTGAAAACTTTTCTGGAGGATCTTGGAATCCAGCATTAAACTACAGCTCTGTATGCTCCTCATGAAAATCCCACCGAAAGAATGAATCGAATTATAAATACTATGATAGCCCATTACACAGGAAATGATCATCGGCATTAGGCCACACATCTAGCGGAGATAGCATTCGCTATTAATATCACCAAGAATGAGGCATCGGGTTTCGCACCAGCTGAAATATTGTTTGGAAGAAACCTAGTTAGGCCGAAGGGACTTATGGAGTACAACGATAACTGTGAAGGGACAGAAATCCTCACCAAAATAGAAGAGTCCCAAATAACATGCAGCCTTCGGCAAGACAACAAAAGTATTAATATCAGTGTACAAATCTAGAAGTTCCTTCGAGCTGCGGAGTGGACTGTATTAGAAATAGTTAATCAGTTGAACTCCCAGAAATTTGTAAAGTAGCAAGAAACATGGAATAAAAAGGCACAGGTTAGATTCAGTGTGATACAGATTTATTGCGTAGGAGTCGCTGCTGCTTACCGCTTCAGTAGATGCTGCTAAAGTGAAAATCCCGGTGCAGAGCAAACAGAAAAGGAGCTAAGATTTGTAGAATACAGTAAATCCATTGAAACAGAGGGAGAAGATGGCAGCCCTTTATCCATTTGAGTAAAAGCTATTGCCTTCATGGCAGGGAAATGGATAAAGAGTTGCCATCTAAATGAAAGGGAAAGATACAGGGGATTTCATGTGAGTGACAGTTTAATTCATTTTACTTAATGCTAGGTTATACTACTGCTAATATGAAATAATTCAGTTTCTTGGAATTCATGAGTGTATAAGAGGTTGAACTGGGTTCAACAATCAGCGACGTCGGAACTGGACACCAAACATTGGTTACAGAGTTTGGCGAAAAGAGAGATTTCTCTCCTCTGCCGCTGAAAAATGTACACAGAAACTTGCGGCGAAGTTTAGTGGGCCACACACCGTATCACAAATCCTCCATTCAAATATTGTTAAATTAACCAATGATTCAGGGAGAGTAATTAAGTAATTAAAGTTCTGGATCTTAAACCTTATGTCGACAGGGGAGAAATTTGTACATGTAAATGATAAATATTTAAAGATAAGACAGACAAAAAAGAGAAAAAGAAAGAGAAATGTTAAAAAAAAGAGAGAGAAAATCCACGACCGCATGGAGCACCCACCATATTCAATACTTATTTTTCATAGGCTAATCGAACGAAATGGACTAAAAGGGTAATATCCGACGTTAGGATTCAGCCACCAAACCCTGGCCGTATGGTATCCTTTCCCAATCGATGCCATCGCTTTCACCACCGCCAAGAGCCCGTCACACCCAGGCGTGGACTGCAAGGAGAAATCCAAAGTAGACATTGGCCAAACACCACAACATAAACGCCAGAGGGTTCAACACCGTCCACCATCCGAAGGAGCTTCATCATCACAGAGTGTACCAAAAACATCAGCTCAACAAGCCGCAGGGAATGCTACAGCAGGAGCATCCCTTATACCACTTGCGCTGGACCAACAACACATTCAAATACGGTTAACCGAAAGAGCGGCCCCAATGATGGCCGTTAAAAAGAAGATGGGCGCAAAAATGACAGGCTTGCCCTCAAGGCAAATCTACTTTGGTGTATATTTGACCGCAGACGTCGGATCTTCACCGTTGAAAACCATGTGGCTATGTTGTTTGCGTCCATCTTATTTTTAACGGCCGTCACTGGGGCCGACGCCCGCTGTCGAATCTACACCAAAGTAAGCTACACCTAGAGGTCAAGCCAGTCATTAAAGTCACCTATATGAATAGGGACTATGTAAAACTAATGTGTAGCAACGTGACATAAAACCATTTATAGCCAAGCTGTAGGACAGCAGAAATCAATTGTGTAATTAGTACTAATATTGTATTTTGTTAGTGAAATATTCGTATCAAAGTTTCAGTACACGGATGTCGAATAATCCGTAGAGTATAAATACCGTAATCGAACGGTAGTTGGGGCCTTAAGGCCAAAACTCATCCAATAATAAAAGAAACCCCTGTGGTTTGGGGAATGTATCGGACAAACCCCATTTAATCCGCACATAATCACACTGTGCATTGAAGTCATCTTAACGCTAGCCACTGTGATTACCCACTGACGCCATCAACTACGCCGTCATAGTAATACGCACCACTATCTCAACTATTCTGATCCATAACAGTCCGAATACTTGAATCGAAGCAACAAAGATCCGCCCCATTAGTCATTTCCAGGACTAGTAGTAGTAGAATAGTCCTCTTCAGGACTTGTAGTTGTAGATCTGTACTTTTCAGGACAGTAAAGCGTCAGGCGCCTGTGTAAGGTACCCCTCAAACATCTGTGTGAGGTGTCCGTCAAGCGCCTGGTCGAGACGTAAGTCGAGCGCCTGTGTTAGGCGTCCATCAAGCGCATGTGTAAGGCGTCCGTAAAGCGTAACGAAAGTTTACATCCCACCGTTTTAATTTAAGGCCATACTAATAGCCTTCGCTGCAATCCTCAACGACATCCAATCTGCATCTGGATCAAGCAAATACCAATACAACAGAATACGTGTGCCCATACTCCTGCGTAAAGAACGAAACTCCGCCCATACGAGAAGCTATCCCATACATGACTCATGAAATATTTTGTATAAATAAATGAAATATTAATTGTTGTACAAAGGAAACACGACAAATAAAACCTGAAATTCGAGTCCTGGAAAGGGGAAATAGTGTGTTCTTATTTAAGGTGTTGAAGGCCCTTGAATTGATCCTGGAGGCGGCTAAGGTACCTCAGCCCATGAATAAAACACCGTTACAACCTGACTTAACTAATTTATGTCCACATAACTGAATATATAAAGGGAACTCTTTAAAGATGTCTTCCAAAGTATGTTGTCCCTCTATGCATTATACTTAAAACAGATGAACTTTCAAAACATATAATTGGCTGAAGGGTAACCTTATTGGAGTCAATTATAAGTTTTTTCTTCGCATTCAGCTCAAAATTTGCAGCCCCGATGAACATAAATGAGTTTCTGGAATCTTGGATCGATGATTTGGAGTGTTTTCTCTTCTTAGAACCTGGATCAACTGCGCATAGTCTTGTAGAAGGCTTTAGAATTGAATGCATAAGATGTAAAATAAGACACTTTTAGGATTCTGAAAAAACGTTTTAATTTGAGTAAAAGTAAATATTTAATTTAATAAATCTGCCGAAATAAATTATATCTAAAATTAAAATAAATATGTGTATTTCCACATACCAGAATTTCGGACAGTTGTTTCGCAAACTATAAGGATTGGGGGTCTATAATTTTCTTGAACAAATCTATTGCAACTCCACTGAAGTGTACACACTTGTCCAATAAACTGTTTGGTTTGGAAGGGTATATTTTGAAAAGTCAGCTTCAATCTAAAAATATCACATCTTAGAAGATGTGTGTGAAGATAAATACGTATTTAACTAGCGAAGACACAAACCCTAATATGAAAATTAAAAGTAGGGGTATTTGAGGAAAATTAGGGCCATTTTGGAATGACGTTTTTGGGAGCCTGAAATTGATTTGGGAAAAATGCTATATGTAGGTCGATAGAGCCTTCCTAGGGCTTCTTTCAATATGCAGGCCTTGTCGGTAGATAGTCCCATCTTCCAGTTGTGGCCACTGCTCCTCTCCAGAAATTCCCATCAAAATGGGTCATTTTTGGAAGGACGTATTTGGGAGCCTGAAATTGATTTGGGAAAAACGCTATATACGGGTCGATAGAGCCTCTCTAGGGCTTGTTTCAGTATGCAGGCCTTGTCGGTACATAGTCCCATCTTCCAGTTGTGGCCACAGCTCCTCTCCAGAAATTCCCGTCAAAATATGCCATTTTGGAATGAGGTTTTTGGGAGCCTGAAATTGATTTGGGAAAAACGCTATATATGGGTCGATAGAGCCTTCCTAGGGCTTCTTTCAGTATGCAGGCCCTGTCGGTACATAGTCCCATCTTCCAGTTGTGGCCACTGCTCCTCTCCAGAAATTCCCATCAAAATGGGCCATTTTGGAATGACGTTTTTGGGAGCCTGAAATAGATTTGGGAAAAATGCTATATGTGGGTCGATAGAGCCTTTCTAGGGCTTTTTTCAGTATGCAGGCCTTGTCGGTACATGGTCCCATCTTCCAGTTGTGGCCACAGCTCCTCTCCAGAAATTCCCGTCAAAATATGCCATTTCGGATTGACGTTTTTGGGAGCCTGAAATTGATTTGGGAAAAACGCTATATGTGGGTCGATAGAGCCTCTCTAGGGCTTGTTTCAGTATGCAGGCCTTGTCGGTACATAGTCCCATCTTCCAGTTATGGCCACAGCTCCTCTCCAGAAATTCCCGTCAAAATATGCCATTTTGGAATAACGTTTTTGGGAGCCTGAAATTGATTTGGGAAAAACGCTATATATGGGTCGATAGAGCCTTCCTAGAGCTTCTTTCAATATGCAGGCCTTGTCGGTACATAGTCCCATCTTCCAGTTGTGGTTACTTCTCCTCTTCAGAAATTCCCATCAAAATGGGCCATTTTTGGAAGGACGTATTTGGGAGCCTGAAATTGATTTGGGAAAAACGCTATATATGGGTCGATAGAGCCTCTCTAGGACTTCTTTCAGTATGCAGGCCTTGTCGGTACATGGTCCCATCTTCCAGCTGTGGTCACTGCTCCACTCCAGAAATTCCCATCAAAATGGGCCATTTTGGAATGACGTTTTTGGGAGCCTGAAATCGATTTGGGAAAAACGCTATATGTGGGTCAATAGAGCCTTCCTAGGGCTTCTTTCAATATGCAGGCCTTGTCGGTACATAGTCCCATCTTCCAGTTGTGGCCACTGCTCCTCTCCAGAAATTCCCATCAAAATGGGCCATTTTTGGAAGGACGTATTTGGGAGCCTGAAATTGATTTGGGGAAAACGCTATATGTGGGTCGATAGAGCCTTCCTTGGGCTTCTTTCAGTATGCAGGCCTTGTCGGTACAAAGTCCCATCTTCTAGATATGGTCATATATTTTCTTCCGAGGTTACCTAGTTATCAAATCTATTCTATATGCCCTTTAGGTCAGATGGTAATTTTTTTAAATAAAATGATATGTTTTTACCATGGTAACTTAATTTCACTTTAAAATACGCTCTAGTTTTCGAGAAAAACAAAATTTTCCTCAAATACCCCGACATTTAATTTTCATATTAGGGTTTGTGTCTTCGCTAGTAAAATACGTATTTATCTTCACACACATACCTGTTTGATATACAAATTTATCGATAGTTCGAATATCGGTACCGGAAAGATCTGTTAGACGGGTACTTCGAGGGAACTATTAAATGATGTGGTGATATGTCATTCGGTTCGTATAGATGTTTAGAGTTGAGGACTTTTTTGAAATTCTTCTCATACAAGTGCCACTTTGTCTTTCGAATATTTCTGTGGATGGCAGGTTTAGGCGCTTTTTCAGCGAGTTTGAAGTCTAAATAATGGTGATCTGGTGTCTGACAACTGGTCAGTAGCAAACCTTACGTCGAGTACTTATTGACTGTCTTTAATTATAAAGACCGGTTTATTGCCTATGTTACAAATAGTTAGGTTGGTAGTTAGAAAAAAAGTCAAGAAGGGAATCACCCCTATTGTTTTTATCCATACTACCTTAGATAATATGATAAGCGTTCGTGTCTGCGCCAATTATCAAATCAAGCTCGACAGACGTTGCTTCTTCTACTACTTCCCTGAAGAGAGCTGTCGGTACTAAAGCTTCATACTTGAGACTTAATACTGGAGACCACCCAATATATGTGATTACCGATCTACAGACTAGCAGTTGTGTTGTCTGTACCACTTAAATTAGTCAGAAGAAAGATACTTAGAACTTTCCTGGCCAAAATGCAGGTTCTTGGAGTGCCTTCACAGTTGGTCACAAGCACTTTAAATTTGGGTGTCCTGATACCGCACACCCTTCCTCCTACTACGTAGTGTTCCTGTATCAGGACGATGTCTACTTTACATGTGGACAGGTGCGGCAATAGTGCCGCTGAAGCTGCTTTACAGTGATGGAGTTTAATCTGTAGAATTTTTACCATCATTGGTAATCGACAGATTAACATCCACCCCGACAAGGGTGTTATCGAACTTTTCGTCCGTATCATCGAAGAGGTTGTATGCATTAAAGACTATAGTCTCGAAACCATATTGCATGGTTGCACTTGCACGTTGTACATGAGGTGGATTTAACATTATAGATAAAGTTTACTTGCTGTTTATTACCATCCGCCTCACCCACCTTGCTAATTCTCGAATTATGGGTCGGCAGGTTTGGACTATTTTATGGCTCTAAGGTTACTAGGTATGTTGTGTTTTCGACAACTTCCAACTGGGCGACCGGCTACACCTCACCCGCTAGACTCAGAGCAGCTATATACAGGTATACTGATCTGGCATCATGAAATATAAGAGCTTTACTCTCCACTGATTCCATTCTAAACCGTTGTAGATTGATGGTTTGCCCAAATATAGTGTTGCCAAAAAAATCACCCATTAAAAACCGAAGGTATTTGCGTTCGTTCGGCCTTGTCCGATACACTCTCTTCAATTTATCACTTTTATGAGAAATAACGGGACTAATATGGTATTAGTAGTACCAATTCTCTTTTGAACCTGGCAATTGCGGTCACACGATACCATTCTGTTTCGACAATTTCTGTACAAGTCTATATTTACACGAAGCAATTTTGTCCAATTCTTATCTGTGTTTTCCCCCTTTCTATTCGCACTTTTCAAATTGAAGGTGGCTGTATATTTTTGCAGATAATTTCCTCGTTTGTAAGCAAAAATAAAGTTAAAAAGAGATTTGGAGAAACTACTGAATTGGTGCTAGAGTGTTTCGTGGTAGTTTTGTCGCCGACCGGCAAATCTGACTTCATTTGATTGTGCATCAACAAAAATGTATTGTGCCGTTATATTTAGTTTCCATGAAACGGTATTTTTACAATTTACAGAAAATTTTAGTTCAACTGTACTTGACCGAACATATCTTTCGACATGCATTTTGGAAGTTTTCGCGAGACATTTTTACATTTCCGTGATGCAACACTTCATAATAAATTTTTTTAATAATCTGTTATTAATCAAAGTTTGCCAAGTTTCCAGAATACTTGTCGAAATATTTGTTTCTTCCTGTACCATTATCCTGTTATCAGAACATATTAACAAAACTACCAATCGTAATTCACAATTAAATGAAACAAGCTTTCCCGGTTTTAAAGCAGTCGGTGAAAAAAAACTACCACCTCTCCTAAAACATTTTATACAAACACACATAATTAAATATACACTTTTTCTTTTGCATTACAAAGTTTATTTTACAACTCACCTTTTTTCTATTTTTACAGCGCAAATCTATTACACTTTTGTACGCGCTTTTTTATTTCTCGCGGACTATTTTTTTGTCTTCCCACTTTTTATTTTTGGTTGCAATTTATTCACTCGCCAATATGTCTGTTTTTAACCATGATCAGATAATTAATGACCTCAAAGCTCAATGGCAATAGCGTGGTGACGAAACTCTTTCCAGTACGTTCTGGTTACTTATAAACGTAACGTAGAATTTACTGCGTTACCTGAAAGTCAAAAGTGTCACTAAAAGCTGGGTTAGGCAAAAGTAACCGTAACGCCCCCGTAGCGTAACGAATCAGCGGATTTAATCTGACATATGGAAATCAGTGTAAACGATTAGCCAACGGAAAAGAAACGTAAACGGACGGCTGAATCTGCTGAAATTTGATTTGGGCGGTACGTTTACGTGCATTTGCAAACAGAATTAGTAAAATAATAAAAAAAAGAATAAATTTATACGAAACTTTTGAAAAGTAATGATAAATACGTAGCAAATAAATATAAAATAAAATTAATTTGTTGCAATTTTTGTTATGAATGTCTGAGTGATACAGCACGCTTTTCATGTTTTGAAATTACGGTTAAGATTGCCTAACCCGGCCCTAAATTACAGTTTTAGGGTATCTCGATATCTGTCAGTCTTGTTTCACACGAGGCACTTTTATCAAAGTTTGTAGTAGAGTGAGGCAGAGAGCTCTATCCGCCTTCCTCTCACTCCCACAAACTTTGACACTTGATTGGAAATTAGGACTTATATACCTGTGAAAGCTTCGGGGATCTGTCAATCTTGATTTAAAATGTTTTTAAATATACTGCAGTTACCCCCAAAAACGTATTTGGATTCCAAATATTAATTAAACAATAGAACTCCCTGGTTTTGTTGTTGTTGAGCTAGTAACCCAGTTTTAGTCTATACATAACACAGTGCAACACGAAAAAATATAACCATATACGGACACTACTACGTGATAAAAGACTCGTGTCTCCCAGTTTTGCCCAAAGTCATGCACTTTTTATGGCCCCCAAAGATTTGGGGCCTGGGTGTCATTTTTGCAACAAAGTGATCATTTTCTCAGGCTCATATCTTGCAAACCGTTCGGAATTTTGATTTACTCTCTGAGGCAAAGTTGTAGCTTTTGTCATAAAGAACAAAAAACTTCATCTTCAAGGTCAAATTCCATAGGAAGCAAACCGTTCAAAATTCAAGAAAACAATCAACTACAGAAAGATCTCAATAAACAACTACTGCTACCTATGGACCTGAACAGGGAAAAAGGTAAAAAATCTATTTTTTAAGTTTTGTGGTTGATTTTGATAAAGTTTTTTTGATTTTAAATGTTCACAATTTTACGACAAGAGCTACAACTTTGCCTCGGGAGTAAATCCATAAAAAGTGCATGACATAGGGCAAAACTGGGAGACACGAGTCTTTTTTTTGGTCTTTTGTCTTGTAGTAGTGTCTGTATATGATTATATTTCCATGACTTAAAAAATTACACACAGTGTAATTCATACTTCTTCGTACGCCATATTGTCAACTTCATATTAAAACCAGAAAGAAAAGACTAAAGCAAGAGTTTGCAAACAAATGCACAGTGAACCATTTTTACTATGAACAGTTGCAGAATAAATAGAGTAGATTTTTAAATTCAGGCACATGTGTTAAAAAAAACGTGAACTTCATAAGAGGCTTATACTTTAAAAACATGGACCGATATACACCATTTTCTCTAGAAATGATTTAATTCAACAAGAAGTACAAAAGCTTAAATTTCCCTATGATGGTTTAAAATGCGCACCTAGAACGCCAAGAAGTCTAATAGGAAGTGAACTTTTTATGGGAGCAAATAATAAAGCATAGACCAAAGTTTAAAAATTTAATAAAATATTAACCAATTTTCTTAAATTTCATCAAGAAGCTCCTGCCGCAAAATTTTGTGATGTATAACAGGATGGACGAATTGGATGCCAAATCGGATCAAACATACGAGACATATGTATAAATATATGTATGTGGATGTTATACCTAAATCTGAACATTGGTTCAAAAAACTTTCCTCTGCCTAATAACAAAATTATGATGTAGCGTATACTCCTATATGGGCCAAATCTGAATATGACCGATCTTCTTCAAATTCTACATCATTTGTTTTTAAAGAGCTTCATCTTCCCAAATTTCAAAGTGATTGGATAAAATTTCTATAGAGCTAAGCGACCAATTCGAAAGAAAATTAGTTTCCTTAAATTCAACCGTGTTCGATATAAGTTCGAGAAAATTACCTTAATTTTGTAATGATAGAGTACTAGGAAGCTGAAGTATCTTTATATAACAACGTAGACAAATTCTTTGTAACGGCATCACGCAAGAACTACTGTACCGATTTTAATAATGTTTCTTTTATATAAAGTGGCGAGGCATTATTTAAAATTAGAATATCTCAGAAAGTATTGATCGTAGAAGAACGAAATTTGGTACATACATTAGTGGAATTATTAACGAAACTTCACGAAAAATGGACGTGGCAAAAGTGGGTGTAACAATATTTGAAAATTTAATATCTCGGAAACTATTGGTCTTAGAAGAAGGAAGTCAGTTTTGTTAGAAAACTTTGATCGTAGAAGAGCGAAATTTGGTACTTACGATAGTGGAATTATTATGGATAAATAAAAATGGGCGGAATCCGATTAGTGGTGGTGACAAAAGTGGGCGTAGCAATATTTAAAAATTTTAATTCTTGGAAACTTGATTGTGGGAGAACGAAATTCGGATTGCAGGTTATTGGAGTTAATTTTAATAATTTCACCAAAGGTGGGAGGGGTAGAATAAATGGGCGTGGCAATGTGTAAATATTGAATATCTCCGAAACTATTTATCGTAGAAGAACAATGTTCGTTTAGTAAGTTATTGTGGTTAATATTAGTATTTTTCCAAAAATTGACGTGATAGGCATGGTATTATTAAAAGAAAGAATATCTCGGAAACGGCTGATCAAAGAGGAATGATGGTATGTATCTTCAATCTTCTTCTTTAGAAATCTCAGAAGAATTAAATTTACTTTGTCGGTTGGTAGATTCTACGGAAGTAACTTCACCTAAAATTGGAGAGAAGGGATAAGTAGGCGTGGATCCTCCCATAAGGAGTAAATAACTATTATCATATACCCATTTATCGATGATACCGATCATCTTTAAATTTGGTGTGCGTTCTTATGTTAAGGTTTGTCAATAAATTAAAAGGTGGACTTGATTTAAATTGGAGCGTTGGGATTATTACTATTGCTAGAGCCGTTTTATGAACTTGGCTGAATGACTTCAAGATTTCTGAATTTTTTTTTATATATGTACTGATGAGCGCCCCAGTAGGTGAGCTGGTAGCGTGCTCGCCTATAAGTTTGGGGGTCGTGGGTTCGATTCCCACCTGATGCTCTGGTCTGTCGCTGCAAACTCTAGCCATATGGTCTTTGTAACCAAGCTTTTCCTTGGACCGTGCAATTAGACTGTAAATTTACCTTGTATTGTAATTCATATAAATAAATAAATAAAATAAGTACTGCTGTTGAAGGTAACAAAGCACAGTATAGATCAATGAAACCATTTGAATGCAAGGATTTGGGAAAGAATTTCTGTATTGGAGCTCGGGGAAACCACGGAGATAAAGCAAAACCTAAATGGTCCAGTTTATCTGTTACTTTTAAGACCAATAATATTTATAAATGTTCGCATGTGAAGCAGGAGGTATTTGCTATAGTTTATGTTTACATGTCAGATGGCAAAACCGATAAATCGCCATTGTTTTCGCTTGGATCAAAATCGGAGGAATATTGCAACATGTACTTAAACATAGAAGCTGAACATACATATGTATATCTATATATCGTCATCAGAAACCAGAAAAGGCGTATAATATTTGAAAATTTTACCGGAAAAGCAAAAAAAACAAATAAAATGAAAAATGTTGTCGTTAGAAAAATGGGGGTTTCAGGATAATACCTAAACATAATGATGTATATAAATACTCGTTGTTCTGTTGTTAAATCGGAGGAAAATTTCACACTGTTAACAAACTCAAAATAGACGTCCGGCCGTCATGTTTAAATCGAATGTGGTAGTGACTGTAATATAGGGTTTTCCAACAAGAGGTGTTATTTTGAATCACTAGGTATTTCGGTAGCTGTCACTCTTGAAGCTTTCATTCTTTGACATTTGGCAAGTAGAAACTACGCCATTACTAAAAATGGAACGATACACGATTCAACATAGCATTGAAATTATTCAAATTCACTACAAAAATGGTGAAAATCTTTCAGTCAAAGTTCGCATGAGGCTCATTTTCACCTCGGTGGCTACGTCAACAAGCAAAATTGTCGCATCTGGGGCTCGGAAAACACAAGAGTTATTGTTGAGAAGCCTCTCCATCCTCAACGTGTGACTTTTTGTTGCGGTTTATGGTCTGGCGGTGTCATTGGACCTTATTTTTTCGAAAATGAGGTTGGATCGAGGACATAGGGCAGCCACTTAGCGATTTGGTTATGGAAAATTTCATGAAAAGGATATGGTCCTGTAAGCGTGGTCGTGGGGGCCATTTGGCTGATGTTGTTTCTCATTATTAACGGCATACCATGTTCTTTATTATGAAATAAACATCCGATCATTTATCTCAAAAAATGGCATTTTTCTTTGAATACCAAAATAACACCTCTTGTTGGAAAACCCTTTATTTTACGGCGTATATGAGCCAAAATAAAATATAAGTAATGATACCCTGTTCCATAGATAGGAGATGAAAAATTATTCAATGAATGTGTATTTGTAGCTTTCGTATCGCCAATGTCTCCTTTTTAGAATTCTATGGAATCTTTGTGTTTCAAATTGTATTTCAATTTAAAAGAGAAACGGATAATTTTGATGTTTCCCTATGCGGGGTTGGTCTGTTATTGATGTTATTTTATGGTTTTTATACTGTGGAGTTGAGCTGAAGATAAAAGATTTCCTTCAAAGTGAAGGAAGGTATTTTGAATAGTCAAGTTTCTTTTCACTTGACAGTTGAATAGAACGAAAGCTGTTGTTCGTGTAAACAAAGCTTTTACCAACAACAAAAACAATTTTGAATGGTCGAGGGAAAAGAACTACGGCAGCAGGCGATTGACTTGAGATTGCTCTTACTTGAAAGTAATTTCTATATGTAAATTTGAAATAACTTTCGTATAAGTAGAAGTACTGACAAGTTGACCGCAGACCATAAACAACATTACTGCATCCGAAGAGTTGACTAACCCCCAACGACACGCGTCATGCATTGGTTGGTGTTGGATTTCAAGGTCGTGTTTTTTCACTTGACTATTCAAAATAACTTCCTTCACTTTGAAGTAAATCTTTGATCTTCAGCTCAATTCCACAGTGCGAAAACCGTAAAATAAAAACGGATAAGTTAAGAAATATGAACAAACGGGAAACTTATGAAGACAACAAAAAAGGATTGTTTGTTAAAAACCAATTCTCTTAAAATTTTTTTAAATAACTGGTAGAGAAGCCTTTTTTACATTTAATGCTTTGCAGTTATAAATAACACTTAATAAACAAGTATGATTTTTATACCCTACACCACACTGTGGTACAGGGTTTTATAACTTTGTGCATTTGTTTGTAACACCCAAAAGGAGAAGAAATAGACCCATCGTTTATTATACCGATCGACTTAGAATTACTTTCCGAGTTGATTTAGCTATGTCCGTCTGTCCGTCTGTCCGTCTGTCTGTGCATGTATTCTTGTAATCAAAGTACAGGTCGCAATTATGGTCCGATCGCGACGAAACTTTACACATATGTTTTATTTAGCCCAAGGACGATCCCTATTGAATTTGGTTAAAATCGGTTCAGATTTAGATATAGCTCCCATATATATGTTACCCCAGATTTGACATGTAAGCGCTGTAAAAACTTTAGTTTATATCCGATCAGTCTGAAATTCGGCAGAAAGAGGTTTCTTGTCATATGAATGAACACTGTTAAATTTGGAATAAATCGGTTCAGATTTAGATATAGCCCCCATATATATGTTACTAGTACTGTAAGCGCTGTAGAGATTGTATTTTATATCCGATCTGTACGAAATTCGACAGAAAGATGTCTTTTTACATGAATGAGTATTCAGGGAAAATCGGTTCAGATTTATATATAACATCCGTATATATGTTCCTCCTGATTTGGTATCAAAGCGCTATAGAAGTTTTTCCAGAAATATGTTTCTCAATTTAGGAACGAATATTGTTTAATTTAGCGATTATCGGTTCAGAATTAGACAATGACCCTTATCGCATTATTAGGGAGGTGTAGGGTATTATATAGTCGGCCCCGCCCGGCTTTCTGCCTTTCCTTACTGGTTTTATATAAATTAAGAAAAAAATCCTTAAAACAATGACAAATATAATTAACTGTACAAACAGAAACGTCATTATTCCTAAATTAATGCATGAGAAATTTTCCTAAATTAATGCATGAGAAATGGCATACTGTATATTAAAGTCATTCTGTCTTTAAAACTATTACGCAATAAAATCGTAAACTTTATGACAAATATACTTAATTAACGACCCGCAGAACTACCTTATATTTAAATTTTTTAAAAAGAAATAAATTTTTATTTAGAAACTATTTTTTTATTTTAGTTAATCTACTTATAATAATTACAAGTGCGTCACTCCTATAGTAGCTTCTGGCAACAAAACGGAAATAAAAATTTAAATAATTACGACCTGCACTTTGATTACGAGAACACGTGGCAGACATACGGACATATTGAAATCGATTAGGAAAGTGATTATAAGTTGATCGGTACGAGTATAATAAACGATAGGGGTATCTCCTATATCTTCTTTCAGAAAATTGCACAAAGTTATAATACCCTGTACCACAGTGTGCTGTAGGGTATAGATGTGACTATTGAAGCATAGTCTTCCAAACATATACAATTTATTTGTATCAAATGGATATATGTTTCAAACAGAATATGTTTGGGACGATATAATACAGAATCGATTTTTTTTCAGTGTGTGGGAATATAATATTCTTAGAAGAACGAAAAACACTTTAATTTTTTCGCTTTAAAATGGAAAACACATGGGTTTTCTGAAAGTCTTCGAAATGGTTTGGGCGATTACTTTTCAGTTACTATGTCATGTATGTCGATTCTGCGTATCTCCTAAACACACAACCCATCATTAATAATTGTCACTACCACATTCTATTAAGACGCTGACGAGTACTCTGAAACGTATGATATCGTACAATTAAATTGTTTTTTCCTCCCTATTTCGTTAGCCATCACTTTCGCTGACCTTTCTCAAGGAAGTCCTGAATGAAATCAAGCGGACAAACGAATGTCGGTCATTACGCCCAGCATCAACCTAACAGGATAATATAATCAGGAATAACAGAAATTTCTTAAGACAAACTCAATACAAATATGGGACAACAAATAAATGCCAAATTTGTAACACTTGACAGTGATTCGTTTTATTGAACCTTATATCAATCGTTCAAGCGTGAAAGCACATTACGAGTGATAATCAGTGATACTAACAAGACAATGTGTAATATACTTGCAGAGTATTATTTTGGGTAGTCTTTTTCGAGGGGTATGTCGTGCGTTTCTTTTTTGTTATTTATGAACTTAATTCAATAGGCCGTGTGTTATTTTCTATATCCACATAGTAATTTATGTGAGAGTTTTTAGTTTCTTTTAATATATGGATTAAACTATGCAACAACAATTTTATTTTGTGTTCGAGACATAAACATTTTTTGGTTAAGATTAAGCATCCATAGTTCTTTATGAAATCTAAACAAAAAATTTTCTTTTTTAATTTGTTCTAGTTCATGGAATGTACCTTTAGTATTTGGACCAAATTTAAAACCGTTACTACCCTTTAAATTAAAGAAAATTATAAGGGCAACAAATGTTGTAAATATTACTTTCACGTAGAAACATTGGATGTGTAACTGTCGTTAAAACAATTAGACGAAAATTTATTTTTGTTTTGTTCCTTTTTTTGAAAGCCAGTATTCAACAATGCCTATTTGAAAAAATCTACGGATAAATACATATATACGTTATGACCCATAATGTAAAAATAAGGGAAAGTCAAAAAATCATTTTTCATATGTTTTATTGTAAATCTTTTGTTTGGGAAATACCAAAAGGAATGTGCCAATAACGCCCATTTTCCGATAGACTTTGAGTAATATAAAAAATGGTTCATTTCCATGGGAAGTACTAAAATCAGGCGTGACAATATCGCCCATTTTTGACGGGACTTTAGATACTATAAAATCTTTATATTGCACACAATTTCAGAAGGTGTGGGCCAACATGGTCCATATCCGATCTTAGCCTGACATAGAAAAAAATATTAGTATGTACCAAATGCTAAGTCATTCGGTTACTCCTATCGAGAGTTATCGTGCGCAGCAACCAGACGGACGGACATTGCTCAAATGACTTAAAATGACCCAAAACGGATTTTCGACAAATATAATTTAGATCTTAGGTCATTCCTTCGATATGTTAAACTTTTTCACAATAGTGTGGGTATAAAAACATGATTTTGTTGAAATTATCTTACTTCTACCAAAAGAGTTAAAATTTCTATATTTTTCCATAAATTATTTTTCAAGTTGGCATTGTTTTCTTCGCAGGGGCGCTGGCTATTGTAAAATTAAAATAAATATTTTTTTCTATTTTTATGGTGTTTTTGTGCCAGCAATATACTTTAAAAAAATCAAACAATTTTAGACTGTTACTACACCACTGTTTGTAGGCGAAAGATGAATTTCCAACATTTGTGTCATCACAACTATCTTAAGGGATGAATACTATAGTATAGTATTCGAAGTATTCAAAATACTTAAGGTACCTACCATGAAAATTGGAATTAAAATAAAAATAAAAAGAAATGTACCATACAAAATTTGTGGTTTTTATACCCTCACCTTAGAAGAGAGGGTATATATTAGGCCGGGTCGATTTGTGGGGAGGCAAAAAAAGTCGCCATTTCTCAGCGAAAATCGTATTCTAAGGATCAATATAAGAAACTTTGCCGAAGGAACCATACCTCTAAAACGAATTCTGATGTCCCGGAATTTGGGTCGAACTTTTGGGTAGGGGAAAATTTTTAAAAATCCCACTTTGACCCATTTAGAGTCCTCCAATCGAGTCCAAATGTATGACTGACCCCCACTAACTTTGGAGGCCCGACCCACAAATGCCAGTGGCACCCCCTCCTGGGGTTTCCATACATTTGGACTCGATTGGAGCAGTCTAAATGGGTCAAAGTGGGATTTTTTCCGGGACATCAGAATTCGTTTTATAGGTATGGTTCCTTCGGCAAAGTTTCTTATTTTGATCCCTAGAATACGATTTTCACTGAGCACTTCACTGAGGGGGGGTCGGTCATACATTTGGACTCGATTGAAGCACTCTAAATGGGTCAAAGTGGGATTTTTTTCGGGACATCAGAAGTCGTTTTAGAGGTCACTGAGCAATGGGCGATTTTTACATCGACCCGCCCTAGTATATATCATTTTATACGAGCCAAAAGTGTAACACATCGGATGAGTGACCTAGGACCCTAAGTATGTTCGGAGGAAATCCATTTTAGGTCATTATAAGTCATTTGAGCAATGTCCGTCCGTCTGTCGCTGGCTGGTGCGCACGATAACTCCCGAAAGGAGTAACCGATTGACTTCAAATTTTGTATGCGGTAATATTTTTCTCTATCTCCGGCTAAGTTCGAAGATGGGTCATATTGGTCCACTCCTTCTAGTACCTCCCCACAAAGGGTTAACTTTTAGTGAAATATTGATTCTTTCATACCTTTTATATTACTGATCGGACAACATTGCCAGAAAAATGGCGGAAAAATGCAACCCTGTGAATTTACAACCGTGTGAACACATAATTTTTGTTTTGCAACGTTAGCAGAAAAGTCATTGCGAGATAATTTGCAGATTGTTATATGTGCGAAGTTTATGCATGTGACAACGGCGCCATTGTCAGAAAAACATTTTATTTGCAACACTGTCTATAATCTATTTTTATTGGCAATTCTGCATATAAATATTTACAAAATATATTGTAAATATATGAAATTGTAATGTTTTCTTGCAATCGTCTGAAATGTCAATTCACCTTTGCCTAACAATCTGTCATTGTCCGTATATTTGCAGCACTTTAACAGGGTTGATAACGTTTGCCGATCTGGCAATCGTCTATACTCAGCTTTACTAGAATCTTCTGAAATTTCACACATGGTATTAGTTTGTTAGTCGCTAACACGTCAAGGAAAATGGTCGAAGTGGTCACTCCCTTTTAGATACCTCCCACACTAATGGACTTTTTTGCACCAAAAGTTAACTGCTTATGGCTTTAATATCAGTTCATAAGTAAACAGCTTTTAACTTTAATATGAGAACAAACTTTAAAGTTATTAAATGCAATTTAAATTGATAATAATTTAATTAATACAAAAAATAAATAAGTTTATGAATATTCTTTTGGAACTCAAGGTGAGGGGATTCATAAGTCGATTTACCCGACTGAACTTTATTACTTGTTCATATTATGGTTGGGCCTTAAGACGAACGAAAACACAATAACAAAACCTCACGCCACGGCGAAACCGATGTTGAGTATGTCAAAAACATATAAATATAAGTCCAACTCGAGGATGTGTAAATCTTTGTATGTAAAGATACCTAATTGGTTTCTATTGCACTTTTCACCAAGTGCAATATACAGAACTACAATTTATTCTATTAAATAAAATTACAAAATTACAGGCGGTTTTTCTTCTATTCAACAGACTAAATCGGTAAAAAAAAACTTTTTATATGAAAAAGTTATAAGAAAATTTTCTATATTTTCTCAGCAGCCCTTATCGAACGTCTAGCAGATAAAGTTACATCTTCATTAAAACAAATACCTAGAATGCCAAAGCAATATGTATATAGTTTTAACAACAATAGACAATTTCAAATATTCTATGAAGTTGTACAAAGTACATTTACATGTATTACATCACAAAATTTTTGTACTTTAGCAGCAACAAGAGCAATGTAATTTATTAATTAAGCAGAAACAATTTACGAACAATATATGTATACATATTGTGCATTTATTTTAAAAAAAGTTATGATAAATTCCATGAATAAAAATTGTTAAACAAATTACGAAAACATGAGATAGTGTTAAAAAAAACTCAAATTTAACTGATAACAAAATCACACGATTTTTCAAAATTAAACCCAAATATTGGCATGAGGGAGAACCCGTTTTCAATAGTTACTCCCTAAAACCAACAGTGTTATACAAATTTCTGAATTTCAAATGGTATGAGTAAGACTGTATAATTCAATTAACACTCAACGTGTGCAGTTCATCATCTCCGTACGAAAATTTATTTTATTATTTATTTACTTATTCTCTAGTGTCAACTAGTTTCCCTATATTTATTCTCGTGTGTGCTTTACAAAAGAAAACATTATAGTTTGGGCTTTCCTTAGTGTGAATACAACATGTCCTCCAACGATAGCAGAAAGAAGATATTAAAGTCTTTGCAAAAAAAGAAACAAAAACAAAAACAACAACAATAACACTAACACTAATTCGGAGAAACACCCTTCTTCTCTTAGAACTAACGGTAGCGCTTTATCAGAAGTTGTGTCTGAACGTATAATCTTATCTGAAATTATGGGTGGATACCATTCTAATATTCTATCTGAATTAAACATAGATTCAATTTAAACAACAAAAATACATATCAACATAAATCGTATACTCGTAACTAAAAATGGTCCCCCCAGACCATAACACTGTATTCCATGCAGAAGTTCGAGCAATTACGGACTGTGTGAACTGGCTCAGTAATACCATAAAACCTACACTGAAAAAAATTTGTCATAAAATTAAAGAATTGCTCCAAAGACGTCCTTAGTCTTCAAAGTAAGTACATTTTGTACTTAAAATATTGATAATTTCTTCAATATTAGGTAATTTACTTAATTTTGAGTACATTTTCTTTATTTTAAGTACAAAATTTACTTATTTTGAAGACTAAGGACGTCTTTGGAGCAATTCTTTTATTTTATGACAAATTTTTTTTCAGTGTAGATATGCCAAAATCTTCACTGACAGCCAAATGGCGATCAAAGCAATAACAACGGAAAGGCTCAAATCCAGAACTGTGTTAGACTGTAAAAGAACGATCGATAAATGATTCCTCAGCCCATGATCAACTGCGTATCATCTGGGTACCAGGAAACAACGAATTGATAATGAACGGACAAACAGCTTGGTTTCAAAGGGCAGAGAACTTCGAGTAATAAACTTAGGAAATTGAAAACCTTTCGAAGCCACGAAGGATGAGTTGAAGCACTGGGCACTGGGAATAGCGCAAAAGAAGAAGCATCTGCAAAGACACTATGGGTGGCCCAAATGAGGAAAAAACAAGTAAAATGTTTAAGTCGAGTAAACCGACTAGGGTATACCCTCACTTTGTGAGTAATGTAATATGGAATAGTACACGAATTAATCTGTCAATTTGTGTTGGAGGTACAATAAACGGTTTAACAAATACACCTATTTTTCTATGAACAGTAGATACTTCAAATACATTGCTCTGTACCGAATTGTAAGCGTTTATGTGCGCTGGTATATGACGTTATCTATTCAAAGTTGGTATGATTTAGCCATTTTGTGTGGGAGGTACCAAAAGGGGCTTGTTGATAACGCCCAATTTTCACAGTGTTGTGGGTACTTTAAAATCATTACACTGTGGCATTTTTTTAGCATTGGTACTCACGCTTTAAGCTGTTAACCTTTTATACCATTTTTCACTGGACTGTAGGCTCTGTAAAAGCATTATACTGTACAAAATGTGTGGGAGGTACCAAAAGGGGAGGCACCACTTCGCCCATTTTTTTTCAAGCTGATAGCGACACATAAACGGTTACTATGTTTGGAATTTCAGACGGTTCAGATAAATGCTATAGAAGTTATTAAAGAATCAATATTTCACTTAAAAAAAGATACTAGAAGGAGTGGACCAATATGGCCCTTCTTCGAGCTTAGCCTGAGATAGAAAAAAATATTATCACATATTAAATTTGAAGTCAATCCGTTACTGCTTTCGAGAGTTATCGTGCGCTCCAGCCAGACAGACAGACGGGCGGACATTGCTCAAATGATATAAAATGTCCTAAAACGAATTTCCGCTGAACATACTAGGGTTCTGAGGTAACTCCTTCGATGTGTTACAGTTTTGGTCCGTAGCAAATTATATATACCCTCGTCACACTAAAGTGAGGGTATAACAAGTACTTTTCTGAAACTAAACAAGATCGATATTAGTAAGATTATGAGTGTTCTAACGGGACTCTCAAGCTTACAAGCACATCTTCATCGCATAGGACTAGCAGAAAACGACGAATGCAGGGAAAACATCGACGCGATGGAACATTTTCTGTGTCACTGCCCAGCTTTCACACATGCAAGATTCCAACATTTCGGGTCCGACATATTGCCAGACTTGAGGATATGACTAAAAGATACTGAGAAAATGCAGATCTAGTGCCGATTTTCTGTATCACTTGAGGTATAAAAAGATCATATATAAGAGGCGCACAACAGGCCGAATCGCTGACTTAAGTGTATGTCTTTGGACATGAGACGTTTTAACGTCTCCTCTCTTCAACCTTACCTAACCCAACCTAGTGCTTTTACTACAAGTTTATTAAAAATTTAATTGTAATAACCCCGAAAAATATCTAAATAGATTAGAATTTGTAGGTTTTGGCTGGATTTTGAATAGGGAAGGAAGTCAAAACATGTATACACAACTAAAGCACCAAAATCGGAAACACTGGAAATGGAAGCATTTATTGTGGATTGTATAACGTCAAGATTATAAACAAATACTGACAAATAAAATGAGTCGAAAAAACACTTGGAAGAAGTGTAAAGTTTTAATATTTTTTTAAAGGAGGAAACGTTTACACGGAGATGTACCTTTAAATGCTGATTACTCATAAATGGTGTCGAAATTATATTGGCATTATTGCCACACTCCTTTTGGTAAATGGACTATTTTACACCAGTGCATATAAATGCTTGAAATTTTGTACACTGTAAGGCTTTTATAGTGCCAAGAGTCCAGAGAAGAGTGACCGTTATTGACACGCGCCATTTGGTACCTCCCACACAAATGGACAATTTTGTGCTAAATGTAAACAGTTTTTAACTTTAATACCAGAAGATAGTTTAATGTTATTAAATGCAATTTAAATTGATAAAAATTTAATTAACACAAAAAAAAATATATATATAGTAATATATAAATATTACTATTTTGCTAAGGGCCAAAAGTGCAACACATCGAAGGAATGACCTAAGAAGCTAAGAATGTTCGGCGGAAATCAGTTTTAGGACATTTTAAGTCATTTGAACAATTCCGTCCGTCTGTCAGTTTTTCTGCCTGTCTGTTCTTCTAGCTGGAGCGCACGATAACTCTCGAAAAGAGTAACGGATTCACTTCAAACTTGGTATGTGATAATATTTTTTGTTTCTATCTTACGGCCTGTTTCTGTATTTCTAACGAAAGTCTCTGCGAACGATAACCAGTCACTCACTTTCGTCCGGAATTTGGTTTCTCTAAGGTTCGTTCGCTCGTTCGCCTGGCCTTACGTCAACGACGTTAGCAATTTACCAATTGGAAAAAAATGTGATTTCCAGATCAATAATTTCACAACTTCCGGTCTAAAAAACACACATTTTTGTATGTTCGACCTTAGAAAATACTCCTCTGTATCCTTTACACTAGCGGTGGCCAAAAATCAACCCTGGGTGGGTCAGTTGAGCTGATCCAACACTCTCATTTCTTTCTCTCTCTCTCACGTCCCTCTCATTGTGTACTGATGATTTTTTTCCATCTTACCGAGCTGCCAATGTTGACTTCTTTATGCTTAAAAATGTAAACATATGTATGCAATTTTATTGCTATTTAATTGTTTTTACCATAATTATATTATTATCTACTTATTTTTTGCTTTTAATAACGTTTTTTTGCCATTGTTCCTATCAGTCGACAAATAAAATAAAGTGACTCTATCTGACATTTGTGTTCGCCCAGATGACAGCAGAGAGAGATAGAGAAACCAAAATTTACACTGAAATGATTACGTTTTCGTACGAGTTCATTATCGTGCGACTTGTCGCTGTGATGGTAGTTAGTGAAGCCCAAATCAGCTGTTTGTCGTCTGGTAGGCGAACGAAAGCAACATTTTAAGTTACAGAAACAGGCTGTTAGTCTAATTTCGACGATGGGCAATATTGGTACACTCATTCTTGTACCTCCCTCATAAAGGGTCAAAATTAAGTAAAATATTGATTCTCTAATAACCTATGTATTACTTATCCGATCTTATCTGTAGCTTTCAACTTGAGGAATATGGGCGAAGCGGCCCCACCCCTTTTTGTACCTCCCATAGAAAGGAACCATTTCGTACAAAAAATTAACTGCTTATAACTTTAAACCAGTGGAAATAAATAGTTGACATATTGTGCAGTGTAATGCTTTTATAGTACCTATAGTCCGGTAATAAATAGACATTAGTTCCACTCCCCTTTTAGCACCTCCCACACAAAATGTTCCAATCATACCAACATTGAGTGGCTCATAACATTAATGTCAGTGCACATAAACACTTACAATTCTATAATACCTTGGAAGTATCTATTGATCGCCGAAAAATAGTTGTGTTTGTCAAGCATGTACATATTTTTCGTTTTCCCTAAGTACGAAGCCCATAGTATTCATATATATCGATATCTCCAATCTAAAACATGCCAAGTCGAAATAGGTAGTTTTTTAGTAGACATTTTTTGATTTTATGGAATTTCTTTATAATGTAAATCTAATGATCACTACACCAGATTTTGACTGAATAAAATTCGGAATATTTAGAATGTAGTAATGTATGCTTGGTCGACTTGGCATACTTTGGAATGTAGGTATCGATATGTACATTCGATTAAGCTCATATCTGCTATTGGAGCTATTATTTCCTTCCTATATTCATGAACTTTTGTGAAGAGTTTCCTCTTCATCCAGTTAACATCCGCATCCAGTATCGACAATATGGTTTCAGATTTAGGTATAGCTGTCATATATATGTTCCTTCAGATGCGATCTAGTGATGTCTGTTCATCCGTTAGATGTCCATTTAAACGTTGTAATCAAAGTGCAGATCCCAATTCTTGACCAATCCTGATGAAATTTCGTATCAAAGAAGAACGGTATGGAAGGTTGGAGAAACTTGACTAAAATGTTTATACATTCCCCATATATCTCTATTTCTTCCGAAGTTTTGAAATTATTGATCCGGCAATTACATCCTTCAGATGCGATCTAGTGATGTCTGTCCATCCGTCAGATGTCCAAAGAAGAACGATATGGAAAGTTGGAGAAACTGGACTAAAATGTATATACATTCCCCATATATCTCTATTTCTTCCGATGTTTTGAAATTATTGATGCGGCAATTACATTATTTTCCAATTGGTAAATTGCTAATGTCATTGACGTAAGGCCAGGCCGAACGTAATCAGAAAAGGAGACTAAAAATACTTACAAGTTTAAAGACGTGTGTCTTTAAAAGTTGTATTGAAATATGATACATTTTTGAAAAGGCAATGTTATGGCACATAAAACAGTACTAGATTTTGAAAAAAAAAATTAAAAGAAAAAATTTTGAAGTAGTTTTTTGAACCACCTTCAAATTTGATGAATTTGATTTTAAAGTGAAACTACAGTTTTGCACATCGAAGGAGTAAGCTAAGTATGTTCGTCGGAATAAAGGGATAACATTGTACAAAAAGTTAACTGCTTATAGCAGTAATACCAGAGCTCATAAATACTTGAAATTGTGTGCAATATAACACAGTACAGCATTTTTCAGCTCATTGATTTGGGACTCAATTCTGAGAATTGGACGTAAAAGTAGCCGCACAAATAAGAACTTCTGCACCATTCGTTTTGTCAAGTTGGCTCAATTAATAATTTAATGGCCATACCAATTTTTTGCTTAAGGTGGATTTTAAGCACTTTTTTATATTTTTTCTCGGTATACGGTACGGAATATCTCAGGCACAGGATGCACTTTTTTCGGGTAGTTTTGTTCCGCATTTTTGCCAACTTGACTAAACGAATGACGTAGGAGTTCCTATTTTTGGGGTTACTTTAACTTCCAATTCTCAGAATAGACGTCTAAGCCGCTTAACCGATATTCACGAAATTTTCACAGAATGTAGTCTTATGTCTGGAAGGAAAAATAGGCTACATGAATTTTTGATATCTCAAGTGGGCGTGGCACCACCCATACGCCCCCATTTTTTAAAACTCCATATCTGGGGAACGTCTCTCAAGATTATGCTCAAATTTTGTGTGTATGCTTTTCTAAGCAAAAAACTTGATGGACCGGGCGCGATAGGATCAATGGGCGAGGATCCGCCCATATGAGGCAATTTTTAAAATTCAGATATCTTGAACAATTTGTCAGCGAAAGTGCTGTAATTTTGTATATATGTATCTGGTGGCAGTCTACATGATTGGTCCAAAAATGAGCGCGAGGGTGTGTCCCCGCCCATATATGCCAAATTTTGACAACCCAATTTTGGAATTTCTCGAGAACCATTGCACCAAGTGTCCTTAAATTTGGTATTAATGCATTTGACAGCACTGTTCGTGACTCAACATAACGTGAGTCAGTCGAGGGCTGTTTGTGAATTTTGGGATGTTGCCTCGAGAAAATTGATGGCAGCCTGGTTGTCCGAGTAAATGACAACGCCAGTGTTGGTTACTATGTTGCGACTCAGCCACTTGGCTACTTCCCATATTGCCATTATTTCGGCTTGATAGACACTGCAGGTATCTCGTAGTTGTAACGTTCAAAGTGATTGAAATGTTTACGTCATCGATATTTATGTTTTATCCTCCCAAAACAGCGTACCAATCACTAATGACACAGAGAAATAGGTAGAGATCGAATAACCTTTTAAGAACATTTAATTGATTGTAGGAAAACAAATAGACTGGGAGCCATTGATTCTAGCTTCAGTCGGGTGGGGGGTTCGTGTCTACTGAGTTCCTAGTTCACCTAATTTCTATCATAAACAAAATTTTATTGTAGACTCCCTTTTAGTTACTGAAACTAAGCTGAGAAAAAAAATAAAGAAATTTAAATATAACTGAACTAGATTTTAACCATACAAAAATTTACCCCTATGGTCAAAATGGTGGTAAAAAGAGCTAAGTCGTCATCTATCACTTTAATGTATACTCCAGATGTTGCGGAATTTATCGTCTCTTAACCCAACCCAACCATGGTCTTAGTGACGAAACATGTTTCTAAGACCTCAACTCAACTGTTGCTTACCCTTTTATCGCAACATCACCACCATAAAAATATGAACTTACAGATTCATGTTGATTTCAATCATAATGGCTTGCAGGTTTATTTTCGTGTTTGACTGTTATACAAATGTAACAATTTTGTATCTAGACTTAAACTTAAAACTAAGTTTTGGTTCGATCAAACTTGTTCATACAAGTTTGAAGGAATGAAAGTTTGGCCTTCGTAAATTTAAATGTTTATCCATAAATTTGAGAATTGAAAACAAAGGCGATTAAGTATTTCTTTCAACAATTAAAAGTGTTAAGGAGAATTGATGACAGATACACCAATTATTATAATTGTAATATGAAATCGGAAAAATCATGAATATTACTAGCTGCCTAGTGTTATATGTAAATATATATATATAGATATATATGTATATATAATCCTCTTAGCCAACCCAATATGGTTATAATCTTAGCTGAATTAAATTTGGTTAACATATGAGGACAACATTTAGTTTATATAATTCTTTTATAGTAATTATACCCTCACTTTAGTGTGACGAGGGTATATATCATTTGCTACGGAAAAAAGTGTAACACATCGAAGGAGTGATCTAAGACCCTAAGTATGTTCGGAGGAAATCCGTTTTGGGTCATTTTAAGTCGAATGAGCAATGTCCGTCCGTCTGTTTTTCTGTCTGTGTGTCTGTCTGTCTGCTGGCTGGTGCGCACGATAACTCTCGAAAGGAGTAACCGATTGACTTAAAATTTGGTATGTGGTAATATTTTTTTCTATCTCCGGCTAAGTTCGAAGATGGGCCATATTGGTCCATTCCTTCTAGTACCTCCCCCACAAAGGGTTAAAATGTTGTGAAATATTGATTCTTTAATAACTACTATACCATTTATTCTAATCTTCTGAAATTCCACACATAGTATTAGTTTATTAGTCGCTATCAACTCGAGAAAAATGGGCGAAGTTGCCACGTCCCTTTAGGTACCTCCCACACAAATGCACCGTTTTGCACCAAAAATTAACAGCTTATAACATTAATAACGGTGTATAAAAATACTTGAAATTTTGCACACTGTTATGCTTTTATATTGCCTACAGTCCAGAGAAAAATGGGCGTTGTTGCCACGCCCCTTTTGGTACCTCCCATACAAAGGTACCATTTTGCACCAAAAGTTAACAGCTTATAACATTAATACAAGTGTATAATAATACTTGAAATTTTGTACAGTGTAATGTTTTTATAGTGCCTATAGTCCTGTGAAAAATGGGCGTTATCGCCACGCCCCTTTTTGTACCTCCCACACAAAATGGCCAAATCATACCACAATTTAATATCTCATAACGTTTATACCAGTGCACATAAACGCTTATAATTCGGCGCAGTGCAATGAATTTAAAGTATCTACTGTTCAGCGAAAAATAGGTGTATTTGTTAAACCCCTTCTGGTAGTTCCCACACAAATTGATAGAATAATTCGTGTAATATTCTATATTACATTACTCACAAAGTGACACAAATTGACAGAATAATTCGTGTAATATTCAATATTACATTACTCACAAAGTGAGGGTATACCTTAGTGGGTTTACCCGACTGAAACTTTCTTACTTGTTTATATACATAATTCCCTTAGATTGTAAAGTTTATTTCAGAATTTTGGAATTTCTAAGTGGATTTGGTAAAGAACTATTCCCAGATGGGAATGCTAAAACAATAAATTAAATTTAGGCCCCTAATTTCTAATCCTGATAACATATTCCCAGAACAGATAATTGACTACAATAATCCGTATATACACCGAATTGAAAATAGGATGATTAATTATGTTTGCACATACGTAATTTATCATGTGTATCAGCAAGCAAAATTTAACAAAAAAATAAGTTACAATTTAGTATTACTCACCACTTTCAATTCCATTTTAGGTTGAGCGTCGAGGCCTCGAAGAACAGGTATGATGCTGTGGTCACTACATAAAATTCCATTTTAGGTTGAGCGTCGAGGCCTCGAAGAACAGGTATGATGCTGTGGTCACTACATAAAATTCCATAAAATAAGGTTTATATTTTGCTAGGATACACGATAATAAAATTACTTACGAAACTCGTGGGAAATGTGGGAATTATTGTATTAATAGATAAGTATACTTAAAATATATAGGAATAGGTAAGATCCTATTCTTCTAATCCATCGTGGTTGTGTCGTCAGATTCCAGTCCAATTTTAAAATTTCCGCATTTCTGAGTTTTTTTGGCGTAATTAAAATTTTGATAGCTTTAAAGTTCTACCACAAAAGTATCAAGGGAGGAGGTTCCACAAATAACATAACCTCTTCTGGTAATTACAGGTTGAACTTACGCAACCTCTAGGTTATGTGGGATGTTTCACATGCATGCATTTCGTATGACTTTTCCCATCCAGATTTTAAGAAATGTATTTTCTACAGTTGGCACGTATTGTATGAATTAAAGATTTTCTTCTGCGGGGTAAGTCAATTATCTTGGCTACTTGCAAGGTGACGTAGATGTTAGGGAAGTTCCAAGTTGGTTTTGGCAATATGTGTGCAAATTTATAAAATAGCTAACCTCATTCTTAGTAATTTCCAACTAACCATAAGAATGAGGTATTACTTAGCAGGAAGCACTTCACAAGATTCCTGGTCCAAATAAAACTAAGAAAATGTTGGGTTTTAACAAAATTTGCCATGAATTTAGGATAAAGATTTATTTTATTACCTCTAACAGATTGCCACCAATAATATAATTTTCTTTCAGTCAGTGGTATTTTTACGATTTTGTTTTACTGAAATCTGATTTAATAACTCACACCGGTATAGTATTGTCAAACCTCTAAAAATGCAAGTAACGATATCAACCGAAGAGCCCAACGTAAAAGCAATTAAATAATTTACCATTCGACTTCGAGTTGATTACTTGGTATTAGAAGGTCTTCCTTTTTTTAAATCGAAGTTGCAATCAATTCACTGTATGAGGCACTTGTATATCCTTGAATTACCACGAATAGAAAAGAAAGATTATTGGTCGATCTGCAGAATGAAACCTCTCCTTTAATGGAATTAATGCTCAAAGAAGAGACTACAAATGTAAGAAACAAGCATATCAAAAGAAAATAGATTGGTTGATGCTTGAAAAAATGCAGACAGGTTCTAAAAATACGCAAATAACCAACCATTATCATCACAATATCGTCGTTATGCCAATTCTCTTGTTTCTTACTCCTCGTCCGTCTCTAACAGTATTTAGTAGTTATAAAACTAAAGGTTAATAAAAAAATAGCATAAAAAGGTCTGACCTGGGCTCGAACTTGGGTCTCCTGCACTCTGCGCAACGTCGCTACCAACTGAGCTACGTCAAGCTCGGCTTCGACCGCAGCAATTCAGCTGTAAGAGAACCTGTCAAGCGGGGGCGTAAGTGATTCAACAGTTACGTGGTATTTATGTTTATTGCTTCTGTCTGGGATGAATATCTAAAAATAGACTCGATGCAGACAATATATGCATATACGTAAATGTAAACATGCGATAGGGGTCATAAACTCTCCCAGCATACCTTTTGGCTGCAATTATGAATACAATGTCAATCGTTACAACAGAGGAAGTGTTTTCTATTAGTTAACATTCATTACATAGTCTGTGAGCTATATCCAAACTAAGTTCTGCACAGTGTACTCCGAAGCCAACCTTTTCATCAAGCTTCGAACCATCCGTGTAAAAGTGGAGATGGTTTCTATTACCTGGTATTCTTCCAGCCAATTCATCTCTGGCGGGAATCATAGTGAAGTAATTTCTCTCGAAGGTGTACGCAGTTGGTATATAGTCCACTCGGTCGGTTACCATAGCACTACCTCTACATTGATAAGCAGTTTAATCTTATTGCCGCTTTGGTTGCAACATCTCTCGCCATAATATTAATCGGCAGTATTTGGAGTAGGGCTTGTAGAGACTCGATCGCTGTAGTCCCAAAGACTCCGCTAATGCTCAGGCAGGCTGTTCTCTGAACTTTTGTTAGTAGGTTGGTGATGGTTAGTTTGTCAGTTGCCGTCCACCATACCACAATGCCGAATAGCAGTATAGGACGAATTACTGCTATATATATCCAGTGGGCGATTTTAGGAGAGAGGACCCACCGCGACCCTACAGCCTTTTTGCAGGAATATAAGGCGCCGTTGGCTACACGTTCCAATATTTTAAGTCTAAATAAAGGTTTCCTATCTAGAATTATTCCTAAAAATTTAGTACTTTCAGAAAAGACTAGATCTGTTCCATTTATCCGAGGTGGAGGGTCCACATGTGTGACTTTATTCATCCTAGTAAAGAGAACCAATTCTGTTTTGTTTGGGTTTACGCCCAAACCGCTGCTTCTGGCCTGGTTTTCATTCACCGCTAGGTTCCAAATTAGTGGAGACAGTACTCCTCCTTGTGGGGTCCCTCTGTTTACAAACCATGTTAGAGTTGTGGACCCAAGACATGCTGTTATGCGTCTTCTGTTGAGCAGACTTTGAATTAGTCTAATCAAACTAGAGTTAACTTTTAGATGTGACAGTGAATGTTGTTAAAAGCCCATTATATGTCAAGAAATGCCACCATGGTGAATTCCTTGAAATGCAGGGACGATTCGATAGTGCTCACAAGTTCGTGCAGGGCTGATTCTGTAGACTTCCCCTTATTGTAAACATGTTGGTTCACCGACAGGAGTCTTGTATCCAGGTTTTCCCTAATGAAATAATCTAAAAGCCTTTCCAGACCTTTCAATAGGAAGGTGGATAGGCTAATTGGTCTGAAGTCTTTTGGCCTAGTGTGTGATATCTTCCCCGCTTTAGGTATGAATACCACTTTGGTATCCCTCCATCGATTCGGGATGTATGAAAGCCTGATACAGCCTACATAAATTTTCTCCAGCCAGGGGATAATGTACTTCAACATTTTCTGCATTTCTGCTGGAGTGATGCCGTCTGTTCCAGGTGAAGGGCTTCTTCAAGGGAATTATTGAATGATGTGGTGATATGCTAGACCAGAGTATCCAGACAGGCTTTGTCATTCGATTCGTACAGAAGTTTGGAGTTGAGGACTTTCTTGAAATTCTTCTCATACAGGTGCCACTTTGTCTTTCTCACATTTCTGTGTTCAGGCGCTTTTTCAGCGAGTTTGACCTCAATATAATGATGATCTGAGAATGAGTGGTCGTCCAGCACATTCCACCCAATAATTTTGTTTGGCAACCAGTCAGTAGCAAACGTTACGTCTAGTAGTTCTTGTCTGACTTTGATTGTAAAGGTCGGTTTATTACCTATGTTACAAATACATAGGTTGGTAGTTAGAATAAAGTCAAGAAGCGAATCACCCCTATTGTTTATATCCGTACTACCCCAGATAGAATGATGAGTGTTCGTGTCAGCGCCAATAATCAGCTCGACCTCCTCAGACGTTGCTTCTTCTACTACTTCCTTGAATAGAGCAGTCGGTACTACTGCTTCATAAGGCAAGTAACTGGAGACCACCGATTACCGATCTCCAGACTAGCAGATGTTTTGTCTTTACCACTTGAATTAGCCAGGAGAAAGATACTTAGATCTTTCCTGGCCAAAATGCAGGTTCTTGGAGTGCCTTCACAGTTGGCCACAAGCAGTTTAAAGTTGGGTGTTCTGATACCGCACACCCTTCCTCCCACTGCGTAGGGCTCCTGTATCAGGACGATGTCTACTGCACCTGTGGACAGGCGCAGCAATAGAGCCGCTAAGGCTGCTTTAGCGTGATGGTGGTTAATCTGTAGAATTCTTACCACCATTGGTAATTGACAGTTTAACATCCACCCCGACAAGAGTGTTATCGAACTCTTCGTCCGTATCATCGAGAAGCGTGTCCCCGCCAGATGCGTCAAAGAGTCCGGAGACTCACCTCAGCCCCTCTGAGTCAGAAGTAGAGCTTTCGTCCTCAGAGAAGGACGTTACAGATCTTCTGTTAGAGTTGGGGTCACCAGAAATACTGGGCGTGGGTACATCCGCACTTCCAGAAAGCCGTGTATCAACCACGGTGGACGACTCACCTTCCGCAGTGGGAGCTATATCCTGTTTGTATTCAGCGTTAAGGACCAAATTGACCTGCCGCTTTTTACCATCCGCCTCACCCACCTTGCTGATTCTCCAAATATGGGCCGGCAGGATTGGAATCTTTTATTATTTCTAATATGTCAGCCGGGTTGGAGGGCTCTTCCGTAACCCAGGTGATGGCTCTAGGGTGAGTAGGGATGTTGTTTTATTAGACAACATCCAACTGGGCACCCGGCCACACTTTACCCGCTCGACTCAGAGCAGCCTTATACAGGTCTACTGATCTGGCATCACCGAAATATAAGAGCTTTACTCTCCCCTGATGCCATCCTGCATCGTTGCAGATCGGCGGTTTGCCCGGCATTTCTCTACAGACATCGAGGTAATGAGCCAAAATGGCTGATTGCATATGGCTCCATTTGTCCTTGAGGATGGATCCATCCTTACAACTTCTATCTATAACGGCCATCACTAGACTCTCCTTCGCCGCTTCATTGAAGGGCTTTGTGAGTGTCCTGTTGATGGTGAAATTAGGGCCTCTTGCCTTTTTCGAAGGCAGTGGTTCATCAGGTGATCTGATTCTTTTGACTTTTTTAGCCGTTAACACAGCTGAATTTGTGGCTCTTTCAGCCAGCTGGTGGCCTTAGAAGCATCTATGACGCCTTTAGTCCAGGTAAGTGACTCTTTTTGTTTTTCGGTAAGAGCCAAACCTCAACATCCTCCAACTTCGTCAACACTCTGAGCGCTATCCGGTGCTCATTGTGCTTCCGTTTTGACGGTCGGAAGTTTTCCCCTCACCGTACCACCTGTTGTGAGTACTGGGGGGAAATTTTCACCATGTTTGGTGTGGTCGGTTTTGGCCAAGACCAACGGACGGACAGTAGGACGATTGGGGAACCCCGCTCCATCGGAACGCGAAGACATCCCCGTCAACGAATTTATTAATTTCTTTTGTCTGTATTAGCCCGTAATAGGTACTACGATGTAGGCCTTCCAGACTTTGTGCAGATTTTTTTTTGCGATTGTGTAATAGCTACTGCGTAATAGATTTTAGCTATCCGCTCTGTGCTAAACACGTCCGTTCACTACGACTGATCAGCAACGAATTCCCGTAAAAATGGCTGTTATTGCATTTTGCACAAAAAGTTAACTGCTTATAACATTGATTCCGGCCCATACAAATACTTAAAATTTTGTGGTATGTAATAAATTTACAGTAACTATATGTATAGTTCCTATTAAAATTGGCGGTATTACCACGCCCCTTTTTGTATCTCCCATATAAATGGACAATTTTCCACAAAAAATTAACGGCTTATAACTTCGATTCTTGCGCATACAAATACTTGATATTTTGTAATAAAGTTTTTATAGTACTATGGGTATATTAAAAAAATGGGCGTTATTGCCACTCGCCTTTTAGTTCCTTCCAAACAAAATTGCCAAATTAAAAATTATGAACACTTATTTTTTTGTATTTTCCTATTTTTACAGTATAGGTCATCATTTATACATTTATCCATAGACTTTTTGCAAATACGCAGTGTTTTCTTCGTTAGGATGCCAGATTTCAAAATATGGAAAAAAATTTTTTTGGCTATTTTGTTCTATTTTTATGGTTGTTTTCGTGCCGGTCAAAACCGATTCTTTTGAAAAACGAAATCAAATTTTGCATAATTGTTTTATCGACAGTTACTAAACTTCGGTTTCTACGTGAAGGTGATGTTTTCAGCTTTTCTAGCTTCCTTTAATTTAAATGGTATACCGGCATAAACGAGCTTATATTTTAAAAAAATATGGTCCAAATACTTAAGGCAACATCAACGAAAATTTTAATTTTAGAAAAAAAAATAGTTTTGGTTTCACGAAATAGTATCCCTCAATCTATACAAAAAAAGTTATTAGGTCTCGGCCACAAAGCAAAATTTTGTTGCATAGTTTATTGCTCGTGCTGGCGGCTTGCTGGAATACTATACGTATAAGTGTCAATTGCATATACAATATTAAACATACGCACCATTGGTCAAAATATTGGACGATATTATCAGGTTGAGTGTGAATTGGTATATACTAGGGATGTAACGACTTTAGCGAAAGCGAATGCGAAAGCGAATATTGAAATTTATTTTTGCGAATGCGAATAGTGAAATAGGCATTTTTGCGAAAGCGAATGCAAATAATAGTTTGACCCTTTAGTACCAACAAATTTAAGGCACTGAATTGATACTTTTCCAAGATATTAAAGTTTTAAGAATGTTTTCCATAGTTTTACCTCCTGTTACCACAAGGACAAACATATTTCTTCAACTGTTGTGAAGAGAAGTGGTAGAGGTTTTCATTGGTATTAATATATTCAAATTGTGTGAAGGGAATAAGAAGATTTAAAAATTTTAACAAATGGAAGCTAATACTGAAATATATTTTTGCGAAAGCGAATAATCCAAAGGTTTTTGCGAATGCGAAAGCGAATGTTAAAATGATGCGAATAATTCGCGTTCGCATATGCGAATATTCGTTACATCCCTGGTATATACCTACATCTCAAAATACAATGAACAACGTTCAACAACACATATCGATACCTCCATTCTAAAACATGCTAAGTCGACTTAGCATGTTTTTAGGGAAATTGCATTTTTAATTTCTAAATATTCCAAATTATATTTGGTCAAAATTTGGTGTTTATCCGTCAACCCAATCAAAAGTTATTCACAAAACAGTAAAGATCATTCGATTTCCATCATAAAGGAATTCCATACAAATTGAAAGAAATCGTCAAACTTTGATCGCCTCTCCTGAAAAACTACCTTTTTGCACTTAGCATAGTTTAGAATGGATGTATCGATATGTAAAAAAATATTTAACGCAGCAATTTATATTTTGCGCATGGAAGGGAAAATACAATTGGGAAAATTTTAGACAAATATGATGTGATTTACTGCATATGCAATTCCAACAAAACAGAAAAATTGAGAGTGATTTAGTAAAGACGGATTATCTTTAATATTTTGTTGTTATGCTTGGTGATCAGAATAAAACATGGGCACATGGAAATTCGGAGTACCAATGGTTTGGAGAGAACCAAACAACTGTTATTTCTGCATAGTAAATATTACTCGTACGGGACTCAATCGAAACAACAGAAGCAAGTGGACTTATCCTGATTTAATCTCTGCAAGACGTCAAGTTCCTCACTGAAATTAAGTGCCGATCCCAACGTATCACGAGCAACCAGAGCTCTGTGGAAATGAGTATTTTTCCTCTAATCACCTTTCCTACACGCTGAAAAAAATCGCTTCTGTAGTATATTGTCCCAAACATAATCGGATTGAAACTTATATATGTTTAGGGTACACTCTAAACATTCAATATTTGGTACATGCAAACATAATATATTTAGGAAGATGCTGTTCTAAACAAATCTTTGTTTACATCCCAATATGTGTTTTATTTGGCACTATTATTTCCGAAACAAATATTTATTTGCATTTAAGTATTCAAAAAATACCTAAATTGTGAAAATATTTTAGTAATTCAAAGATAATTTTTTAGAAATTTTTATTGTTCGTAAAATAATAAATAATAATAATTAAATCGTATAATATTGGATCAAAATAAATTACTTGGAGGATTTACAAATAATGATGGCTTGGAATACTCAGAAATTTGAAATGATTCATTTAAAACAGAAGTTAATGCTGCATATGGTATCGCAACTGGTATGTACAATTCGAAATCAGGGAAAAAATAAAACTGAAATTCGAAAAAGTCGCCAAAAGTTTTGAAAATCTTTTTTAAATAAAATATATTTAAAGAAATTCCTAAACAATAATTTTATTTGAATTTCAACAATATTTTATTTTATAAATTTAGTTTACAAATATATTTTGTTGTAATATATTTATATATGTATTTCAAATATATTTTATTGATTTTCAAATAAAATTTATTTGCTCAGAAATATATAGTATTTATAAATTTTCGTTCCAAATAAATGTTCTTTCATATCAAAAAATGCGATTTTGCCCCGTGTATTGTAATGAAAGTGACAGTGATTATGAGGGGATGTAGTCAAATCCTCAACGTTTTAACCAGGATAAAACGACCCCATCACAAAGCTTATGAATTACTTGCTTCTGGGTTAAACAACAAAATCGATTGCAACCAAAATTTCCTTTTACGGCACAAGAGGAAATGCTCTGGTAATTCATTTGTCGGTTATTATTGGTGGTAAGAATTCTACAGATTAACCTCCATCACGCTAAAGCAGTCTCAGAGGCTCTATTGCTGCGCAGTCGCAGCGGCTCTACCTGTGGACAGTAGACATCGTACTGATGCAGAAATCGCAAGTAGTAGGAGCAAAGGTCTGTGATATCAGGGCGTTCTACTTTCAGATACTGTTGGCCAACTGTGAAGGTACTTCAAGTATGTGAATTTCGGCCAGGAAAGATCTACGCATTTTTCTCTTACCTAATTTCAGAGCTGCATGTTTAGAGATGGGAAACCGTATATACTGGATGCTCTCCAGTCACATGCCATATGAAGATAGTGTAGTACCGACAGCACTTTTCAGGGTAGTGAATGGTACTGGAAGTTGAAAGTCGACTTTTCATCAACCAAATTCCGTTTCAGTCGACAAGGTCGATTAATCGGACGTGAATGTCAACCTTTTCATAGTCGATTAAAAAAAAATTAATCCAGTTTAAAGTATGCTGATTTTCTTTGAAATATGTTAAATTGTGGAATTATAGTAGTAGTAAAGTGAATTTATTAAATACGCTTCATCTATTCCAAAACATATTAATATAAATACATGTTTCTTAAGTTCATATTTTGTGACCTATAGAATTATAGACAAATGGAAATATGAAAATCACGGTGAAATGAAAATACTACTCGAGTAATAAACCAGTAAGGAAAGGCAGAAAGTCGGTCGGGGCCGACTATATAATACCCTACACCTCCCTAACAATGTGAGGGCCATTGCGATAATAATTTGGAATAATTGGTAAATGGGTAAGAACATATATATGTGGATATATCTAATTCTGAACCGATAACACTATGCAACAAGTGAACACTTTTTGAAAAATACACGGATTTGACAGTATAGGTTCGATTCTACTATCAAAGGGTAGTATAACCCTATACTCGGTTTGGCGAAATTGGTGACCAAATTTTTTTTAATGGGCCTCCAAAGTTTCTGAAAATCAGTGGGACTTTCGAAAAAGGTGTCATCAGCTTTTGTCCAACAACTAATTCAGACTTGGTGATACCGCTTAACTATATTTGGCAATAATGTAGCTAAGAATATGCTGAACAAAGTTTCTTAATTTTTTTTGCGAAAAAAACAATTTTTCCGGTACTTTTTTTTGAAAAAGTAAAGGAAAAATATATTTTTGTTCACTTTTTTCAGCATAACTTCCAGGGACTCGTAATTTTTCAATAACAATGGTTGGCAAAATTGTAGCCAACGTAAATCTGAACAACTTTTGTGAACATGTCAATACAATCTGAACGTGTCTGGGCACCCTAAATAGCTCAAAATCCACATTGTACCTCAAAAATGTTAGTATTTCACTATTATGTAACAAAAATATATTTTTTGGTATAGGGTATGTTCAGCAAATTTATAAAAAATATTAAGGCCAATATTTTTGTGGAACATGTTAACCCTCTAGCTCCCCCACATAACTGTAATTTTTGGCCCCATTTTAACAAAACGTAAAAAACACCCCCTAAAATGGGGAGGGCGGGGATGAAATGTTCTACAAGAATGTTGGCCATAAAATGTCACTATATGTGTCAGAACACACCAAAGCCCGAAACTTAACACAAAAACCAAAAAAACGGTCAATTAAAAAAATTAAGAAACTTTGTTCAGCATATTCTTAGCTACATTATTGCCAAATATACTTAAGCGGTATCACCAAGTCTGAATTAGTTGTTGGACAAAAGCTGATGACACCTTTTTTGAGGGGGCCACTGATTTTCAGAAGTTTTGGAGGCCCATAAAAAAAATTGGTCACCAATTTTGCCAAACCGAGTATAGGGTTATACTACCCTTTGGTAGTAGAATCGAACCTATACTGTCAAGTCCGTGTATTTTTTTTCACTGTTGCACAGTGTAATCGCTAAATTAAGCAATATTCGTTCCAAATCAGGAGAAACATATATGGAGGTTATATATAAATCTGAACCGATTTTTCCCTGAATACTCATTCATATAAAATAGAAACCTCTTTCTGTCGAATTTTATACTGATCGGATATAAAAACAGTCTCAACAGCGCTTAGATGTCAAATCGGGTCTAACATATATATGGGCGCTATATCTAAATCTGAACCGATTTTAACCAAATTCAATAGGGATAATTCATAAAGAAAGATATGTGCACAATTTCGTTGAGATCGGACCATAATTGCGACCTGTATTTTGATTACAAGAATACATCTACAGACAGACAGACGGACAGACGGACGGACAGACAGACGGACATAGCTAAATCGACTCAGAAAGTGATTACAAGTCGATCGGTATAATAAACAATGGGTCTATCTCTTCTCCTTTTGGGTGTTACAAACAAATGCACGAAGTCATAATACCACAGTGTGGTGTAGGGTATAAAAATGGGTTCTAGTTATCGATCGGGAAAATTTAAATCTACCTTAAAATTTATTAAAGCAAATTATTCTTTTTTTGTTGTGATATCAATAAGGTCCTCATAGAAATCGTGAAAATTGCAAGTTTGTATATTAGTATAAAATCAAAAATATGCTTTATTTTAAAGGCTATATGTGTTTCGATTAATCGATACAAAAAGTCGATTTCAGCATAAAGTTTAAAGCAAAAAGTCGACCACGAAATAATCTTTTTTTAGCCTCATAATCGATTGTCGACTAAAGTCGACTATTTCAGGGGAATAGTGGAATAATCACCGTCTGATGAGTGCGAGGTGATAATTGGCGCAGATACGAACGTTCATCATTCACGTTCAGCAACACAAACACGAACAGTAGAGGTGAATCTCTTCATGACTTTATTCTGACTTCTAACGTAGCTATTTGCAACAAAGGCAATATAGTGACCTTTACATACAAACACAGACAGCTTGTTCCTTGCTTTTGTAAATAAGCCCAAAATCCGATAATTTAGCTTATGATGCATATCATATCGAGCCTTAATAGCGGAAAATCAAAAACAAAACTATGGGAAATCGTTTACTTATGACAAATGGCGTCATGTGTCAGAATTTTATAGCTGTTAAATGTACCGATATACCAAATATCACTGCAATAAAAACAGATGTATGTATTAAATATGCATTTAAAAAAAGATAATCGCAAACAACCTTCTCCTATAACTATTTGTGATTGACCCTTGCGTCTTTTTGGCGGTTAAGGCTCGATATGTTACTTGAAGTGTACGAACATTAATTGATGACGTTGTTGTTTCCATGATGAATTGTCAAACAATACTGAATACAAACAGAAATTACTCTATTAATACAAAGTCTAAATTGGATCATTGGTTACTTTCGCGATTTAACGGATAAATTGTGTTATGTATTATATCTACACGCACTCTACTATCTACTTATACATATCTAAAATAACAATCTGATAAATATTCATTAATTCGATTTTGGAACTAATACCTTATTATTGACAGAAATTCATAATCTACAATTGTTTGCCATTTTTCTTGCTGTCACAGTAGTCTGTCGCCTTAGATACATATAAGTTCATTCACATCACCTTCATTTCAAAAAATACCATAAATCAGAATCATAACCTTGATGACCTTCAAATTGTTTTCATACACGATTGCTCTTTATTGGACTGGAATATTTTGAAGATCTACTTATTTATGTCTAGCATATGAAATGACGAGACAACTTAAAAAAATATTTTAATAATACAAAGTTAATAACACAATACAAATTTAATAAACACAATATATAACTAGACCTCCGATTACCCTATGCAACAAATGAACACATTTTGAAAAATACACGGACTTGACAGTATAGGTTCGATTCTACTATCAAAGGGTAGTATAACCCTATACTCGGTTTGGCGAAATTGGTGACCAATTTTTGGTCAATAAATCGTTAATAAATCGTAAAAATCACCCCTTAAAATGGGGAGGACGGTGACCATAAAATTTTACTATATGTGTCAGAACAAACCAAAGCTAAAAAATTAACACAAACACCGAAAAAAGGTCAAATTACTGATCGTGCAGCAATGTTAGTAATACGATATAGTGGTCGAAGCAATAGCCACACCAGTAAAGAGAGTTTTTGACAGCAATTTGGCCGTTTTTTGGTTTTTGTGTTAATTTTTGGGCTTTGGTGTGTTCTGACACATATACTAAAACTTTATGACCAACATTTTTGTAGAACATATCATCCCCGCCCTCCCCATTTTAAGGGATGTTTGTTACGATTTGTTAAAATGGGTCAAAAAATTACAGTTACGTTGGGGAGCTAGAGGGTTAATATGTTCCACAAAAATATTGGCCTTAATATTTTCTATAAAGTTGCTAAACATACCCTATACCAAAAAAATATATTTTTGTTACATAACAGTAAAATACTTACATTTTTGGGGTACAATGTGGTTTTTGAGCTATTTAGGGTACCTAGACACGTTCAGATTGTATTGATATGTCCACAAGAGTTGTTCAGATTTACGTTGGCTACAATTTTGCCAAACATTGTTAGCGAAAAATTAAGAGCCCCTGAAAGTTATGCTGAAAAAAGTGAAAAAAAATATTTTTTTCCTATACTTTTTCAAAAAAAATGTACCGGAAAAAAATTGTTTTCGCATGTTAAGAAACTTTGTTCAGCATAGTCTTAGCTACATTACATTAAGCGGTATCCCCAAGTCTGAATTAGTTGTTGGTCAAAAGCTGATGACACCTTTTTCGAGGGGCCCACTGATTTTCAGAAACTTTGGAGGCCAATACAAAAAATTGGTCACCAATTTCGACAAACCGAGTATAGTGTTATACTACCCTTTGATAGTAGAATCGAACCTATACTGTCAAGTCCGTGTATTTTTTCACTGTTGCACAGTGTTATGCAATTGCACATTTTTTGCAGTTTGATAGAAAAATTCTGATTGGACCAAAATTCCTTTCAAAGAAAAAGGAATCGAAAAAAAGTTGCATATTTTTTTTTGTTTGCATATTTGTAATACTTGTTTTGTGCAAAATATATGTATATATTGTGATATACAAAAAAATATGCAAAACAGGCAAACAATATGCATTAAAAAAATATGCAAAAAAATTATGCGAAATATGAATCAAATATGGGAATCAGGAGAAGGTAATGCCTATACTTTTTCAAAAATGAAACAAATATGCAAAAATTGTCTAAATATGCCAAAAAGCGTAGACAAATGAGCAAAAATAATCAAAAAGCACAAGATATGCAAAAAAATGTTGTATATGGAAGCTTTGAATTTGGCCACAATTCCTCGCTGTCTTGAAGTTTAGTCATGCAAAACACCATCCAAATCTTAATTCATAAATAGTCATAGTGGGTCGGTTTTCTTTGAAATTACCCCATACTTTCCATATATTTTGGCATTTTTTTAATCATTTTTGAAACCATCAATTTTTTAATTTTTGTGTGATGATTTTTAAATATTATTGACATAATCTTCTGATATTTTGCATTTTTAATCTATATACCGCAAATATTTTTATAAAATTTTGCATATTTTGTACATATATTTTTTGCACATTTTTGATATGCACTCAAATTGTTATACTTGAGTGATGAAACGTCTAAATAAAACTGTTGGTTCAAATCGGATGAAAAATTATAGATCTGCAAAAATCCGAGGTCTATATAAAACCTTTTTATTTAAATTTAATCACACTATAAAGAAATTTTTAAATTAAGTATGGCTTATGTGGCAGTGGGAATCAGCTGCTACGAGGATGGGTCCAAGCTTGGAGGAAAGGAAATTCTAGGATTTTATTACAAACCAGAAGTAGAACTTTGCTTTCGCCTCCCAGACGATAACAAGATATTTCAAACGGAAGTTTGAGCAATCACGGAGTATGTGAACTGGCTCAGTAATACCACAAAGCCTAAGTATGCCAACATCTTCACAGACAACTAAATGGCGATCAAAGCAACGTCGACAAGGGTCAAGTCAAGAACTGGGTTGGACTATAAAGAACGATAAGTGATTACGTATCATCTGGGTGCAAAGACACATCGTAGTATTTGCAAATGAACGGGCAAACAGCTTGGCCTCAAAGGGCGGAGAACTTCAACTAGTGGAAAATTCTAAATCGTTCGATACAACGAAGGAGAAGTTAAAGCACTGGGCAGTTATGGCTCACAAAACTGTGTGGGATAGCGAAATAGTGGGAGAAACTGATCCAAATGAGAAGAAAACAAGTATATTTCGGGTCCGACGCACTACGATACATGACTCATCTCAGAGGATATGTCTGGAAGATACTGAGAAAATGCATGTCTAGTACCGATTTTCTGTAAGCTCAACAGAAAGAACCACTGGATTAAGTGCACGTCCATAGATAAGAGTCGTTGAAACGTCTCCTCTCTTCAACCTAACATAACATAAGTTTGCTACTAAAATTTTGCGTTACTTTGTCGTTTTTATCCCCTCACCGTACATGTATCATTACCTACGAGGCAAAAGTATAACACGTCGAAGGAGTGACCCAAAACCCCAAGTATGTTTGGTGGAAATTCGATTTGAGTCATTTTAAGAAATTTGACCAAGTCTGTCTGCTGGCCTTCAAATGTGTACGTGGTAATATTTTTATTCATTTCAGGCTAAGTTCAAAGATGGGCCATATTGGTCCACTCCTTCTAGTACCTCCCGACTAGTGATGCCAACTTTTTCCGAAGCAAAAGCGTAATAAAAAATCTGATGAGAAACGGGTATTCTATGGCGCATAGACTCAAAAGATCTACATAATACTGCATAAAATTTGCCAGAGTTTATTATAAGGTCAAACAATTGTCCTATGCCAAATTTCGTAAAAATTTGATACAAATTATGGCGTCTATGCCAAATCGCGATGTACATAAATATGGTGTAGCAAAATAGTCTTATTTCTTTATGTTACCAGATGTTATCTGACAAATTTACAAAAAGCGTACTATTAGGTTTTTTTTCGTTTGGCACTAACTGAACGCTTTTCACGTATTGGGTAGTCTAAAAAGCACTACATCTGGTGCGAAAACACTAAGTTGGCATCCCTCCTCCCGACAAAGGGGGAGATACTTTAATAACTTCAATACTACTTCCTCGCATCTTCTGAAATTCCACACATACCGCTATCATCTCGAGAAAAATGGGGAAAGTTGCCACCCACATAAATGGACAATTTTGCACCAAAAGTTAACTGCTTACAGCTTTAATATCAGTTCATACAAATGCTTGGAATTTGTACAGTGTAATGCTTTTAGAGTACCCAGAGTGCAGTGAAGTGTGAGCGTCATTGGCAGGCCCCTTTTGGTACCTCCCACATAAATGGACTACCTTGCACCTAAAGTTAACAACTTATAACTTTAATACCAGTGCATATTTTAAAGTTATTTAATGCTATTTAAATTTATAATATTGTATTTATACATTATTTGCCAAGCAATACCGAGATAAATACGGACACATAAATTGACAAAGCCAACTGTTAGAAACATATCTAAAATGCACTCAGAAACCACAACAACTCTGATGAAGAAAGCATTGATAGATGGCCAAATATAAAGGACACATTCATCAAAGCTGTAGAAGAACACATTGGCTATACTATTGCTGCGAGGAAATCATGGATTTCAGATGACACATGGAGTCTCATAGACCTAAGATCATCACCAAAAAACAACCTGAATTCAGCAAAAACGAGAACCTCAAAAATTGCAGCACAACAAGACCACTCCGGGCTTAATAAGCTGGCGAAGAAGAGCGCGAGAATGATAAACGTCAGTGGAGCGAACAGATTGCAACCAATACGCAAGCTGCAGCTGATACTCACCGAAGTCTGTAGAGGCCTTATTTCACATTCATATACATGATTCACAAAACAAATAGACTGTCACCAAATTTCTCAAGTTTTATTAAATTTTGGGCAACCTTTTTTTCCATAACAAAGATAAACAATTAAAAAAAATTGCGTTTATTGTGTAGGTAATGGAAGTTCCTTAGTTTTTTTCCATATACTTATTTCAGCCAAAACAGATTTTGCTGAATTTTTTAAATCGTTTTTGTAAAAAAGTTTGACTTCGTCGAAATCTTCCTTTATTAGATTTACAACTCGTATCGGAACGATATTAAACAGACTTGTAATTCTAGCTTCATGTTCGGAAAATCTATTATTTAAATGCGCCTTGGCATCTGAACCAGAAATATTAGCCCTATACTTTTGAGTGCCTACTCTTCTAGGTAGTGCAGCTTCTATTCCCAATCTTCTTGAAAGTTGTGTAGATTTTTCAAACAGTTTATCAAACTCCGCATCTGAATTTCTACGCATGTCACTTAATTTAGTCGTTGCCAATTTTACGATTTCGTAAGCCTTTACTACATCTAAGTTAATCGTTTGCAAATACCGTGATAAGTTCTGTGTAATGGCCCGAACCGTACTACTTATTACCACACCCAATATAAAGTGAAATTTACATACACGGTTGTGCAAACTTATTCCATCACTGCAACCTACATGTTAAAAAGGTAGATAGATAAGAAATCATAAATGTAATTTTAACTTAATTTTCGCCATATCTGGTTATCATAAATTTAAAGCCAACCAATAATTACACCGGTCGACAAAAACAACATTTTTTCTTGGGTTTCTGTTTTAATGCATAGATTCTGATTCTAGACGTCAAAAAACGTCAAAATCTCCAATCTTAGCTTTTAAAGTTTGTTTTTGTAAATTTTACATCGATAAGAAATTTTTAAAGTTAAAACCTTACTAAATTAGCTATAACTTTTTAAATGATGCATCGATTTTCTTCGGAATGGGCTCGTTTAATTCACGACCGAACAGACTTTACGATAAAATCATTAAAATATAACATTTGTTCATTTTTTTTTAGATTGTTTTATGGGAGTTTTATTTTAAAAATATTAATTTTTTTTTCAAAAAATCGCTTTTTTTGCAATATTTTGTAATACTCGAAATACTCGTCGAAACCGCTGAACGGATGGAAGTTGAAGGCTACTTAATATTTAATTCTTTAAAACTTTCCTCAACCAAATCGGATAAATGGTTCTCGAGTTATGCCACTATATGTGGTTCAACCACTAATTTCTTTCCATATCACAGCTTATCGCGAGAATTTAAAGAGACAACCCTTTAGGCTAAGAAAAAAGAGAGGTTGAGCCACATATTATGGCATAACTAGAGAACCATTCATCCGAATTGGTTCAGGTAAGCTTTACAAACTTCAGAATTAAGTAGCCTTCAACTTCGCACAATACAGTTTTCCATCCGTTCAGCGGTTTCGACGATATCTTACAAAGTATTGCAAAAAATCATATTTTTTGAGAAAAATTTTAATAATTTTTAAATAAAAACCTCATAAAAACATCTAGAAACGCATAATTGTCATATTTTTGTGATTTTATCGTAAACTCTGAAAGGTTATTAATAAATTGAGACCATTCCGAAGAAAATCGATGCATAATATAAAAAGTTTTAGCGAGGAAACCATGCACTTTTTTTATTTTTATTTGTTATTACTTTTAATGTTAACATTTTTTAAGCTTTTGTATAATTTTTTTATCGGCCTTCCAAATATTTTTCGTGTTTTTTTTGAGTGATTTTGAAAATTGTAAACATTTTATGCCTATGTTTAAAACATTTCGGGGGGGGGGGCCCGGGCCTTTGGTAGAAATCAGCAACGTCACGTTTGGTTGTTGGTCTGCCTGTCGCTTAGCTGGTCAGACAACAAACCGTTTGATGTCATACACGATATCCAGTACACCGAGAAGATTATACTGAAGTGTAAAACCGAAATATTTTATTATGTATAAAATGCATACACCTCTAAATTATATGATTCAAATTTGCAACAATTTATCCACAAAAAAATAATTATTTAAAAAAAATTCAACTTTCGAACATAAACTAATATGGTTTAAAAATTTAGAAACTATAAAAATAAAAAGATTAAAAAGATTAGTTAAAATACATATATAAAATATTGAAATTTTAAGATGAACATATAACAAGTTGATACATCTCAGAATATCACCATCTGCTTAAATCTACACGTTGCTGATCAGTCGTAGTGAACGGACGTGTTTAGCACAGAGCGGATAGTTAAAATCTATTACGCAGTACCTATTACGCAATAGCAAAAACAAAACAAAAATCTGTACAAAGTCTGGAAGGCCTACATCGTAGTACCTATTACGGGCTAATACAGACAAAAAATTCATTGACGGGGATGCCTTCGCGTTCCGATGGAGCGGGGAGGTGGATTCCCTTAACGCTGAATCCACCTCCCATATACAAGGTGCAAGTGCAACCCTACAGTATGGCTTCGAGACTTTAGTCTTGAAGGTATACAAGCAGGATATAGTTCCCACTGCGGAAGGTGAGTCGTCCACCGTGGTTGATACACAGCTTTCTGGAAGTGCGGAGGTATCCACGCCCATTATTTCGGGTGAGGGGAGTCTCCGGACTCTGTGACGCATCTGGCGGGGACACGCTTCTCGATTATACGGACGAAGAGTTCGATAACACCCTTGTCGGGGTAGATGTTATTCTGTCAATTACCAATGATGGTAAGAATTTTACAGATTAACCTCCATCACGCTAAAGCAGCCTCAGCGGCTCTATTGCTGCGCCTGTCCACAGGTGCAGTAGACATCGTCCTGATACAGGAGCCCTACGCAGTGGGTGGAAGGGTGTGCGGTATCAGGACACCCAACTTTAAACTGCTTGTGGTCAACTGTGAAGGCACTCCAAGAACCTGCATTTTGGCCAGGAAAGATCTAAGTATATTTCTCCTGGCTAACTTAAGTGGTAAAGATCAAACATCCGCTAGTCTGGAGATCGGTAATCGCATATACTGGGTGGTCTCCAGTTACTTGCCTTATGAAGCTGTAGTACCGACTGCTCTATTCAGGGAAGTAGTAGAAGAAGCAACGTCTGACTAGGTTGAGCTGATTGTTGGCGCAGACACGAACGCTCATCATACTATCTGGGGTAGTACGGATATAAACAATAGGGGTGATTCGCTTCTTGACTTTATTCTAACTACCAACCTAAGTATTTGTAACATTGTACTAGACGTAACGTTTGCTACTGACCGGCTGTCAGACAAAATTATTGGGTGGAATGTACTGGACGACCACTCATTCTCAGATCACCATTATATTGAGTTCAAACTCGCTGAAAAGCGCCTGCCGTCCACAGAAATGTGAGAAACACAAGGTGGCAGCTGTATGAAAAGAATTTCAAGAAAGTCCTCAACTCCAAACTTCTGTACGAACCGAATGACAAAGCCGGTCTGGATAATCTTGTCGAGCATATCACCACATCTTTCAATAGTTCCCTTGAAGAAGCCTGTCCAAAAACAAGGTACAAGCGTAAAACTAAACCCAAATGGTGGACTTCTGAGCTAACGGCTATGAAAAAGACCTGCAACAAGCTATTCAACAAGGCTAAATCTACAAGGGTCGCTAATGTTTGGGATGCCTATAAAGAGCAACTCAAGATCTATAAGAAGGAGCTTAGAAAGGCGCAAAGACGCTCTTGGTATACCTTCTGTGGCGAAGTGGAAAAGGTCTCCGACGCTGCAAGGCTGAGGAAAATCTTATCAGCTTCACCCTGTACAGTGGGTTACTTGCAGGATGAGGGAAATAATTGGACCAAAAACAGCGAGCAGTCGCTCAATGTACTGCTCGACACACATTTCCCGGGGAACTCTCTAACAGAAACAGAGGATCAGCAGGACCAACTAGAGTGCGAGTGGACTGCGAGCGTCGCTAGCTTGTTGACTGAGATATCCAGAATAAACTGTGCTATTAATAGCTTTGAGCCCTTCAAGTCACCTGGACCAGACGGCATCACTCCAGCAGAAATGCAGAAAATGTTGAAATACATTATCCCCTGGCTGGAGAAAAAATTATGTAGGCTGTATCAGGGTTTCATACATACCGAATCGATGGAGGGATACCAAAGTGTTATTCATACCAAAAGCGGGGAAGATATCACACACTAGGCCAAAAGACTTCAGACCAATTAGCCTATCCTCCTTCCTATTGAAAGGTCTGGAAAGACTTTTAGATTATTTCATTAGGGAAAACCTGGATACAAAACTCCTGTCGGTGAACCAACATGCTTACAATAAGGGCAAGTCTACAGAATCAGCCCTGCACGAACTTGTGAGCACAATCGAATCGTCCCTGCATTTCAAGGAATTCACCATAGTGGCATTTCTTTACATAGAAGGGGCTTTTAACAACATTCACTCAGATGCAGTAATTGCGGCACTGTCACATCTAAAAGTTAACTCTAGTTTGATTAGACTAATTCAAAGTCTGCTCAACAGAAGACGCATAACAGCATGTCTTGGGTCCACAACTCTAACAAAGTTTGTAAACAGAGGGACCCCACAAGGAGGAGTACTATCTCCACTAATTTGGAACCTAGCGGTGAATGAAATCCTGCTAGATCTAGAACGTTGTGGCTGCAAGGTCGTGGCATATGCGGACGACGTTGCAATCGCAGTGAGTGGCAAATTCGAAAACGTCCTCCGAGACATTCTACAGGTGGCTCTCAACAAATTGGCTAGATGGGCCAGAAGCAGCGGTTTGGGCATAAACCCAAACAAGACAGAATTGGTTCTCTTTACTAGGATGAATAAAGTCACACATGTGCACCCTCCACCTCGGATAAATGGAACAGATCTAGTCTTTTCTGAATGTGCAAAATTTTTAGGAATAATTCTAGACAGAAAACTGTTATTTAGACTTAACGTATTGGAACGTGTAAGGAAGGCCAACGTCGCCTTATATTCCTGCAAAAAGGCTGTAGGGTCGCGATGGGGCCTCTCTCCTAAAATCGTCCACTGGATATATATAGCAGTAGTTCGTCCTATACTGCTATACGGCATTGTGGTATGGTGGACGGCAACTGACAAACTAACCATCACCAACCTACTAACAAAGGTTCAGAGAACAGCCTGCCTGAGCATAAGCGGAGCCTTAACGACTACAGCGACCGAGTCTCTACAAGCCCTACTCCATATACTGCCGATTAATATTGTGGCGAGAGAAGTTGCAACCAAAGCGGCAATAAGATTAAACTGCCTATCAATGTGGAGGTACAAAAACTACGGTCACATGAGGATATCAAAGTGTAGTGCTATTGTAACCGACCGAGTGGACTATACACCAAAGGTGCACACTTTCGAGAGAAATTACATCACTATGATTCCCGTCAGAGATGAATGAGTTGGAAGAATACCAGGTAATAGAAACCATCTCCACTTTTGCACGGATTTTTCGAAGTTTGATGAAAAGGTTGGCTTCGGAGTACACTGTGCAGAGCTTAGATTGGATATAGCTCACAGACTATCAGATACCTGCAGTGTCTATCAAGCCGAAATAATGGCAATATGGGAAGTAGCCAAGTGGCTGAGTCGCAACATAGTAACCAAATCTGGCCAAGGAATGACCTAAGAAGATCAAAATATCTCCTCGCACTAGAGAGGCAAAGATTGTCTACGTTAGTATCATTTCTGACGGGACACTGCTTCATCGGCGAACACGCCAAAAGACTGGGTATTGACTCTAATGACTTCTGCAGAAGCTGTGGAGATGAGGAAGAAGGGGAGAGCATTAAGCACTTGCTATGCGACTGCCCCGCTCTGAGTAAACGACGACTGGACATACTGGGGTCGGCTTTTCTAGGCAGCCTAACAGATCTTTCCAGTACCGATATTCGTACTATCGATAAATTTGTATATCAAACAGGTTGGTTTCGATGAGGGGCATTTCAGCCCGTGGTAACACTAGGGTCCTACTCTGGTCTATGTAAGCTTGTATAAAATATACGGCTGCCACCCTAACCTAAACCTAACCTAAATCTACTCTATTTTGTTCAGTGTACTGTCTTTGTTGATGTTTCTGTTTCTTTTACCTAAACAGCAATAAACAACAAGACTACAACATCGAGTTCACATGGAGGCCGTTATTCTGAGCGGAGTATGTTGGTAAGTGCGTAATTTCTTAAAATAACCAGCTCTTGCAATGATACAAGAGTGATATCAAGAGAATGCAAAGAGAGATCACTGGTATAAATGTGTTATACTTAATACAATTTTGTGTGTTTTGTCTTTGCTTGAGGGGATTTTTCTCTCCAATCTATTATTCTGTGAGTGATGAAATACTCAAAAGTGATGTGCTCTCTTTTTGTATTCGAATATATTTACAAGTTTTATGCATAGATATATTAGGAAGTTACATTGTAGATATTATTTCTTTTTTTCATCATTGCGTTTTTATTGCAAAATTGGCGATTTTGACAATTGTGATTTGTTCAACAACTCATGCTATTTATTGTTAGTTGTGCGAGTTTTTCAGAATAAGAAATTGTTAAAAGTACATCTATTATTTTGATATTAATATAGGTATTAAAAGTTAATTTATATTAGATTCATTTAATTTTTTTAGGAATTATGGTAAATAATGGTTTGAATAAATTTTGTATTGATTCATAATGAAATTCTAAATCTTTTCTTAGACGTTTCTTACTGGGAAGTGTGAGTTACTAAAATGGTGTGATATACATAGGGATCCTAAATAAAATTAGATTGCCTAAAGGATAAGGTAGGTGAGGGTTTTGAGGCAGTTTATCTCAATAACATCAGAGACGAACAAAACAATAGAGTTTAGACAAATACCAGTAAGTGTTCATCTGTTTCAGTCAATTACTAAATATGAGGGGTATTTTGATATAATGTAGTTTTTCGGTCCAGTATTGTAATAAAAAATAGGGAGTCTGTAATAGTTTATGTGATGGAGAATTGGCTTGACTAGAGAAGGACGCGAACCCCGCAAAACCGACTGTGACTAGACTTTCAAAGGCTCCCGAAGTCCTACCTCTTTTCAAGTTCCAAGATGACTTGAACTCGTATAAAAATCATCTTCGACTACATTTTTAGCTCGTGTACATTACAAGTCGTGATCTCTTCCAATTAGTGCGCAAACTCACTAACAACAAATTTTCAACCAGCAAGCTCTTGATGGTCAGCGACGGTGCAACCACAACCTCCAAAGAGAAATAGATTATGATATGGGAAGAGTATTACACGAAGCTCCTTTCAACACCTGATCACAACATGCCCATAATCTGTCCTTGCCAACACCATGAAGAAAGCACGCAGTTCGACTGCTATATCCGCATTGAAATCAAATAAGACTCCTGGACCCAACAACATACCCCCGGAGTTCCTAAAAGTAGATCGAATGTTGATCGCCGATCTGTTACACCCTCTCATATCAAACTTCAGGACGGACGAAACACTGCATGCCGAGCTCATAGAGGGAACAATTACCCTGTTGTTACCCTGGTAACCCGACGCCGCAAGTGGAAATGGATTGGTCATACCCTCAGAATGCCGCAAGACGACATTGCACGCACAGCCCTCGATTGGAACCCACAGGGAAGCCGCAGAAGAGGAAGACCTGCAAATACGTGGAGACCCCTGGTAGACGCAGAAGGCACAGAGAAAGGATACACATGGAGTGAAATAAAAAACCTAGCCTTAGATTGAATGAAGTGCAATGATTTTGCACCTCCTAGGAACTATGGGAAATATATATAAAATATATAATTCGAAAGGTGTCAGTCCAACCAAAATAAAACCGAGCTAGATTGTACTTATACTTTGGGGGAGTCTGCTCCTTCGTTTACGGCTGTAAAATATAGGTTGGCAGAGTTTAAACCGGGCCGTACGATTGCCAAAACGAAGATTGCAGTCGTCAACCAATTGAGGTGTCAAGATGTTCTTGAGCTATCCGATGTCATAGGATGTCTATACATCGCATATTGACGGAAAATTTAATGGTGAGGAAGATGTGCGCAAGATGGGTGCCGCGTTTGCTCACAGTCAAGACAATGCACCACTTCACACATCCACAATTGCGATGGCCGAAGTCAATAAATTAAAATTCGAATTGCTTCAGCACGCATCTTATTCCCCAGATTTAGTTCCCTCGGATTATTTTTTGTTACCAAATTATAAAATGGCTCGGCGAAAAAGATTAGCCAGCAACGAAGAAGTGGAGGATGCGGTTGATGGCTATTTTCAGGAGCTAGACAGTCCTTACCATAAACAGGGGGCCGAAGCTATTGAAAATCGCTGGAAAAAGTGTATTGAGCTAAAAGGAGACTATGGTTAGAAATACATTTTCCAAAATTTGTTGTGTTTTCTTTGTTGGGTCGGCTAATTTTGGGGACCGCCTTCGTATGTAAAGGCTGTATCAAACCATTATTATTTGTTATTGAGAATTGGTACTGATTAAATAGTGCGCATTTCTAAATTCCAGCCGCATCGGTTACACGCTGAAAAAAAATCGCTTCTGTAGTATATTGTCCCAAACATATTCGGCTTGAAACATATATATGTTTAGGGTACACTCTAAACATATAATATTGGGTACACACAAAAAGTATATATTTGGGAAAACGTTATTCTAAAGGAATCTTTGTTTACATCCCAATAGGTTTTTTTTGGGACTGTTATTTCCGAAACAAATATTTATTTGCACTTAAAAATTCAGAAAATGCGCTATGTTAAATTTTTTACTAATTCAGTTATTTTTTTTAAAACATTTTAATGTTCGTAAAAATTATAAATAACAATAATTGAAATCATATAATCTTGGATCATAATAAATTAATTGGAGGATTGGCAGGTAATGTGACTTGGAATACTAACTCAGAAATTTTAAATGATTGATTTAAAACATATGTTAATGCTGCGTATGGAATCATAATTGAGAGGTAAAATTCGAAACCAAGAAAAAATTAAAACTGAAATTCGAAAAAGTCAGCAAAAGTTTTGAAAATCTTTTTAAATAAAATATATTTGGAAAAATTCCTAAATAATAATGTTATTTATATTTAAACACATATTTTATTTGAGAAATTTATTTTGCAAATATAATTTGTTGTAATATATTAATATATGCGTTCCACATATATTTTATTGATTTTCAAATAAAATTTATTTGCTAAGAAATATATAATATTTAAAAATTTGTGTCCCAAATATATTTTTTTTCGATTCAAACATATCAAAAAAGGCGATTTTGCCCCGTGTAGCAAGCGTTACACATACACCGCCAAGAAGGGAATTTGTATATCACCTTTATACGGGATTTATATCAGACTTTCATCGATATGTCAAATATTTACATAGAGTTATAATGGACAATTTAAAACATAAAGTTAGTAATTTTATTAAGATCGTTTGTACAAATTTATTCTCTGCACCGCCAAGAAGACAAATCGGAAGAGACTTTCATATGGGGATTTAAATTGAAAACTGGATCGATATCCAACTTTTCACAAGAGACGATTTAATACAAAATAAAGTATAAATGCTTACATTTCCAATCAAATCGGTTTAAAACCAGTACACGGGGCAAAATCGCCTTTTTGGATATGTTTGCATGGAAAGAAAACATATTTGGAACACAAATTTTTAAATATTATATATTTTTGAGCAAACAAATTTTATTTGAAAATCAATAAAATTTATTTGGAACGCATATATAAATATATTACAATAAAATATATTTGCTGACTAATTTTCTCAAATAAAATATGTGTTTAAATACAAATAAAAATATAGTTCAGGAATTTCTCCAAATATATTTTATTTAAAAAGGATTTTCAAAACTTTGCTGTCTTTTCTAACATCAGTTTAAATTTTTCCTTGATTTCGAAATCTACCTCCCAACTAAAAATGGCATATGCAGCATTGTCTTCTGTTTTAACGCATTCATTTTAAATTTCTAAATATCCCAATGCATCATTAGTAGTGAAACTTTCGAGTAAATTGTTTTATAGTAAATTATTGTTTTAATATTATACGATTTCAATTATAAAATATTTTTATAAACATTAAAAAAATTAACTTTGAATCCTTAGAAACTTAACGTTTTTAAGGTATCGGTATATTTTCTGAAAAATTAAATGCAAATAAATCTTTGTTACGAAAAAATATGCCCTAATAAAAAATATTAGGATGGAAACAAAGATTTGTTTAGACCAACACCTTCCCAAATATTTAATATTTGTGTGTACCAAATATTATATATTTAGAGTGTACCCTAAACATATATATGTTTCAAGCCGAATATGTTTGGGACAATATACTACAGAAGCAATTTTTTTTCAGCGTGTAAGGAAGGCCAGAAAATTGGGCTGTACCGACTATATAATACAGGCCCGTGCGCAGGGGGGTGGTTTTATAAAAATTAAATAATAATAATAAAATTATTCAACGATATATAGATATATTTTTCAGCCAAAAATAATCTGAAAATTTTTAACCGTTTAGATGATGATCCGCTTTGTAGTAAATATACAATTAGAGCAGCGTTAAAGACAGTAGGAATAGGTAGTACCATATTGTAGATTTTGTTGTGAATCCCCAAGTGCATTGTAACTAACTAACGTTTAGTTCAATTTAAATAAGTGCTGTGAACACGTGACATTCAATTTTAAATCGCGGAGAAGTGATTGTGTCAATTCGTAAAAGTGCTACAATAGGATGGACATTCGACAATATTTTAAGGCAAGGAATTGAGGAGGATAACGTTAGTATTATGATATACTTAACTACTAAGCAGATTAAAAAAAAAACATATAATTATTTTTTATAATATGTGTATGTTTGAATAACGAAATACTTAAACGTCTACAATGATTATTACTATATCTACAATGCATTTTTCTGAATATTCTTCAGGATCCACAGAGATGTAATTTGCCCGTCGAAACGAATAATGTCCACATGGAAAAGCTAACTACATCAAACTCTACAGCTTACAGTAACCCAAACGAAGTATCACCATATGATATAGGTTTATTCGTGAGGAAGTCAGCCTCAGAGAGTATCAACTATATATAATGTCTTCATGAAAAACACAAACTTCTTTGTCCAGTGACTGGGCAAAGGCCGTGGAAAAGCAGGTCGTAAACGAAAATAGAAAGCATTTGGATGCAATAGTTCAAACAGTAGTCCAAGGCTTAGCACTAAGAGGAAGTTATGATACAGGCCGAATCGAGATTCAAATGAAACTTTTTAAAATTATGGCAATTTTAAAGCCTTGCTAAGGTATCGGGCGATAACGGATTCAAATTTGAATAGTAACTTGACAAATTCACCACGAAACCCAACGTATATAAGCAATCATGTTTTAAAATGAAATTATAAGTATTTGTCAAACTATTATACACCGACAACTTATTAAGAGAATCAATAATTCCAAAGCTTTCACCGTCATGGCGGACGAATTAGCTGATATTTCAGGGGTTAAGCAAGTTTCACCGGTACCTTAACAAAAACGATGGGCGATATAAAGTTTGCGAAGATTTTTTGAGTTTCGTCCCAACAAAACAGTTCGATGGAAAAGGTTTGGCTGATGTTAATCTAAATTTCCAACGCAATGCTATTACGGCGCAAGAGCAATGAATGGAGAATTTCATGGGGCGCAAGCATATATCCAAGAAAAGTATAGCTTAGCACTGTATTCACATTGTGCAGCTCACAGCTTCAACTTGGATGTAAGTTACGCATGCAAAGTAGTCCCAATAAGAAATTGTCTCGGCACTATCCAAACCATATACCACTTTTTTCAATATCCTATAAAGGCAAAAAGCTCTTCAAGGAGCAATTTCTAAGAACAGCAATCTCCGTGATGATAAAAAGCAAAAATTAAAGCGGTATTGAGCAACTCGATGGGTAGAACAGCATGAGTCTGTTTCCTCCCAAAGGGAGAAACTTTCAATTTCGTAACGAGTGTTCACCATATCCAATGAGTAACCACTAAATAGATCAAAAATAAAAATATTGGTAAATGTTGCTGTTTCGATCCCTGTCTCTATGTTTCCAAACATTTCCAAAATATTTGACATCTGTCATAAGGAACTTAGGATTTGCAAATCACTACCGCAATAGTTCTTTCCTTTCTAAGCGCCAAAGCATAAAGTCGTGTACTTGTATAACATAAAGCTTTAAAAATCTTGGTTCGTCCTTTCTTGGTAGCCGCATGGCTAGTTGCAACGTCGCAGAAGTGATAGTGAAGTATCTGCAAGTTTTCCTTATCTAATCTTGGCCCTTACAACGTTTAGTTGAAGAGAACGGATTAGAAAGAAAAATTAAAAGAATCATTCATAACCTTAAATTGGTGAGTGTTGATATGGTGTGCCTTGATTAGTACTTAAAATCGCTTTAATTCAATAGGTCTACAAGATATTTAAAGTGTTGACTGTAACTCCACTGGGTTGAGCTTTACGTGACAAACGTGGCCTGCGTGTTGGAGTTTCTTTCTCCTTCGTGCCTCCTTGCCTTGAAACCGTACGCACCATGTAACACGACATATTTGTCTTAGCATGCTAATTGAACTACACACACGTACATATTGGCGCACTAAATTTAGGAAGTGGCAAACTGCTGGAAGATTTGTTTCCAGCCTTTCATGATTACTTGCATAAATCTACAAGTCAGTTGTTTTACGAAGAGAAGGTTGAAGCAATAGGGAGAGAGACCTTCCAGTTACGAAGAGCACCCTTCTGACAATTGGAAGGTTCTACGGAGAGCGATAAAGAGAATTAGTACCATATTCAATTGAAAAGCCCACTCTTCCCAATCATCATACTCTTGAGTTCGTTCCAATTACATTTTTTTAATGTGTGTACTAACAATAAAGTGGGATTGGTTTTTTTCTCGACGTTTACCAACACTAACTTTGATCGGAATCAAAACAAAACAGAAAAAGAAAAGGGAGTGACACAAGATCAAAATAAGATGTGATATTTTGAGTATTCGTGTTCGGAGTACATATCTGTGGTCACAAGGCATAACAGCATATGTGTGTTTTTGCAAGTTTTCAGGAGAGCATTTTAAAGGTTTGAATCGATATAGCAAAAATATTTATAAACTTATTTTGAATTTTACGCCTGCAATTTCTCAGGCCTTGGAAGTGAAATGAATTAATACGAACACATTTATATAATTATTTTAATTATAAATGTTATAGGCTAAAAAGCGCTTTATGCTGTTATTCCCTTTTAAAATAAGTAAAGTTACAAAACACACAACTCGAGTTGTGTCGTTCTTACAAAATTAATTTTATTATATATTGTAGAATATATCGACTTATGCTGATAAATCAAAGGATGATTTCGAAATTTACAACATTCAGTAGTCAATATTAGATTTTGGAATAACAGCATAAGTTGAGTTATGCTATTCTGCTAGGCCTTAGTTCAACTTGGACAAATAACACAACTCAGATATGCTGTTACGACTTCATACAATTTACATCTTCAATAGTCCAAAGATAACTGGGGAATAAAAACACAAGTATAGTTTTCAAAGGAAAAAATGTGAGATATGCTGTTATGTACATACGTTATGAAATGTAGTGATACAGCGAGATATGCTAATAAGTCTTGCCTTATATCTAAGCAACTGAACAATGTATCATCTCCAAAATTTGTCACAATATGTAATCGAATATGGGGAACATCGTGGCATTGAAAACGCAATTTGAGCATAACTCTAGTTATGTTGTTATGCCTTGTGACCACAGATATATGTAATGGAAAAGTAGTTTCTGTTTGAAACAAAAATTTAATGAAAGATCAATATTTGTAAAAGAGGAAGAAGAACATTTATGATAAGATGAATTCCAAATATACGATACAATGGTTTATTAGTGCGTAAGTTATATAGTACTAACATAGAGTAATAAGGTAAAACAGAGATGTGAATTTCGACATATTATGAATAAAATTTAATATGGAATTCTAAATAGTGAAAAGTGTGTTTGTAATGACGTCGAGCCGAGTGAACTATACGGACGGACAGAGAAATGACGACTATAAGATGATACTGTAAATCGGACGAAATTCTTAACTTACGGGCTGCAGCAGAAATTACCATGTTTGACCTCTGCAGCAAGGTTGGGAGTGAATGGTCAGGCCTGTCGACGACATCTGGGCAGTGGCACGGTGTATATGGGGGTCGGGAATGTAAGCATTGTAAGAATGGGACTTAGATAGAGAACGGGTACGATTTTGGTGCTACGGCGGACTGTGTTGCACCATGTCACAAGAATCCACCCACATCCGAGGAGCTAGTTTGAGCTAGAATTGAAGCGTACCCATTTGGCAGGGTGAACACAAATTACGATCTATGTCCGCGCATAACAAAATATTGAAGAATATTACAAGATTTCGACCTATATTCCATATCTAGACTTATTCATCACTCATCTCGAAAATCGCTTTTTGAAACACCGTGGAATATTGTCAAATTTCCAATGCCTTTTTCATCTAAAATGGCAATACTAAATTGTAAATAATTATTTGGAAAATATTCATAAATTTTGTCTGACAGTTCTTTTATAGTGTGGATTAGGGAAGTGATGCTTTGGAGAAGAAGAATTGAAGCGGAGAATATCAGTAATTTCCTGGAATCTCTTGATTTATGTAATAAAGATGCGATCCCAAACGTTCACAAAATATTGACGGTGATGGCGGTGTTACCTGCGACTACAGCGACAAACGAAAAATTACTTGCGGTCAGCCATGACTGAAAATCGTTAAAATGGATTGGCTTCCCTGAATATTCATCGAGACACTTACAGTAGATATTAACGCAGTATTAGAGGATTTTTTTATTTCGCCACGTCGTGCCAATACATTAATACAATTAATATACTCGTATGATTTCAGTTAATACAATTCTTTATGAAAATATTACCTAAGTAATTTTTAATGTTAATCACTATAAATATATGTATATAAGGGCGGGTTGATTTGTATGGATGAAAAAAAATTAAAAATCGTATACCGAAGAAACCCTGGGTCTAAAATCAAAACCTAATCCGCGCCTCTCCACTTGAAAATTTTTTCCTCTTCTTTCGCTTAAATTATTTTCTTTTTTTTTGGAATATATTATGTTTTATTATACACTCACTTTAGTGATACGAGGGTATATGACATTTGCTACGGGCCAAAAGCGTAACACATCGAAGGAGTGACATAAGATTTTAAGTATGTTTGGCGGATATCCGGTTTAGGTCGTTTTGAGTCGAATGAGCAATGTCTGTCCGTCTGTCTGTTTGTCTGATAGCTGGTGCGCACGATAACCCTCGAAAGAAGTAACCAATTGATTTCAAATTTGGTATGTGGTAATATTTTTTTCTATCTCCGGCTAAGTTGGAAGATGGGCCATATTGGCCCACCCCTTCTAGTACCTCCCCCACAAAGTGTTAATATTAAGTGAATTATTGATTATTTAATATCTTCTATACTACTTATTTGAATCCTCTGAAATTCTACACATAATATTATATTATTAGTCACTATCACCTCAAGAAAAATGGGCGAAGTTACCTCGCAACTTTTGGTACCTTCCACACAAATGGACCATTTTGCTCCAAAAGTTAACAGCTTATATTTGTCGATAGTACGAATATCGGTACTGGAAAGATCTGTTAGGCTGCCTAGAAAAGCCGACCCCAGTATGTCCAGTCGTCGTTTACTCAGAGCGGGGCAGTCCATAGCAAGTGCTCAATGCTCTCCACTTCTTCCTCATCTCCACAGCTTCTGCAGAAGTCATTAGAGTCAATACCCAATCTTTTGGCGTGTTCGCCGATCAAGCAGTGTCCCGTCAGAACTGATACTAACGTAGACATCTTTGCCTCTCTAGTGTAACAGCTTATAACTTGAATACCTATGCACCAAATGACTTGAAATTTTGTACAGTGTAATGGTTTCATAGTACCTACAATCCAGGCGAAGTTGCCACGCCCCTTTTGGTACTTCTCGCACAAAATTGACAAATCATTTTATTTTATTTTTTTTTTACTTGGTGAATATTTTTTTGAATGAAAAAATTTTGAGTGTAGAAAAGATATAAAGTGCAAAAGAACTACCTTACTAAACAATTTTATTCAGAAAATTCGATTTCTTTTTCGAAAAAGCTATTTTTTCTAACATTTATTTTTTTGGCAAAGGCGGGCATATAAATTTTCACGTCGAGAGGCGCGGATTAAGATTTTATTTTAGATACATGGTTTTTTCGGAGAAGTTTCTTAGAATTTTATGTAGTTTAAGTGTTTGCTATACGATTTAAAAAAAAAATCAGCCCGCCCTAATGTATATGCATTAAAAATGCCAACCATTGATATTTAATAAAATAAAATTGGGTATATATTCGCGTTTTGGAGATATTGTATTAATTATGTGATAAAAATGCTGATTTTACGCTTTTATGAATACAGAATAGCGAAATACGCACTTTTACTTTTCAGGTTTCGCAAAATAATCGATTTCCAATTAATACGAGTATTCAAAAACTGTAATAATCGAAAGTCATCTCCGAGATATCTCCCGGGAAACCTAGTCGGAGAAATCGTATTTTTAATATAGCTACAATTGGAAAAATAAAAAAAAATTAAAATATGAGATCTACGAGATGGTGTAAGATTTTGGCCCTTTATAAAATTAACCTTTAATTCGTTTGATACTCGTTTTAATAGGAAAGCGATTATTTTGAGAAACCTGCAGTTTTTTTTTGGGTAAAAGTGCGTCTGTCGCGATTCTGTTTTCATAAAAGCGTAAAATCAGCGTTTTTATCACATAATTAATACAATATCTCCAAAACGCGAATATATATTGCATTTTTGATTTTATATTCGGATTTAGAACCTCAAAATCCTTCGAGATCGTGTCCGATATCTGCTCGCTAGGATTCGATTTGACCAGTGCAATATTGTAGGCCAATCCGGCGTCGACTTTTTTCGGAATAATTTGTTTTGTTGTTCTGGCGTATCTAGCTATAGAATGCCAACATTAAATTTTTTTAATCGTGTTTCTGGTCCAAATCTTAAAGTAAACTCACTTTATAATACGAAAGAAATAATGAAAAAATAGTAGGTTTGACATTTAAAATTTCCATAGCTTTTGTTGTGGTTTTTATCCCATTGCGAAAATTCGTATTGAAAAAGTAAACAGAATGGGCTTCATTTTTGTAGTTTAAAGATATAGAATCCCATCCGCGGAACACAATTAAAATCGCGAAGAAAACATAAGTCGCGAGAAAAAATATGAAAATTGAATATTTGCAAACAATTATCAATGCACTTTTTCTGCGTTTCTAAATAGCTGTCATATAAGTCACGGTTCATTAAAATCGGCCCACGTAGTCGGGAGATACAATGGTCAAAATTTCCAACTTTGACACCCTGTATCTTCATAACGTATCACGCTAGGAAGCTGTATTTTAAGCACATAGTATACCCAAAGTACTTCTGCAACCCCACCGATCGAAATAAAATTGAAAAATGTGGACCTTTTGAGGTGTTTTCCCCCATATATCAAATTTAGTATTGCCTCTAAGTGCATCAAGAGACTTCTCTCCGTCAATTTTTATACAGATGGGTTAAACATGTTGCTTATACAGTACATATTTCTCAAATTGAAGCTACGCATATATGGGAGCTATTTATAAATCTGAACCGATTTAAATCAAATTCCAGAGGGATCGTTCTTGGGCCAAAATAAAGATATGTCAAAGTTTCGTTGAGATCCGACTATAATTGCGACCTGTACTTTGATCACAAGAATACATGAACGCACATACGGACCGACAGCAGACATGGCTAAATCGACCTTAAAAGTGATTCTATGTCCATATGGGTATATTTCTTCTCTTTTTGGGTGTTACAAACAAATGCACAATGTCATGATACCCTGTACCACAGTGTAGTGTAGGGTATTAATATAGTAATGCTAGATGCTGATTGGTAAGTGGTTTGTTGAATCCTAGGAAGCTTTGGTTCTTCGACAACCCAAAAAGAGTCTGCACTACTTGAATTTCCCTTACTTTTACAATATAGGTCATAATTTATACATTTATCCAGAGATTGTAATAAATTTATCAGGCATTGTTTTCTTCGTTAGGATGCTAGCTTTAAAAAAATTTTACAAACAAATTTTTGGCGATTTTTTTCTTTTCTTGTGGTTTTTTCGTGCCAGCAAGAAACGTTGTTTTTAATAGTATGATTCAATCAATCCAAAAAAAGTTTTTAGGTCTCGGACACAACAAAAAAAATTGTTGAATAGTGTAAATGTTACCAAATATTTCATTTGCATCATTTTTACTAGCAACTTATTGTGATTGTGATTGTGTTCCGCGGATGGTATTGTATATCTTTAAACTAAAAAACGAAGCCCTTCTGTATACTACTCGTACATTACTTATTTTCGTAGTGGGATGACAAGAAAAGCTGTGGAAGTTTTAAATGCCAAACCTACTAATTATACCCTCATTATATCATTTGCTACGGGCAAAAGACATAACACATCGAAGGAGTGACCTAAGATCCCAAGTATGTTCGACGGATATACATTAATTTTGGGTCATTTTAAGTCGAATGAGCAATGCCCGTATGTCCGACTGTCTGTCTGTCTCCCTATCTGTCGGTCTGTCTGCTGGGTAGTCCGCACGATAACTCTCGAAAGGAGTAACCGATTGATATCAAATTTTGCAAGTGGTAAAAATAAGTTAAATAGAGTACGGTATGGTACAAAGTTAAACATGGCACAGAGAGGGAACACTTTGGGACAAAAACGATTAAATATTGTACAGTTGTGCAAAATTTGTTAATTATGCCACATTGGGCAAAAGGGTTAAATGTAGTAAAATGGAGCGGTTCACTTTAGCTTTTTAAATTCGTGCCTTTATAAAGACCGTGGAACAAACATGGTTTTATATTGTACCATGGTGTGAATGTAGCTATTGGAACATAAACTAGGGGAAAGAAGCTAACATACAATCCAAACAAATAGTTTTTCAACATTCAGAGGTACAGTGGGGAAAGGGATAATTATTGAACCATGATGTAAGGGTAGTTCTTGAAACAAAAACAAGAAATGAAACGGGGGTTCGTATTTTATCGTATGAAAGTCATCAAATCTTTTCATTTTGCACCATATGTACACAGGAAGAAAAAAAATGAGTAATCCGTACTTGAATCAGCCCTAGCGTCGTCAAAAGTACGGTAAGTACGGGTTTTCTTAAACCAAGTACAAAATACTTGAAACAAAACCCTGAATTCTTAATCTTAGCGGTCATTAAGCCTGATAAGGCTCGATTTTAAGCCGAAATATTCTTATTTCAAGCATAAAGCGATTGATATAAGAATTTTATTGGATAGATTTGAGTGCGAAGCGGGCTTCAATGAAGAAAATTTTGATTGAATTAAGCCTGCCAAATTCTTGATTCAAGCCTGATAATACTTGATTTTGAGCCTGCTCAATTCTTGATTTAATCCTAATAAAAACTAAATTTAAGCCTGATCATACTTGATTTATTGTGCTTTCGTTTGATTTATACCTATGTACCATTTATATTATACCATTTTTGCCTCACTATTGCAAAGAATGCAATTTCTTTTGGGAATGGTATGTCAGAATACTAATGCTTGACAGCAAAAGTAAAAGTTTAGCTGTAATTATTCGATTTAAATACCAAACATATAAAGAATAGCATCAACGAAACGAACAAGAATTATTAACAAATGCTGTCATCTCAAATCAAAAAAATATATCGCTTGTAATGTATTTACAAAAACCGCTATAACGAGAAATCAATTGGATATCGATGCGCACATATGTTTATACATATATATATCGTGTCGACTTAATATATATATACATATATCTCAACTTAGCGTGGTTGAGAGGGGAATTTTATTGTGCTCTATAATTGTCCTTCCTCTCACAGATTAAAGTAAGCTTTTTTTCATACTTTAAGTCATATTAGTCTTAATTTTCCTATTTTCTGGATCGCGCATGATATTATTAAAAAGGACCATGTACAATTTCAGAACTGTCCCTGCAATGATATTCGAAAATACTCAAAATAGTTTAGGTTGTGTGGGCGGTGCCACGACCTCTATTACTATCACTACAGTATAAGCGCGTGCTTATACGAAGGTCAGACATATCAAATTTCTTGACGCTACAGTACTCAAATATTGTATCTTAAAATTGTTTGTTGTGTGGGCGGTGCCATGCCCCCTGTTACTATTGCACAAGTTTCTGGCACCTGCACGCGTACTGCAACTAAGGTGACACATACCCAATTTCGAGTCTCAATCTGCTATAGTACTCAACACATTGCATTACAGTTTTTGGCCCGTTCCCATGTCCTAGTGGCAAGGTCGCACGTACTGATTACGAGACTCTGGCAACATTACTACTCGAAATATTATATTTTTAAACTTTACGTTGTGTGACCGTTGCCACGTCCGTAAATATCATTACGAATATCGATACATACACGCTGAAAAAAAAATCGCTTCTGTAGTATATTGTCCCAAACATATTCGGCTTGAAGCATATATATCTTTATGGCACACTCCAAATATATAATATTTGGTACACACAAAAATTATATATTTGGGAAGATGTTGTTCTAAACAAATCCTTGTTTTCACCCTAATACCTTTTATTTGGGATTTTAATTCCGAAACAAAAATGTACTTAAATTTAAGTATTCCGAAAATATCTAACCTTAACTGTGTTAAGTTTAAGCCCCTTATAGAGCTAATTTTTTAACCTATGTGCCTGGAGTTTAGAAATGTTCTCTATTTAACCTACAACTGTTCATAGTAATAATGGTTATTCGAGCATTTGTTGGCAAACAATGGTGAAGGGTGTTATACAGTCAGTCACGTTAGAGTTTAGTCTTTTCTTACTGGTTTTTTATCCCCTCAGAATATATAGAGCCCTAACAGCGAAAAAAAACTTAAGCAACAAAAAGTAAATTTTTCAGGAGAAGGTTTTTTTTAGTTTTCTCTATATTCAGTGCAGGTATTAACATGAAATGTTCAAGTTAGGCTTTTTTTGGAGTAATTAATTAGTATTAATCGTTGCATTAGTCTTTTTTAACAAAAAAGTAAGATTTCAGTTACTTAAGTTTTTATACCCTACACCACATTGTGGTACAGGGTATTATAATTATACCCTACACCACACTGTGGTACAGGGTATTATAACTTTGTGCATTTGTTTGTAACACCCAAAAGGAGAAGAAATAGACCCATCGTTTATTATACCGATCGACTTAGAATCACTTTCTGAGTTGATTTAGCTATGTCCGTCTGTCCGTCTGTGCATGTATTCTTGTAATCAAAGTACAGGTCGCAATTATGGTCCGATCTCGACGAAACTTTACACATATCTTTTTTTTGGCCCAAGGACGATCCCTATTGAATTTGGTTAAAATCGGTTCAGATTTAGATATAGCCCCCATATATATGTTAGCCCTGATTTGACATGTAAGCGCTGTAAAAACTTTATTTTATATCCGATCAGTATGAAATTCGGCAGAAAGCGGTTTCTTATTATATGAATGAACACTGTTAAATTTGGAAGAAATCGGTTCAGATTTAGATATAGCCCCCATATATACGTTACCCCCGATTTGACATGTAAGCGCTGTAAAAATGTTATTTTGTATCCGATCAGTGCGAAATGCGGCAAGGAGAAGTTTCTTATTACATGAAGGAATACTGCTAAATTCGGAGAAAATCGGTTCAGATTCAGATATAGCCCCCATATATATGTTACCCCCGATTTGACATGTAAGCGCTGTAAAAACTGTATTTTATATCCGATCAGTGCGAAATTCGACAGAAAGAGGTTTCTTATTACATGAAGGAATACTACTAAATTCGGAGAAAATCGGTTCGGATTTAGATATAGCCCCCATATATATGTTACCCCCGATTTCATATGTAAGCGCTGTAAAAACTGTATTTTATATCCGATCAGTATGAAATTCGTCAGAAAGAGGTTTCCTATTATATGAATGGACACTTTTAAATTTAGAAGAAATCGGTTCAGATTTAGATATAGCCCCCATATATACGTTACCCCCGATTTGACATGTGAGCACTGTAAAAATGTTATTTTATATCCGATCAGTGCGAAAGTCGGCAAAAAGAGGTCTCTTTATACATAAGGAATACTGCCAAATTCGGAGAAACTCGGTTCAGATTCAGATTAACACCCATATATATGTTACCCCCGATTTGACATGTAAGCGCTGTAGAGACTGTATTTTATATCCGATCAGTACGAAATTCGACAGAAGGGGGTCTTTTTACATGAATGAGTATTCAGGGAAGATCGGTTCAGATTTATATTAAAGCTCTATATATATGTTCCTCCTGATTTGGTATCAAGTCGCTATAGAAGTTGTATTTTACTTCCGATCATTAAAATTTTCCAGAAAGATATTTCTCAATTTAGGAACGAATATTGCTTAATTTAGCGATTATCGTTTCAGAATTAGATAATATGTTACTACCCATTTACCAATTATTCCAAATTATTATGGCAATGACCCTTATCGCATTGTTAGAGAGGTGTAGGGTATTATATAGTCGGCCCCGCCCGACTTTCTGCTTTCCTTACTGGTTTTTCGCTGTCATTGTAGCAAGCTGAAGCGATGTATTTGTGTCGGTTACGTTAAACGCAACTGCATAAAAATATGCACTAGCATATTTTTTATACCCCACACCGTAGGATGGGGTATATTCATTTTGTCTCTCTGTTTGTAGCACCACTAAATAAAGATTTGAGACCCCATAAAGTATATATATTATTATTCGTCGTAAAATTCGAAGACGATTTAGCCATGTTCGTCCGTCCTTCCGTCTGTTGTAATTACGCTACAAACTATAATACTTGAGCTTGGTGGCTAAAATTTGGTTCATATACTTCATATATCTGCAGGTATGTTGGGATTGATAATGGGCAATATCGGTCCAATTTCGGATATAGCCCCCATATATGGCATCTCCCCGATTTGACTTGTTAACGTCATAGAGACCACAAATGTCAACTGATCGAGCTGAAAGTTGGTAACTGGGGTTTATTTATACCCGGTATCCTTCACACGAGCAACGGTAGTCATAGGTCCATGTTTTTTATATAGCCCCCATACAAAGTTCCCTCTAGATTTGCTTTCTTAACACCAAAATTAAATATAATAAAAACCAGTAACGAAAGACTAAAGTTGGGCGACTATATGTTCCCAACACCATTTTCATAACAGAATAAGTACAGAACGAATCAAATTCACAACATTCAGAGATATATTTTACATATGTGGTCGATATTAAAACTACACTCTGCTAAATTTCATAAATATTAAATACACTTTCTACAGCAGTTTGATACACGCTGAAAAAAATCGCTTCTGAAGTATGTTGTCCCAAACATATTCGGCTTGAAACATATATATGTTTAGGGTACACTCTAAACATATAATATTTAGTACACACAAAAATTATATATTTGGGAAGATGTTGTTCTGAACAAATCTTTGTTTACGTCCCAATATGTGTTTATTTTGGACTATTTTTCCGAAACAAATATTTATTTGCATTTAGGTATTCAGAAAATACCTAAATTGTGTTATATTGTTCAGTAATTCAAGTGATATTTTGAGAAAATTGTAATGTTCGTAAAAATAATAAATAATAACACTGTGCTCGAAAATGGACACTTTTAAAATGTAACAGAAAAGGGACTATGGATATACCTATTTCGACCTTGCTGAATCCAATGGAGGTTACCGTTTTTCAAGGTTAGCTCTTGTTTTCGCGATATTCGACCATAAAGTTAGCAAAAAAATCAGAGAGGTTAGTTATCTCGGAGGTGATTTTGAAGTGTAAGACTTCCGAAAACGCGCTTCAGTCCAAAGAACGAAATAAAGGGAACCCTTCGAGTATTATTTCTCTCAAAATAGTCAACCACGCTTCTCACCACTTTACCCCCGAAAAAGTGCAATCAAATCTTACCATGTGTCAAACGTCATACAAATCATCGACATTTTTAGTTTGTGTCTTTGGGGAAAATGTTCCTCGCGAAAAATTACTATGAGTCTCCTTTCAACATATTTATGAAAAATTAACAGGTTTTACAATTTAGCAGGTTATGTTGGTTACCTTTGAAATTTCCATTAACACTAACGAAAAAATAATTTACAAAAATTTAAGTCCAAAAATTTTATTTCAAATATTTTCTGATATGAGCAGAAAAATACACAAATTATGATATAACTCGAAATTTGCTTAATTCTCATAAAAAAGTTGAGAAAGGACTTATAGTATTTCTTCGCGAGGAATATTTTTCTCAACGATGCCTACTACAAATGTCAAATATATGTATGTTTCTTACATAACAGGTGGCGCAAAAGTAACCTTTCGATGTTTTTTGTGCCAGTCACCGACCGATTATTGGTCAAATAAATAGTCAGCAATATTCCGCGTTCTAGAGCAGTGTAGCGTAACATTGTTTATTAACGTGTATTTCGCATGTGTTTACTACACAAATGTCAACATTAGGCATTAGGGGCCAATCGCAAAATTTATAGCATTTTCTGATAGGAGGATTACTTTTGCGCCACCTGTTATAATAAGACTTCATTGCACTTTTTCAGGGGTAGGGGCTGAGAAGCGGGGACGACTGTTTTGAGAAAAATAATTGTCCCAATGTTCCCTTTATTTCGATCTTTGGACTGAAGCGTATATTCCGAAGTCTTCCACTTCAAAATAACCAAAGAGATAAGTCAGCTCTCTGATTTCCCAACAAACTTTGTGGTCGAATATCGCGAAAACAAGAGCTAACATAGAAAAACGGCTAATGCCACTGGATTCAGCATGACCGAAATAGGTCTATCCTGAGGGTCTCCTTTCTGTTACATTTTTGGACTAGCACAGTGTAATTGAAATCCTATAATCTTGGATCAAAATAAATTTTTCGGTGGATTTGCAACTAATGATGGCTTGAAATACTCAGAAATTTGAAATGATTGATTTGAAACAGAAGTCAATGCTACATATGGCATCATAACTGGGAGATACAATTGGGAACCAAAAAAAAAATAAAATTAAATTTGTAAAAGTCAACAAAAGATTTGAAAATCTTTTTTAAATAAAATATATTTGGAGAAATTCCTAAATAGTAATTTTATTTGTACTTAAACATATACTTTTTTTGAGAAATTTAGTTTGAAAATATATTTTGTTGTAATATATTAATATATGCGTTCCAAATATATTTTACTGATTTTCAAATAAAATTTATTTGCTCAGAAACATATAATATTTCAAAATTTTTGTTCCAAATATATTTTCGTTCTATTCAAACATATCAAAAAAGGCGATTTTGCCCCGTGTACCAACTTTAAACGAAAATATATATGGGGACTATATAAATCTCAAAAGATTTTTATCAAGCTTAGATATCATTATTTCTGTGTCAAGAAACTCCTATCAGCCAAATTTTAAAATGAGCGGATGTAAAATGAAGCTTCTATGGCACGTTGATACACCCTGAAAAAAATCGCTTCTGCAGTATATTGTCCCAAACATATTCGGCTTGAAACATATATATGTTTAGGGTACACTCTAAAAACATAATATTTGTTAAAATCGCTTCTGCAGTATATTGTCCCAAACATATTCGGCTTGAAACATATATATGTTTAGGGTACACTCTAAAAACATAATATTTGTTACACACAAAAATTATATATTTGGGAAGATGTTGTTCTAAACAAATCTTTGTTTACATCCCAATATGTGTTTGCTTTGGCCTTTTTTCCGAAACAAATATTTATTTGCATTTAAGTATTCAGAAAATACCTAAATTGTGTTAAATTTTTCAGTAATTCAAAGTCAGTCGCCGCCTGTCGTAGCGAACGGACGTGTTATCGCAGAGCGGATAGTTTTTAACCTATTACGCAATACCTATTCACCTACCTACTACGCAACCAGGAGGTTTGTTGTTTATAAAGCGTAGGTTGAATTGGATGCATCGGTCTCTGGACAGATATTTCTGAGCTCAGTCTGGAAGGCCTATACCGACGTACCTATTACGGGCTAATACTGGCTATGGGGGTGTCTCCCCCAACCAATTTATGATTAAACCAAAAAAGACGAAGGAGATTACGGCGCAGGGGAGGGAAAACCCAGTGCCGGCGACAAGCGTTGATTCACTCACGAGTCATGTGTCGTCGTTATCGAACAATCGTGAGCAAGCAACTTCTACCAGCTTTGGTGCCTTGGATCCCGTAGTCGAAAATGAAACAAGAGCACATCCAGCCGCAGGCAAAACAAATGATAAGACAGATGAAGCAGAACCCAGCCGGGGCTTTAAGCAACCCCAGCCTTTAAAAGCCATTGGGGACTCTGACTCTGAATCATCAAATGAAAACAATATCACTATTGTTGCTAACTCAAAGAGACTGTCAGGGGCACAAAGAAGGAAACTGAATAAGTTGAACCGACAGAACCTATTACGGGATGAACCTGACAATTCTACCTCCAATACAAACATGGAGGCCGGTAAAAGAGTCAGGTCTCCCGAAGAACATAGCGCTGTGAAAGTGACTAAGAAGAAAAAGGGCTCGCCGTCTTCCAGTAATTCGGATAAGCCTAACGTAACCACACAAAAGGAGGTCTCTAGTCTGGGTCCTTCGATTGTGGGCGGTAAAGTTGACCCAATAACGCAGTTCAAGTCAACCAAATCATCCGTTAAGGATGAGGCTTTAACCAAAAAGACTCTACAGACACGGAAAAATCAATTGGCCATAAAGAAGGGTAAGAAGCCACCGTCTTATTCTAATATAGCTAAACAAGATTTTCGAGACGATCTATGCTACGCCATAATTGATAGCAGTAGTGCATCTGGCAGAATCCCCGAAGACCAAAAGAGTAACTTCGAAGATTTGGTTTATACGAGGGTAGCGGAATACGTCCTCGAATCTAAGGATGAACCACCAATCGAAGTAATGAGTTGCAAGTTTGAGAGGGGTGTTTTGATGCTAAGGCTGGCATCACAACGCTGCGCTGGTGTCCTCGTAAAACTTGTGGGTAGCTTCCCCTCACCTTGGGACGGAGCAAAGCTAAAATTGGTAAGGAAAAGCGACATTCCTGAACTCATAAAAACGACCCTATATGTTAAGGGATGTCCCAGTAAGTTCTCATCAGAGTACATACTCGACATCATTGGCAAACAGAATTCAAAACTTTCCGTGAGAAAGTGGGAAGTCTTCTATAGGAAGGATGATACCGAGGGTACTCTCCTCGTGTTAGGCATAGACCCAGAATCCAAAATCTTTTTCAAAATTGGAAAGGTCCCGATTGGCAGGACAAATGAATCGAGTCCAAATATACTGTCTGAAGAGGCAAACACTGGTATTGAACGGATGGAGACAAGTGAGACACTGCCAAAACCTGATGTGGAAGTAGTCAATAACACCACCAGTTCACCAATAGTACCGCCACTTTTGCAGGAAGTTCCCAGCAAAGGTGGTGATCAAAATAAAAAGAGCCACAAAACGATTCAAACCAATCTTATTGATGAGATTCATGAGTGGAGGGTTTCGGATGAACACTCCTATTCAGACCACCGTTATATAAGGTTTAAAATTGCACGGCCACCGCCAAACCCCATAAGTTTCCGTAATAAGGCTAAGACCGACTGGACTAAATTCGGAAATCTACTTAGAAATCGATTGGGGCAGCCTACACGCGATTATGTATGTGCAGAAGACATTGATATCAATGTTAAGAAGATTACCGAGGCTCTTGTAAAATCATTCGAAGATAGTTGCCCACTTAGAGAAAGGAAATCTGCCTTTGAGAAACCCTGGATGACAGGACAAATTCGCTCGATTGGCAAAGATGTCCGCAGACTTTACAATAGAGCTCGACGTAAAAAACAATCAGTATATTGGGACGACTACCACAGAAGACTCAAAGAATACAATAAAATCGTTAGATCGGCGAAACGTAACTCCTGGAGGCTTTTCTGTGAACAGGTAGACAGCGTTAACAGCATGTCTAAAATGAAAAAGTTCCTCTCAAAAACTCATGTCCAAACCGAAACACTGGTGGATGAAACGGGTAAAAGGATGGAAACTATAGAGGATACCGTAAGGCTCTTGCTGAAAACTCTTTTTCCGACTGGTAATGCTGGACCAACAGAGGAACAGTTACAGAATGAAAATGTATTGCATCAAGTACCTATTACGGATATAACAGATGGTATGGTTAAAGAAGCGATAAAAAGTTTCTCTCCCTTTAAGGCTGCGGGACCGGATGGAATATTTCCAGCACTTCTGCAGAATGAGGTGGATCTGGTATCAACTCATCTGGCTGGAGTGTTCACTGCATGCCTAACCCATTCGTATACCCCAAAAAACTGGCAGGAATCAAGGGTGGTCTTCATACCATAGCCTGGCAAGGCGAGTTACATGACCCCAAAGGCTTATCGACCCATTAGCCTTACTTCTTTCCTGTTAAAAACAATGGAGCGAATAATTGATGACATGGTCAAAGGTAAAATAGCGGATGACAGGCTAAAATTCAAACAACACGCCTATGTCAAAGGAAGATCAGTGGAAACAGCTCTGCATGAGGTAGTGCACCACATAGAAGAGTCCTTCAGTAAAGAAATGTATACACTTGCTGTTTGCATAGACATTGAGGGCGCATTTAACAATGTACAGACCGATACACTTATCCAGTCCTTAGACGAGTTTCAGGTTGACCGGGCGCTGAAAAACTGGATCAACAATATGCTAAGGAATATGTGGATTATTTGTGGGTCAGAAACTATACTGGAAAGATCATCTTGAAGAAAGAGTTACAAAGGCACACAGATGTTGGTCGTTGTGCAGAAGAGCTATAGGTTTAAAATGGCTTCACATGAGCGTGATTAGACCAATAATCACCTACGCCTCTGTAGTGTGGTGGACATCAATGGACAAGAAGTGCAACGTAATACCATTGCAAAAAATTCAACGTATGTGCTGTCTAGGCATAAGCGGGGCATTTAGAACTGCACCAACAAAAGCGTTGGAGACTATACTGCACATCCAACCAATAGACATCCGTATAAAGTATGAGGCAGCCCTCACAGCAAGACGTCTACAAGTGATGGGTGAATGGATAAATCGAGACCACAAGTCGTACCATCAGAAGATTTTAGAATATCTAGTTGGTCACATTCAAACGCCAGAAATCTCGGACCGCATTCCTGAAGTGCGGCTTACAGCTAACTGTGATACGTTTGTGCCAGACAGACGCTCCTGGGAAAATGGAACTTTGGCCCATGTGCCAGTGGGAACCAGCTGCTACACGGATGGGTCCAAGCGAGGAGGAAGGACGGGTCTGGGACTTTTTATTGATGAACCAGAAGTCGAACTTCACTTCCGCCTCCCTGACCATAACACGGTATTTCAAGAAGAAGTTCGAGCAATCACGGAGTGTGTGAACTGGCTCAGTAACACGACAAAGCCTAAATATGCCAACATCTTCACAGATAGCCAAATGGCGATTAAAGCAATAACATCGGAAAGGGTCAAATCCAGAACTGTGTTGGACTGTAAAAGAACGATAAATGAGTGCTGGGTACCAGGACACAACGGAGTGATTGGAAATGAACGGGCAAACAACTTGGCTTCAAAGGGCAGAGAACTTCGAGTAATAAACTTGAAAAATTGGAAACCTTTCGAAGCCACGAAAAATGAGTTGAAGCACTGGGCAGTGATGGCTCATAAAACTGTGTGGAATAGCGCAACAGTAGGAGCAACTGCAAAGATACTGTGGGGTGACCCAAATGAAAAGAAAACAAGAAGTCTTCTGAAACTAAACAAGATCGATATTAGTAAGATGATGAGTGTTCTAACGGGACACTCAAGCTTACAAGCACATCTTCATCGCATAGGACTAGCAGGAAACGACGAATGCAGGGCATGCAGAGAAAACATCGAAACGATGGAACATTTTCTGTGTCACTGCCCGGCTTTCACACATGCGAGATCCCAACATTTCGGGTCCGACATATTACCAGACTTGACTCATCTCAGAGAATATGACTGGAAGATACTGAGAAAATTCGTGTCTAGTACCGATTTTCTGTAACTCGTGAGGTATAAAAAGATCATAAATAAGGAGCGCACAACAGGCCGAACTACTGGCTTAAGTGTATGTCCATGGACATGAGACGTTTAAACGTCTCCTCTCTTCAACCTAACCTAACCTAACCTTGTTTACATCCCAATATGTATTTGCTTTGACCTTTTTTTCCGAAACAAATATTTATTTGCATTTAAGTATTCAGAAAATACCTAAATTGTGTTAAATTTTTCAGTAATTCAAAGTTATTTTTTAGAAATTGTTCAAAATAATAATAATTGAAATCGTATAATCTTGGATCGAAATATTTTACTTGGAAGATTGACAATTAAAGATGGCTTGGAATGATTGATTTAAAACAGAAGTTAATGCTGCATAACTGGGAAGTTCAATTCGAACCAAAAAAAAATAAAAATTAAATTCGAAATAAAATATATTTGGAGAAATTCCTAAACAATAATTTTATTTGTATTCAAACACATATTTTATTTGAGAAATTTAGTTTGCAAATATTATATGTTGTAATATATTAATGCACGAGTTCCAAATATATTTTATTGTTTTTCAAATAAAATGTATTTGCTCAGAAATACATAATATTTAAAAATTTGTGTTCCAAATATATTTTCTTTCGATTCAAACATATCAAAAATGGAGATTTTGCCCAGTGTACCAAATCGGAAAGAAAGTATATATGAGGGCTATATCTAAATCTGAACCGATTTCTTTCAAATTTGAAAGTGCTCATTCCTGAACCAAGTAACTCCTTTATGCCAAATTTGGTAATGATCCGATGTAAAATTTGATTTATAAAATTTGCCAAATTTGGATATGATCCGATGTAAAATTTGATTTATAAAGCGCTTATATGCCAAATCGGAGGTAAAAATATATAGGGCCTATAACTAAATCTGAGCCGATTTTCACCTGTTTCAATAGGAATCATCCTTGGACCAAAATTAGCATTCTGCTAAATTTCATCACGATCGGACCACTAATACGACCCGAACTTTCATTACAACGATACATATACAGGCGCATAGACGGAAAAGGTTAATTCGATTCAGGAAGTCGATCGGTATAATAAACTATGGATCTCTTCTCCTTTTGGGTGTTACAAACAAATGCACAAACTTATAATACCTGGACCACAGTGGGGTGAAGGGTATAAAAATCACATTTAGAAAAAGCAGCCAAAAATGATTTGCATTTGCATTGCAAATCTGGTTAAAACTCGACGAAATTTCCATAATCCAAAAAAAAACATAGTTACATTTCTTTCACCAGATGTCATTTCAATAAATATTAGCAAACAATCAACGCAAAAATGATAACTTTTTAACGCCGTTCAAATAAACTTCAGAATGAAAATTTAACTTAATTGGTTTTCATCAAAAAACGAAAATCGATAATTTTGTCGGTTAAGTTTTTTGGGCGGTTAGGGCTCGATATCGAGCCAAGAGTGTAACACATCGAAGGAGTAACCTAAGACCCCTAGTATGTTTGGTAGAAATTCTATTCGGGTTATTTGAGCAATGTCGGTCCGTCTGTCTTTCTGTCAGCTAGCTGGTGCGCACGATAACTCTCGAAAGGATTAACCGATTGTATGTGGTAATATTATTCTCCATCCCAGGCTAAGTTCGAAGATGGGCCATATTAGTCCACTCCTTCTAGTACCTCCCCCACAAAGGGTTAACATTTAGTGAAATATTGACTTATGGTGTAAAGTCTATTTAGTAATGATGAGGGATAGCTATTTAAGTCATTACAACGAATTAGTACAATCTTTACTATTTTTAGCATGAACAAATTCAATATTAGCAAGTAAAAGCGTTAAGTTCGGCCATGCCGAATCTTATATACCCTCCACCATGGATAGCATGTGACCTCACAAAATAACTCAAACCTAAAGAAAACCAGTAAGGAAAGGCTAAAGTCGGGCGGTGCCGACTATATAATACCCTACACCACTCTCGTAATATTGAATAACACTGATATATAAATTTTGTAATTCATGTATAAATTGTTTACATAAATTTACTTTTGGGACATTTTATACTTAAATAGTACCCTGTACCACAGTGCGGTGTAGGGTATAAAAACGACTGGATCTAAAGAGCCAAATCGGACGAAACATATATATGGGAGCTATAGCTAAATCTTTACCGATTTTCTTCAAATTCGGCAATGTTGGTTCATGGATCAAGAAACTCTACCATTCTAAATTTCAAAACGATTGGATGTAAAATACAGCTTTTATAGGACTAAATGGCCAAATCGGACGAAACATACATATGGGAGTGTTGGTTCATGGATCAAGAAACTCTACCATTCTAAATTTCAAAATGATTGGATGTAAAATACAGCTTCTACAGGACTAAAGAGCAAAATCGGACGAAACATATATATGGGAGCTATAGCTAAATCTTAACCGATTTTCTTCAAATTCGGCAATGTTGGTTCATGGATCAAGAAACTCTACCATTCTAAATTTCAAAACGATTGGATGTAAAATACAGCTTCAATAGGACTAAAGGGCCAAATCGGACGAAAGATATATATGGGAGCTATATCTAAATCTTAACCGATTTTCTTCAAATTCAATAGCGATCTTAACAGCCGCGAAAAACTCTAAACTGCAAAATTTCAGAACGATCGGAGTGAAATTGCGACCTGTAGTCGACGAACAACTTTACATGGACAGACAGACGGACGGACATCATTAAATCGACTCAGCTAGTGATTCTGAGTCGATCGGTATACTTTAAGGTGGGTCTAGCTGTGTTATTTTCAGGTGTTACAAACATCTGCCGTGAAACAAACTTATAATACCCTGTACCACAGTGTGGTGTAGGGTATAATAACACCGAAAAACACAAAAAATATAGTAGATGAGGACAGGAATCACAACAAGTTAGATGTTATTATTATTGCGGACTGTAGCGTGATTACCACAGACGGACGGACATGGCTAAATCGTCTTAGAATTTTACGACGATTAAGAATATATATACTTTATGGGGTCTCAGATCAATATTTAGAGGTGTTACAAACGGAGTGACAAAATGAATATACCCCCCATCCTATGGTGGAGGGTATAAAAAGCCGTAACAAATTCAAAACCATAGTCGAATAGGCAAAAACATCTTGTTTAACATCTCATGTATAACTAATTGCCGCCATCAATAATATTATTTTATCTTCGCATAGACACACAGAACCATTTTCTATATTGTTGTTTCTGACTTTAAGCAAATGGGATATCGTTGAATAGAATACAGCCCAAAGCGATACGAATTTAAAATTAAATTTGATGTTTACTCTTGACATTCTCTAGGCTTTTTTCTATTTAGACAGCCAGATACGAAAAACGATGTACATACATATTTGTGGTGTCGTCGTGTTGTTATCCTTGTCACTTCCATGCTTGTCTGGGACAGTTTTTGCAAATATCCGGCAATGTGAACAAATTAAATGGGGAAATGATTTTTTTGGGCAATTCAAAAGTTGTTGATGGTGACAATGACAGATTCTCTTAGCATGAAAATACAATTATTATGCAGTTTCCTTACGGAAATGTTGTCGCATTAGTTATGCCCAGACAAAAATAAAAAAGATTTTAATAAAAAAGTAAAACAGTGGGAGGTATTCAGAAAAAGGAAAAAAATCTATCATTTCCTAACCAGAAAACCGATTGCGACATAACATGGCAAGCTTGTGGAGGAGGTATAGGCCATAAAGTGGGCCATTTTGATCAGTTGAAGTTATATTTTCAAATAACTTAGATTTGTTTAAATTTGTTGCAACCAATAAAGTATGCCGTTCTTGGTGTCATAGTTAAAGTCATTTAAAAAGATATAGAATAACACAACAAGAATAATTGAATACACCTACATATTTACATTCAAGGTAAAAAAACTTCATGGAGAATGTTTTTTAAAAAATATCTAGTCCAAAACCAGTAATGAAATACCAAAAGTTGTGCAGGGTCGACAATATAATACTCTACACCTCCCTAAAAATGCAAAAAGGCGCATTACGATAATACTTTTGAAAATATACTTTTATAGATCAAGAATCGGAAAGCACAGATATATGTGACTATACATAATCTAAACATAATTTCATCGGCTTGGATCAAAAACTTCATTTCTGCCAAATTATAAAAAGATCGTAGGTAAAATACAGTTTCAATTGAGCTTAAATACTATGTAAGCAGGAACATATATGTAAAGGGTGGTTAAATTTGAAGGGCCGATGTTGATTTTGAGTGGAACACAAGTTATTTAGGAAATTATTGTCATTTCTTTTTATTATAATAATATTGGTATGGTTCAATTATGTATGGAACAAAATATCGGCCAAATGGACGCCGCGACCTCGCCGGCCCACCTCCATCCGATGGTCCAAATTTTCGATGACGCTGAGGCATCATTGAGGTTTTATGCCCTTAATGTGCCGGATTATCTCATCATTTAGCTCTTGAATTGTTGCTGGCTTATCGACGTACGCCTTTTCTTTCAAATAACCCCAAAGAAAGAAGTCCACGACCATTGTCTAATTTCTAACTGATTTGATGTATAGAACACAGTTTCTACAGCGCTTACATGTTAAATCGAAAGTACATATATACGGGAGATATATGTAAATCTGAACCGATTTCAACCAAATTCAAGAGAGTCCGTCCTTGGGCCAAAAGAAAGACAGAGCCTCATTTCTATACCCAACACCACACTGTGGTATAGGGTATTATTTGCGCATTTTTGTGCAGAAGAAATAGACCCATAGTTTATTATATCGACTTAGAATCACTTTTTGAGTCGATTTAGCCATGTCCGTCTGTCTGTGCATGTATTCTTGCAATCAAAGTACAGGTCACAATTATTCAACGAAACATTGCAAATATCTTTCTCTTTATATATATGTAACTCTGATTTGGCAGATATGTACTGTATAAGCAAAATTTTTGAAGCGATCTGTATAAAAAATTGAGTCTCTTGATACACTTAAAGATAAAACTAAATTTGGGGAAAAACGGTTCAGATTTATATATAGCCCACATATATTTGTTACCCCCGATTTGATTTCAGAGCGCTGTATAAACTGTATTTAATATCCGATCAGTACGAAATTCGGCAGAAAGAGGCTTCTTATTACATGAATGAACACTGCAAAATTTGGGGAAAATTGGTTCAGATTTAGATATAGCCCCCAAATATGTGTTACCTCGATTTGGCATGTAATCGCTGTAGAAACGGTATTTTATATCCGATATGTACGAAATTCCTCAGATAGAGGTTTGTTATTACATGAATGAATACTGGCAAATTTAGGAAAAATTGGTTCAGATATAGCCCCTGTTGAAGCAATTGAGAGCTGAGAAACTTATCGTACCTCGTAATATATATTTATTTTATTGAACTAGATTAAAATTTCAATTAAAAATAACTAGCAGTCAATTTAGTTTAAAATTGAAAAATTTAAAACGTAAATTTCGTTTGAAATGTGTAGAAACGCAACGCATTTCATTTAGTGATGTGCCTTTGAATTAGAATCTCTAAATACGCATTCTTTATACACTTCATTTAGGCCAGTGGTATAATAGTTGTTTGCTTTTCCGCAAACTTCCTACTTGTTATCGAATTTTCTCTCTTCGTTAATTTAAAATAGAATTTTAAGAACACCCAGGAAAATAATTGGTTGGAATTCGATTGTAACAATAAAAAAATAGTACTAGCAACAAAAAGTATGTTGCCTACACCGTCTGTCGGTTGTAGTTATATATAATTAGTTGAAACAACAATAATAACATGGATACGATCAAATGAAAATGCTTGCAACTAAATCGATGGTTGTATCAATCGAATTAAGATTGTTGTTTTCATTGACGCTCGGTTAGTTGTGGTAACCAATTTTAAATTTTCATTATATATAATCGATTTTTAGTTGTGACAACCAATGTTTTATTCTTGCCAACAGAAATTGTATCAATAGACCAACGATTATTATCGCAACGAATAATTGGTTACTACAATAGAACAACTATTAATAATAATCGTTTATTGGTTATCCCAATCATTTCCCAAATTTAGAATAATTAAATGTATTTTGGGAAATACAACCGAAAGATTGGTTGCTGTTCTTTTGACATAGAAATTCTTCAACATTTTGTTCAAGAAAGGTATAGGTAATCAAAAATAATCTCGTGTGGATAATAATGTGTGGAATGCAGAACATGTTGTGCAAAATGTTTTACACAAATAAAAATAAAAGCAATAATCATGTAATTAAAAGCACAGGGTTAAGCGATATTTGCATAAAAGTTTTGTGTTTTTTTTTTTTCGTGGACTAAAATGTGTGTCAAATATTTCCACATCTCTAAATAGGGATGAATTTGTAATATGGGATTTTTAATTTTGTTATGAATTGTTTTGTTTTTTGTTCAATAAACGAAATAAAAATTAATGAAAACTGTTTTTAATTAATTACGGTAGTATATGACTGACAAATTGTCAGAACAACCAATTTTTTAAAACAGTTGGTTGTGGCAACTACAACAGATAATTTAAGCCACAATTTTCGTAGTTGGCGCAACCAAATATGATTGTTATCACCATGGAATCAGAAGTATACCACAACCAATATATTGGTTGTCCTAAAGGAATCGCATGATACTAGACAGAACTACCAAAATTCGGTTGGCAAATAATTCGGTTGAGGCAACCAAACTGTATTCTGTGTGTAAAATAAATAAATTTATAGTTTGTAAAAAATAAATAAAAATGTATTGTTTATTTGCCGCAAAGTGGCCAAAGTGGAAGTTGGTGTGTTATTTTAAAGAAAAGTTGCTAAGATGTCAGGAGACTTGGAATTGCTGCCAAGTCCAACAAGATTCGGTGCTGCATTTTAAAGGCTTGCTTTAAACATCCACCATATATATATATATATATATATATATATATATGTTCCTGCCAATTTGGTATCAAAGCGCTACAGAAGTGTTACTTTAATTCCGATCATAACAAAATTATGCAGAAATAAGTTTCTTAATTTCGGAACTAAGATTAGTATTTAGATTTAGGAGATACAATGGTCAAAATTTCTAACATTGACACCCTGTATCTTCGCAACCGGTCACGTTAGGAAGCTGTATTTTTTGCACACCTCATTCGCATAGTACTTAAGCAACACCACCATGTCTTGGCGCGATCGGTATAAAATTGAAAAAAGTGGGTCTTTTAACGTGTTTTTCCCATATATTGTTTCACCGATTTGACATAAAGGCGGTATTGAGCTGAAGATCAAAGAATTTCATTCTAAGTGAAGAAATATATTTGAATAGTCAAGTGAAAAAGAAAGCAACCTTGAAACTCAACACCAATCACTACATTACGTTTCACTGGTGTTTAATCAGGTCTTCGGATGCATTAGTGTTTTTTTTTACCTGCGGCCCTCTTGTTATTACTTCTACTTATACGAAAGTTGTTCCCAATTTACATATAGGAATTCCTTTAAAATAAGAGCCATCTCAAATCAATGTCCTGCCGCCGTAGCTCCGTCGACTATTCAAGTTATTTTTTGTTGTTGGTTGATGTTTTTTCTACACAAACAGCTTTGCTTTTATTTTATTTCACTGTTTTGGTGGTACCCGGTTGCCATTATGTCGTCAAAGACCATGCCATGCAGGGTTTCTTCAATGAAAGTGGTCCTGCATCCTATTTTGTAGAACAAGTTCCATGTTCGTTAATGAGAATATAAGCGATGCTGACATTTCGATCAAGACATTTCAAAATTACAACAGCGTCAATTTAATCATCAAATTAATATATGCGAATTAGGTTAGGTTAGGTTGAAGAGAGGAGACGTTTAAACGTCTCATGTCCATGGACATACACTTAAGCCAGTGGTTCGGCCTGTTGTGCGCTTCTTATTTATGATCTTTTTATACCTCACGAGTTACAGAAAATCGGTACTAGACACGAATTTTCTCAGTATCTTCCAGTCATATTCTCTGAGATGAGTCAAGTCTGGTAATATGTCGGACCCGAAATGTTGGGATCTTGCATGTCTGAAAGCCGGGCAGTGACACAGAAAATGTTCCATAGTTTCGATGTTTTCTCTGCATGCCCTGCATTCGTCGTTTCCTGCTAGTCCTATGCGATGAAGATGTGCTTGTAAGCTTGAGTGTCCCGTTAGAACACTCATCATCTTACTAATATCGATCTTGTTTAGTTTCAGAAGACTTCTTGTTTTCTTTTCATTTGGGTCACCCCACAGTATCTTTGCAGTTGCTCCTACTGTTGCGCTATTCCACACAGTTTTGTGAGCCATCACTGCCCAGTGCTTCAACTCATTTTTCGTGGCTTCGAAAGGTTTCCAATTTTTCAAGTTTATTACTCGAAGTTCTCTGCCCTTTGAAGCCAAGTTGTTTGCCCGTTCATTTCCAATCACTCCGTTGTGTCCTGGTACCCAGCAAATACGCAATTGACCATGGGCTGAGTAATCATTTATCGTTCTTTTACAGTCCAACACAGTTCTGGATTTGACCCTTTCCGATGTTATTGCTTGAATCGCCATTTGGCTATCTGTGAAGATGTTGGCATATTTAGGCTTTGTCGTGTTACTGAGCCAGTTCACACACTCCGTGATTGCTCGAACTTCTGATTGAAATACCGTGTTATGGTCAGGGAGGCGGAAGTGAAGTTTGACTTCTGGTTCATCAATAAAAAGTCCCAGACCCGTCCTTCCTCCTCGCTTGGACCCATCCGTGTAGCAGCTGGTTCCCACTGGCACATGGGCCAAAGTTCCATTTTCCCAGGAGCGTCTGTCTGGCACAAACGTATCACAGGTAGCTGTAAGCCGCACTTCAGGAATGCGGTCCGAGATTTCTGGCGTTTGAATGTGACCAACTAGATATTCTAAAATCTTCTGATGGTACGACTTGTGGTCTCGATTTATCCATTCACCCATCACTTGTAGACGTCTTGCTGTGAGGGCTGCCTCATACTTTAAACGGATGTCTATTGGTTGAATGTGCAGTATAGTCTCCAACGCTTTTGTTGGTGCAGTTCTAAATGCCCCGCTTATGCCTAGACAGCACATACGTTGAATTTTTTGCAAAGGTATTACGTTGCACTTCTTGTCCATTGATGTCCACCACACTACAGAGGCGTAGGTGATTATTGGTCTAATCACGCTCATGTAAAGCCAGTGAGTCATATTTGGACGTAGTCCCCATTTTAAAACCTATAGCTCTTCTGCACAACGACCAACATCTGTGTGCCTTTGTAACTCTTTCTTCAAGATAATCTTTCCAGTACAGTTTCTGATCCAAGATTACTCCCAAGTATTTTACCTTTTTAGTTATAGCAATTGTCTTATTCAGGAATCGAAGCGGGGTAAAACGTGGGATCTTCGTTTTCCTTGTAAATAGACATATTTCTGTTTTGTCTGGGTTAACATTTAATCCCCTTGGTTGTGCCCAGTTATATGCTATGTTAAGTGCCTCTTCAGCTCTTCTGCATAATAGATTTGGATGAAAGCCCTTTAGAAGTATTACAACGTCGTCTGCATAACAGACTGGTTTAAGTCCTTCATTGGTGAGGGCTTTTAGGAGACTGTGTATCGTCGTAACCCATAGAAGAGGCGATAAAATGCCCCCCTGAGGTATACCACGATTTACCTTGTCTCTAATTTTTACGTCATATGACCCACACATAATCCACCTATTCCTTAGCATATTGTTGATCCAGTTTTTCAGCGCCCGGTCAACCTGAAACTCGTCTAAGGACTGGATAAGTGTATCGGTCTGTACATTGTTAAATGCGCCCTCAATGTCTATGCAAACAGCAAGTGTATACATTTCTTTACTGAAGGACTATTCTATGTGGTGCACTACCTCATGCAGAGCTGTTTCCACTGATCTTCCTTTGACATAGGCGTGTTGTTTGAATTTTAGCATGTCATCCGCTATCTTACCTTTGACCATGTCATCAATTATTCGCTCCATTGTTTTTAACAGGAAAAAAGTAAGGCTAATGGGTCGATAAGCCTTTGGGGTCGTGTAACTCGCCTTGCCAGGCTTTGGTATAAAGACCACCCTTGATTCCTGCCAGTTTTTGGGGTATACGAATGGGTTAGGCATGCAGTGAACACTCCAGCCAGATGAGTTGATACCAGATCCACCTCATTCTGCAGAAGTGCTGGAAATATTCCATCCGGTCCCGCAGCCTTAAAGGGAGAGAAACTTTTTATCGCTTCTTTAACCATGCCATCTGTTATATCCGTAATAGGTACTTGATGCAATACATTTTCATTCTGTAACTGTTCCTCTGTTGGTCCAGCATTACCAGTTGGAAAATGAGTTTTCATCAAGAGCCTTACGGTATCCTCTATAGTTTCCATCCTTTTACCCGTTTCATCCACCAGTGTTTCGGTTTGGACATGAGTTTTTGAGAGGAACTTTTTCATTTTAGACATGCTGTTAACGCTGTCTACCTGTTCACAGGAAAGCCTCCAGAAGTTACGTTTCGCCGATCTAACGATTTTATTGTATTCTTTGAGTCTTCTGTGGTAGTCGTCCCAATATACTGATTGTTTTTCGTCGAGCTCTATTGTAAAGTCTGCGGACATCTTTGCCAATCGAGCGAATTTGTCCTGTCATCCAGGGTTTCTCAAAGGCAGATTTCCTTTCTCGAAGTGGGCAACTATCTTCGAATGATTTTACAAGAGCCTCGGTAATCTTCTTAACATTGATATCAATGTCTTCTGCACATAGATAATCGCGTGTAGGCTGCCCCAATCGATTTCTAAGTAGATTTCCGAATTTAGTCCAGTCGGTCTTAGCCTTATTACGGAAACTTATGGGTTTTGGCGGTGGCCGTGTAATTTTAAACCTTATATAACGGTGGTCTGAATAGGAGTGTTCATCCGAAACCCTCCACTCATGAATCTCATCAATAAGATTTTCTGAACATATCGTTATATCTAATACTTCTTCCCTAATTTTGTTAACAAAGGTTGCAGTGTTTCCTATGTTAAGAGTTATGAGGTCATTTGTATTCAAAAATTCGATAAGGGCGTGTCCCCTTTTATTGGTGTTAGTACTACCCCAAGCGATATGATGGGAGTTGGCGTCACATCCAGCTAATAACTCATTACTTGTGTGTTTGGATTCCCTCACCAGACGTTGTAATTCCGACGTAGGTGGCAATGTCGGCGCATCGAATGGCAGATATATTGACGCCAGGTACATATTTCCATTACCTTGCCTCAGCACCGTTGCGTCCGATGTTGACAACTCTGGAGAGAAAATAAAACATAAGTTTTTATGGCACAGAATACAAGTCCTTGGACGAGTACCTGTGTTAGCGTAGAAAAGGTTATAGTTCACATGGTTTAATCCAGTAACCTTGTTGCTAGTTGTCCATGGTTCCTGGATCAAAGCAATATGAACCCTGCCTTTATTTATGATGTCCATCAGAGCGTTGGATGCTGTCTCGCTCCGGTGGAGGTTTATCTGGATGACCTCAATCATTGTCCTTCCAGTAAAAGTTTCTTTTGGGAGTCTATCCTATCTGGTGGCACTCCCTCTTTATTTGGTAGTGGGTCATTCTCCTCCTTTCGTTCACTACCTATTACACCATCTTCCAGTCGACAATTTTGGGAGGCGGTGTTATTTTTTGTCGCTCCCTCATTGGTTTGAATCGTTTTGTGGCTCTTTTTATTATGATCACCACCTTTGCTGGGAACTTCCTGCAAAAGTGGTGGTACTATTGGTGAACTGGTGGTGTTATTGACTACTTCCACATCAGTTTTTGGCAGTGTCTCACATGTCTCCAGTAGTGCATCTGGATTCTGCCAGATGCACTACTGCTATCAATTATGGCGTAGCATAGATCGTCTCGAAAATGTTGTTTAGCTATATTAGAATAAGACGGTGGCTTCTTACCCTTCTTTATGGCCAATTGATTTTTCCGTGTCTGTAGAGTCTTTTTGGTTAAAGCCTCATCCTTAACGGATGATTTGGTTGACTTAAACTGCGTTTTTGGGTCAACTCTACCGCCCACAATCGAAGGACCCAGACTAGAGACCTCCTTTTGTGTGGTTACGTTAGGCTTATCCGAATTACTGGAAGACGGCGAGCCCTTTTTCTTCTTAGTCACTTTCACAGCGCTATGTTCTTCGGGAGACCTGACTCTTTTAGCGGCCTCCATGTTTGTATTGGAGGTAGAATTGTCAGGTTCATCCCGTAATAGGTTCTGTCGGTTCAACTTATTCAGTTTCCTTCTTTGTGCCCCTGACAGTGTCTTTGAGTTAGCAACAATAGTGATATTGTTTTCATTTGATGATTCAGAGTCAGAGTCCCCAATGGCTTTTAAAGGCTGGGGTTGCTTAAAGCCCCGGCTGGGTTCTGCTTCAGCTGTCTTATCATTTGTTTTGCCTGCGGCTGGATGTGCTCTTGTTTCATTTTCGACTACGGGATCCAAGGCACCAAAGCTCGTAGAAGTTGCTTGCTCACGATTGTTCGATAACGACGACACATGACTCGTGAGTTAATCAACGCTTGTCACCGGCACTGGGTTTTCCCTCCCCTGCGCCGTAATCTCCTTCGTCTTTTTTGGTTTAATCATAAATTGGTTGGGGGAGACACCCCCATAGCCAGTATTAGCCCGTAATAGGTACGTCGGTATAGGCCTTCCAGACTGAGCTCAGCAATATCTGTCCAGAGACCGATGCATCCAATTCAACCTACGCTTTATAAACAACAAACCTCCTGGTTGCGTAGTAGGTAGGTGAATAGGTATTGCGTAATAAGTTAAAAACTATCCGCTCTGCGATAACACGTCCGTTCGCTACGACAGGCGGCGACTGCGAATTAGAAGAGACAACAATGACTACTATAAGATTTGTGACATTAAAATTTGTCATCAAAATTTTATTGTATATTTAATTGAAGACGTTATCCATTAATTGATCGTCAATGATTTGCTGCATGACAATGTCTTGCATGCCATTTTAGGCACTTGTTTGAAAATGTCGTCCATGATTCCATTTGCTTGTCCTATTCAGTGGAAATGTTGGGAAAACAACGAAAGTCTTGTGGGGTGACCCAAACGAGGACAAGACCAAGACATTGCCGAAATTAAGCAAAATAGAGACCAGTAAAGTCATGGGTGTCCTTACAGGACATACATGTTTACAAGCACATCTACATAGGATAGAAGTTGTAGACGACAGCGTATGCAGGACATGCGGGGAGGATGACGAAACGTTGAAGCATTTCCTCTGCCAGTGCCTAGCGTTCGCGAACAATACATCCCGTTGCTTAGGAAATGATACTCCGCCAGACTTGACCCAACTTAGGGGCGTAGATAGAAAGACAATTAGGGACTATGTCTATAGTACAGAGTTCCTAAACTAACTTCCAAGGTCCAGTCCATTAACAATTAGAGCGCACAACAGGCCGAATACTGGCTGTCCAACGGCATGAGGCGGAACTCATCAGCCTTCTCTTCTCAACCTGGAGGACCTAAATCACATACACTTTTCTTCAATGACAACATAAGGGAAAACTTAAAACACAATAAAATGATGCATTTAACTATGTTGAAGACACACTGCAAGGCAAAGTTCAAGATTGTCGGGCATGGCAATCCGTTGGCGACAAGCTCGGTGACAGCATCGCGCATCTGTCATTGCCACCATCCACCTGATGGTAAATTTTTTTTTTTAATTTTTTCTTTTATATTTGATTGAAGACATTGCCCAATAATGATCGTCAATGATTTGCTGCAAGACAGTGTCTTGCATGACATTTATGGCACTTTGGTGAAAATGTCGTCCACGATTCTCTGTGCTTGTCCACCACTTGACTTCATGTCTTGCATCCGCTTCGTCTTCAAGACATTCCCTACTGGGGATGCTTGTGGCGACATTCTATTCTGATGATTCCCAATAAGAGGTTGATCTGTTATCGATGCTATTGTTCTTAATTAAATAAATACCTAAATATATACGCTATTATCGTAATAAATCCATATTACTGCGTAATTCATATTGTTTATAACGTAATCTTTAATGTGTCATTGTAGAACTTTCAAATCCAGACCAATAAACTCTTTTCGGGCTAACACATTTTTGACTAAGTACAATAATGGAACATTATGACGTATATCAGGTGATTCATTTTTTTATAGTTCACGTGTGCCTGTCTTCATCGCTCGCGATTTGTGTGCAATCGCGCGATTCGCCAAAACGTTCGCCTGTGGCGATTCGCGAATCGCATTTGGCGAAATGTGGGCGATTCGCTTTTCGCAAATAAGAAAAATGTCTCGTTACTTGTGTGCGATCGCGCATTCATCGCATATGTGTAAAGTCTAGGCGATGGTACGCGATTCTTGCCATTAAATGTTGTCAGAACCCATTTGTTTACTTTAAAATATCCCGTTACTTCTGTACGATCGCGTAGTCTTCGCTTATGTGTAAAGGGTAGGCGATGTTACGCGATTCATGTCATCAAATTTTGTCAGAACTGAATTATTTTCACAAAAATGTCGGGTAAATTGTGCACGATCGCGTATACATCGCTTATTTATAACGCCTAGGCGATGGTTGGCGATTCTTATTCGCTGGAAAAGATCGCGTAATCATCGCCAAAAATTCACAAAAATGTTTGCAGGGTACGGACACATACACTGAGTATGTAGTATTTGATTGTTTGAACCCTGCAGGCAAAATGACTAGTTTGTATATAGAAATATACTAGTTGCTTTTTACTTCAAACTAGTAACATATCTGTCCTTTTTTCGTATAACAAACTATCGATTTTAAAATTGGCTTGTCATAGGCACCCAACTAGTTCATTTGTTTACAATTCAGCATTAGTTAATATCTAGTTTAGTTATTACTGTATTTGAGAATAAGAGAGTACAAGAGAATGGTGGTGCGAGAGAGACACATTTACTCTGCCACCACCAAGCGAGTACTTGCTCGTATAGCAGTTCAGACAATCGTGTTTGCTTATTTATCTGCTGCTGGCGGCAGAGAGACGAACGTGCCGATCTGCAACCACCATGTGGGTACCATGCAAGTACTGTAAAGCAGCTCAAATAATCGTTTTTGCTGACAGAGATGCGAGTGGGTTTGCATAGGTCACATTGCAACTAGCTTATGACTGGTTCAATACGCAACTAGAAATGATTTTAGCTGCAGGGAAGTTAACGCCACTCAACCCACTTATGACGAATGCATGAAGTAGAGCAACGAATGGCATAAATAGAGCAGATCCCGTACATTGACTTGGCTAGCGTCTGTTGATGAAATATGATCACACAAAAAGTACTTTGACTCTGCCTAGCGCCCACTGGTGACGAGTAGTAAAAAATGTAGTACAATGACATTTGGTTGGTGAAGAAGTGCGACCAATGTAGAACAATGTTACTTGGTTGTTCCCGATTGGGATTAACAAGAGTTAAGCTGGAACTATCAGATTATGATTTCAAAATATTACTTATATGTATGTATATAAGAAAGGAAAGGATAATGCGAATGAACTCTACTTTATAAAGTAGTAATTACTAGAAATGATTCCATCAACACCAACGAATCTGTTAAGAAGACGGTGGTAGTAAGTTCCGATTTACACTGTCTCAATGTTCAGCAGATTATCGGTGTTTTGTAGGAGAGAGTGGCAGTCGGCAGGAGGGGGCAAAACTCTCCCTAAACGTTTGGAGTTCTTCGTGCAAGTGCAAAAGAGAATTTGATGATAAGCTTCTGAAAAAACTTGCCTAGTGTAAATCTGCACTAATAAGAGGTATGAACACGAAGATGATGGGCAATAATCTAGAGACGGAAGAGATAAGGACATCTCCCACTGAGTTGAGTGAACTGATGATATGGAAATGTACCTCGAAGCAACGCATAAAACGTGCAAAAAAGTTGGCGTTTATGCTAGACAGAGCGCATTCAAAGGAAATACGCATCCAAGACGACTGGGGTCTTGGGGAAACATTAGTCAGATATAGCGAAAATCCTGATCATTTACATAATATCGTGGAGAAGCTATTTTTGGAATTGGAAAAGATGGATTACAGACGTTATGCACTCCCGTGAGGACATGAGGAAGAGAGTGAATGAGAAATGCCCAGGTAATATAACAATCCACTTGTATGAGGAACCAAAGAGGATAGAGGACAACAGTGATATGTTAAGATTAATAAGTTTATACCATGATACACCATGTGGAGGACATTTTGGGGTGAGGAAGACATTAATGAGATTAAGACAGAAATACTTATGGAAAGGTATGTCCAGGATGATAAAAGAATACATTTCAAAATTACACTAGCGGTGAACGAAATCCTGCTATATCTGGAACGTTGTGGCTGCAAAGTCGTGGCATATGCGGAACGTGTAAGGAAGGCCAACGTCGCCTTATATTCCTGCAAAAAGGCTGTAGGGTCGCGGTGGGGCCTCTCTCCTAAAATCGTCCACTGAATATATATATAGCACTAGTTCGTCCTATACTGCTATATGGCATTGTGGTATGGTGGACGGCAACTGACAAACTAACCATCACCAACCTACTATCAAAAGTTCAGAGAACACCCTGCCTGAGCATAAGCGGAGGCTTAAGGACTACAGCGACCGAGTCTCTACAAACACTACTCCATATACTGCCGATTAATATTGTGGAGAGAGAAGTTGCAACCAAAGCGGCAGTTAGATTAAACTGCCTATCAATGTGGAGGTACAAAATCTACGGTCACATGAGGATATCAAAGTGTAGTGCTATGGTAACCGACCGAGTGGACTATAACCAACTGTGTACACCTTCGAGAGGAATTACATCACTATGGTTCCCGCCAGATATGAATGGGTTGGAAGAATACCAGGTAATAGAAACCATCTCCACTTCTATACAGATGGTTCGAAGCTTGATGAAAAGGTTGGCTTCGGGGTACACTGTGCAGAGCTTAGTTTGGATATAGCTCACAGACTACCAGATATCTGCCTGAGAAGATCGATATATCTCCTCACACTAGAAAGGCAAAGATTGTCTACGTTAGCATCAGTTCTGACGGGACACTGCTTGATCGGCGAACACGCCAAAAGATTGGGAAGATTGACTCCTATGACTTCTGCTGTGGAGATGAGGAAGACGTGGAGAGCATTGAGCACTTGCTATGCGACTGTCCCGCTCTGAGTAAACGACGACTGGACATACTGGGGTCGGCCTTTCTTGGCTGCCTCACAGATCTTTTCAGTACCGATATTCGTACTATCGATAAATTTTTATATCAAGCAGGTTGGTTTCGATGAGGGGCATTTCAGCCCGTGGTAACACTAGGGACCTAAACTGGTCTATGTGAGCTTGTATAAAAAAATACGGCTGCCACCTAAACCTAACATACTTGTATATATTCCTTCCTTCTAATTACACTATGCAACCAAAAAAGTTGTCCAAGGGATTTGGATAACAGTTTCTGGTGCAATTTGGTGTCACTAACACCAAAAAATATTTAAAAAATTTGTTATGGTAATTTTTTTTCAATTCCAGCTTTCATGGGGAGTACATTTAGTATTTGGACCATACTAAAATACTCAAGTATAGGATTGAGCCGTGTTATGCGTTAAATTAATGGTCATTATGAGGGCTACAAATGCTGCAAATATCGCTTTCGCACACAGAATACAGTTTGGTTGCCTCAACCGAATTATTTGCCAACCGAATTTTGGTAGTTCTGTCTACTATCAAGCGATTTCATCAGGACAACCAATATTCTGGTTGTGGTATACTTCTGATTCCATGTTGACAACAATCATATTTGGTTGCGCCAACTACGAAAATGGTGGCTTAATTTGTCTGTTGTAGTTGCCACAACCAACTGTTTTAAAAAATTGGTTGTTCTGACAATCTGTCAGTCATATACTACCGACAATTAATTAAAAACAGTTTTCATTAATTTTTATTTTATTTATTGAACAAAAAAACAAAACAATTCATAACGAAATTAAAAATCCCATTTTCAAAATTCATCACTATTATGAGATGTGGAAATATTTGACACACATTTTAGTACACGAAAAAAACCACAAAACTTTTATGCAAATATCGCTTAACTCTATGCTTTCAATTTCATGATTGTTGCTTTTATTTTTATTTATGTAAAACATTTTGCACAAGATATTCTGCATTCCACACATTATTATCCACACGAGATTATTTTTAATTACCTATACCGTTATTGAACAAAATGTTGAAGATTTTTTTATGTCGAGTATTTTTATTATACCCTACACCATACTGTGGTACAGGGTATTATGACTTTGTGCATTTGTTTGTAACACCCAAAAGGAGAAGAGATAAATTATTATACCGATCGACTTGTAATCACTTTCTGAGTCGATTTAACTATGTCCGTCTGTAGATGTATTCTTGTAATCAAAGTACAGGTCACAATTATGGCTCGATCTTGACGAAACTTTACACATATCTTTTTTTTCGCCCTATTGAATTTGGTTAAAATCGGTTCAGATTTACATATAGCCCCCATATATATGTTAGCCCCGATTTGACATGTTAGCGCTGTAAACACTTTATTTTATATCCGATCAGTATGAAATTCGGCAGAAAAAGGTCTCTTATCATATGAATGAACACTGTTAAATTTGGAAGAAATCGGTTCATATTTAGATATAGCCCCCATATATACGTTACCCCCGATTTGACATGTGAGCGCTGTAAAAATGTTATTTTATATCCGATCAGTGCGAAATTCGGCAAAGAGAGGTGTCTTATTACATGAAGGAATACTGCTAAATTCGGAGAAAATCGGTTCAGATTTAGATATAGCCCCCATATATATGTTACCCCCGATTTGACATGTAAGCGCTGTAAAAATGTTAATTTATATCCGATCAGTGCGAAAGTCGGCAAAAAGAGGTTTCTTTCTACATGAAGGAATACTGCCAAATTCGAAGAAACTCGGTTTAGATTTAGATATAACAACCATATATATGTTACACCCGATTTGACCTGTAAGCGCTGTAAAAACTGTATTTTATATCCAATCAGTGCGAAATTCGGCAGGAAGAGGTTTCTTATTACATGAAGGAATACTGCCAAATTCGGAGAAAATCGGTTCAGATTTAGATATAGCTCCCATATATATGTTACCCCCGATTTGACATGTAAGCGCTGTAGAGACTGTATTTTATATCCGATCAGTACGAAATTCGACAAAAGGAGGTCTTTTTACATGAATGAGTTTTCAGGGAAGATCGGTTCAGATTTATATTAAAGCTCCATATATATGTTCCTCCTGATTTGTTATCAAACCGCTATAGAAGTTGTATTTTACTTCCGATCATTAAAATTTTCCAGAAAGATGTTTCTCAATTTAGGAATGAATATTGCTTAATTTAGCGATTATCGTCTCAGAATTAGATAATATGTTTCTACCCATTTACCAATTATTCCAAATTATTATGGCAATGACCCTTATCGCATTGTTAGGGAGGTGTAGGGTATTATATAGTCGGCCCCGCCCGACTTTCTGCCTTCCCTTACTGGTTTTTTGTTTGTCATATATCAGCAAAAGAACAGCAACCAATCTTATGGTTGTATTTCCCAAATATATTTAACTTTTCTAAATTTGGGAAATGATTGGATTAACCAATAAACGATTATTTATTAATATTTGTTCTGTTGTAGTAACCAATTATTCGTTGCAATAATAATATTTGGTCTATTGATACAATTTCTGTTGTCAAAAATAAAACATTGGTTGTCACAACCGAAAATCGATCATATGGTACTATAATGAAAATTTAAAATTGGTTACCACAACTAACCGTGTGTCAATGAAAAAAACAATCTTAATTCGATTGATACAACCATCGTTTTAATTGCAAACATTTTCATTTGATCGTATCCATGTTATTATTGTTGCTTCAACTAATCTAATCTAATCTAAACTAATATTATATTTTGAAGTGCCTGTTTTATGTTCGGAACAATCTTGAGAAAGGCCCGGCTGATTTTCATGAAATTTTTTATAATAAAAAGTTCTCGACCTGGTTTTAGGCCAAAAAAAATATTAAAAAGTTTAGCTAGCATTTGGATGATCGAATTTTCGATTGTCATCTTACTAGCTCATATTTGACTACTTTAGGTGATTACAAAATGAGTTTTCATATAGTTAATCATAAGGAACAGTCAAATATGACTATTTTTTTATGATTAAAAACTGATCATATTGTATTCATCATTTGCCCGAGTTATTTTTGACTGCTCTTGGTGACTACAAAGTGATTATTATACCAATTGATATAAAAAGTTATAAGAAATCATTTTTTAGTCTGCAAATGATTCAAAATTGATTTTTGTGTCTTGTGTATTAAGTGTTGAAACGGGACATTGTACAAACAATTAAAGATAAATCATTTTTTAGTCTACAAATGATTCAAAACTGATCTTGTGTGTTTAGTGTTATAACGGGACATGCTTATGGTGGTGCAGATTTCATGAGATGGAATACAATTGATATTCATTTCAGTTTGAGTGCTAAAGTGTGAAGTTGTGTTTTGAATTAATAAACATAAAAACATAAAGAGAGCAATAAAAAAATAGATGTTTTAACAGAGGAAGTACAGCAATGCCGAAAGACCACGGGAAAATTATCAGAAGAAGTGCAGGAGTGCCGAAAGACCATAGGAAAACTCACAGAAGAAGTAATATCAGTCAAATTGGAGAACAGAAAGCATCATAACTCCGCAACATTTAAACATAATTCAAAATTTGACAAACTACCATTTTTGTTGAAGGAGGACTTTGACATTTTTAATGATGAATTGGAGAAGGACGATGAATTGCTGGATGAGTTTGTATGTATGTTCACATAAGGTTTGTATCTTTTTTCAATAATTAATTTTTGTTGTAGAAAAGTTTTATTGGAAAAATTGGTGGCGATGGACAGTCCCAGTTTTTAAGAAGTGCCATAAGAAAAGTTTTTACGGACGAATTGGCATCCTTATATAGTTGGAAGGGGACAAACGAAAAGCCTAGCGCAGAAAAATTATTCGTCACAACACTAATTAAAAGTAAGAAGTCATGATTCCATTTAAAAACATAAAAATATATATATAAAATATATACATAATATATATTTTTTTATAGATATTTGCCATTTAAAATATAAGGCCGAGGAGAAAGAAATTAACAGCATCCTTCAAAAACATTTTGTGCATTCCAAAGAACGTTTAACTAAACGTAAACGAACATAAATCTATATTAATACTAATAAATATATATATAAATATAATAATATATAAAATGTATGTATAAATTTGTGAAATGAATTAAAAAATAATTTAAAATCGAAAAATGTATTTAAAAATGAAATGAATTCAAGAAATATAAATTAAATGTAAATACAATAAAAAAAAATTATCGTAAAATTAATTCATAGTAGTAAACAAAACAAAAACAAAATGGGTCAAAAATGATACAAAATGTGATCATAATATGATTACAAATATAACTAAGATGTGACTAAAAAATGGATCGAAAATGGTCATAATATGATTGAAAATATAAGTAAGATATGACTAAAAAATGGATCAAAAATGATAACAAAAATGATCATAATATGATTACAAATTTAAGTAAAAAACGACTAAAATACACGGTTACAAATGATAGCAAATATGCATGAAAACTGCTTTAAATGTGAGATCAGAAATGATTGTTCAGGAATAGTCACATGCAGGGTACCATTTTCTCCCGACGACAGAGTCTTTTATGATCGAAAAATGATCAAAAATGTAGTCATATTTGATCGTTCTTATCATCTAGAAGAGTCAAATGTGACTACTTTTTGATCAAAATTTTCCCAAAATGCTAGCTGGGGAGTGTTCCAATATTTTACTCTCCCATCCTACAGTGAGTATTGCTTTGCTGAGAATAGCAATGTGATTTGTTTTTGTTTTGCCTACATATGGCCGAGCGTGTGTGTGCTATGGATAGCAACAGAGAATGGCAATGTATTTTGTTTTTTTTGTCGTACGCTATGCGTGGTGACGTGAAAAAAAGACAGAGGCAAGCAAAAACAAATATAGCCAAACATTACCATGCTGCAGTGATGTTATGTTTGGTTTGAGTTTATTTTATTTTTGCCTTTGTTTTACTATTTTCTTGCAATGCGTTTACATTTATTTGCCGTTATTTTTCAGAGCAGAATATCAAAATTTTTTTCAATTAAGCTCATTTTATGTGTATGTAATAAAAAGTAAGTTCTTTTTGTGCCCGCGAACGGAATCGCTATCTAAATTCTAAATATCTAAAAAGTGCATTATGCCTAAAGTGCGAACAAAGCTTTCTAGGAAAACTCCTGACGCGACTAGAATGAGTCGATTGAGACAGACTGTAGTGCATTTACCGCGTACTTTTACTTCAAGATGTGCCTTTTTTTACCAAAGTAATATTGACTATTTAAGCTTTACTGATATTTAAAGTGGTAATATGGACAAAATATGTCCAAAGTGTAATGCAAAAAAATGGAAAAGTGAAGCTCCTGGACTTTGTTGTGATGGTGGAAAAGTAATGTTGCCAAGACTACATGAACCAGCAGATTCTTTAAAATCCTTGATTCTTGGATATCATCCTTTGTCAAAACATTTTCTGGACAACGTTCGAAAATACAATACCGTATTTCAAATGACCTCCTTTGGAGCAAATGAAGTAATTGAGGGAAATTTCATGCCAACATTTAAAATACAAGGACAGGTCTATCATCGCATTGGGTCATTACTTCCTACTGAAGGCAATAGCCCCAAATTTTTACAGATTTATTTTATTTCGGAGGCCGATCAACTTTCGACACGATTGCGCATGATACCCAGCCTTAAAGCAGAGCTTATCGAATTAGTTAAAGAAGTATTGAATAATCAAAATTGTTATATTTCGACGTTCAAATATAATTTGGAAAACAATGCTTTGAACGAAACTGACAACTTTCGTTTAATTATACACGCTGATCGCCCAGTCCATAATGAGCATAGGGGACGGTACAACATTCCTACTATTAATGAGGTAGCAATTCTCTTGGTAGATGAGGATAAGGGCCCAAGAGACATCATCTTGCATTGCCGCGATGGGCAATTGAAACGGGTTTCTGAATTACATCGCGCATACGATCCTCTGCAGTACCCTGTAATGTTTCCAACAGGAGAGGATGGATATCACATAAATATTCCTCAGCAACATACTTCAAATCGCAATCAACCAAAAACAATATTATTCAATCAACCAAAAACAATATTATTGCCTTTACAAGACAAGACCAAAAATCTCGAAATACTTAGAAACTAGGAATATATAAATTTCATCAGAGCAAACAATAACAAACTACCTACAATAAATTTAAAATAAATTTAAAAAAATGGGTAATAACAAACTACCTATAATAAATTTAAAAAAATGCATTCTATGGTTTTCTTTCAAAATGCTTATTTTAATAGAAAATGCGAACAACGTCGCATACGGGCAGCTAGTTATGTAACCGACAGACGGTGTAGGCAATATACTTTTTGCTGCTAGTACAATTTTTTTATTGTTACAATCGAATTCCAACCAATTATTTTCCTGGATGCACGTAGAATCTTTGGTTTAGTAACAGTCGTCAAAAATATGAGAAAAAAATACTTTTTTTTACAAAAAAACTTCTTCCTGGTACAAAAAAACATCAAAAATAGAAAAAAAATTCGAAAAAATTATTTTATCACATTTTTAAAAAGCCAGGATAACGAAGAAAACACTGTCTATTTGAAAAAAATCTATGGATAGATGTAAAAGTTATCAGACATTTTGTAAATGTTAGGGAAATTCAAAAAACGCTTGTTTCATATTTTTTCGTTTTAAATGAAGTTATTTGCTAATATTGAATTCGCCATATGTGAGAGAGAAATATAAGAGACATTGCACTTGCATTTTATTTTATAAGGATTGGCCGTTCGTAACCCTCCATAAAACATTATATGCAATGTGAGAGCTATATTGGATGAGATCCGCTCAGATAGAAGGGTCATTCAACAATAATTGTGGTTTTTTAATTATGATGTTTCCATTCAGTTACGCCCTTTAGGGGCATGGACATCCCACTCGTATATACAGGTAGTAAAATTATATGTACGCAATACAAAGTAGTACGCGGCAGTCTTGAAAATATTGGGTTCCTACTTTCGAAGTAAAGTATATGTCAGCTACTGGTACTGCAACATATGAACCTTAAACCCGGAATGTTTAAATGAAATTTCTTGTTAATAAATTTGCGCCTTAAAGAGATAAGTCGATTTTCTGAAAAATATTACAATGTTATATTTCGAAGTATGAGTAAAAGGCAAAGAACTTTTCAATGTGTAAATGATCCCGACAATTTCTGCTACATCTTCGGAAAATATGTAATTAAAAAAATCGACGTGCGTTTAGTAAAATAATAGAAAAAATATATGTGCAATATTATGGTATACGAGTTAAAAATATGAACGAACCGTGGACACCTAGTATTTTGTGTAATTCGTGCCATGTAAATCTTACTCGATGGAGTAGTGGAAGCATGCGGTAAGTACTTTACAATTAATGTATTACAATGTTTTGTGGATTAAAACGTTTTATTATTTATTTATTTATTTATATGAATTACAATACAAAGTAAATTTATATTCTAATTTTAAGGTCCAGGGAGAAGCAGGGTGACAAAGACCATGTTGCTTGTTAATTTTTGTTGCGACAGACCAGAGCCTCTGGTGGGAATCGAACCCACGACCCCCAAACTCATAGGCGAGCTCGCTACCAACTCACCTACTGGGGCGCTCTAAAACGTTTTAATTTTAGATATCACGTGCAATTTGGAATGCCAATTTTTTGGAGACAACCATTCATTCACGATACGGGCTGCTATTTTTGTCTAAGTAAACAGATTGGAGTAGGGAGAAGCATTCGCCGGAATTACGCTGAAGTAAAATCTGTCACTTTACCAGATGCACATTCGGAAACAATACCAATTCCCAAGTGTCCAAGTATAGCTAACAGCCTAATTCGGAAACATCATCAAGTTCAACTGAGTCCTCAACTCTGCGCGATTCAAGTTTGAGTCACAAGTCATCGCTTTTAACTCAGTTTCAACTCGTTGTTCTAGTGAGAGATTTGGAACAGACCAAAGATAAGGCAGAAGTACTTGCATCTCGAATGAAACAGTACAATATTTTGGCCCCAGATGTTAACATATCATATTATAGAGTCCGTGATACAATTACAAACAATTTTATACAACTGTGTTCGAGGAACTTAATCAAACATACAATTCAAAGGAATGGCGGTTATTTGTTGACAGGAGTAAAGAAAGTTTGAAAGCCGTTCTCATTTAAACTTTTTCCCCGAGAATTTTGGCGACGAACATGGCGAAAGGTTTCACCAAGAAATGAAGTCCATCGAGCGGCGTTACCAAGGGCACTGGGATGAAAGAATGATGTGTATTTGGTTCCTCATTAGAGAAACCGATTCGAAAATCTACAAACGTCAACAAAGAACTCACAATTACTTCTAATGAAACTTGTACATGTAAATAAACTCAAATGTACATAATATAAATATGAGTAACATATAAAATCGCTATTTAAAATGAAATTTAAAAAAGTTTTTTTTGAAATTCTCTTAAAGCCCAAAAGGGCTATAATTTCTACATTTATCCATAGATTTTCAAATAGGCATTATTTGCTTCGCTAGGATGCAAACTTTTAAAAAATAAAATAAAATAGTTTTTTTTCGACTTTTTTCTATTTCTTATGTTTTTTTTCGGCCCAGGATTTTTGTTTTTGTTTTTTTTTTTTTTAAAAAATACTTTTTGCAGTTTGTTTAATGACTGTTACTAAACCACTGTCTCTAATTGAAAGAGGTATTTCCAATATTGGTAGCCCAAATTAATAGCTTCAATTTAACGTATAAGTCGACCTTATCGGGCGATAATAGTATTTTTAATAAAAATGTAAAAAAAAAAACTTATCCATAAAAAAATTTTTGGTTTTGATTTTATATAACAGTATGCCACAGTCAGGGTTACCATAAACATTTTTCTGAATGGAGGTCATTTGTGCCAGAAAGGGAGGACATTGGTGACATTTGCAAAGAGCCCTTGGAACCATCGGAGGACATTTTTTAAATCACTTGGCTATTCAAAAATACCTTCCTTCACTTTGAAGGAATTCTTTGATCTTCAGCTCAACTCCACAGTGAGAAAAACCATAAAATAACATCAATAACAGATCAATCCCGCATAGGGAAACATCAAAATACACAATATCAGTAGTTGGAAAAAATAAATATTTTATTATGATCAACAATTAATTTTTTTAAAAGATTATTAACATTTTCTAAATATCTTGTATGATCTCTTTGAAACCGCAGATGGGTTGAACAATTGATATTAAAAGAAGAAGAAGTCTACTTAATTTAGGATTATTCAAAGCATTCTTGAAGTAATAAGGATAAATGGTTCTCGAGTTATGATATAATATGTGGTTCAACCTATATTTTTTAAATATTTATCTTTGTAATATTTATTGCTTTTTGAACTAAGAACGCTTCGCATATGCGATTTGAATCCGTTGGACTATTTTTGTGGGGAGACGGGAAGGTAAATGCAAGTGATAAGTAAAATTGGGTCGGCACAGAATGGGCCGCGACAGGCATTTTAATATAAGCCCGCGACAGGCATTTCAATAAAGGCAAAATCATTGAAAAATATTTATACGCCATTTTTAAATCAATATTAAGGTCGCATTCCACAAATCGCCTTTGAGCTATTAAATCAAATGACATTAGCTTCCGTTTGAGCAAACATTTTTGAAATAAAAACATAGTTTTTAACAAGAACGTGAAAACTATTTTTTATATCGCAAACAAAATTACAGATACATATTTGTATTTTTTTTTTAATTTTTAACAAAGTTGTTTTCATATTCTGAAAACAACAATAACGATCTTGAGCCTGAGTACAAAAACAAAATAAAAAAAAAAACAAAAACAAGAAGAAATGGTAGGGCACGACCAAATACGTTGTTGTTGCATAGTCAGCAAAACATTCGTGTGAATTCTTTACATTGTAAAGACTCACGAGAGTGGACGTTGGTGCATGTACGAGGGATGATGATTACTGAATTGTCTCTTTTTTTGAGATATGCGCTTTTAGCAAACAGTTCTCGTTTAATGATACTTGGCTGTGCGTATATATATTTAATAATTTCGACTGAAGTAATCGTTGTAATAAGGATATTGATAATGGGAGTTTGGTGGCTCCCGAAACAGATCTGTCTATCCAACCATTACAACCGCCCCCAATACATGTCACTTACTTCTTCTTTAATTTTTAACAAAGTTGTTTTCATATCCTGAAAACAACAATAACTATCTTGAGCCTGAGTACAAGAACAAAATATGTAAGATTTTTTTTATTTTTTAAAAAAATTTCGAAAACACTGGGCAAAATTTTCTAAATACAATAGGTAATTAGTTATAAGGATGGCAAAAAGACCGCTGTCAAAATGCAACACACTCCTTAACCGACCTGGTTGAAATTTCGTGTCATAACTACTATCAATAGGACTAAGCTTGGGACAAGTTTCATCCTGATCAGAAGACATCGGTATTGAAAATTAGCTCACTTGGCTTGAAATCCGCCATACATATGTAAACTAATAAATTCCACCTTTGCGTCACTCATTCAAATGAACTATAAAATACATTGGAATCAGTGACAAAAGGAGGACAAATACCACATTTTTGAATAAGGAGGGAGGACAGTGGTTACAAAGGAGGACATGTCCTCCGAAAGGAGGACGTATGGTAACCCTGGCCACAGTCTATACAAAAAAAATAATTTTTAGGTTTAGGAAAAAAAATTTTTTTTGTTGCATAGTGTTATTATCTAATTTAGCAGAGAGTAGTTTCTGAATCAAGACCACCAAATTTGATGAAAATTTCCGATTTCCATTTGCACACATTCCAAATGTTGATACAGGCCGATATTATAAGAGTTTTACAGAAATTTACATTCTGCTATAATACGAGGGTATACTGTATCATATAGTCGGCTCCGCGAGACATTAGCTTATCCTTACTGGTTTTTCAATCACAGGCTAAGTTCAAAGATGGGCTACATTGTTCCGCTTTTTCTTGTACCTCCTTTGCAGTTTGATTACAAGTATACATCTACAGACGGACATGGTTAAATCGACTTTTCTGTATCTCTTCCACTTATGGCTGTTATATACAAATGCACAAACTCATAATACCTTTGACCACTATTTAAACCACTTCGTTTGCAACTTTGTTTGATTGCTCAAAACGAGAGTCCATAGTCTTTTTAAAAGTTTTCCATGTTCACGGAATTACCGCCGTGTTCAAACGACTACTTATATGTCCATAAAACTGAAATTTATAAATGCTTTATAATTTTGCAATATTTCCGTACCTGGTGGGTGGTACTTAAATTATTACGTATATTAAAGCTTCGTAAAAAAAATCGTGAATATTTTCCTCTTCCTTTCTCAACGCCATTCCAAAGCTTTGTTTCGGCGTACTTAAATAAGTGTTCACATTTTCATGAAAGTTAATTTGAACAATACACGAACAATGTACGTTTCAGGAAATATATGAATGCATGTTTCATTACAGCATTGGGTATAGATACACATAAACTCCCCAATACTCTCCGGCCACCACTAAAGTTATATTGACCTTGTTGTTGAAGACAGCAACTGCCGACACAGCGAAGATTAAGTTATTGTTGTCTTTCTGAATCCTGACGATGGAATGTACAGTATAGAATACGACAGGTGAATATGTGTCACATTGTATTGTTCCTCAACCGAACACCAGTTGGGCATCATCTTCAATAGGACAATCCTGGCATTTGTCTCCATTGTAGTTGCCTTGGATATGCTCTTAACCGTCAGTATTCCTATGAATGTATGTATTAGGTTAAGTGTCATTTGAATCATGGGGATTGCCTTTTCTATGGACGTAAAAATGTTTGCAGTCACTACAGGTGACATCAAATTAAATTCAGTACAAACCCTGAAAAAATTACTTGAATCTAAAGACGTTTTTGCCCTTAAACTGAAGATTTATCCTGTCATAGTTTGGAGAAGAAAATTCATTAAAATTAAAGTAATTTGTCTGATTTCAGGGAAGTGTCAACTATTTTAAAGACTTTATTTTTATGGACAATTGTTTTCATACTAGGTACACGTTGACTTTAGTATAACATAATAAACTACCGAAAAATTCATTGATTCAAGGACAGTGTCAACAATTTCAGGATAAACGTCAATCGTTTCGATGATTTTCGACATAAAATTATTCACATTTACATGTCAGCTTTTATGATAAAGAATGACTATCTCCTTGCATTTAGTTGTGGTCATTAATTTCAGTTAGTACATATCCGCCTACTCCAAATTACTACCTCCTTGTAGTAATAAGGCTTTAGCGGGTTAAAATGGACTACAGGGGTTAAAAATTCACTTGGAAGATGCAGTAAATAAAAATATATATATTTTTTTCAAGAAAGATATTTAGAAAGTTGGTACATATAGATGCAAATACAACTAAGAAAACAAATTGTGAAAAATGTATATCTGAGTTGGTTGTGCTGAAATTATACAGGCAACATTATCACCTCCTGGTTTCGCTAATTTGGCGGCATCTGTTCTCTGAGCTATATCGGACCTGGCAGAAAATTACTTTTTGGACAACCACCTTTACTTCCTAATTGATAGCGGAAGTTCATTCAGCAACTTCAGTTCGAATCCACTAAAAGAAAATCATTAAAACGAACAATCTTTTTTTTAATGTTAACATATCCCAGTTTCCACGACATTTATTTTCTAAATAAGCTCTAATATTTAATTTAATTTCTTATTAAATGTATATACATATAAATTATTTTCCCATATATTAAACAAATTAATAAATTTGATGCTATAATCACCTAAGAAAAAATCAGTAAAGAAAGACAGAAAGTCGGGCGGGGCCGACTATATAATACCCTACAACTCCCTAACAATGCGATAAGGGTCATTGGGATAATAATTGGTAAATGTGTAGGAACATATTATATAATTTTGAACCGATAATCGCTAAATTAAGCAATATTCGTTCCTAAATTGTGAAACATCTTTCTGGAAAATTTTAATGATCGGAAGTAGGTTTACGTTAGGGTGGCAGCCGTTTTCTTTTTTATTTCTTCAGCTCACATAGACCAGTTTAGGTCCCTAGTGGTACCACGGGCTAAAATGCTCTTCATCGAAAGCAACCTGTTTGATATACAAATGTATCGATAGCTCGAATATTGGTACTGGAAAGATCTGTTAGACTGCCTAGAAAGGCCGACCCCAGTAGGTCCAGTCGTCGTTTACTCAAAGCGGGACAGTCGCATAGCAAGTGCTCAATGCTCTCCACTTCTTCCTCATCTCCACAGCTTCTGCAGAAGTGATTGGAGTTAAAATCCAATCTTCTGGCGTGTTCGCCGATCAGGCAGTGTCCCGTCAGAACTGAGTGCGATTAGATATTTTGACCGTCTCAGGTCATACCTTGGCCAGATTTGTCTAGCTACCCTACAGGTGCCGATTTGTGTCCATCTTTCATTAAACTGCCTGATTGCCTCTTGCCTAAGCCAAAGCTTGCATGTGGATAGTGGCGCACCAATATATGCAAATTCTTCGAGAATTTGTAAAGTCGTCTCTTTCCTAGCAAGTTCATCGATTTTGCAGTTCCCCGGGATATCCCTATGCCCCGGCACCCATATGAGGTGTATATTAAACTGCTCAGCAATCTCGTTAAGGGATCTGCGGCAGTCGAGGGCTATTTGTGAGTTTAGGGATGTGGCCTCCAGAGAATTGATGACAGCCTGGCTGTCCGAGTAAATGACAACGCCAGTGTCGGTTACTATGTTCCGACTCAGCCACTTGGCGACTTCCCATATTGCCATTATTTCGGCTTGATAGACACTGCAGGTATCCGGTAGTCTGTGAGCTATATCAAAAATAAGTTCTTCACAGTGTACTCCGAAGCCAACCTTTTCATCAAGCATCGAACCATCCTTATAGAAGTGGAGATGGTTTCTATTTCCGGGTATTCTGAAATCCCTTTCATCCCTGGTTGGTATCATAGTGATGTAGTTCCTCTCGAAGGTGCGCACCGTTGATATATAGTCCACTCGGTCGGTTACCATAGCACTACACTTTGATATCCTCATGTGACCGTAGTTCTAGTACCTCCACATTGATAGGCAGCTTAATCTTATTGCCGCTTTGGTTGCAACTTCTCTCGCCACAACATTAATCGGCAGTATATGGAGAAGGGCTTGTAGAGACTCAGTCGCTGTAGTCCTTAACGCTCCGCTTATGCACAGACACGCAGTTCTCTGAACCCTTGACAGCAGGTTTGTAATGGTTAGTTTGTCAGTTGCCTCCACCATACCGCAATGCCGTATAACAGTATTGGACGAACCACTGCTATATATATCCAATGGACAATTTTAGGAGAGAGGCCCCACCGCGACCCTACAGCCTTCCTGCAGGAATATAGGGCGATGTTGGCCTTCTTTGTACGTTGTAGTCTAAATGACAGTTTCCTATCCATAATTATTCCTAAAAATGTTGCACTTTCAGAAAAGACTAGATCTGTTCCATTTATCCGAGGAGGAGGGTCCACATGAGTGACATTATTCATCCTAGTAAAGAGAACCAATTCTGTCTTGTTTGGGTTAACACCCAAACCGCTGCCTCTGGCCCATCTAGACAACTTGTTCAGAGCCACCTGTAGAATATCTCGGAGGATGTTTTCGAATTTACCACTCACTGCGATTGCCAGGTCGTCCGCATATGCCACGACCTTGCAGCCACAACGTTCTAGATCTAGCTGGATTTCATTCACCGCTAGGTTCCAAATTAGTGGAGACAGTACTCCTCCTTGTGGGGTCCGTCTGTTTACAAACCTTGTTAGAGTTGTGGACCCTAGACATGCTGTTAAGCGTCTTCTGTTGAGTAGTCTTTGAATTAGTCTAATCAAACTAGAGTTCACCTTTAGATGTGACAATGCCGCGATTACCGCATCTGGGTGTATGTTGTTAAAAGCCCCTTCTATGTCAAGAAACGTCACCATGGTGAATTCCTTGAAATGTAGGGACGATTCGATGCTCACAAGTTCGTGCTGGGCTGATTCTGTAGACTTTCCCTTATTGTAAGCATGTTGGTTCCCCGACCGGAGTTTTGTATCCAGGTTTTGCCTAATGAAATAATCTAAAAGTCTTTCCAGACTTTTCAATAGGAAAGACGATAGGCTAATTGGTCTGAAGTCTTTTGGCCTAGTGTGCGATATCTTCCCCGCTTTGGGTATGAATACCACTTTGGTATCCCTCCATCGATTCGGGATGTATCAAAGCCTAATACAGCCTACATAAATTTTCTGCAGCCAGGGGATAATGTACTTTAACATTTTCTGCATTTCTGCTGGAGTGACGCTGTCTGGTCCAGGTGACTTGAAGGGCTCAAAGCTGTTTATAGCCCAGCTTATTTTGGATCTCTCAGTCAAAAAGCTAGCGACGCTCGCATTCCACTCGCACTCTTGTTGGTCCTGTAGATCCTCGGGCTCTGATGATGAGTTCCCCGGGAAACGTGTGTCGAGCAGTACACTTAGCGATTGCTCGCTGTTTTTTGTCCATTTATTTGCCTCATCCTGCAAATACCTTACTGTACAAGGAGACGCGGATAGTACCTTCCTCAGACTTGCGGCGTCGGAGACCTTTTCCATCGGAAGTAAAGAACAACCTCTATAGTTCTTTGATACCAAATCAGGAGGAACATATATATGAAGGTTATATATAAATCTAAACCGAATTTCCCTGAATACTCATTCATGAAAAAATACCTCTTTCGGTCGAATTTCGTACTGATCGGATATAAAATACAGTCTCTACAGCGCTTACATGTCAAATCGGGGGTAACATATATTTAGGGGCTATATCTAAATCTGTATCGATTTTCTCCGAATTTGGCAGTATTCCTTCATGTAGAAAGAAACCTCTTTTTGCCGAATTTCGCACTGATCTAAACTAATATTATATTTTGAAGTGCCTTTTTTATGTTCGGAACAATCTTGAGAAAGGCCCGGCTGATTTTCATGAAATTTTTTATAATAAAAAGCTCTCGACCTGGTGAATGTTTTAGGCCAAAAAAAATATTAAAAAATGTATTAGATTCATGGCTTTCAAAATCCTAAGTAAAATTCACCTGCAAGCACAAACGGACATGAACAACTCATAGCGTATAAAATTTGTAGTTGTGGTAGTGAAAAATAAAGCAGTGTGCGGCACATCGACACGATGCGAGTGTTCCAATATTTTACTCTCCCATTCTTCAGTGAGTATTGCTTTGCTGAGAATAGCAATGTGATTTGTTTTTGTTTTGCCTACATATGGCCGAGCGTGTGTGTGCTATGGATACCCTGCAAGCAATTCGGTAGTCGACTACCAAAATAACGCACTTCTAGTTAACTTTTATGACCTAACTATAAGCTAACTACAATGTAATGCATATTCGGTGCAATGAGTTTGTTTTTTGGAATATTTTGTTTTTTTTTTTGGTTAAAGGGAATATAACTGTTAACAGTTAATTGTTTGTTTCTTTTGTTTTGCTATTTGCAATTTTGTTTTACATATTTATCATTTTTGTGTGGACTGTAAAGTGAAAAGTTGTGCTTAGTCTCGTGCGTGCAGTTAAGTGTGCAATTTAATTAAAATAATAAAAATAAAAACTTAGATATTAAAAAACTACCCTTAAATATTGTGACTGCATTTAAGTTTAAATTATTTTATTATTTTATTTTAATGAAAAATATAATTAATTTATTGCTAGCTATAAGTTAGATAACTTTTAGCTAACTTCAAAGCAACTAACTTTAAGTTAGTTCAAAAGTCATTTGTCAATAAGTCAATTGACTACTGCCTAGGATATCGCAATGTTAAAATAGTCAGTTGGCTTCATTAAAAGTAATCAAAGCATCAACCACAATTAATTGCGAAATAGTCAGATTAAAGTGCGTTAAAAGTTAGTTGAGTTGCCGGCAGGGTAGCAACAGAGAATGGCAATGTGTTTTGTTTTTTTTTTTGTCGTACGCTATGCGTGGTGACGTGAAAAAAAGACAAAGGCAAGCAAAAACAAATATAGCCAAACATTACCATGCTGCAGTGATGTTATGTTTGGTTTGAGTTTATTTTATTTTTGCCTTTGTTTTACTATTTTCTTGCAATGCGTTTACATTTATTTGCCGTTATTTTTCAGAGCAGAATATCAAAATTTTTTTCAATTAAGCTAATTTTTTGTGTATGAGAGGTGTACGAGAGGTTAATGCAGCCCTCATGGCATTCACTCACTTCAAAATTTTTGCAAAAAGTGGGCGGGGAAAATGTGGGCGTGGCAAATCATTTGTTTGTGATGGCAGTCTACGTAATTGGCCAACAAATGGGCTGGATTGGAAATCTGAAATCTGGGGCAACGAAGTGCATCGGGTCCAGCTAGTCTGATATAAAATAACATTTTTACAGCGCTTACATGTCAAATCGTGCGCAACGTATATATGGGGGCTTTATCTAAATCTGAACCGATTTCTTCCAAATTTGAAAGTGTTCATTCATATAATAGGAAACCTCTTTCCGCCGAATTTCATACTGGTCGGATATAAAATACAGTTTTTACAGCGCTTACATGTCAAATAGGGGGTAACATATATATGGGGGGGTATATATAAATCTGAACCGATTTTAACCAAATTCAATAGATATCGTTCTTGGGCCCAAAAAGATATGTGTAAAGTTTCGTCGAGATCGGACCATAATTGCAACCTGTACTTTGATTATAAGAATACATGCACAGAAGGACGGACAGACAGACGGATGTAGCTAAATCAACTCATAAAGTGGTTCTAAATCGATCGGTGTAGTCTATGTCGATGAGTCTATGTCTACAATTTGGGTGTTACAAACGAATGCACAAAGTTATAATACCCTGTACCACAGTGTAGTGTAGGTTATAAAAAGGGAAAGGGATAGTTTCTTAACCAGACAACCGACAAAACTTGGCATGCTTGTACAAGAGGTATTGTAGAAGAGGTATTAGAGAACTTAAGTTTTAAGTTTGGGTCCCCTATGGTATGCAGGAGCGGAGCTACAGGGCTTTAAAGTTGGCCACCTCTGTTGAACAATATTAAAGCGCGCGCAACTTTCGTCCCTTTCGTCTAAATATTTTATGCATTCTACTAACCGAGGCCCCCAAAAGGCTTTTTACGCCTAAGAGTTATCTCATATAGTTACCGATTTTCATTTTTTCCGAGTTTTAATTTTTTCGTTGACCCTGCCCTAGTATTTTGTGAATATCGGATCAGAATGGCGTTCCGTCTATCGCCCTAAATGATGAATGTAATATGGCGCAAGATTTTCTCCACTGGGGTATGTCCAAAATAGATACGCAGACCAAAAACCTTCGGTAAGAAAATTTGGCCCGCGATGCTGCCTTTAGAAATATACAAAAGGAGAAAATGTTTAACAACGGCTGAAGATCGGCCACACTGGTACACTTTGGTCCGCTTAGCGGTCTTTGGCCATACCCTACAGGAGAAAATCGTTGATCCCGACCAAAGGCCGGCCGCAAATAACTTCGGTCCCCGTAGCTTTTTTTTTTGACATTTGCATAATTCGAGAGTTGTGTTTAATAATCACTTACAGAATAAATGGTATATTCTATGATACATTTTACTTTGATCTGCGTGTTGGACATTCGATAATAAATTGGTTTTGCACTTTGGACGTTTTTCTTTGTAATTTGTTGAAGATTTTCAGTTACTATAGTGTAACATATTAACCAAAGTCGGTCCCACTCCAAAATTTGCAGCATCGGTAGAGTACATATCGATACATCTATTCTAAACTATGCTAAGTGCAAAAAGGTAGTTTTTCCGGAGAGACGATCAAAGTTTGACGAATTTTTAAATTTGTGTGGAATTCCTTTATAATGCAAATGGAATGACCTGTACTGTTTTGTGAATAACTTTTGATTGGGTTGACGGATAAACACCAAATTTTGACAGAACATAATTTGGAATATTTAAATATTAAAAATCTCAATAAAAACATGCTAAGTTGACTCAGCATGTTTTAGAATGGAGCTCTCGATATGGACCATTTTTTATAAAAAAAATTAAGGGAAAAAATTAGATCGATTCTGAGATATCGCAATTTATATTTTTATTTCCGCTAAAAGTGACCGAAATAAATTGCTTAATATAAAATTAATATTTTTTATGAAAAGTGCACGGAAAATCCTTTAAGAAACAATATTTTCAATTTCTTATGATTTCTTATCTCATTACCCCCACATACTCAGGGTTACCATACGTCCTCCCTTCGGAGGACATTTCCTCCTTTTTCACAATTGTTCTCCCATCCTCCCTCCTTTTTGAAAAATTTGGGATTTGTCCTCCTTTTTTTACTGCTTCAAATCTAGTTTTATAGTTCCACCAATCGTGGTTTTGGGTGGACTTTTTCAACAATAATAAACCTCAAGTTGAAGTATATTTTCAACCACTGAATATTTGTTCGTTTTTTTTTTTGGCTATACCAGTACAAACAGCAGTCATTAACGCTCAATTCACATATGAAAGGAACCGTCTACAAATGATTCTACAAAAACTGTAATTTGCACTAAATTTTATTTCAAGAACTAGACTGCCCTCCTAAGAAAAAAGTTACATCTTCGTTTTAGTAGTTTTGTGATATTTAGCTTTAACGTTTTTTAACTTTCGCGCCTTCAGTTGTATGTTATAGTGGCAGCCGGTTTTACCAGCTCACCAATTTAGGTTCCTAACTTAAAACTTATAGTAGAAGGCTCGAAAGTTAACAACGTCAAACCTAAATATCTCAAAACTACTAAAATGTAGATGTGCCTGTCTGTCTTAGTAGGGCAGTACCCCTCTGTAGAATGTTATAAGTAAAGGGTGACCCATTTCGAGGTTCCCTACTTTAAAAAAAACACAGAAAATTCAAATTGAATGGGGAATGTTTATTATAATTTGAAAGAAAATTTTATTTTTTGAAGATTATGTCTATCAAATGTTGGCCGCGGCTACGTCTCAGATGGTCCATCCGTTGAGTCCAATTATCGATGACTGGTAACTGGCGAATGGCACGCGTGATGTTTTGCTCCAAGGCCTGAATCGAAGCGGGTTTGTCCGCATAAACTTTAGACTTTACATATCCCCACAGGAAAAACTCTAACGGTATGATATCACACGATCTTTGTGGCCAATCGACCGGCCCAAAACGTGAAATTATCTGCTCAACGAAGTGTTATCTCAATAAATCCATTGATTGATGCGATGTGTGGGAAGTGGCGCCGACTTGTTGAAACCAAATGTCGCCGAGATCACGAGCCTCAATTTCAGGCATCAAATAGTCGGTTATCATGTCACGATAACGGTCACCATTGACGGTTACGTTCTCACCGGCATCATTTTTGAAGAAATATGGACCGATGATTTCGGTACGTCGGATCGGGAAAAAGATAGCTCTTAACGAGAGCTAAAATATTGCTCATGGGTGTCAAGGTCGTAGGTTGACTGGAAAATGTTTCTTTTTTGGATTTAAAAAAAATAATGGACTTAGCGCAATTGGCGAAGGATTATTTTGATAATAAAACTGAATAATTTGTAAACGTTGTTCAGGCGTCTTTCCATGATGAAGTGCCAAACAATACTTAACAAAAATAACATGACAGCATGACACGAATCACACATGATCAGTCAAAAAAAGGCTACTGAAAAAAGTATCTCTACTTCGATCACCCTATATTTGTCGGCGGCCGGAAGTTAGATCCCAAGGAAATGCACCCAAATTGATAATGAAAGTGCGCCCCAAATTTTGGTCCTATTTTCGTTACGAAAAGGGCCTTAAGGAAATTACACCTCAATCAAGAAAATAGCATAAAATGAAAATACACCCCAAAAAACTAAGAAAACTTTATCTTCGTAAGGGGAGTACATAAAATACACATACATATTCGAACCCACATTCTAATTATAACTCTTTTTTGCGCGGTTGGCCTACTCCTTTTGTTGGCGGAATGAAATTGGGCCCCAGGAAAATACACCCCACTATTTTTATGAATATGGCCCCAAAAAATAACATATCAAACAACAACAATTTTATTTGGGGCTTAATTTTATTTTTGACTGCTTTTTGGGGTTTACTTTCATTTCATGTCTGCTTTTTGGGACTTATTTTCATCTATTAATTTAGAAACAGGAGAGGCTACGCATAAAAGATTTGCTCCACGTTGCCAACTTTGGATCCTGTCCATAGGAGAAAGTATTAAACGGAGGCCGAAGGCCGACCGCACAGCAATAGATTTATAATTAGAAAATATGTTTGTATACGCGTATTAATGCGTACGCCCCAGATTTAGGAAGAGAAAATTTCTTAGTTTTTTGGGGTTTATTGTCATTTCATGCTGTTTTCTTGATTGGGTTGTAATTTCCAAAATCAGTTTTTGTAACGAAAATAGGCCCCAAATTTGGGGCGCACTTTCATTTTCAATTTGGGGTGCATTTTCTTGGGGTCCAAGCCCTTTTGTTACATCTGCAAAATTTATAGTTAAAATACTATAGTAAAAACTTTAGGACTATGGTCCTTGTTTTAAAAAATTAATTTTTGACAAAATGTATATTTTTTTCAATTACTGCTATTTGTATACCCTCACTTCAGTTATACGAGGGTATATATCATTTGCTACGGGCCAAAACTGTAACACATCGAAGGAGTGACATAAGAACCTAAGTTTGTTCGGCGGATATACGTTTTAGATGGTTTTAAGTCAAATGAGCAATGTCCGTCCGTCCGTCTGTCTGTCTGCTGGCTGGTGCGCACGATAACTCTCGAAAGGAGTAACCGATTGACTTCAAATTTGGTATGTGATAATATTTTTTCTATCTCCGGCTAAGTTCGAAGATGAGCCATATGGGCCCACTCCTTCTAGTGCCTCCCCCACAAAGGGTTAATATTTAGTGAATTATTGATTAATTAGTAACTTATATACTACTTATTTGAATCCTCTGAAATTCTACACATAATATTAGTTTATTAGTCACTATCACCTCGAGAAAAATGGGCGAAGTTGCCGCGCCCCTTTTGGCACCTCCCACACAAATGTACTATTTTGCACCAAAAGTTAACAGCTTATAACTTGAACAAATACTTTAAATTTTGTGCAGTGTAATGGTTTTACAGTACCTACAGTCCAGTGGAAAACGGGGGTTATTGTCACCTCCCTTTTGGTACGTCCCACACAAATGTACCATTTTATATACAAAGTTAAGAGCTTATAGCGTGAGTACCAATGCAAGAATATGCAAAATTGTGCACAGTGTAATTAATATTTTTAAAGTACATATAGCCCTATGAAAATTGGCTTAATCAACACGCTCGTTTTGGTACCTCCCAAACAAAATGGCCAGTTCATACCAAACTTGAATAGATCATCACTTTAATATACAAGTGCACATAAACGCTTACAATTCGGTACAGTGCCATTTATTAGAAATATCTACTGTTTAGCGAAAATTATGAGTATTTGTTAAACCCGCTCTGGTACCTCCCATAAAAATTGGCAGATTAATTCGTGTAATATTTCATATTACAATACTCACAAAGTGAGGTATACTCGTACCTTAGTCGGTTTACCCGACTGAAACTTTCCTAATTGTTTACTTAAAAAATTTCCTCCGAAGGTTCCAAGGGCTCTTGTAAATATCACAAATGTCCTCCTTTTCTGACACAAATGTCGTCCTATCCGAAAAATGTTTATGGTAACCCTGCACCTACTAGGATAACGTTTTCTGAGAATTTGAGAAAGATCGAATTTTTGACATGTGACACTTGAGAATTGTGTATTTTTCTCGCAGAATATGTTTGGGACAATAACGTTTACTGAGAATTTAAGAAAGATCGAATTTTTGACATGTGACACTTGTAAAAGAACTATCCATATTTCGAGTGTATTTTTCTAGTAGAATATGTTTGGGACAATATACTACAGAGCCGATTTTTTTTTCAGCGTGCAGTTGTTGCAATTTGGCCTATCGCCCTTTTTCAAGATGGGTACTATTAAGCTAGTCTTCCAATCCTCTGGTATTTCTCCCATTTCCCATATGAAATTCGTGAGCTGATGTATTAATTCCAGTGTAAACGCTTCAGATATGGGAGGTTCCACTAACATTTCCGCAGTGTGCCATTCTGTTTTATTTTCGCCATTGTTGTTATTATCGGTTTCTGTATTATATAATTTATCAAAATAAACGCACCAACTCTCGAGTCCTTTTCATCTTCAAGGATGAGTTTTTCAAGTTCGTAAATGCATACGTTTAATTTTGGGATGCGTTCGGAAATGTACATCTTTATTTTTGCCTAAAATTCTTTTGGTTTTATTTGGCACGTTAAGCATATCTATCAGTGTTATCTGCTGATTATACGCTTCCTTCTTCTTTTTCTGAATTAACTTCTTAGCTAAGTTCATTTTTTTAAACAATCACGTTCGTTTTATTCCGAGCCATTCCACATCATCTTATTTTTAGTTTCGTTTTTATTCTTAACGGCTGCGATTCATTGTTCATTAAACCATTCACTGTTGTGAGTTGGTCTTTTTCTTCCGATTGTTTCCTCTGCCGCATGTTATACCGTATTTTATGTATATCCAGATTCCGTCAATTATGAGCCAATTCCATAATTTTGTATTGATATAGTTGCTTGTAGTTTTCCAGTTGAAGATTGTGCACATGTTTGTTACTATTAACAAAAAGCGACAAATTATGGTGGCGGTAGAACTACTTATATATGTACATCTCATCAAAAAAAGAGCATCCAAAGAAGCGATAAAAATCCCAGCCTTATGATCCGGAAGTTGTTCAAAATTGGATCACCAATGAATTTAGCAAGTAAATAGGGCCATATCAGTTCAGCTGGTAAACCCCTATTTGATTTCTTGACTGTGTTCTATAGGAAATGTGTCCCCTTTTTTAACCAAATTTAATTACAGCCAAACGTCCGAACCGATTTGAATGATTTTTTGGATAAGAGGGAGGTATGTACAAGTAAAATGTTTGCATACACTCAAAATTAGTAAAAATCTCTTTTTCGAGTGTACATCAACTTTCAAAGTTTCCAGTAGAACTTTTTTTTTACAAATTTAAAGAAGTAACAATTATGTCTTACGTTAAATAGAATTTTATAGAAAAATTTTAATTAATTTTTTTTTAATATACGAAATTTGACACCTGCAAAAATTCATTTTTTTAAAAGTTTGCACAGATCCGCAGCTGAAATTTGAATGTAAATGATTGTCCTATGTAACTGTTATGGTGTTATGTCTAGCAAGTGCTAACATTTTTGTGTAGGTCTACATAAAATTCCAATTCATAATACCATTAGCTCGTCTTAAGGTCACTTCACTTTTTCCAATTTAATAGACGAGTTCGCGGTAATATCACTATATATTAATAAAGTACTCAACTTAAATTATTATCAATGTTTTAAAAACTGTGAGTTATTATTATGAAAACATTAATTTGAAATTACCACAAAATTCACTGTACTTATAACTGTATTTGATAACTCATTTAGAAATCAAATACAGTTATACTTATAACTGTATTTGATAACTCATTTAGAAATCCCACACAAAATAGGTGATAAAGAAGCGGTAAATCAATGTTGCCAAAAAATTCAAAAAGAGATGTTTACATTGTTAATTTCTTTTCTTATTAAAGCAAAAAAAAATAATTTTGGTAAACTTTAAATTTTGGCCAAAAGAAAGTAATCAAATTTTCTATAGTGCGGTTAGTGAATACATTTAAACAAATACATATGTGGCTGAAATTATTGACTTTGTATTTTAATATACCCAGTACCACCAATTGTAAAAATTAGTCATATCGGTTAATGCTTTGATATGAAGGACCCAGACAAATTTGACAGCTTGGCTGTGTAGATGCTAAAATTGTTTCTAGTGAAAAGGACGATTTATGATGAAATAAGACATTGCTATCCTAAGTAAGTACATATTATCAATTTATATCGATGACACTTGATGACCTTAAGAGTTCTTTTTTATATAAATACATTTTCGAGTATTAATATACATACAATATATTTGCTGTGGCTACAATGCACATGTAGACATTGTTTACATAAAATCAAACTTAACCAAAATTTGGGACCTTGGAAAAGACGCCAATATGTCACGTTCACACAACCCAATTAATTGTCAATAAGGCAAAGAGGGAATATATTTCAAGATGTCACTGATGCTTCTAATGAGCAATTGTTTGAGATGACACAAATTAATTAAATCAAATGCGTTGGGGCAAAGCAAAGTCTTTGGGATTTATTAAATGAGTAACGTATAAATAGGACACGAAAAAAAAATAATATAGGGAATATGCAATTAATGTGGATTTAATGATTGTGGAAGAGGCAGTATTGATTTATCTCATACAGGAGGGTTACCAAAAATAAGTCTTGTGGTAATGTTATTGTCAGTCTTTTTGGTCAGATGCATTTTTTTAATATAAATAAGAAAATTTTACATCATATTGCACTCTTATGTTGGGAATTTTGATTTTTAAAAGTTATCATTTTATTATTATTTCAGGTATATTGCTTCCTCGTAGATCTCTTCCGCGTAGTGCACCCTGGGTAACATCAAATGATAGTGGTTTTACCTAAAAACCTCCCCTAACCGGTTAGGTTAGGTTAAGAGTGGCAGCCTGCAAAACAGACTCACTTATGTTACCACAGGGACGTAAGGGAATACATGAGTTATCCCTAGCCCTTCAAAGAAATAAGAGCCCAAGGTTGTATGTCGCCTTCTAGACAGTGCAGGGCACAGACACAGAAGGTGTTCTATTGATTCCTCCTCCTCTTTGACTTTCAATCTCTCTGCGCGCCATCCAAAAAAACAGTGACATTAATTATATACTTATAATATATAAGATTTCTGTCTGGTAAACGCTACAGTGACCAGGTACTATTTTTGTAAGTGATAGCTCAAGTTCCTCAGAGAAAACACCAAAGCCCAATTGGTTATTGTGTTTGGAACCGTTTTTATAGAAGTTACAGAATCTCCTCTATCATGGGATACGACCATTCCATTTTGATCTATCAGGTTTAAGAATGAGGTACTTCTTGTCAAAGAGTGATTCAGTTATAGTGTACTCAACAGTGCCCGGAAGGTCAGGTATGTAGCTCCGCCGGCGAGACTTTGTCTGCTCCTGGCGACTTAAAAGGTTTAAAGCTTTTGACAGCCAAACTAATTCTAGATTCGGTTACAATTTCGTTGGCAACCTCTGATGGCTGCACTTCAAGGAATATCCCAACTAAAGTATTCAATACCTCTTCAGAGTTGCCCGGGAAATGTATATCCAGGAGCACACCCAGCGATTCCTCAGTGGACGTAGTCCAGTTGGATTCTGTTTGGGACATGCGGCTTGTAACGAGTCGTTAAAATAGATGCTAATATATCTTTGGTCGGAAAAGCTATAAGTGTTCAAATCTTTCCAATCAGAAATCCTCCCTCTTAAATTCTCGGAGACAAAGGTGACATCGATCACATCCTGTCTGTTTCTAGAAATGAAGGTATTAGGTTCATGCCGCTATTACAAATCACAAGGATACTACTTATATATATATTCGATAAGTAATTCGCCCCTGTCATTGATGTCAGTACACACATATGATGGTGTGCATTGACATCACTACATACACTTATGTCTTTGTTATTTTCGTGAATTCAATGCACAGGGTGGAGTCTCAGTATTATGTGCCATGTCTACCATTAACTGTCCCTTGAACCATGTTAAAACCCTGGGCGTCCTAAGTCCACAAACCATATCTCCAATCCACTATGGTTTTTGGATTAGGATTAGTGGTGTAGATTTATCTGTAGGAACCGGATCATTTTCAGGTTTCGCCTCCACCGTTATATTTGCCTCGTCGTCTGTGTCCGCTAGAAGCTTTTCTACCCTTACTGAGGCGCCCCTGGGGGGGATGGAACAGTGTGTACACCACCTTAGGGAATATTGTATTCCACGCGGACCAAAACTGACTATGGGGGTGTTTCCCCTAAAACAAAAAAACAACTATGGAAAGTAGGAAAAGTGGAAATAAAGTTACGGTGCAGGGAGTAATAACCCCAGTACCGGCGGCAATTGTTGATGTGCTCCCTAGTCACGTGTCGTCGTTATCCCAAAATAGCGAGCCAAAAATATTTTCAAAGTCTCCTACAGGTGTGGCTGCCTTGGCACCTGTAGTCGTAGTAAGTGTAACAAGCGCAACCAATCCTCCTACAGGTATGGGTGCCTTGGCGCCTGTAGTCGCAGACAATGCAACAAGCGCACATATAGCCATTGGCAAAAATACGGAGAAGGAAGAGGAGGAACCACGGGAGAGTATAAACTGGACCCAGCCTTCTAGTACAGGTAGGGAATCCGATTCCGACTCCGACTCAAACGAACACGTTAACATTACTGTTTTAGCTAACTCCAAAGACGTCGAGGTTAGCAAGATGGTAGAAGAAGTCAACGCGTGCATGGCACAGCTCACGACAAAAAAGAAGAAGCTATCAGGGGCACAGCGACGAAAGTTGAAGAAGATGAACCGAAGCAGCAAACAGGCCACAGTGCAGGATGCTCCAAAGGAGCTATCTGAAACTCCATCCACCTCTGCGGAAGCAGGAAAGAGGATCAGATCTCCAGAAGAGCAGAACACTGCGAAACCGCCGAAGAAGAAAAAGAGCTCCCCGCTTTCACGTAAATTGGAGAGAACAAGTCAAGCCCCTCACGAAGGAGACTCCAGTCTGTATCCTGGTGGAGAGGGCGGCGACAAAGTCGATCCAACTACAAAGGAAGCGAGCGCAACCACGGAATCCTCCGGAAAGCTTAGTACATCTAAAAAGATGTCACGATCTTTACGGAAGAGGAAGTTGGTTGATGAAAAAGGTAAGAAGCCACCATCTTATGCCAAAGTAGCCAGAAAGCAATATAGAGACGAGCTCTGCTACGCAGTGATCGATATCAACAGAGCATCTGACAAAATCCCCACTGACCAACACAACAACGTTGAAGACTTGGTGAATAATAAAATTGTGGAGCACACTCTCAACTCCGAAGACGCACAGTGTATTATGAGCGGCAAAAACTCCCAATTTTCATGAGGCTCAATCTCAAAATGTAAATCTGTAAAGAACATTCCCATTAACTAAATCTTTAAAGGTTTTGCCAATATCTTGGCGAAATATCGCGGTACAAGACTTTGAAATTCATAAATGGTACAATGGTTCCAAAGTTTATCATTTAAGAGAGTATTTTGTAAGCCCAAATCTCCGAAACTATGAAACGCATTGGAACTTCGTTTAAGTCATGCTATACAGAACATTTTGAAGAGTTTTTTGCGTTAAAAAAATATAATTGTGTTGTCATTTTCCTATTTAATCTGTGGTTTACTTGCAAGTTGCCAAAAATCAGGGTGTTTCATTTTCTCCAGGATAAAACTATACTTCCGAGGCCGACCGAGGTCTTGTCATTAACAAAAATTTATAAACTAGGGACTTAGTTAACCATTGCGAAAAGAAAATTCTGCCTATACCTACATATGTTGATTTATTTAACGAAATGGTAATACCTACTCGGCAAAAAACAATCCAAAATTCGTTATTTTTAATCCATGTTGCTATGTATTGAACAACATTACCAAAGCATACCTTAAGGGGCAAATGATAAATTGACTGCAAATATAACAAGAAGCATATAAAGCATGAATAAAAGCAAGTTGGTCTTGAGCCGAAAGAGTATCTCAGTTTATATCAACGATTACAGACCGAATTAATCGGCAACCGACATGAACAAGGTAAATATTCATATAAGCGAAAATTTGTTTTCCAATCTACTATACATATATACATGCTTCATTGTTTGTGTGTCCTTTCGACATATTCCTAAAACTATGCTCTAAAAATGACGTATTATTAATGAACACATTGCTAAATCAATGATGATTTTTTTTGGATAGTTGGAATGATTGTTTAATTAACAAAAAACTGTAAACTATTTCATCATGATTTTTTTGCAAATATTGAGCTAATGTATTACGCTTTAGTTATTTACATTCTTCTACGTACTGAGTTACATCGAACAAAAGATACAAAGCGTTTTATAAAAAAATTTCCTGTAATTTCCAACATCGTATAAAATTTAAATTGATATATGGGCGTTGGGCGTGGCACTTGTAATTTTTATATAATTGAGGACTCAAATGCAATCTCTACTAGCGATTTGTAATCTATATATATAAAAGAGAGTGTCTGTTTGTGGGTTTGTTTGTTTGTATGTTTGTTTGTATGTTTGTTTGTTCCGTATAGACGTCTAAACGGCTTGACCGATCATCTTGAAATTTTCACAGAATGTACATGTATTGGGGGTGCTGAAAATAGGGTACTTGGATTTCGATATATCCAGTGGGCGTGGACCCGGCCATATGGGTCAAATTTTGGTATTGAGAACAATTTTTAGCTAGAGTGCTGAAATTTTATGTGTATGAATTTAGTGGCAGATTATGTGAATTTTCCAAAAATTGGCGGAATCGGACCAATGGGCGTGGCCCCGCCCTAATAAGCCAAATTTTGAAATTGAGATATTTTGCACAATTTGTTAGCGAGAGTGCTGGAATTTTGTGTACATGTAGATGGTGGCAGTCTACGTGATTGGTCCAAAAATGGGCGGGATCGGCCCAATGGGCGTGGTCCCGCCCACATAGACCAAATTTTGAAATTTCGATATCTTGCACAATTTGCTAGCGGGAGTGCTGCAATGTTGTGTATATGTATCTGGTAGCAGTCCACGTGATTTTTCCAAAAATTGGCGGGATCGGACCAATGGGCGTGGCACCGCCCATATAAGCCAAATTTTAAAAATGTGATATCTTGCACAATTTGTTATCGAGAGACCTGGAATTTTGTATATATATATCCGTTGGACTACATGATTGGTCCAAAAATGGGCGGGTTCGGACCAATAGGCGTGGCCCCGCCCATATAAGCCAAATTTTGAAATCGAGATATTTTGCACAATTTGATAGCGAGAGTGCTGGAATTTTGTGTATATGTATATGGTGGCAGTCTACGTAATTGGTCCAAAAATGGGCGGGATCAGAACAATGGGCGTGGTCCACCCCCCTCCCCACTAATATATGCCAAATTTTGAAATTGAGATATATTGCACAATTTTTTACCGAGAGTGCTGTAATTTCGTGTATATATATCTGGTGGTAGTCTACGTGATTGGTCCAAAAATGAGCGGCATCGAACCAATGGGCGTGGCCACGTCCATATAAGCCAAATTTTGAAATTGAAATATCTTGCACAATTTATTATCGACAGTGCTGCAGTTTTGGACATATGTATCTGATAACAGTCTACGCGATTCGTCCAAAAATTGGCGGGATCAGACCAATGGACGTGGCCCCGCCTATATAAGGCAAATTTTGAAATTGAGACACATATCTTGCACAATTTTTAGCGAGAGTGATGTCTGGTGGTAGTCTACGTTATTGGTCCAAAAAGGGTCGGGATCGGATCAATGGCCATGGCCCTGCCCATATAAACTAAATTTTGAAATTGAGATGTCTTACACAATTGTTTAGCGATAGTTCTGTAATTTTGTGCATATGTATCTGATGATAGCCTACGTGAATGTTCTAAAAAGTGGCGGGATCGGATCAATGGGCCTGGCCCCGCCCATATAAACCAAATTTTGAAATATAGATATATAGATTTTGTGCATCTAACGCAGTCTACGTGATTACACAAAAAAGGGCGGCACCGCCCATAGGAGCCTAATTTTTAAATTGAGATATATTGCACAATTTGTTTAAGTGAGCGCTGCAGTTTTGGGTATATGTATCTGATGACAGTCTACGTGATTCGACCAAAAATAGGCGGGATCAGACCAATGGACGTTGCCCCGCCTATGCGAGTATAAGCCAAATTTTGAAATTGAGAGTCATATCTTGCACAATTTGTTATCGAGAGTGCTGTACTTTTTTGCATATCGATCTGGTGATAGTCTACGTGAATGGTCCAATGGCCCCACCCTTATAAGCAAATTTCTGAAATTGAAATACCTTGAACAATTTGTTAGCGAGAGTGTTGTAATTTTGTAAATATGCATTTGATGGCAGTCTACGTAATTGGTTAAAAAATTTACGGAATCGGAAATCTGAAGTCTGGGGCAACGAAGTGGACCGGGTCCAGCTAGTAATATAAATGCTAAATTGAGAAAAATACTAAGATTTTTAATTTTAGGTTATGTGGGAAGTAGCCGTGCTTATGGGCGGATTTAAACAAAAAATTGGTTTTTAGCTAATTAGGCGAAATGAGTGATATGTACCAAATTTCAAAGCTCTAGCTCAATTCCTTCTAATTTTTGCCGCGTCTTGTGTGAAAATATTCCACTGTGCGACGGGCCCCCAATTCAAATAATGAGCAGCGAGTTCAAAGGGGACACACTGAGGATGAATTTCGCGTCACCAGAATGTATAGAGACCCTCAAAGAGCTTGTGGATAACATCCCCTCTCCCTGGGAAGGCGCTAAGCTGAAACTGGTGAGGAGGAGGGACATCCCTCAGCTCATAAAAACAACAGTACACGTCAAAGGATGGGGCAGCAATATCACATCAGAACGCATGCTCAAACTCTTTGGCCAGCAGAACAAGGGACTGGGCGTGAAGAGGTGGGAAGTCTTCCACAGAGAGAATGATCGTGATGGCACTGTCCTTGTGGTGGGTTTGGATCGGCTCTCCATGGCCAGCCTGGTCATGACGAAGGGTATGGCGTTCTATGTGAACAAAGCAGTCTTCTTCAAAATTGGTAAGGCTTTGTTTGGCGCTGAAAACCGGAAAAATGAGCCAATAAATAATAAAGGCAGCGATGAAGATAAACGCCCACTGCAGCCAAAAAATGATGAGGGAGCCGAATCTACAATCACTGACTCCCTAGAAGACCGGTTACTGGAGGACCAATTATTGATGTCATCCAGATAAACCTCCATCGGAGCGAGGCGGCAACCAACGCTTTGATAAAAATAATAAATAAAGGTAAGACTCATATTGCTTTAATCCAAGAACCAAGGACGATTCGAAACAAGGTACCTGGCTTAAACCAAGTTAATTACCAACTGTTTTATGCAAATACAGGAACTAGACCAAGGACTTGTATTAAATGTCACAAAAATTTATGTTATCTTTTTTCTCCAGAGTTGTCAACATCGGATGCTACAGTACTGAAACAAGGGAATGGAAGTGCATACCTAGCATCAGTATTTCTGCCTTTCGATTCACCGACATTACCACCTACGTCGGAACTACAACGCTTGGTGAGGAAAGTCAAACAGGTAACGAAGTACTAGTAGGTTGCGATGCTAACTCTCACCACGTCGCGTGGGGTAGTACTAACATTAATAAACGGGGCCAGGCCCTAGTAGAATTCTTGAATACTAACAACCTAATAACACTTAACATAGGTAACACGGCTACCTTCGTTAATAGAATAAGGGAAGAAGTATTAGATATAACAATATGTTCAGAAAATCTAATAGACGTGATACAGGAATGGAGGGTCTCTAAAGAACATTCTTTTTCTGATCATCGTTACATAAGGTTTAAGATAGCACGGCCACCGCCGAACCCAATAAGTTTCAGAAATAAGGCCAAAACTAAATGGACAAAATTCGGGAAGCTAATTAGAGAAAGACTGAGGCATGGACTTTTTGAGTGCCTAAGTGTTGAGGATATTGACACTAATGTTGATTACATTACGGATATATTAGTAAGGTCTTTCGAAGACAGCTGTCCGCTTCGATAAAGGAAATCAGCCCAAGAGAAGCCTTGGATGACCGGGGAGATTCGCAACTTTGGGAAAGAGGTCCGTAGACTTTACAATAGGGCACGCCGTAAAAAATATCCAGTATACTGGGACGACTACCATAGAAGACTCAGAGAATATAACAAAATCACAAGAACAGCAAAACGAAACTCCTGGAAGCTATTCTGCGAACAGGTCGATAGCGTTAACGATGTTTCTAAAATTAAAAAGTTCCTCTCAAAAACCCATACCCAAACCGAAACAATGGTAGACGATATGGGCAGAAGAGTGGACTCAACCGAAGAGATGGTTGAGTCCAGTCTAAGGATTTGATGACACACTCATCCAATCCTTAGACCAGTTTCAGGTGGACCGGGCTCTCCGAGACTGGTTAAGCCACAGCTAAGGAATAGATGGATAAATTGCGGGCCCCACGACATAAAAATAAGAGACAGAGTAGCACAGGGAACACCACAGGGCGGCATATTATCACCACTCCTGTGGGTCACTACTATAAATAGTCTCCTAAGGATACTAACGGATGAAGGACTTAAACCAGTCTGTTACGCAGACGACGTTATAATACTTCTGAGGGGGAAGAATCCTAATCAACTTTGTAGAAGGGCCGAAACGGCTCTAAAAATTGCATATGACTGGGCTCGACCGAGAGGTCTAAATGAGGTCCAGAAAAGACAGAGATATGTCTGTTCACAAGGAAAACGAAGATTGGTCAGTATGATGACCCACATTTCCTAAACAAAACAATTCCAGTTTCCAACAGGGTTAAATACTTAGGTGTAATCCTGGACAGGAAACTAAATTGGAAGTGCCACATAGACGAATGAGCAAACAAAGCTCACATATGCTGGGCACTATGTAGAAGAGCCATTAGCTCAAAATGGGGCCTTAATCCAAGTATGACACACTGGCTCTACAAGAGCGTAATCAGACATATTTTGACTTACGCATCAGTAGTGTGGTGGACGTCAATGAAGAATAAGTGCAACATAATGATATTACAAAAGGTCCAACGAATGTGTTGTCTCGGCATAAGCGGGACAATGAGGACCACATCCAGTAGGGCATTGGAGACGATCTTGAATATCCAACCAATAGAAATACAGATTAGATATGAAGCTGCCCTCACGGCGACGAGGCTCAAAGTGATGGGCGAATGGATCGAAAGCGATCACATGTCATATCATCAAAAGATAGCTGAGGTAGTGACGGTGGATTTAACTGACATATCATCAGTATCCGACAGAATACCTGAAAGATCAATGGTTGCTGAGTGTGAGACCATGATACCAGACAGACAATCCTGGATTGATGGAACCGTAGTACATACAACATCTGGAAATTGCTGTTATACAGATGGATCGAAACTAGGGGAGAGAACGGGGCTAGGACTTTACATCGAGGAACCGGAAACCGAACGCTTATTCCGTCTGCCAGACCATAACACAGTCCTGCAGGCGGAAGTCCGAGCAATTACAGAATGTGTGAGCTGGCTTGGGGCTAACACAAGACCAACAAAAGTGAATATTTTCACAGATAGCCAAATGGCTATTAGGGCGATAACGTCTAGAACGGTGAGGTCGAGGACAGTTTTAGATTGTAAAATGGCGATTAACGCCTACTCCGAATACGGCACTATATGCATCATATGGGCGCCTGGCCATTGCGGAGTAAGGGGTAACGAGAAAGCAAACGCCTTGGCATCTAGAGCCAGAGACTTGCAAACAATAACATTAGAGAACGCAAAACCCTTCAGAGTTACGCGTTCTGAACTACAAATATGGGCGATGAACGCCCATATCACGCTATGGAATAGTGAAAACGTTGGGAAGACAACGAAGGTCTTGTGGGGTGACCCAAACGAGGACAAGACCAGGACCTTACTGAGATTGAGCAAGGTAGAAATTAGTAAGATCATGGGTGTCCTTACAGGACACACATGCTTACAAGCACACCTACATAGGATAGGAGTTGTAGATGACAGCATATGTAGGGCATGCGGGGAGGATGACGAAACGTTGGAGCATTTCCCCTGTTACTGCCCAGCGTTCGCCAGCAATAGATCACGTTTCTTAGGAAATTATACTATACCAGACTTGACCCAACTTAGTGGCGTAGACAGGAAGAAGATTAAGGACTATGTCGACAGTACAGAGTTCCAAAAATAGCTTTCCGATGACCTTTCTAAATAATAACAATTAGAGCGCACAACAGGCCGAATACTGCCTTACGTGTATGTCCAAGGACATGAGGTGGAATTTCACCGCCTCCTCTTCTCAACCTAACCTAACCTAACCTACTCTTGGGGATGTTTCCCTTTTCCTCTCCCCTGTTTATGACCGCCGGTATCAAGCTGTCCTTAGTAACGTCAGCGAAGGACCTAGGTGTATTGTTTGCAGTCAGAGGTAATCGACAGTATTTTTATGGAGCCTTGCGCCTCAGCAAGTAACAGGTATTGTGCCACACAGTTTTTGCCACAGTACTGGGGGCTATGCTGTGGTGGTTGTACTTAAAACAAACTCCTCTAAGAGAGAGAAAATCCCTGAATCAACTTCCATAAGGCAGCAGCCAATTAAAAGGCTTCGCTCTCCAGATGAACCGCCGGCTTCCAAAATAACCAAAGGGTTTAGTGGTAACGCTGCTCCTCGGCCATTCCCTGACATTTCTATGGACCACTTGATACTTGGGGTCATCAACAGGGGAGAGGAAAACGGCAACATCCCCAGGAGCAAGTGGAATGAGATTAGAGTACGCACTACGCACTGTTTCCGGCTCCCGATTGTGTGGACGCAGCCTGCTATCAGACCGCATAAAACTAATACGATTTAGCAGTATGCGCTCTGTTGACTGCTACAGGGTGCGGCTCTGGATGTTGTGCTGGATGTGTTGACAAGGACGACTTCCTTTCTCGGCCCAGGGAATATGCATGGATTCCGGCTGTACAAGCCGATATGGAATCCGTGACCAAGATGCTGAAGGATTGCAATCCTGGTCTTCCAACTGGCAACTGGAAGGTCAGCCGATTGGATGAGGCGGATGTGCTTCGGAGGCACGCAGCAGACTCTACCCCACCTTGTCAAGTCCGATGGCATGGTTTCATACGGATTTAGCAAAATCCTACGTAAGGTGTATACTTATAAGAGCTATGAGGGAGGAAATTCGAAAAATACTCCTCCACATAACCATTGTTATGTGGTGGGGTATTTGAGAGTATCAGAGCAGCATCTGGCGGGAACTTGCGTTTCAGAAACAGACAGGACATAAAACACGTCATCTTTGTCTCCGAGAATTTAAGAGGAAGGATTTCTGATTTGATAGTTTTGGACACTCATAGATTTTCCGAACATTGATATTTTAAATTCAGCATAAATACGAAGCCTCCTGATACCCAACCAATATTAAGAAGGCTAATAGGGAAAATTTTGCCACATATTCAACAGGTCTCTTCCAAAAGGTGGGACGAGTCACTGCAACTCTTAACGACTCGTTAAAATCCGCAGGTCCCAAACAAAAGCCAAGGGGAAAAAATGTCTCAATTAGTTATGCTCTTCAATAGGGCAAATGCCTTCATAGCCCCACAGGACTCGGATACGTATTAGAAAGAACTCAAACGGAACAAAAAAGAGTTGAGAAAGGCTCAAAATAAATCCTGGATAGATTTCTGTAGTGTCGTAGAATTTCATCCGAAGCTTCAAGGTTACGGAAAATTTGGTACATCAAGAAAGATGATTGTTCTTGCGCTACGTCCAGTGAGGAATCGCTGGGAGTGCTCCTTGATACACATTCCCGGGCGACTCTGAAGTGACATTGAAAACTTCAATTGGGGATTCCCTTGACGTGCAGCCATCAGAGGTTGTTAGCGAGATTGTAACCGAATCTATAATTCTTTGGTCTATCCAAAGCTTTAAACCTTTTAAGTCGCCACGACCAGACAAAGTCTCGCCGACTCCCTGGCTCAGAGATAAATAAACATGTTATATCAATTATGCCTACATACCAACAAAATGGAGAGAAACCAAGGTTTTTTTTCATCCCAAAAGAAAAAGCCGTCCCACACAGGAACTAGGGATATCCGGCCAATTAGTCAATCGTCATTTCTCCTTAAAACTCTGGAGAGATTAATAGATAGTTACCTTAGGACTAAAATTGATCACAGGCGTATGTCCACTCAACAGCGTCCCTACAGCAATAGCAAGTCCACCGAAACCGCCATGCATGATCAACGCAGCTTTATTGAAGGATCCGTCTCTGTTAAGGAAAATACTATGGCAGTTTTCTTAGATATAGCTGGGGCCTTCAATAACACTAATCCAGCAGCTATAATAACGGCTTTAGAAAACCTTCTTATTAAGAGACGCATTTCAGCTAGCTAGCTGACCTCCGTAGATTTGTCAGCAGAGTCTGATGGGTGTCAGAGTTGTTTCCTATGCAGATGACGTGGCAATAGCTGTTAGAGGGAAGATTCCGGATACTCGCAGAGACATCCTAAAGCTTCCTACAACCGCAAGATGGGTTGCTGGTAATGGTCTTGGTGTTAACTATTCCTTTTCACCAGGAGAAATAAGTTACCAAGAGTTACATCAGTCTCCTTGGGGGGTATTGAAATTCCCATCTCTGAAACCCCAGCGCAAACTACTTAGGTATTTTACTGTTGAAGAATACATTTTTATTTATACACATGTTTTTCAATTTATAAATTGTTGTTTGTCACATTGGGACGAAAAGGTGCCGAAAAAGGCCATATTGAATCTTGGGAATTTGGCGAAGATAATTAGACTTCAAATGTAAAAATATCGAAAAACAACGATTCTACTGAATTAGGATATATTAATGGTGATTTCGTTTCTGAAAAATAATGTCACCATATAATGTTGCAACATTTTAAAAATCCCCCCTGCATCCGCCGCTTATTTCGCATTTTGCATCGGCACAATCTAACAAAAATCGTGCGGTGAGTAAAACCAATACCTACATTATTGCGCAGCCCTTTGGTAGTACATCAATAATGTACGCTTTCTTTTCGGTTTGGTTCTTAAGTCTGCTTTTTGACGGTGCAACACTCCATACCGTGGACTGGGCTGAGTATGGAAAATGCGACATTTCGCATTTGCGGAGTGTAATAATTTTACAAACGAAATCAAAACCCGTTCATACGGCTGCACCATTTTTACAAACGAAATTAAAAATGCCTTAGTGTAAAATGTAGAAAATTTTTTAATTTTTTTTTTGCACGAACGAAATCGCCATGAGAATTAGCCATATTCCTATCATTTAAACGAGAAATTGAAGATGTTTTTCCTAATATTACATTGAATGCGATCCATGATGTTGGGTATATACATACGTTTAAGACGGGTCACAGTTTTACTTGTTTTTAAATAATTTTCAGTATTTTTATATCTTGTTTGCATTTTATTATTTATTATTATTATAACTAACATAGAAGGAAACTGAATAAGATGAACCGGCAGAAGATATAACAGTAGAATCTGACTCCTCTACATCTACTAAAAGAGTCAGATCTCCCGAAGAGCATAGCGAAATCAATTAAGAAGAAAAATGCTCACCTAGAGCCAGCACTTCGGAGAAACCTATTCAATCAACAAAAAATGAGTCTCTAGTCAGAATCCGTTAATGGTGGGAGGTGAAGTTGATCCTGTTGTGGAGAAGGTGAGCAAGTCCACGGTTAAATCGACTAAGGTATACCATCACTTTGTGAGTAATGTAATAGGGAATATTACTCGAATTATTCTGTCAATTTGTGTGGGAGGAACAAGAAGGGGTTTTTCAAATACACCTTTTTTTCGCTGAACATTTGATACTTTAAATTCATTGCACTGTGCCGAATTATAAGCGTTTAAGTGCACTGGTATATTAACGTTATGAGATATTAAATTTTGGTTTGATTTGGCCATTTTGTGTGGGAGGTACGAAAAGGCTCTTCAAAAGCGTTACACGTGCAAAATGCTGTTGCATTTTCGTGCATTGGTACTCACGCTGTAAGCTCTTAACTTTTTGTGCAAAATGATACCTTCGTGTAGGAGGCACAAGAAGGGGCGTGGCAATAACGTCCATTTTTCACAAGGCTATAGACACTATAAAAGCATCACACTTTACAAAATAAGCTTTTAATATTTTGCGCAAAATGGTGCATTTGTGTGGGAGGTACCAAATAGGGCGTAGCAACTTCGCCAAATTTTCTTGAGATGATAGCGACTAATAAACTAAGACTATGTGTGGAATATCAGAAGATTCAAATGAGTGGTATAGCAGTTATTAAAGATTCAACATTTCACAACATTTTAACCCTTTGTGGGAGAGGTACTAGAAGGAGTGGACCGATATGGCCCATCTTCGAACATAGCCGGAAGAAAAATATTATAACGTAACAAATTTGAAGTCAATCGGTTACTCCTTTCGAGAGTTATCGTGCGCACCAGCCAGCAGACAGACAGACGGACGGGCATTGCTCATTCGACTTAAAATGTCCAAAAACGGATTTCCGCCGAACATAATTGGGGTCTTAGGTCACTCCTTCGATGTGTTACACTTTTTTCGTAGCAAATGATATATGTATACCCTCGTCACACTAAAGTGAGGGTATAAAAAGGGTAAGGAAGCACCATCTTATTCTCAAATAGCCAAAAAACATATCCAGGACTAACTATACCATGCCATAATTGGTAGCAGTAGTGCGTCTGGAAGAATTCCCGAAGAGCAAAAGAGTAACTTCGAAAATTTATTCTACACAAAGGTATTGGACCACATGCTCGAATCTAATGATGGGCCAACAATCCAAGTAATGAGTTGCAAGTTTGAAGGGGGATGATGAAACTGGCATCACAATGCTGCGTCCATGTCCTCGTAAAACTAGTGGAGAGCATCCCCTCACCTTGGGACGGCGCAAAGCTGAAACTGTTAAGGAAAAGCGACATCCCTGTACCCATAAAAACATCTTTCTATGTCAGAGGATGGGCCAGTAAGGTACCGTCAGAGCGCATACTCAGCGTCATTGGCAAACAAAATTCGAACCTTAAAGTGGGAAGTCTTCCACAGGAAAAATGAGCAGAATCAACTTTGAATGTATGTTTATCTCGCACATTTTTCTGCCTCTCTCTCAAAAAAAACCAACCTTATATAATGTTAACTCAACCATTTCTCATGTACATTTGACCTTATATAAGGTTATTTTGTCTTCGTAATCAAACATATACCATGAAAAATTTAACCAGACACATGGTTAAAAAATCGTTGTTTTTCGGCTCTGTGTAGCTGGTTGTGATGCCAACTCACACCATACCGCTTGGGATAGTACTGACACCAATAATAGAGGACAAGCCCTATTAGAATTTTTGAATACTAATGATCTCCTAACTCTCAACATAGGGAACAAAGCGACCTTTGTTAACAAAATTAGGGAAGAAGTATTCGATGATATCCATGAGTGGAGGGTTTCGGATGAACACTCCTATTAGGTTTAAAATTGCACGGCCACCGCCTGACCCAAAAGTTTCCGTAATAAGGCTAAAACCGACTGGACTAAATTCGGCAATCTACTTAGAAATCGATTGGGCCAGCCTAAACACGATTATCTAAGTACAAAAGACATTGATATCAATGTGAGGAGGATTACGTAGGCTCTTGTAAAATCATTCGAAGATAGTTGCCCGCTTCGAGAAAGGAAATCTGACTATGAGAAAACCTGGATGACAGGGCAAATTTGCTCGATTGACAAGGGCGTCGGCAGACTTTACAACAAAGCTCGACGTAAAAAGCTATCAGTATATTGGGACGACTACCACAGAAGACTCAAAGAATGCAATAAAATCATTAGACTGGCTTTTCTGTGAGAAGGTAGACAGCGTTAACAGCATGTCTAAAATAAAAAAGTTCCTCTCAAAAACTCATACCCAAACCGAAACACTGGTGGATGAAACGGGTAAAAGGATGGAAAATTAGATGATACCTTAAGGCTCTTGATGAAAACTCATTTTACGACTGGTAATGCTTGGCCAATAGAGGAACAGTTACAGACCGAAAATGTGATGCACCAAGTACCTATTACGGATGCTATGGTTAAAGAAGCAATAAAAAGCTTCTCTCCTTTCAAGGCTGCGGGACCGGACGGAATATTTCCAGCGCTTCTTCAAAATGAGGTGGATCTGGTATCAACTCATCTGGCTGGAGTTTTCACCGCATGCCTAACTCATGAATATACCCAAAAAAATTGGCAGGAATCAAGGGTCGTCTTCATACCCAAGCCAGGCAAGGCGAATTATACGGTCCCAAAGGCTTATCCACTCCTTCTAGCCTAACTTCTTTCCTGTCAAATACAATGGAGCGAATAATTGACGACATGGTCAAAAATAAGATAGCCGATGACAAGCAAAAATTCAAGCAACACGCATATGTTAAAGGAAGATCTGTGGAAACAGCTCTACATGAGGTAGAACAGGTCTTCAGTGAAGAAATGTACACACTTGCCGTTTGTATAGACATTGAAGGCGCTTCTAACGTTCAAACTGATACACTTATCCAGTCCTTACACTACTTTCAGGTTGACCGGGCGCTGATAAACTGGATCAACAACATGTAAAATCAGAGACAAGGTAAATCGTGGTATACCTAAGGGGGCATTTTATCGCCTTTCCTATGGGTTACGACGATACACAGTCTCTTTAAAGCCCTCACCAATGAAGGACATAAACCAATCTGTTATGCAGCGACGTTATAATACTTTTAAGTGGCACACATCCAAACTAACTATGCAGAAGAGCTGAGGAGGCACTTAACATAGCATGTAATTAGGCACATCCAAGGGGATTAAATGTTAACCCAGACAAAACAGAAATATGTCTTACCGTGCTCGATTCCTGGATAAGAATATTGCCATATCTAAAAAGGTAACATACTTGACAGTAATCTTGGATCAGAAATTGATTTGGAAAGATCTTATTGAAGTTACCAAGGCCCACAGATGTTGGTCGTTGTGCAGAAGGGCTGTAGGTTAAAAATGGGGACTACGTCCAAATATGACACACTGGCTTTATAGGAGCGTGATTAGACCAACAATAACCTACGCGTCTGTAGTACGGTTAACATCAATGGACAACAAGTACAACGAAATTCCATTGCAAATAGTGCAACGTATGTGCTGTCTAGGCATAAGCGGAGCAATTAGAACCGCACTAAAAAGAGCGTTGCAGACTACACTGCACATCCAACCAATAGATATCCATATAAAGTATGAGGCAGCCCTCACAGCAAGGCGTCTACAAGTGATAGGTGAATGGATAAATCGAGACCACAAGTCGTACCATGAGAAATCTCCGACCGCATTCCTGAAGTGCGGCTTATAGCTACCTGTGATTCATTCGTGCCAGACAGACGCTCCTGGGAAAACGGAACACTAGCTCATGTGTCAGTGGGAACCAGCTGCTATACTGATGGGTCCAGGCTAGGAGGAATGACGGGTCTGGGACTTTTTATTGATGAACTAGAAGTCGAACTTTATTTCCGCCCCCAGACCATAACACAGGATTTCCAGCAGAAGTTCGAGCAATCACGGTGTGTGTTAACTGGCTCAGTAATACCACAAAGCCTAAATATGCCAACATCTTCACAAATAGCCAAATTGCGATCAAAGCAATAACATCGGAAAAGGTCAAATCCAGAACAATGTTAGAAAAATAAAAGAACGCTAAATAATTACTTAGTCCATGGTCGACTGCGTTTTTTCTGGGTACCGCGACACACCGGAGTGATTGGAAATGAACGAGCAAACAGATTGGCAGAGAACTTCGAGAAATAAACTAATGGTGAATTCTTTTCTGCAAAAAAGTGCAACACTTGCATTGCCCTTTTACCGAAAAAGGCACTATTATATCGCTTTTTTGAAATTTTGAAATTTTAGTTGTGCTAAATTCGAGTAACTTAATTACCAAATTTCAAAAAAGTATCACAAAAGTGCCGTTTTCGGAAAAAGGGCAATGAAAATGTTGCACTTTTTTGCAGAAAAGAATTCGCCATAAGAAATTTCGAAACCTTTCGAAACCACGAATGATGAGTTGAAGCACTGGGCAGTGATGGCTCATTAAACTATGTAGAATAGAGCAACTGTAGGAGAAACTGCCAAGATACTGTGGTGTTACCCAAATGAGCAGAAAACAAGTAGTTTCCTGAATCTAAACAAGATCGAGATTAGTAAGATGATGAGTGTTCTAACGGGACACTCAAGCTTACAGGCACATCTTCATCGCATAGGAATAGCAGAAAACGACGAGTACAAGGCATGCAAGGAAAACATCGCAACGATGGAACATTTTCTGTGTCACGGCCCATCTTTCACACATGCAAGTTCCCGATATTTCGGTTCCGACATATTGTCTGACTTGACTCATCTCAGAGGATATGACTGGAAGATACTGAGAAAATTCGTGTCTAGTACCGATTTTTTGTATTGTGGGGTATAAAAAATCACTGGCTTAAGTGTATGTCCATGGACATGAGACGTTTAAACGTCTCCTCTATTCAACCTAATCTAACCTAACCTAACATATTTTTTATGTTAATTAACTTTTCCAAACATTCCAACAGGTTAATCAAAATCTGAAAATGTTGTCACCAATCTTACAAGATACCAACTACTTTATTTTTATAATTTTGGTCGGCTACAACGGATTTTGGACGGCTTTAGAGAAAATTTTGGTCGGAAAAATTTTTTTTTTGCATTGGCAACACTTGTTGTTTCTATTTTTATGTCAAACGTGTTTGTACCTATATTCAATTCATTCCATTCATGTTCCAATAATATTCCTTTAAAAGCGGCTGATTTGAACTGGTGATCTGAACGAAATGAACTGCTGAACTAACGAGCTGTTTAAGTAAAGTGAGTTGGTGAGCTAAGGAGCTGGTGAACTAAATATACGAACTAGATCACTCAATTGAACTGAACTAAAAACCGCGATCACTTAAAAGAACTAAAGTGCCCAACTCTGAAAAAAAGTATAGATCAGCAGGACTATTTTAATATTAATAAAGGAATAAAAGGAAAAGGAATATAAAGGAATGTTCGGTTTTGTAGCTCAGACAAACCACCAAGATTAATGTTAAAGAATACGCCGGCTGAGATATATCTATTAACCACAATGATATTTATAAATTTTCGCATGCGAAACAGCTGGTACTTGCTGGTATTGCTTTAAAAAAGAATGAGGCTGAACACCATTTTGAAATTTGTGAGGTCAGTATAAGACCAGAATGTTGGTATCAATGATGTGCAGGATGCAGAATAAAGTTGCCAGAAGCTTAAAACATATGCATTTTTTATTATGATGTGAAACGCATATTCACATTTTCAAAACACTCGGTGGAGAGTACACAAATCCAAATATAATCCTTCATTTAAATTCCAAGGCAACAATTGATTTCACATTCTGTATACCATAAAGGCAAAGAGAAATGTTTAGCGTCAGCCCAGGTTCTCGAAAAAGAAAGTAAACAATAGCGACGCATGATATACCGCACGTATTGTCAGGGACGTATCCAGGATTTTGTTTCGGGGGGCCCCAACCTTTTTTTCCATAACAAAGATAAACAAATAAAAAATTGCGTTTATTGTGTAGTTAAGGGAAGTTAAGTTTCTTAGTTTTTTATTCGAATATTATTCCTAAATATAAATATGTGCTTTAGAACGAGATCATTAAAACTTTTTATAATAAAATAAGTAAGAGTTAAAAATGTAATCTTCGATTTTTTGAAAGAAATATATCAATTATTTCATCGATTTTGACTTCATCTTTGTATAAAGACATCAAAGCCAGATAAGATACTCGTAGCCTTTCTCCCCCTATCCTGTTTCGGAGATAAGCGTTTATTCTTCTTAACGTCGAGAACACAAACTGAAATAGCATATAATGCATTTGATGGCTTATCAATCTTCTGCTTCCAATAATCAATCCATATACTTATTTCAGCTAATTTCTGGCTAGCACCAATCAAAAAATCGTGAAACATGCACTTTTCTTATTATACCCTACACCACACTGTGGTACAGGGTATAATAAGTTTGCTTCACAGCAGATGTTTGTAACAACTGAAAATAACACAGCTAGACCCACCATAAAGTATACCGATCGACTCAGAATCAGTAGCTGAGTCGATTCCGTCCGTTCCATGTCTGTCCATCCGTCCGTCCGTCTGTCCATGTAAAGTTGTTCGTCGACTAAAGGTCGCAATTTCACTCCGATCGTTCTGAAATTTTGGACTTTAGAGTATTTCGCAGCTGTAAAGATCCCTATTGAATTTGGTTGAAATTGATTCAGATTTAGATATAGCTCCCATATATATCTTTCGTCCGATTTGGCCCTTTAGTCCTATAGAAGCTGTATTTTACATCCAATCGTTCTGAAAATTAGAATGGTAGCGTTTCTTGGTCCACGAACCAACATTGCCGAATTTGAAGAAAATCGGTTAAGATTTAGCTATAGCTCCCATATATATGTTTCGTCCGATTTTTCTCTTTAGTCCTGTAGAAGCTGTATTTTACATCCAATCATTTTGAAATTTAGAATGATAGAGTTTCTTGATTCATGAACCAACACTACCGAATTTGAAGAAAATCGGTTAAGATTTAGCTATAGCTCCCATATATATGTTTCGTCCGAATTGGCCCTTTAGTTCTATAGAAGCTGTATTTTACATCCAATCGTTTGGCCCCCGGGCCCCCCTCCCCCCTAGATACGTCCCTGCGTATTGTACTTCTATGGCATTCACTTCAATCCGACGCCACACGTTTTTGTTATTTTTTCGTAATGGAAAAGGGGAGGAGGATACAATAGAAATGGGCATGTTGCGTACTGGAATGGATAAGTTATGTACATATCTATACCTCCGTTCCAAAGTATGCTAAGTCGAAACAGATAGTTTTTCGGGAGAGGCGATCGAAGTTCTATGAAATTTTTGTGCATAATATTTAATTGGATTGAGTGATAAACACCAAATTTTGACTGAATATAGATTGGAATATTTACAATTTAAAAATGCAATATCCTTGAAAACATGTCGATTTAGCATGTTTGTGCATGAAGGTATCGATATGTATCTACGGAAACCAATCTACCATCGTATCTGTTGTACTTGACCCTATGTCCATGTTATTTTATACATATGTATTTTTATGCTGCCATGTTTGCTCACTCACTGAATTGTTTTACTTTTCGATTACTCTAAAAAATATCCATTTAATAGCCTCTCAAAAACTTTTTGCCACCGTCAAGGGGTGTTCGTTGTTCCGATGGCAGACGTCACTAAAGTACAACAAGTTTTATTATCGCCTCAACTGATTTAGTTTAATACAATATACGCCCAATTTGCTTTAGATATTTTTTGCAGTTATTAATTTCAATCAACAGGTTGGTACATTTTAAGATGTTAGTACGAGTACATATATGTTGGTATAGCCATTTCAAAGAACATGTTTAAACGGTTGTAAGCTCGGCCGTACCGAATCTTATACACCTCCTCCTTGGATTGCATTCGAATCTATAACAAGAGAAATCTTTAAGGAGGAAAAGAAGCAAGAAGTACTAAAAGCAAGTATAGCTGCAAAGTTTCAGCGAAATTTATAAGAAAATGTGGCATCCGTATAGCTTAACTAGTGAAATTTAAAAGCGATCCGTATATAGGAACTACATATAAGGAAGCAAATTTAAGAGGGACCTAGATATGGTGACTATATCGAAACATGGATCGATGTGGTCGTTTCTTATTGCGAAGAATTTAAATATACATAAATGCAAAGTTTTGATATGCATGTTTTTACCCAAATTGTTTGAGAAATGAGGCATAAACGGCATAGATGAATAAATTTAAAGGAAGAACAATATATAAACATGTACTGAAATGGTAATATAAAAAAATCTTTAAAACTCCCATTTTCTTGGAATGTGCCTTTAGTATTTGAACCATATATTTTGAAATATATGCCTCAGCCGGGATATACATACTTTAAATTAAAAGAAATTATGAGGACTACAATTATTAGTAATTACATTTTCACGTTGAAACAAAAGTTTAATAACTGTCGTTACGGATTGCTATTTATATTTCGGTCCTGGCAATGCTGGTGTCGCCAGATGAAAACTTGAACTTCCACTGGAAAGTATGCTATTTTTTAGCATAATTTTTAGCATAACTCCATTCAGACCGTTTTGTCATGTGAGTGCGAATTGTTTTGTTTACAGTGTGTTGAAACGCTTCAACAGCTGCTTCAGGCGTCGAAAAACGTTGACCAAGCAGTTTTTTCTTGATGTGAGTGAATAAGTATAAGTCAGTGGGTGTCAAATCAGGGCTGTACGGCAGATGACCCATAAATTCGACGTTTTGGCCGGTCAAAAAGGCGCCGGTTTGAGCCGATGTGTGAGAGCTCGCATTGTCATGCTGCACAATGATTCGTCTTCTCTTGTTCGTTTTTCGAATTTCTCCGAAGACTTCAGGCAAACAAATTGTGGTGTACCACTCAGAATTGACCGTCCTACGTTGCTCAAGCGGAACAGTCGCCACATGACCAGTTTTGCCGAAGAAACAGGCGAACATTTGCGAAGACCCACACGGTCGATTGCTGTTTTGTTTCGGGCTCATACGCATAGATCAAAGATTCGTCACCTGTGACGATCTTATAAACGTCTTTTGAAGCACCGCGATCGTATTTTTTCAAAATTTCTTTGCACTAATCCACACGAGCCTTTTTTGAGCGATTGTCAAATTGTGCGGGATCCAACGAGAACAAACCTTTTTTTACGGCCAGGTGTTCATGCCCTCTATCTCACTGTATGTCACATGACGATCTTGCATTATCAGTTCACGCAGGGCATCAATATTCGCTGGCACAACGGCCGTGTTTGGACGACCTTCGTCTTTGAGCGAGCGTCGGCCACGATTGAATACATTAAACCAGTTTTTAACTGTGCTATAGGATGGTGCTTCATCGCCATACAAAGATTTAAGTTCATCGATGCACTCTTGTCGTGATAATCCACGTCGAATGTTGTGAAAAATGATCGCACGAATATGTTCACGAGTTAATTCAATTTTTTTGCCAAATTGATTTTTTCAAGTCACTGTAAACAACACAAATGATGGTCGTACGTCAAAATGTTCTGAGTACGTTTATGCTAAAAAATGTCAAACTTTCCGATGGAAATGTCAGAGGGTTGCTACTTGACAACTAGTTAAGATGACCGTAAAACCAAGACATGTTACAAAATATGTGGATGATCTTTTTGCGATCTTGAAGAGATCGGAAGTGGACAAAACGCTTCACATAATAAATGCGTATAACAGACAAATACAATTTACAATAGAACAAGAAAATTACAATAAACTAACCTACTTAGATTCAGTAGTACATAGACAAGACATCCTGCTAAAATTGGACTGGTATCAAAACCTACAGCCTCAGGACGATTGGTGAATTTTCATTCAAAACATCCAAGAAGGACTATAATAAATACGGCGACGAAATTAATCAGGAGAGTACTTAACATAAGCAACGAAAGTTTTCATACTACAAATACATATTACTAAATTTCCCTTGATTTCCCTTTTAAGTTGTTAAATAAACGATTTAATAAATTATGTGCGAAAACAAAACAACTACGGAAGGAGGAAAAACTACCAAAAATATACAAGTCTGTGACATATGTTCCAAGGTTCACAGAAAGGTTGAAATATTCTGACTTATACAACAAAGAAAAGTATGAATTAGCTCAAAAATCAGACAATACGTTTAACAAATTATTTAGCAACACAAAACGAAACAAGTAAGAAAGTTTCAGTCGGTTAAACCGACTAAGGTATACTTTCACTTTGTGAGTATTGTAATATGGAATATTACACGAATTAATCTGTCAATTTGTGTGGGAGGTACCAGAAGGGTTTTAACAAATAAAACTATTATACTCTAAACACTCGATTTTTAAATACATTGCACTGTACCGATTTATAGGCGTTTATGTGCACTGGTATATTAACGTTATACCAGTTTTGGTATTATTTGATCATTTTGTGTGGGAGGTACAAAAAGAGGCGTGGTGATAGCGCCCATTTTTCACAGGGCTATATGTACTTTAGAAGCGTTACACTGTGCAACATTTTGTAGTATTTTCGTGCATTGATACTCACGCTAAGATGTTAACTTTTTGGACAAAATGGTACCTTTGTGTGGGAGGTATCCAAAGGGTCCGGGCAATAACGACCATTTTTCAGAGGACTGTAGGAACTATAACAGCATTACATTGTACAAAATTTCAAGTATTTGCATGCAATAGTTATAAGCTGTTTACTTTTGGTGCAAAACGGTCCATTTGAGTGGGAGGAACAAAAGGGGCGGTACAATAATGCCAATTTTTTATCAGACTATAGGCACTATAAAAACATTACACTGTACAAAATTTCAAGTATTTGTATGCACTTGTATTAAAGTAATAAGCTGTTAACTTTTATTGCAAATTTATCAATTTGCGTGGGAGGTACCGAAAGGGTCGGGGCCACTTCACCCATTTTTCTCAAGCTGATAATTACTAATAAACTAATACTATGTGTGAAATTTCAAAAGATTCGAATAAGTAGTATATAAGTTATTAGCGAATCAATATTTCACTAAATTTTAACCCTTTGTGACGGAGGTACTAGAAGGAGTGGACCAATATGGCTCATCTTCGAACTTAGCTGGAGATAGAAAAAAATATTACCACATACCAAATTTGAAGTCAATCGGTTACTCCTCTCGAGAGTTATTGTGTGCACCAGCCAGCAGACAGACGGACGGACATTGCTCATTCGACTTAAAGTGACCTAAAACGAATATCCGCCGAACATACTTATGGTCTTACGTCACTCCTTCGATGTGTTACACTTTTGGCCGTAGCAAATGTTATATACCCTCGTATCACTAAAGTGGGTGTATAAAAAGGAAGACAAATCTGACGTAATCTATAGTATCAAGTGCAATGGGGACAACTTCCAACTTATGCAATAAAGTATATGTTGGCACTACAGGAACAAAACTAAAGACCTAGACTTTCGTCGCATAAATCAGACCAAATAGCAATTGAGAAATCATTGGAGCAAAAGACTGCACTGTGCCGCCCACTGTGTTTTGACGGGACATCACGCAAACTTTGACGACGTCGAAATACTAGCAGGAGAGAGACTGTATCATGAAAGATACACGATGGAAATGCATAAAAAATAGAAAAATTATGGATAAATGTAGAAATTATAGCACTTTTGGTAGAAATAAGAGGATTTCAACATAATCCAGTTTTTATATCCCACTATTGTAAACAACGGTATATATCAGATGCTGTGCGCTAAAAGTGTAACACATAGATGGAGCGACCTAAGAAACACCAAGAATATTTGTCTGAAGTCCGTTTTTGCCTCTTTAAGTCATTTTAGCACTCTCCGTCAGCCTGTCGGTCTGTCTGTCTGTTTGGTGCACACGATAAATTTCGACAGGAATGACAGATTAACTTCAAATTTGATACGCGTCAAGAGTATTCTCTATCTCTCTATCTCGAGTACCACCCACACGAAGGAACAAAATGTAGTAAAATATTCGGGTATGTTCTGGCACTCACTTGGAGCATCTCACGTGAAATTTCTTAAGAAAGATGTGTTCTAAAAGTCGCTATCACGCCTGAAACCCGTATGGCAGGGAAGGCAAATCACATGTTATTCATTATTTAAGCAAAAGTTAGGAAGCCAATACTTTCTGCAGTTGCCAGGCACCCCGCTATTCGTCCTGTGAAGTAAAGGTGAGAAGTGAGATTAATGTGAAGTGAGTACCAGAACAGGTTGAATGGTTATCACGTAACTTCTATACTCCTACTCAGATTCTTTCACATTTCCACACATAGTAGACGTCGCCACGACCCTTTTGCTACCTCCATACAAATGAACCATTTTGCACAAAAAATTAACGGCTTATAACTACGATTACTGCGCATAAAACATTTGAAATTTTGTACAGTGTAATGTTTTATGGTAACCAAGGTATATTAAAATTTTTTTTATACTTTTTGACAACATTACAAATCCATAGATTTGTTTTCTTCGTTAGGATGCTCAAAGAAAATAAAGTTATAAAGAAGTTCCGTCAAGTAGCGAGTAGTCTATCAGTGACGAACGAATAGAAATTTGATTTCAGCGAGTGATTTTTTTGCATATTTCAAGGCCGATTTCCGAAATTTTTTTTATTATCACATTTAGAAAATTAATATCGATCGCTATGTACCAACAAAGTTCAAAAAAATACTCCAGAAGACTATATTTTTCGCTCATACTCATTTCTATTCGTTCGTAAACAAACTCACGACGGAACATCTGTGTAATAGAGAGTCTGTGAGGATGATATTTTTCAAAAAATGGAACAAACTAAACAAAAGCAGACAAACTAAAAGAAAACAATGTGGTGTACGAAATCACTTGTAAAGGGAATGGAGGGGAAAAGTGCAATAGAGCGTATGTGGGGACCACCAAGAGAATGTTGAGTGTCCGGCTGAGGGAACGCGAAGCTTACATAAACATCACAAACAATAGAAGTAATAGATAACTCGAAGAGCCAAAATAACTCGAAGAGTGCAACAAATGTCCAAAATTTAATCGTTCGTAACTGTCACTTTTTAAAGAGTCGGACGGATCATCTATTGTTTATGATCATCTATTACTTCCTTTGTTAATGATAAACATAGCCAAGGAAAGCACAGCTTTGACACAACATGTAAAACATTGTGGTCATATGGCAGAATTAAAAACGTAAAAATACTGTTTCACACAATTTTTTTGTAGATCTTTTAAAAATCAATACGTTCTTGCATTTACATTTATTAAAATTGTTAAAAATATTACGTTACAGTCAAAAAACAAAGCCAAAATCTTTGCAGACTATCGAAACCAGCGATGCCAACTTGGTGATTTTTCTGCTACTTGTGGTGATTTTTGTTCTCCAAATAACGCTGTTTTGCAAAATGACGGCGGCATTTAAAAAATTCATGTAAAGGGTCCGCCAAATAACTTTTTTTTTTTGGAAAATCCTATAAAAAAACTACTAAATATTTTCTCAAATTTCTGTTTTTATTTGAAAGTACAATCCTTCCGGTTAATAATGGAAAATAATTTCATTCAAATGGCTGCCACGGCTGCCCACGCAGTAGCCAACACGATCGGTCCAATTTTTAAGCACATTATCGATTGTATGCAGCTGTATTTCACCAATGGCTTCACGAATATTGTCCTTTAAAGCGTCAATTGTCTCTGGCTTGTCGGCGTAACACTTATCTTTGAGGGCACCCCACATCAAACGACATCAGCTCTGCGGCTGATAATGCGATCTTCAAAAACAGGGCGCAAAACATCGAGTGTAGCTTCGGCTGTGTGGCACGTAGCGCCGTCCTGTTGAAAACAAATGTTGCCAATATCCTCCTCTTCAATTTTTGTGAACAAAAATTCGTTCAACATGGCCCGATAACGATCGCCATTGACTGTAACGGCCACTCCTTGCTCATTTTCGAAGAAAAATGCCCCAATTATGCCTCTGGGCCAAAATCCGCACCAAACAGTGACTCGTTTAGGTGTATCGGCTTTCCAATGTATGCGTGCGGGTTTTCTGTGCCCCAAATGCGACAATTTTGCTTGTTTACATACCCGCCAGGATCAAAATGAGCTTCATCTGAAAAGATGATTTTTTTTGGCAAAATCGGCATCTTCAGTAAGTCGATCGCAGGCCCACTTGTTCAAGCGTATACACAACCATATTCGTTCAGCGGAAGGATAGAACTAATTATCTGTCAAATCAGACATGAGCTAAGTGTTACCATTCACGAAATAAGCACTAGTTGAAAAAAAACGTTAGATAGCGGACGCTTTATTTTACACAACGTATCGTCGCACTCTATTAGAGCACATAGAATGTAAAAACGATGTTGCTTTTATTTATGTTTCTCCAATGTTCTTATGTGACATAGAATGTAAAAACGATGTTGCTTTTATTAATGTTTCTCCAATGTTCTTATGTGATTTGTGCCCGTAATTCACAACTGAGCGTTCTTTAAGGACAAAGTTAGCCCTGAATCCAAGCAAGTGTCAAAGTTTGTAGGAGAGAGACTTTGAAACTTGTTTGGTAAAAATTGCCTCGTTTTATTCAGGACTTAGGAACCGAATGTTAATTCTTTATACATATGTACAAATAAAATATGTGTTAAAGTTTCAAAATGTTTGCTGCTCGACGTATAGAATACCCAATAATTTATGTTTAAAAATAAATGCCAATGAAACATTTAGAAATCAAAATTTTATACACAATCAATATTATCGCCAGAAGAGATGGAGGAAAATTAGTCGTGCTACACACGAGGCAATTTTTTCCAAGCAAGTGTCAAAGTTTGTAGGAGAGAGACAGAGAGCCATAGAGCTCTTTCCGCCTGCCTCTCTCTCCTACAAACATCGACACTTGCTTGGAGATAATTGTCTTGTGTGAATCTCGACTTATACTATTTTATTTGGCCAAGAACAGTCATTTATTAATAATTTAATCCTAAGAATGGAAAACAAAAAAGACTGTTACGTTTATATTATAAATATCAGTTCTTATTTATGTTTTCAAAGAAAAATGTTACATACATTATTTAAATGTTTAAAAAGTTAATTAAATTCATGGTTAAAATTTTTGTCAGTGTTAGCGTTGTTGGGAGATTTTGTTATTTTCCCACAGCGATTTTTGGCGTTTTTATACTTGGTTGGTAGTGGTTTTGTGGTGGTTTCTGCACAGTTGTTCCGTACATAAACAAAGAAGTACTTGATGGTCCGTCCGACTCTTTAAAAAGTGACAGTTACGAACGATTAAATTTTTGACATTTGTTTTGCACTCTTCGAGTTTTTTTTGGCATTCTCTTTGTTAGCTTTCGAGATTTAATTTGCTGATTTAAAGATGTGTTTTTTGCAATTTTATTTAAAAAATCAATTGTGTTTGCTCCAATTGTGATTGTAAAGTGAAATGTTTGAGGAAAAGTGCCAAAAATATGAATAAAAAGTAAAAACAAATTTGTACTCTTTCTTCTCTTAACTACTAATGTCAAAAATGTAATCGTTCGTAACTCGAGAAATTTGCTTAAGAGAGGGAAGGAACATCTAGTAGTTGAGTGTTTATGGTTCCGTAGTGATTTTTGCCTCGGAAGAGTTGGGAACACTGATCGAAACCCTACTCGCAGCTCTTTTCATAAAATCAAAAGAGAAAAAATGCACGTCTTTGTCTTTAAAAGTCTTTGAGAGAATAAGAGATACTCTCCAGAGAGCCTTAGGATACAAGAGCGAATATATAAATCAATAAACACCAAAGAATTTAAAGACAAAACTAAACTGCAATATTCAGGTGCAATACATTAAGGGGGTAACATTAATTCGTGCAAAAAAGGCATATTTTTATGATTTTTTTTTGTAATGAAACGGTTAAAATTTGTTGAGTGAAACCAATGGTACATTAAAGTATAACTTTCAAAGTTTATTGTGTAAAATAAATAGTTTATTGTGTCATAAAAAATATTAACAAATATGGCAACGACAGCATTTTTGCGGAAGCGTCTCAAAACTCGATACTGCACCTCATAACTCGATACTGTATCATCTGACATCAAAAAATAAATTTATTTACTTAGATAATCGTTATAGCCAGGAAATGCTGTCGAGTTTTTTTGGAAATTTAAAATTTTAAATTTTTGGCAACACTTTGAAGTGCAAAATACAATTTTTGTGAGAAAAAAATCTTCTAATTGTTTATTGCAAAATAAAAAAAAATAATTTAAAAAACTAGACAGTGATACCTCGTAAATTATGTAAAGAAATAGTGGTTATAATTTCAAAAGGATCGGTTCATTAGTTTTTAAGTTATGAGGGGCACCGTCTTTGAAGACATGGGTTGTGGGAAAAACGCTTTAAAAGTTTTTCTGATGTACTGAGTCACGTATGAGGCGCGGTTGCTTAAACTGCTGTATCCTCATTAGTTTTCATCCGATTCACGTCAAATTTTCACACAATATTCTCGAAAGGTTCTCCATTCAGAAAAAATTAAAAAAAAAAGTTTATGGACGTTACCGTCTTTCCCCCCCCTTTAAAGTGTTCGGTTCCTGTGATATTAGTATTAAGTTTTGCTGCAATATTCACCTTTTTATTTATTAATTATTGTTTTTGTTTTTTTTTTTCTTTTATTCGATCTGCTTTCATAGTACATATGTATATTATTTTTGCACTTAGGCTCAAGATCGCTATTGTTGTTTTCAGTGTATGAAAACAACTTTGTTAAAAATTAAAGAAGAAGTAAGTGACATGTATTGGGGGTGGTGTAATGGTTGGATAGACAGATCTGTTTCGGGATCCACCAAACTCCCATTGTCAATATCCTTATTACAACGATGACTTCAGTTGAATTATTTGAATATATACGCACAGGCAAGTATCACTAAACGAGAACTGTTTGCTGAAAGCGCATATCTCCAAAAAAAGACAATCAGTAATCATCATCCCTCGTACATGCACCAACTTCCACTCTTTTTACAATGTAAAGAATTCACACGAATGTTTTGCTTTAGTTGAATAACGGTAAGAATTGTAGTAAGTTTGGTCGGGCAGAATTTTATATACCCTTCACCATGGATTGCGATTAATTATATAGCAGGAAAAATCTTTGGAAATGAAGCAAATCATGGAACGATATGGCTACTATTTGTCTTAACAAATTATTAAATAACGAACGCCAAATTGTTCAGAAAACAAGACCTCTATGGCTTTAACAATGATATTAAAGAGTTGCCTCTATGTGGTGAATATTCATTGTGAGAGCTCTATGGGATCTATGTCAAAGCACATCTAGTTAAATTCGTTGTGCAGAATTTATGAAGATGTGAAGCACAAACTTGAAAAATAACATCCTAATCATCTGGAAAATGTGATAGTTATGAATAAAATAAGCGTATTTGGGAGTGACCTCTATTGGGGAACTATAACACCGTATAAACCGATTTGGGTAATATTTACTGTATTGAATTTTTATATAAATAAAATACAAATTAAAAATTTTCAGTTCATTTACCTAGAAAATGTGGTATTTATGGTCTAAATAAGCGTATTTGGGAGGGACCACTATATGTGGACTACAACAAAATACAAATCGATTACTAAAATTGTTGTTGTGCTTAATAATTGTCTAAATAGAATAAGTTTCAGCTACATTGCTCTAAAAATTTGGTTTTTATGGCTTAAGAATGATCTCTATATGGGAGCTATAACAAAACATAGACCGCTATGGCCCATTTGCAACCCCAAACAACCTGTAATTATAAGAAGTATTTCTGCCAAATTTAGTCAACCTAATTCTATTATTACGGACTGTAGCGTGATTCAACAGAGAGACAGACAGACGTACATGGCTAAATCGTCCACGACGAACAAGAATATATATATACTTTATAGGGTCGCAGATCAATATATCAAGGTGTTTTGTTCTTGCATAGTGTAACTCGTTTCACTCGTTTCCATTAATTTCTGGAATGTTTGCAAGCTTTACTTGGTAAATGTCTCATTTAGCAACCACACAAAAATGGAAAGAAAATAAAGTGAACAATAACAGTTTTCCGTTTCTTTTATAGAATAAGTTCAACACACTCGGAAATTCAGAAAATAATCTTATACACAGCTATATTAGGAAACTTAAACAATGTTAGGAATAAATACCAAACTAGCTTTAACCCGGTGCGCTTCGCAGACCACACCTTTTATTTATTTTCTGCTTGGGATACTGTAAAATAGTTATACCTCTTTCTTTCAAAATGACACGATTATTACATATGGTGCGAAATGAAAAAGATTTGATTACTTTTATACCATAAAATATGACCCCTCGTTTCATTTCTAGTTTGTGTTCCAATAGTTACCTGACATCATGGCACAATATTTATCTCTTTTCCCACTGTACCTCTGAACGTTCATACGTTAGCAACTTTCCCCTAGTTTATGTTCCAATAGCTACTTTCACACCCTGGTACAATATAAAACCATGTTTGTCCCACTGTGCCTATAAAGGTACAAATCTAACAAAAAAAAATCTAAAATTTAAAAACAAATCTAAAAATCCACATTTAACCCTTTGTGTGTCATAATTAACCAATTTTGAACGATTGTAACACGGTTTAAGTATAAGAACCTATTTGGAAAAACAATTTCTTAGCTTTGGTTTATGCTGTACGAGCTACCTTTGCACTCAGGGACCACATTCCAAACCTTTTGAACCACTGGTCCATATTAAAAACTTTGTATTCCACTGTGCTTCTAAAGTACGAATTTTTATACATAACTGGGACTATTTTGTTCTCTTTTTTTCCCACTTACCACATTTAACCATTTTACCGTATTTAACTTTTTGGCTTCACCGTACCATATTTAACCCTTTTTGCTCCACTAAACCATATTTAACACATTTTCTCCCCTATGTAACATATAGAAGAATTTTTGCTTGCCCCAACTGCACCATAATTTTAACCTTTTTGCACCACAGTGCTACGAAAAGCATTAAGTTCGAAAAAAAAATTCTTATTTCATATATAACTTACCCTCTCTCCCTGCATCCATATTTTTACCCACTGTACTAAATGTACGGTTTTTGACCCACTGTACCATATTTAATCGTTTTGGGTCCATTGAATCAAATGTAACACCTTTTTGTCCTACTCTATTTTGTCCACTATATTTAACCATTTTTGCCCCATTGTTCCATAGTTAACGCTTTTTGCCCCATTGTACCATACTTAACCCATTTTGTTCCACGTTACCATATTTTACTATTTGTGCCCACTGTAACCATTTTTGTCACACTGAACTACATTTAACCATTTGTGTCCCACTGTACCATAGCTAACACATTTTTGTCCCCCTGTTCCATAGTTAAAGCTTTTTGCCCCCACTGTACCATATTTAATCAATTTTGTCCCACGTTACTATATTCAACTAATTGTGCCCCACTGTACCATAGTTAACCCTTTTTGCCCAACTGTGTCATATTAAACCCTTTGTCTCACTGTACCATATTTAACAGTTTTTGTCCCGCTGTACCATATTTAAACCTCATTGCTCCACTGTACATTATTTAACACAGTTATGCCCCACTTTACTGTATAGTTAGCCATTTTTGTCACACTGTACCATATTTAACCCATTTTGCCCCACTGTATCATAGTAAATAAATTTTTGCCCCACTGTTCAATAGTTAACGCTTTTTGCCCCACTGTTCAATAGTTAACGCTTTTTGCCCCACTGTACCAATTCAATTTTCACCATTCTAATTTTCGGCTTTTAATTTGGCGGTGGTACCGTATTTATCCCTTTCGGTCCCACTGTGCCCCTAAATTAAAAAAAAAATCGCTCCATGTTCTTGTTTACGTACCAAGATCTACTCTTACACCAAATTTCACGATTCTAGGTCTTGCCATTTGGATTTGGCTGTTGTACCACATTTTTCCGTTTTTACCCCACTGTCTACATAAATGTTCGAATTTCGAAAAATCCTATCAATTTCTGGGTCTACCTCATAAGGGCTACCCTCACACCAAATTTCACGATTCTAGCTCTTACCATTTGAATTTGGCTGTTGTAGCTCATTTCGTTTAGATTTGGCGGTGGTACCATATTTATCCCTTTTTGCCACATTGTGCGGCTAATAGTACGAATTTCGAAAAATCTCGTCTTATTGCACGTCTACGTCCCATGGGCTACCCTACCACCAAATTTCATGATTCTAGCTTTAGCCGTTTGGCCTGGGCGATGATCAGTCAGTCAATCGGTCAGTCAGCCAGTCACGCAACAATTTTATATATAAAGATAGCGTTTTTATATCCGAAACCACAGATTAAAAATCGGATACATGTATAACTGGGGCTATATCTAAATCTGTACCGATTTTCTAGAAATTGGAAAATGTTCGTTTTTGATTTTTTCAAATTCGACTGCGTTTATCTTCGGAATAAGAAACTTCATATCACCAATTTCCAAAATCACTTGATATAAGAAACCAGTTAGGAAAGGCGAAATGTTGGGCGGGCCGACACAAACTACAAATGTAGCGCTTGGTTGCCAAATCGGATAAAGCATATATATGAGTGCTATATCTAAATCTAGATCAATTGTCACCGAATTATGCAGAGTGTATTATTAGTTCAAGAAACTTCCCTCTACGAATTATAATAAATGATTTTTTATAAATACGGCTTCTATATCGCTTAAGCGCCAAATGAGAAGGAACATATTTATGGGAGATATATAAACCTGAACCGATTTCCTTCAAATGTGGCAAGTCCTTGTGTGAGGAAGCTCTAGCATGCTATATTTCAAAATGATTGAATGTGAAATGCAGCTTCTGTAGCTTCTGGACATTGATATGGGTATCGTATATGATTAGCCGAATTCATTTATGCTGGAATCCCGAAGTCCAAATTTCATGACATAGGTTGTTATCTGGAAAACCACAGATTTTCCTCAAATTTTGTATTGTCCCTAAGTGTACTAAGAGAATTCGCTCTGTCAATTTTAATACGGATCGGTTAAAAAATGTTGCTTAAATAAATAGTACATACGAGTATATGCCAAATCGAAGGTACATACATATGCGAGCTATCTGTAAAATTTAACCGATTTTAATTTAAAGTTTCGTTGAATTGTGACCTGTACTTTTATAATAAGAATACAAGCACAGACAGACGGGCACAGCTAAATCAACTCAGAAATTTACTCTAAGTCGATCGGTAAACGATGGATATATTTCTTCCCCTTTTGGGTGTTACAAAGGGAGTCGATCGGTAAACGATGGATATATTTCTACCCCTTTTGGGTGTTACAAACAAATGCTTGTTTGGGTGTTATATATAATACCCGGTAACACAGTGTGGTATAGGGTATAAACAACTTCTTTAGAGCTAAGATGGAAAAATCGAAAGAAACATATATATGGGGTCTATATCTAAATCGGAACCAATTTTCGGCAGTGTTTGTTCTAGACTAGATTCGAGAGAATTACCTTCACACATTTAATAATTATTGAATATAGAAGACAGCTTCAATACACGCTGAAAAAAATCCCTTCTGTAGTATATTGTCCCAAACATATACGGCTTGAAACATATGTATGTTTAGGGTAACCTTTAAAAAAACCATATTTGGTTACACAAAAATTACATATATATTTGGGAAGATGTTGTTCTAAACAAATCTTTGTTTACATCCCAATATAATTTTAGTTTGAAACTATTATTTCCGAAACAAATATTTATTTGCTCTTAAGTATTCACAAAATGCCAAAATTGTGTTAAATTTTTCAGTTATTCAAAATATTTTTTTTTAGAAATTTTTACTGTTCGTAAAAATAATAATTAATAATAATTGAAATCTAATGGTGGCTTGGAATGCTCAGGAATTTGAAATAATTGATTTAAAACGACGTTAATGCTGCATATGTACGAGTACAGAGAAATTTGCTTTACGTGAGTCTGTACCTCTCGGTTTCACTCACGGCGAGCAAAAACTCGCAGTAGCACGCTATAATGCGGTGGCCAGCGCCCCTTTGTCTTAGTGACAGACCCTTAGAGGGTGGTAGACCTCCACAGGGACATCATTAAGACGCAGGTACCAAATTCGATGACACACATATGGGTGTGAACATCCCTCTTGGTAAGAGGTCGAGGCCTATCTAACACCTCTGCTATTCTATGGGTCATATCACCCGGTTGAATAAGTGCAACTCCACACCGAGTTCAAGCAACTCTTCCCGCGATTTGGGTTTAAACCACAGCCACCACGAAGCTCCCAACAGGGGCCACACCAACAGCCAGGCTGGAACAAGTTCCAGGGGCTCCTGACTCCCGTGGTACCAGAAAATAGCCTCTGGTCAGACTTCGTAGATAAAACTACTACCAGTCGCATCCCATACAATGCAGGGACTGGTCACCCTCTGGTTATAAAGCTGCGGCCGAGAGATGGTTGCGCAAACGCGCAGGCGGAACAGTCTAGTCACACACTGCGTAGGCGTGTGACCCTCACTGTGAGGAGTCGAGGTCCATCCCCACCTCTTCCGTTCAGAATCGGCGAACGGCAGCCAATTTATAGGCAGAAGCCCGGCCGAGCCCCCAACAAGACCTAGGTCTCATAGCACTTCGGGAGCCAAAGGCTCAACCTCACGCGCCCGTGGTACCAGAAACCTCTGGTAAGGTCCCGTAGCCGGAGCTACTTCCAGTTTTGGCTCTACGCAGCACCGGGACAACAACCACAACATACAACACATAAAACATCACATCATTACCTAGCGCTCATGAGCGCTCGTCGATACGCAAACACCCGATAGGCATACGCTTCAGCGCACGCCAACGTCTTCGGGGATACCACCATGCCCTGGAATTGCCACTCATGGCCGTCAAATAAAATACCCATACTGGGGAGGTTCCTGAACTCTGCGTACAAACTACAATAACAGTGCTCTACGTCCTCACTAGGAGCACCACAGAGACAGTGTGGAAAAGGACTCAACTCACGCCTATGCAGAAACTCGTTCAAGGAGCCATGCCCTGTTAGCAGGAATCCAAGTTCCATGCTAAAGGAAAAGTGCTCACTAGAAGACACAAATGAAACGTCCGGCAGGAATCGATAGGTGACCCTACCACTAGGGGAAGAATCCTATCTACTCTGCCAGGTGTTGATGGAATAAAGCGACAGGTGCGCCGCCAGCTCAGCATCAGCCCTATCAACATCAGGTGGTAGCCATTCATCCCGTTGCGGGATATGCCCCCGTTAAGCTCTAAACCACACACCTCTCCTGATGACCTCACGGTCCAACGGGGTTGCACCCATCAGAACTTGTAGGGCGTCCGTGGAGACAGTACGACACACTCTAACACACGTCAACAGGACCAACCTTTGACAAGATAAAATTTTTCTCCTGCCAACTACTCCTCTTAGGACATCACACCACACAGAAGACCCGTAGGTCGCGCATGCCAAAAAGAGACCCTTATATAAGCGGCAAACCGCCTTCCTACTCAGGCCCCATTCACACCTGATAACCGTCCGAACCTGACTAACAAGGGTGGCCAGCTTTTCCCGCAGGTATGCAATATGCGGCAAGAAATTCATCCGCTCTCCAACCACTATACCAAGGTACTTCACCTTGTCTTCATATGAGAGGGAAACCTCCCCAAGCTTAACCGTGGAGTGCCTATTAGCGGACAAGCGTCCTTTCAGCAACATAATGCACGTCTTCTGGAGATTAACCTGGACTCCTACGCCGTCTCCCCAATCCTTGACCAGTCGCATCAGACTTGCACCTTCCCGCTCCAGCTGTAACCTGGAGTCTGCCTCAATCAATAGTAACAGATCATCTGCAAAAGCGCAGAAGTTGCAAGTCTGATCCAACTGGAAGAGCAGCGAGTCCATCATTACGTTCCATAAAATAGGACCACCTATCGATCCCTGTGGGCAACCTCTCTCAACTCGCAGGGTAACAGACTCACCTACCCCTATAGCGGTAGCAAAACGGTCACAAAAATAGCTCCTCCAAAGGGCTAACTCCTCACACCTCAACTCACGTAACCTTTCCAGAATAGAAGCCCATTGCAGGTGATCAAAGGCGCCCCTAAAGTCAACAAAGATCCCTAGCACGTATTTATGCGGAGAATCCTCCACCTTCTTCCTAACGTGTAGCCACGCGTCCTCAGTCGATTTACCTTCCCTGAAACCAAACTGGTAGCGACAAGACCGGCCCAGAAGCTTATCCTGGAGCCTAAATACCATCATTCTCTCCAGCACCTTACCTAGTACCGCGAGGAGACTTATTCCTCGATATGACCTGGGGTCGGATCTTACTTTGTCCGGGGACTTTAGCAATATCACGACCTTCGCAAGCTTCCATTCAGAGGGAAAATATCCTAAGCGAAAGCATTGAGCAAACAAGTCCTCTAGTATGTCTGGTATGACCTGGAAAACATGCTTCCACATTTCCCCGGTCAAACCATCCATACCAGGGGACTTCTTTGCTCGCAGCTTTGCCATTGATGCAACTAGCTCACCACGCTCCAGGGGAGGAGCATTGGGAGCATACTCAGGAGATAACACCGGCTCTTCACCTGACCTCGGGAAGAATGAATCCATCAAGGCAGACACGCAATCCGTCCAAGACGTGAGCGTTTCAGCTCCCACTCTCAATGCCGCAAGGTCAACCCTCCGCCTTCCCCTCCTACATATCTTGTAGACCGGACCCCAAGGGTCACTACAATTACTCGAGACAAAGTCTCTCCACTGGCGCTCCTTGGCCTCTTTAAGCAGATTTTTATACTCCCTTAGGGATTGTCTGTATTCCAGCTCCAGTGTAGTCCTAACCTCGGATTGCCTGCTGCGTGATCGCTGCAGACGCCTCCTTAACCGGCGGAGAGCAACACGCTTCATCTGAAGCTCCTCAGTCCACCACCTCAACTTCTGAAGCGTTCTATAGCGGCGTATGCGCAGGACCCTGTCGTTGACCTCAGTTACTAGCCTATTCAGCAGGTAGATTCTATCATCTACCTGGAGCTGGGCAAAATGTTCCACTGGAAACGGCCTAAAAGCTTCCCTGACTTCATCCTCATAGTATGTCCAGTCAACTTGCCAGGTTGACCAGCTCCTCTGGTGTGCCGGTTGAGAGTTGTTCCTAACACATGGACTAATTACAATAACAAAGCATTATGGTCACTGACGCAAAGGTCAGGCCTTATGCTCCACTCGAAACTAAACCTCCTAGCCGCCTCATCATTGACCAGGGTAACGTCGATATCGCTGGAACCGTTCGGTCCTTGGAAGGAGTACTCCATTGTTGGTATGTTAACCACGTGAAGGTTCCAATTAAGGAGCCATTCACCTAACTGCTCTCCTCTGTGGAAGCTAAGATAGCCAGGTGCATGCCTGGACATCTTGCTATACCACATTGGAGAAGCAGCGTTGGCATCCATACCAACAAGGAGAGGCTCCCTACCAACCAACTCCACGATTCGTTCCATATAGAGCAGGTACGGATCAAGTAGTTCCTCAAACTTACAATAAACACTTACTACAAATACAACACCAAAAACTCCTTCCAGCCTGACACAAACACCGTGTTCCGACTGGTCAACAACAATTAAATTAATGCCACTATAAGCAACAACACAATCAGACTCACAAAGACACTGGGCAAGATCATACATTACCGATCTGCTGCCTTGGCAATTCAATTGCAGGACACGGACGGACATTAATGTCTAGCATTCGCACGAGCAACCAACGACACATACAAAGGGCAAGCTTGAGACAACATGCGGTGCCCCGAGGGCCTACCCTTGAACGCACAATTCCTACAATTTAACGGGTACACACAATCTCTTCCATTGTGACCGGACTGGCCACAATGGATACAAACACTTTGGGTCATTCGGCAATCTCTGACCATATGGTCAAGCCCAAAACATCTCCTACACGCCATGACCAGATCAAACGGACGGACTCGGAAACTGAACCACCTTATGTAGCATCTACCCTGCTGCAAAAGCTGCTCCATAGCAGTCGCACACCCCTCCAATATAACAGTGACCAGACCATCAGGAGACACCGTCCATGGCTTGCTCACTATTTTCACGCTTTTGACAAACTCTTCCCTTGAGAGCTTGCCCTTAGGGTTCTTGTCATACAGCTCTCCCATGAACTCGTCATGAGAGAGCTGTGTGTCAACTCCCTGGACAACCACTCTTGGTCCAAGCTTGTCATCCACGCTCACTTCCAAGCCAGCTTCTCTGAACTTCGCATTATTTGCGATTTTTTCACGCTCAGCCTGAGAGGGTGTGCGTATGATCGCACCTCCTCCCCTCAAGGCCCTCACCTCATGAACCCTAACGTTCAGATGAGGCCCAACTTCCTTCACTACTCTCTCTGCAACCTGTTTGCCAGTAGCACTACCATCGGAACTCTTGACTTTGCACGCCCAAGTCTCAATTACCGGTTCAGGGAGAGCCGGCGCTGACACCATCGGTACTGGAGCTACTCCTGCGGGAATTGCGCTCACGGGAGCCACGCTCACTGGGGGCATCACCGTTTGAGGCGTTCCCCTGGTGGAGTAGACATCCAGCCTACCTCTCAGCCGCTCATTCTCAGAGACTAAGCTTATCATCAACGCCTCATACTCTCCAGATAAACTCATTATCTCTTTTACAAGAGAGCCCTCAACATTGAACACATCGATGAGCGTTGTCATCACCCTGCCAGTAATAATTTTAATTTTAGCAATACTGCTCTCAGCGGTGCTACCTGTCGCAACCGTGCGTCTCGGCGTACGCGACTGCCTACCTACTCTCTCGTCTCAGTCAATTCGCTATCTGAGGTTAAGCTCTCAGGCACCTTCGAGGCGGCTCCCTTAGCCGGAGCTCTTACAGGCCTACTGGCCTTGCCTCTCATCTCCGCACCTTTGACACTCTTACTCAGTGACCTACCGTCTCCCTTACCACTACCACCAACACTCTCGTCAGAGAACAATGGCACCAGTGGCAGAGGGGGACCTCCTCTTGCCCTACTAGTACTAGGACCATCAGTCACCATACTCGCGCTCCTCAACTTTGTCGAAGTACTCCTAATCATCTTCTCCGGGCTAGTCATATCGTCGACTCTCTTAGCCGCGTTCTCTTCCTCCTCACTCTCCATATCGAGATCGTCTTCCTCCTCTGCACCCGTCGTCTCACCAGAGGGATCTTTCCTCCTTCTGGTCATCAACACAGAAGGTAACGTTCACCGTCAACAAGAAAAATTGCTACCGCTAATTTGTAGCAACAAATAGTGTTGCAAGCTACACAATAGTGGCCAAACAAAATTTCCTTATTTTGAAAACAAGGATGTACCGCAATCAAGTAGCAACAAATCACAAAGCGCACACTGACTTAAGACTCTGACGAGTCAGCAGCTAGCCTTTAAAAATAAACAACAAGGCAAGTCTGTCGCAACCAGTTTTGTTTCTACAGTCTAATCAATACAAAGAAAATCAAATCAAATATCCAAAAAAACATACCAGGTCAAAGCCAATCCAATTATTAATTAATTAACCAATCTAAAAATTAATAAGATAATCGCTCAATCAATTAATTAATTAATTAAATCTAATTAATTAACTTAATTAATTAAGCAGTCACCTCAATTAACTTCAAATCAATTATTTAATTTATCAGTATCAGTATCCAATTCCGAAAGCCAATAACAGTCCAAGGTCACACCAGAGTAATCAATTTAATTAATCGACCAATCAATCGAATTTTTCAATTAATTAATCAATAAACAAATTAATTAAAAACGAATTAACGATAATCCACTTATTCCACTATCACTTTTTTGCACAAAATGTCTGTTCAGCGAATCCCTTCAAAGGCACTAATACGTGTTACTTTAAAGGCACGATTCAGTATATACACTTCAAAGCACTTCCACAATTTCTATCCGAATTTATAATTTCTCCGCTAAATAAAAATTACGTCCGCTCGCTTCGAGTGCTCAACTGCAAGTACGAGTACAATTCGAAATCAAGCACTATGAGCAATTTTCCAGATTTTGTGGCCAAAACATCTTAAGGTTAAGTTACCGATCTCAAATTAGTCAGCCGCATGTAAAGAATACTTTCAGTAAGAATTGAAACTAGTGGGGCAATTACCTCGCAAGCCCGATGCACTTTCAAAGTGCATTACGATCGTATTTATTTATTTGGTTACAAATTTTGAGCATATTTATATGTGGGTAGTCCTATTTCTTGGAATATATGTTTTAGATAGTTCAAATGCACTACAGGGGTTCAAAATGCACTTGGGTAAAAATAAAACAAGTGTGTCAAAATTTTTTGGAAGGTCAAGATTTTTTTGAAATTTGTTAATAATCTGGTTGAGAATTTGAAAAAAATAAAACAACTTGAACCGTTTGGTAAAATTTAGATTTTTTCGCGAGATACGACCTATTAAGTTTTTCCGAGTGTGTTTAAAAAACTGCAATTTGCTATGGAAATATTGAACGGATTCGACTGCAATTTTTGCAGTTAGGTCCGAAACACTTCCTAAAATCTAAATATATCATGAACTTTAATTACCAACTGACCATATGATGCATATTGCAAAATATTTTTTGCGTATGCGAATATTTTCACTTTCTGGAGCAGTGATTTGAAATATTTTATATTTAGAATGCGTACTATTTTGACGTCCACCAGAATCAGAAAAGACATTTTGGTAGATCGCGCTTTGTAAAAAGTTACAGCAAAATTTACGGACACTACCTTTTTGAAAATATTTTTGGTTCATTATTACAGGACCTCAAAAACCTTACCAATTTTGTCCAAATTTACACAACAGCTAAATCCATTAGTTGTGAGTCCAAAAACGCATTATTTTTTTTTCGGCGGATCAAGTTCTCAGTATCGCGAGCCTCCAAACTGTGGATATATAATTTGCAATATCTACGTCAATTCTCAATCAATCTGTACAAAATCAACGCCAAAAGAGACGTGAGAAAAGTCACTTTCATATCTTATTTCCTAATATATGTTTTCTTAACCCATTAAGATCCAATTTTTCAACTTTTTGTGATAAAAGCAATGATTTTGGAAAATGCGTTATTGACTGGACTGTTCGTGCGGTGGATGTATAAATTCGCGATTCTTTAATGCATACACCTGTCTAGAACAAGATGTAGATGAGTAGGAATCACAACAAGTTAGATGCTATATATGGGACCGATATCGCCCATTTTCAATCCCAAGTTACCTGCAGCTATAAGAAGTATCTATACCAAATTTCAGCCACCTAGCTCAAGTATTATAGATTGAAGCGTGATTACAACAGACGGACGGACGGACAGACAGACATGGCTAAATCGTCTTAGAATTTTACGACGATTAACAATATATATATACTTTATGGGGTCTCAGATCAATATTTAGAGGTGTTACAAACGGAGTGACAAAATGAATATGCCCCCATCCTATGGTGAAGGGTATAAACCCCCATGTTTCTGGAGGATTCTTTAAACATAATGTTCTAAATAATAAAAATAGTGAAATGCATGGCATCAGGAGACAACCCTTTTGCTTGGCCCAAAAAAGTTTAGGTCTAACAAAAAAAAGGTTTTTCTTTTACTGCAATTATTTCACAACAATTATTGTACCTTATGTCAAAATTAAAATAAGAACAAGACCTGAAATTAGTTCATGTCATTAGCTTTCCGTTTGGGTATAAAATATGTATTTAAACACATATTTTATTTGAGAAATTCAGTTTGTAAATATATTTTGTTGTAACATATTAATTAATTGTTGTAACATATTAGTTCCAAATATATTTTATTGATTTTCAAATAAATTTTTTTTGCTCATAAATAAATAATATTGAAAAATTTGTCTTCCAAATATATTTTCTTTCGATTCGAACATATCAAAAAGGCGATTTTTCCCCGTGTAGCGGGGCATAATGGCATAAAGTTATATGTAAATCAAATTAAGCCATTTGAATTAACATCAAAAATATTTGTTTTGTTTTATTTTAATTTAAAGTTTTGTAACTCTAAACCAGTAAGGAGAGGCAGAAAGTCGGGCGGGGCCGACTATATAATACCCTACACCTCCCTAACAATGCGATAAGGGTCATTGCGATAATTATTTGGAATAATTGGTGAATGGGTAGGAACATATTATCTAATTCTAAACTGATAATCGCTAAATTTAGCGATATTCGTTCCTAAATTGAGAAACATCTTTCTGGAAAATGTAAATGATCGGAAGTAAAGTACAACTTATATAGCGCTTTGATACCAAATCAGGAGGAACATATATATGGAGGTTATATATAAATCTGAACGGATTTCCCTGAATACTCATTCATGTAAACAGACCACTTTCTGTCAAATTTCGTTCTGATCGGATATAAAATACAGTCACTGATCGGATATAAAATAAGATTTTTACAGGGCTTACATGTCAAATCGGGGTAACTTATATATGGGGGCTATATCTAAATCTGAACCGATTTCCCTCAAATTTGGCAGTGTTAATTCACGTAATGAGAAACCTCTTTCTGCCAATTTTTGTACTGATCGGATATAAAATAAAGTTTCTACAGCGCTTACATATCAAATCGGGGGTAACATATATATGTGGGCTATATCTAAATCTCAACCGACTTCGCTCAAATTTTTGTAATAAGAAACATCTTTCTGCCGAATTTCGAACTGATCGGATTAAAAATACACTTTTTACAGCGCTTACATGTAAAATCGGGGGTAACGTATATATGGGGGCTATATCTAAATCTGAACCGATTTCTTCCAAATTTAACAGTGTTCATTCGTATAATAAGAGACCTCTTTCTGCTGAATTTCATACTGATCGTATATAAAATAAAGTTTTTACAGCGCTTACATGTCAAATCGGGGCTATCATATATATATGGGGGCTATATCCAAATCTGAACCGATTTTAACCAAATTAAACAGGGATCGTCCTTGGGCCAAAAAATATATATGTAAAGTTTCGGCAAGATCGGGCCATAATTGCGACCTGTACTTTGATTACAAGAATACATCTACAGACGGACAGACAGACGGACATAGCTAAATCGACGCAGAAAGTGATTACAAGTCGATCGGTATAATAAACAATGGATCTATCTCTTCTCCTTTTGGGTGTTACAAACAAATGCACAAAGTCATAATACCCTGTACCACAGTGTGGTGTAGGGTATAAAAACAAGTGTTATTTTTCATGTAAACTATTTTGTATCTCACATAAAGAAACTCCACTCTGCCAAATTTCACAAAAACGTCGATTGAATAAAACGTTATGGCACTTTTCTACATACTCGGGAGGAGTATGTTGAGTTGTTGTAAGTTGTTGTTTTAAACAAATATTTGTTTCTATCCTAATGTTTTGTTATTTTAGAGTATTATTTCCGAAACAAAGATTTATTTGCATTGAAGTGTTACTTTTTTCAGCAATTAAAAATTAATTTTGCGGTTTTTTTTGTTTTTACAAATAATAAGTATTGATAATTTAAATCGTATAATGTTGGATATACATAAATTACTTGGAGGATTGACAACAAATGATGACTTGGAATACTCATAAATTTAAAACGATGATTAAAAATAGAAGTTAATGCTACATATGGTGTTATGACTGGGAGGTACAATTCGAATTAAAGAAAAAAAATAAAACTGAAATGTAAAATGTGAAAAAGTCAGCAAAGTTTTGAAAATCTTTTCAAATAAAATATATTTAGAGAAATTTCTAAACAATAATTTTATTTGTATTTAAACACATATTTTATTTGAGAAATTTAGTTTGCAAATATATTTTGTTCTAACATATTAATATATACGTTCCAAATAAATTGTATTGGTTTTCAAATAAAATTAATTTGTTCGGAAATACATATATAATATTTCAAAATTTGTGTTCCAAATATATTTTCTTTCGATTCAAACATATCAAAAAAAGGCGATTTTGCTCCGTGTATATATGGCGGCTATATATGAATATAAACCAATTTTCTTCAAGATTGGCAATGTTAGTTTCTGTAGCAACATACTCCCCTCTGATAAATTTCACAATGACCGAATGTTAAATAATTCTTCTATAACAAGGTCATAGGAAATCGGTGGGTATACTCGTAAAGGGTTGGCCATTTAAAATAAAAAATTGAACTACGGATTACTTTGACTTGTGATTTGAGCCCTTTGGATTATTTTCTGTGGGAAGCCATTAAGGATAAATGCTACGCAACGCATCCACAGACAATTGAAGCGTTGAAACATGAAATCGAAGTTGCCATTGAATAGATTCGACCCGAAACAATGGAAAATGTACTGAAAAATGGGTTGGTCGGATGAGGTACTGCCGAGCCAGTCATGGTAGTCATATGAATTAAATGGCCCATCCGTACATGAGTTCACCCCTAAAATTCTCAATTGCCGAGCCAGTCGTTATTGTCATATGAATATCATATGAAGATGTGTTCCATTATTAAATGACGAAGTTAAATTTCTCTAATAATTTCTCTTTGTATAGCCGATTCAAATTTAAAACTTTACATGGGGGATATATAAATATAAATACATGGGGGATATATAAATATAAACCGATTTGTAATGACGATTATTAGATGTAACATAAGGAAAATATTGAGGCTATACTTAACAAATTTTCTTCACATTTGGCAACTAATATCCTGGTTCAGAAAACAGTTATTGTTTTAAATTTTTTATAGATTTGTTGAAAAAGGGCAATATCGGTTCACTTTTTGATATATCCCCCATATATAGAATCTCCCTAATCACACGAACGCTGGTAGTTGTAGGTCCACGTTTTGATATAGCCCTCATACAAAGGTCCCACTGAATTTGACTTCATAACCCTAGAAAAACCAAAAATTTCAACGAATTGGGCAGAAATTTGGTAAAATGGTAAGAAAAATTTACAATTTAACAATTGATATGCGATCGATGGTATATAAGATTCGGCATGGTCAACGCTTTTACATAACGGCTATTTTTTTCATGCAAAAAGTGCAACATTTTCTTTGCCGTTTTCCCTAAAACTGGACTTTTATAAAACATTTAGGAATTTTAAAAAATGGGCTATGTTTAATTCGAGGTACAACACCAGTTCGACATAAAAAAGGAAAAATATCTTTTAGCATTTCACGTCAAAGGGGTAACATTTCTTTCAGAATTGAAATCCCAATAAATTTGTTTCTAGACAGATGTTTATTAACGCATAAAAATACTGGAGCTAGACCCACTTTAAAGTACTCCGATCGACTCAGTATCGCTAGATGAGTTGATTTAAAAATGTCCGTCCGTCTGTCTGTCCATTTAAAGTTGTTCGTTAAGTAAAGGTCACATTTTCACCCCGATCTTGCTGAAATTTGGCAGTAAGGACTTTTGACACCAGCGAAGAAATTGATCAAAATCGGTTCAGATTTAGATATATAAATATTTTCTTTCCAGTCTTTTAGGGTACCGCTTCTGTACCAGAAGCTGTTTTTTATATCTAATCCTTGGATCAAGATACTCTAATCTTGATCCAAGGACCCACATTGTCGAATTTCGTGTAAATCGCTTTTATATTTAGATGTAGCACCCAAGTACAAAAATAGAAATGTGAATAAAATCTGTTCATATTTAGATATAGCCCACATATATGTATAAATATTCCTCCGATTTGGCATATAAGCGCTATTAAATATAAATTGTCGATCATTGGAAATATATATTTATAAAACTTGACAATATTTCTTCTTATTGTGCTCCGATAGGGTGGTGTACGGACCTTCCTTACGGGTTTAAATTTTAATTTTAGACCAAATAAAAAATGCTCATTCCTTCCAATTACTGTTTTTTTAAATGTCCTCCGAAAATACTAAACTCTCTTTGTAAATGTCACAAATGTACTCCTTTTCTGGCACAAAAGTCCTCCTTTCCGAAAAAAGTTTATGGTAACCCTGTGCACAGGGCAAGTGCGGCAGCCGACCCATTTTCACGGTAAGTGAGGTGGAAATTTGTGGTGGGTTAAAAAGGCTATACATTCTCAATGCCATGACTTCTGATTGAGTTAAGATATTTTAAAGAAATAGGGGCCATTTCAAATGCAGCTATATAAAAAATGTTATAAAAAAACATATATATTTTTTTTAATTTTGTAATTATTTTTCCATCCGATTTTAAAAATTTGTTTCCCTATAATTAGCTCTATGTAAATAATACACGCAAACATATTCAGCTTGAAACATATATGTACATATATGTTTTGGGTACACTCGAAATATATGATATTTGACACACACAAATATTATATGTTTGGGAAGATGTTGTTCTAAACAAATATTTGTTTGCATTCTAATATTTTTTATTTGGATCTATTACTTAGAAAACATTTTTTATTTATATAACAAAACTTAATTACTATGAATAGAAAAACGGATCGAGTATACGAGGCCTCTTCAATAGAAAAGTTGAATTTTGAAATTTCTCGGGCTACGTGCATTCGATTTTTGTAGTTTTATGTTGGCACACTTATCTCGAACATATATTCTTAGTTGAGTTTGTTTGTGTTTAGTTTAGTTTGCTTGTGTGAGACATAACAGTTTGACGTGTTTAGAAGTTACACTAATCCAGCCGTTGAATCTTTGAGATTCTATATAATAATATATAAGAATACTTGTAATATTGATTCAATAAAATTGGTATATCTTTTAGTTCCATTAGTGTTCCATTTTGAGTTTCATAATAGTAGTGACCCTCTGAATGAATTTATGCTTTTTCAGGATATTCAAGGATTAGGGATATATTCCATATTTTGACATCCTTACACCAAAAGGAAATAAATATTTCATTCTGCAACATTGAAAAGGAGTAGCAGAGCTTTTATTGTATTAGATAAGCTTCTACATTTAAAAAGCTATCATCAACATCATGACTTTCTATCTGGGCCTGATTTAACTTTTCTTCGTTTTTCAACCTACAACACATTTCAGTGAATTGATGTAGAATGTTACATAGATTTTTAAATTGAGATATCTTGCCAATGTAAAAGCGAGAGTGCTGTCATTTTGCGTATATGTATCTGGTGACAGCCTACGTGATTTGTCCAAAAAGGGGCGGGATCGACCCAATAGGAGTGGTCCCGCCTATATTAGTCAAATTATGAAATTGATATATCTTACACAATTGATAGCGAGAGTGCTGTCATTTTGAGTATATGTATCTGATGGCAATCTACGTGATTGATGAAAAAAATGGCGGGTTCGGAAATTTGGGGCAACGAAGTGGATTGTGTCCACCTACACTGATAGAAAAAGCTTCGTCATTCGTCAAAAGTCAGCATACGTACGGATAATCCTATTGATGAATTTATTCGTCGTCCTGACGAATCTCTGTTTAATCTCTGGAAACTATAGTTTCGAGGGTTATCTTTCGCTCCAGTCAGGCTTACGGATGGACGGACATAAGTAAAATTACTTAATGTGTTCGAAAACGGATTTCCTCCGCATAAACTTAGGGTCTTAGGCCACTCCTTTGATGCGTTTCCCTTTTGCTATATGTTATATATACACTTATTGATAATTGTATTATAAATCAACTAAATCCCCATATTTATCCCATCACCTTAGAGAGGAGGGTATATATCATTTTTTTTATTTATGAGCAAGATTCATCGTGGGGATGATATGTAATCACCCTGTGGGTTTTTTTATTCCACTAAATAGTTCTTGTTCTAGTATACTTAAACAGAGATTCGTCATGGCGACGAACAAATTCATAGATAGGATTATCCGTACGTTAGCTGACTTTTGACGAATGACGAAGCTTTTTCTATCAGTGTAGTGGTTAATAAAATACAATATTTGATTATGCATTTATTATGCGTTAAGTGCAAGTATCCATGAAAGCACCATGTTGCCTTTGTCATCTCAATGGAAGACTTCCTTTGCATGTTTTTTAGAAACAAATAAAAAATAAAATAATCAACCGAATTTTTTCATTAAGACTTTAATACTTACCAAAAAAATGTCCGTTATGTCCAGGCGCTGGCCAAAACGCTTACAACTGTCTTCAAATTAAAATTATTTATTTTCCCCTCCAAATTTAGCTATCTTATCGATACCAAATAGGTTATTTTTGTATTACTGTTTAGTTAGATTAATAACATTTTGATCAAGCGGTTGAAGAATGACGGTACAATTTGAAGGAAAACACATTGTTGCAATCATAATGTCGTCATTTTGAAAATCGTTCTCCTTTGGGTGGCACGGTGCGTTATCTATGAAAAATTTTTTTAAACCGTTCATCGAAAAGAATAGACTTCATCCAATCATGTTACTACTGAAAGCTCTTAGATTCGCATTTTAAATTTATGCGTACCACATGCGTTAGTGCATGAAAGGAATAGATTCTTTCTTTCCCAACATTTCGTCCTGGGGCTGATGTTTCTTTGAGCTTACAAGTGTTTGATTTGGCAGTAGTCTGTAGAATAAGCCCAATTCATCGCACTTGTATATTTGATCTGGGAGCAATCCTAGTTCGTTTATTTTGCTTCTGAACTTATCCAAGAATCAGTCAACATGCTGTGGGTTATTTGAAAGTTTTTCGCCGCTTATTTTAAGTTTTCGTATTCCATGACATCTTTTGAAATTCTTCATCCACCTAGGGGCCTTGTTATAAAAATAAAGCGCTTTGGATTAAAGATTTATTTTGATATAGCAACATTTCGGGCTCTTTGTTTTTTTCTGAATAAATCTTTCTCCATTGTAGGAAATTCAGCCTTCTTTAGGTTCATACGTTTGCCAGGACCAGACTCAGTAGAACTAATGAATTTTTTTATATTTTTCTTATTTCGCTTTAATTTGCAAACAGTTGACTTGTAAACATTATAATGCGTACATACTGCTGCCACAGACACTCAATTTTTCAACTTATCTAAAACTTCCGTCTTTTGTTTTATAGACAATTTTAATACTTTTTTTCACTAAACCCGTTATTCCTGTGCTGGTAGGAAAAAACTGTACTGATTTTGCATAAAAGAATACAAATCGGAATAAAAAACTAACGGCAAACTACCGAATAAATTCTTGTGACCATTGACGTGTCATAAATGGAAAACAGGTACTTAAATATGCAGTTTTAGATGTACCCTCCCCAGAAGCACGATACTGCAAAAAAAACAGCAAAACAAACCAATATCAAAAAATTTTTACGAATGTTGCGGTCAACGATACTCAAAGTCGTGCCTATAAAGACTTCAATATTAAAATTTGTGTGGTTGCAAACAACGAACAGTTGCGATAATAGGTGGTTGCGATCATGGAGCTCGCAGTGTATACCATGCAGCTAAAATCATAACCAGTTACGTATTGAAAGTCATATACTAGTTGTAATGAGACTGTTCGTGTTAGTCGAAAAAAGATAAATAAGCTAAATGAAAATGCGATTGACAGGGCTGTTATACTAGCAAGTGTCGCTCTTCCACGCACCACTTACTCTCTTTTGTAGAGAATAAGACAATTAAGAAAAAAACATTTGTCAGGTGAGTTATAAAAATAATACACGATAAGCGAAACTCTTCGTCTACTGCTTGCTTGTTTAGAATACAAACAAAAAATTCCCGTTAAGTTTGGCATTGATTGATAGTATTGTAACTAACTAGTATCACAACTAGTATGCAATTATATACAAATAAACTAGTTAGGCGCCTAAGGCAAAACAATGTTAAAATCGATTGTTCGATATATGAAAAAACGACAGAGTGTAACTAGTTTAAAGCAACTAGTATATTTCTAACTAAATTCAAGTTATTTTGGCTGCAGAGTACAAACACACTTATGTATCTTGATATTCGTACTAAATGTCTAAGGAATATACTAAAAGTATTCGAAAAAGTGTATGTTAACATGGTATTGCATACTTTCGCATTTTATACACATATTAGGCAACAAAAGCAATCGTTTACATTTTAACATTTTAATGAAATTGGCAGTCATCAAATTGAAGGAAGTATTCTGTGTCCAGGACAACATATATTTCCCATATAAGGACAAAATTCTATCAACAAGAACGTGGTCTCCCCATGGGGTCATAGGTGTCCCCTAGCTGATATAGTGATGGAATAACTCCTAAATAACTGTGATACTAGACCTAAGTTTTGACCAAGTACATAAACGACTTTTTGGGATAGCGAAACGAAGGGCAATAAACCACATCTTGACGAATTTCAATAGTATTAACCTCTATATACAATTTACCATAGAAATAGAAAACACACTACCGTACCTGGATACTTTAGTAATACGAGGCAATAATAGAGTAATAACCAAGTGGTATCAAAAACCGACAGCAACGGGTATATTAGTGAACTTTCATTCAAAACATCCGAAGAAGACATTTATAGTACAGCCAAAAATTCCATAGATAGAGTTTTAGCCATAATTAACTCGGTGTTTCATAAAGAAAACTTTATTAAGATTTACGACATAGGTAATATATCAAAACGGCTTTCCTTGGCAATCCATCGAAAAACTTTTTCCTTGGCAATCCATCGAAAAACTCATCGTAATATTGAATAACTCTGATATATAAATTTTGTAATTCATGTATAAATTGTTTACATAAATTTACTTTTGGGACATTTTATACTTAAATAATACCCTGTACCACAGTGTGGTGTAGGGTATAAAAACGATTGGATCTAAAGAGCCAAATCGGATGAAACATATATATGGGAGCTATAGCTAAATCTTTACCGATTTTCTTCAAATTCGGCAATGTTGGTTCATGAATAAAGAAACTCTACCATTCTAAATTTCAAAACGATTGGATGTAAAATACAGCTTTTATAGGACTAAAGGGCCAAATCGGACGAAACATATATATGGGAGCTATAGGTAAATCTTAACCGATTTTCTTCAAATTCGGTAGTGTTGGTTCATGGATCAAGAAACTCTACCATTCTAAATTTCAAAATGATTGGATGTAAAATACAGCTTCTACAGGACTAAAGGGCAAATCGGACGAAACATATATATGGGAGCTATAGCTAAATCTTAACCGATTTTCTTCAAAATAGGTAGTGTTGGTTCATGGATCAATTAACTCTACCGTTCTAAATTTCAACACGATTGGATGTAAATTACAGCTTCTATAGAACTAAAGGGCCAAATCGGACGAAACATATATATGGGAGCAATAGCTAAATCTTAACCGATTTTCTTCAAATTCGGTAGTGTTGGTTCATGGATCAAGAAACTTTACCATTCTAAATTTCAAAATGATTGGATGTAAAATACAGCTTCTTCAGGACTAAAGAGCAAAATCGGACGAAACATATATATGGGAGCTATAGCTAAATCATAACCGATTTTCTTCAAATTAGGCAATGTTGGTTCATGGATCAAGAAACTCTACCATTCTAAATTTCAAAACGATTGGATGTAAAATACAGCTTTTATAGGACTAAAGGGCCAAATCGGACGAAACATATATATGGGAGCTATAGCTAAATCTTAACCGATTTTCTTCAAATTCGGTAGTGTTGGTTCATGGATCAAGAAACTCTACCATTCTAAATTTCAAATTGATTGGATGTAAAATACAGCTACAGGACTAAATAGCAAAATCGGACGAAACATATATATGGGAGCTATAGCTAAATCTTAACCGATTTTCTTCAAATTCGGCAATGTTGGTTCATGGATCAAGAAACTCTACCATTCTAAATTTCAAAACGATCGGATGGAAAATACAGCTTCTATAGGACTAAAGGGCCAAATCGGACGAAACATATATATGGGAGCTATAGCTAAGTCTTAACCGATTTTCTTCAAGATTGGCAATGTTGGTTCATGGATCAAGAAACTCTACCATTCTAAATTTAAAAACGATCGGATGTAAAATACAGCTTCTATAGGACTAAAGGACCAAATCGGACGAAAGATATATATGGGAGCCATATCTAAATCTGAACCGATTTTCTTCAAATTCGGCAAAGTTGGTTCATGGATCAAGAAACTCTACCATTCTAAATTTCAAAACGATCGAATGTAAAATACAGCTTCTATAGGACTAAAGGGCCAAATCGGACGAAACATATATATGGGAGCTATAGCTAAATCTTAACCGATTTTCTTCAAATTCGGCAATGTTGGTTCATGGATCAAGAAACTCTACCATTCTAAATTTCAAAACGATCGGATGTAAAATACAGCTTCTATAGGACTAAAGGACCAAATCGGACGAAAGATATATATGGGAGCTATATCTAAATCTGAACCGATTTTCTTCAAATTCGGCAATGTTGGTTCATGGATCAAGAAACTCTACCATTCTAAATTTCAAAACGATCGGATGTAAAATACAGCTTCTATAGGACTAAAGGGCCAAATCGGAAGAAACATATATATGGGAGCTATAGCTAAATCTTAACCGATTTTCTTCAAATTCAGCAATGTTGGTTCATGGATCAAGAAACTCTACCATTCTAAATTTCAAAACGATCGGATGTAAAATACAGCTTCTATAGGACTAAAGGGCCTAATCGGACGAAAGATATATATGGGAGCTATATCTAAATCTGAACCGATTTCAACCAAATTCAATAGCGATCTTAACAGCCGCGAAATACGCTAAACTGCAAAATTTCAGAACGATCGGAGTGAAATTGCGACCTGTAGTCGACGAACAACTTTACATGGACAGACGGACGGACAGACATCGTTAAATCGACTCAGCTAGTGATTCTGAGGCGATCGGTATACTTTAAGGTGGGTCTAGCTGTGTTATTTTCAGGTGTTACAAACATCTGCCGTGAAACAAACTTATAATACCCTGTACCACAGTGTGGTGTAGGGTATAAAAAGTCGCAAAAAAGTCTCTGAATGTAAAAGTCGCACAAAAAGTCAAAAGCCGTCAAAAAAGTTGCAAATTGCAACATCCGATCGTTTTGAAATTTAGAATGGTAGAGTTTCTTGATCCATGAACCAACATTGCTGAATTTGAAGAAAATCGGTTAAGATTTAGCTATAGCTCCCATATATATGTTTCTTCCGATTTGGCCCTTTAGTCCTATAGAAGCTGTATTTTACATCCGATCGTTTTGAAATTTAGAATGGTAGAGTTTCTTGATCCATGAACCAACATTGCCGAATTTGAAGAAAATCGGTTCAGATTTAGATATAGCTCCCATATATATCTTTAGTCCGATTTGGTCCTTTAGTCCTATAGAAGCTGTATTTTACATCCGATCGTTTTGAAATTTAGAATGGTAGAGTTTCTTGATCCATGAACCAACATTGCCGAATTTGAAGAAAATCGGTTAAGATTTAGCTATAGCTCCCATATATATGTTTCGTCCGATTTGGCCCTTTAGTCCTATAGAAGCTGTATTTTACATCCGATCGTTTTGAAATTTAGAATGGTAGAGTTTCTTGATCCATGAACCAACATTGCCGAATTTGAAGAAAATCGATTTGAAATTGAATCGATATAGCTCCTATATATATCTTTCGTCCGATTTGGTCCTTTAGTCCTATAGAAGCTGTATTTTACATCCGATCGTTTTGAAATTTAGAATGGTAGAGTTTCTTGATCCATGAACCAACATTGCCAATCTTGAAGAAAATCGGTTAAGATTTAGCTATAGCTCCCATATATATGTTTCGTCCGATTTGGCCCTTTAGTCCTATAAAAGCTGTATTTTCCATCCGATCGTTTTGAAATTTAGAATGGTAGAGTATCTTGATCCATGAACCAACATTGCCGAATTTGAAGAAAATCGATTAAGATTTAGCTATAGCTCCCATATATATGTATGTTTCGTCCGATTTTGCTATTTAGTCCTGTAGCTGTATTTTACATCCAATCAATTTGAAATTTAGAATGGTAGAGTTTCTTGATCCATGAACCAACACTACCGAATTTGAAGAAAATCGGTTAAGATTTAGCTATACCTCCCATATATATGTTTCGTCCGATTTGGCCCTTTAGTCCTATAAAAGCTGTATTTTACATCCAATCGTTTTGAAATTTAGAATGGTAGAGTTTCTTGATCCATTAACCAACATTGCCTAATTTGAAGAAAATCGGTTATGATTTAGCTATAGCTCCCATATATATGTTTCGTCCGATTTTGCTCTTTAGTCCTGAAGAAGCTGTATTTTACATCCAATCATTTTGAAATTTAGAATGGTAAAGTTTCTTGATCCATGAACCAACACTACCGAATTTGAAGAAAATCGGTTAAGATTTAGCTATTGCTCCCATATATATGTTTCGTCCGATTTGGCCCTTTAGTTCTATAGAAGCTGTAATTTACATCCAATCGTGTTGAAATTTAGAACGGTAGAGTTAATTGATCCATGAACCAACACTACCTAATTTGAAGAAAATCGGTTAAGATTTAGCTATAGCTCCCATATATATGTTTCGTCCGATTTGCCCTTTAGTCCTGTAGAAGCTGTATTTTACATCCAATCATTTTGAAATTTAGAATGGTAGAGTTTCTTGATCCATGAACCAACACTACCGAATTTGAAGAAAATCGGTTAAGATTTACCTATAGCTCCCATATATATGTTTCGTCCGATTTGGCCCTTTAGTCCTATAAAAGCTGTATTTTACATCCAATCGTTTTGAAATTTAGAATGGTAGAGTTTCTTTATTCATGAACCAACATTGCCGAATTTGAAGAAAATCGGTAAAGATTTAGCTATAGCTCCCATATATATGTTTCATCCGATTTGGCTCTTTAGATCCAATCGTTTTTATACCCTACACCACACTGTGGTACAGGGTATTATTTAAGTATAAAATGTCCCAAAAGTAAATTTATGTAAACAATTTATACATGAATTACAAAATTTATATATCAGAGTTATTCGTCGGCACCGCCCGACTTTTGCCTTTCCTTACTGGTTTTGTAATAACAATTGATTTTGGAAACCGTAGACACAACAAACAGTATTGAGTATATTATAGGTAAGTATTGTTAGTATCAGTCCAAGATTTTTTATAGAGGATGGTATACAGTCAATGTCAGGAATGACGAATTATATATATATACTGTCAGGCCCATCCTTTAAACCAAAAAAAATGTAAGGGCCAATAACAATATGAAAATAAACTACGTTTTAGAACTAACTTTCGGTTATAGCTGTCAATTTCCATACAATTTATCTTTCGTTAGCCCTGACGCTCGGTTATTTTGTTTGTGTTAATGGGGGTAAATCGACAAATTTATTTCTAAAAAAATACTAAATTCCCTAAATTGCAGCATTTGCATTGATTTCTTGTAATTCCAAAAAAATTTTACCTTCAACATTTAAAAGGAATTTAACAGCACGTAGATATAATGATCGGCTTTTGAGTTATTATTGTAACAAAAATAAAGAAATTAAATTTGAAAAATCCTAAGGGGAAAATCCAAATATGGTCTACACCACTTAAAAAGAATAATTTTTCGATAAATCTGCTATTTCCTTTTAAATTTTACGTTGTAAACGGTAACTCTGCTCTCAAGATGCTACACATTCAGACGACTCACACAACACGACGGATGAACTCAATAGCCGATCTCGACAATTTCAGCAGAACTATAAACTTCTAAGTCGAATGAGCAATGTCCGTCCGTCCGTCTGTCTGCTGGCTGGTGCGCACGATAACTCTTCAAATTGACTTCAAATTTGGTATGTAGTAATATTTTCTTCTATCTCCGGCTAAGTTCGAAGATGAGCCATATTGGTCCACTCCTTTTAGTACCTCCCCCACAAAGGTTTAACATTAAGTGAAATATTGATTAGTTAATAACTTCTATACTAATTATTTGAATCCTCTGAAATTTTATACATGGTATTAGTTTATTAGTCACTATTACCTCGAGAAAAATGGGCGAAGTTGCCACGCCCCTTATGGTACCTCCCACACAAATGGACAATTTTGAACCAAAAGTTACCAGCTTATAACATTTATACTAGTGCATACAAAGACTTGAAATTGAGTACAGTGTGCTGAATTAATAGTACCTAAAATACAGTGAAAAATGGCCACTATTGCCACGCTCCTTTTGGTATCTCCCACACAAATGGACTATTTTGTAACAAACGTTACCAGCTTATAACTTTAATACCAGTGCATACAAATACTTGAAACTTTGTACAGTGTAATTTTTTCATAATACCTAGAGTCCAGAGAAATATGGACGTTATTGGCGTGCCCCTTTTAGTACCTCCCACACAAATGGACATTTATGTACCAATAGTTAACAGCTTTTTACTTCAATACTAGTGCATACAAATACTTGCAATTTTGTACAGTGTAATGCTTTTATAATACCAATAGTCCAGATAAAAATGGGCGTTTTTGGCACGCCCCTTTTGGTACCTCCCACTTTTGCACCAAAAGTTAACTGCGTATAACTTTAATACCAGTCACACAGATTCTTGAAATTTTGTCTAGTGTAATGCTTTTAAAGGACCTACATTCCATTGAAAAAATGGCGTTATTGGTGAGTCACTTTTGGTACCTCCCACAGAAATTGACCATTAATATTAACAGCATATAACTTTAATACCAGTGCATATAAATACTTGAAATTGTGTACGGTGTAATGCTTTTATAGTATCTAGAGTCCAGAAAAATGTGACAGTTATTGGCACGCACCTTTTGGTACCTCCCACACAAATGGACCTATTTGTACCAAAAGTAAACAACTTTTAACTTTAATACCAGTACATACTTTAAAATTATTAAATGCAATTTAAATTGATAATAATTTTATTAAAACAAAAAATTAATACATTTACTAATATTTTTTTGACTCAAGGTGAGGGGATTCATAAGTCGGTTTACCCGACTGAACTTTCTTACTTGTTGTGAATAACTTTTGATAGGATTTACGGATAAACGCCAAATTTTTACTGAATATAATTTAGAATATTTAGAAATTAAAACTGCAATCTCCTTAAAAACATTCTAAGTCGACTTAGCATGTTTTAGAAGGGAGTTATCGATATGTGTCATCTAATGTAATTAATGTATGTAACAAATATGTTTGTAGAATTTCCTAAAGATGATCCACGATGAGGATCGAAAAATTGAACAATATAAAAATAATTAAAATTCAATAAAATAACAATACTTTGGCCTCGACCTTAATTAATAAAATAATCAAAATATTAATAAATAAAAAGGCCGAATAATAAAAACAAAAATTACATCTACAAAAGTGTTCATTAAATCAACGGAATTATTACATTAATTCAGTGAATAACAAGTTAGGAATCTTTTACCTTATTTGATGTACGATTTTTCTTCCAGTGTATTTTCCAGTGTATGTTCTAGTTCAAAAATGGGCGTGGCTCCGCCCACATTTTGAAATTGAGATATCTGTTAGCGAGAGTGCTGTTATTTGATGTATATGTATTTGGTGGCAGGATTCGTGATTGGTTCAAAAATGGGCGGGATCGGAAATATCAATCTGGGGCAACGAAGTGGACCGGGTCCAGCTAGTATACATATAAAGAAGAATGTGTGTTTGTTTGTACCGCATAGAGGTCTAAACGGCTGGACCGATCTTCTTGAAATTTTCACAGAATATACATGTGTGGGGCGTTGTGAAAATAGGGTACATAAATTTTCGATATATCAAGTGGGCGTGGCCACGTCCACATAAGACAAATTTTAAAATTGAGATATCTTGCACAATTTGTTAGCGAGAGTGTTGTAATTTTGTAAAGGGTTTTCCCACAAGAGGTATTATTTTGGTATTCAAAGAAATATGCCATTTTTTTAGATAAATGATCGGATGTTTATTTCATAATAAAGAGGAAGGTATGTCGTTATTTATGAAAAACAACATCAGACAAATGGCCACTACGACCACGCTTACAGGACCATATCCTTTTCATGAAATTTTCCATAACCAAATCGCAAAGTGGCTGCCCTATGTCCTCGATAGCCTCACGAATTCTATGTTTGAGGTCTTGAATCGACGTTGGGCTGTTGGCGTAGACCTTATCTTTCACGTGGCCCCAACGGAAGAAGTCGCAAGGTGTTAAATCACATGATCTCGGTGGCCAATTGTGATCACCTCTTCGAGAGATAACACGGTCGGGAAACTTTTCCCGTAACAGAGCAATGGTTTCATTGCTTGTGTGGCACGTAGCGCCGTCTTGTTGATATTAAACGTTGTCGAGATCAATACCATCCAACTCCGACCATATTCACATTCATTGTAACTGCCCAGCCAGAAAAATACCATCCTCAAAGCGTTGTGCAAGCACTGTACACCGTCGTCACACGGTGGGATAAAGCGTTGTAGAAGCGTCAAAATGATAACACCGATCCACGGTGTGAGGATGGTATTTCATGACGCTTTTAGAGCGTCGTAAAAACAAGAGTTACGACGCTTTTAGGATGGTTTCAAGAGCACTCTAAAGGCGTCAAAATGATAACACCGATCCACGGTGTGGGGCGCTATTTTACAACGCCTTTAGAACGTTGTGGAAACAAGATTTGTGACGCTTTTTCGTTGGTTTTCAGAGCACTTCGAAGCACCAAAATAACGTTTTAAAAGTACTTTAAAAGTGCCAAAATGAAATGAAATTTTGCACACTAATAATAGTGTTTGAATTCAATTTTATTGAAATTTTAAATACTAAGTATAATAAATGATTATGTACTAATAATAAAAAAAATAAAAGGATAAATATGTATAGCAAAAACGAAAATAATAAAAAATTCTTTAGATATATTGTTGACTGTTGTTAGGTTTATTTATTAGTTTTCGTGTGGCTAATTGATCACTTAAATAAAAAGACAATGGTCTTTTTTATTTGTTTTAGTAATTTTTAATTATGTATTTATATTCCGATATTTCGACCAACATCGCTGGTCATCTTCGGGGAGATTATTTCAATAATATTTAATTGTACATTTATTGTCCCACAAACACTGTGTCATCGAACAGTAGCGATCTTCAACTTTGCAGGCACAGTGTTTGTGGGACAATAAATGTACAATTCCATACCAAAATGTACAAAAACATTATTAGGAACTTCTTGCGTTAACACGGAAACAAAACTAATGAGAAGTCGTGATGACACAATGGGTGATTTCAAATATTTTGGTGTTAGTGAAAATCTTAGTAATATCATAGATCCCAATGAATTAAACAAAACGATATACAACTACTAATACATGTGGATGGAATGGATGTTTTTAATAAATCAAGAAAAGGATTTTGGTCTATCATGGGAAGAGTTTTTCCAAAGACGTATGAAACAAAACCATTTTTAATCGCACTGTATTTTGGAAATTCGAAGCCACATTCCGCAAGAGAGTTCCTAGAAGATTTTGTAGCAGAATATTTAAGAATTAGTGATATTTAAGAATTAAATACTAATTTAACCTACTTTTTATTTCATTTACAAAGGAATTAATATACGTGGAAATCTTTTCCAATTTAGTATATTGGCTTTCTGCTGCGATATGCCTGCCCGCTCTTTCCTTAAATGTTGCAAAGGTCACACGGGATTTTTCGCATGTGAAAGGTGCGTAGTAAAGGGAGAAACAGTCGACAAAACTCGTGTCTTCAAAGAGACCAACTGCGAAGAACGAACTCTCCAATCTTTCAGAGAAAAAGCAAACCCAGAACACCACTTGAACAATGAGAATAGTCCACTCTTGGAACTTGTCAATTTCGATATTATAAAATGTGTACTACTTGATGAAATGCATATGTTGTACCTAGGCGTGGGCAAGTTTTTGCTTCAGAACTTCATTCGAAAGAAAGGAAATTGCTTATCCTCTGCATTAAGTGTTACGCTCTTACAACAAAATTTCACTAGTATTTCTAAAGATATCCCACAAGAATTTCAGAGGAAATCATTTAACTTGTTAGACATTAACAACTGGAAAGCTACACAATTTAGATTTTTCTTACTGTATTCCGGTGGCGTAATTTTAAAGAATGTTATAACATCTGATCATTACAGACATTTTTTAATTTTATATACAGCTTGCAGAATTTTATCATCGAGTAAATTAGCAACTACAAAAGCAGTTTATGCAAAAACAATTCTAAAGACATTTGTGGACGTAATGCCGAACTTGTACGGCCCTAAATCGCAAACAATGAATGTACATAATTTAATACATATTGCAGATGACGTGATAAATTTGGGAGTGCCTATTTCAAAAATGTCAGCATTTGATTTTGAAAACAGTCTTGGCTATATAAAGTCCTTGGTAAAATCAACAAGCAATCATATTTCGCAAATAAATAGGAAATTGCATGTTTTTCAATCCAACAGTTCATTAAATTGTAGCCCATTGACACATATAATTCGTAACAATATGAATTATTCAGTTGGAAAAATTTTAGAGTGTACTGAAGCTAATGTCAAGTTCGCTTTAGTTAATATCAATAACGTTACAATTTCTATTAAACATCCGGATAATGTGTGTTTACTAAACGATAATAATATTATGGTAGTTACAGACATTATTAGCACAAAACAAAGCAATTACAATAGTAATGATATTTTTTTGAGAGGCAATTTATTTATTCATACAAACGATTTATTTAATTATCCACTTTCTTCGAGAAAAATCGGCATTTATGAAGTAAGCAAATTAGATGCAAATAGTGTTGAAATAAATATTAATGTAGTGGAAACAAAATGCATTCGTACAACTCTTGACAATAAAACTATAGCAATAAGCCTTTTACATTAATAAAGTAAATGAAAAAGAATAAAATTTGTTTTTTTCTAAATAATGATTGGTTTTAACGGAATTCGAAATCAAATTTGAAGACATTTTTAAACTAACCTAAGGAAAGTTCCTGAAAAGGGTGAAATAAACTTATAATAATTATAATATTTTCCACTAAGATCTCTACAATCAAACGAATTTTAATGCATTACAAATCTTAATAATTTTTGTGGAAAAAATCCATTCATTCCTAAGGAACAATATCGCCATTTAATGACAAACATGGATAGCAATATCCAAAACGTTTTTTTTTTTCAAATAATTTGTCCGGAAAGCATTGAAAATCCATCATGAAACAGCGTTGTAAAAGCATTTTAAGCAAGCGTTGTGAAAGCGTTCCAAAACAACGCTTTCACAACGCTTTTTTCGTGGTACCGTCATGAATTTCTGGCTGGGTGTTGATCCAACCTCATTTTCGAAAAAGTAAGGTCAAATGACCCCGCCAGACCATAAACCACACCAAACAGTCACACGTTGAGGATGGAGAGGCTTCTCAACAATAACTCTCGGGTTTTCCGAGCCCCAGATGCGACAATTTTGCTTGTTGACAGCCACCGAGGTGGAAATGGGCCTTATCAGTCAAGATGATTTTTCGATGGAATTCCGGATCATTTTCATGCATTTCACGGACCCAATCAGCAAAGACACGACGTTGTTGATGATCGGCCGGCTTGAGTTCTTGTGTTAACTGAACTTTATAAGCCTTAAGATCCAAGTCTTTATGCAAGATAAGGCGTAATGACATTTGTGGAATGTCCAATTCCAAAGAACGACGAGGAATGGACAAACCTGGGATTTCTTAAACACTTTGAGCTACAGCAGCAATATTCTCAGTTGTTCTTGAGCGACGTGCACGGGTTTTATTCTTCACGTCACTAACTTGTCCCAACAACTCGAATTTTCCCACCAATTTCTGTATTGCGGTCCGACAAGGTGCTTCACGACGACCCAAAAATGCTTTAGTTTTGCGAACTGTGACTGCAAGATTTTCACCATTTTTTAGTGAATTTTAATAATTTCAATGCTTTGTTGAATCGTGTATCGTTCCATTTTTAGTAATGGCGTAGTTTCTACTTGTCAAATGTCAAAAAATAAAAGCTTCAAAAGTGACAGCTACCGAAATACCGGGTGATTCAAAATAACACCTCTTGTTGGGAAACCCTATACATATGTATCTGGTGGCAGCCTACGAGATTGGTCCAAAAATGGGCAGAATCTGACCAATGGGCGTGGCCCCGCCCATATTAGACATATTTTGAAATTGATATATCTTGCATAATTTGTTAGTGAGAGTGTTGTCATTTTGTACATATGTATCTGGTGATAGTTTACGTGATTGGTCCAAAAATGGACGGAATCGGACCAATGAGTGTGGCACCGCCCATATAGGCAAGATTATGAAATTGTTATATCTTGCACAATGTTTTAGCGAGAGTGCCTTAATTTTGTGTGTATGTATCTGGTGGCAGTCTACGTGATTGATCCAAAAATGGGCGGGATCGGACCAATGGGCGTGGCCCCGCCTTTATTAGACATATTTTGAAATTGATATATCTTGCACAATTTGTTAGTGAGAGTGCTGTAATTTTGTGCATATGTATCTGGTGGCAGTCAACGTGATTGGTGAAAAAATTAAAGGCATCGGACCAATGGTAATGACTCCGCCCATATGAGCCATGTTTTGAAATTGGTATGTCTTGAGCAAATGGTGCTCTAATTTTGTGTATATGTATTATGCTGCAGTCTACGTGATTAGTTCAAAAATGGATGAGATCGAAAATCTGAAGTCTGGGGCAACGAAGTGGGCCGGATCGACTGAAGTAATCGTTGTAATAAGGATATTGACAATGAGAGTTTGGTGGCTCCCGAAACAGATCTATCTATCCAACCATTATAGCCACACCCCCAATACATTTCACATACTTTTTCTTTAATTTGTAACAAAGTTGTTTTCATATACTGAAAACAACAAAAACAATCTTGAGCCTAACAAAGTGCAAAAAACAAAATATGTACTATGAAAGCAGATCAAAAAAAAAAAAGAAGATAAAATACATATAAATTGATTAGTAGTCAAATAAATGAATACACTTATTATTCAGACCTTCATTTCGCAACATTTATGTATATATCCATTACAATACTACTCTAATGATTTCTTTTAAATGTAATTTCCGTTATAAAATATTAATACTACTTTTGGTTAATTGCGATACGAGTATACACAACTTTAAATAATTTCTCTTGAAATTGTCTTGTTATTCTTCTATTACCATCTGAATTTTTGAAACTTTCCGCTTAATTTAATTTTCAACTTCTTAACTTAATCTTGAATGTAACTTCCACTTGGGTGACCTTTGATACCAGTCATTTGTTATTATGGTAGTGACATTATTTAATGCTTATTTTACTACTGTCGAGAGTTGTCCTTTTATGTCATCCATTTCCTCAATCTCAAAACTATAGTAAGACACCATTATAAATTGATGTTGCCTTTTTGGCTTTTATTTACGTAATTCATTTCATATTGCATTTACTACACTCAGAAAAAATTGCCAACAGAACTCTTGTAGTTGTCGCTTTCTTCCTATTTGCAGTTGTGACTATACATTGTTTTGTATAAGGGTAACATTGCAAACATTTTATTTAATTCTACCGATCCTTTTATTGTCACAGAAATTGCATTGATGGTTCTGCTAACAACAATAATACAGTTGGCGAAAATGCCGGATATCACACCCAAATCATTTTCTCTGTGTTATGGAAACATTCGCTTGCATAAGGTCGACAAATTCGTATGATTTAGTCATTGTTTTAAACGTTGCAACAATAAAGAAAATCATTGAATATATGTATATTGTCAAAATACATTGTCCAAATTATTTATTGTTTAAAAATCTCCATAACATTTACAGCTACCCTGTACTTAGGTAATTAACAACAATTTATCTACATTTAACGTTCCGGAGTCATAAAAAGATGTTGCCAACAAAGAGGATCCAGTCTGGGCTGACCTGGTCCTAATCGAGGAACGATGGTCGAAAGGAGGTATGGTTTGTGGGCTTAGGACGCCGGGGTTTGAGCTGCTTCAAGTTACTGGTAATGGAAGACGTAGAGCCTGTATATTTACCAAAAACTACCTTATTCCTCCTTTAATTAGTTGACATTGAAGTTATTGGTAGAAGCGGCAAACGAAAAGTAGAATGTAGTGATGTCAATGCACACCATCATATGTGGGGAAGTACTGACATTAACGAACGGGGCGAATTACTTATCGAATATATTTTAAGAAGCAACCTTGTGATTTTTGTAATATAGGGCACGAACCCACCCTCATTACTAGAATCAGACCGGAGGTGCTCGATGTCACTTTTGACTCCGAGAATTTAAGTGGAAGGATTTCTGATGGAAAAGTTTTGGACACTCATAGCTTTTCCGACCATATATATATTCTGCATTAATGCGAATCGTCCTAATACCGTCTTCCCACCCAATATTAGAAAGGCTAATTGGGAAAAAATTAGGCACATATTCAACAGCTCTCTTCCAAAAAGACACGAACTGAAGTTGTAAACTACCCGCGATATAGAAGAAACGGTGGAACGAGTCATTGTTGGTTTAGGTTTAGGTCAGGGTGGCAGCCGTATTTTTTTACAAGCTCACATAGACCAGTTTAGGTCCCTAGTGTTACCACGGGCTGAAATGCCCCTCATCGAAACCAACCTGTTTAATATATAAATTTATCGATAGTACGAATATCAGTACTGGAAAGATCTGTTAGGCTGCCTAAAAAGGCCGACCCCAGTATGTCCAGTCGTCGTTTACTCAAAGCGGGACAGTCGCAAAGCAAGTGCTAAATGCTCTCCACTTCTTCCTCATCTCCACAACTTCGGCAGAAGTCATTGGAGTCAATACCCAATCTTTTGGCGTGTTCGCCGATCAAGCAGTGCCCCGTCAGAACCTGTACTAACGTAGACAATCGTTTCCTCTCTAGTGCGAGGAGATATTTTGACCTTCTCAGGTCATACCTTGGCCAGATTTGTCTAGCTACCCTGCAGGTGCCGATTTCTGTCCATCTTTCGTTGGACTGCCTGATTGCCTCTTGCCTAAGCCAAAGCTTGCACGTGGATAGTTGCGCACCAATATATGCAAATTCTTCGAGAATTTGTAATGTCGTCCCTTTCCTAGCAAGTTCATCTGCTTTGCAGTTCCCCGGGATATCCCTATGCCCAGGCACCCATATGAGGTGTATATTAAACTGCTCAGCCATCTCGTTAAGAAATCTGCGGCAGTCGAGGGCTGTTTGTGAATTTAGGGATGTTGCCTCCAGAGAATTGATGGCAGCCTGGCTGTCCGAGTAAATGACAACGCCAGTGTTGGTTACTATGTTGCGACTCAGCCACTTGGCGACTTCCCATATTGCCATTATTTCGGCTTGATAGACACTGCAGGTATCTGGTAGTCTGTGAGCTATATCCAGACTAAGTTCTTCACAGTGTACTCCGAAGCCAACCTTTTCATCAAGCTTCGAACCATCCGTGTAAAAGTGGAGATGGTTTCTATTACCTGGTATTCTGCCGACCCATTCATCTCTGGCGGGAATCATAGTGATGTAATTTCTCTCGAAGGTGTACACAGTTGGTATATAGTCCACTCGGTCGGTTACCATAGCACTACACTTTTATATCCTCATGTGACCATATTTCTTGTACACATTGATAGACAGTTTAATGTTATTGCCGCTTTGGTTGCAACTTCTCTCGCCACAATATTAATCGGCAGTATATGGAGTAGGGCTTGTAGAGACTCGGTCGCTGTAGTCCTTAAGGCTCCGCTTATGCTCAGGCAGGCAGTTTTCTGAACCTTTGTTAGTAGGTTGGTGATGGTTAGTTTGTCAGTTGCCGTCCACAATACCGTATAACAGTATTGGACGAACTACTGCTATATATATCCAGTGGACGATTTTAGGAGAGAGTCCCCACCGCGACCCTACAGCCTTTTTTCAGGAATATAAGGCGACGTTGGCCTTCCTTACACGTTCCAATACGTTAAGTCTAAATAACATTTTCCTATCTAGAATTATTCCTAAAAATGTTGAACTTTCAGAAAAGACTAGATCTGTTCCATTTATCCGAGGTGGAGGGTCCACTTGTGGGACATTATTCATCCTAGTAAAGAGAACCAATTCTGTCTTGTTGGGGTTAACGCCCAAACCGCTGCTTCTGGCCCATCTAGCCAACTTTTTCAGAGCCACCTGTAGGACCACCTCCAACTTCGTCAAAACTCTGAGCGCTACACGATGCTCATTGTGCTTCCGTTTTGACGGTCGGACATGACGTTTTCTCCTCACCGTACCACCTGTTGTGAGTACTTGGAGGAGATTTTCACCATTTTTGGTGTGGTCGGCTTTGGCCGAGACCAACGGACGGACAGTCGGACTTTCGGATTGGGGAACCGCGCTCCATCGGAACACGAAGGCATCCCCGTCAAGAGAATTTATTTTTATTTTGTCTGTATTAGAGCGTAATAGGTACTACGATGTTGGCCTTACAGACTTTGTACAGATTTTTGCTATTGCGTAATAGGTACTGGTAACCATCCGCTATGTGATAAACACGTCCGTTCACTGCGAATGATCAGCAACGAGTCATTGTAAATGTTAATGAATTATTACAATTCGCACATCCAAAACTAAAGCCACGGGACAAACAACGACCACCATGAGGGTCGTCTCAATTAGTTATGCTTGAGAAGATAGAAATTAGTTGTACAAAATTTAAGATAGAAATTAGAAACTAATTGGAAAAAATACCAATATCATATACATATATGTAGATGCTTCAAATTTTATTTGTTTTCGTTAAAATTTATAAGAAAATACAACTTTCAAATAAATTAGGGTCAACAGACCTTCATATATTTGTCAGCAGTGGAACGCCTCAAGGTGGTGTTCGGTCTCCTCTGCTATTCTCCGCCAGATTTGTTGCCTACGCAGATGACGTGGCAATAGCTCCTAGAGGGAAGCTTCCGAGCTCTCTTAGATACATCCAACACCAGGCCCTTCATACAACCGCAAGTTGGGCTTCCGATAACAAAGATCAATTTATTGATTTCTTTTCCACCTTGGAACAAAATTTTTGCTAGTAGGAGCACACATATTGGGGCTCTCGACTCACCTCACCTAAAGGTTGACAGTCATTAAATGCCATAGCATCTGCTAAACTCGACGTCGTCTCTGGTGGTCAACCGACGCATTGGCCGTTAGATTTGAACAAAACACCAAACCTAATTGATTTCGCTGCGGTTTAAAATGTAAAGCATTCCTTCACTTGACCTACCTTCGGATCATTCGCCAACCATCTTAACATTGTCCAATAATTCCCAGGAAAGTGCGCACGCCACTTTGCCGAACAAACACAAAAACTGGATGAAGTGTAAAAAATGCGTTAGCACTAACCTGTCCGTACACGCTGAAAAAATATCGCTTCTGTAGTATATTGTCCCAAACATATTCGGCTTGAATTATACATATGTTTAGGGTACACTCCAAATATATAATATTTGACATACACAAATTTTATATGTTTGGGAGGATATTGTTCTAAACAAAAATATCCCATTCTAACATTTTTTTATTTGGAACTAGTATTTTGCATTTATGTATTTTGGCAATGTATCAATGCCTTAACTTAAAGACAAGATTTCTGTTTTTCAGATGTTCCAAGAGCATTTTTTTTATAAATTTTATATTTATTATTTATTTATTTATATGAATTACAATACAAAGTTAATTTATATTCTAATTTTACGGTCCAGGGAGAAGCCGGGTGACAAAGACCATGTTGCTTGTAAATTTTTGTTGCGACAGACCAGAGCCTCTGGTGGGAATCGAAACCACGACCCCCAAACTCATAGGCGAGCTCGCTACCAACTCACCTACTGGGGCGCTCATAAATTTTATATGTTTGTAGGTTTAGGTTTAGGTTTAGGTTAGGGTGGCAGCCGTATTTTTTTTACAAGCTCACATAGACCAGTTTAGGTCCCTAGTGTTACCACGGGCTGAAATGCCCCTCATCGAAACCAACCTGTTTGATATATAAATTTATCGATAGTACGAATATCAGTACTGGAAAGATCTGTTAGGCTGCCTAAAAAGGCCGACCCCAGTATATCCAGTCGTCGTTTACTCAAAGCGGGACAGTCGCAAAGCAAGTGCTCAATGCTCTCCACTTCTTCCTCATCTCCACAGCTTCGGCAGAAGTCATTGGAGTCAATACCCAATCTTTTGGCGTGTTCGCCGATCAAGCAGTGTCCCGTCAGAACCTGTACTAACGTAGACAATCGCTTCCTCTCTAGTGCGAGGAGATATTTTGACCTTCTCAGGTCATACCTTGGCCAGATTTGTCTAGCTACCCTGCAGGTGCCGATTTCTGTCCATCTATCGTTGGACTGCCTGATTGCCTCTTGCCTAAGCCAAAGCTTGCACGTGGATAGTGGCGCACCAATATATGCAAATTCTTCGAGAATTTGTAATGTCGTCCCTTTCCTAGCAAGTTCATCGGCTTTGCAGTTCCCCGGGATATCCCTATGCCCAGGCACCCATATGAGGTGTATATTAAACTGCTCAGCCATCTCGTTAAGAGATCTGCGGCAGTCGAGGGCTGTTTGTGAATTTAGGGATGTTGCCTCCAGAGAATTGATGGCAGCCTGGCTGTCCGAGTAAATGACAACGCCATTGTTGGTTACTATGTTGCGACTCAGCCACTTGGCGACTTCCCATATTGCCATTATTTCGGCTTGATAGACACTGCAGGTATCTGGTAGTCTGTGAGCTATATCCAGACTAAGTTCTTCACAGTGTACTCCGAAGCCAACCTTTTCATCAAGCTTCGAACCATCCGTGTAAAAGTGGAGATGGTTTATATTACCTGGTATTCTGCCGACCCATTCATCTCTGGCGGGAATCATAGTGATGTAATTTCTCTCGAAGGTGTACACTGTTGGTATATAGTCCACTCGGTCGGTTACCATAGCACTACACTTTGATATCCTCATGTGACCATAGTTCTTGTACCTCCACATTGATAAGCAGTTTAATCTTATTGCCGCTTTGGTTGCAACTTCTCTCGCCACAATATTAATCGGCAGTATATGGAGTAGGGCTTGTAGAGACTCGGTCGCTGTAGTCCTTAAGGCTCCGCTTATGCTCAGGCAGGCAGTCCTCTGAACCGCTGTCTCTGAGGACGTTTACGAATTTGCCACTCACTGCGATTGCCACGTCGTCCGCATATGCCACGACCTTGCAGCCACAACGTTCTAGATCTAGCAGGATTTCATTCACCGCTAGGTTCCAAATTAGTGGAGACAATACTCCTCCTTGCGGGGTCCCTCTGTTTACATACCTTGTTAGAGTTGTGGACCCTAGACATGCTGTTATGCGTCTTCTGGTGAGCAGACTTTGAATTAGTCTAATCAAACTAGTGTTAACTTTTAGATGTGAGAGTGCCGCAATTACCGCATCGGAATGAATGTTGTTAAAAGCCCCTTCTATGTCAAGAAATGCCACCATGGTGAATTCCTTGAAATGCAGGGACGATTCGATAGTGCTCACAAGTTCGTGCAGGGCTGATTCAGTAGACTTGCCCTTGTTGTAAGCATGTTGGTTCCCCGACAGGAGTTTTGTATCCAGGTTTTCCCTAATGAAATGATCTAAAAGTCTTTCCAGACCTTTCAATAAGAACGAGGATAGGCTAATTGGTCTGAAGTCTTTTGGCCTAGTGTGTGATATCTTTCCCGCTTTAGGTATGAATACCACTTTGGTATCCCTCCATCGATTCGGGACGTATGAAAGCCTGATACAGCCTACATAAATTTTCTCCAGCCAGGGGATAATGTACTTTAACATTTTCTGCATTTCTGCTGGAGTGATGCCATCTGGTCCAGGTGACTTGAAGGGCTCAAAGCTGTTAATAGCCCAGCTTATTCTGAATCTCTCAGTCAAGAAGCTAGCGACGCTCGCAGTCCACTCGCACTCTTGTTGGTCCTGCTGATCCTCGGGTTCTGTTATAGAGTTCCCCGGGAAATGTGTGTCGAGCAGTACATTGAGCGACTGCTCGCTGTTTTTGGTCCAGTTATTTGCCTCATCCTGTAAATATCCCACTGTACAGGGTGAAGCAGATAATATCTTCCTCAGCCTAGCGGCGTCGGAGACCTTTTCCACTTCACCACAGAAGGTATACCAAGAGCGCCTTTGCGCCTTTCTAAGCTCCTTCTTATAGATCTTGAGTTGCTCTTTATAGGCATCCCAATCATTAGCGACCCCAGTAGATTTAGCCTTATTGAATAGCTTGTTGCAGGTCTTTTTCATAGCCGTTAGCTCAGAAGTCCACCATTGGGGTTTAGTTTTACCCTTGTACCTTGTTTTTGGACAGGCTTCTTCAAGGGATCTATTGAATGATATGGTGATATGATCGACCAGATTATCCAAACCGGCTTTGTCATTCGGTTCGTACGGAAGTTTAGAGTTGAGGACTTTCTTGAAATTCTTCTCATACAGATGCCACTTTGTCTTCCTTACATTTCTGTGGACGGCGGGTTTAGGCGCTTTTTCCGCGAGTTTGAACTCAATATAATGATGATCTGAGAATGAGTGGTCGTCCAGTACATTCCACCCAATAATTTTGTCTGACAGCCGGTCAGTAGCAAACGTTACGTCGAGTACCTCTTGTCTGTCTTTAATTGTGAAGGTCGGTTTATTACCTATGTTACAAATACTAAGATTGGTAGTTAGAATAAAGTCAAGAAGCGAATCACCCCTATTGTTTATATCCGTACTACCCCAGATAGTATGATGAGCGTTCGTGTCTGCGCCAATAATCAGCTCGAGCTCGTCAGACGTTGCTTCTTCTACTACTTCCCTGAATAGAGCAGTCGGTACTACAGATTCATAAGGCAAGTAGCTGGAGACCACCCAATATATGCGATTACCGATCTCCAGGCTAGCAGCTGTTTGGTCTTTACCACTTAAATTAGTCAGGAGAAAGATACTTAGATCTTTCCTGGCCAAAATGCAGGTTCTTGGAGTGCCTTCACAGTTGGCCACAAGCAGTTTAAAGTTGGGTGTCCTAATACCGCACACCCTTCCTCCCACTACGTAGGGCTCCTGTATCAGGACGATGTCTACTGCGCCTGTGGACAGACGCAGCAATAGAGCCGCTGAGGCTGCTTTAGCGTGATGGAGGTTAATCTGTAGAATTCTTACCATCATTGGTAATTGACAGATTAACATCCACCCCAACAAGGGTGTTATCGAACTCTTCGTCCGTATCGTCGAGAAGCATGTCCCCGCCAGATGCGTCAAAGAGTCCGGAGACTCCCCTCAGCCCCTCTGTGTCAGAAGTAGAGCTTTCGTCCTCAGAGTAGGACGTTACAGATCTTCTGTTAGAGTTGGAGTCACCAGAAATAATAGGCGTGGCTACCTCCGCACTTACAGAAAGTGCCACGGTGGACGACTCACCTTCTGCAGTGGGAGCTATATCCTGCTTGTATATCTTCAAGATTATAGTCTCGAAGCCATATTGTAGGGTTGCACTCGCACTTTGTATATGGGAGGTGGATTCAGCGTTTAGGATAAGATTGACCTGCCGCTTTTTACCATCCGCCTCACCCACCTTGCTGATTCTCCAATTATGGGCCGGCAGACCAGGATTGGAATCTTTTATTATTTCTAAGATGTCAGCCGGGTTGGAGGGCTCTTCTGTAACCCAGGTGATGGCTCTAGGGTGACTAGGGATGTTGTTTTTTCGACAACATCCAACTGGGCACCCGGCCACACCTCACCCGCTCGACTCAGAGCAGCCTTATACAGGTCTACTGGTCTGGCATCACCGAAATATAAGAGCTTTACTCTCCCCTGATGCCATCCTGCATCGTTGCAGATTGGTGGTTTGCCCGGCATTTCTCTACGGACATCGAGGTAATGAGCCATAATGGCTGATTGTACATGACTCCATTTGTCCTTGAGGATGGATCCATCCTCACTACTTCTGTCTATAACAGCCATCACTAGACTCTCCTTCGCCACTTCATTGAAGGGCTTGGTGAGTGTCCTGTTGATGGTGACATTAGGGCCTCTTGCCTTTTTCGAAGGCAGGGGTTCATCAGGTGATCTGATTATATGTTTGTAAAATTTAATTAAAACTTAAATCGTATAATCTTTCGTAAATATAAATTGCATTGATGGATTGACAAAATGTGATGAATTGGAATTCTTATAAATCAAAATTTATTGATGTAAAGCAACAGCTAATGCTGCTAATGTCATTTTTAACTATAATCTAGGAAAAACTAACTCAAATTCGAAAAATTCATCAAAGTTTAAAAAATCATTTTTAAATAAAATATATTTGTAAACATCTTAAACAATAACTTTGTTTGTGAGTAAATACATATTTTATTTGTGAAAGTCAGTGCGCAAATATATATTGTTCTAATATATTAATATATGCGTTCCAAACAAAGTTTCATGATTTTCAAGTAATATTTGTTTCTTAACAAATATATAATATTTAAAAAATTCGTTTTCAAATATATTTTCTTTCAATTCAAACATATCAAAAACGGCGATTTTCCTCCGTGTAGGTGAGCAGATTCACCGCAGATTTTCATAGCGGTGAATCTGCTGACAGATGTCGTAAACGATGCTGTAAAAGTTGCCACTCGTAAGTCCACAGATATTATGAATAATGTTTCGAATTAACAAACAAACATTGAACCCCTAGTCAATGAGAAAAGAAATATAAGAAGATAATGGCAACGATACCGCTCCCGGCATTGAGATATAGCCTAAGGAATTGTAAGAAAAGTGATTAAAAAAATATTTGCAATCTTTGGATCCACCTGAGAGAACATATTACATTCTATGGAAGGCTACGAAAAATATGCGAAGATCAATCGCACACGAATCCCCAATCCGCCTTGAAACCTAGAACTGGGCTAAAAGTTCCGAAGAGAAAGTCAATGCCTTTGCAAATACAATGAATCTGTTTTTACACCAAATAGTGGCAAGTCCACCATCTATCCTCCCGAGATAGACAAACAATTCCTCGTCCACTTAAATTTAGGTTAAAAGATATCGAAAATTCGGTCAAAGACCTCAAAATAAAGAATTATCCTGGCAATGATGGTATAAATGCCATAATGAAAAAAAGACTACCATTATCAGCCCTGAAAATGGTTTTGTTAATTTGTAATAGCATTTTGCGTGTGGGTTACTTTCCTTTATCCTGGAAGATATCGGAAATTGTGATGATTCCAAAACCTGGAAAAGATCCGACCAAAGTAAACTCATATTGTCCGATAAGTGTAGATACTCTCAAAAATGTTTGAATCAATCTTTATGAAAAAATTACACCACATATAGTTTCAAATAACATAATATCTGATCATCAAATTGGTTTTCGGAAGAGTCATTGTCCCATAGAACAAGGTCATCGTGTTGTTACATACATCAGAAAGGATTTGAAAACAAAGAATATTGTTCTGCTCTATTCATAGATATATCGCAAACTTTTGATAAAGTATGGCACTCTACCGTGTTCCCGGATGCGAGGCGGAATATGAAAGCTTACGTCGAGACATTCGCAATTAATTTTTTTCCGAGCCCGCGGAATTGGCCCAATATCGTGTTTTTATCGTAATTTGTTTGTTTGTAGCTCGATTGTCACATGCGATACATCAATGTGTTGGCCTTGATAAGTACTACATTTGCTTTATAGATGTCGCGGATGTAAAATGTAATTTTCTAATGAAGACTTCACTTCCTGCAGTTTCTACCACTTTCAAAATTTTTGTCTATAGGATTAAAGCGCTTTAAAAACCATTAACATTTTACTTTGGGTGTACGCACTTTTATTCAAAAACAAAAAAGTTATGTCGTCATTAAAATGACATTGTGCGTCGGCGACATCTATGATGCAATGTAGTTCTCAACTCATTGATGTATCGCATGTGACAATCGAGCTACAAACAAAAACGTTACGATAAAAATATGATTTTGGGGCGATTCCGCGGGCTCGGAAAAAATGTTTTTGCGATTGTCTCGAGGCATGCTTTCATATTCCGCCTCGCATTTGATAACTTTTTTTGTTTGCAATTGTCTCGAGTTAAGCTTTAATATTCCACCTCGCATTTGATAACTTTTTTCGGTGATCCGGCACGAAAAATTTTTACCAAGCAACACGCATAAAATGCTCAATAGCTATTTGCCAAACCTCTCGTTTGTAGTAAAATCGAATGGTATTATTTCCAGCCCTAAGTAAATAACTGCCGGCGTTCCTCAGGCTAGCATACGGGCTGCTGTATATATTTCCATTTGCTTCGAAGTGCTTCTTCCACGAACAACTTTCGTTGGATTTGGCTCGTCTTCGAAGACTCACACTGTCGATTGCTGTTATGTTTCGGGCTCATACGCATAGATCCAAGATTTGTAACCAGTGACGATCTTATAAAAATCTTTTAAAGCAACGCGATCGTATTTTTTCAAAATTTCTTTGCACCAATCGACACGAGCCTTTTTTTGAGCGATTGTCAAATGTGCGGAATCCAACGAGAACAAACCTTTTTTACGGCAAGGTGTTCATGCAATATCGAATGTATGCTGGTGGAAGAAGTACGAGTACCCAAGGATGCCTCTATCTCACGGTATGTCACATGACGATCTTGTGTTATCAGTTCACGCACGGCATCAATGCTCTCTGGCACAACGGCCGTTTTTGGACGACCTTCGCCTTTGAGCGAGCGTTAGCCACGATTGTATTCATTAAACCAGTTTTTCACAGTGCTATAGGATGGTGCTTCATCGCCATACAAAGATTTAAGTTCATCGATGCACTCTTGTCGTGATCGCACGAAAATGTTCACGAGATAATTCCAGTTTTGTACCAAATTGATTTTTTCAAGTCACTGTAAACAACACAAGTCACTGTAAACAACAAAAATGTCAAAGTTTCCAATGGAAATGTCAGATGGCGCCAGGCAACACTTATGGTGATTTCGTTTGTGCAAAAAATTAACATTTTTTCTACTTTTACACTGAAACCGCTTTTTTAGGTTCGTTTGTAAAAATGGTGCAGCCATATGAACGGGTTTTGATTTCGTTTGTAAAATTATAACATTATTACAAATTCAAAAATATCGCGTTTTCAACACTCAGCCCAGACCACAGTGTGGAGTCAAAAAGTAGACTTCAGAACCAAACCTAAATGAAAGCGTACACTATTAATGCATTACCAAATGGTTGCGCTATAATGTAGGTATGGGTTTTACTCAGCGCACGATGTTTTGTTCGCATGCAAAATGCGAAATTAGCAGAGGGTGCAGGTGGAATTTTTAAAATGTCGCAACATGATGTGGTGACATTATTTTTCAGAAACGAAATCACCATTAGTGTTGCCTAGGCCAGAAATATATATAGCAACCTCGTACTGGGACCCATTCTATACATAATATATATAGCAGACATGCCCACAAACTCATTTACTCATACGTCCACTTTTGCGGATGATACTGTTTTCGTCAGTATTCGTAAAAACCCCTTAGATGCGTCCGATCAACTGCAGTCGCATGTCCGAGTCTTAGCGAACTGGTTAGAAAAATGGAGAATAGTAGGTAGGTTCGAAGATAACACAAATAAAACTGAAAACGAATCAACTTCTATGGCTCATTGGCAAACGGTCTGATCTAGACCTTTTATACAAATCTATAATAAAATCTATGCCGAAACTATGTGGACAAACTAACTGATTACCCAAATATACTGGCCAGAAAACTTCTAAACAACGAAAGAAACACTCGCCTTAGAAGAAGAAATACACACGGGACAAAATCGCCCTTTTTGATATGTTTGAATCGGAAGAAAATATATTTGGAACACAAATTTTTAAATATTTTATATTTCTGAGCAAATAAATTTTATTTGAAAATCAATAAGATTTATTAACGCATATATTAATATATTACAACAAAATATATTTGCAAACTAATTTTCTCAAAAAAAATGTGTGTTTATATACAAATAAAATTATTGTTTAGGAATTTCTCCAATTATGTTTTGTTTAAAAGAGATTTTAAAAACGTTGCATATTTTTAGATTTTCATTTTTCAGTAATTTCGAGTTAAACCGTATTACTGAAAAACATTTATTATTACAGAAAAACATAAAACTTGTCCTAAAAATAAGGTAATGATATATTAGCTGAATATCTAAATGCAAATAAATATTTGTTTCGTAAATAATAGTTCTAAATTAAAATTATTACAATGGAAACAAAAATCATATTAGAACACCATCTTTCCAAATATATTATTTTTATATGTGCTAAATATTATATTTTTAGATAGTACCCTAAAAATTTATATATTTCAAGCAGAATATGTTTGGGACAATATACTACAGAAGCGATTTTTTTTCAGCGTGCACTGGACTTATAATAACATATATCGCGATTTTTGTATTTTTTCAAAAAGTATTTATTTATTCATGAATATCTATTTTGTCCCCTTCAAAGTAATTCCCCTCGTTTATAATACATTTCTGCCAAAAGTTTTTTCCAATCCTCGAAGCACTTCAAATAATCATTTTTTGTGATATTGTTCAGCTCCTCCTTCGACGCCGTCTTTATCTCCTCAATTGTGGCGTAGCGTCGTCCTTTCATGGACCTTTTCAGTTTTGGGAACAAAAAATAGTCACAGGGGGCTAGGTCAGGGGAATACGGTGGCTGCGTTATCATGCAGGGGCGTTATCATGGTGCAAAAGCCAGTTTTTGTTCTTCCACAAATCCGGGCGTTTTTGGCGGATTGCTTCGCGCAATTTGCGCATAACTTGCAGGTAATATTCTTTATTGACCGTACTATCCTGTGGCAAGAAATCATAATGCACCACGCCCCTGCAATCAAAGAAATACAATTGGGAACCAAAAAAAAATTAAAATTAAATTTGAAAAAGTCCACAAATTTGTTGATGCTGTAAAGAATCGCCATAGTGGTTGTGTGTTTGTGACATTGGGTTATCCATGTGTATGGTATGTAGGGTGCTCAAACATTTTTTTTCTGGAATTGCCTTTGAATAATCTTCAAATCTAGGGGTCACAAACGCAACTTTTTTATGACCCTATCTAATGTACACCCAGAATACAGTTTGGTTGCCTCAACCGTATTATTTGCCAACCGATTATTGGTAGTTCTGTCTACTATCATGCGATTCCATCAGGACAACCAACATTTTGGTTGTGGTATACTTCTGCTTCCATGTTGACAACAATCATACATGGTTGCGCCAACTACGAAAATGGTGGCTAAAATTATCTGTTGTATGTTGCCGTAACCAACTGTTTTAAAAAATTGGTTGTTCTAACAATTTGTCATCATATACATACTACCGAAAAATAATTAAAAACTGTTTTCATTAATTTTTACTTTATTTATTGAACAAAAAACGAAACAATTCATAACAAAATTAAAAATCCCATATTACAAATTCATCACTATTATGAGATGTGGAAAAATTTTACACAAATTTTAATACACGAAAAAAAATACAAAACTTTTATGCAAATATTTTATTTTTTATTTATGTAAAACATTTTGCACAATATATTCTGCATTCCACACATTATCATCCACACTCGATTATTTTTGACACATATGTATACCGTTGTTGAACAAAATGTTGAAGATTTATTTATGTCGAGTAATTATACCCTCACTTTAGTGTGACGAGGGTATATATCAGTTGCTACGGAAAAAAGTGTAACACGTCGAAGGAGTGACCTAAGACCCCAAGTATGTTCGGAGGAAATCCGTTTTGGGTCATTTTAAGTCGAATGTCTGTCTGTCTGTCTGTCTGCTGGCTGGTGCGCACGATAACTCTCGAAAGGAGTAACCTATTGACCTCAAATTTGGTACGTGGTAATATTTTTTTCTATCTGCGGTTAAGTTCGAAGATGGGCCATATTGGTCCACTCCTTCTAGTACCTCCCCCACAAAGGGTTAAATGTTGTGAAATATTGATTCTTTAATAACTGCTATACTTCTTATTCGAATCTTTTGAAATTACACACATAGTATTAGCTTATTAGTCGCTATCAACTCGAGAAAAATGGGCGAAGTCGCCACGTCCCTTTTGGTACCTCCCACACAAATGCACCATTTTGCACCAAAAGTTAACAGCTTATAACATTAATAACAGTGTATAAAAATACTTGAAATTTTGTACAGTATTATGCTTTTATATTGCCTACAGTCCAGGGAAAAATGGGTGTTGTTGCCACGCCCCTTTTGGTACCTCCTACACAAAGGTACCTTTTTGCACCAAAAGTTAACAGCTTATAACATTAAAACCAGTGTATAAAAATACTTGAAATTTAGTACAGTGTAATGTTTTTATAGTGTCTATAGCCCTGTGAAAAATGGGCGTTATTGCCACGCCCCTTTTTATACCTCCCACACAAAATGCCCAAATCATACCACAAATTAATGTCTCATGACGTTTATACCAGTGCACATAAATGCTTATAAGTCGGCACAGTGCAATGAATTTAAAGTATCTAATGTTCAGCAAAAAAAAGGTGTATTTGATAAACCCCTTCTGGTACCTCCCACACAAATTGACAGAATAATTCGAGTAATATTCAATATTACATTACTCACAAAGTGAGGGTATACCTTAGTCGGTTTAGCCGACTGAAATTTTCTTACTTGTTCCATTTTTTGTTTGTCATGTATCAGCAAAAGAACATCAACCAATCTTTATGTTGTATTTCCCAAAATACATTTAATTGTTTCAAATTTGGGAAATTATTGGGATAACCAAAAAACGATTGTTTATTAATATTTTTTCTGTTGTAGTAACCAATTATTCGTTGCAATAATAATCTTTGGTGTATTGATACAATTTCTGATGTCAAGAATAAAAAATTGGTTGTCACAACCAAAAATCGATCATATGGTACTATGTATAATGAAAGTTTAAAATTGGTTACCACAACTAACCGAGTGTCAATGAAAAAACAATCTTAATTCGATTGATACAACCATCGATTTAATTGCAAGCATTTTTATTTCATCGTATCCATGTTATTATTATACGCTCACTTTAGTGTGACGAGGGTATATATCATTTGCTACCGAAAAAAGTGTAACACATCGAAGGAGTGACCTAAGACCCCAAGTATGTTCGGCGGAAATCCGTTTTTGGTCACATTAAGTCGAATGAGCAACGTCCCTCCGTCTGTCTGTCTGTCTGTCTGTGTGTCTGCTGGCTGGTGCGCACGATAACTCTCGAAAGGAGTAACCGATTGACTTCAAATTTCGTATGTGGTAATATTTTTTTCTATCTCCGGCTAAGTTCGAAGATGGGCCATATTGGTCCACTCCTTCTGGTACCTCCCCCACAAAGGGTTAAAATGTTGTGAAATATTGATTCTTTAATAACTGCTATTATACGTATTCGAATCTTCTGAAATTCCACACATAGTATTAGTTTGTTAGTCGCTATCAACTCGAGGAAAATGGGCGAAATTGCCACTCCCCTTTTTGTACCTCCCACACAAATGCACCATTTTGCACTAAAAGTTAAAAGCTTATAACATTAATACCAGTGTTTAGAAATACTTGAAATTTTGTACAGTGTAATGCTTTTATAGTGCCTACAGTCCAGTGAAAAATGGGTGTTATTGCCGCGCCCCTTTTGGTACCTCCCACACAAATGCACCATTTTGCACCAGCGTAATGTTTTTATAGTGCCTACAGTCCATTGAAAAATGGGCGTTATTGTCATGCCCCTTTTGGTACCTCTCCCACAAAGGTACCATTTTGCACCAAAAGTTAACAGTTTATAACATTAATACCAGTGTATACAATTACTTGAAATTTTGTACAGTGTAATGCTTTTATAATGCCTATAGTCCAGTGAAAAATGGGCGTTATCACCACGCCCCCAGTCCATATAAACGGTTACAATTCGGCACAGTGCAATGTATTTAAAGTATCTACTGTTCAGCGAAATATAGGTGTATTTCTTAAACCCAAAAAATTGGCAGAATAATTTGTGTAATATTCAATATTACATTACTCACAAAGTGAGGGTATACCTTAGTCGGTTTACCCGACTGAAACTTTCTTACTTGTTGTATTATTATATTTATATATAAATACAACCGACAAACTGTGTATGCAATATACTTTTTGTTACTAGTACTTTATTCGAATTCCAACCAATTATTTTCCTGGGTGTACCATTTTGTACCAAAAGTTAACTGCTTGCGTTATTGCCACGCCCATTTTGGTACCTTCCACACCAAGGGACTATTTTGCACCAAAAGTTAACAGCTTATAACTAATGTTAATATCAGCGCTTACAAACATTTGAAATTTTGAACAGTGTAATGATTTTATAGTACCTAGAGTCCAGAGAAAAGTAGGCGTTAATAGTTACCAAAAGTTAACAGCTATAACTAAAATATCAGTACATTTATGTTATAAAATGAAACTTAAATTAATAATAATCTAATTAAAACAAAAAAATAAATAAATTTACGATTTTGTTGGGACTGAAGGTGAGATGAGTCTTAAGTCGATTTACGCGATGGAACTTTTTTACTTGTTTTCTCGATATGTTACAAAATTTCTAAATTAAGTCAACGTTTCTTCATAAAAATTGGTGTTGTCGCATATTTTACAATATCCGATTTAAATGAACTTACAAAAAGGTACGTATTTAAGTTAATATCAGTAAGTCATTATTTGTTGACTAAATGTAATGCAGAGGGTAATGAGATGTCATTATTTGATAATGTAAGTGGTAATGACATGTACGTACCATGTTTTTGCTGGGTACGGACATAGTGTCATTCCAGACACAGTGCCTGACCTTCCAGGCACTGTTGAGTACGCTATGACCGTACCACTCTATGACAATAAGTTTCTCTCAATTATACCTGATATATCATAATAGAATGGTCATATCCCAGGACAGAGGAGATTCGTTAACTTCTATACAGTTGGTTGCAAAGTGAACAATCAAGTGGTATTTTGGGTCTTTTCTGCACTGAAAACAACGCTTCATAGCATCTATGAACGCGTTTCATTAATTATTTTACATGAATGCAATGAAAATGTTCATTGATGAAATGAATATTCCATTACGGGAATGAAATGTCGTATCCTAGGAGAGAGGATATTTTTCAACTTCTATACGGATGGTTCCAAACTCGATAACCAAGTGGGATTTGGTGTCTTTTCTGAGGAACTTCAGCTATCACTTGCATAAAGACTGCCTGATCACGGTAGTGTTTACCAGGTATATCTATGCTATTCAAGGGGTTGCAGAATGGCTGATATTTAATGCTCTGACCAAAGTCGGTATCAATATATTCTCTTATAGTCAGGCTGTTATCAAGTCATTATCATCGAAACTATATTTCTTAATCTCTCTCTAAGTATAACTTATGTTTTCCCTTACGTCCCTGTGGCAACACAACGGACTGCAGTGAGTCGGTTATATAGGCTGCCAATCTTAACCTAACCTAATATACGAGTATTTAAATAAAAAAATTTAAGCAGTTGTTCAGATGATAATTTTAGAAATTTTTTCTTTAATTCTGATATGTAAATCGCGAGATTTCGAAAATGTCTCAAGATTTTTTTGCGAGCACGGCAACGCCTTTTATAACAGACGAAGATAAAAATTTAAACATGTAAAAACGGTTTTTGTGAAATAATTACATCAAAGGCCGCGACAGTTATGGCGGTTGCATATTGAAATTTTAAAAAAATTTTATAAAATTCAATTTTTAGCGGCATTAAGAAAACTAAATTTACAATCGTAGAACATACGCATTTCTATCAGCCTATGTCAAAATATCAGCTCTAGCTTTATTATCCGCAAAATTATAGCGAATCAAACAATTTTTAATTGAGAAATTATATAATATATCGAATACAACGAAATATAATAATTGGAACAATATAAGTAAAATTTTAACGATTAGATGAGAGAATTAACCGTGTTCCTCAAAAAGAATGAAGATAATATTTCCTTTAGTTAAAAAGTTATATTTGTCTCAAAATATGATGTCCATATCATTTGTGTTTTATTTTAATACAAAATGTCTTCACAATTTCTATAAATTGATGGAAATTGAATGCAAAGATCGTATATATCGTATAATAAATATCCAGACTCCATTTTAAACCAGCAAGGAAAGACGGAAAGTCGGGCGGGCCGACTATATAATATTTACCTTATAACTTCCTAAAAAGGTTAAAAGGCGTGTTACGATAATAATTTGGAATAATTGGTTTCGTTTCAGTTAACAAAGTACTTGGCTCCACCTCCTCATCAAGGCTTATTCCAAAAATGAGTTGGAGATGATACTCATAATAAAGTTGACCTGAAACGATAACCCTTAAATTCGCAGCATTCTTTTATGGCTCTGTCGACCGACGTTGGGTGGAATAACCCTTAAAATGCAGTAACTAAATCCACTGCACATTGCTTGCATGGTGGCGTTGCTGGCACCCCAGCTCCAGGATCGGATGCTTTAGCACAATCAGCTACTCATCTTAAACAAGCCCTGATTGCGGAAACCACAACATATAAAATAGATATAATTATATAAAGATCGGATATAGAATACAGTTTTAATAGCGCTTTAATATTAAATATGCAGGAACATATATATGTATCTTAGGGCGGGTCGATTTAAAAATCGCCCATTGCTCAGTGAAAATCGTATTCTAGGGATCAAAATAAGAAACTTTGCCGAAGGAACCATACCTCTAAAACGAATTCTGATGTCCCGGAAAAAAATCCACTTTGACCCATTTAGAGTGCTGCAATCAAGTCCAAATGTATGACCGACCCCCACTCAGTGAAAATCGTATTCTAGGGATCAAAATAAGAAACATTGCCGAAGGAACCATACCTCTAAAACGAATTCTTATGTCCCGGAATAAATCCCACTTTGACCCAATCGAGTCCAAATGTATGGAACCCCCAGGGGGTTCCAGGGGGTGTGCCACTGGCATGGGTGGGTCGGGCCTCCAAAGTTAGTGGGGGTCGGTCATACATTTGTACTCGATTGGAGCACTCTAAATGGGTCAAAGTGAGATTTTTCAAAATTTGGCCCATACCAAAAAGTTCGACCCATATTCCGGGACATCAGAATTTGGGTCAGTTTTAGAGGTATGGTTCCTTCGGCAAAGTTTCTTATTTTGTTCGATTTTCACTGAGCAATGGCGACTTTTTTTGCCTCCCCACAAATCGACCCGGCCTAATGTATCTATACCTAAATCTCAACCGATTATACCCAAATTAATTGCTAACAATGGCACTTTCACGTGGAAGCAAAAGTTTAGTAATTGTTGTTAAAACAATTAAAACAAAATTGATTTTTTTCACAACAAATTGTTTTTGTTGGCACGAAAAAAACCAAAATAGGAAAACAAATCACAAAAAATTTGTTCGTTCCAATTTTTGAAAGCTAGCATCCTAACGAATAAAACAAAGCCTATTTGAAGAAGATCTATGGATAAATGTGGAAATTATAGCACCTTTGAAAAAAAAAAAGAATTTCGACATAATCCGATTTTTATACCCCCACTATGTGTACGAGGGTACATATCAGTTGATGCGAGCCAAAAGAGTAACACAACGAAGGAGTGTCCTAAGAGACCTAAAGAATATTTAGTGGATATCCATCCGTTTTGGGTCATTTGAAGTCAAATGAGCAAGGTCCGTCTGTCTGTCTGCTGGATGGTGCGTACGATAACTCTCGAAAGGAGTAACGGATTGACTAAAAATTTGGTATGTTGTAGATTTTTTTTCTGCCTCAGGCTAAGTTCGAATGTAGAGCATTCCATTGTGGGGGAGGTACTAGAAGGATTGGACTTCTAGTACCTCCCCCACAATGGGTTAGAATTTGGTGAAATATTTCTTCTTTAATAACTAATATAATACCAGTGCACAAAAATACTTGAAATTTTGCCTAGTGAATGGTTTTCAATTACGTAACTAGAGTCCAGTGAAAATGGGCTTTATTGCTATGTACCTTTAGGTACCTCCCACACAAAGGTACCATTTGGTACGAAAAGTTACCAGCTTAAATCTCTAATACTAGTTCATACAAATAAGTAAATTTTGTACAATGTAATGTTTTACTGTACCGACTGTCTGTTAAAAAATTGGCCTTATTATCACACCCTTTTTGGCGCCTCCCACACAAACGTATCATTTTGTACAAAAATTTAACAACTTATGTCGGGAATACCAATGCATATAAATACTCAAAATTTTTACACCGTGTAAAGTTTTTAAAATCCCTACACTCCTGTAAAAATAGGATTTATTACCACATCCGTTTTAGTACCTCCCTTACAAAAGGAGCCAAATCATACTGAAATAAAATAGCTCATAATATTAGTGCATATACTCGTATAAGTACTCTTACCAGCGCATATTTACATTGCTCACAAATTGAGGGTATATTTTAGTCGGTTTACCCGATTTAAATGTATTTTTTTTTTATCAAAAGATGTTAAGAGTGTTGTAAAAAAAAAACAACCTACACCGCCACCCACCATAATACACACTCCAGGCATTCTCTGTGTATCCATTATACTTAAAACACCGCATTTTATGACGGAAACATATTATTATTATATCTCGCTCCTTACGTAAAGTTTGCAATTTATGAGTAATGCATTAAAGTAAAAATAAGTGCATATATTGAAAAATATTCATAAAGAATATATACATGGAATTGGCGTTACCCCCATATTATTTATAAGCAACGACTGCCTTCCATTTAACCGGAATATGTAAAATGGGAAACACGAAACCATTTTCTGATAACACAGTGCGACAAAATAAACTCAAGTTGAGAATCAAATGACGCGATACTATTTTTCCTGTAGGTCTTGCCGAGTAAAACACGAATCTTTTCTTTGAATTCCCCGGACACGCCCAAAATTCGGATTTACGGGTAAAAAACCGATTTTCTTGCATTTTTTCACTTGAACGCCTATAACTTTGTTAATTACACTATGCAACAAAACAATTTTTTTTTGTGTCCTAGACCTAAAAATTATTTTTTTGTATAGATTGTGGCATACTGTTATATAAAATCAAAACCAAATTTTTTTTTATGGATAAATTTTTTTTTAAAAAAATTTTAATAAATATACTTTTATCGTCGAAGGTACCCTTAGTATTTGCACTATAATTTTTGGAGTATATGCCCGATCAGGTCGACATATACGTTAAATTGAAGCTATTAATGTGGGCTACCAATGTTGAAAATATCTCTTTCACGTAGAAATAGTGGTTTAGTAACAGCCATTAAACAAATGTTTTTAAATGTTTTCATTCTAGCGAAGAAAATAATGCATATTTGAAAAAAATCTATGGATAAATGTAGAAATTATAGCCCTTTTGGTAAAAGTAAGAGAATTTCTAAAAATCTTTTTTTTTTTAATTTCTGTTTAAATAGCGATTTTATTTATTACTTTTATTTATATTATGTACATTTGAGTTTATTTACATGAACAAGTTTCATTAGAAGTAATTGTAAGTTCTTTGTTGACGTTTGCAGATTTCGGAATCGGTTTCTCTAATGAGGAACCAAATATAATCTTCCATCATTCTTTCATCCCAGTGCCCTTGGTAACGCCGCTCGATGGACTTCAATTCTTGGTGAAACCTGTCGCCATGTTCGTCGCCAAGATTCTCGGAGCAAAAGTTTAAATGAGAATGCAAGGAATGAATTTTGAGGGACATATTTAAACCTGTAGGAATACATAAAGCGAATAATAAGTTGGATGAATACATACATATGTGTTATATACATAAACTAGCTGACCCCAGCAGACGTTGTCCTGCCCCTCCTGTTTGGGATATATTGGTTTGTTATTCATTGATACTTCATTCGAAAATACATACATACATCCCGAGTTTCAGGAAAAAATCATGAAAAAAATGTATATTGGCCGCTACAGCGCCATCTACCGGTTAGAATCATACATACAAACAATTATCGAGACAAACCACACATACATTTTAAATGTCACTCAAATCGCTCTAGAAATGCGAATTTTGCAAATAACTTGACCACTCCGCAATTTATCGCGGTGAAACTAATTCTAAAACACAAACGACCCCAGACTGAATATATTGTTCAATTTTCAGCCCATTCGCTTATATTGTTTCGGAGATCATGCGTTACTAACAAACGTACAAATTTTTTTTGTACGTTAAAATTAGATTAGATATACAAAAATATATTTCTAACCATTTTTTTCATAACTTTTATCAAATTAACAATGATTAATGTTTCATATTGCGGGCTTTTATTGGATCCAAGGAAATTTGAAGCTATAAGCTTAAACGACCTCCATGCTGCAATTTCATCCGACGTCAAATATGATTCGAAATTCACATTTTTCATCAGTTTCCTTATTTTAGGCCCATTAAAAACTCCTTCTTTGATTTTTTAAAAGAAAGACTTTTAAATAAACTTTTTTAATATGAGAGTAAATTGCCATCTTTCCTTAAGGCTTTTACAAAATGTTTAAAGAGCCCCAGCTTAATATGCAGTTGTGGCAAAATATCGGCTATCCCAGAGGCATAACATACCAAATACTTTTAAATAGCAAAACATGTTCCAGTCGTGTTCATATCATATGTATTTTATCAATTTAGCCATTGTTTCGTATGATTCCTTAGTGTTGACAGCATGAGCAATAGGAATCGACGGTTTCTGATTTCCGTTGTGTAAAAGTACTGCGTTCAAACTTTCTTTACTGCTGTCAATAAGTAACCGCCATTCCTTTGAATTGTATGTTTGATTAAGATCCTCGAACAATCCGGGAATGTCTTTGCTAAAGCATCTGTTGTCCACAGTTGTATAAAATTGTTTGTAAGGTATATCACGGTCTCTATAATATGATATGTTAACATCTGGGGCCAAAATATCGTTTTCCCAGATGCAGTAGCTCTGCCTTATCTTTGGTCAGTTCCAAATCTCTCACTAGATCAATGAGTTGAAACTGCGATGACTTCTGACTCAAACTTTAATCGCTCAGAGTTGAGTACTCAGTTGAACTTGATGATGTTTCTATTATTAGGCTGTTAGCTATACATGGACACGTCCTACTCCAATTTATTAACTTAGACAAAAATAGCAGTCAGTATCGTGAATGAATGGTTGTATCCAAATCATTGGCATTCCAAATTGCACGTGAAGTTTAAAATTAAAACGTTTTATTCCATAAAACATTGTAATACATTAATTTTAAAGTACTTACCGCATTCTTCCACTAGTCCTTCGATTAAGATTTACATGGCACGAAATACATAAAATAGTAGGTGTCCACGGTTCGTTCATATTTTTAAATCGTATACCAAAATATTAGACATATATTTCTTCTATTATTTTACTAAACGCACATCGATTTTTTTAATTACACATTTTCCGCAGTTGTAGCAGAAATTGTCGGGATCATTTACACTTTGAAAAGTTCTTTGCCTTTTACTCATACTTCGAAATATAACTTTGTAATATTTTTCAGAAAATCGACTTATCTCTTTAAGGCGCTGAATTACACCAATTTATTAATAAGAAATTTCATTCATAAATTCCGGGTTTAAGGTTCATAAGTTGCAGTACCTGTAGCTGACATATAATTTGCTTCGAAAGTAGACACCCAATATTTTCAAGACTGCCGCGTACTACTTTGTATTGCGTACATATAATTTTACTACCTGTATGAATGACCCTCTATCTGAGCGGGTCTCATCCAATATAGCTCTCACATTGCATATCATGTTTTATGGAGGGTTACGAACGGCCATAAAACCTCGACCTCTCTATAATTTTATAATGTCTGACATCAATCCTCATAAAATAAAATGCAATTGCAATGTCTCTTATATGTCTCTCTCACATATGGCGAATTCAATATAAGCAAAAACATCATTTAAAAACGAAAAAATATGAAACACAAAATGGCTCATAACTTTTACATCTATCCATAAATTTCAAACAGACAGTCCTTTTTTCTTCTTTAGCTTGCTGGCTTTTTAAAAATGTTATAAAATAATTTTTTCGATTTTTTTTCTATTTTTATGGTTCTTTTTTTGTACCAGGAAAAAGTGTTTTTATTATGTTATGTTCTCATATTATTGACGACTGTTGCTAAACCAAAAAATCTATGTGAAAGCGATATTTGCAACATGAAAAATTATGGTCCAAATACTGAATGTACTTTCCATGAAAGCTGGAATTTAAAAAAAAATTTACCATAAAAAATTTTTTTAATATTTTTTTCGTGTTTCTGACACCTAATTGTTATTAACCGATTTTTAATCTCTGAAAGAATTTGGAACGAATGAAACTTTAACAACTCAGTCAATTGCAAACGGATTTTTAAGAGACTGGTTGCCTTTTTTCCCTTATAAAATATACTATATATGTAATTGGTAAAAACATTGCCTAGACTAGAAATTGACGGAAAAAAATGAAAAAAATGTGTTTGTATGACAAATAAACCTTTATTCCTACATCAAAATATACATCGTTCGAAAGGTCTAATTCTCTTCTTTCCAAATTCTTTTAGAAATTTGAAATCTGTTTGAAATTGGAAATCTATTAATAATTAACAAATTTATAGGTGTCCAAGTGAAAAAAGGCAAGAAAATCGTTTTTTACCCGTAAATCCGGATTTTGGGGGTGTCCGGCAAATTTCGTAGAATAAATGTTGTTCTACTCGCCAAGACCTACAAGAAAAATAGTATCGCTGTTTTTAAATTCTGGACTGTCGCACTGTGTAATAGTTAAAACAGAAAATAAGTACTTCGTATGGAAAACGACGATAACCATGAACCACATTTAACAAATAAGCTTGATTTAATATATTATGTTGCAAAATACTCGGAGCACAATTCTACAAACATAACTATGTAGTTTTTTAATATGCATTACTGATATGAGTACATATCGCTCACTCGCTTCAAGAGTAACATAACTCAAAATTGAAAATTGCCAAGATGTGTAACTTTCAGTCCGTATAAAAAGATAAGTAACATGAAATAAGGTGTTAAAAAATGCTTGAATAATCCGAAATATGGTTGTTTACTTATAGACCAAATTTCGCTGAGATTAATTTATGGACATTCGCATTTTTGTGAGGCAAAAATTTTAAATTTTGATTTATGTCACTCTTGAAATGAGTGAGCGATATGGTTGAAGTTATTGTATCCATAGTAAACAAAACATTTTTAGCAGTGATTTGCTGTATAAATATTATACCCGATTTCCCTCCTAAGATCCTATTGTGATCGAAAGAACGTAAAATTCTGAGTCAAAAATATAGGGCGATAGAAAAATTGAGACATAGAACAAAAATATCAAATTTTTTTCCGGAAATCAGAGTTATATCGATTTACCCTACCAATATCTCGAAAACTAGACGAGATAGGAGAAACATTATTGCAGATTCTGAAAGAGCATGCTTGAAACTCATATAATCAACTCCTACAAAACACAAAAATGACATTTAACCGCAACGTCCGTCCGTCCGTCCGTCCGTCCGCCGGTGTGCTTACTGTGTGTCTGTCTGCTGGCTGGTGCGCACAATAACTCTCGAAGGAGCACCCGATTGACTTCAAATTTAGTATGTGGTAATATTTCTTTCTGTCTCCGGCTATGTTAGAAGAAGTTCCACAGTGCTCTGTCCCCAAAAATGACAAAAATCGATAATAATGTAATGGCTCAAACAATGGTAAAATTGGTACTTATAATATCTTAACAACCAATTAAGATATATACAGGCATGTCACAGGTTTTGTACGAAAATGGTACGTTTTCGTTTTTTTCGTATCGTTTTACTTTTGCTTCTACATCTCTTGTACGTTTTTATAAAACCGAAAGAAAATGAATCCCGAAAAACACTATCAAAAATATGGCAGCATAGAAATCAGAAACAGTTGTTACAGCCACCGTCGTCAACAGAATCGGTTCGACTCCATAAAACATATTAAAGCCAAAAATATTAAGTTGACCAAAATCTTGGCTTCATTAATGTTTCTGTGCCACTTAAATATGCCACTTTAAATATATAACAATAATTATTTCTTTTTATTAGATTTATTGAATGCTTTCACATTCGAATTGTTCAGCTTTTTCGATCAACTCTTCCTTGAGGTTTTTGTAGTGTATTGGAAAATATAAGACACTGCGCGCTTTGAAAGCCATGTAAACACACACCCTTATACGTATTTCAATCCTGTGCGGGGATATCATCAGAGGGAATTATACATGACACAGTGTGAGCTTGTAGTTGTGGCGATCATCACTTGTATATATACCAATCTACAAAGAAATTTGCATATGGGAATTATATACTTACGAAGAAAGCTTAGAAGTCACACACAGCCAAAGCTCCAAGCGAGACTTAAATTCAGACATAGAATGTACGGTACAAACAAACCAACAAACAAACAAACAAACACACATTCTTCTTTATATATATAGATGTACATATATATACCTATATATACATTTTTGAACCAATCACGAATACTTCCAACAAAAACATCTCCATAAAATAAGAACTAAGAAATTGTGAAGATATCTCAATTTCAAAATTTGGCTTTGGCCCATTGGTCTGATCCCGCTTATTTTTGGACTAATCACGTAGACTGCCACCAGTTACATATAAACAGAATTACAGTACTATGGCTAACAAATTGTGCAAGATATCTCAATTTAAAAATTGGCTTATATGGGGGGAGCCACGTCCTTTGGTCTGATCCCGCTCATTTTTAGACCAATCACATAGACTTCCACCAGAGACATATACAGAAAATAACAGCACTCTCACAAATAGATTGTGCAATATACCTCAATTTCAAAAGGTTGCTTACATCGGCTGGGCCACGCCCATTGATCAGATTCCGCCCAGTTTTGGGCCAATCACGTAGACTGCCACCAGGTACACAAAATTACTGCACCCTCGCTAACAAATTGTGCAAGATATCTTAATTTCAAGATTTGGCATTTATGGGCGGGCCACGCCCATTAGTCCGATCCCAACCCTTTTGGACCATTCACGTAGACTATCACCAGATCGATATGCAAAAAATTACAGCACTCTCGATAAAAAATTGTGCAAGATATGACTCTCAATTTCAAAATTTGGCTTATACTCGCATAGGCGGGACAACGTCCATTGTTCTGATCCCTCCTAGTTTTGGTCGAATCACGTAGACTGTCATCAGATACATATACCCAAAACTGCAGCGCTCACTTAAACAAATTGTGCAAGATATCTCAATTTAAAAATTAGGCTCCTATGGGGGGTGTCGCCCTTTTTTGTGTAATCGCGTAGACTGCGTGAGATGCACAAAATCACAGCACTCTCGCTAACAAATTGTGCATGATATCTCAATTTCAAATTTGGTTTATATGGGCGGGGCCAGGCTCATTGATCCGATCCCGCCACTTTTTAGAACATTCACGTAGGCTATCATCAGATACATATGCACAAAATTGCAGAACTATCGCTAAACAAATGTGTAAGACATCTCAACTTCAAAATTTAGTTTATATGGGCAGGGCCACGGCCATTGATCCGAACCCGACCCTTTTTGGACCAATAACGTAGACTACCACCAGACATCACTCTCGCTAAAAATTGTGCAAGATATGTGTCTCAATTTCAAAATTTGGCTTATATAGGCGGGGCCACGTCCATTGGTCTGATCCCGCCAATTTTTGGGCGAATCGCGTAGACTGTCATCAGATACATATGTCCAAAACTGCAGCACTCTCGATAATAAATTGGGCAAGATATTTCAATTTCAAAATTTGGCTTATATGGACGTTGGTTCGATGCCGCTCATTTTTGGACCAATCACGTAGACTACCACCAGATATATATACACGAAATTACACCACTCTCGGTAAAAAATTGTGCAATATATCTCAATTTCAAAATTTGGCTTATATGAGGGGGCCAGGCCCATTGTTCTGATCCCGCCAATTTTTGGACCAATCACGTAGACTGCCACCATATACATATACACAAAATTTCAGCACTCTCGTTATCAAATTGTGCAAAATATCTCAATTTCAAAGTTTGGCTTATAAGGGCGGGGCCACGCCTATTGGTCCGAACCCGCCCATTTTTGGACCACAGCCAACGAATATATATACAAAATTCCAGGTCTCTCAGTAACAAATTGTGCAAAATATCACATTTTGAAAATTTGGCTTATATGGGCGGTGCCACGACCATTGGTCCGATCCCGCCCATTTTTGAAAAAATCACGTGGACTGCTACAAGATACATATACACAACATTGCAGCACTCTCGCTAGCAAATTGTGCAAGATATCGAAATTTCAAAATTTGGTCTATGTGGGCGGGGCCAAGCCCATTGAGCCGATCCCGCCCATTTTTTGACCAATCATGTAGGTCGCCAACGGATATATATATATACAAAATTCCAGGTCTCCCAGTAACAAATTGTGCAAAATATCACATTTTTAAAATTTGGCTTATATGGGCGGTGCCACGACCATTGGTCCGATCCCGCCCATTTTTGAAAAAATCACGTGGACTGCTACCAGATACATATACACAACATTGCAGCACTCTCGCTAGCAAATTGTGCAAGATATCGGAATTTCAAAATTTGGTCTATGTGCGCCGGGCCACGCCCATTGAGCCAATCAAATTGTGCAAAATATCACATTTTTAAAATTTGGCTTATATGGGCGGTGCCACGACCATTGGTCCGATACCGCCCATTTTTGAAAAAATCACGTGGACTGCTACAAGATACATATACACAACATTGCAGCACTCTCGCTAGCAAATTGTGCAAGATATCGAAATTTCAAAATTTGGTCTATGTGGGCGGGGCCACGCCCATTGAGCCGATCCCGCCCATTTTTTGACCAATCACGTAGACTGTCACCAGATACATATACACAAACTTGCAGAACTCACGCTAATGAATTGTGGAAAATATTTCAATTTAAAAATTTGGCTTATATGGGCGGGGCCAGGCCCATTGGTCCGATTCCGCCCATTTTTTGAAAATTCACATAATCTGACACTAAATGCATACACACAAAATTTCAGCACTCTAGTTAAAAATTTTTCTCAATACCATAATTTGACCCATTTGGGCGGGTCCACGCCCACATGATATATCGAAAATTCATGTACCCTATTTTCACCACGCCCCACACATGTATATTCTGTGAAAATTTCAAGAAGATCGGTCCAGCCGTTTAGAGTCTATACGGAACAAACAAACAAACCCACAAACAGACAATCTCTTTTATACCTATTGGTCCGAACCCGCCAATTTGTGGACCAATCACGTAGACTGCCACCATATACATATACACAAAATTTCAGCACTCTCGCTATCAAATTGTGCAAAATATCTCAATTTCAAAATTTGGCTTATATGGGCGGGGCCACGCCTATTGGTCCGAACCCGCCCATTTTTGGACCAATCATGTAGGTCGCCAACGGATATATATATATATACAAAATTCCAGGTCTCTCAGTAACAAATTGTGCAAAATATCACATTTTTAAAATTTGGCTTATATGGGCGGTGCCACGACCATTGGTCCGATCCCGCCCATTTTTGAAAAAATCACGTGGACTGCTACCAGATACATATACACAACATTGCACCACTCTCGCTAGCAAATTGTGCAAGATATCGAAATTTCAAAATTTGGTCTATGTGGGCGGGGCCACGCCCATTGAGCTGATCCCGCCCATTTTTTGACCAATCACGTAGACTTTCACCAGATACATATACACAAACTTGCAGAACTCACGCTAATGAGTTGTGGAAAATATTTAAATTTCAAAATTTGCCTTATATGGGCGGGGCCACGCCCATTGGTCCGATTCCGCCCATTTTTTGAAAATTCACATAATCTGACACTAAATGCATACACACAAAATTCCAGCACTCTAGTTAAAAATTTTTCTCAATACCAAAATTTGACCCATATGATATATCGAAAATTCAAGTACCCTATTTTCACCACGCCCCACACATGTACATTCTGTGAAAATTTCAAGAAGATCGGTCCAGCCGTTTAGACGGCTTTACGGAACAACAAACAGACACTCTCTTTTATGTATATAGACTAGCTGGAACCTGTCCACTTCGTTGCCCCAGACTTCAGATTTCCGATTCCGTCAATTTTTTAACAAATTACGTAGACTGCCATCAAATGCATATTCACAAAATTGCAACACTCTCGCTAACAATTGTTCAAGATAAATCAATTTCAGAAATTTGCTTATAAGTTTGGGGCCACGCCCATTGGTCCGATCGCAACCGTTTTTGGACCATTCACGTAGACTATCACCAGATCCATATTCAAAAAATTTCAGCACTCTCGCTAAAAAATTGTGCAAGATATCAATCTCAATTTCAAAATTTGGCTTATATGGGCGGGGTCACGTCCATTGGTCTGATCACGTAGACTGTCATCAGATACATATACCCAAAACTGCAGCACTCTCGATAATAAATTTGGCTTACATGGACGGGGCCACGCCAATTAGTCTGATCCCTCCCATTTCCTGACCAATCAGGTAGACTGCCGCCAGATATATATACACAAAAGTACAGCGCTCACTTAAACAAATTGTGCAAGATATCTCAATTTCAAAATTAGGTTTAATCACGTAGACTGCGTGAGATGCACAAAATCACAGCACTCTCGCTAACAAATTGTGCATGATATCTCAATTTCAAAATTTTGTTTATATGGGCGGGGCCACGCCCATTGATCCGATCCCGACCCTGTTTTGGACCAATAACGTAGACAACAGACAACACTCTCGCTAAAAATTGTTCAAGATAAATCAAAATTTGGCTTATATAGGCGGGGCCACGTCCATTGGTCTGATCCCGCCCATTTTTGTGCGAATCGCGTAGACTGTCATCAGATACATATGCCCAAAACTGCAGCACTCTCGATAATAAATTGTGCAAGATATTTCTATTTCAAAATTTGGCTTATATGGACGTGGCCACACCCATTGGTTCGATGCCGCTCATTTTTGGACCAATCACGTAGACTACCACCAGATATATATACACGAAATTAGAGCACTCTCGGTAACAAATTGTTCAATATATCTGAATTTCAAAAGTTGGCTTATATGGGCGGGGCCACGCCCATTGTTCCGATCCCGCCCATTTTTGGACCAATCACGTAGACTACCACCATATACATATACACAAAATTCCAGCATTCTCGCTATCAAATTGTGCAAAATATCTCAATTTCAAAATTTGGCTTATATGGGCGGGGCCACGCCTATTGGTCCGAACCCGCCCATTTTTGGACCAATCACGTAGATCGCCAACGGATATATATACACAAAATATCAGGTCTCTCGCTAACAAATTGAGCAAGATATCACATTTGTAAAATATGGCTTATATGGGCGGTGCCACGCTCATTGGTCCGATTCCGTCAATTTTTGGACCAATCACGTGGGCTGTCACCAGATACATATGTATGACATTACAGCACTCTAGCTAGCAAATTGTGCAAGATATATCAATTTCAAAATTTGGCTTATATGGGCGGGGCCACGCCCATTGGTCCTATCCCGCCCATTTTTTTACCAATTACGTAGAATGCCACCAGATACATATACACAGCATTGCAGCACTCCCGATAGCAAATTGTGCAAGATATCGAAATTTTAAAATTTGGTCTATGTGGGCGGGGCCACGCCCATTGGTCCGATCCCGCCCATTTTTGGACCAATAACGTAGACTGTTCCCTGATACATATACATTAAACCACAGAAATCTCGCTAATAAATTGTGGAAAATATTTCAATTTCAAAATTTGGCTTATATGGGCGGGGCCAGGCCCATTGGTCCGATGCCGCCCATTTTTTGAAAATTCACATAATCTGACACTAAATGCATACACACAAAGTTTCAGCATTCTAGCTAAAAAATTTTCTCAGTACCAAAATTTTACCCATATGGGCGGGTCCACGCCCACTTGATATATCGAAAATTCAAGTACCCTATTTTCAGCACCCCCAATACATGTACATGTACAAACAAACAAACCCACAAACAGACACTCTCTTTTATATATATAGATATAAAATGAATTTTTCTAAGGTTCGTAACTTTTTTATTTCATTCCCAAATAAGCAAATAACCGCGCTCCACCCTGTATTAGTCCACATTAGTACAGTATTAAATTATTTTTTATTTTTATTTTCTTAAGTATTAAGCTAATCAGACCTCGTCTTTGAATAAATAAAAATTCGACTTCTTCTGGGGATTAATAAAATTGAGAAATAATACTGATTGAGAATGATACTGATACACATAATGACAACAAATATTTTTGAGAAAAATATAGAAAAATTGCTCTTTTATTATTGTACTTTTTGTGTCGAAAATAAAAAAACTTAAATATTGTATGGTATTGTATTCGTAAAGATGCCCAATTTTTTTCGAGCACAAAATTTCAAAAAATTTGTTTTGCTTCAGGTCTTAAATTTTTTTAGATGGTATCCCAAAAATCGTCTCCCGCGCATAACTTGTAGAACAAAACCATAATTTTTGCGCCTGATAGCTGACATAATTCTTAATAATACAAAAATTAATTTTTATAAAATATTTTTGATAAAAATATAAAAAAATTTTATATAATATGTTGATTTTATGTCTAAAAATCATCGGGAAAAAACGTAAAGATCTCAATAATTGGTGCCTGCACTAAAAAATAGCGTACTGAAAATCAAAGAATTTGTCGTAAAGTTTAAGATTTCGGCAATAAGAAGGTTTTATAGTTAATTTAAAGACGTGAATAGTACTTGTTTTGAGGATGCATTTCATAGAATTAAGAGTTTTGGGTAATAACAATAATTATATTTGGTCTTAAAATAAGCACATTTTGGCGTAAATTTAAGTTTACCGCGGGCTTGTTTGTAGTAGAATATCATATAATTTAAAACATTATCGTAATACAATTTAAAATGTCTATCCTTGATATAAGAATATACTGGTAATTTATTTAAGGCATACATGGATTTAAATATAGTTTTTTAAAATATGTATGGAAAATTCCTTAAATTGTATTTATTATAATGTTACTCTCATTAATGAATTATTTTCTTTGAAATCACTTTTTACAGGACTATAGGCACTATAACAGCATTACACTGTACAAAATTTCAAGTATTTGTATGCACTGGTATTAAAGATACAAGCCGTTTACTTTTGGTGCGAAACGGTCCATTTGTGTGGGAGGTACCAAAAGGGGCTGTACAATAATGCCAATTTTTTACCGGACTGTAGGCGCTACATAAACATTATACTGTAGAAAATTTCAAGCATTTTTATACACTTGTATTAAAGTTATAAGCAGTTATATTTTGATGCAAAACGGTCCATTTGTGTGGGAGGTACCAAAAGGGGCATGCCAACTTCACCCATTTTTCTCGAGGTAATAGGGACTAATATACTAACACTATGTGTAGAATTTCAGAAGATTCGAATAAGTAGTAGAGAAGTTATTAAAGAATCAATATTTTACTAAATTTTAACCCTTTGTGTGGGAGGTACCAGAAGGAGTAGACCAATATGGCCCATCTTCGAACTCATCCGGAGATAGATAGGAATATTACCGCATACCAAATTTGAAGTCAATCGGTTACTCCTTTCGAGAGTTATTGTGCGCACCAGCCAGCAGACAGACGGACGGACATTGCTCATTCGACTTAAAATGACCCAAAACGAATATCCGCCGAACATACTTGGGGTCTTAGGTCACTCCTTCGATGTGTTACACTTTTTTCCGTAGCAAATATATATACATTATGAAGAATCTAGATAAGAAACTGTGTGCAATAAAATCATGTCTAGAACTATCATCCGATCACTCTCCAGTCATTGTAGACCTAAAATCTGAAATAAAGTACACTGATACCCCTCCTAAGCTGCATACACACAAAACGAACTGGGCATTGTTCAAAGAAATGTGCACTGCCCACATAAATCTAAATATTCCCCTTAAGAGTTGTGAGGACATAGAAAATGCTACACATGACTTTACATCAATAATTCAGAAAGCTTCCTGGAAGTCTACACCAGAAGTAAATGGGCACAACAGCAAGATCAAACTAATAAACAACACAACTACTAAAAGAAAAGCGTTTGCTGCAAAAAAATGGCAAAGAACTAGGCATCCCAGTGATAAAACACTGTATAACAAAGCAGTAAAGAAACTTAACGATCTCTCGCAATCCAAAAAAATGAATTGTTTGACCAATATCTCTCAAATTTGACGCCTAAAGACAACACAAAGTACTCCCTCTGGAAAGCTACAAGGAATATAGATAACCAAACCATTAGAATACCGCCTATTAAAAAAACAGATGGTACATGGGCTAGAACAGATATGGAAAAGGCGGATCTGTTTGTTAACCATTTGTCAGAGGTGGTCAAACCCTTCCTACCTTCCTACAATGAAAATCACATTCACGAAGCTCTATCCTCACCTGCCCAAATGGACTTCCCATTGAAGAAAACTACATGTAATGAAATCAACAAATTGATAAATAAATTACCAAACAAGAAAAAAGCTCCGGGATTTGATCTTATAACATCAAAAGTGCTCAAAGAGCTCCCTAATAAGGCTATAAAATTCCTTAGAAATATAAATGCGATGTTTCGAATTGGATATTTTCCTATAAACCTAAAAGTTGCCAAAATAATAATGATTCCAAAGCCAGGAAAAAGTCTGGAAGATGTCAAGTCATATAGACCTATAAGTTTATTGCCCATGTTAAGCAAAGTCATTGAAAAATTGATAGTAAGCAGATTAAAGCCGATACTACAAACAAAGAAACTTATACCCGACCATCAATTCGGTTTTAGAGAAAACCACTCCACCATAGAACAAGTACACAGAACAGTGAAAATAATCCGCACAGCTTTTGAAAAAAAACAATACTGCTCAGCCACGTTCTTGGATATCACACAGGCTTTTGATAAAGTTTGGCATCTAGGTCTTCTATACAAACTAAAAAAAATACTACCTTACCCAGTTTATGAATTGATTAAGTCTTACCTGGATTCAAGATACTTCTTCGTGAAATTTGGAGAAGCAGAAACAAAATTACACTGCGTAATGTCTGGTGTACCGCAAGGAAGCGTCCTGGGACCCCTGCTATATACATTTTTTGATTGAACCTCCAAATACACCTCAATAAACTTCATACATGGCTAAAAGTTTGGCGTATGAAACCCAATGCAAGTAAATCTGTTCATGTAACATTTACCTTAAGAACAAAAACATGTCCAATGGTAAGACTCGGTAACGAAGAGATTCCTCAATCAAACACAGTGAAATACCTTGGTATCCACCTAGATAGACGACTCACCTGGCAAACACACATCATAACAAAGAGAAAACAACTTGGCTTAAAGTTAACTAACATGTACTGGCTCTTAGGAAGAAATTCCAAACTATCTGTGGATAATAAATTGTTAATATATAAAACCATTATAAAACCTATTTGGACTTATGGGTCCGAACTATGGGGATCAGCTGCTAAAACTGAAGTGGAAATTATCCAGAGATTCCAATCGAAATGTTTGCGAATCATCGCTAATGCTCCATACTTCATAACGAATAATACCTTACATAGAGATTTTCACATACTTGCAGTCAAAGATGAGATTAACGAAATCAACGAAAGATACAAAAAGGATATCGAACCATTCCAACCCTTTGGCCCTAACCTTGCTACAATTATCATTTCGTCGGAGGCGCCTAATTCGATTTCCTCTCACAAACCTTGCTGTAACTAGATAAGTCTATAGATATTTAAAAATTTATTTTTATTATTTTAATAAGGATAAGTAATGACTTCTCCTCTACATGTTAAGAATTCAAGTAATATGTAATTAATTACTAATGTATTTATCTAATATACGAATTGCTTATTATCTTATAATGATAGATTGCAAATAAAAGTAGGAGAAAAAAATTCCTCACAGCATGCCTATTACGCTTTACACACTTTTAGTCTGGTGAACTTTTGAGGACCCGGAATAATTTGCATGGGTGTACAAGACCCGCGCACTATTGAAAATTTGACCCCGGTTTTGGCCAAAATTACAGTCAAACGGTTTGACCGATTTAAACGATATTTTGGATAAGAGGGAGGGAATCAAAAGTAAAAATTTTCCATAAACTTTAGAAGTTAACAGTAGACATTTTTTTTTTAACAATTTAAAGAAGTAACATATAACGTTATGTTTTAAATAGGATATTATCAAAAAATTCGAATTAAAAAAAAATATTAGTACTAAATTTGACAACTGCAAAAATTCGTTTTTTAAAAAAGTTTGCACAAATCCGCAGCTAAATTATATTTGAATTTGTTATGGTGTAATAAAAATATTCAAAAAAAATTTGCGATATATGAATCAAAAATGCGAAATTTTGGAAGGGTATGACAATACTATTTAAAAAAAATCATGGAACAAAATGGATGATTTCTAAAATCATCCAAAAAAGTGCGTAGATATATGGAAAGTATTGGGTAATTCCAAAGGAAATCGACCCACTCTGAATATTTATGAATTTAGATTTAAAAGACAATATGGAATTATGACCAAATTCAAAGCATTTTAGATTTTACCAAAATACAAGGTGGCGCAAAAGTAACCTTTCGATGTTTTTTGTGCCAAAGTCACCGACCGATTATTGGTCAAATAAATAGTCAGCAATATTACGCGTTCTGGAGCAGTGTAGCGTAACATTGTTTATTAACGTGTATTGCGCATGTGTTTACTACACAAATGTCAACATTAGGCATTAGGGGCCAATCGCAAAATTTATAGCATTTTCTGATAGGAGGATTACTTTTGCGCCACCTTGTACCAAATTGGTCATCTTAGCCCTTTTTTACAAATATAGCTATTTCGAAATCGATATAACTTTTTATCGAATTTAAGATTTGGTAAATAATGGTGATTCCTCTATGCAATAAAACGAATTATGTACAGGTTTATGTATTGTGAAATCTTGGAGAATCCTATTCCCTATGCTGAGTGGAATGTTGTTCTATTAAAGGCAATTTCAACACGACAACCACCCGAATAATACCGCGAAATGATTCAATGATTGAGTTAGAAAGGAAGGGATTAACGTTATGGAGTGGCCAGCTCAACCGTAGACTTGAATCCCATTGAAAATCTTTGGGAAATCGTCAAGAAAGAGATAAATCGAGAAAGCGTATAAGCTATTACGGATGCTTGGAACTCCATAGATACAAAGACAACAAGCAATCTTATTGATTCCAATATGTTTTGTCGTGCGATGTTTGGATCTTTTTGTTCTTTGTGAAATACATTTTTTATTTCAAATAATTTAAGCAGCCAATTTTTTGGTAAATTGTAGCAATTTCTTAGATAATAGGTAAAATTTTTGGAATATATCATTAATAGATAATCGCCATTAGACAGAAATATGAAGTTAGCCCAATATGTATTTTCCGATACTGTAAGTACCATTTGAATGATTTTAACATCCTCTCCAAGAATTATAAATTAAGATTAAGAGATTGAAATTTGCCAAAACTGTGGAGACGAAGAGGGGAAGGAATCAATAAAAAACTTTCTGTGGCTGTGCCCCGCTCTCTCTAGACGGCGGTATGCAACCTTAGGCTCTCTTTCTTTGGATTGTTACTAAAAATGGCTGATATTGGAAACCGCCAACTTTTGAGTTTTTTAAAGTAATCACATTGGTTCTACGGGAAGGGCTAGTGATAACATACGTTTTCCCTTACATCCCTGTGGTAACAAAACGGACTGTACTCGTATAGTCTAATTGAGTCTATTATACAGGCTGCCATTTACCTAACCTAAGTACATTCAGCATTGGATAATGTGATCTAATTGGAATTAAAATCGAATAATTTTACATTATATAGAAACCGGACAGACCTTTCAGCTTTGGTGATTTACTTTTCACTCACACATCGCGTGTCATTGATGTGCCGTTGATATGTATTTTCAAAATGTGTTTTAAATCTTAACCTTAAAATCGAACAAAAATAGACTGTAACATTTTTTATATTGTTTTTGCTTCTTTTATGGAGCAGTAAAATCACTTACTACCCATTTGGTGTCACATACAAGTGCTATTTTGTGGCTACAAAGTAACATTTATGACACTCTAAAATGATTGACCTTTCTTACTTCCTTCCCCTTTCAAATGGATATGAAAAGAAAAACTGTTTATCCAAAGAATGTGTTTTACGCTGAGAACAGTTGTTAAATTGGAAATGGTTTCCAGTAAAAGTTTTCATTGCGTGAACAGAACTATTGCAAGTAAGCGGTTATTGAGATAGATTGTTGAAAAAATCTATTTTTTATGTTTTAAGCAATGTTTATACCTTAAACTTTCTTGACATAGAGCAGATATTTGAAACTATTAATTACGAATGCAATGATTTCCTTTAGGGGAAAAGGAAAAATTTATGAAAATTTTAATTTGTTTTGAGCTGCTTTATAAAATCGCTTTTAATTTAATGATGATTTCGTTTGTGCAAACAAATGTAGAAAATGTTCTACATTTTACACTGAAACCGCTTTTTTAGGTTCGTTTGTAAAAATGGTGCAGACGAATGAACTGGTTTTTATTTCGTTTATAAAATTATTACACTCCACAAATGCAAAAATATCGAATTTTCCACACGCAGCTCAGACCACTGTTGTGGAGTGTTGCACCGTCAAAAAGCAGAGTTGAGAACCAAACCTAAATGAAAGCGTACATTCTTAACGCATTACCAAATGGTTGCGCCATAATGTAGGTATGGGTCTTACTCACCGCACGATTTGTGTTCGATTGTTCGCATGAAAAATGCGAAATTAGAAGAGGGTGCATGGGAATTTTTAAAATGTCGCAACATGATGTGGTGACATTATTTTTCAGAAACGAAATCACCATAAGAATTACACAGATAACCAATTGCGACAAAATATGACATCCTTGTAGTAGAGATATTTGAGAATTTAGTTTTAAATAGGGCGGGGCTGCAGTACAGGAACTCAAAAAGGGCACCGTGACATTTTTTAGGTTACTTGTTTGTTCCAAAATATATTATTTGTACATTCTTCTAGGCTAGATATACAAAAAAAGCTTTATATTTCTATGAGTTATCTTTTTGCGAAAAAGTGTACGCAGTTTTTTGGAGTTATAAATAAATTTGTTGTAAAACCTGTAAGGTAAGGCAGAAAGTCGGGTATAATTATGCGCAAAGGGGCATTGCAAAAACAATTTGGGATACATTTTTTTATGTCCGAGACCTAAAAACTTTTTTATACCCTACACCACACTGTGGTACAGGGTATTATAAGTTTGTTTCACGGCAGATGTTTGTAACACCTGAAAATAACACAGCTAGACCCACCTTAAAGTATACCGATCGACTCAGAATCACTAGCTGAGTCGATTTAACGATGTCCGTCCGTCCGTCTGTCCATGTAAAGTTGTTCGTCGACTACAGGTCGCAATTTCACTCCGATCGTTCTGAAATTTTGCAGTTTAGAGTATTTCGCGGCTGTTAAGATCGCTATTGAATTTGGTTGAAATCGGTTCAGATTTAGATATAGCTCCCATATATATCTTTCGTCCGATTTGGGCCTTTAGTCCTATAGAAACTGTATTTTACATCCAATCATTTTGAAATTTAGAATGGTAGAGTTTCATGATCCATGAACCAACATTGCCGAATTTGAAGAAAATCGGTTAAGATTTAGCTATAGCTCCCATATATATGTTTCGTCCGATTTGGCCCTTTAGTCCTATAGAAGCTGTATTTTACATCCGATCGTTTTGAAATTTAGAATGGTAGAGTTTCTTGATCCATGAACCAACATTGCCCAATTTGAAGAAAATCGTTTAAGATTTAGATATAGCTCCCATATATATTTTTCGTCCGATTTGGTCCTTTAGTCCTATAGAAGCTGTATTTTACATCCGATCGTTTTGAAATTTAGAATGGTAGAGTTTCATGATCCATGAACCAACATTGCCGAATTTGAAGAAAATCGGTTAAGATTTAGCTATAGCTCCCATATATATGTTTCGTCCGATTTGGCCCTTTAGTCCTATAGAAGCTGTATTTTACATCCGATCGTTTTGAAATTTAGAATGGTAGAGTTTCTTGATCCATGAACCAACATTGCCCAATTTGAAGAAAATCGTTTAAGATTTAGATATAGCTCCCATATATATTTTTCGTCCGATTTGGTCCTTTAGTCCTATAGAAGCTGTATTTTACATCCGATCGTTTTGAAATTTAGAATGGTAGAGTTTCTTGATCCATGAACCAACATTGCCGAATTTGAAGAAAATCGGTTCAGATTTAGATATAGCTCCCATATATATCTTTCGTCCGATTTGGTCCTTTGGTCCTATAGAAGCTGTATTTTACATCCGATCGTTTTGAAGTTTAGAATGGTAGAGTTTCTTGATCCATGGACCAACATTGCCGAATTTGAAGAAAATCGGTTAAGATTTAACTATAGCTCCCATATATATGTTTCGTCCGATTTGGCCCTTTAGTCCTATAGAAGCTGTATTTTACATCCGATCGTTTTGAAATTTAGAATGGTAGAGTTTCTTGATCCATGAACCAACATTGCATGTTGAACCAACATTGCATGGATCAACATTGCATGGATCAAGAAACTCTACCATTCTAAATTTCAAAACGATCGGATGTAAAATACAGCTTCTATAGGACTAAAGGGCCAAATCGGACGAAACATATATATGGGAGCTATAGCTAAATCTTAACGGATTTTCTTCAAATTCGGTAGTGTTGGTTCATGGATCAAGAAACTCTACCATTCTAAATTTCAAAACGATTGGATGTAAAATATAGCTTCTATAGAACTAAAGGGCCAAATCGGACGAAACATATATATGGGAGCTATAGCTAAATCTTAACCGATTTTCTTCAAATTCGGCAATGTTGGTTCATGGATCAAGAAACTCTACCATTCTAAATTTCAAAACGATTGGATGTAAAATACAGCTTTTATAGGACTAAAGGGCCAAATCGGACGAAACATATATATGGGAGCTATAGCTAAATCTTAACGGATTTTCTTCAAATTCGGTAGTGTTGGTTCATGGATCAAGAAACTCTACCATTCTAAATTTCAAAACGATTGGATGTAAAATATAGCTTCTATAGAACTAAAGGGCCAAATCGGACGAAACATATATATGGGAGCTATAGCTAAATCTTAACCGATTTTCTTCAAATTCGGTAGTGTTAGTTCATGGATCAAGAAACTATACCATTCTAAATTTCAAAATGATTGGATGTAAAGTACAGGTTCTATAGGACTAAAGGGCCAAATCGGACGAAACATATATATGGGAGCTATAGCTAAATCTTAACCGATTTTCTTCAAATTCGGCAATGTTGGTTCATGGATCAAGAAACTCTACCATTCTAAATTTCAAAACGATTGGATGTAAAATACAGCTTTTATAGGAATAAAGGGCCAAATCGGACGAAACATATATATGGGAGCTATAGCTAAATCTTAACCGATTTTCTTCAAATTCGGCAATGTTGGTTCATGGATCAAGAAACTCTACCATTCTAAATTTCAAAACGATCGGATGTAAAATACAGCTTCTATAGGACTAAAGGACCAAATCGGACGAAAAATATATATGGGAGCTATATCTAAATCTTAAACGATTTTCTTCAAATTGGGCAATGTTGGTTCATGGATCAAGAAACTCTACCATTCTAAATTTCAATACGATCGGATGTAAAATACCGCTTCTATAGGACTAAAGGGCCAAATCGGACGAAACATATATATGGGAGCTATAGCTAAATCTTAACCGATTTTCTTCAAATTCGGCAATGTTGGTTCATGGATCAAGAAACTCTACCATTCTAAATTTCAAAACGATCGGATGTAAAATACAGCTTCTATAGGACTAAAGGCCTAAATCGGACGAAAGATATATATGGGAGCTATATCTAAATCTGAACCGATTTCAACCAAATTCAATAGCGATCTTAACAGCCGCGAAATACTCTAAACTGCAAAATTTCAGAACGATCGGAGTGAAATTGCGACCTGTAGTCGACGAACAACTTTACATGGACAGACGGACGGACGGACGGACATCGTAAAATCGACTCAGCTAGTGATTCTGAGTCGATCGGTATACTTTATACTAGCTGTGTTATTTTCAGGTGTTACAAACATCTGCCGTGAAACAAACTTATAATACCCTGTACCACAGTGTGGTGTAGGGTATAATAAACAGATTTTCATAAACTTTTCATCAGCATTCAATATATTCTATTTGCTGGTTGTTGATAGAAATAAGACCGTTGTTATTATTATAAAGGCGCATGACATAGGTCTTTATACCCTACACCACACTGTGGTACAGGGTATTATAAGTTTGTTTCACGGCAGATGTTTGTAACACCTTAAAATAACACAGCTAGACCCACCTTAAAGTATACCGATCGACTCAGAATCACTAGCTGAGTCGATTTAACGATGTCCGTCCGTCCGTCCGTCCGTCCGTCCGTCCGTCCGTCCGTCTGTCCATGTAAAGTTGTTCGTCGACTACAGGTCGCAATTTCACTCCGATCGTTCTGAAATTTTGCAGTTTAGAGTATTTCTCGGCTGTTAAGATCGCTATTGAATTTGGTTGAAATCGGTTCAGATTTAGATATAGCTCCCATATATATCTTTCGTCCGATTTGGCCCTTTAGTCCTATAGAAGCTGTATTTTACATCCGATCGTTTTGAAACTTAGAATGGTAGAGTTTCTTGATCCATGAACCAACATTGCCCAATTTGAAGAAAATCGTTTCAGATTTAGATATAGCTCCCATATATATCTTATGTCCGATTTGGTCCTTTAGTCCTATAGAAGCTGTATTTTACATCCGATCGTTTTGAAATTTAGAATGGTAGAGTTTCTTGATCCATGAACCAACATTGCCGAATTTGAAGAAAATCGGTTCAGATTTAGATATAGCTCCCATATATATCTTTCGTCCGATTTGGCCCTTTAGTCCTATAGAAGCTGTATTTTACATCCGATCGTTTTGAAGTTTAGAATGGTAGAGTTTCTTGATCCATGAACCAACATTGCAAAATTTGAAGAAAATCGGTTAAGATTTAGCTATAGCTCCCATATATATGTTTCGTCCGATTTGGCCCTTTAGTCCTATAAAAGCTGTATTTTACATCCAATCGTGTTGAAATTTAGAATGGTAGAGTTTCTTGATCCATGAACCAACATTGCCGAATTTGAAGAAAATCGGTGCAGATTTAGATATAGCTCCCATATATATCTTTCGTCCGATTTGGTCCTTTAGTCCTATAGAAGCTGTATTTTACATCCGATCGTTTTGAAATTTAGAATGGTAGAGTTTCTTGATCCATGAACCAACATTGCCAAATTTGAAGAAAATCGGTTAAGATTTAGCTATAGCTCCCATATATATGTTTCGTCCGATTTGGCCTTTTAGTCCTATAGAAGCTGTATTTTACATCCGATCGTTTTGAAGTTTAGAATGGTAGAGTTTCTTGATACATGAACCAACATTGCCGAATTTGAAGAAAATCGGTTAAGATTTAGCTATAGCTCCCATATATATGTTTCGTCCGATTTGGCCCTTTAGTCCTATAAAAGCTGTATTTTACATCCAATCGTGTTGAAATTTAGAATGGTAGAGTTTCTTGATCCATGAACCAACACTACCGAATTTGAAGAAAATCGGTTAAGATTTAGCTATAGCTCCCATATATATGTTTCGTCCGATTTGGCCCTTTAGTCCTATAGAAGCTGTATTTTACATCCGATCGTTTTGAAGAAAATCGGTCCTATAGAAGCTGTATTTTACATCCGATCGTTTTGAAGTTTAGAATGGTAGAGTTTCTTGATCCATGAACCAACATTGCCGAATTTGAAGAAAATCGGTTAAGATTTAGCTATAGCTCCCATATATATGTTTCGTCCGATTTGGCCCTTTAGTCCTATAGAAGCTGTATTTTACATCCGATCGTTTTAAAATTTAGAATGGTAGAGTTTCTTGATCCATGAACCAACATTGCCGAATTTGAAGAAAATCGGTGCAGAATTAGATATAGCTCCCATATATATCTTTCGTCCGATTTGGTCCTTTAGTCCTATAGAAGCTGTATTGTACATCCGATCGTTTTGAAATTTAGAATGGTAGAGTTTCTTGACCCATGAACCAACAATGCCAAATTTGAAGAAAATCGGTTAAGATTTAGCTATAGCTCCCATATATATGTTTCGTCCGATTTGGCCTTTTAGTCCTATAGAAGCTGTATTTTACATCCGATCGTTTTGAAGTTTAGAATGGTAGAGTTTCTTGATACATGAACCAACATTGCCGAATTTGAAGAAAATCGGTTAAGATTTAGCTATAGCTCCCATATATATGTTTCGTCCGATTTGGCCCTTTAGTCCTATAAAAGCTGTATTTTACATCCAATCGTGTTGAAATTTAGAATGGTAGAGTTTCTTGATCCATGAACCAACACTAATTTGAAGAAAATCGGTTAAGATTTAGCTATAGCTCCCATATAGATGTTTCGTCCGATTTGGCCCTTTAGTCCTGTAGAAGCTGTATTTTACATCCAATCGTTTTGAAATTTAGAATGGTAGAGTTTCTTGATCCATGAACCAACATTGCCGAATTTGAAGAAAATCGGTGCTGATTTAGATATAGCTCCCATATATATCTTTCGTCCGATTTGGTCCTTTAGTCCTATAGAAGCTGTATTTTACATCCGATCGTTTTGAAATTTAGAATGGTAGAGTTTCTTGATCCATGAACCAACATTGCCAAATTTGAGAAAATCGGTTAAGATTTAGCTATAGCTCCCATATATATGTTTCGTCCGATTTGGCCTTTTAGTCCTATAGAAGCTGTATTTTAAATCCGATCGTTTTGAAGTTTAGAATGGTAGAGTTTCTTGATCCATGAACCAACATTGCCGAATTTGAAGAAAATCGGTTAAGATTTAGCTATATCTCCCATATATATGTTTCGTCCGATTTGGCCCTTTAGTCCTATAAAAGCTGTATTTTACATCCAATCGTGTTGAAATTTAGAATGGTAGAGTTTCTTGATCCATGAACCAACACTACCGAATTTGAAGAAAATCGGTTAAGATTTAGCTATAGCTCCCATATATATGTTTCATCCGATTTGGCTCTTTAGATCCAATCGTTTTTATACCCTACACCACACTGTGGTACAGGGTATTATTTAAGTATAAAATGTCCCAAAAGTAAATTTATGTAAACAATTTATACATGAATTACAAAATTTATATATCAGAGTTATTCAATATTACGAGAGTGGTGTAGGGTATTATATAGTCGGCACCGCCCGACTTTAGCCTTTCCTTACTGGTTTATAGATAGAGTCATACATACTACTTTATGAAACCAAAACATAATTTATTTATGGTAAAGATTTTTTGTTTGCTTGCTTGCTTTTATTCATTGGCAAATCTTTGTGATTCTAACGAGGATATTATCCCGGCTTCAAGTCCATTTTGTTTCTATATTTTTATAGAAACAAATATTTTATACATGGCGGTGTATAAATATGTAATAAAAATTGGCAGCACATATATTCTGATTTCTGAGCCGTGACACTCGTTATCAACAGTTCTGCTGCAATTAAATAGGAGACACGGAGCTCTTTAAGGTAGATTTCTACACACAAGCGAAAGAGAATTATTTTTGAAACCTCACTTCTCCAAATACAACTGTTAACCAAAGTTAATACAAAACACCAGCCATTTCCCCAAAAAAGGCGATAAAATCCCAAAAATTTAACAAAGCGCCCTCTGGCGGCACTCAAAAATAAAAATAAATCTCAAAAATGTATTCCTCGACCACAAAAACCTCCCATTTACAAATATTTTGTAGAGGAAAAACTATGTATGTATTCTTGAATATAATGGAAAAATACCTATTCGTAATTCATTTTTGAACTATGGTTTCTTGGGCAAAATTGTTCGAAATGACCCAGAGAACAAGAATTTCGATGCGCCTTAAACACGAAAAAAATGGACCCGCCCATATAAGCCAAATTTTGGAATTGAGATATCCTGCACAATTTGTGTGCGAGAGTGCTGCAATTTAGCAATTTTAAACATGTGGCAACGAAGTGGACCGGGTCCAGCTAGTCGGCTATGCAAAAAAGTACTGATAATTTGTTCAAATTTCTGGTTTTATTGGAAAGACTGAACTTTGTAATTTAATAATGGAACACAATATCATTCGTATGACACAATATGGTTAGCTCTAATGGAAAAGGTAGTGCAAAATAAAATAATTAACATTATCAAAGCTATGTACACCAACTCCGAACTGCAGGTACTACATAATGGGTTAGTCCGTGAAACGTTTACGACAACGACAAACATGGGCGTAAACCAGGCCTATCCACTCTCACCACTACTCTTTGCAGTGGTAATAGATTGTGCCATTGAGAAACTATGTACAAAGAAAAGGGGTATATCGTGGAAGACTTAAAGACATCTTGAAGACTTAAATTATGCAGACGATATCTGTCTTCTATCGCATAAACTATGAGATATGTAAGATAAAGCGAACGATCTTGTGAAGTTTTCCAAAAGAGTTTGTTCAGAAATTAATATAAAAACCAGTAAGGAAAGGCTAAAGTCGGGCGGTGCCAACTATATAATACCCTACACCACTCTCGTAATATTGAATAACTCTGATATATAAATTTTGTAATTCATGTATAAATTGTTTACATAAATTTACTTTTGGGACATTTTATACTTAAATAATACCCTGTACCACAGTGTGGTGTAGGGTATAAGAACGATTGGATCTAAAGAGCCAAATCGGATGAAACATATATATGGGAGCTATAGCTAAATCTTAACCGATTTTCTTCAAATTCGGTAGTGTTGGTTCATGGATCAAGAAACTCTACCATTCTAAACTTCAAAACGATCGGATTTAAAATACAGCTTCTATAGGACTAAAAGGCCAAATCGGACGAAACATATATATGGGAGCTATAGCTAAATCTTAACCGATTTTCTCAAATTTGGCAATGTTGGTTCATGGATCAAGAAACTCTACCATTCTAAATTTCAAAACGATCGGATGTAAAATACAGCTTCTATAGGACTAAAGGACCAAATCGGACGAAAGATATATATGGGAGCTATATCTAAATCAGCACCGATTTTCTTCAAATTCGGCAATGTTGGTTCATGGATCAAGAAACTCTACCATTCTAAATTTCAAAACGATCGGATGTAAAATACAGCTTCTATAGGACTAAAGGGCCAAATCGGACGAAACATATATATGGGAGCTATAGCTAAATCTTAACCGATTTTCTTTAAATTCGGCAATGTTGGTTCATGGATCAAGAAACTCTACCATTCTAAACTTCAAAACGATCGGATGTAAAATACAGCTTCTATAGGACTAAAGGGCCAAATCGGACGAAACATATATATGGGAGCTATAGCTAAATCTTAACCGATTTTCTTCAAATTCGGTAGTGTTGGTTAATGGATCAAGAAACTCTACCATTCTAAATTTCAACATGATTGGATGTAAAATACAGCTTTTATAGGACTAAAGGGCCAAATCGGACGAAACATATATATGGGAGCTATAGGTAAATCTTAACCGATTTTCTTCAAATTCGGCAATGTTGGTTCATGGATCAAGAAACTCTACCATTCTAAACTTCAAAACGATCGGATGTAAAATACAGCTTCTATAGGACTAAAAGGCCAAATCGGACGAAACATATATATGGGAGCTATAGCTAAATCTTAACCGATTTTCTTCAAATTTGGCAATGTTGGTTCATGGATCAAGAAACTCTACCATTCTAAATTTCAAAACGATCGGATGTAAAATACAGCTTCTATAGGACTAAAGGACCAAATCGGACGAAAGATATATATGGGAGCTATATCTAAATCTGCACCGATTTTCTTCAAATTCGGCAATGTTGGTTCATGGATCAAGAAACTCTACCATTCTAAATTTCAAAACGATCGGATGTAAAATACAGCTTCTATAGGACTAAAGGGCCAAATCGGACGAAAGATATATATGGGAGCTATATCGAAATCTTAACCGATTTTCTTCAAATTCGGCAATGTTGGTTCATGGATCAAGAAACTCTACCATTCTAAACTTCAAAACGATCGGATGTAAAATACAGCTTCTATAGGACCGATTTTCTTCAAAACGATCGGATGTAAAATACAGCTTCTATAGGACTAAAGGGCCAAATCGGACGAAACATATATATGGGAGCTATAGCTAAATCTTAACCGATTTGCTTCAAATTCGGTAGTGTTGGTTCATGGATCAAGAAACTCTACCATTCTAAATTTCAACACGATTGGATGTAAAATACAGCTTTTATAGGACTAAAGGGCCAAATCGGACGAAACATATATATGAGAGCTATAGCTAAATCTTAACCGATTTTCTTCAAATTCGGCAATGTTGGTTCATGGATCAAGAAACTCTACCATTCTAAACTTCAAAACGATCGGATGTAAAATACAGCTTCTATAGGACTAAAAGGCCAAATCGGACGAAACATATATATGGGAGCTATATCTAAATCTGAAACGATTTTCTTCAAATTGGGCAATGTTGGTTCATGGATCAAGAAACTCTACCATTCTAAATTTCAAAACGATCGGATGTAAAATACTGGTTCTATAGGACTAAAGGACCAAATCGGAGGAAAGATATATATGGGAGCTATATCTATTCTGCACCGATTTTCTTCAAATTCGGCAATGTTGGTTCATGGATCAAGAAACTCTACCATTCTAAATTTCAAAACGATCGGATGTAAAATACAGCTTCTATAGGACTAAAGGGCCAAATCGGACGAAACATATATATGGGAGCTATAGCTAAATCTTAACCGATTTTCTTCAAATTCGCCAATGTTGGTTCATGGATCAAGAAACTCTACCATTCTAAACTTCAAAACGATCGGATGTAAAATACAGCTTCTATAGGACTAAAGGACCAAATCGGACGAAACATATATATGGGAGCTATATCTAAATCTGAAACGATTTTCTTCAAATTGGGCAATGTTGGTTCATGGATCAAGAAACTCTACCATTCTAAATTTCAAAACGATCGGATGTAAAATACAGCTTCTATAGGACTAAAGGGCCAAATCGGACGAAAGATATATATGGGAGCTATATCTAAATCTGAACCGATTTCAACCAAATTCAATAGCGATCTTAACAGCCGCGAAATACTCTAAACTGCAAAATTTCAGAACGATCGGAGTGAAATTGCGACCTGTAGTCGACGAACAACTTTACATGGACAGACGGACGGACGGACGGACGGACATCGTTAAATCGACTCAGCTAGTGATTCTGAGTCGATCGGTATACTTTAAGGTGGGTCTAGCTGTGTTATTTTAAGGTGTTACAAACATCTGCCGTGAAACAAACTTATAATACCCTGTACCACAGTGTGGTGTAGGGTATAAAGACCTATGTCATGCGCCTTTATAATAATAACAACGGTCTTATTTCTATCAACAACCAGCAAATAGAATATATTGAAAGCTGATGAAAAGTTTATGAAAATCTGTTTATTATACCCTACACCACACTGTGGTACAGGGTATTATAAGTTTGTTTCACGGCAGATGTGTGTAACACCTGAAAATAACACAGCTAGACCCACCTTAAAGTATACCGATCGACTCAGAATCACTAGCTGAGTCGATTTAACGATGTCCGTCCGTCTGTCCATGTAAAGTTGTTTGTCGACTACAGTTCGCAATTTCACTCCGATCGTTCTGAAACTTTGCAGTTTAGAGTATGTCGCGGCTGTTAAGATCGCTATTGAATTTGGTTGAAATCGGTTCAGATTTAGATATAGCTCCCATATATATCTTTCCTCCGATTTGGGCCTTTAGTCATATAAAAGCTGTATTTTACATCCGATCGTTTTGAAATATAGAATGGTAGAGTTTCTTAATCCATGAACCAACATTGCCGAATTTGAAGAAAATCGGTTAAGATTTACCTATAGCTCCCATATATATGTTTCGTCCGATTTGGCCCTTTAGTCCTATAGAAGCTGTATTTTACATCCGATCGTTTTGAAATTTAGAATGGTAGAGTTTCTTGATCCATGAACCGAATTTGAAGAAAATCGGTTAGGATTTAGCTATAGCTCCCATATATATGTTTCGTCTGATTTTGCTCTTTAGTCCTGTAGAAGCTGTATTTTACATCCAATCATTTTGAAATTTAGAATGGTAGAGTTTCTTGATCCACGAACCAACATTGCCGAATTTGAAGAAAATCGGTTAAGATTTAGCTATAGCTCCCATATATATGTTTCGTCCGATTTGGCCCTTTAGTCCTATAAAAGCTGTATTTTACATCCAATCGTTTTGAAATTTAGAATGGTAGAGTTTCTTGATCATGAACCAACATTGCCGAATTTGAAGAAAATCGGTTAAGATTTAGCTATAGCTCCCATATATATGTTTCGTCCGATTTTGCTCTTTAGTCCTGTAGAACCTGTATTTTACATCCAATCATTTTGAAATTTAGAATGGTAGAGTTTCTTGATCCATGAACTAACACTACCGAATTTGAAGAAAATCGGTTAAGATTTAGCTATAGCTCCCATATATATGTTTCGTCCGATTTGGCCCTTTAGTTCTATAGAAGCTATATTTTACATCCAATCGTTTTGAAATTTAGAATGGTAGAGTTTCTTGATCCATGAACCAACACTACCGAATTTGAAGAAAATCCGTTAAGATTTAGCTATAGCTCCCATATATATATGTTTCGTCCGATTAGGCCCTTTAGTCCTATAGAAGCTGTATTTTACATCCGATCGTTTTGAAATTTAGAATGGTAGAGTTTCTTGATCCATGCAATGTTGATGCATGCAATTTGGTTCAACATGCAATGTTGGTTCATGGATCAAGAAACTCTACCATTCTAAATTTCAAAACGATCGGATGTAAAATACAGCTTCTATAGGACTAAAGGGCCAAATCGGACGAAACATATATATGGGAGCTATAGCTAAATCTTAACCGATTTTCTTCAAATTCGGCAATGTTGGTTCATGGATCAAGAAACTCTACCATTCTAAACTTCAAAACGATCGGATGTAAAATACAGCTTCTATAGGACTAAAGGACCAAATCGGACGAAAGATATATATGGGAGCTATATCTAAATCTGAACCGATTTTCTTCAAATTCGGCAATGTTGGTTCATGGATCAAGAAACTCTACCATTCTAAATTTCAAAACGATCGGATGTAAAATACAGCTTCTATAGGACTAAAGGGCCAAATCGGCCGAAACATATATATGGGAGCTATATCTAAATCTTAACCGATTTTCTTCAAATTCGGCAATGTTGGTTCATGGATCAACAAACTCTACCATTCTAAATTTCAAAATGATTGGATGTAAAATAAAGCTTCTATAGGACTAAAGGCCCAAATCGGACGAAAGATATATATGGGAGCTATATCTAAATCTGAACCGATTTCAACCAAATTCAATAGCGATCTTAACAGCCGCGAAATACTCTAAACTGCAAAATTTCAGAACGATCGGAGTGAAATTGCGACCTGTAGTCGACGAACAACTTTACATGGACAGACGGACGGACGGACGGACATCGTTAAATCGACTCAGCTAGTGATTCTGAGTCGATCGGTATACTTTAAGGTGGGTCTAGCTGTGTTATTTTAAGGTGTTACAAACATCTGCCGTGAAACAAACTTATAATACCCTGTACCACAGTGTGGTGTAGGGTATAAAGACCTATGTCATGCGCCTTTATAATAATAACAACGGTCTTATTTCTATCAACAACCAGCAAATAGAATATATTGAAAGCTGATGAAAAGTTTATGAAAATCTGTTTATTATACCCTACACCACACTGTGGTACAGGGTATTATAAGTTTGTTTCACGGCAGATGTTTGTAACACCTGAAAATAACACAGCTAGACCCACCTTAAAGTATACCGATCGACTCAGAATCACTAGCTGAGTCGATTTAACGATGTCCGTCCGTCCGTCCGTCTGTCCATGTAAAGTTGTTTGTCAACTACAGTTCGCAATTTCACTCCGATCGTTCTGAAATTTTGCAGTTTAGAGTATTTCGCGGCTGTTAAGATCGCTATTGAATTTGGTTGAAATCGGTTCAGATTTAGATATAGCTCCCATATATATCTTTCGTCCGATTTGGGCCTTTAGTCCTATAGAAGCTGTATTTTACATCCAATCATTTTGAAATTTAGAATGGTAGGGTTTCTTGATCCATGAACCAACATTGTTGAATTTGAAGAAAATCGGTTAAGATTTAGCTATAGCTCCCATATATATGTTTCGTCCGATTTGGCCCTTTAGTCCTATAGAAGCTGTATTTTACATCCGATCGTTTCGAAATTTAGAATGGTAGAGTTTCTTGATCCATGAACCAACATTGCCGAATTTGAAGAAAATCGGTTAGGATTTAGCTATAGCTCCCATATATATGTTTCGTCTGATTTTGCTCTTTAGTCCTGTAGAAGCTGTATTTTACATCCAATCATTTTGAAATTTAGAATGGTAAAGTTTCTTGATCCATGAACCAACATTGCCGAATTTGAAGAAAATCGGTTAAGATTTAGCTATAGCTCCCATATATATGTTTCGTCCGATTTGGCCCTTTAGTCCTATAAAAGCTGTATTTTACATCCAATCGTTTTGAAATTTAGAATGGTAGAGTTTCTTGATCCATGAACCAACATTGCCGAATTTGAAGAAAATCGGTTAAGATTTAGCTATAGCTCCCATATATATGTTTCGTCCGATTTTGCTCTTTAGTCCTGTAGAACCTGTATTTTACATCCAATCATTTTGAAATTTAGAATGGTAGAGTTTCTTGATCCATGAACCAACACTACCGAATTTGAAGAAAATCGGTAAAGATTTAGCTATAGCTCCCATATATATGTTTCGTCCGATTTTGCTCTTTAGTCCTGAAGAAGCTGTATTTTACATCCAATCATTTTGAAATTTAGAATGGTATAGTTTCTTGATCCATGAACCAACACTACCGACTTTGAGAAAATCGGTTAAGATTTAGCTATAGCTCCCATATATATGTTTCGTTCGATTTGGCCCTTTAGTTCTATAGAACCTATATTTTACATCCAATCGTTTTGAAATTTAGAATGGTAGAGTTTATTGTTCCATGAACCAACACCACCGAATTTGAAGAAAATCGGTTAAGATTTAGCTATAGCTCCCACATATATGTTTCGTCCGAAATTTAGAATGGTAGAGTTTCTTGATCCATGAACCAACATTGCCGAATTTGAAGAAAATCGGTTAGGATTTAGCTATAGCTCCCATATATATGTTTCGTCTGATTTTGCTCTTTAGTCCTGTAGAAGCTGTATTTTACATCCAATCATTTTGAAATTTAGAATGGTAAAGTTTCTTGATCCATGAACCAACATTGCCGAATTTGAAGAAAATCGGTTAAGATTTAGCTATAGCTCCCATATATATGTTTCGTCCGATTTGGCCCTTTAGTCCTATAAAAGCTGTATTTTACATCCAATCGTTTTGAAATTTAGAATGGTAGAGTTTCTTGATCCATGAACCAACATTGCCGAATTTGAAGAAAATCGGTTAAGATTTAGCTATAGCTCCCATATATATGTTTCGTCCGATTTTGCTCTTTAGTCCTGTAGAACCTGTATTTTACATCCAATCATTTTGAAATTTAGAATGGTAGAGTTTCTTGATCCATGAACCAACACTACCGAATTTGAAGAAAATCGGTAAAGATTTAGCTATAGCTCCCATATATATGTTTCGTCCGATTTTGCTCTTTAGTCCTGAAGAAGCTGTATTTTACATCCAATCATTTTGAAATTTAGAATGGTAGAGTTTCTTGATCCATGAACCAACACTACCGACTTTGAAGAAAATCGGTTAAGATTTAGCTATAGCTCCCATATATATGTTTCGTTCGATTTGGCCCTTTAGTTCTATAGAACCTATATTTTACATCCAATCGTTTTGAAATTTAGAATGGTAGAGTTTATTGTTCCATGAACCAACACCACCGAATTTGAAGAAATCGGTTAAGATTTAGCTATAGCTCCCACATATATGTTTCGTCCGATTTTGCTCTTTAGTCCTGTAGAAGCTGTATTTTACATCCAATCGTTTTGAAATTTAGAATGGTAGAGTTTCTTGATCCATGAACCAACATTGCCGAATTTGAAGAAAATCGGTTAAGATTTAGCTATAGCTCCCATATATATGTTTCGTCCGATTTGGCCCTTTAGTCCTATAAAAGCTGTATTTTACATCCAATCGTTTTGAAATTTAGAATGGTAGAGTTTCTTGATCCATGAACCAACATTGCCGAATGAAGAAAATCGGTTAAGATTTAGCTATAGCTCCCATATATATGTTTCGTCCGATTGTGCTCTTTAGTCCTGAATAAGCTGTATTTTACATCCAATCATTTTGAAATTTAGAATGGTAGAGTTTCTTGATCCATGAACCAACACTACCGAATTTGAAGAAAATCGGTTAAGATTTAGCTATAGCTCCCATATATATGTTTCATCCGACTTGGCTCTTTAGTCCTGTAGAAGCTGTATTTTACATCCAATCGTTTTTATACCCTACACCACACTGTGGTACAGGGTATTATTTAAGTATAAAATGTCCCAAAAGTAAATTTATGTAAACAATTTATACATGAATTACAAAATTTATATATCAGAGTTATTCAATATTACGAGAGTGGTGTAGGGTATTATATAGTCGGCACCGCCCGACTTTAGCCTTTCCTTACTGGTTTTATATATAGATAATCCCATCTACATGCTTCTTCCGATTCTTGATTTATGAAGAATACTTGCGCATTTAGGGTTATCGTTTCAGATCTAGTTTTTATGATCAACATATTCGAATCCTCCTTGGAATAAGCTTTAATGAGGAGGTGGAGCTAAGAACTTCGTTAACTGAAATGAAACAAATTATTATCGCAAAGCCCCTTTTAAACATTGTTAGGGAGTGTAGGACATTATATAGTCGAGCAGGCATGACGTTCTGTCTTTCCTTACTTTTAAAATATGAGTCATGACTTATTCAAAGCCTATTTAAGGCATGGTTTTTTCGTTAAGGTTAACTTTCAAGAACTGCAATAAAAAATGTTTTGCGATTTTGTTATTTTTTTATGACTGTTTTCGCTTCAACAAAAAAATTTACCCTATGCTTTTCGAAATGTTGTTATAAAATCCATATGGTTTGATTCGCCACATAGTGACTAAATGTAGTGTTTGGATGGTCTTCGATATTTGTTAGGAACCGGAAGTGCCTTCCGTTTAGTTTTGCGCATCACTCGACTAAGGTGTGGTGGGACTACCCTATATATTCCATTTAGTCTAGCCGCATGTGTCCGGGTAGTTGTTATTGACCATCAAACAAGACAACCCTAAGATGCTATTGTTCGTATAGTATTTTTAAAATATATGCACAATACAACCCATTTAAGCGAAATAAGTAAATTACAATACAAATTGTCTGCCGAAGGACGACAGCTCTAATCATTAAAGCTGTTTCCATCTTATTATATTCCCCCACGTGAAAGATAAGACGAAACCAATTAAAGTAAGTGAAAAGTTTGTTAGATAACAAACAATTAGTAAGCAAGTAAAAGCGTTAAGTTCGGCCATGCCGAATCTTATATACCCTCCACCATGGATAACATGTGACCTCACAAAATAACTCAAACCTAAAGAAAATAACACCGAAAAACATAAAAAAATAGTAGGAATCACAACAAGTTAGATGCTATTAAGAATATATACTTTTATATTTAGAGGTGTTACAAACAGAGTGACAAAATGTTCAAAAGAATACATGTTGTACCCTATACTTTACACAATGAAGCCCTCTGGGCAGGGGTTATCAATAACTTCTGTAAATGGCGCAGTATCACAGTGTTTGAAAATCCACATGTAGCGGAATTGAATTCGAAACTATGCTATATTATTGGCTTAAGCTTCAACACATAAACAAATAAATATTACACAATTTTAATTAATTTTAAAAATGTCTTTTAGATATCCAGGATATTACTAGATCAGAATTGTATGAAATTCCTTAAAACCTTGCTTCTTCCTACATCATGCGGTCTTAGGAGGGATACATTATTTATGATGTCAGATCGGTATATTAAAATTTTATGCACGGGAAATAGCATATATGTAGAGCCATGGATACTGGATTACGAAGATTTCTGCTATTTTCAAACAATAAACGCGGAAAGCGTTCGTATTTACTCTATATCCGCAAGCCATAGTTCGTAAAATAACGCTAAATCTGATGCTTAGTTCTTCAATGACACCTGTTAGAAATGTAGATAATTTCGGTTGCTGAAAAAAGCTTCTTGTTGTATTTCCATTGTTATTATTTCCTGAACCTGGCGCAGGAATATCAACTAAAATGTTCACTTCTTTCCTTATCTTTCTTGAATATAGAATTTAATTTGGTCCACAATAGTTTCGTCCGTGCTACGCATTTGCCATTTTTATCCCCTCACCTTAGAGAGGAGGGTATGTATCATTTGCTACCAGCCAAAAGTGTAACACATCGAAGGAGTGACCTTAGACCCCAAGTATGTTCGGCGGAAATACGTTTTAGAGCATTTAAGTCATATGAGCAATGTCCGTCCGTCCGTCTGTCTGTGTGTCTGTATGCCTGTCTGCTGGCTGGTGCGCACGATAACTCTCGAAAGGATTAACCGATTGACCTCAAATTTGGTATGCGTAGAGATGTCAAACGAGATTGGTTTTCACAAATCCCGGGATTCGGGATTTTAAAATTGCAAATCCCGGGATATTTACGGGATCCCGAAATTGTTCAATATTCCGGGATCGCGATTTTCGGAATCCCGAAATTGTTCAATATCCTGGTGTTTTCGGGTTTTTTGTGATAAATAGGGATTTTTTCATTATTAATAATGTGATATTTCGAAATGGAATACAAACATTTTAGTTCAGTGTTAATTCTATATAAATGGGATCAAAGCATTATTCTATATATCGATACCTCCATTCTAAAATATGCTAAGTCGACTTAGTATGTTTTTAAGGAGATTGCATTTTTATCTTCTAAATATTCCAAATTATATTCAGTTAAAATTTGGTGTTTATCCGTCAAAAATACATGTCATTCGATTTGCATTATAAAGGAATTCCAAAAAAATTAAAAAATTTGATCGCCTCTCCTGAAAACTACCTTTTTGCACATAGCATAGTTTAGAATGAAGGTATCGATATATACGCTATTTCCTCAAGGTAACTTTTGACCCACTTTGTGGAAGTAGAATTCAACCAAATTTTTACCAGCTATAGCATCGATTACGTTGATTAACATAATGCAATACAAAAATAATGGTGTATATGCGTATAAGCTATTGTGTTATTGAGGAAACGATTTATGTTCTAGTTTTAAGTTTACTTATCTATATATATAAAGAAGAATGTGTGTTTGTTTGTTGGTTTGTTTGTACCGAATAGAAGTCTAAACGGCTGGACCGATCTTCTTGAAATTTTCACAGAATGTACATATGTGGGGCGTGGTGAAAATAGGGCACTTGAATATTCGATATATCAAGTGGTCGTGGCCACGCCCATATAAGACAAATTTTAAAATTGAGATATCTTGCACAATTTGTTAGCGAGAGTGCTGGAATTTTGTGTATATCTCTAACAGAAGATCTGTAACGTCCTTCTCTGAGGACAAAAGCTCTACTTCGGACACAGAGAGGCTGAGGGGAGTCTCCGGACTCTTTGACGCATCTGGCGGGGACATGCTTCTCGACGATACGGACGAAGAGTTCGATAACACCCTTGTCGGGGTGGATGTTAATCTGTCAATTACCAATGATGGTAAGAATTCTACAGATTAACCTCCATCACGCTAAAGCAGCCTCAGCGGCTCTATTGCTGCGCCTGTCCACAGTCGCAGTAGACGTCGTCCTGATACAGGAGCCCTACGTAGTGGGAGGAAGGGTGTGTGGTATTAGGACACCCAACTTTAAACTGCTTGTGGCCAACTGTGAAGGCACTCCAAGAACCTGCATTTTGGCCAGGAAAGATCTAAGTATCTTTCTCCTGACTAATTTAAGTGGTAAAGACCAAACAGCTGCTAGCCTGGAGATTGGTAATCGCATATATTGGGTGGTCTCCAGCTACTTGCCTTATGAATCTGTAGTACCGACTGCTCTATTCAGGGAAGTAGTAGAAGAAGCAACGTCTGACGAGCTCGAGCTGATTATTGGCGCAGATACGAACGCTCATCATACTATCTGGGGTAGTACGGATATAAACAATAGGGGTGATTCGCTTCTTGACTTTATTCTAACTACCAACCTTAGTATTTGTAACATAGGTAATAAACCGACCTTCACAATTAAAGACAGACAAGAAGTACTCGACGTAACGTTTGCTACTGACCGGCTGTCAGACAAAATTATTGGGTGGAATGTACTGGACGACCACTCATTCTCAGATCACCATTATATTGAGTTCAAACTCGCGGAAAAAGCGCCTAAACCCGCCGTCCACAAAAATGTAAGGAAGACAAAGTGGCATCTGTATGAGAAGAATTTCAAGAAAGTCCTCAACTGTAAACTTCTGTACGAACCGAATGACAAAGCCGGTCTGGATAATCTGGTCGATAATATCACCATATCATTCAATAGATCCCTTGAAGAAGCCTGTCCAAAAACCAGGTACAAGGGTAAAACTAAAACCCAATGGTGGACTTCTGAGCTAACGGCTATGAAAAAGACCTACAACAAGCTATTCAATAAGGCTAAATCTACTGGGGTCGCTAATGATTGGGATGCTTATAAAGAGCAACTCAAGATCTATAAGAAGGAGCTTAGAAAGGCGCAAAGGCGCTCTTGGTATACCTTCTGTGGTGAAGTGGAAAAGGTCTCCGACGGCGCTAGGCTGAGGAAGATATTATCTGCTTCACCCTGTACAGTGGGATATTTACAGGATGAGGCAAATAACTGACCAAAAACAGCGAGCAGTCGCTCAATGTACTGCTCGACACACATTTCCCGGGAACCCTGGATCAGCAGGACCAACAAGAGTGCGAGTGGACTGCGAGCGTCGCTAGCTTCTTGACTGAGAGATCCAGAATAAGCTGGGCTATTAACAGCTTTGAGCCCTTCAAGTCACCTGGGCCAGATGGCATCACTCCAGCAGAAATGTAGAAAATGTTTAAGTACATTATCCCCTGGCTGGAGAAAATTTATGTAGGCTGTAGCAGGCTTTCATACATCCCGAATCGATGGAGGGATACCAAAGTGGTATTCATACCTAAAGCGGGAAAGATATCACACACTAGGCCAAAAGACTTCAGACCAATTAGCCTATCCTCCTTCCTATTGAAAGGTCTGGAAAGACTTTTAGATCATTTCATTAGGGAAAACCTGGATACAAAACTCCTGTCGGTGAACCAACATGCTTACAATAAGGGGAAGTCTACAGAATCAGCCCTGCACGAACTTGTGAGCACTATCGATTGCGGCACTCTCACATCTAAAAGTTAACAATAGTTTGATTAGACTAATTCAAAGTCTGCTCACCAGAAGACGCATAACAGCATGTCTAGGGTCCACAACTCTAACAAGGTATGTAAACAGAGGGACCCCGCAAGGAGGAGTACTGTCTCCGGACGACGTGGCAATCGCAGTGAGTGGCAAATTCGTAAAGGTCCTCAGAGACATCCTACAGGTGGCTCTGAACAAGTTGGCTAGATGGGCCAGAAGCAGCGGTTTGGGCGTTAACCCCAACAAGACAGAATTGGTTCTCTTTACTAGGATGAATAATGTCCCACATGTGGACCCTCCATCTCGGATAAATGGAACAGATCTAGTCTTTTCTGAAAGTGCAAAATTTTTAGGAATAATTCTAGATAGGAAAATGTTTTTTAGACTTAACGTATTGGAACGTGTAAGGAAGGCCAACGTCGCCTTATATTCCTGCAAAAAGGCTGTAGGGTCGCGGTGGGGACTCTCTCCTAAAATCGTCCACTGGATATATATAGCAGTAGTTCGTCCAATACTGTTATACGGTATTGTGGTATGGTGGACGGCAACTGACAAACTAACCATTACCAACCTACTAACAAAGGTTCAGATAACTGCCTGCCTGAGCATAAGCGGAGCCTTAAGGACTACAGCGACCGAGTCTCTACAAGCCCTACTCCATATACTGCCGATTGATATTGTGGCGAGAGAAGTTGCAACCAAAGCGGCAATAAGATTAAACTGCCTATCAATGTGGAGGTACAAGAACTATGGTCACATGAGGATATCAAATTGTAGTGCTATGGTAACCGACCGAGTGGACTATATACCAACTGTGTACACCTTCGAGAGAAATTACATCACTATGATTCCAGGTAATAGAGACCATCTCCACTTTTACACGGATGGTTCGAAGCTTGATGAAAAGGTTGGTTTCGGAGTACACTGTGAAGAACTTAGTCTGGATATAGCTCACAGACTACCAGATACCTGCAGTGTCTATCAAGCCGAAATAATGGCAATATGGGAAGTCGCCAAGTGGCTGAGTCGCACCATAGTAACCAACACTGGCGTTGTCATTTACTCGGACAGCCAGGCTGCCATCAATTCTCTGGAGGCAACATCCCTGCCGCAGATCTCTTAACGAGATGGCTGAGCAGTTTAATATACACCTCATATGGGTGCCTGGGCATAGGGATATCCCGGGGAACTGCAAAGCCGATGAACTTGCTAGGAAAGGGACGACATTACAAATTCTCGAAGAATTTGCATATATTGGTGCGCCACTATCCACGTGCAAGCTTTGGCTTAGGCAAGAGGCAATCAGGCAGTTCAACGAAAGATGGACAGAAATCGGCACCTGCAGGGTAGCTAGACAAATCTGGCCAAGGTATGACCTCAGAAGGTCACGACGACTGGACATGCTGGGGTCGGCCTTTTTAGGCAGCCTAACAGATCTTTCCAGTACTGATATTCGTACTATCGATAAATTTATATATCAAACAGGTTAGTTTCGATGAGGGGCATTTCAGCCCGTGGTAACACTAGGGACCTAAACTGGTCTATGTGAGCTTGTAAAAAAATACGGCTGCCACCCTAACCTAAACCTAAACCTTGTGTATATCTATCTGGTGGCAGTCTACGTGATTGGTCCAAAAATGGGCGGAATCGGGCCAATGGGCGTGGCACCACCCATATAAACCAAAATTGAGATATCTTGCACAATTTATTAGCGAGGGAGCTGGAATTTTGTGTATATATATCTGTTGGCGATCTACGTGATTGGTCCAAACATGGGCGGGATCGGACCAATGGGCGTAGCCCCGCCCATACAACCAAAATTTTAAATTTCAGATATCTTGCACAATTTGTTAGCGAGGTAACTGGAATTTTGTATATATATCTGTCTACGTGATTGGTCCAAATATGGGCGGGGTCTGACTAATGGGCGTGGCCCCGCCCCTTCAAGCCAAATTTTCAAAATGATATATCTTGCACAATTTGTTAGCGAGAGTGCTGTAATTTTCTGCATATGTATCTGGTGGTAGTCTACGTGATTTGTCAAAAAATGGGCGGGATCTGACTAATGGGCTTGGCACCGCCTATATAAGCCGAATTTTTAAATTTAGATATTTTTCACAATATGTTAGAGAGAGTGTTGTAATTCTGTGTATATGTATCTGGTGGTAGTATACGTGATTGGTTCAAAAATGTGCGTGATCGGAACAATGGGCGTGACCCCGTCCATATAAGTAAAAATTTTGAATTGAGGTATCTTCCACAATTTTTTGGCGAGAGTGCTGTAATTTAGTACAGTCGGACCAATGGGCGTGGCCCCGCTCATATCATTCAAATTTTGAAATTGAGATAGCTTGATAATTTTGTTAGCGAGAGTGCTGTAATTTCGTACATATATATCTGGTGGTAGTCTACGAGATTTTTCCAAAAACAGCCGGGATCGGACCAAAGGGCGTGGCCCCGCCCACATAAACCAAATTTTGAAATTGAGCTATCTTGCACAATCTGTTTGCGAGAGTACTGTACTTTTGTATATATGTGTCTGGTGGAAGCCTACGTGATTGGTCAAAAAATGAGCGGGATCTGACTAATGGGCTTGGCACCGCCTATATAAGCCGAATTTTTAAATTTAGATATTTTTCACAATATGTTAGAGAGAGTGCTGTAATTTTGTGCATGTGTATCTGGTGGTAGTCTACGTGATTGGTTTAAAAATGGGAGGAATCGGATCAATGGGCGTGGCATTGCCAACCTTTTGAAATTGAGGTATTTTGCACAATCTGTTTGCGATATTACTGTAATTTTGTATATATGTGTCTGGTGGAAGCCTACGTGATTGGTACCTCCCGCTCAAATGGACCATTTTGCACTATAAGTTAAAAGTTTATAATTTTAATACCACTGCATGCCTTGAAGTTATTACATTCAATTTAAATTGAAAATAATTTAATTAAAACAAATAATATATAAATATACGAATATTTTTTGGGACTGAAGGTGAGGTGTTTTATAAGTCGGTTTAGCCGACTGAACTTTCTTACTTGCTAATATACAAAATGCACCCAAAGCACCTTATCCAAGCGTTTAATGTTGACAAACCATATTTGTATTAAGCTGAAGATTTTTAATGTATCCAAATCGTTCATTACTTTTGAGGTGGCTCCGCAAACGCCAAATGATCCAGCAACTACACTAACATTTTTGACATTGATCACTGTTATCTGTAACTGATAATAGATTTAAAAAGAGTGAAAAAAGTTTTGAAAAAATTTGTTAGATCAATATCAGAATTCTCATAATTAAATCAGATCTTTTAAGATGTTAATAACTATAATCAGAAGAGACCTGTATATTGCGATTATACGAGTATCGAAGCGTGATCCGATTGGACCCATTTTTATAGGAATAGTTTAAGGCAAAGGAAAAGAAATGGAGTCTCATAGACCTAAGATTATCAACAAAAAAAAACTGAATTCGGCAAATACCCCCTTTACCCCCACCTTAGAGAGGAGGGTATACATCATTTGCTACGAACCAAAAGTGTAACACATCGAAGGGGTGACCTTAGACCCTAAGTATGTTTGGCGGAAATCCGTTTTGGGCCATTTTAAGTCATTTGAGCAATGTCCGTCCGTCCTTCGGTCTGTCTGTCTGTCTGCTGGTTGGTGCGCACGATAACTCTCGAAAGGAGTAACCGATTGACGTCAAATTTGGTATGCGGTAATATTTATCTCTATCTCCGGCTAAGTTCGAATATGGGCCATATTAGCCCACTCCTCCTAACTTTTGGTGCAAAATGGTCCATTTGTGTGTGAGGTACCAAAATGTGAGTGGCAACTTCGCCCATTTTCATCGAGGTGATAGCGACTACTAAACTAATGCTATGTGTGGAATTTCAGAAGATTCGAGTAAGTAGTATAGAAGTTATTAAATAATCAATATTTCACAAAATGTTAACCCTTTGTGGGGGAGGTACTAGAAGGAGTGGACCAATATGACCCATCTGCGAACTCCGGAGATAGAGAAAGATATTACCGCATACCAAATTTGAAGTCAATCGTTTACTACTTTCGAGGGTTATCGTATGCAGCAGCCAGTAAACAGACTCACAGACAAACAGACGGACGAACGGACATTGCTCAAATGGCTTAAAATGTCCTAAAACGGATTTCCGCCGAACATACTTGGGGTCTTAGATCACTCCTTCGATGTGTTACACTTTTGCCTCGTAGGAAATGATATACATTCATATAATCTCCTCTGTAAGGTGAGGGCATAAATTGCGAATTTTCGATGTTTTTAATTGGTTTTAATTAAAAAATTATTAAAATAGTACTACAAAATTGGATTTTTTTCGCAAAATCTTGCAATATATATTTAAAACCGTGCATGGGGTGAAAAAGTGATATTAGAAGGAGATGAAGGCTACCTAGTTTTGGATGATTTAACAAATGCCGATACATGGTTCTCCAGTTAATGCTAAAATATAAGCTTCAAACTCTATTTTTTTATGTTTATCTCTTTTTTGATAAACGAGTATAAACAAGTACCATCCCACTAACTGTCCACAACGCTCAATGGAAATAACCTTAACCTTCTTTTGAGCAAAAAAAATCAAAAAAATATAGGCCAGAATTTATTTTGATTTGAGACCATATTTTTCAGATACATTCTGCCTATTGCAAAAATATAAAAGAAACAAATATAAAATACACTATTTTACCTTTCAAAATGTTGCTTGTAAAAATTATGAAATAAATTGTTATTAATAAAAAAATGTATTTAGCAAGTACTAATTTTATCTTCAATTTTCCCCGCACACTTTAAAAAATATACCTGGATAAATGAACGTAAGACATTGATTAATTATTTTAAATTTGCAAGTGCGGCGATATTACGATGTAATCTGAAACAGATGTTAAATTTGTTTCAATTCATTTCACTTAAATATTTTTACGGAATCACGATAGACCTTTGTATGCTGCTTATCATAAATCATAAAAAGTCTGAATTTAATTACCATGTCGTTTTCATGCGAATTAATTTAACTTGCCAAAGGCAAAAAAAGCTACGAATAATAGAGATGGATAAGATATACAGTAAAATAAAAGTAGAGAGGAAAGGCACATTCATTGTACAGTAACGTTTGTCTTGTGAGACAAATTCAGTTACATAAATCTAACACTGGAGATTTTTTGAAAAATATCTAACCAACCATATAAAATGTAAAAATTAAAGAATAAGAAATTGTTCTTATGATAATCTTTTAAAAATTTAATTTTAGTTATAACGACAAAATAAGTACTACAAACTCTCCATTTGTGAGCAATTTGTGTTGTACATTTATGTCAATTAGGAAAGATTATGTTGTAAATTTAAGTAAATTTAACTCCTTACAACTGTAAAGAAAAGTTATAATATTGGTAATTTTTATGAGAATGGCAAGAGAGAATACATTGGTGCCCTGACTTAGCGCTCACAAATAATATGGGCGCTGTGACCTCTCTTGAAAGCCCTTAGGATAGGTTACGTTACGAGTGACATACTGCGAAACAGACTCACTTAGTCTATACAGTCCAGTGTTACCACTGGGACGTAAGAGAAAACATAAGTTATCCCTAGCCCCTCCCTTTGAACCAATTTTATTACTTTAAAAAGCTGAAAAATTTAAAGGATTCCAGAGTTCCAGTCAAGTTAGCTAATTTCCCAAAGAAATAAGGGCCTAAAATTGCATCACGCCTTGTGAAGAGAGCGGGGCAAAGACACAGAAGGTGTTCTCATGATTCCTCCTCCTCTTCGTCTTCACAGCATCTGCAAAACAAGACCTTTAATCTCTCTGCGTGCGTCCCATAAAGCAGTGACCCGTCATGACAGACGCGATAAATAAGACGGCCGGTCTCGATAACGAGAGCAGTGTGTTGTTGTGTTTGGAGTTAAGGCTGGGCGACATCAGCCTGGAATGTATATAGTTCCTCACTAGTGACCACCAGTCATTTGTTGTCGCACTATCTCTCAAACAGAGCTTGCATGTCGCTGGAAGCATGCCCACATATTCCAGTTCCCCTTGGAGCGTGTATGATAGTGCCTAGTATTGCAAGTTCATCTGCTTTGCAGTTCCCTGGTACGTCCCTGTGTCCCGGAACCTATATCCGGTAAATATTGAACTGTTCAGGCATATCGTTATCTGCGACAGTCGAGGAGAGTTTTTGATTTCTAGAATATAGTTTCAGGGGACTTGATAACAGCTTAACTATCAGAGAAATATTGATACCGACTGTGGTCAGAACAATAATTATCAGTCATTCCGCTACCTAATAGCTAAGATTTCTGTATGGTAAACACAACAGTGATCCGACAGTCCTTTTGCAATTTATAGCTCAATTTCCTCCGAGAAGACACAAAGGATCAAAGAAGTTAACGAATCTACTATGTTCTGGGAAACGACCATTCTATTCTGATCTATCAGGCATAAGAGTGAGATACCTCTTGTCAAAGAGTGGTTCAGTCATAGAGTAATCAACAGTGTCCGGAAGGTCAGGCATTCGGTTTATAATGACACTATGTCCGTAGCCATTTCCCGACCATAGTGACAGTTCCATAATGTTATTTTGGTATTCAAAGAAAAATGCCATTTTTTGAGATAAATGATCGGATGTTTATTTCATAATAAAGAGGAAGGTATGCCGTTAATAATGAAAAACAACATCAGCCAAATGGCCACTACGACCACGCTTACAGGACCATATCCTTTTCATGAAATTTTCCATAACCAAATCGCAAAGTGGCTGCCCTATGTCCTCGATAGCCTCACGAATTCTATCTTTGAGGTATTGTATCGACGCTGGGCTGTTGGCGTAGACGTAGAAGTCGCAATGTGTTAAACCACAAGATCTCGGTGGCCAATTGTGATCACCTCTTCGAGAGATAACACGGTCCGGAAACTTTTCCCGTAACAGATCAATGGTTTCGTTGCTTGTGTGGCACGTAGCGCTGTCTTGTTGAAAGTAAACGTTGTCCAGATCAATACCATCCAACTCCGACCATAAAAAATCATTAATCATCTCTCGATAGCGCAATCCATTCACCGTAACTGTTGATCCAACCTAATTTTCGAAAAAGTAAGGTCCAATGACCCCGCCGGACCATAAACCGCACCAAAGAGTCACACGTTGAGGATGGAGAGGCTTCTCAACAATAACTCTTGGGTTTTCCGAGCCCCAGATGCCACAATTTTTCTTGTTTACGTAGCCACGGAGGTGGAAATGGGCCTCATCAGTCAAGATGATTTTTCAATGATTTTCGAATTTTAATAATTCAATGTCGTCGTTGAATCGTGTATCGTTCCATTTTTAGTAATGGCGTAGTTTCTACTTGTCAAAGAATAAAAGGTGATTCCAAATAACACCTCTTTTTGGAACAGTTAGTGTCGCAGTTAGTGTTTTTCTCAGCACACCAGTGATACATATGGTAGCCATTTGCTGAACTTTGTTTATTATCGAGCAGAAGGTGGATTTCTGCAGAGCTGTCCTCCGGACGACAATGCTGTAAAACATTATTGATCTAATTACTGCCATATACAGCCAATGAAGACTCCAGAGTCTTCCTACTGCCATTTTTGCAGGTATGTAGAGCTACCACAGCTCTACACTATTTTTCATGCTGAAAATAACTAGTTACGTCTTGTTCGGGTTAACACCAAGACCATTTTCGGAAGCCCATCTTGCGGTTGTATGAAAGGCTTGTTATATGGTGTCTCTAAGAATAGTTGGAAAATAGTTCGCTAACTAAATACTTTATTTTGGATGACCACGACACAAGTCTGTTATATCTAAGAAAGCTTTAATAGCATATTCCTTAACATATAGAGATCCTTCAATAAAGCAGACTAGACCATGCAGGACGGTTTCGGTAGACTTGTCCTTGCTTTAGGCGTACTGTTACCAGACTTGACTCATCTCAGAGAATATAACTGGAAGATACTGAGAAAATTCGTGTCTAGTACCGATTTTCTGTAACTCGTGAGGTATAAAAAGATCATAAATAAGGAGCGCACAACAGTCCGAACCACTGGCTTAAGTGTCTGTCCGTGGACATGAGACGTTTAAACGTCTCCTCTCTTCAACCTAACCTAGGCATACTGTTGATTGGACAGTAGTCTGTGAACAATTTTGGTCCTAAGGTAACTATATATTAATCTCTCGTATTTGATGTGTGAATATATTTTGAACTCGTAGATGCTGATATTTGCTGAATATTTGGTGAAAACTGGTTCAAGAACGAACGTAGCTGAGTTTGTGGAAAGTCTATTCAAATAAACATACCTGTAGCAGACTACTACATACATATATACATCCTGTAGTTATATTAAACATTTCTTTCAGATTTATGTGGATGTCTGAGTGTTAAACAGATTTTTAACATAGAACAATCTTGAACGTCTTTTTGCAGAAATTCAATAGAATAGTAAACGTTTCATGACCTCTAACATACGAGTAGTTTTCCGGGAAAACGAATTTGTATAACGTACACATGCGTTACTTCATGTTATTCTCTATAATTAAAAATTTTGTATTCCCACTTACGTAAGCGCACTCGGAGTTAATTGGAATTCCCTTTTGCAAACAGGAGAGCATTCGATGCATACGCAAATCACAGATTTTGTAGCGGTTAAATAAATTGCTCTTTGACATAACAATTACTTTATTCGTATAGCGCCCTTTAAGCGGAAAGTGCAAGAGTAAACCCCAGAAATCCACATACGTTCCAAAACGCAAAAAACATATTACAAACAACTTTTACAATAATACGAAATCACATTTAAAATTCTACAATCTTAATATTTTGTTAAAATGTTGTATATTTACACAGTACAGCTCTTTCCAGCTCATTGATTTGGGACTCAATTCTGAGAATTGGACGGGAAAGTAGCCCCAAAAATAAGTTGGCTCAATTTATAATTTAATGGCCACACGAATTTTTTGCTCAAGGTGGATTTTTCTTTTTTTGAAATTCCCCGGACACCCCCAAAATCCGGATTTACGGGTAAAAACCCGATTTTCTTGCTTTTTTCACTTGAATGCCTTTAACTTTGTTAGTTATTAACAGATTTTCAATCTCTAAAAGAATTTGGAAAGAAGAGAATTAGACCTTACAAACGATGTATATTTTGTTTATTTGAAGCTGTAGGAATATAGGTTTATTTGTCATTTTCTAATTTAGGCAATTTTTAATAACTCAATTAATACAATTGCAAACGGATTTTTAAGAGAATGGTTGCATGTTTTCCTCATAAAATTGCTATACTCGTATATGTAAATTAATTAATCGTACGGCAATCTAACAATATAATTGGTAAAAAACATTGCCTAAACTAGAAAATGACGGACAAAAATGAAAAAAGTGTTTGTAGGACAAATAAACCTAAATTCCAACAGCTTCAAATTAACAAAATATACATCGTTCGAAAGGTCTAATTCTCTTCTTTCCAAATTCTTTTGGGGATTGAAAATCAGTTAATAATTAAAAATGTTATAGGCGTTCATGTGGAAAAAGGCAAGAAGTAGGTGTCCGGCATAGTTCGTAGAACAAACGTTGTTCTACTCGCCAACCCCTACAAGAAAAATAGTATCGCGGTTTTTGGACTGTCGCACTGTGTAATCGATCAATAACTGGATTACAAATTCACAAATTTTTCAAAACTTTCCAAAAAATTAGGACTAATAAATGTGGGTGGAATTTCTGTAGAAAACTCATTCATTACAGGTCGCCATAAGAAAAACACACATCAATAAAAAAATTCCTTTGGCCATTAAATTTTTAATTGAGCCAACTTGACTAAACGAATGATGCAGAAGTTCTTATTTTTGGGGCTACTTCGACTAGGGTTTCCAAAAACCGATTATTTCGAAAAAACGGTTTCCGGTTTAACCAAAATATTACTTTTTTTAAAACCCGGTTTTCGGATATTATTTTTTGTCGAAACCGGTTAACCGGTTTTTAGGCCGGTTTTTAAGTAATATACGAAAGTGATTAAAGTTTCATTAAATGTTTATTGTAAAACAAAAAACAACTAACAATCATTTGTAGTAAAAATTAGTAAACAAAAATAAATTATTATTTCGTTTATTACCGGTTTAATTTTTTGATATACTTTAAATAGAAAGTATTATATTTCTGAAATTACCTTAAAAAAATAATAAATCATTTAGAATGTTTTTTTATAATATCTTATAAATAGAGTACAATTTAAATGATTATTTTTAACTTTTAATTTTTTAAGTGACTTGAAGTTGAAAAAGCTCACAACCGTTGATGTATTCAATATTAGTCCGATAGTCATTAAAGCATATAAGTAACACAGCTCCTCCATTTTCTTCTGCAACTTTTCAAAAAAAGCAAAGCCATCATACAATGTTGCTTGCCTTTCGATTCGGTGTGTGACATAAATCCAAAATGAAATGATTTGAGTCATCAATATAACAACTTATATATCAAACCGAATCAGAGGTATCTGGCTGTCGGAATTTAGCATCTCAAAAAAGTCAAAGCTATTTGTCTTTCCGTTCTTGAACCTATGCTTGGAGTGTTCTGTGCTTCATGGACGACTTATTGAATGCTTTGCTGTACGTCCTGACTTTATTTATTATATCATGGATATCAGGATTAAAGCCAAAATCATTTTGGCTTTAATCCTGATATCAAAATCAGAACAACTGTCAGAATTATCCACCTCATCGTTGTTATTTGTTGCATCTTGTATAAATGGTATCCACAACAAGTAGAAAAAATAGATCATTACTTTAATTTTTGTTTTAAACAATAAATAAAAAAACCGGTTAACCGACATGAAAACCCAGGCTTTCTCGATTAACCGAAAATGACATTTTTTAAGAAACCGGTTACGGTTTTGGGTTGCAAAACCGGTTAACCGGATAACCGATCCCGGTTTTGGACACCCTAACTTCGACGTCCAATTCTCAGAATCGAGTCCTAAAATCATATGTTGTACTGCGTTATTTGATATATGTCGTACTGTGATTTTGTTAAAAACAAAAAATAAATATCGGTACCTCCATTCTAAACCATGCTAAGTCGACATATGATGTTTTTAGGGAGATTGCGTTTTTAATTTCTAAATATTCCAAGTTACATTCTGTCAAAATTTGGTGTTTATCCGTCAACCCAATCAAAAGTTATTCACAAAACAGTACAGGTCTTTCGATTTGCATTTTAAAGGAATTCCACGCAAACATAAAAATGCATAGTCAGCAAAATATATGTGTGAATTCTTTACATTGTAAAGACTTACGATCTTGAGCCTAAGTGGAAAAACAAAATATGAACTAACATTTTTAACGCCTTTCCTGAAAAACTACCTTTTTATACCCTACACCACACTGTGGTACAGGGTATTATGACTTTGTGCATTTGTTTGTAACACCCAAAAGGAGAAGAGATAGATCCATTGTTTATTATACCCATCGACTTGTAATCACTTTCTGAGTCGATTTAGCTATGTCCGTCTGTCTGTAGATGTATTCTTGTAATCAAAGTACAGGTCGCAATTATGGCCCGATCTTGACGAAACTTTACACATATTTTTTTTTGGCTCAAGGACGATCCCTATTTAATTTGGTTAAAATCGGTTCAGATTTGGATATAGCCCCCATATATATGTTAGCCCCGATTTGACATGTAAGCGCTGTAAAAACTTTATTTTATATCCGATCAGTATGAAATTCAGCAGAAAGAGGTATCTTATTATATGAATGAACACCGTTAAATTTGGAAGAAATCGGTTCAGATTTAGATATAGCCCCCATATATACGTTAACCCGATTTCAAATGTAAGCGCCGTAAAAAATTTATTTTATAACCGATCAGTGTGACATTCGGCAGAAAGAGGTTTCTTATTAAATGAAGGAATACTGCCAAATTCGGAGACAATCGGTTCAGATTTAGATATAGCCCACATATATATGTTACCCCCGACTTAAACCTTCCCTTACTGGTTGCACTGAGCATTGTTTAGATTGGAGGTATCGATATGTTACACTAGTTTACAAAATTGTTATCGGAGGGCTGTGAATAACATTTTCTGCAGCAATATGGTGTCTTAAACACGAAACAAATATAAAAAAAAATTGTATGCTAAATTTCAAAATGTTTGGATGTAAACTACAGCTTCTATATGGCTAAAGGGCTAATCGGAAGAAATACATATCGTCGCTTGGGTGACCAACTGACAATTTCAAAATTCTGCAGGAGATCCGATTTTCTGTTTTTGAGACAATGTTCCGTGTTCCCACGGCGTAATATGTACAGGGTGTTTTCTTTAGACGTGTGGTTTTAAATCTGGCAATACTTTATTCGGAGTTGGTCCTTTTCACAGATGTCACTTGATTTATGCTCAGTTTGGTTTGCCATTTCATAATGAATAGACTTACTCCGAAACAAGGTTTGCAAATCAGGTAAATTTATTACCAAATTAATGGATTCGCGCGACTATTTTCACAAGAAAATTTTGTTCGGCAATGAAGCTCACTTTTGGATGAATGAGTACGTTAATAAACAAAATAGTCGCATTTAGAGTAATGATAATCCACAAGCCACTATTCAGACGCCGTTACATCCACAAAAAGTCACAGTTTGGTGTGTTCTGTGGGCAGAGGGAATCATTAGTCAACATTTCTTCAAAAATTTGGGCGGCCATCATGTTACACGGGGAACGCTATAGAGCAATGATTAATGACTTTTTCGTGTCTAAATTGGGGGATGTTGAACTGCACGACCTTTGCTTCCAACAAGACGGCGCTACATGCCATACAGTCAAACAAACAATCAATTTATTGAAGGAAACTTTTGGTGACCGCATTATTTCGCGCCATGGGCCTTTGGCGTGGCCTCCAAGATCGTGCGATTTAACACCGCTGGACTATTTTTGGTGGGGTTATGTAAAGTCGCTTGTCTACTTGGAAGAGAATATTCAGCGCGTTATTGCTGACATACAGCCCCAAATACTGCAAAAAGTGGTCGAGAATTGGGCCGACATAATGGCAAACTCTTATTATAAAGCTAAATTCTTTACCATAACATTAAATTATAGCGTTTTACTTCTTCTCGAAAACCACACGTCTAAAAAAACGCCCTTTATTATAGTTCCAGTTTGCTTTTCTTGTTGTGTACTAAACAACCTCCTTCTGAATATTCTTTAAAATAATTATTTAATTATATTATAATTCATGTTTTTCAAATACAATGCAGATACATCACTTTGTGGGAAAGCAATTTCTACTCAATTTCAGATACGACTGTACACCGCCCAGCCCAAACGGCTGCAATGAAATTTGGAAGGATGGCAGACCATGGTCTAAAGACGTGCAATAGGTCGGGATTTCTAGAAATTCGTACTTTCGGGCGCACAGTGGGTCAAAAAAGAAAAAATATGGTACCACCTCCAAACGGCTGAAGCTAGAATTGGAAATTTCGTGTGAGGGTATCTCTTAGGGTAAAGATTATGTATGAGACGAAAGTTTTCAAAAATTTACGCGTACAGTGGGGCAAAAAGGGATAAATATGATACCAAAGCCGAATCCTAATGGCAAGAGCTTGAATAGTCAAATTTGGCGCGAGGGTAGCCATTGGAACGTGACTAGACATAAAGAGCTATTTTTTGAAAATGTTAGGGGCACAGTGGGACGGAAAGGGATAAATATGGTGCCACCACCACATTTATATAATATATAATTAGAATAGCAAAATTGGAAGCGGGGTTGTCATTAGTCAAATCATAAGGATGGAAATCTATTTAGGGGAACCGTGGGTACATAGTGTGAAATATGATACAGTCGGGTAAACAGGTTTAATCTTGATCCCAAGATACTAGAGTAGCTTCGGGAATATAATCTAGAGAGCAGAAGTGTCTTTTTAGAAATTGACACTTTTAGGCGCAGGGTGGGGAAAATCTGGTCAAGTATGGTACAATGGGGCAAAAATGAAACAACTTGGCAAAATTTAAACATAAAATTGGAAACTATACAGTGGCGAAGCAAACATTTTTAAGTATGGTACCTGGGATGAATTGAATATGGTACAGTGGGGCAAAAGGAGTTAAATATGGTACAGTAGGGCAATAATTGTTAAATAGGATACAGTAGGGCAAAAAGGGTTATACATGGTACAGATGGTGCAAAAAAGAGTTAAATGTGGCCTAAGGGTTCTTAGCTTTTGGAATATACACTATATTTTTCTCTTTATACATACTTTATGTGGCACTGTGGGGCAAAAACAATTAAATATTTTACAGTTGTGCAAAAATGGTTAAATTTAACACAGTGGTGCAAAAGGGTTATATACGTACCTTTAGGGACACGGTAAATAGGTAAAGAAAGCCCAACAATTCCTGGAACTAATTTCAATTAGTGTCTGAATATAACATTTCCTCCAAATGGGGTCTGACATTTGCATGGGTACCGAGGTGGAACGGTCGACCTAATACCTCCTGAAATTACCAATTTTTTTGATATTGCCTCATATTGACGACCTGCACTCTTATTGTTAGGATATTAAGATTACACTCCAAGAGACGGAAGGATATCTCGCAATCAGAAACGCATCACGTGTTCATTATACATTTATAATCGGGAATTAATAAATAATACTGATCCAAATAATATTTATTTATTAATCATTAGTATTAGGGATGTAACGAAAGTGCCTTTAGATAAAGCGAATATTGAAATATATTTCTTGCGAATGCGAATAATAGTTTGACCCTTTAGTACCAATAAATTTAAGGAACTGAATTGATACTTTTGCAGTATATTCAAGTATTAAGAAAGTTTTCCATATTTTTACCTCCTATTAGAACCGCACCAACAAGAGCGTTGGAGACTATACTGCACATCCAACCAATAGATATCCGTATAAAGTGTGAGGCAGTCCTCACAGCAAGACGTCTACAAGTGATGGGTGAATGGATAAATCGAGACCACAAGTCGTACCATCAGAAGATATAACAATCACTGGTCGGTCAAACAACGGAAATCTCCGACCGCATTCCTAAAGTGCGGCTTACAGCTACCTGTGAATCGTTGGTGCCAGACAGACGCTCCTGTTAAAACGGAACACTAGCTCATGCGTGGGAACCAGCTGCTACACTGATGGGTCCAGGCTAGGAGGAAGGACGGGGACTTTTTATTGATGAACTAGAAGTCGAACTTTACTTCCGCCTCCCAGACCATAACACAGTATTTCATGCAGAAGTTCGAGCAATCACGGAGTGTGTTAACTGGCTCGGTAATACCACAAAGCCTAAATATGCCAACATATTCACAGATAGCCAACTGGCGATCAAAGCAATAACATCGGGAAAGGTCAAATCCAGAACAGTGTTAGACTATAAAAGAACGATAAATAATTACTCAGTCCATGGTCAACTGCGTATTTTCTGGGTACCGGGACACAACGGAGTGATTGGAAATGAACGAGCAAACAGCTTGGCTTTAAAGGGCAGAGAACTTCGAGTAACAAACTTGGAAAATTTGAAACCTTTCGAAGACACGAAGGATGAGTTGAAGCACTGGGCAATGATGGCTCACAAAACTGTCTGGAATAGAGCAACTGCACAGATACTGTGGGGTGACCCAAATGAGAAGAAAACCAGTACTTTTCTGAAACTAAACAAGATCGAGATTAGTAAGATGATAAGTGTTCTAACGGGACACTCAAGCTTACAAGCACATCTTCATCGCATAGGACTAGCAGAAAACGACGAGTGCAGGGAAAACATCGAAACGATAGAACATTTTCTGTGTCACTGCCCAGCTTTCACACATGCAAGATCCTGATATTTCGGTTCCGACATATTGCCAGACTTGACTCATCTCAGAGGATATGACTGGAAGATACTGAGAAAATACGTGTCTAGTACCGATTTTCTGTAACCCGTGGGGTATAAAAAGATCATAAATAAGGAGGGCTCAACAGGCCGAACCACTGGCTTAAGTGTATGTCCATGGACATGAGACGTTTTAAACGTCTCCTCTATTCAACCTAACCTAACCTACCTCCTATTACCACAAGGACAAACATATTTTTTCAGCTGTTTTGAAGAGAAGTGTCAGAAGTTTTCATTGTTATTAATATCTTCAAATTGTGTGAAGGGAATAAGAAGTTTTAACACTTTTAACAAATGGAAGAAATAGTCCAAACAAAGCGAATAGTCCAAATATGGTTTTTGCGAATGCGAATGTTAAAGTGATGCGAATAAATCGAGTTCGCATAAGCGAATGCGAATATTCGTTACATCCCTGATTATAATACGAAATACAATTTACTCAATAAAATTTTGCATTAATGAACAAACATGAGTGAATGAACAATATTAAGTGACAAATTGCACTTACGTCTCTTAGTGACAAATGTTTTGGAGTTGTGTCTGATACGTCGAAAATGAAATTTATACACACGTTGTAAAGGGTGGTTAAATTGTAAGGGTCGATGTTGAATGTGAACCACACCTAAACGTCAAGTTTTTTCTGCATTTCATTTGACATTTCTCAATTTCAGACTAACTCAATTTGAACCATGGAAAGATACGTAATCGAGCAACGCGTTAAAGTTTTTTTAAGCCTTTTACGAAAATGGGCGTTCTAATCAAAATGCATTTCGTGAACTGCGTGATGTTTATTTGATCAGGATAACCGACCAAATGTGTCCACAATCGGGAGAATTCTGCGCAAATTTCAGCAAACCGGATCTGTGTGAGATGTGAAAACACCTGTGCATGCTCGCCCAGTTCGTTTGATGCGGCTTATGGGCTGGCGACGTCATCGGGCCATACTTCTTCGAAATGAGGCAGGTCAGCGAATGGTGTTCGCTATCGTGAGATGATAATGAACTTTTTATGGCCCAAATTGGAAGATATGGATGTGGACAAACAATGGCTCTTTTGCACAACAAAATCGAAGGCCGTGTTATCTCACGTCGTGGCGATGTCAATTGGCCGCCAGGATCATGTGATTTGATAACTTTATACTTCTTTCTTTGGGGTTATTTGAAAGAAAAGGTATACGTCGATAAGCCAGCAACAATTCAAGAGCTAAAGGATGAGATAATTCGGCACATTAACAGCATAGAACCTCAATTATGCCTCAGCGTCATCGAAAATTTGAACCATAGGATGGAGGTGTGCCGCCGAGGTCGCGGCGGCCATTTGGCCGATATTTTGTTCCATGCATAATTGAACCATACCAAAATTATCATAATAAAAATAAATGACAATAATTTCCTAAATAATTTGTGTTTTATTCAAAATCAACATCGGCCCTTAAAATTTAAATACCCTTTACTATGACTAGGCAAGTCCAATGGTGGTCTTAACTCAATTTCTGAAAAATGTACAGTTCTTCGAGAGACTACATCAGTTCCACTTAAAAAGGTGAAATATATTTCAGAATTTCACATCGGCGGGGCAAATTTTTTTTTAAGAATCGAAATCATTATAAGTATATCATTGCGTGCCCAGATTATAGCAAAATTTCTGGGACGTGACCGCCGTCAAATACAAACACTGTTAAAATTATAATGTTTTGTAGTTAATTTAAAGACATGAAAAGTACTTGTTTTGAGGATGCACTTCATATAATCAAGTACATTGCGCAATAAAGCCAATTATGTTTGGCCTTAAAAAAACATGAGTTGGCATAAATGTATGTATGACACGTGCATATTTGTATTAAAATATCTTAAAATTAAAAACATTTACGTATTTAAATTCAAAATGTCTGTCGTTGAAATAAGCATGTAATTAATTTAAGGCATAAATGGATTTAAATACAGTTCATAAAATATGTATTGAGAATTCCTCATTCCTAAAGAATAATTTCCATTAAAAAAACACTGAAATCTTATCAATATTTATAGAAACAAGTAAGAAAGTCCAGTCGGTAAACCGACTTATGAAACCCATCACCTTAAATCCCAAAATAATATCTGTAAATTTATTATTTTTTTGTTTTAATTATATTATTATCAATTTAAATTTCACTTAATAGCTTTAAAGTATACACTGGTAGTAAAGTTAAAAGCTGTTTACTTTTGCTACAAAATGGTACATTTCTGTGGGAGGTACCAATAGGGGCGGACCAATAACGGTCACTTTTCTCTGAACTCTACACTGAAAAAAAAAATAGTAATAAAACTAATGATGACACATTCTTATATTAAGTATGCTACCTCGGCATCAATTCAATGAAAATTTTCATTAAAATAATGAAAATGTACACGTTTTTTACGAAATTTTCCTTAATATAAAGTTTTTTGAATTTGAATTAATGACTATCTAATCATTAGTTTTGTTTACGCGCTTCTTTAAATGTACGCATTTAAATTAAAGAAAAAAATCATTATTTTTGTGCCAATCCGCATTATTTTAAGTAATATTTCAATACTTTTAAGGATTTTTTACATTAACACTATGACGTAGACATGTCATAGTTTTAATGCCGAATCGGACTTAATTAACAGTATGAGATATTTGAGTAATAAATTTAAGGCTATGCTCCCCTTAAAGGAAAGGCTGTCTTGGTAATAAATTTTATGACTATTGTCATTATTTTTAAGAATACATACGAGAGAATTATACAAGCTCTCCCTCCCTCTCTCGCTCGGAGAATCAGTTTTGTTTGGTAATGTGTGAATCAATAATTGTTATGTAATGCTAGAAGAGAAAATAGGGAACAGTTCTGTTGTTCGTTTTCTTTTAAATCGTCAGTTATTTACAAGCGATGGAAGGAAACGGTTGTCTGTTTTCGGGACGCGGATTGTGAAAAAATTTGATTGCTGCGAATATGTAAGTATACGTGCATACATACGTGCATATTGCACCGAAAATAATTTTAATATGGGCTGTTAACAGTTATTTTTGCTAAAGCATAGCAACAACAACAATTTAAACCGTCGTGTACATGTGTGTATGCATGTGGTTATGCCGTCGGCGTCACCATCGATCTCTGTGATAAGGGAGTGCGTGTGTCATAGTTATCTTTGCTGTATTTTATTTATGGCAATGTACATGCGTTTTTGAAGGAGATCTTGTTTGTAAGTCCTGTGAAGAGATTTGTGCCAAATGGATGATAAACATGTGAGTAATAGATTTTGTAATACTGAAAGAGACAATGGGAAAATGTTTAGGTACGTGAAAAATAATAATATTTTTCTGAAATAAACATCTTATTGGCAATTACAAAATTAATAAAAGACATTTTAATTGAAAGTATTTATTAAAAATACCAGCGCATAATGCAGAAATGTAAAATTATTTGTGGCAATATAGAAATTTATTATTAATAATATTTTATACATGTAACTATCTTTTTTAATTTTTTTAGTAAAATAATTTTAGATTGGGTCTTTTGTGAGAAGAGTGGCAAATTTTACAAAATATTTCAACGTAAGTATTATATTATATATTATATTTCTCTTAGTTTTCAGCGTTTTCCAATTGTGATATAATACAATTTATTTGCATTTTTTTTTAGTTTATAGATAATTTTATTTGATTTATTTTCAAAAAAAATTTAATTATTTTAATTTTAGATCACGCAATATTTGTAGATAAATGTGATGGGTATATGAAAAATGCAGTGCTGAATGCCATTTATAAATAAGTGAGATTTGGAAACAATAGATTTGGAAACACTATTTGTAAGTACATATTATGTATTTCTGAACAAATATATTTTATTTGAAAATCAAGAAATTCAATTTGGCACGCATATACATATTAATGTATTAGAACAAAATATATTTGCGAACTGACGTTCACATATAAAATACGTGTTTTCACACAAACAAAGTTATTGTTAAAAAGTTTAATTTACCACCAGGGTTAAGAATGTCATAAGCAGCATTAGCTTTTGTTTTACAGAAGTAATTTTTAATAAGTTTTTGTAGTTTTGTTTGCTAACAAGATTTTAAAATCTAAGTCACGATTGATTTTTTTGAGAAAATTATTTTTGATAACTTAATTTATATGAAAAATTTCACTTTCGCCACTCTCAAAACAATCAGTTTCTATTATTAATAATATCTTACATAAATATTTTTTTTAACTTTTAGTACAGCAAATTTTGTATGGATCGATCTATTATGAGAATTTGTGTCGTAGAAGAATGACTAAATATTTCAGTCTAAGTAAGTATATTCCAAAGATTTTTATATATCTCTTATTTTTCAACATTTTGTGACAGTGTTATGATAAAATTTATTTTAATACTTTATCGTATATAAATCATTCTGTTTGACTTATATTCAAATTATTTTCATTTCAGTTCGCGCAATTGAACTTTATTTGGATATATGAAAAATGCAGTGGGGAATTAAAAATTTACAAATTGCAGGAAATGAGTGAGCATACAAACTATGAATATGATATAATAATATAATATTTGTTTTATATAATTTCTATTTAAATTCCAGCCAAATTCTAGGTTAAAAATCATTAAGGTCGGTTCCGATAAAAATTGTTCATGGACAACAAATAGAGAAACGAATCCCGCTATAGAATTGATACATAACAATACAATATTCGAATAAAAGTCAAACTTCATAGGGTGTTGGCCGATTTGTCTTTATACAATTACATTTTGTTTTAAATTATAAAATGTTCAAGGTTATCCGTAATATGCATTATATTTTTTTGTATAAAAATATAAAACAATATAAAATATAACAAATAAAATATATATTTAGAAAGATAAAGTGTTGTGTTATTGAATTTTCAATGAATATTAAATGATTTCAAAGAAAATGATTCATTTAAAAGAGTAACATTATAATCAATATAATGCAACGAATTTTCCATACATATTTAAAAAAAACTGTATTTAAATTCATGTATGCCTTAAATTAATGACCAGTATGTTCTTATATCAAGGACAAACATTTTAAATTTTATTACGATAATGTTTTAAATTATATGATATTTTACTAAAAATAAGCACGCGACATACTTAAATTTACGCAAAAATGTGCTTATTTTAACACCAAACATAATTAGTTTTATTACCCAAAATTCTTAATTCTATGAAATGCATCCTCAAAACAAGTACTATTCACGTCTTTAAATTAACTATAAAACCTTCTTATTTTTATAGCGATTGTCTTTGGCTCGAAATCATTGCCGAAATCTTAAACTTTACGAAAAATTCATTGATTTTCAGTACGCTTTTTTTTTAGTGTAGATACTATAAAAGCATTACAACATTTCAAGTCTTTCTATTCACTGGTATTAAACTTAAAATCTGTTAACTTTTGGTATAAAATGGTCCATTTGTACAACATTTTAAGTATTTGTATGAACTGATTTTAAAGCCATAAGCAGTTAACTTTTGGTGCAAAATGGTTCATTCGTGTGGGAGGTACCAAAAAGGGAGTGGCCACTTCGCCCATTTTTCTTGACGTGTTAGCGACAAGCAAACTATGTGTGAAATTTGAAGTCAATCGGTTACTCCTTTCAAGAGTTATCGTTCGCACCAGCCAGCAAACAGACAGACAGACGGACGGACGGAAATCACTTAAAATTACCTAAAACGGATTTCCGCCGAATATACACTAAAAAAAAAGCGTACTGAAAATCAAAGAATTTGTCGTAAAGTTTAAGATTTCGGCAATGATTTCGAGCCAAAGACAATCGCTATAAAAATAAGAAGGTTTTATAGTTAATTTAAAGACGTGAATAGTACTTGGATTGAGGATGCATCTCATAGAATTAAGAATTTTGGGTAATAAAAATAATTATGTTTGGTCTTAAACTAAGCACATTTTGGCGCAAATTTAAGTTTGCCGCGTGCTTATTTGTAGTAAAATATCATATAATTTAAAACATTATCGTAATACAATTTAAAATGTATGTCCTTGATATAAGAATATAATGGTAATTAATTTAAGGCATACATGGATTTAAATATAGTTTTTTATAATATGTATGGAAAATTAATGTATTATTTTCTTTGAAATTATTTAATATTCATAAAAAATAATCTTCATGCAAATTATATATATATATTTTCCCATAGTTCCTAGGGGGAGCATAGGGCCGTCACAAAATCATTCCACTTCATTTTATCTAAGGCTAGGTTTTTAATTTCATTCCATGTGTACCCTTTCTGTGCCTACTGCGTCTACCAGTCGTCTCCACGTTTTTGCAGGTTTTCCTTTTCTGCGGCTTCCCTGTGGATTCCAATCGAGGGCAGTGCGTGCAATATCGTCTTGCGGCTTTCTGAGGGTATGACCAATCCATTTCCACTTGCGGCGTCGGATTTCCTGAATAATAGGTTCTTGCTTCGTGGTTGTCCATAGGTTTTCATTGGAGATTTTATTGGGCCAAAATACACGTATGATTTTCCTCAAGCAGCGGTTTATGAAAGCTTGTAGTGCTTGTAGCTCTTTCCTCGATGTGTTCCATGCAAATTATAGCGTTAACTTATAAATTCAAAACTCTTTCTAAAGATTGGGTTTATTATATTTTACATGGTAATATACAAACAATTTATTATACGTATTACGGATAACATTGAACATTCTACAATTTAAAACAATATTTTAGTTGTATAAAGACAAACCGGCCAACACACTATCGTAATATTGTTATTATTGGTATGTATCGATTTGTAAATCTATAGTGGGATTCGTTCTCCATTTGTTGACCAAGAACAATTTTCATTGGAACTCACATTAATTTTTAACATGGAATTTGGCTGGTATTTAAATAGAAATTGTATAAAATAATTGTTATATAATTAGTTTTACATATCATATAGTTTGTGTGCTCACTTATTTGCTGCAATTTGTAAATTTCATTCCCACTGAATTTTTCATATATCCAAATAAAGTTCATTGCACGATCTAAAATTAAAATAATTTAGGAGAAATCAAACGGAAAAGCATAAAAATAAATTGTATCATGTCACAGTAACAAAATGTTAAAAATAAGAGATATATTTAAATCTTTGACATGTAATACTTACATTGAAATATTTGGTACAATGGGTCACTCTTCTACGACACAAATACTCATAATAGATACATTCAAAAATTGCTTTACTAAAAATTTTAAAAGTATTTTTATATAATATATTATTAATTATTTGGACTGTGTATTTTGAAAGTGACGTCAGCGACATTTTTACATATAAATGGAGTTAGGGATGGACTCGGCATCAGATTAGCCGCATATAATTTTATCAAAAATAATTTTATCAAAAAAGTCAAACGTGACTTAGATTTTAAAACCTTAAGTTTTGTGCAAACAAAACTACAAAAACATTTTTTTAAGTACGGTGAATATTTATAATATTAAAAAACCTTGGATTGTTTTGCAGAACATCTGATTATTATTAAAATATTGTTAATATACTACAATTTTATGCACTTTTGATTATTATTCAGCTTAATTAAAATGCAACTTCGTCTTAAAAATGCATATAACTGCAACAAAAATTAAAAAAAGGTTTTTCATTTAAAATTGAATTGTATCTGCAATTTTTTTTCATAAACAATTATTAGATAAAAATTAATGGTATTTGTGCCAAAAATGGTAAATTGTTTCTGCCTTTCGCCCTAAAACGATTTTTTGATTTCGTTTATGAGAAAATACTGCAATGCGAAAGGGGTTTATGCTGCTCACTGACAGGGCACCATAATTTTTTAGAAAAGAAAACATCATAATATTATACTATTCCATGAGGTTGCTTATTAAAGATCATTCTTAGGTAGGTAATGCATATTTATCTTATGTAATAACATTTTATTAAAAGCGGAAAACAATCCACCAGGAACATTTCCTAAGTTACTTCAAATGATTCACTGACGTATTTAATTTAAAGTTTGTTTGAATATGGCTTAAATTTACTATTGAAAAAAACGAGTTAATTGAACTTAAACGCGAACAATTTTACACCACCATGAAGTCTTGCGATGAGCTGAATATAAATATTTAAATTCTATTATTCACAAAGATTTTCAAAAGAAAAGAAAATATGCGATGAATTGGAATATTTATTAATTAAAAATTAGCTCTGTAAAACAGAAACTAATGCTGCTTATGACATTCTTAACTCTGCTGTTAGATTAGCAAATAGGTACGAATCCTAGATTAAGATACTATTTGGCCCATATTACATTTTTCATACAAAATAAATTTTTAACCCAATAATTTATATTTATTTTTATTCAAAACATCGCGATAAGAAAGCAGCTTATTTACAAATTATATTTAGTTTGTGTGTGTATTTAAATTAAAATTCGAAAAAGTCAAAAGTTTTAACTCTTTTTTAAATAAAATATATAAAATATATATATATTTTATCTTCAAATATTTCGCGATATAAAATTAAAATTGTTCTGAAAAGAAATCAAATATAATGATTAAAGAAAATACTAATAAATTTCATCATATCACGATAGGAAAACGCTGAAAACTAAGAGAAATATTTCAATCGTTCATATATAATACTTACGTTGAAATATTTGGTAGAATTTGTCACTTTTCTACGACTGAAATACTTCTAAAAGACCCATTCTAAAATTGTTTTACTAAAAAATAAAAAGATAGTTGTATAACATACTATTAATAACAAGTTTTTATATTGCCGGAAATAATTTTACATTTCTGCTTTATGCGCTGTTAGCAGTTATTTTTAATAAATATATAATTTTCAATTAATATGTGTTTTGTTAATTTTGTAATTACCAATAGGTTGTTTATTTCAGGACTATATATTATATTTCACTCATCTAAACATTTTCCTATTGCCTCTTCCAGTATTACAAATCCTATTACCCGCATTTTTATTGTCCATTTTATAATGTTCGCTTAAATCTCTTCACAGGACTTTCTAACAAGATCACTTCAAAATTGTATGTACTCGTACATCACCATAAATAACATACAGCAAAAATAACTACGATGCACGCACTCCCTTACAACCGAGATCGATGGAGACGCCGACGGCATAACCACATACATACGTACATGTACACGAATCCTCGTGATTCACAACTGCCGTTATTTTTAGTTTCAGTTCTTGTTGTTGCTATGGTATGGTGCCAAGCAACATGCACGTATACTTACATATTCACCGCAATTTCATTTGTTCATTTGTTTTACAATCCGCGTCTCAAAACACACAACCACTTCCCTCCATCGCTTCCAAGTAACTGATTTGAAATAACACGAACAACAGAATATTCTCTATACTCAGGAGCTCTTCTAACATTCCATAACAATTATTTATCCACACATTAACAAACAACTTTAATTCTCCGAAAGAGAGAGAGAGAGATAACATAATTCTCTCGTATGTATTCTTAAAAATAATGGCAATAATCATAAAATTTATTACCAAGACAACTTTTCTTTAAAGGGGAGCATAGCCTTAAATTTATTACTCAAATATCTCATACTGTCAATTAAGTCCGATTCGACATTAAAACTATGACATGTCTACGTCATAGTTTTAATGTAGAAAATCCTTAAAAGTGTTGAAATATTACATAAAATAATGCGGATTGTCACAAAAATAATTATTTTTTTCTTTAATTTAAAGGCGTACATTTAAAGAAGGGCGTACACAAAACTAATGATTAGTTAGTCTTTAATTCAAATTCAAAAAACTTTAGATTAAGGAAAATTTCATAAAAAACAAGTAAATTTTCATTATTTTAATGAAAATTGTGATTGAATTTATGCCGAGGTCGCATATTTAATTTAAGAATGTGTCGTCATTAATTTTATTACTATTTTTTTTTTTCAGTGTACTTTGGGTCTTAGGACACTCCTTCGATGTGTTACACTTTTGGCTCGAAGCAATTGATATATACCCTCCTCTCTAAGGTGAGGGAATAAATATAATTCTTGTATAGAAGTTAGCACGACAACTTCAAAACACAAAACTTCGTTTTTCTAAAAATTGAGTTTGTTATATTTTGTATTGGAAAAATCAAAAAAATATAAAATACTTATAACGGATAACTTTTATCAGTTTTTAATTTAAAACAATATTTTAGTTGTATAAAGACAAACCGGCCAACGCACTTTCGAAATATTTGTTTAACATATAGTGGATTCAACTTTCTATATGTTTGTTGTAAATTGTAGATGGCATTAACATTTATTGTTTAAGTACGATTTGATTGAATTTCGTTGATATCGTTAATTTCTCTTGGAGCATAGATTGGCACATTTATCGAACGTTTACGCTCGTTCAAATCTGCCTACTCCTTGTTACTACATCCTTGTAGTAACGAGGAGTAGCCACCCCTCTCCATCTTGGACTTTCCTTCGGTATAGATCATACATTTCGCTCGATTACATTGTAAACATGGTAATATGCGTTATCATTAAAACAGAATAAAACTGTGCCTTTATCATTATCGAAAATACTAAACTCTTGTGTTTTATTTATTTTCTTTTCTATTTCGGCCAATTCATTACTGCATCGACAATATCGGTCACTACATACGCGAGCCGACACACACATACATCGTTCCCCCACTGAGCTATCGTTGTTACTGGAGCTTGTCATAGAAGGGATTTAGTCGCATCGCCTACCCTCACCTCCCCACACCTAAGCATTTATCATCCAATAAAGTTCATTGCGCGATCTATAATTATAATTTTTTAAATTACAACATTACCAATTCAGATATTTCAACAAAAAATTTTATTTTGATATTCAAAGTCAGACATTAATCATTTCACACGATATTTTTTTGTATACGTATGTAATTTCAATCTAGTTCTTTTTGTTAACCACAACGTCATTGAAACGGATGACAACATTAGTCAGTTTCATATTGCTGTAGGTATCAGCAAGCTTGCTGAGCGTGGGCGTATCCGATGAAAAACGTCTATCGAAGGGATATCCCATGGAACGATTATCCGGATAGAGTTTATCTTTGAGACCACAGAACGAAGCGGAGTCACTGCATGGACTTTCTCTGTAAATAATAATTTTAAGAATTATTGGTGTTCTAATAGCTGATTGAAATCACTTACATATCGTTGGCTTGACGGACAGCATCACCGGTGAAATCGGATATCATAACAAACAAATCAAATTCCATTCCCTCTGGTTTGCCCTTGGGTATAAGCAAGTGCGACGGCCAACCGCAACCACAGAATTGGAAAGTTCGTAATTGTTCTTTATCACTTGGCTGATAGTTAGGTCCAAGGGGTCGGAACGAGCGTTCGTATGGTATGGTCACACTAGATTTCGTTGATGACTGGTGAATGTTGTTTACACCAGGATTCACTGTAATGTAGATAAATATAAATATATTTTGTTACTTCAGTTCAGATTTGTTATTTGCTGAAATACTTCTACGGATGCCTCTTTTAGTACAGCATCTTTAGGTTTATGTTACTTACAAATCGATAGTATTTATTCACTTCGATTTGAAAGTTGATTTTGAACATGGACAATGTCTGATTAACAAGTAAAGAAAATTATGTCGGGTAAACCGACTAAGATATAAAAAATATTATCACATACAAAATTGTAAGTTTATTGGCTATTCCTTTCGGGAGTTTTCGAAAGGACAACAAGCAGACGGGCATTGCCCAAATGACTTAAAATATCCTCCAACAGATTTCCGTCAAACATACTAAGGTTCTTAGGTCAATCCTTCGAAGTGTTACACTTTTTCATTTAAATCAATCTTAAGTGAAATGTCATATTTTGAGTTGTGACTTTCTTTTCCTAAATGGGCGATATATAAATTTTAACAGATGTTCTTAAAATTTGTATTGATTGGATATAAAATATAGCTTAAAGAGCGTTTAAATAACAAATCGGGAAACACAACTTCCATTGCGATTTAATGGAAAATTTGGCAATTTTCTTCTGCCCGAATTTCGCAATGAATGGATGAAAAATACTACTGCAATTGAGATTTGATGCCATATTTGCAAGAGCACATATTTTGGGTTAAAATCTAAATCTGAATTTCTAAAAGCGATACAAAGTTCCAAAAACTTTGAATGTCTCCTGAAAAACTACGACATTCGACTTATCATACTTTGAACTATAAATCAATTTACTCTGTAATTGTTGTGAAAATGGCAAATAGGTTGGGGAAACACAACTTGAAATTAGGAAACTTATTGGTTATTCCACGTATACTTACACATGACTGTAAACTTATCCAGTTCAATAGCCAATTGCCGTTGTTCGTTCATGCTGAGTTGGGTACCGCGCTCATCGGACTTCGGGCACATAAAGATGCGACATGTTCCTTTCATCGGTTGGTATTGATTATTCACCACTTCAATAATATATTCGAATGGGGCATGTTGCAAGTGTGTGAATGTTGCATAGATATTGCCCTTGGGTCCAAAATCTAAGCCAGCAGCCAAGTTCACATCCGACTTCTCCATATAGGTCAGCAGGGTGTTGGGTGGAGCATTTGCTGATTGTATGGCTACGGACAGTTTGTTGACAACAACTCCGTTAAAGGCAAAATCACTACTCTCGTATGGGTCCAGACGTTCTTTGTGCCGATTAAAAATGCTGTCTACGAAGCCATGCCATCTGTAGAAGACCGGATCTCGCATGGCTGTAGTAACGTCGCCCATTACACCAAAATCTTCTAGGAAACGCGCTTCTGGGTCGTGACAGTGGGCTATTGCATTGTGTCCCTCATTGTGCAAATTTCCATAGAAGGTCGGATTAACCGATAGAGCAGTAGACTCGACAATATCGCCCAAGATATCAATACCCTTCTTAGGATCCAAAGGAATTTGTTTTCCTTGACTCTAAAATTACAATAAATATGTGTGACAAGTGATTTATAGAATATTGGTTGTTGATATAGCTTACATCGTTTACATATCCCAGATCAATAGATGTCACAATGCGATCGACCCACCGCTCCATATCTGCTATATCTAGCTTTGCGTCATCGCGGTCGATGTTACTTAGCACAGAATTCACGTTACGTCCCGGATAGGTGCGACTGTTCAAACTACTCATGATTTTTGGGAAATAGCCTTCAGTTAAAGGTTCTCGTAAATTATTCAATAGTCGCAGCTTTGGAAGGTTGTTGCAGAAACGCTCAGTATTATATCTAACCAAAATCTGATGGTGCATATAATAAAACAGTTCTCCTCGACGATCTTTCTTCACAACTTCCAGCTGTCCTTGGCCAGGGTAAACCAAGTGCCAGTGCCAATGGTGGCTATTGACACCGATATCCTCACGAAAATATGCCAGGCGTTGTTCGTTCTCCTTGTCCGACGCCGTGTAGTTTCGGGGGATCTCAATATGACGCTAAAAATGAAAAATTACCATTATAAATTCACATAAACGTTTACTCTGCACCTACCCTATCTCCCTCGTTCGGCACAACTTCGCCTTCAGCGCGGGCGTCTTTGAAAACGGCTGGTTCAATGAAATTCTGTGGAAATGTCTCCACAATCGGCTTCACGGGGAAGTCTTTGGTATCTTTGCGATGCTGAACAGCCACCGCGAAACAGTACTGAAATAGGAATGGATTCACTCGATCTTTGCAGTAGGCACAGGTGGCAATAAATAGGTCCTCGTTGGGGGCACTCATAAATATATCAATTAGTCGCCCAGCGATATCCTGATGAACCCGGTTAAAGAGCGAAAATTGACTCCGTTTGCCCAATCTTTGCGCAAAACGTAAGTCGGGTTTCTTGGGTAACTCACGCAGAGGGATTTTTAGGTCAACGTCATCGCTAAATCTGCTTTTGATCTCGTCCTTTACGTCAACAAACTGTTCATTGTAGTAGCTTTCTGGAAGATCAAATACAGCTTTGCCGTCATCCCTTGGCGTGAAGATCGGTTCCATAGGACGCTCAGAGAGCATATCCAATGCCCTTTTGTTATTTGGATTAGACATAGTGTTTTCCGTGTTCGTGCTTGTTGTACACTAGATACACTTTTGCATCGGCCGCTATTTATATTGTCCCGGGGGGTCACTTCCGAAACCACATTTTATCCACCAGTTAGCAGCGAAAAAAAGTTCCCAGCAGTTATCGCAATTTCTAAATTTGCCCACCGCAAATTTGGAAACCATGAAGAACCGCACATGCGAAATACGAGTAAAGATAAAAAGTGAAATAAACACGTTTAATTACCACAACAATTTCACTTCATCAAATTCTAGAATTTACAATGCAAAACCAGTGTGGCTGAAAATTGACAGATTGTATTTTGTTGTATCCTATAGTGTACCTATAAAAAACCAAATCAAAAAGGTACAAATCTGTTAATATGTCGTTGGCTTAATGCTATTTTGGTCCATACGCCATTTTTGTGTTTTTTGAGTTAGGAGTTGATAATATGGGTTCCAAGCATGCTCTTTCAGAATCTGCAATCATTTTGTTCCTATCTCGCCTAGTTTTCGAGATATTGGTAGGGTAAATTTTTTTTACTCTGAATAACGGGAAATAATTTCGATATTTTTGTTCTATGTCTCAATTTTTCTATCGCCCTATATTTTTCACTCAGTATTTTACGTTCTTTCGATCACAATATGTAAATTAGTGTCCTTCCAGACCGACCCTTTTTGTGGTCCATGTAATACAAATACGAAAAAATATTAAAAAAAAATATGGACCAAAATGCCAAGTACAAAAATTTTTATAACTTGCTTATTTTTGGATGTAATGGCATAGAAATGCATGAGAATCACACAAGCACTGTTGGGAACCCTATAAAATAAAAAGTATGTAACTCTTCAGTCCCGTTTTTACTCAAACAATAAATTGCGTTTTTCTCCGATCATACAAAATGGCGTATGGAACAAAATAGCATTGAGCCGACGATGTGTATATAGCCCCAATATATTGAGATCTTCCGATTTGCCCTATTTATATAGGGTGATCCAAGTAGAGATACTTTTTTCAATTGCCATTTTTTGACATCACGTATGAGTCGTTTCATGCTGTCATGTTATTTTTGTTAGGTATTGTTTTGCATTTCATCATGGAAAGACTTACGCCTGAACAACTTTTCAGATGGTCCATCCGTTGAGTCCAATTTTCGATGACTCGATTATGTTGACCATAAGAAGAGCGAAGTGCACGAAACACATTCCTCACAGAACGTGAATTTTCGTAAAATAAAGTTGAACGATTTGTAAACGTTGCTCGTTAAGAGATCTGCGGCAGTCGAGGGCTATATGTGAATTTAGGGATGTGGCCTCCAGAGAATTGATGGCAGCCTGGCTGTCCGAGTAAATGACAACGCCAGTGTTGGTTACTATGTTCCGACTCAGCCCCTTGGCGACTTCCCATATTGCCATTATTTCGGCTTGATAGATACTGCAGGTATCTGGTAGTCTGTGAGCTATATCCAAATTAAGTTCTTCACACTGAACTCCGAAGCCAACCTTTTCATCAAGCTTCGAACCATCCGTATAGAAGTGGAGATGGTTTATATTTCCGGGTATTCTGCCATCCCATTCATCCCTGGCTGGTATCATAGTGATGTAGTTCCTCTCAAAGGTGCACACCGTTGATATATAGTCCACTCGGTCGGTTACCATAGCACTACACTTTGATATCCTCATGTGACCGTAGTTCTTGTACCTCCACATTGATAGGCAGTTTAATTTTAGTGCCGCTTTGGTTGCAACTTCTCTTGCCACAACATTAATCGGCAGTATATGGAGAAGGGCTTGTAGAGACTCAGTCGCTGTAGTCCTTAACGCTCCGCTTATGCACAGACAGGCAGTTCTCTGAACCCTTGATAGCAGGTTAGTGATGGTTAATTTGTCAGTTGCCGTCCACCATACCACAATGCCGTATAGCAGTATTGGACGAATGCCGTCCAATACCGCTATATACAACCTTTCAGGTTGTATATTCCACACGTACCCTTTCTTTGAGTCCACCTATAACCAAAACTTCAAACCATATCTTGCTGGTTTTGATGGCATAAACTGTCGAAAAGAACATCTCCCCCTGAATGCAACAAGTTTCTCATCAACGGTGACATTTTCGTGACAGTTGTAAGACATTGGAAGAAGTTGTTGCCAAGATACCACAATTCACGAATAGGAGCAAATTTATCGCTACTACGCATTTGTCGCCGACTCGAAACATCATCGAAACGGAGTGCACTGGTAATCATATGGAATGTCTCTTCAGACATAATAGATCGGAAAATGGGGCGACCAAATTTTGCATCAAATAAACCATGAACATCTTAATTTTTTCCACTGTTATGATTAATTTTATATGAGATAACTATTTTTCTGAAATAATAACAAGTAAAAGCGTTAAGTTCGGCCATGCCGAATCTTATATACCCTCCACCATGGATAGCACGTGACCCCACAAAATAACTCAAACCTAAAGAAAATAACACCGAAAACACAAAAAAATATAGTAGATGACAACAGTAGGAATCACAACAAGTTAGATGCTATATATGGGAGCTATATCTAAATATGGACCGATATGGCCCATTTGCAATCCCAAACAACCTGCAACTATAAGAAGTATTTGTAGAAGTATATAAGAAGTATTCTATTATAGCGGACTGTAGCGTGATTACCACAGACGGACGGACGGACAGACAGACGGACGTGGCTAAATCGTCTTAGAATTTTACGACGATGAAGAATATATATACTTTATGGGGTCTCAGATCAATATTTAGAGGTGTTACAAACGGAGTGACAAAATGAATATACCCCTATGGTGGAAGGTATAGCAACAAGAATGTACTTACCGACATACGCCTGCAAGAATGAGCACAGCAATATATGCGCGCAATGCGTCTTCATCAATATCTCTCCATTTGTCACCAAACTTGTTGTTGCCGTACTTATTAGTATTTTCAATGACAATTTTTTCTATTGGAGGCGGAAAAAACACCAAAAAAGCTGACAGCATGTCTCTGCATCTACACATCTTGAAACATCTTTCTGGAAAATTTTAATGATCGGAAGTGATATATGGAGCTTTAATATAAATCTGAACCGATCTTCCCTGAATACTTATTCAAGTAAAAAGACATCCTTCTGTCGAATTTCGTACTGATCGGATATAAAATACAGTCTCTACATCGCTTACATGTCAAATCGGGGGTAACATATATATGGGAGCTATATCTAAATCTGAACCGATTTCTTCCAAATTTAAAAGTGTTCATTCAAATAATAGGAAACCTCTTTCTGAAGAATTTCATACTGATCGGATATAAAATACAATTTTTACAGCGCTTACATGTGAAATCGTGGGTAACATATATATGGGGGCTATATCTAAATCCGAATCGGTTTTCTCCGAAATTAGCAGTATTCCTTCATGTAATAAGAAACCTCTTTCTGCGAATTTCGCACTGATCGGATATAAAATACAATTTTTACAGCGCTTACATGTCAAATCGGGGGTAACATATATATGGGGGTTATATCTAAATCTGAACCGATTTCTTTCAAATTTAACAGTGTTCATCCATATAATAAGAAACCTCTTTCTGCCCAATTTCATACTGATCCGATATAAAATAAAATTTTTAAAGCGCTTACATGTCAAATCGGGGCTAACATATATATGGGGAGTGATTCTAAGTCGATCGGTATAATAAACGATGGGTTTATTTCTTCTCCTTTTGGGTGTTACAAACAAATACACAAAGTTATAATACCCTGTACCACAGTGTGGTGTAGGGTATAAAAAGGGATCAACAGAGCTAGCTGCAGCTAAGTCGGGTTCCTGTTCACTATCTGTTTCAGAAAAACTTGTTTCGTAATCTTCCAAAATATAATCAATATCCGAATCTGAAATATCCGAGTCACTTTCTGCATTGAGCACTTCTCGTATCTCATCTTCGTTCAAATACGCTATTTCGTAAAAAACACTATTGAAAAACACTAGTGAACTATTGAAAGCGACACACAACTTGAACAAAGCACTGCAAATTTTCGTGCTTCTTGTCAACAAAAGCTATGTTGAGCAAGGAAAAAATGCAAAAAGGGAAATCCCACAACTAATTTTTACAAAAATAAAGCAAATAAAGGAAATCCCACAGCTAATTGTGTACAAAAAAAGCAAATAAGGGAAATCCCACAATTGTTTTTTACAAAAGCTATGTTGAGTAAGGAAAAACTGCAAAAAGGGAAACCCCACAACTAATTTTGAAATCCAACATCAACCAAAGCGTGCCGCGTTTCGTTGGTGGTTAGGCAACTCTTCGGATGCAGTAATGTTGTTTTTGGCCTGCGGTCCATATGTCATTACTTCTACTTATACGAAAGTTATTCCAAATTTACATATAGGAATTGCTTTCAAGTAAGAGTAATTTCAAGTCAATCGTCTGCCGCCGTGTTCTTTTTCCCTTGACAATTCAAATTTGTTTTTGTTGTTGGTAAATGCTTAGTTTACACGAACAACAGCTTTCGTTCTATTCCACTGTATTAGTGGTAGATTTGAAAGTAGTGAAGAGCACTGCACTAAAGCAACAATGCGTTGAGTATTCTTTAACGATGCCGTGGATCGTGGCGACGTTCTATTTTTGATATTTCCCTATGCGGGATTGATCTGTTATTGATGTTATTTTATGGTTTTTCTCACTGTGGAGTTGAGCCGAAGATCAAAGAGTTCCTTCAAAGTGAAGGAAGGTATTTTTGAATAGTCAAGTGAAAAAGAAAACGATCTTGAAATCCAACATCAACCAATGCATGACGCGTTTCGTTGGTGGTTAGTCAACTCTTCGGATGCAGTAATGTTGTTTTTGGCCTGCGGTCTTCTAACCTAACAGCAGGGTTAAAAAATAAACAAAACATCAATTACTAAAACAATTAACAAAACAAAATCATTGAAATTAAAGTATTATTGCAAAAACATATTGAAGATGTATTTCACAAGTAGCGTTATCCTTCGGAGTCCTCATAACAACTCTCGCGTCGACGATCATTACTATTGCCAGATTCCTTCACTTTGAAGAAGTCCGTTACACTATTTTGATTCTTCTGTTGTTCCTGTTGTTTGTAAAGTCCTTCGTATAATGTATGCGATTTTTTGACTGAAGATTTAAACGAAACTGATAGATTCGCTAACGGGTCATTGTCGATAGAGACTTGCATCGAAACTTTAACCATTTGCAAAAGTGTTTTTAACTTGGAATCAACTTCTGGATTGTCCTCATCATCAGTCTCATCTTCGTGGCGATTTCTGCCTAATTCAATTAAGTCATGCTCAGCCAATTCAGGGACACCATTTATCATCACCAATATGTCGTCTTTCATCACATTTTCAAATAGTTGAGATGTCTCTATAACCTCCAGGAACTTCTGACCATAGCTTTTTCCAGCAACCACTCAACGTACACATTTTGTGGTCTTTTACCGATTGTGATGTTGTGTCAATGCATGCTATAATAGAAAACTTTTTTCGTAAATCTGTAAGAAGTAGGTCTGGTTTCTCTATATAATATGATTTCAATGTCGATATGATACCCAAGTCTACTTTTATATTGAAATGTACCAAATTTTTTTGATGATAAGGAGCGTTATCTGTGTGAAAGTGAAATTTTAAAATCTAAATTTTTTCTCATCATGTAAGTTTGTGTTTATTTTGCAAAATATTACGGAAAGCATCCTCTAACATCCTCAACCCATGCTTTTTTTTGACTCTCCAATATACCGGCAGCATATACCGATATGATACATGCATCAATATTTCAATACATTATCACCCGATGCATTAGAGCACACCAAAAGTGTCACTGTTTCATTGGACGTTTTGTGACCGACGGCGGGTGAATTATTTTCTAAGACATAAGAGCGTTTTAGTCTAGATTTCCAAACCAATCCAGGCTAGTCAGCATTGAACACTTGATATGGATTATATCCACTATCTTTAATTTTTTGAAGGAGTTCTGTAACCAGATGATGATTCTCCCTGAATTAAAATAATGCGCTGCGCAGTCCTGCTATTTTCTTAAAATTTTCAAAGCAACCATTGCTGGACACAAGGGCGTAGCCAGGATCTAGGGGGGTGGGGGCAGAAGTTCTTGTTTTTTCTTAATATTATTTTTAAACACAAAAAAATTTAAAACTTAAAGTACCTAATTAAAAAATGAATGCTCATTGTTTTGAAAACATATTAAATAAAGGGTAATTCCAAAGCACTTCGACCAAAAAAATCACTTTTCAAAAATGACCCCCACGGATTTAAAACATATTCTGCACACTTGTTCTCCTAGTGTGTGGGAATTATATGGCGTTTTTATTTTGTCGAATTTCGTTGAGGTTCCTGTGATATAGAGGTCCAAAGTTGCCTACCTCAAGGATTTTTCTCAAAGCCTCCCTTTCTTCAAATGCTCATATCTTCTTAAGTACTTGACGGAAATTCACGATATTGAGATCAATATAAAGCCCTTCTACTCCTTTTAAAAACTGAGCAAAAAATACGTATGTCCTTGTGGAGGTAAGAAATGAAAATATAAAAAACATTTTTAATCCTTGAATATCCTGAAAAACTATCAATTGATTTCCTTAATTTTTTACGTACAAAAAGGTGCAACTATAGTGTACGGACTGTAAAAATCTTAATTTGGAACCGCGATGGAATCGAGAGTTATGCCCATTTTATTTATGCTATTCTTACTTTTTCCCATATTTCTCACACAAACGTTTGTAGTTAAAATTTTTATTCTCGTTTAACTTTTGAACGTGTCGTTTAATTTACATACCCGTATATGCATCATGCTGTTACTGCAATGCGCATTGGGCGGGGAACCGATAGGTTACGGAGCGGTCGAGTTCTTTTAATCAATTAATACACATTCATGTCAGATGTGCAATTTCCAAAATATGAAACAACTATGGAGGAAATTGACCACTTCTGTTCTTAGTACATGAATACATGTGGATTTAATTGTCCCTTATGTGCCAGTTTATGCTTCAAAACTTTAATTATTTTTGAGTAACTTAATGTTTCTTCTTGATTTTCTGCACTAAATTATTTATTCTATGAAATAACTGTTATGTTAGCTGTCATATACATACATATACTGTCATCTTATTAGTTATGTGCACTTTACATACAAAGAACAGAAATATAATGTCCCGTATAACAGATTGTTGTAAACCCATAGGTTTAAAGGATACAAATTGCAAGCAATCAAATTTGAGACCTGTTCCAGAATTTGTTCGCAAAATGAATACAAATTGCAAAAATAAGTACAAGATGCAGGCAAAAAATTGCCAAGAAAACGAAGTCTATTGCCGTAGATAGTAAAGAAGACGACGAATCTGAATTTTTACCAAAGAAAGAGGCTTTTCATCATTTAAATAAGTATTTACAAATTCTGGGATTTCCACAAATTTACATACCAAGTACAATTACGGAAAGTGGTTTGAGATCAAAAATTGAAAATATTAAGAACGTTATTTTGGAAAAAAATATTCGATGGGAAAGTGATTCCTATTGCACTCTCAGAAGATGCCACCATTTCAGAAGGCCTTATGAAAGTTTCTGATGATAGTAATAACAAGAAAATTAGAGGTGCATGTGTAAATGCGCTACCCAGGGATTGGAGCATAGAAAGGATTAAGAAACAACTTCCCTCTTTTTCAACACATGGAAATATATATTATTTGTCAGATGGTTCAGCAGCTCAGTACACAAAAAAGAAGAATTTGTACTACCTCACACGCCTCGAGGAGGATTTTAAGATAAAAGCTTGGTGGGATTTTTTCTGTACATCCCGTGGCAAAAATGTTTGTGATGGTCTCGGAGGAACACTTAAAAGATCTAAAGCAAACCTTCAAAATTCGGAAAATTTTACGAGTGGGCAAGTGAAAATATCGCCAACATGAACATCCTATATGTCGGAAAAGCCCAATATGCCGTAGAGGATGAACAATTTAACAATATATATATATATATGGGGTTGAAGCTGCTTCCCAAAACACAGCCAATTAATCACTTCAAGCCTGGGTGCGTCGGGACGGTCAATACTAAATACCTTTCTTTATCCAACGAATTCAACACTTATACTCTACACAAATAATATTATAAAAAAGTGCATACAATTCTTATTAATATCATCAAAGAAACCATTAAAAATAATCGCGAATTTCTAAATTAAAAAGGATTTATTTTTGTTTACAAATCTAGAATACGTAACAGACTTGACTGGTCCGCGACGTCCCCGTCCAACGCGCATTGCAGTAACAGCATGATGCATATACGGGTATGACGAATATATCACATACATTTAACGACACGTTCAAAAGTTATACGAAAATAAAAAATGTAACAACAAACGTTTGTGTAAGAAATATGGGAAAAATTAGAATAGCATAAATAAAATGGGTATAACTCTCGAGTCCATTGCGGTTCCAAATTAAGATTTTTACAGTCCGTACATTATAGTCGCACCTTTTTGTACGAAAAAAATTAAGGAAATCAATTGATAGTTTTTCAGGATATTCAAGGATTAAAAATGTTTTTTATATTTTCATGTCCTACCTCCAAAAGGACATACTTATTTTTTGCTCAGTTTTTAAGAGGGGTAGAAGGGCTTTATATTGATATCAATATCGTGAATTAACGTCAAGTGGTTAAGAAGATATGAGCATTTGAAGAAAGGGAGGTTTTGAGAAAAATCCTTGAGGTAGGCAACTTTGGATCTCTTTATCACAGGAACCTCAACGAAATTCGACAAAATACAAACGCCATATAATTCCCACACACTAGGAGAACAAGTGTGCAGAATATCTTTTAAATCCGTGGGGGTCATTTTTTAAGTTGGTCGAAGTGCTTTGGAATTACCCTAAAGATAAACCAAAAAAAGTAAATTTTATTGGAAAAATTGTATGATTTTAAATTAAAAATTCGTGTAATTTGTAGCAAAAGTATTAATTTTTAAATGATTTGTTCTCATGTGTATTTAAAATAGCAAGATGTCATTTAAATTTTTTTTAAGATTGGTATATAACTTTAAAACAGTGCTTTTGTCATAATGTAGGAATATATGTATATGAAGCTATATTGGAAGAACTCACTTTTATTCAGTCGTTTCTTTCCTACCAAATACTTTCTTCGGACGAACTTTGTTGATGGTATTCTATGTATGTAAGTAATGAGTCTTTATAAAAAACGTTCGGAGAACGTTGAGAACTATTAAAATTGCTTCGAATTAAAGCCCAAGTACATTGTAGGATTAGCTTTAAAAAGCCGCATAGCAAACATAACGTCACACAACTCCAAAACGGTTTTTGCTAGTTCAAAATTCTTAACGTGTTTTTAAACCTAATAATATTCACTAAACATAATGTCATGTTGGTTATCTATTTTAGAGTCAGTGAAACAAGTTATACCCGTTTAAAGTAAAAACACCTTGCTTATTTAAGCAAAAACAACCAACAAACAGACACACAATACATAACAACAACAATTTTTCAGAATCTTGACTTCATTTTGTAAGCTTTAGGGGGGAGGGGGGTGGGCAGCTGCCCCCTGTCCATACCTGGCTACGCCCTTGGCTGGACACAAATTTACTCTTACACATTCATCCACTAGGTTTTTCCAAACAATCATGTATTTTAATAGCCTTTCGTTTTATTTCACTTATTTGTTAATTGCGTGTTCAATCAAATGATTAGGGATTTTCCATAAAACTGACTCGGATATAAAATACACGTTTGGCTGTATCTGCAGCTCCAGTTCAAAAACATGGTCGAATCTTCTTTTAATTTTTTGGATTGTTCTTACAGTTTTTTTTAGGTTAGGTTAGGGTGGCAGCCGTATTTTTTATACAAGCTCACATAGACCAGTTTAGGTCCCTAGTGTTACCACGGGCTGAAATGCCTCGAAACCAACCTGTTTGATATACAAATTTGTCGATATTACGAATATCGGTACTGGAAAGATCTGTTAGGCAGCCTAGAAAAGCCGACCCCAGTATGTCCAGTCGTCGTTTACTCAGCGCGGGACAGTCGCATAGCAAGTGCTCAATGCTCTCCACTTCTTCCTCATCTCCACAGCTTCTGCAGAAGTCATTAGAGTCAATAACCAATCTTTTGGCGTGTGCGCCGATCAAGCAGTGTCCCATCAGAACTGATACTAACGTAGACAATCTTTGCCTCTCTAGTGCGAGGAGATATTTTGATCTTCTCAGGTCATACCTTGGCACCCATATAAGGTGCATGTTAAACTGCTCAGCCATCTCGTTAAGAGATCTGCGAGTAAATGACAACGCCAGTGTTGGTTACTATGTTGCGACTCAGCCACTTGGCTACTTCCCATATTGCCATTATTTCGGCTTGATAGACACTGCAGGTATCTGGTAGTCTGTGAGCTATATCCAATCTAAGCTCTGCACAGTGTACTCCGAAGCCAACCTTTTCATCAAGCTTCGAACCATCAGTGTAAAAGTGGAGATGGTTTCTATTACCTGGTTTTCTTCCAACGCATTCATATCTCGCGGGAATCATAGTGATGTAATTTCTCTCGAAGGTGTACACCGTTGGTATATAGTCCATTCGGTCGGTTACCATAGCACTACACTTTGATACTCTCATGTGACCGTAGTTTTTGTACCTCCACATTGATAGGCAGTTTAATCTTATTGCCGCTTTGGTTGCAACTTCTCTCGCCACAATATTAATCGGCAGTATATGGAGTAGGGCTTGTAGAGACTCGGTCGCAGTAGTCCTTAAGGCTCCGCTTATGCTCAGGCAGGCAGTTCTCTGAACCTTTGTTAGTAGGTTGGTGACAGTTAGTTTGTCAGTTGCCGCCCACCATACCACAATGCCGTATAGCAGTATAGGACGAACTACTGCTATATATATCCAGTGGACGATTTTAGGAGAGAGGCCCCACCGCGACCCTACAGCCTTTTTGGAGGAATATAAGGCGACGTTAGCCTTCCTTACACGTTCCAATGCATTAAGTCTACATAACAGTTTTCTATCTAGAATTATTCCTAAAAATTTTGCACTTTCAGAAAAGACTAGATCTGTTCCATGTATCCGAGGTGGAGGGTGCACATGTGGGACTTTATTCATCCTAGTAAAGAGCACCAATTTTGTCTTGTTTGGGTTTATGCCCAAACCGCTGCTTCTGGCCCATCTAGCCAATTTGTTCAGAGCCACCTGTAGAATGTCTCGGAGGACGTTTTCGAATTTGCCACTAACTGCGATTGCAACGCCGTCCGCATATGCCACAACCTTGCAGACCACAACGTTCTAGATCTAGCGGGATTTCATTCACCGCTAGGTTCCAAATTAGTGGAGGCAGTACTCCTCCTTGCGGGGTCCCTCTGTTTACATACCTTGTTAGAGTTGTGGACCCTAGACATGCTGTTATGCGTCTTCTGGTGAGCAGACTTTGAATTAGTCTAATCAAACTAGTGTTAACTTTTAGATGTGAGAGTGCCGCAAATGCCACCATGGTGAATTCCTTGAAATGCAGGGACGATTCGATAGTGCTCACAAGTTCGTGCAGGGCTGATTCTGTAGACTTGCCCTTATTGTAAGCATGTTGGTTCCCCGACAGGAGTTTAGTATACTGGTTTGCCTTAATGAAATAATCTAATAGTCTTTCCAGACCTTTCAATAGGAAGGAGGATGGGCTAATTGGTCTGAAGTCTTTTGGCCTAGTGTGTGATATCTTCCCCGCTTTAGGTATGAATACCACTTTGGTAGCCCTCCATCGATTCGGGATGTATGACAGCCTGATACAGCCTACATAAATTTTCTCCAGCCAGGGGATAATGTATTTCAACATTTCTGCTGGAGTGATGCCGTCTGGTCCAGGTGACTTGAAGGGCTCAAAGCTATTAATAGCCCAGCTTATTCTGGATCTCTCAGTCAACAAGCTAGCGACGCTCGCAGTCCACTCGCACTCTTGTTGGTCCTGCTGATCCTCTGGTTCTCCCGGGAAATGTGTGTCGAGCAGTACATTGAGCGACTGCTCGCTGTTTTTGGTCCAATTATTTGCCTCATCCTGCAAGTAACCCACTGTACAGGGTGAAGCTGATAATATTTTTCTCAGCCTTGCGTCGTCGGAGACCTTTTCCACTTCGCCACAGAAGGTATACCAAGAGCGTCTTTGCGCCTTTCTAAGCTCCTTCTTATAGATCTTGAGTTGCTCCTTATAGGCATCCCAAACATTAGCGACCCCTGTAGATTTAGCCTTGTTGAATAGCTTGTTGCAGGTCTTTTTCATTGCCGTTAGCTCAGAAGTCCACCATTGGGGTTTAGTTTTAACCTTGTACCTTGTTTTTGGACAGGCTTCTTCAAGGGAACTATTGAATGATGTGGTGATATGCTCGACCAGATGATCCAGACCGTCTTTGTCATTCGGTTGGTACAGAAGTTTGGAGTTGAGGACTTTTTTGAAATGCTTTTCATACAGGTGCCACTTCTTATAGTCGATTCGTTCAAACTGAGGAGTTTTGCAACAGAGGCCACTTTCTTTCCATTCTGTAAACGATCCAATATATTTATTTTCTCTACCAAAGATATCACTTTTCTTTTATTACTTAATGTCGTCTTTACAGGTGGCATTGATTGATTACAGCACTCTTGCTTATAAATTGTGTAACGTATCTCAATTTAAAAATTAGGCTTATATGGGCGGGGCCACGTAATTACAGCAATCTCGCTAACAAATCGTGTAAGATAGGTTAGGTTAGGTTGAAGAGAGGAGACGTTTAAACGTCTCATCTCCATGGACATACAGTTAAGCCAGTGGTTCGGCCTGTTGTGCCCTCCTTATTTATGATCTTTTTATACCCCACGGGTTACAGAAAATCGGTACTAGACACGTATTTTCTCAGTAACGTCCAGTCATATCCTCTTGGATGAGTCAAGTCTGGCAATACGTCGGAACTGAAATATCGGGATCTTGCATGTGTGAAAGCTGGGCAGTGACACAGAAAATGTTCCATCGTTTCGATGTTTTCTCTGCATGCCCTGAATTCGTCGTTTCCTGCTATTCCTATGCGATGAAGATGGGCTTGTAGGCTTGAGTGTCCCGTTAAAACACTCATCATCTTACTAATATCGATCTTGTTTAGTTTCAGAAGACTTCTTGTTTTCATTTCATTTGGGTCACCCCACAGTATCTTTGCAGTTGCTCCTACTGTTGCGCTATTCCACACAGTTTTGTGAGCCATCTCTGCCCAGTGCTTCAACTCATCCTTCGTGGCTTCGAAAGGTTTCCAATTTTCCAAGTTTATTACTCGAAGTTCTCTGCCCTTTGAAGCCAAGCTGTTTGCCCGTTCATTTCCAATCACTCCGTTGTGTCCTGGTACCCAGCAAATACGCAATTGTCCATGGGCTGAGTAATCATTTATCGTTCTTTTACAGTCCAACACAGTTCTGGATTTGACCATTTCCGATGTAATTGCTTTAATCGCCATCTGGCTATCTGTGAAGATGTTGGCATATTTAGGCTTTGTCGTGTTACTGAGCCAGTTCACACATTCCGTGATTGCTGGAACTTCTGCTCGGAATACCGTGTTATGGTCAGGGAGGCGGAACTGAAGTTCGACTTCTGGTTCATCAATAAAAAGTCCCAGATCCGTCCTTCCTCCACGCTTGGACCCATCCGTGTAGCAGCTGGTTCCCACTGGCGCATGGGCCAAAGTTCCATTTTCCCAGGAGCGTCTGTCTGGCACAAACGTATCACAGGTAGCTGTACGCCGCACTTCAGGAATGCGGTCCGAGATTTCTGGCGTTTGAATGTGACCAACTAGATATTCTAAAATCTTCTGATGGTACGACTTGTGGTCTCGATTTATCCATTCACCCATCACTTGTAGACGTCTTGCAGTGAGGGCTGCCTCATACTTTATACGGATGTCTATTGGTTGGATGTGCAGTATAGTCTCCAACGCTTTTGTTGGTGCAGTTCTAAATGCCCCGCTTATGCCTAGACAGCACATACGTTGAATTTTTTGCAAAGGTATTACGTTGCACTTCTTGTCCATTGATGTCCACCACACTACAGAGGCGTGGGTGATTATTGGTCTAATCACGCTCATGTGAAGCCATTTTAAACCTATAGCTCTTCTGCACAACGACCAACATCTGTGTGCCTTTGTAACTCTTTCTTCAAGATGATCTTTCCAGTATAGTTTCTGACCCACAAATAATCCACCTATTCCTTAGCATATTGTTGATCCAGTTTTTCAGCGCGTGTAAGATATTTCAATTTCAAAATTTGGACTAGGCCTCGCCCGTTTGTCTGATCCCGCCGATTTTTGGACCAATAACGTAAACTGCCACCGGATACATACATATGCACTAAATTGCAGCACTCTCGCTAATAAATTATACAAGATATCACAATTCTAAAATTTGGAATATATGGGCGGGGCCACGCCCATTGGTCTGATCCTGCCCATTTTTGGACCAAACACGTAGACTGCTATCAGATACACGTACACAAAATTACAGCATTCTCGCTAGCAAAATGTGCAAGATATCTCAATTTAAAATATTGACTTATATGGCCGGGGCCACGCCCACTAGTAATATCCCGCCCATTTTTGGATCAATCACGTAGACAACCACCAGAAACATATACACAAAATTACAGCACTATCGCTAACGAATTGTGCAAGATATTCCAATTTCAAAACTTGACTCACTCGGTCGGTGCCACGCCCATTAGTCTGATCCCGCCTTAATGGTGTACTTCTGAGCTAACGGCTATGAAAAAGACCTGCAACAAGCAATTCAACAAGGCAAATTCTACAGGGGTCGCTAATGATTGGGATGCCTATAAAATAATAGCATGTATTTCTTACTTACTTTAAAATGTTTAAATTCATCGTTGCAGAAAAAGTAGAAGGTCATGCCCTATTACCCTAAACCCCATTCACAACATTATCTCATGTCTAATACAGCATTAGAATCAATTACAAAACCCAATTTCAACTTTAAGCACTTCTTCTAAGAAAAATATGCTCCTATTCTTTGCCTTTTATGTCAAATTTGGTGAACGACATGTGATATGTAATAAATGGTTTGTAAAGATATTTTATGGGCTTTTCAATGGTGATAATCGTTTTTTGCAGAAAATTGTTAATTTGCGAATATCAAAAAGGTGTGGTCAAGCTGAAATTTTTACTGACATTTTTTCAGAACAATGCTATTTTAGCTTACTAACGGTGGACAAGAGATGCGTTTTTCCTAATTTCCGCGATATTCCAATTTAAAGAGAAGCACTTTAAATGTGTTCTATTAAACCGTGCGACAAAATTGAAGAAAAATTATTGGTCATGGAAATGTCTTTATAATTTTGAAAGGTGACCAGAAACACAACACAACTGTGTACTCAAATTTTTATTTTCTGGCCGAGTTCGCGTTAAAAAGGACATGACATTTTTTAAAGATAAAATTATTAATTTTTCTGAAAGTCCTAATAAGACGATATTGGTGTCAAATGAAAGGGCACATTTTGGGCTATCTAAATACTCTTTTTGTTTTTCGAATCTGGAACTGAAAAGTTGCAAAAATCGCCTTGCAAATTTTGAAAAAATATATTCTGCGGATTTTACTGTTATGCTATTCATACCCAAATTTTAGCATTCTACGTTGATTAGTTTCATTTTTAGAACTCTTTTAATTTTATATTAATGTTTAATTTGGTTATTCAACTAAAAAACCACTGAGGTTAATTTAATCGATATTCAGGTATACATATGTACAGTAAAATATAGTCAATGCTTGCTCCTGAATGAATTATAGTACTACCAAATCTAAATATGTATTACATTCCTTAAAAGCTTTCAAAAGAAAAAAATATATTTGTCCAAAATCATTAATTTTTTCAAAAAGGGCATTTTCTAAAATAGTTATTACAAACAAACTATATTTGACACAAACACATTTTTGCCGTCATAATAAATTTAACAATTTCTAATAAAAGATATTTTAGTTCAAAAGCTGTTAAAATGTATGAGAAACAGTTCGATAACGTTGAAAAAAGAAATTTTCAATTTTCAAAATCTGAAAAAGGTGAAAATCTGTAATACGAAAAAAATTACATTTTTTTGCGCTTTATGAGCAAATACTTAAAATTATGGAAAAAACAAAAATAGAAATTTTACATTTTGTTTAATTCCAAAATAAGAAAAGTATTTAACTTTGGCCTAATTTCTAATTCTAATTTCTAATGCTCGATTTCAATGTTAATATCTCAATAATCCTTGGGTCCTTGTCTAATTTTTTTTTTTACAGAACTCAAAAATGTTGATTAGAATAAAATTAGTAAATTTTGGCCGATGGAGTTTAATTCTGAACCACTGTGCGTCGTTTACTCAATGCGTAACAGTAACATAGCAGTTGCTCAATGCTCTCCACTTGCTCCTCATCAGCAGAAGTCAGTGAACTCAATTCCCAACCTCCTAGCGTGTTCAACGCTCAGGCAATGTCCCATCAGAACTGAAACCAACGTAGACAGTATTTTAATAACTAGTGCGAGGAGACATTTTGCCCATCTCAGTTCTTGCCCAGATTTGTCTAGCTACCCTACAAGTGTCGATTTCTGTCTCGTTGGATTGCTTCTTACCTAAGCCAAAGAATGCATGTGGACAGGGATTCACTTATATATGGAAATTATTCGATAATTTGTACTGTCTCCTAGCGACTTCGTCTAATTTCTAGTTCCCGCTATATGCCAATTGTAGCCTCCAGAGATTTAATGTTTCGTTTTTGTGTTGGTGTTATACATACTCATCCTGTAGATAACACACTGTACAGAGTATTCTGGATAGTATCTTTCTCAGCCTTGCGGCGTCTGAGACCTTTTCCACTTCTTCACAGAAAGTGCACCGAGAACGCCTTTCTCCGTTCCTTATAGATTTTTAGATTTCCGATCTGATGCATATTCTCGCGCCACAATGTCAATCGGCAGTACATGTAGTGTACTGCCGAGCCTTTCTCACATGTTCCAATACGTTAAGTCTGAATAACAGTTTCCTTTTTAGAATTATTCCTAAAAATTTTGCACTTTCTGAAAAAGCTATATCTGTTTCATTTATTCAAGGAGGGTCTGCATGTAAGCATGTTGGTTCTAGACAGGAATTTTGAAACCAGATTTTCCCTAATGAATGAATCTAAAAATCTTTCCAGACCTTTCAATAGGAAGGAGGAGAGGCTAATTTGTCTGAAGTGTGACCTAGTGTGCGATTTCCCGCTATGGGTATGAATACAACTTTGGTAAAACTCTATCGATTCGGGATGTATCAAAGCATACATACATTTTCTCCAGCCAGGGTAATTAAACATTTTCTGCATTTCTGCTGGAATGATGCCGTCTGGTCCAGGTGATCTGAAGGCCCCAAAGCTGTTAATAACTCAGCTTATTCTGGATTTCATTGTCTCTTCCTGCAAATACGCACTATACAGGGTGCCACTATACAAGGTGCATAACATTTTATGCAGCCTTTTCCACTTCTTAGAGATTTTGAGTTGACCTTTATATGCATCCTCATCATTAGTGATCCCAGTAAATTTGGCCTTGTTGAATACGTACGAGTATTCAACAACGCTTGTTGCAGGTCTTTCTTCTTGCCTTTTGCTCAGAAGACCACCATTGAGATATAGTTTTACCCTTGTACGTCTTGGTTTTGGACAGATTTCTTCAAGGTAACTATTGAATAATGTAGTGATGTGGTCGACAGTAAATAATTTTGAATTAAGGGAATTTTAAAATTTTCTGATACAGGTGCCGCTTTGCCTTCCTCATATTTCTGTGAACGGTAGGTTTAGGTACTTTTTCAGCGAGTTTGTACTATATAAAGGGTGATCCATTTCGAGGTTCCCTACTTTTTAAAGAAAAACACAGAAAATTCACATTGAATGGGGAATGTTTTTTTATCATTTGAAAGAACATTCATTGACATTTATTTTTTGAAGATTATGTCTACCAAATGTTGGCCGCGGCTACATCTCAGATGGTCCATCCGTTAGTCCAATTTATGATGACTCGTTCGAGCATTTCGACTGGTAACTGGCGAATGACACGCGTAAACATTGTTCAGGCGTAAGTCTTTCCATGATGAAATTCCAAACAATACTTAACAAAAATAACATGACACGACTCACACGTGATCTGTCAAAAGAAGGCTATTGAAAAAAGTATCTCTACTTGGATCACCCTGTATAATGTTAATCTGAGAATAAGTGGTCGCCAAGTACATTCCAGTACTTTGTCTGACAGGGAGTCTGTAACGAACGTGGCGTCCAGTACTTCCTGTCTGTGTGTATTAGATAGGGTCGATGCCCAACCAAGAAAAATAAGTTGCGTTTGTCACCACCTAGATTTGAATATTATTCAAAGACAATTTCAGAAAAAAAAATTTTAATTTTTTTGGTGCACCCTACATACCGCCCTTTTAGTTTTCTTTATCCTGTGTTGCTATTTGAAGTCCGATCGTAACGGGATGTATACCGTTGTTCACGTTTTGGAAAGGGCTATATTTCGTCCACTGGCCATTTTTGACTCCGAGGTCAGATTCGATAATTGACCTCTATTATCTCGTTTTCTACCCCCCTTTTTTGGACTTATTTTGAAACGATAATAAAGGCAATTAAAAATAATTAAACTTTTGTCTTTAAAGTACTCAGTTTTATTCATAAACAAAAAAGTTACATAGGGTTTAAAATTGTAAAATATATGCTGGAGTCAAATTCGACTAGTTTCTTTTGACCTCGTTTTCTGTCTCTCTCTCACACACACATGAATAACCCAATGCCACAAACGCACAATCACTATGGTAGTTCGGTCCAGCATCAACAAATTAAATTTGCGGGATTCTCTAGCAAATAATGAAGCTTTTTAAGGAAGAAAGAATAAAATCACTTTGTTTTCACATTCACCCTACACTCCACTAAAATAGTATTTTTGCCACTGACTCCATATTTATTATCCTATCTTTACGTATGATACCTCGTGGATCATCTCTATAAGGTCTACTTTTCTTCCATACGTCACTTTGGATTTTTTACCAGATTTTCTACTTTCACTATAAAGGGTGGGCCATTTACAATTTGAATTACCGATTACCTTGCATTGTGATTTGAGTTCTTTGGGTTATTTTCGGTGGGAACCCATTAAGGATAAATGCTATGCAAAGCATCCAAAGACAATTGAAGCGTTGAAACATGAAAACTAATGATGATTTGAGAATTATTAATAAAATTTTATAGACATGATTAATTTGTTTGAACACCATATTTAACTTACATACAAATGCCTTCCCATGTGTTTCAAAATAAGTGTTATTTACGGGGGTTGAAAATCAAATAACTGAAGTCACTAGTAAAAATTTACTTCGGATTCAAAACTGAAGTAAGGAAGAAGTGTTGTCGTTGTCAAGAGATGATCATCGACGTATCATACAAAAATATCATACTAGATTAAATCAGGAATAAGTGGAAAAAATACTATTTTGGTGGAGTGTAGGGTGAATGGGAAAACAAAGTGAATGTATTCTTATATTCTTCCTTAAAAAAGATTCAAAATTGGTTAGAGAATCCCGCAAATTTAATTTGTTGATGCTGTAAAGAACCGCCATAGTCGTTGTGTGTTTGTGGCATTGGGTTATTCATGTGTCTGCGAGAGAGAGTGAGACAGAAACGAGACCAAAAGAAAGTAGTCGAATTTGACCTCAGCATATATTTTACAATTTTGAACCCTATGTAACTTTTTTGTTTATGAATAAAACTGAGTACTTTAAAGACGAAAGTTTAATTATTTTTAAATGCCTTTATTATCGTTTCAAAATAAGTCCAAATAAGGGGGGTAGAAAAAGAGATAACAGAGGTCAATTATCGAATTTGACCTCGGAGTCAAAAATGGCCATTGGACGAAATATAGCCCTTTCCAAAACGTGAACAACGGTATACATCCCGTTACGATCGGACTTCAAATAGCAACACAGGATAAAGAAAACTAAAAGGGCGGTATGTAGGGTGCACCAAAAAAATTAAATTTTTTTTTCTGAAATTGTCTTCGAATAATCTTCAAATCTAGGGGGTGACAAACGCAACTTTTTTTTATGACCCTATCTAGTGTGTATTTATAATGGTGGCTTTATCGCCTTTGTTACAAATAGTTTGGTTGGTAATTAGAATAAAGTCAAGAAATGTCTCAACTCTATTATTTGTATCCGTGTTACCACATATAGGGTGATGAGCGTTCGTGTATGTGCCAATTACACTACGCAACAAAAAAAAATGTTTTGTGTCTCAGATCTAAAAATTATTTTTTTGTATAGATTGTGGCATTCTGTTATATAAAATCAAAACCAAAAATTTGTTTATGGATAATTTTTTTTAAAAAAATTTTTTTAGTACGAATGCTATTATCGTCGAAGGTACCCTCAGTATTTGCACTTTAATTTTTGGAGTATATGCCCGATCAGGTCGACTTATACGTTAAATTGAAGCTATTAATATGGACTACCAATGTTGGAAATATCTCTTTCACTTACAAAAAGTGGTTTAGTAACATTCATTAAAGAAATTGGAAAAAGTAGATTTTTTTCAAAAAAAAAATTCTGGGGCAAAAAAAAACATAAAAAATAGAAAAAACTCGAAAAAAAATATTTTATTTTATTTTTTAAAAGTTTGGACCCTAGCGAAGAAAATAATGCCTATTTAAATAAAAAAAAACTATGGTTAAATGTAGAAATTATAGCCCTTTTGGTAGTGGTAAGAGAATTTCAAAAAATCTTTTTTTTTAATTTCTGTTTAAATAGCGATTTTATTTATTAATTTTATTTATATAATGTACATTTGAGTTTATTTACATGAACAAGTCTCATTATAAGTAATTGTGAGTTCTTTATTGGACGAGAGGTGTGTATTTTATGTTGTTTTCACCCATTGTAATGTGTTTACTTGTTGGCCATTTCTTTCTTCTGAAATGATCTTCACGAGAGGCATAAAAAACAGCAATATTTTGTATGTCCGCCTTGCATTCAAAGATAAGGCAGAACTACTTACATCTCGGATGAAACAGTGCAATATCTAGCCCCAGATGTTAACATATCATATTATACATAGAGTCCGTGATATACCTTACAAACATTTTTATATAACTGTGATTAAACAGATACTTTTGCAAGGACATTCCCGAATTGTTCGAGGAACTTAATCAAACATACAATTCAAAGGAATGGCGGTTACTTGTTGACAGCAGTAAAGAAAGTTTCAAAGCAGTACTTTTACACAACGGAAATCAGAAACCGTCGATTCCCATTGCTCATGCTGTCAACATTAAGGAATCATACGAAACAATGGCTAAATTGATAAAATACATAAAATACGAACACGACTGGAAAATTGTTTGCTATTTAAAAGTATTTGGTATGTTATGCCTCTGGGATAGCCGATATTTTGCCACAACTGCATATTAAGCAGGGGCTCTTCAAACGTTTTGTAAAAGCCTTAAAAATCGAATAAGGAGTTTTTGATGGGCCTAAAATAAGGAAACTGATGAAAGACGTGAATTTCGAATCATATTTGACGTCGGATGAAATTGCAGCATGGAGGTTGTTTAAGCTTGTAGTTTCAAATTTCCATGTACATATATAACACATATGTATGTATTCTTCCAACTTATTTTTCGCTTTAGGTATTCCAACAGGTGTTTAGAGGTTTAGGTTAGGGTGGCAGCCGTATTTTTTATACAAGCTCACATAGACCCGTTTAGGTCCCTAGTGTTACCACGGGCTGAAATGCCCCTCATCGAAACCAACCTGTTTGATATACAAATTTGTCGATATTATGAATATCGGTACTGGAAAGATCTGTTAGGCTGCCTAGAAAAGCCGACCCCAGTATTTCCAGTCGTCGTTTGCTCAGAGCGGGACAGTCGCATAGCAAGTGCTCAATGCTCTCCACTTCTTCCTCATCTCCACAGCTTCTGCAGAAGTCATTCGAGTCAATACCCAATCTTTTGGCGTGTTCGCCGATCAAGCACTGTCCCGTCAGAACTGATACTAACGTAGACAATCTTTGCCTCTCTAGTACGAGGAGATATTTTGATCTTCTCAGGTCATACCTTGGCCAGATTTGTCTAGCTACTCTGCATGTGCCGATTTCTGTCCATCTTTCGTTGGACTGCCTGATTGCCTCTTGCCTAAGCCAAAGCTTGCACGTGGATAGTGGCGCACCAATATATGCAAATTCTTCGAGAATTTGTAATGTCGTCCCTTTCCTAGCAACTTCATCGGCTTTGCAGTTCCCCGGGATATCCCTATGCCCAGGCACCCATATGAGGTGTATATTAAACTGCTCAGCCATCTCGTTAAGAGATCTGCGGCAGTCGAGGGTATCTGGTAGTATGTGAGTTATATCCAATCTAAGCTCTGCACAGTGTACTCCGAAGCCAACCTTTTCATCAAGCTTCGAAACATTCGTGTAAAAGTGGAGATGGTTTCTATTACCTGGTATTCTTCCAACCCATTCATCTCCGGCGGGAATCATAGTGATGTAATTTCTGTCGAAGGTGTACACCGTTGGTATATAATCCACTCGGTCGGTTACCATCCACTCGGTCGGTTACACTTTGATATTCTCATGTGACCGTAGTCTTTGTAACTCCACATTGATAGGCAGTTTAATCTTATTGCCGCTTTGGTTGCAACTTCTCTCGCCACAATATTAATCGGCAGTATATGGAGTAGGGCTTGTAGAGACTCGGTCGCTGTAGTCCTTAAGGCTCCGCTTATGCTCAGGCAGGCTGTTCTCTGAACATTTGTTAGTAGGTTGGTGATGGTTAGTTTGTCTGTTGCCGTCCACCATACCACAATGCCGTATAGCAGTATAGGACGAAATACTGCTATATATATCAAGTGGTCGATTTTAGGAGAGAGGCCCCACCGCGACCCTACAGCCTTTTTTCAGGAATATAAGGCGACGTTAGCTTTCCTTACACGTTCCAATACGTTAAGTCTAAATAACAGTTTTCTATCTAGAATTATTCCTAACAATTTTGCACTTTCAGAAAAGTGCAAGCCATTTATCCGAGGTGGAGGGTGCACATGTGGGACTTTATTCATCCTAGTAAAGAGAACCAATTCTGTCTTGTTTGGGTTTATTCCCAAACCGCTGCTTCTGGCCCATCTAGCCAATTTGTTCAGAGCCACCTGTAGAATGTCTCGGAGGACGTTTTCGAATTTGCCACTAACTGCGATTGCAACGCCGTCCGCATATGCCACGACCTTGCAGACCACAACGTTCTAGATCTAGCGGGATTTCATTCACCGCTAGGTTCCAAATTAGTGGAGACAGTACTCCTCCTTGTGGGGTCCCTCTGTTTACAAACCTTGTTAGAGTTGTGGACCCAAGACATGCTGTTATGCGTCTTCTGTTGAGCAGACTTTGAATTAGTCTAATCAAACTAGAGTTAACTTTTAGATGTGACAGTGCCGCAATTACTGCATCTGAGTGAATGTTGTTAAAAGCCCCTTCTAAGTCAAAAAATGCCACCATGGTGAATTCCTTGAAATGTAGGGACGATTCGATAGTGCTCACAAGTTCATGCAGGGCTAATTCTGTAGACTTCCCCTTATTGTAAGCACGTTGGTTCACCGACAGGAAATTTGTATCCAGGTTTTCCCTAATGAAACAATCTAAAAGTCTTTCCAGACCTTTCAATAGGAAGGAGGATGGGCTAATTGGTCTGAAGTCCTTTGGCCTAGTGTGTGATATCTTCCCCGCTTTAGGTATGAATACCACTTTGGTAGCCCTCCATCGATTCGGGATGTATGACAGCCTGATACAGCCTACATAAATTTTCTCCAGCCAGGGGATAATGTATTTCAACATTTCTGCTGGAGTGATGCCGTCTGGTCCAGGTGACTTGAAGGGCTCAAAGCTATTAATAGCCCAGCTTATTCTGGATCTCTCAGTCAACAAGCTAGCGACGCTCGCAGTCCACTCGCACTCTTGTTGGTCCTACTGATCCTCTGGTTCTGTTAGAGAGTTCCCCGGGAAATGTGTGTCGAGCAGTACATTGAGCGAATGCTTTTTAAAAAAAAAAATTAAAAAAAAATTTATCAATAAAAAAATTTTGATTGATTTTATATAACAGTATGCCACAATTTATACAAAAACATAATTTTTAGGTCTAGGACACAAAAAAAAAAATTTTGTTGCGTAGTGTTATCGTTTCGCACTCATCTGATGTTGCTTCTTGACTACTACCCGAGCTGTACATACTACCAGATCTTTATAAGGCGAGTAACTGGAGACCATCCAGTATCTGCGATTACCTATTTCTAGACTGGTAGCTGTTTGGTCTTTACCGCTATAATTAGCTAAGAGAAAAATGTGTAGATCTTTTCTGGCCAAAATGCAGGTTCTTGGAGTAACTTCACAGTTGGCCAGAAGTAACTTAAAGATTGGTTCCTGTATCAGGATGATGTCTGCTACACCTGTAGACAGACGCAGCAATAAAGCCACTGAGAATGCTTTTGTGATTGTCGTAAATCTGTAGCATTCATACCATCATTGGACACCGCTGACATGTCAAATCGGGGTTAACATATATATGGCGGCTATATCTGAACCGATTTTCCCAAATTTGTCCGTGTTTATTTATGTAATAAAAAACCTCTTTCTGCCGAATTTCGTACTTATCGGATATAAACTTCAGTTTCTACAGCGATTACATGTCAAATCGGGGGTAACATATATATGGGTGCTATATTTAAATCTGAACCGATATGTTATAATATCTATATACGTTAAGAAAGATATGTTATACACAATGTTATTATACCCTGTACCACAATTAAATAATAAAGTAAAGTATATTTCTGTGGTCACAAGGCATAACAACAAATGTCTCTTTTTGAAACTTTTCAGGAGATAACTTTATAGGTTTGTATCGGTATAATAATCCATTTGTATGGTAGTGATACAGTGAGATATGCTGCCTTATATAGATAACTAATCGAGGGATCATCACCAAAATGTGTCACAATATATAATCGAAGATCGAAGAACATTATGACATTAATAACTCAGTTTGAGCATAACTCGAGTTATGCTGTTATGCCTTGTGACCACAGATGTATCCTCCCACCTTAGAGATGAGGGTATATATCATTTGCTATGATCCAAACGTGTAACGCATCGAAGGAGTGACCTAAGACCCCAAATATGTTTGGCGGAAATTGGATTTGGGTCATTCTAAGTCATTTGAGCAATGTCCGTCCGTCCCTCCTTCCGTCTGTCTGCTGGTTGGTGCGCACAATAACTTTCGAAAGGATTAACCGTTTGACTACAAATTTTGTATGCGGTAATATTTTGCTATATTTTGGTCCACTCCTTCTAGTACCTCCTCCACAAAGGTTTAACATTTAGTGAAATATTGATTCTTTAATAACTTCTATACTACTTACTCGATTCTTCTGAAATTCCACAGTTAGTATTAGTTTGTTAGTCGCTAACACCTACGGTGAAGTTGCCACGCCCCTTCTCATACCTCCCACACAAATGGACTATTTTTCACCAAAAGTTAACTGCTTATAGCTTTTATATCAGTTCATAAAAATAATTGAAATTTTGTACAGTGTAATTCTGTTATAGTACCTATAGTCCGTTATTGACACGCCCCTTTTTGTATCTCCCACACATAAGGACCATTTTGCACCAAAACTTAACAGAATTTTTTTTTCACTGCCATCATGTATTACTTCGTGGGTAGGTCATCTCTTGATGCGCCTTTCTGCAAAAGTTAACAGCTTAGAACTTCATTACCAGTGCATACAAATACTTGAAATTTTGTACAGTGTAATACTTTTATAGTACCCGGAGTCCAAAGAAAAGTGGACGTTATTGGCACGCTCTTTTTGGTACCTCCTACACAAATTGACCTTTTTGTACCAAAAGTTAACAGCTTTTAACTTTAAAACCAGTGCATACAACTACTTGAAGTTTCGTACAGTGTAATGCTTTTATATATAGTACCTACAGTTCAATGAAAAATCGGCGTCATCAACATGTTCCCTTCCATACAAATGGACCAAAAGTTAACAGCATAAACTTCAATACCAGTACATACATTAGATTTATTAAATTCAATTAAAATTTTTATTTAATTTAAATTTAAATAATAATAATTTAAATAAAACCAAAAAATAAATAAATTTACGAATATTTGTTTGCAACTCAAGGTGAGGGGATTCTTAAGTCTGTTTACCCGACTGAACTTTCTTACTTGTTGAATTTAAATTTTATTTTGAAACTAAAAACCTTATTAATCACTCAAACATATCGAACTGCACAAACCACAAAACAACTATTATTATTATTAATTCAAAGGCGGAAAAACTGTAAATGGTAAAAGAGTAATAAGGGTACATGTTTCGAAGACGTCTTTTTTTCTTCTTATATTTCTATTGTAATTTGTTTTTGTATAATTTGAGACTATCTTAAAAATAACTACCAGAAGTGCCGGTGTAGTGACTTCTACGAGATGGCGATAGAAATACACTTCCAAATGTTTACAAGGAAAGTATACGTTCAGATTTAAAACAACTTCATAAGTATATGTGTACTTATTCTACTGTAACAAAGTGTGGTAGTATGTCATACAGTCGACTTCGCCCGATTTTAGCCTTTCCTTGCTGGTTTATTAATATGAATAAATTTACCCGCGCGGGTTAATTTATTCATGCCCCTAATGCTTTTTGCATTGCCCTCAATTTCAGATAAACCAACATACCACAATAAGATAAGATTTCCATTTGAGCGTGTCACAAAATAAAACCAAAAACCCCAAAAATAAACAAATAATACACAGCTTATGTGTCAGTTTCGCATTTGTTATCATTGTTTAAGCTTAGGTTGGCGATAGAAAACCACCATACATTTACTTGTTACTCCCTAATCTAGTCTCACGGCACAAACCGTTCAAACACCGTATTGGGTGTGCTTTCTGTGTGTGTGTCTTGAGCTTAGCGTTGCCATATATTAAAAAAAAAAACTTATAAATTTCAAAGAAACAACTTATTGCAACAAAAAAAACTTATTAGATCTATTTTATACAAAAATCGAAAGATAGTAGCAATTCAATCTTAAATTGTCGAAACGCTTCATTCATTGAAATTATCAATATAGTTTAGGTTTCAAATGGTCAAAAAATTAATAGTACAACAAAATGAAATTAAATTAACAAATTAGCAATGGGCTATATTTCTCGATTCACGAGGCCCCACTTATTGGAATATAATCGAATCATTATAAAATCTGTTCGATATGTGTATAAATATAGGAAACAGTACGAGTATGTATGGTTACTAAAATAAATGGATGATCCAAAATAGAAATTATTCCTGGAAAAAAATCATTGGTGCATTCCGCCCTTTAAGCCGGTAATTTAATTTAAGAATAAAACAACTTTATTATTATATGACAAATTTCAGCATTTCCAATAAAACAAGAAATTTGAAAAAATTATCAGTACTTTTTTATAGCCGATTCAAATTTAAAATTTAATATGACCCACCCGTACCTGAGTCCATAAATAAAATTCTTAATTGCCGAGCCAGTCGTAGTAGTCATATCTTTCCAATTAAACCAGAAAATTTTTACGTATTTGTATGGGCTGGTATAAAAGTTATAAGCTGTTAATATTTGGTGCAAAATAGTCCATGTGTGTGTCAGATACTAAAAGGGGAGCTCCAACTTCGCCCATTTTTCACAAGGTGAGAGCGACTAACAAAGTAATACTACAGTGAAAAAAAGTGTACTGAAAATCATTGAAATTTTCTTAACTTTTAAGAGTTTTTCTTTGATTTGGCTCCAAAGACAAAGACTTTTAGAATAAGTACATCTTGTACAACAATTAATGTTATTAATCATCTTTAAATCAAGACATCAAACGTGTTTGAAAGAATTACGCGTTATACTCGTACTTCGATGAAAGTTTTCACATTTTTAAATCTATTACGCCATGTGCTTATTTTTGAGTTGAAATACCAGAAGTGAGGAAGCTAGGCCTCTTAGAGCTCGTGTTTTAAAGCTGAACCTTACTGAATGATTGGTGTAGCAACCACGAAATCACAATACAAGGAGCTGAGCTGTCAAGTAATTGTATTTGAAATACATTTTGTAAAAAAGATTGAATTCTATACTATTGTAGCAGGAGAATATCCTTGTTACGAATCAATAATGATTTAAAGATCAAAATAAAACAAAAGAAAATACAATATGTGAAGTTTTATTTATAAGAGCTACAAAAATTAAAATACATATATAGGGTGATCCATTTCGAGGTTCCCTACTTTAAAAAAAAACACAGAAAATTCAAATTAAATGGGGAATGTTTATTATCATTTGATAGAGCATTCTTTGGCATTTATTTTTTGAACATTATGTCTATCAAATGTTGGCCGCGGCTACGTCTCAGATGGTCCATCCGTTGACTCCAGTTTTCGATGACTCGTTCGAGCATTTCGACTGGTAACTGGCGAATGACACCCCTGATGTTTTGCTCCAAGGCCTGAATCGAAGCGGGTTTGTCCGCATATACTTTAGACTTTACATATCCCCACAGGAAAAAGTCTAACGGTGTGATATCACACGATTTGGGTGGCCAATCGACCGGCCCATAACGTGAAATTATCTGCTCACCGGATCTCAATAAATCCATTGATTGATGCGAATATGGACCGATGATTCCGGTACATCGGATCGGGAATCGGTCAATGGCAAAAAGATAGCTCTTAACGAGGGCTAAAATATTGCTCATGGGTGTCAAGCTCGTGGGTCGACTGGAGGGGGTTTTTTTTTTTATTTAAAAAAATGGACTTAGCGCAGTTGGCGAAAGATAATTTTAATAATAAAACTGAATAATTTGTAAACGTTGTTCAGGCGTAAGTGTTTCCATGATGAAATTCCAAACAATACTTAACAAAAATAACATGACTGCATGACACGACTCACACGTGATCTGTCAAAAAATTGTCATATTGTTTGCCACGTCTGTAGCAAAGCCTATCATATTTTTATATAGCTCTCTTTTTATATGTACCTCTGATATGGCATATATGTATGCACGGTAAAAGCAAAATTATTTTAACCGATCTGTGTAAAAATTGACAGAGAGAAGTTTCTTGATACACTTATAGACAATACAAAATTTGAGGAAAATCGGTTCAGATACAGATTTTTAAACCCGATCAGTACGAAATTCTGTACAGAGTGGTTTCTTATTACATGAATGAACACTGCCAAATTTGGGGAAAATTGGCCCCCATGTACATTAGGGTGGTTTTAAATAATCGATGTCCGATTTTTTGGGAGAACCCCCCTAAAATGTTTCATTTTGTTAGATTTTAAGATTGCCAAAAGTTGAGCACAATTGGAAGATGTTAACTCGTGCCACTGGGGCCTCAAACTTTTGAGAATCTCGATTTTTGACAGTTTGGCGACTTCCATTTCATTTAAATGTGTTTTTTATATGGTATACAGTTAATTTTAGACCCACAACAATGTTTTTTTATGTCAGGTATGTATCTATTTTTTTCTCATACTGTATCACTGGCGACCCCAAGCAGGTAAAACCAAACTAGTTTAAAAATGGATTGCGTTACCCTTCTACCTATTGTTATATTTTAAGTAGAAGTCCAGGGGTTCAGAGTCTGTTATTAAAAAAAGAAAAGGATAGCTAGGTGGTTCTTGCTTTTATGATTTTGTTTCTTGGTCAGTTGAAAAGTATTCGCTGAACAGTGAAAGTCGTATTTTGTTCTACGTCCGAGAACAACAACGAGTTTAAAAAACCCACTAAACATTAACTACAAAAGACATTTTTATTTTAATTAGGTCGGTACCTACTAACACGTACTCTTTGTTTTAGTTAGGGTCATTCTGTGCCATTTATTCTTTCTTCGAGTGAACATTTTTATTTCTTATTCAGTCAGAATTTATTTTGGTTTGAGACCACATGTTTCAGTTACTTTCTGTCTATTGCAAAAAAGTAATGGAAACAAATACAAAAATTGGTAGAGAGTTTTAATTGTTTGGTAGAATTGACTGCAGTTTCGATAGACACCACTCCATTATCTTCAGAATTCAGTAGCAATAGTGTATGTCTTTAACTTAAATCAGCTGAAATACTTATGGAAGCAGTAAATTGAATTTAACAAGAACTGCTAACCAAACCCGTATTTTGGCGAACTAAGTCAACATACTAAAACTCTCATACCAATACATTTTTGTTTTTTGCTTGGCTTCGCATCTTTATTTCTCGTAAAAGTGATGGCTTCTACATCTGGTATGAGAAGTAGAGGTAGAGACAAAAATTTTCTAATTGACTATCCAGCTCATCTGATAACTGGATGTATGTAAGTTGCCCTCCAATCGACAAGTTCAAGCAACTATGTTCTACAATTTGCGTACTGTGAAGTTAAATGTGAAAGACTCTGCCACAACTACTGTTGACGGTTTTCGTTTTTTGGACAAAAGCTCGAATTTCTAAAAAACAAAAGAAAAATGTCAAAGTAAAGCTGGAAAACTGTACAATGATTGGAGTAAAATGCAAAAGTACAAGGATAGAACAACGGAAAGTGCAAGAAATGCTGTAAAAGAGTTTGCCCTAAAGTTGGATGATCTCTTTGATATTGCCCACCAAGATGCCCTGACGATGATGACTTCAGAATGTGTCCGATAGGAACGCTGTAAGGTGTCCGATAGGAACGCTACTAGTATCAGTTTGCCTACAGTAGAAGCTCTCGGAGAGGATCCCAAAGATTATAAGATCTCCAGAAGCGTTATCCGTGAACAGTGGAGAATAAACCGTAAAAAATAGACGGAACAAATTCAAGACAGACTTAAGATACCCCAAAACGAGGCTGTTTGCGTGCACTGGGATGGAAAACTACTACCAGGTATCCTCAAAACAGAGCAGACAGAACGGGTTGCTGTTCTGGTATCACATGGGACTAAAGAACAACTCCTGGGCGTTCCTGAAACTGGCAGTAGCTCAGGGGAGGAACAAGTTTGCGTGCACTGGGATGGAAAACTACTACCAGGTATCCTCAAAACAGAGCAGACAGAACGGGTTGCTGTTCTGGTATCACATGGGACTAAAGAACAACTCCTGGGCGTTCCTGAATCTGGCAGTAGCTCAGGGGAGGAACAAGCCCTAGCAGTGTACGAATGTCTAGAGGAATGGGGTCTCGCCAGCTCGGTCTTGGCTATGTGCTCCGATACAACAGCATCAAATACTGGGAGACTCAATGGAGCGTGCAATCTCCTGCAGCAGATGTTAGGTCGAGAGCTCCTGTACATAGCGTGCCGACACCACGTTTTTAGAAGTATTGTTGAGAGGGTTTTTGACTGCAAGTTTGGAAGCACATCGGGACCTCAACCAGACGTATTCAAGAGATAAAAAAAGAATGGTCGGCGATTGAAAATCCAAGTTCGATGTAAGCGAGAATGTTTTGAAACTACTGCCCAAAGAAGAAGTAGAGAATATCAAAGAAGAACTGCAAAGAAAACCAATGGAATGCCAGCCAAGAGACTACAAAGATTGGCATTGATATATCTTGGCCATCTTGACGGAAAAGATGTGGGCTTCAGGTCTCCAGGTCCAGTACACCATGCCCGGTGGATGGCAAAAGCTATTTACTCTCTGAAAATACAACTCTTCCGTGACCAGTTTAAGCTGACTTACTAACAAGAAGAGGCCCTAGAAGCACTTTGTGTTTTCATCATTCGAGTCTACTGTAAATCCTGGTTTAACGCCCCCAGAGCGTGTTTAGCACCAAAACAAGACCTAGACCTCATTGAAAATATATGGAAATACGAAAGCATTGAAAAAAAAAATCAGAAAAAGGAATTAACAAAATGATAAATCACCTGTGGTATCTTAGTCCTGAACTGTTGCTTGCATTGTTTGACCCGACAGTGCAAAACACCGTAAAGAGCCAAATGGCAAGCAGAAGAAAATGATAAGTGCTCCAGAAATATGCGACCCAAACTAAAAAAAGGACAAGTGCCGAAATCCCTAGAAAAGGTCTCCCAGGCCTAATTACAAGTGAGACTTACCTGTTGTTCAAGAGATTAAACATTACCACCGAATTTCTGGAAAAAGATCCTGCAACGTGGACGCAGAACATCAACTACCAGGAGGGGCAAAGTATGGTAAACAACTTGAAAGTTGTGAACGACATGGCAGAGCGAGGAGTCAAGCTCATCACAGATTACAACCAATTACTTACAAAGGACGAGCACCAAAAACAATACGTTCTCCAAGTAGTCAGCAGATGCCGTCAGCTGTATCCAGATAGCTCCAAAACCACATTATGTCAGTCCCTTGAATAAATTTAAATAAGAATAAAATGAAAAAGACATTTATTATACTTGATTTTTTAAATACATAATTGTTTTCATTCCAAAAATTGATAATATAGGAAGGAAAATAGGTTCCGTCTTCGCTCTAAGGGGTAGCTAGTCAATCTTTTAGGGACATTGGCTTCTTTATCTCGAATTCAGTACTACTTACGTATTTTTTTATTGCAAATAAAATATTATAAACAGTATCGCCTGTAGAAATTGCATTTTATATTTGATCAGATCTAAATTCGGCTAAAAGAGAGAAAAAGAAAATCTTTCAAATTTAAATACAGCCCCCATATGAATTTTCTTCCCGATTTGGTATCAATGCGCTATAGAAGTTGCTCTTTACTTCCGATCAGTACAAAATTTGTCAGATAGAAGTTTATCAGTTTAGGACTGAATACTGCCTAAGTTGGGGATAATCGGTTTAGATTTAGATATAGATCTTCTGCATATTTAGTGTTTAAGCGCTATTAAAACTATATTTTACGTCGTTGTATTATATAGACATTCTGTCTTTCCTTACCGGCTTCATAATATATTCCATTTTTTATCCGATTAATAAGTTTCTTACTTCGAGATTGATGCTCGCTCGAATATCGGTGGACTCATCAATACAGATCGAAAACTTGTTGTTGCGCATATATTCGCAAACCACATACAATTTTTCTTTTCCAACGACGTTCTTCAGAATTTGCGTTGAATTTGTTCTACCTAAAATAATACCATAGTTTTGTTGGAAATATTGCATTTTGTATCTCGACTTTTGTCTTGAATTTTGCATAGGTAAATGCAGAAGAAAAAGTTGGTTGAAATGGATACTTGCTGCTTATATACATAGTAGAAGGTCTGCAATTAGTGGTAATCGTATCGTAATTAAAGAACCAACCGACACTCGTATAGTTGGCACTAATAAAGTTGTTTCACTTACAAATAATTCAACACATACAGAAAAAATCATAAAAAAGGGGTTTCTAAACCGAAAAAAGTCAGTCGTTATTTGTTAAATTTTGGCCGAAAAAACATCATCACTATTAACAGTGGAATAGAACGAAAGCTGTTGTTAGTAAAGAAATCATTTACCAATAACAAAAACAACTTTGAATGGTCGAGGGAAAAAGAACTACGGCGGCAGGCGATTGACTTGGGAATGCTCTTACTTGAAAGTTATTCCTATACATACGAGGTATGTTCAACGAATATCGCGAATTTTTAATTTCCGCGGGCCACGTGTATTTGATTTTTGATATTTTTGTAGCGTTATGTTGGTACTCATGTCCCTTACTAATGCTGACAAGGTCGGTCATTTTAAATATTTAGTTAATTTTGACAGCTGTTGTGCTTGGACGTGTTTTAACTTGTCTTCGATTTTTATCTATTTCAGAAAATGGATCAAAGAATCTGCATCAAATTTTGGTGAAAAACAAAATAAAGTGCGCTGACGCATTCCGAATGTTGACTGTGGCATATGGTGAAGCTACCTTGGACCAAAGCAACGTTTATCGGTGGTACAAAATGTTTTTAGAGGGCCGAGAAGATGCGAAGGACGAACAGCGTGCAGGACGCCCGAGCACGTCAACAACAGACGTAAACATCACACTTTTCTTTGATTGCAGGGGCGTGGTGCATTATGAGTTTTTGCCACAGGGTAGTACGGTCAATAAAGAATATTACCTGCAAGTTATGCGCAAACTGCGCGAAGCAATCCGCCAATAGCCCGAATTTGTGGAAGAACAAAAACTGGCTTTTGCACCATGATAACGCCCCTGCACACACATCGTTGCTTGTGCGCGAATATTTGGCCAAAAACAACACAGTAATGGTGCCGCAGCCACCGTATTCCCCTGACCTAGCCCCTGTGACTATTTTTTGTTCCCAAAACTGAAAAGGCCCATGAAAGGACGACGCTACGCCACGATTGAGGAGATAAAGACGGCATCGAAGGAGGAGCTAACAGGATCACAAAAAATGATTAATTGAAGTTCTTCGAGGATTGGAAAAAACGTTGGCAGAAGTGAAGGAGACAAAATAGATATTCATGAATAAATAAATACTTTTGAAAAAATACAAAATAATTTTTGAACATACTACGTATGTAAATTTGGAATAACTTTCGTATACTCGTAAGTGGAAGTAATGACAAGTGGACCGCAGGCCAAAAACAACATTACTGCATCCGAAGAGTTGACTAACTCTCAACGTAACGCGTCATGCATTGGTTGATGTTGGACTTCAAGGTAGTTTTCTTTTCACTTGACTATGTATTCAAAATACCTTTCTTCACTTTGAAGGAACTCTTTGATCTTCAGCTCAACTCCACAAGTGAGAAAACCGATAAAGTAAAATAGTCACGTTTGGCAGCACTGCTTGTAGGCTGCCAGGGGTCAAATCACGGCATTCGTATCGAGTACTTCTCGATCGAAAAGCAAATTTAATTTTTGTTAATAAGAAAAAGTGAATATTGGAACTAATTAAAAATTATTCAGATAAGTTCCGTAAGAGTTTATTGAAACAATTTACTTTAATTCGACAGAAGTTTATACTATATTAACGATAATAAAAAAACACATTTCGATCGAAAAGTACTCGATATCGAATGCCGTGATTTGGTCATAAGGAAGGCTATAAAGAAGATAGCAGAAAGGCTGAGGTATAACTTTCTGTCAAATGTTGACGTAAATATATTGATGATTCAGTATTCCTGAATTGAAGAACAGCACACAACTTGCAGGGGTCTTAACGAGATAGCTGGGCAGGTCAAAATTCACCTGCCGTACATACGTAGGCGCCTTGAATCTGTTGGTATGACGGTACAACGTGTACAAATATTCTGCGGTCAGGACACATGAGGTGACTAACAATAGATAAGTTTCAGTTAGGAATTTTCTAACATCCCAGAAACACGTGACCGACCTTAAATTTTAAACAATCCCAAGATCTGTGGAAACGAAAAGTCGACAATAAAATGAATATTTTACGTATGCTCCAAACTTTCGAGAGAAAGGTTGGCTATATATATATATATATATATATATATATATTCCTTTATATAATTTGTAGATTAAGCTGAAGTTACCATCGGTGAACTTATACATTTTAAGGCAATTAAATATTAATAGTCCCAGATAAATGAGTCTGATTAGAGACTGCTATAATATCTAACATAACCTAATGATTTTTCGTGAAAACCCAAGGAACATTTACTTTTACGAAATATACGATTTGGAATCACCGCTAACTGTATATAGATGTAATCAAAAGAATTAGCATAGTTTTTTATACCATAACATTTTTATTTTTACAAACATCAAGCAATCCTTCACTTACAATAAATGTACTACTCAATCTCATTTATTGCAAACATCCCAAGGCGATTTTTTCAAAAGTCATTTCACAATAGTTTATTTCATACCCTTTTCATCTTAAGAATTGAACAGACCAGAAGACATGTAAGAGTATCTATATATGTATATGTATATATTATGTGGAATACCCTGCAGCGAAGCGGACCAGTTCATAAATAGTTCTACACTGGTCCATGAGAATGTATGAACTAGTTCTACATAATACCCTTTGCCCAGCAAGCAACTGTTTCTTTTTACATGGGCTTGTCCTAGGAAGAATCAATTGTCTCCAGCTGCATTCGTTTGGAACAGTTCTGATATAGTTCGGAATGGAATAGTTTAGAATTAATTCTAGGGAACTAGCTCTGATATAGTTCTTCAGGAATATATCTAAACTACTCCAGAACTGTTCCAAACGAATGCACCCGGAGAAAAATTGATTCTTTCTAGGACAAGCCCATGTAAAAAAAAACTGTTGCTTGCTGGAAAAAATATATTATGTAGAATTAGTTCATGCTCTCTTGGTTATGGACCAGTCTAGAACCACTTTTCAGCTTGCCTTTATTATAAAATTTAAGAATTAAAAAGAAAATATTTATTGATTGGTTTTTATTTTTATAATATTTATAAAAACTAAATTATTATTATTATTATCATTATAACGTCTTACTTGTTCATATTTCCACTTAACAATGAACACAAGACTGAAATGAGAAGCACCACCATAAATTCCTAATGGTAAACACTTAGAATTATTTCAACGCAGACGAAAAAAAACAAACAAATATTCACGCTGTACAAAATCAAACAAAAGCTGCGCTGCCTAGGCAGATTTCTTTGAATTCTCTTGTTTTTTGCGCTCAACTGTTTCTGGCTGCATTACTTTTGCTCTAGTCTGGATCTAGTTCATTTTGGACCAGCTCAGATCCGGTCCTTTTCATAGACTGTTTCCAATTTCTCTGCAGGGTAGTTACTCATGTCAAGATTCATATACTCATGTCATGTTCATATGAGGTTGTGCAAAAAAGCGTGTCAACGACTCTCTGGAGTAATGTATTGAATATCAAGTCCTGTCTGTTCTGTCAATGCTATTCTTGAATGAGCTTTTGTATTTTTTCGCAATGGATTACGACTGCAAACTTTAGTGATTTAATTTTAAATTTCATACAATTTTGAGTAGTAATTTTGTATATGTACCTGATTATGTTTAAAAGCGAAGAAAGGGCAAATATATTTATCCTTTCGCCTTACGGGGAGAAGGATTTAAATCGTTTGATATGGGCCAATAGTGTAACATATGGAAGTAGTGACCTAAGACCCTAATTATGTTCGAAATCCGTTTTAGGACATTTTAAGTCATGTGATCAGTGTCCGCCCGTCTGTCTGTCTTGTTGGAGGGCATGATAACTCTCGACAGGTGCAACGGATGGGCTTCAAATTTGGTATGTTATAATATTATACTCTATCTCAGACTAAGTTCGAAGATGGGCCGTATTGGTCCACTCCATCTAGTAACTCCCTCGCAAAGGGTTAAAAGTGAAATATTGATTCTCTAATAACTATACTACTTATCCGAATCATGTGTAATTCCTCACATAGTAATAGTTTATTCGTCGCTATCACCTTGAGAAACATGGACGAAGAGTCGCCACCGCTGTTGGTACCTCCCACACAAAGTAGATATATTACATTTTATGCAGTGTAACGCTTTAATAATACCTAATACCTTCACGGCCCTTTTGGTACCTCCCACACAAATGGACCATTTTGCAGCAAAAGTTAACTGCATATAACTTTAATACCACTGCACACAAATATTTAAAATTGTGCACAGTGTACTACTTTTAAAGGACCTACTGTCCAGTGAAAAATGGGCGTTATTGATTATTTTGCACTAATTTTTAGCAGATTATATCATTAATACCAGTGCATACATTAAAGTAAAAAATGCAATTTCAGTTGAATAAATTAAAACAAAAAATAACATGGCTCCCAGAGCGAAGTGTCTTATCTTTTCCAATACACAAAAAACGTATCTCTCGAAAAAGCTGAACAATTCGACTGTGAAAACATTCCAAAATCTAATAAAATCAAAAGATAAATAAATTTATGAATTTTGTTAGAACTTAATGTCAGGGATTCGTAAGTCGGTTTACCCGACTGAATTTTCTTACTTGTTTTTCTCCACTTTACTACAAAATACTAAACAGGTAATTGCCATTTATTAATATATTTTTATTACTTGCAATACAAACTAAATTTATATTATAATTTACGGTCCAGGGAAGCCGGGTTACAAAGACCATTAAGCTAGATTTTGCAGCGACAGACCAGAGCCTCTGGTGGGAGGCTGGAACCCAAGACCCCCAAACTCATAGGCGAGTACGCTACCAACTCACCTACGGGGCGCTCATATTGCCATCATAATTAGTCCAAAATGACGATTTATCAAACAAATCGCAATCGAGTTTATAGTTTATTAAAGTCTACTAAACTTTGCTACATGGTGCTAGAAAATGTTATGGTGCTTTCTTTTCTAAAAATGTCGCCTACACCCTCTTGTACTGTTGCATTTTTAATGTTCAGAATCGAAAACAAAATTGCAAAAATTCAACCTTTCAATTCAATATAAAGAAAGTATGATTTTTAATAAAACACAAATTATTTAGGAAATTATTGTCATTTCTTTTTATTATGATAATATTGGTATGGTTCAATTATGTATAGAACAAAATATCGCCCAAATGGCCGCCGCGACCTCGGCGGCACACCTCCATCCGATGGTCCAAATTTTCGATGACGCTGAGGCATAATTGAGGTTCTATGTCGTTAATGTGCCGAATTATCTCATCCTTTAGCTCTTAAATTGATGCAGGCTTATCGACGTACACCTTTTCTTTCAAATAACCCCAAAGAAAGAAGTCAAACGGTGTAAAATCACATGATCTTGGCGGCCAATTGACATCGGCACGACGTGAGATAACACGGCCATAGAATTTGTTGCGCAAATAAGCCATTGTTTCGTTAGATGTGTGGCAAGTGGCACCGTCCTGTTGAAATCACATATTGTCCACATCCATATCTTCCAATTCGGGCCATAAAAAGTTCGTTATCATCTCACGATAGCGAACACCATTCACAGTAACTGTCTGACCGGCCTCATTTCGAAGAAGTATGGCCCGATGACGTCGCCAGCCCATAAGCCGCACCAAACGAACTGGGCGAGCATGCACAGATGTTTTCACATCTCCTACAGACCTGAAATTTGCACACAATTCTCCCGATTGTGGACACATTTGGTCGATTATGCTGATCAAAAAAACATCAGGAAGTGCACGAAATGCATTTTGATTTGAACGCCCATTTTCGTAAAAGGCTTAAACAACTTTAACGCGTTGCTCGGTTGTGTATCTTTCCATGCTTCAAATTGAGTTGGTCTGAAATTGAGAAATGTCAGATGAAATGCAGAAAAAAAACTTGACGTTTAGGTGTGGTTCACATTCAACATCGTCCCTTACAATTTAACCACCCTTTACAATACGTCACCTATATAAAACATCTTCATTAAAAAAATGCTTTGACTCCACGCAAATATACACGCGGGTATTTAGGTTATTTAGTAGACACTGTTTTGTAGGGAAGCGCTCCCCCATTGATTTCATACACATCTGAAATTTTGCATTTTGAGTGCGACACTTTTTACAAAAGAAAACGAAACCTTTTCGCAGTGCAGCATTTTTTCACAAACGAGAACTGTGGCACAAAAGAACAAATAAATGTGGCAGAAATGATTTGAAAATCCATAAATCTGGTCAAAAACTTCCAATTACTTTACTTATTTTTTTGCTTTTACACTAAAAGCATGGACATGCCACCCCAACCTAAACCTAAAAACACTAGGGACCTAAACTGGTCTATGTGAGCTTGTAAAAAAATACGGCTGCCACCCTAACCTAGGGCGGGTTGATTTGTATGGATGAAAAAAAAATTTGAAATCGTATGGCAAAAACGTAATCTACATTAAATTCTAAGAAAATTCTCCGAAGAAACCATGGGTCTAAAATCAAAACCTAATCCGCGCCTCTCGACTTTTTCCTCTTCTTTCGCTAAAATTATTTTCTTTTTTTGAAATATATTATTTTTTATTATACCCTCACTTTAGTGATACGAGGGTATATATCATTTGCTACGGGCCAAAAGTGTAACACATCGAAGGAGTGACATAAGACCCTAAGTATGTTTGGCGGATATCCGTTTTAAGTCGTTTTTAGTCGAATGAGCAATGTCCGTCTGTCTTACTGCTAGCTGGTGCGCACGATAACTCTCGAAAGGAGTAACCGATTGACTTCAAATTTGGTATGTGGTAATATTAAGTGAATTATTGATTATTTAATAACTTCTATACTACTTATTTGAATCCTCTGAAATTCTACACATAAAATTATTTTATTAGTCACTATCACCTCAAGAAAAATGGGCGAAGTTACCGCGCCCCTTTTGGTACCTTCCACTCAAATGGACCATTTTGCTCCAAAATTAAACAGCTTATAACTTGAATACCTATTCACAAAAAGACTGGAAATTTTGTATAGGGTAATGGTTTCATAATACCTACAATCCAGTGAAAAATGGGCGAATCATACCAAAATTTAATAGATCATAATATTAAAGTTATGATCTATTCAATTTAACAGCTCTGGTGGCGTGCGATCAAATCTGTATCCATCATATCATCACATACTTTCTGCTAAAAATTACTGTTTGCCACCAACGGACACTATTAAAATCACATCGAGTTTGGTAGAGGTAAAACTTCAACACCTATTTAATCATACAGCTCAACGCTTGCTACAATCATTTAAAGGACATGATTTGAAGAAATATGGGAACTGCAAATTAACTCTCTTCTGCAAATGGGGATGTGATGGTTCTTCTGGATAAAAACAATACAAGCAATCTGTCTGTGAAAATACTTCAGACGCAGATATGTTCATGGTGTCATTTGTGCCATTGTGATTGATAAAGAATTTGGAAGACTCGGAACCTTCGACCAGTAAGATGCAGACAAAGGATATTTGGAAAAATCAAACACAATTTTCTAGAAATACTGCAGACCAATCAAATTTGAATTTAAAAAAGAAACTCATGATACCATACAAAAAGAAGTCAATGATATAAGAACCCAAATTACAAGACTGCAGCCATTAGAAGTAGAAATTGAAGGCCAGACAATTGAAGTTAACTACCAATTAGTGTTAACGATGATAGATGGAAAAGTTAGCCAGGCTTTGACTGACGCAAAGTCTTCATCCAGCTGCATTATATGTCAATCTACATTAAGAAAATTAAACTAAGTCCTGGAAAAATCAGTAGATAATACTGATATATATGAATTTGGATTATCGCCACTGCATACAAGAATACGATTTATGAAACACATACTTAAAATCAGTTATTATTTGGATTTTGGACCTACAGGATCAATAAGAAACAATGAAACCAACAAGGATTTAAGAAGTTTAAAAAAGAAACATGTTCAGGATGAATGTCTCAAATGTGGTTTGATTATAGACCAACCAAAACAAGGATCAGGCAATGACGGGAATACAGCAAGAAGGTTCTTTTCTGATCCCGAAAATGCTTCTGAAATAACTGGTGTTTATATAAATCTCATTTCAAGATTTAAAACAATTATCGATGTACTTGCGTGCTATAAACAAATTGATGCTAAAAAATGTTATGAATATACCAAGGAAACTGCACGAATATATAATACCAAATATTCATGGAGAAATATGTCTGCAACAGTTCACAAAATTCTTTATCATGGAGGAGATGTCATTAAGCATCATTTAGTACCAATCGGAGATCTAACAGAGGAAGCTTAGGAAAAATAAGGATTACAGGTTTTATAGAGAGCACAATACCAGAAAAATATCTCGAAATTGTACAAACGAAGACCTATTTAATATTTTGTTGGCAACGTCAGATCCCCTCATCGTCAGCATTCGAAACCAATGGAAAGTATAACATCAGGACTTAGATGAAGATGCAAGAGGGCTGCTAGAGGACAGAAATAATAATATGGAATATTTGCAGGCAATTATTCAACCGAACGAATACAAATTATAATTACTGTTTTTGTTACATACATACATAAGTAAAAATAAATGCTTTCCCTTAATGTTGTTCAAATACAAAATATAAAAAAAGTTTGCTATGCAAGGTATTTTTTAAATATCAAGGAAATTTTTTTGTTGAAAAATTTTTTTTTTAAGTTTTACAAGATCTATTATTAAAATTGTTTATTTATCAACGTATGGCATTCTTTTAATGAATAAAGAACATGAAAACAAAACAAAACCCCACATTTCCATGCTAAATACACTGTGCAACAGCGAAAAAAATACACAGAATTGACAGTTTAGGTTCGATTGTACTATCAAAGGATAGTATAACCCTATACTCGGTTTGGGAAAATTGGCGACCAATTTTTTTATGGGCCTCCAAAGTTTCTGAAAATCAGTGGGCCCCTCGAAAAAGGTGTCATCAGATTTTGTCCAACAACTAATTCAGACTTGGTGATACCGCTTAACTATGTTTGGCAATAGTGTAGCTTAGAATATGCTGAACAAAGTTTCTTAAAATTTTTTGCGAAAAAAACATTTTTTCTGTTACTTTTTTTTTTGAAAAATTTAAGGAAAAAAATATGTTTTTCTCTTTTTCCGGCACAACTTTCACTAACAATGTTTGCCAAAATTTTAGCCAACGTAAATCTGAACAACTTTTGTGCACATATCAATACAATCTGAATGTGTCTAGGCACCCTAAATAGCTCAAAACCCATATTGTACCCAAAAATTTTAGTATTTCACTATTATGAAACAAAAATATTTTGTTTGGTATAGGGTATGTTCAGCAACTTTCTAGAACATATTAAGGCCAATATTTTTGTGGAACATATTAACCCTCTAGCTCCCCCACATAACTGTACTTTTTGGCCCCATTTTAACAAATCGTAAAAAACACCCCTTCAAATGGGAAGGGCGGGGGTAAAATGTACTACAAACATGTTGGCCATAAAATTTTAATATATGTGTCAGAACACACCAAAGCTCAAAACTTAACACAAACACCTTGCATTTATCTTTCATTTTGTCACTAAAATGTATCGATCTATTCCTGTCAGAATATCATTATCTTTACACGTGGTACTGTTTGTATTTGTACCTTTCTGGATTGTTCCTGTTGCTGTGGCAGCACTATTTCCAGTCGGATTACCTACTGTATTCGATAGCATACTTTAAGGCTCTTCGTTATTTTGCATTGTAACCAGTGTTGCCGTTTTGAAAATTTCGGACCAAATTTGGGTGGAATGAGTTAAAAATTAGTTTGGGCAGATTTTTTCCACCAGGAAAATCAAGGAATACACATGTCGTGCAAAATTCCTTTACGAAAATTGGTTGGTTTAGCAACAGACGGCGAGAATGTAATGTCTATTGTTGTTGGAGGACTCTTTTAAAAAAACTAGAATTATTTTACATAACATTTTCGATATAAGCAATACACGGTGGCTTTCGCTCGAGGGTGTTATTTCAAGAATTGTTGTGCAATGGGATTGTTTTAAATTGTATACATTTCATTTCTTGTTACTATGAAGTACGAGGAATTTGTGCTTCTGGCATTGCAGAAGAAATGACTAGCAGGGTTAAATGCTATTTTTTCTTTCTAACATATATCCTACCCGTTTTTTATAATTTGAACAAGGAATTTCAAGCAGAAACTTCATGTTTGCCCTACCTATATCCCAGCGTGAAATCAAATTTTCTTCTAATATTAGGCAATTTCATAAAAAAAATATTAATATAGAAATGGGCTACAAAAATAAAAACAATCACCTAAGCATTTTAAAATCTTCATTGACACAAAGACGGATAATTACGTGCAATTTTACATCGAATTGTTAAGACAATTAGAAAGGAAAATCGATTTAAAAAATGAAAATTTAAAGCTGTTAAATATTATAATCCCCGAAAACGTACTTTCCAGTGAAGATTTATCAATATTGCCATTTGTTATGATATTCCCTAAGCTTGTTGACTGTGACCCTGATTTGGTTATAACAGAGTGGAATTTACTCCGTCTTAGCGACACTTAACTTTCCTCTAATTTAACAATTAACTCTTGTTGGGGAAATGTTGCATCTATAAAAAACGAGTTAAATGAAAAATGTTTCGCAAATCATTCAAAATTAATTTTTAATTTATTATCACTACCACACAGTTCCGCCGTCGCTGAACGTAAATTTTAAAAACAAAATGAGAAACAAATTAGAAATAAATACTCTTAATAGCATACATAATTCTATGCAATAAAAACGTAACGTTAAGCGTAAATTGTATTGAGATTAAAAAAAATCTCAAAAAATAAAGACTGTATTAAAGTATTTTTTTGTTAATAATATTAATTTATTTTAATAAAAGTAGAAAGCCTGAATTCTTATATAACTATGCATATACATAACATAATTTACCCTTTTCTGTATATAATAAATTGTACTTCGAATTTCTAAGTTAGAAAAGAAACAAAAATTATTGTTTTTATTTTTGTGCATATGAAGTTTATTGGGTAGTTTTTGGGACAGTTTTGGGCGGAAAAAAATTGTCTAGCGGAAATACTGATTGTAACTATTGTTATATAGGGTGATCCAACTAGAGATACTTTTTTCAATATTTTTTTGACAGATCACGTATGAGTCGTGTCATGTTATTTTTGTAAAGTATTGTTTGGCATTTCATCACGGAAAAACTTGCGCCTGAACAACGTTTACAAATCGTTCAACTTTATTACGAAAATTCACGTTCTGTGAGGAATGTGTTTCGTGCACTTCGCTCAAATTATGGCCAACATAATCGGGTCTTACAATCACGTATGAGTCGTGTCATGCTGTCATGTTATTTTTGTTAAGTATTGTTTGGCATTTCATAATGGGAAAACTTACGCCTGAACAACGTTTACAACACGTTCAACTTTATTACGAAAATTCACGTTCTGTGAGGAATGTGTTTCGTGCACTTCGCAACATAATCGAGTCATCAAAAATTGGACTCAACGGATGGACTATCTGAAACGTTTTTCAGGCGTAAGTCTTTCCATGATGAAATGCCAAACAATACTTAAAAAAAATAACATGACAGCATGACACGACTCACACGTGATCTGTCAAAAAAAGGCTATTGAAAAAAGTATATCTACTTGGATCACCCTATATTCTTGCGGTTGAAGTTTTGGTAGCTATATAGAGACTGTCATATCTTCTTGGAGTTGTTGTTGCGTTACTTTCTGTAATTGTCACAGAAATGTAAGCATTTCTCTCATTTAGACTTAACCACCTCTCAACGGGTGGAGTGAGAGACATGCACTGAGATTTTTTTTCGTATGTACAAACGGTTGTCAGATCAAACAATGTTATCAACTCTGTCAAAGTGATGCCAATGTACTGACAATGACAGATTTTTAGCAATAGGTGAATTGTCAGTTTAGATGATTGCAAGAAAACCTTTAATTTCATATATTTTGTAAATATTTATATGCAGGATTGCCAATAAAAATATTTTGTAGACAGTGTAGGCAATAAACTGTTTCTCTGACAATGGCACCATTGTCAGATACATAAACTTTGCACATCTTACAATCTCATACAATTTATTGGCAATGACTTTTCTGCCAACGCACAGTGGCGCGGTTAGAGCAAACAGGTTGCAAAAATAAAAATTTTCATGTGCGCCTACGATATTTCGAATGAACCCATCTTATAGGAAACTTTTCAATGATTTCAAATATTTTACCCTTAATAATGTCAGATTTTTAGTTTAAAAGATATAACAGTTCAAAGTTGACCGATCTTCGGTTTTCAAAAAAATAATTGGTCAGATTTCAGGTGTAATATCACGAAAACTAGGTAACTTTTTTTCTTCTGTCTATTGAGTGATGTATTTACTAAATGTATAGTGACAAAAAAAAAATAATGATTGCTTGGTGTTTCTCCAAGTAAATCACTATTTAAAAGCTATCCATTTGATCACTATTTTTGAACATTGATAGAAAATAACAAAAATCTATATTTTTCGTGCATGTCCGTTGAAACCCACTGCTCTAATAGTTAGAAAAGTGCATTTAAATGGCCGTAATTTCAACAAATAGATAACTGTTAGTTCATAGATACCTAAAGTGTAAATTAAAACTGGTCTTAAAGTCATTGATAAAATGACATTTCCATATAAAATATCTGATAGGTAGATATATCTACTTGGTATTTTACGTCCGTATTTACGTATTGATTGAAGTTACACTTTAGCAAATAACTTTAACACAGAATTATAACTAATTCACTTGTTAACAGCTTTCAACACTCTTTATATGATTTAAAAAAATAATTTTTTAATAGCATATTGTGAGAGCGACTGTCTGTGTTACAAAAAATGTATTTGAGGACGTTGGGGAATCTGCGGCTACTTAGGTTGCAACGTCGCACAGTGTCACGGCCGTGGGCAAAAATGGTATAAGTCGATATATGTATATAAATATCAGCTGCAGCTACGGTTTTTATCCCCTCATCTTACATAGGAGTGGACATATCATTTATTACTATCCAAAAGTCTAACACCTCGAAGGAGTGACCTAAGACCCCAAGTATTTTTGGAGGAAATTCGATTTGGGTCATTTTATGTCATTTGAGCTATGTCCGTCCGTCGGTCTGTTTGTATGTCTGTGTTGCTGTCTGTGGGTCCGTCTGCTACCTGGTGCGCACGATGGGCGAAGTTGCCACGCCCCTTTTGGTACTTCCACACAAATGGACTAACAGCTTTAAACCAGTGCATACTTTAAATTTATTAAATGCAATTAAAATTGATAATAATTTAATTAAAACAAAAAAAAAAACATTTACGAATACTTATTGAGCCTGAAGGTGAACGGATTCGTACCTAGGTCGGTTTATCCGACTGAATTTTCGTACTTGTTTTTGGCAAACATTACTACGAAATTAAATTTAAAGATAACTGGGGGGTATCCTTTGTGGAAATTTCCTGAGATTCTTTATACAAAACTCTACCTCGAATATTAATACTTTCATATTTGGTACAATTCTGGCAACAATTTCAAAAATATGCGATTTTTTTTTTAGGATATATGGACCTTTAAGATAATTTTCTGAAATTCTGCAGAACTCTTTATTATACACTGGACATGCGTGTCCTTAAACCAATTTTCACAGAACTTTATATATTTTCTTTCTTACTCACAAAAATGACTTGTACCAATTTTTATTCCCCTACGAAAACTCTTTCTATTTTTGGCCAACGTTTACATTAAATCACGACACTGTACGTCGTCTGCATATGCCACAACCTTGCAGCCACAACGCCCCAGATCTAACATGATTCCATTAACCACTAGATTGGAGACAGTACTCCTCCCTGTAAAGTCTCTCTGTTAACAAATCTCACTAGAGCTGTGGCCCCAAGACTTGCCGTTATGCGTCTTCTGGCGAGCAAACGCTGAATTAGTCCAATCAAGTTATAATTCACTCTTAGATGCGACATCGCCGCAATTACCGCATCTAAGTGAATGTTGTTAAAAGGCCCTTCAATATAAAGAAAACGCAATGCGACAAGACAAAGTTTCGTATACATGTTTTCTCTAATGAATGAATCTAAAAGCCTTTCTAGATATCTCTTTGGAGTCCCTCTTTCGATTGGAGATATACGAGAGCTTAATGTAGCCCTCAAATATCTTCTTCAGACAGGACTTGATGTACTTCATCCTTTTCTGACTTACGGGGGGACTTTTATTATCGGTTTTGGTAAGATCGGATTGTGCCAAGACAAACGGACGGACAGTTGCGCAACTAAAGAAACCCCGTCCATTGGAGCATGAAGGCTCTTTCGGGATGCGGTTGGATTCGAAGCTCAAAGACCGCTTTTGTTTTGTTTTAGTTGTTTATTTTGTTTTTTGATATCCACATAATTCCCAGAATGTAGGGGAGATACAAGTCCATCACAGGATAGCCCTCGGTACTGTGGCAAGGACTGCGTGGCGAAACATCTGTTACTTGCTGAGGTGCCCAGATATCAGCAAGGTTTTGCACAAATACAATCGATTACCCCTGACTGCATACACCGATGGGCACGAGGTCTCATTACACCCTGGTGTTAGGGGAGTTTGTTCCAAGTATAACCACTACTGGAAGACCATTGGCGTTACACAGGGTGCAGTTTATACAATCGGTCTTTCATTACACATTCATTTACCACAAGGAATAGTAAAGATCTATAAAATATCTGCTAGAAATGGGCGAAGTTTTTCTTTGAATTAGTTTAGCAAATTTTTTGAGGTCGAGAGTATTGAAATTTTTATTATTATCTTAATTTCAATTGTTTAAATTGTACGCCGTACTAAAGAGGGGAAGTTAATTTCACACGTCTACTCTAAATTGCACCTGCCCTAAATTCAACAACCCGCGCAAATAATGATAAAGCAAAATTGTTTTTAAAGTAAGAAAAGTTTACCAGAGTTGTTCGTAATGTCTACAAAATTCTTGATGCAATGACTATGTCATTAACGCCAACAATTTAAAAGGATGTTTTTCATCATCAACAACCCAACAAAACCAAGGTAGAGTGGGTGATAAATACATAAAAAATTCAGTGGTAACAGGATATCCTTGTAGCAATATCAGAAGTTTGTAATGGTGGGAATATTTCATAGAATGAATTCACTAATTCAATTAATTATGAATAACACTTCGCAATATAAATTAAGTGTTCGGAACAAGGGAAAAACTATTGCTGGAAATAGTGTTGTTGAACATTTAACAATTCCAAAGAATATTTACTCGGAATTATTATTTTATTCAACTAATTGAATGGAACTTTTAATTCAATTTGGTAAAACGTGTCTGATGGTTTACCTTGCACAGAAGGGTAAAGTGGTGGGACTTAAATATTAGGAGGGAAATTAATTTAATTTTATTAATAAACCCTTTAAACTATGGTAGGGAGCGCATGTCATAATATTAAAACGTGATATTATTGCTATTGCTAGCCAATTGAGTGAAAATAATTAAAATTAAATAAATAATTATAAATTCATGTTACTAAAGTTACTAAAACTGTCATTTGTTCAAACATTAGCCTAAAAGGCAGTGGGTAACAATTAACGGTAAACTTTAGTAGTAACTAGTTCCTAAGCCTTAACAATACTGTATTAATTAAGAATGGTGGAGAGAAGGGCAGGTTTGCTCTTCAATAATTGCGCAGTCGTTCGCAATATATCTGTATGCTGCCCATCTAATGGTTGCTTTTTGAAATACAGCCGCCTTGCCACTGCGATTTGACTCCGTTTGACTATTTTTAGTGGGAAGCCGTTAAGGATAAGCGCTACGTCAACCATGGCCATCCGCGGCAGCCATATGAATAAAGTGATGTTCCATCATTAACCGGAATGTTGAGGCATTTCAATAAAGGCAAAATCATTGAGAATATTTATCCGTCTTTTTTTAAAACAATTTTAAAACGCAACTTTTTCGTGACACTTCCTTTATATCACTAGCTGGACCCGGTCCACTTCGTTGCCACAAATTTCAGTTTAGTGAAATAGGAACATATCATGTGTATGCAAAAGTTCTTTCTCAAAGTAGGGGTTTTCACTACACATAAATTAAAAAATGTCAAGACCCGGCGATTTTAATTCAGTGAAATAAATGGGTTTTGAAGTATTTATTATGAAAAATATATAATGAAATAAAAAAATCATGGCTATTTTTATGTACGGTTATATAAATGTATTTATTAAACAAGTAAGAAAGTTTCAGTCGGGTAAACCGACTAAGGTATACCCTCACTTTGTGAGTAATGTAATATGGAATATTAAACGAATTATTCTGTCAATTTTTATGGGAGGTACCAGAATGTTTTTAACAGATACACCTATTTTTCACTGAATAGTAGATTCTTTAAATACATTACACTGCGCCGAATTATAAACGTTTTTTGCACTGGTATATTAACATTATGAAATATTAAATTTTGGTATGATTTGGCCATTTTGTGTGGGAGGTACAAAAAGGGGCGTGGTGATAACGGCCATTTTTTACAGGGCTATAGGGACTTCAAAAGCGTTACACTGTGCAAAATGTTGTTGCATTTTCGTGCGTTGGTACTCATGCTGTGAGCTCTTAACTTTTTGTGCAAAATGGTACCTTGGTGTGGGAGGTACAAAAAGGGGCGTGGAAATAGCGTCCATTTTTCACAGTACAAAAGACACTATAAAAGCATTACACTGTAAAAAATTTCAAGTATTTTTATACACTGGTATTAATGTTATAAGCTGTTATCTTTTGGTGCAAAATGGTACATTTGTGTAGGAGGTACCAAAAGGGGCGTGAATATGACACCCATTTTTCACTGGACTGTAGGCACTATGAAAGCATTACACTGTACAAAATTTCAAGTATTTTTATCCACTGGTATTAATGTTATAAGCTGTTAACTTTTGGTGCAAAATGGTGCATTTGTGTGGGAGGTACCAAAAGGGGCGTAGCAACATGGCCCATTTTTCTCGAGTTGATAGCGACTAATAAACTAATGCTATGTGTGGAATTTCAGAAGATTCGAATAAGTAGTATAGCAGTTATTAAAGATTCAATATTTTACAACATTTTAACACTTTGTGGGGGAGGTACTAGAAGGAGTGGACCAATATGGCCCATCTTCGAACTTAGCCGGAGATAGAAAAAAATATTACCACGTACCAAATTTGAAGTCAATCGGTTACTCCTTTCGAGAGTTATCGTGCGCACCAGCCAGCAGACAGACAGACACACAGACAGACAGACGGACGGACATTGCTCATTCGTCTTAAAATGACCCAAAACGAATATCCGCCGAACATACTTAGGGTCTTAGATCACTATTACCACGTACCAAATTTGAAGTCAATCGGTTACTCCTTTCGAGAGTTATCGTGCGCACCAGCCAGCAGACAGACAGACACACAGACAGACAGACGGACGGACATTGCTCATTCGTCTTAAAATGACCCAAAACGAATATCCGCCGAACATACTTAGGGTCTTAGATCACTCCTTCGATGTGTTACACTTTTTTTCGTAGCAAATGATATATACCCTCGTCACACTAAAGTGAGGGTATAATGATTCAAAATTATTGGAGTACAATAACTTTAAAGGTTTACAAAACTCTTCCCATTCACTATGGGTAATTTTGCAGATTTCTGGCCAAAACCCAATTTTTGAAGTTAGTCCATATCCAAAAAAAATAATATTGTTCGAAGGAATACGCTTTGGGGGGGTAAAAGCTGAAATCGAATTTCCTCCAAACATACTTGGGATCTTAGGTCCCTACTTCGATGCGTTACACTTAAGGCACGTAGCAACGCCCCTTTTGGTACCTCCCACACAAAAGGAAAATTTTGAACCAAAAGTTAAAAGCCTATAAATTTATTTCCAGTGCATACAAAGACTTGAAATTTTGTACAGTGTAATGGTTTAATAGTACCTAAAATACAGTGAAAAATGGACAGTATTGCTACGCTCCTTTTGGTACCTCCCACACAAATGGACCATTTTGCACCACAAGTTACCAGCATATAACTTTAATACCAGTGCATATAAATACTTGAATTGTGTACATACTTTAAAGTTATTAAATGCAATTTAAATAGATAATAATTTAATTAAAACATACAAATTAATAAATTTACTAATATTTTTTTGGGACTCTAGGTGAGGGGATTCATAAGTCGGTTTACCAGACTGAACTTTTTACTTGTTTTAAGGTAACTTAAAACGTCAGTGGGCGTGGCACCGCCCATATAAGCAAATTTTGAAAGTGATATATCTTGTACAAATTTGTAGCGAGAGTGCTGTAATTTGCTGCATATGTATCTGGTGCATATGTATACGTGATTGGTCCAAAAATGGGCGTAAACGGACCAATGGGTGTGGCACCGCCCATATAAGTCAAATTTTGACATTTTTATATCTTGCACAATTTGTTAGCGAGAGTGTTGGAATTTTGTGTATATGTATCTGGTGGCAGTCTACGTGATTGTTCCAAAAATAGCCGGGATCGGACACAATGGCTTGGCCCCGCCGAATTTTGAAATTGAGATATCTTGCACAATTTGTTATCGAGGGTGCTGTAGTTTTGTGCATATGTATCTGGTGGTAGTCTACGTAATTGGTCCAAAAATGGGCGGAATCGGATCAATGGGCGTGGCCCAGCCCATGTAATCAACCTTTTGAAATTTAGATATCTTACACAATCTATTTGCGAGAGTGCTGTTATTTTGTTTATATGTGTCTGGTAGAAGTCTATGTGATTGGTCTAAAAATGAGCGGGATTAGACCAAAGGGCGTGGCTCCGCCCATATAAGCCAATTTAGAAATTGAGATATCTTGCACAATTTGTTAGCCATAGTACTGTAATTCTGTTAATATGTATCTGGTGGCAGTCTACGTGATTAGTCCAAAAATGGCCGGGATGAGACCAACGGGCCAAAGCCAAATTTTGAAATTGAGATATCTTCACAATTTCTTAGCGAGAGTGCTCTTATTTTATGGAGATGTTTTTGGTGGAAGTATTCGTGATTGGATCCAAAATGGACGGGATCGGAATCTAAATCTGGGGCAACGAAGTGGACCGGGTCCAGCTATATATGTATATATAAATGGATGTGTGTATGTTACGTATGGACTCCAAAATGGCTGGATCGGTTTTGATGAAATTTTTATGGAATGTTCAGATAAGCCTAGAGGGTGACATAGGCTTTATAAGATCTTGATTTAGGGGGCATGGGTCCGCCCATATAAGCCAATGTTGAAAGTGATTCCTACTGTCCGTACATACGAATAGATTAACAAGATTCCTAATGTCCCTATCAAATGTCGGGGGCAACGAAGCGGACCGGGTCCAGCTAGTAATATTTATGTATACATTAGGGCGGGTCAATTTGTATGGATTCGATAAAATGTATAAAGTTGCATCGCGATTCTTGTTCTTTGGGTCGTTTCAAGAAATTTTGTCTAAGAAACCATAGTTGAAAAATGAATTTCGAGCCACCCATGTTTTCAAAATCTTTTTTTCCAATACATTTAAGAATTGAAACAAAGCATGGTTTTTCTTCTACAAAAAATTTGGAAAATGCGGCGTGTTTGGGGTCGAGGAATTCATTTTTGACATGTATGGTGATTTCGTTTGTGCAAAAAAATGTAAAATTTTTTTCTGAAACCGCATTTTTAAGTTCGTTTGTAAAAATGGTACAACCTTATGAACGGGGTTTGATTTCGTTTGTAAAATTATTACACTCCGCAAATCAAAAAGCAGACTTCAGAACCAAGCCTAAATTAAAGAGTGCATTTTTAATGCACTACCAAATGGCTGCGCAATAATTTAGGTATGGATTTTACTCTGTCCACAATATTTGGTCGATTGTGCGCATGCAAAATGTGAAATAAGCAGAGGGTGCGGGTAGAATTATAAAAATGTCGCAACATGATGCGACAGAAATCATATTTCAGAAACGAAATCACCATTATTATCCCATCACCTTAAGAAGTGAGGGGATAATAAAAAAAGTGTAACACATCGCCTATGTATGTTCGGCGAAAAACCGTTTCAGATCATTTTAAGTCATTTAAGCAATGTCCGTCCGTCTGTCTGTCTGCTGGCTTGTGCGCACGATAACTCTCGAAAGGAGTAACCGATTGACTTTAAATTCCAGAGAAAAGTGACCGTTATTGGTACGCCCCTTAAATACCACGATACTATTTTTCTTGTAGGTCTTGGCGAGTAAAACATCGTTTGTTCTGTGAAAATTGACGGACACCCCCAAAATCCTTATTTACGGGCATTTGGCTGTATTTTAAAGTCAATCCGGAAAACATTTTAAAATCTTGGACGCCAAATACTTTATGCAATTCATGCAAAACTCGTTTTACTATGTGAAGGTCGGATGTCGTTGAACTATTTGGTTTGGTTGTATCAAGCTTTCTAAGAAATTTCAGGAGCCCAAATTATGAAGACCTCATTCACGATTTGTTAAAAAACTATGAGAAAATTGGTACAGTCTTTAACACAATTTTTTTTAATTAACATTAATTTGTATATCCTACTTAAAACAGGAGTTACTAATATGTCTTTAAAAATACACCTTCTTCATTCGCACTGTTTTGTGTTTTAACCAACAAGATATGGAACGTCGGTATCAAGGAGCGTATAATGAGGCGATGCACAGTGGGCTAAAATGAAAAAAATTGACATAATTCTGCCATTTCAAAACCACTTATCGTATGGCGATGAAATTTTAGGTGTGTATACAAGAGGTGTTAGAGAGTTTAAGTTCGGAATATGCAAAAATTAAAAAAAAAAACAGTAAGGAAAGGCTAAAGTCGGGCGGTGCCGACTATATAATACCCTACACCTCTCTCGTAATATTGAATAACTCTGATATATAAATTTTGTAATTCATGTATAAATTGTTTACATAAATTTACTTTTGGGACATTTTATACTTAAATAATACCCTGTACCACAGTGTGGTGTAGGGTATCAAAACGATTGGATCTAAAGAGCCAAATCGGATGAAACATATATATGGGAGCTATAGCTAAATCTTTACCGATTTTCTTCAAATTCGGCAATGTTGGTTCATAAATCAAGAAACTCTACCATTCTAAATTTCAAAAGGATTGGATGTAAAATATAGCTTCTATAGAACTAAAGGGCCAAATCGGACGAAACATATATATGGGAGCTATAGCTAAATCTTTACCGATTTTCTTCAAATTCGGTAGTGTTGGTTCATGGATCAAGAAACTCTACCATTCTAAATTTCAAAACGATTGGATGTAAAATACAGCTTCTTCAGGACTAAAGAGCAAAATCGGACGAAACATATATATGGGAGCTATAGCTAAATCTTAACCGATTTTCTTCAAATTCGGTAGTGTTGGTTCACGGATCAAGAAACTCTACCATTCTAAATTTCAAAATGATTGGATGTGAAATACAGCTTCTTCAGGACTAAAGAGCAAAATCGGACGAAACATATATATGGGAGCTATAGCTAAATCTTAACCGATTTTCTTCAAATTCGGCAATATTGGTTCATGGATCAAGAAACTCTACCATTCTAAATTTCAAAACGATTGGATGTAAAATATAGCTTCTATAGAACTAAAGGGCCAAATCGGACGAAACATATATATGGGAGCTATAGCTAAATCTTAACCGATTTTCTTCAAATTCGGTAGTGTTGGTTCATGGATCAAGAAACTCTACCATTCTAAATTTCAAAACGATTGGATGTAAAATACAGCTTCTTCAGGACTAAAGAGCAAAATCGGACGAAACATATATATGGGAGCTATAGCTAAATCTTAACCGATTTTCTTCAAATTCGGTAGTGTTGGTTCACGGATCAAGAAACTCTACCATTCTAAATTTCAAAATGATTGGATGTGAAATACAGCTTCTTCAGGACTAAAGAGCAAAATCGGACGAAACATATATATGGGAGCTATAGCTAAATCTTAACCGATTTTCTTCAAATTCGGCAATGTTGGTTCATGGATCAAGAAACTCTACCATTCTAAATTTCAAAACGATTGGATGTAAAATACAGCTTTTATAGGACTAAATGGCCAAATCGGACGAAACATATATATGGGAGCTATAGCTAAATCTTGATCGATTTTCTTCAAATTCGGTAGTGTTGGTTCATGGATCAAGAAACTCTACCATTCTCAATTTCAAAATGATTGGATGTAAAATACAGCTTCTACAGGACTAAAGAGCAAAATCGGACGAAACATATATATAGGAGCTATAGCTAAATCTTAACCGATTTTCTTCAAATTCGGCAATGTTGGTTCATGGATCAAGAAATTCTACCATTCTAAATTTCGAAACGAGCGAAATACTCTAAACTGGAAAATTTCAGAACGATCGGAGTGAAATTGCGACCTGTAGCCGACGAACAACTTTACATGGACAGACGGACGGACGGACATCGTTAAATCGACTCAGCTAGTGATTCTGAGTCGATCGGTATACTTTAAGGTGGGTCTAGCTGTGTTTTTTTCAGGTGTTACAAACATCTGCCGTGAAACAAACTTATAATACCCTGTACCACAGTGTGGTGTAGGGTATAAATATTTTGCATATAGACAGAAACGCAAATACGGAATAAAATTCTTAAAAATGTATATATTTCGATAATTTTTTTTTAAAGTTCTTTATTTTGATGTCAGAAATAATAATCAAATGCAACATGTGGAAATTTCTAATGGAAAATCCCTCAATTCCCAAAAAATACATCAAAAAAATACATCCCCAAAAATGGGATTTTTACTTTTAGTCCTATATCTTCGATATGAAAAGCTGCGCTCGGTATTCCCTTTGCAGTCGATTTTTTTACACCCTAATACAAATAAATTAAAAGAAAAATTTAACAATTTAGCTTTGCGATTGGAGAAAATCGATCAAACTTTTGAAATTTATGTAAAAAAAAGGCTTCGGATTTCCACTACCATATTCTGTGAAACGTCTCCTTTAAAATGAGTATAAATTTGATATACTTTGTTTAACAAAATTTTTCTACAGGACCTAAATACGAATTGGACTTTTTTCGCCAAAAAATCTCCAAAAATGAAATTTTTTCAAAAATTTGACTTTATATGGCCATAACTTTCTTATTTCTTCACATATCTTATCGATTCTTTTTTTCATGATATTGTAAATTTTATTGGCAATCCATAAAAAAACACGCGAACACGTGACTGAGATATTGGCTAAACTCCAAGGCAAAGTCTGCGAAAAAATGAAAAATTCAAATTTAAAATCCACATATCTCGGTAACTATTCAAACCTAAACCTAAAGGCGCGAAAGTTGTAAAACGTAAAAGCCAAATATCTCAAAACTACTCAAATGGAGATACGACTTTCTTTCTTAGGAGGGCAGCATGGCTCTTTGAGTCATTTCATAGTCTTTTATTAAAGTGACTTCATAATTTTTAAAAACGCAAATAACTGTAGTATCTCGAAAACTGTTCTACTTTTGACCATTCAGACTTCATTTGACTATTCGGATTCAGCGGACAATTTTCCATAAAGATGTTACATAAAGATTTCTGATGATCCGGTATTCAACTTTTTTTCGAGACGTTTTGGAATAAATGCTGTCGTTGCCATATTTTTTAATATTTTTTTACGAAAATATTGCACAATAAACTTTGAAAGTTATGCTTTAATGTACCATTGGTTTCAATCCAAAAATTTTAACCATTTCGTCACAAAAAAATCATAAAAATGTGCCTTTTTTGTACGAATTATCGTTACCCGACGTCGCATACTTAAGGTGATTTCGTTTCTGAAAAATAATATCACCACATGACGTTGCGACATTTTAAAAATTCCCCCTGCACCCACTGCTAATTTCGCTTTTTTCATGCGAACAATCGAACAAAAATTGTGCGATGAGTAAAAACCATACCATTTGGTAGTGCATTAAGAATGTACGCTTTCAATTAGGTTTGGTTCTGAAGTTTGCTTTTTGACGGTGCAACACTCCACACCGTGGACTGGACTGAGTGTGGAAATGCGATATTTTCCCATTTGCGGAGTGTAATAATTTTACAAACGAAATCAAAGCCCGTTCATATGGCTGCACCATTTTTACAAATTTAAAATGTAGAAAAAATTTTACATTTTTTTGCACAAACGAAATCACCATTAGTTTATGAATGTGCCGTCATTGATTTCATTACTTCCTTTTTTCAGTGTAGGATACTGAAGAAAGTTATCTTCGCTCTCCACTGAATTTTTCTTGTGTTATGAACACTTAAGTCCGGCACTGTAGTTTCGGTACTGATTGTTTGGCAACCATAAAATAAATCATTTGTAGCTATTTCGTTTCTGAAAATAATTTTGCCCCATCGACGTGATATACTAGAAATTTTTTACGCCTTTTAAATCGCAATGATGTAGTCCATCGAATTTGACCTAACCCCATATTTAAAATTTCCAAAATGTATTTGGAAAGTTCGGTTTCGGATGAAGTGTAAAGTAAATTCTGCACTTTTTCCAGAAACGAAATCACAATTAATTACTTATTCAGTTGCAAAAGAACTGTTAATATGTTCGCAAAAAAATTTGTAAAATAGTCACAATTTTATTGAATTTTCAATTTGCAATAATTTAATTATTTAATTTAAAATCGAAATATTCTACTTGTTTGCATTATTTGTTATTATAATGATTTTTCATTTCCTGGATGTTGCTTTTATTTATTTTTAGTTAAATGTAATTTAATTATTTTTAGTTAAATGTAATCATGTGCGTCAATTGCTCATTTTCCAATAAAACGGATAAATTAGGATACATCGAATGAAGTGGGTGTATGCTCGGACAATTCAATAACTGTAAAATGGAAAAGACACATAATTAAATTGCAAACAATTAACAGGTAAAAAATGACACTTCACAAATCTGTTGAATTCTAAATACTTATATCGCAGACGTATTAAAATTGGCTAAACTTTGCGAAGAGTCGCTACAATGAAAATTATTTAAATGGAATCATTGTGCGTATGAGTACTATTATTCCGCAAATATCTTAACGGCCTCTTGGTCCATACAAGTGTATACATGTGCGATACACGTAGGGTGATCGGCCTTACTGCATTATAGTGAACAGTACACTACTTTAGACTCCTGTACATAATTTTTTTAATCGTCACTATTTGTACACTTCATTCACTTCTTCATTAATTTTTAAGTAATTTAAAAATCACCACAAACAATACTATATCTATATTTGACAAATCTGCATTTCCGATTTTATTATAAAACTAGCTAACCCCAGCAGACGTTGTCCTGCCCGTCCTGTTTGGAATTTCATTCAAAAATGCATACATCCCTAGTTTCAGGAAAAAATAATCAAAAAATGTATATTGACCATATGTCCACTATACATAGTGTCATCTACGGTTAGAATCAAACATCCAAACTATTATCAACACAAACCACACATAGATTTTAAATTTCAGTCAAATTGCTCTGGCAATGCGATTTTTGCAAATAACTTGACCACTCCGCAGTTTATCGCGATGAAAATAATTCTAAAACACAAATGACCCCAAACTGAATATATTGTTCAATTTTCAGCCCATTCGCTTTTATGGTTTCGGAGAACATGCGTTACTAACAAACGTACAAAAGATTTTCTATATATAAAGATATAATTGTCAACTATGTGTAGTATGCCTCCGGCGATCGAAATTTGGCGAAATTATATTGCGAATTGTTTGAAATTATATTGCGAATTGTATAAAATTTTTCACGATAACAATTCCGCAATAAAGAAATTTCGAGAAAAAATATTTTACTCTAAGTTATTTTACTATAATCCAATTATCACACGTACGGCTAGTCATAGGGAAAAGTGATCGAAAGAAAATTGAGACATTAGACAAAGGACTACATTCTTTCCTAAAAAACAATCGTATAGTTATTCAGTAAAGATTTACAGTAAAGTAAACCGATACTTTTACATGAAACATTTTGAAGAAAAGTGACCGGACGCTTTTCGGCAATGAAGAAATTTAAATCCTTGGTGAGAAAAATGAGATAAAAATGCGCATAGACTTAAAAGACAACTTAAGATTGTGTAGAAATCCAGTAAAATATCGCTATTTTGTAAACTATTTATATGAATGTATATTTTTTAGCTCCTTCCTATGTAATTACTACAATAAATTAGTTTTATTTTGTTTTACATAAAATTAAAGCAAATCATAAAAATTTGTACACTATTTCTTCATGGAATTAATGGTCACCGTAGATATACGCCAACAATAGGTTTCATATCCTACACCAGTGAAGATATTTGAATATATACATATTCGGTAGGTGTAAAAGCTTCACAACGGCTCCAGTAAGAACGGTTTTAGCTATACGTACTCTTTCATCCGGTCCTAAATAGATTATGACCTGATAGACCTGATTTCTACTCACTGGGAGGCATCTTTCGAAATAACGTTATAATGGCATATAACATCTAACGATGTCATTGACAGAAAAGTCTCTTTGAGGGTATTTCCACTTATTTTGTTTGTGAAGTTCGACATACATAGCTTAACGACTCAATAATCGTTTCGGGCTCCGGAGAGAAAAGCGATGCAGAGCCTATTAAGAAGTGTCCCGGAGTAATCGAGCTGGATTTCCCGTACCTTGGAAATATCCAGAATTCGAATGTCGGAGTACTTGAAGCGACGAAGCCAAACAATTGTTGCAACATTTGAGTCTGAAAAGAGTTTCAATCCTCTTACCCACTGATATTCGAAGGAAGTCTTCCCATAATCTTAGGGGATGTGAATCAGAACATATGGGGCATTTAGGGTCCCAAGTGTTTATTTATCTTTCTGTCTTGGGTTTTCAGTGGCTGCATACAAATATCTCTGTGCAACACTTTATCAGGGAGAGTTCCTTTACAAAATAATACCTCTCGATGAATGCAACAAATCCTAGGACAAGGACAAGAACACATACACAAATTTATGTGGTCATTGTGGTTGAGTTTGAACTAGCTCAAACATGTCATTTAGGGAATTTTGTTATACTCACCTACCACTACCGATCAGAAAATAACCCGTTCATTCGTCCTTGAAAGTGTGCAGGATTTTGTTGTCCAAAGCAATTACAGTTAAGCCGAATTGATACGAAATTTAATAGTGCATATCTTGATTTTAGATTTTTTTTGTTTACTTAATTAAAATAAAATTGTTTTTTTCATTCCACGGAACATGTATTAATCAGAATATTATTATACGTGTTATAGCGAAATTTAATTACATAAAAATTTGATTCCCATTTAATTTAATATAATACCAAAGTTGGCAAATGATTCGAAGTAGACAAACCAAAATACGCAAATAAAATTTAACATCATAGCCACAAACACTTTATTGCTAATACAAAAAACTGCAATTTACGTTTGGCGTGTGATTGCAATTTATCGGAAGCAGCCAACGGAAGTTGAAACTGAAATGCATACCAACTAATTAATTCAGGACTTCTAATATAAATACTTATAACTGCAAGTTATTGCCAACATGTTTGTATTTGGTCTCCACTACCAGAATCCATTGTCGAAACCCCGTTATTTTGGAAAAGTTCGAAATTGTTGTACAGTGTAATTATTACTGCTGCGGATTTTTTAGAAAAGAGAACAAAATTCTGCAAAAAGTCGGTGGATATGTCCCGTTCTATCGGTGTTCACATATTAAACAATCTCGATGCTTTGAAAGGACTTTTATTAAATTTGTTTGTTAAGACTCGAAACACCAAAGTTGATGTTCTCCAAAATGAGGTTCTGAAATTTAAGTAAAATCTATACTGCAGTTTAGTTCAAGGTTTTTACTTAAGTATATTCAGTTATTTTTTCTTAAATCTTGGAAATTGTGTTTAGTACGAGTACATTTTTCTCACTTTGAAGACATGAATAGTTCTATAACTAAAAATGAGGACATGTTTTTACTGAAATAAAATTTCTATTTATGTAATTCAGACTTATACCACACCTGAATATAAGGAAATTATGAACTGTTAATGGAAGACATGAGTTTTAGTTTGTTTAAACTAAAGATAATCGATAATCCTTAAATCAAGTCCATGAATTTGAACTCAAAATTATGAAAACCATACTAAAATTAAGAAAAATTGTATTATTTTGCAAAATATTTGTCTGTCCTTTTTCTTTCACCGATTACAATTTTTTTGTGGAAATCGGTACATGCAGTAACCTGAATTTATGGCAAAACATTAAAAATGTTACGTCAAGGAATACTATCGAACCAACGACCATACGATTGTGAGCCAGTAACGAAACCCTTTTGTGACTGATATGAAAATTTCATTTATATTCAAGTGTCCTCGACACCTAAAAAACTATCTTATATATATAAAAACTAGCTGGCCCGGCGAACTTCGCTGCGCCTAAATTCGGTCATACAATGAACACAATAATTTGAGCCTGTACATATACGCTGCTTCGTGTAATTGGCTCACTTCTAATTGTTTATTCAAAAGTTATAAAGTGTACACGATGACTGTGGAGAGGGGGCGCCGTTCGCAGCAACTCGGACTGACGTATGGAACGACTTGGCGCATTTTACGTCGAGATCTTAAATTGAAAGAATACAAAATACAGCTTGTGCAAGAACTGAAGCCGCCCGACCTTCCCCAGCGACATCGCTTCGCTCTATGGGCTCTTGAAAAGTTCCAAGAAGATCCAACGTTTTCGAGCCAAATTTTGTTCAGCGATGAGGCCCATTTCTGGCTCAATGGGTATGTAAACAAGCAAAATTGCCGCATTTGGGACGAAGAGCAACCTGAAGAGATTCAAGAGCTGCCACTTCATCCAGAAAAAACAACGGTTTGGTGTGGTTTGTGGGCCGGTAGAATCATCGGTCCATATTTCTTCAAAAATGATGCCGGTGAGAACGTAGCCGTCAATGGCGACCGTTATCGTGCCATGATAACCGACTATTTGATGCCTGAACCTCGTGATCTCGGCGACATTTGGTTTCAACAAGACGGCGCCACTTCCCACACATCGCTCCAATCCATGGATTTATTGAGAGAACACTTCGGTGAGCAGATAATTTAACGTTTTCGGCCGGTCGATTGGCCACCAAGATCGAGTGATATCACACCGTTAGACTTTTTCTGTGGGGATATGTAAAGTCTACAGTTTATGCGGACAAACCCGCTTCGATAAAGGCCTTGGAGCAAAACATCACGCGTGTTATTCGCCAGATAGCAGTCGAAATGCTCGAACGAGTCATCGAAAATTGGACTCAACGGATGGACCATCTGAGACGTAGCCGTGACCAACGTTTGATAGACATAATCTTCAAAAAATAAATGCTGTCCTACACACATTTGTCTAATCATACATTTTCCTCTCTTGAGTCTTCATTGGACCAAAACAAATTCATCATGTTAAAAATGGTGAAATTAAACGATCTATTTTCTAGTTATGTATGAGCGGTGCCATGACCATAGACCAATTATAAATTTTCCTTCATAGTGCTGATCATTGGGCAAATACGAATTCATCAAACCAAAAATTGTGAAAAACTAACCTAACAAAATTGTGAGTCAGATTATATTGACGGTGCCGCGCTTCTTTCTTGAGCCGTCCTCTCTTGGGCCGATATACGAATACACCAAGCAAACAAATCGACCGATCCGTTCTCTTGTTAAGTGTTTATGTGTACTTGACCATGCCATGCCTCCTTGCACAGTCATAAATCTCCCTTCATGGTGTCCATCCTTGGACTAGTACGAATTGATCAAGCTCAAAGTCGAAGTCCGTTCCACGACCTTTTGATCAATCCGAAATTTTCTTCCATATTGTTCTTCCGATACAAATACAAATCCTCAAAGCATAAAATTATTAAAATCAAACGATCCGTTCTAGAGATATAAGGCGTTTCAGGCCCTTTTGACCAATTCCAAATTCCCCTCTATAGTGTTCTTCCTTAGGACAGTACGAATGCAATATTAATCCACTAAGCCCACGATTGGGAAAATCAAACAATACGTTCTTAAGCTATAATGCTGCGCTGGCTGTGTCGAGCTCCTTGGCCAATGCTTAATGTTTCTCTATGGGATATTCCTTCTTAGGTCAATACGACCGTATCACTCTCCTTGGCCAAACCCTAAATTTTCGTCCACAGTGTCACTTCTGGAGCCACTATGAACTTATCAAGCCGATTATCAATTAAATCGAACGATCCGTTCTCGAGCGATGCTGATTCAAACGTACGGCATTGTGTTTTATATATCGATGGCTTACTTATATCCAAAAGATGCTATATTAGGATTTTCAAAAATGAGGTTTTTATGACAAATGCTTCTGCTTCAAATGATTGACATACGGTGCAAATTTTAAATCAAAAAAATATCCTAACACGCCTTTTGAAAATTTTTGTTATTTTGCTATATAAGTATTTTTACGAAGAAAAATAAGGCATTACTCGTACTATCAAACTGCTATTAAATTCAATAATTTTTTTCGATGTAGTATGAACATTTTGACCCGCTGATTACAATTCTGTTTTCAAAATTTTTGCAAAATGCATACATTTAGAGAAAACCGCGGAAGAAAATTTCAAATTTGATGTATTTTGCAAGCCCGTGTAGCACTCATAAACCTTCTTAAGCGAAGTTTAATATGTCTACTGTGAAGAGTGGGCTCCACTTCATAAAATATATTGCAAAACAGTTGAAAGCAATGACGCCTTTATAGCAAAATTTGACTCCAGATTACTAAAATATCTAATATCACCTAAAATGCGCTACAACACGAGAAAATATATCTTTATTTTTAAAATATTTAAATCGAAAAATACTTAGGGGTAAAATTTTTTGAAAAAAAACCTAAAAAAACTTTTGTCGAATTTTGTGATGAAAGTTGGTATGCGTGGTCGGGAGGGCAAATAAAAATAAGTAAGGAAAGGCAGAAAGTCGGGCGGGGCCGACTATATAATACCCTACACCTTCCTAAAAATGCGATAAGGGTCATTGCCATAATAATTTGGAATAATAGGTAAATGGGTAGAAACATATTATCTAATTCTGAAACGATAATCGCTAAATTAAGTAATATTCGTTCCCAAATTGAGAAACATCTTTCTGGAAAATTTTAATGATCGGAAGTAAAATACAACTTCTATAGCGGTTTGATACCAAATCAGGAGGAACATATATATGGAGCTTTAATATAAATCTGAACCGATCTTCCCTGAATACTCATTCATGTAAAAAGACCTCCTTCTGTCGAATTTCGTACTGATCGGATATAAAATACAGTCTCTACAGCGTTTACATGTCAAATCGGGGGTAACATATATATGTGAGCTATATCTAAACCGAGTTTCTCCGAATTGGGCAGTATTCCTTCATGTAGAAAGAAACCTCTTTTTGCCGACTTTCGCACTGATCGGATATAAAATAACATTTTTACAGCGCTCACATGTCAAATCAGGGGTAACGTATATATGGGGGCTATATATAAATCTGAACCAAATTTAAAAGTGTTCATTCATATAATAGGAAACCTCTTCCTGACGAATTTCATACTGATCGGATATAAAATACAGTTTTTGCAGCGCTTACATGTAAAATCAGGGTTAACATATATATGGGGGCTATATCTAAAAAAAAGACCAGCTTTAAAAAAAAAACGCCATTTTAAATTTCTAAAGAATGGACTTTAAATGACCGCTGGCTAATATTTATATTACGCAATATATATTAGACTCAATTTCAACTGAATTCGGTATGCTGAAGTCGAATCTCACCTCTATATTGTTAAAAAATTTCGCGTTCGGAAGTTATATAGATCCAGATTGTATTTAAGAACATAGTTCACTAAAAAATAAATAATTGGGAACTTTTAGTTCTGTAGGTTTAGTTTTATTTGGAAATATTATTTTAAATTTTAGTAACAGTTACTAATATTTGGCTATTAGATTCAGAAAATATCTTGCAGTTGCAGCGGCGCAGTAAAAATTTATTTTGATTATTCGACGACGGATGTTCACATTACATGTAAAATAAGTTTGGAATTGCGCTATAAAGATGTGAAAACAATTAAAAACACTCGTCAATATCACGCTTTTTATCCAGCCTCCAAAAATACCCTTAACTGCAAGATATTTTTCGAATCTAATAGCTAAACATTAGTAACTGTTACTAAAAATAATATTTCCAAATAAAACTAATGTGATGAAAGTTGGTATGCGTGGTCGGGAGAGCAAATAAAAAATACAATTTGAGTAGTTTTGCAAAATTTTCATTTTCGCGGAAGATATGACCTAATATGATGTAGATGTAATTTTTGAGATAAAGCTTTTAAACAAAACAAGTAAAATTTTCCGAAGAGTATAGGCTTTGATTTACTTTTTAACAATTTTAGACATAAACCTTTAATGTAAACAACGGTTAAATTTTAAGTCTTTGATTTACATTTTAGAACTAGGAACACATTTTAACCATTAAAACAAGTAGTAAACATTTTTAATTCGGAATCATTTTCGGGCGGTTTAAAGCCCCAAACACCAGCTTTAAGTTTGCAAAAACATTGCAAAAATCGCGAAATGCTATTTTTCTTAAATATCGTGAAGTGTATAAAGCAGTAAAGGTAGAAAACACTATGTTAAAATTGGTGTAGCGTCATATCTCCCACAACCACGTATGTCCTGTCGCCAAAAAAGCGACATATCGCCAAAATTGGTTATTAAATATTTACAAATATACAAAAGCACATTGTATCTAGGAACACTGCCGTTCTTTTTAACGTATATAAGGTTTTTATACAGAATCTTGACAAAATCTTCTTTCAATTGGCTACCCACACTTAGTATTGCAAAATTTCAGCGGATATGGCCCTACCAATAGCCATATATTTACTTTTTAACCATAGACAGTTTGGCGTTTAGTTTAAAAATATTTTTTAATTTTAATTGTGTTCAACATTTTTTATTTTCTATTTAAATTTAAATTCGAAGAAAAGCTGATATACTTACAAATTCCACAAAACATAAATAATTTACAAAGGAAGAATGGGGCTATATTTTTTAAGAACTTCGCGTATAATGGATTATATTAATTTTTTTTGGTTTGTAGAAGATATTAGCAATACATAGAACATATCGTAGAACAAACGCTTAACTCGAGAACGGATCGTCCGATTTAGTAGTTCTCGGGCCAGTATGTTTGGATGGTTTGAAAGTTTGATCACTTATTACCGACAATATTCTTCTACGAGTTTTTCCTCTTTCACTGTTGGGATGTTGAGGTCCTTGTGGATGTTTTCGTTTCTTACGTGCCACCGAAGAATAAATGATGGGCTTTAATACCGTTTAGTATAAAATAACGTTATACTCTTGATCTAGGGCATATCTTTGGCTGATAAGCCACTGATCTTGATTAGTTTTAACTTATATTTGAGTTACTTTAGAATCTATTTGGTGCGACCAGGTTAAGCGACGATATAAATGGATTCCAAGATGTTTTACATGATCCTTTTGAGGAATCAGTGAATTGGAAATATAAATAGGAGAATATGTATCCCATCGTAGGGTAAAAGTAACATCACCACATTTTGAGGCATTTGCCATTATTCTCCATTATTTTAACCATTCTTCTAGAACTCTGACATGAAATTTCAGTGATCGGACGCAACTAAAGAACTGTTTTGAGAACTGGCGAAAGCAGTATCCGTAAAGGTAGACGTGAGCGTATAGTTGGTTATGGACTTATCTGCCGTCAGAATGGACATATCTGGGCCAAGAATGCTCCCCTATGGGACACCGGCATTTATTTTCTTAGAGCTAGAAAAAGTGTAATTTGATTTACTCGTACCTTTAAAATACCGGTTTCTTAAATAACTCTTGAACAATAAATAACATTTGTAAAAAAGTCCTTCGTAATCAAATGCTTGCGAAATGTCTATGAATAGCGCCGAAGAGTATACTTTTTCTTCAAATGCTCTTCTGATATAGGTTACGATACGGTGTACCTTTTTGGTAGTATTATGACATTTTCGAAATCTAAATTAATGGTCAGGTATAATATTGTTAGAAATAATATGAGGTATGATTTTCTTCGTAAGAACTGACTCACAAAATATTGATATTATCGACCGTAGACTTATAAAGCGGTAGCATTTAACATGAGTAGGATCTTTGCCTGGTTTCGGTATATCACGATTTCTGACCTCTTCCAAGATAGGGGAAGTAACTACTCGCAGAATAGCATTGAATAACAAGTAAGAAAGTTTCATTCGGGTAAACCGACTAAGGTATACCCTCACTTTGTGAGTAATGTAATATTGAATATTACACAAATTATTCTGTCAATTTTTGTGGGAGGTACCACAAGGGGTTTAAGAAATATACCTATATTTCGCTGAACAGTAGATACTTTAAATACATTGCACTGTGCCGAATTGTAACCGTTTATATGGACTGGTATATTAACGTTGAGATATTAAATTGTGGTATAATTTGGCCATTTTGTGTGGGAGGTACAAAAAGGGGCGTGGTGATAACGCAAATTTTTCACTTGATTATAGGCATTATAAAAGCATTACACTGTACAAAATTTCAAGTAATTGTATACACTGATATTAATGTTATAAACTGTTAACTTTTGGTGCAAAATGGTACCTTTGTGAGAGAGGTACCAAAAGGGGCGTGACAATAACGCCCATTTTTCAATGGACTGTAGGCACTATAAAAACATTACGCTGTACAAAATTGCAAGTATTTTTATACACTGGTATTAATGTTATAAGCTGTTAACTTTTGGTGCAAAATGGTGCATTTGTGTGGGAGGTACCAAACGGACGCGGCAATAACGCCCATTTTTCACTGGACTGTAGGCGCTATAAAAGCATTACACTGTACAAAATTTCATGTATTTCTAAACACTGTTATTAATGTTATAAGCTTTTAACTTTTAGTGCAAAATGGTGCATTTGTGTGGGAGGTACCAAAAGGGGCGTGGCATTTTCGCCCATTTTCCTCGAGTTGATAGCGACTAACAAACTAATACTATGTGTGGAATTTCAGCAGATTCGAATACATATAATAGCAGTTATTAAAGAATCAATATTTCACAACATTTTAACCCTTTGTGGGGGAGGTACCAGAAGGAGTGGACCAATATGGCCCATCTTCGAACTTAGCCGGAGATAGAAAAAAATATTACCACATACGAAATTTGAAGTCAATTGGTTACTCCTTTCGAGAGTTATCGTGCGCACCAGCCAGCAGACACACAGACAGACAGACAGACAGACGGACGGACATTGCTCATTCGACTTAAAATGACCCAAAACGGATTTCCGCCGAACATACTAGGGGTCTTAGGTCACTCCTTCGATGTGTTACACTTTTTTCCGTAGCAAATGATATATACCCTCGTCACACTAAAGTGAGGGTATAAAAATAACACCATTTTCAAGGCTGAAAACTGAAGATCTTTTATAATTTTCGCTGTTATACCAACTCCTCCGGGCGATTTCTTTAATTTTAAATCTTTGACCGATTTTGCAACATCCTTTATTCTAAGCTTGATTGGGCGAGCAATTGAATCACCTATCACGGGCTGATATATTGGGCGAGGAATATAATTATTTATCGCGGGCGGATAGATTGGGCGGGGAATTATATCGTCTATCACGGGAGGATAAATTGGGCGAGGAAGTTTGCGAGTGCATTTAATTTCTCGTCTGTGCTTTTCGCCCAGTTCCCATTTTCAAGACGAATTGGGGATTCATGCGCAACAGAGCCTCGCAAATTTTTGGGGCCTTCCAGAGACTATAATCTGTTTTCTGGGTTGGCTTCAGAGATTAAAAATATTTTTTAGATCATTTTCCTCAGCTGATTGTAGGGCTGATTTCAATCTATACTGGCAATTTTTTAGCCTTTTTCTCAGTGCGGGGTAGTGATATTGTTGCCACTCTCTTGGATGCTTGTTGGGTTATTTGAGTTATCTCTTTTGAATGCGTTTTCCCAAGAAGCCACTTTAACAGCACTGTTTACAACGTCAGTGAATAGATTTAACGCGACTTCAATTTCATACGTTATTTGTAACGATATACCTTCGAATACGAGTATGTGTGAACTAACATATTTTTTATATTTCAACTTATTGGGCAAATTATCACACACATTTTCATGATTATTGCAAAGCAGCGTCAAAATGGAAGGCGAATGATCCGATGATAGATCAAGTGATGGACATAGAGATATTTGTTCACTCTTATATTTTTATATCCTACACCACACTGTGGTACAGTAAGGAGAAGAAATAGACCCATCGTTTATTATACCGATCGACTTAGAATCACTTTCTGAGTTGATTTAGCTATGTCCGTCTGTCTGTCTGTCCGTCTGTCCGTCTGTGCATGTATTCTTGTAATCAAATTACAGGTCGCAATTATGGTCCGATCTCGACGAAACTTTACACATATCTTTTTTTTGGCCCAAGGACGATCCCTATTGAATTTGGTTAAAATCGGTTCAGATTTAGATATAGCCCCCATATATATGTTAGCCCCGATTTGGCATGTAAGCGCTGTAAAAACTTTATTTTATATCCGATCAGTATGAAATTCGGCAGAAAGAGGTTTCTTATTATATGAATGAACACTGTTAAATTTGTAAGAAATCGGTTTAGATTTAGATATAGCCCCCCATATATACGTTACCCCCGATTTGACATGTAAGCGCTGTAAAAATGTTATTTTATATCCGATCAGTGCGAAATTCGGCAAAGAGAGTATGATCAGTATGAAATTCGTCAGAAAGAGGTTTCCTATTATATGAATGAACACTTTTAAATTTGGAAGAAATCGGTTCAGATTTAGATATAGCCCCCATATATACGTTACCCCCGATTTGACATGTGAGCGCTGTAAAAATGTTATTTTATATCCGATCAGTGCGAAAGTCGGCAAAAAGAGGTTTTTTTCTACATGAAGGAATACTGCCAAATTCGGAGAAAATCGGTTCAGATTTAGATATAGCTCCCATATATATGTTAACCCCGATTTGACATGTAAGCGCTGTAGAGACTGTATTTTATATCCGATCAGTACGAAATTCGACAGAAGGAGGTCTTTTTACATGAATGAGTATTCAGGGAAGATCGGTTCAGATTTATATTAAAGCTCCATATATATGTTCCTCCTGATTTTGTATCCAACCGCTATAGAAGTTGTATTTTACTTCCGATCATTAAAATTTTCCAGAAACATGTTTCTCAATTTAGGACGAATATTGCTTAATTTAGCGATTATCGTTTCAGAATTAGATAATATGTTTCTACCCATTTACCAATTATTCCAAATTATTATGGCAATGACCCTTATCGCATTGTTAGGGAGGTGTAGGGTATTATATAGTCGGCCCCGGCCGACTTTCTGCCTTTCCTTACTGGTTTATTATTGCGGAATCAATAAGGTCTGGCGTTTTATTCAGGTCTGAGGGCCAATATGTTGGGGGACCGCTCGAAGCTACATCTAGTTTAGCAGATGTTATGGCCTTTAGTAGCCCCAAATGTGTGCTTGGCATTATAGTCACCTGCTACCATGAACTTTGTGCCAAGAGTGGAGAAAAACTTCATGAATTGGTGTTTGTTAATATTGTAATAATGTAATAAGAGATGTACCACCACAGGCTCTCCCGCTAGGGTGTTTAGTGTCGTATGTGGAATAACCACGTATAACCGTATTTCTTGTTGAAAAATGTGTCTCAGAGACTAATAAAATATCTACACAATTGTTTCGGAGAAAATTTGTCATATCTCTCATTTCTGTGTTGGCTTAGGCTGTTTGCATTCCAGTAACAAATTGTCAGTGGATTTATTTTTGATTTAATACGAGTTGCATAAGCATACTTTTATTTCTGCTACATTTTTTTACGCCAGCATCTGTTCATGGGTGGGGACACTCAACGGACATCGCCACATCTGACACAAACGGCCGGTAATTTACAGTATGCCTTGATGTTGTCCAAATTCTTGACAATTTTTACATTGGGGAGGGCTCCTCGTCTCTAATTCTACGGTTGCACACATATCTCAAGACGTAAATAGGACGATATGCACCTTTCTTCTTTATTCGCGAAGAATCAAATGTTATTTCAACTTTAAACATGGGGAATATTCTTTTTATTTATAATGTTTATTATGGAGATAACTTCGTAGCCCTCTTTGACAGGTTCATCATGTTGACTATCAATACACAAGACCTTTTAAAGCTCTTAAGCTGGTAAGTGTAGCAATTCTTTTTCTCTGGATCGAGCAAACCAATCATCTTTCTCTCAAACACTTCGTTGTATGTTTAAATCTTAGTTTCGTATATTTTACACTTTTTGTTTTGTCACTAAGGTGTTACGATATATTTGTATTTTATTCTTAAATTTACCCGTTGTACTGTTTGAATTTGTAATTATTTTGGGAATCGTGTCCGTAGAAGTCGCAGCACTGTTATCGTGCCGTTTAACTACTGTATTTAAGAGCATACTTTTAGGCTCCTCTTGATTTGGTATTGTGTTTATCATTTCTTTCTTTTTATACCCTAACTTTAGTGATACGAGGGTATATATCATTTGCTACGGACCAAAAGTGTGACACATCAAAGGAGGGACCTAAGACCCTGTTGGCTGGTGCGCACGATAACTCTCGAAAAGGTTAACAGTTTGAGTTAAAATTTGGTATGCGGTAATATCTTGCTCTATCTCGGGCTAAGTTCGAAGATGGGTCATATTGGTCAACCCCTTCTAGTACCTCCCCCACAAAGGGTTAAAATGTAGTGAAATATTGATTCTTTAATAACATCTATACTGCTTATTCGAATCTTCTGAAATTCCACACATAGTATTAGAGTGCAATGTATTTAATGTATTTATTTAGGTGTATTTGTTAAACCCCTTCTGGTAGCTCCCACACAAATCGACAGAAAAATTCGTTTAATATTCCAATTACTTTACTCACAAATTGAGGGTATACCGTGGTCGGTTTATCCGACTGAAACTTTCTTACTTGTTTTGTTTTTTTCACTACTTGACAATTGCGTTTAGATAGAGCGGGCACTGTTTGGGTTTTTGGCGGTTAAAAAGAGGCGTTGTTGTTTTTAATGTCTGTAGTTGTCACAGAAATGTAAACGTTTCTCCCATATACACTTAACCGCCTCTCACGGATGGAGCGATATACATGCACGGAGATTCGGTTTAGTAAATTTTATTTATTTATTTATGAAGAACTAACACAGCAAGCACTATGATTGCTTGCTACACCACACTGTGGTACAGGGTATTATGACTTTGTGCACTTGTTTGTAACACCTAAAAGGAGAAGAGATAGATCCATTGTTTATTATACCGATCGACTTGTAATCACTTTCTGAGTCGATTTAGCTATGTCCGTCTGTCTGTCCGTCTGTCTGTAGATGTATTCTTGTAATCAAAGTAAAGGTCGCAAATATGGCCCGATCTTGACGAAACTTTACACATATCTTTTTTTTTGTCCCAAGGACGATCCCTATTTAATTTGGTTAAAATCGGTTCAGATTTGGATGTAGCCCCCATATATATGTTAGCCCCGATTTGACATGTAAGCGCTGTAAAAACTTTATTTTATATCCGATCAGTATGAAATTCAGCAGAATGAGGTATCTTATTATATGAATGAACACTGTTAAATTTGGAAGAAATCGGTTCAGATTTATATATAGCCCCCATATATACGTTACCCCCGATTTCACATGTAAGCGCCATAAAAAATTTATTTTATAACCGATCAGTATGAAATTCGGCAGAAAGAGGTTTCTTATTACATTAAGGAATACTGCCAAATTCGGAGAAAATCGGTTCAGATTTAGATATAGCCCCCATATATATGTTACCCCCGATTTTACATGTACAAAATTGTCAGAAAGAGGTTTCTCATTACGTGAATTAACACTGCCAAATTTGAGGGAAATCGGTTCAGATTTAGATATAGCCCCCATATATACGTTACCCACGATTTAACATGTAAGCGCTGTACAATCTGTATTTTATATCCGATCAGTAAAAAAATCTACACAAAGAGGTTTCTTATTATATGAAAGGATACTTCCAAATTCAGAGAAAATCGATTCAGATTTAGATATAGGCCCCATATATATGTTACCCCCGATTTGACATGTAAGTGCTGTAGAGACTGTATTTTATATCCGGTCAGTACGAAATTTGACAGAAAGAAGTTTCTTTTTCAATGAATGAGTATTCAAGGAAAATCCGTTCATATTTATATATAACCTCCATATATATGTTCCTCCTGATTTGGTACCAAAGCGCTATACAAGTTGTGCTTTACTTCCGATCAAAATTTTCCAGAAAGATGTTCCTAATTTTTTTATATAAGCGCTATTTTAGAGACCTGAAAGGCTTCAGCGGAATTGAAAATTAAAACATTACTTAAACCAATTATTCCGAGGTAGTACCAATTATTATTAGTACCACCTAACATACCCTGCATATATTACATATATTGTGTACGACCAAAAATCGAACTATTTATTGTGTTAAGGCTAATATAACCATAGTAAATGCAAATCTGTGGAATATTATTATTAGTTCAATTTTTAGTTCCACACATTATATTAAACTCCTCTTTGGAATAAGCCTTGACGTGGCGGGGGAGCTAAGTACTTTCGTAAAAGAAAGGAAACTAATTATTCCAACTATTCAAAAAGAAATTCTTAATGTACATTGCCGAGGTGGTGTAGGATATTATATAGTCGGCCCCGCCCGACTTTAACCTTTCCTTAGTGGTTTTACTTAATTATGTTTACACTTTATTTTTACACATGATAGTTACACTTTAGCAATGAACTTTAACACAGAATTATAACCGAATCACTTGTTAATAGCGTCAAACTCGCTGTATCCAAAAAAATATTTTTTTAATAGAATTATTGTGGGAGCCACTAGAAACACGTCTGAACGCAATAATATTGCGATTAAAATTGGGAGGTCGTCGTGATTTCCTACAGTGAACAACAATCCGTGCGCGAATAAAATTGCTAGGTCGTAATGTAATTCGCTGCATTTTTCGCAAAGAAAAAATTTGGAATATTCGATTTCGCAAAAATATATTTCAGCATTCGCTTCCTCAAAAAAAGACCATATACTCGTAAATGCTTAAACAAAAAATAGATTTTGTATGCCGGATTTAAAGTACACCTCCGCATAGTGGATCAGAATCACAATCCACCGGCCAAAATTCATTAACTTTTGTTCTAGTAAACATTTTTGAGTATTGTAAAAACCCGAAACTAACAATAGGCATGTTTTCGTTACAAGCTAGCAATTTTAGTTTAGCACTTTGCAACGAAAACAACTGACTTCCACTAACCAATACATATGCAATAAGTGGCGGATTTTCACTATCTGGTAGCAATGGTGTCATGAGTTGCGAAGAAAGAACAGCGCGAAACAGACAACAAATTCGTGAAAAGTATTTTTAAAACATATATTTACTATTCTATGTTCAATTGTTTACGCTCTTTTTGCAAATATTGAAATAATTTCCCATTTTTGTTCTTCTTCTTCCCGTTAATTCACAATATAATCTCTCCAAAACGGGATGATAAAATCTCTCCAAAAACGGGATGCCATATTGCTAAATGTAGGGTGCCCAATCTGGCAACATCATACTCGATTAAGACAGGAACACAAGCACCAAACTTCATCGGGAACTAATAGTGCTTAAAAGTGCTTAGCTCCCCATACAAATTAAGCACTTATGGTGTAACGGAAACACGCCTAATGTAATATAATCTTTCATTCCTATGCTTGCTGTCAATAAATAAAGAAGAAAAGCGGAACACGGAACTGGAAAAGCGGAAAGCGGTTTTATTTCGTAAGGCAAAACAAATAAAATCATAAATCTGCTATCACAAAGCCATAAGAAGACCTTAAGGACTATTGTGGCATGTGAACTGAAGACCAATACTGTCGTGCTGCTTTATTTGGGTCTCAGTATATATTAATAATTCAAATAAAACAAAATTAAACTATTAAGGAGATTCGTCCCCTTACATTTGTTTTTATGTTTTTTACATGTTTTACGTATTTGCTCATAATGCGCAAAAAAAATTAATTTTTTTCGTATTACTGATTTTCACATTTTTCAGATTTCAAAAATTGGAAAAGCGCAATTTATTTTTTCGACTTTATCGATCTGTTTCTCATACATTTTTAAAGCTTTTGCACTCAAAATTATGGCGGTATTAATATGTTTCTGTCAAATATAGTTTTTTTGTAATAAATATATGTAAAAGTGAGCGCCCCAGTAGGCGAGTTGGTAGCGTACTCGCCTATGAGTTTGGGGGCCGTGGGTTCGATTCCCACTACAGGCTCTGGTCTGTCGCTGCAAACATTTAGCCATATGGTCTTTGTAACCCGGCCTTTCCCTGGACCTTAAAATTGGAATATAAATTTACTTTGTATTGTAATTCATATAAATAAATAAATAAATATGTAAAAATTTCATGTTTTAAAATATTTTTGACTTTGGACCAACATAACTTTTTTCCTTTGAAAGCCTTTGAGGAACATAATACATATTTAAAAAGGTTGAAGATGCCCCAAATTGCACCCTTAACAGATAGTACAAAAAGTCAGATTTTTCAGATCCATAACGCGAGTTATACGTAACCCCGCATAAGGACGTACACACGCAAGGTGATACTAGGTGATTTAAAGTCTCCGACGCCATAGCTACTGTGTGTGCCTCCGATGGAGGAAACATCGCGACTGGAAGTGCTGAGGTACCCTACCACAAAGTGAAGGGAGCTAGATTTATATCAAACCAATTCTTGAAGTGACAGCTTCAAAGGAGAAAAGGATCCCTGGGAACTCCTGGAAAGATTGGAGGGACTATCCCATATGTACGAAATCCCTACCGAATACCCATCGTAATGCCTCAAATACTTACAGGAAAAGCATTGGTATGGGAATAATTATCTACATTGGAAATCGTGGGCTGGGCTTAAGCAGGATTTTCTCAAATTCTTCTTGTCATCACGGTATTTCGAGAATTTGGACTACGAAATTCGCAAGCGGAAGCAGATAACCTATGAAACTTTCAAAAATTATACGCTCCACATGCAGAACCTAATGAGACATGGTGAATACACAGAGAAACGTAAGCTGGAGAGGATCTTCCGGAACGCTTTACCAGAGTAGCAGTGGTGCATCGGCAAACGCTATTTCCTGAGCCGTGCAGACCGAATTGGAATGGCAGAGGACATGGAAGGCATACACAGCCAGCCTACAACCGAACGAAGAGATATGGGTCCTCAGAACGAAACACAACAGTAAATACATCAAAACACCTCGATCCTAGCAGACTAGTGGCGACAATTCTCATCGGTGAGATATTGGTCCACACCACAGTCGACATCCGGGCATCCCGCAGTTTTATCAGCAAAGTATTTACCCAAACCATAGCAGACACCAGTACTGAACATCCCGGCAACTCCATGATCACACTGCCTACTGCCCTCTAAGATGAGCTCGTAACCGGAACCGGCGCTATCATCCATATTCCTGTTCGCAACCAGCTGGGTAAAGCTACGGAAGACCAAATACGATACCATAATCTCCGTCGCCGAACCTGGAAATAAAAGATAGGTTATTTAGTTCTTGTTCGTCAACTCACGTTATTTAAAGCTGTAGATAATTTTGCCGCGAAATTAGCTCCAAAATACGACAGACCCAAAGAGGTACTGGAGTTTCCGCCTCCGGTATTTGTACACGTTCGTCGTCGCGGCAACAACTAAAGTTGTAACGCGCACCTCAGCGAAATCAAACCATATATTGACCAGGACTCTTCCGATACACTGCAATATGGCCCAATCAAGTTATTATACCCTACACCACACTGTGGTACAGGGTATTATAAGTTTGTTTCACAGCAGATGTTTGTAACACCTGAAAATAACACAGCTAGACCCACCTTAAAGTATACCGATCGACTCAGAATCACTAGCTGAGTCGATTTAACCATGTCCGTCCGTCCGTCCGTCTGTCCGTCCGTCCGTCCGTCTGTCCATGTAAAGTTGTTCGTCGACTACAGGTCGCAATTTCACTCCGATCGTTCTGAAATTTTGCAGTTTAGAGTATTTCGCAGCTGTTAAGATCGCTATTGACTTTGGTTGAAATCGGTTCAGATTTATATATAGCTCCCATATATATCTTTCGTCCGATTTGGCCCTTTAGTCCTATAGAAGCTGTATTTTACATCCAATCATTTTGAAATTTAGAATGGTAGAGTTTCTTCATCCATGAACCAACATTGCCGAATTTGAAGAAAATCGGTTAAGATTTAGCTATAGCTCCCATATATATGTTTCGTCCGATTTTGCTCTTTAGTCCTGAAGAAGCTGTATTTTACATCCAATCATCTTGAAATTTAGAATGGTGGAGTTTCTTGATCCATGAACCAAAACTACCGAATTTGAAGAAAATCGGTTAAGATTTAGCTATAGCTCCCATATATATGTTTCGTCCGATTTGGCTCTTTAGTCCTATAAAACCTGTATTTTACATCCAATCGTTTTGAAATTTAGAATGATAGAGTTTCTTGATCCATGAACCAACATTGCCGAATTTGAAGAAAATCGGTTAAGATTTAGCTATAGCTCCCATATATATGTTTCGTCCGATTTTGCTCTTTAGTCCTGAAGAAGCTGTATTTTACATCCAATCATTTTGAAATTTAGAATGGTGGAGTTTCTTGATCCATGAACCAAAACTACCGAATTTGAAGAAAATCGGTTAAGATTTAGCTATAGCTCCCATATATATGTTTCGTCCGATTTGGCCCTTTAGTTCTATAGAAGCTATATTTTACATCCAATCATTTTGAAATTTAGAATGGTGGAGTTTCTTGATCCATGAACCAACATTGCCGAATTTGAAGAATATCGGTAAAGACTTAGCTATAGCTCCCATATATATGTTTCATCCGATTTGGCTCTTTAGATCCAATCGTTTTTATACCCTACACCACACTGTGGTACAGGGTATTATTTAAGTATAAAATGTCCCAAAAGTTAATTTATGTAAACAATTTATACATGAATTACAAAATTTATATATCAGAGTTATTCAATATTACGAGAGTGGTGTAGGGTATTATATAGTCGGCCCCGCCTGACTTTAGCCTTTCCTTACTGGTTTTTAACTTAATTTTCTCCAGATCTATACAAACGCAATGAAGGGACAAATCGGCATCCAAACCAAGGGTTTTTGCAAGGAGCAGTGACAGCTATTGGAGGCCTTCAACCGCCGGGTCCGGCTAACCTGAAAGCCGTCGCCCTACAAGCGCAGATCCTCATCGCTGGCCCCTAACATGAAAACATCGGCAGTTAACCTGCCGGAATGTTATGTGCGGCTGGAGCGTCTGGCAATGCCAACGGTGAGACAGCGGTACTGCCCAATTACCTCATACCGCAGTACGTAGCGGAGGTGATCGATATTAGTTCCGCGGATGAGGTGATCACGCTTTCGAATCGCCCACGGTCGTATCCAAACATCCTCGTCTTCATCGTACCTCTTGTCAGTCTACTACAGCGGGATGGAGTAACAACCCAGATTAGCCACCAAGGAAAGACTAGCGTCACACCCCACGGAGGAGGACGGGTAGTGTGAGGACGAAAGACTTCCGTCGTTTTCGGCCATACAGTGGCTTGGATCGTTATGTTATTTTTTTTACTTTATATTTTTTACATATATTGAGTTTATATTTTTATACCCTACTCCACACTGTGGTACAGGGTATTATAAGTTTGTTTCACGGCAGATGTTTGTAACACCTGAAAATAACACAGCTAGACCCACCTTAAAGTATACCGATCGACTCAGAATCACTAGCTGAGTCGATTTAAGCATGTCTGCCCGTCCGTCTGTCCATGTAAAGTTGTTCGTCGACTACAGGTCGCAATTTCACTCCGATCGTTCTGAAATTTTGCAGTTTAGAGTATTTCGCAGCTGTTAAGATCGCTATTGAATTTGGTTGAAATCGGTTTAGATTTAGATATAGCTCCCATATATATCTTTCGTCCGATTTGGCCCTTTAGTCCTATAGAAGCTGTATTTTACATCCAATCATTTTGAAATTTAGAATGGTAGAGTTTCTTCATCCATGAACCAACATTGCCGAATTTGAAGAAAATCGGTTAAGATTTAGCTATAGCTCCCATATATATGTTTCGTCCGATTTTGCTCTTTAGTCCTGAAAAAGCTGTATTTTACATCCAATCATTTTGAAATTTAGAATGGTAGAGTTTCTTGATCTATGAACCAACACTACCGAATTTGAAGAAAATCGGTTAAGATTTAGCTATAGCTCCCATACATATGTTTCGTCCGATTTGGCCCTTTAATCCTATAAAAGCTGTATTTTACATCCAATCGTTTTGAAATTTAGAATGGTAGAGTTTCTTGATCCATGAACCAACATTGCCTAATTTGAAGAAAATCGGGTAAGATTTAGCTATAGCTCCCATATATATGTTTCGTCCGATTTTGCTCTTTAGTCCTGAAGAAACTGTATTTTACATCCAACCATTTTGAAATTTAGAATGGTAGAGTTTCTTCATCCATGAACCAACATTGCCGAATTTGAAGAAAATCGGTTAAGATTTAGCTATAGCTCCCATATATATGTTTCGTCCGATTTGGCCATTTAGTCCTATAAAAGCTGTATTTTACATCCAATCGTTTTGAAATTTAGAATGGTAGAGTTTCTTGATCCATGAACCAACATTGCCGAATTTGAAGAAACTCGGTTAAGATTGAGCTATAGCTCCCATATATATGTTTCGTCCGATTTTGCTCTTTAGTCCTGAAGAAGCTGTATTTTACATCCAATCATTTTGAAATTTAGAATGGTAGAGTTTCTTGATCCATGAACCAACACTACCGAATTTGAAGGAAATCGGTTAAGATTTAGCTATAGCTCCCATATATATGTTTCGTCCGATTTTGCCCTTTAGTTCTATAGAAGCTGTATTTTACATCCAATCGTTTTGAAATTTAGAATAAACAATTTAAACATGAACTACAAAATTTATATTTCAGAGTTATTCAATATTACGAGAATGGTGTAGGGTATTATATAGTCGGCCCCGCCCGACTTTAGCCTTTCCTTACTGGTTTATAAATGGAATTTGTATATTTTGTTTCAAATATAGTTTATTTTTGTAAAGAAAATTGGAAAACCGAATTATTAGTTAAAAAGTACAGCATATACCAAAGACATAGGGTATAAGTACAGTCCCGGCAGAACCATATAGACCCAATTTGCACGGTGCGACTTGTCCCAGCCACTTTTTAATTATCTTTTGAAATTTCTACGAAAATTCATGCTCGTTTAGAAGGTGAGTCCAAAAATAATAAGATATGTCATTCCCGAGCGAGTAAGTACGAACGAATAGAAATTTTAACGAGTAGGATATCAAAGAGTGAGGTTTTCCGCAGATTTCGGACCGATTTTCCTGAATTTTTTATAATTGTCACATTTAAAAAAATAATATTAATCGATTAGTGGGGAAAAAATTCAAACTATATTCGCGGAAAACTGTTTTTTCGCGTGTGACAGTTCTTTCCTATTCGTTCGTAACTGATAGATTTTGACGTTTCGTCCGGACGGAACATCTGTATAATTAAAGGTGTGTGGGCGAGTCTATAGTTTCAGCAACCAGAGGACAAATTTATGTTTTTTTTCGTTTACTCGCATTTATTTTATTGAATTTGTTTTTCGTATTCAGTAACTCATAAAAAGGAAATGTCAATTTGTCCCTTGTATTTTCATTTCGAGCAAATTTTCTACCCCTTTTCGTCTATAAACTGTTTCATCTATAAACATCGTACCCGTTGCGTGTTGATTTATGGAATGTCATTTTTTAATCATGTCCGCACGGAGGAAAATCATTTTTGATATGTTTGAATTCAAAGAAAATATACTTGGAACCAAAATTTTTAAATATTATATATTTTTGAACAAATATATTTTATTTGAAAATCAAGAAATTTTGTTTGGAACGCATATATTAATATATTACAACAAAATATATTTGCGAACTTACTGTCACAAATAAAATATGTGTTTACAAACAAACAAAGATATTGTTTAATAATTTATCCAAATTCATTATATTTAAAAAAAATGTTAAAACTTTGTTGACTTGGGCAATTTTTTATATTATTTTTTCCTCGATTTTGTCTAATACTTTTTGTTTTACAGCACTAATTTTTTTTATAAATAGTCCAATTGTTAATCCATCAATGATATTCGTTGTAACCCAAAATTATACGATTTACATTTTTCAAACATATAAAATTTATAAAACACTTAAAACTTTCTTTAAATTAAGGCATCGATACATTGCCAAAATACTTATATATAAATTAATCATTGTTTGGGAAATATTATTTCCAAATAAAAAAATATTAGGATGAAAACATAATTTTGTTTAGAACAACATCCTCACAAACATATAATATTTGTGAGTGTCAAATATTATATATTTGGAGTGTACCCTAAACATATGTATGTTTCCAGCAAAATATGTTTGGAACAATATACTACAGAAGCGATTTTTTTCAGCGTGCGTCGGTCCGTTCTTCGTGTCCCTCTGTCTGTCCGTTCATCATCCGTCAGTTTGTCCGTTCGTCCATCTATCAATCTGTCCATCCGTCCGTTCAAACGACAGGCGCACAATATAACATTCACAACAAAATAACACAAGTCACTTTCAATAGAACGTCCCCTCAAAAGAAGGCAATCATTTATTTGCACACAAATTCCCAAATCCGGAATCACACGAGGCAATTTTTTCAAGCAAGTGTCAAAGTTTGTTGGAGAGGGGACAGAGTGCTCTTTTCGTCTGCCTCTCTCTCCTACAAAATTGTAACACTTGCTTAGAAAAAATTGCCTCGTGTGATTCAGCACCACTCACTTAATTGGAATCATCTAATTGTTTTGTGTGTTTTATTGTACATTTATTGCTACACAGTTGTTAAAGGGACATCACATTCCACATTACATTACCTCTGTTGGTACACGCGACGGGAATGGGAGTCCCCTCGTGGCGATGGGTGTCACGCTGCGGTCGCGGTCGCACGCCGGCCGCTCTAGCCAATGCAGTGATGCTGGGGACTCAGGTATGCGTCACGGTGGTGTCGTTGACAGCAAAGGAGGTACTTAGGGTGTTGGTAGATAGTACAGGGAACGGGGGATTAAATTAATCCATTTAAGCTGAAAGAAAAAGAAACGAAATAATGAAAATAATGAAATAAAAAAAATAATGAAATAATGGATTAGGAGTCACTATTACCTTTGTAGTATCACGTTTTTTTTTCCACAATGATCGTAGTTCGTAACCTAGATCCGGGGTGGTATGGACGTGGTGTGCATGATTGTACCTCCCCCACGTCAAATTGCCAAATGCTCATAACCATCAATGCGGGTACCTGGGAGCGCCTACATGTTGGTGCAAAACAAGATCGGTGAAATATTTGAGACGTATACGGCAGAAGTGTGCTTCGTAAACCTTACTCGTATACTCTCCGCAGCAGAATATCAGATTCGCTTTAGGTCGCCCAAATTGCTTTAGTAACATCGCTGAAGTGCCTTCATATTCTGCGTTGAATGACTGCTGCAGGATGGTAGACCGAACAAAATGTTCCCATTGGCCTGGTTCACATCCAAAGCTCTATATTTCGTAGCCCATGTAGTGGAATGTGCCATGATCGCCTTGCTCGACCGCGATTTTTAGATGTGGTTGCATGGCTGGTTAAATTAATTGTAGCGAAAACAGGAAATGTCATGTGTTGGCGACACATCCCAGGCCATACAATTTTTTTGGACGCCGGAGCGTAGGGCGACCTCTTAAACGTCCGTAAGCGCAACGCGATACGCCCTACGCGCAAAGCGATACGCATGCGCTGAGGAAAACATTAAGGGGGGGTTGACATTAAATACAAGAACACTGGAAATAAATATGGATCAATTGGTAGGTAAATTGTTGGTAAGAAAATAAAGTAAATAACAACAAAATTTTAGAGAGAAAATTGTTTGAAAATCTGTTTTGGGTCGGTGTGACAGCTTATAAAAAGCGGTTCAGAGAGAAAGCCTAGAATTGTCTCAAATGCCTTGGATAGGTAATGTTTACTCCTGGGTTAACTTTCCCAAGTTCAAAGTAAAATATTCTAATTTCCTTCGGTGTATAATCGAAAAACGTATATTTTTGCACTTCAATTTGCAGCAACAAAATAAAATAAAGTAAAATAAAACAAGTTAGAAAGTTCAGTCGGGTAAACCGTCTTATGAATCCCCTCACCTTGAGTCCCAAAAATATTCGTATTTTTATACCCTCACTTTAGTGTGACGAGGGTATATATCATTTGCTACGGAAAAAAGTGTAACACATCGAAGGAGTGATCTAAGACCCTAAGTATGTTCGGAGGAAATCCGTTTTGGGTCATTTTAAGTCGAATGAGCAATGTCCGTCCGTCTGTCTGTCTGTCTGTGTGTCTCCTGGCTGGTGCTCACGATAACTCTCGAAAGGAGTAACCGATTGACTTCAAATTTGGTATGTGGTAATATTTTGATCTATCTCCGGATGAGTTCGAAGATGGGCCATATTGGTCTACTCCTTCTGGTACCTCCCACACAAAGGGTTAAAACTTAGTGAAATATTGATTCTTTAATAACTTCTATACTACTTATTCGAATCTTTTGAAATTCTGCACATAATATTAGTATATAAGTCGCTATTAACTCGAGAAAAATGGGTGAAGTTGGCATGCCCCTTTTGGTACCTCCCACACAAATGGACCATTTTGCATCAAAATTTAACTGCTTATAACTTTAATACAAGTGCATAAAAATGCTTGAAATTTTCTACAGTATAATGTTTTTGTAGCGCCTATAGTCCGGTAAAAAATGGGCATTATCGTACAGCCCCTTTTGGTACCTCCCACACAAATGGACCGTTTCGTACCAAAAGTAAACGGCTTGTAACTTAAATACCAGTGCATACAAATACTTGAAATTTTGTACAGTGTAATGCTGTTATAGTGCCTATAGTCCTGTAAAAAGTGGGCGTTATCACCCCGCCCCTTTTTGTACCTCCCACACAAAATGACCAAATCATACCAAAATTACATAGCTCGTAACTTTAATATAGCAGTGCACATAAACGCTTATAGTTCAGCACAATGCAATGTATTTAAGAATGTACTGTTTACCGAAAAATATGTGTATTTGGAAAACCCCTTCTGGTACCTCCCACACAAATTGACAGATTTATTGGTGTAATGTTATATATTACATTACTCACAAAGTAAGGGTATACCTTAGTCGGTTTACCCGACTGAAACTTTCTTACTTGTTTATGTTTTAATTAATATAATTTATCAACTTAATTGCATTTAACAACTTTAAAGTATGTATTGGTATTCAAGTTAAAAGCTGTAGGTACCAAAAGGGGCGAGCTACTAACGGTCACTTTTATCTGGACTAAAATTTCAAGTATTTATTATATTTATTTATTTATATGAATTACAATACAAAGTAAATTTATATTCTAATTGTATGGTCCAAGGAAAAGCCGGGTTACACAGACCATGTGGCTAGATTTTGGAACGACAGACCAGAGCCTCTGGTGGGAATCGAACCCACGAGCCCTAAACTCATAGGCGAGCACGTTACCAACTCACCTACTGGGGCGCTCTTTTAAGTATTTATATTCACTGTTGTTAATGTTAAAATGTGTTAACTTTTTCGTACAAAATGGTCCATTTTTGTGGGAGGTACGAAAAGGGTGTGCTAGTAACGCCCTACTTTCTGTGGACTCTACACGCTGAAAAAAAATAGCTTCTGTAATATATTGTCCCAAACATATTCGGCTTGAAACATATATATGTTTAGGGTACACTCTAAACATATAATATTGGGTACACACAAAAAGTATATATTTGTGAAAATATTATTCTCAACAAATCTTTGATCACATCCCAATATGTTTTTATTTTGGACAATTATTTCCGAAACAAATATTTATTTGCACTTAAGAATTCAGAAAATTAGTTAGATGAGTTAAATTTTTTACTAATTCAAAGTTTTTTTAGAAATGTTTAATGTTCGTAAAAATATAAATAAAACCAGTAAGGAAAGGCTAAAGTCGGGCGGTGCCGACTATATAATACCCTACACCACTCTCGTAATATTGAATAACTCTGATATATAAATTTTGTAATTCATGTATAAATTGTTTACATAAATTTACTTTTAGGACATTTTATACTTAAATAATACCCTGTACCACAGTGTGGTGTAGGGTATAAAAACGATTGGATCTAAAGAGCCAAATCGGATGAAACATATATATGGGAGCTATAGCTAAATCTTAACCGATTTTCTTCAAATTCGGTAGTGTTGGTTCATGGATCAAGAAACTCTACCATTCTAAATTTCAACACGATTGGATGTAAAATACAGCTTTTATAGGACTAAAGGGCCAGATCGGACGAAACATATATATGGGAGCTATAGCTAAATTTTAACCGATTTTCTTCAAATTCGGCAATGTTGGTTCATGGATCAAGAAACTCTATCATTCTATATTTCAAAACGATCGGATGTAAAATACAGCTTCTATAGGACTAAAGGGCCAAATCGGACGAAACATATATATGGGAGCTATAGCTAAATCTTAACCGATTTTCTTCAAATTTGGCAATGTTGGTTCATGGATCAAGAAACTCAACCATTCTAAATTTCAAAACGATCGGATGTAAAATACAGCTTCTATAGGACTAAAGGACCAAATCGGACGAAAGATATATATGGGAGCTATATCTAAATCTGCACCGATTTTCTTCAAATTCGGCAATGTTGGTTCATGGATCAAGAAACTCTACCATTCTAAATTTCAAAACGATCGGATGTAAAATACAGCTTCTATAGGACTAAAGGGCCAAATCGGACGAAACATATATATGGGAGCTATAGCTAAATCTTAAGCGATTTTCTTTAAATTCGGCTATGTCGGTTCATGGATCAAGAAACTCTACCATTCTAAATTTCAAAACGATCGGATGTAAAATACAGCTTCTATAGGACTAAAGGACCAAATCGGACGAAAGATATATATGGGAGCTATATCTAAATCTGAACCGATTTTCTTCAAGTTCGGCAATGTTGGTTCATGGATCAAGAAACTCTACCGTTCTAAATTTCAAAACGATCGGGTGTAAAATACAGCTTCTATAGGACTAAAGGGCAAAATCGGACGAAACATATATATGGGAGCTATAGCTAAATCTTAACCGATTTTCTTAAAATTCAGCAATGTTGGTTCGTGGATCAAGAAACTCTACCATTCTAAATTTCAAAACGATCGGATGTAAAATACAGCTTCTATAGGACTAAAGGGCCAAATCGGACGAAAGATATATATGGGAGCTATATCTAAATCTGAACCGATTTCAACCAAATTCAATAGCGATCTTAACAGCCGCGAAATACTCTAAACTGCAAAATTTCAGAACGACCGGAGTGAAATTGCGACCTGTAGTCGACGAACAACTTTACATGGACAGACGGACGGACGGACGGACAGACATCGTTAAATCGACTCAGCTAGTGATTCTGAGTCGATCGGTATACTTTAAGGTGGGTCTAGCTGTGTTATTTTAAGGTGTTACAAACATCTGCCGTGAAACAAACTTATAATACCCTGTACCACAGTGTGGTGTAGGGTATAAATAATTGAAATCGTATAATCGTGGAACAAAATAAATTACTTGGAGGATTGACAAAAAATGATGACTTGGAATACTAAATTGAAATGATTGATTTAAACAGAAGTAAATGCTGCATATGGGCAATTCCACGGTGTCGAACGTGACCGTCGTACACATTCAAAGTGATAAAAAGGTAAGAATAAAACATATTTTAGATTCATCTTTTACAGAATCTTATAGTTCGTTAATAGTACTATCACTGGCGTTTTAGTCTTTTTCAGGCGAAGTATTGATTAGAAAATAAGGACAAAAAAGAGCGGTTCGAACGCGACAAAAATAGAAGTAGTTTTCGTGAACATTTTTAAAAACACGAGATTGAGCGAAACTACAAAGAATATGTTAAAGATGAAAATTTTAAAATGTTAAAAAAATAACGAAGTTGTTGAATCCTCTTTGTTTGATAGAAATATATTGGGTAGTTTTTAATTTTAATTTAATTTTTAAGTTGGTTCGAACGTAACAGTTCGAAAGTGAAATTTTTTCCATGTCCATTTTTAAATAAAACAAGTAAATACGGATTAAGTTCGGTAATGCCGAATCTTATATACCCTCCACCATGGATCGCATATGAATGATTTCGGGTACAAATAAACTCATTATACCAAATTTCAGACCAATTCGTTGAAAATTTTAATATTTATATATAATAATAAATTACCTTAATGTGATTTTAATAGCTTTAATATTTTTGATCAGGGTGGACCTTTTGGTGGAATTACGCATATGGTATTGTAACTGGGAGGTAAAATTCGAAACAAAGTAAAAATTTAAACTGAAATTCTAAAAAGTCAGCAACAATTTTGCAAATCTTTTTTAAACAAAATATATTTGGATAAATTCCTAAACAATAAGTTTATTTGTATTTAAACACATATTTTATTTGAGAAATTTAGTTTGCTAATATATTTTGTTGTAATTTATTAATATATGCGTTCCAAATATATTTTATTGATTTTCAAATAAAATTTATTTGCTCGGAAATATAGATTATTTAAAAAATGTTCTCCGTGTAGGTACTATAAAATCATTACACTGTACAAAATTTCAAGTAATTATATGCACTGGTATTAAAGATAAAAGCTGTAAACTTTGGTACAAAATTGTCCAGTTGTGTGGGAGGTACCAAGAGAAGCATTCCAATGACGCCCACTTTTCTCTGGACTCTAGGTACTATAAAAGCATTACACTGTACAAAATTTGAAGTATTTGTATGAACTGATATTAAAGGCATAAGCAGTTAACTTTTGGTGCAAAATGGTACATTTGTGTAGGATGTACCAAAAAGGGAGTGGCCACTTCGCCTATTTTTCTTAACGTGTTAGCGACTAACAAACCACAAATACTATGTGTGAAATTTCAGAAGATTCGAGTATGTAGTATAGAAGGTATTAAAGAATCAATATTTCACTAAAAGTTAACCCTTTGTGGGGGAGGTACTAGAAGGAGTGGACCAATATGGCCCATCATCGAACTTAGCCGGTGATAGAAAAAAATATTACCGCATACACAATTTTAAGTTAATCGGTTACTTCTTACGAGAATTATCGTGCGCACCAGCCAGCAGACAGACAGACGGACGGACGGACACTGCTCAAACGACTTAAATGACCCAAAACGTATTTCCGCCGAACATACTTAGGTCACTCCTTTTGGTTCATATCAAATGATATATACCCTCCTCTCTAAGGTAAGGGTATAATTAATCAAAAATAAGTGATACTTACTAATTTTTATGGGTGTTTCTGGAGAGAAATTTAATTTGTTTAAAGTGTTTGAAATATTCCTTGTTTAATTTAAAGTTCGTCGAAGTACACCGAAAGAAATTTGTCTATTGGCCTCCAATATCTTCAAGACGTGTTTATTTTATTGAACTTTGTCTTTGGCTCGAAATCAATGCCAAAATCATAAAAGTTAGAATCATTTCATTAATTTTTAGTACGTTTTTTTCAGTGTAATCATTATCTATCGACCCGTATAGTACATATGATACTCATAAGTATATCCATTTTTGGTGACTTTTTCCAAAACTCAATTATGCGCATTTAGTATCAAATGTACTGCGAGAAAAAAATATTTCGGCTCTCCTGAACATTTTGATTTTTTAAGATGTGGTGTTTCTTCAGAAAACCACACATATATCATATGTTGCAGATGATGAACACCATATGTTATATGTTCCTCTTAGATCGCTGTATTATATATTTTCGTAATACTATTCAGCCGTATTTGAAGATGTTGTTGTTGTGTAAGTCTTTCCATAATACAGTATGACATCAATCACGGGTGACCTGTGCAAATAGATACAAGGTCTAAATGGAGCTCCCGTTGTTAGGTAATTTATTTATAAATTTAAGCTATTCGGACATTCTCTTGCAAATAATTGCTGATATAAATTAGATTCATTTAAAAAACATGTCATACATATACACATTAGGGTTAGTCAATTTTTTTGCGGCAAATGCTCTTCCCACTACGATGTAGAGGATTTTCCGATTTCACCGCCAAATGTTTACAAAAAATATTAAGGCGAATTTAATAAAGTAAATATATTTGCATTCTATGATCTCTGAGGGCTTTATTAATATCTATATTTTCGCGATAAACATCCCGCTATAAATGATTTTAGAACAAAAAACATTTAATTTTAGAATTGTTGTACAATATAATGCAATTATAACGCGTGCGGTCAACACAACATCTTACAAATGCTCATATTTAAAGGAAATTATGATACCGTTCTAAAATTCTGCAATTTTCTTTACAAAACAAAGTAATTAAGTTTGTCTCTTTGGGTAAAAATACTCATTCGATTACTTTCCGAAAGGAAGTAAATACGTTTTCGATCTCTTCATGTTCGGATAGAAGGGTATGATTCTGAACAAAACCTCATTAGCCGTTTGGCGTCAATCTAGGCCAACTTTCTACCGCTTGAGGCACGCTGTGTAGAATGTTCTCATTTAAAAATTTAACAAAAAAAATTGCCATAAATATTCTTCAAAATATCGCCATTTAATAATTTGTTGTGTAGTGATCAAAAATCTGCTATTTGATCTACATTCTGTCATATAGTTTTGGAGATATAAGGGATTAGATCAAAAAGCAGATTCCTGACCACGATATCAAATTTAATTAAGAAGATCCGTGACTTAGCAGAATTGTTATACAACATTGTTTTTTCTCAAATTTGAAAATCAGGAAGAAATTCAAAACTAAAAAGTCTGATCGGTTCAGTAATTGCATTCGGTGCGGAAGGTTTATGTGCAATTAAAAAAAAATAAAAGCGCAGTTCTATATATTTTTACAAGCCCTACACGGCAATCTGAGGAGCATTTGATATTCAAAAAAGTAAAAAAATGGCTAGCCCTAGTACACATACAATACATTAAATAAATACTGCATAATTAACAACCATAATTGTGCAATGTAAATATTATCAATTTATTATTATCTGTTTTATCAAGTAATTTTATATTTGCTGAGAAGTGGTTTATTTATTTAATTGGCTAATAATACTTAATATTGTTTTAAGCATGAAATATACAATTGTCATAATATTTAGTTAGTTCTGCATAAGCTAATGCCCCACCACAATCAGCACAAAAAATAAGTGTTGTTTACATATACATACATATAATTTATATTAGTAGTATAACAATAATATTAATGGGAATACCAAAATGCACGCACACATATTCTCATAAAATTATTGTTGATATAAATTCGATTTGTAATAACAATAATATGTACTCGTATGTCAATTTGTGGTTCAAAAGCATGAAATGTCCCGTTAAAACAATAAATATTAAACAAACTGCCTAAATAATGGTCTAACAAGTGGGATATTTTTGTGAGCAACTAGTATCGCAATATTAGTGTTATTTTAATACTACACTAAAAAAATTGAGCCCTTAGACTACAGATTTATTCTTTCATTGTTTGCAGAACAAGATCCATTCAACTTTAAGATAATTTACTTGATTTCCAAGAATTTTTCAATCGGTTAAAGGCAATTGCTTTACTTTAATGATCAATTTTCCTTAATACTATGTACTTTAGTGCTACTTTCTAAAATGTCTTTAAATGAATGAAAAATTCAACAATTTCAGGATACGTAAAATTATATAAATTTACAGATCATACTTCTAAAGACATCATGGTCTTAATTTTATGTCATTAATAGTTTGTCGTCTTTGCTAGCTTTGAATTAATGCTCAGTTGTTTTTGAAAGTTTTTTTTTGTACACAATATTATAGATATGTGGTTTCTTTATAGGATGGCTCGTTTTTATTTGAGAGAGGACAATTGAGATTATCGTCTATCTTATAAATGGGAGTACCATAGAACTTTGTTAGAGTTTTTTAATCAATTCTTGTGAATTGGCGGAAGAGAATGGTACACGTAAAGAAAAAATTAGTTTCACAGAAACGAAATTTTAGATAACTACAATTCTTGTTTAATGTGACTGAAATTTCTTTTGTTCAGAATAAATTTTTTTTTACGAAAAATAAGTCTCCGTCACAACAAACGAAATATCCGTTCCTGCAAACGAGAAATGTAGTTATGTAAAATTCTTTTGTTTGCGTGTAAAAAGTCTAAGAAAGTGAAAAGACTAAAAAGAGTGGTTTCAAAGAATATGTGGAGTGACTTCAGACTTGCGATCGGTAAATTGCAAGCAAAAGGATGTTATAAAATTTATTTTGGGTATTGGAAAATTACGAGCATGAACGAGTTGTTGTTGTGTGTGTTTTGGTGTTTATTGCTCCGAACTTCATTTTCAAATGCGTGTGTACTTACCTTAACAAACAACAAATCATAGTTTACAATGAAAAAACACAGCACAGTGGGAGGAATTAAAAAGGAAAATTATTATCGTCATAATTCCAGAGAAGTTGTGTTTTAATTAGAGAAGTTACGGTATACTGGGGCGGAGCTACAGTGTCTCAAAGTTAGCCATCTCGGGTGAATAAAATGTTTAAGCATGTGTAACTTTCGCCTGCATTCTACTAACCGAGGTATACAAAACACTCCTTACACCTAAGAGTTATTTCGTATAGTTACCGAGATATCTGCAATTGATTATTATTTTTTTGGGGAAAAAGTGTATATCGTATATTGGAGTTATAAATAGAAGAAGTTATTAAAAAAACATATATATATATATATTAGTCTTAAATGAAATTTTCTAGAGAATGTTCTCTAATGGATCAAAAATATTTACTGGTATTGTTGCCAAGCTTCTCCAATCTACACCATTCTTACACAAATTTCAAAAGTAAACCACATTTTCTCCAATCTCAAAGCTAAAATATACAAATCTTTACTATTTTTATATTTGGTAAGGTGTTGCACTTTGAAGTTCAAAGGAATTTGAAACGTGACTTTTAGTATAGTTACGGTGACCATTAATTCCAAAAAGAAATAGTGTACACATTTTTATGATTTTTTTAAATGCTGCACTTTCTCCAGAAACGAAATAACCACAGGTCAATCATAATTTCTGTTACTTTATCCAACGGTTTTCGATCGACTGCCACGTTTAAAAGTTCCCAAACTTGACATCCAATCGTTCTGACTCTAGATCTGAAATAGCATTTTCGTAATATTTGCTCAAGCCAGACTTGCCTCATCTCAGAAGATATGACTGCAAAATCTCAAGAAAATTTGTGTCTAGCACTGATTTTCTGTAACTTGTGAGAATTAAAACAAGTAAGAAAGTTTCAGTCGGGTAAACCGACTAAGGCATACCCTCACTTTGTGAGTAATGTAATATTGAATATTACACGAATTATTCTGTCAATTTGTGTGGGAGGTACCAGAATGTTTTTAACAAATACACATATTTTTCGCTGTACAGTAGATACTTTAAATTCATTGCACTGCGCCGAATTATAAGCGTTTATGTGCACTGGTATAAACGTTACGAGATATTAAATTGTGGTATGATTTGGCAATTTAGTGTGGGAGGTACAAAAATGGGCGTGGCGATAACGCCCATTTTTCACAGGACTATAGACACTATAAAAACATTACACTGTACAAAATTTCAAGTATTATTATACACTTGTATTAATGTTATAAGCTGTTAACTTTTGGTGCAAAATGGTACCTTTGTGTGGGAGGTACCAAAAGGGGCGTGGCAACAACGCCCATTTTTCTCTGGACTGTAGGCAATATAAAAGCATAACACTGTGCAAAATTTCAAGTATTTTTATACACCGTTATTAATGTTATAAGCTGTTAATTTTTGGTGCAAAACGGTGCATTTGTGTGGGAGGTACCTAAAGGGACGTGGCAACTTCGCCCATTTTTCTCGAGTTAATAGCGACTAATAAACTTATACTATGTGTGGAATTTCAGAAGATTCGAATAAGTAGTATAGTAGTTATTAAAGAATCAATATTTCACAACATTTTAACCATTTGTGGGGGAGGTACTAGAAGGAGTGGACCAATATGGCCCATCTTCGAACTTAGCCGGAGATAGAAAAAAATATTACCACATACCAAATTTGAAGTCAATCGGTTACTCCTTTCGAGAGTTATCGTGCGCACCAGCCAGCAGACACACAGACAGACAGACAGACAGACGGACAGACAGACAGACAGACGGACGGACATTTCTCATTCGACTTAAAATGACCCAAAACGGATTTCCTCCGAACATACTTAGGGTCTTAGATCACTCCTTCGATGTGTTACACTTTTTTCCGTAGCAAATGATATATACCCTCGTCACACTAAAGTGAGGGTATAAAGATCATAAATTGCCAGATTATATTTTAAAACATAGGCACAGTGTGCATACTCCACATAGTTGCCAGATTTTATTTTGTAATAAAATCAGAAATGCAGATATGTCAAATATAGATTTAGCCTATTTGTGATTTCTAAATTATTTGATAAATAATAAAAAATGTGAACAAGAGTGAACATATGCGAGAAAAAATAATGTACAAAAGGGGGCATTGTGGAAAAAAGTGTACAAATAGAGTACATTAAAAAAATAATGTACCATAGTCTAAAATAGTGTACTGTTCACTATAATAATGTACGGATGGTCACCGTAAGTATACATAGTAGATATAGGGGAAAATCTACAAATCCCATTATTGTTATTTTCGAAATTTTTCTGCACATTTGCAAATACAAAGATTCGCGAATTACATTCGATTTCTGATGTCAAAACCTGCAAACTTCAAAATATTTCATTGAAATATGTGAAATTTAAAATCATTTGAAATATATTAAATATTTTAAAAATTTTCATATCCATACACAGAAAAAACATTGTCATAATTTTAAACATATGGCGCCAAAGGCGTCTCTTTTTTAGAATAATGACATTTTTACTTAAAGTAAGTAAATTTCCTTAATATTAGGTTGGTTTATGTTACAAAACCTACAACCGCCACTTGGGACCATATTTAATCAATCAATATTTAATCGATTGAGCCCCACCGTGCAACTAAAGTGAAATAAAAAAAAACAATTTATATTCGAAGAACTTTCTGCTACCCATGCACCATTTTTAAACCTTTTTGTCCCACCGTACCATATTTAAAGTATTTCACCTCACGGCATCCATAGAAGTTCGTAGCCTCTGACCACATTTAACCGTTTACGTCCCACTGTGCGATATTTAACCATTTATGCTCCACTGTGCCTCTAAAGAATGATTTTCTAAAAAGGCATCTTATATCTACTGTATGTTCCAAGAGCTACCCTTTCTCCCGAATACCACATTTAACCACTCTTGCCCTACTGCACCATATGTAACACCTTTTTGCCCCACTGTACTATTTATTTAATATTTTTCGGCCCACTGAACAATATGCAACCCCTTTGTACCATTGTTCAAATTAAATACCTTTTTTACCTCACTTTACCATATTTAACCATTTATCCCACTATACCATATTTTGCACTTTTTGCTACACTGTGCCTCTGGATTACGAATTTAGAAAAAATTCTTCCTATATCTAATTTATGTTCCAAGAGCTACCGTAGCGCCCTGGGACCATATTTAACCCTTTTTGCTCCACTGTATCATTTATTAAAACGTTTGCCCCACTACTGTACTATATTTAACACATTTTTTCCCATTGTACCACTGTGTTCCTAAAAGTTCGTGTTTAAGTCGTTTTACCCCTCTGTGCCATATTTAACACTTTTTCCTCAATGTGTTGATAAAAGCACAAATTTTTAAAAATAGCTTTTTATTGGCGGTGTTACCCTATTTATCCTTTTTTGCACCACTGTGCGGCTAAACGTACGAATTTCGAAAAATCCCGTCTTATTGCACATCTACGTCCCTCTAGCTTAACCTTTTGGGTTGTCAAGCAACAATTTTATATACATATCGTCATCAGAAACGAAAAAGGGCGTAACAACAAGAAAAATTTAAATTCACTTTTTGAAAAATTGTTAGCGCTCTATTATCAAAAAAGGCAAACTTATTAAAAAAAATCAAAGGGACCTAACAACGAATTATTTCTTTTTTCATAGTTAAAAATTCCTATTTCACGCAATTTTCAGAAACAGGTTGTAAATCATGTTTGTTAGGTATTATCCTGAAAATCCCGTTTTTCTAACGAAAACATTTTTTATTTTATTTATTATTTTGCTTCTCCTGTAAAATTTTCAGATATGATGATAGGCCCTTTCTCGTTTCGGATGATATATATGTATGTATATAAAATATAAGATTCTTGAGATATAGAGGAAATTATAAAAAGAAAGTGTACACATAGAATACAGTTTTGTTGCCTCAACCGAATTATTTGCCAACCGAATTTTGGTAGTTCTGTCTACTATCATGCGATTCCATCAGGACAACCAACATTTTGGTTGTGGCATACTTCTGCATCCATGTTGACAACAATCATATTTGGTTGCGCCAACTACGAAAATGGCGGCTAAAATTGTCTGTTGTAAAATTGTCTGTTGTCTACCGTAGCGCCCTGGGACCATATTTAACCCTTTTTGCTCCACTGTATCATTTATTAAAACGTTTGCCCCACTACTGTACTATATTTAACACATTTTTTCCCATTGTACCACTGTGTTCCTAAAAGTTCGTGTTTAAGTCGTTTTACCCTCTGTGCCATATTTAACACTTTTTCCTCAATGTGTTGATAAAAGCACAAATTTTTAAAAATAGCTTTTTATTGGCGGTGTTACCCTATTTATCCTTTTTTGCACCACTGTGCGGCTAAACGTACGAATTTCGAAAAATCCCGTCTTATTGCACATCTACGTCCCTCTAGCTTAACCTTTTGGGTTGTCAAGCAACAATTTTATATACATATCGTCATCAGAAACGAAAAAGGGCGTAACAACAAGAAAAATTTAAATTCACTTTTTGAAAAATTGTTAGCGCTCTATTATCAAAAAAGGCAAACTTATTAAAAAAAATCAAAGGGACCTAACAACGAATTATTTCTTTTTTCATAGTTAAAAATTCCTATTTCACGCAATTTTCAGAAACAGGTTGTAAATCATGTTTGTTAGGTATTATCCTGAAAATCCCGTTTTTCTAACGAAAACATTTTTTATTTTATTTATTATTTTGCTTCTCCTGTAAAATTTTCAGATATGATGATAGGCCCTTTCTCGTTTCGGATGATATATATGTATGTATATAAAATATAAGATTCTTGAGATATAGAGGAAATTATAAAAAGAAAGTGTACACATAGAATACAGTTTTGTTGCCTCAACCGAATTATTTGCCAACCGAATTTTGGTAGTTCTGTCTACTATCATGCGATTCCATCAGGACAACCAACATTTTGGTTGTGGCATACTTCTGCATCCATGTTGACAACAATCATATTTGGTTGCGCCAACTACGAAAATGGCGGCTAAAATTGTCTGTTGTATGTTGCTGTTTTAAAAAATTGGTTGTTCTGACAATTTGTCAGGCATATACTTTAACTAAAATTGATTAAAAACAGTTTTCATTAATTTTTATTTTATTTATTGAACAAAAAATCAATCAATTCATAACAATTAATTAAAAACAGTTTTCACTAATTTTTATTTTATTTATTGAACAAAAAATCAATCAATTCACAACAAAATTAAAAATCCCATATTACAAATTCATCACTATTATGAGATGTGGAAATATTTGACACAAATTTTAGCACACGAAAAAAAACACAAAACTTTTATTATTTTTATTTTTTATTGTGGCTTTTATTTTTTATTTATGTAAAACATTTTGCAGTCGCCGCCTTTCGTAGCTAACGGACGTGTTATCGCAGAGCGGATAGTTTTTAACCTATTACGCAATACCTATTCACCTACCTACTACGCAACCAGGAGGTTTCTTGTTTATAAAGCGTAGGTTGGATTGGATGCATCGGTCTCTGGCCAGAAATTTCTGAGCTCAGTCTGGAAGGCCTATACCGACGTACCCCAACCAATTTATGATTAAACCAAAAAAGACGAAGGAGATTACGGCGCAGGGGAGGGAAAACCCTGTGCCGGCGACAAGCGTTGATTCACTCACGAGTCATGTGTCGTCGTTATCGAACAATCGTGAGCAAGCAACTTATACGAGCTTTGGTGCCTTGGATCCCGTAGCCGAAAATGAAACACGGGCACATCCAGCCGCAGGCAAAACAAATGATAAGACAGATGAAGCAGAACCCAGCCGGGGCTTTAAGCAACCCCAGCCTTTGAAAGCCAGTGGGGACTCTGACTCTGAATCATCAAATGAAAACAATATCACTATTGTTGCTAACTCAAAGAGACTGTCAGGGGCACAAAGAAGGAAACTGAATAAGTTGAACCGACAGAACCTATTACGGGATGAACCTGACAATTCTACCTCCAATACAAACATGGAGGCCGCTAAAAGAGTCAAGTCTCCCGAAGAACATAGCGCTGTGAAAGTGACTAAGAAGAAAAAGGGCTCGCCGTCTTCCAGTAATTCGGATAAGCCTAACGTAACCACGATGTCTCTAGTCTGGGTCCTTCGATTGTGGGCGTTAAAGTTGACGCAATAACGCAGTTCAATTCAACCAAATCATCCGTTAAGGATGAGGCTTTAACCAAAAAGACTCTACAGACACGGAAAAATCAATTGGCCATAAAGAAGGGTAAGAAGCCACCGTCTTATTCTAATATAGCTAAACATCATTTTCGAGACGATCTATGCTACGCCATAATTGATAGCAGTAGTGCATCTGGCAGAATCCCCGAAGACCAAAAGAGTAACTTCGAAGATTTGGTCTATACGAGGGTAGCGGAATACGTCCTCGAATCTAAGGAGGGGTGTTTTGGTGCTAAGGCTGGCATCACAACGCTGCGCTGGTGTCCTCGTAAAACTTGTGGGTAGCTTCCCCTCATCTTGGGACGGCGCAAAGCTAAAATTGGTATGGAAAAGCGACATTCCTGAACTCGTAAAAACGACCCTATATGTTAAGGGATGTCCCAGTAAGTTCTCATTAGAGTACATACTCGACATCATTGGCAAACAGAATTCAAAACTTTCCGTGAGAAAGTGGGAAGTCTTCTATAGGAAGGATGATACCGAGGGTACTCTCCTCGCGTTAGGCATAGACCCAGAATCCAAGAACAATCTTGTCATGGCGAAGGGCATGGCGTACGTCTTGATCTGGACAGTCTTTTTCAAAATTGGAAAGGTCCCGATTGGCAGGACAAATGAACCGAGTCCAAATATACTGTCTGAAGAGGCAAACACTGGTATTGAACGGATGGAGACAAGTGAGACACTGCCAAAAACTGATGTGGAAGTAGTCAATAACACCACCAGTTCACCAATATTACCGCCACTTTTGCAGGAAGTTCCCAGCAAAGATGGTGATCAAAATTAAAAGAGCCACAAAACGATTCAAACCAATGAGGGAGAGACAAAAAATTACACCGCCTCCCAAACTTGTCGACTGGAAGGTGGTGTAATAGGTAGTGAACGAAAGGAGGAGAATGACCCACTACCAAATAATGAGGGGGTGCCACCAGATAGGATAGACTCCCAAAAGAAACTTTTACTGGAAGGACAATGATTGAGGTCATCCAGATAAACCTCCACCGGAGCGAGACAGCATCCAAAGCTCTGATGGACATCATAAATAAAGGCAGGGTTCATATTGGTTTGATCCAGGAACCATGGACAACTAGCAACAAGGTTACTGGATTAAACCAAGGACTTGTATTCTGTGCCATAAAAACTTATGTTTTATTTTCTCTCCAGAGTTGTCAACATCGGACGCAACGGTGCTGAGGCAAGGTAATGGAAATATGTACCTGGCGTCAATATATCTGCCATTCGATGCGCCGACATTGCCACCTACGTCGGAATTACAACGTCTGGTGAAGGAATCCAAACACACAAGTAATGAGTTATTAGCTGGATGTGACGCCAACTCCCATCATATCGCTTGGGGTAGTACTAACACCAATAAAAGGGGACAAGCCCTTATCGAATTTTTGAATACAAATGACCTCATAACTCTTAACATAGGAAACACTGCAACCTTTGTTAACAAAATTAGGGAAGAAGTATTAGATATAAGGATATGTTCAGAAAATCTTATTGATAAGATTCATGAGTGGAGGGTTTCGGATGAACACTCATATTCAGACCACCGTTATATAAGGTTTAAAATTGCACGGCCACCGCCAAACCCCATAGAAATCGATTGGGGCAGCCTACACGCGATTATCTATGTGCAGAAGACATTGATATCAATGTTAAGAAGATTACCGAGGCTCTTGTAAAATCATTTGAAGATTGTTGCCCACTTCGAGAAAAGAAATCTGCCTTTGAGAAACCCTGGATGACAGGACAAATTCGCTCTATTGGCAAAGATGTCCGCAGACTTTACAATAGAGCTCGACGTAAAAAACAATCAGTATATTGGGACGACTACCACAGAAGACTCAAAGAATACAATAAAATCGTTAGATCGGCGAAACGTAACTCCTGGAGGCTTTTCTGTGAACAGGTAGACAGCGTTAACAGCATGTCTAAAATGAAAAAGTTCCTCTCATGTCCAAACCGAAACACTGGTGGATGAGACGGGTAAAAGGATGGAGACTATAGAGGATACCGTAAGGCTCTTGATGAAAACTCATTTTCCGACTGGTAATGCTGGACCAACAGAGGAACAGTTACAGAATGAAAATGTATTGCATCAAGTACCTATTACGCATATAACAGATGGTATGGTTAAAGACTGCATGCCTAACCCATTCGTATACCCCAAAAAACTGGCAGGAATCAAGGGTGGTCTTCATACCAAAGCCTGGCAAGGCGAGTTATACGACCCCAAAGGCTTATCCACCCATTAGCCTTACTTCTTTCCTGTTAAAAACAATGGAGCGAATAATTGATAACATGGTCAAAGGTAAAATAGCGGATGACAGGCTAAAATTCAAACAACACGCCTATGTCAAAGGAAGATCAGTGGAAACAGCTCTGCATGAGGTAGTGCACCACATTGAAGAGTCCTTCAGTAAAGAAATGTATACACTTGCTGTTTGCATAGACATTGAGGGCGCATTTAACAATGTACAGACCGATACACTTATCCAGTCCTTAGACGAGTTTCAGGTTGACCGGGCGCTGAAAAACGGTTACGACGATACACAGTCTCCTAAAAGCCCTCACCAATGAAGGAATTAAACCAGTCTGTTATGCAGACGACGTTGTAATACTTCTAAGGGGCTTCCATCCAAATCTATTACGCAGAAGAGCTGAAGAGGCACTTAACATAGCATATAACTGGGCACAACCAAGGGGATTAAATGTTAACCCAGACAAAACAGAAATATGTCGATTTACAAGGAAAACGAAGATCCCACGTTTTACCCCGCCTCGATTCCTGAATAAGACAATTGCTATAACTAAAAAGGTAAAATACTTGGGAGTAATCTTGGATCAGAAACTGTACTGGAAAGATCATCTTGAAGAAAGAGTTACAAAAAATGGGGACTACGTCCAAATATGAATCACTGGCTTTACATGAGCGTGATTAGACCAAAAATCACCTACGCCTCTGTAGTGTGGTGGACATCAATGGACAAGAAGTGCAACGTAATATAATTTTGACGAATTCGCCGAATTTTGACGAATTCGCCGATTTTGACGAATTCTGCCAATTTTGACGAAATCGCCGATTTTAGACGACTTCGCCGAATTTTGACGAATTCGCCGATTTTGACGAATTCGGCAAATTTTGACGAATTCGGCAAATTTTGACGAATTCGCCGATTTTTGACGAATTCGGCAAATTTTGACGAAATCGCCGATTTTTGACGAAATCGCCGATTTTTGACGACTTCGCCGAATTTTGACGAATTCGCCGATTTTGACGAATTCGGCAAATTTTGACGAATTCGCCGATTTTTGACAAATTCGTCGATTTTGACGAATTCGGCAAATTTTTACGAATTCGGCAAATTTTGACGAATTTGCCGATTTTTGACTAATTCGCCGATTTTTGACGAATTCGGCAATTTTGACGAAATCGCCGATTTTTGACGACTTCGCCGAATTTTGACCAATTCGCCGATTTTTGACGAATTCGCGCCGATTTTTGACGAATTCGGCAAATTTTGACGAATTCGCCGATTTTGACGAATTCGGCAAATTTTGACGAATTCGGCAAATTTTGACGAATTCGCCGATTTTTGACGAATTCGGCAAATTTTGACGAAATCGCCGATTCGCCGATTTTTGACGATTTCGGCAAATTTTGACGAATTCGCCGATTTTTGAAGAATTCGGCAAATTTTGACGAAATCGCCGATTTTTGACGAAATCGCCGATTTTTGACGACTTCGCCGAATTTTGACGAATTCGCCGATTTTGACGAATTCGGCAAATTTTGACGAATTCGCCGATTTTTGACAAATTCGTCGATTTTGACGAATTCGGCAAATTTTTACGAATTCGGCAAATTTTGACGAATTTGCCGATTTTTGACGAATTCGGCAAATTTTGACGAAATCGCCGATTTTTGACGAAATCGCCGATTTTTGACGACTTCGCCGAATTTTGACGAATTCGCCGATTTTGACGAATTCGGCAAATTTTGACGAAATCGCCGATTTTTGACAAATTCGTCGATTTTGACGAATTCGGCAAATTTTTACGAATTCGGCAAATTTTGACGAATTTGCCGATTTTTGACTAATTCGCCGATTTTTGACGAATTCGGCAATTTTGACGAAATCGCCGATTTTTGACGACTTCGCCGAATTTTGACCAATTCGCCGATTTTTGACGAATTCGCGCCGATTTTTGACGAATTCGGCAAATTTTGACGAATTCGCCGATTTTGACGAATTCGGCAAATTTTGACGAATTCGGCAAATTTTGACGAATTCGCCGATTTTTGACGAATTCGGCAAATTTTGACGAAATCGCCGATTCGCCGATTTTTGACGATTTCGGCAAATTTTGACGAATTCGCCGATTTTTGAAGAATTCGGCAAATTTTGACGAAATCGCCGATTTTTGACGAAATCGCCGATTTTTGACGACTTCGCCGAATTTTGACGAATTCGCCGATTTTGACGAATTCGGCAAATTTTGACGAATTCGCCGATTTTTGACAAATTCGTCGATTTTGACGAATTCGGCAAATTTTTACGAATTCGGCAAATTTTGACGAATTTGCCGATTTTTGACTAATTCGCCGATTTTTGACGAATTCGGCAATTTTGACGAAATCGCCGATTTTTGACGACTTCGCCGAATTTTGACCAATTCGCCGATTTTTGACGAATTCGCGCCGATTTTTGACGAATTCGGCAAATTTTGACGAATTCGCCGATTTGATAAAAAAATTTCGCCCTTTTCCTTCTACGGGGCTTATTTAACGAGATATTTGCATATAAAGTTTTGCCAAGGAAATTCAAAATGTTGGCCAAAAATTAGTGATAACAAAATTTCGCCCTTTTCCTTCTACGAGGCTTATTTAACGAGATATTTCCATTTTAAGTTTTGCTAAATTTTGGCCAAAAATTTGTCATAACAAAATTTCTCCCTGTCCTTTCTACGGGGCTCATTTAACGAGATATTTGCATTTTAAATTTTGCTAAATTTTGGCCAAAAATTAGTGATAACAAAATTTCGCCCATGTCCTTCTACGGGGCCTATTTAACGAGATATTTGCATTTTATGTTTTGCTAAGGAAATTAAAAATTTTGCCCAAAAATTAGTGATAACAAAATTTCGCCCTTTTCCTTCTACGGGCTTATTTAACGAGATATTTGCATATAAAGTTTTGCTAAGGAAATTCAAAATGTTGGCCAAAAATTAGTGATAACAAAATTTCGCCCTTTTCCTTCTACGGCTTATTTAACGAGATATTTACATTTTAAGTTTTGCTAAATTTAGTGTTTTGTATTAGTGATAACAAAAATTAGTGATAACAAAATTTTGCCCTTTCCCTTCTACGGGACTTATTTAACGAGATATTTGCATTTTAAGTTTTGCTAAATTTTGGCCAAAAATTAGTGATAACAAAATTTCGCCCTTTTCCTTCTACGGGGCTTATTTAACGAGATATTTGCATATAAAGTTTTGCTAAGGAAATTCAAAATGTTGGCCAAAAATTAGTGATAACAAAATTTCGCCCTTTTCCTTCTACGGCTTATTTAACGAGATATTTACATTTTAAGTTTTGCTAAATTTAGTGTTTTGTATTAGTGATAACAAAATTTTGCCCTTTCCCTTCTACGGGACTTATTTAACGAGATATTTGCATTTTACGTTTTGCTAAATTTTGGCCAAAAATTAGTGATAACAAAATTTCGCCCTTTTCCTTCTACGGGGCTTATTTAACGAGATATTTGCATATAAAGTTTTGCTAAGGAAATTCAAAATGTTGGCCAAAAATTAGTGATAACAAAATTTCGCCCTTTTCCTTCTACGGGGCTTATTTAACGAGATATTTGCATTTTAAGTTTTGTTAAATTTTGGCCAAAAACTAGTGATAAAAAAATTTCGCCCTTTTTCTTCTACGGGGCTTATTTAACGAGATATTTACATTTTAAGTTTTGCTAAATTTTGGCCAAAAATTAGTGATAACAAAATTTTGCCCTTTTCCTTCTACGGGGCTTATTTAACGAGATATTTGCATATAAAGTTTTGCTAAGGAAATTCAAAATGTTGGCCAAAAATTAGTGATAACAAAATTTCGCCCTTTTCCTTCTACGGCTTATTTAACGAGATATTTACATTTTAAGTTTTGTTAATTTTTGGCCAAAAACTAGTGATAACAAAATTTCGCCCTTTTTCTTCTACGGGGCTTATTTAACGAGATATTTGCATTTTAAATTTTGATAAATTTTTGCCAAAAATTAGTGATAACAAAATTTCGCCCTTTTCCTTCTACGGGGCTTATTTAACGAGATATTTGCATTTAAAGTTTTGCTAAGGAAATTCAAAATGTTGGCCAAAAATTAGTGATAACAAAATTTCGCCCTTTTCCTTCTACGGGGCTTATTTAACGAGATATTTGCATTTTAAGTTTTGTTAAATTTTGGCCAAAAACTAGTGATAACAAAATTTCGCCCTTTTTCTTCTACGGGACTATTTAACGAGATATTTACATTTTAAGTTTTGCTAAATTTTGGCCAAAAATTAGTGATAACAAAATTTTGCCCTTTCCCTTCTACGGGGCTTATTTAACGAGATATTTGCATTTTAAGTTTTGCTAAATTTTGGCCAAAAATTAGTGATAAAAAAATTCGCCCTTTTCCTTCTACGGGGCTTATTTAACGAGATATATGCATTTTAAGTTTTGCTAAGGAAATTCAAAATTTTGGCCGAGATAACAAAATTTCTCCCTTTTCCTTCTACGGGGCTTATTTAACGAGATATTTGCATTTTAAGTTTTGCTAAATTTTGGCCAAAAACTAGTGATAACAAAATTTCGCCCTTTTTCTTCTACGGGGCTTATTTAACGAGATATTTGCATTTTAAATTTTGATAAATTTTTGCCAAAAATTAGTGATAACAAAATTTCGCCCTTTTCCTTCTACGGGGCTTATTTAACGAGATATTTGCATTTTAAGTTTTGCTAAGGAAATTCAAAATTTTGGCCGAGATAACAAAATTTCGCCCTTTTCCTTCTACGGGGCTTATTTAACGAGATATTTGCATTTTAAGTTTTGCTAAATTTTGGCCAAAAAATAGTAATAAGAAAATTTCGCCCTTTTCCTTCTACGGGGCTTATTTAACGAGATATTTGCATTTTAAGTTTTGATAAATTTTTGTCAAAAATTAGTGATAACAAAATTTCGCCCTTTTCCTTCTACGGGGCTTATTTAACGAGATATTTGCATTTTAAGTTTTGCTAAATTTTGGCCAAAAATTAGTGATAACAAAATTTCGCCTTTTTCCTTCTACGGGGCTTATTTAACGAGATATTTGCATTTTAAGTATTGCTAAATTTTGGCCAAAAATTAGTGATAACAAAATTTCACCCTTTTCCTTCTACGGGGATTATTTAACGATATATTTGCAAATTTTGACGAATTCGCCGATTTGACGAACAAAAGTTCGCCCATTTCCTTCTACGGGGCTTATTTAACGAGATATTTGCATTTTAAGTTTTGCTAAATTTTGGCCAAAAATTAGTGATAACAAAATTTCGCCTTTTTCCTTCTACGGGGCTTATTTAACGAGATATTTGCATTTTAAAGTATTGCTAAATTTTGGCCAAAAATTAGTGATAACAAAATTTCACCCTTTTCCTTCTACGGGGATTATTTAACGATATATTTGCAAATTTTGACGAATTCGCCGATTTTTGACGAATTCGTCAAAATTTGCAGAATTCGTCAAATTTCGACGATTTCGTCAAAATTTGCCGAATTCGTCAAAAATCGAAATTTTGTTATCACTATTATTTGGATAAAATTTAGCAAAACTTAAAATAAGCCCCGTAGAAGGAAAAGGGCGAACTTTTGTTCGTCAAATCGGCGAATTCGTCAAAATTTGCAAATATATCGTTAAATAATCCCCGTAGAAGGAAAAGGGTGAAATTTTGTTATCACTAATTTTTGGCCTAAATTTAGCAATACTTAAAATGCAAATATCTCGTTAAATAAGCCCCGTAGAAGGAAAAAGGCGAAATTTTGTTATCACTAATTTTTGGCCAAAATTTAGCAAAACTTAAAATGCAAATATCTCGTTAAATAAGCCCCGTAGAAAGAAAAGGGCGAACTTTTGTTCGTCAAAATTTGCCGAATTCGTAAAAAATCGGCGAATTCGTCAAAATTTGCCGAATTCGTCAAAAATCGGCGAATTCGTCAAAATTTGCCGAACTTTTGTTATCACTTTGGGATCACAATTTTTTAGCAAAAATTTAGCAAAATTTAAAATGCAAATATCTCGTTAAATAAGCCCCGTAGAAGGAAAAGGACGAATTTTTGTTATCACTAATTTTTGGCCAAAATTTAGCAAAACTTAAAATGCAAATATCTCGTTAAATAAGCCCCGTAGAAGGAAAAGGACGAAATTTTGTTATCACAAATTTTTGGCCAAAATTTAGCAAAACTTAAAATGCAAATATCTCGTTAAATAAGCCCCGTAGAAGGAAAAGGGCGAAATTTTGTTATCACTATTATTTGGATAAAATTTAGCAAAACTTAAAATGCAAATATCTCGTTAAATAATCCCCGAATTCGTCAAAATTTGCCGAATTCGTCAAAAATCGGCAAATTCGTCAAAATTTGCCGAATTCGTCAAAAATCGACGAATTCGTCAAAAATCGGCGAAAAAGGCTATTATTTGGATAAAATTTAGCAAAACTTAAAATGCAAATATCTCGTTAAATAATCCCCGAAGAAGGAAAAAGGCGAAATTTTGTTATCACAATTTTTTAGCAAAAATTTAGCAAAATTTAAAATGCAAATATCTCGTTAAATAAGCCCCGTAGAAGGAAAAGGGCGAACTTTTGTTATCACTATTATTTGGATAAAATTTAGCAAAACTTAAAATGCAAATATCTCGTTAAATAATCCCCGAAGAAGGAAAAGGGCGAAATTTTGTTATCACAATTTTTTAGCAAATATTTAGCAAAATTTAAAATGCAAATATCTCGTTAAATATGCCCCGTAGAAGGAAAAGGACGAAATTTTGTTATCACTAATTTTTGGCCAAAATTTAGCAAAACTTAAAATGCAAATATCTTGTTAAATAAGCCCCGTAGAAGGAAAAGGGCGAACTTTTGTTATCACTAATTTTTGGCCAGAATTTAGCAAAACTTAAAATGCTAATATCTCGTCAAAATTTGGCGAATTCGACAAAAATCGGCGAATTCGTAAAAATTTGCCGAATTCGTAAAAATTTGCCGAATTCGTCAAAAATCGTCGAATTCGTCAAAATTAGCCGAATTCGTCAAAATTTGCAAATTAGCAAAACTTAAAATGCAAATATCTCGTTAAATAAGCCCCGTAGAAGGAAAAAGGCGAAATTTTGTTATCACTAATTTTTGGCCAAAATTTAGCAAAACTTAAAATGCAAATATCTCGTTAAATAAGCCCCGTAGAAAGAAAAGGGCGAACTTTTGTTCGTCAAAATTTGCCGAATTCGTAAAAAATCGGCGAATTCGTCAAAATTTGCCGAATTCGTCAAAAATCGGCGAATTCGTCAAAATTTGCCGAACTTTTGTTATCACTTTGGGATCACAATTTTTTAGCAAAAATTTAGCAAAATTTAAAATGCAAATATCTCGTTAAATAAGCCCCGTAGAAGGAAAAGGACGAATTTTTGTTATCACTAATTTTTGGCCAAAATTTAGCAAAACTTAAAATGCAAATATCTCGTTAAATAAGCCCCGTAGAAGGAAAAGGACGAAATTTTGTTATCACAAATTTTTGGCCAAAATTTAGCAAAACTTAAAATGCAAATATCTCGTTAAATAAGCCCCGTAGAAGGAAAAGGGCGAAATTTTGTTATCACTATTATTTGGATAAAATTTAGCAAAACTTAAAATGCAAATATCTCGTTAAATAATCCCCGAATTCGTCAAAATTTGCCGAATTCGTCAAAAATCGGCAAATTCGTCAAAATTTGCCGAATTCGTCAAAAATCGACGAATTCGTCAAAAATCGGCGAAAAAGGCTATTATTTGGATAAAATTTAGCAAAACTTAAAATGCAAATATCTCGTTAAATAATCCCCGAAGAAGGAAAAAGGCGAAATTTTGTTATCACAATTTTTTAGCAAAAATTTAGCAAAATTTAAAATGCAAATATCTCGTTAAATAAGCCCCGTAGAAGGAAAAGGGCGAACTTTTGTTATCACTATTATTTGGATAAAATTTAGCAAAACTTAAAATGCAAATATCTCGTTAAATAATCCCCGAAGAAGGAAAAGGGCGAAATTTTGTTATCACAATTTTTTAGCAAATATTTAGCAAAATTTAAAATGCAAATATCTCGTTAAATATGCCCCGTAGAAGGAAAAGGACGAAATTTTGTTATCACTAATTTTTGGCCAAAATTTAGCAAAACTTAAAATGCAAATATCTTGTTAAATAAGCCCCGTAGAAGGAAAAGGGCGAACTTTTGTTATCACTAATTTTTGGCCAGAATTTAGCAAAACTTAAAATGCTAATATCTCGTCAAAATTTGGCGAATTCGACAAAAATCGGCGAATTCGTAAAAATTTGCCGAATTCGTAAAAATTTGCCGAATTCGTCAAAAATCGTCGAATTCGTCAAAATTAGCCGAATTCGTCAAAATTTGCAAATTAGCAAAACTTAAAATGCAAATATCTCGTTAAATAAGCCCCGTAGAAGGAAAAAGGCGAAATTTTGTTATTACTATTATTTGGATAAAATTTAGCAAAACTTAAAATGCAAATATCTCGTTAAATAATCCCCGTAGAAGGAAAAAGGCGAAATTTTGTTATCACAATTTTTTAGCAAAAATTTAGCAAAATTTAAAATGCAAATATCTCGTTAAATAAGCCCCGTAGAAGGAAAAGGACGAAATTTTGTTATCACTAATTTTTGGCCAAAATTTAGCAAAACTTAAAATGCAAATATCTCGTTAAATAAGCCCCGTAGAAGGAAAAGGGCGAACTTTTGTTATCACTATTTTTTGGCCAGAATGTAGCAAAACTTAAAATGCAAATATCTCGTTAAATAAGCCCCGTAGAAGGAAAAGGGCGAAATTTTGTTATTACTATTATTTGGATAAAATTTAGCAAAACTTAAAATGCAAATATCTCGTTAAATAATCCCCGAAGAAGGAAAAGGGCGAAATTTTGTTATCACAATTTTTTAGCAAAAATTTAGCAAAATCTAAAATGCAAATATCTCGTTAAATAAGCCCCGTAGAAGGAAAAGGACGAAATTTGTTATGACTAATTTTTGGCCAAAATTTAGCAATTTTACGATTTCGAATTCGTCAAAAATGGGCGAATTCGTCAAAATTTGCCGAATTCGTCAAAAAATCGAAATTTTGTTATCACTATTATTTGGATAAAATTTAGCAAAACTTAAAATGCAAATATCTCGTTAAATAATCCCCGTAGAAGGAAAAGGGTGAAATTTTGTTATCACTAATTTTTGGCCAAAATTTAGCAAAACTTAAAATGCAAATATCTCGTTAAATAAGCCCCGTAGAAGGAAAAAGGCGAAATTTTGTTATCACTATTATTTGGATAAAATTTAGCAAAACTTAAAATGCAAATATCTCGTTAAATAATCCCCGTAGAAGGAAAAAGGCGAAATTTTGTTATCACAATTTTTTAGCAAAAATTTAGCAAAATTTAAAATGCAAATATCTCGTTAAATAAGCCCCGTAGAAGGAAAAGGACGAAATTTTGTTATCACTAATTTTTGGCCAAAATTTAGCAAAACTTAAAATGCAAATATCTCGTTAAATAAGCCCCGTAGAAGGAAAAGGGCGAACTTTTGTTATCACTATTTTTTGGCCAGAATTTAGCAAAACTTAAAATGCAAATATCTCGTTAAATAAGCCCCGTAGAAGGAAAAGGGCGAAATTTTGTTATCACTATTATTTGGATAAAATTTAGCAAAACTTAAAATGCAAATATCTCGTTAAATAATCCCCGAAGAAGGAAAAGGGCGAAATTCGTCAAAATTTGCCGAATTCGTCAAAATTCGCGAATTCGTCAAAAATCAACGAATTCGTCAAAAATCGGCAAATTCGTCAAAATTTGCCGAATTCGTAAAAAATCGGCGAATTCGTCAAAATTTGCCCCGTAGAAGGAAAAAGGCGAAATTTTGTTATTACTATTATTTGGATAAAATTTAGCAAAACTTAAAATGCAAATATCTCGTTAAATAATCCCCGAAGAAGGAAAAGGGCGAAATTTTGTTATCACAATTTTTTAGCAAAAATTTAGCAAAATTTAAAATGCAAATATCTCGTTAAATAAGCCCCGTAGAAGGAAAAGGACGAAATTTTGTTATAACTAATTTTTGGCCAAAATTTAGCAATTTGACGATTTCGAATTCGTCAAAAATCGGCGAATTCGTCAAAATTTGCCGAATTCGTCAAAAAATCGAAATTTTGTTATCACTATTATTTGGATAAAATTTAGCAAAACTTAAAATGCAAATATCTCGTTAAATAATCCCCGTAGAAGGAAAAGGGTGAAATTTTGTTATCACTAATTTTTGGCCAAAATTTAGCAAAACTTAAAATGCAAATATCTCGTTAAATAAGCCCCGTAGAAGGAAAAAGGCGAAATTTTGTTATCACTATTATTTGGATAAAATTTAGCAAAACTTAAAATGCAAATATCTCGTTAAATAATCCCCGTAGAAGGAAAAAGGCGAAATTTTGTTATCACAATTTGTTAGCAAAAATTTAGCAAAATTTAAAATGCAAATATCTCGTTAAATAAGCCCCGTAGAAGGAAAAGGACGAAATTTTGTTATCACTAATTTTTGGCCAAAATTTAGCAAAACTTAAAATGCAAATATCTCGTTAAATAAGCCCCGTAGAAGGAAAAGGGCGAACTTTTGTTATCACTATTTTTTGGCCAGAATTTAGCAAAACTTAAAATGCAAATATCTCGTTAAATAAGCCCCGTAGAAGGAAAAGGGCGAAATTTTGTTATCACTATTATTTGGATAAAATTACTTAAAATGCAAATATCTCGTTAAATAATCCCCGAAGAAGGAAAAGGGCGAAATTCGTCAAAATTTGCCGAATTCGTCAAAAATCGCGAATTCGTCAAAAATCAACGAATTCGTCAAAAATCGGCAAATTCGTCAAAATTTGCCGAATTCGTCAAAAATCGGCGAATTCGTCAAAATTTGCCGAATTCATCAAAATTCGCCGAATTCGTCAAAAATCGACGAATTCGTCAAATTTTGACGAATTCGTCAAAAATCGGCGAATTCGTCAAAATTTCACAAATTCGGCAAATTTTGAAGACGAAAATCGACGAATTCGTCAAAATTTGACGAATTCGCCGATTTTTGACGAATTCGGCATATTTTGACTAATTCGGCAAATTTTGACGAATTCGCCGATTTTTGACGAATTCGAAGGAAAAGGGCGAACTTTTGTTATCACTATTATTTGGATAAAATTTAGCAAAACTTAAAATGCAAATATCTCGTTAAATAATCCCCGAAGAAGGAAAAGGGCGAAATTCGTCAAAATTTGCCGAATTCGTCAAAATTCGCGAATTCGTCAAAAATCGACGAATTCGTCAAAAATCGCCGAATTCGTCAAAAATCGGCAAATTCGTCAAAATTTGCCGAATTCGTCAAAAATCTACGAATTCGTCAAAAAACGGCGAATTCGTCAAAATTTGCCGAATTCGTCAAAAATCGGCGAATTCGTCAAAAAACGGCAAATTCGTCAAAATTTGCCGAATTCGTCAAAATTTGCAGAATTCGTCAAAATTTGCAGAATTCGACAAAATTCGACGAATTCGTAAAAATTTGCCGAATTCGTCAAAAATCGGCGAATTCGTCAAAATTTGCCGAATTCGTCAAAAAATCGAAATTTTGTTATCACTATTATTTGGATAAAATTTAGCAAAACTTAAACTGCAAATATCTCGTTAAATAATCACCGTAGAAGGAAAAGGGTGAAATTTTGTTATCACTAATTTTTGGCCAAAATTTAGCAAAACGTAAAATGCAAATATCTCGTTAAATAAGCCCCGTAGAAGGAAAAGGGCGAAATTTTGTTATCACTAATTTTTGGCCAAAATTTAGCAAAACTTAAAATGCAAATATCTCGTTAAATAAGCCCCGTAGAAGGAAAAGGGCGAATTTTTGTTATCACTAATTTTTGGCCAGAATTTAGCAAAACTTAAAATGCTAATATCTCGTCAAAATTTGGCGAATTCGTAAAAATTTGCCGAATTCGTCAAAAATCGGCGAATTCGTCAAAATTTGCCGAATTCGTCAAAAAATCGAAATTTTGTTATCACTATTATTTGGATAAAATTTAGCAAAACTTAAAATGCAAATATCTCGTTAAATAATCCCCGAAGAAGGAAAAGGGCGAAATTTTGTTATCACAATTTTTTAGCAAAAATTTAGCAAAATTTAAAATGCAAATATCTCGTTAAATAAGCCCCGTAGAAGGAAAAGGACGAAATTTTGTTATCACTAATTTTTGGCCAAAATTTAGCAAAACTTAAAATGCAAATATCTCGTTAAATAAGCCCCGTAGAAGGAAAAGGGCGAATTTTTGTTATCACTAATTTTTGGCCAGAATTTAGCAAAACTTAAAATGCTAATATCTCGTCAATATTTGGCGAATTTGTCAAAATTTGGCGAATTCGTCAAAAATCGGCGAATTCGTCAAAATTTGCCGAATTCGTCAAAAAATCGAAATTTTGTTATCACTATTATTTGGATAAAATTTAGCAAAACTTAAAATGCAAATATCTCGTTAAATAATCCCCGTAGACGGAAAAGGGTGAAATTTTGTTATCACTATTTTTTGGCCAGAATTTCGCAAAACATAAAATGCAAATATCTCGTTAAATAAGCCCCGTAGAAGGAAAAGGGCGAAATTTTGTTATCACTATTATTTGGATAAAATTTAGGACGAAATTTTGTTATCACTAATTTTTGGCCAGAATTTAGCAAAAAATGCTAATATCTCGTCAAAATTTGGCAAATTCGTCAAAATTTGGAGAATTCGACAAAAATCGGAGAATTCGTCAAAATTTGCTGAATTCGTCAAAATTTGCCGAATTCGTCAAAAATCGGCGAATTCGTCAAAAATCGGCGAATTCGTCAAAATTTGCCGAATTCGTCAAAAAATCGAAATTTTGTTATCACTATTATTTGGATAAAATTTAGCAAAATTTAAAATGCAAATATCTCGTTAAATAAGCCCCGTAGAAGGAAAAGGACGAAATTTTGTTATCACTAATTTTTGGCCAAAATTTAGCAAAACTTAAAATGCAAATATCTCGTTAAATAATCCCCGTAGACGGAAAAGGGTGAAATTTTGTTATCACTATTTTTTGGCCAGAATTTCGCAAAACATAAAATGCAAATATCTCGTTAAATAAGCCCCGTAGAAGAAAAATGGCGAACTTTTGTTATCACTATTTTTTGGCCAGAATTTAGCAAAACTTAAAATGCAAATATCTCGTTAAATAAGCCCCGTAGAAGGAAAAGGGCGAACTTTTGTTATCACTAATTTTTGGCCAGAATTTAGCAAAACATAAAATGCTAATATCTCGTCAAAATTTGGCGAATTCGACAAAAATCGGCGAATTCGTCAAAATTTGCCGAATTCGTAAAAAATTGGCAAATTCGTCAAAATTTGCCGAATTCGTCAAAAATCTCCGAATTCGTCAAAAATCGGCGAATTCGTCAAAAATCGGCTAATTCGTCAAAATTTGCCGAATTCGTCAAAAATCGGCGAATTCGTCAAATTTCGCGAATTCGTCAAAAATCGACTAATTCGTCAAAAATCGGCGTCAAAATTCGACGAATTCGTCAAAATTTGCCGAATTCGTCAAAAATCGGCGAATTCGTCAAAAAATCGAAATTTTGTTATCACTGTTATTTGGATAAAATTTAGCAAAACTTAAAATGCAAATATCTCGTTAAATAATCCCCGTAGAAGGAAAAAGGCGAAATTTTGTTATCACAATTTTTTAGCAAAAATTTAGCAAAATTTAAATTGCAAATATCTCGTTAAATAAGCCCGTAGAAGGAAAAGGACGAAATTTTGTTATCACTATTATTTGGATAAAATTTAGCAAAACTTAAAATGCAAATATCTCGTTAAATAATCCCCGAAGAAGGAAAAGGGCGAACTTTTGTTATCACAATTTTTTAGCAAAAATTTAGCAAAATTTAAAATGCAAATATCTCGTTAAATAAGCCCCGTAGAAGGAAAAGGACGAAATTTTGTTATCACTAATTTTTGGCCAAAATTTAGCAAAACTTAAAATGCAAATATCTCGTTAAATAAGCCCCGTAGAAGGAAAAGGGCGAACTTTTGTTATCACTAATTTTTGGCCAGAATTTAGCAAAACTTAAAATGCTAATATTTCGTCAAAATTTGGCGAATTCGACAAAAATCGGCGAATTCGTCAAAATTTGCCGAATTCGTAAAAAATTGGCAAATTCGTCAAAATTTTGCCGAATTCGTCAAAATTTGCCGAATTCGTCAAAAATCGGCGAATTCGTGAAAATTTGCCGAATTCGTCAAAAATCGAAAATTTGCCGAATTCGTCAAAATTTGCCGAATTCGTCAAAAATCGGTGAATTCGTCAAAAATAGGCGAATTCGTCAAAAAATCGAAATTTTGTTATCACTATTATTTGGATAAAATGTAGCAAAACTTAAAATGCGAATATCTCGTTAAATAATCCCCGTAGAAGGAAAAGGGTGAAATTTTTTAGCAAAAATTTAGCAAAATTTAAATTGCAAATATCTCGTTAAATAAGCCCCGTAGAAGAAAAATGACGAACTTTTGTTATCACTATTTTTTGGCCAGAATTTAGCAAAACTTAAAATGCAAATATCTCGTTAAATAAGCCCCGTAGAAGGAAAAGGGCGAACTTTTGTTATCACTAATTTTTGGCCAGAATTTAGCAAAACATAAAATGCTAATATCTCGTCAAAATTTGGCGAATTCGACAAAAATCGGCGAATTCGTCAAAATTTGCCGAATTCGTCAAAAATCTCCGAATTCGTCAAAAATCGGCGAATTCGTCGAAATTTCCCGAATTCGTCAAAAATCGGCGAATTCGTCAAAATTTGCCGAATTCGTCAAAAATCGGCTAATTCGTCAAAATTTGCCGAATTCGTCAAAAATCGGCGAATTCGTCAAATTTCGCGAATTCGTCAAAAATCGACTAATTCGTCAAAAATCGGCATCAAAATTCGACGAATTCGTCAAAATTTGCCGAATTCGTCAAAAATCGGCGAATTCGTCAAAAAATCGAAATTTTGTTATCACTATTATTTGGATAAAATTTAGCAAAACTTAAAATGCAAATATCTCGTTAAATAATCCCCGTAGAAGGAAAAAGGCGAAATTTTGTTATCACAATTTTTTAGCAAAAATTTAGCAAAATTTAAATTGCAAATATCTCGTTAAATAAGCCCGTAGAAGGAAAAGGACGAAATTTTGTTATCACTAATTTTTGGCCAAAATTTAGCAAAACTTAAAATGCAAATATCTCGTTAAATAAGCCCCGTAGAAAGAAAAGGGCGAACTTTTGTTATCACTATTTTTTGGCCAGAATTTAGCAAAACTTAAAATGCAAATATCTCGTTAAATAAGCCCCGTAGAAGGAAAAGGGCGAAATTTTGTTATCACTAATTTTTGGCCAAAATTTAGCAAAACTTAAAATGCAAATATCTCGTTAAATAAGCCCCGTAGAAGGAAAAGGGCGAACTTTTGTTATCACAATTTTTTAGCAAAAATTTAGCAAAATTTAAAATGCAAATATCTCGTTAAGTAAGCCCCGTAGAAGGAAAAGGACGAAATTTTGTTATCACTAATTTTTGGCCAAAATTTAGCACAACTTAAAATGCAAATATCTCGATAAATAAGCCCCGTAGAAGGAAAAGGAGGAACTTTTGTTATCACTAATTTTTGGCCAGAATTTAGCAAAACTTAAAATGCTAATATCTCGTCAAAATTTGGCGAATTCGTTGATTCGCCGATTTTTGTCGAATTCGTCAAAATTTGCCGAATTCGTAAAAAATTGGCAAATTCGTCAAAATTTGCCGAATTCGTCAAAATTTGCGAATTCGTCAAAAATCGGCAAATTCGTCAAAATTTTCCGAATACGTCAAAAATTTGCCGAATTCGTCAAAATTTGCCGAATTCGTCAAAATTTGCCGAATTCGTCAAAAATCGGCGAATTCGTCAAAAATCGAAAATTTGCCGAATTCGCCAAAATTTGCCGAATTCGTCAAAAATCGGTGAATTCGTCAAAAATCGGCGAATTCGTCAAAAAATCGAAATTTTGTTATCACTATTATTTAGATAAAATTTAGCAAAACTTAAAATGCGAATATCTCGTTAAATAATCCCCGTAGAAGGAAAAGGGTGAAATTTTTTAGCAAAAATTTAGCAAAATTTAAATTGCAAATATCTCGTTAAATAAGCCCCGTAGAAGGAAAAGGACGAAATTTTGTTATCACTAATTTTTGGCCAAAATTTAGCAAAACCTAAAATGCAAATATCTCGTTAAATAAGCCCCGTAGAAGGAAAAGGGCGAAATTTTGTTATCACAATTTTTTAGCAAAAATTTAGCAAAATTTAAAATGCAAATATCTCGTTAAATAAGCCCCGTAGAAGGAAAAGGACGAAATTTTGTTATCACCAATTTTTGGCCAAAATTTAGCAAAACTTAAAATGCAAATATCTCGTTAAATAAGCCTCGTAGAAGGAAAAGGGCGAAATTTTGTCATCACTAATTTTTGGCCAAAAGTTAGCAGAACTTAAAATGCAAATATCTCGATAAATAAGCCCCGTAGAAGGAAAAGGGCGAAATTTTGTAATCACTAATTTTTGGCCAAAATTTTGAATTTCCTTAGCAAAACTTAATATGCAAATATCTCGTTAAATAAGCCCCGTAGAAGGAAAAACGGCAAAATTTTTTTATCTCTCATTTTTGGCCAAAAATTAGCTAAACTTAAAATGCAAATATCTCGTTAAATAAGCCCCGTAGAAGGAAAAGGGCGAAATTTTGTTATCACTACTTTTTGGCCAAAGTTTAGCAAAACTTAAAATGCAAATATCTCGTTAAATAAGCCCCGTAGCAGGAAAAGGGCGAAATTTTGTCATCACTAATTTTTGGCCAAAAATTTAGCACAACTTAAAATGCAAATATCTCGTTAAATAAGCCCCGTAGAAGGAAAAGGGCGAAATTTTGTTATCACTAATTTTTGGCCAGAATTTAGCAAAACTTAAAATGCTAATATTTCGTCAAAATTTGGCGAATTCGACAAAAATCGGCGAATTCGTCAAAATTTGCCGAATTCGTAAAAAATTGGCAAATTCGTCAAAATTTTGCCGAATTCGTCAAAATTTGCCGAATTCGTCAAAAATCGGCGAATTCGTGAAAATTTGCCGAATTCGTCAAAAATCGAAAATTTGCCGAATTCGTCAAAAATCGGTGAATTCGTCAAAAATCGGCGAATTCGTCAAAAAATCGAAATTTTGTTATCACTATTATTTGGATAAAATGTAGCAAAACTTAAAATGCGAATATCTCGTTAAATAATCCCCGTAGAAGGAAAAGGGTGAAATTTTTTAGCAAAAATTTAGCAAAATTTAAATTGCAAATATCTCGTTAAATAAGCCCCGTAGAAGAAAAATGGCGAACTTTTGTTATCACTATTTTTTGGCCAGAATTTAGCAAAACTTAAAATGCAAATATCTCGTTAAATAAGCCCCGTAGAAGGAAAAGGGCGAACTTTTGTTATCACTAATTTTTGGCCAGAATTTAGCAAAACATAAAATGCTAATATCTCGTCAAAATTTGGCGAATTCGACAAAAATCGGCGAATTCGTCAAAAATCGGCGAATTCGTCAAAAATCGGCTAATTCGTCAAAATTTGCCGAATTCGTAAAAAATTGGCAAATTCGTCAAAATTTGCCGAATTCGTCAAAAATCTCCGAATTCGTCAAAAATCGGCGAATTCGTCAAAAATCGGCTAATTCGTCAAAATTTGCCGAATTCGTCAAAAATCGGCGAATTCGTCAAATTTCGCGAATTCGTCAAAAATCGACTAATTCGTCAAAAATCGGCGTCAAAATTCGACGAATTCGTCAAAATTTGCCGAATTCGTCAAAAATCGGCGAATTCGTCAAAAAATCGAAATTTTGTTATCACTATTATTTGGATAAAATTTAGCAAAACTTAAAATGCAAATATCTCGTTAAATAATCCCCGTAGAAGGAAAAAGGCGAAATTTTGTTATCACAATTTTTTAGCAAAAATTTAGCAAAATTTAAATTGCAAATATCTCGTTAAATAAGCCCGTAGAAGGAAAAGGACGAAATTTTGTTATCACTATTATTTGGATAAAATTTAGCAAAACTTAAAATGCAAATATCTCGTTAAATAATCCCCGAAGAAGGAAAAGGGCGAACTTTTGTTATCACAATTTTTTAGCAAAAATTTAGCAAAATTTAAAATGCAAATATCTCGTTAAATAAGCCCCGTAGAAGGAAAAGGACGAAATTTTGTTATCACTAATTTTTGGCCAAAATTTAGCAAAACTTAAAATGCAAATATCTCGTTAAATAAGCCCCGTAGAAGGAAAAGGGCGAACTTTTGTTATCACTAATTTTTGGCCAAAAATTTAGCACAACTTAAAATGCAAATATCTCGTTAAATAAGCCCCGTAGAAGGAAAAGGGCGAAATTTTGTTATCACTAATTTTTGGCCAAAATTTAGCAAAACTTAAAATGCAAATATCTCGTTAAATAAGCCCCGTAGAAGGAAAAGGGCGAAATTTTGTCATCACTAATTTTTGGCCAAAAATTTAGCACAACTTAAAATGCAAATATCTCGTTAAATAAGCCCCGTAGAAGGAAAAGGGCGAAATTTTGTTATCACTAATTTTTGGCCAGAATTTAGCAAAACTTAAAATGCTAATATTTCGTCAAAATTTGGCGAATTCGACAAAAATCGGCGAATTCGTCAAAATTTGCCGAATTCGTAAAAAATTGGCAAATTCGTCAAAATTTTGCCGAATTCGTCAAAATTTGCCGAATTCGTCAAAAATTGGCGAATTCGTGAAAATTTGCCGAATTCGTCAAAAATCGAAAATTTGCCGAATTCGTCAAAATTTGCCGAATTCGTCAAAAATCGGTGAATTCGTCAAAAATCGGCGAATTCGTCAAAAAATCGAAATTTTGTTATCACTATTATTTGGATAAAATGTAGCAAAACTTAAAATGCGAATATCTCGTTAAATAATCCCCGTAGAAGGAAAAGGGTGAAATTTTTTAGCAAAAATTTAGCAAAATTTAAATTGCAAATATCTCGTTAAATAAGCCCCGTAGAAGAAAAATGGCGAACTTTTGTTATCACTATTTTTTGGCCAGAATTTAGCAAAACTTAAAATGCAAATATCTCGTTAAATAAGCCCCGTAGAAGGAAAAGGGCGAACTTTTGTTATCACTAATTTTTGGCCAGAATTTAGCAAAACATAAAATGCTAATATCTCGTCAAAATTTGGCGAATTCGACAAAAATCGGCGAATTCGTCAAAATTTGCCGAATTCGTAAAAAATTTGCAAATTCGTCAAAATTTGCCGAATTCGTCAAAAATCTCCGAATTCGTCAAAAATCGGCGAATTCGTCAAAAATCGGCTAATTCGTCAAAATTTGCCGAATTCGTCAAAAATCGGCGAATTCGTCAAATTTCGCGAATTCGTCAAAAATCGACTAATTCGTCAAAAATCGGCGTCAAAATTCGACGAATTCGTCAAAATTTGCCGAATTCGTCAAAAATCGGCGAATTCGTCAAAAAATCGAAATTTTGTTATCACTATTATTTGGATAAAATTTAGCAAAACTTAAAATGCAAATATCTCGTTAAATAATCCCCGTAGAAGGAAAAAGGCGAAATTTTGTTATCACAATTTTTTAGCAAAAATTTAGCAAAATTTAAATTGCAAATATCTCGTTAAATAAGCCCGTAGAAGGAAAAGGACGAAATTTTGTTATCACTATTATTTGGATAAAATTTAGCAAAACTTAAAATGCAAATATCTCGTTAAATAATCCCCGAAGAAGGAAAAGGGCGAACTTTTGTTATCACAATTTTTTAGCAAAAATTTAGCAAAATTTAAAATGCAAATATCTCGTTAAATAAGCCCCGTAGAAGGAAAAGGACGAAATTTTGTTATCACTAATTTTTGGCCAAAATTTAGCAAAACTTAAAATGCAAATATCTCGTTAAATAAGCCCCGTAGAAGGAAAAGGGCGAACTTTTGTTATCACTAATTTTTGGCCAGAATTTAGCAAAACTTAAAATGCTAATATTTCGTCAAAATTTGGCGAATTCGACAAAAATCGGCGAATTCGTCAAAATTTGCCGAATTCGTAAAAAATTGGCAAATTCGTCAAAATTTTGCCGAATTCGTCAAAATTTGCCGAATTCGTCAAAAATCGGCGAATTCGTGAAAATTTGCCGAATTCGTCAAAAATCGAAAATTTGCCGAATTCGTCAAAAATCGGTGAATTCGTCAAAAATCGGCGAATTCGTCAAAAAATCGAAATTTTGTTATCACTATTATTTGGATAAAATGTAGCAAAACTTAAAATGCGAATATCTCGTTAAATAATCCCCGTAGAAGGAAAAGGGTGAAATTTTTTAGCAAAAATTTAGCAAAATTTAAATTGCAAATATCTCGTTAAATAAGCCCCGTAGAAGAAAAATGGCGAACTTTTGTTATCACTATTTTTTGGCCAGAATTTAGCAAAACTTAAAATGCAAATATCTCGTTAAATAAGCCCCGTAGAAGGAAAAGGGCGAACTTTTGTTATCACTAATTTTTGGCCAGAATTTAGCAAAACATAAAATGCTAATATCTCGTCAAAATTTGGCGAATTCGACAAAAATCGGCGAATTCGTCAAAATTTGCCGAATTCGTAAAAAATTGGCAAATTCGTCAAAATTTGCCGAATTCGTCAAAAATCTCCGAATTCGTCACAAATCGGCGAATTCGTCAAAATTTGCCGAATTCGTCAAAAATCGGCTAATTCGTCAAAATTTGCCGAATTCGTCAAAAATCGGCGAATTCGTCAAATTTCGCGAATTCGTCAAAAATCGACTAATTCGTCAAAAATCGGCGTCAAAATTCGACGAATTCGTCAAAATTTGCCGAATTCGTCAAAAATCGGCGAATTCGTCAAAAAATCGAAATTTTGTTATCACTATTATTTGGATAAAATTTAGCAAAACTTAAAATGCGAATATCTCGTTAAATAATCCCCGTAGAAGGAAAAGGGTGAAATTTTTTAGCAAAAATTTAGCAAAATTTAAAATGCAAATATCTCGTTAAATAAGCCCCGTAGAAGGAAAAGGACGAAATTTTGTTACCACCAATTTTTGGCCAAAATTTAGCAAAACTTAAAATGCAAATATCTCGTTAAATAAGCCTCGTAGAAGGAAAAGGGCGAAATTTTGTCATCACTAATTTTTGGCCAAAAGTTAGCAGAACTTAAAATGCAAATATCTCGATAAATAAGCCCCGTAGAAGGAAAAGGGCGAAATTTTGTAATCACTAATTTTTGGCCAAAATTTTGAATTTCCTTAGCAAAACTTAATATGCAAATATCTCGTTAAATAAGCCCCGTAAAAGGAAAAACGGCAAAATTTTTTTATCTCTCATTTTTGGCCAAAAATTAGCTAAACTTAAAATGCAAATATCTCGTTAAATAAGCCCCGTAGAAGGAAAAGGGCGAAATTTTGTTATCACTACTTTTTGGCCAAAAATTAGCAAAACTTAAAATGCAAATATCTCGTTAAATAAGCCCCGTAGCAGGAAAAGGGCGAAATTTTGTCATCACTAATTTTTGGCCAAAAATTTAGCACAACTTAAAATGCAAATATCTCGTTAAATAAGCCCCGTAGAAGGAAAAGGGCGAAATTTTGTTATCACTAGTTTTTGGCCAAAATTTTGAATTTCCTTAGCAAAACTTAAAATGCAAATATCTCGCTAAATAAGCCTCGTAAAACGAGAAGGACCAAATTTTGAATTTTCTTAGCAAAACTTAAAATGCAAATATCTCGCTAAATAAGCCTCGTAGAAGGAAAAGGACAAAATTTTGTTATCACTAATTTTTTGGCCAAAATTTTGAATTTTCTTAGCAGAACTTAAAATGCAACTATCTCGCTAAATAAGCCTCGTAGAAGGAAAAGGACAAAATTTTGTTATCACTAATTTTTTTGAATTTGCTTAGCAAAACTTAAAATGCAAACATCTCGCTAAATAAGCATCGTAGAAGGAAAAGGACAAAATTTTGTTATCACTATTTTTTTTGAATTTTCTTAGCAAAACTTAAAATGCAAATATCTCGCTAAATAAGCCTCGTAGAAGGAAAAGGACAAAATTTTTTTATCACTAATTTTTTGGCCAAAATTTTGAATTTTCTTAGCAAAACTTAAAATGCAAATATCTTGCTAAATAAGCCTCGTACAAGGAAAAGGACAAAAGTTTGTTATCACTAATTTGCGTAGTTATATTAACTACAAACAGATTACTCAAATTGAGTAAAAAATTACTCAAAAGAAGAAAAATGTAGTACAATTAAGTAAATATTACTCATTCCAAAAACGTAGGAAATATTATATATATTTGATGTAAGTATGATAATTGATTTGATTACAAATATTCTTATAATTGAGTATATATGAACTTCTATTGAGTATACCCATCTTACAGTTAAGGAAAATCAAACATAAATGGAATAACAATTTGGTGAAAATGATTTGACTACATTTTTCATATTAATAAGTAAATTTTATAATTGTTTATGTGGTTATCACATGCCAGTAAGGAATTTTGTATTCATTCTAAGGAAAATATTTCTTAAAATTTTGAATGATTTTTTACTACGATTTATTCAAATGTATTACAACATGTAATTAAATATATTGTTTTTTTACTTCATTTGAATAAATCTATAATAAAAATAATTATAATATTGAAATATAACACCTATGTTGGTATATACATTAGTGTGGTTTAATTTGTTTGGAGGAAAAAATAGATTAATGTTAATGCTTATACTTATATACAAATTTGGTATGTTTTCCCAAAAAAAATATTATAGAAAACAATTATGTTTAGTCGGAATTGAAAAATCGCAGGAAGTAAATATCTGGGAATATATGTAAAACATACACAATTTTTATATAAGCATTGAAAATCAAAAAGTTTTTGAAGCCTCTCTAATATACATGAAGCATTTAAAAACAAAATTTTTTTTCTTTTTTTTCTCGGGCAGGGCCGACTATATAATACCCTACACCTCCCTAATAATGCGATAAGGGTTATTACGATAATAATTTGGAATAATTGGTAAATGGGTAAGAACATATATATGCGGATATATCTAATTCTGAACCGATAATCGCTGAATTAAGCAATATTCGTTCCTAAATTGAGAAACATCTTTCTGGAGAATTTTGTAATGATCGGAAGTAAAGTACAACTTCTATAGCGCTTTGTAACCAAGACAGGAGGAACATATATATATGGAGCTTATATATAAATCTGAATCAATTTTCCCTGAATACTCATTCATGTAAAATAGGAACCTCTTTCTGTCGAATTTCGTACTGATCGGATATAAAATACAGCCTCTACAGCGCTTGAATGTCAAATCGGTGCTAACATATATATGGGGGCTATATCTAAATCTGAACCGATTTCCTCCAAATTTGGCGGTATTCCTTCGTGTAATAAGGAACCTCTTTCTGCCGAATTTCGCTGTGATCGGATATAAAATACAGTTTCTACAGCTATTGAATTTCAAATCAGGGGTAACATATATATGGGGGCTATATCTAAATCTGAACCGATTTTCTCCAAATTTGGCAGTATTCCTTCATGTAATAAGAAACATCTTTCTGCCGAATTTCGTACTGATTGGATATAAAATACAGTTTCTACAGCGCTTACATGTCAAATCGGGTGCAACATATATATGGGGGCTAGACCGTTTATAGCACATGATGCAAAAAGTGAAAGTTGCTGCGATCTTTGATTTCCGGACAGAAAAAGTTTCCATTTGGACTACAAGACTTCCATAAACATTTTTGTGCCGATCGGATAACCCTAGGGTCTGCCCAAAGTTCATTCAAAATTTAGAACACACTTTATAGGGGAAATATTTTTTTATTCAAAAATCGTATGTTTAAATAAATACAATTACATTTCTTTGTATTATTAATTAATAAATAGTTTTTAAATATTAAGATCGGTGAAAAAAACAAAAAATACAATTAATTCAATATTATATTAGATCTGACTTGTTATGTGAGGGACATTTTCTACGATATTCTTCAATGCACTGTAATATAAATTGATTTTGTTCTTCGTAAGTATTCTGTTGTAATCATTCATAAATTGTACACCGCGTTCAGCAGTGTCGTTAACAACAAACAGCTTTAAAAATTCAGTGCTCAATCCAAAAGCACAGAAAAAATGTTTGGTTTTGTATGAGACGAAATCGCTCAAATTATTACACAGCAATAGTTTCGGGTCGGAGAATTTTCGATCGTTTTCCAGATTTACGACGGGCTCTGTTGATTGCAGATGCAATCTCTTCGAGTGAAACATCCGAATCAAAAAATGCCAAAGCCATTGATTCTAGGGCCAAATACCACAAATGATTTTTCCATTTCTTCAAAACCGCTTCAGACACATTTAACCTCAAACACATGTTTCAATACTATCTCCATCATGTGATGAGAACATGGGAACTTGATTAATTTTCGATGTAATTTGTTCTGCAACAAAATGCACGATCCAGTGTTTTGACCTGTATTTGATGAGTGTATCACGAACGACTTTGGCCATCTTTTCTCCAGTACCAGTCGGGATTTTGGGGGCGCCCAAAAATTTTGATGTGTAGATCGATTAATCACAAGCTCACCAACAGTGGTCAGAGGCGTCGCAGCATTATACATTACAGTTATCACATCATGAAATATCTGTCTGTTTGACGGCAGTTTGGCTCCAGATATTGTATGTGATACATGCCCAACTTATTCTACGGTGCGAAATTTATCACTGGATCTAATAACCATTTTGTATGTGGTCGGTCTGGAGACAAATAGGAATATGACTAAAATTAAATTTTGTGCGAAGCTGTCCCTTTCCCAATTCACTAAGGCTGGAGGCAGAGCGCGTTCTGTAAACGACCCTGTTGCATGGCCGTATAGCGCGCTGCAAAGTTCTGCTTATGTTTTCTTATTTGACCAGTAGAAAAATGTCAGACTGATGCGAAAAATCAACTATCATGCAAATCCGTTGTTTTTTTCATGCATGCACAAGCATGATATATTTATACCCTAAACCACACTGTGGTACAGGGTGTTATGACTTTGTGCATTTGTTTGTAACACCCAAAAGGAGAAGAGATAGATCCACTGTTTATTATACCGATCGACTTGTAATCACTTTCTGAGTCGATTTAGCTATGTCCGTCTGTCTGTCCGTCTGTAGATGTATTCTTGTAATCAAAGTACAGGTCGCAATTATGGCCCGATCTTGACGAAACTTTACACATATCTTTTTTTTTGGCCCAAGGACAATACCTATTTAATTTGGTTAAAATCGGTTCAGATTTGGATATAGCCCCCATATATATGTTACCCCGATTTGACATGTAAGCGCTGTAAAAACTTTATTTTATATCCGATTAGTATGAAATTCAGCAGAAGGAGATCTTTTATTATATTAATGAACACTGTTAAATTTGGAAGAAATCGGTTCAGATTTAGATATAGCCCCCATATATACGTTACCCCCGATTTCACATGTAAGCACCGTCAAAAATTTAGTTTATAACCGAGAGAGGTTTCTTATTACATGAAGAAATACTGCCCAATTCGGAGAAAATCGGTTCAGATTTAGATATAGTCCTTATATATATGTTACCCCCGATTTTACATGTAAGCGCTGTAAAAAGTGTATTTTTAATCCGATCAGTACGAAAATCTACAGAAAGAGGTATTTTTACATGAATGAGTATTCAGGGAAAATCGGTTCAGATTTATATATAACCTCCATATATATGTTCCTCGTGATTTGGTATCAAAGCGCTATAGAAGTTGTACCTTACTTCCGATCATTAATATTTTCCGGAAAGATGTTTCTCAATTTAGGAAGGAATATTGCTTAGTTTAGCGATTATCGGCTCAGAATTAGATAATATGTTCCTGCCTACTTACCAATTATTCCAAATTATTATCGCATTGTTAGGGAGGTGTAGGGTATTATATAGGGTATTACATATATGGTACAGGGTATTATCCACAAAGTCATAATACCCTGTACCACAGTGTCGTGTAGGGTATAAAGAATCAAAGGAGAAAGCAAATGTTCGATGTCCAAAGATGACAGTAAATGAGCTAGTTTCGCTGATATCTTTAATCTGGTCAACTGTTTAGTGTTTTTAAAGGTTAGTCTCAAAATAAAATATTGCTAAACGATAATATTGTCTGAAGCAAAATATTGCTTAAGACATCACACTTTTCATTCAGACCAAAGATTGATAAATCCTAAGACATGCAATTTCGCTATTATCCGGTTTTTTTTTGTTAGACCAACTTAATAATATGAGAACGACGAAATTACATGTTTAGGACATATGTACAAATTCTTGGTCTGAATGATGCCTTTAGCTAAATTTTTATTCAGGCAGTATTAGCTTTTCTGTATGATTAGTTCGAGATGACTACTGCAATTACAGTTTATATCACTAACACTTCATATTGACCATTCTATAACCGAACATCCTACGGTACATGGAAGAGGTTCATCTAGACAGGATATAAGAGTGGCAGTATAAATAAAATTATTTAACAATATTCCAGAGAACAACACCCGGTAGCAAAACATAAGAGCATAGATCAGGAATTTCGCCAGATGCGGCAACAGGAGAGATACATATAAGTATTTTGGAATCGTATATCAATTAAAAACTAAACAAGTGTTCTAAATAAGAAACAATTTGAGCAAGTATGCAAAATTGTATGCGTACGCGTTACACCGCCAAGTATTTCTTTCCAAATATATCTAGAAAATTGTTCCGTTCTCCTAAAATATTGAATACATCGATGAAAGTTATCAGTCAAGTTCGAAGGAAGTGCTAAAACTGAACACATATTTGCATATGAATAATGTTTTATTCTGAAACTTTAATTTTAAACTATTAGCGTTGAATATGTCCTATTTGGATATTTTCGCATCCAGTTTCAAGCATTTCTTTCGGACTTGATCGATCGGTTCAAAATTTCAGGAGAAAGAATAAATTGTGTATGTACTTTTGGAAACAACATATATAATCATAAGTTACGAAGCAATTAAAAGCTGCTTCCATATTTTAATTATTCAAAAAAGTGTACAATTCGCCATATGTTGTAAAATTGTAAAGTATGAGCTTGGTGTAATATATGTTCATCCTTAAAATGATTCAATTTTGCTGTAAGTCGGAATTTTGTATTCGGGCATTGAGCGAGTGGCGGGCGAGGTTATTAGCATGCGGTACAAAGCTACATTCGCTGTTTTGACCCTCCCCTATTTTTCTCAATGTGCTAAAAGTTATATATATAAATGACAGAATATGGTAGCATTACAATTGATCATTAAAGGATATAGTGCCAGTATATTGCACCGTAGGGTATATCCCTAGAGTACATCTTTTAATTCATACAACATTTTGGCGAATTGCGTTGCACTATAAAGTCTCCCCTAATATATGTATGTATATAAATTAGGCATAATAGCTATTAAGTATTTTATTTTAATAAAAAAGATATACATATATTGTGTATATAAAATATTTGTATGTAGTATTAATATTTAATATTTTAAAATTAACATTCAGCCTAATTAAGTATTAATCGTAATTTTAAAAAATTTCAAACAAATAAAATTAAATTTCTGAAGTCATTGTACGTAGTCGTATTTTTTTTTATTTTTTAATAGAAAACAATTGTCAATTAGTACAAATAATAGATTTACTTCCATGAAGTAAATGTTCGTAGTAATTTTTTTCTTTAACTAAGAAATGTACTTATTCGAAGGAATATATTATCTCGATTAGAGTAAATTTTTATTTAGCATTTAAAAAAAGTGGTTCATATAGCAACATTGACTACGTGATTTATTTAGTCAGAGTGAGAATTTCCTTGATTTAACAACAAGTTGTAGTCAATCTTAAGAAAAATTGTTATCAATTTGACCGAAAATATCCTTATAATAATTACAAATTTTAATGGAAATAAGTAAAATTGTGATACGAACAACGAATATTTTACTATTTCCCATTACAATGCATATATTTATATTAATGGAAAATATACTCTATTTGAAGGATGTATTTCTTTAGAGAAATGTTAAGTAAAATTTTCCTCATTTTAAGTATATTTATAATATTTGTAATGAGATAGGTTTCCTCAAATTTACGAACATATTCTTGTATTTGATTATACAATTTACTACAGCTGAGTATTATTTTGTCGTACAGAGTAAATGCTTCTTACATATGAGTAAATAAAATGTCTGTGTTTTGAAGAAATATCTATACTTGGTTTTATGAAATATTTCTTTGGAGCTATATGAAGTTCAATTGTCCTCAAATTTACTACGTTTTTACTCAATTTTAGTAAACTTTTTTCTGAGTGTATGTTAACAGATTAGTGAATAATTTTAATGATATTAGCTGCTTCCTTGTTTATGTTGTCACTAATTGGACGAACATATTCTAATGTTGCGCATTTTTCTTGGAAGAGTTCCCAGTTGGCACGTTCTATTTTAAAGCGGGGTTTGTATGTGTACACTAAAAAAAGCGTACTGAAAATCAATGAATTTTTCGTAAAGTTTAAGATTTCGGCAATGATTTCGAGCCAAAGACAATCGCTATAAAAATAAGAAGGTTTTATAGTTAATTTAAAGACGTGAATAGTACTTGTTTTGAGGATTTGGGTAATAAAACTAATTATGTTTGGTCTTAAAATAAGCACATTTTTGCGTAAATTTAAGTATGTCGCGTGCTTATTTTTAGTAAAATATCATATAATTTAAAACATTATCGTAATAAAATTTAAAATGTTTGTCCTTGATATAAGAACATACTGGTCATTAATTTAAGGCATACATGAATTTAAATACAGTTTTTTTTAAATATGTATGGAAAATTCGTTGCATTATATTGATTATAATGTTACTCTTTTAAATGAATCATTTTCTTTGAAATCATTTAATATTCATTGAAAATTCAATAACACAACACTTTATCTTTCTAAATATATATTTTATTTGTTATATTTTATATTGTTTTATATTTTTATACAAAAAAATATAATGCATATTACGGATAACCTTGAACATTTTATAATTTAAAACAAAATGTAATTGTATAAAGACAAATCGGCCAACACCCTATGAAGTTTGACTTTTATTCGAATATTGTATTGTTATGTATCAATTCTATAGCGGGATTCGTTTCTCTATTTGTTGTCCATGAACAATTTTTATCGGAACCGACCTTAATGATTTTTAACCTAGAATTTGGCTGGAATTTAAATAGAAATTATATAAAACAAATATTATATTATTATATCATATACATAGTTTGTATGCTCACTCATTTCCTGCAATTTGTAAATTTTTAATTCCCCACTGCATTTTTCATATATCCAAATAAAGTTCAATTGCGCGAACTGAAATGAAAATAATTTGAATATAAGTCAAACAGAATGATTTATATACGATAAAGTATTAAAATAAATTTTATCATAACACTGTCACAAAATGTTGAAAAATAAGAGATATATTAAAATCTTTGGAATATACTTACTTAGACTGAAATATTTAGTCACTCTTCTACGACACAAATTCTCATAATAGATCCATACAAAATTTGCTGTACTAAAAGTTAAAAAAAATATTTATGTAAGATATTATTAATAATAGAAACTGATTGTTTTGAGAGTGGCGAAAGTGACATTTTTCATATAAATTAAGTTATCAAAAATAATTTTCTCAAAAAAATCAATCGTGACTTAGATTTTAAAATCTTGTTAGCAAACAAAACTACAAAAACTTATTAAAAATTACTTCTGTAAAACAAAAGCTAATGCTGCTTATGACATTCTTAACCCTGGTGTTAGATTAGCAAATCTGTACGAATCCTAGATTAAGAGTCCATTTGTTCAACATTACATTTTTCATATAAAATGAATATGGAAGACAATATTTTATATATATTTTTATTCAATACTTCGTGAAAAGAAAGCAGCTTATTTACAATTATTTTTTAACCAAAAACGCTCATTATTTTGATTTTAGTAAAACAAAAATATCCCTTGGACCAAATTATAAGGCAATATTTATACATACATATATTACCGTTTATAAAGGAAACGATACAAAACTAACTAACAGCATGTTTAATTATGAAGTACTTATGAAGCAATTATGAACACGAAATCAAGGAAAAATGTAAACTAAAATTCAAAAAAGGAAAACTTCTTTTTAAATTAAACTTTTTAACAATAACTTTGTTTGTGTGAAAACACGTATTTTATATGTGAACGTCAGTTCGCAAATATATTTTGTTCTAATACATTAATATGTATATGCGTTCCAAATTGAATTTCTTGATTTTCAAATAAAATATATTTGTTCAGAAATACATAATATGTACTTACAAATAGTGTTTCCAAATCTATTGTTTCCAAATCTCACTTATTTGTTGTAATTTATAAATGGCATTCAGCACTGCATTTTTCATATATCCATCACATTTATCTTCAAATATTGCGTGATCTAAAATTAAAATAATTAAATTTTTTCTGAAAATAAATCAAATAAAATTATCTATAAACTAAAACCAGTAAGGAAAGGCTAAAGTCGGGCGGTGCCGACTATATAATACCCTACACCACTCTCGTAATTTTGAATAACTCTGATATATAAATTTTGTAATTCATGTATAAATTGTTTACATAAATTTACTTTTAGGACATTTTATACTTAAATAATACCCTGTACCACAGTGTGGTGTAGGGTATAAAAACGATTGGATCTAAAGAGCCAAATCGGATGAAACATATATATGGGAGCTATAGCTAAATCTTAACCGATTTTCTTCAAATTCGGTAGTGTTGGTTCATGGATCAAGAAACTCTACCATTCTAAATTTCAACACGATTGGGTGTAAAATACAGCTTTTATAGGACTAAAGGGCCAAATCGGACGAAACATATATATGGGAGCTATAGCTAAATCTTAACCGATTTTCTTCAAATTCGGCAATGTTTGTTCATGGATCAAGAAACTCTATCATTCTAAATTTCAAAACGATCGGATGTAAAATACAGCTTCTATAGGACTAAAGGGCCAAATCGGACGAAACATATATATGGGAGCTATTGCTAAATCTTAACGGATTTTCTTCAAATTTAGCAATGTTGGTTCATGGATCAAGAAACTCAACCATTCTAAATTTCAAAACGATCGGATGTCAAATACAGCTTCTATAGGACTAAAGGACCAAATCGGACGAAAGATATATATGGGAGCTATATCTAAATCTGCACCGATTTTCTTCAAATTCGGCAATTTTGGTTCATGGATCAAGAAACTCTACCATTCTAAATTTCAAAACGATCGGATGTAAAATACAGCTTCTATTGGACTAAAGGGCCAAATCGGACGAAACATATATATGGGAGCTATAGCTAAATCTTAACCGATTTTCATCAAATTCGGCTATGTTGGTTCATGGATCAAGAAACTCTACCATTCTAAATTTCAAAACGATCGGATATAAAATACAGCTTCTATAGGACTAAAGGACCAAATCGGACGAAAGATATATATGGGAGCTATATCTAAATCTGAACCGATTTTCTCCAAGTTCGGCAATGTTGGTTCATGGATCAAGAAACTCTACCATTCTAAATTTCAAAACGATCGGATGTAAAATACAGCTTCTATAGGACTAAAGGGCCAAATCGGACGAAACATATATATGGGAGCTATAGCTAAATCTTAACCGATTTTCTTCAAATTCAGCAATGTTGGTTCATGGATCAAGAAACTCTACCATTCTAAATTTCAAAACGATCGGATGTAAAATACAGCTTCTATAGGACTAAAGGGCCAAATCGGACGAAAGATATATATGGGAGCTATATCTAAATCTGAACCGATTTCAACCAAATTCAATAGCGATCTTAACAGCCGCGAAATACTCTAAACTGCAAAATTTCAGAACGATCGGAGTGAAATTGCGACCTGTAGTCGACGAACAACTTTACATGGACGGACGGACGGACATCGTTAAATCGACTCAGCTAGTGATTCTGAGTCGATCGGTATACTTTAAGGTGGGTCTAGCTGTGTTATTTTAAGGTGTTACAAACATCTGCCGTGAAACAAACTTATAATACCCTGTACCACAGAGTGGTGTAGGGTATAAAAAATGCAAATAAATTGTATTATATCACAATTGGAAAACGCTGAAAACTAAGAGAAATATAATATATAATATAATACTTACGTTGAAATATTTTGTAAAATTTGCCACTCTTCTCACAAAAGACAGAATCTAAAATTATTTTACTAAAAAAATTAAAAAAGATAGTTACATGTATAAAATATTATTAATAATAAATTTCTATATTGCCACAAATAATTTTACATTTCTGCATTATGCGCTGGTATTTTTAATAAATACTTTCAATTAAAATGTGTTTTATTAATTTTGTAATTGCCAATAAGATGTTTATTTCAGAAAAATATTATTATTTTTCACGTACCTAAACATTTTCAGTATTACAAAATCTATTACTCACATGTTTATCATCCATTTGGCACAAATCTCTTCACAGGACTTACAAACAAGATCTCCTTCAAAAACGCATGTACATTGCCATAAATAAAATACAGCAAAGATAACTATGACACACGCACTTATCACGCACCTTATCACAGAGATCGATGGTGACGCCGACGGCATAACCACATGCATACACACATGTACACGACGGTTTCATTTGTTGTTGTTGCTATGCTTTAGCAAAAATAACTGTTAACAGCCCATATTAAAATTATTTTCGGTGCAATATGCACGTATGTATGCACGTATACTTACATATTCACAGCAATCAAAATTTTTCACAATCCGCGTCCCGAAAACAGACAACCGTTTCCTTCCATCGCTTGTAAATAACTGACGATTTAAAAGAAAACGAACAACAGAACTGTTCCCAATTTTCTCTTCTAGCATTACATAACAATTATTGATTCACACATTACCAAACAAAACTGATTCTCCGAGCGAGAGAGGGAGGGAGAGCTTGTATAATTCTCTCGTATGTATTCTTAAAAATAATGACAATAGTCATAAAATTTATTACCAAGACAGCCTTTCCTTTAAGGGGAGCATAGCCTTAAATTTATTACTCAAATATCTCATACTGTTAATTAAGTCCGATTCGGCATTAAAACTATGACATGTCTACGTCATAGTGTTAATGTAAAAAATCCTTAAAAGTATTGAAATATTACTTAAAATAATGCGGATTGGCACAAAAATAATGATTTTTTTCTTTAATTTAAATGCGTACATTTAAAGAAGCGCGTAAACAAAACTAATGATTAGATAGTCATTAATTCAAATTCAAAAAACTTTATATTAAGGAACATTTCGTAAAAAACGTGTAAATTTTCATTATTTTAATGAAAATTTTCATTGAATTGATGCCGAGGTAGCATACTTAATATAAGAATGTGTCATCATTAGTTTTATTACTATTTTTTTTTTCAGTGTAGATATTTTCTCTATTAATTTGGGCTCTAAATAGTGAAATGACTATCGGTAGTGGTCACTACCATAAAGTTCATTAAGTACTTTCCATTTCGACTGTGCCGCAAAACGATAAATCAATATTTGAAAATGTTCCATGTACGAGTACACTTAAATGAGTCGTTTAGAAGAATAAAGCTGGAATTTAAAATGTATTTAAATAGAGTTTTACCTTTTCTGTTACAGCATTGAGAGCCCTAGAAAGTATGACAGCTGTTAAAGTCCCCAGTAACTAGGGTTGGAAGGTCGGATTATCCAAGAATTTCATGTAAGTCGTCGTTATTAAGTCTTGTTGGGTGATATATATACCGAGAAAATTCTAAATTTTATTTTAGAATTAACTTCAAGGCAAATATTGTCATAATTGTCGGATGTTATAACCAATTTGTGTTGTAGTGAGTTACGTACTAGTATAGCAGCTCCGCCATATCTAGTATTGGAAGTGTTTTTTTCGTATAGATTATAGTTTATAGGTGTTATAATTTTGTTCTTGTCGTGGAAATGCGTTTCTTATATCCATTCATATTCCATTGAAATATTTGGAATGCCATGATGATAACACCCTGCAAGCAATTCGGTAGTCGACTACGAAAATAACGCACTTCTAGTTAACTTTTATGACCTAACTATAAGCTAACTACAATGTAATGCATATTCGGTGCAATGAGTTTGTTTTTAGGAATAATTTGTTGTTTTTTTTTGGTGAAAGGGAATTTAACTGTTAACAGGTTTGTTTCTTTTATTTTGCTATTTGCAATTTTGTTCTACGTATTCGTCATTTTTGTGTGGATTGTAAAGTGAAAAGTTGTGCTTAGTCTCGTGCGTGCAGTGAAATGTGTTTAAAGTCTGCAATTTAATTAAAATAATAAAAATAAAAACTTAGATATTAAAAAAGCTACCCTTAAATATTGTGACTGCATTTAAGTTTAAAATATTTCGTCTAAATACATCACAATGAAAATTGAAAGCAAAAGGCATTTAAGAAGGCTTACATAATAATAATAACTTAAATAATAACGTCAATTTAAGCCAACTAAAATATAAATAATTTATAGCTAGTTATAAGTTAGATAACTTTTAGCTAACTTCAAAGCAACTAACTTTAAGTTAGTTGAAAAGTCATTTGTCAATAAGTCAATTGACTACTGCCTAGGACATCGCAATGTTATTGCAACTAATTGCGAAATAGTCAGATTAAAGTGCGTTAAAAGTTAGTTGAGTTGCCGGCAGGGCTGATACCTAAACTTTGCGTTTGTTTTAGTTGTAGATTTTACAGATATCTTTAGTTTAGAACTTATTAGATATGTTAGTATTAGGTAGATAAAGTATAACGATGTTTGATGCTAGTATGGATAAAACTAAGCTTTTAGATATAAAGTTGTAGAGAGTGGAATAATAACATAACAATTTAGTTAATACGAGTAGGTACTTTTTCAAACGTCTGGGATATTTTTAATATTATCTTTTTGGAGTTGCTTCATGTTCCGTTTTGATGTGTTTTTTGGTAAAACTGCAATTTTACCGCCAGCGTTTACATTGCCGTCGGGGTTTGCATTACCGTCGGTACTTTCGTCGATGTCAGATGAATCCGAGGAGAGTTCAACGTTGTCAACCTTCACGCACTTTGTTGTTGTAGCCACTGTTGCTCCTACAAGTATACATTTAGTTTAGTTTGTGGTTTAATCATCATCAGCTGACTCATCAACATCCAGTTCCAAGAAACGGGACGCAGCCAATGGCTCGGACCAAAGTGAAACGGGAGTTAGGTGAGTAGGTTTAGCTGGACAGTTAAACAGGTGTTGTGCGTCATGTGGCCCTGTATTGCATGCTGGGCAGAGATCAGTGATGGTTTCGTCCAATCTCGATAGGTACGAGTTAAGTCTACTACAGCATTCTGATCTCAGCTGTGCCAAGGTGACTCTGGTTTTCCTTGGCAAGCTACGGTCGTTGTCTGCAATGGGTGGGGGACGTCACAGTTTCAACTGTATCGATGTGAATTTGTTCCAGTCCTGCCTCGTATGAAGACTCTGTGGGTACGTCCGGGAGATATTGACGGACTTCGTCTTCATAATCCCAAATGGTTCTCCTGACATGTCTGGGGGGGGGGTTCCAGATCAACTAAGTGTTGGTTTGGATGACCCCTCCGATGGCATCCCTGGAGGAACTGTTTGGTAAGGAGCTCACAGTGATCTTTGACTGGAGCATCCTTGTCTCCTCGTGAAGGTGGTGTATCGAGGACATTTGAAGGCAGCCTGTGATTGTCCTAAGGGCTGCATTCTGGCAGGTTTGGAGACTTTCCCATTGCGTCTTGCTGACGCTAGCTGTCCACACTGGCGCTGCATAATTTGCCACTGGGCGACCAATCGCTTTGTACGTTGTTGTCAGTGTCTATTTGTCCATTCCCCAAGTGCTGCCGGCTAGCGACTTGAGGACCTTGTTTCGAGAACGTACTTTGTTGCAGATTGCAGTGGTATGCGCCGAGGACGAGAACAGGCTATCCAGAGTTACACCCAGGATTTTTGCGTGACTCACTGTCGGAAATTGAACGTCGTCGACCTTTATGGGTAGCTCAAGGGAGACTTCCTTAGTCCATGTGGTGAATAGCGTAGCTGAAGATTTCGTTGGGGAAAGTTTTAAATTCCTCGAGCTGAAGAATGTTACGAGATCAGCGAGATATGCGTTTAACTTCTCGCATAGGCTATCAATTCCGTGGCCTCTGGCCAGTAACGAGCAATCATCTGCATATGAAATTACCTCTACTCCTTGGGGGGAGTAGGGAGTTTGGACAGGTAGGAGTTAAACAGGAGCGGTCACAGGACTCCACCTTGTGGTACACCTTGTTTAATCCTATGAGGCTTTGATCGCTTATTCCTAAACTCTACAAATGATTTCCTACCGCACATGTAGTTTATCACCCATCTCTTTTCCCTGTTGGGGAGGGAGGACTGTAGTATGTCCTCAAAGAGAATGGTGTGGTCGACCGTGTCAAAAGCCTTGGACTGGTCGAGAGCCACGAGAACTGTGCGTTCGCAGGGTCTTTTCCCATTAAGACCGTGGCTGATGTAAGTGGTTACGGCTGTAAATGCTGTGGTGGTGCTGTGCATCTTTCGGAACCCGTGTTAATGTCCTGCTGCGTGGAGGTGACTGCTCAAGCTGGGCAGGAGGACTGCCTCAATTGTCTTTGCGACCGGGGATAAGAGGGATATAGGTCGGTATGACTCTCCCTGATCCGCCGTTTTCCCAGGCTTGAGAACTGGGACCACTCTGCCAAGTTTCCGGTATGGTTAGAGTGGTGATGGACAGATTGAGGGTGTCCGTCAGGTATTCAACTCCTGCTTCACCTAGGTGTTTCAGCACCAACATCGAAATTCCATCTGGGCCGCTAGCCTTGGATGGCTTTGCATTAGTGATTGCAGCTCAGACATCATCTGCTCTGAATATGGCTACAACTTCATTGGCTCGTAGCTTCCTTGCCTTCCTTAGAATGCTCCTTTTCGCTTTGCTTGTGGGTGTGGCAGTCCGGAACGCCACGCACTTTGTTGTTTGTTTCGGGAGCGCAGGCGGCTCCTGCGCTGGTTTATGAGAAGATGATGGTGGTGTGAGACGACATGTCGAAGGTTTCTCCTGGGAGGAGTGAGCATTTTTGAGAAAAAGAGTTTTCGTGCTCGTTGCGGTTGATGTCCTGCTGCGTGGAGGTGACAGCTCAAGCTGGGCAGGAGGACTGCCTCAATTGTCTTTGCGACCGGGGATAAGAGGGATATAGGTCGGTATGACTCTCCCTGATCCGCCGTTTTCCCAGGCTTGAGAACTGGGACCACTCTGCCAAGTATCCTTTATGGTTAGAGTGGTGATGGACAGATTGAGGGTGTCCGTCAGGTATTCAACTCCTGCTTCACCTATGTGTTTCAGCACCAACATCGAAATTCCATCTGGGCCGCTAGCCTTGGATTGCTTTGCCTTAGTGATTGCAGCTAAGACATCATCTGCTCTGAAAATGGCTACAACTTCATTGGCTCGTAGCTTCCTTGCCTTCCTTAGAATGCTCCTTTTCGCTTTGCTTGTGGGTGTGGCAGTCCTTGGCCGGATGTGAGTGGTATTCCGGGTCGTTCGGAACGCCACGCACTTTGTTGTTTGTTTCGGGAGCGCAGGCGGCTCCTGCGCTGATTTATGAGAAGATGATGGTGGTGTGAGACGACTTGTCGAAGGTTTCTCCTGGGAGGAGTGAGCATTTTGAGAAAGAGATTTCGTGCTCGTTGCGGTTGCTGCCGAAAAAGTTTTTGGTGGGTGCCGTTCGTTATATTACAGTTTTTTTGTTTACCTTCTCCAGAACTTGAACTTCTTTTTCTTTCAATAATATTGGATGTATATTGCTGTATTCCAAACAATTTACACATTGTTTGGATAGAGAACAAGTCTCTTCGTTTTCATCGTCGAGATGGTAATTTTTGAAGCAGTTCCAGCATGCTTTGTTGTTTGTGCATGCCTTTGATAAGTGTCCAAAACGAAAACAGTTTTTGCATTTTAGTGGTAGGGGTATGTAAGGTCTTATGTTTGTTTTTTCGTAACTGATGGAAATTTCAGATGGGGAGAGACGAAGCTGCGAAGGTAAGTTTTATAAGGCCCGTTTCATTCAAGGCGCTCCCTTCCTTCTTCAATATTTTCTCTACTTTACATACGTTCTGTTTTAATTCTTTAAGAATTTCACTCTCAGGAGTACCGAAGAGATCCGACGAGTAAATTACTCATATTGCAAAGTGATTTGTGTTCACTTATCTCAAATTATATGTCCGGCAAAAGTGACGTCAGTTGAATGAGATTTCTGGCTTGACCGAAATTCTTCGTTTTTATGAGAATTTTTCAATTCCGGTGTTTTTTACATATCTCCACTTCGCCCCCACATATATCATCTATCACCTTCTTAATGAGAAATGGTGACACTTCAGCAAGAGTTTTTTCACTATTGATACGTTTCATAATCAAGTACTTCGGACCGAGAGTTTAGATGGTCAGTTTTTTACTTTTATCAATTGTAAAACTTGAATTTACTTGACTTTGTACGTATAACTCCAAAATACAACAAATATTTTTACCCGAAAAAAAAAATTACTCCCAATATTCGCAGAATACTTGGACAATGTCCCGAAAAAATAAATTTTCAATTACTGATATCTCAATTACTAGACGAGATAACTCTTAGGTGTAAAAAGTCTTTTGTAGACCTCGGTTACACGAAGAAAGATAGCAGTCGAAAAGGCAAAATTTAAACACGTTTTTTAATAGTTTACTTAAACAAAAAGGATCGTTTCATGATTTGCTCCATATCCAAAGATTTTTCCAGTAATAAAATCAAAAACCAAAAACCCCAAATTTCAACGAATTGGTCTGCAGTTTGGTATAGTGAGTTTATTAGTACCCGTAACATTTCACATGCGATCCATTGTGGAGGGTATATAAGATTCGGCAGGGCCGAACTTAATTCGTCTTTACTTGTTTCCGAACTAAGTTTTAAAAAAAAACAAACTAGGTTTTTCTCAAAAAATATTTTTTCTGGAAGAAAGTAAAGTACTTTTCATAATTACTTTTTACAAAAACTAGAGAAGTCATATGTAGGGCCATACATGCAGTATGAGTATTGTAAACATGAATGTAAATTGTAATTTTTTTATTACTAAATATATTCAAAGCTTAACTTCTCTAGTAACTCCTCGACAAGCATGCCAAGTTGTGTTGCAATGGGTTAACTGGTTACGAGACGACCGAATTATTTCATTTTTGAATTCCTTCCACTGTGCGACTTTAGCCTTTCCTTTTTCGTGTTTTTTAATCTCGTTGTTTTTACCTATCATACGTCCAGTAGTGACATCTTGTGTTATGACAACTGTTAAAATAAAGATATAATTTGTTGCAATACTTTTAGTAAAATCTCAAGCAATGTAAATATTAAAATTTATTTTAAAATTGTAATGATGATAGTACAAATATAAAAAAAAAAAATTTTACTAGTTGTTCTAAATTACTACGAATTTGATATTTAACTTCTAAAATTTATAATACGTTAACTTCAATGAAATGCCAATGTTTGATTAATCAACAAGTTCATTTAAGACAATTTTCATACAATGTTCGAGGAAAAATACTGTTTTGATTTTTCATGAGAAAATGTTTTTTGGGTTTTTTTTTAGTAATTATATATGTGTGTATATGAGGTGCAACAACGCCGGTGGTAGCGTTATGGACCTTAATTTATCTATGTAAGCTGGTAACTTTGACTTCCACCAAAACTTAACACATATGTGGGTCAGAATATTTAATATCGACCTATGTAGTTTATTTTTGGCTAAAAGGTTAATTAGCAATTACAAATAGGTAAAATAAGATCTCGCTATCAGTTTTTAAAAAAAAAAATTTTTGGAAAATATTTTTTGGGTATTTTAATTTTTGAAAAAATTAAAAAAATTAGTTTTTGTGTTTTACGAAATTTGTAATTGTTTTGTAAAAATTTGTAAACGGCTGAACCGATTTTTGCAAAGTTTACTTTGTTTTAAAGAGGACACAATGCCCCATTTATTGCAGACAATTTTTTTAAAAATATTTTTACGAAAGTTTTTTTTAAACCTTTGTAGAAAAAAGTGCTCCCCCCCCATCGATTTTCTTCAAATTTTCACAGAATATCCGTCGCTCTCACACAAATCCAGAACAGTAAATAAAAGCACAATATGCACCGAATTCAGCCGTATCAACATGTCTTGATGGACAAAAATATTTCCTATATGACGAAAAAAAAATAGTTCGATATTCCCAATAGTACAAAATTTATGACCAATTAAAGTTATATTTTCAAAAATAAAATCCGAATTTTGTCAATTTTTTTTAGGAAACAAGTATAAATATATAAAGGGTCCGCCAAATAACTTTTTTTTTGAAAACATCGCGCAAAACATCGAGTGTTGCTTCGGCTGTGTGGCACGTAGCGCCGTCCTGTTGAAACCAAATGTTGCCAATATCCTCCTCTTCAATTTTTGTGAACAAAAATTCGTTCAACATGGCCCGATAACGATCGCCATTGACTGTAACGGCCACTCCTTGCTCATTTTCGATGAAAAATGGCCCAATTATGCCTCTGGACCAAAATCCGCGCCAAACAGTGACTCGTTTTGGGTGTATCGGCTTTTCAATGTATGCGTGCGGGTTTTCTGTGCCCCAAATGCGACAATTTTGCTTGTTTACATACCCGCCGAGATCAAAATGAGCTTCATCTGAAAAGATGATTTTTTTGGCAAAATCGGCATCTTAGGGAGTCGATCGCTCCCAGCGTTGTTCAAGCGTATACACAACCATATCCGTTCAGCGGAATGATAATACTAATTATCTGTCAAATCACCCATGAGCTAAGTGTTACCATTTACAAAATAAACACTAGTTGAAAATAAAACGTTAGATAGCGGACCCTTTATAACTTCCTTTTATAATGAACACAGATATTAAACGCAGAGGAAATTTATTTTGTATAAAATTATTTATTAAATTAGAGAACAAAATCGAAAAAACAGTATACACACGAAGGAGGAAAAAATTTGTAATAATGAAAAAATAGTTTCTACAAAAATATGTGACAAACAAAAAATTGAAACAAAAAATAATTTTACAATATTTTAAAAGTAGAAGTATGCAGAGTGTCACAACACTTCCAGTGGTCATAACTATTTGTACTATTGGGTATATCGAACCTTTTTTTTCGTCATATAGGAATTTTTCTTGCGCATCCAGACATGTTGATACGGCTGAAATCGGTGCATTTTGCTCCGGTGCTCCGATATTTACAAAATACTAGCTCACGGAAAGGGAAAAAATTAAAAATTCACTTTTCAATTGCAGATATCTCGGTAACTACACACAAAAAGAAATTTTATAAATCTGAAGAGAAACACGAGTAACACGCGCTTGAACCTTTTCTTCACCCGATGTGGCCAACTTTGACCTCTAGGGTCCTCTGGTCCTCTGACATACGGGGCCAAATATAAAACTTAAATTCTCGAACACCTCTTCATCTACCATGGCAAGATTGGTCGCAATCGACCGTTAAGAACGGTCGAATTATTTCCTCTTTTTGAAATCGTACCACTGTGCAGTGTTTTTCACAAACAGACGCAAATGGTCAGACTAGACTTGGTATTTCGTCCATAACTTTTACAAATATTGAGTCTCCCGAAAATTTTTCTGGATTTGTGAGAGTGCGACGAATATTCTTTTGAAGAAAATCGAGGGGGGAGCAATTTTTTCTACAAGGTTCTCTCAAAAAATTTCGTAATTTTTTTTTTTAAATTTCCAAAAAAATATTTGCAAAACATGGCGCATTTGTCCTCTTTAAAACAAAGTAAACTTTGCACAAATCGGTTTAGCCATTCGAGAGCAATTACAAATTTCGTAAAACGCAAAAACTATTTTTTTTTTAATTTTTTTAAAAATTAAAATGCCCATAACATTTTTAAAATTTTTTTTTTAGAAAAAATTATAGCTAGATCTTTTTTAACCTATTTGTAACTGCTTATAAACATTTTAGCCAAAAATAACCTACATGGGTCGATATTAAATATTCTGACCCATGTATGTATGTGATCATAGGTAAAATTCATATTTACAATTATTCACAAAACTTATTAAAACCAGCAAGGAAAGACTAAAATCGGTCGTGCTCGAATGTATAATGCCCTCCTACATTGTTTGCCAACAAATATATGGAGAAAACATTATTACAATGAATTATATTAGTTAAAATAGAGTACAATACATTTCTATATTCCAGCCACATAGATTAATAAATGAAATATATACATATACCGCGAAGAAGTAAAATTCGACTTCCATTTTTACTAGACACGATAAGATCCAATATAAATTATGAATTCTTAAATTTTTGAGAACAAAATTTCAAAAAGCTTTTTCTTAATCATGAAGAAATTACATCAAAGTGCGTCTTTATATGGGGGATATATCAAAACAGGGACCGATATGCCGAATTTTTTCTAGGGTTTATTAGGTCAAATATAAGGTATAAATTCTTAAATTTCAGCCAAATCATCTGACATCTTTGAGGACCTCTATATGGGGCTAAGTACGAGTATATAGAAACATAGACCGATATGCCCCATTTTCAATTGGGAATATATGAACAAACAGGCAGAAGGATATCGATCCGATCGGTATAATAAACTATGGGTCTGTCTTTGTATATGGGTGTTTCCAAGGTAACGGTCGTTACCGATTTTCGGAGGTTTTTAAATAAAATTCCAACCTAAGCAAATTTGCCACAAGGATTGCTTAATTTTGGACAAGCATCGGTAGCAACCGAAAGAATTCATACAACATTTAATTTCAATAATTTTTTAGACCATTAAAAATGTAACGGTCGTTACTTTTATAAGATGTTAAACGTTTTTTTCACGAAATTTTCTTAAGCGTTCGCGTTTATTTTTCGTTCCTGACTTTGGCGTTCGTCCGTCATCACCTTTTTTTTGATCCAGTCTTCTTTTTATGAGCGCTCTCTCTCTCTTTTGCCAAGAAGCCTCATGCTTTCCTGTGTCTTCTTTTTGATTTTTCTGTATTTTTGCATCTTGGTAAGTTGCCCCATGATTTTTAAGCTAAAATCAGTAAGAATCAAGTAAGGTAAGAGAAAACAGTTCAAATGCAAAACTCAAAAAAAAGTAACGGTCGTTACACCTTTAAAAAAAAAGTTTTAAAAAATCAAAATAATTACAAAATACTTCACTTTACCTACCTTCTTATTTTCCAAAAAAGGAAATCTTTTGTGCTTTTGGGGTAACGATCGTTACAGTCGGTCGGTTGTGTTGAACTATTAAAAAACATTAAATTTTAACTTGACGCCTTTAAAATTGTTGCTAAGCACGAAGAAAAGTTTCAGCTTTCAGCTTGCTTTTGTTTTGTTCGTAAACCACCGTTAGGACAGTTTTCCAAAGAGCTTAAAAAGTGACCGTGCAATTCACGGGAAAAACGCACACGGTTTATTAAATTCAAAGTAGCATATTTTAGTTAGTATAAAGAAAATTAAAGTTAATCTTTCGGAAAACGACAGATACATATATTTTGTGTAATATTAGCGGAAAAATAAATAAAAATAAATAATTTAATTTTTGAACTGTAAGGAGTTATTTTCTGTGAAAACACCCACATCAAACAGGTTAGTTTCGATGAGGAACATTTCAGCCCGTGGTAACACTTAGGACCTAAACAGATCTATGCGAGCTGGTAAAAAAACGGCTGCCACCCAAACCTAAACCTATGGGTCTGTCTCTTCTCTTGTTAGGCGTTACAAACAATTGCACAAAGTGGTGTCGCGTATAGAAACTGCTTTAGAAATATCGTGATATTGATGATTTTGCAATAAATCAGCGAAAACTATTTTTCAAAAAGATAGTTATTTTTTTCTAAAAACGTCACGAAAAACGTCGATAAATTTTTCCTATGTGCAATATATTAAGGCTCGTTGCCTTGAAATTTGCTGAAAAAATATAAATTTTTCTGAACTTTGATTTCGCCTCCTATCGGGGGTTGTGACAATTGAAATGGAACTACCCTCATATATATAAAAATACATATACCACATCACAAACTTCCATCAACACAAATTTGGCATTTTGTTCACCTGTGTATACTTCACGTAAATTTCCCCAAAGTGCTGCTTTGTAATGGTTCTGCATTCAGAGGCAATGTTTTGGGCTATGAAACCACTTAAACTCTAATCTTTTTCGGAAACATGGGGAGGGAGGAAAAACATTTATTTAATCACTCGGTCTCGCCGGAATTGGTACACAGCGCATTTAGATAACGTCAAAACACAAATCACTTTATTTTTATCACAACTCATCATCGACAACACCATTATTGCCATGTCATCGTACAGATTACCACGGCTAAAAGCTTTTTCGATGGAAATTGCCGAGATTTGCGAACATTTTTCTAAGTGAAACATTATTTATTTGAAGCATTGATGTAAATTGACACGAAAAGAAGCAAGCAACGAATTGCAATCTGTATTTTGCGCCTTATTTTGGAAATGAAGGAAGCTCTAAAATATTTTTATGTAAGTGTCATTTCGCTGACATTTCTAGAGGCTATATTAAAACATGGGCCTATGTTATTCATTTGCTTAAGGGACGATTTATAGTAATGTATTAAAAACGTCATAGACCGATGTATTTAATTTCACGAACACATTTATAACTAACACCGGATATAACGAACTATGCTTTAGCTAACAGTTTTACGAAGTCCCAATGATTTTGCATTGATTTCCCATACAAATTACTACATTTATAACAAACACCTTTATAGCGAACTTCTTTTAAAAATAGTTCGCTATAAAGGTGTATATTGTCCCAAACATATTCTGCTTGAAATGTACATATATTTAGGGTACACTCCAAATAAATAATATTTGACACACACAAATATTATATGTTCGGGAGGATATTGTTTTAAACAAAAATATGTGCCCATTCTAATATTTTTTTATTTGGAACTAATATTTCCGAAACAAAGATTAATTTGTATTTAAGTATTTTGGCAATATATCATTGCCTTAATTTAAAGACAAGTTCTCTGTTTTTCAGAAGTTCAAAGTGCATTTTTTTTATACATTTTATAAGTTTGTAAAATTCAATTAAAACATAAATCATATAGTCGTTCTAACTATAAATTACATTGATGGATTGAAGTGATTAATTGCAATATTAATGATAAAGATATTTTTAATTATAAAGTTTAACACGAAATCGAAAAATTCAGCAAAGTTTTAAAATTTTTTTTTAAAAAAAATATATTTGGAAAACTTCTTAAACAATAAATTTGTTTGTGTGTAAAAATATATTTTATTTATGAATGTAAGTTTGCAAATATATTATGTTCTAATATATTAATATATGCGTTCCAAACAATTTTTTTTTATTTTCAAATAAAATTTATTTGTTAACAAATATATATTACTAGCTGGACCCGGTCCACTTCGTTGCCCCAGATTTCAGATTTCCGGTCCCGCCCATTTTCGGACTAATCATGTAGACTGGCACCAAATAAACGTACACAAAATTACAGCAATCTCTCTAAGAAATCGCTCAAACACAAAATTACAGCATTATCGCTAACAAATTGTGCAAGATATATCAATTTAAAATATTGGCCGACCCCGTTCAATTGTGGACCAATTACGTAGTGCAAAATGTCAGCACTCTCGCAAACAAATTTTGCAAGATATCTCTTTTTCAAAATTTGGCTTATATGGGCGGCGTCACGCACTTTGGTCCGATTCCGCCCAGTTTTGGACCAATCGCGTTGACTGCTACCGTACATATAGGCAAAATTTCAGCAGTCTCGCTAACAAATTTTGCAATATATCTCAATTTAAAAAATTGGCGGGGCTACGCCCGTTGGTCCGATCACAGATATGTATAAACAATAGGCCGGGTCGATTTGTGGGGAGGCAAAAAATGTCGCCATTGCTCAGTGAAAATCGTATTCTAGGGATCAAAATAAGAAACTTTGCCCAAGGAACCATACCTCTAAAACGAATTCTGATGTCCCGGAATTTGGGTCGAACTTTTGGGTAGGGGCAAATTTTGAAAAATCCCACTTTGACCCATTTAGACTGCTCCAATCGAGTCCAAATGTATGACCGACCCCCACTAACTTTGGAGGCCCGACCCACCCATGCCAGTGGCACACCTCCTGGAACCCCCTGGGGGTTCCATACATTTAAACTCGATTGGAGCACTCTAAATGGGTCAAAGTGGGATTTTTTTCGGGACATCAGAATTCGTTTTAGAGGTATGGTTCCTTCGGCAAAGTTTCTTATTTTGATCCCTAGAATACGATTTTCACTGAGCAATGGGCGATTTTTAAATCGACCCGCCCTAATAAACAAACATACAGCACTCTCGCTAACAAATTGTGCAAGATATCTCAGTTTAAAAATTTGGCTTATATGGGAGGGGCCACGGGCATTGGTCCGATTCCGGCCATTTTTGGACCAATTACGCAGTCTTGTACCAGATACATATACGCAACATTTCAGCGCTCTCTTTAACAAATTGTGTAAGCTATCTCGATTTCAATATTTGGCTTATATAGGCGGGGCCACACCCATTGCTCCGATCGCGCCCTTTTTTAGAACAAACACGTAGACTGCTACCAGATACATGTAAACAAAATTACAGCACTCATGCTAAAAAATTGTGCAAGATATCTCAATTTAAAATTTTGTCTTACATGGGCGGGGCCACGACCATTGGTCCGATTCCGCCCACTTTTGATCCAGTCCCGTAGACTGCCACCAGATACATATGCACAAAATTACAGTACTCTCGCTAACAAATTGTGGAAGATATCTCCATTTCAAAATATGGGCGAGGCCACGCCCATTGGTCCGATCCCGCCCACTTTTGGACCACTCACGTAGACTACCACCAGATACATAGGCACCAAATTACAGCACTCTCGCTAACAAATAGTGTAAGATATCACAATTTAAAAATTTGTCTTATGCGGGCGGAGCCACGCCCATTGGTCCGATCCCGCCCTTTTTTGGACCAATCCCGTAGACTACCACCAGATACATATGCACCAAAGTACAACACTCTCGCTAACAAATTGTGTAAGATATCTCAATTCCAAAATTTGGCTTATATGGGCGGGGCCACGCCCATTGGTCCGATCCCGCCCATTTTTGGACCAATCAGGTACATTGCCACCAGATATATATATATGCACTAAATTGCATCACTCTCGCTAATGAATTGTGCTAGATATCTCATTTTTAAAATTGGCGTATATGGGAGTTCCACGCCCATTGGTCCGATCCCGCCCATTTTTGGACCAATCACGTAGACTGCCACCAGATACATATGTACAAAATTACAGCACTCTCGCTAACAAATTGTGCAAGATATCTCAATTTTAAAATTTGTCTTACGTGGGCGGGGCCACGCCCACTTGATATATCGAAAATTCAAGTACCCTATTTTCACCACGCCCCACATATGTACATTCTGTGAAGTTTTCAAGAAGATCGGTCCAGCCGTTTAGACGTCTATTCGGTACAAACAAACCAACAAACAAACACACATTCTTCTTTATATATATTCAATTCAATTCTTTATTTTTATAACATTTCGTGGTTTACATTTTTTCTTTTCTTATAAAGAGTTTAGTTCCCATTCTAATATTTTTTTTATTTGGAATAGTATTTTGTATTTATGTATTTTGGCAATGTATCAATGCCTTAACTTAAAGACAAGTTTTCTGATTTTATACCCTCACTTTAGTGTGACGAGGGTATATATCATTTGCTACGGAAAAAAGTGTAACACGTCGAAGGAGTGACCTAAGACCCCAAGAATGTTCGGAGGAAATCCGTTTTGAGTCATTTTAAGTCGAACGACCAATGTCCGTCCGTCTGTCTGTCTGCTGGCTGGTGTGCACGATAACTCTCGAAAGGAGTAACCGATTGACCTCAAAATTGGTATGTGGTAATGTTTTTTTCTATCTCCGGCTAAGTTCGAAGATGGGTCATATTGGTCCACTCCTTCTAATACCTCCCCCACAAAGGGTTAAAATGTTGTGAAATATTGATTCTTTAATAACTGCTATACTACTTATTCGAATCTTTTGAAATTCCACACATAGTATTAGCTTATTAGTCGCTATCAACTCGAGAAAAATGGGCGAAGTCGCCACGTCCCTTTTGGTACCTCCCACACAAATGCACCATTTTGCACCAAAAGTTAACAGCTTATAACATTAATAACAGTGTATAAAAATACTTGAAATTTTGTACAGTATTATGCTTTTATATTGCCTACAGTCCAGGGAAAAATGGGTGTTGTTGCCACGCCCCTTTTGGTACCTCCCACACAAAGGTACCTTTTTGCACCAAAAGTTAACAGCTTATAACATTAAAACCAGTGTATAAAAATACTTGAAATTTTGTACAGTGTAATGTTTTTATAGTGTCTAATGCCCTGTGAAAAATGCGCGTTATTGTCACGCCCCTTTTTGTACCTCCCACACAAAATGCCCAAATCATACCACAATTTAATGTCTCATTACGTTTATACCAGTGCACATAAATGCTTATAAGTCGGCACAGTGCAATGAATTTAAAGTATCTAATGTTCAGCGAAAAAAAGGTGTATTTGATAAACCCCTTCTGGTACCTCCCACACAAATTGACAGAATAATTCGAGTAATATTCAATATTACATTACTCACAAAGTGAGGGTATACCTTAGTCGGTTTGCCCGACTGAATCTTTCTTACTTGTTCAGATGTTCAAAGAGCATTTTTTTATAAATTTTATATGTTTGTAAAATTTAATTAAAACTTAAATCGTATAATCTTTCGTAAATATAAATTGCATTGATGGATTGACAAAAAGTGATGAATTGGAATACTTATAAAATAAAATTTATTGATGTAAAACAACAGCTAATGCTGCTAAAGACATTTTTAACTATAACCTAGGAAAAACTAACTCAAATTCGAAAAATTCAGCAAAGTTTAAAAAATCTTAAACAATAACTTTGTTTGTGTTCTAATATATTAATATATGCGTTCCAAACAAAGTTTAATGATTTTCAGATAAAATTTGTTTGTTAACAAATATATAATATTTAAAAAATTCGCTTCCAAATATATTTTCTTTCAATTCAAACATATCAAAAATGGCGATTTTCCTCCGTGCACTAATCATTAATTTTGTACATGCCTTCGTTAAAAAAATCATTATTTTTGTGACACGCTTAATTTTTTTAAGTAATATTACAATAGTTTTATGATGTAGACAAGTCAAAGTTTTAATGGCGGATCGGACTTATGTTCTATTTGAGTAATAAATTTAAGGCTTGTTGCCTTTGAAAAAATGTTTTATTGGAAATAACTTGTATGACTGTAGCAGTGTTGCCAGGTTTTTTCTAAGCTTTCCCCCTAGATTGTCGGAAAGAATCCTAAAATATAAGATATCACAAACGAAAACCCCCTAAAAAATAAATGATATGTTATGATAATAAATAATTATTACAGTGTTATTTTCAATAAAAGTAGAATTTTAAAAGGTATATTATTATGAAAAAACATTACTGCAGTAGTGTTTTATTTGATTAAACACTTATGGTGTTTCTTTTCTAAAACTAGATGTTGCCCTGTCAGAGAATTTTAATAATGTCGCTTACACCCTCTTGTACTGCTGCATTTTTATGGTTAGAATCGAAAACAAAAATGCAAAAAACAAAGAATACTCCACGGCGCCGCCTAAATAAATCAGCTATCCAAACTTCATTAGAAAAAAGCACGCACGTTCATACCCGCTTTTTTTTTTCTTGCTCAACGCAGAAAAAATATCTGTTTTGCAAGGCACCCCTTCGATCAAGAGCGAAAATTTTACAAAAGAAAACGAAACCCTATTACAGTGCAGCATTTTTTTTACAAACGATAACAAAAAGGCATTTTTGGGGCGAAAAGCAGAAAAAATTTAGCATTTTTAGGCAAAAAAGAAAACACCATTAGCTCATTGTTTTATTCATTTTATATACATGTTCTTCAAATAAATACATATAGTTTGTTACATTACTCTTCATCGAAAGCCCCTCAAATCTCCACATCAGCTTCATCAGTATTGTACATGTTTGGACATATGTTATACGCTTTCACTCGAATTTAAGAGTGGATGTGATACTTGGCATCTTTGACGCCTAACGGGTGACAGGGACACCATTAGTATATGATTTTCAATGGGACAGTGAAAGTTCAGTGATATCTACAGCATGAATTGAATTGAATTTTGAATTCCCTCACCTTGTGTCCCAAAAAAATATTCGTAATTTTTTTTGTTTTTAATAAATTATTATCAATTTAAATTGCATTTAATTACTTTAAAGTATGTACTGGTATTAAAGTTTACTTTTGGTACAAAATGGTCCATTTGTGTGGGAGGTACCAAAATGGGCGTGTCAATAACGCCCACTTTTCTGTGGACTGTAAGTACTATAAAAGCATTACAACGTACAAAATTTCAAGTACTTATATTCAATGATATTAAAGTTAAAATCTGTTAACTTTTGGTGTAAAATGGTCCATTTGTGTGGGAGGTTTCAAAAGGGGAGTGCAAATAACGGCCTCTTTTCTCTAGACTCTAGGTACTATAAAAGCATTATACTGTTCGAAATTGCATGTATTTGTATACACTAGTATTAAAGTTAAAAGCTGTTAGCTTTTGGTACTAAAAGATCCATTTGTGTGGGAGGTACCAAAAGTGCGAATAACGCACTTTTGGTACCTCCATTTGTGTGGGCTCTAGGTAGGGTTGCCAGATGCCCTCAATTCTCCTGAATTGTTCAGTTTTCTTGGGACTTGTTCAGTTTTCAGGAAAAATGTCATTTGTTCAGTAAATATTTAAGTGCTAACTAATCCAATAAAATATAAATAAAACATATTATTTCTCAAAAAAGTACCGTATCAAAAAACACAAAATGTAAAATATACTATAATATGTCTAAAAATACGATAAATGGAGGTAACACACAAAAGAGAAGAGATGGGTCCGAAGTTTATTATACCGATAAACTTAGACTCACTTTCCGACATTTAGCAATGCCCGTCTGCCTTTCCATGTATCCCTGTAATCAAAGCAGAGATCGTAATATAAGTCCGACATCAACGAAATTTTGCACATACGAGTACATTTCTTTTGCTCTAAGGACAATCCCATTTGATATTCGGAAAATATGAGTTATAATTCCATTTGATATTCAAGCAATTTTGTGAACAGTATTTTTTTCGTCCAGTTAACATTTGTGTGAATATGGATTATGGAAGTTCAGATTTAGATATAGCTCCCATATATATGTATGTCCATTCCGATGTTACATACATATAAGCGTTAATCTCTGTCAAATTTAGAAAAATGGGTGATTTAGCTCTTCCGATTTGGTCTCAATCGAATCTGACAGAGAGGATTATTTGTAGCAATACTAGGATTACCTATATACATAAGTTTTTTCCGATTTGCTATCAAAGTGCTATAGAAGCTTTGTTTTCCATTCGATCATTATGAAATTCAACAGTGGGCAGTTTCTTGGTGCAGAAACAAATTCAGGCACGATTAAAGAAAATAGGTTCAAATGTATATATATATATATTCCACCCGATTCTAGATTCATGTAGAAAGTAGCTTAACATTTAGATACGTTTATAATCAGTTTGTTATTTTTGTAATTAAATTTTTTTGTCCAGTAATTTCACAATACCACCTGGCAGCCCTAACTCTAGGTACTATAAAAGCATTATACTGCGCACAATTTCAAGCTGACCCCAGCAGACGTTGTCCTGCCCGTCCTCTTTGGGATGTATTGGTTTCGTATTCATTGATAGTTCATTACAAAATTCAAGAAAAAAACATAAAAAAATTTACTCGTATATTGACAATATGTCCCCCACAGCGACATCTACCGGTTAGAATCACACATATAAACTATTATCAAGACAAACCACACATACATTTTAAATTTACCGCTGTGAAAATAATTCTTAAACACAAATGACCCCAATCTTTGTGGTTTCGGAGATCATGCGTTACTTACAAACGTACAAAGAATTTTATATATAAAGATGAACCAGAAGTCGAACTTCACTTCCGCCTCCCTGACCATAACACGGTATTTCAAGCAGAAGTTCGAGCAATCACGGAGTGTGTGAACTGGCTCAGTTGCGCCACAAAGCCTAAATATGCCAACATCTTCACAGATACCCAAATGGCGATTAAAGCAATAACATCGGAAAGGGTCAAATCTAGAACTGTGTTGGACTGTAAAAGAACGATAAATGATTACTCAGCCCAATTGCGTATTTGCTGGGTACCAGGACACAACGGAGTGATTGGAAATGAACGGGCAAACAGCTTGGCTTCAAAGGGCAGAGAACTTCGAGTAATAAACTTGGAAAATTGGAAACCTTTCGAAGCCACGAAAAATGAGTTGAAGCACTGGGCAGTGATGGCTCACAAAACTGTGTGGAATAGCGCAGCAGTAGGAGCAACTGCAAAGATACTGTGGGGTGACCCAAATGAAAAGAAAACAAGAAGTCTTCTGAAACTAAAGAAGATCGATATTAGTAAGATCATGAGTGTTCTAACGGGACACTCAAGCTTACAAGCACATCTTCATCGCATAGGACTAGCAGGAAACGACGAATGCAGGGCATGCAGGGTAAACATCGAAACGATTGAACATTTTCTGTGTCACTGCCCGGCTTTCACACCTGCAAGATCCCAACATTTCGACATATTACCAGACTTGACTCATCTCAGAGAATATGACTGGAAGATACTGAGAAAATTCGTGTCTAGTACCGATTTTCTGTAACTCGTGAGGTATAAAAAGATCATAAATAAGGAGCGCACAATAGGCCGGACCACTGGCTTAAGTGTATGTCCATGGACATGAGACGTTAAACGTCTCCTCTCTTCAACCTAACCTTACCTAACCATAGGAGCTACAAACACATTATACTGTACAAAATTTCAAGTATTTGTATGCACTTGTACAGGGTTTTCCAACAAGAGGTGTTATTTTGAATCACCCGGTATTGCGTTAGCTGTGACTTTTGTAGCTTTTATTCTTTGACAAGTAGAAACTACGCCATTACTAAAAATGGAACGATACACGATTCAACAACGCATTGAAATTATTAAAATTCGAAAATCATCCTGACTGATGAGGCCCATTTCCACCTTGGTGGCTACGTCAACAAGCAAAATTGTCGCATCTGGGGCTCGGAAAACCCAAGAGTTATTGTTGAGAAGCCTCTCCATCCTCAAAGTGTGACTGTTTGGTGCGGTTTATGGTCCGGCGAGGACCTCATTGGACCTTACTTTTTCGAAAATCAGGTTGAATCAACAGTTACGGTGAATGGATTGCGCTATCGAGAGATGATTCATGAATTGTATGGTCGGAGTTGGATGGTATTGATCTGGACAACGTTTACTTTCAACAAGACGGCGCTACGTGCCACACAAGCAACGAAACCATTGCTCTGTTACGGGAACAGTTTCCGGACCGTGTTATGCTATCTCTTGCGACGTCTTCCTTTGGGGCCACGTGAAAGATAAGGTCTACGCCAACAGCCCAGCGTCGATTCAAGACCTCAAAGATAGAATTCGTGAGGCTTTCGAGGACATAGGGCAGCCACTTTGCGATTTGGTTATGGAAAATTTCATGAAAAGGATATGGTCCTGTAGGCGTGGTCGTGGTCGTGGTGGCCATTTGGCTGATGTTGTATTTCATTATTAACGGCATACCTTCCTCTTTATTATGAAATAAACATGTAACGTGGCGGTTTTTAATCATAAAAATCTTCGTACATAATTTCTTTATTTTTTTTTACTAGCCAACCTACTATTCAGAATTTACCTCACAGTAAGGGCCACCCTTTTACAACGTCGCAGACGAACATGCATACATACCACATTACAATCAACGAGTCAACATATATGCATACACTTCCAATACAGTAAAATTTTCCGTACAGTGCATATTCATTTATGTCATACCTGGTATAATTCACGTTCACTTTGTATAGTGGTCCATATATGTGTTCCACCTTTTGCCATCATTCGGCAGTGAGCCATCACCCCGATCGTGAGCAAATTACAATACGAAGTAACGCGCCGCGAACGGCCAGCTCCACTTCTGAAGTCTTGTAGCTGGACATGTTTAAAGCATTCGGGCAAATACATAGGTATCGCAGAGACTTCGATCTACTGTACAAACCACAGAGACTTCGGCCTACTGTTCAAACCACAGAGACTTCGGTCTACTGTTCAACCCACAGAGGCTTCGTATAGTAGTCCATATATGTGTTCCACCTTTTGCCATCATTCGGCAGTGAGCCATCACCCCGATCGTGAGCAAATTACAATACGAAGTAACGCGCCGCGAACGGCCAGCTCGACTTCGGAAGTCATCCAAGTAGATTATAACTTAGATTACAACAATAAACAACTGAATTGTATTATTAGCCCCAAAAAGGGAGAACTACTTGTGTTATTATTTCGTAAGGTTTGTGGCCCTTATGGAGACCTTGGACACGACTGAACTTACCTCAGCCGAAGACAAAACCACGTTATAAACATCCGATCATATATCTCAAAAATGGCATCTTTCTTTGAACAGTAAGCCGAAGTCTCTGTGGTGGAACAGTAAGCCGAAGCCTCTGTGGGTTGAACAGTAGACCGAAGTCTCTGTGGTTTCAACAGTAGACCGAAGTATCTGTGGTTTGAAAAGTAGGCCGAAGTCCCTGTGATTTTAACAGTAGACCGAAGTCTCTGTGATTTGAACAGTAGACCGAAGTCTCTGTGGTTTGAACAGTAGAGCGAAGTATCTGTGATACAAATGTATTTGCCTGAAGGCGTTAAAAATTTCCAGCTACAAGACTTCCGAAGTCGAGCTGGCCGTTCACAAAATAAATTCGAAAATCCCAAAACATTAAATGATTTTATCGAGGTTAAATCTATGTAACATTATTAGCGCATTGGTGTTTAATAGAATATACTTGGCAGCACCTTTTTGAATATACTTCTTTATGATTGAATATATGCATGTTAAAGCCATCCTTACATTTGCAACAAAATAACTTATTAACTTATAAATATAAAATATTTCATTCAATATTAGCAACTCACGTATAGAGCAGTATTCTCGGGAAATAATTTCTCTTACAATTCGTGTCACACAGAAAGTATTCAACATACTTTATAACGAATTCAGTTGGATCAAATTAAAATATTTGAGTAGGGTGCAAATTGTATGTTCTGAAAAATGTGCCAAGGAATACCGCGGTTTAAAAGCTATTCACTTCAAACAGGTTTCTAATTTTTTTCCTCACCATCCGCAACGAAAATTTAACCAAAAACAATCCGTTTTATGATCCGTTTCAAAATGCCAATCACAAAAAATGTTGCCTAGTTAAAATTTTATCCGTAACAACTTTTTATCCCCGTTTGTTTAAATTTGTTTAAACGGATATAAGTTTATTTTGTGTGGGTAAACGTATATACGGGACGAAATGAAAGCAGCTATATTACTCGCATTTGTAAAGGTAAATCCCACAATTCCCAAACAGATTCGAAAATCCCTAAAAACGACCGCGACCTCGATGGACCAAATTTTCGATGACGCTGAGGCATAAGGCGGAGCTACAGGGCCCTAAAGTTGACCACCTCGGGTATACACAATTTTCATCGGCTTCTAACTTTTGAATGGAGTGTCCGCTTTTCTGTGGAAACTCCTAGACCAGACCTACAATAAACATTTTATAGATTGAAGATATCTTAAAAAGTTTCCGATGTGGATTTTAAATTTGAATTTTTAATTTTTTCGCCGACTTTGCCTTTGAGTTTAGCCAATATCTCAGTCAAAGTTTTACCGATTTTGGTCGCGTGTTTTTTTGTGGATTGCCAATAAAATTCACAATATCATGAAAAAAAGAATCGATAAGATATGTGAAGAAAGGTATAGCCCTATAAAGTCAATTTTTGGAAAAATTTAATTTTTGGGGATTTTTTGGCGAAAAACGTCCAATTCGTATTTAGGTCTTGTAGAAAAAGTTTGTTACACAAAGTGTATCAAATTTATACTCATTTTAAAGGAGACATTTCACAGAATCTAGAGAAAATCCGAAGCCAAAATTTTAATTGGTGTGGTTGCCACCCTTCTCCGATTTGGACCTTTTTTTACATAAATTTCAAAAGTTTGATCGATTTTCTCCAATCGCAAAGCTAAATTGTTAAATTTTTCTTTTTATTTATTTGTACTAGGGTGTAACAAAAACGACTGCAAAGGGACTCCCGAGCGCGGCTTTTCATATCGAAGATATAGGACTAAAAGTAAAAAATCCCATTTTTGGGGATTTTTGATGTATTTTTTGGGAATTGATGGATTTTCCATTAGAAATTTCCACATGTTGCGTTTGATTATTATTTCTAATATCAAAAAAAAAACTTTAAAAAAAATTCATCGAAATATATACATTTTTTAGAATTTTATGCCGTATTTAGGCCTGGTCTAGGAGTATCCACAGAAAAAACGCCACTAAAACCGGACACTCCATTCAAAAGTTAGAAGCCGATGAAAATTTTGTATACCCGAGGTGGTCAAATTTAGGGCCCTGTAGCTCCGCCCCTGTATGAGATAGGAGGCCCAAGTTCCGAACTTAAGCTCTCTAACACCTCTTGTGTAAACACCTAAAATTTCATTGCCATACGATAAGTGGTTTTGAAATGGCAGAATTATGTCCATTTTTTTCAATTGTAGCCCACTGTGCGACGTGAGATAACACGGCCATTGAATTTGTTGCGCAAAAGAGCTATTGTTCCGTTAGCTGTGTGGCAAGTGGCACCGTCCTGTTGAAACCACATATTGTCCACATCCATATCTTCCAATTCGGGCCATAAAAAGTTCGTTATCGTCTCACGATACTTCTTCTCATTTCGAAGAAGTATGACCCGCTGACGTCACAAGCCCATAAGCCGCACCAACCGAACTGGGCGAGCATGCACAGGTGTTTTCATATCTCCTACTAACCCGGTTTGCTGAAATTTGCGTACAATTCTCCCGATTATGGACACATTTGGTCGATTATGCTGATCAAAACAATATCACGAAGTGCACGAAATGCATTTTGAATTGAACGCCCATTTTCGTAAAAGGCTTAAAAAATTTTAACGCGTTGCTCGATTGTGTATCTTTCCATGGTTCAAATTGAGTTAGTTTGAAATTAAGAAATGTCAAATGAAATGCAGAAAAGAACTTGACGTTTATGTGTGGTTCATATTCAACATCGGCTCATACAATTTAACCACCCTTTATTTATGTTTAGACTGTACCCTAACCATAATATGTTTCAAGACGAATATGTCTGGGACAATATTACATAATTGATTTTATTTTTCAGCGTGCAGTGAATATTTTTGACCCGTTCTTTCTTTGAGAACATTATCTGAAATGTTTCCTTTAAGATGATAGTACACCGAACCAAATTTTTTTCAAAGGCGTCATAGATGCTTCTAAGGCCAATCAGCCGGCTGAAAGAGCCACAAATTCAGCTGTGTTAACGGCTAATAAAGTCAAAAGAATCAGATCACCTGATGAACCCCTGCCTTCGAAAAAGGCAAGAGGCCCTAATGTCACCATCAACAGGACACTCGCCAAGCCCTTCAGTGAAGTGGCGAAGGAGGCTGTTAAAGACAGAAGTAGTGAGGATGGATCCATCCTCAAGGACAAATGGAGTCATGTACAATCAGCCATTATGGCTCATTACCTCGATGTCCGTAGAGAAATGCCGGGCAAACCACCAATCTGCAACGATGCAGGATGGCATCAGGGGAGAGTAAAGCTCTTATATTTCGGTGATGCCAGATCAGTAGACCTGTATAAGGCTGCTCTGAGTCGAGCGGGTGAGGTGTGGCCGGGTGCCCAGTTGGATGTTGTCGAAAAAAACAACATCCCTAGTCACCCTAGATCCATTACCTGGGTTACAGAGGAGCCCTCCAACCCGGCTGACATATTAGAGATAATAAAAGATTCCAATCCTGGTCTGCCGACCCATAATTGGAGAATTAGCAAGGTGGGTGAGGCGGATGGTAAAAAGCGACAGGTCAATTTGATCCTTAACGCTTAATCCACCTCCCATATACAAAGTCCAAGTGCAACCCGGCAATATGGTTTCGAGACTATAGTCTTGAAGGTATACAAGCAGGATATAGTTCCCACTGCGGAAGGTGAGTCGTCCACCGTGGTTGATACAAGGCTTTCTGGAAGGCTTTCACGGCCATTATTTCTGGTGACTCTAACTCTAACAGAAGATCTGTAACGTCATTCTCTGAGGATGAAAACACTACTTCGGATACTGAGGGGCTGAGGGAAGTCTCCGGACTCTTTGACGCATCTGGCGGGGACATACTCCCCGATGAAACGGACGAAGAGTTCGATAACACCCTTGTCGGGGTGGATGTCAATCTGTCGATTTTCAATGATACCTCAGCGGCTCTATTGCTGCGCCTGTCCACAGGTGCAGTAGACATCGTACTGATCCAGGAGCCCTATGTAGTAGAAGGACGGGTATGCGGTATCAAGACACCAAACTTTAAACTGCTTGTGGCCAACTGTGAAGGCACTCCAAGAACCTGCATTTTGGCCAGAAAAGATCTAAGTATTTTTCTCCTGACTAATTTAAGTTGTAAAGACCAAACAGCTGCTAGTCTGGAGATTGGTAATCGCATGTACATACTGGGTGGTCTCCAGTTACTTTCCTTATGAAGCTGCAATACCGACAGCTCTCTTCAGGGAAGTAGTAGAAGAAGCAACGTCTGACGAGCTCGAGCTGATTATTGGCGCAGACACGAACGCTCATCATTCTATCTGGGGTAGTACGGATATAAACAATAGGGGTGCTTCGCTTCTTGACTTTATTCTAACTACCAACCTAACTATTTATAACATTGGCAATAAACCGACCTTTACAATTAAAGACAGACAAGAAGTACTAGACGTAACGTTTGCTACTGACCAGGTGTCAGACAAAATTATTGGGTGGAATTTACTGGACGACCACTCATTCTCAGATCACCATTATATAGCGTTCAAACTCACCGAAAACGCGCCTAAATCTGCTGTGCACAGAAATGTGAGGAAGACAAAGGGGCACCAGTATAATAAGAATTTGAAAAAGCTCCTCAACTCTAAACTTCTTTATGAACCGAATGACAAAGCCGGTCTGGATAATCTGGTCGATCATATCACCATATCATTCAAAAGATCCCTTGAAGAAACCTGTCCAAAAACAAGGTACAAGGGTAAAACTAAAATAGTGGACTTCTGAGCTAACGGCAAAGAAAAAGTCCTGCAACAAGCTATTCAACAAGGCGAAATCTACTGGAGCCTCTAATGATTGGGATGGACAACTCAAGATCTATAAGAAGGGGCTTAGGAAGGCGCAAAGACGCTCTTGGTATTCCTTCTGTGGCGAAATGGAAAAGGTCTCCGACGACAAGGCTGAGGAAGGTACTATCCGCGTCTCCTTGTACAGTGGGGTATTTGCAGGATGAGGCAAACAACTTGACAAAAAAACAGCGAGCAATCGCAAAGTGTACTGCTCGACACAAATTTCCCGGGGAACTCATCAACAGAGCCCGAGGATCAACAGGACCAACAAGAGTGCGAGTGGACTGAGAGCGTCGCTAGCTTCCCAGCGGTAAAAATACCCATTATTTAATCGCTGATGTAAGCAATATTTAGTAGCAATCAGTGATGATTCTATCGCTTATAGTGCTGCTTACATTTACACACGAGTGTCATAGGCTGCCTAATCGGTGCGCTCTCGCTTAAAATGTAAGGAGATATATCAGTGAGTGCCATTTCAATTGCACTTACGTTTTAAGTGAAGTTCTAAGCGAGCCTGATGGCACATCAATAAATGCAGGCAAATTAGAATGTAATGCACGTCGATTACAATCCGATTTGCACTTGTAAGGCAATCCTGATGATTTTATAATTTAAAGTCTAACAAATATGCATTTAAATGTGTCATTTGTTTATTTAATAAAAAAATACGATTTATATTAATACATACACGAACATTGAACAAACTACTTAAAAATAAATAAATTCATATCCTAGTTAGAATCAAAATAAATTCACGTTACTTCAAAAAAAGGCACTGGCAGCATCTGCAAATAAACAAAAATAAATTTATCGGTATAAATACTATAAATTATGTAAATGTATCTTACCAAAATTAAACTTATTAACTTATAATGATTATTTTATTTACCAACTGTTCACAAATGTCAACAACCTTTTTGTTGCACGATCAACTTTGAACTAACATCAATAAAAGCGATAGGTATTTTTTCTTTTTTTCCAAAGCCACTATAACAGTATTTTTTATTACTTTTAATTTTTTTGGGCATATACAAACTATCTAACTCTTCGTTTACATTGTAATCGGAGTTATAATTAGTGGACGATATTTATTGCATTACACACGTATAACAATCTAAGTACTTAAATCGCTCGCTTAAAATTTCATACTGATGTCATTGATTATAATCTAGGTACTTCGTTTCATTTACCGCTGGGTTGTTGACTGAGAGATCTAGAATAAGCTGGGATATAAACAGCTTTGAGCCCTTCAAGTCACCTGGACCAGACGGCATCACTCCAACAGAAATGCAGAAAATGTTAAAGTACATTATAAACAGCTTTGAGCCCTTCAAGTCACCTGGACCAGACGGCATCACTCCAACAGAAATGCAGAAAATGTTAAAGTACATTATCCCCTGGCTGCAGAAAATTTATGTAGGCTGTATTAGGCTTTCATACATCCCGAATCGATGGAGGGATACCAAAGTGGTATTCATACCCAAAGCGGGGAAGATATCGCACAATAGGCCAAAATACTTCAGATCAATTAGCCTATCCTCTTTCCTATTGAAAAGTCTGGAAAGACTTTTAGATTATTTCATTAGGCAAAACCTGGATACAAAACTCCTGTCGGGGAACCAACATGCTTACAATAAGGGAAAGTCTACAGAATCTGCCCTGCACAAACTTGTGAGCACTATCGAATCGTCCCTACATTTCAAAGAATTCACCATGGTGGCGTTTCTTGACATAGAAGGGGCTTTTAACAACATACACCCAGATGCGGTAATCGCGGCATTGTCACATCTAAAGGTCAACTCTAGCTTGATTAGACTAATTCAAAGACTACTCAACAGAAGACGCATAACAGCATGTCTAGGGTCCACAACTCTAACAAGGTTTGTTAACAGAGGGACCCCACAAGGAGGAGTACTGCAGGAAGTCTGTAGGTTCGCGGTGGGGCTCTCCTAAAATTGTCCATTGGATATATATATAGCAGTGGTTCGTCCTATACTGTTATACGGCATCACAAACCTGCTATCATGGGTTCTGAGAACTGCCTGCCTGTGCATAAGCGGAGCGTTAAGGACTACAGCGACTGAGTCTCTACAAGCCCTTCTCCATATACTGCCGATTAATGTTGTGGCGAGAGAAGTTGCAACCAAAGCGGCACTAAGATTAAACTGCCTATCAATGTGGAGGTACAAGAACTACGGTCACATGAGGATATCAAAGTGCAGTGCTATGGTAACCGACCGAGTGGACTATATATCAACGGTGCGGGATGAATGGAATTGCAGAATACCCGGAAATATAAACCATCTCCACTTCTATGCGAATAGTTCGAAGCTTGATGAAAAGGTTGGCTTCGGAGTACACTGTGAATAAGTTAATTTGGATATAGCTCACAGACTACCAGATACCTGCAGTGTCTATGAAGCCGAAATAATGGCAATATGGGAAGTAGCCGAGTGGCTGAGTCGCAACATAGTAACCAACACTGGCGTTGTAATTTACTCGGACAGTTAGGCTGCCATCAATTCTCTGGAGGCCGCATCCCTAAATTCACAAATAGTCCTCGACTGCCGCAGATCTCTTAACGAGATGGCTGAGCAGTTTAATATACACCTCATATGGGTGCCTGAACATAGGGATATCCCGGGGAACTGCAAAGCCGATGAACTTGCTAGGAAAGGGACGTCATTTCAATTCTCGAAGAATTTGCATATATTGGTGCGCCACTATCCACGTTCAAGCTTTGGCTTAGGCAAGAGGCAATCGGCACCTGCAGAGTATCTAGACAAATCTGGCCAAGGTATGACCTGAGAAGATCAAAATATCTCCTCGCACTAGAGAGGCAAATATTGTCTACGTTATTATCAGTTCTGACGGGACACTGCTTGATCGGCGAACACGCCAAAGGATTGGGTATTGACTCTAATGACTTCTGCCGAAGCTGTGGAGATGAGGAAGAAGTGGAGAGCATTGAGCACTTGCTATGCGACTGCCCCGCTCTGAGTAAACGACGACTGGACATACTGGGGTCGGCTTTTCTAGGCAGCCTAACAGATCTTTCCAGTACCGATATTCGTACTATCGACAAATTTATCGACAAAAATACGGCTGCCACCCTAACCTAAACCTTAAAATTACTGCTATTTTTATTTAAGAAAATGTCCTCCGAAGGTTCCAAGGGCTCTTTGTAAATGTGACTAATGTCATCCCTTTCTGGCACAAATGTCCTCCATTCAGAGAAATGTTTATGGTAACCCTGACTCTGTCACTTTTTGCTGTTCCAAAACTGAAGAGGGCTATCAAAGGGCGGATATTTATCGAAAAGTTTAAAACCTTTTTAACTAGTAAGGATATTATTTGCAGTGAACTTTGTACATATATTAATATTGATGAATTAAAAAATTTTGTTTGACAAATAAAATGGCAGTTAACTTTCTGAACACACGTCGTAAATTAGCGAACATGGAACTGCCGCGATATTCCTATACAGAACATCATATATTTCAATTTCTTGCTTCAATATTCGCTAAAATTTGGTACAATCCTCATGAAATTGCTGTATAAATACATTACGATACGTGCTGCGTTGCGGCGTCTAGCATCTACAGGGTGGCTGATATGTATTGCAACCAACTTCAGGTTGCTATCATTTCTAAACCGCTAGTCTGATAGCTGACAGATTTATTTCAGTGACAGTTCATTTTATTGTTTACAAGCTTACAAAAGTATTTTGATCTATTGCATTCAGAAAAAAAGTTATTCGTGATGGAATTCAAGCGTGATAGTGTGATTGCTTTATATTTGGGTGGAAAAACACAAGTGGCTATCGTTAGAGCCCTCCAGCATTTAAATGTTTTTTTTTTTTTCCAATTCATTACATTTTTTTATTGAATCTTTCATTATTATACAATGAAAATAACAATAAGTGGACAAATCTTAACCTAAAATACTAATCTCTGGGTTATTGCCATTGCGAATAAACCATTGAGACTTTACACGATTTTTTACTTAAACAAAAAGGTTAACATTTCTAATTTAGGAATTCATAATTTCATTTCATTTTTTTGTTTTTGATTTTGATTAGGATTTGTTTTAATTTATATCATGTCCAGCGTATCTCTCCTTCTAAGGCGGTCATGACCTTCAAAATTTAGTAGTTCTCGAGCCAGGATGTTTGGATGATTGAATAGTTTACCCACGTAACACCGGCAATATTTTTCAATTTCCTCTTTTACTGTTGGCATGTTGAGATCCTTATGGATGTTAGCGTTTCTTATATACCATGGTGCACCTGTAATTAAACGAAGAATATTCGATTGTCTTCTTTGTAATTTGCATACATTCGAAGCGCACGCTGTACCCCAGAGCTGGATACCATACGTCCAAATTGGCTTCAATACCGTTTTGTATAAAAGAACTGTATACTCTGGATCTAGGGCAGATCTTTGGTTGATAAGCCACTGAAGTTGATTAGTTTTGAGTTTTATTTGAGTTACTTTAGAGTCTATGTGGCGCGACCACGTCAAACGCCGATCTAAGTGGATTCCAAGTTATTTTACATGATCCTTTTGGGGAATCTGTGAATTGAAAATAGAAATTGGAGGACTTGCATCCCTTCGCAGGGTAAAAGTAACATGAGTAGGTTAGGTTAGGTTATAAGAGGATGAAACTAGAGCAGGTCTAGTGTCTAAGACTGGACCATGTTTGATCCATTGCTATTCCCCGTGTTGATGTTTTTGGTTCCTCTCTTCTGATTTCATTTTATATTGTGAGTTGTTTCCGCGGGATCTGTACTCCTGCAAGCCCCGGATGTTTTCCAATATTATGGGCGCCATTTTGAAGCCCTAATGAAAGCCAATATTTTTGCTGGGTCGTAGCCTCGAATTTCCGTTAATGTCTGAAAATAAAAAGAGCCGAGTATCTTTTTTCTTCTTTTGCATAGGGCAGGGCACTGACAAAGGAAGTGATAACTATCTTCCGAATAGTCAACATCCCCACACCATCTACATAAGTCATCATTTCTATTGCCGATTCTTACCATATGTTTTCCTAAGGAGTTATGCCCCGTTACTACACCAATTACGGCCCTTAGTTCATCTCTCTTCATTCTTAGTAGGCGTTCAGAATTTCGCGATTCCTTTTCGTCCCAAAGTAGTTTCGTCTGTTCACAAGATGCAGAGGTGTTCCACCGTCTGTGCCATTTCTCCCCGCTCTTTTCTTTGATCCTGGAAAAACAGTGAGACAAAGGTGGTAGAACAAGTGGATCATCGCCCCCTGTACGGCGTGCTCCATTCTTAGCTAAAACATCTGCTTCTTCGTTACCCGGGATATCTTTGTGGCCTGGCACCCAGCACAGAGTAATTTTATGCTGTTCTGTGAGAATCATCAATTCTCTACGACAGCGGCTGACTACCTTTGACCTTATATCCGGTCCCCTTAACGCCTTTATTGCTGCTTGGCTATCAATGAAAAAACTGATATCGCTCTTGAATATCGGTCTCATTGATATAGCTTCCGCAGCTTTTAAGATTGCATATATTTCCGCTTGAAATATACTACATTCATCCATTAGTTTGTAGGATTCTCGAATGTTTAGCTCCTTGCAGAAAATGCCACTGCCTGTGCCGTCAATCATTTTTGATCCGTCGGTATAGAAGTTTAATTTCCCATAAATTATGTTTTGCTCTTTCCAGTCTTCAATGGAGGGAATAATCGTAATAAAATCCTCTTCTATAAAGGTCTCACACAGTGAGTAATCCGTGTGTGGAAGGTCAACTCCATCTTCAAGTATCTTTGTGTGTCGGACAGGTGCCCTGCCGATCTGGTTTAGTTCATTTAGTCTTACACTTTGAGGCATTCACGATTATTCTCCATTTTTTTAACCATTCTTCTAGGATTCGGACATGAGACTGCAGTTGATCGGACGCAACTGAAGGGGTTTTGTGAGTACTGACGAAAGCAGTATCGTCCGCAAAAGTAGACGTGAGCGTAAAGTTGGTTATGGGCATATCTGCCGTAAAAATAACGTACAGTATAGGGCCAAGAATGCTCCCCTGTGGGACACCGGCATTTATTTTCTTAGGGCTAGAAAAAATGCCATTTGATTTAACTTGAAAAGACCGGTTAGTAAAATAACTCCTGAACAGTTTATGCGTGTTGATTGGCAGAAGGTCGCATATTTTGTACAAAAGTCCTTCGTGCCAGACTTTGTCAAATGCTTGGGAAATATCTATGAATAACGCCGAAGAGTATTCTTTATTCTCAAAAGCTCTTTTGATGCAGGTTACGATACGGTGTACTTGTTCTATAGTATTATGACTTTTTCTAAAACCAAATTGATGGTCAGGTATAATATTGTGAGAAATTATATGAGGTGTGATTTTCTTCATGAGAATGGACTCAAACATTTTTGAAAGTATCGATAGTAAGCTTATAGGGCGATAGGATTTGACTTGAGTTGGATCTTTGCCTGGTTTCGGTATCATCACGATTTCAGACCTCTTCCAAGATAGGGGGAAGTAACCTACACGGAGAATTGCATTGAATAAAAATAACACAATTTTCAAGGCTGAAAATGGAAGTTCTTTAATCATTTTCGCTGTTATACCATCTCCTCCGGGCGATTTCTTTAATTTTAGTTCTTTGGCAGATTTTTCAACATCCTTTATTCTAAGCTTGATTGGGCCAGGAATTATATCATCTATCACGGGCTGATAGGTTGGGCGACGAATTAAATCATCTATCACGGGCGGATAGATTGGGCGTGGAGTTATATCGTCTATCACGGGCGGATAGATTGGGCGAGAAGTTATGTCATCTATCACGGGCTGATAGATTGGGAGAGGAATTGAGTCATTTATCCCGGGCGGATAGAATGTGTGAGAAATTGTATCATCTATCACGGGCGGATAGTGTGGGCGAGGAATTATATCTATCACGGGCGGATAGATTTCAGATGTATCACTGTTGGGTGTAAAAACGGACTCGAGGTAGTTTGCGAATGCATTTACTTTCTCTTCTGTGCTTTTAGCCCAGTTCCCATTTTCAAGGCGAATCGGGGATTCATGCGCAACAGGACCTCGCATATTTTTCGTGGCCTTCCAGAGACTATAATCTGTTTTCTGGGTTGGGTCCAGAGATTGCAAATATATTTTTAGATCACTTTCCTCGGCTGATTTTAGGGCTGATTTCAATCTCTTCTGGCAATTTTTTAGTTTTGTTCTCAGTGCTGGGGAGCGATATTGTTGCCACTCTCTTCTTACGCTTCTTTTTTCATTGATTAACGCTTGGATGTCTATTGGGTTATTGGAGTTATCTCTTTTGAATGCGCTTTTTCGAGTAGCCACTTTAACAGCACTGTTTACAACGTCTGTGAATAGGTTTACCGCGGTTTCAATTTCATCCGTTGTACGTAACGATACATCATCGGATAGGTGTGAGCTAACGTATTTTTTATATTTTAGCCAGTTGGTATACTTATAGGGCAAACTGTCACACCCATTTTCATGATTGTTGTAAAGCAGTGTCAAAATGGTAGGCGAATGATCCGATGATAGATCAAGTGATGGACATAGAGATAATTGTTCACGCCTTATATTTTTTATTATAGCGAAATCAATTAGGTCAGGCGTTTTGTTCAGATCTGAGGGCCAATATGTTGGGTGGCCGCTCGAAGCTACATCTAGTTTAGCAGATGTTATGGCTTTAAGCAGTTGTCTACCTTTTGGAGTAGTGAGGCGAGAGCCCCAAAATGAGTGCTTGGCATTGTAGTCACCTGCTACCAAAAACTTTGTGCCAAGAGTGGAGAAGAACTCCATGAATTGATCTTTATTAATATTGTGCCTAGGGGGACAATATATCGACGATATCACCAGATTTGTGCCTGTGATAGCGATAGAAGTTGCTTGTATATGCTCAGTCCTATATTCGGGCATAGGATAATGTTTGATTTTATTTTGGACAATAAGAGCTGTACCACCACAGGCTCTCCCGCTAGGATGTTTAGTATCGTATGTGGAATAACCACGTATCCTAAAACAATTTCTGGTTGAAAAATGTGTCTCAGAGACTAATAAAATATCTATACAGTGGTTTCGGAGAAAATTTTCTACCTCATTTCTGTGTTGGCTCAGGCCGTTTGCATTCCAATAACAAATTCTCATTGGATTTATTTTTGATTTAACACGAGTTGCATAAGCATACTTTGATTTCTCATCATTTCTTGCATCATGCTTTGCATATTCAACATGAATTAATTCATAGTTTCTATTAATTTTTCTATTGAGGTTTCGAGGGGAAACTGGGGGGTAACGAATTACCATTTCTTGTCATACGGGCGTATGACATATTTGGATGAATTGTATTCTTTGGGATTCGGTTTACGTTTGGGTCGCTAGAACTAGCATTTTCCGTAGGAGATACAGTTCTTAAGCCTGGGAAAGGCGATGGAATATAGCTTGCATATGTTGGAGTTTTATTAACATTGTTTGATTTTTTCATGTGCTTATAGACAGGGCAACCCCTGTAGATTGCTGTATGGTTCTCACCGCAGTTACTACATTTTTTTACGCCGGTATCTGTTCTAGGATGGGGACAGTCAACGGACTTGTGCACGTCGCCACATCTGACACAAACGGCCGGTAATTTACAGTATGCCTTGGTGTGTCCAAATTTTTGACAATTTGTACATTGGGGAGAATCGGCTCGTTTTAAAGGTTCCTCGACTCGAATTCTGCGGTTGCACAAATATCTTAGGTCGTAAATAGGATGAGGTGCGCCTTTTTTCTTTATTCTTGAAGAATCAAATGTTAGTTCAACCTTAAACATGGGCTGAGGAATTTTCTTTTTATTTATAATGTTTATTATGGATTTAACTTCGTAACCCTCTTTAGCAAGTTCATCGATTATTTCAGCTGTTGAAACTGTACTATCAATACCCTTAATTACTACCACAATACCTTTTGAACTCTTAAGCTGGTAAGTGTAGTAATTCTTTTTCTCGAAATCGAGCAACCCAACCACCTTTCTATAAGACACTTCGGTGTGTGTCTGAATTTTTGTTTCGTATACATTGCCTCTACGAAGTGAAGCAACATAGAAGTTTTCTTTGCCTAGTAGCTGGGACAGCTTATTTACCAACGCGTTATTTGTTTGTTCCCGCAAGAAAAGCGGAGGTGGTTTGGGTTCTCTTTTAGTTTCATTTGTTTCTTCATTACTATCCTCAGAGCTGAGGAGGTCAAATCGGTTCGAACTTACCGCATTCATTCCTTTGGAAACTTTGGGATCTGGTTCCTTATGAGGAGACCTTGCACTTACCTTTCGTTTTGTCACTAAAATATATCTATCTAAACCAGTTTGTATTTTCTCATCTTTGCCCGTTGTACTGTTTGGATTTGTACCTTTGGGGATTGTTCCTGTTGGGGATTGTATCGATCATCTCAAGACGGCGCTTCGCCGGGAATGGGCCAAAATTCCGCAGAGCCACTTTCGTGCAGCGTGTGATGGCTTTGTCGGCCGTTTGAAGGCCATAATTCGTGCCAAAGGTTATTTCCTGTATTTCCGACATTTTTTGCTTTTAAACAATAAAATTTAAAAAAAAAAATTAAAAAAATATAGCGCTTTACTTTGTTGCATTACATATCAGCCACCCTGTACTGAAGCCACATATTCCAATTAGTAGTTGTTTGAAATTGCTTTAAATTCCCTGCAGTAGTACTCATATTTTATGGAGATTATAAAAAGGCTCAATACAGCCATTCACTTCGTTGTATGTTTTTGGCGCCCTTATTTCTGGCACACAGTTTCCAAGGTTCGTAATGAAAAACAAAGCCTGCACCGAGTCAATTTGTTTTTATTTTTTCCACGCGTATGTTTAATACTAGTAGTAATGTATACGATAACCACAAACGCGAATTGGTAATTGTGGATGGCAGACGCAATAAAATATTTTTTGTTCTGGTAGGTGTGAAGGAAAAGTAATAAGAAATCAGTAAATTGGTTCTTATACGAGTAGTTATTTCTATTATATTTTCTCGAACGTTATGGTTTACGGACACTTGTATACTCTTCCAAATTCTACTATACAGCAAGATTCATCCTAAACAGTGTCTGTCCGTTTATAATAAGTAAAATTATTTGTAAATTAAAGGTAAAGAATTTTACTCGTATCTTCAAATGATATTTGTGTCATGAGGTCTATTAGATTAATGGTATTTTCTTTTGTGTCAAAAAATATTACATTTTTTGCCTTTCGTCCCAAAAATGACTTTTGGTTTTGATTTGTATAAAAAATGCTGCACTATGATTGGGTTTCGTTTTCTTTTGTAAAAAATGTCGCACTTGCACGGTGTACAAATGCAACATTTCAGCATTGTATTTAATCAAAGGGGTTGACGCTGCCCTACAAACTTGATGTTTTTCAGCGAGCGAATAGCCTAAATACCCGCGTGTGTACTTGCGTGTTTTTTTCTAATGGAGTTTTTACAGACGCGCCGTGGAGAATTCTTTGTTTATAGGTTTTATTTGTGAGTTAAATGGCTAGTTTTTTGCATTTTGGCAATGAAGCCGACCAAAATTATCGGCGACGGCGCATAGAAAAATATCGATAGGCTGCGGCGGCTGAACCGATCAAATTTCAACAATCGGCTGAGCCGATCAAGTTCCAATAGTCGATTGGCGCACGAATGTTATTCTCTAGCAAATGTTGCGCTTTGTGATATTTACAATTAGCGTGAAAAAACTTAAAATAACACAAAAAATTAAGAATCGTAATATAAGTTTTGTTGCAATGTTAAAAGTCGGTTCAACAAATCTAGGCCTTCTACGTGTATATTAGCCCAATCAAAAAGTGACCCTTTGTATAGTTTATGCATTGCAGTATCAAGTCTTCTACAACAGGCTCTTACAACTATTTTTCTTTGTTATTAATGAAGATTCGTAGTCATTTTTAAGTTTTCCTAATTTGGTCAAGGCTGCGATAAAAAGCAAAATTAGGAAATGGAAGAAGCAATATACTATTTGGTATGGGGAAAACATTATTTTCTTCCTTCAAGTATATTTTTCATCAATAAAGCTGTAATCTACATTAAATAATTTGTTCTCTCAGATTCTGTTCGTCGTAATTATTTTTTCATAGTCCTAACAAAGTTCCTGTGGAAATATTAAATTGTTTTTTCCGAAATGTTGATATCCACGGCGCCAATGTATCTGTTAATTTGGTTAATAAGCTATTGTTTTAACCGTGTTAGATTTGGTAGTTCTCTATCAACAAATATTGCCTTGGACCAATACTGTTCTCGTTATGTATAAACGATTTACCTTCTGCTGTACAGTTTTCTAACGTTCTTATGTATGTGGATGATGTCAAAATTATTAAAACCGCTAATCATCAAGATGAACAGTCATTGCCTCAGTCTGATCTTGATAGTTTGTATAACTGGTGATCGGTCAACTTAATGGAACTTAATATAAAAAAATTTAAACATATTTCTTTCTCTAGAAATCTAAATTTCCAATCAAAGTATTGTATAAATGACGTTATGCTGTTAAGCGTTGGAGTAAGGTGTTTACTAATCCTTCTGTTACAAGAAATGAGTATACTTCGCTCGTACAACCTATTCTTAAATATACATCCCCTATAGAATTCACTGTAATCTCATAGAATATTTTCAGAAAATAATTCCTACCATTCTGTCTACGTCGATATGTTTGATCTCAACAGAATACATATAGTACAGACTGGGTCCCATAAAGTTACCTTTGTTAAAGATGCATATGCAGAATATTTCTTTTGTATTAAATACATTACAAGGAAATAATACCTATGAATTCTTGATTGATAAACTTAAATTGAATGTTCCATCTAGACCAAATAGAAACGTTGAACTGCTACACCTGAACTACTTTAGAACTTATTATGCAAATAATGATCCCTATCGTCGCCTGTGTGTTAAGGTGAGTACTACATATGTTTTTTCGGCACGAAAAAATTTCGCAAAATGTTATTTCGAGTTGAAAAATGAAACGGTTTTTTACTAAAGTTAAATTGCAGTTTGGAAGTGCAAAGAGATTGTATATAAAGAGTAACCACGGCGAAAATTCATGTGCAGAGGTGAGTTTTTCTATCGAAGTGGTGGACATAAAGGAAATTTAAATAGATTAAAAACGAGCTTTTTCTCCGTTTTCTTTGTTTCAACTAACGTATAAGAATTTTATTTTGTGTGTTTATTGACGTGCATGTGAAAAAGTGAAAGAATAGCACACAAAATACACGATTTTTCAATAAATTTTTTCATGAACTCATCTTTGCTCACGAGTCGGAATTCACCTTTCGTTGAGGTGAATGAAATGGTATCTCTTCTTATATTGAACCTCTTTGTGGAAGTGTGTGTGGTGAGTTGAAAAATGGAACGCTTTTTTACTAAAGTTGCATTGCAGTTTGGAAGTGTGTGTGGCAAAGTGTCACTTTTATATGTATGTATGTGCATTTTTTCGTTTTGCTAATATTCTTGAAAACAAACAAAAGTTAAAATTCTAATCAATAAATAATTATATGGAATAATGCCGACTTAGAAAAGTTAATTTAAATGTCAGAAAGAAAATATTGTTGGAGATCATTGTTCTAATGTTATACATAAATTATTTATTTTGTGTTGTTCCGGTGGCGATGTTCGTGAGGCATCGAAAGCCAGGGTAGGATAATGTTATAAATAACAAAATAATTTCCTACTGTTGTACGAATATAAATAAATAAAATTATGTCTTTATGAACCGAGAAAGATGTTTTATTATTATATTTAAGGATTTATAAAGGATTCGCCATCTAACGTTTTTTTTTCAACTCATGTCTCATTTGACAGATAATTAGTTTTATCCTTCCGCTGAACGAATATGGTTGTGTATACGCTTGAACAACGCTGGGAGCGATCGACGTACAGAAGATGCCGATTTTGCCAAAAAAAAAATCATCTTTTCAGATAAAGCTCATTTTGATCATGGCGGTTATGTCAACAAGCAAAATTGTCGCATTTGGGGCACAGAAAACCCGCACGCATACATTGAAAAGCCGATACACCCAAAACGAGTCACTGTTTGGTGCGGATTTTGGTCCAGAGGCATAATTGGGCCATTTTTCTTCGAAAATGAGCAAGGAGCGGCCGTTACAGTCAATGGCGATCGTTATCGGGCCATGTTGAACGAATTTTTGTTCACAAAAATTGAAGAGGATGATATTGGCAACATTTGGTTTCAACAGGACGGCGCTACATGCCACACAGCCGAAGCTACACTCGATGTTTTCAAAAAAAAAAGTTATTTGGCGGACCCTTTATTATATTTGTTGACATATATAAATTATACTTCCATCCATAAACGGAATATCTTCTTCCAACTTATATGGCTGGAAAGAACTAACTACATACATATGTATGTTCTGTACAATCGTTTCCAAATCGAGATCACAGGTTCTGTCCAATTCCATTGTCCTACTGTTTTGGTAGCGTTAGCTGTCCATAATGTTTCTCCAGGCTTTTGCACACAATTGTTCTAAAAATACAAACATAAATGTACATATCTAATTACACGACAAATTCCATATTATTACATTTAGTTACATGTTCTTCCAATGTTCTGCACATGTTGTTTGCTTTTTTACTGCAATCCAATTGGAATATCGCTCTTCTGGTTTATTCCATAAACATTATTATTTTCCCTTTCACATCTTTGATATATTTTTCTTTATTTCGGAAGATAATATAATTTATTATTTTTTATTATGAAATTTTATTTCTAATATTTACAACAGTTGAATATCTTGCGGACAAAAATAAATATAAACAAATGGGAGTGCGAGAGTTGCGGTATTCAATTTGTTGCGGCGCTCAATTTTTAACGGCGTTGAATTTGTAGCGGCGCAATATGTTAATTTTTTACGATGAAATAAACCTAGCATCACAAATGAAAAAATTTCGCACTTTTTCGCGACTTTGTTTTTATATGGGATTTCAATGCGAAATGTAAACATAGTACCACGCTTTACCTTTAACAAATACTACCACTTAATACAACTGTGTGAGAATAAATCTACTTTAAAAAGGAAAACAACCATACTCTTGAACACTTATGGTGTTTTCTTTTCTAAAAAAGATATTGCCCTGTCAGAGAGCAGCATTTTAATAATGTCGCCTATACCCTTTTGTACTACTGATTTTTTTATGTCAGAATCAAAAACAAAAATCAAAAGGTTAGCCTTTTAACTCAGTAAAAAAAAACAAGTTGAGTTCGGCCTTGCCGATTCTTATATACCCTCCACCATGGATTGCACTCAATTTTATTACTGGAAAATCTTAGGATACCTTCCTTAGAGAGGAAGGTACATATCATTTGCTACGAACCAAAAGTGTAACACATCGAAGGAGTGACCTAAGACCCTAAGTATGTTCGGCGCATATCCGTTTTGAGTAATTTTAAGTCGAATGAGCAATGTCCGTCTGTCTGTCTGCTGGCTGGTGCGCACGATAACTCTCGAAAGGAGTAACCGATTGATTTCAAATTTGGTATGTAGTAATATTTTCCTCTATCTGCGGCTAAGTTCGAAGATGGGCCATATTGGTCCACTCCTTCTAGTATCTCCCCCATAAAAGGTTAACATTTACTGAAATATTGATTATTTAATAACTTCTATACTAATTAATTTAATCCTCTGAAATTCTACACATAGTATTAGTATTTATTAGTCACTATTACCTCGAGAGTGGGCGAAGTTGTCACGCCCCTCTTGGTACCTCCCACACAAATGGCCAATTTTGAATTAAAATTTAATAGCTTATAACTTTATTACCAATGTATACAAGGACTTGAAATTTTGAACAGTGTAATGGTTTAATAGTACCTACAATGCAATGAAAAAATGGCATTATTGCCACGCGCCTTTTTGATACCTCCCACAGGGTAATGCTGTTATAGTGCCTACAGTCCTGTGAAAATCGGGCGTTATCACCACGCCCCTTTTTGTCACTCCCACACATAATGACCAAATCATACCAACATTTTACAGCTCGTAACATTAATATACCACTGCACATAAACGCTTAAGTTCGGCACAGTGCAATGTATTTAAAGAATCTACTGTTTACCGAAAAGCAGGTGTATTTGTTAACCCCTTGTGGTACCTACCACACAAATTGACAGATTAATTTGTGTAATGTATATTACGTTACCCGCAAAGTGAGTCGGTTTACCCAACTGAAACTTTCTTACTTGTTGTTTAAGTAAATTATTAAAAAAGCGAACGCTGCAATTTTTAGGCCACAAAATCTTTAACCAAACTCTTCACCTGAAAATGCCTTAAAATAGCTATTTTGAGTGCTACATCTACACGGGGACTACAACAAAACAAAATTTTATTTGTATAAATTCATGCCAAAATAGAATACAAACTGCAAAGTTTCAGCTAAATTTATTAGAAAATTAGGTGTTTATGGCTTAAATAAGCCTTTTCGGGAGAGACATCTATAGGTGGACTATAACAAAATATGAACTGATTTAAAAAATGTTTACTGTGATGAGTTCTTGTCTTAATTAAATACAAACTGCAAAGATTCGTGCTTAGAAAATGTGGTATTAATGGCTTAAATACTAAGTTTTTGGAGCGACCTCTATAGGGTGGTCTGAGACGCAATAGCGTATATATATATTATTAATCGTCGTAAAATTTTAACACGATTTAACCATGTCCGTCTGTTGTAATTACGCTACAATCTACAATACTTGAGCTAGGTGACTGAAATTTGGTACATATACTTCTTATATCTGCAGGTATATTGGGTTAGAAAATGGGAAATATCGGGCCATTTGTTGGTATAGCCTCCATATATAGCATATCTCCGATTAGACTTCTTAACGCCACATAGACGCCAATATCAACTGATCGGGCTAAAATAGGTAGTGTTACCATATTTTTAATAGAAGCTGAAGAAGCAAATGTAGGTTAGGCTAGGTTAAGAGTAGCAGACTGTATAACAGACACACTTAGACTATACAGTCTATTGTTTTACCACAGGGACGTAAGGGAAAACGTATGTTATTCCTAGCACCTACCGATTTGATTGCTTAAAAAGCTCAAAAGTTGGCGGATTCCAACTTCAGCTAGGTAAGCCAACTCTCCAAAGAAATGAGAACCTAAGTTTGTATGCCGCCTTATAGAGAGAGCGGGGCACAGACACTGAAGGTTTTATACAGATTCCTTCTCCTCTCAGCGTGTCGTCCAATAAGGCTGACGTCCGGTCTCGACAACGACTGCAGTGCGTTGATGCGTTTTAAGTTTAGGCTGGGCTACATCAGCCTGGAATGAACGCAGTACCCGACTGGTGATCACCTGTAATTTTTTGCCGTAAGCGTACTATCTCTCAAGAAGAGCTTGTAGGTCGCTAGAGGCAATCCCAAATATGCCAGCTCCCTGGAGCGTGTAAGGTAGTTCCTAGTCTTGTAAGTTCAGTTTTGCAGTTCACTGGTATGTCCCTGTGACCAGTTAAGAGATCTGCGACAGTCGAGGGCAGTTTTTGAATTCAGGAATATAGTTTCCAGGGACTTGATAGCAGCCAGAATATCACAGAAAATATTGATACCGACTTTGGTCATAACATTAATTTGCAGCCATTCCGCTGCCCCTTTAATAGCAGTAATAGCAGTTTATTCAGCAAAATCCGACTTTAGGTGTACAAAAGCAATGAGGTAGGAATTCCAGATATCTTCCAGGAACTCCATATAACACTGGTGTGGTATCTAATGAAGAACCTTCCTTTTCGAAAGTATCAGAGCAGTATCTGGCGGGGACAGGCGTTTAACCCTTTTAAGATGTGCTTGGATATGTTGACAAGCTCGTCATCACGGGATCGGAAGAATCCTGTGGGGATGAATCCGGTTAGGATGAGCTTCTAGCGGAGAAAGACGACGAGAAGTGGAAGGATTTCTGATTGGAAAGTTTTGGACACTCATAGCTTTTCCGACCATAGATGCAATAGCTACTGCATGATTGCGAAGCCTCCTGATACCTTCTTCCTACTGAATATTAGGAAGGCTAATTGGGAACAATTTAGGCACATATTTAACAGGTCTCTTCCAAAAAGTCCTGAAATGAAAATACAAACTCTCCGGGATACACATATATAACAGGTCTCTTCCAAAAATTCCTGAAATGAAAATACAAACCCTCCGGGATACAGAAGAAAGGGTGGAATGAGTCTTAACGACTCGTTGCAAGCCGCATGTCCTAAACAGAAGCCAGGGGGCATTAGTTATGCTGAGGAAGTGCTGTAGGAAGCTCTTCAATAGGGCAAAGGCCACCAAAGCCCCACAGGACTGGGACACATACAAGGAAATACTCAAACGGTACAAAAAAAGTCTAGGAAGTGAGTGGCTGGCTTTCGTTCGCTTAGATTTTCTTTCGACATCGTGGATTAGGCAGTATGTTTTCTTGCCACATGGGGCGCAAAAAATATGACAAAGGATCCGAATTTTCATCCCCTACACCACACTGTGATTGACACACTGTATTATGACTTTGTGCATTTGTTGTTAACACCCAGAAAGAGAAGAGATAGGCCCCTAGTTTATTATACCGATCCACATAGAATCACTTTTCGAGTCGATTTAGCCTGTCCGTCCGTCCATGTATTATTGTGATCAAAGTACAGGTTGCAATTATGGTCCGATCTTAACCAAACTTTGCACATATCTTTCTTTTGGCCCAAGGAGAATCCCTATTTAATATGGTTAAAATCGGTTCAGATTTACATATAGCTCCCATATATATGTACCTCCGAATTGGCATATATGCCCCGTCAAGCAACATTTTTTTAAGCGATCTGTTTAAAAATTTGCAGACGGAAGTCTCTTGATACACTTAGAAGCAATACAAAATTTGCGGAAAATCGGATCAGATTTAGATATAGATATGACATATTAGCGGTGTAGAAACTGTATTTTAAATACGATCAGTACGAAATTCGACGGGAAACGGTTTATTATAACACTACCAAATTTGAGGAAAATCGGTTCGAATTTAGATTAGTCCCCATATATGTGTTACAACCGATTTTACATGTAAGCGCTGTAGGAACTGTATTTTATATTACATTATGGAACAAATTTAGGGGAAATCGGTTCAGATTAAGATATAAGATATAGCCCCATATACATGTTCCTCCCGATTTGGTATCACAGTGTTATATAAGTTGTACTTTACTTCCGATCATTACAAAATTTGGCAGAAAAAAGTTTCTTAATTTAGGAACGAAAACTGCTTAATTTGTTCAGATTTAGATATAGGTTCATATATGTAAATTTTCCTGCGCTATTGAAACTGTATTTAGTATTTAAGCGCTATTGAAACAATATTTTACGTCCAATCTTTATATAATTTGAAACTAAGCTTTATAAATTTAAAAAAAGTGTTGCTCCCTTCGATTTTTTTTAAATGTACACAGAATATGCACCAGACCCTCACAAATCCGAAGCGGTAATTGGATTTTTGGGAAAGTAGAGGTCTGGCAATTTTGAACATTGTTCTTCTATTTTTGCAAAACACTGAGTGTAACATTTCATACAAAGAGATTTTAAAATTCATATGTATGTGCAGAAACAGAAGAAAAATGTTAAAAATTGTCAGACCTAATTTTAATTTACATAGCCTTACGTGTTATGAGTGAATGAAAATGACAAAAAATAGAAGGGGGCCTTATTTTTTAAATTGAAGTTATAAATAAAAAAAATATGGACATTTTATATATTTTTCCTCAAAAATGGCTCATTACGTTCTCTTTCAAACATAAAATTTGTACAACTCGATTCGGTCTTTCAACAGTAAATGTTAAAAATTCTGACCCAAAAAAAACAACCGTCGTCTGATAAAATTCCGCAAATATATCGTAACACTTGTGTGCCGCACAAATGAAAAATGTCAACTGTTTGGCGCCCAATTTCCTTACACTTTAAACGCAATACACGAGGCCAGAATACAATAATGTTATAATCGAAGCTAACAGCTGATTGTGACAGAAAGGCAGAAAAAACAAAATGTACAGAGATACATACACACGCCGGCATTTACCTAATGGTAAGTGCGCAAATGCGAGTAGTGTCAATTGGAAGGGGTATATTTCATTCATAAAATCGACTTCGAAAATGAGTACAACCACAGGTATGTATTCACACTATTTAAGAGAATGATTAACTGTTACTCGTACAGTTACATATCATTATCAGCGAATTGGTTACATGAAGCTAACATGATAGGAACGACTGTATTTGGATTTCTAACATTATTTTAATATTCTATGTCTTGGGGTGTACCGGTAGACTGCTTCCTCGTAGTGCACCCTGGGTAACTTGAAATGGTCCAGCAGTAGCGGTTCCATTTAAAACGATCGGCCCTACGTCCGGAGTGTTAAGCCCAAATGCTTACCATGTCGGCGGAATCAGCTGGTAGCCGCACGCCTCATGGTGAAGTGCCAATATAAAGTGGTGGTCAGATCCTGTGAACTTAAAAATCCTGCTTATAAATATTTACAAAATGTAATATATGAAAAAATATTGCTAACAATCTGTCATTGTCACTTTGACAGAGTTTATAACATTGTAAGATCTGACAACCGTGTGTACATAGCTTAATCGGCATGCGATGCTGTGCGATGCCAGCATTACCAGATTAAAAATATTTCGTTTGTTTATAAAAAAATACAAACAAAACTGTTTACAAATAATTGCATGTGGCAACGGCGTACAATGCGGCGAATTTGAAATTTGTTCAACTTTCTTCGGCGCAGTGCGTTTTAGCTTTGACACATGAACTTTCCTGTCAGAATAAAATAAACAATAAATGCTAAGACATGGATGACGAAAAATTAATTGACGAAGTGAGAAAATTTTTTTGTAAAAAAACAGTAAGGAAATGCTAAAGTCGGGCGGTACCGACTATATGATATTCTACACCTGTCTGGTAAGATTGGATAACAATGAAGTAACCAATGTATACTCGTATTTCAACTAAAATTTGTACTTCTCTGTCTCTGTAGCCAAATCGGACGAAACATACATATACGAGTATAGGAGCTAACTATATCTAAACCGATTTCGTTTCGAATTCGGCAATGTTGGTCCATTGATCGATAAACTATATCACGCTAAACTTCACAACGATTGGATGTTAACCAGTGTTCGGCAATAACATTAAGTTATACGTAAGTTTCGTTCATAGAACGCAAACGCTATTCCTTTTTTTAGTGCTTGTGTATGTGTACGCAAACAGAATACCGTACACTAAACATGGACCGATGTGCCCCATTTTCAATAGGTAAAAAGATCAGAACGCTGAGCGTAGTGTATTCTGTTTGTGTTCTTTGAAAAAAAAAAACACAAGAACTACGAGGTAGAGTTTGCGTTCGAAGAACCGTGGTTGCGATCGTCATCTTAAAATCTTAGAGTACGGTACTCTCTACGGTATATCAATAACAATGACTTTAGTGTTATATGTATTTCTTGTAAGGAATGTGTTTGCTCGCCATGAAGAAGAGTACAGAACGCTACCGTACCGTACGTTAATGTTTTATCCCGAACGCTTATGTAAACTACAGCTACATATATCTAAATCTTAACCGATTTTCTTCAAATTCGGCAGTGTTGGCTCACAGATCAATAAACTCTACCGTGCTAAATTTCCAAATAATTGGATGTAATATACAGCTTTAATAGGGCTAAATCGACTCAGCTAGGGATTCTGAGTTGCAGTATTTGTAGGGGTTACAAACATCTGCCATTAACTTCTACCCTGCAAACATTTTTGACAATTTGGAAGATTGTTGGTCTAACAGACTATTCTGCGACTCTTTTAGACGATAGTTTGAAGATCATTTTCTTTCAACCGTGTACATTTATTACTCGCGAATCTTCTCGGCGGCTGTATGACGCTTTCAGTAAAGTGATTTTTCTCCGTATTTTCATGATGTTTGTTTGTAAAATGTGTTAGAGAAATTAACACGGAGAGTAAAAAAATCGTGAAATGACCACACACGCGATTGTTCGATGATCGTAGAGATAGACATGTGCCGGTAAGAACAAAATGCAAAAAAAACATTTGTCGGAGAAGTAGAAACAATAACGGATAACGGTAAAACAATTCTATTGGTATTGGAAAAATGCAAATTTGCCATTTTGTTCCTGAACTCAATGTGGGTGGTTGTGTTCCGTAAAAAAATTAAGTCTTTTATAATGTTATCTGCCAGAGCTTAAGGAAATTCATTTGGGACCCTTCTACGCAAGTCGTACGTGACTCTTCCGTGAAACCTGCGTTTAACTCTTATACGGGATTTGATTGCGAATCTTCTTCGCGACATATAAATTACCCTTCACAGAGAGTAAAAAACTCGTGAAACGTTCACACACGCGATTTTTAGAATATCGCCCTCCGCGATTCATTAACTACACTTCTATGCGAATCGCTTTGAGGGCACAACTACTTTATAGTGAGGGCCAGAATATGCTTCCCAGATGACCGTCTTCAAATCGATCTTCCCCGCGGATCGCGGCTGAGTCATTCACGATCGAAAATGTTTGCAGGGTAATACCCTATACCACAGTGCGGTGTAGTGTATAACCGCGATGGGCAAAAGCACTACCCGGGGTTTTTCCTCTCGCGTGTACATGATCACACACATTGCTTGAGAGCTCTTCTTCGTTCAGTCGTGCTAGCTCATTCGATCGAGGTGGTTGTGTTGTCGCTTAGCGTACATATGAAGATAAGATGGATGATACATTTATTACAATACATACTTCTAGTATTAGTTTAGTATACATATATTGTATTTTTACCGAAGAATTAATAAACATTTCTAAACATATGTTTAAATTATTTATTATATTACGTAGAAATTTATATATTATTTCCTTTTTGTCAACATTAATGAAAGTAACGATTTTTTTAAAATAATTTAAATGTATATATTATTATCTTTTGAAGATTTTTTAATAAAATTTTTATAACCACCTAAATATACTAACCAAAAAAAAGTTGGACACTCGAAAACGGTTAGTAGAAAAAATAAAGCATTAATTAGATAAAGAATATGACATAATAAATACGGGTATGCATTTCTTTTCTTCAAAAATTGGATTGATTACTTTACATTGCATAATAAATATGTATGTGGCTAATCATAACATATTTAAAGTTCGATTTCTTTATGTACTCGTAAAATAACCCCAAATCTACCTTACTATGTTCGTTGTCCACTTTATTTATTATCTTACCCAACAATTTTTTGATAGGAAAATGCAAATACCATTTCTCGCAGTGCATATAGAGCGTGTTAACACTTCTCACAAATACATAAACATTTTGTAGAAGTATTGTGTGCCCATCGCTGGTGTATGATGACACTTTCTACAAAAATGGATATAACAGGGTACGAGCTTGGGCTGATATTAGTACTTCAATGAATGACACTGGTAAGTTTTTAAGACGCATTCTATAACAACTTTTGGAATTATTTATATTTTAAAAAGCGCCTGCCAGGCCCGCTGTAAGGACATAAGAAACCGTTTTGTGAAGCTGCGCCAAAAACAATCATTGTCAGGTAGTGAGAGTGGGGTCTCCGAAACATCGTGGTCACGTAGATTTTTTTAAGTGGCCATATATAAGTACAACCTAGAAAGTGAAATCGTTTCAAATTTCTATGGTGAATGCGTTTATTATTTGTATTTCCACTTGCAGAACAAATACAAGCGTTCTTTAATGAGAACATACGTCTTCAGAGGATTCCCATATTTTTCTGCAATTGAAGACATTTTGGAGTCGGACAATATAACATTTTTTGAACCACAAGAAGACTTTTCTAATACTCCGTCCTGTATGCAGAAAATTTACGATATCTGAGGATTTACATTAAAAAAAATGTGTGAACTTGTAGTTTTTAGCTATACTATTGCATTGAAAAACAGAGATGATGGGCCGGATTTCATACTAGAATAATTTGATGTCCGTCCTAATCAAACAAGTGTTAGTGTTTTTTATGTTTTAAATAGAAGTAACACAAAGACTGAATTCAATGAAATATAAATTTATTACACTATTATTTCTTTTTCAAATTTACTATTCGTCGGTGATGGTTTCAATGTTATCTAACATAATTCATTCAACTTACGACGCATAATTTTGAGCCGCTAAATCGATTAGCATTAATAGCATACATATATAGGGAATCTTTGAGTGCATATCTTAGAGCAAAAGCTGACCGTGAAGAATTATTGGATCCAAATCGTCAGGCATTTTCTGGCAGATGCGCTACTTTTCTACATGGACCCTTAAGAATTAATTACATTGCCAACCTCGTGGTCAAAGTATCATGTGGGACAATATGCCCCATCATTCAATTTAAATAGTTGTGAAGCACTACCGCTGCCTTAACCACATTTTCTGCTGAATCAGTACTCATGTTCATGGTTCCTATAAGGATTCGCCATTTTGCAGTTAACCGTTAATGATTTGTTTAGATCAAAAAAGTTTTCTATAGATCTTCGAGCTCTGGACAAACGTTTATTATATTTTCTCGTTTTACTTCGAGCTGAGTTCCAAGGAAAGGTCGCATAGGGTTAGGTTCCAACGGAAAATCAGAGCCTCCGACAAAGTAAAAATTGAACATAACATTACTGTTTGACAACAGACAAGGCCCCACCGCCTAGTATTCCTGCGTGTAATCACTTTGCGAACTCTGAATATGATATGATACCAACTTCACTTTGGCTACATACGCCCCAATATCAAGAGCAGTGAAAGTGTAGTTAGCATCACATATGACAATTGGAACAAAGTTATAAAAATCTGTAAAATATGTTTTTCCACCAATAGTGATTTCCCTTCAGATTTGGTCACTTCGTTAGTTAAAGCTCTTTCTTATTTTATTAGTTATAAAAACATGAAACTGAATGAGGTGGACAAGTAAAAGCAATGTGTCTATTAAGCCAATGCAATTTGGAAAATTTCAATTTCCCACTCGTACTGATTTGGAATTTAATGGAAAAATATATTTAACTAAGCTCATCTCATATAAGCTGGCATGCCTTCAATACGAGCCACAGACCGCAAAAGGCAGTTTAAATGTCAACGACAGATATTTTCGGCTAATACCTTGTGATAAATATCTAAATAAAAAACATGGGATAGTAAATAAACATCGATATTGCTTTGTCACTAGGACATGCTCCTGGCTTTAGACCATTTTTTCCTCTATTATATTATAGAATGAAAAGTTTTTTATCCAAACGGTGAAGCAAGTACAATTACTTGAAAGCGCAGCTCCTCGTATTGCTTTTTCATGGATGCTACTCCAATCATTCAGTGAGGTTTAGCTGGGTCAAAAACTCCAGCTCTAAGACAAATAGCTTCATTCAAGGGAATAAAAATTATTCCTCACTTCTTTTTTTAAACTCGAAACGATCCCCTGTACAAGAAACAAATTGTGTATTATAAAAAAAAACTTGCATTGTATAATATTATAGAGGCAAAAATTGTCTAAAGCCAGGAGAATATCCTAGTGACAAATCATTAACGATTTATAGACCGAAATAAAAACAAAATACAGTAAATAACAAGTACAGACGGATTAAGTTCGGCCATGCCGAATCATACATATGTATACCCTCCACCATGAATTTCATGTGAATGGTTTCGGGTACCAATGCTGGTACCCACCAGCATGAACACCAGGCCGTAGAAAAGGTTTGTTCTCGTTGGATCCCGCACAATTTGACAATCGCTCAAAAAAGGTTCGTGTCGATTGGTGCAAAGAAGTTTTGAAAAAAAAATTCGATCGCGGTGCATCAAAAGTCGTTTATACGATCGTCATAGGTGACGAATCTTGCGTATGAGCCCGAAACACATAGTGTTGCCTAGGCCAGAAATATATATAACAACCCTCGTATGGGGGCTTTAACAAAAAAATTTAACGATATTGCCCATTTTCAGTCCCAAGCAACCTGCATTTATAAGAAGTATCTATCTATACCAAATTTAAGTTATCTAGCTCAATTACTGTAGACGGTACCGTGATTACAACAGACGGACATGGCTAAATCGTCTTAGAATTTTACGACGATTAAGAATATATATACGTTATGGGTCTCAGATTAATATTTAGAAGTGTTACAAACGGAGTGACAAAATTATTATATCCACCATCCTATAACCATAGGGTACAATAAATTAATGGAAATAACGTTTTGTTTAGAACAATATCTATCCAATATATAACATTTGTTTGTGCCAAATATAACATATTTAGACTGTACCCTAAACATATATATATGTTTCAAGATGAATATGTTTGGGACAATATACTACAGAAGCGATTTTTTTAGCATGTATACATTATTTTCGTACAAAGGGCCTGTTTGATAAAAAAAAAGTCACAATTATGTTACTTTGAGGGTACTTTATGTTACACGGTACTTTGAGGGGTTAAAAATTACCAAAAAAAAAGTACTAAAGTACCAACATTATCATCCCTGGACTCCATGAACTAAATTAAAAACCTGATTGCTTGCCTACCAATCGCACGCCTGCTATTTTATGACAGTTCGCTGAACAGGCTGTTAGTCCCCAAAACTAAAAGGAACTAAAGGTCGGGTTAGGCATACGAAACAGTAACCAAACTTTAGCGCAGCCGTGACGTTGCCCGCTGGAACAATTACCCAAAACTTGAAAATCGTGTCATATCCTTCACACATTCACAACAAAAATTGTAGCATCTTTATTTTATTTCATATTTTCTTGCTCTTATTTTATTACTTATTTATCATCCCATTTCAAAAGTTGTCTTCTTTTATTTGTTGTTTTGCTGATTTTTTTGCAAATGCACGTAAACGTACCGTCCAAATGAACCGTCCGTCCATTTACGTTTGGATGACAAATTTAGGGAGCTAGTTAATTTTCTTAAAAAATAAAATTTAAAAATCCCTGTAGAAACACCGTTAGAAAGTCTGGAATATGTTTTTTGTTTTATTCATTGTCAATTCTTCAGTGATGCGATTACTTTGTAAAAGAACGTGGATCGTAAACTATTTACTGGTACACGAAGAAATAGTGAATTATTATCGGCCTGTTTCTGTATTTCCAATGAAAGTCTCTGCGAACGAAAACCAGTCACTCACTTTCGTCAGGAATTTGGTTTCTCTAAGGTTCGTTCGCCTGGCGTTACGTCGAAAGTGTGAGTAAGTTAAGTGTTGTCACATAATGAAGATGCCAGATCAATTTGTTAACAAAATCCCTCAAAAACGGTTACTTTTTGTGAATTGTGGCAAAATAAATAGAACTCTGTGACTTTAATGTTGTCAGCTGTTGATGAATAAGTGACAATTGCGCCAAATGTAAACAAATCTAAATTATTTTATTTCGTTCGCCTGGCGTTATGTCAAAAAAGTGAGTAAGTTACGTGTTGTCAAATAATGAAGATGCCAGATCAATTTGTTAACAAACTCCCTCAAAAAACGGATACTTTTTGTGAATTTTGGCAAAATAAATCGAACTCTGTGACTTTAATGTTGTCAGCTGTTGATGACAATTGCGCCAAATGTAAACAAATCAAAATTATTTTATTTTGTATTGTATTGTGAACATTTGTTAAGTAAATTTTTTAAATGTATTCATCAATTGTTGTACACTTTATAAATGATAGTGAAGAATACGAAGATGTACCTCGAAGACTCCTGAGAGATGCTTCTAATGTGTTAGACATTCCCACAAACCAGTAAGTACAAGCAGAAGTTAATATGTGTACATTACCTGTAATATATTTTTGTATTTCAGTTTTGTGTCAAATTTCAGGGTGACAAAAGAAATATTTGTCAATATTATGGAGGTATGTGATGGAAAGTGGATACCGGCGCACCGCATCACATACATACGACTGGGCATAAAGCTGGCAACCTTTCTGCGATTTCTGGCCAAAGGTGGTTACCAGCAATCAGTTGGAAACGAGGGTATTTCGGATTATAGCGGAAAGCCTGGCTCATATCTGTCCGCAATGGATAAAAATGCCGACTCCCGCAGAAGAAGAAGCCATAAAACGGGCCTTTTTGAGAAACATGGTTTTCCCGGAGTTATTGGATGCGTAGACGGAACGCACATTCGCATCAAGGCTCCAGGTTCAGACGAAAAACACGTATACTATAACAGGAAAGGGTTTTATAGTATAAATACAATGATGGTAAGTACAACGATAGTTTTAAATACAATTCTAAATGTTTTATTGCATTTCTAGTATTAGGCGTGTGATCACAACTTGACTATCATGAGTGTTAACGCACGGTATCCCGGCTGTGCACACCGCCAATTGCAGCGTCAGTCCGAGGAGGGCAAAACGAACACTTTGCTTCTGGGTATGATATACAAAAATCTATTATACTAAATATTATTATTTATTGTTGTTTTAGGTGATGGAGGCTATAAATTATTGCCATATTTGATGACGCCATTCCGAAATCCGTCCAATCCCAGTGAAAGACGGTATAATAAAAAAACACATTAGTGCCCGAAATGTTGGGGAAAGGTGCATAGGCGTCGTTAAGAACCGATTCCGATGCATAATTGGCTCGCGTGGGCTGCACTACAATCCTGAAAAATTCACAAAAATAATAAATGCATGCTGCGCTGTACACAACATTTGCATTAAGTAATGAAAGGACGGAAGTCACCAGGCGGTTCGTTTCCGTCCACACGTATTTACTACTAATTAATAAATAATAAAACAAGGTTTGATGCGTACGACAGGATAGCTAGTAAACAAGGTTTGACCGAACAGTGTATGAGTTCGATAGAGCGGTGCATAGGTTTGACAGAACGTAATAGGTAGAGGTGTGTGGTAGAATGGTGGTTGGGTTGCAGCGAACACGGCAAAGCAAAAGGAATAAACGGGTTAGATGCTGACTCATCGGGGTGAGTCGATCAGCGAACTTGTAGGAGACCAGGAGACCAATAAGGCGAGGTAAGTAGAGTGTTTAGGGAAAGATATGAATATCCGCGAAGAACCTTAACGTGTCCTTGAATATCCTCGGGTATCCTTAACGTGTCCTTGAATACCCTGACGTGTCCTTGCTAGTTCACTTACGCAGGTCACTTGTCCCGCGTGTACTTGCTATTCCGCAGGTCACTAGTCCCGCGTGTCCTTGCTAGTGCACTTACACAGGTCGCTTCGCGTGTCCTTGCTAGCGCACTTACCCAGGTCGCTAGTTTCGCGTGTCCTTGGTAGCGCACTTACCCAGGTCGCTAGTTTCGCGTGTCCTTGCTAGCGCACGTAAACAGGTCGCCACTCTCGTGTGTCCTGGACGAGTCCTTGCTGGTGCACTTACACAGGTCACTAGTCCCGCGTGTCCTTGCTGGTGCACTTACGCAGGTCGCAGCATTTCCCTGACGTGTCCGTTCCTCGCTGAACTCGTTGCTGATCATTCGCAGTGAACGGACGTGTTTATCACATAGCGGATAGTTACCAGTACCTATTACGCAATAGCAAAAATCTGTACAAAGTCCGTAAGGCCTACATTGCAGTACCTATTACGGTCTAATACAGACAAAATAAAAATAAATTCTCTTGACGGGGATGCCTTTGTGTTCCGATGGAGCGCGGTTCCCCAATCGTCCGACTGTTCGTCCGTTGGTCTTGGCCAAAGTCGACCGCACCAAAAATTGTGAAAATCTCCCCCAAGTACTCACAACAGGTGGTGCGGTGAGGGGAAAACGTCATGTCCGACCGTAAAAACGGAAGCACAATGAGCATCGTGTAGCGCTCAGAGTTTTGACGAAGTTGGAGGCTGTTGAGGTTTCGGCTCTTACCGAAAAACAAAAAGAGTCACTTACCTGGGCTAAAGGCGCCATAGATGCTTCTAAGGCCAATGATTCGGCTGAATGAGCCACAAATTCAGCTGTGTTAACGGCTAGTAAAGTAAAACGAATCAGATCACCTGATGAACCCCTGCCTTCGAAAAAGGCAAGAGGCCCTAATGTCACCATCAACAGGACACTCACCAATCTTGAAGATATACAAGCAGGATATAGCTCCCACTGCAGAAGGTGAGTCGTCCACCGTGGCACTTTCTGGAAGTGCGGAGGTACCACGCCTGTTATTTCTGGTGACTCCAACTCTAACAGAAGATCTGTAACGCCCTTCTCTGAGGACAAAAGCTCTACTTCGGACACAGAGAGGCTAAGGGGAGTCTCCGGACTCTTTGACGCATCTGGCGGGGACATTCTTCTCGACGATACGGACGAAGAGTTCGATAACACCCTTGTCGGGGTGGATGTTAATCCGTCAATTACCAATGATGTTAAGAATTCTACAGATTAACCTCCATCACGCTAAATCAGCCTCAGCGGCTCTATTGCTGCGCTTGTCCACAGGCGCAGTATATATCGTCCTGATACAGGAGCCCTACGTAGTGGGAGGAAGGGTGTGCAGTATTAGGACACCCAACTTTAAACTGCTTGTGGCCAACTGTGAAGGCACTCCAAGAACCTGCATTTTGGCCAGGAAAGATCTAAGTATCTTTGTCCTGACTAATTTAAGTGGTAAAGACCAAACAGCTGCTAGCCTGGAGATCGGTAATCGCATATATTGGGTGGTCTCCAGCTACTTGCCTTATGAATCTGTAGTACCGACTGCTCTATTCAGGGAAGTAGAAAAAGAAGCAACGTCTGACGAACTCAAGATGATTATTGGCGCAGACACGAACGCTCATCATACTATCTGGGGTAGTACGGATATAAACAATAGGGGTTATTCGCTTCTTGACTTTATTCTAACTACCAACCTTAGTATTTGTAACATAGGTAATAAACCGACCTTTACAATTAAAGACAGACAAGAAGTACTCGACGTAACGTTTGCTGCTGACCGGCTGTCAGACAAAAATATTGGGTGGAATGTACTGGACAACCACTCATTCTCAGATCACCATTATATTGAGTTCAAACTCGCGGAAAAAGCGCCTAAACCTGCCGTCCACAGAAATGTAAGGAAGACAAAGTGGCACCTGTATGAGAAGAATTTCAAGAAAGTCCTCAACTCTAAACTTCTGTACGAACCGAATGACAAAGCCGGTCTGGATAATCTGGTCGATCATATCACCATATCATTCAATGGATCCCTTGAAGAAGCCTGTCCAAAAACAAGGCACAAGGGTAAAACTAAACGCCAATGGTGGACTTCTGAGCTAACGGCTATGAAAAAGACCTGCAACAAGCTATGCAATAAGGCTAAATCTACTGGTGTCGCTAATGATTGGATGTCTATAAAGAGCACCTCAAGATCTATAAGAAGGAGCTTAGAAAGGCGCAAAGGCGCTCTTGGTATACCTTCTGTGGTGAAGTGGAAAAGGCCTCCGACGCCGCAAGGCTGAGGGAAATACTATCAGCTTCATCCTGTACAGAGGGTTACTTGCAGGATGAGGCAAATAACTGGACCAAAAACAGCGAGCAGTCGCTCAATGTACTGCTCGACACACATTTCCCGGGGAACTCTGTAACAGAACCCGAGGATCAGCAGGACCAACAAGAGTGCGAGTGGACTGCGAGCGTCGCTAGCTTCTTGACTGAGATATCCAGAATAAGCTGGGCTATTAATAGCTTTGAGCCCTTCAAGTCACCTGGACCAGATGGCATCACTCCAGCAGAAATGCAGAAAATTTTAAAGTACATTATATCCTGGCTGGAGAAAATTTATATAGGCTGTATCAGGCTTTCATACGTCCCGAATCGATGGAGGGATACCAAAGTGGTATTCATACCTAAAGCGGGAAAGATATCACACACTAGGCCAAAAGACTTCAGACCAATTAGCCTATCCTCCTTCCTATTGAAAGGTCTGGAAAGACTTTTAGATCATTTCATTAGGGAAAACCTGGATACAAAACTCCTGTCGGGGAACCAACATGCTTACAATAAGGGCAAGTCTACAGAATCAGCTCTGCACGAACTTGTGAGCACTATCGAATTGTCCCTGCATTTCAAGGAATTCACCATGGTGGCATTTCTTGACATAGAAGGGGCTTTTAACAACATTCACTCAGATGCGGTAATTGCGGCACTCGCACATCTAAAAGTTAAAACTAGTTTGATTAGACTAATTCAAAGTCTGCTCACCAGAAGACGCATAACAGCATGTCTAGGGTCCACAACTCTAACAAGGTTTGTAAACAGAGGGACCCCGCAAGGAGGAGTACAGTCTCCACTAATTTGGAACCTAGCGGTGAATGGAGTCCTGCTAGATCTAGAAAGTTGTGGCTGCAAGGTCGTGGCATATGCGGACGACGTGGCAATCGCAGTGAGTGGCAAATTCGTAAACGTCCTCAGAGACATCCTACAGGTGGCTCTGAACAAGTTGGCTAGATGGGCCAGAAGCAGCGGTTTGGGCGTTAACCCCAACAAGACGGAATTGGTTCTCTTTACTAGGATGAATAATGTCCCACATGTAGACCCTCCACCTCGGATAAATGGAACAGATCTAGTCTTTTCTGAAAAAGCAAAATTTTTAGGAATAATTCTAGATAGGAAAATGTTATTTAGACTTAACGTATTGGAACGTGTAAGGAAGGCCAACGTCGCATTATATTCCTGCAAAAAGGCTGTAGGGTCGCGGTGGGGACTCTCTCCTAAAATCGTCCACTGAATATATATAGCAGTAGTTCGTCCAATACTGTTATACGGTATTGCGGTATGGTGGACGGCAACTGACAAACTAACCATCACCAACCTACTAACAAAGGTTCAGGGAACTGCCTGCCTGAGCATAAGCGGAGACTTAAGGACTACAGCGACCGAGTCTCTACACGCCCTACTCCATATACTGCCGATTAATATTGTGGCGAGAGAAGTTGCAACCAAAGTGGCAATAAGATTAAACTGCCTATCAATGTGGAGGTACAAGAACTATGGTCACATGAGGATATCAAAGTGTAGTGCTATGGTAACCGACCGAGTGGACTATATACCAACTGTGTACACCTTCGAGAGAAATTACATCACTATGATTCCCGCCAGAGATGAATGGGTCGGCAGAATACCAGGTAATAGAAACCATCTCCACTTTTACACGGATGGTTCGAAGCTTGATGAAAAAGTTGGCTTCGGAGTACACTGTGAAGAACTTAATCTGGATATAGCTCACAGACTACCAGATACCTGCAGTGTCTATCAAGCCGAAATAATTGCAATATGGGAAGTCGCCAAATGGCTGAGTCGCAACATAGTAACCAACACTGGCGTTGTCATTTACTCGGACAGCCAGGCTGCCATCAATTCTTTGGAGGCAACATCCCTAAATTCACAAACAGCCCTCGACTGCCGCAGATCTCTTAACGAGATGACTGAGCAGTTTAATATACACCTCATATGGGTGCCTGGGCATAGGGATATCCCGGGGAACTGCCAAGCCGATGAACTTGGCTTAGGCAAGAGGCAATCAGGCAGTCCAACGAAAGATGGACAGAAATCGGCACCTGCAGGGTAGCTAGACAAATCTGGCAAGGTATGACCTGAGAAGGTCAAAATATCTCCTCGCACTCAAGAGGAAACGATTGTCTACGTTCGTACAGGTTCTGACGGGACACTGCTTGATCGGCGAACACGCCAAAAGATTGGGTATTGACTCCAATGACTTCTGCCGAAGCTGTGGAGATGAGGAAGAAGTGGAGAGCATTGAGCACTTGCTTTGCGACTTGCCCGCTTTGAGTAAACGACGACAGGACATACTGGGGTCGGCCTTTTTAGGCAGCCTAACAGATCTTTCCAGTACTGATATTCGTACTATCGATAAATTTATATATCAAACAGGTTGGTTTCGATGAGGGGCATTTCAGCCCGTGGTAACACTAGGGACTTAAACTGGTCTATGTGAGCTTGTAAAAAAAAATACGGCTGCCACCCTAACCTAAACCTACACAGGTCGCTAGTCCCGCGTGTCCTGGCTAGCACACCTACCCAGGTCGCTAGTCTCGCGTGTCCTTGCTAGCGCACTTACCCAGGTCGCTAGTCTCGCGTGTCCTTGCTAGCGCACTTACGCAGGTCGCTAGCCTCACGAGCCCATGCCAGTTCCACCTACCCGTGCGGGTGTAGCTCGACCCTTCCCTTCAGTTTCCCCTACCCGTAGCCCGTATCCTCTTCCCAATTGAGAGTCTAGGCCCCAAGGTTCCTCCACCAGCCCGGGACAGGTCTCCGAACGCAGAGTTTTCTCCCTTCCAGTTCCGGAGAGTACGATCTCCGTGACGCCGGGTCCAGCTTAAACCGATCCAGGGAGCACTTACAAAGGTCTCCGAGCGCCGAGTTGCCCCTGCCAGTTCCGGAAGGTACTTAGCCCGGTCTTTTTGACGCCGAGTCCATCTCAAATCGATCCAGGGAGCACTTATCCAGGTCTCCGAACGTCGAGTTTTCCCCTGCCAGTTCCGGAGGGTATTTAAATCAGTTTAAATCGATCCAGGGAGCACTTATCCAGGTCTCCGAACGCCGAGTTTCCCCCCCTGCCAGTTCCGGAGGGTATTTAGCCCAGCTTAAATCGAGCCAGGGAGCACTTAACCAGGTCTCTGAACGCAAACCCAATCTAGCAGGGCTCGGGATTGCCCCTTCAAACCTCGCAAGGCATCACCTCGGGTGTCCTACCCATCCCGGTCACCAACTCTAATTCTAGGTAGTTTTAAGATGCATGAAGTACAGTCATAGTATGGTAATAAACACACTTCTTGAATTGATACCCCTGCCTTTTCTTTCCTCTCTGTCACTGCGAACTATAAATTTCTGTGACGAACCCTTCCCCACAGTGAGCAATACCTCAGCAATCGGAGGAAACTCGTCGATACAGTACAAATGCGCAGATGAGCCGATCACTCTACCGGACATAGAAATGACGATTCCCAATGATGAAACAGACGACATGTTGAACACCAGAGCAGTTCAAATTAGAAATAGGTTAGGTTGAAGAGAGGAGCAGGGCAGTTCAAATTAGAAATAATATCGCAATTAATTTGTAAGTTTGTAAATACTAGTACATATATGATGAAACTCATTTTTAATCCACTTCGTTGCCCCAGATTTTAGATTTCCGATCCCGTCCATTTTTGGACCAATCAAGAAGACTGCCACAAGATACATATCCACAAAATTTCCGCACCGTCAATAAAAAATTGTACAAGGTAGCTCATTTTTTAAATTTTGTTTATTTGGGCAGGGCTACGCCCATTGGTCCGATCCCGCCCTTTTTTGAACCAATCACATAGACTACCACACTACATACATATGCACAAAATTACATCACTCTAGCTAACAAATTCTGCAAGATATCTCAATTTCAATATTTGGCTTATATGGGCGGGGCCACGCCCACTTGATATACCGAAATTGTACATGTGTAGGGACACATGTACATTCTGTGAAAATGTCAAGAAGATCGGTCCAGCCGTTTATACGTCTATACGGTACAAACAAACACACATTCCCTTTTATATATAGAAGATAGATTCACTACAAATAAAGAATTCAAAATAGTTTTGTTGTAATTTTTTTTAAAAAATAAATTAATTCTTTTTATTTACGTAAAGTGGGAATATAGAAAATTATTTATGTATTTCAATATGAATATGGTGAGTGTTTTCTCTTCCTTACTTTCTCTTATAAGAAAACTTAAGAAAAACCTTTAGGAAAGTCATTTCATTCAAAATATGCTTATCTCATTTTTTATATTTTTTTTATATTTATTTTTTTTTTCTTGAAACGAGTGTGTTGTTTTTAAAGAGTTACAACTTTTTTAGTTTAAAAAAAATAACGAATGTCTTCATATAAAAATGTATGAATAAAGAAGAAAATTAAATAGTAAGTAATTTGAATCACACCTTGTATATTATTTCTATATATATATATAGTTATATATATATGGACATTTCCACCGAAAGGTCCACCGAGACCAAAAACTTAAACATTTTTATAGTAAATAGTAAAAAAATATACTAAAAGCATTTAATAATTATAATAGTGTTTTTTTCATTTCGATTGCACATTTTGTTCTTTTCCACTCTACTATCTATCTGAGGGTACCAACTATCAAGTATGCGATTGCAAATAACGGTAGGTTTTTAGCTTAGTCCAGATTACGATTACCTAATGTTAAGTCCTGATTCAAATGAGACAATTTTCAAAGCAAGTGTCACAGGTTATAAGAGAGAGAGAGGCAGAGGGCTCTTTTTGCCTGCCTCTCTCTCCTACAAGCTTTGAAACTTGCTTGGAAAATTGTCTCATGTGAATCAGGACTTAGCATCTGGTAATCGTGAGGTTTTTTTACGTGCCAGCAGAAAAAGATTTTTTTAATTCGAAATGTTTCCATGGTTTTGACGACAGTTAATGAAATATTATTTCTATGTGAATGCGATATTCCCAATTGATATCTGATGCACTAACATTTTAATTGCAGCACTGCTTTCTGCGGCTGCATCAGCTTGTTTTTCAACAGCATCTGCTATCCGCTAGCCAGCATTAACCAGCATTTTTGTGGCATCGACTTGCTCTTTCGCTATACCAGCAGCCTGCTCTCCTAACCTTATTTGCCGGCGAATGAGGGCGAGTTGCTCATCAGTGATAGTTTTGCGTTTCTTCCCTGAAGACCACGAAGGCAATTCAAATTCATCATGATGACTTTGTTCTTGTTGACTGCTGCTAGCGTTTGGGTAGATCATTGACAGTTTAGCTGCTCGTGGCAGGCTGTTTTGTTCGCTGCTGGTGGGGTAGTACTTACTAGCTTTTTCTCTTATGTGTTGTTGGCTTTCCTCGCCGCTTAGAGGCCGGCACCTGGTCTGCTGCAGAGAACGAAACCAGCCAGGTTTTAGCCGATAAGCCGCCGAAGGCGACGTTTTTTTTGTTGAGCCACGCCGCCGCCGATATGTCGGCTAAAATTGGCTTTAAATCGCCGCCGTTCTCATCGGGTCATTCCGGCTTAAAATCGCCGCCGTTGTAATTGTTTAATTACGCCTTTCATTTATATACGACCAAACTCCTACATGTTTGTGTATATGGGCATTTCCATAGACACGCACGTGACAGTCGTACGCCTTCGATTCGAAAAAAAACAAAGCTAAATTAATTTTTTTTTGTCTTTTTTGATTTTTTAATAGTGTTTTGGTAGCACTATTTTTAGTGTAAAAGTTGAGAGCCATTGAAATCTTAGTCGTAAATTATGAACTAATAAAACGTCGTTCGTCACGTGACAAAAATAGAAGTGCTTTCTGCCTGCATCTAGAAAAGTGCGAAAGTCTGCGAAGAGCGATAACATTTCTCGATGCAACTGATATAAATGTAGATATTCGCGTCCGCAAAGTACAAAAGTTTTGTTTAGTTTGACATGGTGACATGGCGTGATGTGACAAGTACTTACTTTAGTTTGCAATCCATAGATTGTTCATATAAACATAAAAAGTTAAAAAATTAATGTTTTAAATGTTTCGTTTCGAAGACGATGATGTTCGTGCAATTTTTATGTTTGAATTTTCGTTGCATGATATGGAATGCAGTTTGTGAATGCCAGGAATATTCGACAAAGCCTTCCATTTTTCTATTAATGGAATATAATGTTCTTCAATCTGCTGTGAAGAAATATACATTAACTGAACACCGTTTATGTGGTCCTGAGCTGTGGCTTAACTTGTCACTGATTATAGCAAATGATTTGTTTCGTCATTTAACCAGGCCACGCATGTGAAAATTGTTACTTGCCCATAGCAAAGTGTGCACTTTGAACTTCATTCTGATAAATAAGTCGATAATTTTCTGCGAAATCGACTTGCAAGATTAGTTCCCCTGGTTTTATATTTTTCTTTGAAACGTTAAAGTAATTTTGTTGCGCACGTTTATCAAAAAAATGCAGTTTGAACCAGTAAGGAAAGGCAGAAAGTCGGGCGGGGCCGACTATATAATACCCTACACCTCCCTAACAATGCGATAAGGGTCATTGCCATAATAATTTGGAATAATTGGTAAATGGGTAGAAACATATTATCTAATTCTGAACCGATAATTGCTAAATTAAGCAATATGCGTTCCTAAATTGAGAAACATCTTTCTTGAAAATTTTAATGATCGGAAGTAAAACACAACTTCTATAGCGGTTTGATACCAAATCAGGGGGAACGTATATATTGAGCTTTAATATAAATCTGAACCGATCTTCCCTGAATACTCATTCATGTAAAAAAAACCTCCTTCTGTCGAATTTCGTACTGATCGGATATAAAATACAGTCTCTACAGCGCTTACATGTCATATCGGGGGTAACATATATATGGGAGCTATATCTAAATCTAAACCGAGTTTCTCCGAATTTGGCAGTACTCCTTCATGTAGAAAGAAACCTCTTTTTGCCGAATTTCGCACTGATCGGATATAAAATAAAATTTTTACAGCGCTCACATGTCAAATCGGGGGTAACGTATATATGGGGGCTATATCTAAATCTGAACCGATTTCTTCCAAATTTAAAAGTGTTCATTCATATAATAGGAAACCTCTTTCTGACGAATTTCATACTGATCGGATATAAAATACAGTTTTTACAGCGCTTACATGTAAAATCGGGGGTAACATATATATGGGGGCTATATCTAAATCCGAACCGATTTTCTCCGAATTTGGCAGTATTTCTTCATGTAATAAGAAATCTCTTTCTGCCGAATTTTGCACTGATCGGATATAAAATACAATTTCTTCAGCGCTTACATGTCAAATAGGGGGTAACGTATATATGGGGGCTATATCTAAATCTGAACCGATTACTTCCAAATTTAACAGTGTTCATTCATATAATAAGAAGTTCATAAAGTTTTTACAGCGCTTACATGTCAAATCGGGGCTAACATATATATGGGGGCTATATCTAAATCTGAACCGATTTTAACCAAATTCAATAGGGATCGTCCTTGGGCCAAAAAAAGATATGTGTAAAGTTTCGTCGAGATCGGACCATAATTGCGACCTGTACTTTGATTACAAGAATACATGCACAGACAGACAGACGGACATAGCTAAATCAACTCAGAAAGTGATTCTAAGTCGATCGGTATAATAAACGATGGGTCTATTTCTTCTCCTTTTGGGTGTTACAAACAAATGCACAAAGTTATAATACCCTGTACCACAGTGTGGTGTAGGGTATAAAAAGGGCAGCTGCACCTCTAACTCGTGTATGAGATCAGATAATGGAGCGATAGTGTGCGTCAAAGTTACTCGAGCATCAACTTTCCGCCAATGTTGCCATTTCACATTTTCATCCAAGTTTGTATAATATTTCAGTGGGACTAAATCACTTTTTATGTCTTGAACACAATTTTTACAAAAGTTTGCCATGCAGTTTTCATCCTGTATGTAACAGCAAGTAGATTTAGGGAAGGTTTCGAAATCAGAAGAAATTGTTTTTATAACTTTAACGCAGCCCTCAAGCAAAATTTGCATGATACTGGCATACACACATATTATGCGTCATTTTATTGGTAAGTTGATCTTGTCTTGGCCGATACTTGAAAAACGTCGACTTGCTTACTCTTTTGTCAGTAAATTCATTTTTATACAATTCGTAGGCTTCTGATACGGTCAGCAACATAAAGCGCTTAGCAATTACTTGATTATCAACGATTAGAGTATCCTTCCGCCCTGCAGCTTGGACGCTATCTTCTTCACGCATGTAGAAGTCCTTCACTGCTTGTAATTGTTGCTGGTATTCCAAAGGCTGGTGAAATATATTTTCTACAACATTTTCTCGCTCGGAATATTTCTTATATAACGCATTGACAATTTGTATTTTTTTTGTAAGTCCTCTGGCAAAGCTTTTTCTACTTTTTTCAATGCTTTTCCCAGCGTTTGCTTACATGAGTACGCACCAAAATTATTTTCTTTTGAAGCTTCATTTTCTTTTATTTCACGATGTTTTTTCTGCCTCAGGCGATCATTTTTCCTTCATAAGTTTCTCGTTTTCCTTTGACAATTCCCGCAGCTTCTTTCGATGCTTTCGCGATCTCTCTTTAGCTTATAAACGATAAGCTTGTAGTCTTAGTGGGTCTTCTTTCAATCGCTCCCTATAGTGATGTGCCTTTTGACTCGAATACTCCATCTATATTAAAACACACATAACTTACAATAATTATGCTTAAATTTGTAGGAAACTGCACTTACAATTGAACTCAGTGACGTTACGTGACAACTTTTGAGGAAAAGCAACTATTTCGTCTTACTTTACTTACTACTAAGCAATTTTTTTTTAAATTCTATATACAAAACTTTCTTTAAATATACATTTTCGACAACTGGCAACGGACGATTTAGAAGTTATACAAACAAGTGATACTTTGCAGACACGTACGTGACATTAGAACATCAATAAAAGGAAATTGAAAAAATCCCGTTAATCGATCATTGTTTTTCTAGTTCTCTTTCTATTTGAGTTAGTTGTTGTTGTTAAACATATTTCGTGGGAAGAAAGATGTAAACAATAAGTATACATAAAAAGTACAAGCAAATAAAATATGCAATAAGAAGTTGCCAATTGCGAGAAAGGGCAATTTCAGATTTGCAGTCAGTTTTGTCGGCGTGACAACAGAGTTAGGCGGGTAAAACTTAAAAAATAATAAAATTTGAATGTTTCTTTAATATAATATGCGTCTAAAAGATTTGTTTATTAATATATTATTTTTCGGTCACGGTTGACCTTCCTTTGGAAATACCCATATACATATGTATTAAAATTATATGTGTGCATGTATATGGTGTATTTTTATGTAAAAAGTTTCACTTGCTTTAAACTTCTTTACACATTCTACATTACACATCGACACGTATAATACATATATAAATATATATGTACATAGATATATCGCTTAAAATACTATCAGGTATTTCCCAATTACAACTCGAATTAAAATTTTAAACGTTTAAAAGAGACTAAAAAAAGTTGCATGTTTTGTATGCATCATTGTGATATTTTTAATACATTGTGATATTTATGTATACAAATAATATACAAACATTTAATAACAAAAGAATGTTAAATACACTCAATTTAACGTAAGTGGTGCGTTCTATAACGTTTTTTATGTATTTATGTAAGATGTTGATTAGCTACGACAAGTAAATTTTGAGTAAAACAGTGAAGACTGCATTAACACCCGTCGACAAAAACTAATTTTTTCTTGGGTTTAAAGTTAAAACCTTACTAAATTAGCTACAACTTTTTAAATAATGCATCGATTTTCTTCGAAATGGTCTCATTTTATTTATGACCTATCAGAATTTACGATAAAAACATTGAAAGGTAATATCATTAAAATTTTCTTCAAAAATAGGATTTTTCACATCCGAACGGATGGAAAATGGAATGGAAGAAGTTGAAGGCTACTTAGTTTTGAATTCTTTAACATTTTCCTGAACCAATTCGGATCATTTTTTTAATATCATGATTTATCGCGAGAAATCTAAGAAGTAATCCTTTAGGCTAAGAAAGAAAAGAGGTTGAACCACATATTATGGCATAACTAGAGAACCATTTCTCCTAATTGGTTCCGAAAAAAATCAAATTAAGTATTCAACTTCCTACAATACAATTTTCTATCCGTTCTATCCGCGGTTTTCACAATATCTTACAAAATATTGCAAAAAATCCTATTTTTTTGAAAGTTTTAATAATTTTTAAATAAAGGACTTATAAAAACGCACTACTGTTATATTTTTATGATTTTATAGTAAAGTCTGATCGGTAATGAATATAATGAGACCATTCCGAAGAAAATCGATGTATAATATAAAATGTTGTAGCGAGGAAAACAATTCCATTTTCTTGAAATTCGAAAATTTGCTCTAATTTCTACCAAATGGATTTTAGCAAACAAAACATTTTTTCCCTTTATTAGTAACAAAAAAGAAACCAAAATTTTACACTTAGCCAAATCCCAAAATCGTGACGACCGGTGGAATTGAAAATAATCGGTATTTAATATCAAAAATTTACAAATATAAATTTAATATTGTATTGCATTACAATATGTGTATATCAGCATTAAGTTTTGTGTTCAAAATGTGTTCAAGTTTTACTATAACAAAAAATAAATATTTTTATAAAAAAGAAAAAAATTAGAAAACTAATTTAACTTTGTGTTTACTTTTTTCGATCAATGAACTAGTAAAGTATTAGGCAAATTTTAGAGAGAATTTACAAAATGTATTTTCCTTTAAAAGTTTTTACTCAACGAGTGAAAGTAGTAACATTCAAAATATTTTGGAAGGCATATAAAATAAACTTCAAATAGAAGATGTCTTTCAGATCTTTCTAGATTTGTCAGATATACGTTTGTACAGCAAACATGTTTAATTTCAGACATTTTTTTAATTATTTCTCTTTTGCTCGATTTAATTTTTAAGCGAAAAATCTATTTGAACACTGTGCTCATACTTCCAACTAAGTTGCACAATAAATGTGTATCTGTTATGTTGCACAATAAATCGTAAGCCGAAAAGCCACCGCCGCCGACAATTTTGCCTCGGCTTCGTCCTCTGGTCTGCTGTTTGGTTTTGTGTTGTCGGCCATTGGATGTAAGGGCATCTCCTAAATACCGGTGAATGCGTCCTGCGTCTGTCAAACTCGATTTCAAGTATATGGAAATGTACTACAGCTACCGAAATACGCACACGGATACGCCGGATAATTTCAAAAAATCCGAATTTGACAGTGCGCTTACACTTACAAGGAAAGAAAACAAAACAACAACAAAAGAAAACATAAACACAAACAGATGACAAGCAGCATTTTACTTTTTATCTTGGAACAGTGCACGAAGTAGAAAAATATTAAATATTGAATTTGCTGGAAATACCAAATACAAACTGGTAAGAATTTAATATTTTATTGTTATAATTTATATCAAAATGTGTTTTTCAGATTAAGCGAAAAAATGATTGAAATAGCTGGGACACTGCCCACTTATGGAATACAAAGGAGCCTCTCCACAAATGTGTAAAAATCAAGAAGGGCACATTGCAAGCAATTTCTCTGAAGTTGTCAACACCAAGTAAATTCCAAAACTTTAAAATATGTATCAGCATTTTTGTATTAATGTTTATTAATTCAACAGAAACGTGGGGAACCTATTCATGCTGCTTGGACGCAAGGAATCCATTTTCAAGAACACATTTTGATTCCGGTCGGATCTAATCTAAGAAAATCGTTAGTCCAGGTGTTTGTTCTTCCTACAATGAAGCATGTGACACGAGCTTGTTCCGAATAGTTTTTATTTCCATAGCTTTACGATGCTGCATTTAAATTCCATGTTCAGCATTTGGAAATATCAATTGAAACTGGCCAATAAACAATTCTCTACTTTGAAGCATGATTATAAGATAGAATTTGATTTAATAGCGACACTGTCATGTGATATAAAACACAATTTAGTCCCTACATGGCAAGTGCCGACAGCTTCGATAGATTTGGTTGGCGTTAAAGTCAGGAGGAGAATTACAGGTCTTTACATTTTGCACAACCAATAAAGAGTTTAAGAAGCATAATTTGACTTCAGTGGACAAAACCAACGTCTTTAGATACTCCACGATATATTAGCAATGTTTCCGTTCTTCTCTAATGAAAAACAGCATCTTGCATAACAAACAAATTAAAACATATAACTACAATGCTATGGAAATTTTGTAGTTAAAAAACGCTGTGTCATTAGGGTGTATACACAATAATACTGCACGAAAGCAAACTATCAAATTGCTTCAGTGCAGCTTCTACAATCTTTCCTTACGAAAACTTAGTTAGAAAGTTGAGAAGACGAAGAAAAATGAATTGCTGTCGGAAAATGTTTAAAATTCGAATGCCTCCTGGTTTTGGAATATATTTCTATTCCTTCTTCTTTGTGGTTTGTCCAGAATATTTTCAAAACATATAAATCATCCATAATATCGATATTGCTCTGAATATCCACTCCAAATGTAGAAAAACAAAATTTTTCTGAAATGGGGATGATAAATCAGCTGTTTTTGGTTTACTGCGTATTTCGGTACAGCGCGCGTTAAAAATTATCCATCATGCGTTTCTTTGACAGACGCTGACGAATTCCCTGGTATTTAAGAGACACCCTAATGCCGCTGCTTGGCTCGCCGCTTATTGAACGGTCATAGCTGTTTTCGTGGATGCAGCTCTGTTTCACATCATGCCGTTCCTTAAACTGCGGATAAATCCATGGATCACACAAGTTGTAGGAGAAAACTGATGTGTGTAAGCGGGCCTTTACTCTTTCGCTATACCAGCAGCCTGCTCTCCTAACCTTATTTGCCGGCGAATGAGGGCGAGTTGCTCATCAGTGATAGTTTGCGTTTCTTCCCTGAAGACCACGAAGGCAATTCAAATTCATCATGATGACTTTGTTCTTGTTGACTGCTGCTTCCTTTTGTGTAGCTCATTGACAGTTGTAGTGGCGCTGTAGATGTGTGCATTAGTTTCCGTTTCGAGTTAGTTTTGAATGTAATTCTTGCGTTCGTTCCGCAAAGTATGCAGCATAAACACAATAGGAGCTGTAGTAAAGTTGGAAATTCAACAGCATACCTATATAGAGTTTAGTTGTATGTGTTGGTTGTATTTTCCACCGTATGTATGATTTCCATTAAATAGGAGACATCTTTACTTGTCCGAGCTCATAAATACTGCTTACGAGGAGGCCATATTACCATTCTATTGTGTCATTTTACCAAATCGCATCACCAGACAGTGAATATCCAAGTGTCCTGAAAGTTTTTTTTTGTGGAGTGTTCAGATTTTTTTTTTTGTGAACATTATACCTATAAAAGTACATAATATTGCAAGTAAGTGCTCTGATTTTACTGTTGCTGATCGCAACTACAGTGCGAAGAAAAATCTTGCATTATTGTTCTAGCAAATCCAGTATAATTTTCTTCCTCCACAAACCGTAATCTTGGTGGGATTTACCCTTTTAATATACACGGATACTGATTGGGCCAGAAACTTAGACTGTCTATCGAGGCTTATTGCTGCCGTGGGTTGGTAGTTTTTCCATATCGATAGTTTGAGGACGATTGGAGAAGGCGTAATTGAGTGGCTATCTGATTCCATCTCGCAAACGTTCATGTAATGCACATAATTCTCTTTTGATTGATTGGTAAGATAATACATCATCTCCCAATCGAAATCACCGCTAACGGTGTCCTCGTTTTTCTTATAGACAGGCATTGTGTACACCAGAACGTTGCTCTCTCAGCATTGGTATTTGATTTAAGCAACGGTGGCACGGGAACTTGGCGAGCCCATGTCCGTCAGTTTATTCCGAGTGTATGCCGTCGCTACAAGTTGTCGTTTGTCGCATCGTCGTTTGGAGTGCTTTGCGTAAAATTTAAGTTTAAAAACTATTTATATTAGGAAAAAAAATCCATATAACTCGGTAGTGAATCATTTGAAATTTCCGAAATTCTAAAAAAAATCATTCTAATTTGTATTGACCAGTGAAGAAAAGAGGATATTTAGTGATTTCTCCATCCCTAACTTCTACTGGATGTTAACAAATTTGGTAAAATTTATTTTTTTTGCAAAAAAGTAATTAAGAAACACATCTTATGTCGGTTAAGTGTAGTGAGTAACATTTATGCTGTGTGATCTAGTGGTTTGAGAAGAAAGAACCAACATTTCCAATTAGGTAATTTTTTTTGCCAAACTTAAAAAAAGACGTCCTTAATATTTACTGGGTTTTTGCTTAAACATAAAACATATAACACATAAATAACCACCTAATATAGCTGCATTGAGCGAAGCTGCCCCTTCACAATTCTACAGGTGCTGCTGCTTCCCCGTACCATATGGAAGGCCTTTCATCGCGGGACCTGGATGTATGTATGTAAGTCATTATTTTTCTTATTGTTCAACTTCTCTCTTATTGTGGTCTTTGGCACATTCAGACATACGTATATTATACGGTTTCAAATCATTTACTAACTACTGAGTATGCATACCGGTTTACCGAGATATTTACTCTCGAGTCCCCTTGTCACCTCTCTCTCTCACTGCATGTGCCAGATCCAATAATTTTGAGAAATAATATTATATTTTTTATGTTGGCCCCTGAAAACAATAACTGTTATTAAAACTTGCAAAAATGACCTAATTTTGTTTTGTTATAAATGGCGAAATAATCATCAATTATATCGGCCTGTTCATTTGTTAAATTAATAACAAAAAAAAAAAAAAAACAAACTCGCAAAATTCTCCTAGTTCTCTCCTCTCTTCTTGCAAAAAAAAAAAAACCGTTGGAAATGTTATAAGAAAATATTTTTCTGTTCTATTGAAATTTTAACATTTTGATTAATAAGTAATCGAACAAAATTACCAATGATCAATTGCAAAATTATCATATAATTTTTCAAATACAAAAACCTAATAGTTTATCGATAATATCAATTAATGAAGCAGTAATGTTTTCTACTCTCATTACTGTGTACCGTTCTTAATTTTCCTGTGCTTTTCAAACTGTTCCCGACCCATCAAATCACCATACATACATACGTGCATGTTGCAGCCTCTTATGCCATAGAGGTTATTGATCTTTGTGGTTTCCGTCCTCCATGTTCTTTCGCGAGTATGGTGTGCCAGTGATTTTGAAACTTTGATTTTGTTTATATATTTCGGTTGCTAAGATATATGTACGTACGTATGTTCTTTTTGTTTGGTGATACAAAGACCACAGCAGTGTAACCGCCGAAATAGTGTTTCCACTTAAAGAAAAATGTTAATGTTTTGTTTTTATGTTCCCTGCTAGATTCTAGTTTTTTTTTATAGTGTAATAATTTAGTATTTTTAAGTACCAAAATTAATATGAAATTTTTTTTCTTTCATTATGTTATACCAATACTCCCAAATATAATTTATATTACTTGAATTGAAAATTAGATTCTAAAAAAATGAATTGTCTAATAAATACGTCTTGTGAAACTCACAGTATGCACTAATTTAGAAATTCTTGCCTGAGTTCTTTCGTTCGGCGGGAAAATGAATTAAGGGATAAATTAGTGGGTCTACCATAACTGCATATGGATTCATTCGGATATCATTTGGTAGACAGGTTGGGCGGGCACTGTGCTGGTACACCTTCAGCGCAATTAGATTTCTTCGACTAAGCATCCTATTCTCCTGCTATCTTTCTTACATTCAAGCACGCAAACTATCTCAAATAAATGTAGCAACTTTGTTTTCGATGAATGACAGAAAAAAACCCCTCCCACCGACGAGCAATAAGGCTGGACGAATTGCGTGCTGCAGCTGTCGATTCATTCTAACTATACTATATACAAGCTCGAATTGTTATTGCAGTTCCAAGTCAATCCTGAGTTGCATGCTACACAGTTTAGCTGCTCGTGGCTGGCTGTTTTCTTCGCTGGGGTGGTACTTACTAGCTTTTTCTCTTGTGTGCTGTTGGCTTTCCTCGCTGCTTGGACGGCGGCACCTGGTCCGCTGTTTGGTTTTGCGTTGTCGGCCATTGGATGTAATGCCGCTGCTTGGCTCTCCGCTTATTGAATGGTCATAGCTGTTTTCGTGGATGCAGCTCTGTTTCTGAGTGACTGTGTGCTTCTTACACGATTTGCCTTTGGGTGCAGCCGACACACTCAAACATAGTGTGCGGTCAAATTGCTGTTCCAACGTTGACTGTTGTTGTTAGACTATTGAAGCTGTACTGACCACCACCAGTAGCCTGCATGTTATTTTTGTTTTCAGCTATTTTCCTCTTTGTTCTGGACTTCAGATCTGCCCATGTCTGCAAATGGATGGTGATGGTTCCGAGTTACATATGTACAAAAAATTTTCTAGTTACAGAAACAGGCTGTATATGTAATAGAGCAAATAAATGCTCTATATAAAAATGTCTGTGTATAAAGAAGAGTCGAAATATGGACGAACAAAAAGTTAAAATTAAAGCCAAAATGGAGCTCAATTTTACTATAATCATTATTGATTATGAAAGTACACCCCAAAAATGGGAAAACGCACAGCAAGATTTCCTGTTGCTGTGTAATCTGCAAAATTAGGAACCATTTGAGTTTCAATTTTGATGTGAAATTTCGCATGATATAACTTTTGCATTATATATATATATATATATGCAAAAGGAAGCCCAAAAGTTTAATTTAATTCACCTTTATTGTGTACAGTTATCAGTGTCGGTTCCTATGCAGAAGTAGGCATAAGTTGCTTAATAATAGTGTTGTTGAAAAAAGTTTTTTATGGCCATATCCAGTTAGATTAGTTAAAGTGATGATTCTCTCCCTTCTCTCATTACAACTTTGGATAGCTAGATTAACGCGTCTAAAATTAAAAGAATGGAATATGAAATATTTACTGGCAAAGAAAGTAATAATAAACTACTGTAGGTTTATGATCAAAATATGATATACCAGAAAAAGTCTACGTACAAGAGTGAATTTATTGGCAAATGGAAATGTCTCACAGCAAAAAAGTATGTGAATCCTAATTACGACCACAAAGAAATCCGTGTTTTAAATAAAATAAAATTCGATTGTGTTAATGTTTTCGGTAGCTTATGTAGTGAACAAAATGCAATCAGTTCTATAAGGAAGGCTTTTGAAAAAAATTGTGAAAGGTAAGTCTCAAACTTCAATAGTATTGCATATTACATGATTTGTGTTGACATAGCTTTCAGAGCAATGCCAAAAATAATTCTTTCCCTAAAATTCGTAGAGGATTACAGTTATTGTAAACAAAAATTACATATCTTCCTCGAGCGATTGTGTCCAAATTGTTGAAGCCTTTCACCATGAACATGTTTTGACAACTTTTGGAATTACGAAACGAAGCCGGGAAAAAATGTACAGCTTTCATCAACGAGGGAGATGTTTCGTACTGTTTATTTTCATCGAAGAAAACGATGTCATTAATTTAAAGGAGAATATTAGCCCAACAAATAGAACATATTTAATGGATGCAACATTTAGTACTGTACTTAGAGGTTGCTTTAGGCAACGCTTGATAATATATATTCAATATTTTGAAGAGGTACACGCTTAGACGAGGTACACGACTTAGACATTGTTGCATCGTAAAAGCGAAGGATGTCTTAGGAGGTATGTTTCAAAAAATCAAATATTACCACAGTACATTAAAAGTTCGAAACCAGCCATGATTGAGTACAAGAACATAATGGCATTAGCTTTAGTATATTCAATATTAATTTACATTGCTTTCTAAGATATGAAGTCAAGAGTTTTTAATGGATGGTGATGGAAAATTAGTTCAGTTTTTGTCCAACTATGAAAAACAGTGGTAAAAAGAGGTATACATATTACAGTTATAGATATGTTATGTATATAATTATATACCTCCTCATCCCCAGGTTGAATATCCCAATATTAGCGTCTACAAGCACCGCATACGCACCACTGCCGCTGTTGAAGCGTATAATGCCGTGAAATGGAAGCTTTTAGAAAAAATCTAATTTTCTTTTAAATTTGTGCAAGTAATTCGGAAAGAGGAATTCTTCAAAAGTCGTCATACGATATTATGTTTTAGTGGATCACCAGCAAAGAAACGAAAAAGAAGAGAGAGAATGCCACGATATTGCTTGATGAGTCGAAGATTACCGCTGCGATATTTCTTCAGAATTGTCCATGATTAAGAATGACAGTATGTATATTGATTATTACGTACATGCAATTGAGAGTAATGATGAGGAAGTACAAAACATGGAAAAAGTGGAATACATAAAACTATGAATGTAATTTAAAACTGCAAGCTGCAGCGAAAAGATCCTGCAACTGTCCTTATTGTCGTGCATTTGTACATGCTAGTATGCTATTGTATTTAAATATATTAGAAAGCAGGTAATAGTTTTTGTATTATTAACTTTAATGCAATGATTTCTTCAACATTATTATATCACATATAATTTTTAATTACATATAAACATTGAACATGGTTAATATTGTGCCTAGGAGGACAATATATCGACGATATCGCCAGATTTGTGCCTGAAGTTGCTGGTATATGCTCAGTTCTATATTCGGGCATAGGATAATGTTTAGTTTCATTTTGGATAATAAGACCTATACCCACACAGGCTCTCCCGCTATGGTGTTTGGTGTCGTACGTGGAATAATCACGTATCCTAAAACAATTTCTTGTTGAAAAATTTATCTAAGATACTAATAAAATATATATGTAACAAATTCACAGTGGAATTTTTTATTTAATACGAATTACATATGCATATGGGTAATTCCACCAAAAGGTCTACCGTGATCAAAACAATTAAAGCTATTAAAATCACATTAAGGTAATTTATTATTATACAAAAATATTCAAATTTTAATAAAATGAAAAAATTTCGCATGTATTTACAGAAAATTTTAAGAAAAAAAAACAATTGCGTAGTGGCAAATTGTAAATTTGGTTCATTTACGCATTTTTATTGCACCTTTCTTTAAAATTAACCTCGTAAATAGAGGCTTATGTAAAAAGAGGCTTATTATAAATAATCTTCCCAAGAGCAATATTAATCTTAAATAAAAGTGTCGAGGCAAAAGGAATGAGGATGAACGGTAATTTTTGGCTTATCTCTACTACAAATTCCATTGTCATTAGACCAGAAATATTCAAAGCAAGTGCATCAAACTATTGGAACAAATAGAAATTGTATAAAATACGAACATTCAAAAAAATCAGTGTAAAAAATTATATAGAATTTTTATACCCTACACCACACTGTGGTACAGGGTATTATAAGTTTATTTCATGGCAGATGTTTGTAACACCTGAAAATAACACAGCTAGACCTTAAAGTATACCGATCGACTCAGAATCACTAGCTGAGTCGATTTAAGCCTGTCCGTCCGTCTGTCCATGTAAAGTTGTTCGTCGACTACAGGTCGCAATTTCACTCCGATCGTTCTGAAATTTTGCAGTTTAGAGAATTTCGCAGCTTTTAAGATCGCTATTGAATTTGGTTGAAATCGGTTCAGATTTAGATATAGCTCCCATATATATCTTCCGTCCGATTTGGCCCTTTAGTCCTATAGAAGCTGTATTTTACATCCAATCGTTTTGAAATTTAGAATGATAGAGTTTCTTGATCCATGAACCAACATTGTTGAATTTGAAGAAAATCGGTTAAGATTTAGCTATTGCTCCCATATATATGTTTCGTCCGATTTGGACCTTTAGTCCTATAGAAGCTGTATTTTACATCCAATCATTTTGAAATTTAGAATGGTAGAGTTTCTTGATCCATGAACCAACACTACCGAATTTGAAGAATATCGGTTAAGATTTAGCTATAGCTCCCATATATATGTTTCGTCCGATTTGGCCCTTTAGTCCTATAAAAGCTGTATTTTACATCCAATCCTTTTGAAATTTAGAATGGTAGAGTTTCTTGATCCATGAACCAACATAGCCGAATTTGAAGAAAATCGGTTGAGATTTAGCTATAGCTCTCATATATATGTTTCGTCCGATTTGGCCCTTTAGTCCTATAAAAGCTGTATTTTACATCCAATCGTTTTGAAATTTAGACTGGTAGAGTTTCTTGATCCATGAACCAACATAGCCGAATTTGAAGAAAATGGGTTAAGATTTAACTATAGCTCCCATATATATGTTTCGTCCGATTTGGCCCTTTAGTCCTATAGAAGCCGTATTTTACATCCGATCGTTTTGAAATTTAGAATGGTAGAGTTTCTTGATCCATGAACCAACATTGCCGAATTTGAAGAAAATCGGTTAAGATTTAGCTATAGCTCCCATATATATGTTTCGTCCGATTTTGCTCGTTAGTCCTGAAGAAGCTGTATTTTACATGACAATCATTTTGAAATTTAGAATGGTAGAGTTTCTTGATCCATGAACCAACACTACCGGATTTGAAGAAAATCGGTTAAGATTTAGCTGTAGCTCCCATATATATGTTTCGTCCGATTTGGTCCTTTAGTTCTATAGAAGCTGTATTTTACATCCAATCGTTTTGAAATTTAGAATGGTAGAGTTTATTGATCCATGAACCAACACTACCGAATTTGAAGAAAATCGGTTTAGATTTAGCTATAGCTCCCATATACATGTTTCGTCCGATTTGGCCCTTTAGTCCTGTAGAAGCTGTATTTGAAATCCAATCATTTTGAAATTTAGAATGGTAGAGTTTCTTGATCCATGAACCAACACTGCCGAATTTGAAGAAAATCGGTTAAGATTTAGCTATAGCTCCCATATATATGTTTCGTCCGATTTGGCCCTTTAGTCCTATAAAAGCTGTATTTTACATCCAATCGTTTTGAAATTTAGAATGGTAGAGTTTCTTGATCCATGAACCAACACTACCGAATTTGAAGAAAATCGGTTAAGATTTAGCTATAGCTCCCATATATATGTTTCGTCCGATTTGGCCCTTTAGTTCTATAGAAGCTATATTTTACATCCAATCGTTTTGAAATGTAGAATGGTAGAGTTTCTTGATTCATGAACCAACATTGCGGAATTTGAAGAAAATCGGTAAAGATTTAGCTATAGCTCATCCGATTTGGCTCTTTAGATCCAATCGTTTTTATACCCTACACCACACTGTGGTACAGGGTATTATTTAAGTATAAAATGTCCCAAAAGTAAATTTATGTAAACAATTTATACATGAATTACAAAATTTATATATCAGAGTTATTCAATATTACGAGAGTGGTGTAGGGTATTATATAGTCGGCACCGCCCGACTTTAGCCTTTCCTTACTGGTTTTATTTAAAAATAGTCATGGAAAAAATTTCACGTTCGACCTGTCACGTTCGAACCAACTTAAAAATTTAATTTAAAAAAAAACTACCCAAGATATTTCTATCAAAAAAAGAGGATTCAACGACTTCATTATTTTTTAACATTTTAAAATTTTCATCTTTAACATATTCTTTGTAATTTCGCTGAATCTCATGTTTTTAAAGATGTTCACGAAAACTACTTCTATTTTTGTCGCGTTCGAACCGCTCCTTTTTTTGTCCTTATTTTCTAATCAATACTTCGCCTGAAAAAGACTAAAACCCCAGTGATAGTACTATTAACGATCTATAAGATTATGTAAAAGATGAATCTAAAATATGTTTTATTCTGAACTTTTTATCACTTTGAATGTGTACGACGGTCACGTTCAACACCGTGGAATTGTCCATATTCTGATTTCTCATCAATTCTTGCATTATGCTTTGCATACGAGGGTTGCTTTATATACTTCTGGCCTAGGCAACACTAACTGTTGCCTGTCGCCATCTGACATTTCCATTGGAAAGTTTAACATTTTTTAGCACAGACGTACTAAGAACGTTTTGACGTACGACCATCATTTGTGTTGTTCACAGTGACTTGAATCAATTTGGCAAAATAATGGAATTAACTCGTGAACATTTTCGTGCGTTCATTTTTCACAACTTTCGACGTGGATTATCACGACAAGAGTGCATCGATGAACTTAAATCTTTGTATGGCGATGAAGCACCATCCTAAAGCACTGTGAAAAACTGGTTTAATGAATTCAATCGCGGCCGACGCTCGCTCTGTGACGAAGGTCGTCCAAAAACGGCCGTTGTGCCAGAGAACATTGATGCCGTGCGTGAACTGATAATGCAAGATCGTCATGTGACATACCGTGAGATAGAGGCATCCTTGGGCATTTCTTCCACCAGCATACATTCGATATTGCATGAACACCTGGCTGTAAAAAAGGTTTGTTCTCGTTGGATCCCGCACAATTTGACAATCGCTCAAAAAAAGGCTCGTGTCGATTGGTGCAAAGAAATTTTGAAAAAATACGATCGCGGTGCTTCAACAGACGTTTATAAGATCGTCACAGGTGACAAATTTTGGATCAATGCTTATGAGCCCGAAACAAAACAGCAATCGACCGTGTGGGTCTTCGAAGACGAGCCAAATCCAACGAAAGTTGTTCGTGGAAAAAACACTTCGAAGCAAATGGTGTATGGTTCTCACCGCAGTTGCTAAATTTTTGGTATCTGTTTTTGGATGGGGATATTCTTTGGACTTGTGCACATCGCCACATCTGACACAAAGGCTGGCAATTCACAGTAGGTTTCTCGACCCTAATTCTACGGTTGCACAAATCGTCATCAGAAACGATAAAGGGCCTTTCACCAATTTGAAGATTTTACAGGAGAAGCAAAAAACTAAATAAAATGAAAAATCTTATCGTTAGAAAAACGGGGTTTTCCGAAAAATACCTAAACATAATGATGCATATATAATTCCCACAAACATGATTTATAACTTGTTCGTGAAAATTGCGAGAAATATGATTTTTTAACGATGAAAACAGAAGTAATCTCATTTTTGATAGTGGGCCGCAAAAATTTGTCAGGATGTGTATTTTGATTCTGTGTATCGAAATCCATCAAAAACTAAATTTCCATTTTTCCTGTTGTTGCGCCCTTTTTCGTTTCTGATGACGAAATATCCAAATCATAAATATAATGAGGTACGCGTTGTTTCTTTATTCGTCAAGAATCAAACGATAGTTCGACTTAAAACATTGGCTGAGGAATTTTCTTTTTGTTTATTGCGGATTTGATTTCGTAGCCCTCTTTGGCAAGTTCATCGATTATTTAGGTGTTGAAACTGATACCCGTAATTACTTCCACAAAACCTTTCGAGCTCTTAAGCTGGTAAGAGTAGTAATTCTTATTCTCTAGATCGAGCAACCCAACCACCATTCTCTAAAACATTTCGATGTATATATATTTGAATCCTTGTTTCGAATACATTACCTCTGCAAAGTGTAGCGACATAGAAGTTTTCTTTATCTTGTAGCTGGGGTAGCTTATTTACCAAGGTGTTAGTTGTTTGGGAACTTTGGGATGTTGTTTCTTATATGGAGACCTTGAATGTGAATTTCGTTTTGTCACTAAGATGTAACGATCTTACAGTTAGTTTTAACTCTTTATTTGACATTAGGCGTGTTTTCGTTACACCATAAGTGATTAATTTGTATGGGGAGCTAAGCACTTTTAAGCACTATTAGTTCCCGATGAAGTTTGGTGCTTGTGTTCATGTCTTAATCGAGTATGATGTTGCCAGATTGGGCACCCTATATTTAGCAATATGGCATCCCATTTTTGGAGAGATTTTATCAATTATTGTGAATTAACAGGAAGAAGAAGAACAAAAATGGGAAATTATTTTAATATTTGCAAAAGAGTGTAAACAATTGAACATAGAATAGTAAATATATGTTTTATAAATACTTTTCACGAATTTTTTGTCTGTTTCGCACTGTTCTTTCTTCGCAACTCATGACACCATTGCTACCAGGAAGTGAAAATCCTCCACTTATTGCTTATGTGCCAGTTAGTGGAAGTCAGTTGTTTTCGTTGCAAAGTGCTAAACTAAAAGTGCTAGCTTGTAACGAAAACATACCTATTGTGTTTATCATTTCTTTTTGTTTTGTTTCACTAATTGACAACTGCGGTGAGAAAAAGCTCGCACTGTTTGGAGTTTTCGCGGCTAAAAAGAAGCTATCACCTCTACTAGGCGTTGTTGTTGCGTTACTTTCTGCAGCTGTCACAGAAATATAAGCGTTTCTGCCATTTAGACTTAACCGCCGCTCAACGGAGGAGCTAGGTACATTAGTGTGGGTCGCATGGAAAAACAAAGTGATTTTATTCTGAATTTCTTCGTTAGTACGCGGTAAAATTTTGGGCTCACGAAACCCTTCTGCACAGATACTCAACTGAACTATTGAGTTCCCCACCCTCTCGGATCGACGTAGGACCCCTCCTTGATATCCAGCCGCCAGGTTGGTTATCCCATAATCACCCTGTACCTACCCTGTTCTACCCTAACCCACCTTAGAAAAAGGCCTTAAGCCAACAACATTTTAGAAATTTCGTTCTATTCAGGATTTACAATTTTTATTTGGGCTAATTTCCCGGAAAATTTAATAAGTCTTAACAATTTCTTAAACAATATTAAAAAGGAATTAAATTTCTAATCACAACATTATGTTTTCAAAATTAAAATAGTTAAATATTCATATTCTTCTTTTTTTCTCTTTGCAGGTTTTGGGTCATCAAAAAGGTAAGTAAATCATATTAAGGTAAGTGTTATATTTTGGTGAGTATTCTGAAAAAAACGTTATAAAAAATGCGGAAATGATTTTGGGAAATTATGCGGTCGTCCATCTCCTTCCTTCCGGTTCGGCAAAAACAACAGGGATACAGGATAAGTGATGATTGACGGCTGCCTGGTGGTTTTGGATGAGCCGAAGGGACCCAAAAGGTTCCGGTCGTCTGTATTTGTCCGTCCGAGTATTTTGGTAAGTATGTCAACTTTTGGTCGTTTATATGTATATTTGTTGTGAAATTTTTCTTGTCCAAAAAGTAATGTTTATGATTTTTTTATTATTATTTTTCTAGGAGAGACGAACAACTGCGCTGAGCTAAGACTAACTGGAGCCATAAAGGAAAAAGGGACTAACTATGCTAGGTTTGAGCTCAATCCTGAGTATATTATTACATTAGCGAGTTTTTTCATGGGGTCGATCTTCATTCCGAAAATATTACTTCTACACAGCAGACATTCCTCATTCAAAACTGTTCTCCATCGATACTTTAAGCAATTACTTGTAATTTACGTAGAATATTTTGAACATGTAAGCTATTTTTTTTTTAATAATAAAAATTTAGCAATTACTTGTAATTTACGTAGAATATTTTGAAGAGGTAAGATATTTTTTTTCAATAACAGTAGTACCCGCGCGTTGTTTTGGCGTAGTGTCACATCGCCCAAAACCATGTATGTCATATCGCCCAATAACATGTATGTATGTCATATCGCCCAATAACATGTATGTATGTCATATCGCCCCAAAAAAATCAATGTTAGTTGTTGTAGAACATTTTGGTTTTTGGGCGATATGACATCGAACTTGGGCAATATGTCATTTTGAACAGTAGACATTTTTTTTCGCCCAAAAAAAAGGTTATGTCATAACGCCCAAAGATAGATATATTTTCAAATGTCCATCACGCTTGTCAAAGTAAAATGTATCATGACAATTTTTTGTACAAAAACTTTAGAATCGTCGGAATGCCAAAAGACGGCTACGCGGACCAAGATGATCTGCGGTAGGCGTAGTATTTGTGTGGACGGCTACGCTGACCAAACCGCCGGTGCGTGACCGGCCTTCGGCCGGGGTTAAAGATATTCTCCTCTGGCGAATGTTCAAAGACTGCTATGCTGATCAAGGTATCTTTGCAAAGCCATTTTAGTTCGCCTAGCCGTCTTTGGACATACCACAGAGAAGAAAATCTTTAACCCCGACCGAAGGCCGGTCATGTATAGACTATTTGGTCAGCGTAGCCGTCTTTTGACATACCCCAGAGAAGAAAATCTTTAATCTCGGCCGAAGACCGGCCACGCAAACGCACTTTGGAACGCGTTGTCGTCTTTGGTGAGGCAAATCAATATGTGTCACCGCTACATGATGAAGGTTATTATTACGTTTCTTTTGTAACGTTATGCTTTGCAACATTTTATATTTATATGAATGTCATATCGCCCAAAAAAAACTTTGGGCTTTATGACATTGCGTTTGGGCGATATGACATTTCCAGGTAATTAATTTGGGCGATATGTCGCTTTTTGGGCACTATGACATACATGGTTTTGGGCGATATGACATTGTGCGATATATCTGAGATATAATCATCAAAAGCCGATGTGTCGGCGTAGCGTCACATCGCCCAAAATCATGTATGTTATATCGCCCAAATTGGTTATTTAGAAACGTGATATCGCCAAAACGAAATGTCATAAAGCCCAACGTTTTTTTGGCAATATGACATTTCAATAAATATAAAAGGTTACAAAGCATAGAGGAACAGAAGATCTGTAATAATACCCTTCATCATGTAGTGGTGACACATACTGATTTGCCTCACCTCTATAATGTCCAAAGACGGCAAAGCGCACCATAGTGTCTTTGCGTGAACTGCCTTCGATTTTCTCCTCTGGGGTATGTCTAAAGACGGCTCCGCGGACTAAAAAGTCTGTGCATGGAGAAGGCTATGGCTCGGGGTGGTGTTTTTGCCGGCGATACAAGGACGAAAAACTATATTCATACCGGACTGAAACGAATTAAGGGCAAGGGAACATAGAAAGAAAGGGAACTTGAAATAAGCCACAAATGGAACAAGGGGAAAAACCAATGAAGGGAATGTACGACGACATTCAACGGAACTATGGAGTTTCAATCCCTCTGGGATCGACCTAGGATCCCTCCCTGATACCATACCGCCGGGTTACTTATCCCATAATCGCCTTGTACTTACCCTGTTCTACCCTATCCCAATACCACCTTGGAAAAAGGCCTTCTTTGCAGGTTCTGGATCTTCAAAAGGTAAGTATAAACAATTTCAGGTAAGTGTTATATTTAGGTGAGTATTCTCAACAAAAGGTAAGGTAAGTATACAAAAAGTGTGGAAATGATTTTAGGAAATTATGCTGTCGTCCGTATCATTCTTCTTCTGGTTCGGCAACAACAACAGGGTTACAGGAGAAGTGATGATTTGGCGGCTGCTTGTTGGTTTTTGATGACGCGAAGGGAACCAAAATATTTTGTTAAATATACATATATACTGGTTGTTTATATGTATATTTGTTGTGAAATTTTTCTTGTCCAAAAAGTAATGTTCGTGTTTTTATTTTTTTATGAGAGATGAACAACTGGGCTGAGGTAAGGCTAACTGGAGCAATAAAGGAAAAATGGGCTAGCAATTCTAGACTTGAGCTCAATTCTGAGTATAGTTCACTGAGTTCCACACAAAGATATGTATTATGGGTAAAAATAAAACAAGTGTGTCAACATTTTTTGAAAGGTCAAGATTTTTTTGAAATTTGTTATTAATCTGGTTGAGAATTTGAAAAAAATAAAACAATTTAAACCGTTTTGCAAAATTTTGATTTTTTCGCGAGATAGGACCTATCGATTTTTTCCGAGTGTGTTTAGAAAACTCCAATTTTCTCCGGAAATATTGAACGGATTCGACTGAAATTTTTGCAGGTCGGTCCGAAACATTTCCTAAAATCTAAATATATCATAAACTTTAATTACCAACTGAACATATGAAAAATATTGCAAAATATTTTTTGCATATGCGAATAATTTCACTTTCTGGAGCAGTAATTTGAAATATTTTATATTTAGAATGCGTCCTATATTGACGTCCACCAGAATCAGAAAAACATTTTGGTAGATCGCGCTTTGTAAAAATTTACAGCAATTTTACGTACACTACCTTTTTGCAAATATTTTTGGTTCATTATTACAGGTCTTCAAGGACCTTACCAATTTTGTCCAAATGTACACAATAGCTGAATCCATTAGTTCTGAGTCCAAAAACGCATTAATTTTTTTTCGGCGGATCAAGTTCTCAGCATCGCGAGCTTCCAAACTGTGGATATATAATTTGCAATATCTCCGCCAATTCCTAATCAATCTGTACAAAATAAACGATAAAAGAGACGTGAGAAAAGTCACTATCATATCTTGTTTCCTAATATATGTTTTCTTAACCCATTAAGAGCCAATTTTTTAACTTTTTGTGTTAAATGCAATGATTTTGGAAAATGCGTTATGGACTGGACTGTTCGTGCGGTGGAAGTATAAATTGGCGATTCTATTAATACAAACAACACCTTAAGCTTTATTTCAATGTATTATATGACCAATGTTTCCCATAAGAACGTAAAATGTTACTATTTTATTGTAACCCATACAAATCTTTGTTATTTGGTAATGAAATAATACAGAATTGACTTTAGAATTTTTAACATAATTTTAGTTTCAATGTATGACAAAAGTTTTAGAGGCAATATGCTAAATTTTATAGTGGTTTTAAAGATTTATACCTTGAAATAAAGCTTAAGGTGTTGTCTGTATTAATAGAATCGCCAATTTATACTTCCACCGCACGAACAGTCCAGTCCATAACGCATTTTCCAAAATCATTGCATTTAACACAAAAAGTAAAAAAGTTGGCTCTTAATGGGCTAAGAAAACATGTATTAGGAAACAAGATATGATAGTGACTTTTCTCACGTCTCTTTTATCGTTGATTTTGTACAGATTGATTAGGAATTGGCGGAGATATTGCAAATTATATATCCACAGTTTGGAAGCTCGCGATGCTGAGAACTTGATCCGCCGAAAAAAAATTAATGCGTTTTTGGACTCAGAACTAATGGATTCAGCTATTGTGTACATTTGGACAAAATTGGTAAGGTCCTTGAGGTCCTGTAATAATGAACCAAAAATATTTGCAAAAAGGTAGTGTCCGTAAAATTGCTGTAAATTTTTACAAAGCGCAATCTACCAAAATGTTTTTTCTGATTCTGGTGGACGTCAATATAGGACGCATTCTAAATATAAAATATTTCAAATTACTGCTCCCGAAAGTGAAATTATTCGCATATGCAAAAAATATTTTGCAATATTTTTCATATGGTCAGTTGGTAATTAAAGTTTATGATATATTTAGATTTTAGGAAATGTTTCGGACCGACCTGCAAAAATTTCAGTCGAATCCGTTCAATATTTCCGGAGAAAATTGGAGTTTTCTAAACACACTCGGAAAAATTCAATAGGTCATATCTCGCGAAAAAATCAAAATTTTGCAAAACGGTTTAAAATGTTTTATTTTTTTCAAATTCTCAACCAGATTAATAACAAATTTCAAAAAAATCTTGACCTTTCAAAAAATGTTGACACACTTGTTTTATTTTTACCCTTATAATAAAAACCAATTGTTTGTTCTCTATTTGATCACTACTAATAATCACTTTATTTCCTTCCTTTTTTACAAATATAGGTATAAGGGACTGTCCGTCCGTCTGCCCGCGAGTATGAGTTGCTACTGACCGGGTGTCAGACAAAATTATTGGGTGGAATGTACTGGACGACCACTCATTTTCAGATTACCGTTATATTGAATTCAAACTCGCTGAAAAATCACCAGAACCTGGCGTCCACAGAACTGTGAGAAAGACAAAGTGGCACCTGTATGAGAAGAATTTCAAGAAAATCCTCAACTCCAAACTTCTGTACGAACCGAATGACAAAGCCGGTCTGGATAATCTGGTCGAGAATATCACCACATTATTCAATAGTTCCCTTGAAGAAGCCTGTCCAAAAACAAGGTACAAGGGTGAAACTAGACCCCAATGGTGCACTTCTGAGCTAACGGCTATGAACAAGACCTGCAACAAGCTATTCAACAAGGCTAAATCTACTGGGGTCGCTAATGTTTGGGATGCCTATAAAGAGCAACTCAAGATCTATAAGAAGGAGCTTAGAAAGGCGCAAAAACGCTCTTGGTATACCTTCTGTAGCGAAGTGGAAAAGGCCTCCGACGCCGCAAGGCTGAGGGAAATACTATCAGCTTCATCCTGTACAGAGGGTTACTTGCAGGATGAGGCAAATAACTGGACAAAAAACAGCGAGCAGTCGCTGAATATACTGCTCGACACACATTTCCCGGGGAACTCTCTAACAGAACAAGAGGATCAGCAGGACCAACAAGAGTGCGAGTGGACTGCGAGCGTCGCTAGCTTCTTGACTGAGAGATCCAGAATAAGCTGGGCTATTAATAGCTTTGAGCCCTTCAAGTCACCTGGACCAGACGGCATCACTCCAGCAGAAATGCAGAAAATGTTGAAGTACATTATCACCTGGCTGGAGAAAATTTATGTAGCCTGTATCAGGCTTTCATACATCCCGAATCGATGGAGGGATACCAAAGTGGTATTCATACCTAATGCGGGGAATATATCACACACTAGGCCAAAAGACTTCAGACCAATTAGCCTATCCTCCTTCCTATTGAAAGGTCTGGAAAGACTTTTAGATTATTTCATTAGGGAAAACCTGGATAAAACTCCTGTCGGTGAACCAACATGCTTACAATAAGGGGAAGTCTACAGAATCAGCCCTGCATGAACTTGTGAGCACTATCGAATCGTCCCTGCATTTCAAGGAATTCACCATGATGGCATTTCTTGACATAGAAGGGGCTTTTAACAACATTCACTCAGATGCAGTAATTGCGGCACTGTCACATCAAAAAGTTAACTCTAGTTTGATTAGACTAATTCAAAGTCTGCTCAACAGAAGACGCATAACAGCATGTCTTGGGTCCACAACTCTAACAAGGTATGTAAACAGAGGGACCCCACAAGGAGGAGTATTGTCTCCACTAATTTGGAACCTAGCGGTGAATGAAATCCTGCTAGATCTAGAACGTTGTGGCTGCAAGGTCGTGGCATATGCGGACGACGTTGCAATCGCAGTGAGTGGCAAATTCGAAAACGTCCTCCGAGACATTCTACAGGTGGCTCTGAAAAAATTGGCTAGATGGGCCAGAAGCAGCAGTTTGGGCGTAAACCCAAACAAGACAGAATTGGTTCTCTTTACTAGGATGAATAAAGTCCCACATGTGGACCCTCCACCTCGGATAAACGGTACAGATCTAGTCTTTTCGGAAAGTGCAACATTTTTAGGAATAATTCTAGATAGAAAACTGTTATTTAGACTTAACGTATTGGAACGTGTAAGGAAGGCCAACGTCGCCTTATATTCCTGCACAAATGCTGTAGGGTTGCGGTGGTGCCTCTCTCCTAAAATCGTCCACTGGATATATATAGCAGTAGTTCGTCCTATACTGCTATACGGCATTGTGGTATGGTGGACGGCAACTGACAAACTAACCATCACCAACCTACTAACAAAGGTTCAGAGAACTGCCTGCCTGAGCATAAGCGGAGCCTTAAGGACTACAGCGACCGAGTCTCTACAAGTCTTACTCCATATACTGCCGATTAATATTGTGGCGAGAGAAGTTGCAACCAAAGCGGCAATAAGATTAAACTGCCTATCAATGTGGAGGTACAAAAACTACGGTCACATGAGAATATCAAAGTGTAGTGCTATGGTAACCGACCGAGTGGACTATATACCAACGGTGTACACCTTCGAGAGAAATTACATCACTATGATTCCCGCCAGAGATGAATGGGTTGGAAGAAAACCAGGTAATAGAAACCATCTCCACTTTTACACGGATGGTTCGAAGCTTGATGCAAAGGTTGGCTTCGGAGTACACTGTGCAGATTGGATATAGCTCACAGACTTCCAGATACCTGCAGTGTCTATCAATCCGAAATAATGGCAATATGGGAAGTAGCCAAGTGGCTGAGTCGCAACATAGTAACCAACACTGGCGTTGTAATTTACTCGGACAGCCAGGCTGCCATCAATTCTCTGGAGGCAACATCCCTAAATTCACAAACAGCCCTCGACTGCCGCAGATCTCTTAACGAGATGGCTGAGCAGTTTAATATACACCTCATATGGGTGCCTGGGCATAGGGATATCCCGGGGAACTGCAAAGCCGATGAACTTGCTAGGAAAGGGACGACATTACAAATTCTCGTAGAATTTGCATATATTGGTGCGCCACTATTCACGTGCAAGCTTTGGCTTGGGCAAGAGGCAATCAGGCAGTCCAACGAAAGATGGACAGAAATCGGCACCTGCAGAGTTGCTAGACAAATCTGGCTAAGGTATGACCTGAGAAGATCAAAATATCTACTCGCACTCGAGAGGCAAAGATTGTCTACGTTAGTATCAGTTCTGACGGGACACTGCTTGATCGGCGAACACGCCAAAATATTGGGTATTGACTCTAATGACTTCTGCCGAAGCTGTGGAGATGAGGAAGAAGTGCAGAGCATTGAGCACTTGCTATGCGACTGCCCCGCTCTGAGTAAACGACGACTGGACATACTGGGGTCGGCTTTTCTAGGCAGCCTAACTGATCTTTCCAGTACCGATATTCGTACTATCGACAAATTTGTATATCAAACAGGTTGGTTTCGATGAGGGGCTTCTCAGCCCGTGGTAACACTAGGGACCTAAAATGGTCTATGTGAGCTTGTATAAAAAAAAATACGGCTGCCACCCTAACCTAACCTAAATCCGAGTAAGATTTTTCATTTAAAAAGGTACAACTCAAAATAATACCACTATTTATATACAAACTTTTTTCAGGAAAAGAGTAGCAACTCAAAAATGTTGTTATTTTTCTATAATCAATAAAAAAAACAAAAAAAGAAAATAGTGTTATTATTTTTTCTATGATATTTTCTTGCAACGACATATTCTTTTTTTGAAATATATTATTAATATTTACATCTACTGAAATTTTTAAAATTTTGAGTTGTTACTCTTTTATGGAACAGGTGCGATATGTAAGTTTCAAGCGAAATATGTTTGGGACAATGTACAAAAGAAGCGTTGTATTTTCAGCGTGTATGCATTATCAATGCAACCAATTGGACCATTTTGCATCAGAAGTTAACTGATTATAACTTTAATACCAGTACACACAAATACTCGAATTTTGCTTTTATAGTACCTACAGTCCGGTAAGAAATGAGCATTATTTCCACAACCATTTTGGTACCTCCCGAACTATTTGGCACCAAATGTTATTATCTTATCGATCGTGTACAGATCGACTCAGATTTATAAGCTGGTTTGATTTAGCTATATCTGCTAATATACTTAAATTCTGATTTGTGGCTATACGCTGTAGAACTCGTATCTACAAATTTCCGCGATTTCTATGACTTTTATGAAACATATATTCGTACGCGGGTTAAAATCGCCTTTTTTGATATGTTTGAATAGAAAGAAGATATATTTGGAACACAAATGTTTCAGTATTATATATTTCTGAGCAAATACATTTATTTGGAACGCATGAATTTATATATTACAACAAAATATATTTCCAAACAAATTTTCTCAAATAAAATATGTGTTTATGTACAAATATAATTATTGTTTAGAAATTGTTCCAAATACATAGTTAGATTTTTCATTGATTTCGAGTTATACCTTGCAAATTTAAAATTATAGAAGTAGTGGTATAAAACTTGTCTTAAAATAAGAGAGTTGATTTGACAAAAAACTACAGAAGCGATGTTTTCAGCGTTTTTCTTGCAAAGCGTTTCTACAGAATAATGAATTTCGGCATAAATAATTAATAATTATTTTTTTGCATATTGACAAAAATTTTAAATATTTCCTTTGGCAAAATGTTTTTTCAATCAAATTTGGAAAGATACAAAAAGAAATACGATTTATTTTCGGCATATAAAGGGTCCGCCAAATTACTTCTTTTTTGAAAACATCGCGCAAAACATCGAGTGTAGCTTCGGCTGTGTGGCACGTAGAGCCGTCCTGTTGAAACCAAATATTGCCAATATCCTCCTCTTCAATTTTTGTGAACAAAAATTCGTTCAACATGGCCCGATAACGATCGCCATTGTCTGTAACGGCCACTCCTTGCTCATGGCCCAATTATGACTCTGGACCAAAATCCGCACCAAACAGTGACTCGTTTTGGGTGCATCGGCTTTTCAATGTATGCGTGCGGGTTTTCTGTGCCCCAAATGCGACAATTTTGCTTGTTTACATACCCGCCAAGATCAAAATGAGCTTCATTTGAAAAGATGATTTTTTTTTGGCAAAATCGGCATCTTCTGTAAGTCGATCGCAGGCCCACATAGCGAAGCGAAAACGCATTGGATGGTCAGTTGGCTTCAACTCCTGAACCAATTGGACATTGTATGGCGTCATACCAAGGTCTTTATGCAAAATGCGTCTCAATGATGTCTCCGAAATGTTCAATTGTTGAGAACGACGGTGAATTGATGTTGATGGCGCTTCACGCACACTTTCTGCCACATCAGCAATATTCTCGGGTGTACGCACTGTTTTTGGCTTTTCACGCCTTGGTTTATCGATGAGGATGCCAGTTTCTTTCACTTTTTTCACAAGATAACGAACATACGGAGCTGACGGTGCTTCTCTTCTTCCAAAATCCGTACGCAATTTTAGCACACATTCTGCAACATTACCATGATTTTCAAAGTAATGTCGCAATATTTCCCAGCGTTGTTCAAGAGTATACACAACCATATTCGTTCAGCGGAAGGACAAAACGAATTATCTGTCAAATCAGACATGAGCTAAGTGTTACCATTCACGAAATAAGCACTAGTTGAAGAAAAAAAACGTTAGATGGCGGACCCTTTATATATTTGGGAAGATGTCGTTTTAAACAATTCTTTGTTTCCTTTTGTCCTAATATTTTTTATTTGGGATTATATATACGAAACAAATATATATATGCATATAAGTATTCTGAAAATATATCAATAGCCTAATTTAAAGAAAAGTTGTTCATTAATTCGGTAATTTTTTTCAGAAATTTTAAATGTTCGAAAATTTTCTTTATAATTGAAATGATACAATGCTTGATGGGTTGACTATAAATGGCGTCTTGGAATAAATAGAAATTAAAAATTATTAATTTCAAGGTATAACTCGAAATCAATGAACAATTAAATTCGAAAAATCTTCAAAGTTTTGCAAAGATTTAAAAAAAATGTATTACGAGAAATCTCTAAACAATAATTTTATTTGTACATAAACACATATTTTATTTGAGAAAATTAGTTTGCAAATATATTTTGTTGTATATGCGTTCCAAAAAAAATTTATTGATTTTCAAATATCAATAATGAATCTTTCGATTCAAACCTATCCAAAAAAGCGATTGCATATCAAAAATATAGAAAAAAGAAAGAAAAATAATGTTTTTATCCGTTCTTTTATAAGTCGTGGGCAAAGTATTCTTAACAGAAGTACTGGCCAGCTGCAAAATATACAAGGGGCACATGGAGGAGGAATTTCTTGTAAACTAAGCTTATGTAAGATCTTTCCGCAAAAAATTATGAGTCATAACTTTTGAAAATGCGATTTCAAGTGATTTTTTGTTGTTTGACCGTGGCACGACATCAAAATATCAATCAATCTTTTTTATTTTTTCGGAGCTATCTGTAATCTTGTTATTTTAAACAAGTAAGAAATTTCAGTCGGGTAGATCGACTAAAGTATACCCTCACTTTGTGAGTAATGTGATATTGAATATTCCACGAATTATTCTGTCAGTTGGTGTGTGAGGTACCAGAACGGATTTAACAAATACACCTATTTTTCGATGAGCAGTAGATATTTTAAATACATTGCACTGTGCCGAATTATAAGCGTTTATGTGCACTGGTATATTAACGCTATGAGATATTATATTGTGGTATTATTTGGCCATTTTGTGTGGGAGGTACAAACATGTCCGTGAAGATAAATATCGATTTGAAAAATAAATATTAGCCAAGACACAAACCACCTTATATTAACAGAACGCTGTTATGTGGCTAACAGAGCGCTGTTAAACGGCTAACAGAGCACTCTTAAATGTTAAAAGTGATAATATATTTCCGAATACGCGAATTTTAACAAATTTATTTTAGGGCAATTTAATGAAAATACATAAATAGACTAAGTAGAAGTCAAATATTATAACAAATAACAAATACCATAAATAATTTAGTCAAAACCTACACAACTAGAGGTTACTTAACTCGCAAAGTTTTGTACGCACTACATCTAAACAAAAAAAGATGGAGTATTGGGGTTTTCAGGAAAAGCTCCAAATTCGGTGATGAATCTAAATATGTAAACGAATTTTACGAAAAAACCCCAGAATTTGAGTTATTCAGAATATTAAGTTAAATACTTATTTTTGAAAATCGCCCACTGTGGCTAAACAAAAAAAGATGGAGTATTCCGGTTTTCAGGAAAAACTCCAAATTCGGTGCTGAATCCAAATATGTAAACGAATTTATTGAAAAAACCCCAGAATTCGAGTTATTCAGAATATTAAGTTAAATACTTATTTTTGAAAATCGCCCACTGTGGCTAAACAAAAAAAGATGGAGTATTCCGGTTTTCAGGAAAAACTCCAAATTCGGTGCTGAATCCAAATATGTAAACGAATTTAACGAAAAAACCCCAGAATTCGAGTTATTCAGAATATTAAGTTAAATACTTATTTTTGAAAATTGCCCACTGTGGCTAAACAAAAAAAGATGGAGTATTCCGGTTTTCAGGAAAAACTCCAAATTCGGTGCTGAATCCAAATATGTAAACGAATTTACGAAACGGAATACTCCATCTTTTTTTGTTTAGCCACAGTGGGCGATTTTCAAAAATAAGTATTTAACTTAATATTCTGAATAACTCGAATTCTGGGGTTTTTCGTTAAATTCGTTTACATATTTGGATTCAGCACCGAATTTGGAGTTTTTCCTGGAAACCGGAATACTCCATCTATTTTTGTTTAGCCACAGTGGGCGATTTTCAAAAATAAGTATTTAACTTAATATTCTAAATAGAACGAATTCTGGGGTTTTTTCGTTAAATTCGTTTACATATTTGGATTCAGCACCGAATTTGGAGTGTTTCCTGGAAACCGGAATACTCCATCTTTTTTTGTTTAGCCACAGTGGGCGATTTTCAAAAATAAGTATTTAACTTAATATTCTAAATAGAACGAATTCGGGGGTTTTTTCGTTAAATTCGTTTACATATTTGGATTCAGCACCGAATTTGGAGTTTTTCCTGAAAACCGGAATACTCCATCTTTTTTTGTTTAGCCACAGTGGGCGATTTTCAAAAATAAGTATTTAACTTAATATACTGAATAACTCGAATTCTGGGATTTTTTCGTTAAATTCGTTTACATATTTGGATTCAGCACCGAATTTGGAGTTTTTCCTGAAAACCGGAATACTCCATCTTTTTTTTTTTGTTTAGCCACAGTGGGCGATTTTCAAAAATAAATATTTAACTTAATATTCTAAATAGAACGAATTCTGGGGTTTTTTCGTTAAATTCGTTTACATATTTGGATTCAGCGCAGAATTTGGAGTTTTTCCTGAAAACCGGAATACTCCATCTTTTTTTGTTTAGATTTGGTGCGTACAAAACATTGCGAATTAAGTAACCTCTAGTTGTTAGATTTTGGCTTATTTATTTATGGCCTATGTTATTTGGTCATAATATTCGACTTCTACTTAATCTATGCGTGTATTTTCATTATATTGCAGTAAAATAATTGTTCGTATTTGCTAAAATTCGCATTTGTATAAATATATTATCTTCGTTAACATTTAACAGTGCTCTGTTAGCCGTTTAACAGTACTCTGTTAATAAGGTGGTTTGTGTCTTGGCTAATATTTATTTTTCAAATCGATATTTATCTTCACGGACATGGTACAAACAGGGGTGTGGTGATAATGCCCATTTTTCACAGGGCTATAGGCACTATAAAAGCAGTACATTGTACAAAATGTCAAGTATTTTTATACACTGGTATTAATGTTATAGGCTGTTAACTTTTGGTGCAAAATGGCGCATTTGTGTGGGAGGTACAAAAAGGGGCGTGGCAACTTCGCCCATCTGGAGTTGATAGCACCTAATAAACTAATACTACGTGTAAAATTTCAGATGATTCGAATAATTAGTATAGCAGTTATTAAAGAATCAACATTTCACAACATTTTAACCCTTTGTGGGGGAGGTACTAGAAGGAGTGGACCAATATGACCCATCTTCGAACTTAGCCGGAGATAGAAAAAAATATTACCACATACCAAATTTGAAGTCAATCGGTTACTCCTTTCGAGAGCTATCGTGCGCACCAGCCAGCAGACAGACAGACGGACGGACATTTCTCATTCGACTAAAAATGGCTCAAAACGAATATCCGCCGAACATACTTAGGGTCTTACACCACTCCGTTGATGTGTTAAACGTTTGGCCGTAGCAGATGATATATACCCTCGTATCACTAAAGTGAGGGTATACAAATTATATATTGTCGATGTACAAAGTAAATATTAAATTTGCCTGAGCCGGGGTTTGAACTCACAACCTCCTGGTTGGAAGTCTAACGCACATGCATCAAATCAGGAATGAATCTCGGTTTCGAAGCTCTTGTTTCATGTTATAAATTTCGTGTATGTTTGTTTACCAATCAAGTACATAAGTATGGGAAACCTAACACACATACTCATACAGTCACCCCCCTCGCATCCCAGCAAACAATTTCTTCCGAATTCGGTCAGAAACTCTGCACAAGTAGCCGATTCTGATTTTGTTTCGAAATTGTTCGGAAAACCATGTGAGCGGTTGACACGACTTCATTAACTTTTGTCTTGGGAAATTCGGTTGATTGTGCGGACACATCTCTGTCAGAAATCTGAAGAAAAATCGGAGGGAAATTCGGAAGGATTTTTCGACTAGTTTCTATTAAGTCGGCCTTAAGTCTAATAAAATAGTCGAAAATGGTCCGAATTTCCGACCGGTTTCTGGAAATTTGTCCGATTTGTCGGACCAATTTCGGAAAGATGTCTAACCAAACATCCGAATTTGGTCCGACTTCTCCGACATTTTTCTGACTATCTGTCCGATTTTTCTGACCTATTTCGGAAGGAAGTCGAAAAAAACATACGAATTTGGTCTGACTTCTCCTACAGATTTCTGATCATCGGTCCGATTTGTCGGCCCAATTTCGGAAAGAATTTTAACAAAATATCCGAATTTGGTCCGACTTCTCCGACATTTTTCTGAATATCTGTCCGATATGTCGGACCATTTTCGGAAGGAAGTCTAACAAAACATCCGAATTTAGTCCGACTTCTCCGACATTTGTCCGACTATTTGTCCGATTTGTAGGAACAATTTCGGAATGAAGTCTAACTAAACATCCGAATTTGGTCTAATTTGTCCGACCGGTTTCTGACTAATGGTTCAACTTTTCTGAATAAATAAATAAAATAATAATAAAAATAAATAATAATAATAACAATAAATAATAATAAATAAATAAATTTATCCGCGACATGTTAATTGTTTTGTGGCACAATTGAAAATGAGAGGTGATGTAAGAAAACAAACAAAAGAATGTATGCAAGACAACAACAACAAGAACCAGTTCTTGCTATTCCATGAAAATTAACAGTTGGCTATGTTGCGGGAATTGAATTATTGGCACATGGTTACTGAAATAAAACAAGACAAAAATTCCGTTTCGAAAAGAACAAACACCATTCGAGAATGTGCAGAAACGTCGTATAATTCTCGATCAAGAAAAAGAAAACAATAAACACTTTATATAATGTGCAGAAACGTCGAATAATTCTCGGTCAAGAAAAATGCATAAAATCCCTTTCGAGAATGTGCAGAAATAAACAAGAAATCCCTTCCGAGAATGTGCAGAAATGTCGTGTAAATCTCGTATGGAATTTTAGAGAATGTGCAGAATTGTCTGACCGATATTGTACAGAAAAGCGTTTAAATGTCTAAAGGAAATTTAGACAATTCGGCTGAATGTCTAATGAAACTTACGAGAATTTGCCGACGTCCGACACGTCGGAAATAATAGTTTACTGGGATATGTCTAAAGCCTATGCGATGGTGCGCGATTCATGCCATCAAAAGTTGTCAGAATTGGTTTGTTTACTTTAAAATATGCCGTTACTTGTGTACGATCGCGTTTTCATCGCTTATGTTTAAAGCGTGGGCGATCGTAAGCGATTTGTGTCATCAAATTTTGTCAGAACTGAATTATTTTCATAAAAATGTTGAGTAAATTGTGCACGATCGCGTATTCTTCGCTTATGTATCGCGGAAAACTCGCGTAATAATCGCCAAAAATTCACAAAAATTTTTGCAGGGAACGGTTTAGTTGTATAGTGTATATGTGTTAGAGTATATATGGAATTAATTATCAACGAATTTATGTTGACATACGGATAAGTTGTCATGGTTTGGTTGCCAGAAGGCATAAGTGTAAAACATATATGTAAAATTACTAGGAGGAAGGAGAGGTCTGCTATATATAACGGGTTATTGATTGTGAGGTTTGATTTTCAATATGCTTTTTTTAATGATCACGCGTGACTCATATCAAAGTGCTTTGTCATTTTTGTTCAGTATAGTTTGGCAAGTCATCATGGAAAGACTCACACCACAACAGCGTCTCCAAATTGTTCAGCTGATGAAAAATGATAATCCGGTGTTTTATTGTGAAATTGTGTTCAGTGATCAAGCACATTTCTGGCTCAATGGATACGTTAATAAACAAAATTGCCGTATTTGGGCTGATGAACAACCCGAAGAGTACCAAATGCTACTATAACATCCATTAAATACAACGAAATGGGGTGTTTTATGGGCGGGTGGAATCATTGGTCCATATTTCTTCAAAAATTAAGAAAATCAGAATGTTACCATTGGTAACCGTTATAGCACCATGTTAACGGACTATGTGCTTCCTGAAATTCAAGCGCATGGTCTCGGTGAACTCTTGTTTATATCGTGCGATATCACACCTTCGGACTATTTTCTCTCGGGATATGTAAAGTCTGAGATTGAAGCTTTCGTGTTATTCGCGAGATATCAGTCGCAATGCGAGTCGTCCAAAACTGGACCTTCCGAATGGAAATATGAAAAAAGTACGTTGTTCTTCTAACGTAACAGCTACGTATTGTGATATCTGTATTCGTAATGGTGGTCTATACTTTCAATTGTAAAAAAATGTTTTCGTGGGAGGAAATAACGTTATTTTTCTGATTCGGTATGCTTAATATATGTATTTATGTAGGCTGTCGAATTCATATAAGTTTTATTCCTTTCCTATTAATGATAGAAGTCGGAGATTTTTAAAAATTTGTCTTTTGTCGCACGGTGTAATAAATACATAAATAAATAAAAAGGTAATTTGATAAATTTATCGTTAATTTTGCTTCAGTTCAATGTAATGTTGACATTAATTAAATGTAAAAAGTACATCAGTTTAATGATGTTGTTTCGCTTTTTCGAAGTATGTTTTGCTTTGAATTACTGTTAAAATTCCATTAAATTAATATAAATTTTTCATGAAAAGAAGGAATTATTTTCTTCAATTCACATAGAATTAGACATTCAATTAATGCCAAATGTATTCAAATTGATGCCAAATATTCTTTGAATCAAAGTAGTTTATCGAAGAAATAACATTCTGTTATTCTATATCATATGTGTTGTAGGTTGAAAAACGAAGACAAATTTTATCACGCCAAGGTATTTCATCAGTTTGCTGGAGCTTTTTTCAGTGTAGTACTACCATACACGAGAAAAACAATTTTGATTTCTACGATTTTGTTTAGTTTAGCGGTGACTAAAGCAATTTATTCATTCTTACGCAGTATTTAAAAATTCTTTAAGTTTTTTTTATTCCTCTAATAATTTAAAAATCCCACAAAGAGTTATGGACCTACACATATATACCCAGCAAAATTTCTCATTACCAAATAATCCGACGAGTAAGCAAAGTTCCACTTTTCTCATTATTTTAACACGTGGATGCCATTGGAGGGAAATACTTCCCAAAAGCATACAATAAAGTAGCATAATAAGTACTTATTTGTACCATAGGCATACCACATAAATATGTGCTTATGTTTTCACGATTTTAAGTACTTGAATAATGCATTACCAATAAGTTACAAAATACGTAGTAGATATGGTAGATATGTAGAGATGACCATTGAAAGTAATTTTGTGCATATTGTCGCGCATATTTCGAATTTCTGAACCCAAACCACCATATGAAAAATTCTTCAATGGTCTAACATCATACGATATACGTAAATATTTTTGGTATTTTCATTCAATTTGCACGTATTTTTGGAAAACCTGTTGAAAATAAATAAATCTTCTACAATATCCCACATATAGCCAATATTGCATTATACTAAAATTTGCCAAAAAGTATTTTGGTAAAAAAATCACTTATTTCTGTTATTATTGGTAAGTCATTATTAATAAGCCGAAAGTAATTCAGCGAATAATGAGATGTCTTTATTTGGTAATGCAGCGAATAATGACAGGTACTTACCAAGATTTTGCTGGGTATATGTATGCGATCTTCAAGGAAATGCGTCGTACGGCTTGAGGACAAAAAGGACACAAACACTTTTTAAAATTTTCAAAAGTCACCTAGGAGCTAAAGTATTCACAAATTAATGTACATGTACTTATCTTTAAAGAGATACGAAATCAACTATTTTATGTCCAGTCAAATCTACAATATGAAATATGCAATAGTATAAAAAACCAATTGATTTCCGAGACGACTTTTGCGAGTCTGAGAAGTATTAGGCAGAAAGTTTGCACACATATAGTCAAGAGTGTAGCTGGAATAATACCGCAATTAGATTATAGAAATGCAAACAGTTGGGACGAAAATTAAATAATTCTTTTTGATATTTAAAGCGTCGATAAAGAGCTAAAAACCTTTATGAGGTGCTGGCTAGGATACATTCACACATCCTAATTTCCAAATTTTGGTCAGTGCAATCGCGATCAAAAATATTGTCATACCTTTGAGAGCATCTGGGATTATTTTCAGGAGTTTAGTAGACTTAGAGTTATACGATTGCAAAGGCTTATCGACCTATCAGCCTAACTTCTTTCCTGTTAAAAACAATGGAGCGAATAATTGACGACATGATCAAAAGTAAGATAGCCGATGACAAGCTAAAATTCAAGCAACACGCATATGTTAAAGGAAGATCAGTGGAAATAGCTCTACATGAGGTAGTACACCACATGGAGCAGTCCTTCAGTGAAGAAATGTACACACTTGCCGACATTAGGGCGCTAGACATTGAGGGCGCTTTTAACAACGTTCAGACCGATACACTTATCCAGTCCTTAGACGAGTTTCAGGTTGAACGGGCGTTGATAAACCGGATCAACAATATGCTAAGGAATAGATGGATTATTTGTGGGTCATATGACGTAAAAATTAGAGACAAGGTAAATCGTGGTATACCTCAGGGGGGCATTTTATCGCCTCTCCTATGGGTTACGACGATACAGAGTCTCCTTAAAGCCCTCACCAATGAAGGACTTAAACCAGTCTGTTATGCAGACGACGTTATAATACTTCTAAGGGAGGCACCTAACATAGCATATAACTGGGCACAACCAAGGGGATTAAATGTCAACCCAGACAAAACAGAAATATGTCTATTTACAAGGAAAAGGAAGATTCATCCTTTTACCGTGCCTCGATTCCTGGATAAGAATATTGCCATATCTAAAAAGGTAAAATACTTGGGAGTAATCTTGGATCAGAAACTGTACTGGAAAGATCATATTGAAGAAAGAGTTACAAAGGCCCACAGATGTTGGTCGTTGTGCAGAAGAGCTATAGCTTCAAAATGGGGACTAAGTCCAAATATGACACACTGGCTTTACATGAGCGTGATTAGACCAATAATAACCTACGCCTATGTAGTGTGGTGGACATCAATGGACAAAAAGTACAACGTAATACCATTGCAAAAAGTGCAACGTATGTGCTGTCTAGGCATAAACGGGGCAATTAGAACCGCACCAACAAGAGCGTTGGAGACTATACTACACATCCAACCAATAGATATCCGTATAAAATATGAGGCAGTCCTCACACCAAGACGTCTACAAGTGATGGGTGAATGGATAAATCGAGACCACAAGTCGTACCATCAGAAGATATTACAATCAGTGGTCGGTCATATTCAAACAACGGAAATCTCCGACCGCATTCCTGAAGTGCGGCTTACAGCTACCTGCGATTCGTTCGTGCCAGACAGACGAAAACGGAACACTAGCTCATGCGCCAATGCTACACTGATGGGTCCAGGCTAGGAGGAAGGACGGGTCTGGGACTTTTTATTGATGAACCAGAAGTCGAAATTTACTTCCGCCTCCCAGACCATAACACAGAATTTCAAGCAGAAGTTCGAGCAATCACGGAATATGCCAACATATTCACAGATAGCCAAATGGCTATCAAAGCAATAACATCGGAAAAGGTCAAATCCAGAACAGTGTTAGACTGTAAAAGAACGGTCAACTGCGTATTTTCTGGGTAACGGGACAGAACGGAGTGAATGGAAATGAACGAGCAAACAGCTTGGCTTCAAAGGGCCGGGAACTTCGAGTGAAAATTGGAAACCTTTCGAAGCCACGAAGGATGAGTTGAAGCACTGGACAGTGATGGCTCACAAAACTGTGTGGAATAGAGCAACTGTAGGAGCAACTGCAAAGATACTGTGGAGTAACCCAAATGAGAAGAAAAAAACAAGTAGTTTTCTGAAACTAAACAAGATCGAGATTAGTAAGATGATGAGTGTTCTAACGGGACACTCAAGCTTACAGGCACATCTTCAATGCATAGGACTTGCAGAAAACAACGAGTGCAGGGCATGCAGGGAAAACATCGAAACGATGGAACATTTTCTGTGTCACTGCCCAGCTTTCACACATGCAAGATCCCGATATTTCGGTTCCGACATATTACCAGACTTGACTCATTTCAGAGGATATGACTGGAAGATACTGAGAAACAAACTGAGAAAAAATCATAAATAAGGAGCGCACAACAGGCCGAACCACTGGCTTAAGTGTTTGTCCATGGACATGAGACGTTTAAACGTCTCCTCTATTCAACCTAACCTAACCTAACCTAGTAGACTTTCAAGAAGACTGATCGCGAATATTAAACAAATTGTTTACGATCGGCGTATGATCAAACAGACAAAGCCATTTGTGAACCAAATATTTTGAATACTTATTGAAGACTCAATAACAAATATAATACCAAAGATTCGATAGCACCAGAACTGCCTACGGCCCATACATATAAATGACTATCTAAAGTAGCCCACATATGTGTACAATTATCCATTATTTCCACAAACTTAAGAAGAGGTCGTGATATATGCGAATCTAGGCATATTTCATTATATAAATGGCTCAAATGCCAAATCGATTAACTCCATAAAACAAATAGTTGTGAAAAATGAGACAATTTTTTTACGAATAGTAAAAAATTTGTTATCTGTCAAGTGTTTTGACACAAAATTGTAAAAAAGTGGGTTAAATCGATTTGACATTTGAGCCACTCATATACATAGTTTTCATCTTAAATTTTATTTCGCTACTGGCCACGAAAACACCAACATAAATATATAAACGCATAAAGACTACATGCTTATCGAATCTGAGCAAATTCTGTAAATTAAAAGCTAGTGTTTGTACTTAGGTTTGTACGAGTATATAATATAATTTTTACTGAAATCACTTGTATATGAAAACGCATAGAAAAGCTTTCAAAAAAATAATAGACGATAACCAAATTTATTTGCAAAAATTTTTCGATTTAACATGGCCATAGCCAAAATTGAAACCTTAAATAGCGAACACGATACTAATCTTTTCGCACAACTAAACGCGAGCTTATTTTGGTCTGTCAAGGTAGCAAAAGGTACCATATAGTCGGCTCCGCCCGACTTTAACCTCTCCTAACCTGTTATGGGAGATTAGTAAGTTTTCTGAAACTAAACAAGTTCGAGATTAGTAAGATGATACGTGTTCTAACGAGACACTCAAGCTTACAAGCATATATTTATCGCATAGGACATTAAAAACGACGAATGCAGGGCATGTAGGGAAAGCATCGAAACGATGGAACATTTTCTGTGTCACCGCCCGGCTTTCACACATGCAAGATCCCGATATTACGTTTCCGACATATTGCCAGACTTGACTCTGAGATGAGTGACTGGAAGATACTGAGAAAATCCCTGTCTACTACCGATTTTCTGTAACTCATGAAAGGAGGAGTACTGTCTCCCCAAATTTGGAACCTAGCGGTAAACGAAATACTGCTAGATCCAGAAAGAGGTCGTGGCATATGCGGACGACGTGGCAATCGCAGTGAGTTGCAAATTCGAAAAAGAACTACATGCCTGTGCATGAGCGGAGCATTAAGGACTTCATCGACTAAGTTCTACAAGACGTACTCCTAGAAGTTTCTACCAGAGCTGTACTAAGATTAAACTGCCTATCAATGTGGAGGTACAAGAACTACGGTCACATAAGGATATCAAAGTGTAGTGCTATGGTAACCGACCGAGGTGACTGTACACCAACGGCGTACACCTTCGAGGGAAACTACATCAGTACCAGGTAATAAAAACCATATCCACCTCTATATGAATGGTTCCAAGCTTGATGAAAAGGTTGGAGTACACTGTGATGAACTTAGTTTGGATACAGCTCACAAACTACCATATACCTGCAGTGTCTATCAAGCCGAAATAATGGCAATATGGGAAGTAGTGGCTGAGTCGCAACATAGTAACCAACACTGGCGTTATCATTTACCCGGACATCCAGGCTGCCATCAATTCTCTGGAGGCCACATCCCTAAATTGACAAACAGCCCTCAACTGCCGCAGATCTCTTCACGAGATGACTGAGCAGCCATCTCATGTGGGTGCCTGAACATGCTAGTGGAGACATTACAAATTCTCGAAGAATTTGCATATATTGGTGCGCCAATATCCACGTGCAAGCTTTGGATTAGGCAAGAGGCAAACCAACGAAAGATGGACAGAAAACGGCCAAGGTATGACCTGAGAAGGTAAAAATGTCTAATCGCACTACACTAAAAAAAAAGCGTACTGAAAATCAATGAATTTTTCGTAAAGTTTAAGATTTCGGCAATGATTTCGAGCCAAAGACAATCGCTATAAAAATAAGAAGGTTTTATAGTTAATTTAAAGACGTGAATAGTATTTGTTTTGAGGATGCATTTCATAGAATTAAGAATTTTGGGTAATAAAACTAATTAAGTTTGGTCTTAAAATAAGCACATTTTTGCGTAAATTTAAGTATGGCGCGTGCTTATTTTTAGTAAAATATCATATAATTTAAAACATTATCGTAATAAAATTTAAAATGTTTGTCCTTGATATAAGAATATACTGGTAATTAATTTAAGGCATACATGAATTTAAATACAGTCTTTTTAAATATGTATGGAAAATTCGTTACATTATATTGATTATAATGTTACTCTTTTAAATGAATCATTTCCTTTGAAATCATTTACGATTCATAGAAAATTCAATAACACAACACTTTATCTTTCTAAATAAATATTTTATTTGTTATATTTTATATTGGAAAATACAAAAAAATATAATACATATTACGGATAACCTTGAACATTTTATAATTTAAAACAATATGTAATTGTATAACGACAAATCGGCCAACACACTATGAAGTTTGACTTATATTCGAATATTGTATTGTTACACGCTGAAAAAAAATCACTTTTGTAGTATATTGTCCCAAACATATTCGGCTTGAAACATATATATGTTTAGGGTACACTCTAAACATATAATATTGGGTACACACAAAAAGTATATATTTGGGAAAACGTTATTCTAAAGGAGTCTTTGTTTACATCCCAATATTTTTTTTTTGGGACTGTTATTTCCGAAACAAATATTTATTTGCACTTAAAAATTCAGAAAATACGTTAATTGTGTTAAATTTTTTACTAATTCAAAGTTATTGTTTTTAAAAAACGTAAATGTTCTTTAAAATTATAAATAACAATAATTGAAATCGTATAATCTTGGATCATAATAAATTAATTGGAGGATTGACAAGTAATGTGACTTGGAATACTAAGTCAGAAATTTGAAATGATTGATTTAAAACATATGTTAATGCAGCATATGGTATCATAACTGGGAGGTGCATTCGAAACCAAGAAAAAATTAAAACTGAAATTCGAAAATGTCAGCAAAAGTTTTGAAAATCTTTTTAAATAAAATATATTTGGAAAAATTCCTAAATAATAATGTTTTTTATATTTAAACACATATTTTATTTGAGAAATTTAGTTTGCAAATATAATTTGTTGTAATATATTAATATATGCGTTCCAAATATATTTTATTGATCTTCAAATAAAATTTATTTGCTCAGAAATATATAATATTTAAAAATTAGTGTTCCAAATATATTTTCTTTCTATTCAAACATATCAAAAAAGGCGATTTTGCTCCGTGTATGTATCGATTCTATAGCGGGATTCGTTTCTCTATTTGTTGACCATGAACAATTTTTATCGGAACCGACCTTAATGATTTTTAACCTAGAATTTGGCTGGAATTTAGATAGAAATTATATAAAACAAATATTATATTATTATATCATATACATAGTTTGTATGCTCACTCATTTCCTGCAATTTGTACATTTTTAATTCCCCACTGCATTTTTCATATATCCAAATAAAGTTAAATTGCGCGAACTGAAATAAAAATAATTTGAATAGAAATCAAACCGAATGATTTATATACGATAAAGCATTAAAATAAATTTTATCATATAACTGTCACAAAATGTTGAAAAATAAGAGATATATTAATATCTTTGGAATATACTTACTTGCACTGAAACATTTAGTCACTCTTCTACGACACAAATTCTCATAATAGATCCATAAAAAATTGTCTGTACTAAAAGTTAAAAAAAAATATTTATGTAAGATATTATTAATAATAGAAACTGATTGTTTTGAAAGTGGCGAAAGTGACATTTTTCATATAAATTGAGTTATCAAAAATAATTTTCTCAAAAAAATCAATCGTGACATAGATTTTAAAATCGTAAGTTTTGTTAGCAAACAAAACTACAAAAACTTATTAAAAATTACTTCTGTAAAACAAAAGCTAATGCTGCTTATGACATTCTTAACCCTCGTGTTAGATTAGCAAATCTGTACGAATCCTAGATTAAGAGTCCATTTGGTCAACATTACATTTTTCATATAAAATGAATATGGAAGACAATATTTTATATTTATTTTTATTCAATACTTCGTGAAAAGAAAGCAGCTTATTTACAATTATTTTTGAGCAAAAACGCTTATTATCTTGATTTTAGTAAAACAAAAATATCCCTTGGACCAAATTATAAGGCAATATTTATACATACATATATTACCGTTTATAAAGGAAACGATACAAAAATTAGACCAAACGGGCCTAATCTAACAGCAGGTTTAATTATGAAGTACTTATGAAGCAATTATGAACACGAAATCAAGGAAAAATTTAAACTAAAATTCAAAAAAGGAAAACATCTATTTAAATAAATTATATTTGGAAAACTTTTTAACAATAACTTTGTTTGTGTGAAAACACGTATTTTATATGTGAACGTCAGTTCGCAAATATATTTTGTTCTAATACATTAATATATGCGTTCCAAATTAAATTTCTTGATTTTCAAATAAAATATATTTGTTCAGAAATGCATAATACTTACAAATATTGTTTCCAAATGTCACTTATTTGTTGTAATTTATAAATGGCATTCAGCACTGCATTTTTCATATATCCATCACATTTATCTTCAAATATTGCGTGATCGAAAATTAAAATAATTAAAGTTTTTCTGAAAATAAATCAAATAAAATTATCTATAAACAAAAAAAAGCAAATAAATTTTATCATATCACAATTGGAAAACGCTGAAAACTAAGAGAAATATTTCAACCGTTCATATATAATACTTACGTTGAAATATTTTGTAAAATTTGCCACTCTTCTCACAAAAGACCCATTCTAAAATTGTTTTACTAAAAAAATTAAAAAAGATAGTTATATGTATAACATATTATTAATAATAAATTTCTATATTGCCACAAATAATTTTACATTTCTGCATTATGCGCTGACATTTTTAATAAATAAATACTTTCAATTAAAATGTGTTTTGTTAATTTTGTAATTGCCAATAAGATGTTTATTTCAGGATAATAATATTATTTTTCACGTACCTAAACATTTTCCCATTGTCTCTTTCAGTATTACAAAATCTATTACTCACATTTTTGTCATCCATTTGGCACAAATATCTTCACAGGACTTACAAACAAGATCTCCTTCAAAAACGCATGTACATCGCCATAAATAACACACAGCAAAAATAACTATGACACACGCACTCCCTTATCACAGAGATCGATGGTGACGCCGACGGCATAACCACATGCATACACACATGTACGCGACGGTTTCATTTGTTGTTGTTGCTATGCTTTAGCAAAAATAACTGTTAACAGCCCATATTAAAATTATTTTCGGTGCAACATGCACGTTTGTATGCACGTATACTTACATATTCACAGCAATCAAATTTTTTCACAATCCGCGTCCCGAAAACAGACAACCGTTTCCTTCCATCGCTTGTAAATAACTGACGAGAAAACGAACAACACAACTGTTCTCTATTTTCTCTTCTAGCATTCCATAACAATTATTAATTCACACATTACCAAACAAAACTGATTCTCCGAGCGAGAGGGGGAGCGAGAGATTGTATATTTCTCTCGTATGTATTCTTAAAAATAATGACAATAGTCATAAAATTTATTACCAAGACAGCCTTTCCTTAAAGGGGAGCATAGCCTTAAATTTATTACTCAACTATCTCATACTGTTAATTAAGTCCGATTCGGCATTAAAACTATGACATGTCTACGTCGTAGTGTTAATGTAGAAAATCCTTAAAAGTATTGAAATATTACTTAAAATAATGCGGATTGTCACAAAAATAATGATTTTTTTCTTTAATTTAAATGCGTACATTTAAAGAAGCGCGTACACAAAACTAATGATTAGATAGACATTAATTCTAATTCAAAAAACTTTATATTAAGGAAAATTTCGTAAAAAACGTGTAAATTTTCATTATTTTTATGAAAATTGTCATTGAATTGGTGCCGAGGTAGCATACTTAATATAAGAATGTGTCATCATTAGTTTTATTACTATTTTTTTTTTCAGTGTAGAGAGGAAAATATTGTCTACGTTAGTATCAGTTCTGACGGGACACTGTCTGATCGGCGAACACGCCAAAAGATTGGGTATTGACTACGATGACTTCTGCAGAAGCTATGTTCATACTGGAGTCGGCCTTCCTAGTCAGTCTAACAGATCTTTCCGGTACCGATATTCGTACTATCGATAAATTTGTATATCAAACAGATTGGTTTCGATGAGGGGCATTTCAGCCCGTGGTAACACTAGGGACCTAAACTGGCCTATGTGAGCTGACAAAAAATAAGGCCGCCACCCTAACCGAACTCGTGAGGTATAAAAAGATCTTAAATAGGGAGGGCACAACAGGCCGACTCACAACTTGAGTGTATGTCCATGGACATACATCTCCTCTCCAGTGTTGCCGTTTTGGGCATTTCGGACCAAATTTGAGCAGAAAAAATTAAAAATTTTTAGTTTGGACCGATTTTGGGATTTTTTCCGCTAGGAAATATTTCGTGTCGTGCCAAATTCCTTTGCAAAATGTGATTGGTTTAGCAACAGACGGTGAGAATGCAATATTTGGTGAAGTTGGAGGACTTAAGGCATTATTTAGCAAAGAAATATAATTATTTTACGTAAAATTTTGTTGTCATGCCTTACATCATTGTTCATCTTACGCTGCAAATATAATACCAAATTAATACGTGAATTAAAAAGAGTTCTTCAGTCACACCACACAAAATATTAAGGATAAACATTAAATGGTGGCTTTTGTCGAGGTGGTTATTTCATTAATTGTTTAGCAATGGGATTTTTTTTAAATTGTATTTCATATCGTACTAGCTGGACCCGGTCCACTTCGTTGCCTTAGATTTAGATTTGCTATCCCGCCCATTTTTTACCAATCACGTATACTGCCACCAGATACATGTACACAAAATTACAGCACTCTCGCTAACAAATTGTGCAAGATATCTCAATTTCAAATTTGGTTTATACGGGCGGGGCACGCCCATTATTCTGATTCCGCCCATTTGTCTGATTCCGCCCATTTTAGGACCAATAACGTAGACTGCCATCAGATACATATATACCGAAAAACAGTACTATCGCTAACAAATTGTGCATGATTTTCTAATTTCAAAATTTGACATATATGGGCTGGGTCACGCCCATTGGTCTGATCCCACTAATTTTTCGACCTATCACTTAGACTGCCACCTAATATACGAGGTATTTTCAAAGAATATCGCGAATTTTTAATTTCCGCGGACTACGTGCATTTGATTTTTATATTTTTGTAGCGTTATGTTGGTACTCATGTCGCTTATTTATGCTGACATTTTGAATGTTTAGTTAATTTTTGACAGCTGTTGTGCTTGGATATGTTTTAACTTGTCTTCGATTTTTATCTATTTCAGAAAATGGATCAAAGAATCTGCATCAAATTTTGTGTGAAAAACAAAATAAAGTCCGATGACGCATTCCGAATGTTGACCGTGGCATATGGTGAAGCTACCTTGGACCAAAGCAACGTTTATCGGTGGTACAAAATGTTCTTAGAGGCCCGAGAAGATGTGAAAGACGAACAGCGTGCCGGACGCCCGAGCTCACAGTTTTCTTTGATTGCGGGGGCGTGGTGCATTATGAGTTCTTGCCGCAGGGTAGTACGGTCATTGAAGAATATTACCTGCAAGTTATGCGCAAATTGCGCGAAGCAATCCGCCAAAAACGCCCGGATTTGTGGAAGAACAAAAACTGGATTTTGCACCATGATAACGCCCCTGCACACACATCGTTGCTTGTGCGCGAATATTTGGCCAAAAACAACACAGTAATGGTGCCGCAGCCACCGTATTCCCCTGACCTAGCCCCCTGTGACTATTTTTTGTTCCCAAAACTGAAAAGGCCCATGAAAGGACGACGCTACGCCACGATTGAGGAGATAAAGACGGCATCGAAGGAGGAGCTGAACAAGATCACAAAAAATGATTATTTGAAGTGCTTCGAGGATTGGAAAAAACAAACTTTGGCAGAAGTGTATTATATCCGAGGGGAATTACTTTGAAGGGGACAAAGTAGATATTCATGAATAAATAAATACTTTTTGAAAAAATACAAAATTCGCAAATTTTTTGGAGCATACTATGTATATACACTAAAATGTAGCACTCTCGCTAACAAATTGTGCAAGATATCTCAATTTCAAAATTTGGCTTATATGGGCAGGGCCACGCCCATTGATCCGATCCCGCCAATCCTATTTTCAGCACCCCCTACACATGCACATTCTGTGAAATTTTCAAGAAGATCGGTCCAGCCGTTTAGAATATGGTTAAATTCGTGAAAAATGTCCTGCCTACAATTTTTTATTGTCCAAATTGGTTAAAACTTTTTGTATGACTGACGCTATGTACAAGTAAGTCATACAAAAGGAAATTTCCGCTGAATATTGGCTGATTGGGCGATTGTCCAAAATTTATTTTTGTAGTATTTTTTGTGCTTTAACCACCGAATATAACAATATTTTGTTATAGGAATGTTGAGGGCTTGTTCACTAGCATTCGTTTTCCGCAAAAAATTGTGAACTGACCTCAATAACGCGAAAATAAACAAAAAATTGATTCGGACCAAATTATTTTTTTTTTTGCGTAATACTTTTAGATAAAAAAGAAGATTTCCAGAAGATTTCCAGGAAAGATTTCAAAATGCTACTATTTTGTATGTACATATATTATTTGTCATTGAATGTTTAGATTTTTGCACAAAGGATTTTTTAATCCGAGAATACACGGTCACTAGCAAGGTTGGAAAATGTGTTTACATGTTTTACATCAGATCATTATTACATTTAACAGAGATTAATTTGTAGAATCATGAAAACTGCGAAATTTGATAAAAAAAATGGATACCATTCAGATATAGGCCAAATTTAATTACCGACCCCATATAGAATTTTGCATCTAAAATAGCTGTCAAACACGATTGACACAAATCAAAACAGCAAAAAGAGAACAACTTCAAAGGTTAAATATACGAATACAGTACGTTCTGTTTAATACAATGTGGGTTACGTCCTTTGTGCTTTATCAAAAACGAGCACTTGATGTTACGTTTTTTTTTTTCTTCAATAAAATCGTGATTTTTTGACGAAAAACGAATTTTCATTGTTTGAGAGTTACGCTCTTGGGCATTTCTGGTGACGATATATCAACATTTTTGGAAAGTATAAAGTGTTATTAATAAATTCAGTTTTTATCGCAATCAAATGTACTACAATTCGACAATTTACCATATTTCGAAGAAAATCAGCATACTTTGAAATGACTTTATGTTATTTTAATCGACTATGAAAAGTCCGATTAATCGACCTAGTCGACTGAAACGAAATTTGGTTGATGAAAAAGTGGCGAAAGTCGCCTATCTCCAGAACCGTTCACTAATTCTGATATAGCCGCCATATAAATATATATTTCTCCCCTTTAGCACTATAGAAGCAGTATTTTACATATATTTCATAGACCTCATATATACGTTCCTTCCGATCTGGACTTTTATCAGTTCAGAAGCTTTATTTTACATCCAATCGTTTTGAAATTATGCATTCTAGGGTTAATAATTTATATTCCGAAATTACATTTTGGATAGTTATTTAGAAGAACTTCATTAAATGCCGAAAAAAAGTTCATACCTATGATTTGGAAGTACATACTTATAATCTTATTCTTTTGGAAGTACTTCTTTTATTTTTTGCTGGGTATATGTTACACCCCATGTGACATGTAAGCGCTTTAGAAACCGTATTTTATATTCGATAAGTACGAAATTCGGCTGAGAGAATTTTTTTTACCTGAATGAAACTACCAAATTTCGGGAAATTCAGAGCAGATTTAGATATTTCCTAGACCATTTATTATTTTTTCGGTACTGATTTCCGGGCCGAAAAAGTTTCCATTTGACCTACAAACCTCCAGTAAAAAATTTGGTGCCGATTGGATAACGCTAAGGTCTGCCCAAAGTTGCTTGAAAACACAAAACTCACTTTACATGAACAAAATTTGGGTTATTATCAAATGTCACATGTTCAAGTAATTAAAAATTATTTTATTAGCATGAAAAGTTTTTAAATGATCTTTGAATAAAATTTTCTTTCTTACAAGTCGTAAACAATCAAAATCGACCGAGAAACGAAAAAGTTACAGCAGTTTTCATTTGAATTTTACGTCATGACAGGGCATGCATGCACACCGACATGGCCTCTATGCTTGTGCATGCATGAAAAAAAACAACGGATTTGCATGATAGTTGATTTTTCGCATCAGTCTGACATTTTTCTACTGGTCAAATAAGAAAACATAAGCAGAACTTTGCAGCGCGCTATACGGCCATGCAACAGGGTCGTTTACAGAACGCGCTCTGCCTCCAGCCTAAGTGAATTGAGAAAGGGACAGCTTCGCACAAAATTTAATATTAGTCATATTCTTATTTGTCTCCAGACCGACCACATCCAAAATGGTTACTAGATCCAGTGATAAATTTCGCACCGTAGAATCAGTTGGGCATGTATCACATACAATATCTGGAGCCAAACTGCCGTCAAACAGACAGATATTTCATGATGTGATAACTGTAATGTATAATGCTGCGACGCCTCTGACCACTGTTGGTGAGCTTGTGATTAATCGATCTACACATCAAAATTTTTGGGCGCCCCCAAAATCCCGGCTGGTACTGGAGAAAAGATGGCCAAAGTCGTTCATGATACACTCATCAAATACAGGTCAAAACACTGGATCGTGCATTTTGTTGCAGAACAAATTAGATCGAAAATTAATCAAGTTCCCATGTTCTCATCACATGATGGAGATAGTATTGAAACATGTGTTTGAGGTTAAACTTCGGCGACTTGTGGTCCTGAAGTGCCTATTTTTAATCGTTTTGCTGCCGTTTGGGTAAGTCTCGACCACAAATCGTTTAAAAACGGACTCGAAGATCCAACTGTACGCTCAAAAATAAGTAATGCTGACTGCGAAGTCATTAAGAAATTCTGCATTAAACAGCTAAATGAAACACAAATCCGAGCTGACTACAAGGAACTATTACAATTAACAATAATGTTTATTGGTGGTGTCGGCGATAACTTCCGAACACCTGGTCCAACATCCCACGCAAGGTTCATGGGAAAAGGCATTTATGCCTTAAAAATATACCTATTTCTAGAGCAGTTTGCATTGACAAAACGAGAGTCCAGTGGGCGTGGTTTACATGCAAAATGCCATACGAGCACCAAATCAAGATGAAGCGGTTTTGAAGAAATGGAAAAATCATTTGTGGTATTTGGCCCTAGAATCAATGGCTTTGGCATTTTTCGATTCGGATGTTTCACTCGAAGAGAAACGAAAAATGGTTAGGCATCTGCAATCAACAGAGCCCGTCGTAAATCTGGAAAACGATCGAAAATTCTCCGACCCGAAACTATTGCTGTGTAATAATTTGAGCGATTTCGTCTCATACAAAACCAAACATTTTTTCGGTGCTTTTGGATTGAGTACCGAATTTGTAAAGCATGACCCATCCATTTGGGAAGATTATCAAGATACTCACGATGTTTGTCGTAATCTGTTTGTTGTTAACGACACTGCTGAACGCGGTGTACAATTTATGAATGATTACAACAGAATACTTACGAAAGACGAAGAACAAAATCAATTTATATTACAGTTCATTGAAGAAATCGTAGAAAATGTCCCTCACATAACAAGTCAGATCTAATATAATATTGAATTAATTGTATTTTTTGTTTTTTTTCACCGATCTTAATATTTAAAAACTATTTATTAATTAATAATACAAAGAAACGTAATTTTACTTAGTTAAAAATACGATTTTTGAATAAAAAAAATATTTCCCCTATAAAGTGTGTTCTACATTTTGAATGAACTTTGGGCAGACCCTAGGGTTATCCGATCGGCACAAAAATGTTTATGGAAGTCTTGTAGTCCAAATGGAAACTTTTTCGGTCCGGAAATCAAAGATCGCAGCAACTTTCACTTTTTGCATCATGTGCTATAAACGGTCTAATAGCCCCCATATATATGTTTCACCCGATTTGACATGTAAGCGCTGTAGAAACCGTAATTTATATCTGATCAGTACGAAATTCGGCAGAGAGAGTTTTCTTATTACATGTATAAACACTGGCAAATTCTTATCGCAATGCACATTTTCGCATTGTTATGGAGGGGTAGGGTATTATATAGTCGGCCTCGCCCGACTTTCTGCCTTTCCTTACTGGTTTTAAACTAAAAATATTTCGAAAAAAATTAAATGGGTCCGAATCCGCGAAAATTATTTTTTTGTGTTTATTTTCTCGTTATTGAGGTCGGTTTACAATTTTTTGCGGAAAACGATGCAATCACTCAAAAGCTAGTGAAAAAGACTTCAACATTTCTATAAAAAATATTATTATATTCGATGGTTAAAGCACAAAAAATACTCAAACATCATCACCTAGGCTTGAGATGTCGATTTGTGGACCACCGCTCAAACAGCCAATATTCAGCGAAAAATTGTCCAAACTTGGCAGTTATATTACTTGTATATAGCGTCAGTCATACACAAAGTTTTAACCAATTAGGACAATAAAAAATTCTAGCCAGGACATTTTTCATGAATTTCACCATATGTAAACCTAAATTGTATTGTGATTAAAAAACAAGTAAGAAAGTTTCAGTCGGGTAAACCGACTAAGGTATACCCTCACATTGTGAGTAATGTAATATATATATATATTTGTATGCACTGGTATTAAAGTTACAAGCCGTTTACTTTTGGTACGAAACGGTCAATTTGTGTGGGAGGTACCAAAAGGGGCTGTACATTAACGCCCATTTTTTACCGGACTATAGGCGCTACAAAAACATTGTACTGTAGAAAATATCAAGTATTTTTATGCACTTGTATTAAAGTTATAAGCAATTAAATTTTGATGCAAAATGGTCCATTTGTGTGGGAGGTACCAAAAGGGGCATGCCAACTTCACCCATTTTTCTCGAGGTAATAGCGACTAATATACTAATATTATGTGTAGAATTTCAGAAGATTCGAATAAGTAGTATAGAAGTTATTAAAGAATCAATATTTACTAAATTTTAACCCTTTGTGTGGGAGGTACCCGAAGGAGTAGACCAATATGGCCCATCTTCGAACTCATCCGGAGATAGATACAAATATTACCGCATACCAAATTTGAAGTCAATCGGTTACTCCTTTTGAGAGTTATCGTGCGCACCAGCCAGCAGACAGACAGACCGAAAGACAGACGGACGAATATCCGCCGAACATACTTGGGGTCTTAGGTCACTCCTTCGATGTGTTACACTTTTCTCCGTAGCAACTGATACATACCCCCGTATCACTAAAGTGAGGGTATAAATAGACTGAATTAAAGTATTTTTTGTTAACGCATTTAATACAAGTATAATAAGAAAGCCTGAATTCATAAATATCTATGCATATATCGTTTATGTTTAATAATTTCCTTTTTTTGTGTATAATAAATTGTACTTAGAATTTATAAATTAGAAAATAAACACAAATTATTTTTTATATTTGGGCGGATGAATCCGATTTGGGGCAGTTTAAGGGCAAATTTTGGGCCGAAAAAATTTGTTCGGCGGTAAGACTGCTTCTCTCTTCAACCTAACCTAACTCGTTATGGGTAAATTATTGTATCGTTAAATTACTACACATTAACACATACTTTGAGTATACAACTAAGAAAATATCTCCAATCAGTGAATAATACGGGAACAATGTACATCTCAGAATTCCGTTGAGTTCTGATAGACACTATGGTGGTATTAACCGAAGTCCCGAAATACTCTCTGGGCACCACTAAAGTAATTTGGGCGGTTATTGTTCGAGACAGCAGTTGCTGTCAGGGAGGAGTTCAAATTACTGTTGTCTCTCGGAATTCTGACACGGGAGTGCATAGGATGGGTAACTACAGGTGACTCTGTGTCACCTGTAATTGTTTCTGACTCGAACACAAACTGAGCGTCGTCTTCAATAGTGGTATGTTGGCATTTGACCCCATAGTCTCTGTTGCCTAGGATATACTCATAGCTGTCAGTGCTTCTATTTGTTTGAATTGTGTGTCGATTGACTCGTGTGGATGTCCTTTTCTGTGCCCGTAATAACTTTTGTAGTCAGTGAAGAGAGTAACTTAAAATGCTGTGCTGCAGGTGACATTAAAGGACATTCAATTTTAAATTGAAGCGGCAGCGGTTGGACAAACAGCTTTTGGGGACTATGTAAAGGATTTACAATTTTGATTTATTTAGTATAACAAGTTCTGCAGGAATTTTTTATAAGCAAAAGTGTATAAAATCACAGATACGGTTTCTTTAGCAATATCTTTAAAATGAAACGACATGAGTTCCTATTTTTATACCCTACACCACTCTGAGTGTATTATAAGTTTGTTTTGGGCCAGATGTGTGTAACGCCTAAAAGTACTGGAGCTAGAAGTACTGATTCGATTTAACATGTGGGAGCAAGCATATTTTTCAGTTGCTCAGAAATTTTCTGGTTGTTTATTTGGTTCATAAAATTGCGAGGAGTTCGTTTTGGGGAAATGAAATGGACATAATTGCGTCGTATGCAGTCTGACGTTAGTTATGTGTATTTCTAGTCATTGTGCTATACTCGTACATTGAATAACCATAACGTGTGACTGTAAGTTTTAGAGTTTGGTGAAGTTATCTTGCATCATTACAAGACATTTTCAGTAAATGCGGTGTTCTACGGTTAATATATTCATAGATGAAAAATACATTAATATATCTGATGATCGAAGGTGAGTTCGAAGAGTGCTATCCGAAAAATAAGAGCATAAAGCACTGTGGTCAGATCTTACAACATTGTCAGCAAAATCTCAAAAAATGCAACCATGTGAACTTACAATTTTTGTCTTGCAACGTTGCCAGTAAAGTCATCGTTAATACATTGTAAGACATTTTAAAATTTGCGAGTTTTATGTATCTGACAATGATGCCATTGTCAGAGAAACATTTTGTTGGCAACACTGTCTATAAAATATTTCTATTGGCAATCTTCTGAACTGACAATTTACCTATTACTAACAATCTGTCATTGTCAGTACATTGGCATCACTTTGACAGAGTTGATAACATTGTAAGATCTCACCACCCTGTGTACATAGCTTAAGTAAGAGATACAAGTGTTAAGCTAAGTACACACGATTTGCAGATCGGACAATATTGCCAGAAAAATGGCTGAAAATGCAACCCTGTGAATTTACAACCGTGTGAACATAAAATTTTTGTCTTGCAACGTTAGCAGAAAAGTCATTGCGAAATAATTTGCAAATTGTTAGATGTGCGAAATTTATGCATGCGACAACGACGCCATTGTTAGAAAAACATTTTATTGGCAATCCTGCATATAAACATTTACAAAATATATTGTCTGAACAGTCAATTCACCTTTGCCTAACAATCTGTCATTGGCCGTACATTTGCAGCACTTTAACAGGGTTGATAACATTGTCCGATCTGGCAATCGTTTATACTTAGCTTTAGGAATTATATATAGAGAAATGGAATGGGTATACATAATTGAGTTGTGCACATGACAGTCAATTGAAGTTGTTAGGTTTATTTGCTTGGAGCACATATGTGTAAATGTACGAGCTGGTATTTTCACAAATATTTAAACCATCAAAACTATATGTAAGGAATTGTGTGGCTCAGATTTTGTTATAGCTCCCATATATATAGGGTTTTCCAATAAGAGCGATATGATTTCTTTGACAAAAAAACACACTTGTTGTTAAGGAAATTCAAAAGTTTTTTATTTAATGTGAAGTACAATCGATGCAATTAAGTTCTAAATAAAACGTCATTCAAATGACCTCCACGACTTCGTCTGCAGGAACGAATTCGATGAACCCAATTTTCGAGCACTTGTTCCACTAAATCAAGTCGTATGTCAGGAATGGCACGTTCAATATTGACTTGTAAAGCTTGGAGAGAGTCTGGTTTATTTCGAAAGACGAACAACTTTAAATAACCCCACAAGAAATAGTCTAATGGTGTTAAACCACAACTTCTTGGAGGCCATTCAATATCACAATTTCTCGAAATAATCGAATCTCCAAACTTTTCTCGCAACAATTCAATTGTTTAATTAGGTGTGTTTCACAATCGGTCAATGGCAAAAAGATAGCTCATAACGAGAGCTAAAATATTGCTAATGGGCGTCAAGGTCGTAGGTCGACTGGATTTAAAAAAAAATTACTTAGCGCACGAATAGTTGCAATTGGACTATTTTGATAATAAAACTAAATAATTTGTAAACGTTGTTCTTGCGTATATCTCTCCATGATGAAATTGTAAACACTACTGAATACAATGAAAAGCAAATGACAGATCATGACATATTACAAATGGCCGAAACGTCACTATATTTATATATATTTTAAATAAATTTTAGTTGAAGTATACATTGGATATTTCATTGTTATCCAATCTTACTAGAGTGGTGTAGGGTATCACATAGTTGGCACCGCCGGACTTAAGCCTTTCTTTACTGGTTGAAATGTAAGTTGTTATAAACATATAGATAGATAGTCGGATGTAGCAGAAATATTTACAACCATTCATAGTGGTGATATGTGTTGTCATTGTATGTATTGGGTTTTCCAGATGTACTTAGTAGAGACATAAATACTGTTACAAACAATTTATGCAATAACACTAAAATTAATTAATGCTTTTGGACCAAATTTGTTGTATATATTTATTGATATATAAAGCGTTTCCAACAAGAGGTGTTATTTTGGTATTCAAAGAAAAATCCAATTTTTTGAGACATATGCAATTTTTTATCCATTCCTCGTCGTTCTTTGGAATTGGGCATTCCACAAACGTCATTACACCGTATCTTGCATAAAGACTTGGGTCTTAAGGCTTATAAAGTTCAGTTTACCACAAGAACTCAAGCCGGCCGATCATCAACAACGTCGTGTCTTTGCTGATTGGGTCCTTGAAATGCATGAAAATGATCCGGAATTCCATCGAAAAATCATCTTGACTGATTAGGCCCATTTCCACTTCGGTGGCTACGTCAACAAGCAAAATTGTCGCATCTGGGGCTCGGAAAACATAAGAGTTATTGTTGAGAAGCCTCTCCATCCTCAACGTGTGACTGTTTGGTGCGGTTTATGGTCCGGCGGGGTCATTGGACATTAATTTTTCGTAAATGAGGTTGAATTAACAGTTGTGCAAACTGGATTGCGCTATCAAGAGATGGTTAATGATTTTTTATGGTCGGAGTTGGATGGTATTGATCTGGACAACGTTTACTTTCAACAAGACGGCGCTACGTGCCGCACAAGCAACGAAACCATTGCCCTATTACGGGAAAAGTCTCCGGACCGTAATAGGAACGAATATTGCTTAATTTAGCGATAATCGGTTATGATTTAGATATAGCCACATATATATACAATTATTATCGCAATGACCCTTATTGCATTGCTGGGAGGTGTAGGGTATTATATAGTCGGACTTTCTGCCTTTCCTTACTGGTTTTCTATTAAAAACCTATGGTTTGGATTTCCACGGTGTTTCAAAAAGCGATCTTTGATATGAGTGATAAATAAATAAATCTACGTATGGAATATAGGTCGAATTCTTAAAATGTAATCAAAGACATCACACTTTATTACATAGGGGTAATGAGACCCGACCTATGCATCCACAACCGGTTAGAGATGGGCGCCACGAAATAACCCCCAAGTGAAATAACACCCAAGCCGAAAATGAAATAACCCCCAATGAAATATGACCCAAATGAAATGAAATAACGCCCAAAGATTAAATGTGAAATAAAATCCAAATTAAATGAAAAAAAAGCCAAATAATAAATGAAACAACCCCCAAAAAATATTAGATAAATTAAAAAAAATAATTCCCCAAAAAAAAAGTGAAATAACCCCCAATGAAAAAAACCCCAAACAAATGAAATAAACTCCAAATTAAATTTATTCGTCTAGACAAATATTTGTTTGTGCTTTGCAATAGTTTTTATGCTTTGCAACTGAATGTTGGAACAGAAAACATAAGAAAATAGTAATCCTGACTAAAAATTAAAAAAAAAATGTTTCTGAACTATTTTTTGTAATGCATTGCTATTTCTTGACGTTTGAAAACTTCTGGAATATAATACATGAAATCTTTTGGAAGAGAATTCTCTTCCAAACTATTTCACATATGAATTTCAGTTCTCTTCCAACAGTTTTTGAACATGAAGAAATAGTAATGCAGACGAAAAATAGGTAAAAAAATCGCGGCGATTTTTTAACCCATTTTTCATCTACATTACTATTTCTTCATGTTCAAAAACTGTTGGAAGAGAACTGAAACTTCGTGTGTGAAATATGTTGGAAGAGAAAATACGAATAGGAATTAATGGAGACGAAAAATAGGTTAAAAATCGCGGCGATTTTTTACCTATTTTTCGTCTCCGTTAATTCCTATTCGTGTTTTCTCTTCCAACATATTTCCATAACATTTTCTGACATGAAGAAATAGTAAAGCAGACGACAAATATGCCAAAAATCGCCGCGGTTTTTGTCTCTCTGTTTCACTTGCTTTATCTTTTCTTCAATTTTTCTCTTACAGTAGTAATCATTCGTAAATTATTAAAAGGGAACAAACCCAATCAGTTCCGTTACTGATCGCCTCTCTGGCAAAATAGTCGCAAATCTTATTTTACTTACCATTTCCAAACATTTAAAGCTTATTAATTTCATGATATAATGCAATCGTACCATCTGGTATGTTTTCTGTAATCTGTTATCCATGGCCCTAAAACTTAAATTTTCCTATTTGTTATAATTTAAAATTTGTAAATTTTCTTCTCTGAAGCACTATTAAGAACTGATTACTACTCTCAAGGCCCACCCTAAAATTACCCCGTTCAATATGTTCATTCGATTCTAACCGCCTAACGACAAGGAAGCGATATCTAACAATTTTATTATTAAAAACTTTCCTAAATTTCATTTTGAATGTCAATGAAATAATCCCCAAATAAAATGAAATATGGCCCAAGAAAAATTAGATTTCGACGAAAATGAAATAAATCCCAAACAATGAAAAAATCCCCAAAACCCAAAATGAATGAAATAAATCCCAAATTCATTTTATTTTGGGTTTTATTTCAATTTGGTCTTCGTAACAAAAATTTAAAAAAACTTGAAAAAATGAAATGAAACCCAAAGTTAATGAAATTTCACCCAAACCCAATTTTCAATCTTTTTTTTGGGTGTTATTTCATTTTCGGCTTGGGTGTTATTTCACTTGGGGATTATTTCACTGCGCCTTAGAGATGACGTACGGGCGGAATGAAATTGGGCCCCAGGAAAATACACCCCAATATTTGTATGAATATAGGCCCCAAAAAATAACATGACAAACAACAAAATTTTTTTGACGCTTAATTTCATTTTTTGTATGCTTTTTGGGGTGTAATTTAATTTTTTGTCTGCTTTTTGGGGCTTATTTTCATCTATAAATTTAGAAACTTTGGATCCAATCCATAGCACAGAGAAAGATTTATAATTAAAATTTTAAAGTTCGTTTAAGTGTATTATGACGTACTCCCCAGAATTACGATGTTAAAATTTCTTAGTTTTTTGGGGTTTATTTTCTTTTTGTGGTGTTTTCTTGATTGCGGTGTAATTTCCGGCGGAATGAAATTGGGCCCCAGGAAAATACACCCCAATATTTTTATGCATATGAGCCCCAAAAAATTACATGTCAAACAACAACAACTTTTTTTGGGGTTTAATTTCATTTTTGTGTGCTTTTTGGGGCTCAACTTCATTTTTTGTCAGCTTTTTGGGGCTTAATTTCATCTATAAATTTAGAAACAAGAGAGACTACGCACAGAAGATTTGCTCCACGTTGCCAACTTTGAATCCTGTCCATAGGAGAAAGTCTTAAACAGAGGCCGAAGGCCGACCGCGCAGGAAAAGATTTATAATTATTGGAAAATAGATTCTTATGCGGGTATTATTACGTACTCCCTCGAGTTACGAAGAGAAAATGTCTTAGTGTTTTTTGGAGTGTATTTTCATTTCATGCTTTTTTTTGATTGGGGTGTAATTTCCTAAAGCAATTTTTGTAACGAAAATAGGCCCCAACTTTGGGGCGCACTTTCATTTTCAATTTGGGGTGCATTTTCTTGGGGTCCAACTTCCGGCCGCCGTAATTTCCAAAATCAGTTTTTGTAACGAGAATAGGCCCCAAATTTGAGGCGCACTTTCATTTTGAATTTGGGGTGCATTTTCTTGGGGTCCAACTACCGGCCGCCGACGTACGACCTAGTACGTCCACTCCAAGTTTACAGTCCAAACCTAGTTTTCAAAATCCTAGTGTCACTCTAACTCTCAAGGAAGACTCGCTACTTAGTCCGCAGCATTCGAAAGAAACACTACTCTTCATAGCGATCGTTCAAATTGAATCAGGAGGACAGCGATATGATATCGATATCGACCCTGGATTGAAGCTTCCAACTAGGAAGAATCTTGTTCATGTTACCGGTTTAAGTGAAACCGTTTCAGAAACTTCACCAAAAGCTTGTCTTTTTAACCTTTGTTCTCGTACAACCCCTAGTTTTGAGTTAGAAGTTTGGGCACCCGTTTTGATGACCATTTCTTCTAACTTGCCGTACCCTAGATAAAAATCAACACAGAGATACAACTCAACTTGAATTAGCAGATCCTCGTTTCTACGAAAGCCGACCCATAGATCTTCTGATAGGTTTAGACATAGCATTCTTAATCTCCCATGAAAGCTATTGGATCTTCTTTAGCGCAAAGCACCGTTTTTGGCTGGAAAGTGCGCGGAAACCTTGAAAAATCAATCTCAAACGATAGAAAATTTTACTTCACAATACAGTTTCAATCGAGAAAATTCTCACACGTTTTTGGGAGGTGGAGGAGACCCAAAAAAAGTTTTGAGGTCAGTAGAAGACACTTCTTGTGAAACAAATTTCAAAAATACAACGCGAAGATGGACGATATACATATTGTCACGAAGCCGTTTAAATCTTGTGCTGAACATGGAGCATCACGAAATATCGCAATGGCGCAATTCTATCGGATGGAAAGAAAGTCCCAAAAATCGCCCGAAATTAAATCTCAATATGATGCAACGATATTGGAATATTTGGAACTTGGACACAAGCGGAAACTGTGACCCCAGGAAATCGAGAAGACCCCTCACTACTATTTGCCGCATCATCTATATATATAAAGAAGAATGTGTGTTTGTTTGTTTGTTGGTTTGTTTGTACCGTATAGACGTCTAAACGATCTTCTTGAAATTTTCACAGAATGTACATGTGTGGGGCGTGGTGAAAATAGGGTACTTGAATTTTCGATATATCAAGTGGGCGTGGCCCCGCCCACATAAGACAAATTTTTAAATCGAGATATCTTGCACAATTTGTTAGCGAGAGAACTGGAATTTTGTATATATATATCTGGAGGCAGTCTACGTGATTGGTCCAAAAATGGGCGGGGTCGGACTAATGGGCGTGGCCCCGCCCCTTTAAGTCAAATTTTGAATTTGAGATATCTTGCACAATTTGTTAGCGAGAGAACTAGAATTTTGTATATATAACTGGAGGCAGTCTAGGTGACTGGTCCAAAAATGGGGTGGAATCAGACGAATGGGCGTGGCCCCGCCCTTATAAGCCAAATTTTGAAATTGATATATCTTGCACAATTTGTTAGCTAGAGTGCTGTAATGTTGTACATATGTATCTGGTGGTAGTCTTCGTGATTTGTCCAAATATAGGCGGGATTGGACGAATGGGCGTGGCCCCGCCCGTATAAACAAAGATTTTAAATTGACATATCTTGCACAATTTGTTAGCGAGAGTGCTGTAATTTTTTAATATGTATTAGGTGGTAGTCTACTTGATTGGTGTAAAAATGGGCTGGATTGGACCAATCGGCGTGGCCCCGCCAATACAAACCCAATCGACATAACTCGCACAAATTATTAGCGAGATTACTCTAATTTGTGCATATATATTAGGTGGCAGCCTACGTGCTTGCGACAAAAATGGGCGGGGTCGGACAAATGGGAGTGGCCCCGCCCATATAAGCCAATTAAATTTTGTGTTTGATATATCTTCAACAATTTCTTAGAGAGATCAATGTAATTATGTGCATATATATGTGGTGTCAGTCTACGTAATTAGTCCAAAAATTAACGGGATCGGAAATCTGAAGTCTGGGGCTACGAAGTGGACCGGGGCCAGCTAGTGCAATTATAAAAACAGATAGGGTTACCACTAAACTAAGGGTAGTTTTCAATGCGTCAAGTCCCACGTCAAACAAGAAAAGTCTTAACGACATTTTACATCCAGGATTTTAAAATGGAGGTTTTTTAGATACGTATTCAACGCGGACGTTAGCAAAATGTATCGTCAAATACAAATCGACCCAAGTCAGGCCCCTTTTAAAGAATTCTTTTTAGAAAATCAGCAAATAAACCAGTTGAAGCCTTTGAACGTCCAACAGTCACCTTCGGAATTAATTTCGCCCTATTTCTCGCTCAGGACCCTTGTTCAATTGACATAAGGTTGTATAGAAACGTACCCTTTAGGGTACGTCGACGACGTTTTAGCTGGAGGTCACACTGTAGTCTATGAAAGAATTAGTAGCAGCCATGGACTCAGCAGGTTTTCAATTCAGGAAATGGAGTTCAAACGACCCCAATCTACTTAGCGATCTGCCACCTGACTAACTCTTGCCGGTCAACTGTTTGGACATTTCGGAAGGAACTCCAACGAAGACTCTGTGTATCCGATGGAACATTACGTTCATATCACTACCCACGGAAGAAAGGGAATTATGAACCAAAAAAGTAGTCCTTTCAACAATTGGCAAATTTTTCGATCCATGTGGATGGCTGGCTCCAGTAATCATCTTAGCGAAACTTATCATGCAACAAGTTTGGCTGGATGAAGTAGATTGGGACGTCGCGTTGAAGCCCATAACTCGAATGATTTGGAAGAATTTCATTTAATATTGTCTCTCAATAAATTCAGTTTCAGTACCTAGGTGGATCAGTTTCAAACCCTCAAGTAAAATTGAAGTGCATGGTTTTCGACACTTTTCTTTTAGCAGCAAAAACTCCAGTAGCACCCATCACAAAAATATCTCTGCCTAGATTAGAATTATGGGGTGCCGTTCTCTTAGCAAGCGGCGGTTCCTAACTTAAAAATTTCAAATATTTCAACTCACTTCTGTACTGACTCTACAATTGTGTTAGCATGGCTCAAAAAAATCCCGTGTTCATGGAGTGCCTTTGTAGGAAATAGAATTTCAGATATTTTAGATAATGTAGGCAACGAAAATTGGAAGCACATAGATTCTGAAAGCAACCCAGCTGATGTAGTCAGTCGAGGATGTTCGCCAAATGATTTGCAGTCACATCACTTGTGGTGGACTGGATTCCAATGGCTGAAGTTTCAAAAAGACCGATGGCCTAGACACGAAATTATGAGCGACACAGAGTGAGAAGCAAATGTAGTCAAAGTTTTCACGACCACAACAATTGAAGATCCTTTGGATAGATTCTCTTCTCTATCTAGGGCATATAAAGTCTTAGCATTTGCGATTCGTTTTTGGGGAAATACCGGCATCAATAGGACCCGACTTAGAGTTTCTTCAGCGGAAATCACCTATGGTGAAATTCAGGAAATCCAGGTGCCCCTCATATGGGACACGGGAGTTAAATCATTTAAAACCCACCAGCGAAATTTATACCACAAATGAAGAAGAATTCTCGGCCATTTTAGCGCGAATTAAAGTCCGTCTTAATTCTCGACCACTTCCGACTTAAATCCTCAACTTATTTTCTGATTGGTACTTCGATTTTGCCGCCAGCAGAACCGGAAACATCACCTTTGCCAAACGATGGAAACAATTAAAAAATATTTCCCAATATTTTTGTCAAAGATGGAAATCAGAATATTTAAATGAGCTACATCGCACGGTGGTCCAGAATTGAATTTTACTCCCCAATTTTTTTTACATCACCGATTTCTAAAATGTTGCTGCCATTCAATAGTAAACATTTTAAACTAAAGTAGCCAAAAAACACATATTTTTTGTTATTTAAAAAAACATAATTTTTGTACATTTTTGTAGAATGAAATTGCCATTTCTCGCAAACTATTATAGATAACGGGTTAATTTTTTTGCTGGGTAGGTTGGATAGTTGTCTTTAAGAAATGGTATACTGTATTACTGTACTGCTTATACGTGGTGTGTTATATGCTTCCACATGTACTATAATTTAGTCAAATTTGAATTTTAGAGGAATATAACTTCTGTAGGTTAAAAGTGGTCAAATAGATTTTGCTACCAGTGGAAAGGTGAAAGTGTTCTCTTTAAAGGCCGGGTTAGGCATACGTAACCGTAATTTATCTTTACCGTTGTCGTAACGTTGCCCGTTTGAGCGATTAGCCAACGTTGAGAAAACGAGTCATATGTATAAATACTCGTGCGACTGCACCAATGAAATCAAATATTTGTCTTTCATGTTTATTTGCACTTTTAAACAACAAATAATTAATAAATTATTTTCTTTACTTTTCTTGGTGAACATACAATTGTAATTGTAAACAACATGTAGTATCAGCTGTATCAAATTGTACGTAAACGGAACGTCCAATTCTGATTTCAACAGATTCAGCCGTCCGTTTACGTTTCGTTTCCGTTGGCTAATCGTTTACACTGATTTCCATATGACAGATCGAATCAGCTGATTCGTTACGCTACGGGGGCATTACGGTTAAGTTTGCCTAACTGGGCCTTAAGCCTTTATATACGTTTGCAACTATCTTGACTGTCTGTAGAACACTTTTTTAATTTGAATGAAATTACTCGGGAAAATATTGTTTTTCTCTTTTTATTTTACCTGTTCATATGCATTTGTATGTATGTACATTAAACCGGGTTGGCCTCCATGTAAGAAAAAAAAGTTCCCAGATGTGAGGCGGAAAACGAAAGCTTACCTCGTGACAATCGCAAAACATTTTTTAATTTTTTTTTGAGCCCGCGGAATCGGTCCAAAGTCGATTTTTAACGTAATTTTTTTGTTTGTAGCTCGATTGTCACATGCGATACGAGTACATCGATGTGTTGGTTTCGATAACTACTACATTTGTCTCATAGACGTCACTGATGTACAAAATCATTTTTTAATGAAGACTTCAGTTACTGCAGTTTCTACCCCTAAAGTTTTAAAATATTTTTCTATAGGATTAAAGTATGTACTTTAAAAACAATGAAAATTTTGTTTTGGGTGTACGCACTTTTATTCAAAAACAAAAAAGTTATGTCTTCATTAGAAAATGACGTTGTACATCGGCGACATCTATGAGACAATGTAGAACTCGTGGAGGCCAACACATTGATGTATCGCATGTGACAGATACAAACAAAAAAGTTACAATAAAGGGACGATTTTGATTTAACATTCCGCCTCGTGTTTGATAAATTTTTTGGTGACCCGGTCTAATGTAGAGTTGGGCACTATAGTTCTTTCAAGTGATCGCTCTATTTAGTTCAGTTCAATAAAGTGAACTAGTTCGTTCATTTAGTTCAACAGTTCATTTTAGCAAACCAACTCTTTAGCTCACCAGATCTTTAGCTCACCAGCTCTTTGGCTCATCAGCTCTTTAGCTCGTCGGCTCACTTTACTTAAACAGTTCATTTCGTTCAGTAGATCACCAGTTCAAATCAGCCGCTATTAAAGGAATCTGATTGGAATATGAATGGAATGAGTTGAAACAACTTATACAAAAGTTGAAAAAACTTTGTATAGGTAGAATCATACATTCATGATGGCATAAAAATGGAAACAACACATAACAGCTGAGAAGAGAGGACGAAATGATATGGTTTAAGAAAAAACATAGTGAACTACTGAGCTGAAATTAACGAGTTGTGTGAACTAGTTCGTTCAGTTCAGTATAGTGACCCGTTCAATTGAACTAGTTCGTTCACGAACTACACAACTCTAGTCTAATGTACAACAAGCCAATTTGTGTGTGTTATATCATATAGTTATCAATATATTTATATATCATATAGTTATCAATATCTAATTTTTTTTTTCTTTAAAAAAAAAAAAATCAAGAAAAATTTTTTTTTGTGAAATGTTGTTTTTTTAATTTTTAATAACAACAACACATACTAACACATGAGGTACGATGACGTTGGCATTAGCTGTTGATAGCTCGCGAAGCGATCCCAAGCAAAAAAATGTATTGGTATAAGGGACTTAGTTCGGCAAAATACGGGGTTGGTTAGTAGTTCTTGTTACATTCAATTTACTACTTCCAAAGGTATTTCAGCTGATTTAAGTTAAAGACGTACACAATTGCTATTGAATTCTGTAGATGATAGATTGGTGTCTATCGAAACTGCAGTCAATTCTAGCAAGCAATTAAAACTCTCTACCAATTTTTGTATTTGTTTCTATTACATTTTTGCAATAGACAGAAAGTAACTGAAACATATGGTCTTAAACTGAATAAATACTGACTAAATAACAAAAGCACAGACCAACAATAAATAACAACAACACAATTTTTCAAAATTTATTATTAAAATGGTTTATATCAAAAATAATAAATAATAAGATATGTCATCCCGGAGCGAGTAAGTTGTCAGTTACGAACGAATAGAAATTTCAACGAGTAGGACTTCAAAGAGTGAGTTTTTCCGCGGATTTCGGACCGAATTTCCGGAATTTTTTGTAATTGTCACAAATAAAAATTAATATCAATCGATTAGTGCAAAAAAAGTCCAAACTATGTTCGCGGAAACCTGTTTTTTCGTGTGTGACATGTCATTCCTATTCGTTCGTAACTGATAAATTTTGACGTTTCGTCCGGACGGAACATCTGTATAATTTAAGGCCTGTGGTTTATATATCCACATATAACCTTCTTTTAATAATTAAAGAAGACGAAAAAAACAAACACACAATTCCATGCAAAATATTAAAAAAAATAAAAAGTTCAACTTTGACCTTGAATTCCTCAATAACTACTGATCCGATTTTTATAAAATTGAAACTGTAGAAAAGCTTGAGGAGCTATATGTCAAAAAAAAAATACTAAAAAATCTCTATTCAAAAGTTACAGAGTTTTGGCTAGTAAAAAACGATTCTGGATCACTGTGCATCGTCTATATAAGTGGAAGTACCAAACCGAAAATGTTAAGGAAGAGGATTTAATAGTTATAAAAGACGAAATATTGGAGATTAGGGCGTGTTGTGGAAACTTATTTGGATAAAACCAAAACATTAGGGTCGTGGATATTTGGGCAGCCAATGGATTAATTAGTCGACCGATTACGAAAATCGTTAAATTTTTTCTAATTGACTAACAACTTACTTACCACCTATTTACTAACAACTTATTTACATGTAAAATATTTGGGCACTCACGACTCTACCATTTTAGATATGGCTGAATATCTACCCAACCCAGCTCTATCCCTGACTCGCCAACCATTGGGCGACATAAGACCCATCCAGCACAATCGATACCTCTCAAGACACCAGTCGGAGTACGGATCCTCGCCATCGTCCTTCGACTTGGTTGGCAATACTCCTGCGATCTATGACAGGCCGACCACGCAATTAGGACGTGTCGTATTTCCGGCGACTAACCGCTGATCACACAATTTTGCACGGGGCCAGCAACTGGAGGACCAGCTGGGTAGGGTCACTCCAACGGAGTCGATTTTTCGAAGGCCAAGTGTATTTGTGCCCACGGCCGCTTTCAGGATGATGCCAACCCACTACCATATCAAGGATCGCGACCACCACAGTAGGCAGATGGGGTTTGGACACAAGACAACGGCAAGGGCATACTCGAAAATTACGATAAAGCCTTTTAGAAGATCCGACCACCGAATTCAGATGGACCGCCCTGGCCGACGTGGACCCTAGGGGAAACGATCCAGTGGAAGTTGAAATTGGAGGCGACGCCTATCTGAGAAGAAGAGAAGTGTGTGCCATTGGTCTGAGAGCGTTCCAGACATCCTTGGGCTACGTCTTTGTGAGACAGCACCCTTTCTAACAACGAATAGACCCTTGGTAAACAGGTATGAATTGTAACCACAAAATCACTAGGGGAGGGGACAGAATGTTTGGAGATTGCTTATAGTCAGTGCATAATAAAAGTGTTTTTTTTTTTGTAATTATTGTATTGTAGAACAAGTGACCCTTAACAAAAAAGAAGACACTGCTCAGTGGACCCGGCTTTGAAAAACGAATACAAGTGAAAACTTAAATACAATAAAAATGAAAATTGTGAAAATATTTAAGCTAACATTGAAATACGTTAAATTAAACAAAAAACCAATTACTTTGTTAACATTTAAGAACACACACTTTTCACATTCACACACCCTTACATACAATTACCAATTAATGAATTTATACCTGAAATTAACTTAAATTTAATAGTTACCTTTGATACTTGAATTTAAATGCTCTAGACATACTTACCTAAAAGTTCCCATACTTACCTTTGCTAAATAAAAATACTAAAATTGAAAATTGGCCATCCCGTGTTCTACTTTAGAAAGGCAATAAAAAAGAAAAACTAAGTTCTACCAATAAACTGCAGTTATTAATTGTAATCACTAATTCGCGGAGGGAGAATGTTCAAAGATGACCCCACACTTTTGCACAGTAGTGTGAAACGCTAACTGCTGCGCGGCTTTGTGTATGTACATGAGTATGGGAGTGAGTATATACCCTGTAGTTAAAATCATTTCTTCCCTAAATTCACAAACAGCCCTCGACTGCCGCAGATCTCTTAACGATATGGCTGAGCAGTTTAATATACACCTCATATGGGTGCCAAGGGCACAGGGATCTCCCGGGGAACTGCAACGCCGACGAACTTTCTAGGAAAGGGACGACATTACAAATTCTCGAAGAATTTGCAAATATTGGTGCGCCACTATCCATGTGTAAGCTTTGTCTTAGGCAAGAGGCAATCAGGCAGTCCAACGATAGATGGACAGAAATCGGCACCTGCAGGGTAGCTAGACAAATCTGGCCAAGGTATGACCTGAGAAGATCAAAATATCTCTTCGCACTAGAGAGGCAAAGATTGTCTACGTTAGTATCAGTTCTGACGGGACACTGCTTGATCGGCGAACACGCCAACAGATTGGGTATTGACTCTAATGACTTCTGCAGAAGCTGTGGAGAAGAGGAAGAAGTGGAGAGCATTGAGCACTTGCTATGCGACTGCCCCGCTCTGAGTAAACGACGACTGGACATACTGCCTTTCTAGGCAGCCTAACAGATCTTTCCAGTACCGATATTCGTACTATCGATAAATTTGTATATCAAACAGGTTGGTTTCGATGAGGGGCATTTCAGCCCGTGGTAAAACTAGGGACCTAAACTGGTCTATGTGAGCTTGTATAAACAGAATTACGGCTGGCACCCCATTCTAGTTGCATATTGAACCAGTCATAAGCTAGTTGCAAACCCATTCGCATCTCTGCCAGCAAAAACGATTATCTGAGCTGCTTTACAGTACTTGCTTGCAGTGCATTTTTTAATATAATGTTAATAACAGATTTTCTAAAATACCGACCATTTATTGTAAAACCCATCAAAGCGCTGTAAAAACATTTTTTGTTATTAATGAATGGTTACAATTTTAGTAAATAAACAACATTTTAGTAATAAAACAACAGACTCATGTGTGGACGGCAGTGGCCTCACCTAGTTGGAACGCTATTGTTGATTAAGGCAATTTAGAAATAACTTTTACATTCTGCTCATGCTTTTTTGTTTGGCTACGACGTTTTAAATGCTGGATCATTCTCCCAGGCCTTTCTGTGTATATGTTTGGCGATCCATCTACAATATAAGCATATTCCTTTTCTGTATTAAATTAAATGTAGTTAATATTCTATAAAGCACCGACGAAGAAAGTGAAAAGCACTGTGATAATCGCGTTTTAGAAAATCGCAAATATAATAAAAATGCGCACATTAGAAGGTCCGAAAAGTAACACAAACAGTGCGTGTAGCACCGAAATTGAACACTGCTTGTTTGGTACCTACTCGGTGTTTGCAAATCGACACGTTCGTCGTTCAGCCGTCAGCAGCAGAGTAATCATGATACAATAATAGAAGGACAAATCACTTGCCCAACGACAAAACTCTGATACAAACCTGTGAACAAACCTAGTTTAAAAAAGCTTGTCCAAAAAAATTTTAGGGGGTAAATGGGGTAATTTTTAACAGAAAATGTAAAATAATAAAAAATTTGGCGCTCTACCATAGTTTTCGAGTTATAAGGATCTAAATTTCAGTATTTTCCTTTATTAATTTTTTGGCAATAAAGTTGTTGATGGTTTGGCTGGAGGTCATGTATTATTTAAAAAACGATGGATTTGTTGTTTTAAATAGTTTCAATTTTATTTGTTTCCAATATTTCGAATGTCTTCGACAGTCATCCTCAAGTGAAAGTGTTTCCACAAAAAATTTATACAAATTTTCATTGGATGAATATTTTTCGAGTTTTTTTTGTAAAAACTAAATGTTGAACAATTTTGAAACACCTCATTCGAGAGCTTATGACAAACGCTTTGAAAAATATTATGTTGAAAATGTTATATTTAATATTTTCTATATTGCGATTTGTTGTTCAATTTGAAAAATTGGGCTCATTGTGCATACGCAAAAACGTGTAGTACGTATGCGTGACGTGCTCGCGAGTGTAATCAGTAATTGTTTGCGTGTTTCAAATCATGTGGCAACATTTTATATACGATAATGTGGCAGCTTTACAAGATATAACGGGAAAGTACAAGCTTCATATTCTGTGAAAAAGCTGAAGAAAATTATTGTGCAAATTGAATTTCACCCGATTTTCGGAAATGAACTATCTCTTCGGATGGTCGGAAAAGGGCCAGAACATGTAAAAAAGTGCTAGAAGAGGGGCTTAATACCAAGACCAGGAATTTATATGTGTCAAAATGGCCATCCGAAAAAATTAGTAGCGATGGACAACATCGATGGTTAGGGTTGGTGGTATGTATTAAAAAACATTAAAAAAGTCTTTCCATTCCGAAAAAAACGTTTCCCTTTATTATAGTTGCTGGGATAGGACTACAAAAAATAAGAAAGAGGAGAAAAATGGTAACAAGTATTCCTTACGGAAAAATACATTTTTTGAGAGGTCCCATCTTAGCGTGTGCCAAATTTTAATGTTTTGCTTTTTTGGGTACAAAACGTTACCCTGAATTTTATTAAAAACGAAGTATGTATAGAAGGACTACAAACTGCCGTCGACTGGAACAGTTTTTTGCCGTGAGGTCGTGATATACGGCGCTTTTCAGCTTAATATTAAAATTGGTGGCCCCGGAAAAACAGTTAAAATAGATGAGTCCAAGGTTGGAAAGAGGAAATACAATAGAGGACACCCTGTCGAGGGACAATGGGTCTTTGAGGGGGGTGGAAAGGGGAAGTGGTAAATGTTTTATGGTACCCGTTGAAAAAAGGGACCGTAAAACGTTATTGCCACTTATCAAAAAGTACATCCTTCCAGGATCCACAATTGTATCCGACTGCTGGAAGGTAAGTAAACAGAACTGAGACTTAACTGAACTCAGCTGAAAATAAACTTTACATTTCCCAAATTTAGGCATATGATACACTGTCATCTGAAGGGTATACCCATTATAAGGTAAACCATAAGGAGGGGTTTGTCGATAGGGTGACCGGACAACACACCAATACGATTGAAGGGCTCTGGAGACACGTAAAAAAAAGATCCATCCGTGAATATTATAAAATAAAAAAAATGTCAATGGTTATACATATACAAAAAATTCATTTCTAAAATATGCCGGATTAATGTATAACCCGGTTACCCCAGAGCCAAACATAGAGGAAATTGTAGAAATTTCGGCAGATGACGAGCTTTATGAAGATTCTGAAGAATCAGTTGAAAAATCGATGGAAGAGCAAGATGATTCTGAAGATGACAGCTAATATTTTATTATTGTTTTGAATTATGTCAATTCTTTTTTTTTTTTTTATTTTCATTTCTAGAATTTTTGTTTCGTTTGAATTGTTTTTGATCTTTCTCAGACAATTTTCATTTTAAAAAATTAATTCGTGAAAGTGGCACAGGCGAAAATTTTTTAGATATGGTACTACAGTTTTCAAATATTGTAAACTTTTTGTTGTATTTTGTATTTTTCGTAAGAAAATGCCTTAATAAAAACGCTGCAGTCGAAAATGTTTAAAAAATAATGGCGCGATTTTTTTAAACTTTCGTTGATGCTTGTTAAAAGTGCTTGCTATAAGCTTTCATATGACAACCAATTTTTGCAAAGCGGCTGGAAATTACTCATTTTATCTCCAAAACAAAAGTGGCAAAATTTTTGACTTCAGGTCCTTCGAAAACTATGCTTGAGCGACAAATTTTTTATTTCACATTTTCTTCTTAGAATTCAATTTCATATCACATATCGAAAAATGAAGCAATTCGTAGGAGCTTCTGTATTTAGTTTTTGACTGCTACGAAACACCATTTGAAGATAAAGTTATCCGAATTTTGAATGTTTAGGCATGCTTTTTTATTTAACAAGGATTTAGGCGTCCTAATAAATATAGCTCCTTTTGTTAGGTTCGATTTGTTCATATTTATTTACAGTGTCTCAATTTTCTGCAACACCTATCCTGAGTCTCTCCTGGAATTCCGACATTTAAGTCAAAATTTGCTCAGTGCATATCGATTCTATGCACGGAGGAAAATCGCCATTTTTGATATGTTTGAATTCAAACAAAATATACTTGGAACCAAATTTTTTAAATATTATATATTTTTGAACAAATATATTTTATTTGAAAATCAAGAAATTTTGTTTGGAACGCATATATTAATATATTACAACAAAATATATTTGCGAACTTACTGTCACAAATAAAATATGTGTTTACAAACAAACAAAGATATTGTTTAAGAATTTATCCAAATACATTATATTCAAAATAATTTTAAAACATTGTTGACTTCGGCAATTTTTAATTTTGCTTTTCCTAGATTTTGTGTTATACTTTATAGGTAAAAATGTCGTAAGCAGCATTTTCTTTTTGTTTTACAGCACATTTATTTTTAATTTATAAATAGTCCAATTGTCAATCCATCAATTTGTCGTTACCCAAGATTATACGATTTAAATTTTAATATTATTTTTCAAACATATAAAATTTCTAAAAAATTAAACTTTAAATTTCTAAAAAAACTGAAGACTTTCCTTTAAATTTAGGCATTGCCAAAATACTTAAATACAAATTAGTCATTGTTTTGGAAATATTATTTCCAAATAAAAAAATATTGGGATGAAAACATAATTTTGTTTAGAACAACGTCCTCACAAACAAATTCTATTTGTGAGTGTCAAATATTATATATTTGGAGTGTACCCTAAACATATAACATACATATGTCCAGCAGAATATGTTTGGAACAATATACTACAGAAGCGATTTTTTTTCAGCGTGTGTCATCAGACATTGTCAATAAGTTCATTTTGCCATTTAACTGTGAAATATAGAGGTGCTGCTCACAATAAATGCAATCTTCAGAATAGTGTAGCGAAATTGATTCCTAAATTTTTTCACAATTTTTCGTTCTATGATTCCCATCTTGTTTAAAGACTTGGCAGACTATGATGGAGAAAAGCGTGTATCACCTTTGAATAAAGAGTTGTATATAGTCATGTCGCATTTCATTACCATGGAGGACGAAAATAGGTTAGAGTTTATATTTTGAATAGTTTTAGGTTTATGCCAGCTTGTTTAGATACCTTAGCCAAAAATCTACAAGATAGCTCTCTCTCCTTTCATATTATCAAAACGGTAGAGAATTTGAATCAAATTGAGTTTTCAATACGATTATATGAACTCATTCAAAATTGGAGGAAAAACAACTCCCCTCGAGATGTTTCCAAACATGCGCAAGATGTTTGGAAACATTTTAAATGTGAAAAATAGTCTTATAAAATGCACTATAGAACACTCCAACAATGTCTGGAACATGGTTTAGAATTGGTAAAAATAAATCGTATAATTTCTTTCTGAAGCGAACATCTAGTATATCTGCCACTCATTCTATAAAGGACATCAGCCATTTAAAACTAGTTTAATCTGTGATGATTGTGAACTTTATCAGTTCCACGTATGGTCGGAATCTAGTTATGGCTAAAACAGCTGCCAAACATTATTTCTCTGTTACCGAATAGTTTGCTTGGCAAGCGTTTAGATTTTAGGAATAGAAAGCAATTAGATTTTCATAACCATTGTCGTTCTTTTAAAAGAGCACAGCTCCTATCCCATATTCTGATGCATCGCATTGGATATAAAACTAGTTTCGGAAATCTGAATGACGCAGCACTGGTGCCGACGTCGAAGGTTGTTTTAATTGTTGGAATGATTCTAAAGCTTTTGGAGCGATCACGAATTTCTGTCCCTTCTTGAGCGTATCAGTAAGTGGTGCTGATATGAAGGCGAAATCCAGGATGAACCTACGATACCAACCAGCGGTCCGCATGAAAATTCGAACCTCCCTTAGAGATTTCAGTAAACTAATCTTATGGATAGCATTTACCTTCTCAGGATCAGTTTTCAAGAAGGAATTTCCTTTAATAAACCCCAAGTATTTGAGTTCGCGAAAGCAAAATAATATTTCTTCAATCCTAATGATAGATTGGCCTTCTTCAAGCACTCAGCAACTTCTCTTAAAATCTTTATATGATTATGAAATTCATCAGCTATGATAAGGAGATCCTTCAAGCTTCAAGTAAATAATTATGTGGGAGTTGAGTCGAGGTGGTATGACTTTGTCCACCAGTCAAAAATGGTATAGCGGTCGACCCGGCCCAGAGAAAGCTGTATATGGATTGGCTTCTTCTTCTAACTCTATATGCCAAAACGCATATTTAACGTCGACGCTGCTTATGTAATGCGTTTGATTTATTCTACTGAGAATCCCAAAAATATTTTGAAGTTGGTATGCATCTTTGACGGTCAACGCGTTAAGTCCTTGCGTCAAGGCAAAACCTATTTTCCTTAGTTTCCTAATCACTTTAGTGCTATTGCTGCATCACTCTCTTCGATTACATTCAAAGCGACCATGTTATCGATCTCTTTATGAACGAGTTTATGGACAGCAGGAGATATGGGATAGTGTTTATCCCTGACTGGTTCCAAACCTTCTATCAACTTTATCGCATGTTTCTCTAAATTTTTACAACCCAATCCATCTTTCTCAAAAGTAGGAATTATTTTTATCACTTCTTCTAAATCTTTTAGTTGTGCGGACGATAGAATATTAACGTTTGACTAATCTTGGGTGGAATGACCACGTGTCTGATATTGTAACTCCATATTTATTTCTGATATTGATATTATTTCTGGTGAAAACTGGAATTCTCTCCTTAATATAATTCTTGCTCCAGATCAGGATAAAGATACAGGCAGTTTATCTCTTCTTTGTCATGAAGCCGTTCGAATCGTAGAGGAGTAAGTAGCAAAGGATTGGGCACATGGCGCCACAGTGGTTAACTTCACGCAAAAACGTGGACAAAAAATTATAATTGATCGGCGACTGCAGTTTTTGGTGTTATGTATAGATCTATGTATATATAAATGTTTGTTTGTGAAGTGTAAAATCACATTATAGTCGTTAATGACTGTATTTTCAGTTGAATGTATATGAATGAGTTTGTAATGTGCGCCTTTTGAGGGTTAATAAAGGGATTTTTTTTAACGGATATTTGTATTTGAAATACCGGGAAGAAGGTTGGCAACAGCTGTTTTGTCAAAACAAACGACAGCTGACATTTAGTTTAAAGTGAAGGAGAAAAAAAGGCAACAGGAAGAAAGTTCTGACAAGGAGAAGTTTCGTGGCATAAATGGCAAGAAGCTTCTTCCCTTTTTCTGCCTGGAGTTGAACCTGACCGGACGCAGTGGCTATTCCCCGGAGACCTAACCAAATAAAAAGTCTCAATTTTTAAATCGTTTGTTAGTTTTTATTGATTTAAAGTTTGTGCAGTACATGTTTGAAACAAAAGACTTACAAACTAAGTAAAAGGAGTTTCCTAAAGAACAGTTAAAAGAAATACTATGAGCTTAATTTGAGTTAACAAAAATTTGAAGTTAACAAAAGTTGAAAGTTAACAAAACTTAAGAAATACACAAATAAAAACTAAAGTGCTATACACATACAAGAAAACAAATGTATAAATTTAAAGCAAGACAAAATTAAAGCAATAACTACATAAACCAAGAGAAAAAAAGACTATTTGCACAAAACTAAAATATAAACGCGTGTGCGCCGCAACCAACAGGATCACAGCCACTTCATCAGGCGTCCGGTCCAACGAGGGAGTTCCAGCTTCGCATAGCCAAGCCTGGCATGCGACGGTAGGCCAAAAGTAGACAAACACTGCACACTTTTACCCCACCAGACAGACAGACAGACCGACATCATATATCTATATTTGTATAAAAAAAGGAAATAAATTTGGATTAGGAGTGTTCAATTTCTGAGGATTAAACAATTAGTTTTTGTTACATACCTTTTTAAGTGGTTTTAGTGCACCAAAACATAGGGTTGAGCTCAGGCCTAGGTTAGGTTGTCTTTTCTGTCGTAGGGCTCAGGGTTAGCCCCTTACTTTAATTGGTTTTTCCTCCTAATGAAATAGAACAAAAGACAACAATCATTGGTTGGTAAAATTGAATGAAAATAAAGACAAATATACATATAAAAAAACCCATTCTACATTTACTTACCATAAAAACTTCCGGACAGACATATACAGACGACAGGAACTTTTGGTCATCCCAAACACGACTCAAACTACTGGTCGCCGATCTCCTTTGGGTATCCTGTTTCCCTGCAAAATCCCGAAGAAATAGAAGAATCCGAATATCCTGTTGTCTAACCTTACCTGTGAATCTGAATTTTTCGACATTTTTGTATACTCACCTGGTACATATTTTCCGGTGGTTTCGCCATCATCGTTCATCAGTGCCCAATTCTAACCTGGAAAGAAAAAGAGAAAGGAGATATTAATTACGTTGTAGTTTTTACCTATCAATCAAATTAATGAAATTTAAATCCTAATTTAAATCAAATTAATGAAATGTTAAACTAGTAAATTACGCTTTGTAAACTTCCATTTTCTTTTGAGCCATACTACGATTAATGTTGGAATCTTGAAATTTTCTAATAAGTATGTAGATACATTTCAGTCTGGCTTCGAGCCTATAAATAAATGAAGTATTGTCATGAATTTTGAAAAGAAAAATAAGCATATTTTTAGAATGGAAGGCTAAGGGAGATATAAAAGGGTAAGTGTTCCACACGGCTAGAAAGGAGGGTGAAGGAGTCTGGGGTATTCCGGAAACATCGGACAACGGATACCATGGTTGGGGTGGGCAATGTCCAAGCACAAGAACATCGAATGTGCTTCCGAAACCAGAAGAATGATGTAACTGGGGACGTGAAAAGGTACGTGATTCCGTTATTAATATTTTATCCAAAGGCTGGTTGATTTTTGTCAACTACCTGAGGTGTTGTTGCTGACAAGAACCGCGCCCCTAGACTGAGCCACAGCCGGAGCTTAAACGCCAGCAACCAGCGCAAGTCAGCACAGCATCTCTCTCCCAAAAGGTAGCAGTCTCGTCTACGGGACTACGACAAGTTCACATTTTGTGCAAAACCTCCCACTGTGGCCTCTCACAAATGTAATTAAAGAGATACTATTTCAATACGTAAGCTCGTAAAAATTAATGTAGATATGTTTTTGAGTTACACTTTAAGATGGGTCATACTTTTAGCTCGTTTTTTGCTCAAGAGGCTTGTCGATGGCTTTCTGTTTGATTTGTGTGATGAAAGTCTTGTCTTTAGTTGTAATAAATTTTTATTACAACTAAGCACCCAAGGAGGACAATAATAAATACCCTGACGAATTTCATTGCTAGAGTATTCGCAATAAGTGACGAAGAGTATCACGAAGAAAATAAGATACATTTTAAATATGAACGAATTTCCACAGAAGACAATATAATAATATTCCAAAACGAGCTAATTTATTTCTTACTTTGAAATGAAGCGTGTATTTCGAAGTTTTCCAGTTCAAAATCACCTCCGACATAACTAACCTTTATGATTTCCTTGCAAACTTTGTGGTCGATATCGCGAAAACTAGAGCTAACCTAGAAAAACGGCTGGCACCACTAGTTTCAGCAATGTTGAAATAGGTATATCCAAAGGGTCTCCTTTCTGTTAAATTTTTAAAATGTCCATTTCAAGAACTTTTGTTTGTTTTTTTCTTGTCTTAATTCGTTCCGCATGTACCGATTTTACAAAAATATTCTTAAAAAATTGATTCTGTTCTTAGCCTTGTGGGTAGTTTCTATACCGATTTCATTCTTTTTTTGCATAACTGAATCTTAGATTTCATGCTTACTTCTAAGATTTTTATATTGCTATTTATAATTTTAAATTTATTAAAAATATTTAATATCTATTCTTATGCATTGTATTATGCTTTGAGAAGTAATTTGTAACCATATACGGCCTATTGGCTCTGTTTTTTTTTTGAATAAAATTAAAAATGTTTCTAAATATACCACTGCAGAACGTGTGGATGTATCAAATGAAAAAAATGGGGGCAAAAAAAAAAACAGGCCTCAACAGCAACAACTACAACAAAGAGTCCCTGTATAGGATACTCTCAGGAGTCTTTAAGGCATCACGTGGGGAAAAGATGTGGGGTCAACCCTAGTAACCTACAAGGCTATAGCTCGTTCTCTTATCGACTATGCATCAGTACCCAGTGGAAAAACCTGCAAACTGTCCAAAATGCGTTACTAAGGGTAGCCACTCTAAGACACCAAAGGAATACCTTCAGCATGAGACCAAAATGTTAGTTTTCAATAAACATTGTACGCTGCTTACACGCCAAAACCTTATGATAAGCCTCGCAATACCAACCACAATACAAGCAGGAAACCTCTTTCCGAGAGATGAGTCAGCTCTGATATTAGGAAAGAGGCTTTTAGTCAGGGTTACCATACGTACTCCTTTCGGAGGACATGTCCTCCTTTTTAGCCAATGTCCTCCCTCCTTTTTCAAAACTAATGGATTTGTCCTCCTTTTGTTACAAATTCAACTTTTTCACAAACCGTAAACATACACATGAATTTTACTCGCCAATGCTTTTAATACAATGTTAGTTCTACAATAGTTGAGCTATATGACTGGAATTTGGTACAGTTACTTACTTATAGCTGCAGGTAAATCGGGATGAAAATTAGAAATATCGGTCAATTTTTTCTTACAGCGCCCATATATAGCATCTGTCCGATTTGACTTATTAACGCCATAGAGACTGATTCAACTGATGGGCTGATAATTGGTATTTTGGGTGTATTTATATCCAGAATTTGGTAATAAGAGTTTATTTGCACCCAACATAACGCCGCCTTTACTTTATTATAATTAACACCTAAAAATACTGAAGCTAGACACTTTAAAGTACACTGATCGACTCAGTATCGCTAGATTACTGTGTCGAGTCCGTCTGCCTGTCCATTTCAAGTTGTTCTTTAAGTATAGATCGCATTTTCCCTCCGATCTTGCTGAAATTTGACACTAAGGACTCTTTCAAACCTGGAAAGAAATTTTTCAAAATCGGTTCAGATTTATATATAGGCTCATATATATTTTCTTTCCGAAGTTGCCTTTTAGCGCCACAGAAGCTATGTTCAAACGGTGGTCAGATCTTACAATATTGTCAGAGAAACATTTTATTGGCACACTGTCTATAAAATATTTTATTTACAAAATATATTGGAAATACATACATATATAAAATTGTAAGGTTTTCTTGCAATCGTCTGAACTGACAATTAACCTTTTGCTAACAATCTGTCGTTGTCAGCACTTTGACAGAAGTGATAACATTGTAAGATCTGACCACCGTGTGTACATAGCCTTCTGCTGCTCCGATAGGGTCGTCGACTCCTTACGGGCTTAAAGTTTAATCATAGTAAAATGCTAATTTTAGTAAAGTATTGTATTTTCTAAATGTCCTCCGATAGTTTAAAACTCCCTTTGTAAATGTTACAAATGTCCTCCTTTTCTGACACAAAAGTTCTCATTTCCGAAAAATGGTTATGGTAACCCCGCTTTTAGTATCACCCAACTTAGTCTGCATTTACATGATATTTTTTTTTAAGTATTAAGCATACTTATCGGCGTTTTGTGGGCGAGAGAGGCAGTCGGAAACGGGGGGAAAAAAAGTATGCCGTACTCGTACTTATCGTACTCATCGTTTTGTGTTTTTCGTTCGCACTTGGAAACAACAACAATTCACACAGGAAAAGCCGAAACAAAACAAATGAAAATAAGTTAAGTATTGAAAAAAAAAATAAGCGTGTGAACGTAAATACTTTTTCAAAAGAGAATAAGCCGATAAGTTACTTAAAAAAAAAGTACCATGTAAATGGGGACTTACCCAAGACCAGAGTGAAGAGAGAATACGATGGAAGCATACTTGAGCAGTATTGTGCTCGGAGGCAGACCTACACCGTTAGCGAGGAGGAAAAAAACCTACCCAGTTCGACCGTCGCGGTGCTTTCCCAACTTTGCTCCATACTACATCTTAGTTGCCGCCAGTCGTAGAGAACGGACGTTTAATCGCAGCACGGAAAGTTTGAATCTTATTACGCAGTACCTATTCACTACCTATTGCAGAAGCACATTTTGTGTTGTTCTTAAAGCGGAAGCTGAACTGGATGCATCGGTCTCTTGGACACACATTTCGAAAAATAGTCTGTGAGGCTAATAACAACGTACCTATTACGGGCTAATGCTGGCTATGGGGGTGTATCCCCCAAAATTTATTATTAACCAAAATATATTACGGCGCAGTGAAATATAAACCCATTGCCGGCGGCAAATGTTGACTTACCCGCGAGTCATGTGTCATCGTTATCGAGCAATCGTGACCATATAACTTCTACGGACTTAGGTGCCTTGGTTACTGTAGACGAAAATAATACAAGAGCACAACTAGCCTTTGGTTTAACAAACGATGAAGGAGATAAGGAAATACCCAGAGAGGGATCTAAGCAAACCCAGTTTCTATGAGCGAGTGTGGACTCTGATTAAGCCATCCAATGATAAACATATTACTATTGTTGCGAACCGAAAAAACTGTCAGGGGCACAGAAAAGGAATCTGAAAAAGATGCAGAACCGACAGAAGACAATCCGTGATGAATCTGACTCTTTGACCTCTTTGGAACTCTCCTGGTGGCATATACCAGTATTCCAAGGATACCCTTGACAAGACAAATGGCATGCCATTTTTCTGGCGTTGGACAATCTTTGTTAAGATTGGGAAAAACCCTGATTGGCAGGGCAGTTAAATCGAGCCTACGAAGGTAATGAACAGAAAGCGTCGAGTGTGACTATACCAAAAAGTGAGGTGGAAGTGGTCGATAATATACTCAAATTGGCAACTATATCACAAATTTTCCATAGTTTCAACCAAAAGTGGTGATAATAACATGTAAGGAAAGGCTAAAGTCGGGCGGGATCGACTATATAATACCCTACACCACCCTGTAAATGTGTAATTAATATATATAGCAGATACATTGGAATAATTAGTTTCCTTACAGGTAAAAAAAAGTACTTAGCTGCCCCGCCACGTCAAGTCTTATTCCTAGGAGAAGTTAAATATGCGGAATGGAATTAAAAATCTTTATAGTAATAAAGACATATTTGTTTCTGCTATAGTAATCTTTATAGTAATAAAGACATATTTGTTTCTTCTACAGACTTCGAATATTATTGAACTGAAACCAATAAATTGAAGGCTGTTTTATTGCCTTATACAATTATTTAATAAAAATAGTTTAAAATAGTAACTTCTGTGGTGTGTTGTTTTTTCAAGCGGGCCAATGCACCAACATTACAATCGGGGAATTTGACCCAAAGAGTAGAAGGTTGTCTGGTTGTCGCATTGGAGAATTCAATTTCCATGAGATAACCTGTGGCTCCATTTACCAACCCATCGCTAGTATCAATATTGACTGTCACCATATACTTCGCTGTAGTTTTTAGTATTAGGCGATATTGGAGTCCCTGAGTTTCGGACACCTTAAACGATTTTGCTGCTTCAATAATCCTACTTCTATTCGCGATAGTCAGTCCTGTAGATTTGACAACATCATAAGCCTCAGAAATCGTCTCCTCGGTAGGAATAGAATTTAGTTTAGAGGTATTGAAGTCGTTAACCTCGTTGTCCAGTTTTCTAGACTGGAATTTGTCAATAAGATAAAGAAATGTAAATGTAAATGCAATGTCTAAAATTAAATGATATACCATGAATAAACACCCGACGAGAAGGGTATTTCAATAACGTGTTTGTACCTAAGCAATAAAATGTCATCCATGCTTGGGAACACACAACAGCTACAGCTACATATGAGCGTAGCAACAATGATGCACAGTGTGTAATAAAATCCCATGTGATAAAACCATAAAATAGAAATGCATATGTTAAGTGTATGTAATATTGATCTTTGTCAGTAAGTAAGATTTAGAACACATGTGTTAGTTTTCTCGTTTTATGTTTATCTTCTATTTATGTATATATTCTTAGAAATGATAAGGGAGACCAACGGAAGACTTGCCTTGCCATGGCAGTCTTTCGGAAATTCTGAAAATAAATGAGTTAGTTCTCAACCAAACCTCAATCGTGCAAGAGTTTAATTTTTCCTCGTCCCGTACTTTACATTTTGGTGACCCCTAGTTTGAAAACGCGCAACGTTTTTTGAAAAATAAAAAAATGTGATTTTCTGATAAACAATTAAAAAAAAAAAGAAAAGGAAAATAAGACAAATAAAAAAAAAACAAAGCAAAAACAACAATTAAAAAAGAAAAGAACAGAACCATCCATCTGGTGAGTGTTTCATAATTTTTTATTTTTTTTGGGTTGAATTAAATTGTATTGCAATATGAATGCCGTCGAGGTAATTAAACGCCAAGAAATATTAGGCCAAAATTTGGTCAAATTGTACAAGGACCTGTCTGAAATAATGCAGGGCGATGTAAAGGGGGACGCGAAAGAAAGATATATAAATTTGAAACTTTCTTTCACAGAATATAGGAAAGAGTTTGAGGCTAATGACGACGCACCACAAGTCTCTTTTAATTCACAAAGTGTGAAAAGATTTGTGGAAATGGTAGGTGAGAGCTTACAAGCACTTGATGCTATGAGAATGGATGCAGAGGAAATGTATCAAGCATTATTATGTTTTATTCTGCAAAGAAAACTGGAGGAGAATTTGAGAATCCAGTTTGAGCAGCATTTGGGGAAATGTAGGGACCTTCCAAAGGTTGACAATTTAATGGAGTTTTTAAAGCAAATGCTTTTTTCGTTGGAGGCAAGTCAACAATTTTCGGGAGGGTCCGGTTGGAAAAGGTCTTGGGACGCAGGAAAGAAAGAGCCTTTCAAAAATCAATCACAAAATGTGAGAGAAGGGCGACCAGATTCAAGCAGTTACCAAAAAACACAGTTTATTTCAAGAGACAAATGTCCACTTGGCTGTACGTTAAGCCATTTACTGTTTAGATGTTCCAGATTCCGCAGTCTTCCTGTGAACAACAAGTGGAACATTATAATGGAACATAACATATGTTCCAGGTGTTTAAGTCTTGGACATGTAAAGAGAACATGCACCAGCAATATATTTTGCAAAAATTGTAATGGGGACCACAACTCTCTGCTTCATAGAGAAAAAAGTAGCCCAAAAAGCGCCATAGTTAACGATAGTAATGTTAAGAAAGATACGTGTGTATTACTATCGACAGCGATAGTTCAGGTGAAAGATAGTGAAAATAGATGGGTGAATTGTAGAGTACTGCTGGATAGCGGCTCACAAGTCAGTCTAATGACAAAATCGTTTAAAAATAGACTAAAGTTGACAGGCGTAGACACTAATACAGAAATCGAGGGATTAGCAAAAAACAAGTCGTGTATTAAAGAACGAATTGGACTGAACATGCGGTCAAGAACTTCGCAATACTGTACGTATGTAGATGCATTGGTTATACCAACCATTCTATCGAACATACCAGAGACGAAGGTCATTGCAGAAGATGTTTCCGACGGTATAATATTGGCGGATCCGCAGTATAACATTCCAAATGGAATAGATATGCTGATAGGTGCGGAGATATTTTTCGAAATTTTAGTAGAAGGGAAGATGAAAGGCTCCAATATTATTTTGCAAAATACGAAATTAGGATGGATTGTAAGTGGTCCTGCCCTTAGGGATACTTCTAGGATAGGAAACAGGATTGTAGCAACAACGCAAGTTAAATGTGACGAGTTGTTGCAGAAATTCTGGGAAATAGAGGAAATTCCGCAGGTTGTGAAGCTCACTACACAAGAAAAAGTGTGTGAACAATTATTTGAAAAGAATATGAAGCGGACAAAAGAAGGCAAGTTCGAAGTTCGATTGCCTTTTAAAAACGACCCAAGTATTTTAGGACATTCGAATACTATTGCGAAAAGAATTTTCTTCGCGTTAGAAAGGAAATTGAGTCGCAATCCTGACCTCAAGATCCAATATCATGATTTCCTTCGACAATATTTAGAATTGGGGCATATGGATGTGGTAAAAGACTTCAAATGCATAGAAGGCGGTTACTACTTGCCGCATCATTGCGTCCTTAGACCGGAGAGCTCAACTACAAAATTAAGAGTAGTATTTGATGCTTCGTGTAAAACGACTACAAATTTGTCGTTAAACGACACGTTACATACTGGTCCTAGAATACAGGATGAGCTCTTCAGTATTTTGTTACGATTCAGGATACACCAATATGTATTTTCAGCTGACATTGAGAAAATGTATAGGCAGATTTGGGTAGCTGATGCAGATAGGAAGTATCAGTTAATATTTTGGGTATGGGAGGATAATGAAAGACTACAAACGTATGCTTTAAAAACGGTTACGTACGGGACTGCATTAGCACCGTACTTAGCAGTAAAGTGTTTGCAAAAGATTGCTGATATAGAAGAAGCTGTATTCCCATCAGAATCTCGAGTCATACGAAGTGATTTTTATATGAATGACTTGATGACTGGTGGGGATTCTCTCGAAGAAGTTATAGGCCTTAGAAAGAACATAGGAAATATATTGCTGAAATTTGGGATTCCATTGAAAAAATGGTGTGCAAATGATAAGGCTATACTTGATGGAATTTCAGAGTCTGATATGGAAAACAGACTTAATATAGAAAACGAGGAAGGAGATTCAGTAAAGGCGTTAGGGGTGAAGTGGTATCCAAGTTCAGATGTCTTTTCTCTTAAGTGTCAGCTGGAAAAGGAAAGAAAAGTTTCCAAGCGCTCCATATTAAGCGATGTAGCGAAATTATTTGATCCACTTGGGTTTGTGGGACCAGTAATAGTAACAACGAAAATGTTACTGCAGGATTTGTGGAAGCAAAAGATAGATTGGGATGAAAATGTTCCAATTGAATTAGCTATGAAGTGGGAAACAATAAAGAAAGATTTAGATAACTTGAATAACGTAAAGGTAGAAAGATGTGTGGTATGCGTAAATCCAATAGAAATAGAGCTAATCGGTTTCTGCGACGCTTCTATGAAAGCATATGGGGCAGTTGTTTATTTGCGATCTATCAACGAAAGAGGAATAGTATCCGTTCGATTAGTAGCTTCAAAGTCAAGAGTGGCACCAACTAAAGTAATAACATTACCAAAATTAGAACTTTGTGCTGCTTTATTGTTAGTGGAACTTATAAATAAAATAAAGGAAAGTTTGAAGACGAAGGTCAGTGACATTTTTTATTATGCAGATTCAATGATAGTGTTGAATTGGTTAAGGATAGATCCAGGAAGTTTGCAAATATTTGTGTCCAATAGAGTAAATAGCATACAAATAGGAAGTGACATAACAAAATGGAGACATGTCACATCTGACCAAAACTCAGCCGACATACTGTCAAGGGGGATTCTTGCAAGCCAGATTATTGACAATATGTTTTGGTTTGAAGGTCCCAGTTTTTTAAAAACGGAACAAATTATGCAGCAGGAAATAATTTCCTTTGAGGACTTACCTGAGCTGAAGAAGAATGTAAAGGTGGCTTTAGGTAGAAAAAGCACTACCATTTGGGAAGAAATTGATCACAAAAATAAGTTTCAATACCTTCAGAATATTTTAGCGTATGTTTTAAAATTTATTGATATTGTACGGAAAAGGCCTTCTAAAACGTTCGTAGCTTACAGGATAGAAAGTCTTAAGTTTATTGTAAAAGATATTCAAGCTATACATTTTATAGAAGACTTGCATGCGTTACGAAAAGGTAAGAATGTATCTAATTCATCTTCATTAAGTACACTATGTCCTATACTAGACCAGGAAGGGATAATTAGGGTAGGGGGTAGATTGCAAAACAGTGGTCTACCATATGAAGCGTAACATCCCATTGTAATTCCTTATAAGAATAGGATAGTCGAGTTAATGCTAGAACAAGTACATATTGAACAGATTCATGTGGGGCCTCAGGGATTGTTAGCGATATTCCGACAACAATTTTGGCCTTTGCGCGGGAAGCAACTAGCAAAGAAAATTGTGCACAAATGCTATAGATGTTTTAGGGCCGAACCACGAAATTTACACCAACTGATGGGCAATTTACCCGAAGATCGAGTAGTAAGAACACGGCCGTTTTTAAATGTGGGTATCGACTTCCTAGGACCAATTATAATCCATTACAAGATTAGAGGGAAACGGACAGATAAATCGTATGTTTGCGTATTTGTCTGTTTTGCCACGAAGGCAGCACATTTAGAAGTAGTTTCTGATCTGACGTCTGCTGCCTTCATTGGTGCATTGAAGAGGTTTGTAGCCAGAAGAGGATGCCCTCTAAAAATATATTCGGACAACGGCACAAACTTTGTGGGGGCCTCTAATAGTTTACATGAAATATATGAGTTATTCAAAAATAAGGAACATAAATACGAATTAGATGAGTATTGCACACAAAGGTATATTGAGTGGATAAATATACCTGCCAGATCTCCACATATTGGAGGATTATGGGATAGTTGTGTCAAGTCTGTGAAGTGACAGTTTTACAGAATATCAGAAGGAAACATGACGTATGAGGAATTATATACGCTCATGGCTCAAATAGAGTCGGTCTTGAATTCTCGTCCGTTAATACCCCTATCGGATGATCCAATTGACTACAATGTGTTGACTCCTGCTAACTTTTTAATTGGGGAAGGTTTTTCGACATTTATTGATTCAGAAACCAATAAATGCTATCAAGGATTGCGAGGTCATTGGAAGGAGGTCCAGAAGAAAATGGAAGAGTTTTGGAATCGTTGGTCTACGGAATATTTGTCCGAGCTTCAAAGGCGATACAAATGGAAGGAAAGATGTACAAATGTTCAACCGGGAACATTGGTGCTACTGAAAGAAGATAACCTTCCGCCTCTCAGCTGGAAGCGGGGCAGGGTCATCCGAACTATAATGGGTTCGGATGGATTATGTAGGATGATAGACGTAAGGACAAGCAATAGGGAATCGAAAAGATCAGTTCACAATGTTTGTCCTTTTCCTATCGATGATGAAGAACCGGAAAGGCCGGTTAAATCGGCCGTAATAAATAGATCTAAGGATAAGCTAAGCACTTTGTGCAATAATAAAGGAAATAAAGTAAAAAATAAAAATATGTTTATGTTTGTAATGTGTATGTTAACGATTTTAACTCCTGTAAAATGTCAAATAGATATAAGTAATTTTAAGGATAAGGCAGGGATATTCTTCGAAGAGGTGTCGACGGTGGGGTTGACAAAAACATCGTGGAACATCGTGGTTCACATCAACATTACAGAGTATGTGACAGGAATAGCTGAGTTAGATGCAGCGATGCAGAAGCTCAATGTGGCGATGGAGTGACAGCCAGAAGCATTACAGCTAAGGATACTTCAAAGGCTAAAGGAAGCGAATGAGAAGATAATGAACAACAACGAACTAATAATGTCATCAGCACCAAACCGAAGACCAAAACGCTCTGCCTTGCCATTTGTAGGAGGTATCTACCATTCCCTGTTTGGGTTGATGGATGAGGAACATGCAGAGGATCTTTCCAGCAAGATTAAGTCGATTGAGGGGAACCAAAAGTATCTGCTAAATCAGCTGAGGAACCAGACTTCCATACAAGATGTCACTTTGAATATTATAAAGGAGCAAAATGGAGTGATATTCAGGGATATAGAAAAGTTCAATAAGTCCTTCAGCATAATAGAGAAAGCGGTCAACGATCTGAAAGACAGAGAAGAAATTGTGCTGCAGACAACGAATATGTTGGCGACTTTGGAAGGCGTGGAAGAAATTCAAAAAGACTTGATTGCTGCGATGTCGAACACAAAGGGCAGTTTTCTTCATGAGATTCTTCCAGTGAGAAGGTTCAGACAGCAGATAGAAATCATTAAGACAACAATTGATAGAAAGCTACGACTTCCGACTGAGTTTCCTGTGGAGTTGGCGAGGCTCGCATATGTATCGAGTCGTACGACCTCCGATTTCATCCTATTCAATATTCGGATCCCATTAATAAATTCAGAGCAATTCACCGCCTACGCCATTCAAACATACCCCATTATGCATGATGAGCTCTCCATAAAGATTCAACCGCAAAATAGCTACATCCTAGTCGACGAGAGAAAATCTATGTTCTACGGCCTGAAGGAAGAGAACTTTGCGCATTGTCAAAAGTTAGAAGGTTTGACAATATGTCCGCAGATCCACCCAATCTACAACACCCGTGAAACAAAGGTGTGTGAGATGAGATTATTCTTGAAATCCACAATGATTCCGGATAGCTGCGAAATTGAAATAAAAAGATTTCATAATTTCTGGAAACAGATACATGCGCCAAATTCCTGGATATTTTCTGTAAAGAAAGGTACTGCTACAGAAATCAAATGCAATGGAAAGCGACAAAATGTCCTAATTCGAGGTCAAGGTCTTTTAACAATGCAGCCGGGTTGTACACTGGAAACGGACGAAATTAACTTGTGGGCATATGAAACATACAATAGCGACGTCGACTATATTCTACCAATGATGAATATATCATCACAGCTCCCATCGTTAAGGCATATAAAGTTGAAGAACGACATCGAGATCTATAAATTGCCAGATATTCCGAAAGCCACCACTGTACTTGGATTTCCTATGCACTTGGATAAACACCATCTGACTCACTACGGCATCAGCTTTACAACATGGCTCATAATCATCATCGTCATCATCATGCTAATATATATCCTGAAGAAGATGTGTCAAATGTCAACAAGATACCTGCCAGCAGCCCTTGCCATACCGCGACTAGCGTAGGATATATGATTATTAATAATGTATTTTTTAAGATTATATATAAATGTTAAGCTTAATTAAAAGATTTGGATCTTTTAAGGCGGCAGTATGTCCAGTTTTCTAGACTGGAATTTGTCAATAAGATAAAGAAATGTAAATGTAAATGCAATGTCTAAAGTTAAATGATATACCATGAATAAACACCCGACGAGAAGGGTATTTCAATAACGTGTTTGTACCTAAGCAATAAAATGTCACCCATGCTTGGGAACACACAACAGCTACAGCTACATATGAGCGTAGCCACAATGATGCACAGTGTGTAATAAAATCCCATGTGATAAAACCATAAAATATAAATGCATATGTTAAGTGTATGTAATATTGATCTTTGTCAGTAAGTAAGATTTATAACACATGTGTTAGTTTTCTCGTTCTATGTTTATCTTCTATTTATGTATATATTCTTAGAAATGATAAGGAAGACCAACGGAAGACTTGCCTTGCCATGGCAGTCTTTCGGAAATTCTGAAAATAAATGAGTTAGTTCTCAACCAAACCTCAATCGTGCAAGAGTTTAATTTTTCGTCGTCCTGTACTTTACACTCGTCATTTGAGCAGAAAAGGTGAATTGCTTCATTAGGTACTTCCGTTTGTGGAACGATACGTCGCCGCAATAAATGTATGTCTTCATCAGACATTTGACCGGAAGCCATATTATTTAGAGCTATTGCAAAAGCTTGGTCTTCTCTTTGGCGCTTTATTTCCATAAGCTCAAAGAATTTGAACTTATCCCATATTGTACCTCCGTATATGGCACTATATGGATCATTAGTTGGCGCTGAGAATATCCATCGGTCTCCAACAGGCGAAAGCTGTTTACGGTCGCCGGATACTACAACAGAAATGCCCCCAAAATGATCCGTACTCTTAAAAATTTGTTTTAGCCTCGTGAAAACATTTTCGATCCTACCATTGAAATTTCATCTATAATTAGGAGTCTCAAATTCATAAGTTTCGTATAAAGAGAATTTAATGCGTCTGGGCCCAAAGGTCTCAAGTTCGAAGCTGATTGATTAACAGGAAGAGAGAAATTTGAATGTAACGTAGCACCGCCAATGCCGAAAGCAGCTTTTCCAGTAGGGGCTGTGAGCAATACTTTTAGTAAATTTGGATCTGACCCAGGAATGCTATTTAGCCTATGATTTACCGATTGGTAAATCGCAGATATTAGTCTGCTTTTACCAACACCAGCACCTCCTCCTATGAATTCATAAAACACAGAACCACATTTTATGTTATGGAGAATATGTGTTAAATACAGCTTTTGTATGCTATTTAATGTACGAACCATTGTTAAAAGATCGGATTCTGGTATCAGAGCATAGTAATACGTAATGACCCATCTCGAGTTTCTTCTGATGTGCCATTATCCTGTTATTGCAAGATATTTAAATTGGGATCAATTTCTGGCACACCCAGAACCCTAAATTCCGTATCAATTGCATCTGAATTCTCTTCTTCATTAATTTCTTCAGCCGATTCAGTTTCTTCACCGAGACGCTGAAGAATATTTTCTAATTCCCGATCCTCGAAAACGTCGTAGTTCTTTCTGTTGGACTCAATGCTGTCCTTTAGAGCATTAGAAGTCGCTTCATTGTCATTCTGCAACAACTCCACTTTTTCGTTTCTCCAAGGGTGGTACAACATCACAAGTTCCCGGATGTAATCACTTCTGTGAGTATTCACATTATATTTTCTGCAGCGTATAACATGTGGTTTGACTTTTTCTGTAACAAAACCACTGTTTTCCTTCAACCTAAAGGTATTCGATGAACGTTCGACATCTTCTGCAGGTTCTTATTCTTCGTAGTTTTCTTCGGAGTTTCTATGTCGGCTGGATTTTGAAAATTTAAAGTTTGTTACAAAGTCCGCCAAACACAAATGTTCCAACTGATCGGGTCTTTGAATATAGTGTTCTAGCAAGCCCGTAGCATAGATGTCCATAGAATCAGGCGGTAGGTTTTGAAGCTGTTCCCGGGGTCGCAAAATAAATACTTTTTCTTCGGGTCGCCCAGTATTTATGTAGACCTCAGCATTACTGCTTTCAGATAACCTCATACCCAAACAACAATATGTCGCCTCTTGTGCAGATATTTCAGTACCTGCAACAAATTTGTGAGCAATATGTTGCAGTTTCTGTTTTATCGAATGGTTACCCGATCTGATTTCATCAACGGCATCACGAAGAATTCTAGAAATGCCGCGATTTGATTTATTAATGTAGTTAACTATATAACTACAACATGCGTATGGATCTAAAATAAACTGGATGTCCATATTGGCTCTATGTAATGCCAAAATAGTTGGATTGTATGCGTTTAACATTTTGTCTTCAAATCTTCGACGCAATAAAATGTTTGGCTTTTTAAGTACAGATCGGAGGGACTGTAGGTAGTCTTCATAAGAGAGACAGATATTTTCGTGTGCCAGGAAATTAACAAAGTTATTTAAATTTGACGTTTGCTCGGCGTTTAAGTTGGCATTTAAAAGGCTTTGTATTTTTTCATAATTTTGTTTAAATGTTTCCAAATTTTCGAATGTGTCTGGAAGAGGCATGAGTATTTCCGCTTTGGCATTGGAGGGTAAGGTATACCATATCGAAAAATGTTTTTACCATGAAATTCTCTTGTGCAAGAGCGGTTGTGGTTATGCCGCTGGTACTGAATATATTCATTTAAATTTTCATCAGCTCCGTTTGTGGACACATACTTATCAATAAATTCTGTTACAGTCTGAAAAGTGGAAGAATCGCTTAGATCAATCCTTGGCGCGTCATTCATCCAGTACATTCCATGAACGTGAGGAGATCCACGCTGCTGAAATTCCGCTCTCCAGTAATATTTTTCTACACAATGGTTATCGAAAATACCATTGTTCATTTTAAATAAAGAAAACAGTTGTCTGAAGTGAAAATCAAAATAGCGAGAACATGTAATTGCATCAGAACGAATTAGTCTAGCCTTTTCAGAGAATGTTAGATTTAAAGCTTCCTCTTCAGTAATTTCTATATTGTCTACAGTTTTTGAGAGAATAACCAACAATTCGTGCCATTTTGTTTCGGCAGCGGACAATGTAATAAAAATGTGGGAAGCCCGAATTGCCTGATCTTCTTTTCTGCTTCCCAATGAGCCGGAGATGATCTGACGCCTTTAAGAATTCTAAAGCCATCATCGTGTTGTATAAGGTTGTTGAGATATATATCATTTAATGCATTCCCTGCAGTGACATTTCGTGACATGGTACGCTTTCGTACAGCGATAGACATTGCGCTCTTAATGGTTAAAAGTTCAAGCTTTTTATATCTGTACACCAATTTGTCTATTCTACAACATCATCTATCATACCTCCGCAGCTCGGACCGCACAATTTTTGAGTAATTTTCTGGACAGTTACGTTTCGTACCACAATAAATCAAAGCAAACGCTAGTTCTTCGGAATCTGAATCTATTATCATGTCGATTGGACGTTGGCCTTCACCTGGTGCCATTACTACACGTTGATGGGGAATGTTTTCAGTTGGTACATTTTCCAACAATTTCTCTTGTCCGCCAGGATTAAGGTTATCAATTGCGGTTTCGTCTACAGATAAATGTTCTATAGGAATACCGTCAGTAGCGCCTTGTTCGTTAAAAAGGCTTTAATTGTTTCTTGGTCTTGCTGATCAGCAACAAAAGGTACAACCTCCTGTGAATTAAAACTTTCAAACCATCCATCAGCGATAGTAATGCCATGTTTCATATTCAATTCAGAAGTAATCAGATACCTGGCGGCCTCAATGACTTTTGCTGGTCGTATAGTTTCCGTCATATAATCATGCTGATAAGTCATACGACGTTTCAGATGTAATTGAATAACGTGGGCTTGATCGAAAGTTCTTAGAAGAGATGTGACCGTATCAGTAATTGCTATTGGCACATTGAACACAGCACCACGTATAGCACTCTGCTTCTCAAAGCCAAGAGCGACAATAACCATGAAAGGTAATCTTGCCGTCACTAAGCGATCCTCTACAGACGTTAAGTCTTTGAGAGAATTAGGGATAGCTGGGAAATCCAAGCCGTTCGATAGGCAAATGTTGGGCCTTTTGCCGGATTTTATTGATCTACAACATGTTTTGCAGAAACTGTATATGTATGCCGTCGTGTGAGGGAAACCTGTCAGAAAGAAAAAATACATCATTTATAAAATTTGCATTGGACATACCTTCTTTTTATACCCTACATTTTAACTTGTCAATCTGATGGGGAAACCACAGTCCGCCGCAACATGTGCAAATTTCCGTAGGTCCTTGTTTGATAGTATGGTTGTACCTGGCAAATCTCTAGTCGTTGCGCCTGTTAATTATCGACATTATATCTTCCTGTCTTTCCTCGTTTGTCTGATCTTCCCTCATTGCTCTGTTCCTTAGCGTTTGCCTTGTATTTGCTCTAGTTCTGTTTTCAGTATCCATTCTATGACGTACGACTCTTGCAGTCATTGCACGATACTCATCCTGAATAACACTCCTTGCTATGGATCGTCTTCTTTGCCTCTGTGCTGTATTTCGTAGTCGTTCACTCCTTCTGTACTCCGTATTGGATCTTCGTTGGGAATGTGCGGTATTATCTCGCTCTTGTTCTGGCACACGATATTCCGGATCCTGTCGCCTCTGTGAGTGTGCGGCATTGTCTCGTTTCTGTTCTGCTGCGCGATATTCCGGATCCTGTCGCCTGAGTGAGCGTGCTAATGTGTTTCGATCCTGTTCTGCAATGCGATAGTCAGGAAGTCGACGTCTTTGTGAATGTGCAGCATTATCTCGCTCCTGTTCTGCCACACGATATTCCGGATCCTGTCGCCTCTGTGAGTGTGCGGCATTATCTCGTTCCTGTTCTGCTACACGATATTCCGGATCCTGTCGCCTGAGTGAGCGTGCTAATGTGTTTCGATCCTGTTCTGCAATTCGATAGTCAGGATGTCGACGTCTTTGTGAATGTGCAGCATTATCTCGTTCCTGTTCTGCCACACGTTATTCCTGATCCTGTCGCCTTTGTGAGTGTGCGACATTGTCTCTACTTCTCTCTTGTTGGCTGAATTGTAAATCCTGCCTGCGTCGCGATCTCCATTCGGCATTATACGTTCTTCGTTGAATATCGTTGTTTCGAAGACTTCCGATGTTATCGTCATTTGTTTCCTCAATCCGTAATTGTTGAATTCTATTACGGACGAGACGCCGTCTGGTTGTACCACTTTGCTTGCGAGTTCTTGGCATGGTAAATATTGGTAACGGACGATGTGTTTTTTTTTAAATGTAATAAACTGAATTGATTAAAATTTACTTCGACTACAAAGATATACAGGCGGTCCGCAAAAGTATCATAATTGTGGACCGTGATTAGTTGAATGCAGGTAGTGTTGTGTAATATCAAATATAAATAAAAATTGAAAATATACAGGTAATAAATGAAGGATGTTGTTTATTATTTGGCTACATAACAAAATACATAAATGAAAGTGATAACTAAGATCAAAAATATTAAACATATTTTTCAACATACGAGTAACAATAACCGAATAACATATCTACCTACAGCACATGCATGATGGTTTGTAATATCTATGCCGTAGCGTGGTATAGTATTTAAAAATATAAGTCCACATAACGCATGCAAATTCTTGGAAATCTTGCTTGTTGTTAAGGGAAATTAAAAACCAATGGTTAATTTTAAATATGTAATAAGAACACAATATTTCGTACTGATCGGATATAAATCACGGTTTCTACAGCGCTTACATGTCAAATCGGGTGAAACATATATATTGGGGCTGTATCTAAATCTGAACTGAATTTCCCCGCATTTTGTAGTTTTCATTCATCTAATACGAAAACTCTCTCTGCCGAATTTCGTACTTATCGGATATAAAATACGGTTTCTACAGCGCTTACATGTGAAATCGGGTGTAACATATATATTGGGACTATATCTAAATCTGAACGGATTTTCTCCGAATTTGGTAGTGTTCATTCACGTAACAAGAAAACTCTCTCTGCCGAATTTCGTACAGATCGGATATAAAATACGGTTTCTATAGCGCTAACATGTCAAATCGGGGATAACATATATATGGGGGATATATCTAAATCTGAACCGATTTTGACCAATTTCAATAGGGATCGTCCTTGGGCCAAAAAAGAGCACTGTGCTAAATTTCATCTCAATCGGACCATAAATACGACCTGCACTTTGATTACAAGAATACATGGACAGACAGACGGACATGGCTAAATCGACTCAAAAATTGATTCTATGACGATCGGTATAATAAACTATGGTCCTATTTCTTCTCTTTTTCAGCTTTACAAACAATTGCACAAAGTCATAATACCGCAGTGTGGTGTAGGGTATAAAGAGAACGATAAACAAGTAAGAAAGTTCAGTCGGGTAAACCGACTAATAAATCCCCTCACCCATATTAAATTTATTTATTTAATCAGACGCAACTGTGCTGTGGCAAGGTAATTTTTTTTTTAACGAACGTTCCCAACGCAACCACTCTTACCCGCCCCTTCCGACCGAGGGGGCCACATCCCCATGACGTAGGGATTGCGTACACACCATGATCCGGACCATGGCGGGTTAATAGTAGAGGGTGGAAATACCAGCTACAGAAAAATTTCAACAGCCGGCACATGCAAACAATAAAATTAGTCTACTTACACATTTAAAAAATATATTATTCTAGATCAACTGCATCAATTTCTACATCAATGTCAATAACTTCATATAAAGTGTTAAAATCAATGCACATTCTACGAATGGGCTCTGCCGAAGCATAATTTGTACGTTGAAAATCAATATGTAATAATTGGTAATATCTGGAAGGTCTACAAGGTACATTGAATCCAATCCTAGACAAAATGAAATTAGAAGGCACATCACCATTTATAACTTTCAGCACCATGGTTGTGTTCAGCATAATACATCTACTCTTGAGAGTAGGCAGTCTTATCAAACTCAACCAGCTAGTATAGGGTGGAAGACTAAAATCACTATTCCAATGAAGATGTCTTAAAGCGAATAATAAAAATTGTTTTTGAACCGATTCAATCTTATCAACGTAAGTCCCGTATTGGGGGTCCCACACTACGGACCCATATTCTAGAATAGGTCTAACTAGTGACGTATACAACTGCCTAGTTACATATGGATCTACGAATTCTTTCGCCCATCGCTTTATGAAACCAAGAACGCCATAAGCTTTATTCACCATTGTAATTATGTAATTATTTAAATTGAGTTTAGGTTCCATCAATATACCAAGATCCACAAAGGATTCCACAGTATCTAAATTGGAACCATGAAGACTAAAACTGGATGGAATCGCCCTCGACCTAGAGAAACACATATGTTTACATTTCTTAAGATTGAGGTCCATGCAATTTATATAACACCAATTTCCAAAATTAATCAAATCATTTTGGAGGAGCATTGAATCTTCAGATGTTTTATAAGAATAAAATATCTTAACATCATCTGCATACATCAGTAAATTTGAACTAGAAATTGAATCTGGTAAATCGTTGATGAATAGCAGAAATAGAAATCCATGTTGGAATGGACTTAGAATAGACGATACTTTATGAGATAAAATCTCAGTAACCATTTTCTCAAAAAGTTTTGGAATTATACTTAATTTTGCGATTCCACGATAATTCCCCACATCAGTAATGCTTCCAGATTTATGAAGAGGGGTTAAGTAAGATGTTCTCCAAATGGATGGGAAATAGCCATATTTCAACGATGTATTACATAGTAATGTGAGCGGAAGGGCAAGACTTTGAGCACAATTTTTGAGGATTATACTAGGTACGCCATCAGGACCAACACTATTAGAAGAATTAAGCTTGATCAAACTCGAAAATACAAATGGAAAATCAAAATAAGGTATGCTAAACTGATTCAATGAAGGAATATTGTAAGGGTAGGGGACGTCTAATTGTCTCTGTTGATGAGAATAGGTTGATGTAAAGAATTTTGCAAAAGCATTGGCGATTGATTGGTCACCACAGAATTCCTCACTATCCATTCTAACCATAGAAGGTCTTGGATTAGATCTACGTTTCATATTTACAAAATCATAGAAAGATTTAGGATTAGACTTAAAATTGAGGGCTAACTTCTCTAAATAGATTTCATAACATCTGCTAGATTCAATATTAAATTGAGATCTGGCAATAGCATACTTTGCATAATCGGTCTCCGAACCCGATTTTTAAATAGTCTGCTCTTCAAGTTCTTAATAGCAGTCAAAGCAGGAGAATACCATGGTGGTCTATTAGAATTTTTAACACGAATCTTCGGAACAGATTGTTGAAAACAATTATTCTATACGTTATAAAACTGCTCAATAGCTGAGTCAATGTGAGTTGAATCATCAGAACAATCCCAATCAACGTCGAGGAGCATAGCATTAAGCAAATCAAAATTTGTTCTTTTGAAACAAAAAACTGCACCCTCATCACTTGGGGTGTGTACACAGGGAGTGTCCACCATATCATACGTCATTCAAATACCCAGCGTAGGGTGGTAATTATCCTCCGGTATAGAAATTGGAGAAATTCTGTAAACATCGAATAATTGGTAATTATCAACAAATACTAAATCAAGTAATTTATCAATTGAGTTAGGAATCCCATTAATCTGGAATAGATCGAGATCAGAAAAACGCCTGACAACATCGCAGGTCTGCCGATAGCCGATAAGTGATTATCATAAACAGATAATTCCGAGTTTGGAGGAATAGCAACTAAGAGCAACTGACGAATAATTTGGTTTCTCCAAATTAACAGAGACAACAATGAATTCGATGTCGTTAGTTATGTCAACAAAGACACGTTCTGATGACAACGAACTAACTACAGCGATTAGGACACCACCCCCAATTTTATAAGGACGATCTTTTCTGTATACTACGTATTTATTAGATAAAATGTCCGAATCAAATATATTAGGTTTTAACCAAGTCTCGGTGAAAGACAAAACAGTGAAATCGAAGTCAAAGCTATCAGCAAATAAGCGGGTTAATTTGGTATTAAGCCCTCTTACATTCTGATAAGCTATGACCAGAGAGTTTTTTGGCAAGTTAGAATGCCTCGCAGGTAACCGTGCCAGATTATCTACCCTATCCACAAATTCTTTTACAAATGCCTTTGGAGGCCAAAAATTGGGATCTATCAACTTATCAAAGATTTCAGGTTGAACAATAACCTTAAATGATGATCTGGTAGCGGTTGAAGGCAATCACATCTTGACTGTCTTCAAATAAAAATCACCATCAATCTTGGATCTAATATAGTCGTCTAAATTCTCAGAGGACGTATCCAAGGCAAAACGTGAAATGAAAACTGCTTTCTTGACTGGCAGCACAGTCAGAGTTTTCGCTTTCCTATTTGCTCTTTGCGTCGTATTCCTAGTAGGAGGTGGCGGAACAACAACTTGCGGAAACACAAGTGGGGAACCACAGGGAGAATTGCAATTACCTCCAGCGAAGTTCCAGCAGGAGCAGTTAATGGAGCTGCCCTCTCAACAGGATTAGATGTAACTGTTGGAGGTGAGAGCGTGTCCGGCTTTTTTGGATCAGAAACATTAGGCTGATCAATGTTTAACTTCTTCATCAGCTTTTTCTTTTTTGTCCAGAAGAAGCCGGCGTACTAGCATACTCTTCGAGGTTAGGGTAATAATTTATCAAAGCAGTGAAGTTCATGAACCGCATGTAGACATTGAAAATGTCTTGGTTCAGATCATTCACCTCAGACGTATACGATTTAACAAAATTGTAAAATTCAATATTTATTTTTCTACATTTAATGCAGCACTAATGAAGACCATTTTTATCACCATACAACGCATCAACCACCCTAGCAGTCACGCCAGCGCACTTGGTATGCCATAAGTTAGTGCATAGCCAGCACTCAATTAATGTTTCCTTATCGGAAGTAATTTTACAGTTTACCGATTTGCATGCCATTTTTAGGTTGGGTTTAAATACACCGAAACTGACAAATAACACCAAAGCAATAAATCAAAACAAAAATAATAGTTAATAAAAACCCTCTACTATTTTATAATGAGGAGCAAACATATTTCCCCACAAACAGACAAAATACGATACACTGGCAACTCTGTTGGTATTTCAAACAAACAAACAGAAGCACAAAGCAACGATAGAAACAATAATCAACTAGCACACAGTGATAAAAAAGCACCAATACTTGTTGTTGTAGCGGTAAAAATATTTTACCGAAACAAATAATCAACAAAATTATATCACAAGCAGAAAATAATACAGAGAAAAATTTTCTATTGCAACAAATCACGATTAATGACCCATAATTTTTTTTTTAATTATTTGGACACTAAAAACACAATTATTTGACACTTGTTGTTTTAGCGGCAGAGAAGTTTCCTCCTACAGAAACAAAAATTCCGCAAAATTTAGGAACAAACCAAAATAATAATAATAGAAGTATGTACTTGGCGTCAGCTTATCCGCTTTCGATGCACCGACATTGCCACCTACGTCGGAATTACAACGTTTGGTGAGGGAATCCAAACTTACAAGTAATGCGTTAGTAGCTGGTTGAGATGCTAACTCCCACCATATCGCTTGGGGTAGTACCAATAATAGGGGATAAGACCTCATACAATTTATCAACACAAACGACCTATTAACTCTTAACATAGGGAACAATGGTACTATTAACAAAATTAGGTAAGAGGTATTAGATATAACGGTATGCTCAGAAAACCTTATTCATGAGAACATTGACAACCCTGTTTGTGACAAGTTGTGTTATTTGGTGCTGCGTCAATACAATTTCTATTTAAATTAATTGTGTATGATTAAACGCGATTTTTGTTCTAAACTTTGTTTGGATACATACATAAGTATTGTTATTAGTGGTGTGCTTATTGGTATCTGTTTATATTTAGTTTTTCCTTTAAATTTGTTGATTATTTGTTTCGGTAAAATATTCTTTGCCGCTGCAAAAACAAGTGTTGCTGCATTAGTGTCACTGTGTTTGTGCTTGTTTATTATTATTTTCTATTGCGCTTTGTGCCTCTGTTTGTTTGACATCTCAACAGAGTTGCCATTTTATGTTGTCTGTTTGTGGGGATATATTTTTGCTTCGCAATTTAAAATAATAGAGGGTTTTTTATTAAGCAATCATGCTTTTTTTATTATAAGCAACGCTAATTATAAGACACTGAATTGTACTAGATTAAGATTTTTGCCACAGTTAATTATTAAGTCCGAAGCTAACCGTATAACTAGCCTGGCTACTTAAAAAAGACTATATACTCGCCCACTTTGCCGGTAGAACGATAAAATCATTAAAATTAATTATATTATATCATTAACATTATTCCTAACCTCTTTGTTTGTTTCCTTTAATTTCTTCTCTTCCGCTTTGCTGGCTTGTGTGCCATTATTCCTCCTTACGTGTGGAATAATTGTATCTAAAATTAACTACCGCATTTGCTGTCCACTATGCTGGGAATACTCCCGCATCAAAAAGCAGTCGATCGCCACGACAACAGACCTATAGCCAGGGTTACCATAAACATTTTTCGGAAAGGAGGATATTTGTTCCAGAAAAGTAGGACATTTGTGACATTTACAAAGAGCCAATGGAACCTTCGGAGGACATTTATTAAAATAAAAAACTAGCCGTAATTGGAAAAACAACATTTTGTTTGATCACCAATTATTTTTTTTTAAAAAGGTCATAGTCCTAAAGATATGCATGTAGTATATATTGCATATTTTAACAATAAAATTTGCAAATGTAATAAATAGAACTCTTAGAATAAAAACACAACATTCGTACTAAAACATACTCGCATACTCGTATTAATTAAAAAGTATGTGATAATATTCACCGGTGCGATCAATTTAATAATTCAGTATACGTTTGAGGAAGATATCTGCTTTGATGACAAATACTTTTAACATTCTACAGAGGAGTACTGCCCTCCTAACCTAAACATGAAGGCGCGAAAGTTAAAAAACGTTAAATCAAAATATCTCAAAACTAGGAGGGCAAAGTAGTTCTTGAAATAAAATTTAATGCAAATTCAGATTTTGTGGAATCAATTTGTAGACTGTTCCTTTCATATGTCCATTGGGCGTTAATCACTGCTGTTTGGGCTGGTATACCGAAAAAACTAACAAACATTCAGCAGTTGAAAGTATACTTCAGCTTTAGGTTCATTATTGGTGAAAAAGTCCACCCAAAACCACGATTGGTGTAACTATAAAAATACGTTTGAAGCAGTAACAAAAGGAGGACAAATCCCTCATTTTATAAAAAGGAGGGAGGACAAATGTAAAACAGGAGGACATGTCCTCCGAAAGGAGGACGTATGGTAACCCTGCCTATAGCGCCAAGTACCTACTGTAGGAATATTCTAGCATCCCTCTCTACCCGGATGTTTGTTCACATGTTGATAAGTTAATTTCTAATCCTTTGCATGAGGTAATACCTATATACTGCTCCTGCAAAAACTTCGCAAGAGGTGACTCCCATTCTTCCTGTGGTTTCGCAAACTGTTGTTCCGACATCTTCGACTAAGCATACGAGGCAACGATCAAGCAGGAAAGCGAAAACACAGACTGTGGTGCCAGCCAAGAAAGTAGTTTTTGTTTCACTCTTTGCTCTAGATACGTCCTCTGAAGATTGAGATGATTATACTAGATCTAAAATGATGATTATACTAGAATAAAATGACGAGATCATCGGTAGTCGTTGAAGGTAATCTCACCTTAACTGTTTTTAGGTTAAGGTTATTTTTCAACCGGAAATGTTTGATAAGTTGATAGATCCCAAGTTGATGGCCACCGAAGGCATTTGTAAACGAATTTGTGGATAGGGGTTTAGTAATAACTTGTTGTGTTGGATATTTTCTTTGATAGTCGTATTCAGATTGAGAAATTTGGTTCCTGCTCTGATCCGATTTTGGTTTCATCTGGGGTCCCCCTACCTTTTTTATTATTAGTCTATAGACATATATCCTTACAGACTATTTACAATATATACACTATTCTATTTAAATCCAATTTAGCTTAAAAATATGTTATGATGATATCATTACATTGCACGGAACTAAGAATTCAAAAGTAATGGTTATTTTTCTTTTTAAAGTAGATTTACTCTCACACAGTTCTATTAAGTGGTAGTATTTGTTGAAGATAACACACAGGCGACGATGGGGATCATTATTAGCACAATTAGTTCTGAAGTTGTTTAGGTGTAGCAGTTCAAAGTTTCTAGTTGGTCTAGTGGAACATTCAGTTTAATTTTATTAATCAGGAATTCAGAGGTAATATTTCCTTGTAATATTTTTAATACAAAACAAATATTCAGCATTACGCGTCTGCTCTTTAACGAAAGTAACTTTATAAGATTCAGTCTGTATGTACTCATACGAAGGCAGATTTTGTTGAGACCAACCATTTCGTCGTAGACAGAATTGTTTCTGAACGGATTCTATGCGATTGCAGTGAATTGTATAACACGGATCCCATATTATGGATCTATATTCAAGAATAGGTCGCACCAGCGATAAATATATAATAAAATTTATATATAAATTTCTGGTAACAGAGGGATCAGTAAACTCTTTACTCCAACGCTTCGCAAATCCGAGAGTACCATAAGCCTTATTAGTTGTTAACGATATATGTGACCTGAAATTCATCCGACGATCGAACAGAATACCAAGATCCATAAAGGATTCAACAGATTCCAGCATAACGTCATTTATATAATAATTGGATTGGAAATTGTCATTTCTAGAGAAAGAAATATGTTTAAATTTGTTTATGTTAAGTTCCATTAAGTTGACCAGGAACCAGTTATGAAAACTATCAAGATCAGACTGAAGCAATGATCATCTTGATCAATAACAGTTTTAATAATTTTGACGTCATCCGCATACATAAGAACTTTAGAAAAGTGGACAGCGAAGGTAAATCTTTTATAAATAAAGAAAACAGTATTGGTCCAAGGTGACTACCTTGAGGGACGCCAGATGCAACAGCAATAGTTTTTGATAGAGAATTACCAAATTTAACACGCTGAGTCCGGTTGAAAAAATAAGTTTTTAACCAAATAAACAGATTCTTACTAAAACCTATACAATCCAGTTTATGTAACAGTAACGGATGTAAGTTCAAGAACATTCGTAACAGTTGAGCGGTATTTACGGAATCCATGTTGGTAAGGTAATATTAAAGTAGAAACTTGATGTGCAAGTATATCAGATACTATTTTCTCAAAAAGTTTAGGAATTGAATTCGGTTTAGCAATTCCTCTGTAGTTTGACACTTCAGTTTTACTGCCAGATTTAAAGAGAGGTATTACATATGATTCCTTCCACAGTTTAGGTAAACAACCAATAAGCAATGATTTATTAAATAGTGATGTTAAAGCAATAGATAAGCTATCAGCGCAATTTTTTGTGATACTGCTAGGAATTCCATCAGAGCCAGGGTCAAATGACGTTTTTAACTTCTTCATGTTCTCCAAAACAGTATTCTGATTCAAAGGCGGTATATTAATGGGATTGATTGATCATAAATGTATGTTGAATATGTCGTTGCCAAGAAGTCTGCAAACATATTACTTATTGATAGGTCATCATTTGCTGTAACAGATCCATATTTCAAGGAATTCGGTAAGGCATAAGATCTTCGTTTCGAATTAACAAATTTATAAAATGATTTGGGATTCTCCCTCAGCTGATTTTTCATGTTTATGAAGTAATTGCTATATGATCTTTTATTGATTATATTATATTCCGATCTTGAAATGCAGTATTTACTGCAATCAGTAGAGGATACAGATTTTTTGATCTTCTTATTAGTTTGTTTTTATTATTCTTTATTTTTGATATTGACTATTATTCCAAGGAGGGCCAATGGGACTCACCCGAGGGACTGGCTTATGAATACAATCATTCAGTATATTGTAAAATACTTTTATTGATTCATTAATGTCATCAGACGAAAAAATTTCACTCCAGTTTACAGAAGATAGTAGCATATTAAGTTTTGAATAATCGGTTCTGGAGAAACAGTATCTTTAGAGATTTTTTGACTTATCAGTATTGGAATGAGATTTTGAAGAAAAAAGAATCTTCAAACCTATTGTTGGATGATAACGGTCCTTAGGATACGTAACAGCATTCGAAGGACACAATGATACATCAGCTTGAGAGTTTGTAAATATAAAGTCTAATAATTTTCCAAATGAATTGTATATATGATTAATTTGAAATAGTGCTGATTTCAATACAGATTCGATCAATTTGATATCGTAGTTAAATCCAAAACTGTCAGCATAGATAGACGACAATTTTGTATTTAATCCCCTCACATTCTTATAAATCATATGTAATACCATATCAGGTGGGGAGATAATCAGTTTTTTGAAGAATTTTCATTTCGTGTAGGCAAATGTACAATATCCGTAGGTTCTTTATTCTTATAACCATAGTCGTGAATACAGGAACAATAATTTTGAATGATGATTTGCTTCTTTTCACAGAGTATTTAAATTTATATATGTCAGTTTTTAACTTTGTTTTAATGTAATGAGAAATATCCTCAACGGTTGTATTTGCAGCGAAACGGGCAACAAAACTGTTTCCATAGGTGCCCGAACTATCAGTTCTTTTGGAGCATTAAAAGGTTTAACGTTAATCATCGTAGAATTTTGTACAAATGGAGAACTTGACGAAGAATAGAACTTATTCGATCCAGATGGGGTTAAGTCCAAAGTAGGTGTTATATACCCTCCACCATGGATAGCATGTGACCTCACAAAATAACTCAAACCTAAAGAAAATAACACCGAAAACACAAAAATATAGTAGATGAGAACAGTAGGAATCACAACAAGTTAGATGCTATATATGGGAGCTATATCTAAATATGGACCGATATGGCCCATTTGCAATCCCAAACAACCTGCAACTATAAGAAGTATTTGTACCAAATTTGATCAACCTAGCTCTAATATTGCGGACTGTAGCGTGATTACCACAGACGGACGGACGGACGGACATGGCTAAATCGTCTTAGAATTTTACGACGACTAAGAATATACTTTATGGGGTCTCAGATCAATATTTAGAGGTGTTACAAACGGAGTGACAAAATGAATATACCCCCCCATCCTATGGTGGAGGGTATAAAAACGGTCCATAAGTGAGAGTAGGTCATTTTCAATGTTCTCCAATTAATACGAAGAAATCAACATCGAATACTTCACATTTCTTGCATTACCATAGAAGGCCCTTGTTTTCAAGAAGATTATCGGCAATACTTGTTGCCAATTTTACACATTTAATCAAGAATCAAGACAAAGCCAACACGTAACCATTGGCTCGTCAATTTGATACTTTACAGTTATTTGAGGAACAGCTAATTTTTAGGAAATTTCATATTCCGAAAATATAAATGAAAAATAAACAGGTACCGACACATTTTGGTTCAAAGAGGTGGGTGGCAACAGGTTCAAAAAGAAGGGTGGCAACAAGTGGGACGTAGAAAATACCAATATTTATAGTATACTTTCAGGCACGTGGAAAGTAGGGATGCCAACTTTAAGATAAAGTTCAGCTATTTTAATAATAATATGGCCCAGGTAACAATGGGCCATATCGGTCCATTTTTTGATATAGCATCTCCACGATCTGACTTATTAACGCCACAGAGAACACAAATGTCAACTGATTGGGCTGAAAATTGGTACATGGGGTATATTTATACCTAGTCCACGTTTCAATTTAGCCCCCATTCAAAGGTCGCTCCAGATTTTACTTATTAACTCAACAAAAACCACAAATTTCAACAAAGCGGACTGCAATTTGGTAATATGACCTTATTTTCGCCCAAGACCTTTGTCATGCGATCCATGGTGGAGGGAATATAAGATTCGGCGTGGCCGAACTTGTTTCTTATAAAACATCTGAATATTCAATGCTGCTTCAAAATGATTTGGCTAGTTTTGGAAACCGGTTTTAATTGCACGGACCTAAATCTTAAAAAAATTAAACATATATGTTTCCCTAGGTTAGGTTAGGTTGAAGAGAGGAGACGTTTAAACGTCTCATGTCCATGGACATACACTTAAGCCAGTGGTTCGGCCTGTTGTGCGCTCCTTATTTATGCTATTTTTATACCTCACGAGTTACAGAAAATCGCTACTAGACACGAATTTTCTCGGTATCTTCCAGTCATATTCTCTGAGATGAGTCAAGTCTGGTAATATGTCGGACCCGAAATGTTGGGATCTTGCATGTGTGAAAGCCGGGCATTGACACAGAAAATGTTCCATAGTTTCGATGTTTTCTCTGCATGCCCTGCATTCGTCGTTTCCTGCTAGTCCTATGCGATGAATATGTGTTTGTAAGCTTGAGTGTCCGGTTAGAACACTCATCATCTTACTAATATCGATCTTGTTTAGTTTCAGAAGACTTCTTGTTTTCTTTTCATTTGGGTCACCCCACAGTATCTTTGCAGTTGCTCCTACTGTTGCGCTATTCCACACAGTTTTATGAGCCATCACTGCCCAGTGCTTCAACTCATGTTTCGTGGCTTCGAAAGGTTTCCAATTTTCCAAGTTTATTACTCGAAGTTCTCTGCCCTTTGAAGCCAAGCTGTTTGCCCGTTCATTTCCAATCACTCCGTTGTGTACTGGTACCCAGCAAATACGCAATTGACCATGGGCTGAGTAATCATTTATCGTTCTTTTACAGTCCAACACAGTTCTGGATTTGACCCTTTCCGATGTTATTGCTTTAATCGCCATTTGGCTATCTGTGAAGATATTGGCATATTTAGGCTTTGTCGTGTTACTGAGCCAGTTTCCCTAAGTCCAGGGCGATTCCATCTGGACTTAGTCTTCATGGTTCCAATTTAGATACGGTAGAATCGTTTGTAGATCTTGGTACATTAATGGATTCTATTAATGGATCATTTACAATGGTGAATACACCTTATGGCGTTCTTTGTTTCATTATGCAACTAACCCTGCTTGCAATAGTTGTGCTGTGATTTGTGCTCCCTCTTCGATCTTAATTTAATTGCATTTTTGTGTGAAAATAATACGTTTTTGTTTCTAAAAATAGTTTTGAGTAACATATAAGTGCATTTTTTATAAGTGTGCTTATTGTTTTTATTTTGAATCATATTATTCGTGTTTTTCCAGTTGGAATCTTACTCGCATCGCATTAGATAACAACTGTTGTGCTGCATTTAGTGTTGTGTTGTTGTTGTGCCGTTTACTCTTGTCTGTGCTTTCTACTCCGTTTCTGTTTTGTTTTTCTCAAGCAGAGTTGCCATCAAACTTTTTTGTTCTGTTATTACACGTTTTAACATTATACAGTAGAGGGTGAAATATTTACTTTTTTTGTATAACATGTCGTGCTCTAGTGAAACTTGTAGAATTGTCTCCGATACGGAAAGATCTTTCGAATGCTGGCCGTGTACTGACCTTTGGCATGCTAAGTGTGCAGGTGTACCCGCAAGGATCGTAGATGCTCTGTATGGGGATAATAATGGTCTTAAATGGTGTTGTGTAGGATGTAGAAAAATTAATGTAGATTTCTACAAATTCGTTAAAGATTATTCCTTTGAGGTTTTTCAAATGGGGAAGGAGCTTTGGGCGTTGTATGAACGTTTCCATAAGTTCACTTCTCTGTTTGATAAGTTTCCGGATCTAGATGGATTCGTGTGCTCTCCTGACGTTGCTGGACGGAAGCGCAAGAGGCCGGCGAAGAAGGCGCTCTCTAAGAAGCTTGACGCCGATGCACCTAGTACTTCTGAACTTATAACGTCGGATGAACCTACGAATCAATCAACTGATTCTGTTAAGGTAGTTCATTTTGATTCTATTGATCAGCAAGATGTTGTTGTCGCTGCAGCTATTATACCACTGCGAGTAGGTAGGAAACCGAAGACACTGGCTGTGGTCCCAGCAAAAAAATTGGTTTTTGTTTCCCGCTTTGCTCCGGATACGTCCTCCGATGATTTAAATCTTTACATAAGATCTAAGATAGATGGTGATTTTTATCTTAAATCATTTAAAATGCGTTCATCTTCGTCCGTATCTCAGTCGTCATTCAAGATCATCGTACAACCGGAGATCTTTGATAAACTTATACAACGAGATTTTTGGCCGCCTAAGGCATTTGTTAAGGAGTTTGTTGATAGTGTTGATAATTTAGCACGTCTGCCTTTTATACGATATTATTGACTTTGATATAGGAATTGACAAGGTGAAATCTCAAATTATCTCGTATTTAAATATATTTGTTCTGCATGTCTTTATTTAGTAAAAATCTATTATTTTGAGAATTAATATTAAATTTGTATATGCATGTGCTGGCTGTTGATATTTTCTGTACCTGGTATTCCACCCTCTACTATTATCCCGCCATGGTTCGGATCATGGTGTGTACGCAATCCCTACGTTATGGGGATGTGCCCCCTCGGTCGGAAGGGGCGGGTAAGAGTGGCAGAGTTGGAAACGTCCGAAAAAAAATAAAAGTTTTTTACTTCTATTTACCTATTACGGATATAATAGATGTCAGGTTAACCGGGCGCTAAAAAACTGGTTCAATAATATTCTAAGGAATATGTGGATTATTTGTGTGTCATATGACACAAAAACGAAATACAAGGTAAATCGTGGCATACCTCAGGGGCATTTTATCGCCATACCTCAGGGGCATTTTATCGCCTTACGACGATAAACAGTTTCCTAAAAGCCCTCACCCATGAAGGACTTAAACATTGTAATACTTTTAAGGGACAGGAATCCAAACCAATTATGCAGAAGAGCTGAGGATGCACTTGATATAGCATATGTGCCCAGACAAAACGGAAATACATATGTCTATTAACAAATAAAATGAAGATCCAGCCTTTTGTTGAGCCTCAATTTCAGTATATCTAAAAAGGTAAAATAGGTTGATGTAATCTTTCATCAAAAACTGAGTTGGAAAGATCATTTAGGGGAAGGAGTTACCAAGGCCCACCAATGTTGATCGTTGCGCAGAAGAGCTATAGGTTCAAAATGGGGACTACATCCCAATATGACACACTGGCTTTACATAAGCGTGATTAGACCAATTCGATGAAGTCCTCTGTGGAGTGGACTGTAGATTTGAATTAGTAACAGGATAAACTCCAACAAATTGTAAAGGCGAATATAACAAAGTATGAAACAGAAAAAAAGGAAAAGACACAGTTTTGATTTTTAACAGAACAGATTTATTAGTCGCTGCTGCTTACCGCTTTCGTAGTTGCCGCAATAGTAAAGTAAGCAGTATAGAGCGAACATTTGAGAGCCTTAGAATCTATGAATCCAGCGAAACTACAATTGGAAGAAACAGCATAGATGGCAGCCCTTTATCCAACTGAGTAAAAGCTTTGCCTCCATGGCAGGAATTGGATAAAGGGTTGCCATATCTTTGATAGGGAACGATACAAATTTGGGAATTCTAATGGAGTACCAATTCAGTGCATTTTAGTAACGTAAATTTAAGTAACAGTAATTCAAATAATTCAGTAATTCATTCATTAACAAAAGCTTAAAACTAGTTATTGATACAGAGTTCAACAATACCATTGCAAAAAGTTCGACGTATGTGCTGTCTAGAGATAATCGGGGTAATTAGAACCGCGCGAACAAGATCTTTTGAGACTATACTGCACATCCAACCTACAGACATCCGTATAAAATATGGGTCAGCCCTTACAGCAACACGTCTACAAGTGATTAGTGTTGGGCATTATCGTTCACTGAACTGACCGGTCCTTTTCGTTCCGTTCCGGTAAAGGAACTCGTTCAGTCTTTTCGTTCCTTTTGGCTCCTTCGTTCAAATGACATTCATTCGGTCAAACATCACAACAGCTGTTTGTTTACTCGTTCAGTCTTCTTTTATGAACGTGATAAAAACAATATGTATTGCCAGACAAGGAAATTGAAATAACAATTGTTAAACACATGTGATGTGTATGTAATGTGGCAATTCTGTGCACCCCTGTGAAAAAGACTGATCAAGGTAAAAAATTAATACCTCCGAACGACACCAGCATTTAATATTGTTATAAATTTAGTGTGACAGCACTGGAGAAATCATTGTTCGGTAAATTTGGCAGCAACTAAAAAGCTTTTCAAAAGAGAAGAATGGTAAAATGAACGAGCTAATGAACGAAAGATGAATAACAGCAAAAGATCCGAAGTGAACGATGGAACTAAAAGAACAACATATCAGGAACCAGTTCCAATCGTTCCTTCAAGGGAATCGTTCACTTGAACGAGTTCGTTCCGGAACGACCCAACTTTACAAGTGATGGATGAAAGGATACATCGAGACCCCAAGTCGTACCTTCAAAAGATTTTAGAATCTCTAGTTGGTCACATTCAAACAACATAAATCTCCGCCAGCATTGCAGAAGTACGGCTTGTAGCTACCTGAAATAATTTTGTGCCAGACAAACGCTCCTGGTAGAACGCAACTCTGACTCATATGTCAGTGGAAATCAGTTGATACTCGGATGGGTTCAAGCTAGAAGAAAAGACGCCTCTGGGACTTTTTATTGCGGAACCAGACCATTATACTGTATTTCAAGGGAAAATTTGAGCAATCACGAAGTGTATCTACTGGCGCAGTAACTCCACAAAATATCTAAATATGCCAACGTCTTCACAGATTGCCAAATGGCGATCAAAGCAATAATGTCGGAAAGGGTCAAATCCAGAACTGTGTTTGACTGTAAAAGAACTAAAAATGATTACTTAGCTCATAGTCAATTGCGTATATTGTATGGGTACCAGGACACAGCGGAGTGATTGGAAATGAACAGACAAACAGCTTGGCCTCAAAGGGCAGATAACTTCGAGTAATAAACATAAAAAATTGGAAACCTTTCGAAGCCACGAAGGAAGTGTTGAAGCACTAGGCAGTGATGGCTCGCCAAATTAGTGTGGGATAGAGACACAGTAGGAGAAACAACAAAGATACGGTGGGGTGATCCAAATTGGAAGAAAGCAAGTAGTTAACGTTCGCATGAGATCTATGCGAAATACAGCTGTATAAAACAGCTATAATAATCATTTAGCAAATAAAAAGAAAATGGACTCTTTAACAGCTTTGGAAAAACATTATTTCAGTAGCTCTATTAATTGGCACATTTGTAGCAAACCCATAAACAAAGATATAATTATAGACCAGTAAGGAAAGGCTAAAGTCGGGCGGGGCCGACTATATAATACCCTACACCACTCTCGTAATATTGAATAACTCTGAAATATAAATTTTGTAGTTCATGTATAAATTGTTTATTCTAAATTTAAAAACGATTGCATATAAAATGCAGCTTCTATAGGACTAAAGGGCCAAATCGGACGAAACATATATATGGGAGCTATAGCTAAATCTTAGCCGATTTTCTTCAAATTCGGCAATGTTGGTTCATGGATCAAGAAACTCTACCATTCTAAATTTCAAAAAGATTGGATGTAAAATACAGCATTTATAGGACTAAAGGTCCAAATCGGACGAAACATATATATGGGAGCTATAGCTAAGTCTTAACCGATTTTCTTCAAATTCGGTAGTGTTGGTTCATGGATCAAGAAACTCTACCATTCTAAATTTCAAAATGATTGGATGTAAAATACAGCTTCTACAGGACTAAAGAGGAAAATCGGACGAAACATATATATGGGAGCTATAGCTAAATCTTAACCGATTTCAACCAAATTCAATACCGATCTTAACAGCTGCGAAATACTCTAAACTGCAAAATTTCAGAACGATCGGAGTGAAATTGCGACCTGTAGTCGACGAACAACTTTACATCCACAGACGGACGGACGGACGGACATGCTTAAATCGACTCAGCTAGTGATTCTGAGTCGATCGGTATACTTTAAGGTGGGTCTAGCTGTGTTATTTTCAGGTGTTACAAACATCTGCCGTGAAACAAACTTATAATACCCTGTACCACAGAGTGGTGTAGGGTATAATAATTCCCTGTAACAGGGAAATAAAGAGCCCACTATATTTGTAATTTAAAGTATCAGATACCTAAATTTATTTCCATAATTATTCTTCCTACGGTTCTCATCTGTTCATAAAAAAGTTTGGTAATATCTCAATGAAATTAATGGTAATAACCCTTCGAAAGAAGTTTATATTTCTCTTTCACAATTTACAAAAATTGAAAAATGATGAAAGACATTAGGAAATAATGAATATTATACACCACTGCATTGAACGACGACTCCAAAGGTACAACGAGACTATTAAACAATAAACGAAGTGTTTTATCTTTCAGGATGATTCCCTTCTCAAGATGAAATGTACAAATTTTGCAAAACATGCAGCAGAACAATTAAAAGTGGAAAAAGGTTATTCATTTGTTTGTTAAACGGTTTAGATTTTCCCCGAAATTCCAAACCCTCTTTAAGACTTAACGTCTGGAGCGCCTAGTCACGGCCAGGATACCATTTACGGTTGTCGTTGCGCTTGGTTTCGTTAACATCACTTCATCGAATATTCGTTCAAGTCAGTATAATTATATGACTGAAACAATCAGATCAGCAAAAGTTATAGATGTCGCTAAATACGTATTCAGTACTGATTGCACATAAAACACGATATTATCATTGCTGATGGTTGGTTTGAAAGATTCAACTCACAAGAAATTTTAACTTTTGTTGCTAACAATGAATACCATCAGATAGTTCATACTATTTTCAATGAGCAAATGTCTAATGAAAACAACATTGAGAATATTCCCTCTGTAGATGAGAATTCTGTGGCAACTCTTAACCCTGGAAGCCAACAAACTTTGTTAGAAAACATATCCATGAAAATGTACGACAACAACGGGTGCTTATGGCATCTGGTGAAGGTCGACCTCATGTTGACTCTGATTCGGGAGAGCTAGCCTCTGCTTCAATATATTGTGGCAAGAAACGTTCCTGAATGGAAACTATGAAATTTGTTCGAAACACTGAAAATTGTTCGATCTGAGCTACGTAAATACATACTACAGAAGATGTAGGATTGACAAACTATTGTATAGGTACAAAAAACTTGAACTATTAACCATTAGAAATGCCATGTCAATCGCACTGACGAAACATGCTCGGTCGAGAAATGTTACAGCCGCAAACTCATTAAATGATAAATACGTCAACCTAACTAATTAACCCGATGACGGTTACCGGATCCTTATATATCCATGTCCACAAAAGCTGGTAACTGTTATTATATTGCATCTTCCTGAAGGTTTTAAAAATATACAACTATATAAGAACAATTAAGATAAAATTCAAAATCTTTCAACCGCAAATTTAACTGCCAAACAAGTATCACAACTAAATAATGTTCACGGAAAATAGAGTTGGTAATCAATCCATTAAACAAAAACTTCAACACATTGCTCATAAATTTATTTCTGGCACTGAAATTTCGGCACCAGAGGAAACATATTGTTGTTTGGGGATGCGATTATCCGAGAACAGTGATGCAGAGGTATACATGAATACCGGGCATCCTTAAGTGTTTTTCCCCAGTTTTTGTTCTACGACCCCGTGAACAACATCAAACTCTACCGCCGGACTCTACCGATATAAATACAGCTGGCATTTTGGATCATTATATTCAAAGACAGATAAACTGGAAAATGTTTGCTTCGCAGCCAATTTTAAGTTTATGAAATCTTTCAGGAACCGATGCCGTGAAGAAAAGTATGACGAACATGAAGAAGAAACTTAATGATCCTCTCGTAGCTTCCGTTTATGGCAGTGGCTCCGTTAAGGTAGAAATCAAGCCTCACGTCATTCGGTACAGAAGGTGAACAATCATACAAGGGTAATATCAGCCCTAAATATAATTTCAAACTAAGATTAGAAAAACAATCTAGGAAATGTTTGAAAATTGTCTAACTATAGAATGTATGTTTATTTTTCCATTTTTTCTATTTCAATATTTGGGTTCTGTTTCAATATATGGTTTACTAAACTAAATTTAGTGTAATTTTAACCCAATGGTGTTTTTTCTAAAAAAAAGATATTACCCTGTCAGAGAGCAGCATTTTGCATAATGTCGCCTACACCCTCTTGTACTGCTGCTTTTTTTATGGTCAGAATCGAAAACAAAAATGCAAAAAGCTCACTAGAAAAAACTAAAAACAAAGAATACTCCACGGTGTCGCCTAAATAAAGCATCTGACAAAACTGTATTAGAAAAAGTACGCACGTACAAAAGCGGGTATTTAGGCTATTCGCTCGACGCTGAAAAAAATATCTGTTTTGTAGGGCAGCGTCCTCTCCTTCGATTACTTAAAGGGCTGAATTGTTGTATTTTTGCACCGTGCAAGTACGACGATGAAGAGTTTTCTCAAAAGATAATATTAATGTTATAATATAAATTAAAAAAAAAATTAATATAAAAGTATGGTGGATTTATTTTAGACAAATGGTGGATTATTTCTAGTAGAAATTCTCAGATGTTTTATATATAATATTAAAGAATTTCAAAGTACCATAACACTCTCCTCAAAAATATTCAAAAGGGAAGAACAAAAAAAGAAAATAAATGAGTTCCATAAATGATGTAATTGAAATTTCTGATGAAGAGAGCGTTATGTCTCTAATTATCAGTGTTCCCAACTCTTCCGAGGCAAAAATCACTACGGAACAACTGTGCAGAAACCACCACAAAACCACTACCAACCAAGTATAAAAACGCCAAAATCTCCAAAAAACCCTAACACTGACAAAAATGTTAACCTTTTTTTAAATTACCACTAACAATATATTTTTGAATTCCATTAATTTTTTAAATTAAATTAATTTTAATTTTAAGAACTTATAACATAAACGTAACAGTCTTTTTTTGTTTTCCATTCTTAGGATTAAATTATTGATAAATGACTTTTTCATTGCCAAATAAAATAGTATAATTTTCCTCTACCTCTTCTGGCTATAATATTGATTGTGTATAAAATTTGGTTTCTAAATGTTTCATTGGCATTTATTTTGAAACATAAATTATTTTGAACAGTAAACATTTTGAAACTTTAACACATATCTTATTTGTATTGAAGAATTTACTGTATTTAAAGACAATCGGTTCCTAAGCCCTGCATCACACGAGGCAATTTTTTTCCAGGCAAGTGTCAAAGTCTCTCTCCTAAAAACGTTGACACTTGCATGGATTCAGGACTTACGTTGTTCTTAAAGAAATTCATAACGCTCAGTTGTGAATTACGGACACAAATCACATAAGAACATATGGAGAAACATAAATGAAAGCGACGTCGTTTTTACATTCTATGTGCTAAAAAAGTGCGACGATACGTTGCGTTAAATACATGAATTTTTTAATGTCGCCGTCATTTTGCATTCTTCGCCGATGTATGTAAAAAATCACTAAAAGCGCTACAAAAAATTGTTAAAAACGCTACCGTAGTGGTTTTTCTGAAAAATCACTACTTTTTTGGAGATCTAAAATCACCACAAGTAGCGGAAAAATCACCAAGTTGACATCGCTGCTAATTATGATCTCATCGGTAGAACATCTGGACGAAATAGAGAAGAGAAGCCATCCATATTATTACCATACATGGCACTGGAAGCGATATTTTCATATTAGACTGTGATCAACAAATGCTAATGGGGGCGGATATAGAATTAAGGAAGAATAAAAAAAGAAAAGAAATGAGTATCACAAATGATATAATTGAAATTTCTGATGAAGAGAACATTATGTCTCTATTTACAATCTCATCGGAAGAACATCTGTACGAAATAGAGAAGCCATCGGATGGGATTACCATATGTGGCACTGGAAGCAATATTTGCCTATAAGACTGTGCTAAACAAATGCTGACGGAGACGGATATAGAATTAAGTAGTAATGTTAATATAAATAGTTTAATTATCCCTCAAATAAATTTGATGGAAAATGATATACAATTTAGATAGCATTATGGATCCTGCTTTAATAGACTTAATTTTTCGCAATGACAATTTATTGACAGCGGAGGTAAACTTGTCTTATAAGTATGTAGTCGTATTCTATAAATTTATAATATTTGCTTGAATATATTTTTTGAACATTCGTTCTTACCTTGACCGAATACAAAAACATACCATGCAGTAGCCTACGCGATCGGTCCAATTTTTAAGCACATTATCGATTGTGTGCAGCTGTATTTCACCAATGGCTTCACGAATATTGTCATTTAAAGCGTCAATTCTCTCTGGCTTGTCGGCGTAACACTTATCTTTGAGGCACCCCACAAATAATAGTCAAACGGTGTCAAATCGCAGCTCCGAGGTGGCCAAACGACATCAGCTCTGTGGCTGATAATGCGATCTTCAAAAACAGGGCGCAAAACATTGAGCGTAGCTTCGGGTGTGTGGCACGTAACGTTGTCCTGTTGAAACCAAATTTTGCCAATATCCTCCTCTTCCATTTTTAAGAACAAATATTCGTTCAACATGGCCCGATAACGATCTCCATTGACTGTAACGGCCACTCCTTGCTCATTTTCGAAGAAAAATGGCCCAATTATGCCTCTGGACCAAAATCCGCACCAAACAGTGACTCGGTTTGGGTGTATCGGCTTTTCAATGTATGCGTGCGGGTTTTCTGTGCCCCAAATGCGACAATTTTGCTTGTTTACATACCCGCCAAGATCAAAATGAGCTTCATCTGAAAAGATGATTTTTTTTGGCAAAATCGGCATCTTCTGTAAGTCGATCGCAGGCCCACTTGCTCAAGCGTATACACAACCATATTCGTTCAGCGGAAGGATAAAACTAATTATCTGCCAAATCAGACATGAGCTAAGTGTTACCATTCACGAAATATGCACTAGTTGAAAAAAAAACGTTATATAGCGGACCCTTTATATGCTGTCATCATTCCCATGATAGTACTGAAAGTCCACTAACACAAATTGAGGCAAATAATAATTACTCATGTTACTATAAAGTTTCGGCGAAAACAAAATTGCTTAAATTGTGTGAGCCCTTTATATTCAGAAGCATTTTCCAACCATTTGACTAAACTGGAGCACTTAATTAAAAGCGAATTGTTCAATTTTGTTTATAATTAATAAAGCTATACTCCGACATGATACATTTCTTAAAACCCTTTGCTTTTTTAACTTCAATCCCATCATCCACTGTATATGAATGCATTTAGGGTCCCAATCCTACCAATTCTTTCATAATTTTTCCGCAATACTCAACTTTCATTAAACCTATTCCATTTGTGTTCACTAAAGGAAAGTTTAAAATGTTATCTGATGGATAATCAGAAGTATCGACATTTTCATTTAATTTACCACTAATATCATTATAAAAATCTTCGGTATAAATGAATGAGTCAGTATCCACACAATTTAATTGAAATTTATCTTTGAACGTTATTTCATAAAACCATAGTGGTGTTGAATACCCCGAAATTCGACATACTGTGAAAATTGGGTTAAGTTATTACATCAATTGCACCTAATTTCTCACCCAATTTGTTACTATTTTTACATCCTTCCTATTAACAACGTTCTCCATAGTTTTCCCAGAAACTGCATTATTGAGTAATTTAAAATTTTAGCTTCTTCTTTTTTATTAGTATTTTTTGTAATGTATTTATCTAACCATGGCTCTTGATTTAAAAATAAACCCAATTTGTTACTAATTTTACATCCTTCCTATTATCAACGCTCTCCATAGTTTTCCCAGAAACTGCGTTATTGACCCTGTAGAAGAATTACCTTTCAATTGCATATCTTTAGGATCTACTATCATTTCACTTTCGTCTACACGCTGAAAAAAAATCGCTTCTGTAGTATATTGTCCCAAACATATTCGGCTTGAAACATATATATGTTTAGGGTACACTCTAAACATATAGTATTTGGTACATACAAAAATTATATATTTGGGAAGATGTCCTTCTAAACAAATCTTTCGTTTGCATCCCAATATGTTATTATTTGGGACTATTATTTCCGAAACAAATATTTATTTGCCTTTAAGTATTAGAAAAATACACAAATTGTATTAAATTTTTCAGTAATTCAAAATTAATTTTTTAGAAATGTTAAATGTTCGTAAAATAATAATTGAAATCGTATAATCTTGGTTCAAAATAAATTACTGAAGGATTGACAACTAATGATGGCTTGGAATACTCAGAAAATTTAAATGATTAATTTAAAACGGAAGTTAATATGGTATCATAACTGGGAGGTACAATTCGAAAACAATTAAAAAAATTAAAAATTAAAACTGAAATTCGAAAAAGTCAGTAAATGTTTTGAAATTTTTTTTAAATAAAATATATTTGGAGAAATTCCTAAACAATAATTTTATTGGTATTTAAACACATATTTTATTTGAGAAATTTAGTTTGCAAATAAATTTTGTTGTAATATATTAATATATGCGTTCCAAATATATTTTATTGATTTTCAAATAAAATTTATTTGCTCAGAAATATATAATATTTCAAAATTTGTGTTCCAAATATATTTTCTTTCTATTCAAACATATCAAAAAAGGCGATTTTGCCCCGTGTAGGCACTGAAAATTACCTGTTGGGACAAATTAACATCTAATATATTATAACATCTAAATACATATATTAAAAAGGATGATGGGGTCTGTAAAATATTGGGAAGGGTCAAGATTATGTACGTTTTTACATAAAATTCTAAAATTCTCAAAAATGTCGGCAAGAGGTAATATATCAATGTTCAAATAAATTTCTAAATAATCCTGTAAAGATTTACAATTACGAGTAAATGTTTTTCTTCTGCGTGTTTATAATCTTCAGGAGAGTTGTCTTTATTGTAAAGCTTGCTATAGAATTTTTCAATGGGAGGAAGTTTGGAGTCTTTTAATATAGTAAATGAATCTAAATACTCGTAACATAATATACCCTTTTCCTAGTTAATTCAAATCCTTTCGAATTTGTGAAATATTTTTATATTGCTATTAGATCTTGATCACTCAGAATACACTAGCCAACAGTCGTTTTGTTCTTTGGTTCTAGCATAGTTTTTCTCATTGATTTTGACCTACTGAACACGAAAATGAGTTTTAAAAATTTTTCTGTCGATTGGTTTTCGAGATACAAATTTTTGAACTTTTTTTTTAAATTTTTGGAGGTACACTTACAATTTTGAGCATATCTTTCGTCTTCTTTGACGTATTTGATCCTACTACTAAAGCAAATTGAGCCGTCTACAACTCATTCTCAGAAAATTTTCAAATCGGGTGAGTAGTTTTGATGTTGGCGGCTTAAAAAGGTTAAAAAACTGCGTTTTTTTAGTAAAAATGTGGCAGAAAAATTCATATAAAAATTCATATAAAATATAAAACGCGATGCTAACAGCGATTTTGGTTTTTTTACGTATAGCTGGCATTTTTCCAAAGAAAATAAGGACTTACTTAACAAAATCTGACAACAAATGGCGGACTTATAATTTTTTTGGTAAAAGACCGAAATTCCGCTATTTCACGATATTTTGATATTTGCACAGCTTACCTACCCAACGCAAACGAATAAATACATTTGAACTTAATTTAAAATAAACAAATTAGTCTTAGTATATTATTTTTTAATTTATTTAGAGCACTACATACTCAATGTATGGCACAATTAGAAATGGATGTGCCAGGTTAGCTAAACTAACGAAATTAACCAAATCAACGCCCAAAAAAAATGAGTAGAAACAAAGATATAACTGTACATTTTATGCCATGTGGAAAAACAGCTGACTTCTTCTTTGTTTTTTGTATTCGCTGCAATTGGTCTCACGTATTAGGGTCCAAATGTAGTCACCCATCATAGCCGTGTCATAGATGCCCTGATAGCGTCGTTCCATAGCCTTCAATTCCTGATGAAAGCGCTCGCCGTGTTCGTCGCTCACGTCTCCTAAATTCTCAGGGAAAAAATCCAAATGAGAATGCAGAAAGTGTGTTTTAAGTGACATTTGCACTCCTACCCAAAAATGAAAAAAAAACGAGAATTAAAACGCTATTTAAATTAACATTTGTTTCAAAAAAACCTACCCATTGCTTCATAGTTCTTTACCAGATCCTCAACTATGTCCTTATAATTATCGCTTTTGTTGTTTCCTAAAAAGTTTTCCACAACAAGCCTGAAGGAATTCCATGCTGCGGCTTCGATGGGTGATAACAGCTTCGGGAATGTTTCATCTTTCAACATTTTTTTTATCTCGGGTCCTGCGAAGACTCCTTCTTTAATTTTTGATAGCGAAAGGTAAGGGAAAATTGACCGTAAATAGGCAAAAGCTTCACCTTCTTTGTCCAATTTTTTGGCAAAATTTCTTATCAAACCCAATTTTATGTGCAGCGGCGGAAGTATTATATTTTCACGGTTCTCTATTAGTGGTTTGCGCTGAACATTCGCTTATCCAACTACAGGTTTCGTTCGTTCCGGCCATTTTTTTTGAATATAATGCTGATCATCAGCGCGGCTATTCCAAAGGCACAGAAAACAGCAATGTCGCGTATAGCCTCCTTGGAGTCCACACAGAATGGCCACAACTTTGAGGTCGGCGCATATTTTCCAATTATATTTGCTATACTCTATGCATTTCAGCAAAATGTTCATAGTTTCATAGTTCTCCTTTGAATGAACCGCATGAGCAATAGGAAGAGATTGCTTTTCATTCCCATTATGTAAGAGAACTGCCTTCAAGCTCTCTTTGTTGCTGTCAATAAACAACCTCCAATCATTGGGGTTGTGAATTTGGTGAAGCTCTTGGAACAAGCCGGAAATGTCGCTGCAAAAACATATTTCGTCTTTCTTTGTATAAAATTTTGCATACTGCTGGTGACGCTTCCTGTACGCTGTTACTTTCACTTCTGAATCCGCAAATCCACACTGTACCATCCGAGACGCAAAAAGTTCGGATTAGTGAGACCAAAATCGCGCACTCAATCGTTTAGTTCGGCCTGTGACAGTAATTTTCGCTTTCTGCACGCCCCAAATTCGCTTGCACTTGACTCGGACTCTTGATCTGACGATTCTGCTTTTTGAAGAGATGCACCAGGGCACACTGGATATGGTGCATCATTCGAATGTGGTACTGGAAGCGCAAACGATCCCACTTGAGCGTAGTTCCATTTTAAAAATCTCCCTACCCCACTGTTTGTGGTGAGGCAAAAATAACAGTCTGTGGAATGGCATAGCGGATTTTTCCACATCATTGGTGTATCGAATTTCATATGGCGCCTAAAATTAAAATAAATTACTATATTTGCTTTGCTTAATGTGTTTAAATAAAAATTCTTACCTTCCGCCAGCTGCCCAGTTGGTTAGGATTATATAGCAAAGATCACATATCGACTTAGGTGTCCATGGTTCTGTGATATTTGATGAAATACCAAAATAATTCAAATTGTGCAATTGCACTGCTGGAGTAAACGTGTGTGCGTGATTATTCTTTATAAACTCGCCACAAACATTGCAGAAATTGTCTGGATTGTTCAAACACTCGAACACACGTAGTCTTTTACTCATTGTCTTACTTGTTGGGTAGGTATTATATGCACTTAAATTCAATTTGTTTCACTTTTTACTCGTACTACTCGCGTTCGTAGACACTTGTTGAATGACAAAAAACGATAAATGAACACCTATAAATACTAAGTATGTTACAATATTTTACTGACAGGTACTTATGAATGGGCGCATCTTTTAAGGGTGGCTATATACCTGATTCAGCAAGTGTGCGTTTCAAATTGTGGAAAAGTTTCCAAATAATGACCACTCACAAATGTGGGGGGAATTTCTGTAAAAAAATCCGATACAGGTAGCCATCGGGAAAACACACATCAATAAAAAAGTGTAATTCCCTTTTTTCCCTTTAATTGACTGTGAACGGAGTAGCAGTCATAAAGGAACACGAAGAGCGTCCACGCACATTCAGAAGCGTATATTACTCTGCAACCACAACCATAAAAATTAAATAACTATTTGTGTATTACTTATTTTTTAATTCTGAGAATCATAAAAATTACGTAAACGTTTTTTCCAAACAATTTGTACATGTAAAGTGGGTTTGCCAAAATTCGTATCGTAAAATGCACCTGTGTTTCTATGTTCTGCATTTTCATTATACCATTTTCGACGAAACGTCCCTACGGTATTGTAAATAGGTTTTTTACAATTATGAAATATTTGTGTTATTAATATTAATTTAAAAATTTTATCAAAACTGCAAAGTGCTGTGACATTTGAAAAAAATTCCTGATTTCACTAAATTTTTGAAATTTCACGTCCCTTGCCAGAACTGAAGACATTAACCCAGGGTGGTGAAATTTTGAACAGAAGTAACTTATGTATAGGAGCAACTGTTCCGTTCTATTCCAAAAGGATTATAAAAAACTTGCTTTTTCGATCCCTCCTAGTAGGTAAGCTGTGCAAATAATGAAAATCAAAATAATGTGAAATAGCGGAATTTCGGTCTCTTACCAAAAAAATTATAAGTCCGCCATTTGTTGTCAGATTTTGTTAAGTAAGTGCTTATTTTCTTTGGAAAAATGCCAGCTATACGTAAAAAAACCAAAATCGCTGAGAATGAGTTGTAGACGGCTCAATTTGCTTTAATATGAGTAGTAGTAGGATCAAATACGTCAAAGAAGACGAAAGATATGCTCAAAATTGTAAGTGTACCTCCAAAAATTTAAAAAAAAAAGTTAAAAAATTTGTATCTCGAAAACCAATCGACAGAAAAATTTTTAAAACTCATTTTCGTGTTTAGTAGGTTAAAATCAATTAGAAAAAGTATGCTAGAAACAAATAACAGAGAAAATTTTGTTATTTGTGACCTAGTGATATTAGCTAAAGAATCTAAGCTCGCGCAATGAATCGATGCGAATCTAAAAATCTATACTCAAAACGTTCTCCATTATCCATAATCACAGTTTGCGAAAGAGAAATGTATAATTCTTTTGTTTGAGGTATAACATGTGTCGTACCTGGAATTTGTTTAAGTAGATTTGGTCCCCTATATTTTCCTGTTTTATGACAGTGATCGCGAACCCTATTAAATATAATCGACTAAATATACATATAAACATTTCATAACTTTTCATTATTCAACAGAAATATTTCATATTCATTATTTCACTCACTTTCTCTATGACTTCTAAGTCTAATTTAGTAGAAATTTTCAATAACAAAACTTAAAAACAATTGTAAGTGCAAAGGATATGGAGCCTGGTAAAGAATACCTTATTATTGGATGCTCTAGAATTAAAACGCCATGTGGAAATTCTGTGGTGGTGGAATTAATCGACAATATTATATATTTGCTGAAAAGATTTAACTTCTTAGATGACGATGATATTAAACACTTAGGAGATAATACAGATTATAATTTGTTCTACAAGAACAAATAATTTTTATACATTATTCATAGTACAATTTAATTTTGTATTACGGCAGGCGGTTAATAGTTTCGTAATTTCTTAAAAGTAGTCGAATTCTCTAAATTTACAATTTTTGTTTGAAGATACTTTTTTAAACGCTCTTTCTTACCTTGGCCGAATACAATTCCTTCATGTATATGCTGCCACCATTCCCATGCTAGTACTGAAAATCCACTAACACAAATTCAGGCAAATAAAAATTACTCATGTTGCTATGAAGTTTCGTCGAAAACTAAATTACTTAAATTGTGTGAGCCCTTTATATTCAGAAGCATTTTCCAACCATTTGACTAAAATGGAGCACTTAAGTAAAAGCGAATTGTTCAATTTTGTTTATAATTATTAATGCTATACTCCGACATGACACATTTCTTAAAACCATATGCTTTTTTAACTTCAATCCCATCTTCCACTCTATATCAGTGCATTTTGGGTCCCAATCCAATCCAAATTCTTTCATAATTTTTCCGCAATTCTCATCTTTCATTAAACCTTTTTCATTTTTGTTCACTAAAGGAAAGTTGAAAATGTTATCTGATTGATAATCATATTTATCATTATAAAAATCTTCGGTATAAATGAATGAGTCAGTATCCATACAATAAAAATTTTCTTATTCATCCCGAAGCGAGTAAGTTGTCAGTTACGAACGAATAGAAATTTCAACGAGTATGACTTCATAGAGTGAGTTTTTCCGCGGATTTCGGACCGATTTTCCCGAATTTTTTGTAATTGTTACAATTAAAAAATTAATAATAATCTGCACTAATCGATTATTATTAAAAGTTGAAACTATGTTCGCGGAAACCTGTTTTTTCGCGTGTGACATATCATTCCTATTCGTTCGTAACTGATAGATATTGACGTTTCGTCCGGACGGAACATCTGTATAATATAAGGTCTGTGGCGCTCGGTTCTTCGTTCATTTTTTTGTTTTGCTTATGTTGTTTTGTCGCCATCAAAGTCAAGGGCGCCTCTCCCCCCGTGAATAAAAACTGAAAATAACTAAATTATAAAAAAGTAAAGTTTGTAATATAGTGAATCTGCATTTACAGACCCAGATTTGACCATAAAGTGAAGACCCGCAAGAGCACTAACATATACTTGAATTTAATTATTAACACTAAGTGAAAAAAACAAACATTGAATTAAACATTAAACCAGTGAATTCCATTTGTCCATACTTATCTTTAACTTACCTTAATTTTTGCTATCAATAAAACCAAGAAATTTGAACTCAACTAACTTACGTTTTCTGCATTGAAATGCAAAACCAAAAGTGCGCAAGTAAACATTTGGCCCTGCGAACCGGATCAAGTGTGTTTTTTTAAATAACTAAAAAACTTAAAGTGAATGTGTTGTTTTAATTTCAAAAAATGTGTGATTTAAGTTTACATTTTATTTGGCGGTAAAAAATTAATAATTTTAACAAAATTTCGGTGCGGTACGACAAAAAGTTAAAAAGTGACATTGAACAAAAACTAAAAGGTGAAACAAAAGACCCGACACAACAGCAAGACCCAGCACGACACCGAAACAGGACCCGTCAAAATCAAACATACCCTTGAAGGAACCACGCCAGCAGAATCAAAGGTACCCACATAAGACACTTAGGTTAGGTTAAGTTGAATAGAGGAGACGTTTAAAACGTCTCATGTCCATGGACATACACTTAAGCCAGTGGTTCGGCCTGTTGTGCGCTCCTTATTTATGATTTTCAGAATAGACACGTATTTTCTAGACACGTATTTTCTCAGTATCTTCCAGTCATATCCTCTGAGATGAGTCAAGTATGGCAATATATCGGAACCGAAATATCGCGATCTTGCATGTGTGAAAGCCGGGCAGTGACACAGAAAATGTTCTATCGTTTCGATGTTTTCCCTGCATGCCCTGCACTCGTCGTTTTCTGCTAGTCCTATGCGATGAAGATGTGCCTGTAAGCTTGAGTATCCCGTTAGAACACTTATCATCTTACTAATCTCGATCTTGTTTAGTTTCAGAAAACTACTGGTTTTCTTCTCATTTGGGTCAACCCACAGTATATTTGCAGTTGCTCTATTCCACACAGTTTTGTAAGCCAGCACTGCCCAGTGCTTCAACTCATACTTAGTGGCTTCGAAAGGTTTCCAATTTTAAAAGTTTGTTACTCGAAGTTTTCTGCCCTTTGAAGCCAAGCTGTTTGCTCGTTCATTTCCAATCACTCCGTTGTGTCCCGGTACCCAGAAAATACGCAGTTGGCCATGGACTGAGTAATTATTTATCGTTCTTTTACAGTCTAACACTGTCCTGGATTTGACCTTTTCCGATGTTATTGCTTTGATCGCCATTTGGCTATCTGTGAATATGTTGGCATATTTAGGCTTTGTGGTATTACTGAGCCAGTTAACACACTCCGTGATTGCTCGAACTTCTGCTTGAAATACTATGTTATGGTCTGGGAGGCGGAAGTAAAGTTCGACTTCTGCTTCATCAATAAAAAGTCCCAGACCCGTCCGTCCTCCTAGCCTGGACCCATCAGTGTAGCAGCTGGTTCCCACTAAGCGCATGAGCTAGTGTTCCGTTTTCCCAGGAGCGTCTGTCTGGCACGAACGATTCACAGATAGCTGTAAGCCGCACTTCAGGAATGCGGTCGGAGATTTCCGTTGTTTGAATATGACCGACCAGTGATTGTAATATCTTCTGATGGTACGACTTGTGGTCTCGATTTATCCATTCACCCATCACTTGTAGACCTCTTGCTGTGAGGGCTGCCTCATACTTTATACGGATATCTATTGGTTGGATGTGCAATATAGTCTCCAACGCTCTTGTTGGTGCGGTTCTAATTGCCCCGCTTGTGCCTAGACAGCACATACGTTGCACTTTTTGCAATGGTATTACGTTGTACTTTTTGTCCATTGATGTCCACCACACTACAGAGGCGTAGGTGATTATTGGTCTAGTCACGCTCATGTAAAGCCAGTGTGTCATATTTGGACGTAGTCCAAATTTTGAACCTATAGCTCTTCTGCACAACGACCAACATCTGTGGGCCTTTGTAACTCTTTCTTCAATATGATCTTTCCAGTACAGTTTCTGATCCAAGATTACTCCCAAGTATTTTATCTTTTTAGATATTGCAATATTCTTATCCAGGAAACGAGGCACGGTAAAAGGATAAGTGTATCGGTCTGAACGTTTTTAAAAGCGCCCTCAATGTCTATACAAACGGCAAGTGTGTACAATTTTTCACTGAAGGACTGTTCTATGTGGTGTACTACCTCATGTAGAGCTGTTTCCACTGATCTTCCTTTAACATATGCGTGTAGCCTGAATTTTAGCTTGTCAACGGCTATCTTACCTTTGATCATGTCGTCAATTATTCGCTCCATTGTTTTGGAAAGAAGTTAGGCTAATAGGTCGATAAGCCTTTGGGATCGTATAACTCGCCTTGCCCGCCTTAGGTATGAAGACCACCCTTGATTCCTGCCAATTTTTTGGGGTATATGCATGAGTTAGGCATGCAGTGAAAACTCCAACAAGATGAGTTGATACCAGATCCACCTCATTCTGAAGAAGCGCTGGAAATATTCCGTCCGGTCCCGAAGCCTTAAAAGGAGAGAAGCTTTTTATTGCTTCTTTAACCATAGCATCCGTAATAGGTACTTGGTGCATTACATTTTCGGTCTGTAACTATTCCTCTGTTGGCCCAGCATTACCACTCGGGAAATGAGTTTTCATCAAAAGCCTTACGGTATCATCTATAGTTTCCATCCTTTTACCCTTTTCATCCGCCAGTGTTTCGGTTTGGATATGAGTTTTTGAGAGGAACTTTTTTATTTTGGACATGCTGTTAACGCTGTCTACCTGCTCACAGAAAAGTCTCCAGGAGTTACGTTTCGCCAGTCTAATGATTTTATTGTATTCTTTGAGACTTCTGTGGTAGTCATCCCAATATACTGATAGCTTTTTACGTCGAGCTCTGTTGTAAAGTCTGCGGACATCCTTGCCAATCGAGCGAATTTGCCCTGTCATCCAGGGTTTCTCAAAGGCAGATTTCCTTTCTCGAAGCGGGCAACTATCTTCGAATGATTTTACAAGAGCCTCCGAAATCCTCGTCACATTGATATCAATGTCTTCTGTACTTGGATAATCGTGTTTAGGCTGGCCCAATCGATCTCTAAGTAGATTGCCGAATTTGGTCCAGTCGGTTTTAGCCTTATTACGGTTAGGAGGTGGCCGTGCAATTTTAAACCTTATATAACGGTGGTCCGAATAGGAGTGTTCATCCGAAACCCTCCACTCATGGATCTCATCAATGAGGTTTTCCAAGCATATCGTTATATCTAATACTTCTTCCCTAATTTTGTTAACAAAGGTCGCCTTGTTCCCTATGTTGAGAGTTAGGAGATCGTTAGTATTCAAAAATTCTATAAGGGTTTGTACCCTTTTATTGGTGTCAGTACTACCCCAAGCAATATGGTGTGAGTTGGCATCACAACCAGCTAGTAACACATTACATGTATTTTTGGATTTCCTTACCAGACGTTCTAATTCCGACGTAGGTGGCAATGTCGGCGCATCGAATGGCAGGTATACTGACGCCAGGTACATATTTGCATTTCCTTGCATCAGCACAGTTGCGTCCGATGTTGACAACTCTGGAAAGAAAAGATAGCATAAGTTTTTATGGCACAGAATACAAGTCCTTGGACGAGTACCTGTGTTAGCGTAGAAAAGATTGTAGTTCATATGGTTTAATCCAGTAACTTTGTTACTAGTAGTCCACGGTTCCTGGACCAAAGCACATGAACCCTGCCTTTATTTATTATGTTCATCAGAGCAATAGATGCCGTTTCGCTCCGGTGGAGGTTTATCTGGATGACCTCAATCATTGTCTTTCCAGTAAAAGTTCCCTTTGGGGGTCGTCTATCCTATTTGGTTGCACTCCCTCTTTATTTGGTAGTGAGTCTTCCTCCTCCTTTCGTTTACTACCTATTACACACTCTTCAAGTAGACCTCTTTGGGAGGCGGTGTTACTTCTTGTTGTTCCCTCCTTGTTTTGATTATTTATGTACCTATTCCTATCACCACTATTGCTGGGAACATTCTGCAAAATTGGTGATATTATCGGCAATTTGGTAATGTTATCGACCTCTTTATAAGACACTTACAGCCTGTTCAGCTAAATGTACCAAAACGCAGACGTGCGATAGCTACCCAAGCAATAATTTTCTTCTTCTTATTCTCACCCAAGCGATCATGTTTTCAATTTGGTTCATTGTCACTTATCGTTTGGGTAAGAAAGCTCTTTTTCTTCATCGTCTTCCTGTCAAAGACCAATATTACCTTCATGTTGTTATTGACATTTCTTAAAGCTTTTTCCACACGAAAATATCAGAACGGGGGCAACCCTATCTAACAGCTGTAAAAGTTGCAACAGCTGTTTCTAGACGATGAGAAATAATTGAAAACCCGAAAACAAACACAATTGTTTGTTTGATAGATCATTTACATATGTATATATAGGGGCTATATCTAAATCGGAAACCTTCTGCACCCATTTTAGTAAGTCCTTGAGTTAAATTCCCATTTAGTAAGTCCTTGCTAAATTTCCTAGTGATCTGAGCATAATTGTACTCGGTAACAAGGATACATTTATAAACAGATGGACGGACAAAACCAAACCAATTCAGAAAGATATTATAGGTCGATAGGTATAATAAACAATTGTTTGGGTCACCTAATTTAAGGTATTACGAAAAAATGCAAAAAGCAACAGTGTGGTTGTAAGATTTCAAAACATTTTATACAAACTAATAAAAAGACATTTTTTTAAATTTTGGTGGATACTTCAGGAAAAAATACATGTGTATGTTGTTTGGTTCATTTATCCATTTTTTATTCATTTATCCAACAATTTTCACTTTATCATTCAAAAGGGCGGTAAACATAACCGACACGAATGCATTTTTCTGATCGTCTAATTTGACATTTCATTTCGTTCGTTGTTGTCTTATAAGAACCAAAATGTTGGCGATAATTGAAAGCTTCTTTGTTTACAATCAAAACAAAGTGTGCAAAAACCAAAAATTTCATTCGCTTGCCAATAGACGTGCGAAGTAACAAAAATTAACTTACAAAAACAGGCCCTTAGTAAAGGATCAAAGTGAGTACCAAAAAAGTTGTGCAAGTAGCGTTTGTTACCTATAGTGCCAAATTCGTTTTTTTCGAACTCCACCATATTGATATATGAGGGAGATTTTGGTGGGTCTGGCACTATGTACGACGCTGGCTTGGTTTTTGCCTTTTACATATATACGAAGATAACTGAATACTTAACTGCAGTTAACTTGCACTTACATACATAGCCCCTTGATATACATACATACATAAGTGCACTTAGCTTGCAGTTACATACCTACACATTGCTGCACATACATACCCTTCTACATATATACTAACCTCTTGCATAACCTACATGCATTCTAACATATGAAAGTTTTTTGACGATTTTTTCGGTAGCAAGATTCGTTTCGAACGCGCGGACGGACACCCATTGACTTATTCCGAAAACCTCAGCAAAAATTCTAGATAATTTTGTGCTGAATAACGCGTGGCCGGACAAATTTCTTGCGAAACATAAGAGCGGAAATTTCTTGAATCTTTTCAATCTTTCTTCCAATCGCGGTTATATTTATTAAGCTTACTTTTAGTCTTATTATTATTATTATTAGCTGCTTAAAAGGAAAAAAAGAAAAGAATTTTATTGGCTCGACTCATCCGCTAACTGGCTTGTGAACCCTACAAATTATTTCGTGATTTTTGAGTACTTTAAACATCGATTTTGCAACTTAGAAAAAAAAATATTTTTTTGTTTTCTTTATATGCGATTTTCTGAGGGAGAAATCGACCGTATGATATTAGCTTATGCTTTGGAGACGCTAAAATCAATCCCAATCAATAAAAATAAAAAATAAATTTATTTTTTTTTGCTTTAGAAAATACGTCTTCCAGCTTTTTGAACGACCCTCGATTGCCTTAGATTCAATAGAAAAACCCTTTTGAAAAACGTCGAAAAATTTACGATTTTTTAATTTGTGTGGTTTGTGCTATAAACCAGCACTATTGTCATTTCCAACCAATTTGAAGCGAGAATCTTAATATATTTTATAAAAAAGTTCCTGCGTCGACACTTTCAACCCGACCCCTTAAACCAACAACAGCAGTCTATGTCAGGGAATCTTCTAAATACCGGTGAATGCGTCCTGCGTCTGTCAAACTCGATTTCAAATATATGAAAATGTACTACAGCTACCGAAATACGCACACGGATACGCCGGATAATTTAAAAAAATCCGAATTTGACAGTGCGCTTACACATACAAGGAAAGAAAACAAAACAACAACAAAAGAAAACATAAACACAAACAGATAACAAGCAGCATTTTATTTTTTATCTTGGAACAGTGCACGAAGTAGAAAAATATTAAATATTGAATTTGCTGGAAATACCAAATACAAACTGGTAAGAATTTAATATTTTACTATTATAATTTATATCAAAATGTGTTTTTCAGATTAACAGCGAAGAAATGATTGAAATAGCTGGGACACTGCCCACTTATGGAATACAAAGGGGCCTCTCCACAAATGTGTAAAAATCAAGAAGGGAACATTGCAAGCAATTTCTCTGAAGTTGTCAACACCAAGTAAATTCCAAAACTTTAAAATATGTACCAGCATTTTTGAATTAATTTAACAGAAACGTGGGGAACCTATTCATGCTGCTTGGACGCAAGGAATCCATTTTCCTACAATGAAGCATGTAACACGAGCTTGTTCCGAATAGTTTTTATTTCCATAGCTTTACGATGCTGCATTTAGATTCCATGTTCAACGAGGACATTTGGAAATATCAATTGAAACTGGCCAATAAACAATTCTCTACTTTGAAGCATGATTATAAGATAGAATTTGATTTAATAGCGACACTGTCATGTGATATAAAACACAATTTAGTCCCTACATGGCAAGTGCCGATAGCTTCGATAGATTTGGTTGGCGTTTACAATGTCAGGAAGAGAATTACAGGTCTTTACATTTTGCATAACCAATAGTTGTCAACACCAAGTAAATTCCAAAACTTTAAAATATGTACCAGCATTTTTGTATTAATTCAACAGAAACGTGGGGAACCTATTCATGCTGCTTGGACGCAAGGAATCCATTTTCCTACAATGAAGCATGTGACACGAGCTTGTTCCGAATAGTTTTTATTTCCATAGCTTTACGATGCTGCATTTAGATTCCATGTTCAACGAGGACATTTGGAAATATCAATTGAAACTGACCAATAAACAATTCTCTACTTTGAAGCATGATTATAAGATAGAATTTGATTTAATAGCGACACTGTCATGTGATATAAAACACAATTTAGTCCCTACATGGCAAGTGCCGTCAGCTTCGATAGATTTGGTTGGCGTTTACAAAGTCAGGAGGAGAATTACAGGTCTTTACATTTTGCACAACCAATAGTTGTCAACACCAAGTAAATTCCAAAACTTTAAAATATGTACCAGCATTTTTGTATTAATTCAACAGAAACGTGGGGAACCTATTCATGCTGCTTGGACGCAAGGAATCCATTTTCCTACAATGAAGCATGTGACACGAGCTTGTTCCGAATAGTTTTTATTTCCATAGCTTTACGATGCTGCATTTAGATTCCATGTTCAACGAGGACATTTGGAAATATCAATTGAAACTGACCAATAAACAATTCTCTACTTTGAAGCATGATTATAAGATAGAATTTGATTTAATATCGACACTGTCATGTGATATAAAACACAATTTAGTCCCTACATGGCAAGTGCCGACAGCTTCGATAGATTTGGTTGGCGTTTACAAAGTCAGGAGGAGAATTACAGGTCTTTACATTTTGCACAACCAATAAAGAGTTTAAGAAACATAATTTGACTTCAGTGGACAAAACCAACATCTTCAGATACTCCACGATATATTAGCAATGTTTCCGTTCTTCTCTAATGAAAAACAGCATCTTGCATAACAAACAAATTAAAACATATAACTACAATGCTATGGAAATTTTGTAGTTAAAAAACGTTGTGTCATTAGGGTGTATACACAATAATACTGCTCGAAAGCAAACTATCAAATTGCTTCAGTGCAGCTTCTACAATCTTTCCTTACGAAAACTTAGTTAGAAAGTTGAGAAGACGAAGCAAAATGAATTGCTGTCGGAAAATGTTTAAAATTCGAATGCCTCCTGGTTTTGGAATATATTTCTATTCCTTCTTCTTTGTGGTTTGTCCAGAATATTTTCAAAACATATAAATCATCCATAATATCGATATTGCTCTGAATACAACTCCAAATGTAGAAAAACAAAATTTTTCTGAAATGGGGATGATAAATCAGCTGTTTTTTGTTTACTGCGTATTTCGGTACAGCGCGCGTTAAAAATTATCCATCATGCGATTTTTTGACAGACGCTGACGCATTCACTGGTATTTAAGAGACACCCTCAAAGACAAATAGAGTATAAGAAGACATTCCTTCAGGCCAATACGTCAAAATCTATCAGTTACGAACGAATAGGAATAAACTGTCACACGCGAAAAAGCTGTATTCCGCGAACATTGATTGAACTTTTTTTGCACTTATCGATTGATATTAATTTTTTAATTGTGACAATTACAAAAAATTCGGGAAAACCCGTCTTAAAATCGGCGAAAAACTTCACTCGTTGGAATAAAATTCCTATTCGTTCGTAACTGATAATTACTCGTTACAGGAAGGAATGTCTTCTTATATTCTATTTGTCTTTGGTCTATGTACACCAATGCATATGCATACGAGACAATAGGTAGCGAAATTTTTTTTCGTTGGTTTCTCGTTGTTTTTTCATTCGTTTTCACTTCTTGCCTTGATTAGAGCAAAGAAAATAAATTTATATAGAAGTTCCGTCAAGTAGCGAGTAGTCTATCAGTGACGAACGAATAGAAATTTGATTTCAGCGAATGATTTTTTTGCGTATTTCAAGACACATTTAGAAAATTAATATCGATCATTATGTACCAAAAAAGTACAAAACAATACTCCAGAAAACTATATTTTTCGCGTTTGAAAATCATTTCTATTCGTTTGTAACTCACGCAAATGTAAACAAAGTCACGATGTAACATCTGTGTAATAAAGAGTCTGTGGATTAGAGAACCCAAAGATTAAGGTACCACTGGAGTTTTTTTGTGAAGTAGGAAGAAAAAACGCAAGAAAAGGGAGAAATAGGAAAACATAATTTCAGTCGTAAAGAAAGAAGTGAAAGAACATATTGTTTGATGGTTGATGGTTTCGGACAGACATTTCGAAAAAAGCTAAACAGAACTAACACAATAATTTACATTTATTGAAATTTATTTTTTATTATTGGAAATTGCACATTACTTAGAAAAATAAATTGACTCAAAAATTTATTAAGTGGTAATTTTGGGAAATTACACTTTACTACGAAAAATAAATTGACTCAAAAATTTATTAAGTTGTAATTTTTGGAAATTACACTTTGCTACGAAATATAAATTTGCACAAAAATTTATTAAGTGCTAATTTTTGGAAATTACACTTTACTACGAAAAATAAATTTGCTCAAAAATTTATTAAGTGGAAATTTTTGGAAATTACACTTTACTACGAAAATTACTACGCGAAGATTACGGAGGCTCTTGTAAAATCATTCGAAGATAGTTGCCCACTTCGAGAAAGGAAATCTGGCTATGAGAAACACTTGGTGACAGGACAAATTCGCTCGATTGACAACGGTGCCCGCAGAGCTCGACTAAAAAAACAATCAGTATATTGGGATGACTACCACAGACGACTCAAAGAATACAATTAAATTATTAGATCGGAGAAAAGTAACTCCTGGAGTCTTTTCTGCGAGCAGGTAGACAGCGTTAACAGCATGTCTAAAATGAAAAAATTCCTCTCAAAAACTCATATCCAAACCAAAACACTGGTGGATGACACGGCTAAAAGGATGAAAACTATAGAGGATACCGTAAGGCTTCTGATGAAAACTTATTTTCTGACTGTTAATGATGAACCAACAGAGGAACCGTTACAGAAAGAAAATATATTGCATCAAGTACCTACGAGTATTACGGATATAACAGATGGTATGGCTAAAGAAGAGATAAAAAGCTTCTCTCCCTTTAAGGCTGCGGGACCGGATGGAATGGTCAAAAGTAAAATAGCGGATGACAGGCTGAAATTCAAACAACACGCCTATGTCAAAGGAAGATCAGTGGAAACAACTCTGTATGAGCTACTGCACCACATGCAGAGTCCTTCAGCAAAAATGTATACAATTGCTGTTTGTATAGACCGAAAGTGCATGAATAGTTGGATTATTTGTGGGTCATATGACGTATACTTGGGGAAGACAAATAGAGATCGAAGTGCAAACATGGGAAGAAGTTGGGGAGACATAAAACTGTTAGCATATAATAGATCACAATACAACCAATTTGTTGAGGACCTATGCTCCTTATAGGAACGGCGGGAAAATAAATCGTGGTCTACTTCAGGGGGCATTTTATCGTCTCTTCTATGGGTTACGACGACACACAGTCTTCTAAAAGCCCTCACCAATGAAGGACTTCAACCAGTCTGTTACGTAGACGACGTTGTACTACTTCTAAGGGGCATACATCCCAAACTATTATGCAGAAGAGCTGAGGAGGGACTTAACATAGCATATAACTGGGCACAATCAAGGGGATTAAATGTTAACCCAGACGAAACAGAAATATGTCCATTTACAAGCAAAACGAAGATCCTTCCTCTTACCGTGCCTTGATTCCTGGATAAGAATATTGCCATTTCTAAAAAGGCAAAATACTTGGGAGTAATCTTGGATCAGAAACTGATTTAGAAAGATCACATTGAAGAAAGAGTTACCAGGGCCCACAGATGTTGGTCGTTGTGCAGAAGAGCTATATGTTCAAAATGGGGACTACGTTCAAATATGACTCATTGGCTTTACATGAGCGTGATAAGACCAACATCAATGGACAAGAACTACAACGTAATACCATTGCAAACAGTGCAACGTATGTGCTGTCTAGGCATAAGCGGGACAATTAAAACTGCACCAACAGGAGCGTTGGAGACTATACTGCACATCCAACCAATCGTATAAAGTATGAGGCAGCCCTCACAGCAAGAGGTCTACAAGTGATGGGTGAATGGATAAATCGAGACCACAAGTCGTACCATCAGAAGATTTTAGAATCTCTAGTAGGTCACATACAAACACCAGAAATCTCCGACCGCATTCCTGAAGTGCGACTTACAGCAACCTGTGATTCGCTTGCGCCAGACAGACGTTCCTGGGAACACTGGCTCATGTGCAGAAATTGAATGCTAGGTTTCATGCTTAATTCTAAGATTTTAATATTGCTATTTATAATTTTAATTAGCAATATAAAAATATTTAATGGTAATTCTTGCGTTTAAGAAATCATTTGTAACCATATACGGCCTACTGGCTCTGTTCTTTTTTAATAAAATAAAAAATGTTTCTTAATTCATATGCATTGAAAATGCATTATACCATTTACCATACCGCTGCAGAACGTGTGGCTGTATCAAATGAAAAGAAAATGGGGGCAACAAAAAATCCATATAATACCCCAGCAACAACATTGTACGCTGCTTACAAGCCAACACCTTATTAAATGTGGTAACCCCCGGAATCCCAACCGATCTCTCGGTCTCCATCCGCTTTTAGGAAAGAGACTTGTAGTATCTCCCAACTTACCTTAGACCAGAGTGAAGAGAGAATACAGAGAGCACTGTGGCAGGAGAAGTATACTCGAGCAGTATTGTGCTCGGAGGCAGAACTACGCCGTTAGCGAGGAGGAAAAAAACAGGGAGGCCGTCGCGGTGTTTTCTCAACTCCGCTCTGGACCCTTAAAGCACTGCTAATACTAATGAAACTATGAACGTGAACGCACATCAAAACTATGAAATACCATCAACTTCTGGAGCAGCTTTACATATGTTTGCAAATCAAATGCCGTCGACTTCTAAAGCAGCACTGAATGGGACTATTCAACAAAAAGGTGCAGACTCAGAGTAAGAAAATATTCTATACTAGTCTTTTTTGCCGCCAGTCGTAGCGAACGGACGCTTAATCGCAGCCCGAAAAGTTTGAAACTTATTACGCAGTACCTATCCACTACCTATTACAGAACCACATTTTGTGTTGTTCTTAAAGCGGAATGTGAACTGGATGCATCGGTCTTTTGGACGCACATTTGAAAAATAGTCTGTAAGGCCAATAACATCGTACCTATTACGGGCTAATACCTGCTATGGGGGTGTCTCTTCCAAAATTTATGATTATCCAAAATAAGTCAAAATATATTACGGCACAGTGAAACATAAACCCAGTGCCGGCGACAAGTGTTGAATTACCGCGAGTCATGTGTCATCATTATCAAGTAATCGTGACCATAAAACTTATACGGACATAGGTGCCTTGGTTTCTGTAGACGAAAATGTTACAACTAGCCTTTGGCAAAACAAACGATGAAGGAGATAAGAAAATACCCAGGGAGAGCTCTTAGCCAGATTTAAAAAGCGAGTGTGGACTCTGACTCTTAGCCATCCAATGATAACAATATTACTATTGTTGCAAACCGAAAAACTGTCAGGGACACAAAGAAAGTAACTGAAAAAGATGCAGGACCAACAGAAGAATCTACTAAAGGATTCAGAGCTCCCGGAGCAAAGCTATGTGTAAGAAGAAAAAGAGCTCACCGACACCCACCATTTCGCAGAAACCTAGCCAGCCCACCCAAAAAGGAGTCTCTGGTTAGAACCCATCGATTTTGGGCCGTAAAGTCGATGCGGTTGCGGAGTTGGTGAGCAAGTCAACCACTTCATCCAGCAAGGAAGAGCAAATTGCTTATAAAAGGGGTAATGAGCCACCGTCTTATTCTAAAATAGAAAACTCTAAGATGATCTATGCTTTGCCATAATTGATTGGAAAAACAACGATTGGCGAGGCAGTTATATCGAGCCCAAACACGAAGGTAGCGTCTGCCGTGAAGTTGTCGATAATATCGCCAATTGCGATAAAAAATAACACCCGCTCCCAAGAATGTATACTGGAAGAGTGTGTAATAGGTAGTGAACGAAATGAGGAACAGCATCCAACGTTTTGATGGGCATTATTAATAAAGGCAGGGTTCACATTGCTTTGATCCAGGAACCATGGACAACAAGGTTACTGGATTAAACCATATGCACTACAGCCTTTTTTCGTTAACACTGGTACTCGTGCAAGGACTTAAATTTTGTGTCATAAAAAAGGTATGCTTCCATGCACCGACATTGCCACCTACGTCGGAATTACAACGTCTGGTGAGGCAATCCAAACAAGTAATGCGTTAGTAGAAGGTTGTGATGCTAACTCCCATAAAAGGAGACAAGACCTCATAGAATTGTTGAATACAAACGACCTATTACCTCTTCACATAGGGAACAAGGCTACCATTAACAAAATTAGGGAAGAGGTATTAGCTATAACGGTATGCTCAGAAAACCTTATTGATAAGAACATTGGCAACCCCGTTTGTGACAAGTTGTGTTATTTGGTGCTGCGTCAATACAATTTATATTTAAACTATTTTTGTCTGACTGAAAGCGATTTTTGTTCAAAATTTTGGTTGTATAATAAGATAAGTATTATTTTCTGTATTGTGCTTATTGGTGTCAGCTTATACGTGTAGTTAGTTTTTCCTTTAATTTTGTTGATTTCTTGTTTCGGTAAAATATTCTTTACCGCTACAAAAACAAGTGTTGGTGCATTAATGTCACTGTCTTTGTTCTTGTTCTTGTTTATTCCCTGCAGCTAAAAATCTAGTTGCAATATGACCTATGCAAAACCATTTGCATCGCTGCCACCAAAAACGATTATCTGAACTGCTTAACAGTACTTGCTTGGTACCTATGTACATTGTGGTTACAGGTAGACTCGTTCGTCTCTCTGCCGTCAGCAGCAGAGAAATAAACAAAAAAGGTTGAACTGTTTTACGAGCATATATACTTGCTTGGTGGTGGCAGAGTAAATGTTTCTCTCTCCCACCACCATTCTCTTGTACTATATTATTCTCATATATAGTAATAACTGTACTAGATATTAACTAGTACTGAATTGTAAACAAATGAACTAGTTGGGTGCCTATGACAAACCAATGTTAAAATCGATAGTTCGTTATATGAAAAAAGGACAGATATGTTACTAGTTTGAAGTAAAAAGCAACTAGTATATTTCTATATACAAACTAGTCATTTTGGCTGCAGGGTTATTATTTTCTATTGCGCTTTGTGCCCATGTTTGTTTGAAATCTCAACAGAGTTGGCAAGTTATTTTGTCTGTTTGTGGGGATATATTATTTTCTTCATTTTAAAATAGTAGAGGTTTTTTTAAACATTGTTTGATTTCATTCATCTTTTTGGTGTTTGTAACCTAACTTAATAATGCCATGCAAAGCAGTCAATTGTAAAATTACTTCCGACAAGGAAACATTGATTGAGGACTGGCTATGCACTAACTTATGGAATGCCAAGTGTGCTGGTGTGAATGCTAGTGTTGTTGATGCATGATCTGAACCAATACATTTTCAACTAACTTATGGAATGCCAAGTGTGCTGGTGTGAATGCTAGTGTAGTTGATGCATGATCTGAACCAATAAATTTTCAACTAACTTATGGAATGCAAAGTGTGGTGGTGTGAATGCTAGTGTAGTTAATGTATGATCTGAACCAATAAATTTTCAATGTTTACTTGCGGTTCATGAAATGCAATGCTATAAGCAACCCCAACTATGAGATACTGAATTGCACTAGATTGAAATTTTTGCTACATTAAGATTATTACCATAGTGAATTATTAAGTCCGAAACTAACAGTAAAACTGGCCTGCCTACTTTACTTTTTGAAAAAGATTATACTCGGCCACATTGCCAATAGAAAGATAAGAGAGAGGATGGAGGTATATTCATTTTGTCACTCCGTTTGTAACACTACTAAATATTGATCTGAGACCCCATAAAGTATATATATTATTAAACGTCGTAAGATTCTAAGACGATTTAGGCATGTCCGTCTATCCGTACGTCCGTCTGGGCGCAGTGAAATAACCCCCAAGCAGAAAATGAAATAACACCCAAAATAAAAATTAAAAATTGGGTCAGGGTGAAATTTCATTAACTTTGGGTTTCACTTAATTTTTTCAAGTTTTTTTTTTTTAATTTTTGTTACTAAGACCAAAATGAAATAAAAGCCAAAATAAAATGAATTTGGGATTTATTTCATTCATTCTGGGTTTTGGGGATTTTTTCATTGTTTGGGATTTATTTCATTTTCATCAAAATCTAATTTTGCTTGGGCCGTATTTCATTTTATTTGGGGATTATTTCATTGACATTCAAAATGAAGTTTAGGAAAGTTTTTAATAATAAAATTGTTAGATATCGCTCTCTTATCGTTAGACGGTTAGAATCGAATGAACATATTGATCGGGATAATTTTAGGGTGGGCCTTGAGAGTAGTAATCAGTTCTTAATAGTGCTTCAGAGAAGAAAATTTACAAATTTTAAATTATAACAAATATGAAAATTTAAGTTGTAGGGTCGTGGATATCAGATTACAGAAAACATATCAGTTGGTACGATTGCATTATATCATGAAATTAATAAGCTTTAAATGTTTGGAAATGGCGAGTAAAATAAGATTTGCGACTATTTTGCTAGAGAGCCGATCAGTAACTGAACTGATTGGGTTTGTTCCCTTTTAACAATTTACGATTGAATACTGCTGTAAGAGAAAAATTTAAGAAAAGATAAAGCAAGTAAAACTGAGGAACAAAAATCGCTGCGATTTTTTGGCATATTTTTCGTCTGCTTTACTATTTCTTCATATCAGAAAATTGTATGGAAATATGTTGGAAGAGAAAACATGTGTAGGAATTAATTAATGAAAAATCGCGGCGATTTTTTAACCCATTTTTCGTCTGCATTACTATTTCTTCATGTTCAAAAACTGTTGGAAGAGAACTGAAACTTTATATGTGAAATAGTTTGGAAAAGAATTCTCTTCCAAAAGTTTTCATGTATTCTCATGTATTATATTCCAAAAGTTTTCAAACGTCAAGAAATAGTAATGCATTATAAAAAATAGTTCAGAAACATTTATTAAAATTTTTCGTCAGGATTAATATTCTTTATGTTTGCAATGCAGTTGAAACGTTATACAATATCAATTTGCAGTTGGTTTAAGTTCAAATAGTATTCTGTTAATTCATAAGTGGCAACTAATAATTTTCCCCGGCGTTAGATTCTGTCTACTACTTTCCCATACGACTTTGTGGTTTACGACCAAAAGTACGACAAAATCTAACGAGTAAAAAAGCTACTAAGCGCGGCCTTTCGGCATCCTAGCTTTGTTTACTTTTTGTTAAAAACACTCGTTATTTGGATTTCGTCCAAAAAGCATCCCAACATCTTGTTATCAAAGGTAATTTATAATTGTTCTACGACAATTATTACAATAAAACTTACTCCAAACATTATTGGAAAAAATTCTAACCAAATCTGAATTTTTATTTTATTTTTCTTTCATTTCATTGCTACGCAAACATTGATCCTTCGAGCCGAAGAATTGCTTCCAGCAAATTATTAACTTTCGGTTTTTGTTCTTCTTCTTGAAAAAAGACAACGACTACGTCGTACTCCGCAACAACAGCGTTCACAACCACATACCAGCATTACAAATTTTCATCCATTTTATTTTAAATTATTTTTCATCACAAATAAGGTATGTACGTACTTTTATTTATTATTTCAAGTGATCTACCGTGATTTGTTGTGAAAAACCCACCCAAATATTAATAAACAAACCCAGTGTCGTCTTACAACTCGGTCGTGTTTTTTTCTCTCTCGTTCGTTTGTCCGATTGTCTCCAACGAGAACATTTATACAGAAAAAACGCGATTTAGTTCGATACTCCAACTAAACATTCAAAGCAGGGATGATAATTGGGAGTAACAAAATGGTACAAAAATTGTTCTAAAAAGGCAATTTTTCGACCCAAATAGTACCAATTTTAAAATTTGTTTAAGTTCTTCTTGAAATCTTGCAATATTGAAATACCAATTTGTAAGATCCAGTAATACATGAACAATTTCTTGATAAGAAGCTACTAAAATATTATAGCAGCATAAAACCTTTTGTTTGTACCAGCCTATACCTCATTGTTGGAGCAAAATAAGCACACATATAATTGTTAAATATCAGAAATGCTTCATTTTAAAATCGTACATGTCGCAAATATAAACCGATATTTACTGAAATTGATACAGAACAATTTTTTATCCCTATTGAAAATGCGGCATATCGGTCCATGTTTTGATTTAGACTACATATATAGAGGTACCTTCCGATTATAATTCATGACTCTCTAGAAAAGGAATTTTTAGCCGATTATGATGAAATATGTTTCATATTGCATAAAATCATCTGTAGAAAAAGTGATTCATGTCGGTCCAGTTTTAATATAAAATTCATCATCATCATCTTATAACATTACAGCTCGGGTGAGCTTTAGCTTGATCCGATATTTTTCTCCATTCTGGTTTATTTTCGGCTATCTGTTGCCAGTTACGAATACCCATTGTTCTTAAATCAGCTTCCACACAGTCTTTCCATCTGGTTCTTGGTCGCCCTCTTCGCCTAGGACATCTAATATCGTAATTTAACATTGCCTTTTGAGGTCTGCTGTCTTCCATCCTTTCCACATGTCCTGCCCAGCTGAGTCGTTGTGCCTTTATGAATCTGACTATGTCCTCTCCTTCACAAAGAACAAGCAGTTCGGCATTGCTTCTTTGGACATATTTACCATTTACATCTTGTCTTGAGCCAAATATCTTACGTAGTATTTTTCTCTCAAATATTCGCAATCGCTGTTGTTCGATTGTCGTCATAGTCCATGTTTCACATCCATACGTGGCAGTAGGTCTAATAATAGTTTTATATATATTTATTTTGCATGTTTTTGAGATTAGCTTGGACATAAAGATTTTACTAATATAAAATTAATTGACTTTATTAATTTAATCCAGTATCGCTCCTTGTTAGAATTGCTTCACGTTTTGATATACAATTATACCCCACGTGATGGTGCCAGACGAATTTGAGTTTTGGTTTTACGGTTTACAATCTACGTGCCTATAATATTATCTTATAGGTTTAATACACAATACAAATAAACTGAATTTTGAAGATTCTGTTTTTATTCGACCTTTTATTGAATTTTGTTGTAATACAAAGAGCCAAACATATTTCTTGGCGTTGCGTAGCTATGTCGAGCCATGTCGAAAGAGCATGTGTACGACTTACATAATTATACCCTACACCACACTGTGGTACAGGGTATTATGACTTTGTGCATTTGTTTGTAACACCTAAAAGGAGAAGAGATAGACCCATTGTTTATTATACCGATCGACTCATAATCACTTTCTGAGTCGATTTAGCCATGTCCGTCTGTCCGTCTGTCTGTCCGTCTGTCTGTCTGTCCGTATGTCCATGTATTCTTGTAATCAAAGTGCAGGTCGTATTTATGGTCCGATTGTGATGAAATTTAGCATAGTCCTCTTTTTTGGCCCAAGGACGATCCCTATTGAAATTGGTTAAAATCGGTTCAGATTTGGATATAGTCCCCATATATATGTTTCACCCGATTTGACATGCAAGCGCCGTAGAAACCACATTTTACATCCGATCTTTATGAAATTCGGCAGAGAGAGTTTTGTTATTACGTGAATGAACACTACCAAATTCGGAGGAAATCCGATCAGATTTAGATATAGCCCCCATATACAGGGTTGCCCATATTCGACGGACCCATGTTTTTGTCGATGACTCGTTGGGCCCATTCCAATCGACGAGGCTTGTCCGCAGGCAACAATCTTTGCGTCAATTGAATTTTGTACGGGAACAAATACAAATCAACGCGAATAATCCGTTGTAAAGTGGACCGAGCCATGCCCAACTGCTGAGAACGGCGTTTTTGGGATGTTCTTGGGGACCTCTCAACACTGGCTCGTACGGCAGCGATATTCTCGGCCGATCGCCTTGGTCGACTTTTATTTGGCCTCTTCGGATTAGAAAGAGCCTCACCAGTCGAAAATTTTTCGTATAAACGCTTAATGGTGTTCTTACAAGGCGCACTTCTCACATTTTTTAATATTTTAAAAGCACGTTGAGTTTTCACAATTGACTTCTTCTGTTGAAGGTAAATTTCAACTATTTCGCGTGGCGTGTATTGTTCCATGGTAAAAATCTGCTTTGACTGACGCTTCAAACGCGGTTATGGCGTTGCCAGATGGGCCCGTCGAATATGGGAGACCCTGTATATGTTTCACCCGATTTGGCATGTAAGCGCTGTAGGAACTGTATTTTAAATCAGACCAGTACGAAATTTGGCAGAGAGAGTTCTCTTATTACATGAATAAACACAGCCAAATTCGGTGAAAATCGGTTCAGATTTAGATATAGCCACCATATATATGTTTCACCCGATTTAACATTTAAGCGCTGTAGAAATCGTGTTTTATATCCGATCAGTACGAAATTTAACAGAGAGAGTTCTTATATTACATGAATAAACACTGCCAAATTCGGGGAAAATCGGTTCAGATTTTGATATAGCCACCATATATATGTTTCACCCGATTTAACATTTAAGCGCTGTAGAAATCGTGTTTTATATCCGATCGGTACGAAATTTAACAGAGAGAGTTCTCTTATTACATGAATAAACACTGCCAAATTCGGGGAAAATCGGTTCAGATTTAGATATAGCCACTATAAATATCTTTCACCCGATTTAACATTTAAGCGCTGTAGAAATCGTGTTTTATATCCGATCAGTACGAAATTTAACAGAGAGTGTTCTCTTATTACATGAATAAACACTGCCAAATTCGGGGAAAATCGGTTCAGATTAAGATATAGCCACCATATATATGTTTCACCCGATTTAACATTTAAGCGCTGTAGAAATCGTGTTTTATATCCGATCCGTACGAAATTTAACAGAGAGAGTTTTCTTATTACATGTATGAACACTGCCAAATTCTTATCACAATGCCCATTTTCGCATTGGTAGGTAGGTGTAGGGTATTATATAGTCGGCCCTGCCCGACTTTCTGTCTTTCCTTACTGGTTTTTTTTGAAAAAGTGTATATTATATTCGTGCAAAGACATGTTTGATAAAAAAAAGTATCAAATGTGTCGCGGGAGTATCATGGTACTTCGAGGGTCTGAAAAGTACCAAAAAAATTACTAAAGTATCAAATTTATCATCCCTGATTCAAAGCGAATAGTGAAAAAAGTGCGTGTTTTATTGGTGAATAGAGTGATAATTCAAACGTCATCCACAGTGTGTTTTTATTATTTTCTTTTATTTATTTATTGAAGGCCTGGGGGCTGATGCTGAGAGTCGATAGCGGAATAATTGCGTATCGCAATTAATTCCGATCGTTCGCAATTTCCTAATTCTGTGAGGCGACACGTAACGAATCGTTTTGTGTTTTAGTGGAAGAAAAAAAAAAGTTATCCAACACTGTAAAAAAGCATAAATAAAAACCATATTTTTCCCGAAAATTACAACGAATATTAAACACAAAATTGTTAAAAACAAATAAAAGTTAAAATTTATAAACTTAAACAATGGATCCGAGTATATTTTGTTTTTCATCTTCTTCGGATGAAGATGAAGAGTGAAATTTAACAGATATAAGAAAACAAATCCGTATGAATAGTGATCCCTTAACATTGGCAGACTCAGAGTATGTTACAAAAGTATATCTTGATAAAAATTTTAATTTTTCTTTCTTAGATTTGTAAAGCGCTTCAGATTATCAAAAGATGCCTTCAATTATGTTCTAGAAGAAATTAAATTTGACGGAGCCATTTCAACAAGTGTACCACCAAAAATAGTATAGACGCTTTATATTTATTTCTTAGGTGATTCAGGTTATCCTCTGGAACCGTGGTTGCTAACTCCATACAGAAATCCTCAAGAAGGGTCAATGGAATCTCATTTTAACGATATTCATTCGCAAGCGCGTTGTGTAGTTGAAAGAACCATTGCAATAATGAAAGCACATTGGAAAATTCTATGCCATGATAAATTGAGTAGATATTTGACTGAAAAAATAGCTAGCTTTACCAACGTTTGTGCCGCTTTACATAATATATGTATTTACTTCAAGGTAAAAAATTATGAAAACATTCAAACGCCAGTGAAAGTGAATATATCGGAAATAGACAATAGCAATGCCGCTAATATTACCAATATAGGGAAGAAAATTAGAGACAACATCAAAATATCTTTGTGTAACAGTTAAAGAAACGCATAGTATTTCCTGTATTACATTTATTTAATACAATTTCTATAAAAAAATAAAATAATAATAATTCATTTACTCATGCTGCATATAAACTTATTCTACATTTGTATTAAAAATAAATTTAATTTAAGAGTTCATACTCTTTTTTTTGATTAACAATTCAATTTGTTTTATTTGCATATTAATTTCAAAATCTTTCTGCTTCATTTCCAGAGACTTTTTTTAATCTCTATAAGGATATCCATTTTTTGAAGCATCTGTGAGTGATAGTCTTCATTAGACTCCATATTTTTCTTTATTAAACTAGTTTTGCTTTCCTTTGGCTTAGCTAGTTTTACAAGAGGCTTAGACTTTTTGTTGACTGTTTGGTCTTCATCAACATCAGAACTTAAAAGGTAAGCCAAATTTTCATCCAATGTTCTTTCTGATGAAATTGTTTCAGCTTTTTCTGGAGAACCACATCCAAAACTATTTACATTTTTCAAGCCGTCAACTTCATCTTCAATTCCTGCAGCTTCCAAAATCAACTCGTCAGTTTGACTTAAATGTTTCTCCTCGCATGGTCCGCCACCAGTTCTCAGTCTTGATAGTTTGTTGAATGTTAACTTCTTTTTCACCCTTTGTTTTTGGTCAGCATAAACCTTCACAGAAGCAATTAAATGTTAGTTCATGAACAAAATATTTTTAATTGTACACATACTTTACGCCATGCTACTAAGGACTCCAAGTAGGCGGCCCCGACGCATTCAGTTTTATAGAATGATTTTCCCACAACCTATTCACAGTCGCTCTTCCTTGAGCGCTACAAGTAATTACTCCTTTCGCTAGCTCAGAATGCTCCGACATAAACTCACCCAAAATCTGCTTCTGCCTAAAGTTTATTTTAGTTTAATTCGACCTAAAATAACACATAAATTATTTGAGAAACTTACAAACAATTTTGCTTACATTTTCTATTTTCTGTCTGCGATAGTGGTGACCATATATTTAGTGTGAAGTACCTTTTTGTGTTTTTTTTGGCGCCAAATTTTTTGCGATAGCTCAAATGCTATCGTGCAAAATATCGAATGCTTGCGTGTTACAGCTTAAGCGCTATCGGCTCATAGCATACGAAATTCCGATACACTTTGTGCGCTATCGTCTGACAGAATACCAAAAGTACGAAATTTCGATCGTACGACCATTATTCCGAACGCTATCGACTCTCAGCATCTTTATGAAGATTGACGAGGATCTTTTTATGAAGAATCTATCAAAATATGTACCAATATGGCTAATTTTCAATCCTTATTTAATAATGAGAACGGCTCACCACATTTTATTTTTAAAATAACTTTGAGAAACAGAAAATATCATTTGAGAGTACGAATTAACATATGCCTGTATTTGAAACATGCCCTTCCCTCTGAAAAATCTCAAATACTGTATGTTACTGGCAGATGATTGTGTTGACGATTTCGAAAATTTATATTGACTTTGGTTCAAATTCGTCTGTCAAAACTGCATCTTCCCGATTTGGCTTCTTAAAGTCATAGAGACCACAAATGACAACTGATCGGTAGCCATAGGTCCATGTTTTGATATAGCCCCCATACAAAGGTCCCTCTACATTTGACTTCGTAACGCCACAAAAACATCAAATTTCAACGAATTGGGCTGAAATTTGATATAATGAGTTTATTAGCACCCGTAACCATTCACATGCGATCCATGGTGGGGGGTATATAAGATTCGGCACTTAACGCTTTTATTTATTTTCTTTAATTTCCAGCTCTTCCGCTTTGCTGGCTTGTGTGTCATTATTCCTCCTTACGTGAGGAATAATTGTATCTAAAATTAACTACCGCATTTGAAGTCCACTACGCTGAGAATACTTCCGCATCAAAAATCTTACGATCGTTACGGCAACAGACCTAATCCGTCAAGCACTGCAGGAATAATCTAGCATCCCCCTCTATCCGGAAGCTTGATCACCTGTTGATAAGTTAATTTCTAATCCTTTGCAGGAGGTAATTCCTATAACTGCTCCTGCCAATTTTTGGCATTCTCCCTGTGGTTACGCAATTTGTTGTTCCGCCACCTTTTACTAAGCATATGAGACAACGACCAAGCAGGATAGCGAAAACACAGACTGTGGTACCAGCCAAAAAAGTTGTTTTTGTTTCGCGCTGCTCTAGATACGACCTCTGAAGATTTAGACGATTATACTAGATTTAAAATGATGATCTATCTAAACAAATAGTGATTAGATTAGAATACCTTCAACGACTACCAGATCATCGTTTAAGGTTATTTTTCATCAGGAAATCTTTGATAAGTTTATAGATCCCAAATTTTGGCCACCGAAGGCATTTGTAAAAGAATTTGTGGATAGGGTTTTAGTAATAACATGTTGTTTTGGATATTTTCTTTGATAGTCGTATTCAGATCTTGAAATTTGGTAGATCCTGCTCTGATCCGATTTTGGTTCCCTCAGATTCAATTTCTAGTTCTAATCTATTGATGTATGCAGATGATGTTAAGATAATTTTTTTCTTATAAAACATTTGAAAATTTAATGCTGCTTCAAAATGATTTTGTTAGTTTTGGAAACTGGTGTGATATTAATTGCACGGACCTTAATCTTACGCAATGTAAACATATGTGTTTCTCTAGGTCGAGGATGTAACTCAGGAGTTGTATACTTCCCTAATAAGACCTATTCTAGAATAAGGGTCTCTAGTGTGGGATCTCCAATTAGTCTCGTACTCACGTTGATAAGATCGAATCGGTTCAAAAACAATTCGTATTATTCGCCTTCAGACATCTTCATTGGAATAGTGATTTTTAGTCTTCCACCCTGTACTAGCAGATTGAGTTTGATAAGACTGCCTACTCTTAAGAACAGACATATTATGTTGAACACCACCATGGTGCTGAAATTTTTAACATATTGATTTTCAGCGTACAAATTATGCTTCGGAGGAGCCCATTCATAGAATGGGCATGGGTTTTAACACTTTATATGAAGTATTTTACATTGATGTAGAAATTGATGCAGATAGATCTCGAATAATCTCTTTTTTGAATGTGTAATGTAGAATAATTTTATTATTTAAAAGTTATTTATACACTTATATATAGAAAAAAATTTTAATTTTTGCATGTGGCGGCTGTTGAAATTTTTCTGCATCTGGTATTTCCACCCTCTACTATTAACCCACCATGGTCCGGATCGTGGTAAGTACTCAATCCCTACGTCATGGAGAGCTGGCACCCTCGGTAGATGACACGTGTAAAAGGATGGGAAATTTAGAGGATACCGTAAGGAACTTGATGAAAACTCATTCTGCGACTGGTAATGCAGGGCCAACAGAGGAACACTAACAGAACGAAAATATGATGTATCAAGTACCTATTACGGATATAACAGATGGTATGGCTAAAAAAGTGATAAAAATATTTTCTTCTTTCATGGTTGCGGAACCGGATGGAATATATCCAGCACTTATACAGAATTAGGTGGATCTGGATCGAGCATGACTAAATCATGCATATACCCCAAAAAATTGCATGAATCAAGGATGGTCTTCATACCCAAGCCTGGCAAGGCGAGTTATACGACCCCAAGGGCATATCGACCATTAGCCTAACTTCTTCCCAGTAAAAAACAATGGAGCGAATAATTGATGCCATCGTCAAAAGTAAAATTGCGGATGACAGGCTAAACACGCCTATGTCAAAGAAAGATCAGTGGAAACAGGTAGTGAGGTAGTGCACCACATTGCGAAGTCCTTCAGTCTTGCATTTTGCACAGGCATTAAATACTCCTTTAACATTTTGAAGACCGATACACCGGGGATGAAAACTGGATTAAAAATATGCTATGCGGGTCATATAACACAAAAATTAGAGACAAGGTAAATCGTGGTACACACTGGCTATACATGAGCGTGCTTAGACCAGTACTAACCTACGCCTCTGTAGTGCGGTGGGCATTAGTTGCAAAGGAGAGCAACGTAATACCATTGCAAAAAGTGCAAATGTGCTGTCTAGGATTAAGCGAGGCAATCAGAACCGCACCAACAAGAGCGTTGGAAACTGTACTGCACATCCAACCTATAGACATCCGTATAAAGTATGAGCCAGCCCTCACAGCAAGACATCTGCAAGTGATGGGTGAATGAATCGAGACCACAAGTCTTACCATCAGAAGATTTTAGATTCTCTAGTTGGTCACATACAAACACCAGAAATCTCCGACCGCATTCTTGAAGTGCGGCTTACAGCAACCTGTGATTCGTTTGTGTCAGACAGACGCGCCTGGGAAAACGGAACCCTGACTCATGTGCCAGTGGAAACCCGGATGGGTCCAAGCTAAGTGGAAGGGCGGTTGTGGGACTTTTTTATAACCAGAAGTCTAACTTTACTTCCGCCTCCCTGACCATAACACGGTATTTCAAGCAGAAGTTCGAGCAATCACGGAGTGTGTGAACTGTCTCAGTAATACCACAAAGCTTAAATATGCCAACATCTTCACAAATAGCCAAATGACGATCAAAGCTATAACATCGGAAAGGGTCAAATCCAGAACTGTGTTAGACTGTAAAAGAACTATAAATGATTACTCAGCCCATGGTTAATTGCGTATTTGCTGGGTACTAGGACACAGCGGAGTGATTGGAAATGTACGAGCAAACAGCTTGGCGGGTGAGTAATAAACTTGGAAACCTTTCGAATCCACGAAGGATGAGTTGAAGCACTGGGTTAGTGATGGCTCACCAAATTAGTGTGGGATAGAGACACAGTGGGAGAAACTACAAAGATATGGTGGGGTGATCCAAATGGAAGAAAACAAGTAGTTTTCTGAAACTAAACTAACCAATATTTGTAATTTAAAGTATCAGATACCTAAATTCTTTTCCATAATTATTCTTCCTACGATTATCATCTGGGTAATATTTTAATGAAATTAATAGTAATAACCCTTAATAAAGAAGTTTACATTTTTTTCCATTAGGAAATAATGAACATTATACACTACCGCAATGAACGACGATTCGTAAGGTACAACGAGACTATTAAACAAGGGCAATCAAAAATTTCCACATGCAGTGGAGGAGTATGGTTCCTTCACCAAGTAGAACTGCTGAGAAAAGAAGGTATGTCAAATTTTATAAACGAAGTTTTTTCTGTCAGGACGATTCCGTTCTCAAGATGAAATGTACACATTTTGCAAGACTTGCAGCAGAACAATTAAAAGTGGAAAAAGTCCAATCATTTGTTTGTCAAATGGTTTAGATTTTACCGAAATTCCAAACTCCCTTAAAGACTTAGGGCCTTATTTATAAAAAGTTAAAGAAGTTTTGAGGAACGCTTTAGCAGTGTTAAAGCGTTCTTCAAACTTTCATAAAATTTTTATGAATAAGGGCCTTAACGTATGGAGCTCCTAGTCACGGCCTGGTTACCATTTATGGTTATCGTTGCGCTTGGTTTCGGTTAGGGAAGCCGTAACATCACTTCAACGAATATTCGTTCAAGTCTGTATGATTATATGACTGAAACAATCAGACCGGCAAGTTAAAGATGCCGCTAGATACTTATTCAGTACTGATTGTACACAAAACGCGATATTACCATTGCTGCACTGAAAAAAAATTTGTCATAAAATTAAAGAAATGCTCCAAAGACGTCCTTAGTCTTCAAAATAAGTACATTTTGTAGTTAAAATATAGATAATTTCAATAATATTAAGTAATTTACTTAATTTTAAGTAAATTTTCTTAATTTTAAGAACAAAATGTACTTATTTTGAAGACTAAGGACGTCTTTGGAGCATTTCTTTAATTTTATGACAATTTTTTTTTCAGTGTGATGGTTGGTTTGAAAGGTTTAGCTCACAAGAAATTGTAACTTTTGTTGCTAACAATGAAGACCAGCAGACAATTCAAACTATTTTCAATGAGCAAATGTCTAATGAACAACATTCCCTCTGTGAGATAATTTGCAGATTGTAGTATGTGCGAAGTTTATGCATGTGACAACGGCGTCAATGCCAGAAAAACATTTTATTGGCCACTGCCTATAAAATATTTTTATTGACAAAATATATTTTAAATATATGAAATTGTAAGGGTTTCTTGCAATCGTCTTCACCTTTGCCCAGGGTTACCATAAACATTTTTCTGAAAGGAGGACATTTGTGACATTTACAAAGAGACTTTGTAACCTTCGGAGGACATTAAAAAAAATCGCAGTAATTAAAAAAATAAACATTTTATTATGATCAACATTTCTTTTTTTAAAGGGCGAAGTCCTATAATTCTGCTTGTAGTATGTATTGCGAATTTTAACAATAAAATTTGCCATTGTAACAATATTAACTCTTTTGATAAAAAACAGACTGTATTATTATTAAAACAACGCACATATTAATTTAAAACAATATCAATAAATACTTCATATTTATATTACAAATATGTTATAATATTCCTAGTGAGATCAATTTATTAATTCAGTCTACTATAAATTTTTTTGCTGAGGTAGATATCTTTTAGCTTTAGCATACTTTGAAAATAGAGTATATCATCGAGCCGCCTAGCCGCATGGAATCGATGATTTTTTTACCCCACAATATCTTACAGTTAACTTAAAAACATCTATTATTTAAGAATAAATACCAGAGCTTAACTTTTCAACTATTATTTTAAATGTTAAAATGTCTATCATAGAGCCGCCGAATGTAAATTTTATGTCGGCTTAGCCGCCTAGCCGCTGATCTATAATTTTCAATGGCAGCCGCCATTGAAAATTATAGAATTTTGGCTCGGCTTCATTCTCTGGTGGTTATGGCACCTGGTGAAGGTCAACGCCCTGTTCACATGATACTTGACTTTGATTCGGAAGAGTTAGCCTCTGCTTCAATATTGTGGCAAGAAACTTTCCTACATGGAAACTTAGAAATTTATTCGAAACACTGAAAATTGTTTGATCTGAGCTACGTACGACAGAATATGTTGTAGGTTTGGCAAACTATTGTATAGGTATAAAAAACTTGAACTATTAACCATCAGAAATGTCATGCCAATCGCATTGATGAAACATATTCGCTCGAGAAATGTTACAGCCGCAAAGTCATTAAATGCTATTTACGTCAATGTAACCTAGCCTAATTAAACACGATGACGGTTGCCGGATCCTTATATTTCCATATCCACAAAAGCCACTACCTGTAATTCTATTGCATCTTCCTGAAGGTTTTAAAAATCTTCAACTATATAAGAACAATTACGATAAAATTCGAAGTCTTCTAAAGCTAAGTACACACGATTTGCAGATCGGATAATATTGCCACAAAAATGGCGGAACAATGCAACCCTGTGCTCGTACATCCGTGTGAACATACAATTTTGCGGGACGTTGGCAGAAAATTCATTGTGAAATAATTTGCAGGTTGTTAGATGTGCAAAGTTTATGCATGTGACAACGCCGCCGTTGCCAGAAAAAAATTTTATTGGCAACACTGTCTATAAAATATTTTTATTGGCAATACTGCTTATACATAAATATTTACAAAATATATTGTAAGGTTTTCTTGCAATCGTCTGAACTGTAAATTAAACTTTGCCTAACTATCTGTCATTGCCCGTACATTTGCAGCACTTTAGCAGGGTTGATAACGTTGTCCGATCTGGCAATCGTGTGTACCTACCTTAACTGCCAAACAAGTATCACAACTAAATAATTTTCACGGAAAATAGAGCTGGTAATCACTCCAATAAACAAAAACTGCAGCACATTGCTTATAAATTTATTTCTGGCACTGAAATTTCAGCACCAGAGGCAACATATTGTTTTTTGGGGATGCGGTTATCCGAAAACAGTGAGTATTTGGATTTAGGTGGATTCCTGCCGTTAGGCTTAACCCCACCGTGCTCTAAACACCCGGGTGAATACTTGCGTCGACCAACGCCCCCACGCACAATGTGCATGAGTACCAATCAATTCCGTGTTTCTGACCACTTTTTCCCTCCTCCTTAGTTAGGAGCGGAGCCCATCTAAAACTCCTGCCATTCTAGGGTCATGGCGCCCGGTTGGTTTGCAACTCCACATCCGAGACCATTCTCTCCCAGCGATTTTGGTTTAAACCACAGCCACCACGTTGCACCCAAAAGGGTCCTCACCAATTGTCATGCCGGGACCTGCGTCCCGAGGGCTTTCCTGACTCCCGTGGTACCAGATTAAGTGCTCTGGTCAGACTGCGTAGCCGAAGATACTACGAGTTAGACTACAGAAAATCTAGGACTGGTGACCAGTCTGGGATCACTGTCCAGTCCCCATCCTGATAATAGATGGGAACTATAGGATTCGTAGATCCCCCGGTTATCCGAGAACAGTAAGGCATAGGTATACATGATTACCGGCCGTCCTGAAGAGCGAGTTTGACCTAAACTAATATCAGCCCTAAATATAATTTTAAACTAAGACTAAAAAACAATTTAGAAAATGTTTGAGAATTTTCTAATTACTGTAGAATGTATGTTTAGTTTTCCTTTTTATACCCTACACCACACTGTGGTACAGGGTATTATGACTTTGTGCATTTGTTTGTTACGCCCAAAAAGAGAAGAAATAGAACCATAGTTTATTATACCGATCGTCATAGAATCCCTATTAAAATTGGTCAAAATCGGTTCAGATTTAGTCCCCACATATATGCTGATTTGACATGTAAGCGCTGTAGAAACCGTACTTAATAACACTGCTAAATTCTTATCGCAATGCCCATTTTCGTATTTTAGGGAGGTGTGGGGTATGATATCATCCCCTCAATAAAAGAATAGTCTATAATTTTTTTTGTAGTTTCGAGAAAATCTCATTTGAAGTTTTTGTGAATTTAGACTTCTTGGAAGATAAATATGTACAGTTGAGAAGAGAATCTATGTTTTCAATTTCTTGTCATTTAAATATGTGGTGAAATATGATGATATTCTATTAGTCTTAAAGTGCGTTAATTGCTATTTTTCAATTTAATATCTGACCCACTTTGTGGATGTAGAATTCCACCAAATTTTTACCACCTATAGAATCGATTACGTAGATTCTAATAATGCAATGAAAGATATTGCCCTGTCAGAGAGAAGCATTTTCATAATGTCGCCTACACCCTCTTGTACTGCTGCATTCTTTATGGTCAGAATCGAAAAGAAAAATGCAAAAAACTCACTAAATAGTTTAATTATCCATCAAATAAATTTGATGGAAAATGATGTAAATTTAGATAGCATTATGGATCTTGCTTTAATATTTTTGGGACGAAAGGCAGACAAAATTTAGCATTTTTTGGCACAAAAGAAAACTTCGTAAGTTCGTAGTTTAGTGACAACTCGAATAAAATGGAGTGAATTATGTCCCATAATTTTTGAAATTTGGATACTTTTTCATTAAATATCATTTTAATGAAAAGTTTTCTCAAAAGATAATAATGATGTTGATAAATTTAGAAGTATGGTGGATTTACTTTAGAAAAATGGTAGAGGATTTCTAACAGAAATTCTCAGATGTTTCATATATGATGAGGAAGAAGTCCCATAACACTCTCTTCACAAATATTCAAAAGGAAAGAACAAAAAAAGGAAAAAGAAATGAGTTCCACAAATTATATTATTGATTTCTGATGAAGAGACCATTTTTTCTCTATATATGATCTCATCGGAAGAACGTCTGGACGAAATATAGAAGCCATCGGATGGGATTACCATATATGACACTGGAAGCGATATTTGCCTATTAGACTGTTCTCAACAAATGTTGACGGAGACGGATATAGAATTAAGCTGTAATATTAACATAAATAGTTTAATTATCCCTCAAACAAATTTGATGGAAAATGATATAAATTTGATGGAAAATGATTATCGTATAAATTTAGATAGCATTATGGACCCTGCTTTAATATTAATTAACAAAATAGCATTTTTGGGGCGAAAGGCGGAAAAAATTTATCATTTTTTGGCACAAAAGAAAACCTCATATGTTCGTTTTAATTTTAGAAATTTTGCTACCTTTTTTTCTAAATATAATTTTAATGAAGAGTTTTCTCAAATGATAATAATAATGTTGATAAATTTAAAAGTATGGTGGATTTACTTTAGAAAAATGGTAGAGGTCTTCTAATAGAAATTCTCAGATGTTTCATATATTATGAGGAAGAAGTGTTATGGAAACACTCTTTTCACAAATATTCAAAAGGAAAGAACAAAAAAAGGAAAATGAAATGAGTTCCACAAATTATATTATTGATTTCTGATGAAGAGAGCATTTTTTCTCTATATTTGATCTCATCGGAAGAACGTCTGGACGAAATATAGAAGCCATCGGATGGGATTACCATATATGACACTGGAAGCGATATTTGCCTATTAGACTGTTCTCAACAAATGCTGACGGAGTCGGATATAGAATTAAGCAGTAATATTAATATAAATAGTTTAATTATCCCTCAAATAAATTTGGTGGAATATTATAAAAATTTGATGGAAAATTATATAAATTTAGATAGCATTATGGAGGCGGAATGAAATTGGGCCCAAGGAAAATACACCCCACTATTTTTATGAATATGGGCCCCAAAAAATAACATATCAAACAACAAAAATTTTATTTGGGGGTTAATTTCATTTTTTGACTGCTTTTTGGGGTTTACTTTCATTTCTTGTCTGCTTTTTGGGTCTTATTTTCATCTATTAATTTAGAAACAGGAGAGGCTACGCATAAAAGATTTGCTCCGCGTTGCCAACTTTGGATCCTGTCCATAAGAGAAAGTCTTAAAAATAGGCCGAAGGCCGCAGGCCGTAGGCCGACCGCACAGGAATAGATTTATAATTAGAAAATATGTGTGTATACGTGTATTAATGCGTACTCCCCAGATTAAGGAAGAGAACATTTCTTATTTTTTTGGGGTTTATTGTCATTTCATGTTGTTTTCTTGATTGGGGCGTAATTTCCTAAATCAGTTTTTGTAACGAAAATAGCCCTCAAATTTGGGGCGCACTTTCATTTTCAATTTGGGGTGCATTTTCTTGGGGTCCAACTTCCGGCCGCCCATTATGGATCCTGCTTTAATATTAATTAAAAAAAGGCATTTTTGGGGCGAAAGGCGGAAAAAATGTAGCATTTGTTGGTACTAAAGAAAACCCCATAAGTTCGTAGTTATGCCCCAAAATTTTAGAAATGTTGTTACTTTATCATCTAAATATAATTTATGAAGAGTTTTCTCAAAAGATAATAATAATGTTGATAAATTTAAAAGTATGGTGGATTTACTTTAGAAAAATGGTGGAGGATTTCTACTAGAAATTCTCAGATGCTTCATATATAATGAGAAAGAATCTCAAAGTGCCATAACACTCTCTTCACAAATATTCAAAAGTGAAGAACAAAAAAAGGAAAAATATATGAGTTCCATTAATGATATAATTGAAACTTCTGATAAAGAGAGCATTTGTTCTCTATATCCGATCTCATCGGAAGAACATTTGGATGAAATATAGAGGCCGTCGGATAGAATTTCAAAATATTGCATTGGAAGCGATATTTGCCTATTAGACTGTTCTCAACAAATGTTGACGGAGAAGGATATAGAATTAAGAAGTAATATCAATAATCTAAATTAATAATAATAGTTTAATTATTCCTCAAATAAATTTGATGGAAAATTATACATATTTAGATAGCATTATGAATCCTGCTTTAATATTAATTAGGTTAGGTTGAAGAGAGGAGACGTTTAAACGTCTCATGTCCATGGACATACACTTAAGCCAGTGGATCGGCCTGTTGTGCGCTCCTTATTTATGATCTTTTTATACCTCACGAGTTACAGAAAATCGGTACTAGACACGAATTTTCTCAGTATCTTCCAGTCATATTCTCTGAGATCAGTCAAGTCTGGTAATATTTCGGACCCGAAATGTTGGAATCTTGCATGTGTGAAAGTCGGGCAGTGACACAGAAAAAGTTCCATCGTTTCGATGTTTCTCCTACATGCCCTGCATTCGTCGTTTCCTGCTAGTCCTATGCGATGAAGATGTGCTTGTAAGCTTGAGTGTCCCGCCAGAACACTCATCATCTTACTAATATCAATCTTGTTTAGTTTCAGAAGACTTCTTGTTTTCTTTTCATTTGGGTCACCCCACAGTATCTTTGTAGTTGGTACTTCTAATAATAAAATAAATTAAATGAAACTAAAAACTTCTAACTTATACTTCTTGTCTTGTTAACTTCTAAACAGCGACTGATGCTCGTCCTCCTGTCTGTGCGTTGAGTCGTGTGTCCAAGCTCGCATGCGCAGTTAGTGAAACTGCGTGTGCGAGTTGCGTAAGCGTCCGTTGTATCCGTGCGTAGTTAGTCCTTGTCGTACGGTAAGTAACGTCTAAGGCGTTGCGCGATCCGTCCCCACATAAATGCCTCGCTTATGCCTAGACAGCACATACGTTGCATTTTTTGCAAAGGTATTACGTTGCACTTCTTGTCCATTGATGTCCACCACACTACACAGGCGTAGATGTTGGTCTAATCACGCTCATGTAAAGCCAGTGAGTCATATTTGGACGTAGTCCCCATTTTGAACCCAAAGCTCTTCTGCACAACGACCAACATCTGTGGGCCTTTATAACACTTTCTTCAAGATGATCTTTCCAGTACAGTTTCAGATCCGAGATTTTACCTTTTTAGGTATAGCAATTGTCTTACTCAGGAATCGAGGACAGGTAAAACGTGGGATCTTCGTTTTCCTTGTAAATGGACATATTTCTGTTCTGTCTGGGTTAACATTTAATCCCCTTGGTTGTGCCCAGTTATATGCTATGTTAAGTGCCTCTTCAGCTCTTCTGCATAACAGATTTGGACGAAAGCCGCTTAGAAGTATTACAACGTCGTCTGCATAACAGACTGGTTTAAGTCCTTCATTGGTGAGGGCTTTTAGGAGACTGTGTATCATCGTAACCTATAGAAGAGGCGATAAAATGCCCCCTGAGGTATACAACGATTTACCTTGTCTCTAATTTTTACGTCATATGACCCACAAATAATCCACCTACTCCTTAGCATATTTTTGATTCAGTTTTTTAGCGCCCGGTCAACCTGAAACTCGTCTAAGGACTGGATAAGTGTATCGGTCTGTACATTGTTAAATGCGCCCTCAATGTCTATGCAAACAGCAAGTGTATACATTTCTTTACTGAAGGACTCTTCTATGTGGTGCACTACCTCATGGAGAGCTGTTTCCACTGATCTTCCTATGACATAGGCGTGTTGTTTGAATTTTAGCCTGTCATCCGCTATTTTACTTTTGACCATGTTATCAATTATTCGCTCCATTGTTTTTAACAGGAAAGAAGTTAGGCTAATGGGTCGATAAGGCTTTTGGGGTCGTATAAATCGCCTTGCCAGGCTTTGGTATGAAGACCACCCTTGATTCCTGCCAGTTTTTTGGGGTATAACAATGGGTTGGGCATGCAGTGCACACTCCAGCCAGATGAGTTGATACCAGATCCACCTCATTCTGCAGAAGTGCTGGAAATATTCCATCTGGTCCCGCAGCCTTAAAGGGAGATAAACTTTTTATCGCTTCTTTAACCATACCATCTGTTATATCCGTAATAGGTACTTGATGAAATACATTTTCATTCTGTAACTGTCCCTCTGTTGGTCCAGCATTACCAGTCGGAAAATGAGTTTTCATCAAGAGCCTTACGATATCCAGTGTTTCTGTTTGGACATGAGTTTTTGAGAGGAACTTTTTCATTTTAGACATGCTGTTAACGCTGTCTACCTGCTCACAGAAAAGCCTTCAGGAATTACGTTTCGCCGATCTAATGATTTTGTTGTATTCTTTGAGTCTTCTGTGGTAGTAGTCCCAATATACTGTGTTAGCGTAGAAAATGTTATAGTTCACATGATTTAATCCAGTAACCTTATTGCTAGTTGTCCATGGTTCCTGTATCCAAGCAATATGAACCCATTCATTTATTTATGATGTCCATCAGAGCGTTGGATGTTGTCTCGCTCCGGTGGAGGTTTATCTGATGATGACCTCAATCATTGTCTTTCCAGTAAAAGTTTCTTTTGGGAGTCTATTCTATCTGGTGGCACTCCCTTATTATTTGGTAGTGAGTCATTCTCCTCCTTTCGTTCACTACCTATAACACTATCTTCCAGTCGACAATTTTGGGAGGCGGTGTTATTTTTTGTTGCTCCCTCATTGTTTTGAGACGTTTTGTGGCTCTTTTTATTTTGATCACCACTTTTGCTGGGAACTTCCTGCAAAAGTGGCGGTACTATTGGCGAACTGGTGGTGTTATTGACTACTTCCACATCAGTTTTTGGCAGTTTCTCACTTGTCTCCACCCGTTCACTACCAGTGTTTGCCTCTTCAGACAGTATATTTGGACTCGATTCATCTGTCCTGCCAATCGGGACCCTCCAATTTTGAAAAATACTGTCAAGATCAAGAAGTACGCCATGCCCTTCGCCATGACAAGATTATTCTTGGATTCTGGGTCTATGCCCAACACGAGGAGAGTACCCTCGGTACAGGGTTATCATATCCTTTTTTCGGAAAGGAGGACTTTTGTGCCAGAAAAGGAGGACATTTGTAACATTTACGAAGAGGGTTTGGAACTTTTGGGGGACATTTAAAAAATACAGTAATTGGAAAGAATGAGCATTTTACTATGATCAACAATTAAACTTTAAACCTGTAAAGAATGGCTAAAGTCGGACAGAGTCGGCTCCCTATCGGAGCAGAATAAGAATAAATATAATCAAATTTTATAAATGTTATTTTCCTAATGATAATGATTTGTCCAATAATTTGTATTTTATAGTCTAAGATGCCAAATCGGAGGTACATATATATGAGGACTAGGCCGGGTCGATTTGTATGGATGAAAAAAAAAGTCGCCCATTGCTCAGTGAAAATCGTATTCTAGGGATCAAAATAAGAAACATTGCCGAAGGAACCATACCTCTAAAACGAATTCTGATGTCCCGGAATTTGGGCCGAACTTTTGGGTAGGGGCAAAAATATGTAAATGAAAAAATGAATTTAACTTAGTAATAGAAAAGAAATTAAAAAGAATTATTAGAAATTAGCATTTTTTACAACCCTTTTAAAACCAAGGCATCACTGTGATGCATTTGCATGTCGTAAACTTAGTCGTGTGTGACACAACTGCAGGTCGTAAAATTGCTTGTGTGAGTTTTTTGTAGCACCTACTTAAGAAATGAAGTTTGTTTTTACAACCCTTTTGTGGGTTTTTTATGGCACCTTCTTAAGAAATGCGCGTTTTTTTTGCAACCATTTTAACAATTAAGGTATCACTGTGATGCACCGCAGCCCTTTTCAAAATGAACGTATCACTGTGACACAATTGCAGGTCGTAAAATTGCTTGTGTGGGCTTTTAAGCCACCACAAGACACAGCAGGTAGTATTGAAATTACTATTTCATTCTTATTACCTCGTCTCGTAGACCATATATAACGCAACAGTTTTTGTGAATGCATTAAGTCGTTGTGAAGAACTCAAAGTGTGAAGTGCTAATTTCAGATAAAAAATATTTCAAAAAAAATAATAAGTGAAGTGACCATTCCAAATCAGTTTACAATGAATCCACCATCCTCTACACCGCAAGATGAAGCAACAACTATCGAAAACCCAATGAGTCATATACCCAAGCATGATGTTACTGTATTTGGTGTGTCTACTGATTTGACTGATCTTAATTTACCAACCCATCTGGATATCTTGAGATATTATTTTTACTTAAGCGAACGTGCTAAAACAGAACAAAAAAAGTTTTCCTATAAATCATTCACTATTCAAGTACAAGATAAGTTGATTGGAATTTGGGAAAAACTTGGTATGGAAATAATGCTGAAAAAAGTGTAATTTATTAAAATTGAATATATTGCTTGACAAATATCAAGACAAAATCAAAAGAAGAAACAAAACCCAACAATTTACAGAGTATGTAAAATCTCTGGAAACAATTTTTTACATTGGAACATGTAAATGCGATTTGAAGGCAGCTACATGTGCATGCGGCTTGGTTCCCGAACGCCTCAAAACTCTTTGAGTTTTCTTTGATGCACGATCAACATAATCAGAGAAGACTAACATTGGATGCATTTGTGATGGAAATTGAAGAGCAAGGAGCAACGTCTATGTCATCAATGCCAACATACCAAGATCCCGATGATTCAACATACGCACCGCCACCGGTTCAAGAAGATATGGATAGAAGCACAAGTTCACAATACACAAAGAGATACGATTGCTTTATCTTTGCCTTGGTATGTGACAGATTTGGTGTGCCTGATAGTGTAGCATCAGCATTGGGTACCACTCTTTTGCAAGATTTTAAAATTAAAGATAAGCACGGGAAACCTCTCATCATGGATAAATCGAAAGTTCGCAGAGAAATGCAGACAAGAAGTGCTTCGCAAACGGTTAGATGATACCAATTTGTTAGCGTTTTCATTCGATGGCAGAAAAGATGATACTTTAACGATAGATAAAATTGATGAGAAGTATCATACTAGGATGGTAAAAGAACCTCATCTTGTTATTTTGAGAGAACCCAATTCTGAATTGATTGGTTACGTAAGACTGGAACATGAAACCGCTGAATACAAAACAACCAAATTAAATGATTTTTTCAACGATAAAAATATATCACTGGATGCATTAATTGGAATATGCCCTGACGGTGAGCCAACAAACACTGGCCCACACGGTGGAATTATACGACGATTCGAATTGCTATTAAAAAGACCATTGCATTGGTTCGTTTGCCTTCTACACTTCAACGAACTTCCGTTTCGGCATTTGTTTGAAGCTTTGGATAAATCAACCAGCACTGGACCAAGATCGGCAACCGGAAAACTGAGCCGTTAATCGAAACTCTTCCGGTAAGTTATTGCTAACACTCATTTATTATAATTGTCAACCATTTTTAATTATTTTATTGTTATATATTTTCAGGTGGTGGACGGCTTCCAGAAAATTGAGTTGCAAAATATGCCCCCTGCTCCAGAAAAAAATGAATTTTCCACCGATTCAAGTGGGTCAAAGTAGGATTTTTTCCGGGACATCAGAATTCGTTTTAGAGGTATGGTTCCTTCGGCAAAGTTTCTTATTTTGATCCCTAGAATACGATTTTCAGTGAGCAATGGGCGACTTTTAAATCGACCCGCCCTAATGAGGACTATATCTAAATCTGAACAAATTTTCTTCAAATTTCGCAAGGTTTGTACTTGAGTGCTCTGACATTGAAATCGACTAATCTATCGATTGGTATACAGTATTTTTAGGTGTTAATTATTATAAACAAGTGACAACGGCCTTAAGTTCGGCCATACCGAATCTTATATACCCTCCACCATGTCAACTGTTTTGGGTGCAAATAAACTAATTTTACGAAACCGGTGAAATCAACCCGATTCGGTGAATTTTGTAGTGTTTGTTGCGTTAAGAAGTAAAATCTTGTTAAAGGTAAAGAAGGCTCTATGGCGTTAATAAGTCAAATCGGATAGAAGGTGCTAAAATGGACCGATATTGCTCATTTTCAATCCCAGGTTACCTGTAGCTTTAAGAAGTGTCTGTACCAAATTTCATCTAGCTCAATTATTGTAGTAAAAGTAGTTGCGACTATAACTTATGTGGAGGTTTACTGAATTTGTAACAAAAGGAGGACAAATCCAACATTTTTGAGAAAGGAGGGTTAAAAAGGAGGACATTGCCATTGTCAGGTTCATCCCGTAATAGGTTCTGCCCCTGACAGTCTCTTTGAGTTAGCAACAATAGTGATACTATTTTCATTTGATGAGTCAGAGTCGCTACTGGCTTTTAAAGGCTGGGCTGCTTAGAGCCCTACTGGGTTCTGCTTCATTTGTCTTATCATTTGTTTTGCCTGCGGCTGGATGATGCCGATTGTCGCCGGCACTGGGTTTTCCCTCCTGAGCCGTAATCTCCATAGCCTTTTTTGGTTTAATCGTAAATTGGTTGGGGGAGACACCGCCATAGCCAGTATTAGCCCGTAATAGGTACGTCGATATAGGCCTTCCAGACTTATCTCAGAAATTTCTGTCCAGAGACCGATGCATCCAGTTCAACCTACGCTTTAAAAACAGCAAACCACGTGGTTGCATAGTAGGTAGGTGAATAGGTATTGCGTAATAGGTTAAAAACTATCCGCTCTGCGATAACATGTCCGTTCGCTACGACAGGCGGAGACTAATTAACAAAAAGGCATTTTTGGGACGAAAGACAGAGGAAATGTATCATTTTTTGGCACAAAAAAACACCATAAGTTCGTAGTTTAGTGAAAACTCGAATAAGATGGAGGGAATTATGCCCAATAATTTTAGATTTTTTTACTTTTTCATTTAAATATCATTTTAATGAAGAGTTTTTTCAAAAGATAATAATAATGTTGATAAATTTAAAAGTATGGTGGATTTACTTTAGAAAAGTGGTGGAGGATTTCTACTAGAAATTCTCAGATGTTGCATGTATAATGAGAAAGAATTTCAAAGTGCCATAACACTCTCTTCACAAATATTCAATAGTGAAGAACAAAAAAAGGAAAAATATATGAGTGCCATAAATGATATAATTAAAACTTGTGATGAAGAGAGCATTTTTTCTCTATATACGATCTCATCGGAAGAACATTTGGACGAATAATTTAAGCCGTCTTATGGAATTACAATATATTGCACCGGAAGCGATATTTGCCTAATAGACTGTTCGCAACAAATGCCGACGGAGGCGGATATAGAATTAAGAAGCACTATGAATAACCTAAACTAATATTAATATAAATAGTTTAATTATTCCTCAAATAAATTTGATGGAAAATGATATAAATTTAGATAGAATTATGGATCCTGCCCCATAATTTTAGATTTTTTTTACTTTTTCATTTAATTATCATTTTAATGAAGAGATAATAATAATGTTGTGAATGTAAAAGTATGGTGGATTTACTTTAGAAAAATGGTGGAGGATTTCTAATAGAAATTCTAAGATGTTTCATATATAATGAAAAAGAATTTCAAAGTACCATGACACTCTCTTCACAAATATTCAAAAAGGGAAGAACAAAACAAGAAATGAGTTCTATAAATGATATAATTGAAATTTCTGATGAAGAGAACATTATGTCTCATCGGAAGAACATCTGGACGAAATAGAGAAGCCATCGGATGGGATTACCATATGTGGCGCAAAAAGCTATATTTGCCTATAAGACTGTGCTCAACAAATGCTGACGCAGACGGATATAGAAATAAGTAGTAATATTAATATAAATAGTTTAATTATCGCTCAAATAAAATTGATGATAATGATATAAATTAAGATAGCATTATGGATCCTGCTTTAATATTCACAAATATTCAAAAGGGAAGAACAAAAAAAGGAAAAATAAATGACTTCCATAAATGATATAATTGAAACTTGTGATGATTTTTTCTCAATATACGATCTCATCGGGAGAACATTTGGACGAAATAAAGAAGCCATCGGATGGAATTACCATATGTTGCACTGGAAGCGATATTTGCCCATTAGACTGTTCTCAACAAATGCTGACGGAGACGGATATAGAATTAAGAAGTAATATTAATAACCTAAACTAATACTAATATAAATAGTTTAATTATACCTCAAATTAATTTGAAGGAAAATGATATAAATTATGATAACATAATGGATCCTGCTTTAATTTTTGTCGCAAAGACAATTTATTGATAGCGGAGGTAAACTATTTGGAAGCAGACTTACTAATGGAAAATATTATAAGTCCATTTTTGGGTGACCGAAAAAAATAATAATAATGACCGGATATAGAAATAAGTAGTAATATTAATATAAATAGTTTAATTATCCCTCAAATAAAATTGATGATAATGATATAAATTAAGATAGCATTATGGATCCTGCTTTAATATTCACAAATATTCAAAAGGGAAGAACAAAAAAAGGAAAAATAAATGACTTCCATAAATGATATAATTGAAACTTGTGATGAAGAGAGCATTTTTTCTCTATATACGATCTCATCGGAAGAACATTTGGACGAAATAAAGAAGCCATCGGGTGGAATTACCATATATTGCACTGGAAGCGATATTTGCCCATTAGACTGTTCTCAACAAATGCTGACGGAGACGGATATAGAATTAAGAAGTAATATTAATAACCTAAACTAATATTAATATAAACAGTTTAATTATACCTCAAATAAATTTGAAGGAAAATGATATAAATTAAGATAGCATAATGGATCCTGCTTTAATTTTTGTCGCAAAGACAATTTATTGATAGCGGAGGTAAACTATTTGGAAGCAGACTTACTAATGGAAAATATTATAAGTCCATTTTTGGGTGACCGAAAAAAATAATAATTTATGACCGGATATAGAAATAAGTAGTAATATTAATATAAATAGTTTAATTATCCCTCAAATAAAATTGATGATAATGATATAAATTAAGATAGCATTATGGATCCTGCTTTAATATTCACAAATATTCAAAAGGGAAGAACAAAAAAAGGAAAAATAAATGACTTCCATAAATGATATAATTGAAACTTGTGATGAAGAGAGCATTTTTTCTCTATATACGATCTCATCGGAAGAACATTTGGACGAAATAAAGAAGCCATCGGATGGAATTACCATATATTGCACTGGAAGCGATATTTGCCCATTAGACTGTTCTCAACAAATGCTGACGGAGACGGATATAAAATTAAGAATTAATATTAATAACCTAAACTAATATTAATATAAATAGTTTAATTATACCTCAAATAAATTTGAAGGAAAATGATATAAATTAAGATAGCATAATGGATCCTGCTTTAATTTTTTTCGCAAAGACAATTTGTTGATAGTGGAGGTAAACTATTTGGAAGCAGACTTACTAATGGAAAATATTATACGTCCATTTTTGGGTGGCCGAAAAAAAATAATAATAATGACCGGATATAGAAATAAGTGGTAATATTAATATAAATAGTTTAATTATCCCTCAAATAAAATTGATGATAATGAAATAAATTAAGATAGCATTATGGATCCTGCTTTAATATTCACAAATATTCAAAAGGGAAGAACAAAAAAAGGAAAAATAAATGACTTCCATAAATGATATAATTGAAACTTGTGATGAAGAGAGCATTTTTTCTCTATATACGATCTCATCGGAAGAACATTTGGACGAAATAAAGAAGCCATCGGATGGAATTACCATATATTGCACTGGAAGCGATATTTGCCCATTAGACTGTTCTCAACAAATGCTGACGGAGACGGATATAAAATTAAGAATTAATATTAATAACCTAAACTAATATTAATATAAATAGTTTAATTATACCTCAAATAAATTTGAAGGAAAATGATATAAATTAAGATAGCATAATGGATCCTGCTTTAATTTTTTTCGCAAAGACAATTTGTTGATAGTGGAGGTAAACTATTTGGAAGCAGACTTACTAATGGAAAATATTATACGTCCATTTTTGGGTGGCCGAAAAAAAATAATAATAATGACCGGATATAGAAATAAGTGGTAATATTAATATAAATAGTTTAATTATCCCTCAAATAAAATTGATGATAATGAAATAAATTAAGATAGCATTATGGATCCTGCTTTAATATTCACAAATATTCAAAAGGGAAGAACAAAAAAAGGAAAAATAAATGACTTCCATAAATGATATAATTGAAACTTGTGATGAAGAGAGCATTTTTTCTCTATATACGATCTCATCGGAAGAACATTTGGACGAAATAAAGAAGCCATCGGATGGAATTACCATATATTGCACTGGAAGCGATATTTGCCCATTAGACTGTTCTCAACAAATGCTGACGGAGACGGATATAAAATTAAGAATTAATATTAATAACCTAAACTAATATTAATATAAATAGTTTAATTATACCTCAAATAAATTTGAAGGAAAATGATATAAATTAAGATAGCATAATGGATCCTGCTTTAATTTTTTTTGCAAAGACAATTTGTTGATAGTGGAGGTAAACTATTTGGAAGCAGACTTACTAATGGAAAATATTATACGTCCATTTTTGGGTGACCGAAAAAAAAATTAATTCTTAAAAGTAGTTTTATTCTCTAAATTTTGTAATATTTGTTTGAAGATTTTTTCTAAAAATTCTTTCTTTCCTAGACCGAATACAAAACCATATTTATAACTACTTAATAGAGATAAAATATCACCGACGCTTGTATTATTAACATGTATTATTAACATTTGTCAAACGAATCCAAACTATGCACATATTTCTTGCAGAGTGCATTCTTCCTGCATCCTTCTTTTGGGGGCTCTTTATTATCAAGTGGAGGATTGAAAAAGAAATGATTAAATATATACCACTGGAACCACCCATAAACCCCAATTCCTTCATGTATATGCAATCATCATTACCATGACAGTACTGAAAGTCCAATAACACAAATTCAGGCAATTAAAAATTACTCATGTTGCTATGAAGTTTCGTCGACAACTAAATTACTTAAATTGTGTGAGTCCTTTATATTCAGAAGCATTTTCCAACCATTTGACTAAAATGGAGCACCTAATTAAAAGCGAATTGTTCAATTTTGAAAAGCAAAACGTTGTCTTCTAATTTGAAAATGTTATAAATAAAAATTTGAAATTAACCTGCGTATTCTCAACATTAGGATTCGAGCCGAAAATATGGCTTCAATATAAAAAGAAAAATTTTATTGGATTTCATCCAGAAGTATGGATTTATTTAATGACATATAAGATCAATATTCAAGTACAACTTGATCAATACGACTTTTTCCTCGATTCTTTCATTATACTAGACGACCTTTCAAATAATAATATGTTTCCTAATCAAAATTATTAAATGAAAATTTAACTACGAAAACAAGTTTCTCATTTTTATTATAATTACAAGCTGAATTACTAGAAAATAATAATACGAACATGCTCATGCCGCTTCCTGCCATTCGGTCAATTAAAATTCATTGTTATTTTATGGTTTTCTCACTGTGGAGTTGGGCTGAAGATCAAAGAGTTCCTTCAAAGTGAAGTATTTGAAAACAACTTTGCTAAAAATTAAAGAAAAACTATAGTGACGTGTAGCCAGTGGGGACTCTGACTCTGAATCCTCAAATAAAAACAATATCACTATTGTTGCTAACTCAAAGAGACTGTCAGGGCCACAACGAAGGAAACTGAATAAGTTGAACCGACAGAACCTATTACGAGATGAAATCAACCAAATCATCCGGTAAGGATGAGGCTTTAAACACAAAGACTCAACAGACACGGAAATATCAATTTGACATAAAGAAGGGTAAGAAGCCACCATCTTATTCTAAAATAGCTAAACATTTCCGAGACGATATATGCTATGCCATAATTGATAGCAGTAGTGCATCTGGCAGAATCCCCGAAGACCAAAAGAGTAACATCGAAGATTTGGTCTATACGAGGGTAGCGTAGTACGTCATCGAATCTAAGGATAAACCACCAATCGAAGTAATAAGTTGCAAGTTTGAGAGGGGTGTTTTGATGCAAGGCTCACTTTGGGACAGAGCAAAGCTAAAATTGGTAAGGAAAAGCGACATTCCTGAACTCATAAAATCGACTCTATAAGTCAAGGGATGTCCCAGCAAGTTCTCATCAGAGTACATACTCGACATCATTGGCAAACAGAATTCAAAACTTTCCGTGAGAAAATGGGAAATCTTTTATAGGAAGGATGATAACAAAGGTACTCTCCTCGTGTTCGGCGTAGACCCAGAATCCAAGAACAATCTTGTCATGGCGAAGGCCATGGCGTACTTCTTGATCTGGACAGTCTTTTTCAAAATTGGAATAGTAACGCCATTTCTGCAATAGTAACGCCATTTTTCCCAGCAAAGGTGGTGATCAAAATAAAAAGAGCCAACAACGATTCAAAACAATGAGAAAAATAACACCGCCTCCCAAAAATGTCTACTGGAAAATGGTGTATAGGTAGGAAACGAAAGAAGGAGAATGACCCACTATCAAATAATGAGAGAGTGCCACCAGATAGCATAGACTCCAATAAGAAACTTTTACTGGAAAGACAATGATTGAGGTCATCCAGATAAACCTCCACCGGAGGGAGATAGCATCCAACACTCTGATAGACATCATAAATAAAGGCAGGGTTCATATTGCTTTGATCCAGAAACCATTCACAACAAGGTTACTGGATTAAACCATGTGAACTACAGCCTTTTCTACACTAACACAGGTACTCGTCCAAGGACTTGTATTTTGTGCTATAAAAACTTATGCTATCTTTTCTCTCCAGAGTTGTCAACATCGGACGCAACGGTGCTGAGGCAAGGTAATGGAAATAAGTATGTACATGGCGTCAATATATCTGCCATTCGATGCGCCGATATTGCCACCTACGTCGATATTACAACGTCTGGTGAGGGAAACCAAACACGCAAGTAATGAGTTGTGACGCCAACTCCCATCATATCGCTTGGGGTAGTACTTACACCAATATAAGGGGACACGCCCTTATAGAATTTTTGAATACAGACGACCTCATAACTCTTAACATAGGAAACAATGAAACCTTTGTTAACAAAAGTAGGGAAGAAGATACGTTCAGAAAATCTTATTGATGAGATCCATGAGAGGATGGTTTCGGATGAACACTCCTATTCGGACCACCGTTATACAACGTTTAAAATAATTTATACAATAATTTTCCGTAATAAGGCTAAGACCGTCTGGACTAAATTCAGAAATCTACTTAGAAATCGATCGGGCCAGTCTACACGCGATTATCTATGTACAGAAGACATAGATATTAATGTGAAACAGATTACGAAGGCTCTTGTAAAATCATTCGAAGATAGATGCCCACTTCGAGAACGGAAATCTGCCTATTAGAATGGACAAATACGGATGACAGGACAGATTCGCTCGATTGATGAAAACTCAGTTTCCGACTTGTAATACTGGACCAACCGAGGAACAGTTACAAAATGAAAATGTACTGCATCAAGTACCTATTACGGATATAAAAGATGCTATGTTTAAAGAAGCGATAAAAAGATTCAAAGGCTGCGGGACCGGATGGAATACTCATCTGGCTGTAGTTTTCACTGCATGCCTAACCCATGCTTATACCCCATGACGTAAAAATTAGTGACAAGGTATCGCCTCCTCTATGGGTTACGACTATACATAGTCTCCTACAAGCCCTCACCAATGAAGGACTTAAATCAGTCTGTTATACAGGCGCCGTTATAATACTTCTAAGAGGCATACATCCAAACGTATTATGCAGAAGAGCTGAGGCACTTAACATAGCATATAACTGGGCATAACCAAGAGGATTAAATGTTAACCCAGACAAAACAGAAATATGTCAATTTACAAGGAAAACGAAGATTCCACATTTTACCCGGCATCGACTCCTGAATAAGACCATTGATATAACTGAAAAGGTAAAATACTTGGGAGTAATCTTGGATCAGGACATGACACATTTCTTAAAACCCTTTGCTTTTTTAGCTTCAATCCTATCTTCCACTGTATATGAATAACTTTTGGGGCCCAATCCTACAAATTCTTTCATAATTTTTCCGCAATTCTTATCCTTCATTAAACCTATTTCATTTTTGATCACTAAAAGAAAGTTGAAAATGTAATCTGATGGATAATCCGAAGTATAAAAATGTTCATTTAACATCATTATAAAAATCGTCGGTATAAAGGAATGAGTCAGTATCCATACAATTTAATTGTAGTTTTTTCTTTGAACGTATTTTTTTTCATAAAGCCATAGTGGAAATCATACATTTTCCACTTGGCTAACTCTAAAATACAAAATCCTAAATATATAGGTTTATTATATGTTACTTTCACCTCATCCATTTGAATACCCAAAAATCATCTCCGAAATTCGACATACTGGGTTAAGTTATTAGATCACTTGCACCTAATTTATTTCTATTGGTTCTGTCTCAGCATCTAAATATATTAAAAAGGATGATGGTTTTGATGGATCATAATCACACATCATATTTATTCTTAGCTCTCGTATACCTCCTACAACATTGAGTGATACCCCCGTATACCATTCTTAATAAAATTATACATATACACATCCGTTAATAATTCTAAGCTAAGGTTTGTAGTTAAAAGCATTGCATCAAATGAGTGACCGGGGGCTGTGAAATATTGAGAAGAGTATGTACGTTTTTATATAAAATTCTCAAAAATATCAATTTTCAAATAATGTTCTTAATAATACTGTAGAGATTTACAATTTGTTTTCCACACTTCTTCTGTATGTTTATAGTCTTCAGGAGAAGTCTTTATTGTAATGCTTGTTATAGATTTTTTCAATGGGAGGAAGTTTAGAGTCTTTTAATTTAGTAAACGAATTTAAATACTCGTACCAAAATACACCCTTTTCCTTGCTAATTCAAATTCTTTCGAATTTGTGAAATGTTTTTTTTTTGCTATTAGATCTTGATCACTCAGAATATTAGCTAGAGAATCTAAGCTCGCCGCCATAAATCGAAGTGAATCTAAAATTCTATACTCAAAACGCTCTCCATTATCCATAATCACAGTATGCGAAAGAGAAATATATAATACTTGTGTTTGAGGTATTACATCTGTCGTACCTAGAATTTGTTTAAGTAGATATATCCCTACACTCATTAATGCATTTAAAAAATTCCTCAGCGAAATTTCCACAATATATAAGTATCTTAAATCCACTTAAACTATCATCAAATCTGCTCTTAATATTAAAATCCAATAGGACAAGGTACGTGCTTTTTTAAAGTACCTGAATTATTAGCCATTGGTTGCAAAATGCACTCAAAGTCCGCATGTGTTACAAATGGCACTTCCATAGTTTTTGATTCGTTGCGAAATTCAAAGAACTTATTGTCCTCCTTAGGCATATATGTAAACATGCGACTACATTCCTTTTTGTGTGTTTCAAATATATCCTCGCGTGAAGTTTATTGGAAACACAGGATACATCTGTATAAGCTGCTTAGTTTCATCGGTTTAAGTTGGCTTCGTAGAAGTCTAAAGAAAATAATAAAGATGAAAGAAAAAAAGTATTTAAGTTTATTATTATTGTTAAATTTAAATTAGAGCTCTATTATATCAGTTCATATCTGAAGATTTCCTCACCAAAATGTAGTGAGCTTTGTCTCCACGCTCCCAAATTTATCTCCCATATTAAATTTACGTGAACAATTTTCTCCGCCTTCGTGAGGTACAGAATTAGTTCGACTTTCGTTGCAGCGATTGTTTCCTCCGTCCGAACTGAAGGGTTTCAATGGTAATGTCCTCTGTTGACTGTTCCATGCTCGGAAAAATTGTTAACAAGTCTCTTTATGGTCCATCTGCTCGGAGGATTGCCGCCAAACGTGCCCCTATACTCTCTTTGAAACTACTGACTTCAGTGCGTAATAGCGGCGGACAATCCAAATTCTTGTTTCAGTGTCCCAGTTATGCATTTTTGTTAAATCTAAAAATCAATCTGCAAAATAAAAAAAAATTAACCAGATTCATTAAATAGAAAAAAGTTATTAATTTTTTTTTGGTAGCAGCTTTCTTCAGCCATCCTGTACTATGTCGTTAAATATTAAATTATCCAAAAGCTGCTTCATGTGATCACCACAATTTGTTAAGAACTCATTAAGGTTAATTAAAATTAAATCTATATTCATATTTCGAACGGTTATCGTTAAATTACTATCGATTTGTTTAATATTTGCTTCGATAAACGCTGACCTTTTTTGTTGGTGTTCTTTAGTTTTATAATGTCTAAACCAACTTTTAATTGGTATATTACAATATTGACTCATCTTTTGTTTTTTTGGTTTTGTTGCCGTAGAATTTGATGACATCTCCTCCATTTGTTCTTCGCGATTATTATGTGTGGGGAATATAGCTGTTTATTACTTAGGTCAGGGAAGAACTGTTCTAGATATTGCTGTTCGTGTTGTTACTGCTCTTGTTCTTGAAGGACCTTCTGTTATTGGGGATACTGCTGTTGTTGTTGTTGTAGCCGCTTCAGGAATTCGTATGTATTTGAGATAGGGAAGAAAAAAAGAGAGAAGAATGAAAAGAGGTTAAAATTAAAGGTGGACATTAAGCTTCCACATCCAGTTCAAGGAAGCGAGCTGCCTCTAGTGGATGTGTCGAGAGTGATATTGGTGTCAGGTGGGTTGGGTTTGCGGGACACTCGAAGAGGTGTCTGGTGATGTGCGGCGAGTGACCACAGTTGGGGCATTCATCACGTACTGCGGGGTTCAAGACGGAGATGTAACTGTTCAGGTACCTAGATATACCAGACCTGAGTTGGGAAAGAACAGATCTGGTCTCCCTAGGTAACTGCCTCTCATCGTCATGTACAGGCGGTGGTCTGCCTCCAAGCACGATGCTTCTTGGATATGTCTCGATGGCTTCATGAACCATATCCGTGTGCACTTGACTCAATGCCGTTGCAATGCCTTCATCTGAGCTGTCCTCGTTAGTTGTCTCTCCGATAGACACCGGGTTTCCTTCCTAAAGTCAAACCGTATAGGAAGGCTCTCTCCTACTGGTAGCGTGGTTTGGGTGGTCGGGGTTTCCGCATTTGAGAAGATGCTGGCGGGTAAGAAGGGTGCAGTGGTGTCTTGCCGATATTAGTTGGCTCTCCTGATGCAGGTGCACTTCAGGTGTCTTGGAATGACATCCTGTGGCTACTCTCAGTAACGCATTCTGTGCCGTTTGGAGTTTCCCCCATTGCGTGTCACTTAAACAGGGAGCACATACCGGGACTGCGTAATCGGTCAAGGGATGTCCTATAGCCTTATAGGTTGATAGGATTGTCTCCTTGAGATTCTTGTCAGCAAAGAAGTCTCTCAGTGCGGGTTTCGGCACTGGGACAATCTTCCCCAGTTTCCACATGTCTGTGATTTCAAAGGTGCTGATGCACAAGCTGAAAGTATGGGCAAGGAATGTTGCTCCATGTGTGTTGCACGATGTGTTTCAACATCTTTGTCGCCAGACCGTCTGGACCAATAGCTACGGAGCTCTTGGCGGCTTTTATGACCTTAAACACATTATCCAGGGAGATGGTTATGGGGTTGTCTGTCCTGGAATCTGCTGGGTCGTTTCTCCTAATTTCATCACTTTGCTCTGCCAACTTTGATGCATCCGTAGGGAAATTTGGTCGTATGTTGGGAATTTGACCTGCTGGTATGCAACTTCTGCACGGCCGTGTTAATATTTGCCGGAATGCCCTCTCTCCGGCGGGCGCTGACGTTGGCAGGGGGGTGATAGCAAACTCGTCTTCCTTGAGCTTGGTAAACAGTTCCCAGTCCATCCGAGGCGTTGAAGTCCGTTCCGCTATGTAGCCTAACAGTGATGGGGAGGTGGTCGAAGTTTAGGGCAATGTCCACGTGCCAAGAGGAGATTGCTACCAGGTTCGAGCTCACTAATATGACATCAGGGGAGCTTCGGCAGGTTTCCGTTGTGCGCGTGGGGTGGTCCTCATTTATGGCACAGAAATCTGAGACATCCACCTGCTCTGCGATGTATTCTCCTCACAGCCGAGTTCAGAGAACCAGCTGTCATGGTGTGCGTTCAGGTCGCCTAACAGGATAGTATTGTCATCGTTTAGGTATGGGCCGGGAGGGATATATACATTGAGTATTTTAAACTCTACCTCACCGGACATGACAGCAATTCCCTGAATCTCAAGGTATAAGGGTGGTTTGGGGATTGTATGGGGGAGGGGTGTGATGAGCACTAGCTAGGGGAGGTGATGAAGGTTGGATAACTACTGGTTGATGTGGGGGGGGGAGGGGGTGTAGTTATCTGTGGCGGTGGCATTGGCGCAAGTGAGGCACTGGACTGGACATCGAAAATTCAAGGAGTGATACTTCAATTTCTTCAATCCAGAGCAGCGGAAATGGACCCAATTTTGGCACCCTCCGCACAGCACCAAGTATCCTCGTGTGACCTGCCTCGAGCAGACCGGACACACACAGATCACTGGTCCTGGATAACGCTCAATGTCACCGGCGCAGAGGAAGAGGAGGCTGCGAGAGTTGAGGGTACTGCTGTTGTTGAGGGTACATCTGTTGTTGAAGGTATTGCAGTTGTTGGGGGTACTGCTGTTGCTCGATGAATTGTTCTTCGTTAGATTGCTGCTGCTGATTTTGTTGTTCATCATTCGCTTGAGTATTATAAATACTGATATGTTTTAATGTTCAATAGAACTTGTTTGCAAGTTCTGTGATGTTGCTTATGATTTAAAAATGATTGAGCTGTTTCAGAGACCACCTGTTGATTCACTTTTTGTTGTAGATTAGTGTTGTTGTATTTTTATGGCGCCGCTAAAGGTGTTTGTTATTGCAGTGTGTTTCATGATAGGTAATACCAACTTTGTTTCATATGGGAAATAAAATTATGTGTTATACATTTTTTGATTCGTCCGAAAAAAAATTTTTAGTGATATTGATTTTTCTCTTGTAAAAGAAAAATAAGAAATAAAAGAAAAAAGATCTTGGAAAGTATTCTATACTATTTAAAAACAATAATAATATGGCCATTCATACATGTAATTATTGCAACATGTCTCTCAAGAAAAAATTTCAACTTCAAACTTGAATGACATTTAAACCAGTAAGGAAAGACAGAAAGTCGGGCGGGGCCAACTATATAATACCCTACACCTACCTACCAATGCGAAAATGGGCATTGCGATAAGAATTTGGCAGTGTTCATACATGTAATAAGCAAACTCTCTCTGCCGATTTTGTACTGATCGGATATAAAACACGGGTTCTACAGCGCTTACATGTCAAATCGGGTGTAACATATATATTGGGACTATGTTAAAATCTGAACCGATTTTTCCCGAATTTGGCAGTGTTCATAGATGTAATAAGAAAACTCTCTCTGTTAAATTTCGTACTTATCGGATATAAAACATGATTTCTACAGCGCTTAAATGTTAAATCGGGTGAAACATATATATGGGGGCTATATCTAAATCTGAACCGATTTTCCCCGAATTTGGCAGTGTTCATACATGTAATAAGAAAACTCTCTCTGTTAAATTTCGTACGGATCGGATATAAAACACGATTTCTACAGCGCTTAAATGTTAAATCGGGTGAAACATATATATGGTGGCTATATCTAAATCTGAAACGATTTTCCCCGAATTTGGCAGTGTTTATTCATGTAATAAGAGAACTCTCTCTGTTAAATTTCGTACTGATCGGATATAAAACACGATTTCTACAGCGCTTAAATGTTAAATCGGGTGAAACATATATATGGTGGCTATATCTAAATCTGAACCGATTTTCCCCGAATTTGGCAGTGTTTATTCATGTAATAAGATAACTCTCTCTGCCAAATTTCGTACTGATCTGATTTAAAATACAGTTCCTACAGCGCTTACATGCCAAATCGGGTGAAACATATATATGGGGGCTATATCTAAATCTGATCGGTTTTTCTCCGAATTTGGTAGTGTTCATTCACGTAGTAATAAAACTTTCTCCGCCGAATTTCATAAAGATCGGATGTAAAATGTGGTTTCTACGGCGCTTGCATGTCAAATCGGGTGAAACATATATATGGGGACTATATCCAAATCTGAACCGATTTTAACCAATTTCAATAGGGATCATCCTTGCTAAATCGACTCAGAAAGTGATTCTGAGTCGATCGGTATAATAAACAATGGGTCTATCTCTTCTCCTTTTAGGTGTTACAAACAAATGCACAAAGTCATAATACCCTGTACCACAGTGTGGTGTAGGGTATAAAAACATTATATAACGTGCTATGCTTTCGTCGATAGTGTGTTGCAATTTCATCAACTGAAACATCACGGTAATGATCAAATTGTTGGTAATAAAACTAAAAATTATTGTGAGCAACAACCTGCCTACCATAGTCGATTTCGACAACATAGTTTACTACAAGAGTGGCAACAGCATCACCAAAATCTACAACAATAAGAAGAACAACATCACCAAACCCTACAACAACATCACCAAAACCTACATAATCACTCACGATAGGGAGCATCGATAGAAGAAGAGAGAAGATCTTCGTCAAAATGTTATTTCAAGTTGAAAAATGGAACGCTTTTTTACTAAAGGAGCATTGCATTTTTGAAGCGTGTGTGTCGAAATGTCACTTTTAAATGAATAAGCATGTGATTTTTTTGCTTTTCTTAAAAACAAACACGAGGTTAAATTCTAATCAATAAACACTTAAATGGAATAATGCCGACTTAGAAAATAGTTAATTTAAATTGCGGAAACGAAATATTGTTGAAGGTAATTGAGCTAATGTTATACATAAATTATTTATTTTGTGTTGATACGATGGCGATGCTTGTGAGGCATCAGAAGCAAGGGTGTTTAAGTACGATTTGATTGAATTTCGTTGATATCATTAATTTCTCTTGGTACATATATTGGCACATTTATCGTACGTTGATGCCCGTTGAAATCTGCCTACTCCTCGTTACTACATCCTTGTAATATTTATCTAATTTACTTAAATCATCATTAATATCTGTTTATTTACAGACTTTTAAATGCACAAACACAAGGAAATAATATATGTTTGTGTGCAATGTGTGCCTACAGCACTTTGTAAGCCTGGTTATAGGGTTTTCCAACAAGAGGTGTTATTTTGAATCACCCGGTATTTTGGTAGCTGTCACTTTTAAAGCATTTATTCTTTGACATTTGACATGTAGAAATTACGCCATTACTAAAAATGGAACGATACACGATTCAACAACGCATAGAAATTATTAAAATTCGAAAAATCATATTGACTGATGAGGCCCATTTCCACCTCGTTGGCTACGTCAACAACCAAAATAGTCGCATCTGGGGCTCGGAAAACCCAAGAGTTATTGTTGAGAAGCCTATCCACCCTCAACGTGTGACTGTTTGGTGCGGTTTATGGTCCGGCGGGGTCATTGGACCTTACTTTTCCGGACCGTGTTATCTCTCGAAGAGGTGATCACAATTGGCCACCGAGATCTTGTGAATTAACACCTAGATTGGGAGCACAATCACTAATCCTAACTTAAATAGTTTGAGCATATTTTCTGATAACATGGTAGCAATTCAACTCGACCGTGTTAAAGTAACTTATGACAGCATGTATGGTTGCAAAAGTATATAAAGAAAAATAATGAAAGAAGAGCTCTAGCTCTAAACGATCTTGAAAAAGATTTCTTTAAACAATGCCGTTTACGGTAAAATCATGGAAACGTTGATAATAGAAAGGGCGCAAAAATTGTCAAGTCTTGGAGGAAGCCCGATAGAAATAGATTGCACAATGTTTGATTTACGACTTTTTCTATGATTTCTTGAAAAAATATGGTTCATCTGTATCACTACCTTATATTGATACAGATTAATTTATACTAGAAATTGGTGGATCTGACTTCTTTCAAAAAATCGATTTTAATGAATTAAATGCAAAGTTCAATACATCAATATGCCTCCTGATAACCCTTATAAAGTTATTTTAAAAGTTATGATAATAGAAAGGACGTAGTCAAGTCTTGGAGGAAACCCGATAGAAATAGATTGGGAGCACAATTCTTTGAATTCTGGCCATGCGTTTTCTCACTACACCACTTTCAATGTTCCTACCTCGGCACGTTTTTCCTGATTTTACCTATTTTCAATTGGCCATATCTTTTGCAAAAAAATTTCGGTTTTTTTTCGTCTTCTACAAATCAAATATTTTATAGAGTTGAGTTATCCTACAAAGTTTCATCGAAATCGGAGATGGTGATGTAAAAAAGTGTTCGGTTTGACATGGAATGATCGGTGTTTGTTTGTATTTGTGAACTCGCCGGTCGCTTTAATTTTACAATATTAGCGGCGGATCATTTCGGATTCACTACCGATAGTGACCAAAAATATCGAAAGTTTTAAAATATTAAATAATCTTAGAAGATTCGATAATGCCATCGATAGTTTCCCACCTCTAATATGCACGACGCATCGACCTGGAAACCACACACATTAAGTAAATAAAGATCGAGATCGATAATCATGCAGACTTGCTCCGTCTCGTTTCCTCTTAGTTTAAGTAGCCAGTTTTTAAATTCTCAGTATGTACGTACTTATAGATTAAGATTATTCCAAATAAATCAGTATAATACGAATACACAAACGAGGAGTATCTTACAAATACTCAACGAGTCGAGAATGAAATATTTATTCACTCAGTAAAGGTCGTATATTATTCCTTTATATTTAGTCCTTCGAACCGGATTGATTCGCAGACTGTTCGGTCGTGCGAAACGGAAGAGATGCGCTGCTGAACCAAAAGATTATTGAGAAATACCAACACAAAAATCAATTGTGAAAAAATAGTATTTTTTAAAATCGTTTACTTAATAAAGATACGCACGTGTATAAAGAGAAATCTAAATCTACTTTCGATTAATTAAATAAAAAAAATAAAAACAATGGCCAATTACCCAAAAATTTTGGATAAGCAGAAGGTTATTGGAGAAACATTTGTGGACATAAGGAAGAAGCTAGAGGAAGGTAAAAGGGTGGCAGCCGTTATATAAAGCCAGGAACGTTTTGACGCCTTAACGAATGAATTCAAAAGAATGCGGGAAGAACCTATACAGTGGGTAGAGAAAAGTGGGACGGCTGAAATGGCAGAAAACCTACAACTGGAGTTGAGCCGAGAGAAGGTTATAGCTGATGAAATTGAGGCGCGCTACATATAAGTGCCTGTATCAATGGAAGTATCCAATTCGAAGCTGAGTCAATTATATACTGCAGCAACTGAAAAGCGCCATCGTAAAAAACCTAAGCGAAGCGAATGTAAATTAGGTTCAAAGAACTAAACAAGAGCTAAGAAATATATTCGCAATGAGAATTGCAGGACTGAAGACACATATATATGAGAATTTGTTAGATGAGGTACGAGAAGTGGATGTGGCTTGCGAAGATATCAGAAATCTTCGCAACTTGCTAATTGAAAATGGGGCCGGAAATGAAGAAATGTAACACCCTTTTTTCAATATCAGCGCGCAATTAAAAACAATGAAACGTTGCATCAAAGAAGATGCAAAAGAAGAATCCGAGCCAAAAGCGGTCGAAATAAGACAACAGAAAAATCTTGGAGAAATTCGAATTCCCCAGTTTAATGGGAATATCAGCGAATGGGAGTCATTTCGTGACCTCTTCACAGGCTTGGTACACGATTCACAGCGTTGTACCAATGTGGAAAGAATGCTTCGTTTAAAAGCGGCAGTAGTAGGAGAAGCAAGCCAATTAATTCAACATATAAAGGTTAGGGATGCTAATTACAATGAAGCATTTAATGTACTTAAAAAGAGAAGACTTATATTTTCGAATTCTGTGGATAACATCTTAGACCTGCCGAGGATAAACAGCGATGATGCAAGTAGCGTAAAGCAGATGTTATATACAACGAAAAACCACATCCAGGCTCTAAGATCAATGCGAGTATTAATAGAAGACGCATGCCCTTTCATTGCTCGAATTTTAGTGCAAAAATTCGCCACAAATGGTGTACAGCTATATGAGCAGCAGGCGAAGAAACCCCGAGAGATACAGCAGTTTTTAGCGCTGGAAGCCACAGGCAGAAAAAAATTGCTATTACAGAAGAAGAGATGAAATGCGTTCGTATCAAACAACAATGGAAGTATCAGGCGAACAGCAAGTTGCGGAGAGTTGATCGACAGAGCAAACGAATTTCTTTCTTCTGCCTTAGCCACAGAATAGACAGAACATGCTACAGCAATACGCATTGTAAAAAAGTGACAGAAAACATCATACTTTGTTGCATGTGGATTACACACGACTACAGGAAATGCAGCTGGGAGAGATGAACAGATCTGATCAACAGAACACTAAGTCTTCAATGGTAACTAATGATTAATCCATGGCAGTATTATTAGCAACGGCACAAGTGAAGGCAAGAGCGGTAACAGGAGAATGTGACAATGCGCGCAATGATTGACCAATGATCGCAAATAACATCAGTTACCGAAAAAGCTGCAGATGACCACAATGAAAAAGGTTACGTTGAGGCTGAAAATAAGACAGTGATTACACTTAAAGAAGATAAAAAGAATGCAGGAAATGATAGGGAGGATGAGGTAATGCAGAAAAAAAGACAATGAAAATAAGAAATTGAACAGGAAGAGAACTATGAAAAGGTGGAACTCTCTGTAACGAATGAGCCAGAAGAAAACACAAAACAACAAGAAAATAAGAAGGTCGAAGGAAACAAGGAAAAAACTCGGGAAGAAAAATCAGATGGTAAAGCGGAAGAATACGACATCGAGAGTTATGTTAAAGAGGACGACGCATTGCTATCGAAAATGTCTCGAGGTACTTTTACCTTATTTAGATATGATAATTCACTTGTGAATTTGCCCCATCTTGCGGAAATTTCATTAGGAACTTTATCATCCCAATCAATCTTTTGCTTCCATAATTCCTGCAACAAATTTTTTGTTATTATAGTTACCGGTCCTACAAATCCTAATAGATCAAATAATCTTACTACATCACTTAAAATTGTGCGTTTAGAAACTTTACCATACTTTCCCATATGGCATTTAAACGAAAACGTATCTAAACTAGGGCAACATATTACACCCAATGTTTTTACTATTTTCTCGCTATTACCTTCTATGTTCAGTTTTCCCTCAATGTGTGTCTCTGGTATCCCTTGAATAATATCAACGTGATTTGCACACCATTTCCTCTATGGCATACCAAATCTCATCAGTATATTTTTTCTTATTGACTTCACTGCGTTTAGTGTCAAAAGGTCATCCATATAAAAATCACTCCTAATTATCTGCGATTACAATGGAACGTTTGTCTCTTCCACATCGGAAATTTTCTGCAAGCATTTTACAGCTAAGTACGGTGCCGATGCTGTTCCGTTCGTGCCGGTTTTTAGTGCGAGTTATATTCGTCCCAACGCCACGAAAATTAGCTAATTTTTCCAATCTCTTTCAGCTATCTACCGATACATTTTTTCAATATCGGTAAAAAAATACAGATCAGTCTTTCCTGTATCTAACAGAATAGTAACTCTTGAATTCCCGCACCAGTGTGCAACGTGTCGTCAAGAGACCAATTTGTGGTTGTCTTACACGACCCATCAAACACCACTCTCAAGTTAGTCGAGCTCTCTGGTCGCAGAATGCAATGATGGACCAAGTAATATCCATCATTTACGGTCTTAATTTTTTTAACAAGCTCCATTTGACCTAACTTTAAATATTTGTGAAGAAAATCGTGATAATGTTCTTTCAGTTCAGGATTATTTTTCAACTTCCTTTCTAGGGCAAAGAATCGTCTTTTTTCCACCCAGCTTGAATTTCCTTAAGCCTTGGGGAGTTTTAAGGGGCAGACTTACTAATTTTTCATCTTCTCACCGCTTATATTTTTTTCAAACATTTGCTCACACCTATTTTCTTGTATAGTAAACTTTACAACTTGCGGAATCTCTTCTACTTCCCAGAATTTCTGCAACAGCTCATTACAATTAGTTTGAACTGTTGCGACAACTTATCTCTCCTTCATGACATTGCCAATTATTGCAGAACCACTAATTTGCTATTTGCAACCTACATTTTTATCTGTCCTTCAGATAAAATCTCAAAGAAAATTTCTGCTCCGATTAGCATATCAATACTCTTTAGAGTAAATAGTCGGGGTCGGCTAACTTTACATACGTAGGAAATTCATTGCCTTTTACCCTCACTTTCAGTACATTTGACATAATGTTTCGTATCACTAAGCATCCACTTGAATCTTGTACTCGGATGCCTTGATCGAAGGCTTAGTCACAATGTCTTACTAAGCATCCACATTTTTTCCTTCACTTTTTTTTCAGAACACTCGAAGTTTCTTCACATTTTGATACCCCTCCATTTTCCTATTTCCTGAAGGATTTACCCACCTTTCATCACTTTCCCAGTGAACTGTTGGCTTGCCTCCAAGGAATATTGCATCTGATTTAATAATTCCATGTGACTATCTACTTTTAGAAGTTCACGGGATTTCCCTAGATACTGCTCAATCTGAATTCGTAACTTTTCATCCAGTTTTCGCACAAAATATAAGAATGATTGATTCATTTCATGTGCATCAATCTTTATCGCATTAAGCGCTTCTACACTTTCGTTTAAAGTCTCCACAACTCTCTTCACACTTTGTGAACTATAAAACACTTGCGGAGCATCAATAAATCTATGAGGTTGCTGTATTATTTGTATAACGCTCGGTTAAAATATTCCAAGCAGTTTCAAAATTTTCCTCCCAGGAATGTTGTAGCTGCGTCTACAGGTAATTTTAATTTTATAATAAAAATTGTATGCGTATTTGAAATTGGTTGTTCCAAAAACAATTCTAAACGTTTCCCCTTCCACAAATTTTCCACTAAAACTTGGAATTTACATTTTCGGTAACGTGAATGGAAGTGATTTTACTTCATTATCAATTCCAGGTATGCGATTATATTGTTTTTTTTAATGAAAAAACTCATCCGCGATATCCTCATCATCTGGAAACTCTTCCATTAACTCTAAGAAAATTTCTTATTACCGTAAACGTTTCTTTAACGGACTCTTTCTAAACTTCCTTCATTTGGGTCTTTTCTATTTGAATTTGAAAGTGCCTTTGGAGTTTTCGACGAACAACTTTGGAATTTCTACCTTAGCAATTTTTGGCAATTCTTCTGCCTCAACATAAAAATCTTCAGCCGTTTCGCTGGTTACCAAAATGCTTTGTACACCGCCATGTATAAAATACTTGTTTCTATAATAATATAGAAACAAAATGGTCTTGAATCCGGGAGAGTATCCTAGTTAGAATCACGCTTTCAGAATTTTCATCCAGCAACTAAAGTATTTTTAAGAATCCTAATGCCTCGAAGTCTATCATATCATTAGGAATGTTGGCAATACTTATGCCCCATTTATAAATCCAACCACCTGATTTTCAAGTGTTTGCTGATTTTCAAAGAGTCTTCAGACAACTTTAGTTTTTTATATCTAGACAATCGTAATGGCTCGAAGTGTTTTCAGATTTTTCTTTAGACAACTTTGGTGGTTCTATATATTCAAAATCCATAAATAAAAAATTCTTATCAATCTCCCTATGGAGAAGAGTGTTATGCCACCTACGACATTTTCTGCAAGTAATTTTGCTAGTACATGTCTCTTCGACGTAACCTACATCAAGACATGGACCACTCTTTGTGTTCCATAATCTTATCCCATATTTCCGATGAACAGATTTAACCTTGTCCCTAATGTTGAGCAATTCTCATAGATTTATCTGTTAACGCGAGGGATCAGAATTGAGCTTCCGTGTGAAAGATTACCCTATCAGCCTATAAGTCCTCAAGCTTCCTCCTCACAGCTTTCAAAAGCAAGTTACCACATTTTCGTTTCGTTTTAGTGTTTGGCGGTAAATAGTAATGTTTCATTTCTGATATCAATTTCATTATCATTTGTTTTTGTCTCATTTTCAATTAGTGAGTTAATCATTTTGTTTCATTTTCATTTTTAATTGATAGATATTCATTCTGTTTTCATTCCCTATAGGTAAGTTTTCGTTTTTGCTTTCATTTTGATAGGTACGTATTCATTTTTGAGTATTCGTTTTTAATAGTTAAGTATTCAATTTGTTTTAATTTTTAATAGGTAAGTATTCATTTTGTTTTCATTTTTAATAGGTAACTATTCATTTTGTTTTCATTTCTAATAAACAAATCTTGAATCTATTTTCCTTTTTAATAAGTTAACCTTTAATCCGTTTTCAGTACCTTTTCTAATAAACAAGTCTCGAACCTGTTTTCATCCTCAATAAATAAATCTTCAATTGGATTCTCCTTCTGATACGTGAATCGTTAATCTATTTTTATTTAGTAAATTTATTTTCTTTTTATTCATAAATCTCACTTCTCTTTGTAACGTTTTTTTCTAATCATAAATCTCCTTTTCTTTAATGAATTTATTTTCTAATTATAAATCTTTTTCTTTTCCTTTAGTAAATTTCTTTTGTAGTCATAAATCCTTTTTCTTTAAGTAACTTTCTTTTCTAATCTAATTACTTTTCTCTATTAAATTTCTTTTCTAATCATAAATCCTTTTTTTCCTTTAATTACTTTCTTTTCTAATCACAAATCTCTTTTTCTTTAGCAAATTTCTTTTCTAACCATAACCTTTTTATTTTAGTAGCTTTCTTTTCTAATCATAAATCCTTTTTTCCTTTAGTAAATTTCTTTTCTAATCATAAATCCTTTTTTCCTTTAGTAACTTTCTTTTCTAAGCATACATTCCTCTTTCCTTTAGTAAATTTCTTTTGTTATCATCAATCTTATTTTTCTTTAGTAATTTTCATTTCTTTATTTTGGTTTGAGACCATATGTTTCATTTACTTTCTGTCTATTGCAAAAAAGTAATAGAAACAAATACTAAAATTGGTAAGTATGTATTTCAACTGATATTAGTTAAAGACATACACTATTGCTGAATTCTGAAGATGATAGAGTGGTGTCTATCGAAACTACAGTCAATTCTACCAAGCAATAAAAACTCTCTACCAATTTTTGTATTAGTTTCTATTACTTTTTTGCAATATACAGAAATTAAATGAAACATATGGTCTCAAACCAAAATAAATTCTGACTGAATAACAAAAGCACAGACCAACAATAAATAACAACAACACATACAAACACATGAGGTACGATGACGTCGGCAAATATGTATTGTTATGAGAGTTTATGTATGTTGACTTAGTTCGGCAAAATACGGATTTGGTTACCAGTTCTTGTTAAATTCAATTTACTGCTTCCATAAGTATTTCAGCTGATATAAGTTCAAGACATACACTATTGCTACTGAATTCTGAAGATGATATAGTGGTGTCTATTGAAACTGCAGTCAATCCTACCAAGCAATTAAAATTCTACCAATTTTTGTATTTGTTTCTATTACTTTTTTGCAATAGAATGAAAGTAAATGAAGCATATGGTATCAAACCAAAATAAATTCTGACTGAATAACAAAAGCACAGACAAACAATAAATAACTACAACACATTTTCATTTCTTTAATCATAATTTTTTTCCTTTAGAATTTTTTCTTTTCTTTAATCATAAATTTTTTTCTTTAGTATTATTCTTTTCTTTAATGTCTAAATTGTTAACTACAAACTCGCTAGTTTGTTATAGGCTACCTGTTTTGGTTGTGATGTAAACCATATGGACGACGGCCTGTGGTGTTATTATGCCTTGCGGAGTCTTACCGAAAGTTGTTGGTGTTGGTGATGATGTTTTTACCTGTGGCTGAAATTTTTCCATGCTGCTATGCAATGATGGTGATGTTATTTTGCTTGTTGCTAAAATTTCCATGCGGCTGTGCGCTGGTGTAGTTAATTATTTGCCTGTTGGTAAATTCTTTCCCTAGTGGCTGCGTTCTGTGTGGCTGTATTCCTCTTGGGGATATATTTTTTTGTGGCTAAAATTGCCATGCGGCTGTGCGCTGGTGTAGTTTTTGTCGCATTGCTATATTCACTTTTACATTTTTTGTTTGAAGTCCTTGATTGGTGTTTCGGCAAGTTTTAATCTGGCACTGGACTCACACTTTTATTTTCTGCGGAGCCACACAACTTCACGCGCTCACAGTTTAAAGGGAAAGGGCGCTTCCATTTCTGCTTTTTCTACCGCCATATTGCATTTTTCTGTGTTTATTGCAGTTTTATTGTTGATGTTGGCTGCCCTGCCAAGTACTTTTTTGACGTTTGTTTTCCAAACTACAGCAACACTTGAAGTGTTGTATCCCATTTCGCGCGGCAGTTTTGTGAATAGTCGACGACGTTGTTACAATTAGTGGGTGACGTAACTCGTTGACCCGGTACACCAGATTTAAATTCCTTCTTAAGGTGGGTACTATGTTTTTTCGGCACGAACAAATTTCACAAAATGTTGTTTCGAGTTGAAAAATGGAACGCTTTTATACTAGAGTCGCATTGCAGTTTGGAAGTGTGTGTGTCAAAGTGGCACTTTTATATGTATGTATGTGTGTATATGCATTTTTTCTTTTTGCTAATATTCTTGAAACCAAACAAAAGTTAAAATTCTAAACGATAAACAATTAATTGGAATAATGCCGACTTAGGAAATAGTTAATCTAAATGTTAGAAAGGAAATATTGTTAGAGATCATTGTGATAATTATTTATTTTGTGTTGTTGCGGTGGCGATGTTCGTGAGGCATCAAAAGCCAGGGTAGTACGATGTTATAAATAACAAAATAAGTTCCTACTGTTGTACGATTACAAATAAATAAAATGATGTTTTGATGAACCGAAAAAGATATTTTATTATTATATTTAAGGATTTACATTATATTTGTTGACATATATAAATTATACTTCCATTCATAAAGGAATATATTCATCCAACTTCTAAGTCTGGCAAGAACTAATTATGTATGTTCTTTACAACCATTTGCAAATCGAGATCACAGGCACTGTCCAATTCCATTGTCCTACTGCTTTGGTAGCGTTAGTTGTACATAATGTTTCTCCAGGCTTTTGTACACAATTGTTCTAAACATACAAACATAAATGTACATATCTAATTACAAGACAAATTCCACATTATTACATTTAGTTACATGTCCTTCCAGTGTTTTGCACATTTTGTTTGCTTTTGTACTGCAATCCAATTGGAATTTCGCTCTTCTGGTTTATTCCATAAACATAATTATTTTTCCTATCACATCTTTGCATTCTTTTACTTTATTTCGGAAGATAATTTAATTTATTATTCTTTATTAGGATTTTTTTTTAACATTTACGACAGTTGAGTTTCTTGCGGACAAAAATAAATATAAACAAATGGGAGTGTGACGGTGGCGGCATTAAATTTGTTGCGGCGTTCATTTTGTAACGGTCAAAGACATGATACAATAATTGTAAAGGTAGTCTCATAAGCCCAACAACAAAAAGTCCGGTACAACCCTGCGTATTTTTGCCATTTTGGTTGTCAAATTGAACTGACAGATAGACGTCAGTGACAGAGTGAGCACAACAACAACAATTCAACAACAAACTCGGAATTTTGTTTGTTAAATAACAAAAGTTAGTGAAGAAAAATAAAAATGTCATAAAATCTCGATTTTAATTTTTGTTATCTTAATGTGACAACCTCCGGTGGTACTGGCCAAGGTACCTCATCGAAGAGAAGACGTAAAAAGTGCAGTAGTTTGAGATGTGATGTGGCAGTTGCAGTAGCAGCTAAATTCTTCGCCAAGAATTTGGAATCTTGGGCTACAGCAATGCAAAAACCACAAAGGCAACGAAAAGGAATTTTTTGCATGAAAACAACGAGTACTAAAGACAACGGTTGTCCTCCCCCTTATCGAGTGTAAATAGAGAAACGACGGCCACAGGAGAAACCATGCAAACCATTCAACAGCCTAAGCAACGTGACCGTGTACCGCAATAAGGATAAACGTCACAAACATTCCTGGAACGCAACAAGCGAACGCCACGTATGTCAGTGGTGGCTTTTGAACGTCTTCATATGTAACAATGAAAAAAGTGAAAAACCCCCCGGAAACTGAAAAACAAATGGAACAACCTTCAACTAAAAAGAAAAACAGCGACAGAAGATAGGCCGAAACGAAGAATTTGGAAGTCAATATGGATAATGTGTCTATGCGGAGTTTAAATTTTTATGTACAAAATGGTTTTAAATTACGATTTTGAAAACTTACTCTGTCTGTGTCTCATTGTCTACGAGTTCTACAGTGTATTCAAAATCGATGCATCTAGAGGTAGTGTTAAATAGTATACATATACAATAAAATAAATTTAATGAACGAGCAACTGTGGTCAATATTAATATTTATTAGAAAATTAACGCCGTAATTGATATTTAATAACGAATGTACAATATGTGCCGCCATAGAGTGATGAAGGAAGTATTTAATTTTATAATCTTACTCTGTTTCTGTTCGCATATCTGTGTATTCCAAGGGATTTTCAGGAAGAATACTAGAAAAAGATTTGTAAATAAAAATTAAAAAAATTTATTTATACTGATATGTTTCTTACTAACCCAAAGGACATATGCATCTCGGCATTAAAATTAATGTCGGAGCTTATCGATGGAAAACTGACACCAAATTAGAAAAAGGACATAAATATTCATTGCTTCCAATATTGGAGTTACTTACTCTAGAGGTGGCGTTTGACACAGATCAGACACAACAAATGGTATTGCATTAGTCAATAGCACGCACTTTTTTGCTCCTCTTGCAATATCCGAGGGCAAAAAATGACCATCGCAGATGAACTGGCCGCTTTCTAATGCAATACCACTAGCCTGACACCACTTCCATCGGAGCTCTCCATCTTTCGGTATTTTGCGCATTTTTTCTTATTAGAAAAGTATATATTTTTTAAACTAAAAACAAACACACAATATAATTTTAAAACAACAATAATTTTTTATTGTTTTCTCCACTTTATATTATATTTTTCCACTCAGTCTTATTTTTTTCACTTCCTATTACTTTTTTCCAATTTCAATTTAAACTCATACGTTTCCTTTTTTCGCTCTCCACTGCTGTCAAAAAATGTAAACAAACATTTGGAATGTAAACAATGAGATTGACAACCAAAATGCTGTCAAACACGCCAAAATAAAAAAAATTTAATCAGCTGTTAGCTTGAGACTACCTTTACAATTATTGTATCATGGCGCAAAGTGTTACTTTTTCGCGTTGAAATAAACATAGTACCGCAAACGAAAAAATTTCGCACTTTTTTTGGCGACTTTGTTTTTATATGGGATTTCAACGCGAAAAGTGAACATAGTAGCACGCTTTAGCTGGACTCAAGAAAAAAATTGCTGGATTTTAGAAGAAAAATCTGGACTAATGAAAAACTAGCAAATTATTGATAAATTTGGTTTTAAAGTATTTAGTTAGAAAATACATAAAAATCAAACAACAATATATTCGGTCTTTACATAAAAAACAATATTATTGATTTTTATGTAAAGAAAAATTTATTTTTCCACATATATTTTATACCTTTGGAAACAGATTGTATTAATTCCATTCCTTCAGGTGAGAGCAAAAAATATTGAACATTTTTACAGTTTTCATCGAAATTCAGTCTTCTTAAAAGTTCAGAGCTTATAGATTCGAAAGACATTCCATTCCATTCTATAGAATAAACATTATTTAATATGCTGAAGGCTCATTCACAAAAACAATTACCGACAGGAATTGAAAAACAAATGATATTAAACAAACTTAACTATGAACATAAGTTTGGACAAGTGTGCCAAAAAAACGCTAATGCACTTAGCCCGAGAAATTTCAAAATTCTCCTTTTCTAGTGAAAAAAATTACTACCCAGCAAAAACTCTCATTACCATGGAACCTGGCGGGTAAGTGAAATTCAAAAGAAGTAATGACTTACCATTAAGCCACCCTTCAGATTATTTGTACATGGGCATGACATTGGAGGAAAGTACTTCCATGCAAGCATACGAAGAGCTAACAAATAACTACTTACCCCCACGCTTACGAAGATCCACCATATAAGTAGTTATTATTGTCATTTTAATAAGGGGTTGAATAACACCTTACCAGTAATGATTTTCATAACCATTTACTTATCATATACATATATCATATCGTCCCCTCAATAAAACAATAGCGTATACGCATATACACCATTATTTTTTTATTGCATTTTAAGAATCTACATAATCGATTCTATAGCTGGTAAAAATTTGGTGGAATTCTACTTCCACAATGTGGGTCAAAAGTTAAATTGAAAAAATAGTGTATATATGTAGTATGGTACTTTGATCCCATTTATATACAATTAACGCACTTTTAGACTAATAGAATATAATCTGGTGTAGCCTGATTATTTCACCACATATTAAACTGAAAAGAAATTGAAAGCATCGATTCTCTTCTAAGATATACATATTTATCTTCCAAGAAGTATAATTTCACAAAAACTTAAAATGTGATTTTTTCGAAACTACAAAAAAATTATACACTATTGTTTTATTGAGGGAACGATATATAATTAAATACGACGAGACATATTTTTTTTTACTCGGAATATTCCTATCAAAAACATGGTAAGTACATGTCATTGTACATTGCATTAGCATGTAAGACATGTCATTGTCCTTACATGTAGTCAACAAATAATGACTTACTTATATTGACATAGATATGTATTTGTAAGTCAATTTAAGATGGATATTGTAAAATATGCAACATTGAAGAAAAGTTATTTGATAAGAAAATAAAAATTGGCGTTGTCGTATATTTTACAATACCCGACTTAAAATAACTTACAAATAAGTGCATATTTATGTCAATATAAGAAAGTCATTATTTGTTGACTACAAGTAATGCAGAGGGTAATAATATGTCTTTACCTGGTAATGCAAGTGGTAATGACATGTACTTACCATGTTTTTGCTGGGTAATTGCTGTTAGCTACATAATCTCATAACAAATCTGTGATGAGCTAATAGGGAAAATAACTCGTACTGTTATTTTCTTCCTTTGGTGTTCATACAAAGTCTTATTAGCTTTAGCATAATTTTTTTTTTGAAAATTACATTTAATTCTGAGCAATAAATACTAATAAGGAGGGTTTTTTTTTATAAAAATATTGTTTAAAAATTAAAATTTTCGATTCAGCTGGAAAAGTTTTTTAATAGCTTGTAATTGGACTTGGTTTGAAAAATCTGGAAAAATCCAGCTCATTCCAGCCCGTCTGGCCCCCCTAGCCAGAAGACTGACTTTGTTCTGGGAATGTTTCTCCTTAAATATCTAACATGAGAATCTTACGATCTATTTAGTGCGTGGATGGGGTAGAGTCACTCAGTGAACAAGCAACCTCACCAAGTGTTTGCATAGAGAAGAGTGCTTGTTTGCGCTCGTCAATAGTTCATGGTTACTCTGCAATATGCATGTACTACACGCCGTACCACCTGTTATGAGTACCGGGGGGAAATTTTCACCATTTTTGATGTGGTCGGCTTTGGCCAAGACCAGCGGAGGGACAGTCGGACGATTGGGGAACCCCTCTTCATCGGAATATGACGACATCCCCGTCGTGCGGTGGGGTAAACCCCAAGCACGGCGTTTGTTTTTGTATTTATTTTGTTTTTTGTCTGTATTATCCCGTAATAGGTACTACAATGTAGGCCTTCCACATTTCGTACAGTTTTGATTTCGGTTTTAACTATCCGCTCCGTGATAAACTCCGTTACCTACGACTGATCAGCAACGATTTAGTATTGCAGATTTTAAAATGAAGGTATTTTAGATACATATTCAACCCGGAACACCCTACTCCGCCCCTACAAGAATTGGATGAAATTAGAAGGTGTTGTCAGAATACAAAAAAACTTCATTTCTAAATGGGTTACGATGCGCTGAATTCAAAAATGTTTTCGGTTTCTACTAAACATTTACGGGTTTCTAGCAAATTCAAAGTTTTTGGTTGTTTTTTTTTACTGAATCAATGGCCTCATCAACTAGGGTTGCTTTCAAAACAATACTCAGAGAAATCTTTTCTCTTTGATTGGAAGATAAATATATTTCAATCTGAATAAACGATTTTGAACACCATTTATTAATATGTTAATTAGCCTTAAATTAACAAATTAAAGAAAAATTCTGCAACAAAGTATTTCATATTTGACTAACGAGTAAAAAACAGTTTTACGAACTTTTTAAAACATAAAAAATAAAATATTTTTTTTTAATTTTTGTTTTTAAATGACAAGCCTGAGGTGTTGTAATTGTTTATTTATATGCGTCTTGCTTTGCCGTTGTCTGTTTTCTTACTGAAAACTAGACTCAGTCGCCGGAAGTCGTATCGAACGGACGTGTTATTGCAGAGCGGATAGTTTTTCAACCTATTACGCAGTACCTATTCACCTACATACCTACTACGCAACCACAAGGTGTGTTGTTTTTAAAGTGGGGGTTGAATTGGTTGCATCGGTCTCAGGACAGACATTTTGGAAGTAGTCTGGAAGGCCAACATAGACGTACCTATTACGGGCAAATACTGGCTGGGGTCTCCCCCAAAAATTTATGATAAACCCAGATGAAGTAAATGATATTACGGTGCAAGGAAAAATAAACCCAGTGCCGGCGGAAAGCGTTGAATTACTCGCGAGTCACGTGTCGTCGTTATGAAACAATCGTGAACATGTAACTTCTACGGGGTTGGGTGCCTCGGATCCCGTAGTCGAAACAGATACAAGAGCACACCTAGTCTTTGCAAAAGAAACGATGAGGAAGATAAAGAAAACCCAAGGGAGGGCTCTAAGCAACCCCAGCTTTTAAAAGCTAGTGGGCACTCAAACTCTCACTCATCAAGTGATAACAACATTACTGTTGTTGAAAACCGGAAAGACTGTCAGGGGCACAAAGAAGGAAACTGAATAAGATGAACCGACTGAAGGTTTTACAGGATGAATCTGACTCTTCTACATCTACTAAAAGAGTCAGATCTCCCGAAGAGCATAACGATGGGAAATCAATTAAGAAGACGCCCAGCACCTATACAATCTATCAAAAAAGGAGTCTCTAGTCAGAATCCGTTAATGGTGGGAGGAGAAGTTGATCCTGTTGTGGAGAAGGTGCTATTAAAAGGGTAAGGAAGCACCTTACCCTTTTAACATCACCAAATTGCCGATAACATCATCAATTTTGCAGAAAGTTCCCAGCAAAGGTGGTGATAAGAATATGAAGAGGGGCACAAAAACTCAAAACAAAGAGGGAGCGACAAGAAACCACACCGTCTCCCAAGAAGTGGGCGATAACATTTCCAAATTGCCGATAATATCACCAATTTTGCAGAATGTTCCCAACAATGGTGGTGATAGGAATGGGTACATAAAGAACCAAAACAAAGAGGGAGCGACAAAAGGAACACCGCCTCCCAAAGTGGTATACTTGAAGAGTGTGCAATAGGTAGTAAACGCAAGGACGTGAAAGACCCAATACCAAATAATGAGGGAGTGCCACCAGCTAAGATAGACGGCTCCCAAAAGAAACTTACTGGAAAGACAATGATTGAGGTCATCCAGATAAACCTCCATCGGAGCGAAACGGCATCCAACTAGAGTGATCAAAACCGGTTTAAAATAAACCGGCCCACCGGTTTGTTGCTTCCACCGTCCACGGTTTTTCTCAAAATCATGAATTTCGAACAACCGGTGCAACCGGTTTTTTCCTTTGTTTCCACCGGTTTTCCGGTTTTTTTATTATCACTAAAATATTAAAAATTATTTACAACTTTATATACAAAATATCACAAATTACAAAATTTCAAGAAAATAAATGATTCATACGCGCAGAAGTTATGTGAAAAGTAAACGCATACTCCCACTTCCAAACCGAAAGAAAAACAGGTAACAAAATTTCATTTGGGTAAACCGACTAGTCTATACTCTTATATATTTATATGTATACTCGTATATACCCACCTGCACTAAAGTGTGTATATAAAATATATATGTATAAAGATTTAATACATTTAATAAATATTCTATTTAATATCTCGAAATATTAATATTTTCTTGACTGAACTACATAAGGGGAATTTCATGTCAAGTGAGTTAATTTTTAAAAGGGATGTCTTCTGCCGGGATGAAAATTGCACCAAGTAGCCCTATCAGATAGTAGTTATGAGACACAATTCCAACGAAATCGGTTAAGGACTTTCCGAGTTGGAGGGTGTCAAATATTGACATTTTTGTCAAACGGGTGTTTTTCCCATCTGAAATGCTAAAATGTTTGGTTGAACGTTAATTTTTTTCAGAGGTTTATATTTATTTTGATAGATCAACAGGTCCGATCCCATTAATAGGTCACAAAGCTTTTAAAGGAAATTATCTAAGCTTTCTTTTGAGCAAAAATATCAAAAATTAAAACATAGATTTTTACCAAAATTTCAAAAAAGTTTAATTTTGCAAAAAGTAATGAAAATATATTTGCTAATTTGAAGAAAAGACTATCGATAGCACTTTTGGAAAATGTTTCTAAATACAATAGCTAATTAGTTATAAGTATGAGATAAAAGGACCGTTTGACTCAAATGACAATATTCATCACAATCCAACTCATAACTACTATCCAACAGGACTAAATTTGGTGCAAGATTCCTGATCAGAAGACATCGCTTTTAAAAATTTAATATTAAAAACTCGCCTTTTTTGTTATTAAAAAGGAAAATTTTTTTCAGACGGCAATTTGAAAAATCATACTGTTTTGTTATGCAGAAAAAAACCGGTTCTACCGGTTTCCCCGGTTTTCTTCGAAGAAAAAAACCGTCCACCGGTTTTTTTATAACTTAAATAAACCATCCACCGGATTTTTATTTTTTCAAAAAAAACGGTTTTTTGATGACTCTACATCCAACGCTCTGATGAACATAATAAAGGCAGGGTTCATGTTGCTTTGGTCCAGGAACCGTGGACTACTAGTAAGAAGGTTACTGGATTAAACATGTGAACTACAATCTTTTCTACGCTAACACAGGTACTCGTCCAAGGACTTGTATTCTGTGCCATAAAAACATATGCTATCTTTATCTCCAGAGTTGCCAACATCGGACGCATCTGTGCTGATGCAAGGAATGGAAGTATGTATATCTGCAATTCGATGCGCCGACATTGCCACCTACGTCGGAATTACAACGTCTGGCAAGGGAATCCAAAAATACATGTAATGAGTTACTAGCTGGTTGTGATGCTAACTCACACCATATCGCTTGGGGTAGTACTAACACCAATAAAAGGGGACAAGCCCTTATCGAATTTTTGAATACAAATGACCTCATAACTCTTAACATAGGAAACACTGCAACCTTTGTTAACAAAATTAGGGAAGAAGTATTAGATATAACGATATGTTCAGAAAATCTTATTGATGAGATTCATGAGTGGAGGGTTTCGGATGAACACTCCTATTCAGACCACCGTTATATAAGGTTTAAAATTGCACGGCCACCGCCAAACCCCATAGAAATCGATTGGGGCAGCCTACACGCGATTATCTATGTGCAGAAGACATTGACAAGCCCTTATATAATTTTTGAATACTAACGATCTCCTAACTCTCTAACTCATAGGGAACAAGGTAACCGAAATTAGGGAAGTAGTATTATATATCACGATATGCTCAGAAAACCTCATTTATGAGTGGAGTGTTTCGGATGAACACACATATACGGACCACCGTTATATAAAGTTTAAAACTGCACGGCCATCGCCTGGCCCAATATGTTTCCGTAATAAGGCTAATACCGACTGGACTAATTTCGGCAATCTACTTAGAAATCGATTGGGACAGCCTAAACACGATTATCTAAGTGCTCTTGTAAAATCATTCGAAGATAGTTGTCCCCTTCGAGAAAGGAAATCTGCATATGAGAAACCCAGGATGAAAGGGCAAAATCGCTCGATTGGCAAGGACGTCCGCAGACTTGTCAAAAATAAAAAAAAATCCTCTCAAAAACTCTTATTCCAACCGAAAACTGGTGGATGAAACGGGTAAAAGGAAGAAAACTACACTGATAGAAAAAGCTTCGACATGAGGACGAATTTGTACACCATCACGATTATTTTTTCGTCAAAAGTCAGCTAACGAACGGAATAATCCTCTTGATGATCTTGATCATCACGACGAATCCCATTGATCATCACGACGAATCCCATTGATCATCACGACGTATCTCATTCATCATCACGACACCCATTCATCATCACGACGAATCGCATTCATCACCACGACGAACTCCATTTATCACCACGAAATTTTAAAAATTTTAATAAATATTCTGGTTTAAGACTATTGAAAACGGTATGGAATATAAAATTACTTAACTGCTTTGCCAGGTTCAGTTGTGGTTACTGGGTTCGAAACACAGTTCTTATCAGGAAGGCTTAAAGCTAACGAACGAGAAGTATTCATTACTTCTGGTATTTTAAATCAAAAATAACCTCATCAAGTAATGTGTTTGCCAACAGACGAATCCCATTTATCACCATGACGAATACCATTCATCACCACGACGAGTCCCATTCATCACCATTATTAGATGTTTTAAATTAAACTTTTACAACAAATTATTTAACTATGGTAATCAGAACGAATATAGAACACTACAACTAAGCGAAAACTATAAATTGATTGCTTCGTTTATCATATTTTCAGCTAAATGGTCAAATAAATCTTTTCAACGTGGGAATGAAACCTTATCGTTCCCTCGACGAATTGCAAAATCACCAAAAACATGGGTTGATGATCGTGTTCGTTCTATTGACGTACAAAAACATCGCACGTACGAAACTTTTCGTCGCCAGTACGAAGATATATTGACGAAACTGATTCGTCATGGTGACGAAAGGTTTTTCTATCAGTGTATAGATGATACCGCAAGGCTCTTGATGAAAACTCATTTTCCGACAGAGGAACATTTACAGAACGAATACATACATCAAGTAGCTATTACGGATTTAATAGATGCTATAGTTCAAGAAGCAATAAAAAACTTCTCTCCTTTCAAGGCTGCGGGCATATAACGTAAAAATTAGGGACTCCTATGGGTTACGACGATACACAGTCTCCTTAAAGCCCTCACCAATGAAGGACTTAAGCCAGTCTGTTATGCAGACGACGTTATAATACTTCTAAGGGGCACACATCCAAATCAACTATGCAGAAGAGCTGAGGAGCCACTTAACATAGCATATAACTGGGCACAACCAAGGGAATTTAATGTTAACCCAGACAAAGCAGAAATATGCCTATTAACAAGGAAGACAAAGATCCATCCTTTCACGGTGGAATATTGCCATATCTAAAAAGGTAAAATACTTGGGAGTAATCTTGGATCAGAAACTATATTGGAAAGATCATCTTGAAGAAAGAGTTACAAATGCCCACAGATGTTGGACGTTGTGCAGAACAGCTATAGGTTCAAAATGGGGACTGCGACCAAATAAGACCCACTGGCTTTACATGAGCATGAAAAGACCAGTAATAACCTACGCCTCTGCAGTGTGGTGGACATCAATGGAAAATAAGTACAACGTAATACCATTGCAAAAAATGCAACGTATGTGCTGTCTAGGCATAAGCGGGACAATTAGAACCGCACCAACAAGAGCATTGGAGACTATACTGCACATCCAACCAATAGATATCCGTATAAAGTTTGAGACAGCCCTCATAGCAAGACGTCTACAAATGATGATAGAATGGATAAATCTAGACCACAAGTCGTACCATCATAGGGGAACCACTGATGGGTCCAAGCAAGGAAGAAGGACGGGTCTGGGGCTTTTTATTGATGAACCGGAAGTCGAACTTCACTTCTGCCTCCCTGACCATAATACGGTATTTCAAGCAGAAGTTCGAGCAATCACGAAGAGTGTGAAGTGGTTCAGTAATACCACAAAGCCTAAATATGCCAACATCTTCACAGATAGTCAAATTACGATTACAGCAATATTCGTCAAATCCAGAACTGTGTTAGACAGTAATAGAACGATAAATGATTACTCAGCCCATGGTAAAGTGCGTATTTTCTGGGTGCCAGGACACAACGGAGTAATTGGAAATGAACAGGCAAACAGCTTGGCTTCAAAGGGCAGAGAACTTCGAGTAATAAACTTGGAAAATTGGAAACCTTTCGAAGCCACGAAGGATGAGTTAAAGCACTGGGCAGTGATGGCTCCCAAAACTGTGCGGAATAGCGCCACAGTAGGAGCAACTGAAAAGTTACTGTGGGGTGACCCAAATGAAAAGAAAACAAGAAGTTTTCTGAAACCAAACAAGATCGAGATTAGTACACGCTGAAAAAAATCAGTTCTGTAGTATATTGTTCCAAACATATTCGGCTTGAAATATACATATGTGTAGGGTACACTCCAAATATATAATATTTTACACACAGAAATATTATATGTCTGAGAGGATATTGTTCTAAACAAAAATATGCTCCCATTAAAATATATTTTTATTTGGAACTAGAATTTCCAAAACAAAGATTAATTTGTAATTATTTATTTTGGGAATGTATCAATGCCTTAACTTAAAGACAAGTTTTCTTTTTTTTAGATGTTCAAAGAGCAATTTTCAATAAATTTGATGTTTGTAAAATTTAATTAAAACTTAAATCAAATAATCTTTCGAATTGGAATATTTACAAATTAAGACATACTTAGCTACAAAGTTTAAGACTAAAACTAGGAAAAACTAACTATAATTCGAATAAGTCAGCAAAACTTTAAAAAACTTTTTAAGTATAACTTTGCTTGTGTGTAAACACATATTTTATTTGTGAAATTCAGTTTGCAAATAAATTATGTTCTACTATATTAATATATGCGTACCAAACAAAATTTCTTGATTTTCAAATAAAATTTATTATTTAAAAAATATATAATATTTAATAAAATCGTTTCCAAGTAAATTTTATTTCAATTCAAACATATTAAAAATTACGATTTTCCTCCGTGTAAGATGATGAGTGTTATAACGGGACACTCAAGCTTACAAGCACATCTTCATCGCATAGGACTAGCAGAGAACGACGAATGAAGGGTATGCAGGGAAAACATCGAAACGATGGAACATTTTCTGTGTCACTGCCCGGCTTTCACGCATGCAAGATCCCAACATTTCGGGTCCGACATATTACCAGACTTGACTCATCTCAGAGGATATGACTGCAAGATACTGAGAAAATTCGTGTCTAGTACCGATTTTCTGTAACTCGGGAGGTATAAAAAGATCATAAATAAGGAGCGCACAACAGGCCGAACCACTGGCACTGCCAGCTCGCCTGACATCACCATAGTCAGCGCAGGATTAATCAATTGCACTGCTTGGCGAGCAGTTATATCCCTGGCCTCTGATCATCTACCCGTAATCATCACGCTCAACCGACCTGATGATTTTATCATCTCTGAACGTAAAACGTACGTCAACCAGAAAAAGGCTGACTGGGTACAGTTCAGAGACTTCTCTGAGAGCAAGTTCAGAGCCCAGCCTAACCCTTCCGATCCAAGAAAAGCAGAGAAGGTATTCCGCAGTATTGTCACTACAGCAGCCGCCCGCTTCATACCCGCCGGTAGAATACCGCAAGTTAGACCTAACTTCCCGGCAGAAGCGGTGAGACTGGCTAACGAGCGTGACGCGATTCGCCTATCAAACCCCGGCGATCTCAGGATTGGTAGTCTAAACCAAGAGATCAGCAAATTGGTAGGCGAATACAAGAGGAATAAATGGCTAGAACACCTGAATGACTGCAACCTGAGCTCAGGAGCAAACAAACTGTGGAACACAGTCAAATCCCTTTCCAACCCTAGGAAAAGAGAGGACGGGGTCGCAATATCCTTCGGCGATAATCCCATATTGGACCCCAGGCGGTGCGCGAGCCACTTTGGCCGACAATTTATTCAGCACCCGGAAAGAGACATGGCGAAAAGGAGAGCTCTTAGGAAGGTAAGATAGCCCCGAGTCAACGACTTTAGGACCCGACGGAATATCCATGCTGATGATCAAACACCTTGGAGACGCAGGAGTCGAGTTCATGACAAAAACCCTCAATCTGTCTTTAACCACCCTCATCATACCCGAAGTCTGGAAAATGGGTAGGGTGGTCCCTGTTATCAAGCCAGGGAAAGTCGCGACGCAGGGTGATTGGTATCGTCCGATCTCCCTTTTATCACCAGTCGCCAAGACACTTGAGGCACTCCTCCTGCCCAGCCTGTCCAGACACCTCCCAGCGGCAGATCACCAACATGGATTCCGTAAGATGCACAGCAACACCACAGCACTTACCGCCATTACCACATCCATCAGCCACAGTCTTAACGGGAAAAGACCTTGTGAACGAGTTGTTCTTGTGGCCCTCGACCTATCAAAGGCTTTTGATACCGTCGATCACGCAACCCTCTTCCACGACTTACACGAGTCAAGCCTTCCCACCTTGATTAAGAGGTGGATCGTGAACTATATGTGCGGCAGACAGTCCTTCGTGGAGTTTAGAAACAAGCGCTTCAAACCCCGTAGAGTTAAACAAGGAGTCCCACAGGGTGGAGTTATCTCCCCGATCTTGTTTAACTTCTACCTTTCTAAACTCCCATCTCCCCCTCCAGGGGTCGAGATAATTTCCTATGCGGACGACTGTTCTGTTATGGCGAGGGGTCATGGCATAGACGACATGTGCAATAAAATCAACAGCTACCTCAGAGACCTAACAACGTTCTTCACATCAAGGAATCTCAAACTCTCCCCTGCTAAATCCACTGCTACAGTATTCACCACATGGACGAAAGAAGTTTCTATTGAGCTTCCAATTGAAGTCGATGGCACCAGAATTCCGACTGTAACCCACCCCAAATTACTCGGGGTAACATTGGATAGCCTTTTCTCGTCCTCTGCGCACACCACCGTCACATGCAATAAAGTACGTGCTCGAAATAAGGTCCTCAAGTCGCTTGCCGGCAGCACTTGGGGAATGGACAAGGAGACTTTGTCCACCACGTACAAAGCGATTAGCCGACCGGTGGTAAAGTATGCCGCGCCAAAGTGGTCGCCAAACGTTAGCAAGACACAGTGGGAGCACCTTCAGTCCTGCCAAAATGCTGCACTCCCCACCATCACAGGCTGCCTGCAGATGTCGCCCATAGATCATCTGCATGAGGAAACCAAGATCCTGCCAGTGAAACAACACTGTGAACTCCTCACCAAGCATTTCCTCCTGGGATGCCATCGGCCTAATCATCCAAACCACAATCTTACATGTTTGGAACCGCCGCCGAGACATGTCAGGAAGAGTATGTGGCTCTATGAAGATCGGATCCGTCAACACCTTACAGATCCATTTACAGATTCTTCATATCAGGCAGGACTGAGACAGATTCATGAAGAACAAGTTGAAAATACCACCTTCAACTACAGGACTAACATCGTCCTCGGAGGCCGCCCCCCACCCATTGCAGACGACGAGCGAACCCTGCCGAGGAAAATGAGAGTCATCCTGGCTGAACTTAGATCTGGATGGTGCAGTCGACTCAATTCCTACCGGTCTAGACTCGACGACACCATTCCAGATCTTTGTCCAGCCTGTGACACAGGACCTCACAACACCGTCCACCTTTTCAACTGTGCAGCAAAGCCGACTTCCTTGACCCCAAGTTCCCTCTGGACAAATCCAGTAGACGCGGCCAGATTCTTGGAACTTGAGATCGATAAATCGGCAGATGAATTTTAATAACAACTAATTCTTCACCATTACTAAAAACTTAGTATATTTGCAGGAGCAACAGTGGCTACAACAACAACAACTGGCTTAAGTCCATGGACATGAGTCGTTTAAACGTCTCCTCTCTTCAACCTAACCTAAATTATTATGAAAACAAATTTCACCGAATTTTATGAGTTTTTTCTTTTTGCCATTAAAAATTGGTAATTTTTCAAAAATTAAATATATAAAAATTGATTAAACAAAATATTTTTAAGATTTATAAAATATCGAAATTTGTACATCTCAGCTATTCGGAAAATATAAGAATATGCAATTCCATCTACAAATGTATTTTTGAACAATATTTTTCTTCAGCTATCGTGATCGAAACTACAAAATCAATATATTTTACATACATTTTGAATTTCTCTGGAGCCCAAAAACCTATTTCTACGAACAAATATTTGCGGCTTTTTTTAGTTGGACGATTACCTTTAAAACGGTACCCAAAAAATTAAATTCGAAGCAAGTCACTTTTTTGTCGATGAAACGGAACAGTGTGCGGACGTTACCAAAGCCCCTATTTCAAAGAATTCTTTTTAGGAAATCCGCAAATTATAAACGTCACTTTCGGAATTAATATTGCCCCATTTCTCGCTTGGCAGAAGATGTTCACACTGTGATCACACTGTAGAGGAATCCATTAAATATATGCAACAATTGGTAGCAGCCATGGACTCAGCGGGTTTTGAATTGAGGAAATGGAATTGAAAGGAGCCCAATCACTTCAAGATCTACCCCCTGACTCAGTCTTGCCGGTCAACTGGTTGGACATTTCGGATGGAACTTCGACGAAGACTCTAGGCATCCGATGGCACATTTCGGCTAATAACTTTACGTTCACGTCGCCGCCCACGGACGAAATCGACTTATGCAGAAAAATATCTCTGTCAAGATTTTACATAATTTGGGAAATGACTATTGGACGCATAATTGTGGTGGACTGAACCCCAATGGCTGAAGTTTACAAAAGACCGATGGCAAAGACACGAAATTCTGAGCGACACAGAGTTAGAAGCAAAAGGCAGTTAAAGTTTTCTCGATCACGATATTTGAAGATCTCTCAAATAGACTATTTTCTCTATACATATAGGGTATATAAAGTCTTGTCATTTGCTCTTCGCTTTTGGAGAAATTCTGGTGTCACTAGGACCCGACATAGCGCATACTGATGAAATTTCAAAAACATTGTTTCGTAGAGGACTATTTAGTTTTAACTTAAATGAAAAGACTCTCACCTAGTAGCAGTCTTTTATCCCAATTTCCATTTATTGAGAAAGGAACCTTTAGAGCAAATGACAACTTTGTTTAGTCCCCATCACTTACATATAACGAGCGCCATCCAATTGTTATCCCATGCAATTCGGTATATAGATTGATGCCATTAGTCAGGAAAGTAATTCATAAATTGTATAACTTGAGTTTTGTATAAACACCAGGCTCAAACCCAAATCAATTTACCTACACAGGAGTAGATTTTGCAAAGGGCTATGTTTGCGTCTTCGTTTGTTTCTCTACAAAAGCAATGCACTTAGAACCCTCGAGCGATCTCTCAACTCAGTCATTGTTACCCACTTTATCGCGTTTTATTGAGCGACGTGGATGCCCAGCCAAGATTTACTCAGATAACGGTACCAATTTTGTAGGAGCAGCAGAGCTGATAAAAAAGGACAGGATGGAACTCATAAAAACTCTTCAAAAGACAATATTTATCAGAATTAAGCGTGGAGTTTCATTCCCTAGATGCCCCACACATGGGAGGCAGGAGTTAAGTCGTTCAAGACCATCTGCGAAAAATTTATACCCCAAATTAATTTTACCTTTAAAAAATTCTCGGCCTGTCTTAATTCTCGACCCTTAAGTCCAGTCAGTGTTGACTCATCCGTCTTAACTATCATGAACCCAACCGAACCTGATGTTTCCGACGGAAACATCGCTCTTACCAATAGATGGAAAACACTGACAATAATTTCGCAATATTTTTAGTCATAGATGGAAATCCGAGAACTTAAATGCGCTACATCTTCGATATAAGTGGAAATACCAAACAGAAAATGATTAAATTGTTGTAAAAGATGAATGATTGGCCCTAGTTGAATGGAGATTAGCCGTATCGTAAACACATATGTAGAAACAGACCAAAACATTAGGGTTGTAGATATTCGGGCAACCACCGGAGTAGTTAGTGGACCTATTACGAAAATGCCAAATTATTTTCTAATTGACTAAAAATTTATTTATATGTAAAAGATATTAGTACTCACGATCTTTTATTTTAGATATGGCTGCGTACCTTCCCAGACCAGCAAAAGAAAAAAAAACAAAAACAATTAATTTAAGTGAGATAAATGAGCAAACATAGAATCGTGAATTAAACAAAATTAGAAAGTAAAACAAACACTGAAATTCAAAATGTACATAAACTAGAGAATAAACAAAACATACAAGTTATACATACAAAATGTTTATTTCATAATGTTACAAAATAGTGCAGCAAAAGATTCCTAGGGGGAAATTATTTCTTATGGTAAGTTTCAAGATCAGTTCGTCACAATATTTCAATCTAGTAAGATGGATACTTCACAACATGAAAATTTCAATACGAATTTCGCTATGAGTGACGGTCTACATAATAAAGTCGTGCGACTAAGAATGTTTGATAATTGTCCGCTCGACTTTATTGACGCAAAGAATTGGCCATGACAGACATGTATTATACAGGCGATCAGGATAAAGCAGTGTTTCATTTCTGTAGAGTAGAGATATTTAAATGGCAATATGGTGATGTGATTTTCCAGTAATCGAGCATTTACTGTTGTCTCCGAGCGGTTTGCTGATGAGACGCCGCATCATTTGCAATAATCCTATAAACCCAGACCGCTTGGATAAATTACTTCCACAATTCTCGTTGTGACGGTTTCCTTCATGTTTTGGTTATATTGTGAATTTTTTATTATTGTGTTTCCTTCAGTTTTCTTAGTATTTTTTGACATATTTAGGTTTAGGGAGCAATAAATGTAGTGTGATATAAATTATTTCGGAGTTAGGAACCCTTTTGTGATAATATTTCATATAACTATCATGAACCCAACAGCAAAAGAAAAAAAAACAAAAACAATTAATTTAAGTGAGATAAATGAACAAGCATAGAATCGTGAATTAAACAAAATTAGAAAGTAAAACAAACACTGCAATTAAAAATGTACATAAACTAGAGAATAAACAAAATATACAAGTTATACATACAAAATGTTTATTTCATAATGTTACAAAATAGTGCAGCAAAAGATTCCTAGGGGGAAATTATTTCTTATGGTAAGTTTCAAGATCAGTTCGTCACAATATTTCAATCTAGTAAGATGGATACTTCACAACATGAAAATTTCAATACGAATTTCGCTATGAGTGACGGTCTACATAATAAAGTCGTGCGACTAAGAATGTTTGATAATTGTCCGCTCGACTTTATTGACGCAAAGAATTGGCCATGACAGACATGTATTATACAGGCGATCAGGATAAAACAGTGTTTCATTTCTGTAGAGTAGAGATATTTAAATGGCAATATGGTGATGTGATTTTCCAGTAATCGAGCATTTACTGTTGTCTCCGAGCGGTTTGCTGATGAGACGCCGCATCATTTGCAATATCCCTATAAACCCAGATCGCTTGGATAAATTACTTCCAAAATTCTCGTTGTGGCGGTTTCCTTCATGTTTTGGTTATATTGTGAATTTTTATTATTTATTATTGTGTTTCCTTCAGTTGTCTTAGTATTTTTTGACATATTTAGGTTTAGGGAGCAATAAGTGTAGTGTGATATAAATTATTTCGGAGTTAGGAACCCTTTAATGATAATATTTCATATATAAAATGAGTTTACACGTTGCTTCCTGGATTGAAATCAGTAGGTATATTATCGAAAACAATTTTGTTAATAAATATTTGTTGTTTTGGCTATGACCTTTTTACCAATTAAAAATGTCGCAGCTCGGTCTGTTTCGCTTAACTTAAAAAATTAAACCTTTACTTACAAAATAGTTTTTCGATAAATATTTTTTTACAATTTTTATTGTGATTAATTAAAAACTATTGTGTGATAAAGATCCAAAATATGATCTTTATCACACAATAGTTTTTAATTAATCACAATAAAAATTGTAAAAAAATATTTATAATTTCAAAAAAAAAATATGTATAATTTCAAATAAAAAACGTTTAAACAAAAAAACATCGTTTCCCATAAATTATTGTTTACAGTTTTTATTGTGATTATTTAAAAACTATTGTTGTGAGACAGTATATATTAGGCGTGTTTTCGTTACACCATAAGTGCTTAATTTGTATGGGGAGCTAAGCACTTTTAAGCACTATTAGTTCCCGATGAAGTTTGGTGCTTGTGTTCCTGTCTTAATCGAGTATGATGTTGCCAGATTGGGCACCCTATATTTAGCAATATGGCATCCCATTTTTGGAGAGATTTTATCAATTATTGTGAATTAACGGGAAGAAGAAGAAAAAAATAGGAAATTATTTTAATATTTGGCAATATGGCATCCCATTTTTGGAGAGATTTTATCAATTATTGTGAATTAACGGGAAGAAGAAGAAAAAAATAGGAAATTATTTTAATATTTGCAAAAAGGGTGTAAACAATTGAACATAGAATAGTAAATATATGTTTTATAAATACTTTTCACGAATTTTTTGTCTTTTTCTCACTGTTCTTTCTTCGCAACTCATGACACCATTGCTACCAGATAGTGAAAATCCGACACTTATTGCTTATGTGTCAGTTAGTGGAAGTCAGTTGTTTTCGTTGCAAAGTGCTAAACTAAAATTGCTAGCTTGTAACGAAAACATGCCTATTGTGTGTATTGTAACAATGATTACTCGAACGTATGTGCGTTACAATACACATTCAGTAATTGCAACATGATTGCATACAACCCTGTAAATAGAACATCACAGCATTTGTGTTTTCATTATTAGTCGTAATAAAGACAATGGAGAGCAAACAATATTTACAGCCTGTTTCTGTAACTTAAAAATTTGCTTTCGTTCTCCTGCCAGACAAACAGCTGATTTGGGTTTCACTAACTACCATCACAACCAGAAGTCGTACGATAATGAACTCGTGCGAAAACGTAATCATTTCAGTGCAAATTTTGGTTTCTCTATCTCTCTTTGCTGTCATCTCGGCGAACACAAATGTCAGATCGAGTCACATTATTTTATTTGTCGACTGATAGAAACAATGACAAAATAAACATTATTAAAAGCAAAAAATAAGTAGATATTAATATAATTATGGCAAAAACAATTAAATAATAATAAAATTGTGTACATATGTGTACATATTTTAGCATAAAGAAGTCAATATTGGTTGCTCGCTAAGATGGAAAAAAATTATCAGTGCACAATGAGAGAGACGTGAGAGAGAGAGAAAGAAATGAGAGTCTTGGTGCAGTTCAGCTGACCTCCCAGGGTTGCTTTTTTGGCCACAGCTAGTGTAAATAGTACAGAGATGTATTTGCTAAGGTCGACCATACAAAAATGTATGATTTTTTAGACCGGAAGTTGTGAAATTATTGACCTGGCAATTACATTATTTGCCAATTGGTAAATTGTTAACGTCATTGACGTAAAGCCAGGCGAACGAACCTTAGAGAAACCAAATTCCAGACGAAAGTGAGTGATTGGTTTTCGTTCGCAGAGACTTTCGTTAGAAATACAGAAACAGGCCGTTAGTTTTAGTTCTCCTAGAAGAAAGGCAAGTGTACACTTTTAAATACAAAATTTTTAACGCAAAATTAATAAAAAAATAAAAACTATTGTGCGTACAGCAGATATTTATATAGAATTTTAATTTGAAATACAACCTTTTTTAATAAAAACTGAAAAATGTAACCACATTCTGATGCTCACCGTTATATTTGCGATTTCGGCTATGATAGCTTCTTCTTGAAGCTACAAAATTTATTTAAAACAAGTTAAAGCTTGTAATGTTTGTTCAAAAAGAATGTGTGTCATTCATGATATAAAAAACATCAAACAGGACATTTGATTCAGTCGTTGGAAATGACAACCGCTGGCAATACTGAGCCCATAGCAAGTGTGAGTAGCTATAATGATCCCAAAATTCAACCACAAAGACTGCAAGTATTCGAATAATTCACAAGGAGGGTATCAAGCCGCACATCAATATTTTAACCCTTTAATAAACCCTCAGCTGCAGTATCCTCATAATATGCAAAGCATTCTTGGGGCTATCAATTATCTCAAACACCCTTCGTTCAGTACATAAACCCACAACAATTTTCATGTCGCACACTGTTTGAACAACGAGCTAGCAGAAAATAAAAGGTCTTTTCGTTATGAGTTGTGTATAGGAACTAATCACGTCGGGGTCACCATGTTTGTAGCAGAGCCAGCAGACATGAAAATTGATGTGACACATTTGAGTTCTAGAAAGGAACTAATTTTATTTACAATATTCTAATCTTACTTACTTACTAGTGAAATCTTAACCTAGTTTATACCTAAGAAGAAAAGAGAGAAGACATATGATGTATTATACCAACGTTTGACTTCATCCCTTATCTTCACTACAGAGTGTGCGGTATCTATTTCTAACCATGCTGCAAGCACATGTCAGGCAAATGCGCCCATGGATATGCACTTATTAGACAAACATTTATTTGGAAATACATAAACACAGCAGACACAATTCCTACATCATGTATCTATGCCTGGATAAAACAAATATCATCACAACTCTCAACAGCTACCTGCTCACATTTGTGAGACGCATAATTAGATCTAGCCGACTAAATACAATTCAGTTCAGAGAACTGAACATACTGCCGGCCATAAAAGATCCTAATCTTTTAACAAAAATTAAAATATATTAAAAAGAAAGAATGTACGAATAAAACATAATTATAAAAAATTAAATTATAAAAACAGTTCCATGTTGGCAGGAACCCAGTCTTGACTCCATCGGCGTATGTTTTTGTCCGGCTCCTTCGGCTTCTTGCTTTGTTGCTGCACTCCGGCGGTGAGTGTTCTTCCTCCCTCGGCATTGGGAGCATCTTTCATCGGTCCTGTCCATTTACCAATGATCGGCGTGGTCCTCACTGTTTGGTCACCGACGTCGCCTTCAGGTGCTGCTATCTTTAAATGGTGATGGGTTGGATGCACTGGTTTCTTTATACTTGGAGTGGGTTTAGCGGCGGCCCCTCCTTCTTTGCCATGAACTGATGTGTGTAGTTTACACATCCGTTCATTAGTTCTCTCAGCATCATTAACTGGCGATGTGCGAGCCTTGATAGCTGGTGATGGTGTGGCTGCAGCAGCCGCTCTTATTGGAGTACCTCTTGCGCGTCTTTCATCATCCATTTTTTCTGTTACCTTCTTGACTGGTGAACATTTCAGCTTCTTGTTGAAGATGAATCCAGTCTTTTGAAATGTTAGCATATTTATGCTAGTAAATTTAAACATATTTAACTAAAATTTTATTAGTATTTTCATTAAACTTTGGATGGAAATGGATTGTTGATTTTTACATAAACCATCCGAATTCATTTTAATTCGGATGGACCTTCCCCTCCTCCAGCTCAACATCAGCTGGTAATTTTTTCTGCATATATCCAAAGTGCTTTCAGAATTTTCTTCAAGCAACTTTGGTAATCCTTTGGCCTCAAAAATATAATTTTCCGCATTTTTTCTGGTTTCCAAAGTGTCGTCAGAATTTTCTTCAGACAACTTAGGTATTTTTAAGAATCTTGGCAATCCTAATGCCTCGAAGTCTATCATATCATAAATAGACTTCTTTTCAGTATCTTCAGCATTTTTGCTGATTTCCAAAATGTCTTCAGAATTTTCTTCAGACAACCTTGGTATTTGAATATACCTAGGCAAGCCAAATGCCTCAAAATTAAAATTTCCATTATTTTTGCTGGTTTCCAAAGTGTTCTCGGAATTTTCCTCAAACAACTTTGGTATTTGTATCATTTCAGGAAAGCCTGACGCTTCCAAATCTATGCGCTCAACTAACCTAACTAAATCTTCCTTTGAAGATGGCAGAGCATTTGCTCGAAATTTTTCCTGTTAAGCATTTGCTTCTAAAACTATTTTTGTGTTACACATAGCGTCCCTATTCTCTAATCCCCCTTGGGAATATGGATATTTTTCCATATTTAGCGAACAACGGACGGAGTTCCCAAACGTTCCTATCAATTATTCCTGCTACGCCCTCTACAAATATGAGCAATTTTGCTCAGTTTTTTTTATTTATAAAATTTTTTTTAATATTATTGTATTATTTTTTTTCTGTTCAAATCCACTAATGAGTATTCGAAGTCCCTTATCGCTGGTGGGGGGAAACTTTGAATTCATTAGTGTTTTTACGGGGTCACCATGTTTGAACAACGAGCTAGCAGAAAATAAAAGGTCTTTTCGTTATGAGTTGTGTATAGGAACTAATCACGTCGGGGTCACCAAAATGTAAAGTACGGGACGAGGAAAAATTAAACTCTTGCACGATTGAGGTTTGGTTGAGAACTAACTCATTTATTTTCAGAATTTCCGAAAGACTGCCATGGCAAGGCAAGTCTTCCGTTGGTCTTCCTTATCATTTCTAAGAATATATACATAAATAGAAAATAAACATAAAACGAGAAAACTAACACATGTGTTCTAAATCTTACTTACTGGCAAAGATCAATATTACATGCACTTAACATATGCATTTCTATTTTATGGTTTTATGACATGGGATTTTATTACACACTGTGCATCATTGTTGCTACGCTCATATGTAGCTGTAGCTGTTGTGTGTTCCCAAGCATGGATGACATTTTATTGCTTAGGTACAAACACGTTATTGAAATACCCTTCTCGTCGCGTGTTTATTCATGGTATATCATTTAACTTTAGACATTGCATTTACATTTACATTTCTTTATCTTATTGACAAATTCCAGTCTAGAAAACTGGACACACACCATATTTACAACAATATTACCCACAGTGGTCTACATTTAATCCACAATATGTGTATCCCATGCAACAATATAGGAAAGGTTTACACGAGGCAACAATATTTCGAATGAGCTGTACATCAATACCCACCCGCAGTGGGTGAATCAACAGTCAATAATTTTAGAAGCTCCAGAACACAAAAAACACCTTCGGCAGTCGAGGGCTGTTTGTGTATTTAGAAATGTGACCTCCAGAGCATTTATGGCAGCCTGACTGTCCGAGTAGATGACAATGCCATTGGTCGTCCTTTGTTGCGTCTCAGCCACTTAGCGAGTTCCCTTTGCGGACTTTTCCTTATGGTAAGTATGCTGGTTCCCCGACAGGCGTTCTTCATCCAGGTTTTCTAATGAAAGAATCTAAAAGTATTTCCAGAATTTTCCATAGGAAGGAGGATTGGCTATTTGGCCTGAATTCCTTTGGCCTTTCTCGCTTTGGGTATGAATATCACAGTGGTGTCTCTCCATCGAATGGAGATATATGATACTCTGATACAGCCAGAGTAAATTTTTTCTCCAACCCAGGGGGGTGAAATACCGTCTGGTCCAGGTGACTTAAAGGGCTCAAAACTGTTGATTGCTCAGCTAATTCTAGATTTATCAGCCAACAAGTCCACTCGCTCTCTTGTCGGTCTTGCTGTTCCTCGGGTTCAGTTAGCGAGTTTCCCTGGAAATGTGTGTCGAGCAATCAATTTAGTGACTGCTCAATATTTTTGGTCCACTGGATAGTATCTTACTCAGCCTTGCGGCGTCGGATACCTTTTCCACTTCGCCACAGAAGGAATATTAAGAGCGTCTTTGAGTCTTCCTAAGCTCCTTCTTATAGATCTTGAGACCCCAGTAGATTTCGCCCTGTTGAATAGCTTGTTGAGGACTTTTTCCTAACCGTTAGATCAGTAGTTCACCATTGAGGTTTAGTTTTACCCTTGTACTTATTTTTGGTAATGTATCGAATACGGATCATATATTTCTTAAAAAATTTCATGTTGAATGTTAGTACTTTTCTGTACCTCTAACAATCAAGGTCTTGTACGTTTAATCCCCAATCATAGTTTTGTAATTAACAAAGTGTGCGTGTTGTGAGTTTTACAAAGTGTTTTAAAAAGTGTGAAAGAAAAATAAAAAATGGCTTCGAGTAATATTGCTTGCTCTATCTGTAAAGAATTGTTCAACACCAAAAAAATGCAACGTCATATGAAATCGCACAAAAGTTGCGATATATGTCAAAAAATGTTTCTTAACTCATATGTATGAAAATTACATTACAACTTTGCTCATAGTGGTGCAGAACGTTCTACGGAAAATAACATTAAAGGAAAATAAAATGAGACAAGAAAAAAATAGGCAGTCTCGGATACGTCAACAACGTCAACAGCTGCAACAATCTATACCACAGGAACAACAAGGAGTTATACATCAACAGCAACAATCCTATTACAATTATCAACAGAATCAAATGCAAACCATAGTTTTTATGGGGGATACCAACATTCATATTTTTATCAACAACCTGAAAATCAAATGCTTTACGAACCAGTTTACCCCGTTAATAACCTTAACTATACATTTCCTCCCACAAACCCCCGCAACAAATTTATGGACAAGGCTTTAACCAGATAAATCCTTATCAACCTTATCAGCAGCCCAATCAACAATCCATTCTTCACCCACAATATTTTTATAATTATCCAAAAAACCAGCAACAAGTACAACAACTTCAGCAGCAGGATGTATATAATCAACCCGAAAATAATCAGATCAATGGGAAAATCATCATGAAGAAGAAGAAGAGTCGGTAGACGACTTAAGTGAAGATATGGATTTGTCTGCAAACCAAAATGATGATATACAAGAAATTTTAGAGAATAGAGTCTCGGAAGCCCCATATTACTTAATGGATACAGCATTTAAAAATAATATCACAACATATGGAATTCCAAACACAAAATCACACATTATGTTTGAGGACTTTATGACAGAAATTATGGCTATTATAAATGAGCGACTTGAAGCAAAACTGGAGGAGCATTGTTCAGTTCTCTGAACTGGATTGTATTAAGTCGGCTATATGTTATTATGCGTTTCACAAAACGTGAGCAGGTAGCTATAGAGTTGTGATGATATTTTGTCTTATGTGTTTTGATAATAAGAAATACGAATACATGGGTGAAACTATGCCAGACATATGGCTGAAATAGGCAGCACACACTCTGTAGTGAAGAAAAGCGACAAGTCATCAATTGTCGTATTTTATAGTTTTATTTGTAACAAAAACAATGTCTATGTATATGTTGATTGTTATCTTTGGCGACCAGCGGTGCACATAGATGTGCACTGCGTAGGTCGTTGTACTATAAAAATGTCTTCTCTCTTTTCGTCTTACTTATAAGATAGGTTAAGAATTATTTGGTTAGTCTTAAGTTAAGTTAAAAAATATTGTAAATAAAATTAGTTCCTATCTAGAACTCAAGCGGCTCACATCATTTTTATTTCTTGTGCTCGTCTACAAAGTCGTGGAATGAAAAGGCGACTAAAAATTCGAATGAAGGATCGCTTAAATCGACCTTAGTAGTATATCGTACAAAAAATACTAGAATTAAAAGTAAAAATATTTTATATTTACTAATTAATTTATTATGTATTATAAGTCCAATAATAGGACAAATAGTACTTCTTCTTCATAGTTAAATTTGAAAATCAAGCAGGGATCTTCTTCGAGGAGGTTGGTGCAGTGGGTTTGACAAAATCATCGTGGGACATTGTAGTACACGTCAACATCTCAACTTATATGTCGGCGATGGCGACTTTGGATGAAACAATGACAGAGTATGGGAAGTTTGTGGAGAGGATACCAGAACTGCAAAAGGTTTATATGCGGTCGGAATTGGAAGACATATACCATCGAATACTCAACAGAAATGAGTTGATATTGTCTTCAATACCAGATAGAAGGAAGAGAAGAGCTGTCCTTGCATTTGTCGGCGGTATGTACCATTCTCTATTTGGTCTGATGGATGAGGAAGCTCTAGCCCAGAAAACTCAAAACGTTGAAGAGAATCAGGAGTATCTTCTGAGACTAGCAAAAAATCAATCCTCAATCCAGGATATAACCTCAAATATCATTAAGAAGTAAAATGAGGTTGTCTTCAAAAATATGGAGAGATTTAAGAACTCCTTTGGCGCGCTGGAAGAACGAGTCAATATTCTGACAGATCGAGAAGTCATCATACGGAATGTTACTGAGGTTGTAGTAACATTAAAAGCCTTTGTGGAGATACAAAACAATTTGATTGCGGTAATGATGAACTCGAAGGAAAGCTTTCTTCATGAAGTAATGCCAGTCAGGAGGTTTAAAAGGGAAATTGGACACGTGAAGGCACCGTTAAATAAGAAACTACGGTTGCCTACTGAGAGCCCTGGGATTTAGCCAAACTCGGTTATGTGACGACAAGAACTACATCAGAACTAATCCTCTTCAATACATACATACCCTACGCTTCATGATACGTTTTCCGTCAAGATACAGCCAAGCAGTAACTATATGTTGATTGACGAGAGGAAAACGATGTTCTACTACCTAGACGAAGAGAACTGGGCACGTTGCCAGAGGACTGATGATATGTCCACAGTTACATCCCATCTACAATACTCGAGAGACAAAGAGTTCTGAGGTGCGACTGTTTCTGAAGGCAAGCGAGTTTCCCGAGAGCTGCAAAATTGAAATTAAGGTGTGGGAAACCTATTGGAAGCAGATACGGGCGCCAAATACTTGGATATTTTCTATTCCAGAAAAAGTTGCTGCCGAAACAGTGTGTTTGGGAAAAAGGCGCGTTTCTATGATCCAGGGTCAAGGATTGATAAAAATGCAGCCAGACTGTCATCTGGAAACGGCGGAAACCAACTTATGGGCGTATGACAAGTACAGCAGTGATGTGTACTATGGAATTCCAAATGTCAACAGTTGCAGAGTACATGGAGATGGGAGGAGAGAAAATGGACTATGATATAATGATACATGCAGCAAAAATGAACCTGCTCACCGGGGGGGGTTACTTAGAGGAAGAGATCTGCAAGCAAGTGAGGGAAATTTTTACAAAAAATTAGTGAATTCCAAGAGAGAGATTCTGGATGGACTTTAGTAAAAATTATGAGAGCGGAACCCAGTATTTATAAATCCTCTTTAATAAAGGGTGCCAAATGGATGCCCACACCAGATAATCTAAAAAAGCGTAAAGCTTGTATAAATGTACAAAATGATGACCAAAATTGCTTCAAGTGAGCAATAATTTCTGGTATGGATACCACAGAAATGCATTTTGCAACACATGTCTTCAGTATACCCATAAATATAACAAAATGGAAAAACATAAAACGGATTGCAGCAGGGTGGTAACTATAATGCCGATGCCTGATAAGGCAGTTGTAGAATTTAAGGATCACCAACGACAAATGGATGTTCCATGGGTCGTGTATGCAGATATGGAATGCGTGTTGCAGAAGCTAAATTCTAAAGTCAGCTCAAAAACAACATATACCCAAAAGCATATACAATGTGCTTTTTGGTATCAAATTAAATGTAATTTTGATGATAGTTTTAGTAAATTTAAACTGTATACAGGTAGGGTCGCACCAAAAAAGTTTGCTCAAAGTATTACTGAAGACTGTCAGGAAATCTATAATAACTATTTAACAAATAAGAAAGAAATGGAACCATTGACACCTTTGGAAAAGTTTTCTTTCCGTAACGCTAAAAACTGTCACAATTGTAGCAAACCATTAAACAAAGATAGAGTAAGAGATCATTGTCACATAACTGGGAAATATAGGGGCAATATTTGCAATTAAAAGTGCAAATATTATTCTCACTACGATTCTCATCTGTTTATAAAGAAGTTGGGTGAAGTTTCGATGAATATAAAGGTAATCCCCCTAAATAAAGAAGTTTACATTTCTCTATCTCATTTTTCAAAAATGAGCGATGGGTAAAATTTAGAGATCAGATTTTTAGATACCATACGTTTTATGGCCGACAGCTTAGATTCGTTAGCCAATAATCTTACTGATGATCAGTTTAATACGGTTAAAAAAGAGTACAAAGAACTGAATGAGTTTAATCTTCTCAAGAGAAAAGGTGTTATTCCATACGAATACTTGGATTTATTTGAAAAGCTTGACGAAACTAGGCTTTCACCCAGGAGTGCATTTTACAACAAATTAAATAATAAGCAATGTTCTGATAAAGACTATAGGCATGCCATAGATGTATGGAATACATTCAAGTGCAAGACAATGAGGGATTATACAGAATTATATCTAAAAGTAGATGTTCTGCTATTAACAGATGTATTTGAAAATTTTAGAAAAGTCTGCAAGGGGTGCAGGGGTTTAGATGCAAGTCAATACTATACTGCACCGGGGTGCACATGGAATGCCATGTTAAAATATTGCAATAAACCTTTAGAACTTTTAACAGATATATATATATGTACAACTTTTATAAACGGATGATACGTGGAGGTCTAGTGCAATGTGTAACAAGATATTCCAAAGCAAATAATAAGTACTTGAATATATAAGGATTTCAATAATCTTTATGGTTGGACAATGTCCCAACCTCTACCATTTGGCGAATTCGAATAGCTTACAGGGCAAGATTTAATTAAAGAAAGTGATCCAGAATACATTAGAACCATAATGGATGTCAATGGGTAGGTCATACATATGAGGTTAACATAATCTGTCCAAACATGATTTCCACAATGACCTTCCATTTTGCTCCGAAATTAAAAAATTTGGCGATTTGCACCAAAACATAACTATGTTATAGATGCAAGAAATTTACAGCAATGTTTAAAACATGGATTAGTTTTAGGAAAAGTGCATAGGATTTTAAAATTTAATCAAGAACCATGGCTAAAAAAATATATAGATTTGAATACAAGAAAAAGGATGGAGGCAAAGAATAATTTTGAAAATAATTTTTTTTAACTAATGAATAATGCTGTATTTTTGAAAACAATGGAAAATGTTGATAAGAGAAGAGACGTAAAGATTATTACCAACTGGATTCGAACTAACCGAAACCATTTAGGAGCTCAAGACTAGATTTCGAAACCAAATTTCCATAGTCTATCCATATTTTCAGAAGATATGGTGGCTATTGTAATTAATAGAGTAAAGACTTGCTACAATAAACCAATATATTTAGGATTTTGTATTCTTGAGCTTTCAAAATGGAAAATGTATGACTTCCATTATAACGTCATGCCAACAATATTTGGTGATACGTTTGTACTCACTTATATGGACACTGATTCCTTTATTTACACAATTTTTACGGACGACTACTATGCAGATATTAGAAAATATTTAGAAGAGTACTTTGACACTTCGGATTATCCTGAGGATAACATTTTTGGTTTCCCACTGATAAATAAAAAGAAAATAGGTTTTCTGAAAGATGAGAATTGTGGGAAAATAATGAAGGAATTTGTTGGTTCAATGAATTCACATATACATAAACACTGATGAAAACATTTATATAAATTCTACTAAAAATTCACTTCACAACGAAAAATGTTGTATTTTATACTTCAAAAACCAACATCTATACATACCTACAAAAACTAAAGTCAATTTTAATTTGTTGACCACTATACTATCCACTGTGGGGTAGAAGGAACATTCTTAAACTACTGATACCACACACCGTTCCTCCTATTGTGTGCTTTACCGTGATGGGGGGGGTTAATCTGTAGAATTCTTGCCATCATTGGTAATCGACAGATTAACCTTCACCCCTAGAAGGGTGTTATCGAACTCTTCGTCGGTATCATCGAGGAGCATGTCCCCGCCAAATACGTCAAAGAGTCCGCAGATTCCCCCAAGTGTCTGAATAAGTGCTTTCGTCCGCAGAGAAGGACGTTATAAATCTTCTGTTAGAGTTTGAGTCACCAGAAATAATGGGTGTGGGTACCACCCATCTTCCAGAAAGCCGTGCATCAGACACGGTGGACGACTCGCCTTCCGTAGTGGAAGCTACATATATCCTGTTTGTATACTTTCAAGACTATAGTCTCGAAACCATGTTGCAGGGTTTGACTTGCACGTTGTATATGGGAGGTGGATTCAGCGTTAAGTATAAAATTGACCTGCTGCCTCACCCACCCAGCTAATTCTCCAATTATGGGTCGGCAGACCAGGATTGGAATCTTTTATTATCTCTAATATGTCAGCCGAGTTGGATGGCTCTTCAGTAACCCAGGCGATGGCTCTAGGGTTACTAGGGATGTTGTTTTTATTGACAACACCCAACTGAGCGCCAGGCCTTATTTCCCCACTCGATTCAGATCAGCTTTATGCAGGTTTCCTGATCTGGCATCACCGAAATACAAGAGCTTTACTCTCCCCTGATGCCATCCTGCTTTGCAGATTGGTGGTTTTCCCGGCATTTCCCTATGGACATCGAGGTTATGAGCCATAATGGCTGATTGCTCGTGGCTTCATTTTTCCTTGAGGATGGAGCCATCCTCACTACTTTTGTCTACAACAGCCATCACTAGACTCTCCTTCGCCACTTCATTGAAGGGCTTGGTGAGTGTCCTGTTGATGGTGAAATTAAGGCCTCTTGCCTTTTTCGAAGATAGGGGTTCATCAGATGATCTGATTCTTTTGACTTTATTAGCCGTTAACACAGCTAAATTTGTGGCTCTTTCAGCTGACTCACTGGGTTTAGAAGCATCTATGAAGCCCTTCGCTCAGGTAAGGGACTCTATTTGTTTTTCGGTAAATGTGAAAACTCTGAACGCTATCCGGTGCTCATTGTGCACCCGTTTTGAAGGTCGAACATGGCGTTTTCCCTCAACGTACCACCTGTTGTGAGTAATGGGGGAAATTTTCACAATTTTTGTTGTGGTCGGCTTTCCCCGTCGTGCGGTGGAGTAATAAGCCAAATACGGCGTTTAATTTTTTATTAGCTCGTAATAGGTACTAAGATGCAGGCATTCCAACATTCTAGGCACTGCGTAATAGGTCTTAACTAAAACTTAACAAAACTTTGAAAGTATTGTTGTGATCTTTTGGCTAATTCCAAAAAATATCGACTTAGTTTATTCGATTTTCCAACAACAATTTTCTTCATTCCATTTTCGCAAAACCTTCTATTTAGTTTGTTCTATTTTTCCTTATCTCTAAAAAATGTAGAACGTTGACCTGTCTGTCTGTCCCAATTCGAAACCCAAAAAGAAGGAGAAAAAATTCACTATTTTTCCTCTCACAAACACGAATTGTTCTTGTTGTTGTATCAAGGCACGCGGGATCTAGTCAAGAGATTTCGCAAAGAATTTTTTTTTTAAATTAAACAGTTTTCTTTCCCGTTGGGTTTTTAAAACGATTGTTGTGCTTTCTAACTACAATCACACATGAACATGAGAAAAAACTTTTAAAAATAAAATATATTTTGTTCCTTTGCAAAGTTGTTTTTCCTTGTTATCAAGGGCGATGCGAGTGGTTGGTTATAAGTTCGAACTAGTTTCTTCTTCCCTTTTGAAAAATTAAAATTTCGATTTTCTTTCTACTTTAAATCTAACTGTGTTTCGAGGCAAAAACCTGTACCTATAAATGAGTCATTGATTTCGCATATTTGGTGGAAATTTTAAAATAACGGGTCTTTGCATAACGGGTTTTGTCTGTCCGATTTTACTGCAGCAAACTCAATTGGTCGTGGCAAAGTTTTATGGGTTATTTTAAAAATCAAGAGTCAAACTTGTTCCAGATCGAACGAGGTATACAGGGTCAGGCGTCAACCAGAGTTAAAGGCAATTTGTCATGTATCTTCTTGAAATTTTCACAGAATGTAGATAGGGGGGTGTTTAAATTTGGGTGGCCCGCCCCGCTTATATGAGCCAATTTTTGAAATTGAGATATTTCGAACAATTTATTAGCGAGAGTGCTGTAATTTTGTGTACATGTATCTAGCGAAAGTCTACGTGATTGGTCCAAAAATGGGCTGAGTCGGCCCATATAATCTATGAAATTACCGCAAGGATTAAATTATCCTTAAAAAATGTCTTTTGAGGACTTACTAATTAAATATGAAAATAATGCAAAAATTAATGCAAATGTAATATGTGGCACATATTAATTTCAGAAATATCATTACTTTTGATTGTCATTCAATTCAAAATCAAAAATTTCTCAAAAATTGTTTTTTTTTTTTTTTGAAGAAAGTAACAAACTAAAATATTTGTTTTAGCCACATTCGAAGATATTCCCAGGTAAAATTTATTTACTTTAAACCTACTGCCTTATAGCTTAAAATCAAAAAATATCGTTGGTGATATGTCGTCATAAATAGTTTTTCCGGTCCACTCAAAACGGTCTACGTAAAAAACACGCGTGTTCTTCTGTACACACAATTTATCCAATTTATGAATAAATATTATTGTATAGAATTAATAATAGTTAAGGATTAAAAACGATTTGTAGAGAAATCAACCTACAAGTGTGAGAATATCTAAAAAAGAATACCAACTAATTTACCCTTAGGAAATAATAGCTCAAGACATTGTGATTGTAAAAGAGTGGACCTTTTCCTTAAATGAATAAATAATCAAAATATTGTGTTGTAAAAAAGAAATATAATAGGGAATGTGTCGTTTTAGTGGAATCAGTACATAGCATTTCTTCTCCGCGTAGAAACAAAAACTCCTCACTAAAATCAAAAATAAAATAAACAAAAAATGAATTCAGGAGAATTTTTGGACTGTGAAATTGACGCTATCATCGCAATGAAGGATGATGATTTCGAACAAGTGGTTGAAATGCGAGTCAAGATGGAGGAAGAAATATAGGGTGCACCATATTTTCAAAAGTCACAAGTACTCCCAGAATATGACGATGACGAATACCAACCCACAATAAGGGCAGCAGAAATGGAGAGAATAAGAAGGGAAGCTGACACGTGGACATTAAACGACCTAATGCCCTTTGATGAATAAAGTTGGGTAGATTAGAATATGCATTGACAAAATGTGTGTGTAAAAGTTATTAGGGAATTCAAATTCCAATAATTGAAATTCGGATATTTCATTTGAAATTCGAAAAAGGTCAATTGATATTCGAAAAACATCAATTGAAATTCGAAACACATCACTTGATATTCGAAGAACATAAATTTAAATTCGAAAAACATCAATTGAAATTCGAAACACATCATTTGAAATTGGTAAAATTGCAATTGATATTTGGAATACGTCAATTGAAATTCGAATTTTTCCATTTGAAATTCGTAATACACCAATTGAAATTCGAAAAACATCAATTGAAATTCGAAATTCATCATTTGAAATTAGAAAAATGTAAAAATATTGTAAATAAAATTAGTTCCTATCTAGAACTCAAGTCGTTCAGGTCTTCTTATTTCTGTTAGCTCTGCTCGTAAACATGGTGACCCCTAAAAACACTGATGAATTCAAAGTTTTCCTCCAACAGCGGTAAGGGACTTCGAATACTCATTAGTGGATATGAACACAAAAATAAATAATAAAATAATTTTAAAAATAGATTTATAGGAGACTCGTAGGAGAAAACTGAGCAAAATTGCTCATATTTGTAGAGGGTATAGCAGAATAGAGGAACGATAGGGAACTCCGTCTTTTAGCTAGCTATGCAAAAATTCCATATTTCCAAAGGAAGTTGTTAGTCGGGACGTTATGGATAAATTTGACAGTGTGGACTGTCGCTTAGAAGCAAATACTTTGCCAAGAGTGGAATGTGGACATACCATCCAATTCCGGGAATATTTTGATAAAGATATTAGGCAGTACAAACAAGTGAGGAAATGTCCACTTGGTTGCATAGTATCCCATCAATTAAATAGGTGTTTCAAATATAGGAGCCTTTCCATTAATGAAAAATGGGAGATGGCTATAGAACACAAAGTGTGTTTCAAATGTTTTGAAGTGGGTCATGCCAATAGGACATGTACTAGCAAGTTTAGTTCCAGAAAATGTATTGGAGGGCTTAACACTCTGTTACATAGAGATGTCATTTGGAATGAAGTTGGTGGTCTGGATTTGGAAGCATTAGGCTTTCCAAAAGAAATAATATTACCAAAGTTGTTCAAAGAAAATTCTGTGAACAGTTGGAGTATAGATTTTGAGGCATTAGGCTTGCCAAAATATATTGAATCACCAAAGTTGTTTAAAGAAAAGTTGAAATAAAGACCGTACAAGGTTGAGCTGGAGGCGGGGAAGGTCCATCCGAATTAAAATCAATTCGGATGGTTTATATGTATATAAAAAATAAAAATAATAACAAAAATAAGACACCCACCAAACGAACACCATAGAAGGATGAGACAATCCAAGAACTTTGGCAGATGTCTGCGGAAAAGGATGCTGCTGACAAATACGCTTCCATTAATGAGGCGAATAGCTCTAAATGTTCCGCAGACGAAGAAGCAAAAGTCCAAAAGCCTGGCGGTGCCGAAAATAATGCCGCTTCTGATAAAGGTGTTTACATGGATGAGGCGGATGAGTCAATTGTTCCGCAGTAGAAGAATTCGACGAAGAGGACAAAGAAGCTGAAGGTGATATGAAGATAAGCAATCATCATCCTTCACAAATAAATACAACAGTACCAAACAAAGAAGATTCCGAAGATGAACAGAAATCAGCCATCGTAACAGGAAAGGTCAAACGAGTTGGGATGACCAATGGAGAAGAGGCTACACCGATGAGTGTGACTCCCAACGCCGAGGGAGGGGACAAAATGCTCGCAGCTGAAGCACAACGGAATGAGAAGCCGAAGGAGCCCGATAAAGTTATCAGCAAATTCAGAAGGCGACTGGAGTCAATGGGATCAATGATGTGTTCCTGCTAGCAGATTTGCCGCCCTCAGCTCCAAATAATAATTATTAATCAATTATTAAATTAAGAATTTGTAAGTATATTTTGTTAAAAGATCCCAATCTTTTAAGGCCGGCAGAATGTTCAGTTATCTAAACTGAATTGTATGAAGTCGGGTAGATTAGAATATGCATTGACAAAATGTGTGTGTAAAAATTATTAGGGAATTCAAAGAAATTTCCATTTTTAGTTATTTTAACATCGACCCAGCCATGCACACCAGATAAGCGCAGTGCATTGGTCGTTGATGTATTTACATTGATAATATATTTATAGACTGTAGTGAAGATAAGAGAAGCATGTGTTGTGACCTTATGTCTTCTCTTTTCTTCTTAGGTAGAAAATAGGTTAAGATTTCTGTCACTAGTAAGTAAGTAAGAGTAAAATATTGTAAATAAAATTAGTTCCTATCTAGAACTCAAGTCGTTCAGGACTTCTTATTTCTGTTAGCTCTGCTCGTAAACACCCTTAATTAATTAATCATGAATAAAATGTCCTTAGGAAATAATAGCTCAAGACATTGTGATTGTAAAAGAGTGGACCTTTTCTTTAAATGAGTAAATATTCAAAACATTGTTTTGTAAAATAGAAATATAAAAGGGAATGTGTCGTTTTAGTGGAATCAGTACATAGCATATCTTCTCCGCGTAGAGACAAAAAATCGCAGTAAAATCAAAAATACAATTTAAAAACAAAAAAAGAATTCAGGAGAATTTTTGGACTGTAAAATTGACGCTATCATAGCAATGAAGGATGATGATTTCGAGCAAGTGGTTGAAATGCGAGTCAAGAAGGAGGAAGAAATATAGAGTGCAACATATTTTCAACAGTCACAAGTACTCCCAGAATATGACGCTGACGAATACCAACCCACAATAAGTGCAGCAAAAATGGAGAGAATAAGAAGAGAAGCCGACACGTGGACATTAAACGACCTAATGCCCTAAATTAATTAATCATTAATATAATGTCCTTAGGAAAAAATAACTCAAGACATTGTCATTGTAAATGAGTGGACCTTTTCTTTAAATGAATAAGTAATCAAAACATTGTGTTGTAAAATAGAAATATAAAAGGGAATGTGTCGTTTTAGTGGAATCAGTACATATCATATTTTCTCCGCGGAGAGACAAAAACTCTCACTAAAATAAAAAAAAATTAAAAACAAAAAAAGAATTCAGGAGAATTTTTGGACTGTGAAATTGACGCTATCATCGCAATGAAGGATGATGATTTCGAGCAAGTGGTAGAAATGCGAGTCAAGAAGGAGGAAGAAATATAGGGTGCACCCTATTTTCAGCAGTCACAAGTACTCCCAGAATATGACGCTGACGAATACCAACCTTTTTGGACCTTTTCTTTAAATGAATAAATAATCAAAACATTGTGTTGTAAATAGAAATATAAAAGGGAATGTGTCGTTTTAGTGGAATCAGTACATAGCATATCTTCTCCGCGTAGAGACAAAAACTCTCACTAAAATTAAAAATAACATTTAAAAACAAAAAAAAATTCATTGAAATTAACGCTATCATCGCAATGAAGGATAACGATTTTGAGAATGTGGTTGAAATGCGAGTCAAGAAGGAGGAAGAAATATAGGGTGCACCATATTTTCAACAGTCACAAGTATTCTCAGAATATGACGCTGACGAATACCAACCCACAATAAGTGCAGCAGCATAAGTGGACCTTTTCTTTAAATGAATAAATATTCAAAACATTGTTTTGTAAAATAGAAATATAAAAGGGAATGTGTCGTTTAAGTGGAATCAGTACATAGCATATCTTCTCCGCGTAGGGACAAAAACTCGCAGTAAAATCAAAAATACAATTTAAAAACAAAAAAGAATTCAGGAGAATTTTTGGACTATAAAATTGACGCTATCATAGCAATGAAGGATGATGATTTCGAGCAAGCGGTTGAAATGCGAGTCAAGAAGGAGGAAGATATATAGAGTGCAACATATTTTCAACAGTCACAAGTACTCCCAGAATATGACGCTGACGAATACCAACCCACAATAAGTGCAGCAAAAATGGAGAGAATAAGAAGAGAAGCCGACACGTGGACATTAAACGACCTAATGCCCTAAATTAATTAATCATTAATAAAATGTCCTTAGGAAATAATAGCTCAAGACATTGTGATTGTAAATGAGTGGACATTTTCTTTAAATGAATAAGTAATCAAAACATTGTGTTGTAAAATAGAAATATAAAATGGAATGTGTCGTTTTAGTGGAATCAGTACATAGCATATTTTCTCCGCGGAGAGACAAAAACTCTCACTAAAATCAAAAAAAAAATTAAAAACAAAAAAATAATTCAGGAGAATTTTTGGACTGTGAAATTGACGCTATCATCGCAATGAAGGATGATGATTTCGAGCAAGTGGTAGAAATTCGAGTCAAGAAGGAGGAAGAAATATAGGGTGCACCCTATTTTCAGCAGTCACAAGTACTCCCAGAATATGACGCTGACGAATACCAACCTTTTTGGACCTTTTCTTTAAATGAATAAATAATCAAAACATTGTGTTGTAAATAGAAATATAAAAGGGAATGTGTCGTTTTAGTGGAATCAGTACATAGCATATCTTCTCCGCGTAGAGACAAAAACTCTCACTAAAATTAAAAATAACATTTAAAAACAAAAAAAAATTCATTGAAATTAACGCTATCATCGCAATGAAGGATAACGATTTTGAGAAAGTGGTTGAAATGCGAGTCAAGAAGGAGGAAGAAATATAGGGTGCACCATATTTTCAACAGTCACAAGTACTCTCAGAATATGACGCTGACGAATACCAACCCACAATAAGTGCAGCAGCATAAGTGGACCTTTTCTTTAAATGAATAAATATTCAAAACATTCGAGCAAGTGGTTGAAATGCGAGTCAAGAAGGAGGAAGAAATATAGAGTGCAACATATTTTTAACAGTCACAAGTACACCCAGAATATGACGCTGACGAATACCAACCCACAATAAGTGCAGCAAAAATGGAGAGAATAAGAAGAGAAGCCGACACGTGGACATTAAACGACCTAATGCCCTAAATTAATTAATCATTAATAAAATGTCCTTAGGAAAAAATAGCTCAAGACATTGTGATTGTAAATGAGTGGACATTTTCTTTAAATGAATAAGTAATCAAAACATTGTGTTGTAAAATAGAAATATAAAAGGGAATGTGTCGTTTTAGTGGAATCAGTACATAGCATATTTTCTCCGCGGAGAGACAAAAACTCTCACTAAAATCAAAAAAAAAATTAAAAACAAAAAAATAATTCAGGAGAATTTTTGGACTGTGAAATTGACGCTATCATCGCAATGAAGGATGATGATTTCGAGCAAGTGGTAGAAATTCGAGTCAAGAAGGAGGAAGAAATATAGGGTGCACCCTATTTTCAACAGTCACAAGTACTCCCAGAATATGACGCTGACGAATACCAACCAACAATAAGTGCAGCAAAAATGGAGAGAATAAGAAGAGAAGCCGACACGTGGACATTAAACGATCTAATGCCCTAAATTAATTAATCATTAATAAATGTCCTTAGGAAATAATAGCTCAAGACATTGTGATTGTAAAAGAGTGGACCTTTTCTTTAAATGAATAAATAATCAAAACATTGTGTTGTAAATAGAAATATAAAAGGGAATGTGTCGTTTTAGTGGAATCAGTACATAGCATATCTTCTCCGCGTAGAGACAAAAACTCTCACTAAAATTAAAAATAACATTTAAAAACAAAAAAAAAATCATTGAAATTAACGCTATCATCGCAATGAAGGTTAACGATTTTGAGCAAGTGGTTGAAATGCGAGTCAAGAAGGAGGAAGAAATATAGGGTGCACTATATTTTCAACAGTCACAAGTACTCTGAGAATATGACGCTGACGAATACCAACCCACAATAAGTGCAGCAGAAATGGAGAGAATAAGAAGAGTAGCCGACACGTGGGCATTAAATGACCTAAATTAATTAATCATTAATAAAATGTATTTAAAATAAAATAAATAAGTAAAAAGTATATAATAAACGCACACATATCCACATAAGCAAATGGTTTTTTCTCCTTATTAGAAAGTTTTGGAGTGAATTCTGTAACCGTTTTAGAGTATGTAAATTTCAATCGATAGCAACAATTGTCACTCATGTTAATAGCACATTTCTTTTCGATAATCGTTCAAAAATAAATACACACGGAATTAATAAAGGCATTAAATTTTTTAAACTTTAAAAAATTTTTAGTATCAAGGAACTAAGTCTTAATACTGAATATATTAATAGCGGAGCGTATAGGACGACAACAAAATGTGGCGGGAAAGTTGTGCTTAAGCTGGAGGATATAATTCTAAATTTACCATCGAGATTTAATTTCTTGGAAGATGATGCATTAAACCGATTCTGTGACTAGCCAGGAGAACGCATTTACGAATTTCTTGCAGTAGTTGTTTTTCCCACGTCCTGCTTTAGTTAATTCACGAAAACCGAATGGTACTAAGTAATTTGGTACGACAGGTTCCTCTGTCCCCACAAACGCTAACTCTTTCATATATACCGTTATCATGACCGTGACAGTATTGAAAATCAAATACAGTAATTTCCGACCTTTTGATTTTATACATTGTCCAAGCTGTTTTCGTGGTAGACTAATAGGTGTATCTTTCTTTTTGCAGCGGTTTCACTTTAAGAAAAAAATTATAGTACAATTTACTCAGTCAACGATAATGGAGAATTAAAGCAGCGGATAAATTCCAAAACCGCAACGTTGTCTTTGAAATTGAATATTGAAACAGCCATATTTCGAAGACTGAATCTTCTCATTAAATAAAACACACAAAGATTTTAATTTCAAGTTGTGTATATTTATTTAATAATTTTTGTCTCTTCTTCAATCTAGGATTTCGTCTGGTGCTTATTAAAAGTCTGGACAGAAAACCCTTTACTTGTGTTTCTTGCTCAAAATACGATTTCGTCTGGTACTTATGAAAGTCTAGACGGAGAACCGGTCAGCTTGAGGTCAGAATGCCAAGTTAAGTCTCCACACAAATCGCACCCCTTTTATTCAAAAACGTTACAATTCAAATAATATAAACATAATACAGAGTTGTATTCCATGATGGCACAATTCAAATAATATTAGATAATACAGAGTCGCATTTCAATGCCGTACAAGAAAACGTTAATTATACAAATGATGTAAACATAACATAAAGTTGTATTCCACAAAAATAATGAATAATAAGATATGTCATCCCGGAGCGAGTAAGTTATCAGATACGAACGAATAAAAATTTCAACGAGTTGGTGTACAAAGAGTGAGTTTTTCCGCGGATTTCGGACCGATTTTCCCGAATTTTTTGTAATTGTCACAATTAAAAAATTAATATCAATCGATTAGTGCCAAAAAAGTTCAAACTATGTTCGCGGAAACCTGTTTTTTCGCGTGTGACATTTCATTCCTATTCGTTCGTAACTGATAGATTTTGACAGTTCTCGGGATGACTTATCTTCATAATTTATAATTTTTGGTATTCCATAAAACAATATAACTGACAAATAAAAGGAATCCAGAGAAAACAAATGAAAATAATGTTAATACAGTAATTATAAATAAAATCAGGCTGCTTCAATATTTCGTTAATTTAAATGTTAAATGTGGATTCTCAACAACATGGAAATTCAAGCCTATAATATGGCTCCAAAATAAACGGAAAGATTTCATTTGGTTTTCTCGCGACATTTGGCTATACCTGATGACGTACAAGGAGTACATTCAAGTGCGACTGGACCAGTTTGAGTTTTTCCATTCATTCAATTTAATGAATGACCCACCCAAAGAAACTATGAATTTCGACAAAAGGATGCGCGTGGTTTCCTAGTCCTACAGCAAAATCAAAATTGCAACAAAATCAAAATTGACGGCGAAACATGGCGCTCTATAACCAGAATAGGAATAACTTCAAAAGCAGATTGATTTTTTATGATAATTTTTATATTCCTACATGTGCTAATTTTAATAAAACCTACGTTCAAATAACTGATATAAAGGGTTATTATGAGAAAGATGTTGAGGTCGATTTAACAAGATTATGTTTTGAGTTTGGTAAAAAATGACAAGTATTATTAAGAAAGATGTACAAATTAAATTGTAGACTTGATGAATAAAATTACGAATTTAAAAAGGATAACAAAAAAATTAATTTTAGATACAAATGACCACAATTAACAGTATTAAAGTCTGGGTCCCTCTTATAACACAACAAAAAAATATTAAAAAAAATTTGTATGTTAAATTTTTTTTTTAAAATTTTTTTATTAAAATTCCAGCTTTCATGGAAAGTACATTTAGGACCATAATAAGCCTGATTGAGCCGTGTTGTGGGCTTCCTATGCTGCAAATATCGCTTTCACGTAGAATCTTTAGTTTAGTAACAGTCGTCAAAAATATGAGAAAAAAATATTCTCTTTTATAAAAAACACTTTTTCCTGTTACAAAAAAACATAAAAAATAGAAAAAAGTCGAAAAAAATTTGAAAAAAATCTATGGACAGATGTTAAAGCTATGAGCCATTTGTAAATGTTAGGGAAATTCCAAAAAATCTTGTTTCATATTTTTTCGTTTTTAAATGATGTTTTTGCTTATATTGAATTCACCATATGTGAGAGAGACATATTAGAGACATTGCACTTGCTTTTTATTTAATGAGGATTGATGTCAGACATTATAAAATTATAGAGATTACGAGGTTTTATGGCCGTTTGTAACCCTCCATAAAACATTATATGCAATGTGAGAGCTATATTGGATGAGATCCGCTCAGGTAGAGGGTCATTCAACAATATTTGTGGTTTTTTATTTATGAGGTTTCCATTCAGTTACGCCTTTTAGGGGCATGGACATCCCAGTCGTATATACAGGTAGTAAAATTATATGTACGCAATACAAAGTAGTACGCGGCAGTCTTGAAAATATTGGGTTTCTACGTTCGAAGCAAACTATGTGTCAGCTACTGGTACTGCAACTTATGAACCTTAAACCCGGAATTTATTAATGAAATTTCTTATTACTAAATTAGTGTAATTCAGCGCCTTACAGAGATAAGTCGATTTTCTGAAAAATATTACAAAGTTATAATTCGAAGTATGAGTAAAAGGCAAAGAAATTTTTCAATGTGTAAATGATCCCGACAATTTCTGCAACATCTGCGGAAAATATGTAATTAAAAAAATTGACGTGCATTTAGAAAAATAATAGAAGAAATATATGTGTAATAGTTTGGTATACGAGTTAAAAATATGAACGAACCGTGGAAACCTAGTATTTTGTATAATTCGTGCCATGTAAATCTTACTCGATGGACTAGTGGAAGCATGCGGTAAGTACTTTATGTATTGTGGAATAAAACGTTTTAATTTTAGACATCACGTGCAATTTGGAATGCCAATGATTTGGAGACAAGCATTCATTCACGATACGGACTGCTATTTTTGTCTAAGTAAACAGATTGGAGTAAAGGAGCATTCGCTGGAATTACGCTGAAGTAAAATCTGTCACTTTGCCAGTTACACATTCGGAAGCAATGCCAATTCCCAAGTGTCCAAGTATAGCTAACAGCCTAATTACGGAAACATCATCAAGTTCAACTGAGTACTCAACTCTGAGCGATTCAAGTTTGAGTCAGAAGTCATCGCTTTTAACTCAGATTCAACTCATTGATCTAGTGAGATATTTGTAACTGACCAAAGATAAGACAGAACTACTTGCATCTCGAATGAAACAGTACAATATTTCGGCCACAGATGTTAACATATCATATTATACAGTCCGTGATATACCTTACAAACAATTTTATAAAACTATGGATAACAGCAAGGACATTCCCGGATTGTTCGAGGAACTTAATCAAACATACAATTCAAAGGAATGGCGGTTATTTGTTGACAGCAGTAAAGAAAGTTTGAAAGCAGTACTTTTGCACAACGGAAATCAGAAACCGTCGATTCCCATTGCTCATGCTGTCAACACTAAGGAATCATACGAAACAATGGCTAAATTGATAAAATACATAAAATATGAACAACATGACTGGAAAATGTGTTTCGATTTAAAAGTAGTTGGTATGTTATGTGGAATGCAAGGCGGATATACAAAATATAGCTGTTTTTTATGCCTCGGGGATAGCCGTGCTCGCGAAGATCATTACAGAAGAAAGAAGTGGTCAACAATAAAAAACATTACATTGGGAGAAAACATCATAAAATACACACCTCTCGTCCAAAAAGAGAACACTATTTTGCCACCACTGCATATTAAGCTGGGGCTATTTTAACATTTTGTGAAAGCCTTAAGGAAAGATGGCAATTCACTCTCATATTTAAAAAGTTTATTTAAAAGTCTTCCTTTTCAAAAAATCTAAGACAAATCGGATGAAATTGCAGCGTGGAAGTCGTTTAAGCTTGTGGTTTCAAATTTCTTTGGATCCTATCAAAGGCCGCAATGATTTATGATTTGTTGAAAAATTATGAAAAAATTGCTAAGAAATATATTTTCCTATATTTATGTATATAACACATACATATGTATGTATTCTTCTAACTTATTTTTCGCTTTATGTATTCCAACATGTGTAAATATGTCCTCAAAATTCATTTCTTGCATTCTCATTTCACCAAGAAATGAAGTTCATCGAGCGGCGTTACCAAGGGCACTGGGATGAAAGAATAATGGGAGATTATATTTGGATCCTCATTATAGAAACCGATTCCGAAATCTACAAACGTCAACAAAGAACTCACAATTACTTCTAATGAAACTTGTATATGTAACTAAACTCAAATGTACTTAATATAAATAAAAGTAACAAATAAAATCGCTATTTAAACTGAAATTTAAAAAAAAATTTTTTTGAAATTCTCTTACCTCTTCCAAAAGGGCTATAATTTCTACATTTATCCTAAGATTTTTTTTCAAATAGGCATTATTTTCTTCTTTCTAGGATTCAAGCTTTTAAAAAATAAAATAAAACGTTTTTTCCGATTTTTTTCTATTTTTTATGTTTTTTTCCTTCATGTCAGTCGCCACCTGTCGTAGCGAACGGACGTGTTATTGCAGAGCGGATAGTTTTTAACCTATTACGCAATACCTATTCACCTACCTGCTACGCAACCACGTTGTTTGTTGTTTTTAAAGCGTAGGTTGAATTGGATGCATCGGTCTCCCCCAACCAATTTATGATTAAACCAAAAAAGACAAAGGAGATTACGGCGCAGGGGAGGGAAAACCCAGTGCCGGCGACAAGCGTTGATTCACTCACGAGTCATGTGTCGTCGTTATCGAACAATCGTGCGCATGCAACTTCTAACTTGGATCCCGTAGTCGAAAATGAAACAAGAGCACATCTAGCCGCAGGCAAAGCTAATGATAAGATAGATGAAGCAGAACCCAGCTGAGGCTCTAAGCAACCCTAGCCTTTAAAAGCCAGTGGGGACTCTGACTCTGAATCATCAAATGAAAACAATATCACTATTGTTGCTAACTCAAAGAGACTGGCAGGGGCACAAAGAAGGAAACTGAATAAGTTGAACCGACAGAACCTATTACGGGATGAACCTGACAATTCTACCTCCAACACAAACATGGAGGCCGCTAAAAGGGTGAGGTCTCCCGAAGAACATATCGCTGTGAAAGTGACTAAGAAGAAAAAAGGCTCGCCGTCTTCCAGTAATCCGGAGAAGCCTAACGTAACCACACATAAGGAAGTCTCTAGTCTGGGTCCTTCGATCGTGGGCGGTAAAGTTGATCCAGTAACGCAGGTTAAGTCAATCAAATCATCCGTTAATGATGAGGCTTTAAACAAAAAGACTCTACAGAGACGGAAAAATCAATTGGCCATAAAGAAGGGTAAGAAGCCACCATCTTATTCTAATATAGGTAAACAACATTTTCGAGACGATCTATGCTATGCTGTAATTGATAGCAGTAGTGCATCTGGCAGAAGACCAAAGAGTAACTTCGAAGATTTGGTATATACGAGGGTAGCGGAGTACGTCCTCGAATTTAAGGATGAACCACCAATCGAAGTAATGAGTTGCAAGTTTGAGAGGGGTGTTTTGATGCTAAGGCTGGCATCACAAGGCTGCGCTGGTGTCCTCGTAAAACTTGTGGATAGCTTCCTCTCACCTTGGGACGGCGCAAAGCTAAAATTGGTAAGGAAATCGAAATTACTGAACTCATAAAAACGACCCTATATGTTAAGGGATGTCCCAGTAAATTCTCATCAGAGTACATACTCGACATCATTGGCAAACAGAATTCAAAACTTTCCGTGAGAACGTGGGAAGTCTTCTATAAGAAGGATGATACCGAGGGTACTCTACTCGTGTTGGACATTGGCCCAGAAAACAAGAACAATCTTGTCATGGCGTACTTCTTGATCTGGAGAGTCTTTTTCAAAATTGGAAAGGTCCCGATTGGCAGAAAAGATGAATCGAATCCAAATATACTGTCTGAAGAGACAAACACTGGTAGTAAACGGATGGAGATAAGTAAGACACTGCCAAAAACTGATGTGGAAGTAGTCAATAACACCACCAGTTTACCAATAGTACCGCCACTTTTGCAGGAAGTTCCCAGCACAGGTGGTGATCAAAATAAAAAGAGCCACAAAACGATTCAAAACAATGGTGGAGCGACAAAAAAAACCGCCTCCCAAAATTGTCGACTGGAAGATGGTGTAATAGGTAGTGAACGAACGGAGGAGAATGACCCACTACCAAATAATGAGGGAGTGCCACCAGATAGGATAGACTCCCAAAAGAAACTTTTACTGGAAAGACAATGATTGAGGTCATCCAGATAAACCTCCACCGGAGCGAGACAACATCCAACGCTCTGATGGACATCATAAATAAAGTCAGGGTTCATATTGCTTTGATCCAGGAACCGTGGACAACTAGCAACAAGGTTACTGGATTAAACCATGTGAACTATAACCTTTTCTACGCTAACACAGGTACTCTTCCAAGGACTTGTATTTTGTGCCATAAAAACTTATGTTTTATTTTCTCTCCAGAGTTGTCAACATCGGACGCAACGGTGCTGAGGCAAGTTAATGGAAATATGTACATGGCGTCAATATATCTGAAATTCGATGCGCCGACGTTGCCAGCTACGTCGGAATTACAACGTCTGGTGAGGGAATCCAAACACACAAGTAATGAGATATTAGCTGGGTGACGCCAACTCCCATCATATCGCTTGGGGTCATAACTCTTAACATAGGAAACACTGCAACCTTTGTTAATAAAATTAGGGAAGAAGTATTAGATATAACGATATGTTCAGAAAATCTTATTGATGAGATCCATGAGTGGAGGGTTTCGGATGAACACTCCTGTTCAGACCACCGTTATATAAGGTTTAAAATTGCACGGCCACCGCCAAACCCAATATGTTTCCGTAATAAGGGTAAGACCGACTGGGCTGATTTTGGAAATCTACTTAGAAATCGATTGGGGCAGCCTACATGCGATTATCTATGTGCACAAGACATTGATATCAATGTGAAGAAGATTACCGAGGCTCTCGTAAAATCATTCGAAGATAGTTGCCCACTTCGAGAAAGGAAATCTGCCTATGAGAAACCCTGGACGACAGGACAAATTCGCTTGATTGGAAAGATGTCCGCAGACTTTACAACAGAGCTCGACGTAAAAAACAATCCGTTTATTGGGACGACTACCGCAGAAGACTCAAAGAATACATTAAAATCATTAGATCGGCGCAACGTAACTCCTAGAGCCTTTTCTGTGAACATGTAGACAGCGTTAACAGCATGTCTAAAATGAAAAAGTTCCTCTCAAAAACTCATGTACAAACCGAAACACTGGTGGATGACACGGGTAAAAGGATGGAAACTATAGAGGATACCGTAAGGCTCTTGATGAAAACTCATTTTCCGACTGGTAATGCTGGACCAACAGAGGAACATTTAAACAGTTAAAATGTATTGCACCAGGTACCTATTACGGATATAACAGATGATATGGTTAAAGGAGCGATTAAAAGTTTCTCTCCCTTTAAGGCTGCGGGACCGGATGGAATATTTCCAGCACTTCTGTAGAATGAGGTGGATCTGGTATCAACTCATCTGGCTGGAGTGTTCACTGCATGCCTAACCCATTCTTATACCCCAAAAAACTGTCAGGAATCAAGGGTGGTCTTCATACCAAAGCCTGGCAAGGCGAGTTATACGACCCCAAAGGCTTATCAACCCGTTAGCCTAACTTCTTTCCTGTTAAAACAATGGAGCGAATTATTGATAACATGGTCAAAAGTAAAATAGCGGATGACAGGTTAAAATTCAAACAACACGCCTATGTCAAAGGAAGATCAGTGGAAACAGCTCTGCATGAGGTAGTGCACATAGAAGAGACCTTCAGTAAAGAAATGTATACACTCGCTGTTTGCAAAGACATTGAGGGCGCATTTAACAATGTACAGACCGATACACTTATCCAGTCCTTAGACGAGTTTCAGGTTGACCGGGCGCTGAAAAACTGGATCAACAATATGCTAAGGAATAGGTGGATTATTTGTGGGTCATATGACGTAAAAATTAGAGACAAGGTAAATCGTGGTATACCTCAGGGGGGCATTTTATCACTTCTTCTATGGCGTCGTAACCCATAGAAGAAGTGATAAAACACAGTCTCCTAAAAGCCCTCACCAATGAAGAACTTAAACCAGTCTGTTATGCAGACGACGTTGTAATACTTCTACGGGGATTTCATCCAAATCTATTATGCAGAAGAGCTAAAGAGGCACTTAACATCGCATATAACTGGGCACAACCAAGGGGATTAAATGTTAACCCAGACAAAACAGAAATATTTCTATTTACAAGGAAAACGAAGATCCCACGTTTTACCCGGCCTCGATTCCAGAATAAGACAATTGCTATAACTAAAAAGGTGAAATACTTGGGGGTAATCTTGGATCAGAAACTGTTCTGGAAAGATCATCTTGAAGAAAGAGTTACAAAGGCCCACAGATGTTGGTCGTTGTGCAGAAGAGCTATAGGTTCTGTACAACTAGATCGCGGACGGAGGAATAAAAAGAAATGCGTGCGTTTAGATTTAAGGTTTTTAGAGAACTCAACTTTATTTAATAATTTTCTTAACTCGAAGCCTTAAATACATACCTAACTAATACATAATATATAAAATCTATTTACAAAGAAAATGCATATGGTGTCACACTAAACAACATAAATACTCTTACATACATAAGTGCACGCATGCACCAGACATTTTAATCTAAATTTAGGCACATAGTTCATGCACCCTCAACCAATGCTTAGATTATGCATGCTTGACATGTTTTCTGTGCTCTGTGTGACAACACGCTCGTAAATTCTTGTGTTTATTTGTCTACCTAAAACGGTCCCACAGACGGACATAGACATTGTATTTTAAATTTTAAAATATACATGCCGTACAGTTGTACATTTTGCCGGCCTTAAAAGATTCCAATATTTTAACATAATTGTTATGCTACTTAAGTCTACCCTATCCTAAGCGAGGCAGTGCAATGGTGGCAGGCAGGTATCGCGATGACATTTGACACATCTTCTTCAGAATCCAAATCAGCGCCACTAGGATGATAATGATGATTATGCAGTTGGTGAAGTTGATGCCGTAGTGTGTCAGATGATGCCTGTCGAGATGTGTCGGAAAGCCCAGAATCGAGGTTGTAGTAGGAATATCTGACAGCTTGTAGATTTCGACATCGTTTTGCAACTTTAAATGCGTCAATGATGGTAGAGATAGCGACAAGTTGACATTTGGAATTACATAGTCCACATCACTGCTGTACTTGTCATACGCCCATAAGTTGGTTTCCGCCGTTTCCAGATGACAGTCTGGCTGCATTTTTATCAATCCTTGACCCTGGATCATAGAGACGCGCCTTTTTCCCAAACACACGGTTTCAGCAGCAACTTTTTTTTGAATAGAAAATATCCAAGTATTTGGCTCCCGTATCTGCTTCCAATAGGTTTCCCACATCTTAATTTCAATGTTGCAGCTCTCGGGAATCTCGCTTGCCTTCAGAAACAGTCGCACCTCACAACTCTTTGTCTCTCGAGTATTGTAGATGGGATGAAACTGTGGACAGATCATCATATCCTCAGTCCTCTGGCAACGTGCCCTTCGTTGAGGTAGTAGAATATCGTTTTCCTCTCGTCAATCAACATATAGTTACTGCTTGGCTGTATCTTGACGGAAAACGTATCATGAAGCGTAGGGTATGTGTGTATTGCATATGCGGTAAACATGTCCACGCTTATTAGCGGCAACCGTATGTTGAAGAGGATTAGTTCTGATGTAGTTCTTGTCGTCACATAAGCGAGTTTGGCTAAATCCACAGGGCTCTCAGTAGGCAACCGTAGTTTCTTATTTAACGATGCCTTCACGTGTCCAATTTCCTTTTTAAACTTCCTGACTGGCATTACTTCATGCAGAAAGCTTCCCTTCGAGTTCATCATTACCGCAATCAAATTATTTTGTATCTCCACAAAGGCTTCTAATGTTACTAGAACCTCAGTAACATTCCGTATGATGACTTCTCGATCTGTCAGAATATTGACTCGTTCTTCCAGCGCGCCAAAGGAGTTCTTAAATCTCTCCATATTTTTGAAGACAACCTCATTTTGCTTCTTAATGATATCTGAGGTTATATCCTGGATTGAGGATTGATTTCTTGCTAGGTTCAGAAGATACTCCTGATTCTCTTCAACGTTTTGAATATTCTGGGATAGAGCTTCGGCATGCTCCTCATCCATCAGACCAAATAGAGAATGGTACATACCGCCGACAAATGCAAGGACAGCTCTTCTCTTCCTTCTATCTGGTATTGAAGACAATATCAACTCATTTCTGTTGAGTATTCGATGGTATATGTCTTCCAATTCCGACCGCATATAAACCTTTTGCAGTTCTGGTATCCTCTCCACAAATTTCCCATACTCTGTCATTGTTTCATCCAACGTCGCCATCGCCGACATATAAGTTGAGATGTTGACGTGTACTACAATGTCCCACGATGATTTTGTCATAAATTAATTAGTAAATATAAAATATTTTTACTTTTAATTCTAGTATTTTTTGTACTATATACTACTTAGGTCGATTTAACCGATCCTTCATTCGAATTTGTAGTCGCCTTTTCATTCCACGACTTTTTATCGTTATTGGATGGTTTCACCAATACATCATCTTCAACATCCTGGGAGGGAAAAGGACAAACATTGTGGATTGACCTCTTGGTCTCCCCATTGCTGGTTCTTACGTCCACCATCCTACATAACCCATCTGAACCCAAAATCGTTCGGATGACTCTGCCCCGCCTCCAGCTCAATGGCTGAAGATTATCCTCCTTTAACAATACCAAAGTTCCCGCTTTAATATTTAAATGAGGCTTATTCCATTTATATCTTTTTTGTAACTCGGACAAATATTCGGAAGACCATCGTTTCCAAAATTCATGAACATTGTCTTGAACCGATTTCCAATGCTCACGCAATCCCTTGTAACTCCTATTTTCGGAAGAATCTACTACCGTGGTGAAAGGTTCCCCAATCAAGAAATGTCCAGGAGTTAGTACACTAAAGTCGTTAGGATCGTCTGATAAAGGAGTCAATGGTCTCGAGTTCAAAACTGCTTCTATCTGAGACATCAGTGTCGACAATTCCTCGTACGTCATTGTTCCGTCCGTCACTCTATAGAAATGTTTCTTTACGGATTTTACGCATGCCTCTCATAATCCTCCCACATGGGGTGACCTTGCCGAATTATTCAACCACTCAATATTTCGTTGTATACAAAATTCACCTAATTGTGACGTATGCTGCTTCTCGGCAAACAGATGAAAAATTTCATTCAGGCTATTTGACGCCCCCACAAAATTCGTTCCGTTATCTGAATATATTTTCAGTGGACATCCTCGTCTTGAAACAAATATCTTTAGTGCCCCAATAAATGCCGCCGACGTCAAATCGGATACAACCTCTAAATGTGCTGCTTTAGTAGCAAAGCAAACAAAAACACAAACATAGGATTTGTCTATTCTTTTCCCTTTGATTTTATGATGAATCGCTATTGGACCGAGGAAATCAATCCCCACATTAAAAAATGGGCGGGTTCTTATAACCCTATCTTCCGGCAAATTTACCATTAACTGATGAATCTTTCTCGGTTCCACCCTAAAACATCTATAGCATCTATTCACGACCTTTTTTACCAATTTTCGTCCACGCAGAGGCCAGAATTGTTGTCTTATAATCCCTAACAATCCCTGTGGCCCAACATGCAAATGCTCCACATGCAATTGATCCGCTATCAACTCCACAATTTTGCATTTGTATGGTAACAATATGAGATGTTTAGCATCATATGACAAGCTACTATTTTCTAGTCTACCCCCCACTCTTATTATCCCTGCCGAATCTAATATCGGGCATAAGGTTCGTAGGTCTGATGTTTTATTTACCTTACCATAATTTTTTATCATCTTTAATTCTGCTGGAAAAGATACAGATTGAATATCCCTTATAATTAGCTGAAGAGCTTCCTTCCTATACAGAATGGGCGATTTATTACTACCTTTCCTTGCCCTATTAGTGAATTCAATCACCTTAGCTACAACATTTTGAAGAAACGAAAATTTATTCTTATGATCAATGTTCCTCCACCATGCATAACTAATACCTTTGCTCGCTTCTTCACCTCCGGTATTTCCACAACTAGCTCATTAACCGGACTCGCCAGGATCTGTTGTTTCAAAAATTTAGGACCTTCGTACCAAAATTTGTTTTCCACTATTTGTTTTGCCTCCATTCCTCTTGACAACAAGTCTGCTGGATTTTCCTCAGATGCTACATATCTCCAATTTCCTATTTTGGTTTCCGATTGAATGGAACTCACCCTATTCGAGACAAATATTTGTAATTTAGCGGGATCAATTTTCAACCAGCTTAAAACTATTGTTGAATCCGTATAATATAATACATTATCAAATCTAATTTTTAAGCTTTCCTTAATCTTCTTTGACAATTCCACAAGAACAATACTTGCACATAGCTCTAATTTTGGTAATGTTATTACCTTCGTTGGCGCCACTCTCGATTTAGAAGCCACCAAACGAACCACTACATTTCCCTCTTCGTCGATTGATCGTAAATAGACTACTGCGCCATATGCTTTCATAGAAGCATCGCAAAATCCTATGAGATCTATCTGTTTCGGATTAATTTCCAATATATGTCGAGGTACTTTTAACTTATTTAGATATGGTCATTCCCTTCTGAATTTTCCCCATCTTGCGGCAATTTCATGAGGAACTTGATCATTCCAATCAATTTTTTGCTTCCATAATTCCTGCAACAATATTTTTGTGGTCACAATGACCGGTCCTACAAACCCTAATGGATCAAATAATCTTGCCACATCACTTAAAATTGTTCGTTTAGAAATTTTACAATTCTTTCCTACATTGCATTTTAATGAAAACATATCTAAACTAGGGCACCACATTACACCCAATGTTTTTACTGTTTCCTCGCTATTACATTCTATGTTAAGTTTTCCCTCAATGTGTTCTTCTGGTATCCCTTGAATAATATCAACGTGATTTGCACACCATTTCCTCAATGGCATACCAAATCTCATCAATATAGTTTGAACATTTTTTCTTATTGACATTATTGTATCTAGTGAATCGCATCCAGTCATAAGATCATCCATATAAAAATCACTCTTAATTATTTGTGATTCCAATGGAAAGTTTAACTCTTCCTCTTCGGCAATTTTCTGCAAGCATTTTACAGCTAAGTACGGTGCCGATGCTGTTCCGTACGTGACGGTTTTTAACGCGTAGGTATCTATTTCCGCTTTTTCGTCCCAACGCCAAAAAATATGCTGATTTTTCTAATCTTTTTCAGCTACCCATATCTGCCGATACATTTTTTCAATATCGGCAGAAAATACATATCTGTGTTTCCTGAATCTAACAAGAATATTAAATAATTCCTCTTGAATTCTTGGACAAGTGTGCAACGTGTCGTTAAGAGACCAATTAGTGGTTGTCTTACACGACCCATCAAACACCACTCTCAACTTAGTCGTTGAGCTCTCTGGTCGCAGAACGCAATGACGAGGCAAGTAGTATCCATCATTTACTGTCTTAATTTCCTTAAAAAGCTCCATATGACCTAAGTTTAAATATTTGTAAAGAAAATCGTGATACTGTTCTTTCAGTTCAGGATTATTTTTTAACTTCCTTTCTAAGGCAAAGAATCGTCTTTTTGCCACCCAGCTTGAATTTCCTAAAACCTTGGGGTCAGCTTTAAAGGGCAGACTTACTTCTAACTTTCCATCTTCCAACCGCTTTATATTTTTTTTAAACAATTGCACACAATAATTCTCTTGTGTAGTGAACTTTAAAACTTGCGGAATCTCTTCTACTTCCCAGAATTTCTGCAACAGCTCATCACAATTTGTTTGAACTGTTGCGACAACTAATCTCTCCTTCATGACATTGTCAATAATTGCAGGACCACTAACTATCCAACCTAATTTGGTATTTTGCAACCTAAATCTCCTTGGGCCATCTGTTATCTGTCCTTCAGATAAAATATCAAAGAAAATTTCTGCTCCGATTAGCATATCAATGCCCTTTGGAATATTATACTCGGGGTCGGCTAACTTTACATGTGGAGCAAATTCCTCGGTTTTTACCCTCACTTCCGGTACATTTGACATAATGTTTCTTATCACTAAGGCATCCACTTGAGTATTGTATTCTGATGTTCTTGATCTAAGGTTTACTCCCACCTTCTCGTCAGTCAATGACTTATGTCCAGACAAACCCTCTATCTCTTTGTTGCTGCTTTCACCACACAATCGTAATTTTTTCCTAAATGCTTTTGTCATCAAACACACCTGGGAGCCGCTGTCTAACAGAATACGACAGTTTACCCAAACGCCTTCCCTATTTTTTACTTGCACTACTGCTGTTGCTAACAACACGCATGTTTCATCTGAGCCGACGTTATTATTTACCAGTGCACTTTTTTGGTTTGACTTCTCTCGATTTCATAATTTGTTTCCTTCTCTCCTGTTCTTTGCAGTGTCCTCCTATTCTTTGCAGAGTCTTCTGTCTTTTTAAGAAGGGTAGTGGTTTCTTGTCCACTGTCTTCATTTGAAGCCAGTGGAGCACTTGCCTTCGAAACCATTTTAGCGGTATCTTCTTTTTCTGTCAATAATTGATGATATAAGCTTTCAAATCTCTCCATTGCTTTTCGCACATTGCTGACAAAAGATCCAGTAAAATACTCATTCCTTTCCAACGTAAACGATGGCGGCCGGAGTTCCCTATCAGTATTTTCAAATTCCTTTTTTAGATCTTGGAACTCTAGATACGTTTTTTTATATTGGCCTGCACTAACTCCTTCTGTATACCCTCATGTCCTAATAGGCCCAGATCATTGTATAATTTGCCGATGGCATTGCCTACGACATCCTGGCGCTTAATTCTTTCTATGGCGCTCATTTCTAACCAAAAAAACTAAAACCTGATTAACAATAAACAAACAACAAAAAATTGTTACCAACGAGTGTCTTTATGCCCTTGCCGCTAGTATGGGGACACAACAAATTTCAATGGTTTACAATATTCCAAATTAAATTACAATACCCCAGCGAGTATTTATGGGGGAATTTTATCTTTTCAGTGGAGCTTTGCTTATTTTAATTTTCACGCACCAGAGAGTGTTTCAAGCTCCTTATCGCGGGTGGGGGGAAATTTAAATTTCAAAGGTGTATTTTATCTGAAAATAAAAGTATATTGTACTATACCCAGCTTTTTATGTTCCTTACCACTGGTGGGGGGAAACTTTCGATGGTGTATAATTGCGGTAATTTCAACAATATATTATAAGAAAAACTGTTTGTTTGAAAGCATTTTATGATACATTTTAAAAATGTGTACTACACCAGTGTTTCAAGTTCCTTACCATAGGTGGGGAAACTATCACATTCAAAAGTGTATTTAAAATTATATGTATATAAATTATATGTAATATGGGTATGATAAGCTCACCGATCTTGTTTTCGTTGTTTTTTGTTTGTTATCCTTGTTTTTTGTTTGTTTTTTGTTATTTATTTTGAAAGCACGCCGCGTCCCGGAATAAATTTTTATTTTGTCTCAATAATTTTTAATTTTTATTTTATTTTATATATATTATATATATGTAGCTTCTGTAAAAATTCACTTCACAATTTGAGACAATCTGATACAGATTTTTTTTGCTTTTTTAATCACAGGTTAAGAAAAAAAGGATACGCGTACGCATTCACTACTGATCTTTTTTTCAGTATGGTATACTTTTTGTGCGTATTTAAATCCACCAATGAATATTTTAAGTCTCTCACCACTGGTGGGGGGAAACTCAAAATTCAACGGTGTTTTTACGGGGTCACCAAAATGTACAACTAGACCGCGGACGGTGGAATAAAAAGAAATGCGTGCGTTTAGATTTAAGGTTTTTAGAGAACTCAACTTTATTTAATAATTTTCTTAACTCGAAGCCTTAAATACACTAATACATAATATATAAAATCTATTTACAAAGAAAATGCATATGGTGTCACACTAAACAACATAAATACTCTTACATACATAAGTGCACGCATGCACCAGACATTTTAGGGCCTGTTTCTGTAACTTTTTTTCGTTCGTCTACTGCGAACGATCAAAAATCACTCAATTATTCCGAGAAATCTATAAATCACAGAAGTTTATAATTCCTTGTGTCTGTAGAAAATCATGTAAAAAGCTTGTTCCTAAAATATTTCTAACCTGCGTTTTATAGAATTCAAGTAATAGCTGAGAGAATTTTGATCGTTCGCCGTAGACGAACGAAAATAAGTTACAGAAACAGGCCCTTAATCTAAATTTAGGCACATAGTTCATGCACCCTCAACCAATGCTTAGATTATGCATGCTTGACATGTTTTCTGTGCTCACGCTCGTAAATTCTTGTGTTTATTTGTCTACCTAAAACGGTCCCACAGACGGACATAGACATTGTATTTTAAATCTTAAAATATACATGCCGTACAGTTGTACAGGTTCAAAATGGGGACTACGTCCAAATATGACTCACTGGTTTTACATGAGCGTGATTAGACCAATAATAACCTACGCCTCTGTAGTTTGGTGGACATCAATGGACAAGAAGTGCAACGTTATACCTTTGCAAAAAATTCAACGTATGTGCTGTCTACAAGTGATGGGTAAATGGATAAATCGAGACCACAAGTCGTACCATCAGAAGATTTTAGAATCTCTAGTTGGTCACATTCAAACGCCAGAAATCTCCGACCGCATTCCTGAAGTGCGGCTTACAGCTACCTGTGATACGTAATTTGAGTAATAAACTTGGAAAATTGGAAACCTTTCAATGAGTTGAAGCACTGGACAGTGATGGCTCATAAAACTGTGTGGAATAGCGCAACAGTAGGAGCAACTGCAATGATACTGTGGGGTGACCCAAATGAAAAGAAAACAAGAAGTCTTCTGAAACTAAACAAGATCGATATTAGTAAGATGATGAGTGTTCTAACGGGACACTCAAGCTTACAAGCACATCTTCATCGCATAGAACTAGCAGGTAATGACGAATGCAGGGCATGCAGGGAAAACATCGAAACGATGGAACATTTTCCGTGTCACTGCCCGGCTTTCACACATACAAGATCCCAACATTTCGGGTCCGACATATTACCAGACTTGACTGATCTCAGAGAATATGACTGGAAGATACTAAGATTCGTGTCTAGTACCGATTTTCTGTAACTCGTGAGGTATAAAAACCATCGGGACCAACACTACTAGAAGATTTAAGCTTGACCAAACTCGAAAATACAAATGGGAAATCAAAATAAGCCATGCTCAACTGATTCAATCAAGGAATATTGTAAGGGTAGGAGTCGTCTAGTTTTCTCTGTTGGTGAGAATAAGTTTTTGTAAAAGATTTTCCAAAAGCATTGGCGATTGATTGGTCACCACAGAATTCCTCACTATCCATTCTAACCATAGAAGGTCTTGGATTAGATCTACGTTTCATATTTACAAAATCATTGAAAGATTTAGGATTCGACTTAATATTGAGGACTAACCTCTCTAAGTAGATTCCATAACATCTGCTAGATTCAATATTAAATTGAGATCTGGCAATAGCATACCTCGCACAATCGGTCTCCGAACCCGATTTATTAAATTTTTTAAATAGTCTGATTATCATAAACAGATAATTGCAAGTTTGGAGGGATGTAAGAGCAACTAACGAATAATTTGGTTTTCTCTAAATTAACAGAGACAACAATGAATACAACGTTGTTAGTTATGTCAGGATATACACGTTCAGACGACAACGAACTAACTACAGCGATGAAGACATAACCACCAATTTTATTAAGACGATCTTTTCTGTATATCACGTATTCATTAGATAAAATTTCCGAATCAAATATATTAGGTTTTAACCAGGTCTCGGTGAAAGACAAAACAGGGAAATCGAAGTTAAAACTATCAGCAAATAAGCGGGTTTATTTGGTATTAAGCCCTCTTACGTTCTGATAAGCTATGACCAGAGAGTTTATTAGTTTTTTGGCAAGTTAGAATGCCTCGCAGGTAAACGAGCCAGGTTATCTACCCTATCCACAAATGTCTTTGGAGCCCAAAAATTGGGATGTATCAACCTATCAAAGATTTCAGGTTGAAAAATAACCTTAAATGATGATCTGGTAGCCGTTGAAGGTAATCTCATCTTGACTGTCTTCAGATAGATACCACCCTCCATCTTGGATCTAATTTAGTCATCTAAATCTTCAGAGGACGTATTTAAGGCAAAACGTGAAACAAAAACTATTTTCTTGACTGGCACCACAGTCACTGTTTTCGTTTTCATATTTGCTCTTTACGTCGTATTCCTAGTAACAGGTGGCGGAACAACCACTTGCGGAATCACAAAGGGGGAAACCACAGGTAGAATTGGAGTTACCTCCTGCGAAGTTCCTGCAGGAGCAGTTAATGGAGCTGCCCTCTCAACTGGATTAGGTGGCACTTTTGGAGTTGAGGGCGTGTCCGGCTTTTTTGGATCAGAAGCATTAGGCTGATCAATGTTTAATTTGTTCATCAACCTTTTTCGTTTCTGCCCAGAAGAATCCGGTGAACTAGCATACTCGTCTAGGTTGGGATAATTCTTAATCAAAGCACTGACATTGAAAATGTCTTGGTTTAGATCATTAACCTCAGTCGTATACGATTTGACGAAATTATAAAATTCAATATTAATCTTTCTGCACTTGATGCAGCACCAGTGAAGACCATTTTTTCACCATATAAAGCGTCAACTATCCTAGCAGTCACGCCAGCACACTTGGCATGCCATAAGTTAGTGCATAGCCAGCACTCAATTAGTGTTTCCTTGTCGGAAGTAATTTTACAATTTCCCGATTTGCATGTCATTATTTTGACACTAAAGCACAAACAACTTGTTGTTTTAGCAGCAGACATTTTTTTCCAGGAACAAAATTCAACATATGCAGTCAACACCCAAAAATAAACTGATACCAATAAGTACACCACTGATAATAATACTTTTACATATACGTATCTGAACAAAATTTAGAAAAAAAATCGATTTTAATCCCACAAAATTTATTAAAATAAAAATTATATTGACGGAGCACCAAATAACACAACTTGACACAAGCGGGGTTGCCAGATGAAGTACATGATTTCGCCATAAATATCTCACCAGGATATAAAATGGTTGGAAAACCCATAAATTTAATTTATTTACCTGTGAACGTCAAAGAAATAAGTTCTCTCAAACTTTGGATTGTTGATCAAGACGAGCGCTTAAGAAATTTTCGAGGTGAAATTTTCGTCTACATCTTAGATTAAAATCAAAATGATCATATATAATAATAAATATAATCCTGGAAAGCGATCTTCAAACATTCCAATTCAAACAGCCAAACCTAAAAGACTACCCTTGACCGAGGAAAATAAACTGTTTTTAAAATCTTTAAAGTTTCGTTTAAAAAATAATTATGGAAATACTTAAGGTATCTGAAAACTCTTTCTCCGATGAGAGTATAATAAAAAAGGATTGTCATAATTATGTACCATATATACATTCCTTTAAAAATAATGATGAAATTAGAATAACAATTCAATATCAAGATCTATATGTTTTACTAAGTGAAAGCTATATTTATATAGAAGGGGTCGTAGCCAAAACAGAGGGGGGAGAAAACAACAAAGGCTCGATTGCACAATAATTGTGTGGAACACATGTTCGATGACATTCGTTATGAAATTAATGGCGTCGAAATTGATCGCACACGATATTTAGGAATAACCCCTAGTATCAAAAATTTTGTTTCGTTAACCGATTTTGAGAGTAAAATGGTGCGAAATGCTGGTTGGAATAATGGCAATGACATAAATATGGTTGTGTTTAACTTTTATGTGCCACTGAAGATGCAGAAGATTTTAACAATGTTATATTGAACAGTAAGCATGATTGAATAGTTTTACGGACTTCCAATGATATCAACGCCTGACACAAATGGAACACAACAGTTGTTATCTAAGTGCAATAGCAAATAAATCCCAACTTAAAACACAGGAATTTTCACAGAAAGTAAATAACTAATAAAAACAATAGGTGCACTTATTGAAAAATACACTTATCTGTACTTAAACACAATTTTAAAAAAGCAAGAAACTATTAAAATCGGCTAAAATTAATTAATTAAATTGTCACAGGAGCACAAACTCAAAAATCAAACTATTGGATTGGGCACCCTATATTTAGCAATATGGCATCCCATTTTTGTAGAGATTGTTATCAATTATTGTGAATTAACGGGAAGAAGAAGAACAAAAATGGGAAATTATTTTAATATTTGCAAAAAGAGCGCAACAATTGAACATAGAATAGTAAATATATGTTTTATAAATACTTTTCACGAATTTTTTGTCTGTTTCGCACTGTTCTTTCTTCGCAACTCATGACACCATTGCTACCAGATAGTGAAAATCCGCCACTTATTGCTTATGTGGCAGTTAGTGTAAGTCAGTTGTTTTCGTTGCAAAGTGCTAAACTAAAATTGCTAGCTTGTAATGAAAACATGCCTAATACTTCACGAGCGACTTCTAGAATACACACATCCAACTGGCATTGTTCGATAGATCATTTAAGATTACGTTTTTTATTACACTTCTCACCAAAAATAAATTAATAATAAAAAAAGGTATACATTTTACGAAATAAAAGGCATTATTATATTTTTTAATATAAAAGAATTATTGATTAAATAACATATTGTACTAATGATTACTCAAACGTATGTATGTTACAACACACATCCACTAATTGCAATATATTTGCATACATGTCTGCATTGTAATGCAGCTCTGTACATATCCATAGATTTATTGTTTTCATTATTAGCATGTAAATAGTCATAAGTCAGTCGTAATAAAGACATCGAACGGAAAACATCATTGAGTTTTATTTCTCCTGGAAGAAAAGCATCGTCGTTCAACTGAAAAAGTACAACATAACATAAATTAAAAAAAATGATATATATATATTACATATTATGTTTACAATTCAATGTTGTGAAATTTTATATGTTTATTACATTAAAATTAGGACCAAATTCATAGAATATATTACATCTATTAAAATGTTTTCTTAGTCTAAAATGTTTTCTTAGTCAAAAAGGTTTTCTTAGTCCCAAGCATACGTGTTTATACCATCCGCTCTAATTTGCCGTTTATCATCATCGCAATTAAGAGTAATTTTATTTATTCTATTTGTGTAAACTTCATGTTTCTTTGAAACAAACGTTAACATTTCATCGCAATATTTTTTTCTATTAAATAAACAGTCTTTATAATTATATATACAATACTTTTTTAAAACTGATTTTTTGACACCCTTAGATTTTTTTTATTTCTTTACTACCCTCAACTTTTATCGCATACATTTTCGGTCTAACGTCAACAAATTCTGTCATTAGTCTACCACAGTTTTCATCCTTCATCTTACCCAATTTTTGTTTATTTATAATAAGAACATTATAGATGTTATTGGGGGCATATTCAATGTATCATACCTCATCTCTAAGTCCTCGGATGTGATGTTAAAAAGAGTCGACCCCCACACGCTGAAAAAATCGCTTCTGTAGTATATTGTCCCAAACATATTCAGCTTGAAACATATATATGTTAAATGTACACTCTAAACATATAATATTTCGTAGACACAAAAATTTATATATTTGGGAAGATGTTGTTCTGAACAAATCTTTGTTTACATCCCAATATGTTTTTATTTGGAACTATTATTTCCGAAACAAAATTTGCTAGCAATTAAGTATTCAGAAAAACCTAAATTGTGTTAACTTTTCAGTAATTCAAAGTTAATTTTTTATAAAGTTTTCATGTTCGTAAAAATAATAATTGAAATCGTATATTCTTGGATCGAAATAAATTACTTTGAGGATTGACAACTAATGATGGCTTGGAATACTCAGAAATTTTAAATGATTGATTTAAAACAGAAGTTAATGCTGCATTTGGTATCATAGCTGGGAGGTTCATTTCGAAACCAAGGAAAAACTAAAACTGAAATTCGAAAAATTCAACAAAAGTTTTGAAAACCTTTTTTAAATAAAGTATATTTGGAGAAATTCTAAAAACATATTTAATTTGTATTCGAACACATATTTTATTTGAGAAATTTAGTTTGCAAATATTATATGTTGTAACATATTAATATACCAGTTCCAAATGTATTTTATTGATTTTCAAATAAAATTTATTTGCTCAGAAATATATAATATTTAAAAATTTGTGTTCCAAATATATTTTCTTTCGATTCAAACATATCAAAAAATTCGATTTTGCCCCGTGCATGACATGCTATTATAAATGAATCAGAATCAATGTATGCTAATGCAATTTTGCATGCGTCCAAAATTGCATTAGCATACATTGATAATAGGTAATCATAATAATAATTATACATCTCCCATTGTGATAACTCTAAAATGGAAAATCCTAAATATATTGGATTATTACACAAAACTTGCACATGATCCAATTAAATTACAACCATGTTATCAGAAAACTGTGACAAACTGTAAAAATTTGGTTTGGAAATTAAGGCATTTGCCCCCAACCTGTTTCGATTTGCTTTCTCCCAACTTTTAAAAATTTTCACGTCTTTCCGCTTGTCAACGTTTTCCTTAGTCTTCCCATAAACGGAATTGTTAAGGAGCTTGAAAAAGTTCTTGTCAAAATCATTTTTATCGATATATTGAAATAACCATCTTGAATGTGTAAAAGATATAATACGATGAACCTTTTTAATACCAAACCATGTTTTGAACATTGCTGAAGAGTTCTATAGTGCATTCTATATTCCTTTTTTTCAGAAAAGTCTAAAATTAATATGCGAATTTTTGAATCTCCACCAATTTTATTTTCAGAGCAGAATGGCACATCACTATGTGCGTCATGCAAATGTTCTCTGTCTCCGCATTGTGTGGTATACTAGCAATAAATTCTTTCTGAGAATATCTTTGGAAATCTACTACATCTACAACCCATTGAAAATCTTTTTGTGGAAGAAATTCTGACATAGCTTTTCCATATAAGTTATTCATATCTAAGTAGTATAGAAAAATTTCTTCTAGAATCGGATTGTAGTTAGACATGAATTTATTATTTGCTACAAAATGTATTTTTGAACATTGTACAATCACCCCTCTAATAGCAGTTCTAAAAAATTGTACATGTTAGTATCAGTAAGCAACTCTAATAAGATTTCTGTGCATAAAAGCATATCATCCCATGATAGTGACGGAGATGTATAATACTGACATGGATCTAAGCGATGTATACTTTGATACACATTTCTCAAATTTTCAACATCAGTCAATAGTTAAACCTCTACTATTAAGTATAAGTCCATATAGTAAGCTACGGTTTCAGACTTGAAATGATTCCAAACATCTTGCGCATGTTTGTAGTCTTCTACAGAACACTCACTATCTGTAAGACTATTGTTGAACTTACTTCTCGGTGGAAGTTGCTTTTTAGCTAATTTAGGCAGCGATGAAACGTACTCATATGGAAACACACCTTTTCTTCGCATAAGATTTTAAATCTGCATCGTTGGGGTATTTGCTTCAAACTGCATGTTGAGGTAAATTTTTAGAAAGATTATCTAAACTGCTTGGCATAAACCTGAAGCTATCTAAGAATCTGAGTTCTAACGTGTCTTTATCATTCATTGGAATGACATGGATATGTACACTTCCTTATTCAAGGGTATTACTTTTGTTTCACCTTCGTAATCTACCAAATCTTTTATAAAGATATGAGAGTCATATGATGAGAAATTATGAAAAAATATTGGTATGAATTTAGCGACTCTATATTGAAGGTTGCACTCATTGTGAGCTGCTCCTCGAAATTTACCAGTCAAATGACAATGGTCTCGAACCCTATCCTCTTCAATTTTTTTCTCACAAATTTGGCATTCTACCGCCTCTAAAAAGTTTACTTCTTCTGCAGGAGTTAATCTATCCATAGGTTTTTTAATCATTAAGTGGATATTATATATACGTTTAGCGACTTTTACCAAACCTTCTAAAAATACTTTATGTGCGTCCTCACCAACATAACTTTCAAATTCGTTTAAGCTACTATCATAGCTACAAACTACTTTAAAACTATACGCACAAGGAACGTCCTTCCTCATTTTTTGGGTCTTTCCCATAACCGAAGTAGGACTATCTATATACTCCAACAGCGATTCGAAGTCTGCATATATAACAAAGGGTACTCGCAGCTTTCTGTCATGATGTTCAAACTTTTTTATCGGGCAGATGTACCACGACACAACTGCAGTCTTTCTTGTGTGTCATGTATGAATGCATCCGTTGCAAATGTAGATTGTCCGTGTGTTTCTTGTAAATTGACTTCTCAGCAATCTGTAAGAAAAAATAAAATAAAAATTGTATATTTAATATTAAATAAAAGTACTCTCCTTGACATATTATTTATGTAGATGAAGTGGAAATTATATTCATTATAAAGGAGTAAGAGATTCACATGATTTTTTGCTCCTTCTTCGTCAAATAGTAGGGACCCACCACTTCACGACGCTTGAAACCAAAAACGTTTACACTAACGTCAGCATTGTTGTCTTCAAACTTGGGAACTTTAACCCCTTGAAGTTTAGCTGAACACAATTTTCAAGTGTTATTTCATCTGCGTAGATATCAACATTGTATGAGGATGTTAAACATTGATTTATTGATCTCTCAAAACCTAATGCTGATATTAAACTCCATTTAAAACAATAATTACCATTGTTTTGGATGCTTACACACGCTTTATTTATGCTGGTTTGTAGTCGTAAAATTGTGTGTAAAGCCCAGCCAGAATCCATTTCCTGATATTCTGACATTTCATTTTTAATGATGTCTGAATGAATGTCGAATTCGCTAACCAGGTCACTAACTAGCGTTAGTAACGCCATTTTTGACATGTGCGTGAAAATGGTGGTTTCGTTTTTAACTTCAATCCCTGTAGCGAAGCGGACCAGTTCATAAATAGTTCACCACTAGTTCATGAGAATATATGAACTACATAATACCCTTTGCCCAGCAAGCAAGTGTTTCTTTTTACATGGGCTTGTCCAAGGAAGAATCAATTGTCTCCAGCTGCATTCGTTTGGAACAGTTCTGATATAGTTCAGAATGGAATAGTTTATAATTAATTCTAGGGAACTAGCTCTGATATAGTTCTTCAGAAATATATCTAAACTACTCCAGAACTGTTCCAAACGAATGCATCTGGATAAAAATTGATTCTTCCTAGGACAAGCCCATGTAAAAAGAAACATTTGCTTGCTGGAAAAATATATTATGTAGAATTAGTTCCTGCTCTCTTGGTTATGGGCCAGTCTAGAACCACTTTTCAGCTTGCCTTTATTATAAAATAAAATTTAAAAAATAAAATATATTGAATAGTTTTTATTTTTATAATATTTATAAAAATTAAATTCAAATATATTTATTCTTTGAAAAACGGAAACAAATTATTTTAATTCCTAGAAAAGGGAAACTTGAAATAGTTATAATTATTATTATCATTATAACGTCTTACTTGTTAAAATTTCCACTTAACAATGAACACAAGACTGAAATGACAAGCACCACCATAAATTCCTAACGGTAAACACTTAGAATTATTTCACTGCAGACGAAAAAACACAAATAAATATTCACGCTGTACTAAATCACACAAAAGCAGCGCTGCCTAGGCAGATTTCTTTGAATTCTCTTGTTTTTTTGCGCTCAACTGTCTCTGGCTGAATTACTTTTGCTCTAGTCTGGATCTAGTTCATTTTGGACCAGCTCAGATCCGGTCCTTTTCATACACTATTTCCAATTTCTCTGCAGGGATATTGCTTTTCACCTCAGATGTTGATGGACCAGCACTTAATCTGGTGGCTTCCTCAAGAGTAGGTGTAACATATTCTGCAATAAGTTCTATGTTAAACTTTATTGTTGTATGCTCTTCTAATTTTATTTGCAAAATTTTGCCTCAGCTAAAAACCCTTCAGGGAATAAATTTTTTTTTACATTTAAATATTCGAATGTAACAACACGATTGTTAAAACAAGTTTTTAACATACTCATACTCGTACCATCGCTAAGTTTTTTAATTGCATTACTTCGGTGTTCATTTGTGCGATCAGGTACATATTTTAATGACACGGCAATATCGCAATCTTCACAAAAGGATGTTTTGGTGACTATCTTCTCCACTTTCACATTCCGTAGTAATGTGATTTTGTTGTAATGGCTCATGGCGTAGACATTGTCAATGAATTTGGCGCACTCAGGACAATGCTTCTTAACATCTTTTCTGGGTGAAAAATATATTACACAAATTACATGTTACATGCATTTTATATATACATGCCATTATATATATTTTACATGTGATTATATATATTTTATTTTTTTAATAAAATGTATATTAATTAATTATTATAAATGTTTTCAATATTAACTGTAATCACTCGTATTATAGCTTTAATTTCTACAACAATTAGAAAATTGCCTCCCTAGTGTTTCGCACTGTTCTTTCTTCGCAACTCATGACACCTTTGCTACCAGATATTGAAAATCCGCCACTTATTGCTTATGTGGCAGTTAGTGGAAGTCTGTTGTTTTCGTTGCAACGTGCTCAAACGTATGTATGTTACAACACACATCCACTAATTGCAATATATTTGCATACATGTCTGCATTGTAATGCAGCTCTGTACATATCCATAGATTTATTGTTTTCATTATTAGCATGTAAATAGTCATAAGTCAAGGCCCAGGGCCCAGTTAGACAAACTTAACCGTAACGCCCCCGTAGCGTAACGAATCAGCTGATTCAATCTGTCATATGGAAATCAGTGTAAACGATTAGCCAACGGAAACGAAACGTAAACGGACGGCTGAATCTGTTGAAATCAGAATTGGACGTTCCGTTTACGTACACACCGAGAAAAGTAAAGAAAATAATTTATTAATTATTTGTTGTTTAAAAGTGCAAATAAACATGAAAGACGAATATTTGATTTCATTGATGCAGTCGCACGAGTATTTATACAATAAATATAATCCAGCATATAGGATATCTGAAAAAAAGCGAGAAGCTTGGAATCAAATTGGCAAGGAGCTGGGCGTTACAGGTGAGTTTTATGAAGATCGCGGCTGACTCCATTAAAAATTAAATTTATAATCTGCTTCAGGATTCTTTTGACGACAGTACGAGACAATCATTGCGCCAATCTTCTTCATTGTGGGTTAATTTGACAGCAATATAAGCGTCTCTACAAACGTGGACTTATTTATAGATAGAGATTGGATTGGATTTGGCTGAGTCCCTCTTCAATGGAAATAGACATAAGTAAAGGGGTTTCCATTAAGGACATAAGAATTTTATATATTAATAAAACACAGAATATTTAAGATATAGAGTTCAAATTTATTCCAGGTGTAGTGCAAATGTTACATTTTAAGAATGAAATTCAATTTCGGCCATATGACCACCACGAGCCGTCAACAGCGATCTATTCTTTGGACCCAATTTTCCACCACTCTTGGACACATTTCGACCGGAACGTTGGCAATTTCGCATTGGATGTTGTCTCTGAGCTCGTCTAAAGTTGTTGACGTAGACCAAAGATATTCCTCAGGGGTAACGCCGCATCGCCAATAAAAAATGAGGAAAGGCTTCAGAGGATGCTGACGATAATGGTTTACTAGAATAACTGATTGGCCAAACGGAGAGAGTACTGGAATATAGCTGCATTTAATTTAAATTAAGAAATGGAAATTGTTTGTATTAAAATAGATTATAAATAAATTGAAGTTTAATGGACATACCCCCATCATGTTGGCTGCCGTAACTTCCATCGCAGATTCCCACACAATTCGGCATATCCCATATTCGTTGAAAGCGCCACAAAACTTCACTGCGTTCTAAAATAATATTTCGAATTGTTGTTTTCCCCAGCTTGTGACTCCATGCAATCGATTGTATGAAACAACCGTGACCCAAATATCTACAATTTTAAAGAATAGAATGTTAATATTTCCCAACTTGGAATCATAGGATAAAGCAATATTTGACATACAGTGGTGTTATTGCTAGTATCTCTGCCGGTCTAATCCGTTGCTTTGGCGTAGTTATTCTGTCATTAGTCTACCACAGTTTTCATCCTTCATCTTACCCAATTTTTGTTTATTTATAATAAGAACATTATAGATGTTATTGGGGGCATATTCAATGTATCATACCTCATCTCTAAGTCCTCGGATGTGATGTTAAAAAGAGTCGACCCCCATGACATGCTATTATAAATGAATCAGAATCAATGTATGCTAATGAAATTTTGGACGCATGTTTTGATAATAGGTTATCATAATAATAATTATACATCTCCCATAGTGATAACTCTAAAATGGAAAATCCTAAATATATTGGCTTATTACACAAAACTTGCACACGCTCCAATTAAATTGCAACCATGTTATCAGAAAACTGTGACAAACTGTAAAAATTTGGTTTGGATATTAAGGCGTTTGCCCCCAACCTGTTTCGATTTGCTTTCTCCCAACTTTTAACAATGTTCACGTCTTTTCGCTTGTCAACGTTTTCCTTAGTCTTCCCATAAACGGAATTGTTAAGGAGCTTGAAAAAGTTCTTGTCAAAATCATTTTTATCGATATATTGAAATAACCATCTTGAATGTGTAAAAGATATAATACGATGAACCTTTTTAATACCAAACCATGTTTTGAACATTGCTGAAGAGTTCTATAGTGCATTCTATATTCCTTTTTTTCAGAAAAGTCTAAAATTAATATGCGAATTTTTGAATCTCCACCAATTTTATTTTCAGAGCAGAATGGCACATCACTGTGCGTCATGCAAATGTTCTCTGTCTCCGCATTGTGTGGTATACTCGCAATAAATTCTTTCTGAGAATATCTTTGGAAATCTACTACATCTACAACCCACTGAAAATCTTTTTGTGGAAGAAATTCTGACATAGCTTTTCCATATAAGTTATTCATATCGAAGTAGAATAGAAAAATTTTTCTAGAATCGGATTGTAGTTAGACATGAATTTATTATTTGCTACAAAATGTATTTTTGAACATTGTACAATCACCCCTCTAATAGCAGTTCTAAAAAAATTGTACATGTTAATATCAGTAAGCAACTCTAATAAGATTTCTGTGCATAAAAACATATCATCTCATAGTGACGGAGATGTATAATACTGACATGGATCTAAGCGATGTATACTTTGACACACATTTCTGAAATTTTCAACGTCAGTCAATAGTAAAACGTCTACTATTAAGTATAATTCCATATAGTCAGCTACGGTTTCAGACTTGAAATGATTCCAAACATCTTGCGCATGTTTGTAGTCTTCTACAGAACACTCACTATCTGTAAGACTATTGTTGAACTTACTTCTCGGTGGAAGTTGCTTTTTAGCTAATTTAGGCAGCGATGAAACGTACTCATATGGAAACACACCTTTTCTTCGCATAAGATTTTAAATCTGCATCGTTGGGGTATTTGCTTCAAACTGCATGGAGAGCATGTTGAGGTAAATTTTTAGAAAGATTATCTAAACTGCTTGGCATAAACCTGAAGCTATCTAAGAATCTGAGTTCTAACCTGTCTTTATCATTCATTGGAATGACATGGATATGTACACGTCCTTATTCAAGGGTGTTACTTTTGTTTCACCTTCGTAATCTACCAAATATTTAATAAAGATATGAGAGTCACATGATGAGAAATTATGAAAAAATATTGGTATGAATTTAGCGACTCTATATTGAAGGTTGCACTCATTGTGAGCTGCTCCTCGAAATTTACCAGTCAAATGACAATGGTCTCGAACCCTATCCTCTTCAAATTTTTTTTCACAAATTTGGCATTAATCTATCCATAGGTTTTTTAATCATTAAGTGGATATTATATATACGTTTAGCGACTTTTACCAAACCTTCTAAAAATACTTTATGTGCGTCCTCACCAACATAACTTTCAAATTCGTTTAAGCTACTATCATAGCTACAAACTACTTTAAAACTAAACGCACAAGGAACGTCCTTCCTCATTTTTTGGGTCTTTCCCATAACCGAAGTAGGACTATCTATATACTCCAACAGCGATTCGAAGTCGGCATATATAACAAAGGGTACTCGCAGCTTTCTGTCATGATGTTCAAACTTTTTTATCGGGCAGATGTACCACGACACAACTGCAGTCTTTCTTGTGGGTCATGAACGTATGTATGTTACAACACACATCCACTAATTGCAATATATTTGCATACATGTCTGCATTGTAATGCAGCTCTGTACATATCCATAGATTTATTGTTTTCATTATTAGCATGTAAATAGTCATAAGTCAAGGCCCAGGGCCCAGTTAGACAAACTTAACCGTAACGCCCCCGTAGCGTAACGAATCAGCTGATTCAATCTGTCATATGGAAATCAGTGTAAACGATTAGCCAACGGAAACGAAACGTAAACGGACGGCTGAATCTGTTGAAATCAGAATTGGACGTTCCGTTTACGTACACACCGAGAAAAGTAAAGAAAATAATTTATTAATTATTTGTTGTTTAAAAGTGCAAATAAACATGAAAGACGAATATTTGATTTCATTGATGCAGTCGCACGAGTATTTATACAATAAATATAATCCAGCATATAGGATATCTGAAAAAAAAGCGAGAAGCTTGGAATCAAATTGGCAAGGAGCTGGGCGTTACAGGTGAGTTTTATGAAGATCGCGGCTGACTCCATTAAAAATTAAATTTATAATCTGCTTCAGGATTCTTTTGACGACAGTACGAGACAATCATTGCGCCAATCTTCTTCATTGTGGGTTAATTTGACAGCAATATAAGCGTCTCTACAAACGTGGACTTATTTATAGATAGAGATTGGATTGGATTTGGCTGAGTCCCTCTTCAATGGAAATAGACATAAGTAAAGGGGTTTCCATTAAGGACATAAGAATTTTATATATTAATAAAACACAGAATATTTAAGATATAGAGTTCAAATTTATTCCAGGTGTAGTGCAAATGTTACATTTTAAGAATGAAATTCAATTTCGGCCATATGACCACCACGAGCCGTCAACAGCGATCTATTCTTTGGACCCAATTTTCCACCACTCTTTGACACATTTCGACCGGAACGTTGGCAATTTCGCATTGGATGTTGTCTCTGAGCTCGTCTAAAGTTGTTGACTTAGACCAAGGATATTCCTCAGGGGTAACGCCGCATCGCCAATAAAAAAATGAGGAAAGGCTTCAGAGGATGCTGACGATAATGGTTTACTAGAATAACTGATTGGCCAAACGGAGAGAGTACTGGAATATAGCTGCATTTAACTTAAATTAAGAAATGGAAATTGTTTGTATTAAAATAGATTATAAATAAATTGAAGTTTAATGGACATACCCCCATCATGTTGGCTGCCGTAACTTCCATCGCAGATTCCCACACAATTCGGCATATCCCATATTCGTTGAAAGCGCCACAAAACTTCACTGCGTTCTAAAATAATATTTCGAATTGTTGTTTTCCCCAGCTTGTGACTCCATGCAATCGATTGTATGAAACAACCGTGACCCAAATATCTACAATTTTAAAGAATAGAATGTTAATATTTCCCAACTTGGAATCATAGGATAAAGCAATATTTGACATACAGTGGTGTTATTGCTAGTCTCTCTGCCGGTCTAATCCGTTGCTTTGGCGTAGTTATTCTGTCATTAGTCTACCACAGTTTTCATCCTTCATCTTACCCAATTTTTGTTTATTTATAATAAGAACATTATAGATGTTATTGGGGGCATATTCAATGTATCATACCTCATCTCTAAGTCCTCGGATGTGATGTTAAAAAGAGTCGACCCCCATGACATGCTATTATAAATGAATCAGAATCAATGTATGCTAATGAAATTTTGGACGCATGTTTTGATAATAGGTTATCATAATAATAATTATACATCTCCCATAGTGATAACTCTAAAATGGAAAATCCTAAATATATTGGCTTATTACACAAAACTTGCACACGCTCCAATTAAATTGCAACCATGTTATCAGAAAACTGTGACAAACTGTAAAAATTTGGTTTGGAAATTAAGGCGTTTGCCCCCAACCTGTTTCGATTTGCTTTCTCCCAACTTTTAACAATGTTCACGTCTTTTCGCTTGTCAACGTTTTCCTTAGTCTTCCCATAAACGGAATTGTTAAGGAGCTTGAAAAAGTTCTTGTCAAAATCATTTTTATCGATATATTGAAATAACCATCTTGAATGTGTAAAAGATATAATACGATGAACCTTTTTAATACCAAACCATGTTTTGAACATTGCTGAAGAGTTCTATAGTGCATTCTATATTCCTTTTTTTCAGAAAAGTCTAAAATTAATATGCGAATTTTTGAATCTCCACCAATTTTATTTTCAGAGCAGAATGGCACATCACTGTGCGTCATGCAAATGTTCTCTGTCTCCGCATTGTGTGGTATACTCGCAATAAATTCTTTCTGAGAATATCTTTGGAAATCTACTACATCTACAACCCACTGAAAATCTTTTTGTGGAAGAAATTCTGACATAGCTTTTCCATATAAGTTATTCATATCGAAGTAGAATAGAAAAATTTTTCTAGAATCGGATTGTAGTTAGACATGAATTTATTATTTGCTACAAAATGTATTTTTGAACATTGTACAATCACCCCTCTAAGAGCAGTTCTAAAAAAATTGTACATGTTTTAGGTTAGGTTTAGGTTAGGGTGGCAGCCGTATTTTTTTACAAGCTCACATAGACCAGTTTAGGTCCCTAGTGTTACCACGGGCTGAAATGCCCCTCATCGAAACCAACCTGTTTGATATATAAATTTATCGATAGTACGAATATCAGTACTGGAAAGATCTGTTAGGCTGCCTAAAAAGGCCGACCCCAGTATATCCAGTCGTCGTTTACTCAAAGCGGGACAGTCGCAAAGCAAGTGCTCAATGCTCTCCACTTCTTCCTCATCTCCACAGCTTCGGCAGAAGTCATTGGAGTCAATACCCAATCTTTTGGCGTGTTCGCCGATCAAGCAGTGTCCCGTCAGAACCTGTACTAACGTAGACAATCGTTTCCTCTCTAGTGCGAGGAGATATTTTGACCTTCTCAGGTCATACCTTGGCCAGATTTGTCTAGCTACCCTGCAGGTGCCGATTTCTGTCCATCTATCGTTGGACTGCCTGATTGCCTCTTGCCTAAGCCAAAGCTTGCACGTGGATAGTGGCGCACCAATATATGCAAATTCTTCGAGAATTTGTAATGTCGTCCCTTTCCTAGCAAGTTCATCGGCTTTGCAGTTCCCCGGGATATCCCTATGCCCAGGCACCCATATGAGGTGTATATTAAACTGCTCAGCCATCTCGTTAAGAGATCTGCGGCAGTCGAGGGCTGTTTGTGAATTTAGGGATGTTGCCTCCAGAGAATTGATGGCAGCCTGGCTGTCCGAGTAAATGACAACGCCATTGTTGGTTACTATGTTGCGACTCAGCCACTTGGCGACTTCCCATATTGCCATTATTTCGGCTTGATAGACACTGCAGGTATCTGGTAGTCTGTGAGCTATATCCAGACTAAGTTCTTCACAGTGTACTCCGAAGCCAACCTTTTCATCAAGCTTCGAACCATCCGTGTAAAAGTGGAGATGGTTTATATTACCTGGTATTCTGCCGACCCATTCATCTCTGGCGGGAATCATAGTGATGTAATTTCTCTCGAAGGTGTACACTGTTGGTATATAGTCCACTCGGTCGGTTACCATAGCACTACACTTTGATATCCTCATGTGACCATAGTTCTTGTACCTCCACATTGATAGGCAGTTTAATCTTATTGCCGCTTTGGTTGCAACTTCTCTCGCCACAATATTAATCGGCAGTATATGGAGTAGGGCTTGTAGAGACTCGGTCGCTGTAGTCCTTAAGGCTCCGCTTATGCTCAGGCAGGCAGTCCTCTGAACCTTTGTTAGTAGGTTGGTAATGGTTAGTTTGTCAGTTGCCGTCCACCATACCACAATACCGTATAACAGTATTGGACGAACTACTGCTATATATATCCAGTGGACGATTTTAGGAGAGAGTCCCCACCGCGACCCTACAGCCTTTTTGCAGGAATATAAGGCGACGTTGGCCTTCCTTACACGTTCCAATACGTTAAGTCTAAATAACATTTTCCTATCTAGAATTATTCCTAAAAATTTTGCACTTTCAGAAAAGACTAGATCTGTTCCATTTATCCGAGGTGGAGGGTCCACATGTGGGACATTATTCATCCTAGTAAAGAGAACCAATTCTGTCTTGTTGGGGTTAACGCCCAAACCGCTGCTTCTGGCCCATCTAGCCAACTTGTTCAGAGCCACCTGTAGGATGTCTCTGAGGACGTTTACGAATTTGCCACTCACTGCGATTGCCACGTCGTCCGCATATGCCACGACCTTGCAGCCACAACGTTCTAGAACTAGCAGGATTTCATTCACCGCTAGGTTCCAAATTAGTGGAGACAATACTCCTCCTTGCGGGGTCCCTCTGTTTACATACCTTGTTAGAGTTGTGGACCCTAGACATGCTGTTATGCGTCTTCTGGTGAGCAGACTTTGAATTAGTCTAATCAAACTAGTGTTAACTTTTAGATGTGAGAGTGCCGCAATTACCGCATCGGAATGAATGTTGTTAAAAGCCCCTTCTATGTCAAGAAATGCCACCATGGTGAATTCCTTGAAATGCAGGGACGATTCGATAGTGCTCACAAGTTCGTGCAGGGCTGATTCAGTAGACTTGCCCTTGTTGTAAGCATGTTGGTTCCCCGACAGGAGTTTTGTATCCAGGTTTTCCCTAATGAAATGATCTAAAAGTCTTTCCAGACCTTTCAATAAGAACGAGGATAGGCTAATTGGTCTGAAGTCTTTTGGCCTAGTGTGTGATATCTTTCCCGCTTTAGGTATGAATACCACTTTGGTATCCCTCCATCGATTCGGGACGTATGAAAGCCTGATACAGCCTACATAAATTTTCTCCAGCCAGGGGATAATGTACTTTAACATTTTCTGCATTTCTGCTGGAGTGATGCCATCTGGTCCAGGTGACTTGAAGGGCTCAAAGCTGTTAATAGCCCAGCTTATTCTGGATCTCTCAGTCAAGAAGCTAGCGACGCTCGCAGTCCACTCGCACTCTTGTTGGTCCTGCTGATCCTCGGGTTCTGTTATAGAGTTCCCCGGGAAATGTGTGTCGAGCAGTACATAATTGTACATGTTAATATCAGTAAGCAACTCTAATAAGATTTCTGTGCATAAAAACATATAATCTCATAGTGACGGAGATGTATAATACTGACATGGATCTAAGCGATGTATACTTTGACACACATTTCTGAAATTTTCAACGTCAGTCAATAGTAAAACGTCTACTATTAAGTATAATTCCATATAGTCAGCTACGGTTTCAGACTTGAAATGATTCCAAACATCTTGCGCATGTTTGTAGTCTTCTACAGAACACTCACTATCTGTAAGACTATTGTTGAACTTACTTCTCGGTGGAAGTTGCTTTTTAGCTAATTTAGGCAGCGATGAAACGTACTCATATGGAAACACACCTTTTCTTCGCATAAGATTTTAAATCTGCATCGTTGGGGTATTTGCTTCAAACTGCATGGAGAGCATGTTGAGGTAAATTTTTAGAAAGATTATCTAAACTGCTTGGCATAAACCTGAAGCTATCTAAGAATCTGAGTTCTAACCTGTCTTTATCATTCATTGGAATGACATGGATATGTACACGTCCTTATTCAAGGGTGTTACTTTTGTTTCACCTTCGTAATCTACCAAATCTTTAATAAAGATATGAGAGTCACATGATGAGAAATTATGAAAAAATATTGGTATGAATTTAGCGACTCTATATTGAAGGTTGCACTCATTGTGAGCTGCTCCTCGAAATTTACCAGTCAAATGACAATGGTCTCGAACCCTATCCTCTTCAAATTTTTTTTCACAAATTTGGCATTCTACCGCCTCTAAAAAGTTTACTTCTTCTGCAGGAGTTAATCTATCCATAGGTTTTTTAATCATTAAGTGGATATTATATATACGTTTAGCGACTTTTACCAAACCTTCTAAAAATACTTTATGTGCGTCCTCACCAACATAACTTTCAAATTCGTTAAAGCTACTATCATAGCTACAAACTACTTTAAAACTAAACGCACAAGGAACGTCCTTCCTCATTTTTTGGGTCTTTCCCATAACCGAAGTAGGACTATCTATATACTCCAACAGCGATTCGAAGTCTGCATATATAACAAAGGGTACTCGCAGCTTTCTGTCATGATGTTCAAACTTTTTTATCGGGCAGATGTACCACGACACAACTGCAGTCTTTCTTGTGGGTCATGAACGTATGTATGTTACAACACACATCCACTAATTGCAATATATTTGCATACATGTCTGCATTGTAATGCAGCTCTGTACATATCCATAGATTTATTGTTTTCATTATTAGCATGTAAATAGTCATAAGTCAAGGCCCAGGGCCCAGTTAGACAAACTTAACCGTAACGCCCCCGTAGCGTAACGAATCAGCTGATTCAATCTGTCATATGGAAATCAGTGTAAACGATTAGCCAACGGAAACGAAACGTAAACGGACGGCTGAATCTGTTGAAATCAGAATTGGACGTTCCGTTTACGTACACACCGAGAAAAGTAAAGAAAATAATTTATTAATTATTTGTTGTTTAAAAGTGCAAATAAACATGAAAGACGAATATTTGATTTCATTGATGCAGTCGCACGAGTATTTATACAATAAATATAATCCAGCATATAGGATATCTGAAAAAAAGCGAGAAGCTTGGAATCAAATTGGCAAGGAGCTGGGCGTTACAGGTGAGTTTTATGAAGATCGCGGCTGACTCCATTAAAAATTAAATTTATAATCTGCTTCAGGATTCTTTTGACGACAGTACGAGACAATCATTGCGCCAATCTTCTTCATTGTGGGTTAATTTGACAGCAATATAAGCGTCTCTACAAACGTGGACTTATTTATAGATAGAGATTGGATTGGATTTGGCTGAGTCCCTCTTCAATGGAAATAGACATAAGTAAAGGGGTTTCCATTAAGGACATAAGAATTTTATATATCAATAAAACACAGAATATTTAAGATATAGAGTTCAAATTTATTCCAGGTGTAGTGCAAATGTTACATTTTAAGAATGAAATTCAATTTCGGCCATATGACCACCACGAGCCGTCAACAGCGATCTATTCTTTGGACCCAATTTTCCACCACTCTTTGACACATTTCGACCGGAACGTTGGCAATTTCGCATTGGATGTTGTCTCTGAGCTCGTCTAAAGTTGTTGACTTAGACCAAGGATATTCCTCAGGGGTAACGCCGCATCGCCAATAAAAAAATGAGGAAAGGCTTCAGAGGATGCTGACGATAATGGTTTACTAGAATAACTGATTGGCCAAACGGAGAGAGTACTGGAATATAGCTGCATTTAATTTAAATTAAGAAATGGAAATTGTTTGTATTAAAATAGATTATAAATAAATTGAAGTTTAATGGACATACCCCCATCGTGTTGGCTGCCGTAACTTCCATCGCAGATTCCCACACAATTCGGCATATCCCATATTCGTTGAAAGCGCCACAAAACTTCACTGCGTTCTAAAATAATATTTCGAATTGTTGTTTTCCCCAGCTTGTGACTCCATGCAATCGATTGTATGAAACAACCGTGACCCAAATATCTACAATTTTAAAGAATAGAATGTTAATATTTCCCAACTTGGAATCATAGGATAAAGCAATATTTGACATACAGTGGTGTTATTGCTAGTCTCTCTGCCAGTCTAATCCGTTGCTTTGGCGCAGTTATTCTGTCATTAGTCTACCACAGTTTTCATCCTTCATCTTACCCAATTTTTGTTTATTTATAATAAGAACATTATAGATGTTATTGGGGGCATATTCAATGTATCATACCTCATCTCTAAGTCCTCGGATGTGATGTTAAAAAGAGTCGACCCCCATGACATGCTATTATAAATGAATCAGAATCAATGTATGCTAATGAAATTTTGGACGCATGTTTTGATAATAGGTTATCATAATAATAATTATACATCTCCCATAGTGATAACTCTAAAATGGAAAATCCTAAATATATTGGCTTATTACACAAAACTTGCACACGCTCCAATTAAATTGCAACCATGTTATCAGAAAACTGTGACAAACTGTAAAAATTTGGTTTGGAAATTAAGGCGTTTGCCCCCAACCTGTTTCGATTTGCTTTCTCCCAACTTTTAACAATGTTCACGTCTTTTCGCTTGTCAACGTTTTCCTTAGTCTTCCCATAAACGGAATTGTTAAAGAGCTTGAAAAAGTTCTTGTCAAAATCATTTTTATCGATATATTGAAATAACCATCTTGAATGTGTAAAAGATATAATACGATGAACCTTTTTAATACCAAACCATGTTTTGAACATTGCTGAAGAGTTCTATAGTGCATTCTATATTCCTTTTTTTTCAGAAAAGTCTAAAATTAATATGCGAATTTTTGAATCTCCACCAATTTTATTTTCAGAGCAGAATGGCACATCACTGTGCGTCATGCAAATGTTCTCTGTCTCCGCATTGTATGGTATACTCGCAATAAATTCTTTCTGAGAATATCTTTGGAAATCTACTACATCTACAACCCACTGAAAATCTTTTTGTGGAAGAAATTCTGACATAGCTTTTCCATATAAGTTATTCATATCGAAGTAGAATAGAAATTTTTTTCTAGAATCGGATTGTAGTTAGACATGAATTTATTATTTGCTACAAAATGTATTTTTGAACATTGTACAATCACCCCTCTAATAGCAGTTCTAAAAAAATTGTACATGTTAATATCAGTAAGCAACTCTAATAAGATTTCTGTGCATAAAAGCATATCATCTCATAGTGACGGAGATGTATAATACTGACATGGATCTAAGCGATGTATACTTTGACACACATTTCTGAAATTTTCAACGTCAGTCAATAGTAAAACGTCTACTATTAAGTATAATTCCATATAGTCAGCTACGGTTTCAGACTTGAAATGATTCCAAACATCTTGCGCATGTTTGTAGTCTTCTACAGAACACTCACTATCTGTAAGACTATTGTTGAACTTACTTCTCGGTGGAAGTTGCTTTTTAGCTAATTTAGGCAGCGATGAAACGTACTCATATGGAAACACACCTTTTCTTCGCATAAGATTTTAAATCTGCATCGTTGGGGTATTTGCTTCAAACTGCATGGAGAGCATGTTGAGGTAAATTTTTAGAAAGATTATCTAAACTGCTTGGCATAAACCTGAAGTTATCTAAGAATCTGAGTTCTAACCTGTCTTTATCATTCATTGGAATGACATGGATATGTACACGTCCTTATTCAAGGGTGTTACTTTTGTTTCACCTTCGTAATCTACCAAATCTTTAATAAAGATATGAAAGTCACATGATGAGAAATTATGAAAAAATATTGGTATGAATTTAGCGACTCTATATTGAAGGTTGCACTCATTGTGAGCTGCTCCTCGAAATTTACCAGTCAAATGACAATGGTCTCGAACCCTATCCTCTTCAAATTTTTTTCACAAATTTGGCATTCTACCGCCTCTAAAAAGTTTACTTCTTCTGCAGGAGTTAATCTATCCATAGGTTTTTTAATCATTAAGTGTATATTATATATACGTTTAGCGACTTTTACCAAACCTTCTAAAAATACTTTATGTGCGTCCTCACCAACATAACTTTCAAATTCGTTTAAGCTACTATCATAGCTACAAACTACTTTAAAACTACACGCACATGGAACGTCCTTCCTCATTTTTTGGGTCTTTCCCATAACCGAAGTAGGACTATCTATATACTCCAACAGCGATTCGAAGTCTGCATATATAACAAAGGGTACTCGCAGCTTTCTGTCATGATGTTCAAACTTTTTTATCGGGCAGATGTACCACGACACAACTGCAGTCTTTCTTGTGTGTCATGTATGAATGCATCCATTGCAAATGTAGATTGTCCGTGTGTTTCTTGTAAATTGACTTCTCAGCAATCTGTGAGAAAAAATAAAATAAAAATTGTATATTTAATATTAAATAAAAGTACTTTCCTGGGATATTATTTATGTAGATGAAGTGGAAATTATATTCATTATAAAGGAGTAAGAGATTCACATGATTTTTTCTCCTTCTTCGTCAAATAGTAGGGACCCACCACTTCACGACGCTCGAAACCAAAAACGTTTACACTAACGTCAGCATTGTTGTCTTCAAACTTGGGAACTTTAACCCCTTGAAGTTTAGCTGAACACAATTTTCAAGTGTTATTTCATCTGCGTAGATATCAACATTATATGAGGATGTTAAACATTGATTTATTGATCTCTCAAAACCTAATGCTGATATTAAACTCCATTTAAAACAATAATTACCATTGTTTTGGATGCTTACACACGCTTTATTTATGCTGGTTTGTAGTCGTAAAATTTTGTGTAAAGCCCAGCCATAATCCATTTCCTGAAATTCTGACATTTCATTTTTAATGATGTCTGAATGAATGTCGAATTCGCATCCCAAGTCACTAACTAGCGTTAATAATGCCACTTTTGACATGTGCGTGAAAATTGTGGTTTCGTTTTTAACTTCAATCCCTGCAGCGAAGCGGACCAGTTCATAAATAGTTCTACACTGGTTCATGAGAATATATGAACTACATAATACCCTTTGCCCAGCAAGCAAGTGTTTCTTTTTACATGGGCTTGTCCAAGGAAGAATCAATTGTCTCCAGCTGCATTCGTTTGGAACAGTTCTGATATAGTTCAGAATGGAATAGTTTATAATTAATTCTAGGGAACCAGCTCTGATATAGTTCTTCAGAAATATATCTAAACTACTCCAGAACTGTTCCAAACGAATGCATCTGAAGAAAAATTTATTCTTCCTAGGACAAACCCATGTAAAAAGAAACAGTTGCTTGCTGGAAAAATATATTATGTAGAATTAGTTCCTGCTCTCTTGGTTATGGGCCAGTCTAGAACCACTTTTCAGCTTGCCTTTATTATAAAATAAAATTTAAAAAATAAAATATATTGAATAGTTTTTATTTTTATAATATTTATAAAAATTAAATTCAAATATATTTATTCTTTGAAAAACGGAAACAAATTATCATTGTTTTTTGTTTTTGTTATTCGATCTGTTGTGACTTTTCATAGTTTTGTTTTTGACTATTGAGTTCGAGATCGTTGTTTTTGTTTTCTGTTAAACAGAAAAACAAACCTTTAAAAAAGAAGAATAAGAAATGTGTGAAATGTATTAAGGGTGGTCACTGGTTGGTGGACGATATCGTTTCGGAAGCTACCAAGCTACCTCATCGGCACCTTGGACAAAATACCCTGTCAATAATTGGCACAATATGAGAGCAGCTCAATATGAAATAATTGAGAACTGACTTCAAAGTCCCATATCTCCAAAACATTGCAGACAGTATTTCTCAACCTTAATATATCCCCACACTTCTTGTTTGGTTTTTTGTGTGTCCCTGCAATTTGCGGGGAAGGCACACGATTTGTTGTTATTGTCGCTTCTTACAGCGACAACAAACGTTCGGCCGTACTCTGCCTCATTCATCATTGTTTTTTGTTTTTGTTATTCGATCTGTTGTGACTTTTCATAGTTTTGTTTTTGACTCCCATATCTCCAAATATCTCCCAAGGTGCCGATGAAGTTGCTTGGTAGCTTCCGAAACGATATCGTCCACCAACCAGTGACCACCCTTAATACATTTCACACATTTCTTATTCTTCTTTTTTAAAGAAGGTTTGTTTTTCTGTTTAACAGAAAACAAAAACAACGATCTCGAACTCAATAGTCAAAAACAAAACTATGGAAACAAATTATTTTAATTCCTAGAAAAGGGAAACTTGAAATAGTTATAATTATTATTATCATTATAACGACTTACTTGTTAAAATTTCCACTTAACAATGAACACAAGACTGAAATGACAAGCACCACCATAAATTCCTAACGGTAAACACTTAGAATTATTTCACTGCAGACGAAAAAACACAAATAAATATTCACGCTGTACTAAATCACACAAAAGCAGCGCTGCCTAGGCAGATTTCTTTGAATTCTCTTGTTTTTTTGCGCTCAACTGTCTCTGGCTGCATTACTTTTGCTCTAGTCTGGATCTAGTTCATTTTGGACCAGCTCAGATCCGGTCCTTTTCATAGACTGTTTCCAATTTCTCTGCAGGGATATTGCTTTTCACCTCAGATGTTGATGGACCAGCACTTAATCTGGTGGCTTCCTCAAGTGTAGGTGTAACATATTCTGCAATAAGTTCTATGTTAAACTTTATTGTTGTATGCTCTTCTAATTTTATTTCCAAAATTTTGCCTCAGCTAAAAACCCTTCAGGGAATAACATTTTTTTTACATTTAAATATTCGAATGTAACAACACGATTGTTAAAACAAGTTTTTAACATACTCATACTCGTACCATCGCTAAGTTTTTTAATTGCATTAGCTCGGTGTTCATTTGTGCGATCAGGTACATATTTTAATGATACCGCAATATCGCAATTTTCACAAAAGGATGTTTTGGTGACTTTATCTTCTCCACTTTCACATTCCGTAGTAATACATATTACTGAGGGGTTTTGGATATTTGTTGTTTGAGCCATTTGCTGTTGTTGGTGGTGGTTTTGCTGATATTGATCGAGGAGATGTTGTTGGTGGAGGTATTGCGGTGGGGGTGTTGTTGTTGGTGGTGGAATTGCTGATATTGAGTGTGGGTGTTGTTGATGGTGGTGGTATTGATGATGTTGTTGGTGTTGGTGGTAATGTTGTACTAAATTGTATTGCTGTTGGCGATGATTCTTTTCATGATTTATGCTTGAAAACCGTCGAAAATTGGGTTCAGCGTCTGGACTTCTGCAAGCGTGCCCGTGATGGCCATGCAAAAGAAATCAAGTTCCATACATAATGGCATCGAAAGTACTTTCACAGGAATAAAGAATTTAATTGATATCCAAAACCGTTTTTGTTTTATTTAAAAAATACTTTTGTAGCGCTCTTATTGACGGACCCATTACGTAAACGGAACGTCCAATTCTGATTTCACCAGATTCAGCCGTCCGTTTACGTTTCGTTTCCGTTGGCTAATCGTTTACACTGATTTCCATATGACAGATTGAATCAGCTGATTCGTTACGTTACGGGGGCGTTACGGTTAAGTTTGCCTAACTGGGCCATAAGTCTGTCCCTGAATTCTAGTAGCCACTTTTAAATATTACCAGCGATGGCGCATTACACGGTAAAATATCATCAACGATGGTGCATTACACTGAAATATACGTTCTCCGAATTCTAGTAGCCACACAAATATTACAAACCACGACGCCTTACACGGTAAAATACATGAACTTTTCACAATATTACCAACGATGGTGCATAGCGTTGTTACGCGCATAATTCTAAACGACATTTTGGCGGCATAACTATATACATATAAGGCATGTTTTCGTTACAAGCTAGCACTTTTAGTTTAGCACTTTACAACGAAAACAACTGACTTCCACTAACTGGCACATAAGCAATAAGTGGCGGATTTTCACTATCTGGTAGCAATGGTGTCATGAGTTGCGAAGAAAGAACAGTGCGAAACAGACAAAAATTCGTGAAAAGTATTTATAAAACATATATTTACTATTCTATGTTCAATTGTTTACACTCTTTTGCAAATATTAAAATAATTTCCCATTTTTGTTCTTCTTCTTCCCGTTAATTCACAATAATTGATAAAATCTCTCCAAAAATGGGATGCCATATTGCCATATAGGGTTCCCAATCTGGCAACATCATACACGATTAAGACATGAACACAAGCTTCATCGGGAACTAATAGTGCTTAAAAGTGCTTAGCTCCCCATACAAATTAAGCACTTATGGTGTAACGAAAACACGCCTATTATCAACGTGGTGCATTACACGGCAAACTACATTAACTTTTCAAAACACTACCAACGCATAGATGAACTTTTCAGAACATTACCAACGATGGTGCATATCGTTGTGCGTAATTCTTAACGACATTTTGGCGGGATTACGACCTTTTGGCGGCATAACGACATTTTGGCGGCCAGCTATTGATATTTCCGGCTACATTTGTTTGTTGCAATAATATACTAGCTAAATTACTAGAAAATAATAATACGAACATGCTCATGCTGCTTCCTGTCATTCGGTCAATTAAATTTTTTGTATTTTATGAAACACAATAACTGAAGTTTATAAGAATGACGATGTACCCCAGCCGTCACACTCACGTCGTACAGATCAGTTTTTGACAATGCTATCAAAATTATAAAATAAAAGCTTCAAGACGATTGGTACAATGGTATTCCAGATTTCGCTTTTAGTATTGCTAATTCGCTATATCTCGAAATATTTTTTTTTTTGTGTGGAAGGCACATTACTCGTGAAAATCTAAAGATCTGTTCTCGAGTTGTGAGGTAGTGTTGGCAACACCACACATCTTTGCCCAATCCTAAATTTTCCTAAATATAAGTAGTTTCATTTCTTGGGCTAATACGAATTCGTCAAGTCCAAAATCGTGAATAACGCAAGATCCGTTCTCGAGTTTTGATATTTTTTCGCTGTGACACGCCCATTTACCAATTCTAAAGTTTCCTTCTTTAGAGCAATACGAAAATCAAACAAAAATCATAAAATATAAAGCTTCGTTCTAGAGTTATGAGGTTGTGATGGCCGTGTCGCGACGCTCTACACAATCCCACATTTTCATCCATGGAGCTTGACCGCGACACACCCGTTTGAACAATTCTAAATGTTCCTTCATAGTATCGAGCGGTTAAATTTTCGTTGCGGGAGACTCAGCGGCCAAGTGGTCAAAAATTGCTTGGCGAAAACACTTCCGTTGGAGATCTGTATATATGCACATCAGATTGTAGACTCATAGTTCTTAAAAAATTATATTAACATTTACCTTTATAGATTCTTAGCTCTTAAATAACTTTTAAAATTACTGAAATAATGACTAAAAAATGTGTTACTGCTACACTGACCACAGTCAGAGGATTCAAAATTGTGTTCAGCGATGAAGCTCACTTTTGCATGAATGTGTACGTTGATGAACAAAATTGTCACATTTGGAGTAGTGATAATCCACAAGCCATTGTTCAGACGCCGTTACATCCACAAAAAGTCACTGTTTGGTGTACTCTATTTATTTACATTGGGATCTTTTTTATGATGCCCCAAGCATATGTATTAATTTTATCAGACTTTATTTCACGCTTAGTATCTATATGACTAAGAACTACTTTGGTTAACAATTGTCTATAAATGTTGTGTAACTTAGATATAAAATTTAACATACTTTCTCTTGTTTTTATTTCCTCAAATAAACATTGTTTATAATTATAAATGCTATAGTCTGACATGACACATTTTTTAAAACCCTTTGCTTTTTTAACTTCAATTCCATCTTCCACTGTATATGAATACATTTTGGGTCCAATCTTACAAATTCGCAATTCTTATCTTTCATTAAACCTATTTCAATTTGTTTCACTAAAAGAAAGTTGAAAATGTTATTTAATTTACCCCTAATATCATTATAAAAATCTTCGGTATAAATACAATAAATGAATGAGTCAGTATCCATATAATTTAATTGAAATTTATCTTTGTCTACATTTTCCACTTGGCTAACTCTAAATCCATTTCTCTAAGATCCATTTGAATATCCCAAAAATCATCTCCGAAATTCGACATACTGTGAATTTCGGAGATGATTGGTTTAGCTATTAGATCACTTGCAGCTAATTTATTTATAATGGTTCCCTCCCAATTTGTTAATATTTTTACATCCTTCCTATTACTTTATTATATTATTAATTAATATATTATATTATTAATCATGGCTTTTGATTGAAAGATAAAACCCGATGTACCTTCTTCAGTAATAGGTTATTTTCGAAACATTGATTAAACACTTAATAGTGTATCGCGTAATTCCTTTTGGGTGTCAAATCTGTTATTAGTTTACTATATTTAGATCCAGCTGCTTTTTATTTTCAGAACAAAACGGTAAATAATTATGGGCATCATGCAAATGTTCAGGATAATCCAAATCAACATCATATATGTATCCTGTAGAAGAATTACACAGTGCGACAGTCCAAAAACGGCGATACTATTTTTCTTGTAGGTCTTGGCGAGTAGAACAACGTTTGTTCGGGTAAAATACCGATTTTCTTGCCATTATCACTTGGAAGCCTATAAATGTATTAATTATTAACCGAATCATTGAATGAATTTGGAAAGAAGAGACTTAGACCTTTCGAACGATATATATCTTGTTTATTTAAACCTGTAGTCATATAGGTGTATTTGTCCTACAAATTTATTACGCAGTACCTATTACGCAATAATAAAAAAACTGTACGAAGTCTGGAAGATTTATATCATAGTAACTATTACGGGCTAATACATACAAACAATACAAAACAATCGCCGTGCTTGGTTTTTTACCCTACCGCTTGACGGGGCTGCCTTTATGTTATGATGGGGCAGGGTTCCACAATCGTCCGACTGTCCGTCCGTTGGTCTTGGCCAAAGCCGACCACAATTGTAAATATTCCCCCCAGTACTCACAACAACGGTTATGGGAAAACGTCATGTCCGACTGTCGAAACGGAAGCACCGAGTTTTAAGGATGTTGGAGGCTGTTGAGTTTTCGGCACTTACCTGGGCTAAGGGCTTCATTAGGTTTAGGTTTAGGTTAGGGTGGCAGCCGTGTTTTTTATACAAGCTCACATAGACCAGTTTAGGTCCCTAGTGTTACCACGGGCTGAAATGCCCCTCATCGAAACCAACCTGTTTGATATACAAATTTGTCGATATTACGAATATCGGTACTGGAAAGATCTGTTAGGCTGCCTAGAACAGCCGACCCCAGTATGTCCAGTCGTCGTTTACTCAGAGCGGGACAGTCGCATAGCAAGTGCTCAATGCTCTCCACTTCTTCCTCATCTCCACAGCTTCTGCAGAAGTCATTAGAGTCAATACCCAATCTTTTGGCGTGTTCGCCGATCAAGCAGTGTCCCGTCAGAACTGATACTAACGTAGACAATCTTTGCCTCTCTAGTGCGAGGAGATATTTTGATCTTCTCAGGTCATACCTTGGCCAGATTTGTCTAGCTACCCTGCAGGTGCCGATTTCTGTCCATCTTTCGTTGGACTGCCTGATTGCCTCTTGCCTAAGCCAAAGCTTGCACGTGGATAGTGGCGCACCAATATATGCTAATTCTTCGAGAATTTGTAATGTCGTCCCTTTCCTAGCAAGTTCATCGGCTTTGCAGTTCCCCGGGATATCCCTATGCCCAGGCACCCATATGAGGTGTATGTTAAACTGCTCAGCCATCTCGTTAAGAGATCTGCGGCAGTCGAGGGCTGTTTGTGAATTTAGGGATGTTGCCTCCAGAGAATTGATGGCAGCCTGGCTGTCCGAGTAAATGACAATGCCAGTGTTGGTTACTATGTTGCGACTCAGCCACTTGGCTACTTCCCATATTGCCATTATTTCGGCTTGATAGACACTGCAGGTATCTGGTAGTCTGTGAGCTATATCCAATCTAAGCTCTGCACAGTGTACTCCGAAGCCAACCTTTTCATCAAGCTTCGAACCATCCGTGTAAAATTGGAGATGGTTTCTATTACCTGGTTTTCTTCCAACCCATTCATCTCTCGCGGGAATCATAGTGATGTAATTTCTCTCGAAGGTGTACACCGTTGGTATATAGTCCACTCGGTCGGTTACCATAGCACTACACTTTGATATTCTCATGTGACCGTAGGTTTTGTACCTCCACATTGATAGGCAGTTTAATCTTATTGCCGCTTTGGTTGCAACTTCTCTCGCCACAATATTAATCGGCAGTATATGGAGTAGGGCTTGTAGAGACTCGGTCGCTGTAGTCCTTAAGGCTCCGCTTATGCTCAGGCAGGCAGTTCTCTGAACCTTTGTTAGTAGGTTGGTGATGGTTAGTTTGTCAGTTGCCGTCCACCATACCACAATGCCGTATAGCAGTATAGGACGAACTACTGCTATATATATCCAGTGGACGATTTTAGGAGAGAGGCCCCACCGCGAACCTACAGCCTTTTTGCAGGAATATAAGGCGACGTTAGCCTTCCTTACACGTTCCAATACATTAAGTCTAAATAACAGTTTTCTATCTAGAATTATTCCTAAAAATTTTGCACTTTCAGAAAAGACTATATCTGTTCCATTTATCCGAGGTGGAGGGTCCACATGTGGGACTTTATTCATCCTAGTAAAGAGAATCAATTCTGTCTTGTTTGGGTTTATGCCCAAACCGCTGCTTCTGGCCCATCTAGCCAATTTGTTCAGAGCTACCTGTAGAATGTCTCGGAGGACGTTTTCGAATTTGCCACTCACTGCGATTGCAACGTCGTCCGCATATGCCACGACCTTGCAGCCACAACGTTCTAGATCTAGCAGAATTTCATTCAACGCTAGGTTCCAAATTAGTGGAGACAGTACTCCTCCTTGTGGGGTCCCTCTGTTTACAAACCTTGTTAGAGTTGTGGACCCAAGACATGCTGTTATGCGTCTTCTGTTGAGCAGACTTTGAATTAGTCTAATCAAACTAAAGTTAACATTAAGATGTGACAGTGCCGCAATTACTGCATCTGAGTGAATGTTGTTAAAAGCCCCTTCTATGTCAAGAAATGCCACCATGGTGAATTCCTTGAAATGCAGGGACGATTCGATAGTGCTCACAAGTTCGTGCAGGGCTGATTCTGTAGACTTCCCCTTATTGTAAGCATGTTGGTTCACTGACAGGAGTTTTGTATCCAGGTTTTCCCTAATGAAATAATCTAAAAGTCGTTCCAGACCTTTCAATAGGAAGGAGGATAGGCTAATTGGTCTGAAGTCTTTTGGCCTAGTGTGTGATATCTTCCCCGCTTTTGGTATGAATACCACTTTGGTATCCCTCCATCGATTCGGGATGAATGAAAGCCTGATACAGCCTACATAAATTTTCTCCAGCCAGGGGATAATGTATTTCAACATTTTCTGCATTTCTGCTGGAGTGATGCCGTCTGGTCCAGGTGACTTGAAGGGCTCAAAGCTATTAATAGCCCAGCTTATTCTGGATCTTTCAGTCAACAAGCTAGCGACGCTCGCAGTCCACTCGCACTCTTGTTGGTCCTGCTGATCCTCTGGTTCTGTTAGAGAGTTCCCCGGGAAATGTGTGTCGAGCAGTACATTGAGCGACTGCTCGCTGTTTTTGGTCCAATTATTTGCCTCATCCTGCAAGTAACCCACTGTACAGGGTGAAGCTGATAATATTTTCCTCAGCCTTGCGGCGTCGGAGACCTTTTCCACTTCGCCACAGAAAGTATACCAAGAGCGTCTTTGCGCCTTCCTAAGCTCCTTCTTATAGATCTTGAGTTGCTCTTTATAGGCTTCCCAAACATTAGCGACCCCAGTAGATTTAGCCTTGTTGAATAGCTTGTTGCAGGTCTTTTTCATAGCCGTTAGCTCAGAAGTCCACCATTGGGGTTTAGTTTTACCCTTGTACCTTGTTTTTGGACAGGCTTCTTCAAGGGAACTATTGAATGATGTGGTGATATGCTCGACCAGATGATCCAGACCGGCTTTGTCATTCGGTTCGTACAGAAGTTTGGAGTTGAGGACTTTCTTGAAATTCTTTTCATACAGGTGCCACTTTGTCTTTCTCACATTTCTGTGGACGGCAGGTTCAGGCGCTTTTTCAGCGAGTTTGAACTCAATATAATGGTGATCTGAGAATGAGTGGTCGTCTAGTACATTCCACCCAATAATTTTGTCTGACAGCCGGTCAGTAGCAAACGTTACGTCGAGTACTTCTTGTCTGTCCTTAATTGTAAAGGTCGGTTTATTACCTATGTTACAAATACTTAGGTTGGTAGTTAGAATAAAGTCAAGAAGCGAATCACCCCTATTGTTTATATCCGTACTACCCCAGATAGTATGATGAGCGTTCGTGTCTGCGCCAACAATCAGCTCGACCTCGTCAGATGTTGCTTCTTCTACTACTTCCCTGAATAGAGCAGTCGGTACTACAGCTTCATAAGGCAAGTAACTGGAGACCACCCAATATATGCGATTACCGATCTCCAGACTAGCAGATGTTTGGTCTTTACCACTTAAATTAGCCAGGAGAAAGATACTTAGATCTTTCCTGGCCAAAATGCAGGTTCTTGGAGTGCCTTCACAGTTGGCCACAAGCAGTTTAAAGTTGGGTGTCCTGATACCGCACACCCTTCCTCCCACTGCGTAGGGCTCCTGTATCAGGACGATGTCTACTGCACCTGTGGACAGGCGCAGCAATAGAGCCGCTGAGGCTGCTTTAGCGTGATGGAGGTTAATCTGTAAAATTCTTACCATCATTGGTAATTGACAGATTAACTTCCACCCCTACAAGGGTGTTATCGAACTCTTCGTCCGTATCATCGAGAAGCGTGTCCCCGCCAGATGCGACAAAGAGTCCGGAGACTCCCCTCAGCCCCTCTGTGTCAGAAGTAGAGCTTTCGTCCTCAGAGTAGGACGTTACAGATCTTCTGTTAGAGTTGGAGTCACCCGAAATAATGGGCGTGGATACCTCCGCACTTCCAGAAAGCTGTGTTTCAACCGCGGTGGACGACTCACCTTCCGCAGTGGGAACTATATCCTGCTTGTATACCTTCAAGACTATAGTCTCGAAGCCATACTGTAGGGTTGCACTTGCACGTTGTATATGGGAGGTGGATTCAGCGTTAAGGATCAAATTGACCTGCCGCTTTTTACCATCCGCCTCACCCACCTTGCTGATTCTCCAATTATGGGCGGGCAGACCAGGATTGGAATCTTTTATTATTTCTAATATGTCAGCCGGGTTGGAGGGCTCTTCTGTAACCCAGGTGATGGCTCTAGGATGACTAGGGATGTTGTTTTTTTCGACAATATCCAACTGGGCACCCGGCCACACCTCACCCGCTCGACTCAGAGCAGCCTTATACAGGACTACTGATCTGGCATCACCGAAATGTAAGAGCTTTACTCTCCCCTGATGCCATCCTGCATCGTTGCAGATTGGTGGTGTGCCCGGCATCTCTCTACGGACATCGAGGTAATGAGCCATAATGGCTGATTGCACATGGCTCCATTTGTCCTTGAGGATGGATCCATCCTCACTACTTCTGTCTATAACGGCCATCACTAGACTCTCCTTCGCCACTTCATTGAAGGGCTTGGTGAGTGTCCTGTTGATAGTGACATTTGGGCCTCTTGCCTTTTTCGAGGGCAGGGGTTCATCAGGTGATCTGATTCTTTTGACTTTATTAGCCGTTAACACAGCTGAATTTGTGGCTCTTTCAGCCGGCTGATTGGCCTTAGAAGCATCTAAGACGCCTTTAGCCCAGGTAAGTGACTCTTTTTGTTTTTCGGTAAGAGCCGAAACCTCAACAGCCTCCAACTTCGTCAGAACTCTGAGCGCTATCCGGTGCTCATTGTGTTTCCGTTTTGACGGTCGGACGTGACGTTTTCCCCTCACCGTACCACCTGTTGTGAGTACTGGGGGGAAATTTTCACCATGTTTGGTGTGGTCGGCTTTGGCCAAGACCAACGGACGGACAGTAGGACGATTGGGGAACCCCGCTCCATCGGAACGCGAAGGCATCCCCGCCAATGATTTTTTTTCCGTATTAGCCCGTAATAGGTACTACGATGTAGGCCTTCCAGACTTTGTACAGATTTTGTTTTATTTTTTGCGATTGCGTAATAGGTATAATAGATTTTAACTAAAGAAGAGACTTCGACCTTTCGAACGATATATATCTTGTTTATTTAAATCTGTAGGCATATAGGTTTATGGGTCCTACAAAAACATTTTTTTCCGTCATTTTCTAGTTTCGGCAATTTGTTTGCCAATTATTTTGTGAGATAAGGGCACAATTAATTGGCTTACAAACTCGTATAGTATATTTTATAAGGAAAAAATGCAACCAGACTCTTAAAAATCCGTTTGCAATTGACTGAGTTATTAAAGTTTCATTAAAACTAAATGTGTACATAAATACTAGTTTTGACGAGTTAAAAATGAATCGCGCAAGAAAACATTATTGAGTAGAATGGCCAAAACTAGTGTCTATATATACCGATTTAGTTTTAATGAAACTTTTATAATTCCGTCAATTACAAACGGATTTTTAAGAGACAAGTTGCATTTTCTTCCTTATAAAATATACTATATATCGTCGCCGTCGTGGCAAAAATAGCTATGTGTAGTTTTTCGAAAAAAAATTTATTGTTGCATTTGAAGTCTCTTTTTATTATACGTTCACTCACCAAAGCGTTTTTCGATATCTTAATTAGTTCAGATAGTAGCAAAATTAGCTATGTGTTTTCTGAATAAAAACAATAGTAGTTATGTGTTTTTCAGCACATAGCTATTTTTTCAATAAAATTTCAAAAATTAACAATTAACAATTTTTGAATGTTGGACAGAAACCGAAGGTATATTTTAATGTTTCAAACTACACATTCTAACATGGGCCATTAGTTTATAATTTTGGCCAAAAATGGATGTCAAAATATATATTTCGAATGGAGAAACTGGCCATTTCAAATGGATAGTTAGTCTAAAGGCTGAAAGAAAACCCGATAGAAATATTGTGCGTGGAGCTATATATGACGAATGTCGACAGTCTGTCTTTAAAATTTTTTGGGATTTGCCGTCAAGTGACCTCCACAAATTTATGGGAATATTTGATACAAATGCGGTAAAACCACTTATTAATCTATATTAAATCATTACTATTCTTTAATAAATAGCTAACATTAAGTAAATTCGGATTTTTATAAGCGTTCACTCCTTAAAGAAGGTCAAAATATTTCCTCGCACTAGAGAGGACTGCTTGATCGGCGAACATGCCAAAAGATTGGGTATTGACTCTAATGACTTCTGAAGCTGTGGAGATAAGGAAGAAGTGAAGAGCATTGACCACTTGCTATGCGACTGTCCCGCTTTGAGTACACGACGATTGGACATACTGGGGTCGGGCCTTCTAGGCAGTCTAACAGATATTCGTACTATCAATAAATTTGTATTTTAAACAGGTTGGTTTCGATCTAGGGACCTAAACTAGTCTATGTGAGCTGGGAAAAAACGACTGCCACCCTAACGTAAAGCTAAACCCAATTCCTTGAACCTGTCGGTCGGATTTTAATTACATCAATATTGCCCAGATATAAATACTGTCTGAAAAGATTAACATCTTCCTATATGATCTACGTAACTTGACATTTGTATACTACATACATACCATCATATGAATTTTGAGCAACTATGGTTGTACAATTTTTAAATTATCTTATAAGATAATTTTTATATTAAGTATAAACTACTATATTTATCGATTAGAAATTCGGTTTACTCCGTAAAGAACTTACTCCTGAAATAACCCAAAGAGTCGTTGTCCCAGGAGTCGTTAATGATTATTCGTAGTGAACGGACGTGTTAATCACAGAGCTGATAGTTAAAACCTATACACAGTACCTATTACGCAATAACAAAAAAACTGAACGAAGTCTGGAAGATTTATAACGTAGTACCTATACCCAAAACAATCGCCGTGCTTGGCTTTTTGCCCCACCGCTTGACGGGGATGCCTTTATGCTCCGATGGTGCGTCTGTCAAAACGGAAGCACCGAATAGCGCTCAGAGTTTTAGCAAAGTTGGAGGTTGTTGAAGTTTCGGCACTTACCTTGGCTAAGGGCTCCATATAAGCTTCTAAAGCCAATGGGACGGATAAAAGATACACATCCAATAAAATCAAAATAATCAGATCATCTGATGAATAAAATTAAAATAATCAGATCATCTGATGAATAAAATTAAAATAATCAGATCACCTGATGAACCCCTGCCCTTCAATAAAGTGGCGAAGGAGAGTCTAGTGATGGCTGTTATAGACAGAAGTAGTAAGGATGGTTCCATCCTCAAGGACAAATTGGGCCATGAGCAATCAGCCATTATGGCTCATTACCTCGATGTCCGTAGAGAAATGCCGGGCAATCCACCAATCTGCAACGATGTAGGATGGCATCAGGGGAGAGTGAAGCTTTTATATTTGGTTGATGCCAGATCAGTAGACTTGTATAAGGCTGCTCTGAGTCGAGCGGGTGAAGTGTGGCCGGGTGCCCAGTTGGATGTTGTCGAAAAAACAACATTCCTAGTCAATGTAGAGCCATCACCTGGGTTACAGAAGAGCCCTCCAACTCGGCTGACATATTCGATATACTTAAAGATTCCAATCCTGGTGTGCCGACCCATAATTATAAATTAGCACGGCAGGCCAATTTGATCCTTAACGCTGAATCCACTTCCTCTATACAGCGTGCAAGGTTTCGAGACTATAGTCATGAAGGCATAAAAGGAGGATATGGCTCCCACTGCGGAATGCGAGTCGTCTACTGTGTTTAAAACACGTATGTTGCGCCACCACTGGCGCAACATATTTACCATTACTGGATTCGTAATTTACTTCGTCAGCTAGGTTGCCATTAAATCTCTAAAGACTACATCCTTAAATCCACAAACAGCCATTGACTGCCGTAAATCTTTCATCGAGATGGCTGAACAGTTTTCCATATACATACCTCATGTGAGTACCTGGGCATAGGGATATCCCGGGGAACTGCAATGCCGACGAACTTGCTGGGAAAGTGACGACATTACAAACCCTCGAAGAATATACATTGAGTAAACGATGTCTGTTTCGGATATACTGGTGTCGGCCTTTATAGGAAGTCTGCCAGATCATGGAAGGTTGGTTCCGATCAGGGGCAACTGGGCCCGTGGTATCACTAGGGACATCTATTGATCTATGAGAGCTGGTAACTCCGTCTAACGCCTAACCTAACCTAACTTAAATTTTCTGGCATCTCTTCTTAAAACGCTAAAAATCATGAATATTATATAAAAAATATATCCTAAGTAAAGATATCCTTAATGAAATATTCAAACCTCCACGAACTCCTCGTTTCATAAAATCTCTTTCAACAAAAGTAGTTATGTGTACGAAATAACGAAATTTCAATAAATAAATTCCGTAATAAAAATAGCTATGTGTAGTTTTTTTTGTATAAATTTATGAGAAATGGTCATAGGGAAAAACGAAAAACCTTTAATATTACAATTATCGCGAAAGGAAAAAATAAAGAGTTTATTGGCTCTCCTAAAAAATTAGGGGAAAACACATAGCTACTTTTGCCACGAGGGCGACGATATGTAAATCAATTAATCGTACGTTTATCTCACAAAATAATTGGTAAAAACATTGCCTAAACTAGAAAATGACGGAAAAAACGTATTTGTAGGACAAATAAAAATATATTCCTACAGATTTGAATAAACAAAATTTATGTCGTTTGAAAGGTCATAGTTAACAAAGTTATAACCGTTCAAGTGCAAAAGGCAAGAAAATCAGTTTTTACCCGTAAATCCGCATTTTGGGGTTGTCCGGGAAATTCCAAAAAATGATTCGTGTTTTACTCGACAAAACCTACAGGAAAAATAGTATCGGCTCATTTGCTTCTCAACTTGAGTTTATGTTGTCGCACTGTGTTATCTTTTAATTGCATAATATCTTTAGGATCTACTATCATTTCACTTTCGTCTAGCCAATTTAAATTACCTGCTGGGTGAAATTGCTTCATTGGCCATACATTTAAATTATGAACATCTAAATATATTAAAAAGGATAATGGTTTTGATGGATCATAATCACTTAAGTATCTATTGTTAGCTCTCGTATACCTCCTACAACATTGAGTGATACCTCCCCATATACCACTCTTAATAAAATTATACATATCCACATCCGTCAACAATTCTAAGCTAATGTTTGTAGTTAAAAGCATTGCATCATATGAGAGACCGGGGACTGTAAAAATATTGAGAAGGTACAAGATTATGTACGTTTATACATAAACTTCTCAAAAACGTCGGTAAGAAGTACTACATCAATTTTCAAATAAAGTTGTAAATAATCCTGTAGAGATTTACAATTAAATGTTTTCCAAACTTCTTCTGCATATTTAAAGACTTCAGGAGAACACTCTTTATTGTAAAGCTTGCTATAGAATTTTTCAATGGGAGGAAGTTTAGTCTTTTAATTTAGTAAATGAATCTAAATACTCATAACGAAATATGACCTTTTTCCTTGCTAATTCAAATTTTTTTGAATTTGTGAAATGTTTTTTTTATTGCTATTAGATCACTCAGAATATTAGCTAGAGAATCTAAGCTCGCCGCCATGAATCGAAGCGAATCTAAAAATCTATACTCAAAACGCTCTCCATTATCCATAATCACAGTATGCGAAAGATAAAAGTATAATTCCTTTGTTTGAGGTAATTCATGTTTCGTACCTGGGATTTATTAAAGTAGATTTTTCACGAATAAGGGACAATCATAAGATGAAAAATTATGGAAGAAAATTGGCATTAAGCTGGCTATAGTTTAATTTAAATTACATCCGTTATGTGTTGGTGCCCTATATTTTCCTGTAATATGACAGTGATCACGAACCATATTATCACCCCATTTTTTTAAGCACATGTGACAATCCTCTGCAGATTGAAAGAAAATTCTTCTATTGGTGTTAAGGGTGTCAGCGGTGTATTTAGAGTTAAAAATTTATTAAATATATCCCTCCACTCCTCAATAATTAATTTAACAAATTACTCAGCGGAATTTTCCCCAATATATATCTTAAATCAATAAAATCCAAAAGCGCAAGGTACGTGCTTATTTCAAGTACCTTAATTATTACCCATTGGTGCATTCAAAGTCCGTATATATTACAAATGACACTTCCATAGTTTTTGATTCTTTGCGAAATTTGATGAACTTACGTCCTCCTTTGGCATATATGTAGTAACCATGCGACTACATTCCTTTTTGTGAGTTTCAAATATATCCTCGCGTGAAGAGTATTGGGAACACCGGTTACATTTGCTGCTTAGTGTCACCGGTTGTAAGTTGGCTTCGTAGAACTCTAAAGAAAATAATAAAGATGAAAGAAAAAAATATTACGGCAATGGCGGTGTTACCTTGCCTACAGTTACAAACGAACGCTCTTTTCAACATGGCGTTGGTTGAAAAACCACTTGAGGTCACCCATGACTGGAAATCGTTTAAATGGATTGGCTTCCCTGAATATTTATCGAGACATTCCGGTAGATGTTAACGCAGTATTAGACGAATTGTTTGTTTCGCTCGCCGTGTCAACTTATTACAACATTAACACAATTAATATCCTATTTAAATTAATACAATTAATATAATATTTAAATGAAGTCATATTAACCCTGTATAACCCAGATGAATGAGAAAACAAAATATTTCGATTTATAGAATTTTTATTGTTTATAACTAAATAAAATATGTATTAATTATTTTATAAAAATTAATATTACTATATACAAAATCTTAATAAATATTAACTACATAATTAAGTCTGCGTAGCGTATTCAAAATACATTTTATTTAGCGGTTTCCTTGACCGCTTCACATTTTGTGGTTTCCAATCTGGCCTTTCTTCCACATTTAATATTAGGGATGGCAGACCCCCAATCGCATCATCCATCCCCAACACTTCGTCCAAATGTTCATCGGTCAACAGTTGACCATTCGGAGTAATGGACTCGGGGTCATCGTCATCCACTAAAACTGCAGGGTGGTTTACTTCTTCCTTGGGATACCTGGCATTTTCTACTGCTCGCAAAGCATTCAGCTGTTTTTCTAACAGCTTCTACACCTCATTCTTTATTATACTTCTAATGTTCTTCAGAAGTTGACGATTTCCTTTCCTTTGGTGAGTTTTCACCCTTTTAGTCATCAAAAACTTTCTCCTCCTCTTGTACACCAAAGGGATTAAAGGCAAATCCTCCGGAGGAGTCACCAACTCTCGATCAGCCGCAACCTCAATCTTTATGTTTTCCGAGAGATTTTTCGGGCCCTCGGGAAGTTTCGCTGAGGGTTTGTGTGCAAAGTCTTGAGGAGTCCATTCCTCCCATTCTGCCGCAAAAGACAAATTATTTTGGCTACTCATTATATTTTGTTAATATTTGACAGATACCCAGAGGAGGATCAAACACACACTGATTTGAAATCACTATTTTGCTTTTATATAAGTATGTATATATTTATTAAAATTTGAAATTTCAAAAAAGGGTACTAGATACCACCAATCATTGGTAATCATGTATAAGTCAACTAGAAACCAATATGCGATCCCTTAGGATGGGGGTGGGATCTCAATGCACAGCTGATAATAATAAAATCTAAGACATACCATTAATTCACACCTCTTGACATTAATGATCAATAAATCACACCTGGGGTGACATGCTGTCAAATTAACACCCCATTATTATCCAGTTCATATACTTCCCCTCTACTATCGTATAAAAATTAAATCTATATTGATATTTCGAACGGTTGTCGTTAAAACTACTATCGATTTGTTTAATATTTTCTTCGATTAACGCTTAGCTTTTTTGTGGATATTCTTTAGTTTTACAATGTCTAAACCAACTTTTAAATGGTACTTGTATATTACAATATGTAGTTTCGCTCGCTGTGTCAACTTATTACAACATTAACACAATTAATATCCTATTTAAATTAATATAATATTTAAATAAAGTCATATTAACCCTGTATAACCCAAATGAATGAGAAAACAAAATATTTCGATTTATAGAATTTTTATTGTTTATAACTAAATAAAATATGTATTAATTATTTTATAAAAATTAATATTACTATATACAAAATCTTAATAAATATTAACTACATAATTAAATCTGCGTAGCGTATTCAAAATACATTTTATTTAGCGGTTTCCTTGACCGCTTCACATTTTGTGGTTTCCAATCTGGCCTTTCTTCCACATTTAATATTAGGGATGGCAGACCCCCAATCGCATCATCCATCCCCAACACTTCGTCCAAATATTCATCGGTCAACAGTTGACCATTCGGAGTAATGGACTCGGGGTCATCATCATCCACTAAAACTGCAGGGTGGTTTACTTCTTCCTTGGGATACCTGGCATTTTCTACTGCTCGCAAAGCATTCAGCTGTTTTTCTAACAGCTTCTACACTTCATCCTTTATTATACTTCTAATGTTCTTCAGAAGTTGGCGATTTCCTTTCCTTTGGTGAGTTTTCACCCTTTTAGTCATCAAAAACTTTCTCCTCCTCTTGTACACCAAAGGGATTAAAGGCAAATCCTCCGGAGGAGACACCACCTCTCGATCAGCCGCAACCTCAATCATTATGTTTTCCGAGAGATTTTTCGGGCCCTCGGAGAGTTTCGCTGAGGGTTTGTGTGCAAAGTCTTCAGGAGTCCATTCCTCCCATTCTGCCGCAAAAGACAAATTATTTTGGCTACTCATTATATTTTGTTAATATTTGACAGATACCCAGAGGAGGATCAAACACACACTGATTTGAAATCCCTATTTTGCTTTTATATATATGTTTATTAAAATTTGAAATTTCAAAAAAGGGTACAAGATACCACCAATCATTGGTAATCATGTATAAGTCAACTAGAAACAATATGCGATCCCTTAGGATGGGGGTGGGATCTCAATGCACAGCTGATAATAATAAAATCTAAGACATACCATTAATTCACACATCTTGACATTAATGATCAATAAATCACACCTGGGATGACATGCTGTCAAATTAACACCCCATTAATATCCAGTTCATATACTTCCCCTCTACTATCGTATAAAAATTAAATCTATATTGATATTTCGAACTGTTATCGTTAAAATTACTATCGATTTGTTTAATATTTTCTTCGATTAACGCTTAGCTTTTTTGTGGATATTCTTTAGTTTTACAATGTCTAAACCAACTTTTAAATGGTACCTCTTGACATTAATGATCAATAAATCACACCTGGGGTGACATGCTGTCAAATAAACACCCCATTAATATCCAGTTCATATACTTCCCCTCTACTATCGTATAAAAATTAAATCTATATTGATATTTCGAACGGTTATCGTTAAAATTACTATCGATTTGTTTAATATATTCTTCGATTAACGCTTAGCTTTTTTGTGGATATTCTTTAGTTTTACAATGTCTAAACCAACTTTTATATGGTACTTGTATATTACAATATGTAGTTTCGCTCGCCGTGTCAACTTATTACAACATTAACACAATTAATATCCTATTTAAATTAATATAATATTTAAATAAAGTCATATTAACCCTGTATCACCCAGATGAATGAGAAAACAAAATATTTCGATTTATAGAATTTTTATTGTTTATAACTAAATAAAATATGTATTAATTATTTTATAAAAATTAATATTACTATATACAAAATCTTAATAAATATTAACTACATAATTAAGTCTGCGTAGCGTATTCAAAATACATTTTATTTAGCGGTTTCCTTGACCGCTTCACATTTTGTGGTTTCCAATCTGGCCTTTCTTCCACATTTAATATTAGGGACGGCAGACCCCCAATCGCATCATCCATTTGAGTGTCATCCATCCCCAACACTTCGTCCAAATATTCATCGGTCAACAGTTGACCATTCGGAGTAATGGACTCGGGGTCATCATCATCCACTAAAACTGCAGGGTGGTTTACTTCTTCCTTGAGATACCTGGCATTTTCTACTGCTCGCAAAGCATTCAGCTGTTTTTCTAACAGCTTCTACACTTCATTCTTTATTATACTTCTAATGTTCTTCAGAAGTTGGCGATTTCCTTTCCTTTGGTGAGTTTTCACCCTTTTAGTCATCAAAAACTTTCTCCTCCTCTTGTACACCAAAGGGATTAAAGGCAAATCCTCCGGAGGAGACACCAACTCTCGATCAGTCGCAACCTCAATCTTTATGTTTTCCGAGAGATTTTTCGGGCCCTCGGGAAGTTTCGCTGAGGGTTTGTGTGCAAAGTCTTCAGGAGTCCATTCCTCCCATTCAGCCGCAAAAGACAAATTATTTTGGCTACTCATTATATTTTGTTAATATTTGACAGATACCCAGAGGAGGATCAAACACACACTGATTTGAAATCACTATTTTGCTTTTATATATATATTTATTAAAATTTGAAATTTCAAAAAAGGGTACAAGATACCACCAATCATTGGTAATCATGTATAAGTCAACTAGAAACCAATATGCGATCCCTTAGGATGGGGGTGGGATCTCAATGCACAGCTGATAATAATAAAATCTAAGACATACCATTAATTCACACCTCTTGACATTAATGATCAATAAATCACACCTGGGGTGACATGCTGTCAAATTAACACCCCATTATTATCCAGTTCATATACTTCCCCTCTACTATCGTATAAAAATTAAATCTATATTGATATTTCGAACTGTTATCGTTAAAATTACTATCGATTTGTTTAATATTTTCTTCTAGCTTTTTTGTGGATATTCTTTAGTTTTACAATGTCTAAACCAACTTTTAAATGGTACTTGTATATTACAATATGTAGTTTCGCTCGCCGTGTCAACTTATTACAACATTAACACAATTAATATCCTATTTAAATTAATATAATATTTAAATAAAGTCATATTAACCCTGTATCACCCAGATGAATGAGGAAACAAAATATTTCGATTTATAGAATTTTTATTGTTTATAACTAAATAAAATATGTATTAATTATTTTATAAAAATTAATATTACTATATACAAAATCTTAATAAATATTAACTACATAATTAAGTCTGCGTAGCGTATTCAAAATACATTTTATTTAGCGGTTTCCTTGACCGCTTCACATTTTGTGGTTTCCAATCTGCCCTTTCTTCCACATTTAATATTAGGGATGGCAGACCCCCAATCGAATCATCCATTTGAGTGTCATCCATCCCCAACACTTCGTCCTTCCTTGGGATACCTGGCATTTTCTACTGCTCGCAAAGCATTCAGCTGTTTTTCTAACAGCTGCTACACCTCATCCTTTATTATACTTCTAATGTTCTTCAGAAGTTGGCGATTTCCTTTCCTTTGGTGAGTTTTCACCCTTTTAGTCATCAAAAACTTTCTCCTCCTATTGTACACCAAAGGAATTAAAGGCAAATCCTCCGGAGGAGGATCAGCCTCTCTCGATCAGCCGCAACCTCTCAAATAAAGTTGTAGATAATCCTGTAGAGATATACAATTAAATGATTTCCAAACTTCTTCTGCATGTTTATAGTCTTCAGGAGAACAGTCTTTATTGTAAAGCTTGCTATAGAATTTTTCAATGGGAGGAAGTTTAGTCTTTTAATTTAGTAAATATCTAAATCTAAATACTCATAACGAAATATGACCTTTTTCTTGCTAATTCAAATTTTTTTGAATTTGTGAAATGTTTTTTTATTGCTATTAGATCACTCAGAATATTAGCTAGAGAATCTAAGCTCGCCGCCATGAATCGAAGCGAATCTAATAATCTATACTCAAAATGCTCTCCATTATCCATAATCACAGTATGCGAAAGAGAAATGTATAATTCCTTTGTTGTTTCGTACCTGGATTTATTAAAGTAGATTTTTCGCGAATAAGGGACAACCATAAGATGAAAAATTATGGAAGAAAATTGGCATTAAGCTGGCTATAGTTTAATTTAAATTACATCCGTTATGTGTTGGTGCCCTATATTTTCCTGTAATATGACAGTGATCACGAACCATATTATCACCCCATTTATTCAAGCACATGTGACAATCCTATGTAGATTGGAAAGAAAATTCTTCTATTGGTGTTAAGGGTGTCAGCGGTGTATTTAGAGTTAAACATTTATTAAATATATCCCTCCACTCCTCAATAATGAATTTAACAAATTACTCAGCGGAATTTTCCCCAATATATATCTTAAATCATTTTGTTTCTATATTATTATAGAAACAAGTATTTTATACATGGCGGTGTATAAATATGTATTAAAAATTGGCAGCACACATACTGGATCATGATTTCTGAGCCGTGACACTCGTTATCAACAGTTCTGCTGCAATTGTATGGGAGAAACGGAGCTCTATATGGTTGACTTCTAAACACAAGCAAATGAGAAATCTTTGTGAAACCACACTTCTCCAAAATCTTCCAAAACACAATTGTTAACCAAAGTTAATACAAAACACCAGCCATGTCCAATGACACCAGCCATGTCCATGGATGGATCTGGCAACATAGTTGCGTACAGACGTGTTTATAGTGGCTCTCACAAAAATTCTATTAAAAAATTATTTTCTTTGGGATTAACCCTGCTAAAGCATATAAAGCGAGTTGGACGCTATTAACAAGTGATTTGGTTATAATTCTGTGTTAAAGTTTATTGCTAAAGTGTAATTTTTTGCAAGAAAAATAATCAAGTTAAAAATCATAGTGCTTGCAGTGTTGGTTGTTCATAAATAAACAAAGGAAATTTACAAAAACAAATATTCGTGCATGTCTCTCACTCCCTCCGTTGAGAGGCGGTTAAGTCTTAATGGCAGAAATGCGTACATTTCTGTGACAAATACAGAAAGTAACGCAACAACAACGCCTAGAAGAGATGACAGCCTCTTTTTGACCTCCAAAACCCCAAACAATGCGCGCTCTTTCTCACCGCAGTTGTCAAGTAGTGAAACAAATCAAATAGAAATGCTAACAAATACAATGCAAAATAACGTAGTGCCTAAAAGTATGCTTTGTTATGCTAAGTTCAGTAGCTAATCCGAATGGAAATAGTGTTGCCACAGCAACAGGAACAATCCCCAAAGGTACAAATCCAAACAGTACAACGGGCAAATATGAGAAAATACAAACTGGTATAGATAGATATATTTTAGTGACAAAACGAAAAGCAAGTGCAAGGTCTCCTCATAAGGAACCAGATCCCAAAGTTTCCAAAGGAATGAATGCGGTAAGTTCGAACCGATTTGACCTCCTCAGCTCTGAGGATAGTAATGAAGAATCAAATGAAACTATAAGAGAACCCAAACCACCTCCGCTTTTCTTGCGGGAACAAACAACTAACGCGTTGGTAAATAAGCTGTCCCAGCTACAAGGAAAAGAAAACTTCTATGTTGCTTCACTTCGTAGAGGCAATGTATACGAAACAAAAATTCAGACACACACCGAAGTGTCTTATAGAAAGGTGGTTGGTTTGCTCGATTTCGAGAAAAAGAATTACTACACTTACCAGCTTAAGAGTTCAAAAGGTCTTGTGGTAGTAATTAAGGGTATTGATAGTACAGTTTCAACAGCTGAAATAATCGATGAACTTGCTAAAGAGGGTTATGAAGTTAAATCCATAATAAACATTATAAATAAAAAGAAAGTTCCTCAGCCCATGTTTAAGGTTGAACTAACATTTGATTCTTCAAGAAAAAAGGCGCACCTCATCCTATTTACGACCTAAGATATTTGTGCAACCGTAGAATTCGAGTCGAGGAACCTTTAAAACGATCCTCCCCAATGTACAAATTGTCAAGAATTTGGACACACCAAGGCATACTGTAAATTACCGGCCATTTGTGTCAGATGTGGCGATGTGCACAAGTCCGTTGACTGTCCCCATCCTAGAACAGATACCGGCGTAAAAAAATGTAGTAACTGCGGTGAGAATCATACAGCAAACTACAGGGGTTGCCCTGTCTATAAGCACATGAAAAAATCAAACAATGTTAATAAAACTCAACATATGCAAGCTATATTCCATCGCCTTTCCCAGGCTTAAGAACTGTATCTCCTACAGAAAATGCTAGTTCTAGCGATCCAAACGTAAACCGAATCCCAAAGAATACAATTCATCCAAATATGTCATACGCCCGTATGACAAGAAATGGTAATTCGTTACCCCCTCAATTTCCCCTCGAAAACTCAATAGAAAAATTAATAGAAACTATGAATTCATTCATGTTGAATATGCAAAGCATGATGCAAGAAATGATGAGAAATCAAAGTATGCTTATGCAACTCGTGTTAAATCAAAAATAAATCCAATGAGAATTTGTTATTGGAATGCAAACGGCCTGAGCCAACACAGAAATGAGGTAGAAAATTTTCTCCGAAACCACTGTATAGATATTTTATTAGTCTCTGAGACACATTTTTCAACCAGAAATTGTTTTAGGATACGTGGTTATTCCACATATGATACTAAACATCCTAGCGGGAGAGCCTGTGGTGGTACAGCTCTTATTGTCCAAAATAGGAATGAGCATATACAAGCAACTTCTATCGCTATCACAGGCACAAATCTGGTGATATCGTCGATATATTGTCCCCCTAGGCACAATATTAACAAAGATCAATTCATGGAGTTCTTCTCCACTTTTGGCACAAAGTTTTTGGTAGCAGGTCACTACAATGCCAAGCACACATTTTGGGGCTCTCGCCTCACTTCTCCAAAAGGTAGACAACTACTTAAAGCCATAACATCTGCTAAACTAGATGTAGCTTCGAGGGGTCACCCAACATATTGTCCCTCAGATCTGAACAAAACGCCTGACCTTATTGATTTCGCTATAATAAAAAATATATACAATTATCTCTATGTCCATCACTTGATCTATCATCGGATCATTCGCCTACCATTTTGACACTGCTTTACAACAATCATGAAAATGGGTGTGACAGTTTGCCCAATAAGTATTAGTATTAGCTCACACCTATCCGATGGTGTATCGTTACGTACAACGGATGAAATTGAAGCCGCGGTAAACCTATTCACAGACGTTGTAAACAGTGCTGTCAAAGTGGCTACTCGAAAAAGCGTATTCAAAAGAGATAACTCCAATAACCCAATAGGCATCCAAGCGTTAATCAATGAAAAAAGAAGCGTAAGAAGAGAGTGGCAACAATATCGCTCCCCAGCACTGAGAAAAAAACTAAAAAATTGCCAGAAGAGATTGAAATCAGCCCTAAAATCAGCCGAGGAAAGTGATCTAAAAATATATTTGCAATCTCTGGATCCAACCCAGAAAACAGATTATAGTCTCTGGAAGGCCACAAAAAATATGCGAGGTCCTGTTGCGCATGAATCGCCAATTCGCCTTGAAAATGGGAACTGGGCAAAAAGCACAGAAGAGAAAGTAAATGCATTCGCAAACTACCTCGAGTCCGTTTTTACACCCAACAGTGATACATCTGAAATCTATCCGCCCGTGATAGATATAATTCCTCGCCCACACTATCCGCCCGTAATAAACGACACAATTCCTCGCCCAATCTATCCGCCCGTGATAGATTATACAATTTCTCACACTATCTATCCGCCCGGGATAAATGACTCAATTCCTCTCCCAATCTATCAGCCCGTGATAGATGACATAACTTCTCGCCCAATCTATCCGCCCGTGATAGACGATATAACTCCACGCCCAATCTATCCGCCCGTGATAGATGATTTAATTCGTCGCCCAATCTATCAGCCCGTGATAGATGATATAATTCCTGGCCCAATCAAGCTTAGAATAAAAGATGTTGAAAAATCTGTCAAAGAACTAAAATTAAAGAAATCGCCCGGAGGAGATGGTATAACAGCGAAAATGATTAAAGAACTTCCCTTTTCAGCCTTGAAAATTGTGTTATTTTTATTCAATGCAATTCTCCGTGTAGGTTACTTCCCCCTATCTTGGAAGAGGTCTGAAATCGTGATGATACCGAAACCAGGCAAAGATCCAACTCAAGTCAAATCCTATCGCCCTATAAGCTTACTATCGATACTTTCAAAAATGTTTGAGTCCATTCTCATGAAGAAAATCACACCTCACATAATTTCTCACAATATTATACCTGACTATCAATTTGGTTTTAGAAAAAGTCACAATACTATAGAACAGGTACACCGTATCGTAACCTGCATCAGAAGAGCTTTTGAGAATAAAGAATACTGTTCGGCGTTATTCATAGATATTTCCCAAGCATTTGACAAAGTCTGGCACGAAGGACTTTTGTACAAAATATGCGACCTTCTGCCAATCAAGACGCATAAACTGTTCAGGAGCTATTTGACTAACCGGTCTTTTCAAGTTAAATCAAATGGCATTTTTTCTAGCCCTAAGAAAATAAATGCCGGTGTCCCACAGGGGAGCATTCTTGGCCCTATACTGTACGTTATTTTTACGGCAGATATGCCCATAACCAACTTTACGCTCACGTCTACTTTTGCGGACGATACTGCTTTCGTCAGTACTCACAAAAACCCTTCAGTTGCGTCCGATCAACTGCAGTCGCATGTCCGAATCCTAGAAGAATGGTTAAAAAATGGAGAATAATGGTGAATGCCTCAAAGTGTACTCATGTTACTTTTGCCCTACGAAGGGATGCAAGTCCTCCAATTTCAATTTTCAACTCACAGATTCCCCAAAAGGATCATGTAACATACCTTGGAATCCACTTAGATCGGCGTTTGACGTGGTCGCGCCACATAGACTCTAAAGTAACTCAAATAAAACTCAAAACTAATCAACTTAAGTGGCTTATCAGCCAAAGATCTGCCCTAGATCCAGAGTATAATGTTCTTTTATACAAAAAGAAACGCTAACATCCATAAGCATCTCAACATGCCAACAGTAAAAGAGGAAATTGAAAAATTACGTAGGTAAACTATTCAATCATCCAAACATCCTGGCTCGAGAACTACTAAATTTTGAAGGTCATGACCGCCTTAGAAGGAGAGATACGCTGGACATGATATAAATTAAAACAAATCCTAATCAAAATCTAAAACAAAAAAATGAAATGAAATTATGAATTCCTAAATTTGAAATGTTAACCTTTTGTTTAAGTAAAAAAATCGTGTAAAGTCACAATGGTTTATTCGCAATGGCAATAACCCAGAGAATAGTATTTTAGGTTAAGATTTGTCCACTTATTGTTATTTTCATTGTATAATAATGAAAGATTCAATAAATAAATGTAATGAATTGGAAAAAAAAAAATGTCCAATGAGAAGGAAATTTTGCTCCATCAAATGGAAAATTACCACACTATGCAGAAAAGCTTTTAATGGTTTTTGACTGCACTAAGCGTAGTTGTGGTGAGTCAAAAGACTCACCATGTTTTGCCGAGCCATGCATTTGTTATGTTGCTTGCTTGCTTTTATTCGGTCTGCAAATCTTTGTGATTCTAACTAGGATACTCTCCCGGCTTCAAGACCATTTTGTTTCTATATTATTATAGAAACAAGTATTTTATACACGGCGGTGTATAAATATGTATTAAAAAATGGCAGCACACATACTGGATCATGATTTCTGAGCCGTGACACTCGTTATCAACAGTTCTGCTGCAATTGTATGGGAGAAACGGAGCTCTATATGGTTGACTTCTAAACACAAGCAAATGAGAAATCTTTGTGAAACCACACTTCTCCAAAATCTTCCAAAATAAAAGCAAGCAAGCAACATAACAAATGCATGGCTCGGCAAAACATGGTGAGTCTTTTGACTGACCACAAATACACTTAGTGCAGTCAAAAACCATAAAAAGCTTTTCTGCATAGTGTGGTAATTTTCCATTTGATGGAACAAAATTTGCTTCTCATTGGACATGGCTGGTGTTTTGTATTAACTTTGGTTAACAATTGTGTTTTGGAAGATTTTGGAGAAGTGTGGTTTCACAAAGATTTCTCATTTGCTTGTGTTTAAAAGTCAACCATATAGAGCTCCGTTTCTCCCATACAATTGCAGCAGAACTGTTGATAACGAGTGTCACGGCTCAGAAATCATGATCCAGTATGTGTGCTGCCAATTTTTAATACATATTTATACACCGCCATGTATAAAATACTTGTTTCTATAATAATATAGAAACAAAATGGTCTTGAAGCCGGGAGAGTATCCTAGTTAGAATCACAAAGATTTGCAGACCGAATAAAAGCAAGCAAGCAACATAACAAATGCATGGCTCGGCAAAACATGGTGAGTCTTTTGACTCACCACAACTACACTTAGTGCAGTCAAAGACCATAAAAAGCTTTTCTGCATAGTGTGGTAATTTTCCATTTGATGGAGCAAAATTTGCTTCTCATTGGACATGGCTGGTGTTTTGTATTAACTTTGGTTAACAATTGTGTTTTGGAAGATTTTGGAGAAGTGTGGTTTCACAAAGATTTCTCATTTGCTTGTGTTTAGAAGTCAACCATATAGAGCTCCGTTTCTCCCATACAATTGCAGCAGAACTGTTGATAACGAGTGTCACGGCTCAGAAATCATGATCCAGTATGTGTGCTGCCAATTTTTAATACATATTTATACACCGCCATGTATAAAATACTTGTGTCTATAATAATATAGAAACAAAATATTTCTGAAGCCGGGAGAGTATCCTAGTTAGAATCACAAAGATTTGCAGACCGAATAAAAGCAAGCAAGCAACATATCTTAAATCAATAAAATCCAAAAGCGCAAGGTACGTGCTTATTTCAAGTACCTTAATTATTAGCCATTGGTGCATTCAAAGTCCGTATATATTACAAATGGCACTTCCATAGTTTTTGATTCTTTGCGAAATTTGATGAACTTATGTTCTCCTTTGGCATATATGTAGTAACCATGCGACTACATTCCTTTTTGTGAGTTTCAAATATATCCTCGCGTGAAGTGTATTGGGTACACCGGTTACATTTATGCTGCTTAGTGTCACCGGTTGTAAGTTGGCTTCGTAGAACTCTAAAGAAAATAATAAAGATGAAAGAAAAAAATATTAAGGATTATTATAAGTGTTAAATTTAAAGTATAACAATATTATATCAGCACTTACCTTGAAGTATTCCTCGCCAAAATGTTGTGAGTTTTATATCCCCCTTCTAGTAATATTAAATTTACGTGAACAGTTTTCTCCGTCCTCGTGAGGTTGTACGGACCAATAACAGAATTAGTTCTACTTTCGTAGCCAAAGACATTAATACTTATATTAGTATTTTTTTCCTGAAATAGCTTAATATCTTCAAGAGCCATTGGGAAATTTATGTTGTCAAAATTTAGCTCAATCTCATTAGGTAATTTTATTTTTTCAGCGCTTATATCGTATATAGTATATGACGATGTTCTTTCTTGGTTTTTGAGACGTTAATGCCGCAACTAAACACCATTTGAAGCAGTACTCATCTTTATTAAAGATATTTAGACATGCTTTTCCATCCATTAACTGCTTTGGTGTTTTTATATATTGTGAATCCTTTAATGGTGAACACTTACATATATCGATTTGATATTCGTTAGTGTCCAGCCAGAATCTCTTTTCTGGAATTCAGTCATTTTAATCTTTAATTCATGTATCTGGTCATTATATATAACATTTATATCGTATGCTCTTGTCACCGGAGTCATTTTTGTTGAGTGAGACATTGTCGTTCACTTCAGATCTCCTTCAGACAACTTAATGTACTCTGTCATAGCTTCTATATTAAAGTTAATCATATTATGTCGTGAAATATGGTTACCCAAAAGCTCCTTCATGTGATCACCACAATTTGTTACGAACTCATTAAGGTTAATCGTATAAAAATTAAATCTATACTCATATTTCGAACGGTTATCGTTAAAATTACTATCGATTTGTTTAATATTTTAGCTTTTTGTGGATATTCTTTAGTTTTACAATGTCTAAACCAACTTTTAAATGGTACTTGTATATTACAATATTGACACAACTTTTGTTTTATTGGCTTTGTTACCGTGGAAGTTAATGGGGTCTTCTCAATTTGTTCTTCGCGATTATTATGTGTGGGGGATAGTGCTGTTGATTACTTTGGTCTGGTAAGTATTGTTGTTCTTGGAGGTACTGATCTTTATCCTGAAACTAATGCTGTTGTTGGGGGTATAATAGAAGAATGGAAGCTCTTGATTTATGTAATATAGATGCATTTCCAAAAGTTCACAAAATATTGACGGCAATGGCGGTGTTACCTTGCCTACAGTTACAAACGAACGCTCTTTCCAACATGGCGTTGGCTGAGAACCCACTTGAGGTCACCCATGACTGGAAATCGTTTAAATGGATTGGCTTCCCTGAATATTTATCGAGACATTCCGGTAGATGTTAACGCAGTATTAGACGAATTTTTTGTTTCGCTCGCCGTGTCAACTTATTACAACATTAACACAATTAATATCCTATTTAAATTAATACAATTAATATAATATTTAAATAAAGTCATATTAACCCTGTATAACCCAGATGAATGAGAAAACAAAATATTTCGATTTATAGAATTTTTATTGTTTATAACTAAATAAAATATGTATTAATTATTTTATAAAAATTAATATTACTATATACAAAATCTTAATAAATATTAACTACATAATTAAATCTGCGTAGCGTATTCAAAATACATTTTATTTAGCGGTTTCCTTGACCGCTTCACATTTTGTGGTTTCCAATCTGGCCTTTCTACCACATTTAATATTAGGGATGGCAGACCCCAAATCGCATCATCCATTTGAGTCTCATCCATCCCCAACACTTCGTCCAAATATTCATCGGTCAACAGTTGACCATTCGGAGTAATGGACTCGGGGTCATCATCATCCACTAAAACTGCAGGGTGGTTTACTTCTTCCTTGGGATACCTGGCATTTTCTACTGCTCGCAAAGCATTCAGCTGTTTTTCTAACAGCTTCTACACCTCATTCTTTATTATACTTCTAATGTTCTTCAGAAGTTGGCGATTTCCTTTCCTTTGGTGAGTTTTCACCCTTTTAGTCATCAAAAACTTTCTCCTCCTCTTGTAGTCATCAAAAACTTGCTCCTCCTCTTGTACACCAAAGGGATTAAAGGCAAATCCTCCGGAGGAGACACCAATTCTCGATCAGCCACGACCTCAATCATTATGTTTTCCGAGAGATTTTTCGGGCCCTCGGAGAGTTTCGCTGAGGGTTTGTGTGAAAAGTCTTCAGGAGTCCATTCCTCCCATTCTGCCGCAAAAGACAAATTATTTTGGCTACTCATTATATTTTGTTAATATTTGACGGATACCCAGAGGAGGATCAAACACATACTGATTTGAAACCACTATTTTGCTTTTATATATATATTTTTTAAAATTTGAAATTTCAAAAAAGGATACAAGATACCACCAATCATTGGTAATCATGTATAAGTCAACTAGAAACCAATATGCGATCCCTTAGGATGGGGGTGGGATCTCAATGCACAGCTGATAATAATAAAATCTAAGACATACCATTAATTCACACCTCTTGACATTAATAATCAATAAATCACACCTGGGGTGACATGCTGTCAAATTAACACCCCATTATTATCCAGTTCATATACTTCACCTCTACTTCACCTTGGCTTTGTTACCGTAGAAGTTGATGGCGTCTTCTCAATTTGTTCTTCGCGATTATTATGTGTGGGGGATAGTGCTGTTGATTACTTTGGTCAGGTAAGTATTGTTGTTCTTGGAGGTACTGATCTTTATCCTGAAAGTAATGCTGTTGTTGAGGGTATAAGAGAAGAATGTAAGCTCATGATTTATGTAATGTAGATGCATTTCCAAAAAATTTACGACGATGTGGTTATCATGGTTGGAGGCAAATTCCTCTCAACCATTACTGATCTTATTCAAAGTGCTCTTAGAAGGCTGTCCAGATGAGCAACGGCGAACGGGCTAGGAATTAATCCAACTAAGACAGAGCTAGTCCTATTCACTAGGAAAAATAAGATAGAATTTGTCCATAAACCCACTCTCGACGGGGTGGAGTTGAAACTGTCTCCAGAGGCTAAGTACATTGGCGTCATACATGATTAGAAATTAACTGGAAAAGTAACACCAAGGAAAGAGTCAAAAAGGGACTGAATGCAATCTACTCCTGCAGAGGTTCCATAGGTAAATGTTTGGGGCTCCGCCCAAGTACAATCCACTGGATTTACACCGCGATTGTGCGTCCCATCCTCACCTATGGTTCAGTAGTGTGGTGGAAAACAACTGGATCTAGATACCAGCTAAAATCTTTAGAGAAAATTCAAAGAATTGCTTCTCTATTCATAACCGGCGCGAGAATGAGCACACCGCAAGCGGCGATGAAACTTTGCTAAAACTTCATCCGGTAGGTCAATATATTAAGTGTAGTGCCACCAAGTGTGCTATTAGACTCCGCGAATCTCTTATGTGGCGTAACTCAGACTGCAAACACTCAAAGATCCTTAATGAGGCATCTGAGTCAGTCTGAGGGTTCTAACAGGACAAACTGATTATTTGCCACCTGTTCTGAATTTCTCCACAAGGGTGGACACGACGACCGGTTCTAGATCAGATGGGCTGGATGGTGATCTCACCTTTCGTGGTCACGCGATTTACACAGATGGATCAAAGATGGATATTGGAACTGGGGCTGGCATCTTTAGTGAATCTCTTAGCATTAGCATTTAGTGAATCTCTTAGCATTAGCAGATCTTATAAGTTGCCAGACACTTGCAGTGTCTTTTATGCGGAGGTTTTTGCCATTCTGGTTACCTTGTGTTTAATTAACGAGGTTTTTCCAGGCAGGGTGAAAACATAACTATTTATGTTGATATTCAACCTGCTCTGAACTCCAACGTCATTAAATCCAAGTTAGTTAATGATTGCATATTAGAAATGCAACAAGTAAAAGCGTTAAGTTCGGCTATGCCGAATCTTATATACTCTGCACCATGGATAGCATGTGACCTCACAAAATAACTCAAACCTAAAGAAAATAACACCGAAAACACCAAAATATAGTAGATGAGAACAGTAGGAATCACAACAAGTTAGATGCTATATACGGGAGCTATATCTAAATATAGTCAGTCGCCGCCAGTGGTAGCGAACGGACGTGTTATTGCAGAGCGGATAGTTTTTTCAACCTATTACGCAATACTTATTCAACTACCTACTACGCAACCACAAGGTGTTGTTCTTAAAGTGGGGGTTGAATTTGTTGTATCGGTCTCAGGACAGACATTTTGGAAGTAGTCTGGAAGGCCAACATCGACGTACCTATTACGGGCAAATACTGGCTATGGGGGTCTCTCCCATAAATGATATTACGGTGCAGGGAAAAATAATCCCAGTACCGGCGGAAAGCGTTGATTTACTCGCGAGTCACGTGTCGTCTTTATCAAACAATCGTGACCAAGTAACTTCTACGGGGTTGGGTACCTCGGATTCCGTAGTCGAAACAGATACAAGAGCACATCTAGCCTTTGGCAAAATAAACGATGAGGAAGATAAAGAAAACCCAAGGGGGGGCTCTAAGCAACCCCAGCTTTTAAAAGCTAGTGGGAACTCGGACTCTGAGTCATCAACTGATAACAATATTACTATTGTTGAAAATCGGAAAAGACTGTCAGGGGCACAAAGAAGGAAACTGAATAAGATGAACCGACAGAAGATATTACAGGATGAATCTGACTCTTCTACATCTACTAAAAGAGTCAGATCTCCCGAAGAGCATAGCGATGCGAAATCAACCAAGAATAAAAATAGCTCACCGACACCCAGCACTTCGGAGAAACCTATTCAATCTACCAAAAAAGGAGTTCCTAGCCAGAATCCGTTAATGGTGGGAGGTGAAGTTGATCCTGTTGTTGAGAAGGTGAGTAAGTCCACCAAACCATCCATAAAAGAGGGGGCCTCAAACAAAAAGACCCATTCTAAAGGAAAAAGCAAGGTGGCTATAAAAAAGGGTAAGGAAACACCATCTTTTTCCCAAATAGCCAAAAAACATATTCAGGACGAACTACACTATGCCATAATTGATAGCAGTAGTGTGCGAAGATTTGTTCTACACATAGGTATTGGACCACATTCTCGAATCTAATGATGGACCAACAATCCAAGTAATGAGTTGCACGTTTGAGAGTGGCGTTTTGATGCTGAAACTGGCATCACAATACTGTGTCGATGTCTTCGGAAAACTAAAGAGCAGAGAAAAGCGACATCCCTGTACTCATAAAAACATCTTTCTATGTCAGAGGATGGGCAAGTCAGAGCGCATACTCAGCGTCATTGGCAAACAAGATTCGAACCTTAAAGTGGGGAAGTGGGAAGTTTTCCACAGGAAAAATGATCCCGATGGTTCTCTCCTGGTGGTAGGCATAGACCCGTATTCCAGCCTTGTCAAGACAAAAGGCATGGCATTTTTCGGGATTTGGAAAATCTTCTTTAAGATTGGAAAAAAACCTATTGGCAGGACAGTTAAGTCGAGCCCAAACACGAACGTACCGTACCGCCTGCAGTGACAAACGAAAATAGTGAACAGAAAGAAGCGAGTGAGACAACTCCAAAAAGTGAGGTGGAAGTGGTCGATAGCATCCCCAATTTGCCGATAACATCATCAAGTTTGCAGAAAGTTCCCAGCAAAGGAGGTGATAGGGATATGAAGAGGAGCACAAAACCTCAAAACAAAGAGGGAGCGACAAAAAACAACACCGCCTTCCAAAAAGAGGTCGATAACATTACAAATTGCCGATAATATCACCAATTTTGCAGAATGTTCCCAGCAATAGTGGTGATAGGAATAGGTACATGAAAAATCAAAACAAAGAGGGAACGACAAAAAGTAACACCGTCTCCCAAAGAGGTCTACTTGAAGAGTGTGTAATAGGTAGTAAACGAAAGGAAGAGAAAGACTCACTACCAAATAAAGAGGGAGTGCAACCAAAAAGGATAGACGACTCCCAAAGGAAACTTTTACTGAAAAGACAATAATTGAGGTCATCCAGATAAACCTCCACCGGAGCGAAACGGCATCCATTGCTCTGATGAACATAATCAGCCCTGTTCTGGCTCTCACCAAATATTCAATTCACTTCACAAATTCACTTCACCCAACGAATGGAGAGGTGTTCTGGTTCTCACGTGAATTCTCTTTTTCGAACTTCTGCTCAAAAAAATCGAAACATATGTAAACAAAACAATTTATTCTCGCGAAGAATCAGACAAGAAATTAAAAAAGAAAATCTGAAGATTTATTAATCATATTTTATAAAAAACACAACAAAAAATATGCCACTAGCTTTTCTCTTAGCCATTAGGGATTTAAGTTTTAAGAAATGAAGTTCTTGAGGAACGTATCAAGGCGGCACTTGCGTGACTACTCAAATCCAATGGATATTCCAAATTCGTGGTAAGTTAAGTGTCGTTAATCTGTTTAACATAATAATTTATGCCTTTAAATGTTTTATAGCTTTTTACCGGCTTAATAAAGACGGATTTTCAATGATCCTTGATCAAATTGCACCCTTCATTAGCACAGGATCAATACCACAAAAAATACAATTGGCGGCAGCTTTGAGATTTCTTGCGGTGAGCGCTTTTCAAGGTATTGTAGCAAACGACATAAATATAAGCATGGGAAGGACTACATTGTGCAAAATATTGTGGAAAGTGGTAAATGGAATTGAGTCAGGCGGAAGTCAGTGCTTCAAAAATGCATTTTTACCAAAAGCATGGAATTTCCGGGGTTGTTGGTTGTGTCGACGGTACTCACGTTCGACTCATAAAACCTCCAGATGGAGAAGCGCTTTTTTATAACCGAAAGGGCTATTTTAGCATAAATACCATGATTGTAAGTAAAAATACACATTCATTTATATTTGTTTGTGTAAACGCTTTTTTTTATTAAGGTTTGTGACTACGAAATAAAAATACGGGCCGTTGACAGCACTAGACCTGGATCGTGTCATGATTCATATATATGGAAATCAGGTATAGCAGAGAATCATTACGCCGAGATGTATGCACGTTCCCGAAATTGCTGGCTTTTAGCTGACGGAGGTTACGCTTTGGAACCATACCTTATCACGCCATATAGAAATCCTACATATAACTCCAGTGAACACAAATTCAACAAAGTACACTGCTCAGCACGGAACATTGTTGAGAGGACTATAGGCAACATAAAATCTCGTTTCCGATGCCTACAAGCGACCCTCCACTACGAACCAGCAAAAGTAAGCAGACTTATTAATGCGTGCTGCGCACTGTATTTGTATCTGCGCACAATATTTGCAAGCATTTTAATTTACCTATGGATGCTGAAGTTCCGATACCTGACGATGACAACATTGAAGATGTGGAACAATTAAGTAGTGGTACCGATGGCACACGAGTAAGAGACGAAATTGCACGTTCAATAGTTCAATAAAACACAGTCTTTAGAATGAATAAACTAAAAATACAAAACAAATTTTATTTGCTGCAGTCTTTTATGAGATCAATTAGATATATATGTATTTATTAACTATATTGTCAATTTAAAGTCCCATCTTCAATTGTTCCAGCTCGATGGACTTTAATTTGAGCTCATTTCGGGTGAGCAAATGCTTCTCCATTTGTATGTGGTGCCTTTTGTTTTCTTTTATTTCCTCCTTTTTTAATTTGACTAGTTCATCTAGTTATTTTCAATGCTTATTAATGTTTGACTATTGGCAACCATCACTTCCTTTATTGCACTAATACCACCCGAAACACACTTAAAATTTTTCGTTTCCTCCTCCATTAAGAACTCCACGTCCGATGGTTTCTTTCTCTTTGGTGCGGGTGGCTCAACGTTGGGAGAGGCAATAGGCGAATCGGGTATATCGCCGAAATCATGGGGAGTGGCTGCGTACACGCTTTGATGCAGTCACTGTATTTGCAGCTGATGATGTGGCAAGTTTTCTGCTGGTTTTGCACTTGACGTTTCTTTGGGCCTAATACGACTTGCAAGCGATGTAGATGGTGCATCGGCGTCAATATTTTCTTTATTGGGGCCACCTAATTTCTGGGTGTTCTTTATCCCATCCGCGCACATATAAAGGTCCACAGCAACACGTTCTTCCAAAGGTGTCATTACATATTTATTATATTGACCACCACCTGTTGCCCGACATTCCCTTTTGTTATGTGTAAGCTTGGATTTAATGTTCCGTTCTTGTTTGAGGTCCGCATGAATTAAGGTTTGTTGCCAGGTCTGACCACAGTTTATCCTGCTCTGCTTTATCCATCTTTGAGTAGCCCATGGCCAAGTCTGGGTGTAACTCCATGAACTGGACGAAAATCTCATTGTGAGAACTATTTTTTCGTGGGGATAGTAATGCAATGAATTTGAACAATTAGGTTCAGCAAAAAGCTCAGCATACTTACATCTTGTAAAATCTAAATCCTTTGGTTATTTTCCGTCCAATTTTTGTTTTATGTTTTTTTGTTTTGTCAAGTTGGTGTTGATTGTTTTATGTTTGTTGTTTTTGTTACGTTTTAATAGACGTCAAACATTTGACACTTTGCAGAAGTAGAGTTGCCACACGGTTCATAATAGGCAAATTGACGATCATTTTAATTATTTTACTTATATTTTTGTTAAATTTAGTAAATTCTTAAAATGGAATAACATTTCTGTACCAAAATTAAATTATCCGATGCAAATAACCTTGAGGTTACTGTATTAAAATGGTTGTATTTCAAACTAACAAACATCTTGCATCTCTGATTTTTCGAAGTCAAACCAAATCAGCTGATTTGCCAAGAATTCACTTACTCACATCACAAAAGAAAAAAAGTTGGTTGCAATTTTCGACTTATTTTATAAAACCTAATTTATTAATTAATTTGATTATTTTATCGTACAGAAACTTGTAATTAAGAAGTAAACATTACAAATTTTGTCACGGCACAGTTAATTTGTGATTACAATAATTATTCTTTCCAAAAAATGAGAACTCACAGCGCTCTCACAATGGAAAACATGGTGAGAAAAAATTGCATGAAATGGGGTGAAAGTGAGTTGCAGAACACCTCTCGGTGAATACTTCTCACTTCGCCACCACAAGTGAATTCCAGAACATGGGCGAATAATTAAAGGCAGGGTTCATGTTGCTTTGGTCCAGGAACCGTGGACTACTAGTAACAGTTACTGGTTTAAACCATATTAACTACAATCTTTTCTACGCTAACACAGGTACTCGTCCAAGGACTTGTATTCTGTGCCATAAAAACTTATGCTTAACTTATTTATCTTTTCTCTCCAGAGTTGTCAACATCGGACGCAACGGTGCTGAGGCAAGGTAATGGAAATATGTACCTGGCGTCAGTATACCTGCCATTCGATGCGCCGACATTGCCACCTACGTCGGAATTACAACGTCTGGTAAGGGAATCCAAAAATACAAGTACTATGTTACTAGCTGGTTGTGATGCCAACTCACACCATATTGCTTGGGGTAGTACTGACACCAATAAAAAAGGGCAAGCCCTTATATAATTTTTGAATACTAACGATCTCCTAACTCTCAACATAGGGAAAAAGGCGACCTTTGTTAACAAAATTAGGGAAGAAGTATTAGATATAACGATATGCTCGGAAAACCTCATTGATGAGATCCATGAGTGGAGGGTTTCGGATGAACACTCCTATTCGGACCACCGTTATATAAGGTTTAAAATTGCACGGCCACCGCCTAACCCAATAAGTTTCCGTAATAAGGCTAAAACCGACTGGACCAAATTCGGCAATCTACTTAGAAATCGATTGGGCCAGCCTAAACACGATTATCCAAGTACAGAAGACATTGATATCAATGTGAGGAGGATTTCGGAGGCTCTTGTAAAATCATTCGAAGATAGTTGCCAGTAGAGGTAAACTGTATTAACTGAATAATAATGGGGGTGTTAATTTGACAGCATGTCACCGCAGGTGTGATTTATTGATCATTAATGTCAAGAGGTGTGAATAAATGGTATATCTGAGATTTTTATAGCCATCAGGTGTACATTTAGATCGCACCCCCATCCTAATGTGCATTGAGATCCCACCCCATCCTAAGGGATCGCATATTGGTTGCCGTGTGTTTGTGTCAAATGAGATTTTTATAGCCACCAGGAATGTATTGAGATCCCACCCCATCCTAAGGGATGGCATATTGGTTGTCGTGTGTTTTGTGTATGTTGCCTTTTTTGTCTAAATCTGTTTGAATATGAATGAACAATTTAGGTTCGGCAGGCAGTATTTTTTTTCTGTTTGCTTTTTATGTTTGAGATGGAGTTAGTCCTGCATCTAACACGTGTTTACTGGTTCTTTCCTGCGTTGTGGGAGGGCGGTTTGCTAGTTATTGATTTATGAGTTTACTTATGTGTGCGGACTGCATGTTTCGAAGAAGAACATTTTGGGATCGTGTGTAATAATGTTTTTCACACTTGTCTCGTGTAATTGGTTGGTTAGTTTACTGTTTATGTGCGGTTTGGTTAGTCATTCGTTTTACTTATGTGTGTGAAGTGGATGTTTTCGAAGACGATAATTTTGGGATCGTGTGTAATTTAGTTTGGTTAAATAAGTCTTTCACATCCAAAATGTGTAATTGGGTACTTCGTTACTGTTTATGGGTGATTTTGGTATATATTGATTTATGGGTTTTCTTATGTGTGCGGAGGGATGTTCAAAGAGAAACTTATACTAATGATCTCTCAAACAATTTGAATAAATAGCGTAAAATTTCATGTCGATGACACACTTTGAAAAGTAATTTGAACATCATGACATCTAACACGGAGATTATAGAAACCTTCAACAAATTGAATTTTAAAAAAATGTTAAGTGTGAAGGATATGCTCCTTAATACAGAATATCCCATCAAGGCAGCATATAAGTCTTCAACTCCATATGGTGACAAAATTGTGCTACAATTGGATGAATGCATTTTATATTTGCCATCAAGATTCCTATCTCTTACGGATGCAGTTATAAAATGATTGGGTGATGGAGTATTTGCTGTGGTTAAATCACAATTACGTGAAGGATCGGAACTTTCTAAATTAGAATTAAGACAAATGTTACCTACAGATATATTTTTTACACCATTTTATAAATAAATAAAAATAGTATGTAATGAAATATTTTATGTTCTTTTCATTTGGTTGAAGGGGGAGAGGTTTAGAGTAATTTTCTTAATAAAAGAATAACGCTGCTTTTCCTTGAAGCAGTCGCATTTAGAAAATCTAAATAGAAACATGATTTTTTTGGAAATAGAGAATTTTAAACCTCGATATGTTATGAACGATCGATTTCATCGAGAAGAACAACGCTTGCGAACTTTCGACTTATGGCCATTAGATTTTATAAATTACAAAGAATTGGCTATGCTGGGCATGTTTTACACTGGTGAAATGGACAATGTTAAATGTTATTTCTGTGAAGTAGAAATATGGGCGTGGGAATATACCGATACACCACTTGCTGAACATTTGCGATGGTCGAAGAATTGTTCATTATTAAAACGAATGACCACCAATAATGTTGCTCTGAATTCAGCAGAATTACATCGTATCCTTCCAGAAATAAGTTTTGATGTATGTGGTGTTAACGATTATATATTTCATTCGAATTAAGACCAATGTTATCTAAAGATATATTTTATGTTTCATTCTATAAATAAAACAAATCCTAAATATTTTATTGAAATTAAACGAAATTGTTTTTGTTATTTGTTTTATTAATAATTTATTGTGTCAATAATAATATCATGAATTTGATAATAATTTTTCTCCATAAATACAAATATCTTAAATACATTATTTAGTGCACACTTAAATTTTGTATTTGAGTGAATAGGACAATATGTTAAATAATTTTTTAAATTTTTTTGATTAATTTTGTTCTCTAAATTAATAACAGTGGTTTTTACATATTTTGTTAAGAAATCTTTTTTTGTCTGCCCAACAACAAAAACGTACTTAAAATTATTTAGTGGTGATAGAATATCCCCCATACTGCAGTAGTCAATGGAACCCATCGACCATTCTAATCCATTTACATATTTTTTGCAAAAGTCATTTTTTCTCCGTCCCTCTCTGCTTAGTTCTCGGATGTCAAACGGTTGTTTGAAAACAAAGTAATTCGGCGCAACAGAGGAGCCACTCATATATGCCATCTCTTTCATGTATATAACGTCATCATTGCCATGACAATATTGAAAATCGAGTAGGGCTATCTCAGATCTTTTAAAGGACATCATTTTAATTGGAGTATTCGTATTAAACTAAAATGTGATTCAAAAATTCATCGATTTATATAGCAGATTCTTAGACTCATTAGTAGTAAGCCACATGTTCAGGGGAATGGAGTACTCAATACAAGAGAAGAACAAATTTAAAAATCATGACGTCGTATTCGAATTTGAATATTTTATTAATTTTAATTTAAAACTGATATGTGGATTTTCAACAACGTGGAGATTTGAACCTATGATATGGTTCCAAAATAAATCTAAGAACTTCATTGGATTTACTCGTGATATCTGGCTGCACATCATGCACTTTAAGGATTATATTCAAGTGCAACTTGATCAACATGAATTTTTAGATTCATTACATTTATTGAATGATCCTCTAAAAGAAGCAATTTATTTTGAATTCAAGCAAAAATATGGCAGAAATTTTCTTGTAATGAAACAAAAGAAAAATAAAATCAAAATAGATGCTGAAACATGGCGTACCATAACTCGTATCGAAATATTTCTCACGACATTTGTACGCTGGAATAATATACTTCAAAAACAAATTTCACTCTTCTACTATAATTTTTATATACCTACTTGTGTGGATATGAAGAAAACGTATGTTAAAGTATCTGTTATAAAGGACTTCTATGATAGAGATGTCGAAATTGACTTAACTCGCCTATGCTTTGAGTTTTATAAAAAAATGGAAAATGTTATTAAACAAGATATTAAAAATTATAAATTATATGCTAAAAATAAGTTTATAAAAATAAATTGATTTAAACAAAATAAATTGCGTTTTCTTTTTTTAATTAATTCATTTATTTATTATTTTATTTATTTACAGCATCAAACTGTTGTCTTCTGTTATAGTTGTAGTTTATGTTCGCCCCCAAATAATTTATTAATTCCAAAGGCGGTTGAAGATTTCCAAAACTGTCGAAATACTCATTTTGCTGTTTATTTTTATAGTATGCTCCCCAATGAGTGCCTCTCCCCTTATATGAGTCAAGATTAACCACCCCAGACTCTATTGTGCGTGGTTTTCTTGGGAGTTTATCGCGCATGAATACACCTCTAAAATGAGGAATATGCATTTCTCCAAATTCCTTTAAATCGATATCAGTTAGAGGTCTCTTAGGTAGCTGTTTTATTAGTTTTTTGAAAACGATTTTTTTCCACTGTATGCAATACCCATTCCTTTTCTATATGGCTTTAGAAAAAGTCCTTTTCCAATAGAAATACGCTCCATAGCCTTATTATGTCGTCTGTCTTCTTCGAGCTGCTGTCTAGCGGTTTTTACAGAGTTGGCAGCCTTTACAATGGATGCACTTCCAGAAGCCAAAGCACCCAATGCTCCAAGTCCAGTTAAAATGGGTATAAGAGGAAGGAACCCACCTGTTTTGGGTACGTTTATTACTCTTGGAATAACAATTTTAGCTTTTTTCCCACGAAACGATTTTTGAATTACTTTTTTAGCGATTTTTAGGGCGCTATAAATATTTTCAGGTTTTTCCTTTTTTAAAAGCATGGTGGCTTTCTTAATGGCAGCAATGAAAATATTTCTGCCACAAAATTTTTGAGTTTTCTTCTTTACTTGCCTCTTTATACCCATCCCAAACTTAGTTTTAGCTTTCATAGCGTTAGTGACAAAGTATGCGCTGATTTTCTCTCCAATTCTACTATCTGTGGCTTTTACTCTTTGCCACGCTCTTTCTGTTAACACTTTATCAGCTTGATGGCGCAAAGCAATATCATTGCTTTGTAAATATGCAATGTCGTGTACTCGACAGGCAGCGTCTAATGGATTTATACCCTTGTCACCTCTTTCCAATCGTTTTCTCAACTTTGTACCAGGACCACAAAATTGGTATCCGGGGATATGTAACTCAACTGGCAACGAATTTATTAAGTTATTCACCAACCCTCTTCCTTCAACGGTTCTTTTGGATTTAAGTGCATTTTTCTGATACACAATCATTTTATATTTTTTTCTTGCTAAAATAAAAATTTAATATAAGAGATGTGCACTTCTTTAAAACTTTTTTAGTAATCAAGATGCGATTAGTAAAGCAACAATCAAATATTTTTGTTCGAAATTTGGATTTCGTGCAAAATAATAGGAAAAGACATAGCTCCCTGTTACCTAATTATATTCGAGCTTTGATAGTGGGTCCGTCAAATTGCGGGAAGACAAATGTCATGCTCAGTCTTATCGAGAGCCCCAATGGTTTGAAATTTGAGAACATATACATTTATTCAAAGTCGCTTTATCAGCCAAAATATGAATATCTAAAGAAGCTTGTTGAACCGGTAAAGGGTATGGGTTTATTCACCTTCTCTGAAAATGCTGATGTGATACAACCTGAAAATATAAACCCGAATTCGATCATAATTTTTGACGAAGTTGCATGCGACAAACAAAATATTATTCGAACGTATTTTTGTATGGGTAGACATAAAAATGTCGACTCATTCTACCTGTGTCAAACATACACTCGCATACCAAAACACTTGATTCGCGATAATGCTAATATGATTATTATGTTTAAGCAAGATGAATTGAATTTGAAGCATATTTATAATGATCATGTCGGAGGTGATATGAGTCTCGAGAATTTCCGAAACATATGTCGAGAATGTTGGAAGGATAAGTATGGGTTCCTAGTTATTAGTAAAGACGATGAGCTTTGTGGCGGTCGTTATAGAAAAGGCTTTGACATTTTTATACACGTTTAGTCGTATTTAGACGTTTACATATAAAGGTTATAATGGATGAGCAAATATTAAAGCAACTAGTAAAATCCCGAAATATTTTGAAGAAAAAGTTCCAAAGCATAAAAATGGGTGAAGATGCAACATCAACTGAATTGAAAAATACCTTTAAACCGCTAACGGAACCGCTACAAAAACTGGTCAAATTATCAAACGACCACGTACACAACTCAATCATACCAAAAATGGAAAACACGTTTTTTTTCAAGAAAGCCCTTTCAAGAGTCTTTAATTGGCAGCACACCCAACAAATTTGAACTAAATCATGAACTTTTGAGGCAAAGTACTCTGAAAAACAATTCAGGTAGCGTACGAGAAAATGACAATACTTTTAAAGATGGTGACCTATATAATGAAGAAAATTTTGGTAATGAGGATACGTTTTACTCGCAACTCGATGATGAAGTACCTAATCTATCTTACTTGAAAACGAATAAAAAATTGGATGTTATATATGGTCCTAATAAAGACGAAAATGGAGAATGGAAATTTGGAAATGAAGTTTTGAAAGTTAGCGATGAGAAAATTATTATTGGTAATCAGCATTGGGCATACACTCCGGGATAATTTGAACTGCTTTTCTTTAAAAACCCAAAAAACTATGATAAATCTGAAATGCAAATATATAAAGCTATTTTACTTAAAACAAATGCACATAAAGTAAATTATGACTCCAGTGAGCGAATTAAAAGTAACAGAGGAAACAAGTACAAGAAAATAATAAAGCATTTATTTGAGGATACTTACACTGGTAAAGGACTAATGAGAGTAAATCTTCAGAAGCCCAACTATATATACTGGGATGACCCCAATGAAATGGTAGAACGTTTACAGCTTTTGACTGCATCACAACAAGCTGGTCACAATAATCATACAAATGAAATTGTGTCAATTATTGAAGAATTACGAGAAGCAAATATTATAGAATAAAAAATATCTATGACTGTCGACTAATTTGGACACTATTACACTCAAAAATACAATTCTGTGGCTTTAAAGAAAAATGATTCGAAAACTTTGGAAATCGTTCTGGATGAAGATAACAATGTGGACATTCAAAACAAAAGAACCCGAAACGTCGCACCCCCCAGAGAAGGAAAGGATGGAATCAACCAAACATATCTATATGCGCAAATCAACCACATACAAGAAGTATTGAGACTAGATTTAACTAAAGAAATTGCTACTCACAGAACCGAAATTTCCGAGATAAAGAAAAATCTTAGAGATATTCGCACCGATTTGTCTAGATTTCTATCAACCTCAACCATAATCTATGACAACAACAGCAAAAGAAAATAAACAATGGAAAAAAGGGCTTTAGTAAATGAGCTTCATACTCAAGCAAGGAAAAATTTTAAACGTCGAAGAGTTATTATGAATGGTTTCGATGATTTATGGCAAGCTGATTTAGTAGAAATGGGTAATTACTCTAACATAAACAATGGCTACAGGTTTTTACTCACTGTTATCGACACATTTTCCAAATATGCATGGGCTGAAGCAACTAAAACGAAAAATTCTGCTGATGTATCTGATGCATTTCACAAAATTTTAAAATGCGGGCGAATCCCCAAAAATTTACAAACTGATGATGGTAAAGAATTTTTTAATAAAGAATTTGATAAACTTATGAAAAAGTACTCAATCAATCACTACTCAACCTTCAGCGTGATGAAAGCTTCAATTGTCGAACGATTCAATAGAACTCTAAAAGGTATGATGTGGAAAGAATTTAGTTATAATGGTACATATCACTGGGTTAATCTTTATAAAGACTTGATAAAACAATATAATAAAAATACACATCGAACCATTAAAATGCCTCCAATTAACGTTAATGCATCAAATGAGAAAAATTTGCTGGGCACTGTATACAGCCATTTGAAAATTTATAGATCTCCACATTTTCATGTAGGCGACAACGTACGCATCAGTAAATATAAAAATGTATTTGAGAAGGGGTATACTCCAAACTGGACTACAGAAATATTCAAAATACGTGCTGTAAGAAATACCGATCCGACTACATACTTGTTGGAAGACTATGAAGGAAATCCAATACAGGGAGGATTCTACAAGGAAGAGCTTTTACGTACAAGATACCCAAACGTATACCTAGTAGAAAAAGTGCTGAGACGGAGGGGTGATAAAGTGCTGGTAAAGTGGCTGGGATTCCCAAATCAACATAACTCTTGGATAAATAAAAATGATGTCTTATAAATTATACTTTAAGTTTTTCAATACACAATAAATTATATAATAAAACACTATGTACAAAGCGTTTTCATTTAATCGTATTTAGTATTTCATGATGTTGAGAACATTTACTTTGAGCGGTAAAAAATCAATTTTGACGTCAAATTACTCACCACCAATCGAACTAGGTGATGATGATTATGAATGTTGTCTTATCGACTTTCAGTCATACAACTCAATCCCCAACGTCGACATTGACAATAATTTATTTCATATTGGGAATGAAATAATAGAAATTCCTATAGGGTCATATGAACTACAAGACATTGCAGATTTTATTACTGCAAAGTTCGAGTCTCTTAACAAGACAAAAAAGTCAATTGAAATCGCAGCCAACAATAACACATTACAAATTGAGATCAAGTCATCACACGACCCTGTGTTTTTCAATAAAAAACGGTCAATAGCTAGACTCCTTGGGTTTGATGCACGTATATTAGAGTCTGGAAAAAAACACATTTCAAATCTTCCTGTGAACATTTTAAAAGTCAATGTGTTGCAAATACACTGTAACATTGTAACTGGATCATTCCTTAACGACTCTCCTACCCATATTCTTCACGAATTTTCCTTAGATGTTCCTCCGGGCTATAAATTAACCGAGAGACCTAGCAATCTAATTTATTTGCCTGTAAACGTCAGAGAAATCAGTTACCTTGAAGTACGAATCGTGGATCAAGAAGGACGTTTAATTAACTTTCGCGGAGAAGAAATCACCCTTAGAATTCACCTTAGACCGAGATAAATATGATAATTTATAATAAATATAAATATAAACAGAATGTTGTAAACATTCCTATGCAATCTGTCAAACCAACAAGACCACCCCTAACAAAAGAAAATAAGCAATTTTTAAAACTACTTAAACTGAAAATTAAACAACATGTCTAGTATCCTAAATATTACCGAAAAACCTTTCTCAGACGAGTCAATTGTGAAGAAGGACTACCACAGCTATGTCCCATACATTCAGTCATATAAAAACAATGACGAGATAAGAATAAGTATTCAAAACCAAGATTTGTATATTCTACCGTCTGAGAGCTACTTGTACATTGAGGGTCATTTGAAAACCGTAAGTGAGGAAAAAACTTTAAGTGCCCGGCTGAGAAATAATTGTGTGGGATACATGTTTGACGAAATTCGTTATGAATTGAATGGCATTGAAATTGATCGTACACGTTATCTGGGTGTTGCAAGTAAAATTAAAAATTACATTTCTCTAAACGAATCTGAAAGTATTATGATGAGTAATGCTATATTTAAAATTATTTAAATATAAATGATGTATAAATATATTACTTACCAGCAAACCATTGTTAATAAATAAAAAACATATATTATTTTACAATGAAAATACGAATCTTTTTTTATTTTATTTACAAAATCATTTAAAATGAAACTAAAAATAAAAAACATCATTTCTTAATTTAGTTACAAATTATAAATTAAAAAATCCAATCGGGGATTTCATCCGGAGATGCTATGTCTTGACAGTCAATGCCATTTAGATTTATATTACATACCTCCATTGGAGTTATAGAATTTAAATCTATTGTATCTACAACTATGTCCTTATCAATATCTTTATGGCCCCAAGCATATGTATTTATGCCATCAGCTCTAATTTTACGTTTATCGTCTTCATAATTTAGACATATTTTATTGACACTATTAGTATATATCACATAATTTTTTGATCTAAAATTAATCATACTATCACAATATTTTTTCCTGTTTAAAAGACAATCTCTATAAGTGTCTATTGTATACTTATTAAGTACGGATTTTTTAACGCCCTTAGATTTTTTTGTTTCTTCTCCTCCTTCTACTTTTATGGCATAAATTTTTGGTTTAAGCCCTACAAACTCCGTCATTATTTTACCACAATTTTCATCCTTCATCATACCAATTACCTTTTTATTTACAAGAGGTATACCATCACGATTGTCTGGCTGGAAATCTGATGTATCAAAACGCCTAATTAAATCTTCTTTGGATATGTCTTTGAATAAATTTACTCCATAAAATCACCAAATTTCTTCTTAAGAAAATCATAAAAGAAATCATATATCACCCACTTAGATAACTCTAAAATACAAAAACCTAAATATAATGGTTTATCATACAATGTTTTAACTCTATTCATTTCTATAGCAACCATATTTTCAGAAAAGTGTGCTAAACTATTAAAATTAGGCATACATATTAAATCTTTTGCACCTAACTTGTTACAGCTCGTTCTATCCCAATGATTAACAATTTTAATATCCCTTCTTTTATCAACATTTTCCATGGTTTTGCCATATACAGCGTTATTTAAAAGTTTATAAAAATCTTTTTCAAACGTATTTTTAGCTTGCTTTCTACGCTCGTTATTTTTCGTTATATATTTTTTTAACCAATTATATTGCGTAAAAGAGAGGATGCGGTTAACTTTTTTCAATTTTAACCCATTGTTTAAACATTGCTTGAGTGTTCTATAATGGATTGTATATGACTCTTTATCACTGAAATCGGTGATTAATTTGTTAAACTTTGAACCCCCAACCCTATTATTTTCTGCACAGAAGGGGAGATCATTATGATCGTCATGTTTTTCAACTGGGTATTCCAAGTCGATACTGAAAATGTATCCGATTTTTGAATCGTTTGGTATACTTTTTATAAATTTTTCTTCACATCATTTTTCAAAGTCATCGCCTTCAACCCATTTAAAATTGTTAACTGGTAGATACTGACTCATTGCTTCCCCATAAAGGTTGTTAACATCTAGATAATAAATATTTATGATAGGTTTATTTGCATCATAATTTGTCATCCCTGGAGTATTTGCTAGAGAGTGTCTTTTTGAACACTGAACAATTCCCCCTCTTATCGCATTTTTACAGAAATTATACATATTTATATCCGTTAGAAGCTGTAGCTCAACTTTTGTACACAGCAACATAGCGTCCCATGAAAGAGATGGTGCTGTATAATATTGACAAGGGTCTAGCTCATGGACTTCAATACATAAATTTCTAAAATTTTCGAAAACATCAGCTAATAATAGTACATCAGTCTTTAGATACAATTCCATATAATCTTTGAGAGTTTGACAACCAAAATTTGACCAAACATCTTGAGCATGTTTATAATCACTTTTAGAACATTCCGTGTAGGTCAAATTGTTGGAAAACTCTTGACGCGAAGGGAGTTTGTTTTCAGACAATTTACTAAATGAAGATATATAGTCGTATGGAAATACTCCCTTCCTCTGCATAAGATTAAATTCGATATCTAATGGAAAGTGCTCTCGAACTGTTTTTAGTGCCTCCCTAGGTAAATTGTTTGCTAACACATCTAAACTTGCAGCCATAAATCTAAAGCTATCTAAGAATCTTAATTGTAGTGGCTGGCTGTCTTTCATTGGAATGTGTTTAGCCATAGAAATGTATATTTCTTTATTGAGTGGAATAACTGTGAGGTCTCCTTCAATATCCATAAGGTCTTTAACAAAAAGATGACTATCATAGGACGAAAAATTGTGGAAGAAAATGGGGATAAATTTAGAAACTCTGAACTGAAGGTTGCATTGACTGTGAGCTGCACCTCGATATTTTCCCGTTAAGTGACAATGATCCCTTACCCTATCCCCCTCTAAAACATTCCCACATATATGACAGTTTTCACATGTTGTGAAACTGTTTTCTTCTAAGGGCGTTAATCTATCCATTGACTTATATTTACATAAATAATTATTGTAAATTTCTCTACAATCGCTAACAAGAGAGTTTACAAATTTTTTAGAGGCATCATCCCCTGTGTACTTAACAAACTTATCGAGGCTACTATTAAAACTACATTTTATTATGTAGCTGAAAGCACATGGTATATGTTTCTTTAATACCTGAGTTTTCCCGCGTTGTACTCCTACATCCTCCAGTAAACATTCAAAATCGGCGTACACGACGAATGGTACTCGTAGCTTTCTCTCATAATGTTTAAATTTGAGAATGGCCTTGTCTTCACTGGGTAAATGTGTTACAATACCTCCACATTCTTGTTTGTGTTCCGAATATTTTGTTGCAGATGTAAAATGTTGTATGCTCCCATTACATACATAAAGGCTACCAGTATTTGTAGTTAGATGCCTTCTTAGAAGTCTAAAAAAAAAAATAAACATTAATCAGTTTGTTAGTATATACTAATAAAACAAATTTTAGTACCTTGTCATATCTTTTATTAAAATGTAGTGGAAATGTTGGTCTTCCTGAAGCAGCATTAAATTTATATGGATGTTTTTCTCTTTCTTTGTAAGGTAGTATGGTCCTACTACTTCATCCCCCTCATAACCAAAGACATTTACGCTAATATGAGGATTATTACCTTCAAACATTTTTATATTCTTGATTGATAATGGGAAATGTAATCCTTTAAAATTTAATGGTATACCACTTTCTATCAAAAGTATATCGCTATTAATATCCACATTGTATGATGATGTTAAGCATTGTTTATGAGGGGGCATGACGTCCAACGCTGCTACGAAGCACCATTTGAAGCAAAAGTCATCCGAATTTTTAATGTTGAGGCATGCCTTTTTATTAAACATAGATTTAGGTGTCCTAATAAATTTAGCTCCTTTTGTTAGCTTTGATTTATTGGTATTTATTTCCAGCGACTCAATTCTCTGCAAAGCCCATCCTGAGTCTCTCTCCTGGAATTCCGACATTTTATTTAATATTTCATCGATTTGGTCTGCGTATATCGATTCTATGTCATCGGACAGTGTCAGCAAATTCATTTTTGTTATGTGGGCTATATTAAGTGGTAATGGGGATTTAGCATTAGCTTGTGAATCTGTGTTTGATTCCGTAGCTGGTTGTTTATATTGCCCCACTAGTTGCATATTGAATTTTATAGTCCTATATTCATCCAATTTTAACTTTAAAAGTTTAATTAATGTCTGCTTCGCCTCCAGTAAAAACTCTTGTGGAAGAAGAATATTTTTTGAATTAGGATATTCATAAATTGCAATACGCTTGTCGAATGAACTTTTTAGAACGTTGATATGTTCGCTAAGTTTCCTCTTGACTATCGTCTTATGCTCTTGGGTACGCTCATGAACATGCTTCACCTGAACAGGTCTATTGCAGTCTTCACAAAAGTCATACGGTTTCCCATTTTTGTTAACTAGAGCATGGCCAGAGTGTGATGGTTGCTCTAGTAGCGAAATATTAAAGCTCTGTCCTACTTGTTCAGTATTAGGAGTTGCCACAAGTTGGTTTTGGTAGGTCTCTGTAAGGTGTCCCATGTTTGGGGTTCATGATGTTGAAGAACGGCTTGATTGTATTATGCTGACGGTTGATGCTGGAAATATTGATAATAATTTTGAATATTGGTCTGCGGTAGCGCATTCTGATAATCAATCTGCTGTTGATGATGATTGGGGGCTTCATATGCATTTTGTTGCTGAGTAATTGAATGAGGTTGTGTGTACTGCCAATAATTTTGTTGTTGTTGGTGGTAATTTGGTGCCGCATACCGCATACTATTAGAAAATAATTTAGCTGTACGAGCTTTATTGCATACTTTTTGATGATATCTCATCACATATACATTTGGAATGTATTCATTGCACGATGGACAATGCTTTTTCATGTGTTGCATGTAAAATCTCATTGCACTGAAAACTTCATTGCAGAACATACACACGTTGGGAGCCATTATTTCCTTTCTTAATTTTTTAATAAACTTGTAGTAAATTGTCTAGTTGGTTGAGATGGGATGTTTATCCGTCTGCGGCTTAAGACACACTAAATCCAACACTACACTCCTCTACAATTACTCACATCTAGACGAAAAATAGTATTACAACGAATACTAGAAAATAAAATAGTGATCGACGCAAGAAAAAAAGACTAGTTAAACAAAATTTCATGAGAGGTCAATGGTCTTAAGGATAAATAGAACCCCGACAATCCATAAACAATGAAAAGAGAAAATGTATTTTATTTCAGCTATGTTACTCAAAACACAATGTTTTTGTATGTCATCGAGCTCAAGCGTGTGTATCATTCGAAAACGTTTTCCTGTAGGGAAAAACCGTGTAATTCTTTTACTAAGAAAACCTCCCCTCCACCCAATAAATAAGAAAACAAAATATTTCGGATTTACATAATTCTTTATGGTTCATAACAAATTAAAAAAAAGTTAGATCTTGTAAGGATCCCCACCCTGTATAACCCAGATGAATGAGAAAACTAAATATTTCGATTTATAGAATTTTTATTGTTTATAACTAAATAAAATATGTATTAATTAAATTATAAAAATTAATATTACTGTATATATTATATTAACTACATATTTAAATTTGTGTAGCGTATTCCAAATACATTTTAGTTAGCGGTTTCCTTGACCGCTTCACATTTTTAGGTTTCCAATTTGGCCTTTCTTCCACATTTAATATTAGGGATGGCAGACCCCCAATCGCATCATCCATCTGATTGTCATCCATCCCCAACAATTCGTTTAAATATTCATCGGTCAATATTTGGCCATTGGGTGTAATGGACTCGGGGTCATCATCATCCACTAAATCTGCATGGTGGTTTACTTCTTCCTTGAAGTCTGCTCGCAAAGCATTCAGCTGTTTTTCTAACAGCTTCTGCACCTCATGCTTTATTATACTTCTAATGTTCTTTAGAAGTTTGCCATTTCCTTTTTTTTTGTGAGTTTTCACCCTTTTGGTCATCAACATCTTTCTCCTCCTCTTGTTCACTAATGGGATTAAAGGTGAATCCTCCGGAGGAGACACCAACTCTCGATCAGCCGTAACCTCAATCTTTATGTTTTCCGGGTCCTCGGGGAGTTTCGCTGAGAGTTCGTTCGAAAAGTCTTCAGGAGTCCATTCCTCCCATTCTGCTGCAAAACACACATTAGTTTGGCTACTCATGATTTTTTTTTTTTTTTAATATTTGTCAGATACCCAGATGAGGATCAAACACACACTGATTTGAAACCACTATTTTGCTTAATATATATATAATTTTTAAAATTTGAAATTTCAAAAAAGGATATAAGTCTGCATCTATTTAGCTACCACCAATCATTGGTAATCATGTATAAGTCAACAAGAAATCTTTGAAAGATTTCCGGGGGGTCAAGCAATTCAAAATTGTTTAATAAAGAAGTCTGAAGTAATAGACATGACACCATTACTTCACATATGATAAGTCTGTATTAATTAAATTATAAAAATTAATATTACTGTATATAAAATCTTAATAAATATTAACTACATATTTAAATTTGTGTAACGTATTCCAAATACATTTTATTTAGCGGTTTCCTTGACCGCTTCACATTTTTAGGTTTCCAATTTGGCCTTTCTTCCACATTTAATATTAGGGATGGCAGACCCCCAATCGCATCATCCATCTGATTGTCATCCATCCCCAACAATTCGTTTAAATATTCATCGGTCAATATTTGGCCATTGGGTGTAATGGACTCGGGGTCATCATCATCCACTAAATCTGCATGGTGGTTTACTTCTTCCTTGAAGTCTGCTCGCAAAGCATTCAGCTGTTTTTCTAACAGCTTCTGCACCTCATGCTTTATTATACTTCTAATGTTCTTTAGAAGTTTGCGATTTCCTTTTTTTTTGTGAGTTTTCACCCTTTTGGTCATCAACATCTTTCTCCTCCTCTTGTTCACTAATGGGATTAAAGGTGAATCCTCCGGAGGAGACACCAACTCTCGATCAGCCGTAACCTCAATCTTTATGTTTTCCGGGTCCTCGGGGAGTTTCGCTGAGAGTTCGTTCGAAAAGTCTTCAGGAGTCCATTCCTCCCATTCTGCTGCAAAACACACATTAGTTTGGCTACTCATGATTTTCTTTTTTTTTTAATATTTGTCAGATACCCAGATGAGGATCAAACACACACTGATTTGAAACCACTATTTTGCTTAATATATATATAATTTTTAAAATTTGAAATTTCAAAAAAGGATATAAGTCTGCATCTATTGAGCTACCACCAATCATTGGTAATCATGTATAAGTCAACTAGAAATCTTTGAAAGTGGTTTACTTCTTCCTTGAAGTCTGCTCGCAAAGCATTCAGCTGTTTTTCTAACAGCTTCTGCACCTCATGCTTTATTATACTTCTAATGTTCTTTAGAAGTTTGCGATTTCCTTTTTTTTGTGAGTTTTCACCCTTTTGGTCATCAACATCTTTCTCCTCCTCTTGTTCACTAATGGGATTAAAGGTGAATCCTCCGGAGGAGACACCAACTCTCGATCAGCCGTAACCTCAATCTTTATGTTTTCCGGGTCCTCGGGGAGTTTCGCTGAGAGTTCGTTCGAAAAGTCTTCAGGAGTCCATTCCTCCCATTCTGCTGCAAAACACACATTAGTTTGGCTACTCATGATTTTCTTTTTTTTTTTAATATTTGTCAGATACCCAGATGAGGATCAAACACACACTGATTTGAAACCACCATTTTGCTTAATATATATATAATTTTTAAAATTTGAAATTTCAAAAAAGGATATAAGTCTGCATCTATTTAGCTACCACCAATCATTGGTAATCATGTATAAGTCAACTAGAAATCTTTGAAAGATTTCCGGGGGGTCAAGCAATTCAAAATTGTTTAATAAAGAAGTCTGAAGTAATAGACATGACACCATTACTTCACATATGATAAGTCTGTATTAATTAAATTATAAAAATTAATATTACTGTATATAAAATCTTAATAAATATTAACTACATATTTAAATTTGTGTAGCGTATTCCAAATACATTTTATTTAGCGGTTTCCTTGACCGCTTCACATTTTTAGGTTTCCAATTTGGCCTTTCTTCCACATTTAATATTAGGGATGGCAGACCCCCAATCGCATCATCCATCTGATTGTCATCCATCCCCAACAATTCGTTTAAATATTCATCGGTCAATATTTGGCCATTGGGTGTAATGGACTCGGGGTCATCCACTAAATCTGCATGGTGGTTTACTTCTTCCTTGAAGTCTGCTCGCAAAGCATTCGCTGTTTTTCTAACAGCTTCTGCACCTCATGCTTTATTATACTTCTAATGTTCTTTAGAAGTTTGCGATTTCCTTTTTTTTTGTGAGTTTTCACCCTTTTGGTCATCAACATCTTTCTCCTCCTCTTGTTCACTAATGGGATTAAAGGTGAATCCTCCGGAGGAGACACCAACTCTCGATCAGCCGTAACCTCAATCTTTATGTTTTCCGGGTCCTCGGGGAGTTTCGCTGAGAGTTCGTTCGAAAAGTCTTCAGGAGTCCATTCCTCCCATTCTGCTGCAAAACACACATTAGTTTGGCTACACATGATTTTCTTTTTTTTTTTTAATATTTGTCAGATACCCAGGTGAGGATCAAACACACACTGATTTGAAACCACTATTTTGCTTAATATATATATAATTTTTAAAATTTGAAATTTCAAAAAAGGATATAAGTCTGCATCTATTTAGCTACCACCAATCATTGGTAATCATGTATAAGTCAACTAGAAATCTTTGAAAGATTTCCGGGGGGTCAAGCAATTCAAAATTTTTTAATAAAGAAGTCTGAAGTAATAGACATGACACCATTACTTCACATATGATAAGTCTGTATTAATTAAATTATAAAAATTAATATTACTGTATATAAAATCTTAATAAATATTAACTACATATTTAAATTTGTGTAGCGTATTCCAAATACATTTTATTTAGCGGTTTCCTTGACCGCTTCACATTTTTAGGTTTCCAATTTGGCCTTTCTTCCACATTTAATATTAGGGATGGCAGACCCCCAATCGCATCATCCATCTGATTGTCATCCATCCCCAACAATTCGTTTAAATATTCATCGGTCAATATTTGGCCATTGGGTGTAATGGACTCGGGGTCATCTTCATCCACTAAATCTGCATGGTGGTTTACTTCTTCCTTGAAGTCTGCTCGCAAAGCATTCAGCTGTTTTTCTAACAGCTTCTGCACCTCATGCTTTATTATACTTCTAATGTTCTTTAGAAGTTTGCGATTTCCTTTTTTTTGTGAGTTTTCACCCTTTTGGTCATCAACATCTTTCTCCTCCTCTTGTTCACTAATGGGATTAAAGGTGAATCCTCCGGAGGAAACACCAACTCTCGATCAGCCGTAACCTCAATCTTTATGTTTTCCGGGTCCTCGGGGAGTTTCGCTGAGAGTTCGTTCGAAAAGTCTTCAGGAGTCCATTCCTCCCATTCTGCTGCAAAACACACATTAGTTTGGCTACTCATGATTTTTTTTTTTTTTTTAATATTTGTCAGATACCCAGATGAGGATCAAACACACACTGATTTGAAACCACTATTTTGCTTAATATATATATAATTTTTAAAATTTGAAATTTCAAAAAAGGATATAAGTCTGCATCTATTTAGCTACCACCAATCATTGGTAATCATGTATAAGTCAACTAGAAATCTTTGAAAGATTTCCGGGGGGTCAAGCAATTCAAAATTGTTTAATAAAGAAGTCTGAAGTAATATACATGACACCATTACTTCACATATGATAAGTCTGTATTAATTAAATTATAAAAATTAATATTACTGTATACAAAATCTTAATAAATATTAACTACATATTTAAATTTGTGTAGCGTATTCCAAATACATTTTATTTAGCGGTTTCCTTGACCGCTTCACATTTTTAGGTTTCCAATTTGGCCTTTCTTCCACATTTAATATTAGGGATGGCAGACCCCCAATCGCATCATCCATCTGATTGTCATCCATCCCCAACAATTCGTTTAAATATTCATCGGTCAATATTTGGCCATTGGGTGTAATGGACTCGGGGTCATCATCATCCACTAAATCTGCATGGTGGTTTACTTCTTCCTTGAAGTCTGCTCGCAAAGCATTCAGCTGTTTTTCTAACAGCTTCTGCACCTCATGCTTTATTTTACTTCTAATGTTCTTTAGAAGTTTGCGATTTCCTTTTTTTTTGTGAGTTTTCACCCTTTTGGTCATCAACATCTTTCTTCTCCTCTTGTTCACTAATGGGATTAAAGGTGAATCCTCCGGAGGAGACACCAACTCTCGATCAGCCGTAACCTCAATCTTTATGTTTTCCGGGTCCTCGGGGAGTTTCGCTGAGAGTTCGTTCGAAAAGTCTTCAGGAGTCCATTCCTCCCATTCTGCTGCAAAACACACATTAGTTTGGCTACTCATGATTTTCTTTTTTTTTTTTAATATTTGTCAGATACCCAGATGAGGATCAAACACACACTGATTTGAAACCACTATTTTGCTTAATATATATATAATTTTTAAAATTTGAAATTTCAAAAAAGGATATAAGTCTGCATCTATTTAGCTACCACCAATCATTGGTAATCATGTATAAGTCAACTAGAAATCTTTGAAAGATTTCCGGGGGGTCAAGCAATTCAAAATTGTTTAATAAAGAAGTCTGAAGTAATAGACATGACACCATTACTTCACATATGATAAGTCTGTATTAATTAAATTATAAAAATTAATATTACTGTATATAAAATCTTAATAAATATTAACTACATATTTAAATTTGTGTAGCGTATTCCAAATACATTTTATTTAGCGGTTTCCTTGACCGCTTCACATTTTTAGGTTTCCAATTTGGCCTTTATTCCACATTTAATATTAGGGATGGCAGACCCCCAATCGCATCATCCATCTGATTGTCATCCATCCCCAACAATTCGTTTAATTATTCATCGGTCAATATTTGGCCATTGGGTGTAATGGACTCGGGGTCATCATCATCCACTAAATCTGCATGGTGGTTTACTTCTTCCTTGAAGTCTGCTCGCAAAGCATTCAGCTGTTTTTCTAACAGCTTCTGCACCTCATGCTTTATTATACTTCTAATGTTCTTTAGAAGTTTGCGATTTCCTTTTTTTGTGAGTTTTCACCCTTTTGGACATCAACATCTTTCTCCTCCTCTTGTTCACTAATGGGATTAAAGGTGAATCCTCCGGAGGAGACACCAACTCTCGATCAGCCGTACCCTCAATCTTTATGTTTTCCGGGTCCTCGGGGAGTTTCGCTGAGAGTTCGTTCGAAAAGTCTTCAGGAGTCCATTCCTCCCATTCTGCTGCAAAACACACATTAGTTTGGCTACTCATGATTTTCTTTTTTTTTTTTAATATTTGTCAGATACCCAGATGAGGATCAAACACACACTGATTTGAAACCACTATTTTGCTTAATATATATATAATTTTTAAAATTTGAAATTTCAAAAAAGGATATAAGTCTGCATCTATTTAGCTACCACCAATAATTGGTAATCATGTATAAGTCAACTAGAAACCTTTGAAAGATTTCCGGGGGGTCAAGCAATTCAAAATTGTTTAATAAAGAAGTCTGAACTAATAGACATGACACCATTACTTCACATATGCTAAGTCTGTATTAATTAAATTATAAAAATTAATATTACTGTATACAAAATCTTAATAAATATTAACTACATATTTAAATTTGTGTAGCGTATTCCAAATACATTTTATTTAGCGGTTTCCTTGACCGCTTCACATTTTTAGGTTTCCAATTTGGCCTTTCTTCCACATTTAATATTAGGGATGGCAGACCCCCAATCGCATCATCCATCTGATTGTCATCCATCCCCAACAATTCGTTTAAATATTCATCGGTCAATATTTGGCCATTGGGTGTAATGGACTCGGGGTCATCATCATCCACTAAATCTGCATGGTGGTTTACTTCTTCCTTGAAGTCTGCTCGCAAAGCATTCAGCTGTTTTTCTAACAGCTTCTGCACCTCATGCTTTATTATACTTCTAATGTTCTTTAGAAGTTTGCGATTTCCTTTTTTTTGTGAGTTTTCACCCTTTTGGTCATCAACATCTTTCTCCTCCTCTTGTTCACTAATGGGATTAAAGGTGAATCCTCCGGAGGAGACACCAACTCTCGATCAGCCGTAACCTCAATTTTTATGTTTTCCGGGTCCTCGGGGAGTTTCGCTGAGAGTTCGTTCGAAAAGTCTTCAGGAGTCCATTCCTCCCATTCTGCTGCAAAACACACATTAGTTTGGCTACTCATGATTTTCTTTTTTTTTTTTAATATTTGTCAGATACCCAGATGAGGATCAAACACACACTGATTTGAAACCACTATTTTGCTTAATATATATATAATTTTTAAAATTTGAAATTTCAAAAAAGGATATAAGTCTGCATCTTTTTAGCTACCACCAATCATTGGTAATCATGTATAAGTCAACTAGAAATCTTTGAAAGATTTCCGGGGGGTCAAGCAATTCAAAATTGTTTAATAATGAAGTCTGAAGTAATAGACATGACACCATTACTTCACATATGCTAAGTCTGTATTAATTAAATTATAAAAATTAATATTACTGTATATAAAATCTTAATAAATATTAACTACATATTTTAATTTGTGTAGCGTATTCCAAATACATTTTATTTAGCGGTTTCCTTGACCGCTTCACATTTTTAGGTTTCCAATTTGGCCTTTCTTCCACATTTAATATTAGGGATGGCAGACCCCCAATCGCATCATCCATCTGATTGTCATCCATCCCCAACAATTCGTTTAAATATTCATCGGTCAATATTTGGCCATTGGGTGTAATGGACTCGGGGTCATCATCATCCACTAAATCTGCATGGTGGTTTACTTCTTCCTTGAAGTCTGCTCGCAAAGCATTCAGCTGTTTTTCTAACAGCTTCTGCACCTCATGCTTTATTATACTTCTAATGTTCTTTAGAAGTTTGCGATTTCCTTTTTTTTGTGAGTTTTCACCCTTTTGGTCATCAACATCTTTCTCCTCCTCTTGTTCACTAATGGGATTAAAGGTGAATCCTCCGGAGGAGACACCAACTCTCGATCAGCCGTAACCTCAATCTTTATGTTTTCCGGGTCCTCGGGGAGTTTCGCTGAGAGTTCGTTCGAAAAGTCTTCAGGAGTCCATTCCTCCCATTCTGCTGCAAAACACACATTAGTTTGGCTACTCATGATTTTCTTTTTTTTTTTTTAATATTTGTCAGATACCCAGATGAGGATCAAACACACACTGATTTGAAACCACTATTTTGCTTAATATATATATAATTTTTAAAATTTGAAATTTCATAAAAGGATATAAGTCTGCATCTATTTAGCTACCACCAATCATTGGTAATCATGTATAAGTCAACTAGAAATCTTTGAAAGATTTCCGGGGGGTCAAGCAATTCAAAATTGTTTAATAAAGAAGTCTGAAGTAATAGACATGACACAATTACTTCACATATGATAAGTCTGTATTAATTAAATTATAAAAATTAATATTATTGTATATAAAATCTTAATAAATATTAACTACATATTTAAATTTGTGTAGCGTATTCCAAATACATTTTATTTAGCGGTTTCCTTGACCGCTTCACATTTTTAGGTTTCCAATTTGGCCTTTCTTCCGGAGGAGACACCAGACCCCCAATCGCATGGCAGACCCCCAATCGCATCATCCATCTGATTGTCATCCATCCCCAACAATTCGTTTAAATATTCATCGGTCAATATTTGGCCATTGGGTGTAATGGACTCGGGGTCATCATCATCCACTAAATCTGCATGGTGGTTTACTTCTTCCTTGAAGTCTGCTCGCAAAGCATTCAGCTGTTTTTCTAACAGCTTCTGCACCTCATGCTTTATTATACTTCTAATGTTCTTTAGAAGTTTGCGATTTCCTTTTTTTTGTGAGTTTTCACCCTTTTGGTCATCAACATCTTTCTCCTCCTCTTGTTCACTAATGGGATTAAAGGTGAATCCTCCGGAGGAGACACCAACTCTCGATCAGCCCTAACCTCAATCTTTATGTTTTCCGGGTCCTCGGGGAGTTTCGCTGAGAGTTCGTTCGAAAAGGATCAAACACACACTGATTTGAAACCACTATTTTGCTTAATATATATATAATTTTTAAAATTTGAAATTTCAAAAAAGGATATAAATCAGCATCTATTTAGCTACCACCAATCATTGGTAATCATGTATAAGTCAACTAGAAATCTTTGAAAGATTTCCGGGGGGTCAAGCAATTCAAAATTGTTTAATAAAGAAGTCTGAAGTAATAGACATGACACCATTACTTCACATATGATAAGTCTGTATTAATTAAATTATAAAAATTAATATTACTGTATATAAAATCTTAATAAATATTAACTACATATTTAAATTTGTGTAGCGTATTCCAAATACATTTTATTTAGCGGTTTCCTTGACCGCTTCACATTTTTAGGTTTCCAATTTGGCCTTTCTTCCGGAGGAGACACCAGACCCCCAATCGCATGGCAGACCCCCAATCGCATCATCCATCTGATTGTCATCCATCCCCAACAATTCGTTTAAATATTCATCGGTCAATATTTGGCCATTGGGTGTAATGGACTCGGGGTCATCATCATCCACTAAATCTGCATGGTGGTTTACTTCTTCCTTGAAGTCTGCTCGCAAAGCATTCAGCTGTTTTTCTAACAGCTTCTGCACCTCATGCTTTATTATACTTCTAATGTTCTTTAGAAGTTTGCGATTTCCTTTTTTTTTGTGAGTTTTCACCCTTTTGGTCATCAACATCTTTCTCCTCCTCTTGTTCACTAATGGGATTAAAGGTGAATCCTCCGGAGGAGACACCAACTCTCGATCAGCCGTAACCTCAATCTTTATGTTTTCCGGGTCCTCGGGGAGTTTCGCTGAGAGTTCGTTCGAAAAGTCTTCAGGAGTCCATTCCTCCCATTCTGCTGCAAAACACACATTAGTTTGGCTACTCATGATTTTCTTTTTTTTTTTAAATATTTGTCAGATACCCAGATGAGGATCAAACACACACTGATTTGAAACTACTATTTTGCTTAATATATATATAATTTTTAAAATTTGAAATTTCAAAAAAGGATATAAATCAGCATCTATTTAGCTACCACCAATCATTGGTAATCATGTATAAGTCAACTAGAAATCTTTGAAAGATTTCCGGGGGGTCAAACAATTCAAAATTGTTTAATAAAGAAGTCTGAAGTAATAGACATGACACCATTACTTCACATATGATAAGTCTGTATTCATTAAATTATAAAAATTAATATTACTGTATATAAAATCTTAATAAATATTAACTACATATTTAAATTTGTGTAGCGTATTCCAAATACATTTTATTTAGCGGTTTCCTTGACCGCTTCACATTTTTAGGTTTCCAATTTGGCCTTTCTTCCACATTTAATATTAGGGATGGCAGACCCCCAATCGCATCATCCATCTGATTGTCATCCATCCCCAACAATTCGTTTAAATATTCATCGGTCAATATTTGGCCATTGGGTGTAATGGACTCGGGGTCATCATCATCCACTAAATCTGCATGGTGGTTTACTTCTTCCTTGAAGTCTGCTCGCAAAGCATTCAGCTGTTTTTCTAACAGCTTCTGCACCTCATGCTTTATTATACTTCTAATGTTCTTTAGAAGTTTGCGATTTCCTTTTTTTTGTGAGTTTTCACCCTTTTGGTCATCAACATCTTTCTCCTCCTCTTGTTCACTAATGGGATAAAGGTGAATCCTCCGGAGGAGACACCAACTCTCGATCAGCCGTAACCTCAATCTTTATGTTTTCCGGGTCCTCGGGGAGTTTCGCTGAGAGTTCGTTCGAAAAGTCTTCAGGAGTCCATTCCTCCCATTCTGCTGCAAAACACACATTAGTTTGGCTACTCATGATTTTCTTTTTTTTTTTTAATATTTGTCAGATACCCAGATGAGGATCAAACACACACTGATTTGAAACCACTATTTTGCTTAATATATATATAATTTTTAAAATTTGAAATTTCAAAAAAGGATATAAATCAGCATCTATTTAGCTACCACCAATCATTGGTAATCATGTATAAGTCAACTAGAAATCTTTGAAAGATTTCCGGGGGGTCAAGCAATTCAAAATTGTTTAATAAAGAAGTCTGAAGTAATAGACATGACACCATTACTTCACATATGATAAGTCTGTATTAATTAAATTATAAAAATTAATATTACTGTATATAAAATCTTAATAAATATTAACTACATATTTAAATTTGTGTAGCGTATTCCAAATACATTTTATTTAGCGGTTTCCTTGACCGCTTCACATTATTAGGTTTCCAATTTGGCCTTTCTTCCGGAGGAGACACCAGACCCCCAATCGCATGGCAGACCCCCAATCGCATCATCCATCTGATTGTCATCCATCCCCAACAATTCGTTTAAATATTCATCGGTCAATATTTGGCCATTGGGTGTAATGGACTCGGGGTCATCATCATCCACTAAATCTGCATGGTGGTTTACTTCTTCCTTGAAGTCTGCTCGCAAAGCATTCAGCTGTTTTTCTAACAGCTTCTGCACCTCATGCTTTATTATACTTCTAATGTTCTTTAGAAGTTTGCGATTTCCTTTTTTTTTGTGAGTTTTCACCCTTTTGGTCATCAACATCTTTCTCCTCCTCTTGTTCACTAATGGGATTAAAGGTGAATCCTCCGGAGGAGACACCAACTCTCGATCAGCCGTAACCTCAATCTTTATGTTTTCCGGGTCCTCGGGGAGTTTCGCTGAGAGTTCGTTCGAAAAGTCTTCAGGAGTCCATTCCCCCCATTCTGCTGCAAAACACACATTAGTTTGGCTACTCATGATTTTCTTTTTTTTTTAAATATTTGTCAGATACCCAGATGAGGATCAAACACACACTGATTTGAAACCACTATTTTGCTTAATATATATATAATTTTTAAAATTTGAAATTTCAAAAAAGGATATAAATCAGCATCTATTTAGCTACCACCAATCATTGGTAATCATGTATAAGTCAACTAGAAATCTTTGAAAGATTTCCGGGGGGTCAAGCAATTCAAAATTGTTTAATAAAGAAGTCTGAAGTAATAGACATGACACCATTACTTCACATATGATAAGTCTGTATTCATTAAATTATAAAAATTAATATTACTGTATATAAAATCTTAATAAATATTAACTACATATTTAAATTTGTGTAGCGTATTCCAAATACATTTTATTTAGCGGTTTCCTTGACCGCTTCACATTTTTAGGTTTCCAATTTGGCCTTTCTTCCACATTTAATATTAGGGATCATCATCCATCTGATTGTCATCCATCCCCAACAATTCGTTTAAATATTCATCGGTCAATATTTGGCCATTGGGTGTAATGGACTCGGGGTCATCATCATCCACTAAATCTGCATGGTGGTTTACTTCTTCCTTGAAGTCTGCACGCAAAGCATTCAGCTGTTTTTCTAACAGCTTCTGCACCTCATGCTTTATTATACTTCTAATGTTCTTTAGAAGTTTGCGATTTCCTTTTTTTTTGTGAGTTTTCACACTTTTGGTCATCAACATCTTTCTCCTCCTCTTGTTCACTAATGGGATTAAAGGTGAATCCTCCGGAGGAGACACCAACTCTCGATCAGCCGTAACCTCAATCTTTATGTTTTCCGGGTCCTCGGGGAGTTTCGCTGAGAGTTCGTTCGAAAAGTCTTCAGGAGTCCATTCCTCCCATTCTGCTGCAAAACACACATTAGTTTGGCTACTCATGATTTTCTTTTTTTTTTTTAAATATTTGTCAGATACCCAGATGAGGATCAAACACACACTGATTTGAAACCACTATTTTGCTTAATATATATATAATTTTTAAAATTTGAAATTTCAAAAAAGGATATAAATCAGCATCTATTTAGCTACCACCAATCATTGGTAATCATGTATAAGTCAACTAGAAATCTTTGAAAGATTTCCGGGGGGTCAAGCAATTCAAAATTGTTTAATAAAGAAGTCTGAAGTTATAGACATGACACCATTACTTCACATATGCTAAGTCTGTATTAATTAAATTATAAAAATTAATATTACTGTATATAAAATCTTAATAAATATTAACTACATATTTTAATTTGTGTAGCGTATTCCAAATACATTTTATTTAGCGGTTTCCTTGACCGCTTCACATTTTTAGGTTTCCAATTTGGCCTTTCTTCCACATTTAATATTAGGGATGGCAGACCCCCAATCGCATCATACATCTGATTGTCATCCATCCCCAACAATTCGTTTAAATATTCATCGGTCAATATTTGGCCATTGGGTGTAATGGACTCGGGGTCATCATCATCCACTAAATCTGCATGGTGGTTTACTTCTTCCTTGAAGTCTGCTCGCAAAGCATTCAGCTGTTTTTCTAACAGCTTCTGCACCTCATGCTTTATTATACTTCTAATGTTCTTTAGAAGTTTGCGATTTCCTTTTTTTTGTGAGTTTTCACCCTTTTGGTCATCAACATCTTTCTCCTCCTCTTGTTCACTAATGGGATTAAAGGTGAATCCTCCGGAGGAGACACCAACTCTCGATCAGCCGTAACCTCAATCTTTATGTTTACCGGGTCCTCGGGGAGTTTCGCTGAGAGTTCGTTCGAAAAGTCTTCAGGAGTCCATTCCTCCCATTCTGCTGCAAAACACACATTAGTTTGGCTACTCATGATTTTCTTTTTTTTTTTTAATATTTGTCAGATACCCAGATGAGGATCAAACACACACTGATTTGAAACCACTATTTTGCTTAATATATATATAATTTTTAAAATTTGAAATTTCAAAAAAGGATATAAGTCTGCATCTTTTTAGCTACCACCAATCATTGGTAATCATGTATAAGTCAACTAGAAATCTTTGAAAGATTTCCGGGGGGTCAAGCAATTCAAAATTGTTTAATAAAGAAGTCTGAAGTAATAGACATGACACAATTACTTCACATATGATAAGTCTGTATTAATTAAATTATAAAAATTAATATTAAAGGTGAATCCTCCGGAGGAGACACCAACTCTCGATCAGCCGTAACCTCAATCTTTATGTTTTCCGGGTCCTCGGGGAGTTTCGCTGAGAGTTCGTTCGAAAAGTCTTCAGGAGTCCATTCCTCCCATTCTGCTGCAAAACACACATTAGTTTGGCTACTCATGATTTTCTTTTTTTTTTTTAAATATTTGTCAGATACCCAGATGAGGATCAAACACACACTGATTTGAAACCACTATTTTGCTTAATATATATATAATTTTTAAAATTTGAAATTTCAAAAAAGGATATAAATCAGCATCTATTTAGCTACCACCAATCATTGGTAATCATGTATAAGTCAACTAGAAATCTTTGAAAGATTTCCGGGGGGTCAAGCAATTCAAAATTGTTTAATAAAGAAGTCTGAAGTAATAGACATGACACCATTACTTCACATATGATAAGTCTGTATTCATTAAATTATAAAAATTAATATTACTGTATATAAAATCTTAATAAATATTAACTACATATTTAAATTTGTGTAGCGTATTCCAAATACATTTTATTTAGCGGTTTCCTTGACCGCTTCACATTTTTAGGTTTCCAATTTGGCCTTTCTTCCACATTTAATATTAGGGATGGCAGACCCCCAATCGCATCATCCATCTGATTGTCATCCATCCCCAACAATTCGTTTAAATATTCATCGGTCAATATTTGGCCATTGGGTGTAATGGACTCGGGGTCATCATCATCCACTAAATCTGCATGGTGGTTTACTTCTTCCTTGAAGTCTGCTCGCAAAGCATTCAGCTGTTTTTCTAACAGCTTCTGCACCTCATGCTTTATTATACTTCTAATGTTCTTTAGAAGTTTGCGATTTCCTTTTTTTTGTGAGTTTTCACCCTTTTGGTCATCAACATCTTTCTCCTCCTCTTGTTCACTAATGGGATTAAAGGTGAATCCTCCGGAGGAGACACCAACTCTCGATCAGCCGTAACCTCAATCTTTATGTTTTCCGGGTCCTCGGGGAGTTTCGCTGAGAGTTCGTTCGAAAAGTCTTCAGGAGTCCATTCCTCCCATTCTGCTGCAAAACACACATTAGTTTGGCTACTCATGATTTTCTTTTTTTTTTTAATATTTGTCAGATACCCAGATGAGGATCAAACACACACTGATTTGAAACCACTATTTTGCTTAATATATATATAATTTTTAAAATTTGAAATTTCAAAAAAGGATATAAGTCTGCATCTATTTAGCTACCACCAATCATTTGTAATCATGTATAAGTCAACTAGAAATCTTTGAAAGATTTCCGGGGGGTCAAGCAATTCAAAATTGTTTAATAAAGAAGTCTGAAGTAATAGACATGACACCATTACTTCACATATGATAAGTCTGTATTAATTAAATTATAAAAATTAATATTACTGTATATAAAATCTTAATAAATATTAACTACATATTTAAATTTGTGTAGCGTATTCCAAATACATTTTATTTAGGGGTTTCCTTGACCCGTTCACATTTTTAGGTTTCCAATTTGGCCTTCCTTCCACATTTAATATTAGGGATGGCAGACCCCCAATCGCATCATCCATCTGATTGTCATCCATCCCCAACAATTCGTTTAAATATTCATCGGTCAATATTTGGCCATTGGGTGTAATGGACTCGGGGTCATCATCCACTAAATCTGCATGGTGGTTTACTTCTTCCTTGAAGTCTGCTCGCAAAGCATTCAGCTGTTTTTCTAACAGATTCTGCACCTCATGCTTTATTATACTTCTAATGTTCTTTAGAATTTTGCGATTTCCTTTTTTTGTGAGTTTTCACCCTTTTGGTCATCAACATCTTTCTCCTCCTCTTGTTCACTAATGGGATTAAAGGTGAATCCTCCGGAGGAGACACCAACTCTCGATCAGCCGTAACCTCAATCTTTATGTTTTCCGGGTCCTCGGGGAGTTTCGCTGAGAGTTCGTTCGAAAAGTCATCAGGAGTCCATTCCTCCCATTCTGCTGCAAAACACACATTAGTTTGGCTACTCATGATTTTCTCTTTTTTTTTAATATTTGTCAGATACCCAGATGAGGATCAAACACACACTGATTTGAAACCACTATTTTGCTTAATATATATATAATTTTTAAAATTTGAAATTTCAAAAAATGATATAAGTCTGCATCTATTTAGCTACCACCAATCATTGGTAATCATGTATAAGTCAACTAGAAATCTTTGAAAGATTTCCGGGGGGTCAAGCAATTCAAAATTGTTTAATAAAGAAGTCTGAAGTAATAGACATGACACCATTACTTCACATATGATAAGTCTGGATATACATATATATTGCTACATTAGAGGATTAGCCCAAAAGGAGCTAAAAATAACAAGTGTATAGGCTAATTAGAAATGCTCAAAAGGGTATGATGTGTCTGCTAAAACCAGAATTTCAACAAATGGCGACAGAATTTTCTTCAACAGAAGTCAGTCGAAAAATGTTTACAATATCATAGACCCTATATTAAAATACATAATCAAAAAAAAAAATATATTACATCCCGACACAAATCTCTTTTGAAAACAATTCCCTCCGGACACACACACGCACTGAAAATAAAGCAAACATACAAAAAACAATAACTAAAATACAGCCGATTCCCAAAATGTTTATTTTGAAAACATCCCTTCCAAAAGAAAACCGAAAAACCAATGCTTGGCGATACCTAATCGTTACAAAATAAGAAAAATGTTTACGTTCGTCTCCAAATTATTCTATTTTCAGACAGTCTTAGACAAATGAAGCAACATACACAAAACAACAACAAAAATACAGTCGATCTCAAAATTATTATCTTTGAAAACATCACTTCCAAAAGAAAACCGAAAACCCAATATCTACCAAAATCACCCATAAACAGTAACGAAGCAACAAATTAAACATGTGGGGTGTGAAAGACTTATCTAACCAAACAAAATTACACACGATCCCAAAATGATCGTCTTCGAAAACATCTACTTCACACACACATAAGTAAAACGAATGGCTAACCAAACCGCACATAAACAGTAAACTAACCAACCAATTACACGAGTCAAGTGTGAAAACATGCAGTCCGCACACATAAGTAAACTCATAAATCAATAACTAGCAAACCGGCCTTCCACAACGCAGGAAAGAACCAGTAAACACGTGTTAGATACAGGACTAACTCCATCTCAAACATAAAAAAGCAAACAGAAAAAAATACTGCCTGCCGAACCTAAATTGTTACAAAATAAAACAAAATTACGAAAAATGTTTATATTCATATTCAAACAAACTTGGACAAAAAAAGGCAACGGGGATGGGGTGGGATCTCAATACATTCCTGGTGGCTATAAAAATCTCATTTGACACAAACACACGGCATCCAATATGCGATCCCTTAGGATGGGGTGGGATCTCAATGCACATTAGGATGGGGATGCGATCTAAATGTACACCTGATGGCTATAAAAATCTCAGATATACCATTTATTCACACCTCTTGACATTAATGATCAATAAATCACACCTGCGGTGACATGCTGTCAAATTAACACCCCCATTATTATTCAGTTAATACAGTTTACCTCTACTGTTGCCCGCTTCGAGAAAGGAAATCTGCCTATGAGAAACCCTGGATGACAGGGCAAATTCGCTCGATTGGCAAGGATGTCCGCAGACTTTACAACAGAGCTCGACGTAAAAAGCTATCAGTATATTGGGATGACTACCACAGAAGGCTCAAAGAATACAATAAAATCATTAGACTGGCGAAACGTAACTCCTGGACACTTTTCTGTGAGCAGGTAGACAGCGTTAACAGCATGTCCAAAATAAAAAAGTTCCTCTCAAAAACTCATATCCAAACCGAAGCACTGGTGGATGAAACGGGTAAAAGGATGGAAACTATAGATGATACTGTAAGGCTTTTGATGAAAACTCATTTTCCGAGTGGTAATGCTGGGCCAACAGAGGAACAGTTACAGACCGAAAATGTAATGCACCAAGTACCTATTACGGATGCTATGGTTAAAGAAGCAATAAAAAGCTTCTCTCCTTTTAAGGCTGCGGGACCGGACGGAATATTTCCAGCGCTTCTTCAGAATGAGGTGGATCTGGTATCAACTCATCTTGTTGGAGTTTTCACTACATGCCTAACTCATGCATATACCCCAAAAAATTGGCAGGAATCAAGGGTGGTCTTCATACCTAAGCCTAGCAAGGCGAGTTATACGATCGCAAAGGCTTATCGACCTATTAGCCTAACTTCTTTCCTCTTAAAAACAATGGAGCGAATAATTGACGACATGATCAAAAGCAAGATAGCCGATGACAAGCTAAAATTCAAGCAACACGCATATGTTAAAGGAAGATCAGTGGAAACAGCTCTACATGAGGTAGTACACCACATAGAACAGTCCTTCAGTGAAAAATTTTACACACTTTCCGTTTGTATAGACATTGAGGGCGCTTTTAACAACGTTCAGACCGATACACTTATATCGTTGATAAAGTGGATCAACAATATGCTAAGGAATAGGTGGATTATTTGTGGGTCATATGACGTAAAAATCAGAGACAAGGTAAATCGTGGTATACCTCGTCGCCTCTCCTATGGATTACGACGATACACAGTCTCTTTAAAGCCCTCACCAATGAAGGACTTAAACCAGTCTTGTTATGCAGACGACGTTATAATACTTCTAAGGGGCACACATCCAAACCAACTATGCAGAAGAGATGAGGAGGCACTTAACATAGCATATAACTGGGCACCAAGGGGACTAAATGTCAATCTAGACAAAACAGAAATATGTCTATTTACAAGGAAAAGGAAGATTCATCCTTTTACCGTGCCTCATTTCCTGGATAAGAATATTGCCATATCTAAAAAGATAAAATACTTGGGAGTAATCTTGGATCAGAAACTGTACTGGAATGATCATATTGAAGAAAGAGTTACAAAGGCCCACAGATGTTGGTCGTTGTGCAGAAGAGCTATAGGTTAAAAATGGGGACTACGTCCAAATATGACACACTGGCTTTACATGAGCGTGATTAGATGGGTGAATGGATAAATCGAGACCACAAGTCGTACCATCAGAAGATATTACAATCACTGGTCGGTCATATTCAAACAACGGAAATCTCCGACCGCATTCCTGAAGTGCGACCGTTCGTGCCAGACAGACGCTCCTGGGAAACGGAACACCAGTGCGCCAGTGGGAACCAGCTGCTACACTGATGGGTCCAGGCTAGGAGGAAGGACGGGTCTGGGACTTTTTATTGATGAACGACCATAACACAGTATTTCAAGCAGAAGTTCGAGCAATCACGGAGTGTGTTAACTGGCTCTGTAATACCAAAAAGCCTAAATATGCCAACATATTCACAGATAGCCAAATGGCGATCAAAGCAATAACATCGGAAAAGGTCAAATCCAGAACAGTGTTAGACTGTAAAAGAACGATAAATAATTCCTCAGTTCACGGGCAACTGCGTATTTTCTGGGTACCGGGACACAACGGAGTGATTGGAAATGAACGAGCAAACAGCTTGGCTTCAAAGGGCAGAGAACTTCGAGCAACAAACTTGGAAAATTGGAAACCTTTCGAAGCCACGAAGGATGAGACTGGGCAGTGATGGCTCACAAAACTGTGTGGAATAGAGCAACTGCAAAGATACTGTTGGGTGACCCAAAGGAGAAGAAAACCAGTAGTTTTCTGAAACTAAACAAGATCGAGATTAGTAAGATGGTAAGTGTTCTAACGGGACACTCAAGCTTACAGGCACATCTTCATCGCATAGGACTAGCAGAAAACGACGAGTGCAGGGCATGCAGCGAAAACATCGATACGATAGAACATTTTCTGTGTCACTGCCCAGCTTTCACACATGCAAGATCCCGATATTTCGGTTCCGACATATTGCCAGACTTGACTCATCTCAGAGGATATGACTGGAAGATACTGAGAAAATACGTGTCTAGTATCAAAGTGACACCGAGGACTACTGTCGTTTCTGTACAGACGAAGAGGAACTTGAAACGATCGAGCACCTTCCTTGCCAATGTCCTTTTCTTTCTAGAAGACACCGCTACCGAGGTGACTTTACGATCGAAGATTTCGAAGCTCTGTCATCGCATAAAGTCGTCAGTATCCTCAATTATATTAGTTGCCTGAAGTGGCTGGGGATGACAACCGCTCATCCATCTGCTCAGCTTATATTGATACAGATTCATTTATACTAGAAATTCGTGGATCTGACTTCCTTCAAAAAATCGATTTTAATGAATTAAATGCAAATTTCGATGCAACAAATATGCCTCCTGATAATCCTTATAAAGTTATTTTAATAAATTAAAAATAATTACGTTTGATGAAAGATGAGAACAGTAAGAAGAAAATGACCCAATTTGTTGGTTTAAGACCAAAAATGTATGCGAGTTAGATCCAAGATAGTCGACAAATTAAAAAATCTAAGGGTGTCATGAAATATGTCCTCAAGAAATATAATATAGACAACTATATGGATTGTCTTTATAATAAAACCAGTAAGGAAAGGCTAAAGTCGGGCGGTGCCGACTATATAATACCCTACACCACTCTCGTAATATTGAATAACTCTGATATATAAATTTTGTAATTCATGTATAAATTGTTTACATAAATTTACTTTTGGGACATTTTATACTTAAATAATACCCTGTACCACAGTGTGTTGTAGGGTATAAAAACGATTGGATCTAAAGAGCCAAATCGGATGAAACATATATATGGGAGCTATAGCTAAATCTTTACCGATTTTCTTCAAATTCGGCAATGTCGGTTCATGAATCAAGAAACTCTACTATTCTAAATTTCAAAACGATTGGATGTAAAATATAGCTTCTATAGAACTAAAGGGCCAAATCGGACGAAACATATATATGGGAGCTATAGCTAAATCTTAACCGATTTTTTTCAAATTCGGTAGTGTTGGTTCATGGGTCAAGAAACTCTACCATTCTAAATTTCAAAACGATTAGATGTAGAATACAGCTTTTATAGGACTAAAGGGTCAAATCGGACGAAACATTATATGGGAGCTATAGCTAAATCTTAACCGATTTTCTTCAAATTCGGCATTCTAAATTTCAAAATGATCGGATGTAAAATACAGCTTCTACAGGACTAAAGGGCCAAATCGGACGAAACATGTATATGGGAGCTATAGCTAAATCTTAACCGATTTTCTTCAAATTCGGTAGTGTTGGTTCATGGATCAAGAAACTCTACCATTCTAAATTTCAAAATGATTGGATGTAAAATACTGCTTTTATAGGACTAAAGGGTCAAATCGGACGAAACATTATATGGGAGCTATAGCTAAATCTTAACCCATTTTCTTCAAATTCGGCAGTGTTGGTTCATGGATCAAGAAACTCTACCATTCTAAATTTCAAAATGATTGGATGTAAAATACTGCTTTTATAGGACTAAAGGGTCAAATCGGACGAAACATTATATGGCAGCTATAGCTAAATCTTAACCCATTTTCTTCAAATTCGGCAGTGTTGGTTCATGGATCAAGAAACTCTACCATTCTAAATTTCAAAACGATTGGATGTAAAATACAGCTTCTATAGAACTAAAGGGCCAAATCGGACGAAACATATATATGGGAGCTATAGCTAAATCTTAACCGATTTTCTTCAAATTCGGTAGTGTTGGTTCATGGATCAATAAACTCTACCATTCTAAATTTCAAAACGATTGGATGTAAAATACAGCTTCTATAGAACTAAAGGGCCAAATCGGACGAAACATATATATGGGAGCTATAGCTAAATCTTAACCGATTTTCTTCAAATTTGGTAGTGTTGGTTCATGGATCAAGAAACTCTACCATTCTAAATTTCAAAACGATTGGATGTAAAATACAGCTTCTACAGGACTAAAGGGCCAAATCGGACGAAACATGTATATGGGAGCTATAGCTAAATCTTAACCGAGTTTCTTCAAATTCGGTAGTGTTGGTTCATGGATCAAGAAACTCTACCATTCTAAATTTCAAAATGATTGGATGTAAAATACTGCTTTTATAGGACTAAAGGGTCAAATCGGACGAAACATTATATGGGAGCTATAGCTAAATCTTAACCCATTTTCTTCAAATTCGGCAGTGTTGGTTCATGGATCAAGAAACTCTACCATTCTAAATTTCAAAATGATCGGATGTAAAATACAGCTTCTACAGGACTAAACGGTCAAATCGGACGAAACATTATATGGGAGCTATAGCTAAATCTTAACCCATTTTCTTCAAATTCGGCAGTGTTGGTTCATGGATCAAGAAACTCTACCATTCTAAATTTCAAAACGATTGGATGTAAAATACAGCTTCTATAGAACTAAAGGGCCAAATCGGACGAAACATATATATGGGAGCTATAGCTAAATCTTAACCGATTTTCTTCAAATTCGGCAATGTTGGTTCATGGATCAAGAAACTCTACCATTCTAAATTTCAAAACGATCGGATGTAAAATACAGCTTCTATAGGACTAAAGGGCCAAATCGGACGAAACATATATATGGGAGCTATAGCTAAATCTTAACCCATTTTCTTCAAATTCGGCAGTGTTGGTTCATGGATCAAGAAACTCTACCATTCTAAATTTCAAAACGATTGGATGTAAAATACAGCTTCTATAGAACTAAAGGGCCAAATCGGACGAAACATATATATGGGAGCTATAGGTAAATCTTAACCGATTTTCTTCAAATTCGGCAATGTTGGTTCATGGATCAAGAAACTCTACCATTCTAAATTTCAAAACGATCGGATGTAAAATACAGCTTCTATAGGACTAAAGGGCCAAATCGGACGAAACATATATATGGGAGCTATAGCTAAATCTTAACCTATTTCAACCAAATTCAATAGCGATCTTAACAGCCGCGAAATACTCTAAACTGCAAAATTTCAGAACGATCGGAGTGAAATTGCGACCTGTGGTCGACGAACAAATTTACATGGACAGACGGACGGACGGACAGACATCGTTAAATCGACTCAGCTAGTGATTCTGAGTCGATCGGTATACTTTAAGGTGGGTCTAGCTGTGTTATTTTAAGGTGTTACAAACATCTGCCGTGAAACAAACTTATAATACCCTGTACCACAGTGTGGTGTAGGATATAAAGAACATACTATGAGGGTATGCCTAGTTTGTTTCAAAGACCCGATTTATGGTGGACTTGTCCCAAGATAAATTTCAAAGATTTGGAATTTCCGTTGGTAAGCAAAGATGTAAATATATTTAAAGAAAATGATGAACTCATCATTTATTTTAACAAAGCATGAATATAGAATATATGAGTCATATGAGTCAGAACCAAACCTAATTGAAAGCGTACATTCTTAATGCACTATCAAACGATTGCGCCATAATGTAGGTATGGGTTTTACTCACCACACGATTTTTGTTCGATTGTTCGCATGCAAAATGCGAAATTAGCAGTGGGTGCAGGGGGAATTTTTAAAATGTCGCAACATGATGTGGTGATATTATTTTTCAGAAACGAAATCACCATAAGTGATGATGAAGGGTTGCATTACATTTTCATAAAGGATTAATAGAAAAAATATCGTTTGAGTTACCGTATCCGTGCTTGGGACAGTCTACATTTAGTCCAACTTGTTTAAAAAAAGCATCCTGTATTTGCTTCTTTCTGATCTTTTCCTTATCCTTTATTGATGTATTTTCATCGAAGTTTTCCTTCTCTTGTGGTAGGGTATACGCCAGTTTTAGCAAGAACTCCATACACATTATCCTTGCGTGCAATGGTGACATTCCATATTCGTAATTCTCCTCGTTTGTAGAATCGTTTAAATTACCAAAGTTCTTCTGACTCTTTTTGCAAACCGGGCATGACAATGTTGAGGTTGTTCCTGTCAGTTCGTTTACGACTTTTCCGGCAACCATGGTCAGGTGGAACTCGTAATTGCATTCAATATATTTTCCATCTCCAATTTGCAGCTTTGTAGGCTTAATCTTGCTTATTTGTTCTTCAATGTCCTTCACCGTGGTCCTTATGAGTTCTGCCGATTCCCTTGCAAACTGAAACATTATTGGTCGGCAATAATGCACTGATGACGAACGTGGATTTTTCCAGTGTAGGGAAACATCAGATTTTAGCCGCAAAGGAACAACAGATGCCATAAACATATTTCCGTCCGATATTGTAGCGTCATCGGAAGATAAAAACGCTTTGTCCGGATGATCCATCGCAGCCCCATTTGCTGATCAATGTCAGTTTCTCAGGAAGAATTTTCACCTCATTTTTTTTTAACGAGCGTTCCCAACGCAGCCACTCTTACCCGCCCCTTCCGACCGCGGGGGCCACATCCCCATAACGTAGGGATTGCGTACACACCATGATCCGAACCATGGCGGGTTAACAGTAGAGGGTGGAATACCAGCTACAGAATATATATCAACAGCCGGTATGTACATACATACATGCATAAAAAGTTTTAACTTTGTTTAGTTAAATAAAGAACACACATAAAACAGAATTTCACTACTGATTTAAATAACATATGATTCTAGATTTCACTATATCTATTCCTACATTAAAGTCAATAATATCATATAAAGTGTTAAAGTTTATGCACATTCTACGGATAGGCTCTGCAGATGCGTAATTTGTACGTTGAAAATCAATATGCAATAATTGGTAATATCTGGAAGATCTGAATGGTACGTTAAATCTTATCTTAGAAAGCATGTATCCAGAAAGCACATCACAATTTATAACCTTCAATATCATTGTGGTGTTCAGCATTATACGTCTGCTCTTAAGAGTAGGCAATCTTATCAAGCTCAACCTATTAGTATAAGGTGGAAGAACAAAATCACTATTCCAATGCAGGTGCCTCAATGCAAATAATAAAAAATTGTTTCTGAACGGACTCAATTTTATCAACATAAATCCCATATTGGGGGTCCCACACAACAGAACCATATTCTAGAATAGGTCTAACAAGTGTAGTATACAACTGTTTCGTTACATATGGATCCGAGAATTCTTTCGCCCATCGCTTAATGAAGCCAAGGACACCATAAGCTTTGTTCACCATTGTAATTATGTGATTATTGAAGTTAAGTTTAGGATCCATTAATATACCAAGATCCACAAAGGATTCAACAGTTTCTAAATTGGAACCAAGAAAACTGAATTTAGATGGAATCAATTTCGATCTAGAGAAACACATATGTTTACACTTCTTCAAATTAAGGTCCATGCAATTAATTTCACACCAATAACCAAAGTTGTCTAAGTCATTTTGAAGAAACAAAGAATCATCAGATGTGTTACTAGAATAAAATATCTTAACATCATCTGCATACATCAGTAATCTAGAAATAATAATTGATTCTGGTAAGTCATTTATAAATAGTAGAAACAGCAAAGGGCCAATATGACTACCTTGGGGTACCCCAGATGAAACCAAAATCGGACCTGAGAAGTAACTACCAAATTTAACAATCTGAACACGACTGTTAAGATAAGAGGATATATATCCAACTCAACAAGTTATTACTAAAACCAATGCGATTCAGCTTATACAGTAAGAGCTTATGATTAACTCTATCAAAAGCTTTACTAAAATCAGTATAAACCACATCTGTCTGATTACCAAGAACAAACTCATCAATTACCTGGGAGGTAAATTGAACTAAATTTGTCATAGTCGAGAGTCCCTTACGAAATCCATGTTGGAATGGACTAAGAATAGGTGAAACACTATGAGATAAAATCTCAGTGATCATTTTTTCAAAAAGTTTTGGAATTATACTTAATTTCGCAATTCCACGATAATTCATAACATCAATCAAGCTCCCAGATTTATGAAGTGGAGTTATAAAAGATTTTCTCCAAATAAATGGGAAATATCCAAACTTCAACGAATTATTGAAAAGCAATGTGAGCGGGACAGCAATACTCTGAGCACATAGCTTCAGGATTACACTCGGTATACCATCTGGGCCAGCACTGTTAGAAGTCCTAAGCTTGCCTAAACTTGACGATACAAAAGATAAATCAAAATAAGGAATGTTCAAATGATTCAATGATGGAATATTGTAAGGATAGGAAACTAGATGACACTGTTGACGAGAATAGGTTGATGCAAAGAGCTTTGCGAAACAATCGGCGATTGGTTGATCACCACAGAATTCCTCACCATCAATTCTAACCCTTGAAGGCCTTTGATTAGACTTACGTTTCATATTGACAAAATCATAGAACGATCTAGGGTTCATTTTAAAATTGTGAGCTAACTTCTCCAAGTAGAGCTCATAGCACTTACGTGATTCAATGTTATACTGTGATCTGGCAACAGAGTACCTGACATAATCAACATCGGATCCAGACCTTTTGAATTTCTTAAATAGTCTGCTCTTTACGTTCCTGAGAGCAGTCATATTAGAAGAATACCACGGTGGTCTATTGGTATTCTTAATACGAATTTTTGGTACAGATTGTACCAAACATTCATTCAAGACATTGTAAAATCTATCAATAGATACATCAATATCAGTCAGGTGATTACAACAACAAACTAAATCCCAATTAGTATTCAAGAGCAGAGAATTTAGCAACTCAAAATTTGTTCTTTTGAAACAAAAGACTGTACCCTCTTCACGTGGGGGGTATATAGAAGAAGAGTCCGAAATGTCATACATCATGGAAATACCCAGCGTAGGATGGTAACCATCTTCCGGGGTAGAAACCGGAGCAATTCTATGAATATCAAAAATCTGAGCGTTATTCACAAATACTAAATCAAGTAATTTTCCAGACGAATTAGAAATCCCGTTAATCTGCAATAGTCCGAGATCGGAAAACCACCTTACCACATCATAAGTCCACTCGAACGTGATCGAAGAAGAATTCAAGGGAGTAAATGCCTCGGTATCTGGCAATGAAAGCCAAGAAACAGGGTAAATTAAAATCCCCCAAGACTAAGATATGGTCCACATCCCTCAACATCAAAACCAATCTGCCTATAGCCTTTAAGTGGCCATCATAAACAGATAATTCCGAGTTTGGTGGGATGTAGGAACATGAAACCAATAATTTAGCTTTACCTAAATTAATAGAGACAACAATAAGTTCAATATCTTCAATCTCATCAAGAATGACACGCTCAGAAGAAAGCGAACTTTTTACAGCAATAAGAACTCCACCACCAATTTTTTGAATGCGATCTTTTCTATATAGAACATATTCATTCGACAGTATCTCTGAATCAAATATTGAAGGTTTTAACCAGGTCTCAGTGAAACACAAAATTGAAAAATCAAAGTCAAAGCTATCAGTAAATAGTCGGGTTAATTTAGTATTAAGCCCTCTTACATTCTGATAAGCTATGACCAAAGAGCTATTCAGTTTTTTGATGAATTAGAGCTAGGAGGCCTCAAAGGTAATTGCGCTAAATTGTCGACCCTATCAACAAATTCTTTAACAAATGTCTTAGGCGGCCAAAAATCAGAAGATATCAGTTTATCAAAGATCTTCGGTTGCACGATGATCTTAAATGATCAGGAAGACTCTCCAACAACCGTTTTGCTGTATGGCCCATGAGATCCTGCAGATTGGCTTTCACAGAGACTTCCGTAAACTCCGTATGCAGTGGTCGTAAATTTATTTTGGCTTGCGTAATATGCTTGTATCCTGGTAAAACGTCAGCCCCGTGTCGCATCAAGGATGCCCGTAGTATCTCATATTTTTCTTTGGAAAGTTGTAAGTCCATAAACAAGGCCAAGGCTTCTTCGGAACCATACTTTTTAATGTGTGCGTTTGTGGGCGTGGGAATGCTTTCCTTAATTCTTTTTAGTCGCAGTGGGCTTGCATCAGCAACAGATTTTGTAATCTGCGACCTCAAGTTTTCCTCCACTTGTGATAGGGTATACGCCAGTTTTAGCAAGAACTCCATACACCTTATCCTTGCGTGCAATGGTGACATTCCATATTCGTAATTCTCCTCGTTTGTAGAATCGTTTAAATTACCAATGTTCTTCTGACTCTTTTTGCAAATCGGGCATGACAATGTTGAGGTTGTTCCTGTCAGTTCGTTTACGACTTTTCCGTCAACCATGGTCAGGTGGAACTCGTAATTGCATTCAATATATTTTCCTTCTCCAATTTGCAGCTTTGTAGGCTTAATCTTGCTTATTTGTTCTTCAATGTCCTTATGAGTTCTGCCGATTCCCTTGCAAACTGAAACATTATTGGTCGGCAATAATGCACTGATGACAGACGTGGATTTTTCCAGTGTAGGGAAACATCAGATTTTAGCCGCGAAGGAACAACAGATGCCATAAACATATTTCCGTCCGATATTGTAGCGTCATCGGAAGATATCCTTTGCTTATAAACGCGTTGTCCGGATGTTCCATCGCAGCCACATTTGCTGATCAATGTCAGTTTCTCAGGAAGAATTTTCACCTCATTTTCAGGAAGACTCTCCAACAACCGTTTTACTGTATGGCCCATGAGATCCTGCAGATTGGCTTTCACAGAGACTTCCGTAAACTCCGTATGCTGTGGTCGTGAATTTATTTTGGCTTGCGTAATATGCTTGTATCCTGGTAAAACGTCAGCCCCGTGTCGCATCAAGGATGCCCGTAGTATCTCATATTTTTCTTTGGAAATTTCCATAAACAAGGCCAAGGCTTCTTCGGAACCATACTTTTTAATGTGTGCGTGGGAATGCTTTCCTTAATCCTTTTTAGTCGCAGTGGGCTTGCATCAGCAACAAATTTTGTAATCTGCGACCTCACTCTTTCACTATCCTTTGTATATTTAATAGACAGCGCCTCCGATAAATGCTTCGTGGTCAAGTCATTGGTGGCATCGGCAAGTTTCCTCTTTCTTGTGAAAATTGAACACTCCTCAATACTTTTTTTTTGGCCTTCCTTTTGCTCCTCTGGTTGATGTGGTGGGTTTATCTACCTCCAATATATCCAGGATGGTGTCTTCATTAAGCCAGTCCTCGTATTTGGAGTTGAATTTCTGAATGGTTCGATTAGATTTCACCCATTTTGCCTTAATATTTGCATATATCAGATAAAAATTATTTTTTATAATTTCGCTTCTCTCAATATTTCCGTATAAGCTATCAAGTTCTTCTAAAGCAGCTTCCGTGAAAAACTTTGGTGTGGTTGACTTTCTAAACAGTTCAAATAATTTTAAATTGTTCAACGCCATGTTTTCAATAACTCGCGGTTAGATGGTTGGTCAATAATAGCACAATCAGGTTTGTTGAAGCCACGCTAAGTGTTTACTCTTATATAGTAGCTGTGCATGACGCAAGTTTTTACCACCACGTTTTGGTCACAGGTAAATTAGGTAGAATTTTCCAGTGTGCGCTTGGGTTCTTGTGGGCGGAGTCTTAACGGGGTTGGACTGTGCGTGGTGGAGTGCTGGTGACCAATCACATCGTGTACAGGTACACGAAGCATCTCCCTAAGGTATGTTTTGTTCTAAAAATACGAAGGCGTGTGGACTGGATGACAATTGTTGCGTCCATTTTATCACGTAATTTTGTTTTTCCAAGAATTGTTAGTTCTTTCCACGAATTCAGACAAAAAAGGGTTTTCATGTTGGAAATGATGGCATCCCATGCTGTCCGTACAGCTAATTTTCCCAATAATTCTATCATGAGTGCCAGTTACAGAAGTTTACGCGAGTTGTTTTTATTGTTTTACAAAATGAATACACAGTTGGTCTGGCCTGACCCATGTGTTACGAATGTGACTATAGAAACATGTGTATGACGAAGGGTTAATGATTTGATTTTTGCCAATCAAGAACCACGTCTTTTTTACCTTTTTCACCTCTAGAAGCCAAAGGGGCGCCTAGAGGCAAATAAAACCTTTGGGATTATGTAAAGGAATAATCAAAGAACATATTTTGAAAATATGACAAATATGGAAAAATATAAATTTTTTTTATTTTCCGCCAAAGTTGAAAAATAGTGAAAAAACGGATAGTTTTTAAATAGTGTTTAACCAGGAGAAACACAAAGCAAACAGTTAATTTTTTTTTTATCATTATACATTTAATAAATACATCAATAAATACAAACAAAAAATAAGGCGATTCGTTACCTATTTTTCGGGATATTACACCTGAAATCGCAACAAATTGACTAAAAATTGTGTGTTTTTTTGAAAACCGAAAGTCGGTCAACTTTGAACGGTTATATCTTCTAAACTAAAAATGTGATATTATTAAGAGTAGCATATTTGCAATCGTTAAAAAGTTTCCTATAACATGGGTTTATTCAAAACTTCGTCGGCGCACATGAAAATTTTGATTTTTGCAACCTCGTTTGCTCTACGGGCGCCACTGTGCGTTACCCACTTACCGAATCTGAAAACATATATTTTTCAGTTTAACAAACACGAACGCTAACTTCTGGTCCCATTTGTTGGATATGGTGATTTCGAAGCTGTGGCGGAGGAAGATATTAGTATAAAAACTACAAACACAGACGCTGAAAGAGCACACACCATGTGTTTTTAGCTATTTAATAGTTTGTTGTCATGATACTAATTTAAATATATTTAGAACTTTTGTATGTGAGATGGTTCTAAAATATTTTTAGAGTGGTACATTAGAGATTGTACACATTTATAATAATTATTTAAGTGTTGTTAAACCGATGAGTCCTTCGACCCGCTTCGAAGAGACGGACTTCTCATCTACATAGGACTGTCACATTTGTAAAACAAGTAAGAAAGTTTCAGTCGGGTAAACCGACTAAGGCATACCCTCACTTTGTGAGTAATGTAATATTGAATATTACACGAATTATTCTGTCAATTTGTGTGGGAGGTACCAGAATGTTTTTAACAAATACACCTATTTTTCGCTGAACAGTAGATACTTTAAATTCATTGCACTGCGCCGAATTATAAGCGTTTATGTGCACTGGTATAAACGTTACGAGATATTAAATTGTGGTATGATTTGGCAATTTAGTGTGGGAGGTACAAAAAGGAGCGTGGCGATAACGCCCATTTTTCACAGGACTATAGACACTATAAAAACATTACACTGTACAAAATTTCAAGTATTATTATACACTTGTATTAATGTTATAAGCTGTTAACTTTTGGTGCAAAATGGTACCTTTGTGTGGGAGGTACCAAAAGGGGCGTGGCAACAACGTCCATTTTTCTCTGGACTGTAGGCAATATAAAAGCATAACACTGTGCAAAATTTCAAGTATTTTTATACACCGTTATTAATGTTATAAGCTGTTAATTTTTGGTGCAAAACAGTGCATTTGTGTGGGAGGTACCTAAAGGGACGTGGCAACTTCGCCCATTTTTCTGGAGTTAATAGCGACTAATAAACTAATACTATGTGTGGAATTTCAGAAGATTCGAATAAGTAGTATAGTAGTTATTAAAGAATCAATATTTCACAACATTTTAACCATTTGTGGGGGAGGTACTAGAAGGAGTGGACCAATATGGCCCATCTTCGAACTTAGCCGGAGATAGGAAAAAATATTACCACACACCAAATTTGAATTCAATCGGTTACTCCTTTCGAGAGTTATCGTGCGCACCAGCCAGCAGACACACAGACAGACAGACAGACAGACAGACAGACGGACGGACATTGCTCATTCGACTTAAAATGACCCAAAACGGATTTCCTCCGAACATACTTAGGGTCTTAGATCACTCCTTCGTCACACTAAAGTGAGGGTATAAAAAGAGTTACTTGAAGATAGAGTTAGGGATCACTGCCATTTAACTGGGAAATATAGATGTGCTGCTCACAGTGAATGCAATCTTCAGCATTGTGTAGCGAAATACTTATACATTTCTACATATTTTCGCAATTTTTCGTCTGGTCGTCGCTGAAAAGCCTGTATTACTTTTGAATAAAGAGTGGTTTATAGCCATGTCGCATTTCATTCCCATGGAGGACAAAAATGGGCTAGAGTTGAGATTTTGGATAGTTTTATATTTATGCCAGCTAGTTTAGATACCTTAGCAAAAAATCTTCTCTTATTAAAACAATAGAGAATTTAAATTAATCGAGTTTTTCCATACGATTATATGAATTCATTCATTAAGTTTAAGGAAAAACAACTCCCCTCGAGAAATAAATTTTTCAAAGTCTAACAGATACCGAGTGTTCTGAAGACGATTACAAACATGCGCAAGATGTTTGAAAACATTTTAATGACAGACGTTTTGCTCTAACAAGACATATTTGAAAGTTTTTGGTAACTTTGTAAAGATATTAACCATCTAGACCCAGCTCAATATTACACCACCCCTTCGCTATCTTGGGACGCAAAGTTATTGTATACCGAAATAAATAAATATTGCCAATAATGAGAATATGGATAATTATAATCCTACACCCAGGAAAATAATTGGCTGGAATTCGATTGTAACAATAAAAAATAGTACTAGCAACAAAAACTATATTGCCTACACCGTCTGTCAGTTGTATTTATATATAATTAGTTGAAGCAACAATAATAACATGATTGTGTCAATCGAATTAAGATTGTTTTTTTCATTGACACTCGGTTAGTTGTGGTAACCAATTTTAAATTGTAATTATAGTACCATATGATCGACTTTTGGTTGTGACAACCAATGTTTTATTCTTGACAACAGAAATTGTATCAATAGACCAAATATTATTATTGCAACGAATAATTAGTTACTACAACAGAAAAATATTAATAAATAATCGTTTATTGGTTATTCCAATCATTTCCCAAATTTAGAATAATTAAATTATTTTGGGAAATACAACCGAAAGATTGGTTGCTGTTCTTTTGCTGATACATGACAAACAAAAAATAAAATTACTCGACATAACAAATTTTCAACATTTTATTCAAGAACGGTATATGAAGTCAAAAATAATATCGTGTGGATAATAATGTGTGGAATGCAAAATATGTTGCGCAAAATGTTTTAGATAAATAAAAAATAAAGGTAACAATCTTGAAATTGAACGCACAGGGTTAAGCGATATTTGCATAAAAGTTTTGTGTTTTTTTTGTGCACTAAAATTTGTGTTAAATATTTCCACATCTCATAATAGTGATGAATTTGTAATATGGGATTTTTAATTTTGTTATGAATTGTTTGGTTTATTGTTCAATAAATAAAATAAAAATTAATGAAAACTGTTTTTAATTAATTGTATATGACAGACACATTGTCATAACAACCATTTTTTTAAAACAGTTGGTTGTGGCAACTACAACAGATATTTTAAGCCACCACCTTCGTAGTTGGCTCAACCAAATATGATTGTTGTCAACATGGTAGCAGAAATATACCACAACCACAATGTTGGTTGCCCTGATGGAATCGCATGATAGTAGACAGGACTACCAAAATTCGGTTGAGGCAACCAAACTGTATTCTGTATGTACAAATGAAGATGTGTTACTGTTCAATTTTTTCAATCTACTTATATAGAAAAGCGATGCCAGAATTCCTCCTTGCAAAAGATTTCAAATGGTTACAAAATAACTCTGGTGAATTCATAAGTTTGTGTTCGAAAATATTATTATTGCAACGAATAATTGGTTACTACAACAGAAAAATATTAATAAATAATCGTTTATTGGTTATTCCCATCATTTCCCAAATTTAGAATAATTAAATGTATTTTGGGAAATACAACCGAAAGATTGGTTGCTGTTCTTTTGCTGATACATGACAAACAAAAAATAAAATTACTCGACATAAAAAATTTTCAACATTTTATTCAAGAACGGTATATGAAGTCAAAAATAATATCGTGTGGATAATAATGTGTGGAATGCAAAATATATTGCCCAAAATTTTTTAGATAAATAAAAAATAAAGGTAACAATCTTGAAATTTAACACACATGGTTAAGCGATATTTGCATACAAGTTTTGTGTTTTTTTTTGTATACTAAAATTTGTGTTAAATATTTCCACATCTCATAATAGTGATGAATATGTAATATGGGATTTTTAATTTTGTTATGAATTGTTTGGTTTTTTGTTCAATAAATAAAATAAAAATTAATGAAAACTGTTTTTAATTAATTGTATATGACAGACACATTGTCATAACAACCATTTTTTTACAACAGTTGGTTGTGGCAACTACAACAGATATTTTAAGCCACCACTTTCGTAGTTGGCTCAACCAAATATGATTGTTGTCTACATGGAAGCAGAAATATACCACAACCACAATGTTGGTTGCCCTGATGGAATCGCATGATAGTAGACAGGACTACCAAAATTCGTTTGAGGCAACCAAACTGTATTCTGTATGTACAAAGGAAGATGTGTAACTGTTCAATTTTTTCAATCTACATATATAGAAAAGCGATGCCAGAATTCCTCCTTGCAAAAGATTTCAAATGGTTACAAAATAACTCTGGTGAATTCATAAGTTTGTGTTCGAAAAAGAAAATTTTAAAAATTCCACACAATTCTACGACGGGTTATATGTTTGACGTCAACTTTAGATATCCTCAAGCATTGCATGACGAACATAACGATTTACTTTTCTGTGCAGGAAATAAGTAATTTGGAGAATCTAAATGTTCAAAACTAATAACAGACTTTTCTAAAAAGAAGTCTTAAAAAATGCACTATCGAACCCTCCAACAATATCTGGAACATAGTTTAGAATTGTATAGTAAATCGTATAATTTCGTTTACCCAATCTGCTTGATAGAAGATCTCTAGCTCTGAACGATTTTGAAAAAGATTTATTTAAACAATGCAGTTGACGGTAAAATCATGGAAAACGTTGACAATAGAATGGACGTAAAATAGTCAAGTCCTGGAGGAAAACCGATAGAAATAGCTTGGGAACACAATCCCTAATTGCAACTTGAACAGTTTGAGCATATATTCTGATAACATGGTAGCAATTCAACTCGACCGTGGTAAAGTAACTTATGACAAACTAATATATTTAGGGTTCTCTATTTTGGACTTATCGAAATGGTTGATGTACGACTTTTTCTATGATTTCTTGAAAAAAAAATATTGTTCAGCTTTTTCATTAGCTTATAATAATACAGATTCAATTATACTAGAAATTCGTGGATCTGACTTATTTAAAAAAATCGTTTTTAATGAATTAAATGCAAGGTTCGATACATCAAATATGCCTCCTGAAAACCTTTATAAACAGGACCAACAAGAGTGGGAGTGGACTGCGAGCGTCGCTAGCTTGTTGACTGAGAGATCCAGAATATGCTGGGCTATTAATAGCTTTGAGCCCTTCAAGTCACCTGGACCAGACGGCATCACTCCAGCAGAAATGCAGAAAATGTTAAAGTACATTATCCCCTGGCTGGAGAAAATTTATGTAGGCTGTATCAGGCTTTAATACATCCCCAATCGATGGAGGGATACCAAAGTGGTATTCATACACAAAGCGGGGAAGATATGACACACTTCTGACCAATTAGCCTATCCTCCTTCCTATTGAAAGGTCTGGAAAGACTTTTAGATCATTTCATTAGGGAAAACCTGGATACAAAACTCCTGTCGGGGAGCCAACATGCTTACAATAAGGGCAAGTCTACAGAATCAGCCCTGCACGAACTTGTGAGCACTACCGAATCGTCCCTGCATTTCAAGGAATTCACCATGGTGGCATTTCTTGACATAGAAGGGGCTTTTAACAACATTCACTCAGATGCGGTAATTGCGGCACTCTCACATCTAAAAGTTAACACTAGTTTGATTAGACTAATTCAATGTATGTCTAGGGTCCACAACTCTAACAAGGTTTGTAAACAGAGGGACTCCACAAGGAGGAGTACTGTCTTCACTAATTTGAAACCTAGCGGTGAATGAAATCCGGCTAGATCTAGAACGTTGTGGCTGCAAGGTCGTGGCATATGCGGACGACGTGGCAATCGCAGTGAGTGGCAAATTCGAAAACGTCCTCCGAGACATTCTACAGGTGGCTCTGAACAAATTGGCTATATGGACCAGAAGCAGCGGTTTGTGCGTAAACCCAAACAAGACAGAATTGATTCACTTTACTAGGATGAATAATGTCCCACATGTGGACCCTCCACCTCGGAAAAGTGGAACAGATCTAGTCTTCTCTGAAAGTGCAAAATTTGTAGGAATAATTCTGTAGAAAGATTATTCCTAGTTGAGTCTGATGAGGTCCACCGCCCGCCTTCACATATAATGCAAAATAACTCATATTTACTCAGTTTCTTTGTTAGTGATGTGCGGGATGCGATTAAAAAATTCGAGGCGTTGAATGAGCAGCTCACGGCATTGTTAGGGAAAGAGGCTTAAACGGCTTCTACGTTTACCCTGTATACATTTCCAGGAGCAAGTGCTCGTTCAGCTTCAAATGAAGCTGAAATAAGCAGAATAGCGGAAAAATGAACTTCAAATGAGGCACATGGGTACCGTGATGAAAGTAGGAGAGAGAATAATTATGTGGAATTCAAAACGAATTCTGGAGTAAAGCTCCAAAGCGGTGATAAATACCCAAACAAGAAATTGGAACAGATGTACCCGGGGCAGTTGGGTGCCATGAAAAATCATGGCTTAATCCGTAAATTCCAGTACATGCTTGATGACTTGAAATTATAGATAGAAAGGCATATTCAAAAGAAATGTAGCTTGACACTGTAAAAGAAAAATTTCAAATGGCAGAGACAATATTTTTACAATATGTAGAAGAGTTCATGATGAACTCACCGAAGTTTTTTATTCCTTAAAGGGTCGGTACTCAATGATTCCAGGAATAGAGAATGAAGTGAAATCACTTCCATTCACATTGCCAAGTATAGATATCCCTACTTTTAGTGAAAAATTGATAGAATAGGATACGTTCAGGGAGCTGTTTGAACAGCTTATTATAGATCAGCCTACACCAAATACACAAAAAATTTGCATACTATAGGCAAAGATAACTGACGACACAGCCGAAAAATTTCTAAGTTGCCAGTTAGGGTAGACAATTTTGAAACCGCATTGAATATGCTAAAATAGCATTATTTCAACAATTCACAAAGTGTGAAAAGATTTGTGGATATTATAGGTGAGAGCTTACAAGCACTCGATGCAATGAGAATGAGTGCAGAGGAAATGCATCAAGCATTCGTATATTTTAATCTGCAAAGAAAACTGGAGGAGATTCTGAGAATCCAGTTTGAGCAGCATTTGGGGAAATGTAGGGATATTCCAAAAGTTGACAATCTAATGAAGTTTTTAAAGCAAATGCTTTAGGCAAGTCAACAATTTTGAGGGGGTTCAGGATTTCAGAGATCTTGTGACGCGGGAAAGAAAATAGGGGAGCTTTTCAGAAATCAATCACAAAGTGTGAGAGAAGGGCGACCAGATACAAACAGTAATCAAAAAGCATCTTATATATCAAGGGACAAATGTCCTCTTGGCTGTGCTGTAGGCTATTTACTGTTTAGGTGTTCCAAATTCCGCAGTCTTCCCGTGGATAACAAGTGGAATGTAATAATGGAACATAACATATGTTCCAATTGTTTGAATGTTGGACATGTCAAAAGGACATGACCCAGCAATATAAATTGTAAAAGCTGTTATGGAGAGCACAACTCACTGCTTCATAGAGAAAAAAGAAGTCCAAAAAGCGCAATATTTAACAGTAATAATGATAGGAAAGATACGCGTGTATTACTATCGACAGCGATAGTTCAGGTTAAGGATAATAAAAATAGATGGGTGAATTGTGGAGTTCTGCTGGATAGCGGCTCACAAATCAGTCTAATGACAAAATCGTTCAGAAATAGACTAAAGTTGACATGTTAAGTCCAATGAAAGAATTGGACTTAACATGCGGTCAAGGACTTCGGAATATAATACGTATCTAGATGTATTGGTTACACCAACAATACTATCTAATATATCAGAAACGAAAGTTATAGCAGAAAAAGTTTCCGACGATATATTACTGGCGGATCCGCGGTATAATATTCCAAGCGGAATAGATATGCTGATAGGTGCAGAGATTTTCTATGACATTGTAGTTGATGGAAAAATAAAATGTGCAAATACAATTTTGCAAAGGACTAAGTTAGGATGGGTTGTAAGAGTCCCTGCCATTATTGATAATTCGATAAAGGATAAGAAGATTGTATCAACAATGCAAGTTAAATGTGATGAGCTGTTGCAGAAGTTCTGGGAAGTAGAAGAAATTCCGCAGGTGGTGAAATTCACTACACAAGATAAAGTGTGTGAACAGATATTTGAATACAAAAAATAAAGCGACAAAAGACGGAAAATTCGAAGTTCGATTGCCTTTTAAAAACAACCCTAGTGCTTTAGGACATTCAAGCATTATGGCAAAAATAAGGTTCTTCTCATTAGAAAGGAAACTGAGTCGTAATACTGACCTTAAAGACTCATATCATAATTTCTCAACTACTTAATTGAGAGTAGTGTTTGGTCCTTCTGGTCCTAGAATCCAGGATGAACTTTTTAGTATATTATTAAGATTCAGGGCACATCGTTCTGTTTTTTCGGCTGTTATTGAAAAAATGTATAGGCAGATTTGGGTAGCTGAATCAGATAGGAAATATCGATTCTCTAAAAGAAGTTATAGACATGAGAAGGAATATAGCAAAGATATTATTGAAATTTGGTATGCCATTGAGGAAGTGGTGTGCAAATAAAAAGGTCATGCTTGAAGGGATTTTACTATCGGATATTGAAAAGAATGAATATACAAAATGAGGAAGGAGATTCAGTAAAAGCGTTATGGGTGAAGTGGTATCCGAGTTCGGATGTTTTTTCTGTAAAATGGGGGTAGTGTCCGTTCGTTTAGTAACGTCAAAGTCAAGCTGTACATTTTACAGAAGAATTGCATGCATTAGAGAAAGGTAAGAATGTAGCTAATTCATCCGTGTTAAGTACATTATGCCCAATATTAGATCAGGAGGGTATAATTCGTGTAGGAGGTAGATTACAAAATAGTGGTCTGCCGTATGAGGCGAAACATGCAATTTTAATGCCTTATAAGAATAGAATAGTGCAACTAATGATGGAGCAAGTACATCTAGAACAGTTCCATGTTGGGCCTCAAGGATTGTTAGCAATATTTCGACAGCAATTTTGCCCATTGCGTGGGAGGCAATTGGCAAAGAAAATTGTGAGCAAATGCCATAGGTGTTTTAAGGCCGAACCACGCAATTTACACTAATTGATGGGAAATTTACCTGACGATCGAGGTGTTAGAACACGTCCGTTTTTGAATGTGGCCATTGACTTCCTAGGACCAATAACTATGCACTACAAGATTAGAGGGAAACGAACGGACAATTCGTATGTGTGCGTATTTTTTTGCTTCGCTACGAAGGCAACACATTTAGAAGTAGTATCGGACTTGACGCCTGCTGCTTTTTTTGGAAAGACTTGCAAGGGAAAATGGAGGATTTTTGGAGTCGTTGATCAACGGAATATTTGTCCGAGCTTCAAAGGCGATATAAATGGCAAAGATGTACAAATGTTCAACCGGGAACATTGGTGCTACTTAAGAAAGGTTACCTTCCGCCTCTCAGCTGGAAGCGGGACGGGGTCATCCGAACTATAATTGGTTCGGATGGATTTGTAGAATGGTAGACGTAAGGACAAGCAATGGGGAAACGAGAAGATCCATTCACAATGTTTGTCCTTTTCGTATCGAGGATGAAGCAGCAGAAAGGCCGGTTAAATCGGTCGTATTAAATAGAAATAATAATAAGCTAAGAACTTTGTGCAATAATAAAAGTAGAAGTAAAGTAAAAAATAAAAATATATTTATGGTTGTAATGTTTATTTAAGCGATTATAACTCCAGTCAAATGTCAAGTTGATATAAAATTTTAAGGATAATGATAATGCCGCTGGAATAGTTAGATGCATCAATAGAGAAGCTCAACGTGGTGATGGAGAGAGAGCCAGAATTATTACAGCTAAGAATAAAGGCTAAAGGAATCTAATGAGTCGCAACGAGCTAATAATGTCATCAGCTCCAAGTCGACGACCAAGACGCTCTGCCTTGCCATTTGTAGGAGGTGTCTATCATTCCATGTTTGGGTTGATGGACGAAAAGCATGCAGAAGATCTTTCCAGCAAAATTAAGACGATTGAGGGAAACTAAGAATATCTGCTAAATCAGCTAAGAAATCAGACTTCCATACAAGAAGTCACCATGAATATTATAAAGGAGCAAAATAGAGTGATATTCAGGGATATGGAAAAGTTTAGCAAGTCCTTCAACATAAAAGAGAAGGCGATCAACGAAATGGAAGACAGAGAACAAATTGTGCTGCAGGTAACAAGTACTTTGGCAACGTTGGAAGGCGTTGAAGAAATGCAAAAAGTCTTGATTGCTGCGATGTCGAACACAAAGGGCAGTTTCTTCATGAGATACCTCCAGTTAGAAAATTCAGACAGCAGATACAAACCATTAAGACAACAATTGACAGAAAGCTACGATTGTCGACTGAGGTTCCTGTGGAGTTGGCGAGGCTCGCATATGTATCGAGTCGCACTACAGACGATTTCATCCTATTCAATATTCGGATCCCATTAATAAATTCAGAGCAGTTTCCGCCTACGCCATTCAAACATACCCTATTTTGCATGATGGGATCTCCATTAAGATTCAACCGCAAAATAGCTACACCCTAGTCGACGAAAGGAAGTCCATGTTCTACGGCCTGAAGGAAGAGAACATTGCGCGTTGTCAAAGGCTGGAGGGTATGACAATATGTCCGCAGATACACACAATTTACAACACCAGCGAGACAAAAACATGTGAGATGACATTGTTCCTGAAGTCCACAACGAATCCAGATAGCTGCGAAATTGAATTAAAGTGATTTCATAATTTCTGGAAACAGATCCAGGCGCCAAATTCCTGGATATTTTCTGTAAAAAAAGGCACTGCAAAAGAAGTCAAAACGTCGCTCGATTATTGGAGTTATTTTGCCTGATAGTTCTTCTGAAGTGTGGATTAGTGAAGTGAAGCTTTGGAGAAGAAGAATTGAAGCGGAGAATGTCAGAAATTCCCTGGAAGCTCTTGATAAAAAGAGCCCATCAGTTCGAAGCTGAAAACGGTGGTCATTTAAGAGACATTATTTTTCATACTTAGTGTAAAAAAATTGCCTTTTGTATATTATATAATCTGAAAGAAACAATAAAAAAAATTAATAAACGAAAAAGTTATTAAACTTTTACAACCCTTGGTTTCTTTAGACCCACCCTGTATATGTAATACAAATGCATTTCGAAACGATCACAAAATATTGACGGTGTTACCTGTGACAATAGCGACAAACGAACGCTCTTTTTCAACATTGCGTCGGCTGAAAAATTACTTGCGGTCAACCATGACTGAAAATCATTTAAATGGATTGGATTCGTTGAATATTCATCGAGACATTCCAGTAGATGTTACCGCAGTATTAGACGAGTTTTTTATTTCGCCTCGTCGTGTCAATTTATTAAAACATTAATACAATTAATATATGATTTAAATTAATACAATTCTTAATGAAAATATTACCCAAGTATTTTCTAATGTTAATCACTATAAATATATGTATATGCATTAAAATGTCAATCATTGATTTTTAATAAAAAAAAGTTGGGTACCATATTGAAAACCCCCCAAAACAAAAAACAGCGCGCGGCCCTGTACAGCCCAGTGGATATCTACACGATAGATGTTCTTTTTTAGCGTAGGCATCAATAACTACATTTATAATAAACAAATATATTAATTTGTATACCTTTTTATACAATATATTTAAAGTTATTACACATTTACTATTCACTACTATTTTTGTGTCAAATACTACAGGTCGGTCAAAGTAATATGAAGTTTTTGAATAATCACAAAATAAGATGTCCCTTGCTTAATTACACAATGCAACAACCAAGTAAATAAGTAAATATTTCTCTTTGATTACGTTTATATTTCTTCCCAATCAACAGTAAGGAAAATATTTTGTTTCTTTTTAGTCTTAATTATTATGTAAGTTCATAATTCTCCTTGTTTTCCATTTCTTTTTTCCTTCCCCATCAATAATTGGGAAAATATTTTGTTTCTCTTTAGTATCAATTAGTAGGTAAGTAAATATTTCTCTTTGATTTCAATTTTCTTTCTTGCCAAACAATAATTCTTTCCGTTTCTTGGTACCAATCAACCCGGTTGTTAATCGTTTATCTTTCTTTAATTTCAGTAGAATAATCATTTATTTTTCTCTCTTATCTACCTTTTATTCTTTTATAGCTTTCTTTAGTTTTTTTTAAATCGATCTTTACCATTGATTCTTGCTAAATTGCGTTTTACTTCCTTGGCAAGCGAATAAAATTCATCGATAAACAGGGCTTTAATTGTGCGTTAAAAATCAGTAGTCGATAATTGGAATATTTCTTTAGACAAATCGAGAAATGGAATATTTCTTTAAATAAATCGATAATTGGAATATTTCTTTAAAATAAATCGATAATTGAAAATGGGAATATTTCATTAAAATAAATCGATAATTGAAAAATTGAATTTCTATTTTCCTTTATTTTCTTTGCAAGAAAACAAATTGTTTTCATAATGTGATTTATATTCCCTTTTTCTTTCTTAAAATAAACAAATTGAGACATAGGTTTTTTAAAGAGGTCCTTTCCTCTGTTACCTGTTTTCGGCTTTCGGTTGTATCTGCCTACTTCCTTACGAGTATGTGTGCAGTACTGAACTTGTGTTGAATTGGTGTGGTTGTTATGCTGACTTCGTCGGCTGAAGTCCCAAGGTAAAGCGTCTGTCCCAAACAAGTGACCTCGGTGTTGTTTGTGCTGATCGCTCTCTGATGTTGTTGCGTTTTTGCTGTCCTGTCTACGATGTTGATGATGTTTGTGACATTCTTGGTCGTGTTTCGGGAGGGCCTATCACCTTGATATCGATGATGTCTTACCGTCTGATGTTGTTGCCTTTTGCCGTTCACGATGGCGATGATGATTGTGATTGGTCTGAATTTCTTTTTCCTAGTTGGGGCTTGTAAATGTTGTGGTTACAACCTTTTCTTCTGCTGGCGGTGATAAAATTGGTCTAAGATGGTGTGTGTGAGACGTTGTTGTTGTTGGAGCCAGTGTTTTATGTGGTACTCCCGATTTTCTTTAGAGAAACAACGTGCTCACTATAATGTTATGAAGTAGGTAGGCTCTGCGATTTAACAACCGTTCGCCACTTGTTTTATATAAACTTCTGTGCTACGGATATTCATTCTTGTTGCATTTTAAAGCATCATGGTGGAATATTTTCGCATAAAAATCAATTGCGCACATACTTTTTCTTACTTCTTCAACAGAACCAGATGGGATTGTCCTCAACATAACACACACCATCGTTATATTTTCCACGTGTTTGCCGCTAATTTGGTTACACGAGTAGTTGCTAGCGGTGTCCCGTTGGCTTCTCTGGCAGTAACTACACACGTGACCATTTCGGAAAGAAATTATTTATTAGATATTAAAATTTTCCCCAGCTATGAATAACCTTTTTGCTTTTAAATCACTTCAGAAAATATTTTACCTCGGATATATGAGTTGGACGTGGAGTTGTGTGAGCTCTGGATCAATTTTCCACTGGAACTTCTTTGCCGATTCCTTTTAACTATACACTTTTTATTTCGCTTACCGCCACAGCCAGTCGTCCCCACAGTCAAAATCACAAATGAACGGCTCCAAATTTTCCTCGCGCCACCATATCGGCCATCTTAAAAAATCAGCCAATCATATTTGTCCTTTGCATAGTCCAGATTTACACTAGTATATTTTTTTCAGCAGCTTATCCGCTTATTCTCTTTTAAACTTGCCTCTGCGTTTAGACACATCATTTTGTTTCGGATATTTCTGTGTGAATTGTTGTTGTTTCAAAGGCCGAGTGAAAAACACAAAACGTTCAGACCGATAAGCCCGAGTACGGGAGAATTTGCGTAGTTGCCATCTGTGTTGCAAAAATGCCATTTTTCTTCGCAAAACTGAATTACTGCCGCGGTCACGTTTGATCGTGCGTCAATCACGTCTCCGTAAATGCGACATTCGTAGCGTATTTATGCTACGCGTCACGGTACAACCTGTTGGATTACATAAAGCGAAAAATAAATTAGAATAATACATACATATGTGTTTGCCAATTTGTTCATAATTTTTTAACAAATCATTATTCATTGTTTCATATTTATTGGATCCAAGGAAATTTGAAACTACAAGCTTAAACGACCTCCATGCTGCAATTTCATCCGACGTCAAATATGATTCCAAATTCACATCTTTCATCAGTTTCCTTATTTTAGGCCCATCAAAAACTCCTTCTTCGATTTTTTGAAAAGAAAGACTTTAAAAAATTTTTTTAAATATGAGAGTGAACTGCCATCTTTCCTTAAGGCTTTAACAAAATTTTTAAAGAGCCCCAGCTTAATATTCAGTGGTGGCAAAATATCGGCTATCCCAGAGGCATAACATACCAACTACTTTTAAATCGCAACAAATTTTCCAGTCATGTTCATATTTTATGTATTTTATCAATTTAGCCATTGTTCCGTATGATTCCTTAGTGTTGACAGCATGAGCAATGGGAATCGACGGTTTCTGACTTCCGTTGTGTAAAAGTACTGTTTTCAAACTTTCTTTACTGCTGTCAACAAGTAACCGCCATTCCTTTGAATTGTATGTTTGATTAAGTCCCTCGAACAATCCGGGAATGTCCTTGCAAAATCATCTGTTATCCACAGTTGTATAAAATTGTTTGTAAGGTATATCACGGACTCTATAATATGATATGTTAACATCTGGGCCAAAATATTGTACTGTTTCATCCCAGATGCAAGTAGTTCTGCCTTATCTTCGTATACCAAAATATTACACATATATTTCTTTTATTATTTTACTAAACGCACGTCAATTTTTTAAATTACACATTTTCCACAGATGTAGCAGAAATTGTCGGGATCGTTTACTCTTTGAAAAGTTCTTTGCCTTTTTATATAACGTAATATTATTCAGAAAATCGACTTATCTCTTTAAGGCGCTGAATTATATTTATTAATAAGAAATTTCATTCATAAATTCCGGGTTTAAGGTTCATAAGTTGCAGTACCTGTATTTGACATATAGTTTGTTTCGAAAGTAGACACCCAATATTTTCAAGACTGCCGCGTACTACTTTGTATTGCGTACATATAATTTTACTACCTGTATATACGACTGGGATGTCCATGCCCCTAAAAGGCGTAACGTAAAGGGTTACGTACGGCCATAAAACCTCGTCCTCTCTATAATTTTATAAAGTGTGACATCAATCCTCATAAAATAAAATGCAAGTGAAATGTCTCTTATATGTGTCTCTCTCGCATATGGCGAATTCAATATAAGCAAAAACTTCATTTAAAAACGAAAAAATATGAAACAAAATTTTTTTGAATTTCCCTAACATTTACAAAATGGCTCATAACTTTTGCATCTATCCATAGATTTTTCAAATATACAGTGTTTCCTTCGTTAGCATGCTGGCTTTTTAAAAATGTGATAAAATAAATTTCGATTTTTTTCTAATTTTTGTGGTTTAATTTTTGTACCAGGAAAAAGTGTTTTTTTTTTTTAAAAAATATTTTTTTCTCATATTTTTGACGACTGTTACTAAACCAAAGATTCTACGTGAAAGCGATATTTGCAGCATATGTAGCCCTCATAATTCCCTTTAATTTGAGGCATAACACGGCTCAATCAGGTTTATACTTGTACTTTCCATGAAAGATGGAATTTAAAAAAAAATTACCTTAAAAATGTTTTTTAATATTTTTTTCGTGTTTGTGACACCTAATTTGACCAGAAACTGTTATCCACATCCCTTGGACAAAAAATTTGTTGCATAGTGTAACTATATGTATGTTCACTTCGCCGCCCACGGATGAAAGGTACTTATACGCAAAACGAGAAAAATATTTCTGCCTAGGTTAGAATTATGCGGAGCCATTCTCTTAGCAAAATTTGCAGGACCCATTAACATAAAAAACTTCACAAGGCGAGCCAGTTTAATAACAAAGGTCTATGTTTGCGTCTTGATGATGCGTTTGATTCTCTGCAAAAGCAATACACTTAGAACCCTTGAGTGATCTCTCAACTCAGTCATTTTATCGCGTTTTATTGGACCACGAGATTTAGTCAGGCAACGTACCAATCTTTTATGAGCAGCAGAGCTGATAAAAATGCATAGAATAGTATTCATGAAAACTCTTTAAAAAGACGCTACGCAATACAATATTTATTTAGAATTTCCCAAGGTGCCCCACACATGGGAGGCAGGTGTTAAGTCGTTCAAAACCGTATGCGAAAAATGTATACCCCAAATTAATTTTACCTTTGAAAAATTCTCGGCCTGTCTTAATTCTCGACCCTTAAGTCCAGCCAGTGATGACTCATCCGTCTTAACTATCTTGAACCTAACCGAACCTGATGGTTCCGACGGAAACATCGCTCTTACCAATAGATGGAAAAGATTGAAAATTATTTCGCAATATTTTTTGTCATAGATGGATATCCGAGAACTTAATTGCGCTACATCTTCATCGATATAAGTGGAAATACCTAACAGAAAATGATTAAATTGTATTAAAAGATGAATGATTGGCCCTAGTTGAATGGAGATTAGGCCGTATCGTAAATACTTATGTAGCAACAGACCAAAACATTAGGATTGCAGCTTTATTAAAAAATAAAATACCCAACATTTTTCATATACATACTTAGTTAATAGTTCATCACTGAAATGCATTCCGGATTGTGTGGAGCAGCTATTAAGAGACATTTTCAATTATTTTAAAAGCGCAAAAAGACAGTCCGACTACAAAGAACTACAAGGTATTTTTGACGTCCCGGAACACAAACTGTTAAGACTGAGTGGCACCAGATGGCTTTCGTTTGAATCTGTGGCAAACAGAGTGCTTGAACAATGGTATGTGTTGCAACGATATTTTATTGGAGAATTATCACAAACCAAATGTGAAACAAAATTGGAAAAGATTCATAAAATTCAAAAAGGTCTATCAACGACTAATAAAATATATTTAAAATTTTTAGTATACATATGTTCTTGAAATTATGAATTCTTTAAACAAAACTTTCCAAAGTGAGTTATCGCAAATCATATATCTTATATCATTGACCAAAGACATTTTACTCCACATTTTAAGAAACTTTGTAAAAAAGGTGTACATAACGCATACAGAATTATGGAAAATTGATTATAAAAATGTTTTACACATTAAAGATGTGAATACTATATATATAGGGAATGAAGCCGAAACTTTAATCTGTCCGGAAAATGTATCGAATAATGAAATTATTGTTATTAAAAGCAATATCTTAAAATTTTATCAGCAAATATGTGATGAAATATTTTCAAGAATTGGTATAAATGACAAAAAATTGCTGAATTTAAGAATCCTAGACCCTTTTTTCCTTAAGTCTAATGATATAAATTATAGTGAAATAGTGACCGAATATAATTATATAATTAGCAAACCAGAAACCTTTATAAATGAACTGAAATTACTGGAAAGTAAGTTAAATGAAAAATCATATCAACAACTACTTGAACTGAAAAATATTGAAACATTTTGGGATAAAATAGGACATTTAAAGAATAATTTGAATGAATACTTGTACCGAAATTTATACGAATTTGCCATATATGTATTTACTTTGCCACATAGTAGTGCTTGTGCTGAACGGGTATTTTCGAAGCTAAATTTGATGAAGAATAAATTAACGAATAGATTAAAAGTGGAAACATATGATTTAATGATGTCAGCTTTAAATGTGATTGATGACGAACCGGAAGATCGGATCCCAAGCACAGATCTAATTAGAAAGTATAGAAAAGAAGTTACAAAAAAGTAACTATAAATAAAGTAATGTATGTGATACAATATATTTAGTATACATCATAAGAAGTTTTGTATAACATTGTATTTTTCTTTAGTTTTAGTATAAAACAGATACTCATATGTTAAAGTCTTTACAAATACTATATGAAATGTATTCAAATGAATTTTTTTATGTTACCTACTTATTTTTTTATGTTAAGCTTTGTTTTTTATTGTTGTTTTCTTTAAATAAAAATCTTAAAATCGATCCCCGTTTTTTAATGATCGGTTGCCCCTTTTTTCGAAAAAATCCCCTTTTTGTGCCCCTTTTTGAAATTTCCCAACGGTAACGCTGGCAATGACAATTGAATACTATAGACGTCGCATGGAGTTTGACAATTCGTTTAGTACGTCTGCATATTGAAGATGGCGCTTTGTCTGGCTAAACTGTAAAGAGAGCGTTCTGCAAAGAGAGGATAGATACTTTTATTTACTCTGCAAAGAGAGAAAAGATTTTCATCATTAATTTTATTATATTCCAACTTCAAAACATTCAACAACAAAACAAACTTTATTGAGACAACAACAAACAAAATTATTTGAGAGTACAAAAAAGTCTGCATGTTTTGACAGAGAAATAATTGAGAGAGGAATTTGAGAAAGAGAGAAAGGCTGCTAGGACGCCACCTGGCGTATGAAGTCTGTAAATACCATGCGACGTCTATAGTATTCAATTGTCATTGTTATTAGTCGCAATAAAGACATTGAAGAGCAAGCAATATTGAGTTTTATTTCTACTAGAAGAAAGGCAAATGTATACTTTTAAATAAAAAAAAATTAACACAAAATTAATGAAAAACCAGTAAAGAAAGGCAGAAAGTCGGGCGGGGCCGACTATATAATACCCTACACCTCCCTAACAATGCGATAAGGGTCATTGCGATAATAATTTGGAATAATTAGTAAATGGGTAAGAACATATATATGGGGCAAAATTCCTCAAATGTCCCAGGTAAAAAATAAAAGTTGTCCGATTTGTCTGAATTTTTACTCGTTTATTATTCAAGCATAGAAACTCGGAGAATGCTAATATTGGGTCAATCGAACAGCGATTGACCAAGTTATTGGACATTCAATTCGGAAAAAAAACAATATTTTTTGTCAAAATAGAAATTTTCAAACGCGTTTTTCACATACAAATAAAGATTTTAGAGCAGTGCGTCAAATGACACTCTGGAGGGATATTTCATGGACTCTCTTGCAGATAAACAACTAATTTCGTAAAGTTGCATTTTGGACCAATTCTTTGCATTAAAAAAAATATTTCGCAATATCAAAAATATATCACGCAATTTTTTTTCTGCGATATTTTTAAAAGAATCTTTGACATGTTTGTTGGTTCATATCAAATTTGTGGAATGTACTTTTTCCACAACAAAAAGATATGATTTTTTTAAAAAAATTAGTTCGAAAAATTACAGTCAATGCTAACAAAGTTTGTTAAAATCAATACTGCACAGTATGTAAATCACATTGATACATCTCCAAAGTGTCAATACTTCACGATGCATGTACTTACATGTAGTGAACACTCAATGATCATCCGGTTTGATTAAATGTTTAGCTAGTGCCTTTGCAATTGGATTGAAGCTACTTCGTATTTCAAATAATTTTACCATTCAATAAATAAATTTCGTTTATATACGAAATTAAACGTATACATATACATATGTATTTATAAATATAAAAATATTACTGATTTATACAAATTAATTTGAAGATCAAGTAGAATTTTGATTCGTAGATATCATTAAACGGCTGTTTTCATCCAATTCAAAAAAATGTTTAACTAACTCTTCAGTTTTATAAAGTAATTTTCTATCGCATTTCGGCTTTGGGATTGCTAAAATTCCTTGTTCAGAACACAATTTCTTTGAAGTTTTTACTTCCCGTTCAGAAGCGCCGAATTCCTTCATAACATGGTCGTGTCCCCAAGTTGGTGGGGAAAGGGTTAGTAATTGATTTTTTCTTTTTTATCCAGCTCTGACAAAATTGAATCACCATCCTATTCGCTGGCTGGATTACGATACTTTTTACATCCAGCCCACTCAACGCCACTTTCACGATCTTCACAATTCAGATATTCAAATTGCTTTTTTGGATTTTGAAAGTTGAATCGAACATTTTATGCAAATTTTCGCTTCCTTTGGCAAATTAAAATTGCTCCACAGGTTTTCGGATATTTTGAGTACGGTTTTAGGGTTATGACTTTTAATCCCAAATGCATCGCGTTAAATATGGATTAAGTCTGCTGGACTCCATTGTTGTTAGAAGATGTATTGAAAAATTTAAATAGTTTTCTTTATACTCGTATACGTATGTATTTTCAATTAAAACTTGGTTTGACGAGGTCTGGTATGCCGTACAGTGACAAAGTTTATAGAAATATATGTAAATAATTTTCTGATTTTTTATAGTTTTGTTATTTTTTCGAACTAAATTTGCTAAAAAAAATCATATCTTTTTGTTGCGGAAAAAGTACATTCCAAAAATTTGATATGAACTAACAAACATGTCAAAGATTCTTTTAAAAATATTGCAGAAAAAAAATTTCGTGATATATTTTTGATATTGCGAAATATTTTTTTAATGCAAAAGAATTGGTCCAAAATACAACATTACATAATTAGTAGTTTATCTGCAAGAGAGTCCATGAAATATACCTCCAGAATGTCATTTGACGCATTGCTCTAAAATCTTCATTTGTATCAGGGATGATAAATTTGATACTTTAGTACTTTTTTTGGTACTTTTCAGACCCTCAAAGTACCGTGATACTCCCGCGACACATTTGATACTTTATTTATCAAACATCTCTTTGCACGAAAATAATATACACTTTTAAAAAAAAAAATATATGAGCCGTACACATGGCATCTACACCAAAAACTCAAATTCGTTTGGAACCATCACGTGGGGTATAATCGTATATCAAAACGTGAAGCAATTCTAACAAGGAGCGATACTGGATAAAATAAAATGTAAAGTCAATTAATTTTATACTAAAACTGGACCGACATGAATCACTTTTTTCTACAAATGATTTTATGCAATATGAAACATACTGATATGTATTGCAACCAACTTCAGGTTGCAATCATTTCTAAACCGCTAGTCTGATAGCTGACAGATTTATTTCAGTGACAGTTCATTTTATTGTTTACAAGCTTACAAAATCATTTTGATCTATTGCATACAGAAAAAAGTTATTCGTGATGGAATTCAAGCGTGATAGTGTGGGTGGAAAAACACAAGTGGCTATCGTTAGAGCCCTCCAGCATTTAAATGTGAATAAATCTTTTGTTTCTCGTACCATTGCTCGTTACCGTGATACAGGCAGTGTTACATCGCGTCCAAAAAGTGGACGAAAAAAACGGCAACAACACCAGAAATGATCCGAAAAGTGTAGGCCAGATTTGATCGAAATCCACGCCGCAGTGGTAGAAAAATTGCTCGTGAGCTGAACATATCGCGAGAACGGATACAACACATATTAAAAAATGAGCTTGGACTAAAGCCATTGAAGTTCCAAAAAGTGCAAGAGCTCACCGATGCACAAAAAAAAGTTAGACTGGAAAGAGCCAAGGAGTTGCTTCGCTTGCACGAAAGTGGCCAGTTACCGAATTTGGTTTTCTCCGATGAGAAGCCATTCCAAATTGAGCAGTTTGTGAACAAACAAAATGATCGGGTTTACTTGCCAAAGAGGTCAGCTGAAAATTTACATCTTCGATTGGCCACCAGAACTCAAGCGCCGCCGATGGTAATGGTGTGGGCCGCCGTAACGGCCGATGGTCGCTCCCCGCTCGTATTCATCGACCATGGGGTCAAAATAAATGCCGAATATTATCGGGAAAATGTCCTAAAGACAGTATTGAAGCCCTGGGCAGACAAACATTTCGGCCGCAGACCATGGACATTTCAACAGGACTCAGCACCATCGCACTCAGCACGCGTCAACCAAGAATGGCTTAAAAAGGAGGTTCCTCGCTTCATTTCTACCGCACAATGGACACCAAGATCTCCGGATCTCAATCCGTTGGACTTTTGCGCCTGAGGCATTTTAGAGAGTAAGGTTCGCACTAAAAAATACCAAAGTATCGATCATCTCAAGACGGCGCTTCGCCGGGAATGGGCCAAAATACCGCAGAGCCACTCTCGTGCAGCGTGTGATGGCTTTGTCGGCCGTTTGAAGGCCATAATTCGTGCCAAAGGTGGCCAATTCGACAAATCTAAACTGTTTCTAAAATTTTATGTTATTTCCGACATTTTTTGCTTTTGAACAATAAAATTTAAAAAAAAATTAAAAAAATATAGCGCTTTACTTTGTTGCATAAAAATTCGTTCTCTAGAGAGCCAGGAATGTACCTCTTTATATGCAGAGTCTAAATCAAAACGTGGACCGATATGCCCCATTTTCAATATGGATGAAAAATGATTTTGTATCAATTTCCGTAAATATCGGTTTATATTTGCGACCTCTACGATTTTGAAATGAAGCATTTCAGATATCTAACAATTATATGTGTGCTTATTTTGCTCCAACAATGTGGTATAGGCTTGTACAAACCAAAGGTTTTATGCTGCTATATGATTGTAGTAGCTCGTTATCAAGAAATTGTTAATGTATTACTGGATCTTACTAATTTGTATCTCAATATTTCAAGAGTTCAAGAAGAATTTAAACAAATTTTAAAATTGGTACTTTTTGGGTCGAAAAATTACCTTTTTAGAACGATTTTTGTACCATTTGGTTACTGTCAATTATCATCCCTGATTTGTATGTGAAAAACGCGTTTGAAAATTTCAATTTTGACAAAAAATATTGCTTTTTTCCGAATTGAATGTCCAATAACTTGGTCAATCGCTGATCGTTTGACCCAATATTAGCATTCTCCGAGTTTGTATGCTTGGACAATAAACGAGTAAAATTTCAGGCAAATCGGACAACTTTTATTTTTTACCTGGGACACTTGAGGAATTTTGCCCCATATGTGGATATATCTAATTCTGAACCGATAATCACTAAATTAAGCAATATTCGTTCCTAAATTGAGAAACATCTTTCTGGAGAATTTTGTAATGATCGGAAGTAAAGTACAACTTCTATAGCGCTTTGTAACCAAATCAGGAGGAATATATATATGGAGGTTATATATAAATCTGAATCGATTTTCCCTAAATACTCATTCATGTAAAATAGAAACCTCTTTCTGTCGAATTTCGTACTGATCGGATATAAAATACAGTCTCTACAGCGCTTGGATGTCAAATCGAGGCTAACATATATATGGAGGCTTGTACCGTGTCGATTGGTAACGCCACGTTACTAATTGCAATAATTGCATCGACTAATCGCCGTAAAACTGCATAGCAAAGATCGCAATACAACCCTGCAGTGTTGTAGCAGTTTGGCAACACTTATGCCAGAAACTGCAATAATGATTGCAATAAAAGGCAAATGGCGAATGGAAAATTTTGGAAGCGTCCTTTTTCGTTTGGACTGCCATGGTGAGCAGGGATGGAAAAGTCAGTACTTTAGTACTTTTTTCAGTACTTTTCCAATTCCAAAAGTACCGAAGTACCCCCACAGCCATTTCAGTACTATTTTATTCTATCTATTTATTCTGCAGAAGTGAGTCCTTACAGAATCCCTTTTTTATTTCAATAATAATCACAGGAATTCGCATAATGCATGTGAATTCATATACATTATATAGTTTGTAAACATTTGCTCAATAATTTAATTTAAATAATACATTATAGTTTTGAGTTATCATCTAGATGCATTAGTTTATAACATTTATTAAAAAAACGTTTCAGTCTCAATAAACTAACTAACTAACTATGGAAGTAAATGTTCAAAGTTTAAAAAAATATACACCGAAAGTGTGAGGTAGGTGTAGGATATATATTTTTAATGAATTTATTTTCTGAAAATGGGTTTTGATTCAATCAGAAGAATATGCATTTTAAGAAGAATTTTTGAGAACCGAAGTTTGAAGTTTTCTTTCAGAATAGAAGAGCATTTGACAAATTCATAATTCTATGAAATGATTTTAGGGAATAGCTATAATTGGAATGTATTTTGAAAGACACGTTATTACATAAGTTTTTATAGTTATGGCGCAAAATCATATCATATATTGTCATTTGAAACGAGAAAGGACCTATCATCATATTTGAAAATTTTACAGGAGAAGCAAATCACTAAAGAAAATCAAAACTTTTGTCACTAGAAGAACGGGGTTTTTAGGATAATACCTAAACATAATGATGATTCACACAAACATGATTTTAAACTTGTTTGTGAAAATTGCGTGAAATATAAATTTTTAACTATAAATAAAAGGAAATAATTTGTTTTTAGACCCTTTGGAATTTTCCATTAGACATTAATTTAATTATATTTGCATTAAATTAATATTATAAAAGAAAAAATACCTTTTCAACTTAAAAAGTACCATTTTAGTACTTTTTGAGAAATCGAATTTTCCATCCCTGATGGTGAGTGGACGTAGAAATTCGGCTAAGCAATAAGTGAACAGCAACAATAAAAATAAATTAACAGGCGAAATGTATTTTGTTACAAAATAATTTCGACCTAATGTTCTGTTAAGTTGCAAAAGAAAAAAATATCAGTGTTTTTGAGATTTACCGGCAGATAAACCACGGCTGAGACCACGATTCAAGAGTAAGTATAAACCGACCGCGTGCGAGATGGCAGTAATTAATGTAAAAGTGTGATTTGGTTTCTATAGAGGAATACCGAGGAATAATTCAACGGCACACAGGCAGGCCGTGAGTGTTTGAACGCCTGTCCTGTGTGAGTTTAAATTTGGTGGAGTGGTACAGGTACGGCTGTGGCCTAGCGAGGAAGGCACACATAAAGTACAGCAATACAAGCCGTGAAGAAAACGAAAAAGGGCAGAAACGACTGCTTCAAGACATTAGCCTACCTAGCACACGTGCCACGCAACATCCAGGCAATCAACATCATCAGCCTCAACACGTCCAGAGATCCTCATCATGGTCATAAATAAAATACCTCGCAATAACGACCAAGCAACCCTCACATGTGACTAAACCATCCTCACACAACAACATCTAGTGAGGACATCAATAGCTGCGTTTGGCCGAAGACGCACATAAACATCACAGCCTTTATCACAGACGGAAAAGAGGAAAGTCAGGCAAATAACAATTCGTGCCATCATTTCCAGCGGCAGGAGACAATATCATCAGCGTCACTGAAAAAAACACAACAACAACATCAGTGGTTACAGCACACATCACAGCCAATATCATCTACGGCAGCTGACAGCGACAAACATCAAAACAGGTATCAGAGGAGATCACCTCTTAAAAAAACGCTGTTACTAACATTGGCGTAGTTCAGAAAAAGAGTACTTGAAAGTTTCGTAAAATATTCCACAAGCAGAGTCTTTTCCGTGAAAACAATTTCTTTTTCTCTTTTTGATTGGAGAATAAAGCTTCCTACGAGAGAAATAAAACCCATATGCAAAAAAACAAAACAAATGATGAAGGAAAATGAAAAAGATTATAGATTTCTGAGATACTTACCCTTAGAAATAACTACTTACCTCTTAAAACTAAATACTTACCTCTTAAACTAAATACTTACCTCTTAAACTAAATACTTACCTCTTAAACTATATACTTACCCATTGAAAATAAATAACTATGTCTTACATGTATATGATTTCAACTTTGATAACTACAACATGAATATTATTGAAGATAAATAGCGATGAATTTACGTAACATGAAAATGAGTAAGATTGAACGAGAAAACGAACGCGATTGAATATGATTATAAAAAGATTTACAACAAAAAAAATCTATTAAAAATATTTACTACGGAAAAAGATTTCTATTAAGAACGAGCTCTGCGGAAAAAGATAATTATTGAATATAGTTACTACAAAACAAAAAAATAATAATAATAATCATTTCTATTAAGAATGATTATTACTGAGTAGGATTACTAGAAAATATTTACTACTTACGGGAAAGGATGAATACTTATTTCAAGAAAGTTACTATTGAAAAGAAAAAAAAATGATTTTGATAGGAGGAGATCTATATTAATACAAGAAAGGATATTGAAAAGAGTGATATGGAAAGCGATTTGTAGTAAAAAGATTTAGAATGGAAAATTGGAAAGTTTATTAAGGAAAGGTATGGCGACTAACCAGGAGAAAAATTACTACAAAAAAAAAGAAGAAAAATTATTATTGATGACTTACTAGGAGAATGATTATTACAAAAAAATTACTAAGGATTATTTATTAGGAGAAAGAATACTACAAAAAAAAAAAATACTATTGATGATTTATTAAAAGATTATTACAAAAAAATATGCTAAGGATAATTTACTAGGAGAGAGATTACTACGATAAAAGATTACAAATTACTATAAAGAAAAAAAGGATTACTATTAACTAGGGAAAAGATTACTACTTACCAGGAGGAGTGCTTACAATTGACAGTATTTACCCTGAAACTGCTTTCGAATAATAAATGATTTATATGGGAAATGACTTATAGAAAAGATTTATATGAAAATGATTTATACCGAAAAGATGATTATGAAAAATGATTTATATTTAAGAAGATGATTATGAAAATGATTTATATCGAAAAGATGATTATAAAAAAATGATTTCTATTTAAGAAGAGGATTATGAAAATGATTTATATCGAAAAGATGATTATGAAAAATGATTTATATTTAAGAAAATGATTATGAAAATGATTTATATAGAAAAGATGATTATGAAAAATGATTTCTATTGAAAAAAGATATCGAATGAAACTGATTTTTATCGAAAATGATTACTATTGAAAATTATGTATGTATATTGTGAGTGATGGTTTCTGAATAAGTTTACTATTGTAAACGAACCCTTACCTACTGAAAACAAAACGAATGTGTATAGAAAGTGAAATGATCACTTATTTTTAAATGAAAATTCGAGACTGACTAGATTAGATCAAGCTAAAGTATAAAAGATCGATATCCTGTGTATAGCGCTATATTAGGGAGAGGATTAGTTTTTCAGATTTATGGTTTTATTTTCAGAAGATATGAGGATTCGTACTTAGAATCATAGATCAGAGGTATTGTTGAAATATTGGTAAGAATCAGGAAACGCAAGAATGTTGTTAATAAATTAAGGAATTTGAATTACACATGTTTTGAATAATTCGAAATGGGTGAATAAAGCAAATCACAGGTAGGTATTTGGGTGAGCGAATCAGCGGTATTAGGGGTAATCCTAAACATTAGGCGAAAGGGTTACCATGGTCAGGTTATTGGTGAGTAACCGAGGGAGGGAGCTAGTAGGTAAATTACACCATTTTCCACCTACTTTAAAGTTTTTTTTCACCACGTATTGAATGTTTGACACATGGATTAGTAGATGGTTGACTGTTTGTTACGTAGCCCCGTTTAGATTCTTTGTTCTCCTTTTTTTTTTGGGATTTAGTATACACTGGTTCAAATATTTTATATTTTAACCACGATACTTATCCTTTCTGCCTGCGACGAACACCCGCCCATGCCCGACGAGCTCAAGCCGCACACCGATTGACAAGTAGCCAGTGTAGCAGAGCAGATAGGACAGTTTCTTTTGAAATTGAATCGTGACAGGCTATATCTAAATCTGAACCGATTTTCTCTGTATTTGGCAGTGATCGGATATAAAATACAGTTTCTACAGCGCTTGAATTTCAAATCGGTGGTAGCATATATATGGGGGCTATATTTAAATCTGAACCGATTTTCTCCGAATTTGGCAGTATTCCTTCATGTAATAAGAAACCTCTTTCAGCCTAATTTCGTACTGATCGAATACAAAATACAGTTTCTACAGGGATTACATGTCAAAGCGGGGATAACATTTATATGGGGGCTATATCTAAAACTGAAATCTGTTGCTTATACAGTGCATATATGTCAAATCGGAGGTACATATATATGGGAGCTATATGTAAATCTGAACCGGTAGGGATCGTCCTTGGGCCTAAAAAAAGATATGTGCAAAGTTAGGGTAGATCCCTACCTTGGGCCTAAAAAAGATATGTGCAAAGTTTCGTTGAGATCGGACCATAATTGCGACCTGTACTTTGATTACAAGAATACATCTACAGACAGACAGACGGACATAGCTAAATCGACTCAGAAAGATATTGCAAGTCGATCGGTATAATAAACAATGGGTCTATCTCTTCTCCTTTTGGATGTTACAAACAAATGCACAAAGTTATAATACCCTGTACCACAGTGTGGTGTAGGGTATAATAAAAACGAAAGTAAATAAAAACTAAAAAATGAATCACATGCTGATGCTCACCGTTATATCGAGACTTCATATCAAACGGAAACCCGTCTTACAGGAAATATAGTCCGAGTTTCAACTTCAAAGACTGCCGAAACACCTAAGGCTCTCGACCTTCGCCCCCAACAAAATCGAAGTCGGATGGCAGTTCACCGCATTCCTCCATTATCATATGGACATATTGCGTTTCATTATGCTGGAAATGGACTACAATACTGACGAATTAATTTTTATTGGGCTTATGAATAAAATTTGTTGATACTGCATATGCAAATGGTAAAGTTGTTTTGGTAGAATTACTTCCTCTTCCAGAGCCTTTAATGTCGCTCCTTGCAGGTATGCAAAAAATATTTATTTCAAATAATGGTTATGATTATTAATAATCATTTTACATTCGAGGAATTACAGCAGATTCACGTCACTTTCGTAACAACATTCATGTTTCTGAATAACATCATTTGGCGCGATTAAAATAATTCGGGATAACTACATACCAAGGCCAAATTTATCGTTTTTGCAAATTTTTTTATACGGGACAAGCGGATGGATATGCACAACGGCAACCTTATAATACAGGCTCAAAGGTACACATTGTAAGCCATTTACAAATTATGTTTTAAACAAGCAAAATATGATCCACGACTGTGCTCTGCTGAACATGTCATTACAATACACGCTGACAAAACTCCAGTTGGACAACACCGATAATGTTACAGTGCACATACGATTGATGACAATTTTAATGGTTGGAGATCCCGTGGCACCACGTGACATTATTATTTGTCGTCGCGATGAAGGAATTAATAGAATTTCTTAAACACACCGATCATACGACGCCCTTCAATATCCAATTATTTTCCCAAACAACACGTAAGTTCTCTTATTTATCTTTAATATACTTTATCATATCTAAATTATATTTTCCCAATTATTCATTTATTGCAGGTTTGCCAACTAATAAAAAGGTGACTTCAACGTACATCGTCTAATGATCCGCCAAAACTTTTTTACCGTTTCATTGTGGAAATGTACGCCAAAATCGAAACCGAGCGCCTGCTTTACATAAGACATCACCAAGCTAAACTACGCGTAGACAATTACACTCACCTCCAAGATTCAGTAAACAGCCACAATGATGTGAACCCAAATGAATCAGGACAACAATTTATCCTACAATCACCATTCACACGACGTCCACGTCACATACAAGAATACACTCAGTATGCAATGACATATGTGAGAGCATACGGCAGGCCAGATTTGTTTATCACTTTTACGTGCAATCCTAAAGCTGAGTATAGACGATTGCCAGATCGGCAAACGTTATCAACCCTGTTAAAGTGCTGCAAATATACGGACAATGACAGATTATTGGGCAAAGGTGAATTGACAGTTCAGACGATTGCAAGAAAACATTACAATTTCATATATTCACAATATATTTTGTAAATATTTATAAGCAGGATTGCCTATAAAAATACATTATAGACAGTGTTGCAAATAAAATGTTTTTCTGGCAATGGCGCCGTTGTCACATGCATAAACTTCGCACCTATAACAATCTGCAAATTATCTCGCAATGACTTTTCTGCTAACGTTGCAAAAGAAAAATTGTGTGTTCACACGGTTGTAAATTCACAGGGTTGCTTTTTCCCGCCATTTTTCTGGCAATATTGTCCGATCTGCAAATCGTGTGTACTTACCTTAAGTATGATGAAATCGCCACATAATTGTCCATCGGCCAAACACCGTCGTGACATAATCGCTCGCGTTTTCAAACGAATATTCAAATCCTTAACGGATTTTGTGATCAAGCATCGAATTTTTGAGAGACCCGAGAGACATGCTCATTTGACTGGTTGACCGAAATACCTGATCCAAATGCAGACCCTGATTTGCATCAAATTGTAGTAAAAAATATGTTTCATGGTCCATGTGGAATCATCAATCCTAATTCACCATGCATGGCGGAACGAAAATGTACAAACAAATATCCACGACAATTGCTAAAGGAAACGATCTCTGGTATTGATGGATATCCGCTTTACCGTGTTGATCTACGGAGCACTGTGGGAGGAATTCCAAAAAAGGAAAATAATTCTGCCGTTTCTTAAGCAGACAACCGACTGCGACCACACTTGGCATGTTTGTAGAAGAGGTATTAGAGAAGATAAGTTTTGAGCCCTTGTGGTATACAGGGGCGGAGCTGCAGGGTCTCAAAGTATGTCACCTTGGGTGAACAAAATGTTTAAAGGCGTGTAACTTTCGCCCGATTCCTTAAATCTCTTTTTTGTGTGTATTCTAGTAAACGAGGTCTACAAAAGCTTTTTGCACCTAACAGTTATCTTGCATAGTTACTGAGATATCTGCATTTAAAATTTTAAGTTTTTATTTTTTCCCCGACCTTGTGTTGTTTTTTTTGTAAATATCGAAGAAAAAACGGGTCAAAAATATTCACTGGTATTGTTACCAAGCTTCTCCAATTTACAAATTTTTTACACAAATTTCAAAATTTATTACATATGGCAACACTTCAATGGTAACATGGCTGTGTTCAGTGAATTCATATTTTTAGTTCTTTTACTGACCGCTTCCTTTAGGAAGATTTTCTGTTACATTTTTAGTCTTTAAGTTACATTCAATGAAAAAAGGTCTCAAACAGGTTATGGGCCCAGGTTACGCATGAACAAAGTGAAAAGAGTGTTATAAGTGCTAAGAAAAGACAAACGGTGGTTGTTAAACGAAAATAAAAATATAAAAACGCAAACAGAAGATGAGTTCCCCAACGTATCAAATTGAAAAACTTGATGGAGAAAACTATGATTCCTGGGTAATCCAAATGCGAAGCGTATTGGTGCATAGCGGTTCTTGAAAAATTGTCAATGGAACGACAAAAGAGGAATCTGGTATGACAGCCGAGGAAAAGGTGAAATTTCTGCCCCATGATGAAAAGGCGTTGGCAACAATTTGTCTTAGTGTAAAACCTTCACAGTTGAATTACATAAAAAACTGCACTTCATCCAAAAAGCATGGAAAGCGCTGGAAGACGTTTACAAACCACGGGGGCCAATAAGAAAGGTTCTCGAAGAAGGCGATAGACGCAAGGGTGAACGAGATGATAACGGCACACAACAGGCATTCAGCATGAAGGCGTCATCGAGTTACAAGAAAGAGGGAAAAACACAAAGGACAGACGAAAAGAAGAAATTTAAGGGTAAATGTTTTGCATGTGGAAAAACTGGTCACTATGCAAACAAATGCTATAAAAGGAGACAACAAACACAACAAAAATCGTTTTCTATGCTGACGGTGGTTGATTCTCTACGCAGAAACGTCGACAGCGGTGCGACTGCGCATATGTGTAACGACCGCACTGGTAATAACTTCATTACTGCCCTTGTGACGTTGTGCTGCGGAATGTACTGTACTCTCCCGAGCTGCAGGCAAATTTCATTTCAATAAGCAAAGCAGTTGAACATGGACTTGTTGCTACATTTAACAACGAAGCAGCATACATCAAAAATAGAGACAACAACATATTGGTTAAAGCAACAAAACACAATAGTTTGTTTGTGGTTGATTGCGTTGCAGAACAACTGTATGCGATGGACTTCAAATGGCATAACAGATTTGGGCATTTGAACGGTAAAAGTCTCGACATGTTATGCAAACAAGACATGATAACGGGAATGAAATTAAGAAAGGGCAGCATTGGTGAGAAATGCAAAACATGCATGATAGGCAAAAAAAAAACGTCTTGTGAGTTGTTGGAATTGGTGCACAGCGATGTATGCGGACCAATGAATATTGCATCGGTTGGTGGCTCGAGGTATTTTCTCACATTTATCGATGATAAATCGCGCCGAATGTTTGTATATTTTCTGAAACACAAGTCTGAAATAGGAAGACAGGAAGAAAAATAAAAGCTCTTCGAAGTGACAACGGCAAAGAATATGTTAACCTTGATTTTGATGCATATTTAATGGAATGTGGAATTATTCGGCAACTGCCGGTACCCTACACGACACAACAAAATGGAGTATCCGAGCGTGCAAATAGGACATTAGTCGAAATGGCAAGATCGATGATGCTGCATTCAAGTGTACCAAAATCATTGTGGGCGGAAGCTATCAACACGGCTGTTTACTTGAGAAACAGATGTCCTACAAACATATTACAAAATAAAACGCCGTATGAAGTTTGGTATGGTAGAAAGCCAGTAGTCAGTCATTTACGTACATTTGGTTCACTGGCGGTAACGCTGAAGAAATCCCGCAATACAAAGTTTGAAGCCCGTGGTGAACAGTACGTAATGGTGGGCTATTCCCTTGTGTCCAAAGCATGCCGTTTATACGATCGGTCAACGCATGCAGTAGTGGAACGTCGTGACGTCATTTTTGGTGGTGCATCTGACAACAATAACGACATGCTTGTTGGTTAGAGTACTGCGTATGAAGACTACCTAACCGTATCAATTGACAACAATATGGTAACGGTTGAAAATAACGACAACGTGGCTGAAGAGGACATCAATGCTGATAATGACCAAGAAAGTGCTGAAGAAAATCCAGAAGAGTTCGATACAGCTGATGAAAGCGATGTGCCAGAATTAACCAACGATGATGACAACGATGGACAGGCAGTAAAGGCTGGACTAGGTAGACCAAGAATAGTAAGAACAGGGCAGCCGGGTCGACCAAGAAAAGTAAAGAACGAAATATATTCGATATGCGACAGTGTCATACCACAAAACATCGACGAGGCTATTTCTGGTACAGATGCCAATCAATGGAAAAAGGCAATGCGAGCTGAAATAAACGCGCTTGAGAAGAGCAAAACATGGAGTTTGGTTGATTTGCCCCATGGCCATAGAGCAGTTGGAAATATATGGGTTTTTGCATTAAAACGTGATAAAGATGGCAACAAAGAACGATACAAAGCACGTTTGGTGGCGAAAGGCTGTAGTCAGAAATTTGGTGTCAATTACAAAGAAACGTTTTCTCCGGCTGTGTGATACGCTACAATTCGCATGTTATTGGCATTGGCTGTGATGGCACCAAGTTGACATCAGTACAGCATTTACGTACATTTGGTTCACTGGCGGTAACGCTGAAGAAATCCCGCAATACAAAGTTTGAAGCCCGTGGTGAACAGTACGTAATGGTGGGCTATTCCCTTGTGTCCAAAGCATACCGTTTATACGATCGGTCAACGCATGCAGTAGTGGAACGTCGTGACGTCATTTTTGGTGGTGCATCTGACAACAATAACGACATGCTTGTTGGTTAGAGTACTGCGTATGAAGACTACCTAACCGTATCAATTGACAACAATATGGAAACGGTTGAAAATAACGACAACGTGGCTGAAGAGGACATCAATGCTGATAATGACCAAGAAAGTGCTGAAGAAAATCCAGAAGAGTTCGATACAGCTGATGAAAGCGATGTGCCAGAATTAACCAACGATGATGACAACGATGGACAGGCAGTAAAGGCTGGACCAGGTAGACCAAGAATAGTAAGAACAGGGCAGCCGGGTCGACCAAGAAAAGTAAAGAACGAAATATATTCGATATGCGACAGTGTCATACCACAAAACATCGACGAGGCTATTTCTGGTACAGATGCCAATCAATGGAAAAAGGCAATGCGAGCTGAAATAAACGCGCTTGAGAAGAGCAAAACATGGAGTTTGGTTGATTTGCCCCATGGCCATAGAGCAGTTGGAAATATATGGGTTTTTGCATTAAAACGTGATAAAGATGGCAACAAAGAACGATACAAAGCACGTTTGGTGGCGAAAGGCTGTAGTCAGAAATTTGGTGTCAATTACAAAGAAACGTTTTCTCCGGCTGTGTGATACGCTACAATTCGCATGTTATTGGCATTGGCTGTGATGGCACCAAGTTGACATCAGTACAGCATTTACGTACATTTGGTTCACTGGCGGTAACGCTGAAGAAATCCCGCAATACAAAGTTTGAAGCCCGTGGTGAACAGTACGTAATGGTGGGCTATTCCCTTGTGTCCAAAGCATACCGTTTATACGATCGGTCAACGCATGCAGTAGTGGAACGTCGTGACGTCATTTTTGGTGGTGCATCTGACAACAATAACGACATGCTTGTTGGTTAGAGTACTGCGTATGAAGACTACCTAACCGTATCAATTGACAACAATATGGTAACGGTTGAAAATAACGACAACGTGGCTGAAGAGGACATCAATGCTGATAATGACCAAGAAAGTGCTGAAGAAAATCCAGAAGAGTTCGATACAGCTGATGAAAGCGATGTGCCAGAATTAACCAACGATGATGACAACGATGGACAGGCAGTAAAGGCTGGACCAGGTAGACCAAGAATAGTAAGAACAGGGCAGCCGGGTCGACCAAGAAAAGTAAAGAACGAAATATATTCGATATGCGACAGTGTCATACCACAAAACATCGACGAGGCTATTTCTGGTACAGATGCCAATCAATGGAAAAAGGCAATGCGAGCTGAAATAAACGCGCTTGAGAAGAGCAAAACATTGAGTTTGGTTGATTTGCCCCATGGCCATAGAGCAGTTGGAAATATATGGGTTTTTGCATTAAAACGTGATAAAGATGGCAACAAAGAACGATACAAAGCACGTTTGGTGGCGAAAGGCTGTAGTCAGAAATTTGGTGTCAATTACAAAGAAACGTTTTCTCCGGCTGTGCGATACGCTACAATTCGCATGTTATTGGCATTGGCTGTGATGGCACCAAGTTGACATCAGTACAGCATACCTGAATAGCGACCTCAACGACGAAGTATATATGGCGCAACCAGATGGCTTTGTAAATAGAAGCAGTCCCGACAAAGTGGTTCGACTGAATAAGGCCATATATGGCTTGTAGCAATCTGGAAGAAATTGGAACGAGCGACTTGATGGCGTACTAAAACAGATGGGTTTTAGTGCATGTGATAGCGAGCCATGTCTTTATAAATCACAATCCGATGGTAAGCCAATTTTCGTTGCAATCTATGTAGATGACTTGTTAATTGCATGTAAAGAGGAAGAGGCCATAATGCGTTTTAAGGAGCAATTGTCCGAAGAATTGTGACTGATAAGGGCATACTAAGCCATTTCTTGGGCATAAACGTACAACGCGACGGAGACCTTGGTGCAATTAAGATATGTCAGACGAAATATATAAGGGAGCTTTTGGTGCAATATCAAATGAGTGATTGCAAGGCCGTCACAGTTCCACTCAACCCTGGTTTCCAAACAACTTGTTCTGGTGATTGCAAACGTGCGAACAAGGATGAGTATCAATCGATAATAGGTGCATTAATATATCTTGCAATTACGACAAGGCCAGACATAATGCATACTATATCTAAACTGGCACAATTTAATTCTGATCCTCGTAATGAGCACATGTCTGCGGTCAAACACGTTTTACGCTACCTGAAAGGAACAGAGGAATTAGGTTTGGTGTATCAGTCTTCTACTATGTGTTAAGGGCTATGCGGATGCTGACTGGGTGGAAATGCCATAGACCGCAGGTCATACACAGGTTATTTGTTTTTCATCGGAGAATGTATCATATCCTGGGAATCAAAGAAGCAGGTAACAATTGCTTTAAGTTCAACTGAAGCAGAATACATGAGTATGTCCAAAGCGTCACAAGAAGCAACATATCTCAAGCGATTATTATCGGAAATTGGAATTGGCCAAGATCCAATTTTGCTGAAGGTGGACAATCAAGGTGCTATGAAACTAGCGACGAACCCCGTATATCATAATCGCACAAAACACATCGATATAAAATATCATCATATGCGTGATGTTATCCGTAGCGGCGAAATCTTATTAGACTATTGTCCAACTGGTGAAATGGTGGCGGATACTCTGCCGAAGAATGTACCAAGATCTAAGCATGTATATTTTATTAATTTAATGAATATGAGATAATTAAATTATTTAGCTTTTATTTTTTGTTTTCGTAAAAGTAAAAAAATATGGCAACCCTTCAATGCCAACATGGCTGTGTTCAGTGAATTCATATTTTTAGTTATTTTACTGACCGCTTCCTGTAGGAAGATTTTCTTTTACATTTTTAGTCTTTAAGTTACATTCAATGAATAAAGATCTCAAATAAAATTAAGCCACATTTTCTCCAATCGCCAAGCTAACACGTTAAAACTTTTGGCATATTTATATGTGGTAAGGTGTTGGAAGTTGAACTGCAAAGTGAATCCGAAACCCGGATTTAGTATATATAGGGCATAAATAAAAAAATCCCATTTTTGGGGATGTTCGAATTTCTTTTGTGAATTGTGGGATTAATTTTTACAAATTTAATGTTTTGCTAATTACTTACGATTTCTGCAATCAATATCTATAAAATGTAATTTTTTTATTGAAATAAATTAATTTTTAAATATTTTATTGTGCTATTATGATTATGAAATTTGAAAATTGATTTTTTACTTTTTCCCCGATCCTTTCCAATCATTTTGTTTATATTAAATCGTATCGCCGAATCGTATTACACCGACATTTCTGAATGAATAATAAAATTTTCTAAATAATGCAAAAAGAAATAGCTAAGATACACCAACTCAGGCAAAAGTTATGGCCACTTGATATTTGTTGTATTTCTTTGGGAAAATGTACTTTGGAATTGTAGAACAAATTATTTGAAAAAGCATACCAAACTCATAATCATTTTGAAGGAAACTACTTGTAGAATGTTTTCGAGTATAAATAGTTTGTAGTCCTTATGTTGGCATTTCCATAAATGCCAAGTATAAGGTAGATATCAGAATATCAAGAAATCCGATAATATTATTATTTATAATAAAAACAAAAGGTACTTATAGATATCGTATCATTAACTATGGAGCAGTCAAACATGGTGTTATTCTTAAACACAGTATTTTGAAAAAAAAATACCATCAGATCCTTTTGAGGAAAAAGTCAGTAAATTAGTGAAATTTATCGAAACAATTTACAATAGCAAAATAAGGAAAACAAATATCTGCAAACATCAAAAATTTGTTAAAATGTTTGATGTTAAATGGGCAGGTTCAAAAACGGACCTGAAATTTATTTCTAAATATTCTAATTGGCTCGACACTGATATGGAATTATCACTGTATACATCTTCAGTCGGTGCTCCCCACAAACATTACACATACACAGAGATCAGACATACATATCTATAAAAACGAAACGAACATATTTGTCAAACAATCTTTCTGCTATGTATACTGATGAAGTTTCGGATACATTTAAGGCAATGTTAAAACAGGAAAAACAGCCAATGGATGCTATTAGGATTGCTGATGTGCTTCCTAAAGCGTCACCAAAACGTCGATTGTTGAGAGCATTCCAACACCATCGTCTGAATCAGCGTTTACTGATGAGGAAGCCGCTGCTCTTATGCTGCAACTGGGTTTCAGCAGGGACAATTTCAATATCATCAAGAATGACATGCTCAGAAGAAAGCGAACTTTTTACAGCAATAAGAACTCAACCACCAATTTTTTGCGATCTTTCCTATATAGAACATATTCATTCGACAGTATCTCTGAATCAAATATTGAGGGTTTTAACCAGGTCTCAGTGAAACACAAAACTGAAAAATCAAAGTCAAAGCTATCAGCAAATAGTCGGGTTAATTTTGTATTAAGCCCTCTTACATCCTGATAAGCTATTAAGTTTTTTGATGAGTTAGAGCTAGAAGGCCTCAAAGGTAATTGCGCTAAATTGTCGACCCTATCAACAAATTCTTTAACAAATGCCTTAGGCGGCCAAAATGGTGACCTAGAATTAGAGAAAGACGAACGAAATGTCTTAAGATAAAAGTCACCTTCAATCTTAGATCTAATATAAAAGTCTACATCTTCGGAGGATGTATCGGGAGCAAAGCGCGACACCAGAAGCACTCGGTACACCAGAAGCACTCTGTGTACTGACTTCTAGCTTCTTAGGAAACGTCTTTTTCGTCGACCTTTTGCGCTTCTGTCCGACAACGTCAGGCGAACACACAAATGTATTAAATTCCGGGAACGTATCAAACAGAGATGCATATTTATTAAATCTCGAATACAATGACCACTCTTCTTTACCAATTTCAGCCATTTCCGAAGAATAATCTTTAACAAATTTATAGACCTCTACATTAATTGTTCTACAGTTCTTGCAACACCATTTAAGACCACTATCACTATCTCCGTACATAACATCTACAACCTTTGCAGATAAACCTGCACACTTAGCATGCCAAATGTACAAAGCCAACACTCTATAGATCGTTCGGTTTCGGAAACAATCTTACAGTTTACATTTACACACGACATTTTTTAATTGTAAATTAATTTTAAAACAAACTAACAATCTGGAATAGGAAGAACAAAGAATAATACTGTACACAAAAATTATATTTAATATTTCACCCTGTACTATATGGAGAATATTAGGCAAAAGAAAAAATGCTCGATGGCAACTCTGTTTGAACAAATGAAACAATGTGAAAGCAAACACACGAAAGGAGGGAGTAAAGCTGAAGCTGAGTATAGACGATTGCCAGATCGGCAAACGATATCAACCCTGTTAAAGTGCTGCAAATATACGGGTAATGCCAGATTGTTAGGCAAAGGTGAATTGACAGTTCAGACGATTGTAAGAAAACATTAAAATTTCGTATATTTACAATATATTTTGTAAATATTTATATGCAGGATTGCCAATAAAAATACATTATAGACAGTGTTGCAAATAAAATGTTTTTCTGGCAATGGCGCCATTGTCACATGCATAAACTTCGCACATATAACAATCTTCAAATTATCTCGCAATGACTTTTCTGCTAACGTCGCAAAACAAAAATTTTATGTTCACACGGTTGTAAATTCACAGGGTTGTATTTGTCTGGCAATGTTTTCTGATCTGCAAATCGTGTGTACTTACCTTAAGTATAACAACAACAAATAACACAAATGGAACACAACAGTTGTTATCTAATTGCAATAGCAAATAAATCCCAACTTAAAACACAGGAATTTTCACGGAAAGCAAATAATTAATAAAAACAATAGGTGCACTTATTAAAAAGTACACTTATCTGTACTTAAACACAATTTTAAAAAAGCAATAAACTATTAAAATCGGTTTAAATTAATGAATTAAATTGTCACGGGAGCACAAACTCAAAAGTCAAGCTATTGGAACAGGGTTGCCAACGAAAAAAATCATAACGTACAAGAAACCTCTACAAGTTTCTAACTGCGCAGTTAGTACTGAACTATCCAACCTTCTAGAAAATACTGCAGCACGAATAGATTCTACTCTTTCTAGAGAACAGCTGAAACAAATTGATAAGTCTGCATTTACATGATACTTTTTTTAAGTATTAAGTATACTTATCGGCGTTTTGTGGGCGATAGAGGCAGTCGGAAACGGGGGAAAAAAGTATGCTGTACTCGTACTTATCGTACTCATCGTTTTGTGTTTTTCATTCGCACTTGGAAACAACAACAATTCAAACAGGAAAAGCCGAAACAAAACAAATGAAAATAAGTACAAGTATTGAAAAAAAAGTACGTGTGTGAACGTAAATACTTTTTCAAAAGAGAATAAGCCGATAAGTTACTTAAAAAAAAGTACCATGTAAATGGGGACTCAGTGTGACCTACAACTCATGTGTAAGTGGGGATGCGATGGCTTATCAACACTATCGGACTACAAACAAGCCCCATCATCCCAAATTTTTACAAACTATGGAAGTATTTTAATGGCATCCCTGGTCCCGCTGAGAATTAGAAAGAAACCAGACACGGATTCTCCATCCAGTTTTGATGATATTTGGATAAACTCAACACCTGGATCAAAAAGCTTTTGTAGACCAATAAGAACTCAACCACCAATTTTTTGCGATCTTTCCTATATAGAACATATTCATTCGACAGTATCTCTGAATCAAATATTGAGGGTTTTAACCAGGTCTCAGTGAAACACAAAACTGAAAAATCAAAGTCAAAGCTATCAGCAAATAGTCGGGTTAATTTTGTATTAAGCCCTCTTACATCCTGATAAGCTATTAAGTTTTTTGATGAGTTAGAGCTAGAAGGCCTCAAAGGTAATTGCGCTAAATTGTCGACCCTATCAACAAATTCTTTAACAAATGCCTTAGGCGGCCAAAATGGTGACCTAGAATTAGAGAAAGACGAACGAAATGTCTTAAGATAAAAGTCACCTTCAATCTTAGATCTAATATAAAAGTCTACATCTTCGGAGGATGTATCGGGAGCAAAGCGCGACACCAGAAGCACTCGGTACACCAGAAGCACTCTGTGTACTGACTTCTAGCTTCTTAGGAAACGTCTTTTTCGTCGACCTTTTGCGCTTCTGTCCGACAACGTCAGGCGAACACACAAATGTATTAAATTCCGGGAACGTATCAAACAGAGATGCATATTTATTAAATCTCGAATACAATGACCACTCTTCTTTACCAATTTCAGCCATTTCCGAAGAATAATCTTTAACAAATTTATAGACCTCTACATTAATTGTTCTACAGTTCTTGCAACACCATTTAAGACCACTATCACTATCTCCGTACATAACATCTACAACCTTTGCAGATAAACCTGCACACTTAGCATGCCAAATGTACAAAGCCAACACTCTATAGATCGTTCGGTTTCGGAAACAATCTTACAGTTTACATTTACACACGACATTTTTTAATTGTAAATTAATTTTAAAACAAACTAACAATCTGGAATAGGAAGAACAAAGAATAATACTGTACACAAAAATTATATTTAATATTTCACCCTGTACTATATGGAGAATATTAGGCAAAAGAAAAAATGCTCGATGGCAACTCTGTTTGAACAAATGAAACAATGTGAAAGCAAACACACGAAAGGAGGGAGTAAAGCTGAAGCTGAGTATAGACGATTGCCAGATCGGCAAACGATATCAACCCTGTTAAAGTGCTGCAAATATACGGGTAATGCCAGATTGTTAGGCAAAGGTGAATTGACAGTTCAGACGATTGTAAGAAAACATTAAAATTTCGTATATTTACAATATATTTTGTAAATATTTATATGCAGGATTGCCAATAAAAATACATTATAGACAGTGTTGCAAATAAAATGTTTTTCTGGCAATGGCGCCATTGTCACATGCATAAACTTCGCACATATAACAATCTTCAAATTATCTCGCAATGACTTTTCTGCTAACGTCGCAAAACAAAAATTTTATGTTCACACGGTTGTAAATTCACAGGGTTGTATTTGTCTGGCAATGTTTTCTGATCTGCAAATCGTGTGTACTTACCTTAAGTATAACAACAACAAATAACACAAATGGAACACAACAGTTGTTATCTAATTGCAATAGCAAATAAATCCCAACTTAAAACACAGGAATTTTCACGGAAAGCAAATAATTAATAAAAACAATAGGTGCACTTATTAAAAAGTACACTTATCTGTACTTAAACACAATTTTAAAAAAGCAATAAACTATTAAAATCGGTTTAAATTAATGAATTAAATTGTCACGGGAGCACAAACTCAAAAGTCAAGCTATTGGAACAGGGTTGCCAACGAAAAAAATCATAACGTACAAGAAACCTCTACAAGTTTCTAACTGCGCAGTTAGTACTGAACTATCCAACCTTCTAGAAAATACTGCAGCACGAATAGATTCTACTCTTTCTAGAGAACAGCTGAAACAAATTGATAAGTCTGCATTTACATGATACTTTTTTTAAGTATTAAGTATACTTATCGGCGTTTTGTGGGCGATAGAGGCAGTCGGAAACGGGGGAAAAAAGTATGCTGTACTCGTACTTATCGTACTCATCGTTTTGTGTTTTTCATTCGCACTTGGAAACAACAACAATTCAAACAGGAAAAGCCGAAACAAAACAAATGAAAATAAGTACAAGTATTGAAAAAAAAGTACGTGTGTGAACGTAAATACTTTTTCAAAAGAGAATAAGCCGATAAGTTACTTAAAAAAAAGTACCATGTAAATGGGGACTCAGTGTGACCTACAACTCATGTGTAAGTGGGGATGCGATGGCTTATCAACACTATCGGACTACAAACAAGCCCCATCATCCCAAATTTTTACAAACTATGGAAGTATTTTAATGGCATCCCTGGTCCCGCTGAGAATTAGAAAGAAACCAGACACGGATTCTCCATCCAGTTTTGATGATATTTGGATAAACTCAACACCTGGATCAAAAAGCTTTTGTAGACCAATATGCTTCGAGTATACAAAGGAGTCGGCATCCAACACACATAACCCTGTAGATCGCATTGAGAAGGAAATTAAGTACATGGATTGCGTTCATTGTAAATCTATGAATAACGGTAAAATTCACAATGCGATAACTGGAACATCATATACTTGGAGATGCCCATTACGTGGGAAAACTAAAGCACAGTTTTCAAATATAACCAAGAAAGTAACAATTAATAAGGACGCATTACAATTCGGAATATCTCCATTACATGCTCGCATGTAACAATTTTTGCACATAGCATATGATCAGAAAATGCAAACATTCCTGTGATTACCAAGGAACTGAAAAGAACGAGGGATATCTCGAAGAATAGAATTTAAGACACAGACTGTGTTAAACATCGACAAACCACTTTCCGGATATGGAAATACAAATGATGGCAATACTGCAAGACGTTTCTTCAAGAAATTTGAAATAGCATCAAAAATAACTGGTATTGATATGGAATTATTGAGAAGGATCAACATAATTTTAATGGCAATAAATAGTAAACATAAATTTAATCCAGAAAAGTTTGAGAATTACTGCCTTATCTTAAAAAAGCTTAAAACATTGTATCCTTGGAAGGATATGACTCCAAATGTGCATAAAGTATTGCGTCATGGCAGGGACGTATACAGAGGGGGGCCCGGGCCCCGCCCGATATATTTACAATTTTAAAAATCACTAAAAAAAAAAAATAAAACACGGAAAATATTTGGAAGGCACTGTTGCCAGGCGAAAATGGACGAAAATCGTCAAAATGGGGGCATAAAAATCGTCAAATCGTCAAAAAAAAAAAACGAAATCCTCAAAAAATCGTCACTGATATCTAGCATTAAAATACAGCTTTTGAGTTTTAGGGCGAGGATTATACGAGTATTTCAGAGACAAATATGTATTAATAGGTACTCTCAAATGATTTGATGTTCATCAAAATGAACTTAAATTATTTTTTTTGAGCCGATCTCACATTCTTGAAACGGTCCAGCGTAGATCGATGGTTTTATTTTAGGTTCTAATAGATTCGCATTGGAAACCACAAGTACCGACCGATTAGGCTGAATTTTGATAATATGTACATATTTAATTTTATGATTATTTTAATATGTATAGAATTCCTTTATAAATCGAATAAAGTTTCTTGGTTTGGATTGACGGATAAACATTGACTTGACGGAATATAATTTGGATTATTTAGAATTTAAAAATGTAATGGCCCTAAAAACATGTTTTGGAATGAAATTATCAATATAGAAACTAGATAACCACACACATTTAAAAATGTAATGTCCCTAAAAATTTGCTAAGCCGGCGTATCATACTTTGACATGAAGTTATCTATATAGAAACCATATAAACTCCTCTACCGATTTTGCAACTCAAAATGACGATAAATCGTCATTTCTGCCAACACTGGTTAAAAAACAGTTAAAAAAGAGCAATATAAAAGCGTAAAAAATTGTAACAGTAAAAGAAATAACAACTAAAAATAAGAAAAGTGCATGTTTCACGATTTTTTGGTTGGACTAGCCAGACAATTTGGCGTTTTAGGAGTCTGAAAAACAGCAAAGTTAATGCCAAAAGCACTTACATGGTAGCACTGGCCTACGCTCTGCTGCTCAGTAAAATGTATTTTACTGTGGCCCTCTCTTGTCGTCACTGTTTTGATGATTCACTGGACTGACCAAACCATAAACACTCAACTACTAGATGTTCCTTCGCTGTCTTAAGCAAATTTCTCGAGTTACGAACGATAAAATTTTTGACATTAGTAGTTAAGAGAAGAAAGAGCACAAATTTGTTTTTATTTTTTATACATATTTTTGGCATTTTTCCTCAAACATTTCACTTTACAATCACAATGGTAGCACACAATTGATTTTTTAAATAAAATTGCAAAAAACACATCTTTAAATCAGCAAATTAAATCTCGAGAGCTAACAAGAGAATGCCAAAATATCTCGAAGAGTGCAAAACAACTGTCAAAAATTGAATCGTTCGCAACTGTCACTTTTTAAAGAGTCGGATGGACCATCTATTAGTTGATTGTTTATGGACCAAACAGCCACACATTTCTGCTGAGAGTGAAATAATTGATATTTTTCTTTCAAAAAATCGAAAATTACATATTTAACTCTCACGTATTTTATTATAAAAAGTTTTAATGATCTCGTACTAAAGTACATAATAATATTTAGGAATAAAATTCCAATAAAAAACTAAGGAACTTAACTTCCCTTACCTACACTATAAACGCAATTTTTAATTGCTTATCTTTGTTATGAAAAAAAGGTTGGGCCAAATATTGTTGACTTTTATTTCAAAACTTTACATAACAGTTCGCTTCTTATGTTACCCACTTGGAAACAGATATCATAAACGTAAATTATTTCCTAAAAAATAAAACATGTTTCGAAAATGATTCTACCCCTCCGAAATATGCATAGTGTATTGAAGGCTATTATATTGATATGTACCTGATTGCTTGTGGTCAAAAAGACATTCCGATATCCACCTTATAACTGGAAATGCCGAGAAGTCAACAATTTTATAACAATTTTAATATTGATGTCGATAGACTGATTTTTTATTTTTTCAGTATACAAACATACATTCATACTATACATCGAAATAGTGATACTCGTGAATATTAACGTTTTATAAAACAAGTACATTACAGTTCGGCCAATCTGACAAAATGATTGTCCTCAATCATAGCAGAACAAAAATAGTAATCATAAGTATGGCAAACAATGTGGATGCAACTACTTTGGTGTCAACCATCTTCTAAGTCTCTTCGCTTCAACTATACCCTTGTAAGGTATTTGTGTAAGTTGACAATTTCTAATATCTCTAATAACATAGCGATTATTTTCTAAAGTTTTCTCGATAACGTAAGGACCCCGAAATGTTTCTCAAAATTTCTTGTTTTTACCAACAGTATTATCAAAGCTCATAACCACAACATACTCTCCTTCACTATACTGCTTCGCCGGTTCATAATGTCTACTAAACCATACTGCATTGTAATCCTGTGAGCATGACAATCTCAAAGACCAGTCTGAGTGATCAATTGGGTCAGTTAATTTGATTACCTGATTTACTCGTTCTACCTGACCATTCGCTGGAGGAGATGCTACAGCTGCTTTTATATGTTGTATGTTGTTCTTTAACATAAATTCTGAAAATTCATGTGATGTGAAACATGATCCTCTATCCGAGACCAGACGCCTCGGTCTACTGTAAGAGCTAAAAAAATTCTCGAATGCGCAGCCCACCTCCTTTGTACGGGTAGAATTAACAGGATATGAACGGACAAATTTTGTAAACGAATCAACAACTACTAGTATATGCTTTCGTTTTGACTTCAGTGAAGGAAGTGGCCCAAAATGATCAATATGGATCGTATCAAAAGGTAAGGGTTCTTTCGGTATATTATGAGGAGCTGAATAGATAATACATTTAATGCAATTTCTGATAAATGAAACAATTTTATTCTTCATATTTGGAAACCAGTAATTGCGTCGAATTCTATCATAGCATTTCTCAACGTCGAGATGACCCATACTCTCATGGATCATTTGGATGACATTATCTTCCATTTCCACTGGTACAATAATTTATTACGTTGGCATTTTCGAAATACAAGTCCGCCAATCAATTCAAAGTCATGCACCTCTCTCTCAAGTTTGGTTAAAAATGCCGTAATACTCGCATCTCGGGTTTGTGTCAGTTGTATTTGAGCATCTAATTCGTTTGAATCTAAAGTGTAAACCATCTCACAGTTTTCTGAAACATTACAAACTATCGAATCTTCCTCATATATACACCTACTTAAAGCGTCCACATGACCCATAGAAGATTCCTTGCGATGTACGATGGAATAGTCATAATTCTCCAACTCGAATGCCCAACGTGCGATCCGTGGATTAACTTGTCTTTTAGTTGGTGTCATTGTTAGAGAATTGCAATCAGTAAGAAATGTGAAATGTGTAACAAATGTTTGGAGATGTTCTCGAGTAAATAATATCACATGCAGATGCATTGTCGGAAGACACGTAATTCGTCGATGTTGCACCGGAAGATCCATATTCTGAAGTTGACAATGAAACGGTCACAGCGGAAGTATTAACAATCAAATCCGAAGTAGTAGTAACGGAAGCAATTACTTCTCGTGGTGCTAAAAAAATGTTCACCACATCCTCGTATATTCATAACATCGGATTCGTCATTTGAACGTTCCGGGCCTAATTCTGACTAATTAACAATGAATTGTACAATGCTCTTAATTGACCAACGGCTGCAGTTTCCGAAAATGGTTCATTAATGTCTCTCAAGACATCAATGATTCATTGACGTAATTCCATTTTTTTTTATAAAATATTTTTGTTTTCAGACCCTACACCTGAACTTTAATATTGATGTCGATAGACTGACTATTTATTTTTTTCGGTATACAAACATACATGCATACTATACATAGAAATATTGATACTCCTGAATATTAATGTGTTATACAACAAGTACCTTATACAATGGATATTATTCAAACCAATCAGTCATAAATAATTTTGTTCATACCTTTTATGAGGTAAATAATGAGGGATTTCCTTAGAAAGAGACACAATAACGCAATAATGAATGATTATTTCTTTAGTTTCTAGGTATTAACATAAAAACTACAAAATATTTATATTCGAAAACGTTCTAAAGGGTGTCCCAAGAAGAGCGCAATTTTTTAATTTTAAATAAAACACAGATATTTAAGAAAAAATCGTGAAACTTTATTATATCGTAAAGTAGACAGAATGAGGTTATGTATGGAACAATATATCGTGCAGATGGCCGCCGCGGCTTTGCTGGCATGCACGCGATCTTTTAATGAAATTTTCAAAATTGCAAAACGGTCATTTTCAATGACCGTTTTGCATGAATGCTGCGGTATTTCATTAATGCAGCGTCCAATTTCGTCTTTAAAGGCTTGAGTCGTCGTCGGCTTATTCGCGTAAACCATCGACTTCAAAAAACCCCAAAGAAAAAAATCTAATGGTGTTAAATCGCACGATCTAGGCGGCCAATTCTGATCTCCAAAACGCGAAATAACACGACCGGGAAATGACTGATGCAGCAATTGAATTGTTTCTCTGGCTGTATAACATGTGGCGCCGTCTTGTTGGAACCACATGCCCTCCACATTCATTTCTTCAATTCTAGGCAAGAAAAAACTGGTTATCATTTCACGATACCGAACACCATTGACTGTTTTCATAAAAAAAGGTCCAATGATTCCTCCAGCCCAAAAACCACCCAAAACCGGTCGATCGACCTGGTCGATGGCGCGTTGTTGTCTTTACATCACTAACAGACCCAGTTTCGGCAAATTTATCCATTAATCTCTTTACAGTTGACTCTTTTGGAGCATTATTGTGACCCCAAATTGATCGCAATTTGCGAACTGTAGCCGCAAAACTTTCACCATTTTGGTAAAACAATTTCACAATGAGAATGCGTTGTTCATTCGTGTAGCGCTCCATTTTTACTAACCTCGTACCTTCTACTAACAAACAATAACAATTATCCAAATGTCAAACAATGACACTTCGAATGTTGCGAGATTTAAAAATTGCGCTCTTCTTGGGACACCCTTTATAAGTAGTTTTCTTCAAGATGAATATAAATTTGGTATACTTTTTCAAATAATTTGTTCTACAATTTCAAAGTACATTTTCCCAAAGAAATACAACGAATATCAAATGGCCATAAATTTTGTCTGAATATGTTTATCTTAGCAAATTTTTTTGCATTATTTAGATTTTTTTATTAATTCAGAAGTGTCTGCGTAATACGACACGGGGTGTAAATGGATCTAATATAAACAAAATGCTTGGAGAGAATCGGGGAAAAGTCAAAAAATCAATTTTTAAATGCAGACATAATCTGTTTATTTGAAAATTAATGTATTTCAATAAAAAAGTTTACATTTTATAGGTATTGATAGCAGAAATCGTAAGTAATTTGCAAAACATTAAATTTGCAGAAATTAATCCCACAATTCCCAAAAGAAATTCGAAAATCCCAAAAAATGGGATTTTTTAATTTTTGCCCTATATCTACTGTACTAAGTCGGGTTTCAGATTCCCTCTGCAGTTCGACTTCCAACACCTTACCACATACAAATATGCCAAAGCTTTAACATTTTGACTTTGCGATTGGAGAAAATGTGGCTTTCTTTTGAAATTTGTATAAAAAATGGTGTAAAGTGGAGAAGCTTGGTAACAATACCAGTGAATATTTTTCACCTGTTCTTTCTTTGAAAACATTCTCTGGAAAGTTTCCTTTTAGGTGATAGTAAATATGTTTTCAATTAGCTTCATCTAAAACTCGAAAATACGACATATACTTTTTTTCATATAAAAAATGAAAAAAATCGGAATTTTTTGAAAATATAAGTCCACATCCTTAAACATTTTGTTCAACTGTGGAGCCCAACTTTGAGGCCCTGCAGCTCCGTCCATGTACACCACAGGGGGCCCAAACTCAAAACTTATCTTCTCTAATACATCTTCTATAATCATGCCAAGTTTGGTCGCAATCGATTGTCTGGTTAGGAAACGACAGAATTATTTCCTTTTTTACAATTCCTCCCACTGTGCGTATAATACCATACTGTTCATTGCTTTCAAGAACATTCAAGGTGCAAATACATCTGCAAATACGTCACCAAAGGATCAGACATGGCTGTTTTTCCCTTCAAAATCCGAATGACGAAATAACACATTTTCAGGTGACCCGCTATATAAGTAGCAACGAAGAAGTTTGACGAAAATTCATATTTCCTACGTCACCCGCCGTTGTTCATCTTTCAGTTCACCTCGAAAATGGATAACGTGCTTATTTCACTGATTCGAATGCTCAGGAGATAGCTGCTGCGACAACCTTAACATCCTTCTTCGCTCTTTGTAGAGATAACATATCCGCAAAAGGTTAGGTTAGGTTGAATAGAGGACACGTTTAAACGTCTCTTGTCCATGGACATATACTTAAGCCAGTGGTTCGGCCTGTTGTGCGCTCCTTATTTATGATCTTTTTATACCCCACGGGTTACAGAAAATCGGTACTAGGCACGAGTTTTCTCAGTATCTTCCAGTCATATCCTCTGAGATAAGTCAAGTCTGGTAATATGTCGGAACCGAAATATTGGGATATTGCATGTGTGAAAGCCGGGCAGTGACACGAAAATGTTCCATCGTTTCGATGTTTTCCCTGCATGCCCTGCACTCGTCGTTTTCTGCTAGTCCTATGCGATGAAGATGTGCCTGTAAGCTTGAGTGTCCCGTTAGAACACTCATCATCTTACTAATCTCGATTTTTTTTAGTTTCAGAAAACTACTTGTTTTCCTTTCATTTGGGTCACCCCACAGTATATTTGCTGTTGCTCCTACAGTTGCTCTATTCCCAGTGCTTCAACTCATCCTTCGTGGCTTCGAAAGGTTTCCAATTTTCCAAGTTTATTACTCGAAGTTCTCTGCCCTTTGAAGCTAAGCTGTTTGGTCGTTCATTTCCAATTACTCCGTTGTGTCCCGGTACCCAGAAAATACGCAGTTGACCATGGACTGAGTAATTATTTATCGTTCTTTTACAGCCTAACGCAGTTCTGGATTTGACATTCTCCGATGTTATTGCTTTGGTCGCCATTTGGCTATCTGTGAAGATGTTGGTGTATTTAGGCTTTGTGGTATTACTGAGCCAGTTAACATACTCCGTGATTGTTCCAACTTCTGCTTGAAATACTGTGTTATGGTCTGGGAGGCGGAAGTAAAGTTCGTCTTCTGGTTCATCAATAAAAAGTCCCAGGCCCGTCCTTCCTACTAGCCTGGACCCATCAGTGTAGCAGCTGGTTTCCACTGGCACATGGGATAGTGTTCCGTTTTCGCAGGAGCGTCTGTCTGGCACGAACGAATCACAGGTAGCTGTAAGCCGCACTTCAGAAATGCGGTCGGAGATTTCCGTTGTTTGAATATGACCGACCAGTGATTTTAATATCTTCTGATGGTACGACTTGTGCTCTCGATTTATACCTTCGCCCATAACTTGTACACGTCTTGCTGTGAGGACTGCCTCATACTTTATACAGATATCTATTGGTTGGATGTGCAGTATAGTCTCCAACGCTCTTGTTGGTGCGGTTCTAATTGCCCCGCTTATGCCTAGACAGTACATACGTTGCACTTTTTGCAATGGTACTCGTATTACGTTGCACTTTTTCTCCATTGATGTCCACCACACTACAGAGGCGTAGGTTATTATTGGTCTAACACGTTCATGTAAAGCCAGTGTGTCATATTTGGACGTAGTTCCCATTTTGAACCTGTAGCTCTTCTGCACAACGACCAACATCTGTGGGCCTTTGTAACTCTTTCTTCAATATGATCTTTCCAAATCAGTTTCTGATCCAAGATTACTCCCAAGTATTTTGCCTTTTTAGATATAACAATATTTTTATCCAGGAATCGAGGCACGGTAAAAGGATGAATTTTCCATTTCCTTGTAAATAGACATATTTCTGTTTTGTCTGGGTTGACATTTAATCCCCTTGGTTGTGTCCAGTTATATTTTTACGTCATATGACCCACAAATAATCCACCTATTCTTTAGCATATTGTTGATCCAGTTTATCAGCGCCCGGTCAACCTGAAACTCGTCCAAGGACTGGATAAATGTATCGGTCTGAACGTTGTTAAAAGTGCCTTCAATGTCTATACAAACGGCAAGTGTGTACATTTCTTCACTGAAGGACTGTTCTATGTGGTGTACTACCTCATATAGAGCTGTTTCCACTGATCTTCCTTTAACATATGCGTGTTGCTTGAATTTTAGCTTGTCATCGGCTATCTTACTTTTGACCATGTCGTCAATTATTCGCTCCATTGTTATTAACAGGAAAGAAGATAGGCTAATAGGTCGATAAGCCTTTGGGATCGTATAACTCGCCTTGCCAGGCTTGGGTATGAAGACCACCCTTGATTACTGCAAATTTTTTGGAGTATATGCATGAGTTAGGAATGCAGTGAAAACTCTAACCAGATGAGTTGATACCAGATCCACCTCATTCTGAAGAAGCGCTGGAAATATTCCCTCTGGTCCCGCTGCCTTGAAAGGAGAGAAGCTTTTTATTGTTTCTTTAACCATAGCTTCCGCAAAAACATTACTGTATTTTCAAAAAATTGTTATCAGTGGGAAACAACGCTGAAAGATGCATCGATATCAAATAGCCTTGGTAGATACGAACATTATTTGCCATTATACTGGTAACATGTTTTCATTCTAATCCAAAATATCTTCGGTATTATATCGAGAGCGCATATCTAAAAATAACGCAACGCTTGAATTCTCCAACGAAATGTAAACAACAAGACGCTCACCCAAATTGGAATGATGTGCCCCATTCGAAAGGACAATGGAGCTTATGACCCCGAGCTTCGACGAGAAAGAGAATACGATCCCAGAAAGTTGGTAATGTTTATCACAAGAAATCTACCGCATCTTGAACCCCAACAACTAACGGCTTCCAACACTATAATGGCAGCGGTTTCTAATGATTGTGGAGGATTTTATTTCATCAATGCGAAACAGCAAAAACTTTTTTGATTTCTATGATTTTGGCTAAAATTCAAGGCAAAAACAAACATTGCATTGGCCATAGCATCCTTTGGCATTGCGGCTACTCTTTTGTGGCAGAACAGCATATTCGACATTTAAGGTGCCTCTCAAAATCCAATTCTCTGAGAATTACCCTTGTAATTAAAAAAAATGCATCACTGGAAAGAGTTTTGCAAACCTGTAAAATATCCATGGCGCACAAAAAATCATTGGAAGCCCTCGATCGCACATTAAAGGTAACACGATTATTTGGATGATCACTGATTTTATTAACCGGTGGTTTTCTTCAAACACTACCAGTGATTCCCGGTTCTACTCCAGCAGATGAGCCAAACGCGTGTCTAAAATCGTCAACTCTTTGGCACCAAGTTACAATGCTACACTAAGCACAAATATGCTTGTGCAACTACAGAACGATCAGCATCCCAATATTCAAAGTCATTGCTGCACTTAGGAAATGGCAATATTCCCATCGATGTTGCAACAAATTGTATCACATTTCCAACTAACTTCTGCACACTGACTAAATCCATTGAAGAATTAATCGGTTGTGTATTTCCCAATATTGGACACAATTTTCACAAAAACCAGCATCAATTAAATCAACAGTATTATCCTCAACAAAATCAATGGCAGTTCCACCACCTACAAGTCTGTTGATACTGTAACTGCAGATGAGTATGTCGTTAATTATCCTGTTGATTTTATAACGGAACATCAATGCTCCACGTTTTTGTAACGGCGCTCGACTTGCGTAAAACAACTCCGCAACAATATCATCGAGGCAACTATTATACCTGGAAATTACAAAGGAACTGATGTATTAATAGGCAACTATTATACCTGGAAATTACAAAGGAACTGATGTATTAATACCACGCATCCCAATGATATGCCCTTCAATTTTAATTGTTTGCAATTTCCTGTTAGGCTGGCATTTCAATGACAATCTATAAGGCTCAGCGTCAGTCTCTTCTACTTTGCGGCTTAAATTTAGCAAATTCGTGCTTTTCTCATGGATAGCTTTATTTTGCATGTTCGCGTGTTGGAAAACCCTCCGATTTATATGTCCTTGCACCAGATGTAAAAAAATACAAAAATATTGTATATTAAAGGGCACTCCAATAGTTTTTAATGATTATAATAAACACATTTATATAATCGTACATATAAATATCGATGTTCTTTTATTATTCATATAATATACTTCAAACCCCATTTATTTTACTGAAGTGCAATGTAGGGGCTGCGAAGCGTGCCAGTTATTAAGATTTTTTATTTATGAATGTATTTATTTATGTACAGTGAAAGAGGCCTACTTCTGCATATACTTCTGGAAGTTCTTCTGATTTAATTTTCACTATTTTGATGTCAGAGTTAACTAGAATCAAAATTAAAATATTTCATAATTGTGAGGAAATGTATGAAATTTATTAGTAAAACTAGCTTTAGCGCCGTTCAATATTCCTACAGTTTTTTCTGAGTGTAACACTGGGTAGTGTAATTGAGATGAGTTCTTCGAAAAACCTAAACATGTAGGGTTGCCAGACGGGCTGGAATGAGCTAGATTTTTCAAACCAAGTCCAGCTACAAGCTATTGAATAATTTTTCCAGCTAAAATGAAAATTTCAATCAGGACTTTGAGGTATTTTCAGTAGAAAAGGAGAGTTTTGAAATTTCTCGGGCTACGTGCATTCAATAAGGTTAGGTTGAAGAGAGGAGACGTTTAAACGTCTCATGTCCACGGACATACACTTAAGCCAGTGGTTCGGCCTGTTGTGCGCTCCTTCTTTTTTTGTGTTGGCACGCTTGTCCGAACATATCGCTCACTTATTTCAAGACTGTCATAATTCAAAATTGTTGAGATGTGTAACTTTAAGTCCGTATAAGAGATAAATAAGATGAAATAGGAAGTTTATAAAGGTGGAATAATCAAAAATATGATTGTTTATTTATAAACTAAATTTCGTTGAGACAAAATTATGGATATTTCCAAAATTCGCATTTCTGTAAAGCAACCACAATGTACTATGAGAGCAAATCGAAAAAAACAAGAACAAAAATTTTAAATTTTGAGTTAAGACCCTCCTGAAGTGAGTGAGCGATATGTTCTTAGTTGAGTTTGTTTGTTTTTAGTCTAGTTTGTTTTTGAGAGATATAACAGTTAGACGTGTTTTCTTGTTTGGCGATTCGCTATTATTATATGGGTTTTTTTACAAACATGGAGAACAATGAGGAAGCTAGACCATCTAAAAAAGAAAACTTACAACCAAATTTATATTTTATACCTGAATAATCACTTTTGACATGGGATATTTTATCCAATCTTTGAAAACTTTTGATTATTTCACATGTAGTTGATAATGATAAATTATATTCCGATTTTTGTTGTCTTCGTAAAGCGTTTAACCAGTTGCCAAAAGATATTCTGATTGATAAGATTTGGTCAAGCTTTTTCAAAATGTAATCTTGAGTATTTATAAAAAATAATTTCATTTGTTTAGGAATAAAACACGACCTTTACTGTGTGAGTAAATATTTCAACTCTACCGTTGAGTATTTGTAAGATACTCCTCGTTTGAGTATTCGTATTTTACTGATTTATTTGGAATAATCATAATCTATAAGTACAAACTATGAGATTTTAAAACTAGGTCTTTAACTAAGAGGAAACGAGACGGAACAAGTTTGCATGAGGGTTTTTATTATCCCTAACATGTGGTAATTTTCATTATCTATATTTCACATGGCTACGCATGTCCATTCGATTATGTGCTGTCTGATCACTGCCCAAAACTGTCTTCTTCAACACAACCAAATTATCAGTTTGGTGCCACTTAAAACGCCGACACAGCATGTTCATTGAACCTATTCCCGGGCTTAAAGTGATCCCCATAGCTTTGAGAGCAGTAAATTATATCTTAACGGCTTATAAATCATAAATTCTATAACTATAAAATAATACATAAATTCTATAACTATAAAAAATTCAACTTAAAATATTTCTTATTTGGCACTCTAGCGGCGATTGATTCTCCCACTCCTTCAGCGTTAGGAGTATCTGTTTTGTGTTTTTCTCTCTTGTCTGGCACTCTAGCGGCGAGTGCGCTGCACCTTCCCACGGCGCAAGGAGCATCTCTCATTATCCGTTCACATCATTCTTCGCATCTTTCACGATGTCAATTTGGGATTCATTTGGAGTTTCAGTCGTTTGTTTACATTTTCCATTGTTCAATAACCTCCTTCTTTTCTGATACTGAGTCGCTTACAGGACTTCTTCCTTCGATAGCAATGCGTCCTCCTTAATATAATTCTGGACATCGTATTCTTTCGCGTTACCTTCTGAATTTTCTTCCCGAATTTTTCCTTAGACTTCCTTATTTTTTTGTCTTCTTCTGGCTCGTACAATTCTGGACGAGCATTAATACATTACACACATTTCATATTCTTCTTTTTTTAAAGATGCTTTATTTTTCTGTTTTACAGAAAACAAAAACAACGATCTCAAACTCAATAGTCAACAACAAAACTATGAAAAGTCATAACAGATCGAATAACAAAAAACAATGATTTTTCTTCACATAATTTTTCAAAGTCATCGCCTTCAACCCATTTAAAATTGTTAACTGCGAGATACTGACTCATGGCTTCCCCATAAAGGTTGTTAACATCTACATAATAAATATTTATAATAGGCTTGTTTGCATCATAATTTGTCATTCCCGGAGCATTTGCTAGATAATGTCTATTTGAACGCTGAACAATTCCCCCTCTTATTGCATTTTTACTGAAATTATACATATTTATATCCGTTAGAAGCTGCAGCTCAACCTTTGAACATAGCAACATAGCGTCCCACGAAAGAGACGGTGCTGTATAATATTGACAACGGTGTAGCTCATGAACTTCAATACATAAATTTCTAAAATTTTCGAAAATATCAGATAATAGTAGTACACCAGTCTTTAGATACATATAATCTTTGAGAGTTTGACAGCCAAAATTTGACCAAACATCTTGAGCATGTTTATAATCACTTTTAGAACATACCATGTTGGTCAAATAGTGGAAAGAGCCTTGTCGCGAAGGGAGTTTATTCTCAGACAATTTATTAAATGAAGATTTATAGTCGTATGGAAATACGTCCTCTGCATAAGATTAAATTCGATATCTAATGGAAAGTGCTCTCGAACTGTTTTTAGTGTCTCACTAGGTAAATTGTTTGCTAACACATCTAAGGCTATCTAAGAACCGTAATTATAGTGGCTGCTTTTTGTTCATTGGAATGTATTTAGTCATAGAAATATATTTTTCTTTTGAGCGCCCCAGTAGGCGAGTTGGTAGCGTACTCGCATATGAGATCTCCTTCAATATCTATAAGATCTTTAACAAAAATATGACTATCAATGGACGAAAATTGAGGAAGAAAATGGGGATAAATTTAGAAACTCTGAACTGAAGATTACATTGACTGTGAGCTGCACCTCGATATTTTCCCGTTAAGTGACAATGATTCCTTACCCTATCCCCTCCTAAAACAATCCCACATATATGACAGTTTTCATATTTTGAAAACTGTTTTCTTCTAAGGGCGTTAATCTATCCATTGACTTATATTTACATAAATAATTATTGTAAATTTCTTTACAATCGCTTACAAGAGAGTTCAATTTTTTAGAGGCATCATCCCATGTATACTTTACAAACTTATCAAGGCTACTATTAAAACTAAATTTTATTATGTAACTGAAAGCACATGGTATATGCTTCTTTAATACCTGAGTTTTCCCACGTTGTACTCCTACATCCTCCAGTAAACCCTCAAAATCGGCGTACACGACGAATGGTACTCGTAGCTTTCTCTCGAAATGTTTAAATTTGAGAATGGCCATGTCTTCACTGGGTAAATGCGTTGCAATACCTCCACATTATTGTTTGTGTTCTGAATATTTTGTTGCAAAAGTAAAATGTTGTACGCACCCATTACACACATAAATCCTATCATTACATTTAGTTAGTTGGTTTTTAGAAGTCTGAAAAAAACTTTAGTTTATTAGTATATACTAATAGGAAACAATTTTAGTACCTGGCCATATCTTTTATTAAAATCAAGTGAAAATGTTGATGTTCCTGAAGCAGCATTAAATTTACATGGATGTTCTTTTCTTTCTTTATAGGGTAGTATGGTCCTACTATTTGATCCCCTCATAACCAAAGACATTTTCGCTAATATGTGGATTATTATCTTCAAACATTTTTATATTATTGATGATTGATAATGAGAAATGTAGTCCTTTAATATTTAATGGTAGACCACTTTCTATCAAAAGTATATCTCTATTAATATTCACATTGTATGCTGATGTTAAACATTGATTATGAGGCGCATGACGTCCAACGTTGCGGCATGCCTTTTTATTATACAGGGATTTACGTGTCCTAATAAATTTAGCTCCTTTTGTTAGGTTTGATTTGTTGATATTTATTTCCAGTGATTCAATTCTCTGCAAAGTCCATCCTGAGCAGGGTTACCATACGTCCTCCTTTGGGAGGACATGTCCTCCTTTTTATCCAGTGTCCTCCCTCCTTTTTCAAAAATGATGGATTTGTCCTCATTTTGTTACAAATTAAAATTTTTCACAATCAGTAAACCTCCACATGAATTATACTCGCAAGTTATTTTAGTACAAAGTTAGTACTACAATAATTGAGCTCGATGACTGAAATTTGGTACAGATACTTCTTATAGCTCAGGTAACTTAGGATTGAAAATGGGCAATATCGATAAATTTTTAGCATCTTCTGTCCGATTTGACTTAATAACGCCATAGAGACTGCAAATTTCAACTGGACGAACTGAAATGTGTAATTTGGGAGTATGTATATCCAGAACCCTTCAGACGAACGATGGTCATCATAGGTCCATGTTTTGATATAGCCCCACACAAAGGTACCTCAAGATTTTACTTTTTAACGCAACAAATTTCAAAGAATCAAAAAACAGTTGACATATGTGGGGTAGGGTATGCAATATTCGGCTTGTCAGATCTTAACGCCGCTTCACTTATTTATTATAACTAACACCTAAAAATACTGGAGCTAGACCCATTTTAAAGAACACCGATTGTCTGTCTATTTAAAATTGTTCCTTAAGTACAGGTCGTACTTTCATTCCGAAAGTTTCAAACTCTCTTTGTAAATGTTACAAATGTCCTCTCCTCCTGATACAAAAGTTCTCCTTTCCGAAAAAAGGTTATGGTAACCCTGATCCTGAGGGGATTTAGCATTAGATTGTGAATCTGTATTTGATTCCGTAGCTGGTTGTTTATATTATCCCACGAGTTGCATATTTAATTTAATAGCCCTATATTCATTCAATTTTAACTTTAAAAGTTTAATTAAAGTCTGCTTCGACTCCAGTAAAAAATCTTGTGGAAGAAGAATATTTTTTGAATTAGCATATTCATAAATGACAATATGCTTGTCGAATGAACTTTTTAGATCGTTGATATGTTCGCTAAGTTTCCTCTTGACTAGCGTCTAATGCTCTTGGATACGCTCATGAATATGCTTCACCTGAACAGGTATATTGCAGTCTTCATAAAAGTCGTACGGATTCCCAATTTTTGTTGACTAAAGCATGGCCAGAGTATGATGGTCGCTCATGTAGCGAAATATTAAAGCTTTGTCCTAATTTTCCAGTGGTAGGTATTGTGTAGGGCGTCCCATGTTTGGGATTCATGATGTTGAAGAACGGCATGATTGTAGTATGCAGACTGCTAGAAATGCTAGAAATATGGATAATAATTTTGAATATTGGCCTGCGGCAGCGCATTCTGGTAATCATTCTGCTGTTGATGATGACTTGAAACTTCATATGCATTTTGTTGCATAGTAATTGAATGAAGTTGCGCGTACTGGTAATTGGGTGCCGCATAACGCATGCTATCATAATTATTGGAAAATAATTTAGCTATCCGAGCTTTATTGCACACTTTTTGATGATATCTCAGCACATATACATTTGGAATGTATTCATTGCACGATGGACAATGCTTTTTCATGTGTTGCACGTAAAACCTCATTGCACTGAAAACTTCTTTGCAGAACATACACACGTTGGGAAACATTATTTTCTTTTTTAATTTTTGAAATTTAGCTGTAATCGCAAATAGTTCCGTTGCTTCAGAAGGAATGTTAATCCGTCTGTGGTTTAAGACATACTAATTCAAAACTACGACGAAATACGAAAAATAGTATTACAACAAATACTAGAAAAAAATCATTTGAGAGGCCTATCTTAAGGATAAATAGAAACAGCCTTTCCTATTCATAACGATAAAGAAAGAGAGCATGTACATTTATACAACAACACCGTACTTGTAGATCATTGAGCTCAAGTGGATGTTTGTAACATTCGATCAATTGAGTCTTATCGTTTAAATGCTGAATGAAGTGTTTGCCGCAGTCATAATGAAATACATGACAAGAATTAACCAAAACATAAAGACAAGTGAAAACGTCCCTTTTGGCTCGTTTAAGAAAAAACACGTCATTCCTTTATTAATAAAACTATCGTAATAAGAAAACACAATATTTCGATTTACAGAATTCTTTATTGGTCACCATTGAGCATTAGGTTTGGAAGACCCCCAATCGCATCATCCATAGCTGTGCCATCCATTGACAACACTTCATAATGAACTGGTTAGCAGTTGACCATTCGTAATAATACACTCAGCATCATCATCGTCCTCTGTCATCTCAGGCAGGTTTGTTTCTTCCTCAGCTAGCAAAACAGGCTGTTGTTTCTCAATCAGCTATTGTACCATAGCCTTCAAACTTCTAAATTCCTTTAGAAGTGGTCGATTTATTTTGTTTTGAGTTTTCACACTCTTTCGTGTCAAAGACCTTCTCCTCTTGATTATCAAAGGCACGATAGGCGAATTCTCAGGAGGAGACACACACTCACGATTAGCCGCAAACCCAATCTTTATATTTTCTGAGAGATTTTTCGGGTCCACAAGGAGATTGTTTGGGCCTCAGGGAGATTCTCTGAGGGTCAGGAGTCCATTCATCCCATTCTGATGAAAATGACAAATTATTGTAGTTACTCATTTTATTTTTTTAAAATATTTGAAATATTCCCAGTGGAGGACCAAACACACACTGATTTGAAAACAAAAGTTTGCTTTATATATATTCATTAATTTAGAAAATGTCAATATGATACAAGTCTGGTTCTATGTAGGTACCGCCTAGACTAGAAACCTTTTTTGGAGGATTCCGGGGTTTTATGCTGCTATAAGTTTTTAGTAGCTTGTTATCAAGAAACTGTTAATGCATTACTGGATCTTACTTATTTGTTTGCATCTAAATACTTCAAAATATAAAGAAGAATTTAAACAAATTTTAAAATTGGTACTTTAAAGTACCTTTTAGAACGATTTTCGTACCATTTGGTTAGTCTCAATTATCACCCCTGGCTCGGACTTCTGCTTGAAATACAGTATTATGGTCTGGAAGGAGTAACTAAAATTCGACTTCTGGTTCCTCAATAAAAAAGTCTTGGACCCATCAGTTTAGCAGCTCTTTCCCATTGGCACATGAAGCAGTTTCCGGTGTTTGAATGTGAAAAACTAAAGAAGCTTTTGATCGCTTCTTTAACCATACCATGTTATATCCGTAATAGGTACTTGATGCAACACATTTTCGTTCTGTAATGACTGTACTATTAATTATTTTTAAATCCATTGTTATAATATTGAATATTGTATACATATCGCTCACTTGCTTAAAGAGTGACATAACTCAAGATGTGTAACTTTAAGTCCATATGAAAAGATAAGTAACCTGAAATATGATATTTAAAAACGCTGGGATAATCCGAAATATGGTTGTGTACTTATAAACTAAATTACGCTGTGATTAATTTATGGATATTTGCCAAATTCGCATTTCTGTAAGGCAACCTCAAAACTTTTAAATTTTGAGTTATGTCACTCTTGAAGTGAGTGAGCGATATGTACTCGTAATCTGTAAGAGCTTCGCTCGATAGATGATATTGAACAAATAAATAACTGTTCCTCTGCTGGTCCAGCATTACCAGTTGGAAAATGAGTTCATCACCTTACGGTATCCCCTATAGTTTTCTTTTACCGTGTCATCCGCCAGTGTTTAGGTTTGGATGAGTTTTCTAGAGCATTTTATTTTAGACATGTTATTAACGCTGTCTGCCTCCAGGAGCTACGTTTCGACGATCTAATGATTTTATTGTATTGTGAAATGTATAAAGCTGAAAATAATTATCATAGATGAAGTTTCAATGGTGGGAACAAGAATGCTGTGTTACCTTGATGCTCGACTTAAACAGATATTCAAAAGTACTCAATGTGTTGAAGGCATCTCTATTGTAGTATTTAGTGAATTAAAACAACTACCCCCCGTTGATGATAGTGGATTTTTAGCGCAAATACCTTACACCCTTCTAATACACTTGCAGGAGGTGTATTATGTAAATTGTTTTCCTTCTGTGAACTAACACATATAATACGACAAAGAGAAAATCTTAAACCGAATGTCTGTAGAAGATACGACAGAATGTGATACTCGATTAATTACATACAAAGAGAGAAAATTGGCCGTCATCCGCTGACTCCTTCACTTAGTTGGGTTTCGATGGACATACTTAACTATGAGTAGGGGGGAAATGTGTACTGTAGATAGTTGGGCCGCAAAATGTCGTTATGCCGCCAAAAGGTCGTTAATCCGCCGAAAGGTCGTTAATCCGCCGAAAGGTCGTTAAAAATTACGCACGTGACAACGCTGTGTACCATTGTTGGCAATGTTCTGAAAAGTGAATGTATGCACCCCGTTGGTGGTGTTTTGAACAGTTCATGTGTGTGTATAGGCATGCCGCCGAAAGGTCGTAAAGAATTACGCACGTGACAACGCTATGAAAAGTTCATGTATGCACCACGTTGGTAGTGTTTTGAAAGGTTCATGTATTCGTTGGTAATGTTCTGAAAAGTGAATGTATGCACCACTTTGGTGGTATTTGGCCGTGTAATGCACTACGTTGATAATATTTCTATAGTTATGCCGCCAAAAGGTCGTTAAGAATTACGCACGTAACAACGCTATGCACCATCGTTGGTAATGTTGTGAAAAGTTCATGTATGCACCACGTTGGTAGTGTTTGTAACAACGCTATGCGCCATCGTTGGTAATGTTTTGAAAACTTCATGTATTTTGCCGTGTAATGCGTCATTGTTGGTAATATTTGTGTGGCTACTAGAGTTCGGAGCATGTATTTTTTAGTGTAATGTACCATCGTTGGTGATATTTTGAAGATTTCATGTATTTTACAGTGCAATGCGCCATCGCTGGTAAAATTTAAACGTGGCTACTAGAATTCGGTGCATCGTTGAAATATAAAGAATTCGGCAACCAAAAATTGTTTACCTGGATTGAGGATTGAAGTGCAATCCGAGGACGGACTTAGGAATATGTACGTGTGCGACATCGTGTTAATTGAATACAATCCGGGGACAGACTTAGAAATGCGTATGCGACAGCGTTATGCGCCTTCACTGGGTAGTTCCCGAGGGCGACTCAGCTGCAGGGGTAAGATGTGGTTAGATATCGCTGATAATGTTTCAAAAAGGTTTGTAGAATTTGGGAATTATGTGTTGATTACTACGGAGACAAAATTCTAATTGTCTTAAAGCTATAATACGAGTTATTACAGTTTAGATTGAACATTTTTTTTGATAATTAATAAAGATAAATTTTATTAAAAAAATAAAATATATATAATGGCTCGCTATACATGTAATTTGTGTAATACATTTTTCGCCCAGAAAAGATGTCATGATAGACATGTTAAGAAGCATTGTCCTGAGTGCGGCAAATTCTTTGACAATGTCTACGCGATGAGCCATCACACCAAAATGGTGCATAGTTCAACAAGCATCCAGAGTTCCACTAATACAAATAATTGCATTCAACAGCAATCTATTAATAAACGCCCTTCTTCAGAAATAGAAGAACCAACTCAACAAAATTCGTTACCAACAAATAGCCACCCACAACAACAACAGATACTCGAGCCACACCAACTACAACAACTACAACAACAAGTACATCAATATAATCTACATTTAAATCGTGAAATGAACCATCGTCAGCAGCAATACAATTTAGAACAACAACATTACCACCACCATCAACAACACCCCCACCCTCAATATCAGCAATTCCACCACCAACAACAACACCCCCACCAACAGTTTCAGCAATACCTCGACCAACAACAACACCATTTCCTCGATCAATATCAGCAAAACCAACAACACCTCCACCAACAATATCAGCAAGACCACCACCAACAACAAGACCTCCACCAACAACAACAACACCTCCACCATCAATATCAGAACCAACAACAGCAAACGGGTCAAACAACAAATATCGAAACCCCCTCACTAATATGTAATACTACGGAATGTGAAAATGGAGAAGATAAAGTCACCAAAACATACATTTGTGAAGATTGCGATATGGCGGTATCATTAAAATATGCACATGATCGCACAAATGAACACCGAGCTAATGCAATTAAAAAACTTAGCGATGGTATAAGTGTGTTAAAAACTTCATTTAACAATCGTATTGTTACATACGAATATTTAAATGTAAAAAAAATTTTATTTCCTGAAGAGTTTTTAGCTGAGGCAAAACAATCATTATTAAAACTTTTGCAAATAAAATTAGAAGAGCATACAACAATAAAGTTTAACATAGAACTTATTGCAGAATATGTCAAACCTTCACTTGAGGAAGCCACCAGAATAAGTGCTGGTCCATCAACATCTGCTGGGAAAAGCAATATTGAAGATAAAAACGAAACCACCGTTTTCACGCACATGTCAAAAATGACATTATTAACGCTAGCTAGTGACTTGGGATGCGAATTCGACATTCATTCAGACATCATTAAAAATAAAATGTCAGAATTTCAGGAGAAGGATTCTGGCTGGGCTTTACACAAAATTTTAAGACTACAAATCAGCATAAATAAAGTTGCTTTAACAAAGGTCGGAAACTATATAAAAACGCCCAGGGCATTAGCGTTAAAAAAAGCGTGTGTAAACATCCAAAACAATGATAGTTATTGTTTTAAATGGAGTTTAATATCAGCATTAGGAGTTGAGAGATCAATAAATCAATGTTTAACATCCTCATATAATGTTGATATATCCGCAGATGAAATATCACTTGAAAATGGTGTTCAGCTAAACTTCAAGGGGTTAAAGTTCCCATTAGCAATAAACGACCTCAAAAAGTTTGAAGACAACAATGCTGACGTTAGTGTAAACGTTTTTGGTTTCGAGGGTCGTGAAGTGGTGGATCCCTACTATTTGACGAAGAAGGAGCAGACAAATCATGTGAATCTCATACTCCTCTATAATGAATACAATTTCCACTTCATCTACATAAAAAATATGTCAACGTGAGTACTTTTACTTAATATTAAATATATAATTTTTATTTGATTTTTATTTTATCTTTCTTACAGATTGCTGAGAAGTCACTTTACAAGAAACACACGGACAATCTACATTTGCAATGGATGCATACAACATTTTACGTCTGAAAGTGTGTACATGACACACAAGAAGGACTGCAGTGGTGTCGTGGTACATCTGCCCGATAAGAAAGATGCTATACTAAAGTTTGAACATCATGAAAGAAAGCTGCGAGTTCCCTTTGTAATATACGCAGACTTCGAATCGCTGTTGGAGTATATAGATAGTCCTACTTCGGTTAGTGGAAAGACCCAAAAAATTAGGAAGCACGTTCCTTGTGCGTTCAGTTTTAAAGTAGTTTGTAGCTATGATAGTAGCTTAAACGAATTTGAAAGTTATGTTGGTGAAAACGCACCTAAAGTAGTTTTAGAACGCTTAGTTAAAGTCTCTAAACGGATATATAATAATCACCTAATGATTATAAAACCTATGGATAGATTAACTCCTGCAGAAGAGGTAAACTTTTTAGAGGCGGTAGATTGCCACATTTGTGAGGAAAAATTAGAAGAGGATAGAGTTCGAGACCATTGTCATTTGACTGGTAAATTTCGAGGAGCAGCTCACAATGAGTGCAACCTTCAATATAGAGTCGCTAAATTCATACCAATATTTTTTCATAACTTCTCATCATACGACTCTCATCTCTTTATTAAAGATTTGGTAGATTACGAAGGTGAAACAAAAGTAATACCATTAAATAAAGAAGTGTACATATCCATGTCACACTTCATTCCAATGAATGATAAAGACAGGTTAGAACTCAGATTCTTAGATAGCTTCAGGTTTATGCCAAGCAGTTTAGATGATATTTCTAAAAATTTACCTAAACATGCTCTCCATGCAGTTCGAAGCAAATACCCCAACGATGCAGATTTTAATCTTATGCGAAGAAAAGGTGTCTTTCCATATGAGTATGTTTCATCGATGTCTAAATTATCTGAAAAGCAACTTCCACCGAGAAGTGAGTTCTACAATAGTCTTACAGATAGTGAGTGTTCTGTAGAAGACTACAAACATGCGCAAGATGTTTGGAATCATTTCAAGTGTGAAACCATAGCTGACTATATGGAATTATACTTAATAGTAGACGTTTTACTATTGACTGACGTTTTTGAAAATTTCAGAAATGTATGTCAAAGTATACATCGCTTAGATCCATGTCAGTATTATACATCTCCGTCACTATCATGGGATGCTATGCTTTTATGCACAAAAATCTTATTAGAGTTGCTTACTGATATTAACATGTACAATTTTTTTAGAACTGCTGTTAGAGGGGGGATTGTACAATGTTCAAAAAGACATCTTGTAGCAAATAATAAATTCATGGCTAACTACAATCCGATTCTAGAAGAAATTTTTCTATTCTACTTCGATATGAATAACTTATATGGAAAAGTTATGTCAGAATTTCTTCCACAAAAAGATTTTCAATGGGTTTTAGATGTAGTAGATTTCCAAAGATATTCTCAGAAAGAATTTATTGAGAGTATACCACACGATGCGGAGACAGGTTTCATGTATGAGGTAACTGTCGAATACCCAAAACATTTGCATGACGCACATAATGATTTGCCATTCTGCCCGGAAAATAAAATTGTAGGAGATTCAAAAATTCCCAAATTAATTTTAGACTTTTCCGAAAAAAAGGAATATAGAATGCACTATAGAACTCTTCAGCAATGTTTAAAACATGGTTTGGTATTAAAAAAGGTTCATCGCATTATATCTTTTACACAATCCAGGTGGTTATCTCAATATATCGAGAAAAATAATCAGGAAAGAGCTAAGGCGCAAAATGATTTTGACAAGAATTTTTTCAAGCTCCTTAACAATTCCGTTTATGGGAAGACTATGGAAAACGTCGACAAAAGGAAAGACGTGAAAATTGTTAAAAGTTGGGAGAAAACAAATCGAAACAGGTTGGGGGCAAATGCCTTAATTTCCAAACCAAATTTTAACAGTTTGTCACAGTTTTCTGATAACATGGTTGCAATTCAATTGGACCGTGTGCAAGTTTTGTACAATAAGCCAATATATTTAGGATTTTCCATCTTAGGGTTATCAAAATGGGAGATGTATAATTGTTATTATGATTACTTATTATCAAAACATGCGTTCAAAATTTCATTAACATACATTGATACTGATTCATTTATAATAGCATCTCATGGGGGTCACATCTTTTTTAACATCACATCCGAGGACTTAGAAATGAGGTATGATACGTCTAATATGCCCCCCAATAACATATATAATGTACCTATTATAAATAAACAAAAATTGGGTATGATGAAGGATGAAAACTGTGGTAGACTAATGACGGAATTTGTTGGCCTTAGACCGAAAATTTATGCGATACAAGCTGAGGGTAGTAGGGAAATAAAAAAAATCTAAGGGTGTAAAAAAATCCGTTTTAAAAAAATATTGTATAGATAATTATAGAGACTGTTTATTTAATAGAAAAAAATATTGTGATGAAATGTTAACGTTTGTTTCAAAGAAACGTGTAGTGTATACTAATAGAATAAATAAAATTACCCTTAGTTGCGATGATGATAAACGCAAAATTAGACCGGATGGTATAAACACGTATGCTTGGGGTCATTATAAAATTAATGAATTAGAAAATAGTTTAGACTAAGAAAACATTTTGAATATATGTAATAAATTCTATGAATTTGGTCGAAATTGTAATGAAATAAACATATCAAATTTCACAACATTAAATTGTAAACATAATATGTAATATGTATAAATATATACTTTTTTTTTTAATTTATGTAAATAAAACAATTCTTTTATATTAAAAAGTAAAGTAATGCCTTTTATTTCGTGTAATATATTTCGTAAAATAATATTGGTATACATTTTATTATTTATTTATTTTTGGTGAGAAGTATTATATAAAAGTATTATAAAACTTAAATAATCTTTCGAATAATGCCAGTTAGAGGTGTGTATTCTAGAATTCGTTCGTGAAGTATTATGCAGTATGCGGAAGTGTTCTCAGGAATTGATTTACTGGTTTCGAATTCTAATTTGACATCAATAGGACCACTTTTAATAATTTCATTTTGATGACTGACGTCAATTACAACAATTGGTTTGTCTTTGAATTTTTCACATGATATGATTGGTTTTGGCTCTCGAAAATAATAATTTTTTTGAAATTTTGCATACATATCATATAGAATAGCATAACGATTTTCGTCAATTTTCAAATTTAAGTCATCATATGGGTAAGTTTCAGAATTTAAGTGTACTTTAATGTTTGTTAAATTTGCGTGGATAAACTCCCCATCTTTTTCAAATGCAAACAAAATGAATCGAGGTTTTTCTCTATTCACAGATAGCTTTACATTCCAATTACATTTTGTTGACCATGAAATGTCGGATTGAAGTGACAATCCCAACTACGAAAAGTGATTGGCAACGAAGATCCATCCTTTATTGTTTTCATCATTCGTATTTTCGATATGTCAGACAGGTTTACATGCGGAATTCTCCAAGTAATGTTTTTTATTGTCAAGTTTAAAGTTTCTGTTGTATCAGATGAGTGGCAGACGTTGATATCATTGGAAGTCCGTAAAAGTATTAGATCATGCTTACAGTTCAATATAACTTTGTTAAAATCTTCTGCAAACCCCAGTAACATCTTCAGTGGCACATAAAAGTTAAACACATCCATCTCTAAATCATTTCCATTATTCCAACCAGCATTTCGCATCATTTTACTCTCAAAATCGGTTAATGAAACACAATTTTTGATGCTAGTGGTTATTCCTAAATATCGTGTGCGATCAATTTCAACGCCATTAATTTCATAACGAATTTCATCGAACATATGTGCCACACAATTATTGTGCAATCGAGCGTTTGTTGTTTTCTCCCCTCCTGTTTTGGCTATGACCCCTTCTATATAAATATAGCTTTCGCTTGGTAAAACATATAAGTCTTGGTTTTGAATTGTTATTCTAATTTCATCATTATTTTTAAAGGAATGTATGTATGGTACATAACTATGATAATCCTTTTTTATTATACTCTCATCAGAGAAAGGTTTTTCAGATACGTTAAGTACTTCCACAATTATTTTTCAAACGAAATTTTAAAGATTTTAAAAAAAGTTTATTTTCCTTGGTCAAGGGTAGTCTTTTAGGTTTGGCTGTTTGAATTGGAATGTTTGAAGTTCGCTTTCCAGGATTGTATTTATTATTATAAATGATCATTTTGATGTTAATCTAAGATGTAGACGAAGTGTAATTTCCTCACCTCGAAAATTTATTAGGCGCTCGTCTTGATCAACAATCAAAACTTTAAGAGAACTTATTTCTTTGACGTTCACAGGTAAATAAATTAAATTTCTGGGAATTTCATCCATTTTATATCCTGGTGAGACATTTATGGCGAACTCATGTATAGTGTGCACTGGTAAATTATTCATAAAGAATCCTGATGTAATATTACATTGAATCTGAATAGCGTTTACTTTCAAAATATTTAGGTAACTGAGAGCTATGTCTCATGTTCGCAGCCAAAATTCTCCCACCGAATCCCAACAATGTTCTTATTGACCGATCTTGATTAAAATCTATGACGTCATGAGAGGAAAATATTTCAATTTGTAGAGTATTATTATTTGCAGCAATGTCTATAGCTTTGTGACCATCATATTTTCCATATACCCCTTTCAGGTAATCTACAATATTCTCCAGCTCGTAGAATCCGACAGGAATTTCTATTATCTGGTCTCCGATATGAAACAAATTATTGTCATAGTCCACATTTGGTATAGAATTGTATGAGTGAAAGTCTATAAGTGCACACTCGTAGTCTTCAGTTAATTGAATTGGCGGAAAGTAATTAGCTGTTAAAACAGATGACCTTCCAGTTAAGGCTAGTGTTATTGACATTGTGAACGCTAGTTGTTGAATGAAAAAGGTTTTGATAATTTTTTAATTTATTTTGTGTAAAATATTTTATTTACAACATTTCATTTTTATTTATCCATGAATTGTGTTGGCTGGAGAAACCCAACCATTTAACATATACTTGGTCACCTCTAGTTTTTAAGACCTTTTCTACAAGATATGTATTAAGGAAACGAGTGCGTCGAATTTCTTCCACATAGAACCCCCCTTTGATTGGATTTCCTTCATAGTCTTCCAAGATGTATGTCACAGGATTCGTTATCTGGATAGACTTGATTCGAAATATCTCTGTACTATAATTTGGGGTGTATCCTTTCTCAAATATATTTTTGTATTTACTTATACGAACGTAGTCTCCCACACGCAATTTAGATTTTGGAAACATTTTTAGGTGGCTGTATACTGTATCCAACAAAATTTTCTCATTTTGTGGATTTACATCTTTGGGTGCCATCTTTATGGTACGATGAATTTTGCTATTATAAACATCAATCAATTGCTTATAAATATCGAGCCAATGATAAGACCCATTGTATGAAAATTCTCGAAACATTAATGATTTTAATGTTCGATTAAAACGTTCAACAATTGAAGCCTTCATCACACTGTATGTAGAATAGTGATTAATAGAATATTTTTCCATTAACCCCTTAAATTCTTTGTTAAAAAACTCTTTTCCATCGTCAGTTTGCAAATTTTTTGGTTTTCTACCCTGACTCATTACTTTTTGAATAGCTTTGGAAACATCAGAGGCGTTTTTGGTTTTTGTTGCTTCTGCCCAGGCATATTTTGAAAAAGTGTCAATAACGGTTAGCAAATATCTGTATCCTTTATTTATTGTTGAATAATTCCCCATTTCGACCAAATCCGCTTGCCATAAATCATCAATACCCTTCATGATAACTCTCCTACGAGGAAAGTGCTTTCATGCAGGAGAATGAATCTCGTTCACAATTGTTCTTCTCTCCATGACTAACTATGACTGTTATATATTAAGGTTGTAGGTACTGACATTTTAGACATCACCTCAAATACGTCCGTAAGATTAGCTTTTAATTGTTTTATCTCCTCTCTAATATCACCAAATTCAGCTATAAATGTTCTTCTTAATATTTCTTGTGAATGAGATAATTCTGTTTGTAAATAAACTTTGTTGATTGCGTCTCTGTCTTCTGATGGTGGCGCCAAATTTTTGATTTTCTTATTTTGGATATCGAGGTTATAATACCGGTCAACAACAACTCCAAAAATTTTCGAAACATTCCTCCTTAAAGATTCGGAATTTGAAAAGTGTCCGAACTTGTCGACGCTCATTTTGTAATTAAGCAGTTATTAATAAAGTTAATATATTATATTTGCTTCTTTTAACTCTTCAGTAATTGATATTATTTCATTATTTTGATTGTTATTACCAGCAGTTTCGGATGCGATCAAAAGTCTAAGTCGTTCAACTAATTCATTTGGATCATCCCAGTATATATAGTTAGGTTTTTCAAGGTTCAGACTCATTAATCCTTCACCTGTGTGAGTAGTTTGAAACATTTGTTTTATTATATTACTGTATTTAAAACCTCTGCTTCCTTTTATTTGTCCATTTGATTCATTATTTCTTCTGTGTGCATTTGTGTTTGTTAAAATCCTTTTGTAGATGCTCAGCTCAGATGAGTCATAATTCTTAGGATTTTTTAAAAATAGGAGTTCATGTAATCCAGGTGTTAACGCCCACGTTTGATTTCCAATCATTATTTTAACCTTATTTATTTGAAGACTACTATTACCAAATTTCCATTCACCATTTTCATCTTCATGTGGTCCATATATAGTATCAAGTTGTTTGTCCTTTTTCAAAGATATTAAATCAACATAATTTTCGTCCTTTTGCTCTTCCCCCTCCGATTGTGAAAAAAATTCGTCGTCATTTTCCCCATATTCATTTCGAAGGTTATCACTATCAAACCCAGACTTAAATTTCTTTTCAGAGTTGAAATTCTCAAAATTCTCATCTTTACACAATTTTTGCCGTGTATTCTTTTCAATTTTGATGGGCGTATTCTTATTTGTCAATTTTAAGATTTTATTTAGTGGTGTGGTTATGGGTTTTAATGTACTCTCTAGCTGATTTGATGCCTCATTTTGGCCCATTTTAATGCTTTGAAATTTCTTTTTCAAAATTTTTCTAGACTTAATTAGCTCCTTTATGACGTTTTCATTCATTTTAAATGATTGCTGAGTGTATTTTTATTAGTTTTAGTGAATTATTCACCTTTGGTTCTTAAACTAACTAGTTTTATTTTTCAAACTGATCTGTTTCCTTTTTAAACTGACTAGTTCTATATTTTGATCTGAGTAGTTATATTTCTCAAACTGATCTGTTTTGTTTTTGTACTGATCAGTTCTACTTTTCAACTGAGCTGTTTTTAGTAATCGGGTTTAAATGTGACGTCTATTCCGATTGGGTTATTATCAAGTACTAAATGGTAATAAATATATCAAATCCTTTTCTATATCGACCACCATTAATGTCATTATCTTTACTTATAGTTAAAAAACCGTGTTCATCCGCCCAACATTCACGGCATATATCCAAAAAATATTTTAGTGGCATATCACTCCCCACGTGATCGCTATATATATGTTTCATATTCATTTCATCCTGTTTGAACATGATAATTAAATTAGCATTGTCACGTATTAAGTGCTTAGGTATACACGTATATGTTTGACATAAATAGAATGAATCTATATTTTTATGTCTCCCCATGCAAAAATAATTTCGAATATTATTCTGTTTTCCACATGCAACATCATCGAATATTATTATGGAATTTGCTTTAGCTTGATCTGGTGTTATTACATCTGAATTATCGGAGAATGTATAAAATCCCATACCTTTTATAGGTGTTATAAGTGTCTTCAAATATTCATATTTTGGTTGATACAACGATTTGGAGTATAAGTAGATATTTTCAAATTTTAAACCATTTGGACTCTCAATAAGACTTATCATAATATTAGTTTTTCCGCAATTCGATGGTCCAACTATTAATGCACGTATTGAATTTGGTAATAACGGACTATGTCTCAGTTTATTAGAATTATTTGGTGTGAAATCAAAATTTCGCACATTAATATTAGTATCCTGTTTTACTAAACGCATTTTTGCAACTGTAGACAATTGTATTACTCATTCAAATTTATATACACTTTTTGTCTTTACAGAAACATACAAATTATATAAAATGATAATATATTCGAAAAATAAATTTATTAACAAAAGAACCGTCAAAGGGGGAGGGTTGCTGAATAAATTAATTGATTCTTTGCCATTTGAACTTCATTTACCTGGCTATCAATTTTGTGGCCCAGGAACAAAATTAGAAAAGCGGCTGGAAAGAGGTGATAAAGGAATAAATGGTTTGGATGCCGCTTGCAAAACTCATAATATAGCATATACACAAAACAAGGATATACATCAGCGGCATAAAGCGGATATAGAGTTATCTCAAAGAGCTTGGGATCGAGTTAAAGCTAAGGATAGCACTTGGAGGGGCGAAAATCGCATGTTATTATCCCTGGAGTTATAAGAGTTCCTAAAATAGGAGGCTTTCTTCCTTTAATTCCAATATTGACCGCACTCAGTGCTTTGGGGGCCTTAGCTTCGGGTGGTGCATCAATAGCAAAAGCTGTACATTCTGCGAAGAATGCTAAGCAACAACTTGAGGAGAATTCTAGACATAATAGGAAGATGGAGAGTATTGCCATGGGGAAGGGCCTTTATTTGAAACCTTATAAGAAAGGATTGGGAATCGTATATAATAATAAACAAAACATAAAAAACTGATAAATCAGCTACCCAATAAACCTCTAACTGAGAATGATCTAAAATTATTTGCGGTTAAATATATCTCGCATTTTAGAGGAGTCTTCATGAGAGATAAACTCCCGAAAAAGCCTCATGTTATAGAGTGTGGAATAGTTAACCTAGACTCATATAAAGGTCCTGGTACTCATTGGGTAGCATACTACAAAAAATATAATCGAACCAATTACTATGACAGTTTTGGAAATCTTCAGCCACCATTAGAAATAGTACAATATTTAGGAAAAAACATAATCTATAATTATAATAGGGACCAACAATTCAATACTGTTAATTGTGGTCATTTGTGCCTAAAATTTCTTTCCCAATTTAATTAAAAATTATTTTTTCTTTTTATATTCGTAATTTTATTCATCAATTCTAGAAGATAATTTATAAATTTGTACATCTTTCTTAATAATAATTGTCATTTTTTTTACCAAACTCAAAACATAATCTGGTTAAATCGACCTCAACATCTTTCTCATAATAACCTTTTATATCAGTTATTTGAACATAGGTTTTATTTAAATTAGAACATGTAGGAATATAAAAATTATCATAAAAAAATGCAATCTGCTTCTGAAGTATGCCATTCCAGCATATGAATGTTGTTAGAAATATTCCTATTCTGGTTATAGAGCGCCATGTTTCGCCGTCAATTTTGATTTTGTTACCATTTTGCTGTAGGACTAAGAAACAACGACCATCCTTTTGTCGAAAATCGAAATTGATATTCACATGTCGCGAGAAAACCCAACGAAATCTTTCCGTTTATTTTGGAGCCATATTATAGGCTCGAATTTCCATGTAGTTGAGAATCCACATTTAACCTTTAAATTTAAATTAACGAAATACTCCATTTCAAAGACAACGTTGTGGTTTTGGAATTTATCCGCCGCTTTAGTTCTACGCTCCATTATCGTTGACTGAGTAAATTGTACTATAATTTTTTTCTTAAAGTGAAACCGTATACTTATAAAGGCTGCTAAAAGAAAGTTACACCTATCAGTCTACCACGAAAACAGCTTGGACAATGTATAAAATCAAAAGGTCGGAAATTACCATATTGGATTTTCAATACTGTCACGGTAATGATAACGGTATATATATGAAAGAGCTGGCGTTTATGGGTGGTTCCTCTGTCGTACCAAATTACTTTCTATTCAAACAACCTTTCGGTTTTCGTGAATTAACTAAAGCAGGACGTGGGAAAAACAACTACTGCAAGAAATTCGTAAATGGGTTGGATTGGTCGGTGGGTTCAATAGACTACTGCAGTGTTGGCGATATTCTTACACCTCTAAATAGTTATAAGTATATTTTTGTCGTAGGTAAAGCTAAAAAAGACTTTTTATCAAAATATGTTAATACGACTATAATTAATCTTGAGGATAAAATGAGTCTATCAAATTTGAATAACTATTATACTTCTTGTCCAATTCATATGGATAATAGATTTAAGTGTGCTCTAAATAATTTATTTAAACTGTTTGTATTTATTGAGAAAAATTATCATCAGATTCAGGATTTTATCCTAGATGAAATAAATTACTAACAATTAAAAAATAATAAAAAAGAAAAACATGTGTTTTATTTGCTCAAATTTGTTTTTATTTCTTTGTAAATATAAAACGTAACTATACATAATAAAATTTGTGTGTGTGGATTTGTAAAATCTAGTTTGAAAAAACAGCTTGGTCTCTTCTCACTAGTCACATTATGCTTTTCGATTTTATTACCATTTACACCACATATATCAAAACCTAATCTTGGTAGCGCACGATCCAATTCCACATAATTTATTGGTACATTGTTCGTAGTTAGTCGCCTCAGCAGTGGACATGATTTTGACCAACGCAGATGTTCAGAAATCGGGGAATCATTATGTTTCCAAGAATATATCTCAACTTCACAGAAATAGCATTTGGTCTTGTCAACTTCACCCGTATAAAACATTCCAGTCATAGCCAGTTCTTTGCAGCTAATGAAATCTAATGGCCAGTTTTTGAAGGTTTTCAATCGCTCCTCTTCATTTTGAAAATGGTTATCCATAATGTATTGTTTATTTAAATTCGATAGTTTTAAATAAACCATTCTTCTCGCGGCGTTTGATAAATACTGTTTAGTAGAGAAATGTTAAGCCCCTCTTTTATAGCATGAAAATACCCCCACATGTTGATAATGAAAACATATACAAATTTAGTTGAATATCATTTTTTGTTTATTTATTAACTTATATTATAAAATCATTGTAAATATGGTGAATAAAATGTCTCTATTGGTAAAATTTGTTTTATTTCTAATTTAAATATTGTGTTATCAGCTCCTTCACGCAGTGGTGTTTTAATCAGCGAAAATACTCCGTCACAGAATCGGTTTAATGCATCATCTCCCAAGGAATTAAATCTCGATGGTAAATATAGAATGCTATCTTCCAGTTTAAGCACAACTTTTTCACCATATTTTGTTGTCGTCCTATACGCTCCGCTGATAATATATTCCGTATTAAGATTTAGCTCCTTGATACTAACAATTTTTTTAAAGTTTAAAAAATTGAATGCCTTTACTAATTCAGTGTTAGACGACATCTTGAGAAGGTTATATTTGAACTGTATATATTTTTGAAAATTACTCGTCTATTTATACACGAGTATCGAAAAGAAATGTACTATTAACATGAGCGACAATTGTTGCCACCGATTGAAATTTACATACTCTAAAAAGGTTACAGAATTCACACCAAAACTTTCGAATAAAGAGAAAAACACCATTTGTTTATATGCATGAGTGTACTTTTATTATATACTTTTTTAATTATTTATTTTAAATACATATTATTAATAGTTAATTAATTAGGGCATTAGGTCGTCTAATGTCCACGTGTCGGCTTCTCTTATTTTTTCCATTTCTACGACACTTATTATCGGTTGGTATTCGTCAACGCCATATTCTGAGAGTACTTGTCCATGCTGAAAATATGGTGCACACCATATTTCTTCCTTCTTTCTTGGCTTGCATTTCAACCACTTGTTCGAAGTCCTCATCCTTCATTGCGATGATGGCGTCAATTTCGTAATCCAAAAATTCTTCCGAATTCATTTTTTTGTTTTTAAAATGTATTTTATAATTTTAGTATTTGTCTCTACGCAGAGAAGATATGCTATGTACTGATTCACTGAAACGCTACATACCTTTTTATATTTCTATTTTTACAAACCCATTGTTTTGAAGAGGTCCACTTTTTACACTCACAATGTCTTGAGCTATTATTTTCTAAGGGCTGTTTTAACACAAACCACACAATCAGAGAATCACTTTATAGACATTTTATACAAATCTGCTGGTATTCGTTTTAAGGTTTTCCCACACTTCTAGGTTGATTTCTCTGCAAACCATTTTAAACCTTAACTATTATTAATTCTATACAATACTTCTTCTAACGAAATTAATGCACCCTTTTCGTTTCTAATGAATTTATGTGTACATTTGATTCTCAAAAACGAAAATAATAAAAACCTTTACACCTCCTAAATATTTAATTGACCTGCTTTACCACAAGTAGAGATTTTTCTTCAATCACAACTCAAATGTATATTACCACAAATTTAGACAAGAATTCCACAGGTGGGACACCGTTAGATTTTCAAATGATAAAACTCACAAATATACCCCCCTCGGATTGTTTTTTTATCTTCAAACCAAGCAAACACTTTTTGGTTCCCAAATTCTACAAACCTTTTTGAAACATTATCAGCGATATTTAACCACATCTCACCCCTCCAGCTGAGTCGCCCTCGGGAACTACCCAGTGATGACGCATAACGCTGTCGCATACGCATTTCTAAGTCTGTCCCCGGATTGTATTCAATTAACACGATGTCGCACACGTACATATTCCTAAGTCCGTCCTCGGATTGCACTTCAATCCTCAATCCAGGTAAACAATTTTTGGTTGCCGAATTCTTTATATTTCAACGATGCACCAAATTCTAGTAGCCACGTTTAAATTTTACCAGCGATGGCGCATTGCACTGTAAAATACATGAAATCTTCAAAATATCACCAACGATGGTACATTACACTGAAAAATACATGCTCCGAATTCTAGTAGCCTCACAAATATTACCAACAATGACGCATTACACGGTAAAATACATGAATTTTTAAAATATTACCAACAATGGTGCATTACACGGCAAAATACATGAAGTTTTCAAAACATTACCAACGATGGCGCATAGCGTTGTTACAAACACTACCAACGTGGTGCATACATGAACTTTTCACAACATTACCAACGATGGTGCATAGCGTTGTTACGTGCGTAATTCTTAACGACCTTTTGGCGGCATAACTATAGAAATATTATCAACGTAGTGCATTACACGGCCAAATACCACCAAAGTGGTGCATACATTCACTTTTCAGAACATTACCAACGAATACATGAACCTTTCAAAACACTACCAACGTGGTGCATACATGAACTTTTCATAGCGTTGTCACGTGCGTAATTCTTTACGAACTTTCGGCGGCATGCCTATACACATACATGAACTGTTCAAAACACCACCAACGGGGTGCATACATTCACTTTTCAGAACATTGCCAACAATGGTACACAGCGTTGTCACGTGCGTAATTTTTAACGACCTTTCGGCGGATTAACGACGTTTTGGCGGCATAACGACATTTTGCGGCCCAACTATCTACAGTAGACATTTCCCCCCTACTACTATGTAGTATGCCGTCATGTATATGTTGTATTTTACATGTCACGTTTCTGTCGCTTGGTCAGTCCGTCGTTTTGCACAAATAAAACATTGTTAAAGTGGAATTCAAATCCACTACTGCTACTAATTAAAATATCACTGTCGGTCAGGAAAATGCTCCTGATCGTTCGCTGATTTCGTATCACCGGTCATCATATGGAAACATTGGAAATATATGATCACCGTCATCATATAAAAACTCCTGATGGGCTTGTTAACGAAACAACAGGTGTACGAACGAAGCCTACAACACTGTGGGTGCTATTCTCTGATGACAATGTTGATACAGAAGAGCGTCGGCAAAAACCTCATGCAACGCATTCGCAATTGACACCAATTGAAAAATGTCGCCAAATATTCTAGCTTAAACGAAACGAACGTTTGCAGTTCCCGTGGTTGTGGCAGAAGGAATACCGATTCATAAAAGTCAAGGAGCGACATATGACGAAGTTTCCGGACACACTTGAATTTGAATGGACAGCTTGGACTGTATGTTGCCAGTAGTAGACATTTTGCGGCCCAACTATCTACAGTAGACATTTCCCCCCTACTACTATGTAGTATGCCGTCATGTATATGTTGTATTTTACATGTCACGTTTCTGTCGCTTGGTCAGTCCGTCGTTTTGCACAAATAAAACATTGTTAAAGTGGAATTCAAATCCACTACTGCTACTAATTAAAATATCACTGTCGGTCAGGAAAATGCTCCTGATCGTTCGCTGATTTCGTATCACCGGTCATCATATGGAAACATTGGAAATATATGATCACCGTCATCATATAAAAACTCCTGATGGGCTTGTTAACGAAACAACAGGTGTACGAACGAAGCCTACAACACTGTGGGTGCTATTCTCTGATGACAATGTTGATACAGAAGAGCGTCGGCAAAAACCTCATGCAACGCATTCGCAATTGACACCAATTGAAAAATGTCGCCAAATATTCTAGCTTAAACGAAACGAACGTTTGCAGTTCCCGTGGTTGTGGCAGAAGGAATACCGATTCATAAAAGTCAAGGAGCGACATATGACGAAGTTTCCGGACACACTTGAATTTGAATGGACAGCTTGGACTGTATGTTGCCAGTAGTAGAGCAATCAAGGCAGGCGGAATGTCCGTAATTGGTACTTTTAATCCAGCAAAACCATTTTTGGAGTCTGTTTCAGTAAAAACTGAACTACAAATTGATATTGCAAAATAAAATAAGATATTTTCGAAATAACTTTCATCCGGCGCACACTCAAGCTCCAGTGATTTATAAAATAGTTAAGTAGAAGTGGAAAATAATTAACTATGTACTGACACATTCTCTGCCTTTGGACGGGAAGAATGCAGCTTTGCCGGCTTAGGCGACGTACACGCGCACAAGATTGATTGGGCTACACATATTCGGGTCTAATTCGGAATTTAATTAAAGAGTAAGAAGCTGTGACGACGACAGTCACAACATCGTTTTCGACCACACTTAGGCTAAGATACCTGAATTAAAATGAATTTAAAAGAATAATAAATTAATAATCTCCCTCGGGAAATATATCCCGCCTGAGTTTTCCCTCCTTCATACTTGTTTGAATGGTTAGGAATCGTCCCGAGCCAACCAAACAAGTAGACAATAACAACAGCTAATAATCACGCATGGGAATCAGTGGCGATCCATTGAACAATAAAAACAACAGACAGACGAACGTGTTGGATATTCAAACCAACGGTTCGTCAACAACACCAGATAGTTCGAAAACAATGTGAAGTAGCTCGAAAACAAAGCGGCAGCGAACAGACAAACAAACAATGTTTGGGTCAGTCGGTTAACCAGTTAGCAACAGTGCAGTTTGAAGGAATATATCAGGTGAGTAAAAGTGCCAAGTGAAAATACTGACTAGGTCAATAGGAAATACCTCGGTCTATTGTGTCCTTGCGCATGTTCAGAGTACTGACGCTATCTGTTATCAGGCTCTATGAAATAAATCCCCAAATTTGGGGATTTACTTCACTATGATATAAGTCCCCAATTTCAAAAATGAAATAAATCCCCACATAATGAAATTAGAACCCAAATTGAAATCGAAATAAATCCCCAATTTTGGGGACTTATTTCATAATGAAATAAGACCCAATTTTTAGAGTGAAATAACTCCCCAATTTTTTTATTTATTTTTTTCAATAATATAAACAAATTTATAGAATGTCCAATAATACCACGGCAACAAGGACAATTATAACCATTGGCAATAGAGTCAGCGAGTAGTTTGTTATTGCATTTGTCGCAAATCTTTAAATGTTTGCATGGCAAAAGAACAATGTTGAACAACAAAGAACAACGGCGTGAATACGCCTTGACACTCAAGTAATGCAATTTTCGATCAAATTTCAATAAATGTGTCACTTATTAAATGTGATGGTAACAAAGGCAGAGCCAGTACTTTATGATATAGCAATGAAGCATTTTTTGAGGATCGCATGAACTGAAGCAGTCCGTGTCGCTTTGTCATATTTCGCCGTGACAAAAATGAAACTTTGAGCAGAAGAAAATTGTTGCAAATAAAAGAACATTTTTAAAAAATTATGGAATCACTGTGGAAAGGCGACCAATGGAATACATATGGTTGATTGAGAAAAAATTAGTATAAAATAAAAAATTCGCGCGAATACTATCTGTTATATCCGTAATAGGTACCTGATGCAACACATATGTGTTCTGTAATATTTCCTCTGTTGGTCCAGCATTGTCAGTCGGAAAATTTGTTTCAATTTCAAGATCCTTGTGGTATGCTATAGATTCCACCCTTTTACCCGTGTCATCCACCAGTGCTTCGGTTTGGATATGAGTTTGTGAGATGAACTTTGTTATTATAGATATGCTGTTGACGTATGTCTACCTGTTTATAGTAAAGCCTTCATTAGTTACTTGTCGCCGATCTAATGATTTAATTGTATTCTTTGAGTCTTATGTGGTAGTCGTCCCAACATACTGACAATTTTTTACGCCAAGTTTTAAACTTTATACCTATTGCGGTGGTTCGAATACGAATGTTCGTTCAAAACCCTCCCTCATGGATCTCATCAATGCGGTTTTCTGAGCATATCGTTATATCTAATTCGTCTTCTCTAATTTTGTTAACAAATGTTGCCTTGTTCCCTATATTAAGATGTCTTTTGTATTCAGTAGCATATGGTGGGAGTTAGCATCACAATAAGCTAATAACCCATGACATTTATGTTTAGATTACCTTACCAGACGTTGTGTTTAAAGCCTCATCCTTAGCGAATGATTTGGTGGACTTGATCACCGTCTTCGTTACCGGAGACGGTGGGTAACTTCGTTACCCACGATCGAAAGACACCGACTAGACACTCCCTTTCAGGTGGTTTGGTTAGGCTTCTCCGAAGTGCTGGAATGCGGCGAGCTCTTGTTTCTTCTTTGTCATATTCACAACGCTATGTTTTTCGGGAGATCTAACTCTTTCACCGGCATCTACGTATGTGTTAGAGGTAGAATTGTCAGATTCATCCTGTAATAAGTTCTGTCGGTTCATCTTATTCAGTCTCTTTCTTTGTGCCCCTGATAATTGGTTTGCTACAATAGTTATATTGTTTTCATTTGATGATTCAGAGTTCCTGCTGGATTTTAAAGGATGGGGTTAGTTAGAGCTTTCCCTGGATTCTACTTCAACTGTCTTATCTTTTGTTTTGCCAACGGCTAGATGTGTTCTTCTTTCTTTTTCTACTATGAGATGCAAAGCCCGTAGAATTGACATGCCCATGATTGTTTGATAAACATGACTCGTGAGTGAATCAACGCTTGTCACCGACACTGAATTTTCTTTCCCCTCTGAAGTAATCTCCTTTGTCTTTTTAGGTTAATTGTAAACTTTTGGCGGAGTTGGACTTTTGAATTTTTTAATATTTAGCATGGAAATGTGGGGTTTGGTTTTCATTTTGTTTATTTATTAAAAGAATGTCATACGTTGATAAATAAACATTTTAATAATGATTTTGTAAAACTAAAAAAAAAAATAAATTTTTTCGACAAAAATTTCTTCGATATTTAAAAAAACTCCTTGCATAGCTTTTTTATATTTTGTATTTGAACAACATTAAGGGAAGGCATTTATTTTTTACTTACATGTGCAACAAAAACAGTAAATTATAATTTTTATTCGTTCGGTTGAAAAATTGCCTGTAAATATTCCATATTTTGTTCCGTATTATTTTTGTCCTCTAGCAGCCCTTGCATCTTAGTCCCGATATTCTACTTTCCATTGATTTCGAATGCTGGAGATGAGGGGATCTGACGTTGCCAACAAAATATTAATTAGATCTTCGTTTGTACAATTTCGAGATATTTTTCTGGTATTGTGCTCTCTATAAAACCTGTAAACCTCATTTCTTTTTTCCTGGGCTTCCTCTGATAGATCTCCGATTGGTACCAAATGATTCTTAATGACATCTCCTCCATGATAAATAATTTTGTGAAGTGTTGCAGACATATTTCTCCATGAATATTTTGTATTATATATTAGTGCAGTTTCCTTGGTATATTCATTAATTTTTTTAGCATCACTTTGTTTATGGCACGTAAGTACATCGATAATTGTTTTAAATCTTGAAATGAGATTTATATCAACACCAGTTATTTCAGATGCTTTTTCGGGATCAGAAAAGAACCTTCTTGCTGTATTCCCATCATTGGTATTGCCTGATCCTTGTTTTGGTTGGTTTATAATCAACCCACATTTGAGCAATTCATCCTGAAAATGTTTCTTTTTTAAATCCTTGTTGGTGTCATTGTTTCTTACTGATCCTGTAGGTCCAAAAATAATAAATCGTATTCTTGTATGTAGTGGAGATTATTCAAATTCATATGCATCAGTATTATCTACTGATTTTTCCGGGACTTGGTTTAATTTGCTTGATGTAGATTAACATATAATGCATTAACATAAACATATAATCTATGATCGTTAGCACTAATTGGTAGTTAACTTCAATTGTTTGGCCTTCAATTTCTACTTCTAATGGCTGCAGTCTTGTAATTTGGGTTCTTATATCATTGACTCTATTTCAATGGTATCATGAGTTTTTTAATTCAAATTTGATTGGTCTGCAGTATTTCGTAGAAGATGGTGATGCAACCTGAGCTGTGTATATTGGTGTTTTGTTAACTTCAAAGCCAAAAATGATGCTAATGCCTCTTCATTTGAGAACTGTTTTTCATCGACTGGAGTTGGAAAACTCTTAATAATCCGTTTTGTTCTCAGAGGACTAGCGTTTAAAACTTCGGTTTTTGTGCGTTGTTTTTGTGATCGCAATTGATGTAACAAGCTTTCTGCAATAGTTTCACATCCGATTTCTTCATTGATATCCTTAAGATTCCGCCTTTTAGATCTATCGCTACAGCTGCCGAGTGATTTTGGTGGTCTCCCACAATTGTTTTGATTTCACTTTCTGAAGATACTTGGACACTAAGTTCGCCCTCAACCATATTGCAAAGTTCTTATAAAATGTATGATTATTCTATCCAATTTGTTTGTAGCTCTTAGTTAAGTTGTTGATGAAAATATTTACTTTATTTTGCTGTTCCAATTGTATTTCGATGCTTGAGGAATTTACTTCCTTCTTTTTGTTTCTAAAATACTCTTCGGATAATTCTTTATAGCTGAAGTTCTCCATTTTTAAATATTCTAAAATTTGATTGTTTCTGCTTGGATATAATTTTGCAACTGAGTTTGTATTCGAATACCACTGGATTTTATCCTTTTGTTATACGTATAGTGTCATACTCTGTTCATAAGAAGCATAAACATAGATAAAATAAAAACGACAAAAACAACTAAAAAAGGGTTAAGATGTCATAAATATGGTAAATATGTCATAAAACACACTCAACTTGGCTTGGTGTACCTACAGCATAGTCATATGAACAGGTAAAATAAAAAGAACAATACATTTTGTATCGAGTAATTTCATTAAAATAAAAAAAGTGTTCTACAAAAATATAATTCCTGTGGAAATATGTTATAACAAACCACGTGTAAACAGTATAGTAATAATTTGGCAATTTCTCAAAGAGTACTATCCTACCTACATACGTAACAAAAACTCTCTATGGATAATTGTTTGTGAGAAATGACAATTTACTTCGTCAAAAATTGCGTTTTTTCAAAATTACATAAAATATTTGTTTTCAGCAGCACACCTCGCCCACAATAATAAATATTTTGATCTAATTTTTTTGGCTATACTTAAAATTTCATTTTTTTGACTTTTAGTCAGTAATATTTAATATATATATCCCATAAGTTCTAACGAACTTATTGTAACTCATTTGCAACTACGTTATTATAAATGTCATACATGTACCTCTTGGAAAGTTTTAACGTTTTTACGGAGATATAGGCTTATACTTATAAACCGATATCCGATTCAACTCTATTCTGTGAAAATAAAGGTTTGCAATGAGCTGTCTATAACGTACGTCTCTCCGTTTCTCAACGTTTTCCATAGTTCACTGATTTAAAGAAATTTTTCTCAAATTAATTTTTGGCTCATATTCTTTGTGATGTATTAAGATCAATATAGGTTTTAACCAATCACTTTGTGATATTTCAAGACTCTATGTATTTTCTTTAAAATCACTATGTTTTTACGAACATATTGATAGATTTAACTGAGTTATAATCATAGAACAAGTAAAACCCTGAATGCTGTACTCGTATGTATGTTAAAACCATCAACGAAGCAAATATATGGTTTTCCAAAAAGAGTGATATGATTTCTTTGAAAAAAAAAACATTTATTTTTAAGGAAATTTAAAATTTTTTAGTTAACGTGAAATTCAATCGAAACAATTAAGTACTAAATAAAACGTCATTAACCCTTCAGGCACATATTTTGAGCCCTTAGTTCTGGCACATGGTGTCTGGCCAGACCCCTATACATTTACATGCATTTGTATGGAAATAAGGGCTGTTTGCCGTTAAATTTTTTACTATTTTTTATATTTTGTGTTTCTATTTCTTTTTACTATGTTATTAGCTACCTGAGGAAGAAAAAATAGACCTGAAAAAATCTTTGGAATGAAAAGGGCAACAATTTTTTTGTTCTATATATATTTCTCTTTATTATGGGTAAAGTAATAAATGTTTATGACAAAATAGAAAATTATTATGAAGAATACATTGATTTTTTTATTCAGAATTTTGCGGAAGGCAACAAAAACATAAATAATCTACTTTTGAATGTTGCTGACAAACAGGATTGTTGCATTTGCAGCAAAAAAAGCGTGTCTTACGGTGTATTTTGTCACCTTGCTGCAGGCAAATTCTGCAATCTTTTTTGGCAGCTAATGTGTCTGGACCACTGCGTGAAGCCACATTAAGGTTTGCTATATTGAGAGGTCTCCCAAAGAACGCTTCAAATGCTATACGAGTTGTTGGTTGAGCCACAATGTGCGGATTATTGATGCGATTTTCAACGTTGGCCAGTACCAATTGCTTTGCAAGTTTATATAAAAATATGCGTCTTCTTTCTTTTCTTGTATTTTCATCATTTAGCTTACATATAATGTAACTTGCCAATGCCATCACATCAATCATGTTGCAGAAAAACGCGTATGTCCAGCGTCTGGTTGACCGTTTTGTTGTGTAATGAGTTAGCATTTGATCCATCGTATCGACTCCGGCTTTAGTTGAATTATAAAATAAAATTGCTTCCGGTTTCATGGCTACGCCTTCAACATGTTTCGTGTAATGCACGGTTGAAATTAAATTGACTGCCTTATTTTTTTTGGGCACGTAGCTGCAAAGTGCAACAAGATTTTCATGAAAACCAAACACACTTGAAAGAATTGGTCGTCTGGTGCTCTTCATAACTTCCTTAGGAAGACATCTTTTGTTTGCTCGAATGGTGCCAACAAATGCCAGTCCCATAGCAGCAAGTCGTTTAGCGCCGTTCAATGAGGTGAAAAAATTATCAGAAATAATTGTTCTGCCGCTGTTTGCGTAACAATTTGCGAAATACATTAGAACGTTTTCACCTTGATTTATCTCCCGATTGTCTCCTTCCTTTCCAGTGTATAGTTTTCCTTTCAATGGAAATTTAGTCTTAGCATCGCATGCCCACCAAACTTTGATCCCATACCTTGCAGGTTTTGATGGGATATATTGGGTGAACTTTGTGCGCCCACGATACGGAAACAACTGCTCATCGATGGTGATATTTTCATAAGGTTCATAATAATTTTGCAGATTTTCATTGAGAAAATTCCAAAGGTCCCGGATAGAGCTGCTTTATCTGTTTGCTGTCGAAATGCCCGCGTAAGACTATTATCGAAACGAATATATCTGGACAGAGTAATGAATCGTTTGTGCGACATAGCCGCACGGAATATGGGCAGCGAATCAGAACGCCACAATATACTAGGGGTCTTGCATATTATTATGGCTGAGACCAGAAGCCAACAAAATCCCAATAAATGCATCTAGCTCAGAGCTTGTCAAATCAATCCATTTTCTTTGGGTAGACTCTGGATGTTCTTCATTCCATTTTCTAATTGATTCTCGCCCATGCCGATTTGTTTCACTAATGATGACGAACGTAATATTGGTTGAGAAAAATAGCTTGAATACCTCAACTGGATTGGTGAGCCCTGTTTTTGTTCCAGATTGAAAACGCATGATATTATGCTGGCGCAAACGAGATGCAGGGGGTTCAGTTTCTTTCCATTTAGTACCGTCTTTACCATAAAAACAGCCTGAGTCGACTTCATTTGCTGCTTCAGCATCATTTCCACTTTCTTCTTCTTCATCTACGTCTTCATCACTATCATAAAGTTCGTTAGGTTCAATTTCCAAATCATTTTCTATGTCTGATGCATCATCTTCTGGCACATAATCAGCAGTGTCGTCACCATCGTTTTCAAAAAACATCATCATTTTCATCAGCTTCTTCTACCTGACTTTGAAAATCACGCACTAATGCCTCTGACAATTGGGGTTGCAAATTCGCGCTACGCAAGCGTGTATTATAAATAAATTCCAGTTCATCAGCCATAATATACTAACAACGCAACAAATCTACCTGTGTAAAATTATTCACAAGTTCAAAATTACCGCACAAAAACTAGATTACTTCTTCACTGTTCAACGTTCAATGAATAACTAACTCACAAACAAAATTAGAAGAAAGAAAGAAGCATAAAAGAACAAAGTAAATACAAATTTCCAACTCGTGCCATGTGCTTTGCCTATGCGTTCATACAAAATGCATAGGGGTCTGGCCAGACACCATGTACCAAAAGTAAAGTGAAGATTTTTTATTTGGCTTTTTTGTCCTGTTCCAAGGACTTTTTTTCAATTATTAATTTATACATCGAAAGCCAACAATATTTTGGGAGATTACCTGAAATTACAGCCATGTACCTAAAATAGAAGTATGCTAAATTGAAGCATGAAAATGAAATATGTCTGGCCAGAACCATGTGCCACTTCGAGGGTTAAAATGGCCTCCACGACTTCTTCTGCAGGAACGAATTCGATGAACCCAATATTCGAGCACTTTTTCCACTAAATCAAGTCGTATATCATGAATGGCACGTTCAATATTGACTTGTAAAGCTTGAAGAGAGTCTGGTTTATTTCGAAGGACGAATGACTCCAAATAAACCCACAAGAAATAGTCTAATGGTGTTAAATCACAACCTCTTGGAGGCCATTCAATTTCACAATTTAATCGAATCTCCAAACTTTTCTCGCAACAATTGCTCTAGCTCCTTAACGGTACGTCGGATTGGGAATCGGCCAATGACAAAAAGATAGCTCTTAATGAGAGTTAAAAGTCAAGGTCGTAGGTCGACTGGAAAGTGTTTTTTTGAAAAATGGACGTAGCGCAGAAAAGTTGCAATTGGAGAACGATTATTTTGATAATAAAACTGAATAATTTGTAAATGTTGTTCATGCGTATATCTCTCCATGATGAAATTGTAAACACTACTGAATACAATGAAAGACATATGACAGATCATGACATATTACAAATGGCCGAAACGTCACTTCAAAATCATATCACCCCTATTGGAAAACCCGTTACAAAGGCAATACCCGTTACATATCCATGAATGCTACATTTTCCTTCATTATTAGCATGTACTACAGGGTGGCTGATATGTATTGCAACCAACTTCGGGTTGCTATCATTTCTAAACCGCTAGTCTGATAGCTGACAGACTTATTTCAGTGACAGTTCATTTTATTGTTTACAAGCTTACAAAAGCATTTTGATCTATTGCATACAGAAAAAAGTTATTCGTGATGGAATTCCAGCGTGATAGTGTGATTGCTTTTTATTTGGGTGGAAAAACACAAGTGGCTATCGTTAGAGCCCTCCAGCATTTAAATGTGAATAAATCTTTTGTTTCTCGTACCATTACTTGTTACCGTGATACTGGCAGTGGACGAAAAAAAAACGGTAACAACACCAGAAATGATCTGAAAAGTGAAGGCCAGATTTGATCGAAATCCACGCCGCAGTGGTAGAAAAATTGCTCGTGATCTGAACATATCGCGAGAACGGATACAACACATATTAAAAAATGAGCTTGGACTAAAGCCATTGAAGTTCCAAAAAGTGCAAGAGCTCACCGATGCACAAAAAAAATTAGACTGGAAAGAGCCAAGGAGTTGCTTCGCTTGCACGAAAGTGGCCAGTTACCGAATTTGGTTTTCTCCGATGAGAAGCCATTCCAAATTGAGCAGTTTGTGAACAAACAAAATGATCGGGTTTACTAGTCAAAGAGGTCAGCTGAAAATTTACACCTTCGATTGGCCACCAGAACTCAAGCGCCGCCGATGGTAATGGTGTGGGCCGCCGTAACGGCCGATGGTCTCTCCCCGCTCGTATTCATCGACCATGGGGTCAAAATAAATGCCGAATATTATCGGGAAAATGTCCTAAAGACAGTATTGAAGCCCTGGGCAGACAAACATTTCGGCCGCAGACTATGGACATTCCAACAGGACTCAGCACCATCGCACTCAGCACGAGTCAACCAAGAATGGCTTAAAAAGGAGGTTCCTCGCTTCATTTCTACCGCACAATGGCCACCAAGATCTCCGGATCTCAATCCGTTGGACTTTTGCGCCTGGGGCATTTTAGAGAGTAAGGTTCGCACTAAAAAATACCAAAGTATCGATCATCTCAAGACGGCGCTTCGCCGGGAATGGGCCAAAATACCGCAGAGCCACTTTCGTGCAGCGTGTGATGACTTTGTCGGCCGTTTGAAGGCCATAAACAGTTTAGATTCGAACAAATCTAAACTGTTTCTAAAATGTTATGTTATTTCCGACATTTTTTGCTTTTGAACAATAAAATTTAAAAAAAAAAATTAAAAAAATACAGCGCTTTACTTTGTTGCATTACATATCAGCCACCCTGTACTTCTATTTGTTCATATCTTCATGGGTGAGACAACAGTACTCTCTGAAGTCGCCACTCTCTGAATCGCCACAAACCGCTATTAACCTTGAACCTTATAGCGTTTGGAGAAAAATATAACACTCAATTTAATTCGTTATAGACATAGTTTGCTATATCCGTAGTAGAAAAAATGTTTATCCAAAAAATAATACCATTTTTATGTATTCTTGGTTTCATGTTTTTATACATTTAAAATGCACATTTATTAAATAATTAATAAATTAAATTAATTGTACATAAAAATTACTTACAATAGAACTGAAAGATATTAGCAAAACGTTTTATTTTTAAAAATCAGTCTTTTTATTCTGTTCTCTACTTTTTGACTATTCATTGTCAATGAAATTCGCCAAATTTAAGAAATTACGAAAAATATCGGTGGATTTTTCTTTTGATTTAAAAAAATTCCGAATTGCTTTTAAACAATTCCTTATAGATTCATTGGAAGGAATATGAAATTAATCTGATCAGTTTTGTTTGTTTTATATATTGACTACAGCTTTTTTTTTGATAAATAAGGCAAGTGTATACGAATTATCAATCTATGGGTTTTTGATAAAATAGGCGTGTTTATATAAATTCACATTCAGCGTTTTTTGAAGATCAAATAAGAGTTATCTAGTTAGTCATAAACGAATTATCAATTTCAATGAAAATTCTTTAAAGGTTACATACAAATATGTTCGTTATTAAAAAAGTACGGGATTCCATTCTAAAGGGTTGTTACATTTTAAGGGCCGATGTTGATTTTGAATAAAACACAAATTATTTAGGAAATTGTTGTCATTTCTTTTTACTATGATAATATTGGTATGGTTCAATTATGTATGGAACAAAAAATCGCCCTGTTGAAACCACATATTGTCCACATTCATATCTTCCAATTCGGGCCATAAAAAGTTCGTTATCATCTCACGATAGCGAACACCATTCACATTAACTGCCTGACCGGCCTCATTTCGGAGAAGTATGGCCCGATGAGGTTTCCAGCCCATAAGCCGCACCAAACGAACTGGGCGAGCATGCACAGGTGTTTTCACATCTCCTACAGACCCGGTTTGCTGAAATTTGCGCACAATTCTCCCGGTTGTGGATACATTTGGTCGATTATGCTGATCAAAAAAACATCACGAAGTGCACGAAATGCATTTTGATTTGAACGCCCATTTTCGTAAAAGGCTTAAAAAACTTTTACGCGTTGCTCGGCTGTGTATCTTTCCATGGTTCAAATTGAGTTAGGCTTTTTTCGGGGGCTGTCGGATGGTGATGGGGGTCCAAAAGTTCTGTCTGTCCGTATTTGTCATTTCTAGTATTAGAGGAATGTATACATATATTTTTTTAATTTGTCTATCATTATCGCAGAACATTAATTAATTTTGTGGTATCTTTCACCTTTGTTTTTTTAGATTAGGGGACAACCTGCAGCCCTGAGGAAAAAAATGAAATATTCTATACCTGAGCTCACCCATACAGACACTGATTCTACCCATCAAAGAGGTAAATAAAAAACCAAATTGTTTGCAGCTAAATAAACTGACCACTGACGTTTCTTTTCTTTCTATTTCACGCGCAAATAAATATAAATATTGTGTCTGTTCGTTTGTATGTCCGAAGTATAATGTCCACTTTGTGGGGTTGTCCGCGCATTCCAGGCTTGGTCATGCGTCCTCCACCTCCCTCGATGGACCGGACAGTTATTTCTATGGCGTTCGTTATCCTTGGTGATGCAGATTCGGTGTGTATTTCAAGTTTTCGTAACTTAAGTTATGAAAAACTTTTATAGTTTGTTCAATTTGTATATTTTCGTTTAAAAAAACTCTTGTTTCCGCTTTTCTGTTCGTTTTAAGTTTTATTTTAGTTAGCAAGCTTTATTTTATATTTTATGTTAGTTTGTATGCTTCATTTTGTTGCAATAAAATTCTGCTTTCCATTGTGCAGTCGAGAATCTTACGCCTTTCAGAAATATGTATATTTCCAACATCCTGTTAAATCATATTGTTAATGTAGTTATCGTTTAGAGCATTACCTGCATTTCTCATAGGTAACTGTACCAGTTTCTTGTAACTATATGATAATTTGTCTATCTAAACATTTTTCTTTAGGTTTGTGGCCACGATCTTTTATGGCCACATTAAATTGAAGAAAAAGAATCGCTGCGAATTAGCCTTTTCCCCAAATGAAAAAATGGCTGAATTTTCTTCTGAAAATTTTGACTATTTTGTTCCTGCAGCAGAAAGAGTAATGCAATTTCTTATCTTTGCAACGACCTTTTTCTATTCTATTTTATACCAAACATCGTGTTGAATAATATTGTTAATGTAGTTTAGATCATTACCTGCATTTATTATAGATAACAGTTCCAGTTTCTTGTAACTATATAATAATTTGTATATTTAATAATTTTTCTGTAGGTTTCTGGTCGTAAGTTTTAAGGTCAGTTTAAATTTAAGCTAAATAAATTCTTCCGACTGTTCATCCATTATTAAGTCAACAGGACGCTGGCCTTCAACAGATGTCATTAAAACTATTTGCAGCGTAAGATTTTCACCCTGCCCATTTTCGAGCAGCGTTTCCAGCAACAATACTCTCATGCTATTTTCGTTTTCCTCATAAATAGATATATTTCGATTTTGTCTGGGTTTAAATTTAAACTTCTTGGTTGTGCCCAGTTATATGCTATCTTAAGTGCGTCCTCAGCTCTTCTACATAATTGGTTCGGACTCTTACCCCTTAGAAGGATTACAATGTAATCTCCCTAACATACTGGTTACAGTCTTTCATTGGTGGAGGTTCTCAGGAGACTACATATGTACCGTCGTAACTGTAAATAGTCACTTCTTTAACCATACTGTCTGTTATATCCGTAATAGGTACTTGATGTAACACATTTTCGTTCTTTGACTGTTCCTCTGTGGCTCCAGAACTGGCAGTCAGAAAATGAGTTTTCATCAAGATCCTTACGGTATACCCATGATCCATTCTATACCCACGTCATCCACAAGTGCTTCGGTTTGGATGTGAATTTGTGAGAGGGACTTTTTTATTTTAGAATGCTGTTAAACTGTTCGCAAAAAAGCCCCCAGGAGTTACGTTTCGTCCATCTATTGCTTTTGTTTTATTATTTGAGCCATCTGTGGTAGTCGTCCCAATATACTGATTGTTTTTTACGTCGAGCTCTATTGTAAAGTCAGTAGACATCCTTACTAATCGAACGAATTTGTCCCGTCATTCAGTGTTTCTCATAGGCAGATTTACTTTCTCGAAGTGGGCAACTATCTTGAGATGATTTTAATAGAGCCTCCGTAATTTCCTTTGCATTGATATCAATGTCTTGTGTACTTAAGCAGTCGCGTGTGGGCCGGCCCAATCGATTTCTAAATAGATTGCCGAATAGAGTCTCGTCGGTTTTAGCCTTATTACGGAAACAGTCCGAATAAAAGTGTTCATTCGAAACCCTCCACTCATGGATCTCACCAATAAGGTTTTCTAAGCATATCGTTATATCTAATACTTCTTCCCTGATTTTGTTAACAAAGATTACCTTGTTTCCTATGTTAAAGTTATTTATTTATTCAAAAATTCTATAAGGGCGTCTCCTCTTCTATTGGTATTAATATTACCCCAAGCGATATGGTGGGAGTTAGTATCACAACCATCTAATAACTATAATGACCAGATTTCTCTGATTGCTGGGTCAATGCTCACTATCGTCATAGAAATTTATAATTCACAGTGACAGAGAGTCAAGAGAGAAGACGTGTGTTTGTGCTCGCGGTTGGACAGACCTGATAACGTCTGAGACATGTGGCAGTACCGCGGGCACGCGATTGGGCAGACCTGGTAACGTCAGACACCTGCGGCAGTACTATGGGCTCGCGACTTGACAGTCCTGGTAACGTCAAAGTCCTGCGGCAGTACTATGGTAACGCGATTGGACAGACCTGGTAACGTCTGTCCAACCGCGAGCCAGAGTACAGACGCAGGTATCTGACGTTACCAGGTCTGCCCAATCGCGTGCCCGGGGTACTGCCACATGTCTCAGGCGTTATCAGGTCTGTCCAACCGCGAGCACAGATTATTGACGTAGGTCTCTGACGTTATCAGGTCTGTCCAATCGCGGTTGGATAGACCTGGTAACGTCAGAGACCTGCGTCTGTACTCTGGGCTCGGGATTGAACAGACCTGGTAACGTCAAAGACCTGCGGCAGTACTATGGGCACACGTAAGAATCACAAGGTCAACCGCAGAGACCTGCGTCAGTACTCTGGGCATTTTTAATTAAGTTAATTGGCTGATTCCGGGGTACATCGTGACCTTAATCTATCTTAAAACTAACGGGATATTAAATGGCGGCCGCCTGAGTCGTTGCACATGTAGTTGGTGGCTACCCTGGCGGTTACGCACATCTCGCCGTCTTCGGAGACCTACGTCTCTGCTCTCTACTCCTGGAACGCGATTGGATAGACCCGGTGCCGTCAGAGACCTGCGTCAATACTCTGGGCTCGCGGGTGGACAGACCTGATAACGTCAGAGACCAGCGTCAGTACTCTGGGATCGCGGTTGGACAGACCTGGTAACGTCAGATACCTGCGTCTGTACTCTGGCTCGCGGTTGGACAGACCTGGTAACGTCAGATACGTGCGTCTGTACTCTGGGCTCGCGGTTGGATAGACCTGGTAACGTCAGAGACCTGCGTCTGTACTCTGGGCTCGGGATTGAACAGACCTTGTAACGTCATAGACCTGCGTCAGTACTCTGGGCTCGCGGTTGGATATACCTGGTAACGTCAGAGACCTGCATCGGTAAGCTGGGCTCGCGATTGGACAGACCCGGTAACGTCAGAGACCGGCGTCAGTACTCTGTGCTCGCGGTTGGACAGACCTGATAACGTCAGAGACCTGCGTCAGTACTCTGGACACGCGACTGGGCAGACCTGATAACGTCAGAGACCTACGTCAATAATCTGTGGTCGCGGTTGGACAGACCTGATAACGCCTGAGACATGTGGCAGTACCCCGGGCACGCGATTGGGCAGACCTGGTAACGTCAGATACCTGCGTCTGTACTCTGGCTCGCGGTTGGACAGACCTGGTAACGTCAGAGACCTGCGTCAGTACTCTGGGCTCGCGACTTGACAGTCCTGGTAACGTCAAAGTCCTGCGGCAGTACTATGGGAACGCGATTGGACAGACCTGGTAACGTCAAAGACCTGCGGCAGTACTCTGGGCTCGCGGTTGGATATACCTGGTAACGTCAGAGACCTGCGTCGGTAAGCTGGGCTCGCGATTGGACAGACCCGGTAACGTCAGAGACCGGCGTCAGTACTCTGTGCTCGCGGTTGGACAGACCTGATAACGTCTGAGACATGTGGCAGTAACCCGGGCACGCGATTGGGCAGACCTGGTAACGTCAGACACCTGCGGCAGTACTATGGGCTCGCGACTTGACAGTCCTGGTAACGTCAAAGTCCTGCGGCAGTACTATTGGAACGCGATTGGACAGACCTGGTAACGTCAAAGACCTGCGGCAGTACTATGGGCACACGTAAGAATCGCAAGGTCAACCGAACCTCGGTAGCTTACCCTTAGATAATTTGCCTCTTGACCGTACTCACCACTTTAATTGATATTCCTTCTTGCTGACTGGCTGACCGACCTCCCCCGATTCGAAGTCACGTGCTCCCTTTATAGTCAGCCTCCACCCGCAACAGATAACACCGTCGCTGTCGAACATCCAAAGTGCTGCCGCTTGTCCTACCCTCAGTCATTGTATTTCCAGTAAAATTTTCTTTTAGGAGTAGTCCATACTATCCCTCATAGTTTGGTAGTGGGCCATTTTCCTGCTTTCGTTCACTACCTATTACACCCTCTTCTAGTAGACATTCTTGGGAGGCGGTCTAATTTTTTGTTGATTCGTTATTGTTTGAATTCGTTGTGTGGCTCTTTTTATTTTGATCACCACCTTGCTGTGAAATTCTGCAAAATTGACAGTACTACTGGTAAACTTGTGGTGTTATCTACTACTTCCATCTCTCCTCAGTTCATTGGCTGTGTTTGCTGCTTCAGACAATATATTTGTATTTGGACTCGGTTCATCTATCCTGCCAATCGGGACCTTTCCAATTTTGAAAAAGACTGTCCAGATCAAGAAGTACGCCATGACCTTCCCCCTGACAAGATTGGATGCCGAACACGAGAGAGTACTCTTGTATTATCCTTCCTATCGAAGACTTGACTAGATTGGCTCGGGAGTTGTTTAGCTACTTTAGAATAAGTAGATGTTTATGTAGTCTTATTGTTTAAAGCATCATCCTTAACGGATGATTTGGTTGACTTGATCTGCGTTACCCGATCAACTTTACCGTCCACGATCGAAGAACATCGACTAGAGACTCCCTTTGGGGTGGTTTGATTAGGCTTCTCCGAAATGCTGGAAGTCGTCAAGCAAGTTTTATTCTTAGAGAGATCTGACTCTTTTACCAGAGTCTAGGTATGTGCTATAGGTAGAATTGTCAGATTACTCCTGTAATAGGTTATGTAGGTTCTTCTTATTCAATCTCCTTCTTTGTTGCTACAATAGTGATATTGTTGTCATTTATTGATTAAGAGTCAGAGAACTCCCCATGTTTTATACTTCATCTGCCCGTATAAGTTACATGCCCACGATTGTTCCATAACGACGCCACATGACTCGTGTCGTCGTGAATCAACGCTTGTCACCGGTGCTGGAGTTTATTTTCCCTGCGCCGTAATCTTCTTTGTCTAATTTGGGTTAATCATAATTTTTTTGAGTATTTTTCCCTAATAGGTATGGGGATGTAGGCCGTCCCGACTGCGCTCAGAAATGTGTCCAGAGACCAATGCATCCAATTCAAACCTCCGCTTTAGAAACAACACACCACGTGGATATGTAATAGGTAGCTGAAAAGGTACAGAGTAATAGGTTAACCCCCTGTTTTGTAGAACGTTTTCGTTCGTCTACGAAGAAACGTCAACATTTTATTAATTATTATTCGAAATCTATAAAACGCAACCTTGAGATATTTTCCTTAAGGCCTATTTCCGATAGTACATAGTCATTTATAGACGCCTGTGAATTTCAGATTTCGTATATTAAAGAGATATTTTGAAAAATTCGTCGTAGACGAAGGAAAACGTTTTACAAAAACTGGGGGGTTAAACTATCCGCTTTGCGATAACACGTCTGTTCGGTACGACTGGCGGCTACTTACTTTTCGTAAGTTCTAACTGAGCTAAAAAACCCTATACATATAGTACTTTAACGTCTTGTAACTTATTTGCTAATACGTTATAATAAATGCCATACATGTATCACTTAGAAAATTATTTACATACGAGTATATCGGCTTAAACGGAAGAACCGATAGCCGAATCAATTCTATTCCGTATAACCCGTTGTCAATTTAAACGCTGTGAATATTAGGTTTTATAACGAGCTGTCTATAAGCTTCAGAGTCCCTCCAATGTACATATACCTATATCAATATTTTCCATTGTCATTCCATAAACACAAAGAAATTTGTCCTAAAATTATTTTTTGGATAATATCCTCTGTGATGTATTAAGATCAATATAGGATTTTTAGAGACAGATTTTTGCAGTCTGCCCGTCAGATGTCTAAACTTTGTCGAAGCCCATGACTTTGATGGCGACAAAACAACATAAGCAAAAAATTAACGAACAAACGAGCGCCTTTTCGCAGCTGTATGTACATGAATGGCTCGGCAATAAGGAACATATCATGTTTAGAAAATTTTATAATTCCGAAATATAAATGTACAATAACAGGTAGCGCAAACTTTTGGTATGTAGGCACAGTAAAGCTGAGTATAGACGATTGCCAGATCGGCAAACGTTATCAACCCTGTTGAAGTGCTGCAAATATACGGACAATGGCAGATTGTTAGGCAAAGGTGAATTGGCAGTTCAGGCGATTGCAAGAAAACATTACAATTTCATATATTTACAATATATTTTGTAAATATTTATATGCAGGACTGCCAATAAAAATACATTATAGACAGTGTTGCAAATAAAATGTTTTTCTGGCAATGGCGCCGTTGTCACATGCATAAACTTCGCACATATAACAATCTGCAAATTATCTCGCAATGACTTTTCTGCTAACGTTGAAAAACAAAAATTGTGTGTTCAGACGGTTGTAAATTCACAGGGTTGCATTTTTCCGACATTTTTCTGGCAACGTTGTCCGATCTGCAAATCGTGTGTACTTACCTTAAGGTTCAAAAAGAAGGTTGGCAACAAGTGAAACGTATTAATGACAATATTTCAAGTATACTTTCAGGTACGTGGAAAGTAGGAATGCCAACTTTAAGATCAAGTTCAGCTATTGAACACAGTAGCACAAACAGCTGATTGCATACAAATTAAAAACAACAGCCCAATCTCTTGAGAAAATGTCAGTAATTAAATCACTTGAATATATAATACTGTATTTCAGTTTAATAGCGGAGCGGTGAAAAACACGTCTTATCCCAGGAACCTTTTGTCTCATCTTGGAATGCGCTTACCGCACCCAGGACCGTGTCACTCAATTCCCTCCCATCAATTAGGCATATGCATCTCTCCCAATTTCTACATCAACGGTTTCGTTCCCCCTGGTTCCATATAGGCAGGGAGGACCGTTTAAAGTCGGTGGCCTGGTCTTCAACAATGGGGTCCGATTATGGTTGCCTTGACAGCTCACTAGTGACAAGGGCAGCGGTCATGATGGTCGTGGACGGACGGTCGTAATACGGCTGATTGCCAGGCCAAACCTGCCGACTGTGGTGGCCGCGATTTTGGTTATGATATACGATTGACACAGAAGGGCTCGTACCATCTTGAACTCATCTTCCTGCGTCACAATCTTAATGGTGGCCATGGTGACAAAAACGCTCGACCGTCGAAAGGCAGGATCCGTCGGAGTGATCCTATCCAGTTGGTCCTCTAGTTGAGGGGCACCGTGAAGCATGGTGTGATGCCGGTATTCACACTCATGACTTCGGTTAGAGCTGAGCAGTCCGCCGCAATTTCTACAGTAGCCCCTTCGTTCCACGGCCTCGTACCTCTGGTATGGTGTGAAGTGCCGGAACGGGGCACGTCCTGATGGCATGATCAGCTTGGCAAAGACCACAAGAGGGTGAGCGAGGGCGCTGGTCCCGACCTCGGTTGGGGTTATTGTGTCGACGTTCGGTGAATGAGTCTCGACTTGCTAGTATGGGAAGGTATGCAGCCATGTCTATAATAAAAGAGTCGTGAGTACCAACATATTTTACAATACATTTTTAGCAAACTTACACATCCTGACTTAATTTTAGCTACCTACTTTCAAAATTGGATAATTTTTTAACGAAATTCAAAACAAAAAAATTATTTCTTTTTTCATACACACAGAAAACAGTTTAGTTGCCTCAACCGAATTTTGGTAGTTCTGTCTACTATCATGCCAACCAACATTTTGATTGTGGTATACTTCTGATGTTGACAACAATCATATTTTGTTGCACCAACTACGAAAATGGTAGCTAAAATTATCTTTTGTATGTTGCCACAAGCAATTGTGTTTAAAAATACTACCTACAATTAATTAAAAACAGTTTTCATTAATTTTTATTTTATTTATTAAACATAAAAACAAACAATTCATAACAAAATCAAAAATCCCATATTACAATTTCATCACGATTTTGAGATGTGGAAATATTTTAGACAAATTTTAGTACACGAGATTACAATGCATAACAATACTTTTATGCAAATATTTCTTAACCTTGTGCTTTTAATTTCATGACTGTTGCTTTTATTTATGTAAAACCGCACAAAATTATATTTGATTACACATACCGTTCTTGATCAAAATGTTGAAGATTTATTTATGTCGAATAATTAATTTTTAGTTTGTCATGTATCAACAAAAGAACAGCAACCAAGCTTTCGGTTGTATTTCCCAAAATACATTTAATTATTCTAAATTTGGGAAATGATTGGGATAACCAATAAACGATATTTATTAATAGTTTTTCTGTTGTAGTAACCAATTATTCGTTGCAATATTAATGTTTGGTCTATTGATACAGTTTCTGTTGTCATGAATAAAACATTGGTTGTCACAGCCAAAAATCAATCATATGGTACTATAATGAAAATTTAAAATTGGTTACCACAACTAACCGAGTGTCAATGGAAAAAGCAATCTTAATTCGATTGATACAACCATCGATTTGGGTGCAAGCATTTTCATTTCATCGTATCCATGTTATTATTGTTGCTTCAACTAATTATATATAAATACAACCGACAGACGGTGTAGGCAATATACTTTTTGTTGATAGTACTATTTTTTTATTGTTACAATGGAATTCCAACCAATTGTTTTCCTGGGTGTTGTTAACACTTTTTTTAATTTATTAAACAATTTAGGTATTTATTCCATGTTGTAAATTAAGTTAATGTTAATTATTTTTCAATTAATAGTTTGTAATCAAAGGATCTTCTTACACTTCAAATTTAAACACTTATTTTCACTTCATCACGGGGGGAGAGAGGTGGTTGTAGATTGACAAAAGACTGATTACTTGTGCTTGCTATCCATCTTATCTAAGCTCAAATGACGACTTTCGTTAAGCTACGGATGATAAGCGACAAATAAACAAACGATTGGTTTATGTATTACACAAATTCTGCTGCGCAGCAGTGGATCTTTGACAAATACTGTTGCGCAAAGGAGTATTATTTATACACGCTAAAAAACGCTTCTGTAGTACTCGTATATTGTCCCAAACATATTCGGCTTGAATTATACATATGTTTAGGGTACACTCCAAACATATAATATTTGACATACACAAATATTATATGTTTAGGAGGATATTGTTCTAAACAAATATATGTTCCCATTCTAATATTTTTTTTTATTTGGAATAGTATTTTGTAGTTATGTATTTTGGCAATGTATCAATGCCTTAACTTTAAGACAAGATTTCTGTTTTTCAGATGTTCAAAGAGCAATTTTTTATAAATTTTCTATGTTTGTAAAATTTAATTTAAACATAAATGGAATAATCTTTCATAAATATAAATTGCATTAATGTATTGACAAAAAGTGATGAATTGGAATATTTATAAATTAAGACATTTTTAGCGATAAAGTTTAACACGAAAACTTGGAAAAACTAACTAAAATTCTAATGTCAGCAAAATCATTTTAAACAAAATATATTTGGAAAACTTCTTAAACAATAAATTTGTTTGTAAGTAAACACATATGTTGCCCAATGTCGGAGGCCCTAGACTTGCGAAAAGGAAACTACTAGCCACGGTAGTGAACTCTGTGATTCTTTATGCCTCCCCCGTATGGCCGCATTCATTGAGCATAAAATTGTATAGGATGAAGCTGATGTCCACATACCGCCTAAGTTGTCTTCGTACAATTTCCGGGTATCGACGATATCAGAGGATGCAGCAGGTGTAGTCGCTGGTCTTATCCCAATTGACATTGTAGCTATAGAAATGAAACGGATTTATGATAGAAAGCCAGAGAATAAAAAGCAGAGATCCGAGTTTGCCAAGGAAGAGCGTTCCTCATCGATCGCCACTTGGCAATCTCGTTGGGACACATCTGCAAAGGGAAGATGTACACACCTTCTTATACCTAATATAAGTGTATGGCTAAACAGAAAACACGGAGATACAAACTACTACCTCACGCAGTTAACAGATCATGGTGCCTTCCGGAAGTATCTGCACAGATTTGGACACGATAGCTCTCCTATGTGTCCAAAGTGTGTGGAGGCGGAAGAAGACGCCAATCACGTCATATTCCTCTGTCCAAGGTTCAACAGAGAAGGCGTCCCTACAATCGAACATTCGAACGTGATCGAATATATGTTACAAAGAGATGATACTTGGCGAAATATTTCAAAATTAGTGACAAACACAATCCTGGAGCTACATAGAGTGGACAATATGCGGAGAAACGCAGAAATCAATACGATTTAGAGTGCAGTAGATAGCCTAATGACTAACCATCCTTCACGAAGTAATACTCCACAGCAGTTCCGTGAAGGAGTGATGGTCGAAGAGGGCGGTGTGGTTTAGAACATAAGAATCGTGCATGTTTTTCAGTCCGGGCTGAATCATACATCTTTCAGAAGATTCCAAACCTTCAGCGCTGCAAAAAAAAAGTAAACACATATTTTATTTGTGAAATTCGGTTTGCAAATAAATTATGTTGTAATGTATTAATACTCGTATATGCGTTCCCAACAAAAATTCTTGATTTCCCAATAAAATTTATTTGTTAAGAAATATATAATATTTAAAAAAATCGTTTTCAAATATATTTTCTTTCAAAAATTACGATTTTCCCGTGTATATATTATTATCCCAAATGATGATTTTTGCTCCATTTCAAGTTCAGCTCTTGCCTCTTTTCTTATTTTTAAGACAAGAACAGAAATTAAAAAAAGAGGCCGAAAAGGACTTGAAGTTGATATGACAAAAAAAGAAAAATTCACGCTTTGCACTAACTTTACGCTAACCGGTAGTATATATTGCCGGCGCAGCTTGACGTGGTTTTAAGCTGCCCCATACCTACCTATTTACCATTGTATCACCTTTTGACTACAGCTAGTCCATTAAAATTGCCATGTTAAATTCATTTAACACAAATTGTTACAATGGGATTTCCACGTCGAAATATATTTGTTAATTTTACTAATGCAATACATAATATTCAATGAAAAAACATAATTAATTGATATTTGCTTTAGACCAATTAACAAAGAGAAAATAAAATTTAGTTACTTTAAAGATTCATTAATCTCAGCGGACTCCGATAACTTTGCTTTATTCTGCCTGAGTAAATCATATCCTGATCAGCTATTTGGTGGCTGAGGTACTGTCAGTCTGTCCGATTGTTTGTTTGCGTATTGTATGTATAGTTAAATGTTAATTTTATGTCTTTCTTTTATTTGAATAAAATACATTGTTTATTGACCAATGGTTAGTTCTTACCTCGGTTTTTTTTTTGGTTCCGTCAGAATGATAACGCAAGTGGTAGATTTTGGATTTTGGTTTTATTTTTAAAAATTTCAATTTTTTGTTTTGTGGATTTCATGTGTGTACAGGTAGGTGTGAAAATGTGATTAATTGGTATTTTTAATGTTAACAATTTTTAAATGTTTTTAATTGCAGTTTTTAATTTCAGTTTTTTGTTTTCAATTTTAATCTTAATATTAATTGTTTTGTTTCAGGTAATTCACTTCTTTTAATCTCTTCTTTCAATAAATTTTTCAATGTTGGGTCTGTTGGTTTCACTGGGTCTCTTATGTACATGTATCTGTATATAAATAAAATTACACTTATTATTTAACCTTTACTTTTCACTACTAATCACTTAATCGCGGGAGGGAGGCGCACGAGTTGATGGTTGGCACAATTGGATACAAACTGAATCCTGCAGCTTTCCTTTTGTCTAATGTAAGCTCGGTTACAAAGACAAAACGTAAGCAGCGAGCAGCCAAATGACGATGCCAAAAAGACATGACAATACCTAGGTAAGCATAGGCAGCACTGGAATGTACGTATACAACTACATAGATTGCAGAATGCAGACGCACTTACACACACACGCACATACGTATGCTGCCGCGCCACCTTGGTCGCTCTACACTGATGTTCAAAAGTGTGGTGTCACCTTTGAACATTCTCCCCCCCGTGATTTAGTGCTTTACTAGACATACCTGCTTGACCCAAGGACTTATTCGCTACTTCGTATGGCTCTGACTACAGGACCCGCGAAGACATACCCAAGAGCAGTTTCAAACGCCTTTACAGCTCCCAGGTCAGTGTCACGAACCTCCGCTTCCCGTAAGTAAGCATAGACGTCTCCTCCTAATTCGATGTCTACTTCTTGGGTCTACGTCGGCGAGGGTATGTCTGTCAAAGCTGGATGTGGGATCCTCCAAAATCGGGTCGGCATAGGGTCGACTGGGCAGCTCGCTGGTGACCGCATTGAGTCTGATCGTGATGGAAGGGCGGTTGTGTCGTTGTTGGAGGGACAGCTTCACAAATTGGCTCCCGCGCCTTAAAATGGTCACCCATCCAAATCGGCTTACCGTGGACACCGCAATCCTTGAGACCGTTGATGACTGGTTCAGTAGGGCTCGCACCATCTTGTATTCGTCGGCCGGTTGTCCCGATGCGATCTTGACCGTCGCTGTTGGCACCAAAACGCTGGTTCGGCGGTAAACCGGTTCTGTCGGAGGCGCCCTTCCGAGTTGGTCTTCCAGTTGGGGTGCCCCATGAAGCATGGTGTGCTGTCGGTGGTCGCACTGTTTGCAGGCTGTTAGGGCTGGGCAGTCCGGCGCCAAATGACTCCGAGCCAAGCAATTTCGGCAGTAGCCTCTTCTCTCCACGGTCTCGTACCTTCGGTATGGGGAGAATTGCCGAAAGGTGGGGCACGTCCGGATGGCGTGGTCCGCCTGGCAGAGGCCGCAGGAATACTGCCAAGACGAAGGGCGAGGGCGCTGGCTACGGTTTCGATTGACGGAGCCGAGTCTTTGAACGGCAGACTGGTCGCGAGTTTGGAAGTGGTGGTTGGGTTGACGGTCGGACGAAGGGTCACGACTTGGCGCTGGAGTGGGTAGTCGCGCTGCCATTTCTGGAATAAAAGAGATGCGAGTACCCAGTTCTTTCACAAATAAATAGAGGGTTAGTTAATTTGAAAATAGTTTGACGATTTTCGTTATCGGTTGACTAATTACACCGTTAGCTGTCCGAATGTCAACGACCCTAATGTTGTTATCAATTCCTCGGTAAGTTTTTTCTATACGGCCTATTTTCCATTCAGTCGGGGCCAATCTCTCATCTTTAATTACAATCAAATCATCCTCTTTCAAATTTTCTGTTTGGTACTTCCACTTATATCGACGATGTAGCTCATTCAAATACTCAGTTTTCCATCTTTGGCAAAAATATTGAGAAATAATTTTTAATCGCTTCCATCTATTGGCAAGGGTGATGTTGTCGTCTGAAACATCGGGTTCAGTTGGGGTCAAAATTGAAGTACCAATCAGAAAATGAGCTGGGGTGAGAGGATGTAAATCGGAAGGGTCGTCGCTGGCTGGACTTAGGGGTCGAGAGTTAAGACAGGCCTCAATTCTCGCTAAAATGGTCGCGAATTCTTCAAAGGTAAAATTCATTTGCGGTATAAATTTTCGTAGATGTGTTTTGAATGATTTAACTCCCGCCTCCCATAATCCTCCCATATGAGGGGCACCTGTAGGAATAAAGCTTCATTTTAAGTTCTGATAAATATTGTTCTGGGTGGCGTCCTTTTGCAGATTCTTCATAAACTCTAGCCTATCTTTTCTTATTAATTCTGCTGCTCCTACAAAATTAGTCCCATTATCTGAGTAGAACAAGGCGCCCATTTGCCCTAATGATTCCTTTTGAATCAATGAATGGATTGAGAGATAAAAGACTGCTACCAGATGAGAGTCTTTTCTTTTGGGTTAACGCCAAATACTCCTCTGCGAAATAATGTTTTTGTGTTAAAACAATAAGACGATCTTTGATATCTTGGATTTCACCATGGGTGAATTCTGCCGAAGAAATTCTAAGTCGGGTCCGATTGACGCCGGTATTTCTCCAAAAACGAATTGCAAATGCTAAGACTTTATATGCTCTTGATAGAGAAGAAAATCTATCCAAAGGATCTTCAACTGTTGTGGTCGCGAAAACTTTAACTGCTTTTGCTTCTAACTCTGTGTCGCTCATAATGTCGTGTCTAGGCCATCGGTCTTTTGGAAACTTCAGCCATTGGGGTCCAGTCCACCACAAATGATGTGACTGCAAATCATTTGGCGAACATCCTCGACTGGCTACATCAGCTGGGTTGCTTTCTGAATCTATGTGCTTCCAATTTTCGTTGCCTACATTATCTAAAATATCTGAAATTCTATTTCCCACAAAGGCACTCCATGAACACGGGGGTTTTTTGAGCCATGCTAACACAATTGTTGAGTCAGTCCAAAAGTGAGTTGAAATATTTTCAATTTGTAAGTTGGTTCAATACGAACCTGATGACGGTTCACGCAGAAGGGGAAGGCCAAAACTCCGATGGAAAGATCAGGTGGAGGAAGACATCTCGAAACTTGGTGTCACAAATTGGAGAAGAAGCGCAGAAGATCGAAGCGCTTGGAAATCTATTCTACGTTCGGCTTCAGGAACTAATGTTCTGTAATAGCCGATTAAGTAAGTAAGTAAGTAAGTTGGGAACCACCGCCGTGGTTAATTTTGCTAAGAGAACGGCTCCGCATAATTCTAATCTAGGCAGAGATATTTTTTTGATGGGTGCTACTCGAGTTTTCGCTGCCAAAAGAAACGTGTCGACTGTTTGATCTAAATGTTCTACTCTAACATAAAGAGTCGCGGCGTAAGCGCTTTCTGAAGCGTCACAAAAACCATGCACTTCAATTTTACTTGAAGGTTTAAATCTGATCCACCTAGGTACTGAAACTGAATCTAGTGAGGGACAATTTTTAATGAAATTCTTCCAATTCATTCGAGTTATGGGCTTCAACGCGTCGTCCCAATCTACTTTATCCAGCCAGACTTGCTGCATAATAAGTTTCGCTACGATGATTACTGGAGCCAGCCATCCACATGGGTCGAAAAATTTGGCAATTGTTGAAAGGACTTCTCGTTTGGTGCATAATTCCCTTTCTTCCGTGGGTGGTGATGTGAACGTAAAGTTATCAGCCGAAATGTTCCATCGGATACCTAGAGTCTTCGTTGAAGTTCCTTCCGCAATATCCAACCAATTGACCGGCAAGAGTGAGTCAGGTGGCAGTCGCGAAGTAGATTGGGGTCGTTTGAACTCCATTTTCTCAATTCAAAACCTGCTGAGTCCATGGCTCGCGAAGTAGATTGGGGTCGTTTGAACTCCATTTTCTCAATTCAAAACCTGCTGAGTCCATGGCTGCTACTAATTCTTTCATAGACTTAAGGGATTCTTCTACAGTGTGACCTCCAGCTAAAACGTCGTCGACATATAAATTTTGTTTTATAATTTCCGAACCTAATGGGTATGTTTCTTTAACATCTTCTGCCAATTGAATTAGGGTCCTAAGAGCTAGAAATGGGGCGCAATTAATTCCGAAAGTGACTGTCGAAAGTTCAAAGTCTTCAACTGGGTCATTTGCTGATCTTCTAAAAAGAATTCTTTGAAATGGGGCCTGACTTGGGTCGATTTGTATTTGACGATACATTTTGGTAACGTCCGCGTTAAATACGTATTTAAAAAACCTCCATTTTAAAATCTGCAATACTAAATCCTGTTGAAGAATAGGCCCTGGATGTAAAATGTCATTAAGACTTTTCCTATTTGATGTGGGACTTGACGCATTGAAAACTACCCTAAGTTTAGTAGTAACCCTATCTGGTTTAATAACTGCATGATGTGGCAAATAGTAGTGAGGGGTCTTCTCGATTTCCTGGGGTCTCAGTTTCCGCATGTGTCCAAGTTCCAAATATTCCATTATCGCTGCGTCGTATTGAGATTTGATTTCGGGCGTTTTTTGCAACTTTCTTTCCATTCTATAGAATTGCGCCATTGCGATATTTCGAGATGCTCCAAGTTCAGCACAAGATTTGAACGGCATCGTGACAATATATCGTCCATCTTCATTTCTTCGCGTTGTATTTTTGAAATTTGTTTCGCAAAAGGTGTCCTCTGCTGACCTCAAAACTTTTTTTGGGGTCTCCTCCACCTCCCAAAAACGTGTGAGAATTTTCTCTATCGAAACTGTATTGTAAAGTGAAATTTTCCTATCATTTGTGTTTGATTTTTCAAGGGGAGCTCCTACTGTGTAAATTAAGGGTCCTATGTCTAAACCTATCAGAAGATCTATGGGTCGGCTTTCGTAAAAACGAGGATCTGCTAACTCGAGTTGGGTTGTTTCTCTATGTTGATTTTTATCTAGGGTGCGCGACGGCAAATTAGAAGGAAGGGACTTCAAAACGGGTGCCCAAACTTCTAATTCAAAACTAGGGTTTGTACGAGAACAAAGGTTAAAAAGACAAGCTTTTGTTGAAGTTTCTGAAACGGTTTCACTTAAACCGGTAACATGAACAAGATTCTTCCTAGTTGGAAGCTTCAATTGGTTTGTAATCTTCTCTGAAATAAATGTTGATTGAGATCCAGGGTTGATAATCGCTCGTGCGTCATATCGCTGCCCTCTAGATTCAATTTGAACAATCGCTGTGAAGAGTAGTGTTTCTTTCGATTGCTGCTGGCTAAGTTGTGAATTTTCCTTGAGAGTTAGAGTCGTTATACTAGGAGTTTGAAAACTAGGTGTGGACTGTAAACTATGAGTGGATTGTACTAGGTACTAGGTCGTACGTCATCTCTAACCGGTTGTGAATTTGTAGGTCGGGCCTCGTTACCCTTATGTAATAAAGTGTGATGTCTTTGATTACATTCCCTACACGTGAAACGACTCTTACAATCTCTTACACCATGATCCGAAGTGATGCAGTTGTAACAAAGATTGTGAAGTTTTACTAAGTGAATGCGATCATTCACGTTTTTCTCAAGGAATTGAGGACAATTTCGTAACAAATGGTTTGCCTTGCAAATTTGGCAACTCGATCCATTTGTACGACTACTAGGTTGCGTAGATGTGCTAAATCTGTTGCTATTGTTGAATCTTCTTTGCGAACTTTGAGTCTGTTGCGCAACATTAGTTTGAAATGACTTAACCCTATTTATAAACAGAAAGTAAATGGAACATATGGTCTCAAACCAAATAAATTCTGACTGAATAACAAAAGCACAGACCAACAATAAATAACAACACATACAAACACATGAGGTACGATGACGTCGGCATTAGCCGTTGACAAAACTACATTTGTTTTCGTGATTCGCGATGCGAACCCAAGCAAAAAACAAAAATGTATTGGTATGAGAGTTTTAGTATGTTGACTTAGTTCGGCAAAATACGGGTTTGGTTAGCAGTTCTTGTTAAATTCAATTTACTGCTTCCTCAAGTATTTCAGCTGATTTAAGTTAAAAAAGACATACACTATTGCTACTGAATTCTGAAGATAATAGAGTGGTGTCTATCGAAACTGCAGTCAATTCTACCAAGCAATTAAAACTCTCTACCAATTTTTGTATTTGTTTCTATTACTTTCTTGGAATAGACAGAAAGTAAATGGAACATATGGTCTCAAACCAAATAAATTCTGACTGAATAACAAAAGCACAGACCAACAATAAATAACAACAACACATACAAACACATGAGGTACGATGACGTCGGCATTAGCCGTTGACAAAACTACATTTGTTTTCGTGGTTCGCGATGCGAACCCAAGCAAAAAACAAAAATGTATTGGTATGAGAGTTTTAGTATGTTGACTTAGTTCGGCAAAATACGGGTTTGGTTAGTAGTTCTTGTTAAATTCAATTTACTGCTTCCTCAAGTATTTCAGCTGATTTAAGTTAAAAAAGACATACACTATTGCTACTGAATTCTGAAGATGATAGAGTGGTGTCTATCGAAACTGCAGTCAATTCTACCAAGCAATTAAAACTATCTACCAATTTTTGTATTTGTTTCTATTACTTTCTTGGAATAGACAGAAAGTAAATGGAACATATGGTCTCAAACCAAATAAATTCTGACTGAATAACAAAAGCACAGACCAACAATAAATAACAACAACACATACAAACACATGAGGTACGATGACGTCGGCATTAGCCGTTGACAAAACTACATTTGTTTTCGTGGTTCGCGATGCGAACCCAAGCAAAAAACAAAAATGTATTGGTATGAGAGTTTTAGTATGTTGACTTAGTTCGGCAAAATACGGGTTTGGTTAGCAGTTCTTGTTAAATTCAATTTACTGCTTCCTCAAGTATTTCAGCTGATTTAAGTTAAAAAAGACATACACTATTGCTACTGAATTCTGAAGATGATAGAGTGGTGTCTATCGAAACTGCAGTCAATTCTACCAAGCAATTAAAACTCTCTACCAATTTTTGTATTTGTTTCTATTACTTTCTTGGAATAGACAGAAAGTAAATGGAACATATGGTCTCAAACCAAATAAATTCTGACTGAATAACAAAAGCACAGACCAACAATAAATAACAACAACACATACAAACACATGAGGTACGATGACGTCGGCATTAGCCGTTGACAAAACTACATTTGTTTTCGTGGTTCGCGATGCGAACCCAAACAAAAAACAAAAATGTATTGGTATGAGAGTTTTAGTATGTTGACTTAGTTCGGCAAAATACGGGTTTGGTTAGCAGTTCTTGTTAAATTCAATTTACTGCTTCCTCAAGTATTTCAGCTGATTTAAGTTAAAAAAGACATACACTATTGCTACTGAATTCTGAAGATGATAGAGTGGTGTCTATCGAAACTGCAGTCAATTCTACCAAGCAATTAAAACTCTCTACCAATTTTTGTATTTGTTTCTATTACTTTCTTGGAATAGACAGAAAGTAAATGGAACATATGGTCTCAAACCAAATAAATTCTGACTGAATAACAAAAGCACAGACCAACAATAAATAACAACAACACATGAGGTACGATGACGTCGGCATTAGCCGTTGACAAAACTACATTTGTTTTCGTGGTTCGCGATGCGAACCCAAGCAAAAAACAAAAATGTATTGGTATGAGAGTTTTAGTATGTTGACTTAGTTCAGCAAAATACGGGTTTGGTTAGTAGTTCTTGTTAAATTCAATTTACTGCTTCCTCAAGTATTTCAGCTGATTTAAGTTAAAAAAGACATACACTATTGCTACTGAATTCTGAAGATGATAGAGTGGTGTCTATCGAAACTGCAGTCAATTCTACCAAGCAATTAAAACTCTCTACCAATTTTTGTATTTGTTTCTATTACTTTCTTGGAATAGACAGAAAGTAAATGGAACATATGGTCTCAAACCAAATAAATTCTGACTGAATAACAAAAGCACAGACCAACAATAAATAACAACAACAATTTCAAGAAACTTTTAAAATTGAGATTTTCTCCTAACAATTTCTGTAAAAACTTACTTTGCCAATATTTGAAAAATAATTTCAGAAAAACGCTAAATATTTGTTGAATGGGGCCAATCTTTTACAGTCCGACTTTTTTTTCACGAATAGATATAAATAATGGCAGTTTATTTTGAACTTGTGTCGTTTGTGCGAACAGTAAGAAATTTTAGCGATAATAATTTTTATAGACTTGGGTCTTTTGAAAAAAAAATTATATAAATAAAACTTTGGACGAAAGTAATTCTTTGTCGGCTAGTGTACTCTCAAAAAATTACCAATCAACTCTTCTTTAACAAAACAAAAAAACCCGTAGAAAAGCGATTCTTCTATCAGAAAAAATTCAATCAAATCAAAAAACAAATTTTGTAGGAAAGTGTTTTTTGCAAAATTATAACAAACAAAAAAAACAAACTGTAAGAAATTGTTTTTTCAAAAAAAAACCCAAATTTTGTAGAAAGGTGTTTCTTCCAAGAAATTAGCACTTAATAAATTTCTAAGCAAATTTATTTTTCGTAGTAAAGTGTAATTTCCAAAAATTAGCACTTAATAAATTTCTAAGCAAATTTATTTGTCGTAGTAAAGTGTAATTTCCAAAAATTAGCACTTAATAAATTTGGGTACTCACTTTGATCCTGTAATAAGTGTCTTACTCTTATTGTTCTCGATGTTGCTGGCGTGGGTCGCTGGCTCCTTCTTCCTTCCTTCTAGGGTTATTTGTTGTAGTGTCCTCATGTCTGGATCTTTTGGTTGTTTTTATTTGTTTTAAATGTCTTTTAAGTTTTTATTTCACGGCGCGCCGATATGTTATTTAATTTTTGTAATTGACTGGAAATATTTAAATTAAAATCTTTGCACTTTGTCTTTTTTTTTCACTTTTTTTTCAAAACACACTAATCACACTTTCACACTTTTTCCTCAGATTACGTTTTTTAACAATTTAAAAAAACACACTTTTAGATCCGGTTCGCATAGGACCAATGTTTATTGACCAATGGTTAGTTCTTACCTCGGTTTTTTTTTTTGGTTCCGTCAGAATGATAACGCAAGTGGTAGATTTTGGATTTTGGTTTTATTTGTAAAAATTTCAATTTTTTGTTTTGTGGATTTCATGTGTGTACAGGTAGGTGTGAAAATGTGATTAATTGGTATTTTTAATGTTAACAATTTTTAAATGTTTTTAATTGCAGTTTTTAATTTCAGTTTTTTGTTTTCAATTTTAATCTTAATATTAATTGTTTTGTTTCAGGTAATTCACTTCTTTTAATCTCTTCTTTCAATAAATTTTTCAATGTTGGGTCTGTTGGTTTCACTGGGTCTCTTATGTACATGTATCTGTATATAAATAAAATTACACTTATTATTTAACCTTTACTTTTCACTACTAATCACTTAATCGCGGGAGGGAGACGCACGAGTTGATGGTTGGCACAATTGGATACAAACTGACTCCTGCAGCTTTCCTTTTGTCTAATGTAAGCTCGGTTACAAAGACAAAACGTAAGCAGCGAGCAGCCAAATGACGAAAAGACATGACAATACCTAGGTAAGCATAGGCAGCACTGGAATGTACGTATGCAACTACATAGATTGCAGAATGCAGACGCACTTACACACACACACACATACGTATGCTGCCGCGCCACCTTGGTCGTTCTACACTGATGTTCAAAAGTGTGGTGTCACCTTTGAACATACATAATTTAATGAATATAAATTTAAATGAATTAGAGCTAGAAGGCCTCAAAGGTAACAGCGCTAAATTGTCGACCATATCAACAAATTCTTTATCAAATACCTTAGACGGCCACAAATCAGAAGATATCAGTTTATCACAGATCTTCGGTTGCACGATGATCTTAAATGATGACCTAGAATGAGGGGAAGACGAACGAATCTTAAATGTCTTAAGATAAAGTCACCTCAAATTTTAGATCTAATATAAAAGTCTATATCTTCGGAGGGTGTTTTGGGAGCAAAACGTGAAACAAAAACAACTTTCCTGGCTAGGACCACAGTCAGAGTTTTCGATTTCCCACCGGCTCGTGATGCTACATTTGTAGGAGGTTTAGGATCCATTTCAAGATGAACCACTGAATTCCCCTCTTGTATAGAGACAACCTTATCAACCCTTGGTGTAACAGCGAGAGCAAATTTCTGCTGATCAACAGAAACAGAACAAGAAGCACTGGCAGAAGCTGATGATGTTGTAGGCTCATCCAACGACGTACGGTCAGAAGCACTCAGTGTCCCGACATCAAGCTTCTTAGGACGCGTCTTTTTCGTCGACCTTTTGCGCTTCTGTCCAACAACGTCAGGCGAGCACACAAATGCATTCAATTGTGGGAACCTATCAAACAGAGATGCATATTTATTGAATCTCGAATACAATGTCCACATTTTCTTATCAATTTCGGTAATTTTCGAAAAATAATCTTTAACAAATTTATAGAACTCTACATTAATTTTTCTGCAGTTCTTGCAACACCATTTAAGACCACTATTACTATCTCCGTACATAACATCTACAACATTTGCAGATAAACCAGTACACCAAGCATGCCAAATGTTAGTACAAAGCCAACACTATATAGATCGTTCTATCAGAAACAATTTTACAGTTTTCGTTAACACACCATATTGTTTAAATGTAAATTAATTGTAAAACAAACTAACAAACAAAATAGGAAGAAAAAACAATAATTCACAAAAATTAGTTTTAATATTTCACCCTCTACTACATACATATAAGGAGTTAAAGGTGAGAATAATTGGCAAAAGAAAAATATGCTCGATGGCAACTCAGTTTAAATAAATGAAACAATGTAGAGAGCACACACACGAAATGAGGGAGTAAGTATAACAACAACAAATGGAACACAACAGTTGTTTCTAATTGCAATAGCAAATAAATCCCAACTCAGCACTCTAGAAATGGAGGTGCTTCGCTATCTGGATGGAAGCCCCGCGTTGTGCCTGAGGTTTCTTCTTCTTTGGAAGCGTTTTGATGACTTTTTTTAAATCATCATATGGTAGATAGATTGATGAGAGTAGTTGTTTTTTGTTTCTAGCCTCACAGTTGTCTGATCTCCACTACTGTAGTTATGTTGAAGGATTATGTTTAAATCTTTCCTACCTACAATGCAAGTCCTCACCTTGTTTTCTGTGGGAGGTGAGTATCTGATAAAATTTACTTTGCTCAGTCCAGTTACCTTATTCTTAGCGATATAGGGTTTCTGGGATGCGCGAGGGATGTTATCATCCTATAGATGTCGTTACGGATATGAAACATGACTGGAATATTATAGAATATATTATGGAATATTATACAATCAATGTATTGTGCATATTTTTTGAAACCTTCCTTTTCCACTATGCTAAATGGTTGCATATCAATTCAACACATTTCAGCTAACCTTCTCGGGTGTGAACATTTTTTAATGTTTCCGATGCAAGAATTTCTGATGTTAACATTTTCGAGCTCACATATTTCATACTTTTAATCTCGACACTATTGACAGCCTTTAAGTGGTTAGCCAGATTGCAGGTCGCTGTTGTTAAACCAATTCTAATGCCAAACAAAATTAAATAGTTAATGGACGCAATTTACGTCAACAACCTACAACAGTAGATACTCCAAAGACATTGTGTACTGAATTCTAAGTGATTATGTGTACTGGTATTGAAGTTATGTGATATTCAATTTTGATATGTTTAGGACATTTTGTGAGCGAAGTACCAAAAAGGGATGTGTGACTTCGCCCATTTTTCTCAAGATGATAGCGACTAATAAACTATTGCTACGTATATAATTGGAGAATAATCGGATAAATAGGTACTATTGGGAGTGAACTGTTGTGGCTCATCTTCTAACTCTGCTGAGATAAAAAATAATTACCACACACGAACTGTGAAGTCAATTTTATATTTTCCTGTAATTTATGAAGAGTTTATTAATTGCACATTCCGATTGTAACCTGGAGTTATTCAGCCCATGATGTCGCCACATAGTAACCAACAACCTAAATTCACAAACAGACCTCGATTGCCGCAAATGAGATGTCTGAGCAATATAATATACACCTCATAAGGGTGCCTGGCCATAAGGATATCCCGGCGAACTGCAAAGTCGATGAATTTGCTAAGAAAGAGAGACATTACAAATTCTTGAAGAATTTGCATATATTGGTGCGCAAGTATCCAAATGCAAGCATTGGCTTAGGCAAAGGCAATAAGGCAGACCAACGAAAGATGGACAGTAATCGGCACCTGTAGAGTAGCTAGACAAATCTGACCAAAATATGATTGAGAAGGTCAAAATATCTCCTTGCACTACAGAGAAAAAGATTGAAGATATTGGGTATTGGCTCCAATGACTTCTAAGGAAGAAGTGAAGAGTAATGAGCACTTGCTATGCGACTGTCCCGCATTGAGTAAACATTGTCTGGATATACGGGGGTCGGCCTTCCTAACAGATCTTTCGATGAGGAAATTTCAGCCCGTAGTAACACTAGGGACCTAAAGTGGTCTATGTGAGCTGCCACCCTAACCTAAACCTACTCAGTACATGTATTGATAAGTATTCTGCAGCTCTGTCAAATATGTATGTATCCGAGATCTTAAAATGTGAATGAAAAATAAAATAATTAGTGAAAACAAACAACGATAGAAGTATCTACAAACAGTACTTACCGTTCACTGGCATTAACTATCTTATTTTTGCCCGAATAGTAAATGTAAAGAATTTATATCGTACAATCAGTGACATCGGCGCATAGACAGGTCAATTGTAGATTTTCCTGTTATTTAATGGGAGTATATTAGTCAGGATTCCAACCTAGAGATATTCAGCGCATGTTTTGCTAAGACGAAAGATACACGCGCTTAAACATTTTGTTTACCCGAGGTTGCCAACTGTATACCACAGGGTAGAGTTGTGTAGTTCGTGAACGAACTAGTTTGAACGGGTCACTATACTGAACTGAACGAATTAGTTCACACTACTCTTTCATTTCAGCTCAGTAGTTCACAATGTTTTTTCTTCAATCGTAACATTTCGTTTTCTCTTCTCAGCTGTTATGTGTTGTTTCCATTTTTATGTCATCATGAATGTATGATTCTCATCATGAATGTATGATTCTACTAACGCCTTTATATAAGTTTTTTCAACTCATTCCATTCATATTCCAATCAGATTCCTTTAATAGCGGCTGGTTTGAAATGGTGATCTAATGAACGAAATGATCTGTTTAAGTAAAGTGAGCTGGTGAGCTAAAGAGCCGGTGAGCTAAAGAGCTAGAGTGCTAAAGTGAGCTGTTGAACTAAATGAACGAACTAGTTCACTCAATTGAACTGAACTAAAAAGAGCGATCACTTAAAAGAACTATAATGCCCAACTCAGGGGGCCCAAACTCAAAACTTCTCTAATATCTTTTCTACAAACATGACAATCGGTTGTCAGGTTAAGATACGGCAGAATTATTTTCCTTTTTTGTAGTTCCTCCCACTGTGCACTGCACCGAATTGTAAGTGTTAATGTGTACTTGTATAACGGTATGTACCATTCAATTTTTGAATGATTTGGCCATTTAATAATATGGTAGAATTTCAGAAGATTCGAATGAGTACACCCTGAAAAAATCACTTCTGTAGTATATTGTCATAAAGATATTCAGTTTGAAATATATAGATATAGATACTCTCGAAATATATTATATTTGACAACACAAATATTGTATATTTGGGAAGATGTTGTTCTAAACAAACCTTTGTTTCCGCCCGAATATTTTTTATTTGGATCTATTATTTACGAAAAAAATATTTTAACAATACCTTAATTTTAAGACAAGATTTATATTTTTCAGTCATTCAACTTCAGAAATTATAAATGTTCGTAAAATTCCTCTATAATTGAAATTATACATTGCTTGCTGCGTTGATAACAAATGACGACCTGGAACAAATAGAAATTTAAAATTAGTGCTTTAAAACAAAATTTATTGCTACGTATGTCATTTTAAACTGTAAGGTATAACTCGAAATCAGTGAAAAATAAAAAGTTAAATTCGAAAAAAAATAAAACCTAAAAAAAAAGTTTTGAAATGCTTTTGTAAAAAAAATATATTTGGAGAAATTCATAAACAACAATTTTATTTGTATATAAACATATATTATATTTGGGAAAATTAGTTGGCAAATATATTTTGTTGTAGTGTATTAATATATCCATTCCAAATAAATTTTATTGACTTTAAAAAAAAAATTTGCTCAGAAATATATAATATTTAAAAATTTGTGTTCCAAATATATTTCCCTTCAATTCAAACATACCAAAAAAGGCGATTTTGCCCCGTGTAATATATAAGTTATTAGTGAATCAATATTTAAAATGCGTGCTTTAAAGCAGATGTTCATACTTCATATGGCATTTTTATATGAGTGATATAATTGAAAACCAAGGAAAAATTAAAACTCAAATTAGAAAAGGTCAGCAAAGTTTTGAAAAATCTTTCCTAAATAAAACATATTTGGAGAAATTCCGAAACAATAATGTTATTTGTATTTAAACACATATTTTATTTAAGGATATTAGTTCAGAAATATATTTTGTTCTAATATATTAACATATGTGCTACAAATAAATTTTATGAATTTTCTAATAAAATATATTTCTTCAGAATATATAACATTTTAAAAATTTTTTTCCAAATATATTTTATGCCAATCAAAATTAAAAATGTTCTCGTTTAGCCCTCTTAATTTCCTTATACTTCAAAAAATATTTTCCAAATAGCATAAAATCGGAATTCAAAAAAATTATCTTAAACCATATTACACCATAAAATTTTATGTACTGCAGACGTCATTCTCGTTCCATAATTTTTTATGAATAGATCCTACGGACTTTTCTAAGCCAAAAAATAAAATTGTATCAAAAGGGCAGTTTTAATAAAAAAATTTGAATAATAGGTAATTCAATTAACATTTTTCGCAAAAACGTTTCGCTCGGATTTTTCTTACCTTTTGATAGATTTCCAATTGAAATGATGAAGGCACTGCTGACCTCAGCGTTAAATTAAATGTTTACAGCTTGCCTCTGTAAAAATGTTACTTTTCCCCAATGATTTGGATTTCCGCCACTTAGTATAGCGATGACAAAACTGTTCTAAATGAGATCGCTAACAAATGAAATAATAGTAATGCTATTTTATGGCTGGCTTCGTTCTCTGCATCACCACCACATCAGCAGTAGCAGTTCTCAGAAGAACCTTCAAGCCTTTGCTTTATACCATTTGATTATTGACCGATTATTGCCATTTAATCCTTTGTTTTTTTTTAATCTGCAACTGGTTCAAATTGACCGGAACCTCCGCCATAACAAATAAAAAAATATTTCCTATATTTGGCACACAAAATATAATCATCAGTAGTCACAACAACTATTTATTGAGTTGAAAAAATACTTTCTTTTTAGCAATTACTTTTAATTATCAAGATGCGTCACAATTTCCAAAATTTATACACAAATCCACATGCCTTACAGATGACATGTCAACCGGAAGTGAAACGGCAGATTTATTACCCGTCTTTTTCTTCGAAATTCTCCAACGTGATAAAATAACTGACATGTTAAAGATAATCGAAGAATAAAGAGCCGCAACTTCAATCAGCTGACTGAAAGGCGAATTCATTTGTTGGCAAGAGCGAGTTCACAGCGAATAAAATATATATCATATTTCATTCCTTTTTTAATCGCATATTGCTTTTTATACACTCATTCGAAGCAATCACAATAAGATTTAAACATAAAAAACAATGAACAGAACAGATTTGATAATGGATGTGGGAAAAACTTTGGATTGAACGCAAAACCATAGTTCCACCACATCATTCCTTTTAATAAAAACTCACCACATGTAAATGAATTTTGACATGTGACATGTGCTGAGGAGCGTATACGTACATACTTTTTGGAAAATCATACGCCGCAGTGTCATGAAACACTCTACAGATGTTGCATAGTTACATATTTTCGTGAAGAAGAAGTGTGGAGAAGATTGCACGATTACTATACTGAAAGGCGATTACTATTACACGATTACCATTCAATACGAAAAAAAATTGGTGCTAGTTTAATACCGATCAGACGACATCGGTTTTAAAAATTCATTCACTTGGCACGTAATCCCCCATATAATAAGCGACAGCTAAAAGCAAAGTCAATTTAATGTCATTAAATTGAAAACATTTGTAAGAAAGAGACAAATGTACACATTGATCGCTCTTTGAGTAAAACATATCAGTGACAGTAAAAAATATCATTGTGTTTTTGTATTACGAACTGCGTGCAATGGGAGGAATTTAAAATAGGGAAATAATAGAAGATGTATTAGAGAATTTATGTTTTAAATTTGGGTCCCCTATGATAGCCAGGGGCTGTGCTGCAGGGCCTCAAAGTTGGTCGCCTCTCGTATACATAGTGTTTAAGCGCGTGTAAATTACGATTTTTGTCGTCTCCTGCGAATAACTCGAATACATTTTTTGAGTTCTATTAGCTCCATAAGCTTCTAGCTCCATATTACTTTAATATAGGCTATAAAATAATTTCACGTGATATAGGTTAATAGAAGGGAAAGAGGACCGATTCTGCTTGACAGGTTTATGTATGATACTAAATATGTTAGCGTGTCTGCCAAGAGAAGCCCTCCCAATTGGATGACAAAGGATAGAAATTCAAAGTACATTCAGCTCTGTGATCCCAAATAAAAATTCACAACGGGCTACATGAGTAGATGGAGTCAAACAGGAAGGAAGTTCAATTTAGTTAAATATATATCATATCTTAAATAATATCTGTAACTGTTATATCTGTTACTTAAATGATTACCTATTAAAAGTATACATAACTATAAAGTATGTAGGCAGGATTTTTTAGGTTAGGTTAAGAGTTGGATCCTATAAAACAGACTTACTTGCATACAGTCCAGGGTGTTACAACAGGGACATAAGAGAAAACATAAGTGATCCTGTAACGTCGAGTTTCCTCCGGTTGCTGGGATATGCTCGCGGGGAATGGGTTCGTCACAGAAATTTATATTTGCAGTGACAGAGAGTAAGAAGACAGTAGTTGATGTTTACAATATTTCAATCTCGGTGTTTTATTTAAAATTATTATGATGATTTATAATTAAATTAGTTACACTACGTATGAATGTATGTCAGGATACTCCGAATAGCGGGATCTTCGTCGTCTTCGAGTTTGGTCGTTGGGCGGTGTCGTTAGATGGGTTTATCTGCTACCGTTGGTTTTTCTTCTAATCCCACGGCGTATGGTGTCTAATCGATGATCTCCCCGGCTCTTCGGTATCTCGAGTTATATCTAATAGTGGGGGTCAGGATGACACTTAAATTTCCACTCGCGGTGATATTTATTTGTAGTTATTGGAGATCGCGGTGACCCTCCAATTTCACACGCGACGCTGTTTATTCTTTGTTTCTGGAGTTCGCGGAGACCCTCCAAAGTTTCTTAAGATACGATTACTATTGAGTTATTGGAGATCCGGATAACCCTCCAATTTCACTCAAGGCACTATAACAATATGTAAATATTTGTTGTCAGAAGTTATTGGAGATCGCAATGATCCTCCAGTTTCACTCGCGACGTGATTTATAATTAAATATTGGAGATCAGGATGATCCTCCAATTTCACTCGCGTCACGATTTTTAGTTAATTATTGGAGATACGGATGATCCTCCAATTTCACCCGCGTCACGATTTATAATTAATTATTGGAGATCCGGATGATCCTCCAATTTCACTCGCGACCCGATTTATAATTAATTATTGGAGATCAGGATGATCCTCCAATTTCACTTACAACACAAGTTTTATTTACTTTAGTGAGATGACCCTCCGATTTATCCTATGGCACTGTATATTTTAGTTGAAGCGTATTCCTTGGGACCCGATACTTACGTGTCTTACGTGTGTTACGGCTGCCGACCAACTGACCGAGTATCTGTCTCTGCTTCCTTTTATATCCTCCGCTGCGTCGCTACGATCAACACGTGGGCTAGGATGACGCCGCATCCTAACCTTGTTTAAAACTTATGGTACCCACGTGTTCGATGTTTTGCGTAGACTGTACTTGTGTACTTGCTATCCAACGGTACTTTGTTTACCATTGTGGGCTTCCACGTGGTTCGGTGTTTTGGCGATCCTAAGATCTTAACTCAAAATAATAATTCAGGCTTTTAAGAAAATACATTTTAATCCATTATTGAAACTAAAAATACAAAATTCATAACAATATTAAACTAATAGAAAATTAACAAAAATATTCAAAATAAAGTTAGTGGATAAAATTCTGTGGGGATGAAAACGACGGAGGACTTCCATCGTTACAATCCCTAGCCCCTACCTTTGAACCAATTTGATAGCTTTAAAAAGCTCAAAAGTGGGCGGATTAAAAACACATTAAATGACCAAAGAAATGAGAGGTTAAGGTTGCATGCCTCCTTCTAAAGAGAGCGGGGCACATACACATTAGGTGTTCTACCGATTCCTCATCTCCTTCGTCTTCACAGCTTCTGCAAAAGCCATTGTGCGAGACCTCCAATCTCTCTGCGTGTCGCCCAATAAGGCAGTGACCCTTCATGATAGACACGATAATTCAGACGTCCGGTCACCATAGCGACAGCAGTGTGTTGGTGAGTTTGGAGTTTAGGCAGGGCAACATCACACAGTGGGATGGCTTCATACATTTTTTGTGCAAAAAATATAAGGAGTGGTCCTAGATCATTGAAAATTTGCACATAGTAATATATTGACTAAATTAAGAAAAAAGTGGTATTTTATCAAAATCGGACACGCCCACCGCCTATACAGTCCAAATCGTTTTCTTTTCATAAAATTTTCCTATCCAAGCAAAAGTCTTCATTTTTGGTACATACACTTCCTAGTATAAACAACGGTCTCACTATACAACCAACGCGGGTTCAGAACCCAGTGTTTTCCTATTGCCCGCTTACAGGTATCTAGCGCTACATCTTTGCTCTTTCCTGAATGTGGGCTTGAAGTTCAACTTCTTGTCTAGTAAAATTCCAAATATATGTAGCTGAAAGCGTCTCTTAGTCAGAAGGATATGAATTAACCTACGTATACTGCTATAAACTCGTAATTAAAACGGCTGAATTTATGTTATTGAAGGCCCCCTCTATATCTATTAAAGCTTCCATAGTATATTCCTTAACAGGGAGAGATCCTTCAATAAAGCTGTCTGGATATTGCAGGGCCGTTTCGGTGGACTTACTCTTGCCGTAGGCATGCTTGGTCCTGCGTTTGGGTTGAAAACAAACTAGGTTTCTCTCCATTTTGTTGGTATATAGGCCCTTGGCTTTAGTTTGGGACATGCGGCTTGTAGCGAGTCATTAAGAGTTGCGGTGAGGTAGGATATTTAGAAAACAAATTAAAGAATGTGTTGGTAATCTAGTTCACTAATGCTCCTATAGCAAAACAAATATAAGGAAATTAAAATTTATAACGATTCAATGTTAATTTTGCACGTTACTGTCATACATTTTGTAACATGAGTACTGTGGGAAAAATTAAAGAGGATACAAAAAAAATACGTACTTATTTTTATCAGCTCCTTTGAGAAAGATCTTCCGTAAAGCCGCTGAAGATGTAAAAGTATTCCTGGTTTTATCTTTAATACAGAGGTTAAACAGCAATCTTTGGATTGTTTTACGAACCCTTTTTATTTACTTTCTTTACATTACCACACTGGGTCACCACAAAAACAGACAGACTGTGAAAATTCTGTTGTGGAAGTTGACAGCCGTAAATAAGTGAGAGCGATTAGTTATTGAGTAGCCTTTTCTCGACGATCGATTGTTAACTCCAACAGAAACAAAGCTTCCTTAGCGTATAAATAGATTATTAAACTCAAATAAACAGAGATAAAACTCTACCCAATAGTTTCAAAAACAAGTAAGAATATTTCAGTCGGGTAAACCGACTAAGGTATACCCTCACTTTGTGAGTAATGTAATATTGAATATTACACAAAATATTCTGTCAATTTTTGTGGGAGGTACCAGAAGGGGTTTAGGAAATACACCTATATTTCGCTGAACAGTAGATACTTTAAATACATTGCACTGTGCCGAATTGTAACCGTTTATATGGACTGGTATATTAACGTTGAGATATTAAATTGTGGTATAATTTGGCCATTTTGTGTGGGAGGTACAAAAAGGGGTGTGGTCATAACGCTCATTTTTCACTGGACTATAGGCATTATCAAATCATTACACTGTACAAAATTGTAAGTAATTGTATACATTCATATTAATGTTATAAACTGTTAACTTTTGGTGCAAAATGGTACCTTTGTGGGAGAGGTACCAAAAGGGGCGTGACAATAACGCCCATTTTTCAATGGACTGTAGGCACTATAAAAACATTACACTGTACAAAATTTCAAGTATTTCTAAACACTGGTATTAATGTTATAAGCTTTTAACTTTTAGTGCAAATGGTGCATTTGTGTGGGAGGTACCAAAAGGGACGTGGCAATTTCGCCCATTTTCTTCGAGTTGATAGCGACTAACAAACTAATACTATGTATGGAATTTCAGAAGATTCGAATACATATAATAGTAGTTATTAAAGAATCAATATTTCACAACATTTTAACCCTTTGTGGGGGAGATACCAGAAGGGGTGGACCAATATGGCCCATCTTCGAACTTAGCCGGAGATAGAAAAAAATATTACCACATACGAAATTTGAAGTCAATCGGTTACTCCTTTCGAGAGTTATCGTGCGCACCAGCCAGCAGACAGACAGACAGACAGATAGACGGACGGACATTGCTCATTCGACTTAAAATTACCCAAAACGGATGTCCGCCGAACATACTTGGGGTCTTATGCCACTCCTTCGATGTGTTACACTTTTTTCCGCAGCAAATGATATATACCCTCGTCACACTAAAGTGAGGGTATAATTACTCAGTGAGAATGAACTATGGAGAGAAATGTGTGCAGTTGATAACATAAATCAATGAACTCCGAAATGTTCTCTTTCTGCCTGTACATAAACCTCCGAATAATGTTAAGATTGTCACTAAGTTAAATTAATATTTAACGCAACAAGGATTGTTTAAGTCACACAAACTTTATCCAAATTGTACTAAATTTTCCGAATAGGAAACGAATGTAGCCAATTACCTGAAAACCACTTGATGCTTCATAGGTTATTGTCAGAAATGTGACAAAAGGAATCGATCGTGATGAAATTTAGCACAAGGGTGATTCAGATTTAGATATAGTCCCCATATATATTTATATATATCCCTCCGATTTGGCATCTAAGCTCTTTAGAAATCGTATTTTACATCCGACATTACCAAATTAGGCACAAAGGATTTCATTGGTTCAGGAATAAACACTGTCAAATGTGAAAGAAATCGGTTCAGATTTATATATAGCCCCATATATACATTCCTTCCGATTTGGTATCAACGTATCAGAGAAGCTTAATTTTACATCCGATCATTATAAGATTTGGCTGAGAGAAGTTTCTTGACACAGTAACGAAGTTCGGTAACTTTGAAGAAAATCAGTTTAGGGTTTGGTATCTAAGCGCTATATAAATCGTATTTAACGACTTTAGTCTTTCATTACTGTTTTTTTTTCGAAATTACCCAACTGTTGTTTAATCGCCTTTGAACAATTGGTAAGTGATGTGGAGCGTATACGTACCTAATTTCCAAAAGTCATACGCCGTAGTATCTTTGTCAACGCCTTCTAAATCCATGTTTTCCTCTTAGTCCGTTTATGTACCAGAGCCTGCGCCACCACCACAGCAACAGCAGAACCTTTAACGCCCTCGCTTTAATCCATTTGTTACCGCTTTACGACATTTCGTAAGACACATTTCCTATTTTCCGATACATGTATGTTAATAGACACAACAACTCTTTCTTTTTTATAAATTACTTTCAATTATCAAGATGCGTAATTTTATTATTTCTAGTATTTATTCACAAATCCACATGCTTAAAGACGAATTCAAAACCGGAAGTGAAACGCCATACTAATCTCCAGTTTTTTCTTCGAAGAAGAATAAAGAGACGCCATTTCAATCAGCTGACTGAAATGCGAATTCACACGTGTGCAAGAGCGAGTTCAGAGCGAATTGAAGAAAACGCATATTCCATTGTTAATCGCATATTTCTTTTTATGGATTCATTCCAAACAATCACAATAATAAATAAATATAAGAACAAAGAAGTAACCAGATTTGATGCTGGATTTGTAATGGACGTTTCGCACAATATCATTTTTTCACACAACGACACATATCTGAATATTCATACGGCTGTGCCATACTAAGGCAGGATAAAATACAACTTGAAACTGTTTTACATCTCAAAACCTATAAACTACCAATTTCATTGTCCGAACTGACATTATCATTGTAATGCCACATTTTCTTACCATTATCACAGTGGCACTGCTTTCCACCTAAGAACTTGTATACGAGTAATAATATTAGGTGTAAAAATATGAAATATGAAATATTGCAAATTTCTTCTCCACTCATATTGCCTTGTTCTCAAGCTTTCTTTGTTCCATTGCCGTAGTGCTTCCACTTACTCTTTATAGGAACATTTGCGACATTTCTCAGCTTCTCGAGATGATTTATTCGGTATTTCATGGATTTATTCAACTGCAATTTCTTTAATTTTTGTTTTGATTCAATATTGTTTTAAAGCACTAACAGTTGTTCCTTTCCTATTTCAATAAAACTCAAATGAGTTACTGCTCATTCTCTCTGACATGAGTAACTAGCAAAAAAAAGTGCTCCCGTATAATTAATAAAAAGGTTGTATAAACCGCTGTAAAAGTAGCCAAATATCGCGCATTTTGTGAGCAAACTTAATTTACTGCGAAGTGTAGCTTGTGAATTTCAGTTAATATTTGTTAATGTCGCAAATAAACAAATTAAGTCTCTCTCGCTGTGTTACGAACTGAAAAAGAAGAAGATTTGTGCAGTGCCGACTTTCTGTGTGATCTTGTTGGAGTTGTGTAAATGACTAAATGTACCTATCGCTCACTCACTTCAAGAGTGTCATAACTCAAAATTGAAAATTGTCAGGATGTGTAACTTTAAGTCCGTATAAAAAAATAAATAATATGAAATAAGACTATTAAAAAAGGTGGAATAATCCGAAATATGATTGTTCACTTATAAACAAAATTTCGTTGAGATTTATTTATGGATATTTGCAAAATTGTCAATTCTGTAAGGCAACCTCAAAAATCTTCAATTTTGAGTTATGACAGTCTTGAAGTGAGTGAGCGATATGTATATTGACTGTTGATGCAGCTATTGTTTATTTATTAATTTGCCTGAGCCACCTGATTTCTTGGGATAAATTGTTAAATTGTGCTACAGCTAAGTTTTGGAGTATCTGTTTTGTGAAGTTATCCGGAGCGAAATTCATTTAAAGTAAACAAAATACACACATACATACACATTTTCCATCACAACATCTGATTTTGAGTACGAAGTGGAATAATTCCGTGCTACAGCTGAGTATTATCAACACTTCTGTAAATTACATTATTGTGAATTACACTAAGCTACAAAATTTTACATACAACAAATATGGCAGATAAAGCTGTTAATAAATGTTCTAAATGCAACAAGAATGAGCAGAAAAATCAAAACAGTGTTGGCTGCTGTATATGTGACAATTTTTATCATATTTCCTGCCTAAAAATTATAAAAGAGATACATTCTTTTTTACATAAAAGTAAATTTTTTTATTCCAGTGCCCTGATTGTGTTTTAAACAATCAAAACCTACCTACACCCTGTAGGAATATAGGGACTGCAGCGACTCCTAGTAGTATTCATTCTGGCAATATAGATGATGAAGTTCGGATACAACTCGATCCTTTCAAGCTAGAAGTGCAAAAACAACTCCACGATATGAACAAAGGGATGGAGGAAGTAGTTCAGGAGATGCGCCTTTGTTATGTTCAAAAGATCAAAAAAATTGAAGAAGAGACGATGAATTGCTCAGCCCTTGTCAAGCAGTGTGAGAGCCGTTGCGATAATGCAATCCAAGACATAGAAGCTGAAAACGACATATCTCGCAGGCGTCTTAACAGAGCTAACATTGTCTCAATGGTTTGCCTAGAGGAATATTGGATTTGAGGGAACCAATTACAAAAATTGAGCATTGTGCAATGTCGAATTGGTATTTCAGCATTCCTGTTATTTCAATGGTGGGAAATCAGTACTGCTTAAACTAAACTCTGTGTACATAAGAGACTGCATTATGATAAATTTGAATAAGCGTTCCTCCCTGCTGTTATGTGATGTTGTTGGTGGAGAAGTAAGGAGCAAGGTTTATTTAAATGATCACCTTTGCCGGGCTACTTCGAAGCTATTTTTTGTTTGTAGAAAATTAAAAAGGCAACATAAAGTGAAGAAGTTCAAGCAGTTCAACGCAGACAGGGCTACAGTGGAGTTGGAGATGACAAATGGTAGTCGTAAGGTGCTAAATTTAACTGAGTGCGCCGAAATGTTAGATACGTATGATGCGGTGCCTTCTGACTTTCCTGGCACACTTGGGTCTAATTAGACAGCTTATACAGCGTACTCGAAATTTAGTCAGTAACTGATCTCATTTATACGTTTTTTATTAATTATCTGGAAACAATGTTTATTATCTTTTATATATTTTGTTTTAAATGGATAGTAATGAACCCTAACATAGTCCATGATAATCAATTTTTAAACTCCAAATTAGGTAACACGCCATCTTATTTAAATGTTGCAAATTTTAATAGCCAGAGTTTTAACATAAACCCTGGGTCATCTACATTTTCAGAAATTAGAAATATGGTAGCAGATAGCCACCTAGATATAGTCGGTGTTAGCGAAACTTGGCTTAAACCTTCTATGTCTTCTAATTGTGCCAAAATACCGGGCTTTCGTTGTTGCAGGAATGATAGACCCAACTCTAGGGGTGGTGGCGTTGCAATGTTTGTTTCTAACAACATTAATTATAACGTTGTATACCAGGGCCAGAACTACGGTTCGGTAGAATGTTTATTCATTGAACTATCGTCTGGTGGAGAAAAAATGATTGTGGGGGTAGTGTATTTACCGCATGGTGACTTCAGTGCGTTTGAGCACGAAATATCACATTTGCTGGCTCGGTACTCAAGTATTCTGATTATGGGTGATTTCAACAATAATTTGTTCGATATTTCTAAGGCTAATTATGTGAGACGCGCGTGTAATAGAATGAATATAGCAGTACGTCACAATATAAAGCCTACACATTTCGATCCAGCTCATCATTCTACATCGTTACTCGATTTCTTCCTTTTATCTAATACTATATTTCGAGACATGCTTTCATTTTTGCCTCGTTGGAATATACGGAGACAAAATTCAGATTTTTATGAGTTCTACGATTATAACTCTGTTAACTATCAATCTGTCCAAGATAAACTTGATACGTTCGATTTCTCAGAACTATTTTTTACATCCAATGTTGATGAGCAACTAAATATTCTTATATCTGGTTTGAATCATCTTCATTCTGTATTTCCCTTCAAAAAAAGAAGAATACAGAAGGACCGTAATGACTGGTTTAAATCTAACCGCATTTCATATAATCTTTCATTAAGAGATCTAGCATATAAAGCATACATTGATGACAAAAATGAGACTAATTGGAAATGTTTTGTAGGGCACGACTTTGCCCGATTGTCTGTGGTGAGAAAAGCAAATAGGGAAGCGCATGCGTCTTTATTTGAGAATTGCGATAGGACCAAAATGTTATGGAATCGTATTAAGAGCAATGGATTACTAACTTGTGATCCTGATGAAGTGAACATCACTTCTAATATTGGCCTCGATGATTTAAACTTGAAATTTGTCAGCAATCAGCTCCCTTTCTCGCATGATGCGAATGGACTTCTTGGTCAATATTCTGATGTAGGCGATTTTTCTTTTCAATGTATATCAATTTCTGAATTATATTAAGCTTTTTCCTGTATACACTCTAATGTTGCTGGTGATGATGGCTTTCCACTAAAGTTCTTTAGAATAATATTTCCACTTATTACAGATTACTTTTTGCATTTTGTTAACACAATAATTTCTACTTCCCCTTTTCCATCACAATGGAAAACTTCCAAGATAATTCCTATAAGGAAGAAAATAAATTCGCTTTCTCTGGATGATTTAAGGCCTATATCGTTGTTGCATATATTTATCCAATGCGTTCTGAAAAAACAACTGTTGAATTATGTTGAGTGTAAATCGTTACTCAATGACTGTCAGTGTGAGTTTCGTAACAACAGAAGTACTTCCATGTTGATTGCTGGTCTCACCGATTCAATTAGGAAAAATGTGAACTACCACCATTTTAGCGTGCTTCTTTCCTTGGACTTGGAGAATCCTATTGATATTGCTATTGATTGATAGAGTAGATCACGGTATATTAGTGGAAAAGTTGTTCAGGTCATATGGGCTACGAATGGACGCATGTAGGCTTATTCCTTCCTATCTTACAGGTAGAAAACAATATACATATATGTGCTGATGGATTAACTTCCTGCATATTAACGGTTAGGAGTGGGGTCCCCCAAGGATCGATCCTTGGACCTCTTTTATTCATAGTGTTTGTGAATGACCTTTTTGATAGTTTGAGTCCCTGGTGCATCCCGTATTGCTTTGCAGATGTTGTACAACTTTTGTTTTCAGGGGAGCACCAATTTACAGACGTACTGCAGGCAAATATTGCTTATGTTGTTCAATTGCTTGGTCTATGGATGACTAACAATAATTTAAATATAAATGTCTCAAAAACGAAAGCTATGCTGTTTTCTACTCATCCGTCCGATGTGTGGGTGCTCTTTGATAATATCCCCATAGAATTTGTCCAAAGCATAAGGTGCTTGGGTGTTGTCATTCATGATAAACTTAGTTTTTATCAACACATCGACGGTGTTGTAACACGTACAAATTTAACTCTACGACGGCTGTACAACAGCGATCTTATGTTGCCACATCACATAAAAGAAAAGTTAGTGCATGCATTGATTATGCCTAATATCTTTTATTGTATGGAGGTATATGTAGGTACATTAAAGCGTAATACTGATAAAGTAGGGAGAGCTTTAAAAAGCGTTATGCGCTACCTACACCACTTTAACCGTTTTGCCCACGTCAGTCCCTTTTTAGAAACATTTTTAGGCTGTTCTTTCAATGAGTTTATTGGACTCCGTTCTCTAGTTCTTTTTTACAAGATTTACAAAAATCAATTCCCATTATTCTTATGCAGGTCATTCTCTTTCACGCGCTCATCTCGCTGTAATCAATTGATTATACCTACATTAGACCATTTTGTGGAGAAATCATTCTCAGTTAGAGTAGCTCGATTATTTAATAAATTGCCGGTTGCTCTCAGATATTTTAATGTATCGGAAGCAAATTATCGTAAAAAAATCTTACTACATTTTCAATCCATCAGTTAGTTTTTCTTTGGAGTTCTACTGCTATCACTACATTTCTGAATAAAAAAATAATAATATATATGTGCAAATATACGCATGTATTTGTTGTATTAATATATTGATAAAATGTGCATAATAAAATCATCCGTAACCCTGTAATCTACTATTACTACTCGGTAATTATTCCGAGTAATAACACAGTACAACACAAAAAAAAATAACAGGGTTCTGTCAATGGATTATGGTAGAGGAGACCAAAAAAATATATACGTATATCGGCGTTTTGAAAGATCACATCGGAATTTTATTTTAGGGGGGGTTAAAGTTTTCCCCCCTTTGCTAGTTCGTGCAGAATATCGGTATATAAAACTATGTGTTCTGTTCATCTGAGGTGTAGGGTATCTTCAGCAACTTTTTAGCAAATGTTAAGGCCTATATTTTTGTGGAATATTTTAACCCTCTAGCTTCCCCCCATAACGGTGATTTTTGCCTATATTTTAACAAATCGTAAAAAACTCCCCTAAAAATGGGTGGGGCGGGGTAGAAATGTTCTACAAAACTGATGGCCATAAAATTTTACTATATATGTCAGAACACACCAAAGCCCAAAACTTAACACAAACACCAAAAAGCCGGCCAAATTCAAGATTTCCTGTTAAGGGTTAATTTAGATATTATATAGTGTTAGTACCAAAAAGGTCTTTAAAAATTGGATTTTTCGGGGTTGATGTGAGAGATGCAAAAAAAATAATGACTTTATTTTACAATTAAATAATATTTATTTTATATTAAATTATATTTCAGGACTATAAACAAAAAATCTATTAATAACGCATATACAAGGAGAAATACTTATGAAATACATAAGTTCATTTATTTTTAATTCACTTTTTTCACTCTTGGCAATTCGACGCCATTATCAAACAATGTCCAACATAAATCAGCTATAAGTGACAAAATGCTCTTGCCTTTATAGCGTTTTTCAATAGGAATACATATCTGATGGCACCGTTCGCCATGCTCATCAGTTTCAGTTGAAAACTGAAAATCAAAATATAAATATATATGTATAATCAAATATAAATCAAAACTTGTATTACCTTTAGACCACAGCATCAAACCGATATAGCAATTTCGGCATATATGTTTTGGCACCCATGGCTCATCTGGAAAAACTTCCAGTTCAAAATAAACTTAATATATATCCTCCAATTTGCGCGTAAAAAATGAAACCCTATGTTCCATAAGGGTATGCTTGCCACAGACGTAGGAAAACCAGTCCAGTTTTCCCAAACAGTCAGTCATTATTATTCTTACAAATTCCCTTGTAGACTATTGTAAGAAAATAAAAAGATTAACTGGTTGAGCCACGATGTCAAACGTTAACGTTCATTAGTAACGTGACACTCAAAAGTTCCGTAATATTAATTTTGAGTGACAAAAATATAATGACAGAAATAATGAAGAAGAACAAAAGTACTCTTGGTAGTTGTTGAATAACAACCTTCTCTTCAGAGCTGGGAAAACTTACATATGCGAGGAATAACAAATTAACCCTTAACAGGCTATCTTAAATTTGGGCGTTTTTTTGGAGTTTGTGTTAAGTTTTGGGCTCTGGTGTGTTCTGACACTTATAGTAAAATTTTATGGCCGACATTTTTGTAGAACATTTCAACCCCGCTCCACCCATTTTTAGGGGAGTTTTTTACGATTTGTTAAAATATACGCAAAAATCACCGTTATGGGGGGAAGCTAGAGGGTTAATATATTCCACAAAAATATAGGCCTTAACATTTGCTACAAAGTTGCTGAAGATACCTTACACCTCAGATGAACAGAACACATAGTTTTATATACCGATATTCTGCACGAACAAGCAAAGGGGGGAAAACTTTAACCCCCCCTAAAATAAAATTCCGATGTGATCTTTCAAAACGCCGATACACGTATATATTTTTTTGGTCTCCTCTACCAGAATCCACTGACAGAACCCTGTTATTTTGAAAAAAGTTTGAAATTGTTGTACAGTGTAATTAGTAAATATTTATTTGCTCTTTTTTTGTTCTCTAGCTTGGCTAGTTTTAAAGTGCTAGGAAGTCTTAGAGTAGTAAGAGCAAGGTAGCTTAAAAATTTTTACTATCGTCTATTTTATTTCCCTTTTTTCTATTTTTTCATCATGGCGTGTCCCATTTGGGAGTTTAAAAACTCTATTCATGGCTTTTATTTTCTTATATTTTTTTGGATTTAAAAAGATTTATTTTCTATGTTTAATGTTTAATATATATTTTTTAATCTTGTTAAATTTTAGTAGCAATTATAAAGTAGCAATCTGTGATTGCTTTTATTACGTAAATAGTTATTAAGTCCTTTGTCTAGAATTAGATATAGTTTTTTTATTCTACACCTTTAAGTATCAAACCTACAGTAAAATTATTAGCGTAAACCAGTTATTTTTGAAGAATTTTGTAATTTACCTTTAATTGGCCTACTGGCTTTAAATTACATTAATAAAATTAAATGAAATGAAATTCACGCTGATATAACGTTTAAATGTTTACGAAGTTATTAATAAACAAACGGTAAATAGATTGACAGATACCATGATTAGTAATTCATATTTCTCAATTTTTTTCTATTTTTATTTTGATCAATGTAGTGACTTTCAGATCAAATCAGAGAGTATGCATGGTTCTAAGCCAGACTAACGTATGTACATACATATGTACGAGTATATATAGCTTGTGCAGTACACTCAAGTTAAATGTAATGCTATGAATTTGTAACATGATAAAATATGTATATATAACCCGATATATTAAAACAGCGAACGGATATTAATTCGCCATTTGCCATTGCCATTTTTGCCATTTGTGGCAACTTTGGGCCATCTCAATAATTGTGGCAACATGAACGGTTACATATATTTTTGACAGCCTTATTTTCGCCGACATTTGCCAGCCTGATAAAATGGCAAAGAAGCATGGTAACAAGTTAAGCAAATTACATAACAACTTCCTTTTTACCCCAACATCCAAAGTGATTGTATCAAATCAGAGTTAAGATCAAAACACGAAATCACACCAATATTGTTTTATCATATATCTGTGAAAAGAAAATTTAGTGAAGAAACCTTTATAAATAAGTTACTTATACATAAATTTCTACGAAATCGGATAAGATCCAAGATTGCAATCAAATTGCAATTTTTGTACAAAAATCGATTCTCCTTAGAAGCTCCAATTATATATTGAAGAACAACGCTACCCACAGGGTAGCTTTGTGAGAACTTTTTCTTTCGCGGGCCAATAATTATGGAAATATTGGATAATATTGGATTGGCTAATAGAGGCAGAATATTGAAACGCTGACTGCCATTTCCAAATTCCGCAATTTCCATTGAGACGATCAAGAGAATCCGGGACGGATTCACACAACATTAACATACATCATAAATTAATTTCAAACATATTCTACTAATTCGTGCGACTTAACCCAAAGTACGTTTAGTAATACAACAATCTTAGAGATATCTGTTGGAACTCATATCACCAATAAATACGCTGCACGCAGATATTCAACTTCCCCCCATACATGGTTCTCTTGGCCAACCATCGAGAAGAAGTTATCATTAGCTGCTCCTGGTTATGATGCAGCCCAATCGATAAACAAACAACAAATGTCTTGTCATGTATAAGTACAAAATTATCAATATTCTCTCTATTTACTATTAATTTCTATTTTTTGAGCTCAGATTTTGTTAAGCTTCTGTAAAAATTGCATGAGCATAAGAAGAATTCAAGAGAAAGCTCCCCACAATTGCCATAACTTTTTCTTTTGGCAGCAGCCATCACTCACATCATGCAGGAGGCCTTCTTCGTCTTCGTGTTTTGGTGGTAAGTTCAATGACAACTGCAGTCTCTTAATTAAAAATCTCTTGAATCAGTCTTACATTACTCTTGCGTTCCATAACATTAAACTGAAAGAAATGAGATACCACTAGTGTTATACGAGTACAAAAAAAATAACTATTATCATTCCCCTTATCAATATGCTCACTAGTGGTGAATACTCAATTGAGTATAACAGTTGTAACTAGTATTACTCTAACTTATGATCTCTCATTACAAGTGTGGTTACATCGTTACATACATATCGCACTTGTTCCACAAAAGGGTAACAACTCAAAATTTTAAAAATTTCTGTAGAGGCCAAAAACGGTTTCCGTTAATATTACAGAAAATTAATATGTAGTTGCAATAAAAAATCATAGAAAAAATATTAACACTATTTTCTTTTTTGATTATAGAAATATAACAACTTTTTTGAGTTGTTACTCTTTTCCTGAAAAAAGTTGTTACTCTTTTCCTGAAATTAACACATATTCTTTTTGAGAGCTTTTAACCCCTTGAGGGAAAATGTTAATTTTGTCGATTTTGATTTGCACTTAATTATTTTTTTTCTTTTACTCATTTCTTTTTATATATTAATGTTATATGATGATAAATATATATATTTAAATTTATTTTTGAATTAATATTATTTGCTCAATTAATAATGGACAATGGTATGAATAAATTTGTTTTTTCCTGCCAAGTGAAACCATGAAGAGGAGAAAGTAAGTATCCTAGAGGTCCAAATGTTAAAATTTTGCGCTTATTGGAAGACCATCAGTGAGAAATCTGGGAGATGAAAGCAGATATTTAGTTGTTGTTAGAATTTTGTGTTTCCATTGTGACTAATTTGGGGCATGTTTATAGAGTTAGTCATTCAAGTCCATATTAAAGTAAAGGTAAATAAATAACAAGTAAAAGCGTTAAGTTCGGCCATGCCGAATCGTATATACCCTCCACCATGTATAGCATGTGACCTCACAAAATAACTCAAACCTAAAGAAAATATCCCCCTGGCGGCTGATAGCTAGCACTTCAAAGGCTCCCGCAGTCAGACAATGAAGCCGACCAAAATTTTCGGCGGCGGCGGCTCATGGAAAAATATCGATAGGCGGCGGCGGCTGATCGGCTGAGCCGATCAATTTTCAACAATCGGCTGAGCCGGTAAATTATCCACAATCGAAAGCGCACGAATACGAATGTAATTCTCCTGCAAAAGTGGCTTTTTTTGATATTTAGCGTTAGAGGAAAAAACTTAAAATTAACACAAAGTTATGGAAGTTTGATATAATATTGAAAATCGGTTTAATAAATCTTCAATGGTTGATACATTTGTTATTAAGTTGACAATCCTTGGCCAAAAGGAATTGGGTCGTTCCGGAGTTTTGATCCGATGATTTTGGGCCTCAGTATTTTTAAAAGTTATGGACGAAATACTAGGATTGGTCTCTTAATTTTGGCGCTTTTCTTCTATTTCTGCACATATGAATTTTAAACGCCCTTGCGAATATTCTGTGAAAATTTGAAAAAAATCGAGGGAAACAATTTTTTTGGAACTCAAACTTTTTTAAACGTAGACTTGAAAAAATCGGTTCAGCTGTTATTTTCGTAAAACCCAAAACGCATTTTTTATTTAAAATTCCCGTATATTGTTATAATATTTTTTTAATAAAAGATAGCCATAGCTCTAAATATTGCAAATTCCGAACCTAAGGTATCACTTAGTAGTCGCTTTCTAAATTTTCATGGTTGCAAAAATAAAATCTTCTTGACTCACCAAATAAAATTCGGCGGCTGAGTTTCAGCCGATATGAGCCGCTAAAATCGGCGGCGGCGCCGGCTTGTAAAAAATCATCGGCGATGGCGCGCCGCCGGTTTGCGCCGCGTCGGCTTCATAGCCTGCCCGCAGTCCTTTATCTGAAATAATTCTACGATGTTTAAATAACATAGGAAATTGCATCAAATCCGATCAGGGACATTACAGATTTGGTAAAAACTATAGTTTTAAACCAAGGGTTTTTTCACAACATTTTTATGAATGAGGCCCCAAATTTATAGTTTTACCACACCATTCTTTTTAATAAAAGCTTACCAAATGTAAGTAAATTTTAGCTGTTGGCGCTGTGGAGGTACCAGGTGCTGTGGAGCGTATACGCACATAATTTTCCAAACACATACGCCACAGTGTCAAAAATACGATACAGATTTCGTGAAAAGATAAAAAAATTCCACGATTAGGATTCTTAAAGGGTTACCGATCGACACACAATTATCTTTTATGAAAAACTCTGTAACACTGGCTATGGGGATATATGGGAATTGATTTTCCACAGAAGGTTGAGGAATGTTTTGAAGGGAAATCTTTGTTTTGGAAATTCAGACATTATTTATCGCAGGAGTTATGCACATGTTCGTATTTGGTCTCTAAAAAATATTGATGAATAACTAATATTTTTCTGAGTAACTCAGTTTTTTGTCAAGTGGTGGATTTTACAATGGCGCGCCTCTCTTAGGTTTAACCCACAAAAACTTTTTCATTTTTTGTATAGTAAGAATCGAGCTTCACGGTTTTTCATTATTTAAACATTAATTTCAAGTTGATAAGAGTCCAAAATTTGATTCGTATTTTCATACCAAATGTAAATGTAGTGAATGAATTCCAAAAAACAATGCAATATCTTTGGCATACCCTGATAAAAATATACATTATAATGGGTGTTAGGAAACCTTTTAAAACTAAATAACCTACGACCTTGGATTTCTGGCCCATCTGTTTAAGATATACTCTACTCCTCGATTGTATTTGTTTAAAAATTTTAAATATTTTGTAAATTGTCCACATCGAAACTACATTTTTTTGCAGAAAATCAAACTGTATAACGCGGTCAAAACTACGGTGGACTTGGAACTGACAATAATGCCTATATTGATGCTGGACATTCTTACTTCAGTAGCAAACATGGGTAAGACAGCTTATAGCTTATTTGTGATAGTTTGTGTTGGGTAAAAATAAAACAAGTGTGTCAACATTTTTTGAAAGGTCAAGATTTTTTTGAAATTTGTTATTAATCTGGTTGAGAATTTGAAAAAAATAAAACAAGTTGAACCGTTTTGCAAAATTTTGATTTTTTCGCGAGATATGACCTATTACATTTTTCCGAGTGTGTTCAGAAAATTGCAATTTTCTCCGGTAATATTGAACGGATTCGACTGAAATTTTTGCAGGTCGGTCCGAAACATTTCCTAAAATCTAAATATATCATTAACTTTAATTACCAACTGACCATATGAAAAATATTGCAAACTATTTTTCGCATATGCGAATAATTTCACTTTCTGGAGCAGTAATTTGAAATATTTTATATTTAGAATGCGTCCTATATTGACGTCCACCAGAATCAGAATAAACATTTTGGTAGATCGCGCTTTGTAAAAATGTACAGCAAATTTACGGACACTACCTTTTTGAAAATATTTTTGGTTCATTATTACAGGACCTCAAGGACCTTACCAATTTTGTCCAAATTTACACAATAGCTGAATCCATTAGTTCTGAGTCCAAAAGCGCATTAATTTATTTTTCGGCGGATCAAGTTCTCAGCATCTGGAGCTTCCAAACTTTGGATATATAATTTGCAATATCTCCTTCAATTCCTAATCAATCTGTACAAAATCAACGACAAAAGAGACGTGAGAAAAGTCACTTTCATATCTTGTTTCATAATATATGTTTTCTTAACCCATTAAGAGCCAATTTTTTTACTTTTTGTGTTAAATGCAATGATTTTGGAAAATGCGTTATTGACTGGACTGTTCGTGCGGTGGAAGTATAAATTGGCGATTCTATTAATACAAACAACACCTTAAGCTTTATTTCAATGTATTATATGACCAATGTTTCCCATAAGAACATAAAATATTACTATTTTATTGTAACCCATACAAAACGTTATTATTTGGTAATGAAATCATACAGAATTGACTTTAGAATTTTTAACATAATTTTAGTTTCAATGTATGACAAAATTTTTAGAGGTAATATGCTAAATTTTATAGTGGTTTTTAAAGGTTTATACCTTTAAATAGAGCTTACGGTGTTGTATGTATTAAAGAATCGCGAATTTTTACATCCACCGCACGAACAGTCCAGTCCACAACGCATTTTCGAAAATCATTGCATTTAACACAAAAAGTAAAAAAATGGCTCTTAATGGGTTAAGAAAACATATATTAGGAAACAGGATATGAAATTGACTTTTCTCACGTCCCTTTTGTCGTTGATTTTGTACAGATTGATTAGGAATTGACGGGGATATTGCAAATTATAAATCCACAGTTTGGAAGCTCGCGACGCTGAGAACTTGATCCGCCGAAAAAAATTAATGCGTTTTTTTACTCAGAACTAATGGATTCTGCTATTGTGTAAATTTGGATAAAATTGGTAATGTCCTTGAGGTCCTGTAATAATGAACCAAAAATATTTTCAAAAAGGTAGTGTCCGTAAATTTGCTGTACATTTTTACAAAGCGCGATCTACCAAAATGTTTATTCTGATTGTTGTGGACGTCAATATAGGACGCATTCTAAATATAAAATATTTCAAATTACTGCTCCAGAAAGTGAAATTATTCGCATATGCAAAAAATATTTTGCAATATTTTTCATATGGTCAGTTGGTAATTAAAGTTAATGATATATTTCGATTTTAGGAAATGTTTCGGACCGACCTGCAAAAATTTCAGTCGAATCCGTTCAATATTATCGGAGAAAATTGCAGTTTTCTAAACACACTCGGAAAAATGTAATAGGTCATATCTCGCGAAAAAATCAAAATTTAGCAAAACGGTTCAAATTGTTTTATTTTTTTCAAATTCTCAACCAGATTAACAACAAATTTCAAAAAAATCTTGACCTTTCAAAAAATTTTGACACACTTGTTTTATTTTTACCCTGTTAGAAGTTCGCATCACGGTATTAAAATAAAAACACTAACAAGTAAGGAAATTACTACAAATTACTCTATGTGTAAAAAATGCACTTTAACAAGTAAGAAATTTTAGTCGAGTAAACCGACTAAGGTATACCCTCACTTTGTGAGCAACGTAAATATGCACTGGTATATAGGGTTTTCCAACAAGACGTGTTAATTTGAATCACCTGGTATTTCGGTAGTTGTCACTTTTGAAGCTTTTATTCTTTGTCATTTGACAAGGAACGATACGCGATTCAACAACGCATTGAAATTATTAAAAATCGAAAATCAACGAAAAATCATCTTGACTGAAGAGGCCCATTTCCACCTAGGTGGCGACGTCAACAAGCAAAATTGTCTCATCTGGGGCTCGAAAAACCCAAGAGTTATTGTGAGTCATCCTCAACGTATGACTGTTTGGTGCGGTTTGTGGTTCGGCGGGGTCATTGGACCTTACTTTTTCGAAAATGAGGTTGGATCAACAGTTACGGTGAATGGATTGCGCATTGGCATTTTTCTTTGAATACCAAAATAACACATCTTGTTGGAAAACCCTCTATTTACTAATATTATGAGCTATTTAATTTTCGTACGTCTTGGCTCTTACTGTATGGGAGGTACTAAACCGGGAGTGGTCATAACTCCCATTTTTAACAGGACTGTAGTAATTTTAAAAGCCATACACTGTGCAATAATGCTGAGTATATATGTATTGATTTTCACGATATAATCTGTTAACTTTTTGTACAAAATGGTACGTTTGTGTGGGAGGTACCAAAAGGGGCGTGGTAATAACGCCCATTTTTTGACAGACTGTATGTACTATAAAAATATTACACAGTAAAAATTTTAAGTATTTGTATGCACTAGTATTAACGTTATAAGATGTTTTCAGCTTTTCGCACAATATGGTACCTTTGTGTGGGAGGTACCAAAAGGGGCGTGGCAATAACGTCCATATTTCTCTGGACTCCATGTGCTATAAAACCATTACGCTTCACAAAATTTCAAGTATTTATATGTACTAGTATTAAAGTTATAATCTGTTAAATTTTGTGCAAAATAGTCCATTTGTGTGGGAGGTACTAAAAGGGGCGTGGCAATAACTCTGCGTTGAAGTCAATCGGTTACCAAATTTGAAGTCAATCGGGTACACCTTTCGTGATTTATCGTGCGAACCAGCCAGCAGACAGGCAGACGGACGGACATTGCTCATTCGACTTAAAATAACCCAAAACGGATATCCGCTGAACACATTTAGAGTCGGTGTGTTACACTTTTGGGCCGTAGCAAATGAAAATATCATTGTATCACTAAAGTGATGGTATAAAACATCGATCAAACTACATAGTATTCTATAAGTCGACTTTCGACTAATCGATTAATCGTCTTCTTGGTACAAAAAAGTCGAAATCGTAAGTCTACTTTTTGTTTCTGAAAAAGTCTACGTTTCCATGTCGCTCATGGGATGAAAAATGATATTAAAAGAAGATTAAGGCTATTTAATTAAGGATTCTTTAAAGCTTTTTTGAACCGATAAAGACAATGTTTCTCGATCTACTTAAGAAAAAAATCAAAATCAAAAAAATCGTTTAAGAAAAAAAATCAAAGGTAAAAGTGTGTTTTCTTGACAAAAATGTCAAAACATGTTTTAATTTCGCAAAAAAAAACCAAAAAATATTTTTGTGGATTTTTTTTATAAAGATTGAAGAAAAAGCTATCGAAAAGACTTCGGGCAATATTTTGTAAATACAATACGTATTTAGTAATATGAATGGGAAAACATTGTCGTTTTGACCAAAATGTCAGGACTCTCCAAATCGGACTATCCTTTTCCACAGGGCCTTGCGCAGGTTTTTTTTGTGGGGGGGGGGTTGTTTCACGTATACTACCCAATTTTTTTTATTAAAATCAATGGTTGACATTTACGTTAACATTAAATAATACTTCTTGGATACTATTTTATGATACTATTTTAATGTTTCTGTATTTAAATATTATATTAATTTAAACAATATATTAATTGTATTAATGATCTAATAAATTAACACGGCGAGGCAAAAAAAAATTCGTGTAATACTGCGTTAACTTCTACTGGAATGTCTCGATGAATATTCAGGGAAGCTCATCCATGTAAACGATTTTCAGTGATTGTTGACCGCAAGAAATTTTTCAGCCGACGCAATCCACACTACAAAAGAAGTGTCAGGCAAAATCTTCATTTAGTAATGTAGTTTTAGATGAAAAGAAACATTGGAAATTTGACAGAATTCCACGGTGTTTCACACAGCGCTCTTCGAGATGAGTGGTGAATAAATCTAGGTATGTAATACAGGTCCAAATCTTATTATATTCTTCAATATTTGTTGCATCAACATTGCAACGATGACTTTGTCGGGCTGGAATCCTAGGTTTCTTGTTTGGAATGTCTTGTCTTCACAAAATTTTTTAACAGAAGAAAAAATGGAGAGTAAAATTTTCGCGTATGTCCATCAATTCCTTTTTCGTATTTTCAGCCAAGATGGGCGGCTTCAGGTAAATCTTGATTTTCACTTTGAAGAACGCGAACTACATTGATCTATACTTAAAAATCCAACGTTTTTATAGCCAGCAATAACTGAAATGCAGATGTTGTTGTTTTCTGAACACCAGGTGAAATGCATTTATTGCAAAGCCTCGATAACGATAATAACAATATATTTTGTAAATATTTATAAGCAGGTTTGCCAATAAAAATATTTTATAGACAGTGCTGCCAATAAAATGTTACTCTGACAATGGCGCCATATTCAGAAGCGTAAACATAAACTAAACAATCAATACCAGACGTTCACTCCAAACCTTTTTCATCGAACTATTTGGGACGAAACTCTACAAATCTTCTCAAATTTTATATCGGCCATCGTTTTCATTAAGGTACCAGAAACTTGCTCAACCCCTGAAATATCAGCTAATTGTCGTTGATTCTCTCAATAAGCTGTCTGCGTATAAGAGTGTGAAGCTATGGACAACGATATCAAACTTGTTAGAGTGCTGCAAATCTATGGACAATAACAGATTGTTAGGCAAAGGTGAATTGCCAGTTCAGACGATTGCAAGTGTTGCCAATAAAATGATTCTCTGACAATGGCGCCATTGTCACATGCATAAACTTCGCACATCTGACAATCAAAAGTGTCTGCAAATTATCTCGCAATGGCAACGCTGTGTGTTTACACTATTGTCAGGTGTCTACCAATATTATTGTCTTACAATAATACAATTTTTCCGCCATTTTTCCGACAATATTGTTAGATCTGACAATCGTGTATACAAAGCTTGTGAAATTTTATTAATTTCATTTTGAACACGATTGCTTATGTATATACATTGCGTAACGCGGTGAATTTGTCAAGTGACTATTCAAATTTGAATCCGTTATCGCCCGACACCTTAGCAAGGCTCTAAAATTGCCAGTATTTTGAATAGTTTCATTTGAATTGATTCTGCCTGTATCACAACTTTCCCTAAGCCTTCTCGACCACAAAGGACGACTCTTTGAACTATTGCTTCCAAATGCTTTCTATTTGCGTTTACGAACTGCTTTTCATGAATTTGTAATTGTTTATCGATGGACACTAGTAAGGGTCGGTCCCCATACAAAAAAAAATTGTTACGCCAGTCACCCCCTAGTTTTGAAGATTATCTTGAGACAATTCCGGGGAAACAAAAAAATTTTTTTTCTGTGCACCCTACATGACGCCCTTTTGATTTTATTATCCTGCGTTGCCATTTGATGTCCGATCGTAACGGGCTGTATATTGTTGTTCGAGTTTTGGCAAGGGCTATATTTCGTCCATATGTCACTTTTGACTCCGAAGTCAAATTAGATAAGTGACCTCTATCATCTCGTTTTCTACCCCACTAAGTGGGGAATATTTTGAAACGCTAATAAAGGTCTTTAAAAATAATGAAAATTTTGCTTTCGAAGTACCCACTATTATTCATAAACAAAAAAGTTATATTAGTTTTAAAATTACATAATACATGCAGAGATCAAATTACACAATCTACTTTTGACGTCGTTTTCTGTCTCTCTCTCATACACCTACACACAGATAAACCCCGTACCCAGAAATGCACATGAGTTCTGATTAGTACGAACGAACTAAATTTGCGAGATTTGTCACCTAATGTTAAAGCGTTTTAAGCAACAGAATCAAAATAAAATCACTTTGTTTTCTCATGCACTCTACACAACACCAGCAATTTTGTCACTGTGTGCCTCTTTAACAAATGAAGATGCAAAAAAACTCCACTTCCACAAATGCAGTTACTAGTGACTTCAGTTATCCGATTTTCTGCCCATGTAACAAGTAACGTCATTTGAAAATAAATAATTTTCCTTTCACGATTTATATTTGCATTCACAATATTATTAATGGTATGTATGACATTGAAAATAATACTGACGTAAATCCAGTTTACTATAACGCTCTCGCCTTCTTATTTTGGAAAATATATACCCAATCGGCCTTTCACCTATATCCTTACTTGCTGATTTATTAACAATCAATACAAAACATTCTTATTTTGAGAATGGCACGTAAAATTAAATTAAAATTAATTAATATAGAGTTAAAGCTAACATATGCTTCTAAAATTCATTAAGAGAAAGTGCAACTTTAAGTGAAGTTTGAGAATCAAATACAAAGAGATGCAAAACAGCATTACAGTTGTATTACCTTGATTGTTGTTTCTTGTCCATTAACTTCGATCTTCCGAAATTACCAGCAACGAAAACAATTGCGCTCTTAATTTTGGACATACGTTTCAAGTTTTTACTTGGACTGTAAATTCAATATATACATATAACTATTTATGAATAAAAATAAAAAACGTAAAAGAAAAAATATTTATTTTAAAGTCCTTTACTTTACAGGGGTAGAAAATCGGATGTCACTAGTAAAAATTCAACTCGGATTACTGACTGACATAGGGCTACACTTCTTAGCCATTGTCAAGATATCATAAACGACGTATCATGCGTTAAGATCATACGTTAAATAAGCACACAGTGACAAAATTACTACTATTTTGGTGTAGTGTAGGGTGCATAAGAAAACAGTGGTTTTATTCTGATTTCGTTCCATAGAACGCTTTAACATTTGGTGACGAAGCTCTCAAATTTAATTCGTTCGTATTGAACCGAACCGTCATATGGGATGTGAATGGGGTATATCCGTGTGTATGTGTATGAGAGAGGCAGATCTCGACGTCAAAAGTAGATTGTGTAATTTGATCTCTGCATGTATTTTGTAATTTTAAAACTAGTATAACTTTTTTGTTTATGTATAATAGTGGGTACTTCAAAAGCAAAAGTTTCATTATTTATGAAGACCTTTATTGGCGTTTCAAAATATTCCCGACTTAGGGGGGTAGAAAACGAGATGACAGAGGCCACTTATCGAATTTGACTTCGGAGTCAAAAGTGACATATGGACGAAATGTAGCCCTTGCCAAAACTCGAACAACGATATGCATCCCGTTACGATCGGACATCAAATGCTAACGCAGGATAATACAATTAAAAGGGCGTCATGTAGGGTGCACAGAAAAAAATTTTTTTTGTTTCTCCGGAATTGTCTCCAGATAATCTTCAAATCTAGGGGGTGACCGGTGCAACTTTTTTTTGCGACCCACTCTAATGGACACTGTGGCTTGCTTATCTACTTATATCTCATTCCAGCTTTCAATACACTGTTTCTTTGGTATTCGAGTGATGAGTGGTAGCGAAATACTTCAAGCGCTTTTTTCTGATTAGTAAATGGTCTTGATACCAGTCAAATTTTCTGGATAGTATAGGCTTTGACTTACTTTTACTACATAATTTCTGTCATCATATGCTACATTTTAGACATAAACATTTACAGTAAATAACGGTTCAATTTTAATCTTTGATTTACTTTTTGGAACAAGAAAGTCATTCCAAATCATTTGGGGGGTTTGGGTGTTTGAGTACTCGTTTATCGTATTTATCCACAAAGTTTGTTGGGTAAACAAAGAGGTTAGTAAATTCAGACACAATTTTAGGCTTCGATATTCATGTCAAGGAAAAATTAAAGGGGTCAGCCTACACCTCCGCTCATCCCATTACCCCTGAAAATCCCCCTGTGTTTGAATTTACTAATGGTTAATGCCACTCGGTTTAGCAGGTTAAAATTATGCGGGTAAGTAGTTTTCATCGAGGATACATTTTGGTGCACGCACATTGTTATTATTATTATACAGAGTTATTATTATTATCGTCTGCTGTAGAAGGGACTTATTTTTAGGTAACTTTAGGTAAATTTTAGGTAACTTTTGTCTGCTATTTTAGCAAACAAAAATTGTTGTATCAACAGATATGTTTGCTATTATGTTATGATGTTTTTGTGGTATTTGCGCTTGTTCCACAAATCTTTCATATTTCGAATAAAAAAATTGGAAATTGAAAAAACTACAACTTTTTCTAGAATTGTGCCAATTGCTTTAGTACTTGGACTGAGGAGAGTATTTAGAAATATTAAAGGATGAAGAAAATTGGCTGGAGAGTATTTCCTAAAATGACAATAACATATTAATTTATCGATAGATTTTCGAATATGATTTACTTCTTTCATAAAAGGTTAGACGACTTTACAATAAAACTGGAAGGTATTAGTAGTAACTGGATTTTTGTGCTTTTGTTTAAAAAATGCAATCACTTTGGCTGAAGAACATTTTAGATATGTTCGATAAAATAAAAAAACTATATATTTAAAAAAATCTATAAACTTTGGTTTTTAAAATTGGTTATTCTTAATAATCTCCATTTTACATTTCGAAAGCTAACCTTATTTGAATAAATTACATTATTCATATATCAATGATTTTTTTTGTCCATTGGTTACATGGATCTTTTACCGATTTATAAAATCTCAATTAAAAATTTTTTTTTGAAAAGTACTCTGTCAAAGTTTGAAAAAATTTGTTCGACTCCACAGCCCTGATCGATACGTACATATGTATGTCGTTCTAAATCTGCCAAAAACACAGCCGCGGATAAATGCTTTGTTAATTTCTTCCTTTTTAATAACAGCAGAAATGTTTAGCAAACTATTAGCTTTTCAGCAGTGCATTTGCTATTGAAAAACTGCAAACATTTCGCGACCTAAGAGTGAAAAGGCGCTAAGTCCACTTTTTGCCAAAATGTATTTTTTGAAGCGGAACGCAAGATAAGTTGGATATACATCGATTTGAAAACAAAAAGCTAAAAAGATTATGCTTTGTCATCTTTAAAAGCTGAATCGTAAAAGCGCTAAGTCCATATACCCTTTATAAAAACATTCATATACAGTAACTATTTTGCCTCTCCTGTACAATTTTAAATATTGGACTTAGCGCCGTTACACTCTTAGGTCGCCATTTGTCTGTTACAGCAAAAATGTTGCTGTTACAATTCAGCAGACCATGTTTTTTATTAACAGCCAACATTAGGGCGGGTCGATTTAAAAATCGCCCATTGCTCAGTGAAAATCGTATTCTAGGGATCAAAATAAGAAACTTTGCCGAAGGAACCATACCTCTAAAACGAATTCTGATGTCCCGGAAAAAATCCCACTTTGACCCATTAAGAGTGCTCGAATCGAGTCCAAATGTATGACCGACCCCCACTCAGTGAAGTGCTCAGTGAAAATCGTATTCGAGGGATCAAAATAAGAAACTTTGCCGAAGGAACCATACCTCTAAAACGAATTCTGATGCCCCGAAAAAATCCCACTTTGACCCATTTAGAGTGCTCCAATCGAGTCCAAATGTATGGAACCCCCAGGGCGTTCCAGGGGGTGTGTCACTGGCATGGGTGGGTCGGGCCTCCAAAGTTAGTGGGGGTCGGTCATACATTTGGACTCGATTGGAGCAATCTAAATGGGTCAAAGTGGGATTTTTCAAAATTTGCCCCTACCCAAAAGTTCGACCCAAATTCCGGGACATCAGAATTCGTTTTAGAGGTATGGTTCCTTCGGCACAGTTTCTTATTTTTATCCCTAGAATACGATTTTCACTGAGCAATGGCGACTTTTTTGCCTCCCCACAAATCGACCCGGCTCTTAGATTAGGATGGCAGTCGGGTTTACCAGCTCACATAGACCAACAGAGGCCCCTAGTGATACCACGGGCCCAGCGGCCCCTCGTCTGAACGAACCTGTTTGATACACAAAGTTATCAATTATACGAAAATCAGTGTTCTCCACTTCGTCTTCACCTCCACAGCTTCTTCAGAAGTCATTGTACTCAATTCTCAACCGCCTGTCGTGTTCGCTTAGGCAAATGTCCAGTCAGAACTGACACACTAACGTAGACAGCATTTCCCTCTCTAGGCCGAGGAGATATTTTGACCTTCTAGGTCGTATTTAGGCCCGATGTGTCTAGCTACCATACAGATGTTGATTTCCGTCGATCTCTCATATGACTACCTCTTGCCTAAGCCAATGCTTGCATGTGGACAGTGTCGCACAAATATATGCAAATTCTCCGAGAATTTGTAATGTCGTCCTTTTTCTAGGAAGTTCATCGGGAGCTAGGTCCATGAGCCCTTCAGTAAATTTGTATCTTTCAGAAAGACCTATCCGACACCTTCAAATCCCTATTTGATGTGCCGTTAAGCAGCTAGATCGAAATACTCGATTTGTATGTACTACACCACACCGTGGTACAGGGTATTAAAAGTTTGTTTTGGTCCAGATTTTCGCCTCTTTAAAGTATACGGATCGACTCAGAATCACCAGCTAATACGATCTATCGATGTCTGTCCGTCCGTAGGTATGCTGCTCACGTAAACGTTGTAATCAAAGTACAGGTTGCTACTTCAATACCGTATCAAGGACGAACGGTTTAGAATTTAGAGAAAATCGGTTCAGATTTAGATCCCATATATATAGAAGTAGTATTTTACATCTGATTACAGTGGATAACAGTTTCTGATGCAATTAGGTGTCACAAACACGAAATAAAATATTAAAAAAACCTAACGAAAAACCAACAATCACATATAAATCGGTCATATACGTGCCACGGTTGTCCGAAAGATTTGAAAAATCAGGCTGTATAGACGGAAATAAATACAGAATAGCACCGAAAACACAAAACACCCTTCAAAAATTATTTACAAACCTAAAATCCAAGACATACAAAATGGACAAATCCAATCTTATCTATGAAATAAAATGCAACGGAGATACCAACACAAAATGTGATCAAGTATACATTGGCACCACAAAAAATAAATTACGAACTCGTTTAAGCGGCCACAAATCTGACATCAAATTAAAACATAACAGAACAACACCAAAAACAGCACTCACTAACCATTGTTTGGAAGAAAAACACTGTGCAGACATGGAGAGTGTGTGAGTATTACAATGCGAGAGCAATTACAACAAACGCATGACTCTCGAGATGCTACACATACAGACTACACACACAACACGTCGAATGAACTCGAAAGCCGATCTTGACAATCTCTCACAGAGCTATAAACTTCTAATTGGGAAAAGCAGAAAACAGAACCATAAACGACAGTGTCAATCCAGATGAGAAAGAAAGTCGACATGCGGCAATAGTTTTTAAAATTCTTTTTGTTTATTTACATATTTTTCGTAAGTTAACGTCATTTATGTATCATCTAATGCAATTAATATATATACGTTTGTAGAATCTCCTGAAGATGATCCTCGATGAGGATCGAAATTTTGAGAAAAATAAAATTCAATAAACAATAATACCGACCTCAAGCTCAATTAAAATAAAAACCAGTAAGGAAAGGCAGAAAGTCGGGCGGGGCCGACTATTTAATACCCTACACCTCCCTAACAATGCGATAAGGGTCATTGCCATAATAATTTGGAATAATTGGTAAATGGGTAGAAACATATTATCTAATTCTGAAACGATAATCGCTAAATTAAGCAATATTCGTTCCTAAATTGAGAAACATCTTTCTGGAAAATTTTAATGATCGGAATTAAAATACAACTTCTATAGCGATTTTATACCAAATCAGCAGGATTATATATATGGAGCTTTAATATAAATCTGAACCGATCTTCCCTGAATACTCATTCATGTAAAAAGACCTTCTGTCGAATTTCGTACTGATCGGATATAAAATATAGTCTCTACAGCGCTTACATGTCAAATCGGGGGTAACATATATATGGGAGCTATATTTAAATCTGAACCGATTTTCTCCGAATTTGGCAGTATTCCTTCATGTAATAAGAAACCTCTTTCTGCCGAATTTCGCACTGATCGGACATAAAATACAGTTTTTACAGCGCTTACAGGTCAAATCGGGGGTAACATATATATGGGTGTTATATCTAAATCTAAACCGAGTTTCTCCAAATTTGGCAGTATTCCTTCATGTAGAAAGAAATCTCTTTTTGCCGACTTTCGCACTGATCGGATATAAAATAACATTTTTACAGCGCTCACATGTCAAATCGGGGGTAACGTATATATGGGGGCTATATCTAAATCTGAACCGATTTCTTCCAAATTTAAAAGTGTTGATTCATATAATAGGAAACCTCTTTCTGACGAATTTCATACTGATCGGATATAAAATACAGTTTTTACAGCGCTTACAAGTGAAATCGGGGGTAACATATATATGGGGGCTATATCTAAATCCGAACCGATTTTCTCCGATTTTGGCAGTATTCCTTCATGTAATAAGAAACCACTTTCTGCCGAATTTCGCACTGATCGGATATAAAATACAGTTTTTACAGCGCTTACATGTCAAATCGGGGCTAACATATATATGGGGGCTATGTCTAAATCTGAACCGATTTTAACCAAATTCAATAGGGATCGTCCTTGGGCCAAAAAAAAGATATGTGTAAAGTTTCGTCGAGATCGGACCATAATTGCGACCTGTACTTTGATTACAAGAATACATGCACAGACAGACGGACATAGCTAAATCAACTCAGAAAGTGATTCTAAGTCGATCGGTATAATAAACGATGGGTCTATTTCTTCTCCTTTTGGGTGTTACAAACAAATGCACAAAGTTATAATACCCTGTACCACAGTGTGGTGTAGGGTATAAACAATCAAAATTTAATAAATACAAAGGTCCAATATAAAACCAGTAAGGAAAGGCAGAAAGTCGGGCGGGGCCGACTATATAATACCCTACACCTCCCTAACAATGCGATAAGGGTCATTGCCATAATAATTTGGTCATATCGGGAGTAACGTATATATGGGGGCTATATCTAAATCTGAACCGATTTCTTCCAAATTTAACAGTGTTTATTCAAATAATAGGAAACCTCTTCCTGCCGAATTTCACACTGATCGTATATAAAATACAGTTTTTACAGCGCATACATGTCAAATCGGGGGAACGTATATATGGGGGCTATATCTAAATCTGAACCGATTTCTTCCAAATTTAACAGTGTTCATTCATATAATAAGAAACCTCTTTCTGCAGAATTTCATACTGATCGGATATAAAATAAAATTTTTACAGCGCTTACAAGTCAAATCGGGGGTAACGTATATATGGGGGCTATATCTAAATCTGAACCGATTTTCTCCAAATTTAGCAGTATTCCTTTATGTAATAAGAAACCTCTTTCTGCCAAATTTTGCACTGATCGGATATAAAATACAGTTTTTACAGCGCTTACATGTCAAATCGGAGGTAACATATATATGGGGGCTATATCTGAATCTGAACCGATTGTCTCCGAATTTAGCAGTATTCCTTCATGTAATAAGAAACCTCTCTTTGCCGAATTTCGCACTGATCGGATATAAAATAACATTTTTACAGCGCTTATATGTCAAATCGGGGGTAATGTATATATGGGGGCTATATCTAAATCTGAACCGATTTCTTCCAAATTTAACAGAGTTCATTCATGTAATAAGAAACCTTTTCCTGCCGAATTTCATACTGATCGGGTATAAAATAAAGTTTTTACAGCGCTTACATGTCAAATCGGGGCTAACATATATATGGGGGATATATCTAAATCTGAACCGATTTTAACCAAATTCAATAGGGATCGTCCTTGGGCCAAAAATAAGATATGTGTAAAGTTTCGTCGAGATCGGACCATAATTGCGACCTGTACTTTGATTACAAGAATACATGCACAGACAGACGGACAGACAGACAGACAGACAGACAGACGGACAGACGGACATAGCTAAATCGACTCAGAAAGTGATTCTAAGTCGATCGGTATAATAAACGATGGGTCTATTTCTTCTCCTTTTGGGTGTTACAAACAAATGCACAAAGTTATAATACCCTGTACCACAGTGTGGTGTAGGGTATAAACAACACAAATATTCAAAAAAATTGTATGGCAAATTTTTTTAAATTTTTTTTTTAAATTCCAGCTTTCATGGAAAGTACATTCAGTGTTTGGACCATAATTGTTCAAGTATAAGCCTGATTGAGCCGTGCTTGTGGTTTCAAATTTCTTTGGATCCAATAAAAGCCCGCAATATGAAACAATGATTAATGATTTGTTAAAAAATTATGAAAAAATTGGTAAGAAATATATTTTTCTATATTTATGTATTCTTCTAACTTAGTTTTCGCTTTATGTATTCCAACAGGTGTAAATATGTCCCTAAATATTAATTTCTTGCATTCTCATTTAAACTTTTTCCCCGAGAATCTTGGCGACGTAAGCGACGAACATGGCGAAAGGTTTCACCAAGAAATGAAGTCCATCGAGCGGCGTTACCAAGGGCACTGGGAAGTAAGAATGATGGGAGATTATATTTGGTTCCTCATTAGAGAAACCGATTCCGAAATCTACAAACGTCAACAAAGAACTCACAATTACTTCTAATGAAACTTGTTCATGTAAATATACTCAAATGTACATAACATAAATAAAAGTAATAAATAAAATCGCTATTTAAACAGAAATTAAAGAAAAGAAAATTTTTTGAAATTCTCTAAACTCTACCAAAAGGGCTATAATTTCTACATTTATCCATAGATTTTTCAAATAGGCATTATTTTCTTCGCGATTATGCAAACGTTCAAAAAATAAAATAAAATTTTTTTTTTTCGATTTTTTTCTATTTTTTATGTTATTTTTTGTCCCTGGATTTTTTTTTAAATCTACTTTTTCCAATTTGTTTAATGACTGTTAGGTTTAGGGTACCTTCGACGATAATAGCATTATTAATAAAAAATTTTTGAAAAAAAAATTTATCCATAAAAAAATTTTTGGTTTTGATTTTATATAACTGTATGCCACAATCTACACAAAAAAATAACCTTTAGGTCTAGGACACAAAAAAAATTTTTACATAGTGTTATTACAAAATTAGGCACAAAAGAATTTAGAGAACCTGGAATGAAGATAGTCAATTTTGATGGAAATCGGTTATGATTTAGATATAGCCCTCATGTACATATATGTTTCTTTCGATGTGGTATCAATGTGCTGAAAATGTATATAGCAAATCGATCAAATCGTTATGAAATTTGGCAAAGAGTAGTTTCTCTACACAGAAACGAACGTTATTAAGTTTGAAGATACATTTAAGTTTTAGAATCGCAATATGTTTGCTTATTTTGCTCTAACAAAGTGGCTTAGGATATCGTAAAGTTGGCTACCCCCGACAAAAGTCAACAATGTTTTCTGTGTTTTACAATTTTTATTTAAAGCCTTTTTTATTTTAAATGATTTCATGTGTTACTTTTTTAATATTTTTGTATGTTATTGTTTCTATACGTTTTCCAGAAATTTTCTAGCGTTTCTTATTTGTTAAGAGTGATACGCCCATGTCTTGTATATATATACGATTATCTAAAGATATCCATCCATACATAAATACATATAGCAATGTTTCAATTTATTTAGATTTAGATGTTTATATAGAATATTGGGTTTTCATTAGTTAATAATATTTATTTAATTTGTTTGTTTTTTGTTATATAGATGACAAATATATTCGATATTCATTAATTGCAAATAATTGTTATGTGTTTTTGAAGGTTTTATATGTACGATATTTTAAATAAAATTAATTATTTAAATTACTTTTTATTTATCTTTGTGTTTTTTTTTTATTAAATTAAACAAGACATTTTGAAGTTATTTACTTCGGTTTTCATATTTAGATTTTAAACATTTTTCATATACATATATCTCCCTTTTGTATAGCATCAAAGTCTAGACTAGAAATTAGATTAAATATGAAAAGCAAAGTTTGGTGCAGAAACTTCATTTTGGTATTGCAATAGCTGTGGTTATTGGTAAACTTAGCATTTATTTTTTACACATTTTTTTAATTTTATTAATATGACTATTATTGTACAACTGACATAAAAGTAAAACACTTGGAAAAAAATAATATTTAAAAAAAGTTGAAGAAAATTTAATACTAAGTTATAAGATTTTTCGAAATCTAAAACGTTCCTCTTTTTTACTAATGTTTTTGATAGATACTTTACATTTTGTATTCTGTATTTTGTATTAAAATACAAGAGAAAAAATATCATTAATGCTTTAAGGCTTATTTGCAAACTATGCGGACTTTGAATTGCGGAGAAGCTTTGATCTAATGTATTTTTAAAGACAATTGAAAGTAAAGACACCTCAAGCTATTTTCCTCTGCTTTCAACATGATCAGGCAAAAAAAATGACAGGTAAATGTTATATGTGAATTGGATTTATGTATACCTTCTAAGGAAGAGTTTTAATTTTTAACAACAAGCCTTCATAAAGTGTCTTTACTTGTCATTATCTTTGGGATTGGTAGCAGAAGGCAAAAGCTCGTAGGAAAATAAAATAAAGAGCTTTATAGAAAAAACGGTTGTGTTTTATTGATCACTTTAACACCAATGAAAGTTTTGCTCCTAGTTTTTATAAATGATTATTTCTCGTCGAAGCGTAAAATGTTCTACTTTACAAGTGTAGTGTTTTTACAAAATTAAAATGTAAATGTTATTGCATTGAAAGCGCATTGACGTTTTTTGATTTTGTACATAAAAACTAGATTTAATAACTAATTAAATTTTAATTATCCAAAATACTCTGCCGAAACTCTATATCTTTCCATGAGTCACCGCTTTTATGATTGAATGATAAAAAACGTATTCTCCAAAATATATCTCTATAAGAATCAGAATCATTAATTTACTCCACAGCACTCTGTGGTACGTGGTACATTATATGCTTGTCTTGTCCCAGATGCTTGTAACGCCCTTAAAAAATTGGAGCTAGATCCACCTTAAAATATATTTTATTTTTTAAAAATATCTTTATTTAATTTGGATGACAACAGATTTTTGAACCAGGTATGAACGTTACTAAAGTTTAAGAATATCGGTTCAGACATATGAAGAATTCGATTCTGAAAAAATTGTTGACCCGTCCCTCAAAATAAACTTAGCTCCTATTTCAGAATGTGGTATAAAAGTCCAGTTTTCGGGAAAAGGGCAACGAAAATATTGAACTTTTTTGCAGAAATGTATATACTTATGTATCGATACTCGTATAGAGCTATAAAATATATTTTTGGACAGTTCATTATCATTATAATAACAACATTGATAAAAACTGGAAAATATTTATTCTTATTCTGCTCCGATAAGATGATGTAGGGCTCCGCCCGACTTTTTTTTGCTTATTATACCCTCCACCATAGGATGGGGGGTATATTCATTTATTCACTCCGTTTGTAACACCTCTAAATATGGATCTGAGACCCCATAAAGTATATATATTCTTAATTATCGCAAAATTCTAAGACGATAGCCGTGTCCGTCTGTCCGTCCGCCCGTAATTATAGAGCTAGGTTAATCAAATTTGGTAGATATACTTCTTATATTTGCAGGTAGTTTGGGATTTCAATTGGGCAACATCGGTCAATGTTTTGATATAGCTCCCCTATAGAGGTCGCTCCAAAATATGGGTTTTAAGCCATAGATAACACATTTTTAAAGCAATTCAGCAGAAACTTTGCAGCTTGTATTCTATTTTGAGAAAAAATCATCCGAGCATAGATGTCGCAAAAAGGCTTATGAACACCGCATTTTCTAAGAAATTTAGCTGAAACTTTGCAGTTTGTATTCTACTTTGGCAAAAATGCATCTGCATAAAATTTATACAAATCAAATATTATTTTGCTGTAGTCCCCGTGTAGATTTAGTTCTCAAAAATGCTATTTTAAGCCATAAATACATTTTTCAATGGAAGAGTTTGGGTAAAGAATTTGCCGCCTAAAATTTGGCCAAAATTCATGATTTGCTTCATATCCAAAGATTTTTCCAGTAATAAAATTGAATGCAATCCTTGGTGGAGTGTATATAAGATTCGGCATGACCGAATTTAACGGACTACTTTATTTGTTGCACAAAAAATATCTGTTCCATATTAAATATCCTAATCCGGATACTCAAATCCAACGAGCATATACCTAAGAAGGCGAACTCTATAAACGTTATAATATTCTAATCATTGAAAAGGATCTATAGTTTATATCCGGCATTTTTGAGAAAGTTTTTCAATGCTTTGTCTGGGTTATCTGCAAGACTGACAGGTACAGTATCTGGCACTCCACGGTGGCACACATGCTATCAAATTCTGAGAATTGACAAATTTGGATATGTTATGACAGTAACTGGTGAGCGATATATTTTGAAAAGACTTTAGAAATTTTAAGAGGTGGCTTTATGTCCGGTTTGACCTCATGCTGGACATTAAATTGTTGTTTTAGCATCTCAATTGAGGTCATATATATTCATACCTCTTAAGGATCTTTTAAAATCAGTGAAATAAAATTGTTGTGGTCACTGCTACACTGACCACAGTAAGAGAATTCGCATATATTGCTGTTTATAGTGCTTCATATTTAGAAAGTTTTAACTTTGTGTCTTACAAGAGGCTTTTGAAAGGATAAAAACATTACTCAAGTTTATTGATAAACCTAGAACTGACCACAGGCCGAAAAATTACTACGTGAGTAGCCCGTGGTTTATACAACACTTCTGTCTACGTGTATGCAAAATTTCCGGCACGCTGTTCGTCATTCGCATCTTCTCGGCCCTCTAAGAACATTTTGTACCACCGATAAACGTTGCTTTGGTCCAAGGTAGCTTCACCATATGCCACAGTCAACATTCGGAATGCGTCAGCGCACTTTATTTTGTTTTTCACACAAAATTTGTTGCAGATTCTTTGATCCATTTTCTGAAATAGATAAAAATCGAAGACAAGTTAAAACACATCCAAGCACAACAGCTGTCCAAAATAACTAAACATTCAAAATGGCCGACCTTGTCAGCATAAGTAAGGGACATGAGTACCAACATAACGCTACAAAAATATCAAAAATCAAATACACATAGCCCGCGGAAATTAAAAATTCCCGTTATTTTTTGAACATTCCTCGTATATATATTATTCACATAGCCTTTTAACGATACTTCGATAGTTCGATAGTAAAAATCAAATTGCAATTTTTGTACAAAAATCGATTCTCCTTAGAAGCTCCAATTATATATTGAAGAACAACGCTACCTTTTTCTTTCACGGGCCAATAATTATGGAAACAACCATATTGGATTGGCTAATAGAGGCAGAATATTGAAACGCTGACAGCCATTTCCAAATTCCGTAATTTCCATTGAGACGATCAAGAGAATCCGGGACGAATTCGCACAACATTAACCTATGTACATCATAAATTAATTTCAAACATATTCTACTACTTCGTGCGACTTAACCTACTTAACCCAAAGTACGTTTAGTAATACAACAATCTTAGAGATATCTGTTGGAACTCATATCACCAATAAATACGCTGCACACAGATGTTCAACTTCCACCCATACATGGTTCTCTTGGCCAACCATCGAGATGAAGTTATCATTAGCTGCTCCTGGTTATGATGCAGCCCAATCGATAAACAAACAACAAATGCCTTCAAAACACAATATACTCATGTATAAGTACAAAATTATCAATATTCTCTCTATTTACTATTAATTTCTATTTTTTTGAGCTCAGATTTTGTTAAGCTTTTGTAAAAATTGCATGAGCATAAGAAGAATTCAAGAGAAAGCTCCCCACATGAAATAATTGACATGAATAAATGAAATAATTGAGAACTGACTTCAAAGTCCCATATCTCCAAAACATTGCAGACAGTATTTCTCAACCTTAATACATGCCCACACTTCTTGTTTGGCAATGTTTTGGAGATATGGGACTTTGAAGTCAGTTCTCAATTATTTCATATTGAGCTGCTCTCATATTGTGCCAATTATTGACAGGGTATTTTGTCCAAAGTGCCGATGAGGTTGCTTGGTAGCTTCCGAAACGATATCGTCCACCAACCAGTGACCACCCTTAATACATTTCACACATTTCTTATTCTTCTTATTTAAAGAAGGTTTGTTTTTCTGTTTAACAGAAAACAAAAACAACGATCTCGAACTCAATAGTCAAAAACAAAACTATGATAAGTCACAACAGATCGAATAACAAAAAACACCTCCGTGAAGTTAGCGACGTCGCTAACTTTCGATAACTATCGATAACACGAAATAACAGGGTGACCCAGAGAATTGAAAAATAGTATTAAAAACTGAAAACTACTATTTTTATCAACTGTTTTGAGTCACCGACCAAACAAAAAAGTTAGCGACGGCGAAACAAAACAAATGTATAATGATTAAATTTTGCAGATATAAAAAATATTCATAATTTTTGCGGCAAATAAGTATAGAGAATAAAAGGTTACATTGTAAGGAAGACTTGCATGTGTCGCATGACCGAGAAGTGCTTCATACTAATAGGATATCATCCGGTTTGCAGGACGGAATAACATGAACTCTGGTCAGGACATAAAATTAGTCCTGGGGCCAAATCCCTGCCAAAAAGCTTTGAATTGGAAATCAAAGTGGACGTCAATACGAACATTTTGGTGTACCACATGTATCCCAAAGTTGTTTTTTGTCGAACAAAGTTTCCAGATTTCAGTTACACACTGGGGGTCAGGACATAAAATTTGCCCTGAAGAACACATAGTAATCCCTGCCAAAAAACTTTGAATTGGAAATCAAAGTGGACATCAATACCAACATTTTGGTGTACCATCTGTATCCCAAAGTTGTGTTTTGTCGAACAAAGTTTTCAGATTTCAGTTTCACACTGGGGGTCAGGACATAAAATTTGCCCTGAAGGACACATAGTAATCCCTGCCAAAAAATGTTGAATGTATCCCAAAGTTGTTTTTTGTCGAACAAAGTTTCCAGATTTCAGTTACACACTGGGGGTCAGGACATAAAATTTGCCCTGTAGGACACATAGTAATCCCTGCCAAAAAACTTTGAATTGGAAATCAAAGTGGACATCAATACCAACATTTTGATGTACCACGTGTATCCCAAAGTTGTGTTTTGTCGAACAAAGTTTCCAGATTTCAGTTTCACACTGGGGGCCAGGTGAAACTGAAATCCTGTTTCACCTGGCCCCCAGGTGAAACAGGATTTAGTCCTGAAGGACACATAGTAATCCCAGCCGACAAACTTTGAATTGGAAATCAAAGTGGACATCAATACCAACATTTTGGTGTACCACATGTATCCCAAAGTTGTGTTTTGTCGAACAAAGTTTCCAGATTTCAGTTTCACACTGGGGGTCAGGATATAAATTTAGTCCTGAAGGACACATAGTAATCCCAGCCGAGAAACTTTGAATTGGAAATCAAAGTGGACATCAATACCAACATTTTGGTGTACCACATGTATCCCAAAGTTGTGTTTTGTCGAACAAAGTTTCCAGATTTCAGTTTCACACTGGGGGTCAGGACATAAAATTTGCCCTGAAGGACACATAGTAATCCCTGCCGAAAAACTTTGAATTGGGAATCAAAGTGGACATCAATACGAACATTTTGGTGTACCACGTGAACCCCAAAGTTGTTTTTTGTCGAACAAAGTTTCCAGATTTCAGTTTCACACTGGTGGTCAGGACATCAAATTAGTCCTGGAGGCCACATAATAACCACTGCCAAAAAAACTTTGAACTGGAAACCAAAGTGGACATCAATACGAACATTTTGGTGTACCACATGAACCCCAAAGAGGTTTTTTGTCGAACAAAGTTTCCAGATTTCAGTTTCACACTGGTGGTCAGGACATCAAATTAGTCCTGGAGGCCAAATAGTAACCACTGTCAAAAAACTTTGAATTGGGAATCAAAGTGAAATTCAATACGAACATTTTGATGTACCTCATGAACCCCAAAGAGGTGTTTTGTCGAACAAAGTTTCCAGATTTCAGTTTCACACTGGTGGTCAGGACATCAAATTAGTCCTGGAGACCAAATAGTAACCACTGTCAAAAAACTTTGAATTGGGAATCAAAGTGAACATCAATACGAACATTTTGATGTACCTCATGAACCCCAAAGAGGTGTTTTGTCGAACAAAGTTTCCAGATTTCACTTTCACACTGGTGGTCAGGACATCAAATTAGTCCTGGAGGCCAAATAGTAACTACGGTCAAAAAACTTTGAATTGGGAATCAAAGTGAAATTCAATACGAACATTTTGATGTACCTCATGAACCCCAAAGAGGTGTTTTGTCGAACAAAGTTTCCAGATTTCAGTTTCACACTGGTGGTCAGGACATCAAATTAGTCCTGGAGACCAAATAGTAACCACTGTCAAAAAACTTTGAATTGGGAATCAAAGTGAAATTCAATACGAACATTTTGATGTACCTCATGAACCCCAATGAAGTGTTTTGTCGAACAAAGCTTCCAGATTTCAGTTTCACACTGGTGGTCAGGACATCAAATTAGTCCTGGAGACCAAATAGTAACCACTGCCAAAAAACTTTGAACTGGAAACCAAAGTGAACATCAATACGAACATTTTGATGTACCTCATGAACCCCAAAGAGGTGTTTTGCGAACAAAGTTTCCAGATTTCAGTTTCACACTGGTGGCCAGGACATCAAATTAGTCCTGGAGGCCAAATAGTAACCACTGTCGAAAAACTTTGAATTGGGAATCAAAGTGAACATCAATACGAACATTTTGATGTACCTCATGAACCCCAATGAAGTGTTTTGTCGAACAAAGCTTCCAGATTTCAGTTTCACACTGGTGGTCAGGACATCAAATTAGCCCTGGAGGCCAAATAGTAACCACTGTCAAAAAACTTTGAATTGGGAATCAAAGTGAACATCAATACGAACATTTTGGTGTACCACATGAACCCCAAAGAGGTGTTTTGCCGAACAAAGTTTCCAGATTTCAGTTTCACACTGGTGGTCAGGACATCAAATTAGCCCTGGAGGCCAAATAGTAACCACTGTCAAAAAACTTTGAATTGGGAATCAAAGTGAAATTCAATACGAACATTTTGATGTACCTCATGAACCCCAAAGAGGTGTTTTGTCGAACAAAGTTTCCAGATTTCAGTTACACACTGGGGGTCAGGACATAAAATTTGCCCTGAAGGACACATAGTAATCCCTGCCAAAATACTTTGAATTGGAAATCAAAGTGGACATCAATACCAACATTTTGGTGTACCACATGTATCCCAAAGTTGTGTTTTGTCGAACAAAGTTTTCAGATTTCAGTTTCACACTGGGGGTCAGGACATAAAATTTGCCCTGAAGGACACATAGTAATCCCTGCCAAAAAACGTTGAATTGGAAATCAAAGTGGACGTCAATACGAACATTTTGGTGTACCACATGTATCCCAAAGTTGTTTTTTGTCGAACAAAGTTTCCAGATTTCAGTTACACACTGGGGGTCAGGACATAAAATTTGCCCTGTAGGACACATAGTAATCCCTGCCAAAAAACTTTGAATTGGAAATCAAAGGACATCAATACCAACATTTTGGTGTACCACATGTATCCCAAAGTTGTGTTTTGTCGAACAAAGTTTCCAGATTTCAGTTTCACACTGGGGGTCAGGACATAAAATTTGCCCTGAAGGACACATAGTAATCCCTGCCGAAAAACTTTGAATTGGGAATCAAAGTGGACATCAATACGAACATTTTGGTGTACCACGTGAACCCCAAAGAGGTTTTTTGTCGAACAAAGTTTCCAGATTTCAGTTTCACACTGGTGGTCAGGACATCAAATTAGTCCTGGAGGCCACATAGTAACCACTGTAAAAAAACTTTGAACTGGAAACCAAAGTGGACATCAATACGAACATTTTGGTGTACCACATGAACCCCAAAGAGGTTTTTTGTCGAACAAAGTTTCCAGATTTCAGTTTCACACTGGTGGTCAGGACATCAAATTAGTCCTGGAGGCCAAATAGTAACCACTGTCAAAAAACTTTGAATTGGGAATCAAAGTGAAATTCAATACGAACATTTTGATGTACCTCATGAACCCCAATGAAGTGTTTTGTCGAACAAAGCTTCCAGATTTCAGTTTCACACTGGTGGTCAGGACATCAAATTAGTCCTGTAGGCCACATAGTAACCACTGCCAAAAAACTTTGAATTGGGAATCAAAGTGAACATCAATACGAACATTTTGATGTACCTCATGAACCCCAAAGAGGTTTTTTGTCGAACAAAGTTTCCAGATTTCAGTTTCACACTGGTGGTCAGGACATCAAATTAGTCCTGTAGGCCAAATAGTAACCACTGTCGAAAAACTTTGAATTGGGAATCAAAGTGAACATCAATACGAACATTTTGATGTACCTCATGAACCCCAAAGAGGTGTTTTGCCGAACAAAGTTTCCAGATTTCAGTTTCACACTGGTGGTCAGGACATCAAATTAGTCCTGTAGGCCAAATAGTAACCACTGTCGAAAAACTTTGAATTGGGAATCAAAGTGAACATCAATACGAACATTTTGATGTACCTCATGAACCCCAAAGAGGTGTTTTGCCGAACAAAGTTTCCAGATTTCAGTTTCACACTGGTGGTCAGGACATCAAATTAGTCCTGGAGGCCAAATAGTAACCACTGTCGAAAAACTTTGAATTGGGAATCAAAGTGAACATCAATACGAACACTTTGGTGTACCACATGAACCCCAAAGAGGTGTTTTGCCGAACAAAGTTTCCAGATTCCAGTTAGAGGACAATTGCGTTACTACATAAATGACTCGGCCTTTCGATTAAACAACATACATATAACGAAACGTAGGCGAAGTCGGAGCGCTAAAACTTTATTTGGAAATGAATAAATAAATTATTCAAAGTATAGTTACTAACTATACAATGTATTTTTGATAAAAAAAATACCAAAAAATTAACACAAGAGTAAATATTAAGAAAATTAAATATTTTTCTCTACCACGCACATGCATATCATGGCAACGCTCCATTACTTGGCAAATATAGTGTTGCTATTGTAAAGCTGGCGCCGCTTGCTGTGTTGGCGCGAATACCACACACACATGCACAGTCATTTACGAATGGGAGAATGAAAACAAAAGTGTTGGAATGATTTCAGCAGAAAGGCACACGGACGGACATGGCAAAATCAAAATTGCCTTAGAAGTTATCAATATTTCAAGGTGTTTCAAATCCATTGGTATTGAAATCACAACTATTTAATTTCATACGTTGTTCATTAATATCACCACTTTATTATTCTAGTATGTTCGGGGCAGCAGCACATCGTCATCAGAGGCAGCATGGCTGAAATACTTTGCCAGTTCAACAAGTGGACATCGAAATGCAAATGCTATTGGGGCCGGTAACTACAAAATTCGTAAAGCGCCGTGGCCACACATCAAACTGTTTGATCAAACTCTTGTATGTGTTAGTAAAATTTTGTTTTGCTTATCACGGCCACACATCAAACTCATGTCATCAAACTTCATTTCAGAGGCGTTTTGAAAAAGAGTGGACGGTGTTTTTTTTTTGGGCGGAAAATATTTGATTTATGAAAAAATTGTGTATGTGTCAAAAAATTTGTTTTTCTGTGGCAAGCGAAAAGAATATGAGCCAAGTAATTGATTGTTGCATAGCTATTGCACTGGCACAGGCAGTTAAAAAACAAAACAAAGAAAAAAGGGTGAAGCGTCTATGGATGAAAGAGTGGTTTAAAAAAAGAGGTGAATTTACCCACGAGAATTTGCTCAATGAGCTTAAATTAAGCTCTCCAAATGACTTTCGGAATTTTTTACGGATGGATGCAGACATTTATGATGAACTTTTAACTTTGGTTACCACAAAAATTGCGAACCAAGATATCCAAATGCGTGATGCAATCTCGCCGAATCAACGCCTATCGATAACTTTGCGTTTTCTTGCTGCAGGTAGTTCATTTTCCGACCTCAAATTTACAAGTGCTATTTCGGAACGTTCGATGGTCGCATAGTGATGGAAACTTGTCAAAAAATAAACAACGCATTAAAGGATTACATAAAGGTAAATAAAACAAATTGTTAATGATTTGCAATGCTTTTATTTAATACTTATTTTGGCGTATAAATGTTATACATAAATAAAAAGGAACTTATCCAAATGACATAAAAAGTAAATTAAAAATTTTACTGAAATGATGAAAAATAATGTGTCAGCGAATTGTCTTCATTTGCATCTATTGCGGTCGAGTTATGAGTTGCCTGTGGGTCAAAATTAAGTTGTGGTGAAATTAGTGGTACTGCGACATTTGAGCTCGGTGCACTGCTTCTCGTGATGGTGCTATTGCTGTTGTAAATAAAAGTTGTTGGAGTGTGGGAAGAACTGTATTCAATACAATCAGATTGTGGAGTGTTTGGAGCACTTAATATGTTTAATTGCATAGAATTGCGATGCAACGTTCCCATTTGTTCTTCGAATAAAATTTCATTAATGAATTTATCCGCATAAAGTCTTTGCGTCTCATTCATTTTTTTAAATTTCGTTGCCCAACTTGAAACAATGTTCTCGTACTCGTCTGCAGGCTGATTTAGACGTTTTGCTGCCAAAATCATTAATTCTTCTGCCGCATCCGGCTTTTTGCGTTTATATTTTTCCAACAAAATGCTGTATTGCGAATTTTTTACATTTCTGTTGCTATAATCTTTTGATTTTATTTGCCATAAAGACGGCAAACTTCGATACACTTCAATAAATTCGAGAATAAAATTTTTTTCTTCCATTTCCAGTTTTTCTTCCAAAAAAAAAAACACTTGTCACCAAAAAATAAAACACTTTTAACACTTCGAAAACAAATCAAAAATGATAATTGAAGATATTTTGACACACGCACATAAAACCGACGTCAAATCTCTGCCGCGTCGACGCAAATATCTAAATGGTTTTGATATTTTTTTACTCTCTCATCAAACCATACGTGTGAGTTTTTTTTACCAACACAATCATAAAAACTCGAGTTTGATGAGTCAGTTTGATGTGTGGCCATGGCGCTTTACACCTGCTGTAATTGCAAGACCTGGAATGGTTACGTACCGCATAGCCATTGTTGCAGATCTGGATACAAATTCGAAAGTGGACAGCAATGGTGGTGCTACCAAATGCGCAAATTTCAGCAAGCCTGGTCTGTTGGAGATGTGAAAACACCTGTGCATGCTCGTCCAGTTCGTTTGGTGCGACTAATGGGCTGGCGACGTCATCGGGCCATACTTCTTTGATATGAAGCCGGTCAGGCAGTTGCTGTGAATGGTGTTAGCTATAGTGAGATGATAACGAACTTTTTATGTCCCGAATTGGAAGATATGGATGTGGACGGTGCCACTTGCCACACTGCTAACGAAACAATGGCTCTTTTGCGATGTCAATTGGCCGCCAAGATCATGTGATTTGACACCGCTGGACTCCTTTCTTTTGGGTTATTTGAAAGAAAAGGTGTACGTCGATAAGCCAGCAACAATTCAAGAGCTAAAGGATGAGATAATTCGGCACATTAACGGCATAGAATCTCAATTATGCTCAGCGTCATCGAAAATTTGGCCCATCGGATGGAGGTGTGCCGATGAGGTCGCGGCTGCCATTTGGCCGATATTATGCTCCATACATAATTGAAACATACCAATATTATCATAATAAAAAGAAATGACAATTATTTCCTAAATAATTTGTGTTTTATTCAAAATCAACATCGGCCCTTTAAATTTAACAACCGTTAAGAAGGCATATTTTACTCAATTGTACTACATTTGGCACAAATGATTTTTTTAATCCGAGAATAAACGATCACTGCAAGGTTGAAAAACATTTCTTATGAGATTTAAGGCCGAATTTTGTAGTTTGCTTAAACATTTTCAGGTGATCGAATAATTTCATTCGAACGATGAAAGTTTTCCTAACATTTGGTCTAATTTGAAAATGTTTTTTAGAATAGAAAACGCGATAGCACCAAATGCAATACGATATCGCTTATTTCTTAAAAATTAATTCAGCACGGAAGAAAATGAAAAATAACGTAAACTTTTTAATTCATTTTAATTGTAAAAAAAACTAGACGTAAAGAAAAATTAAACTTAAGATTTAATGAAAAAAATCCATAACATTAATTTTAAAAATTAAGTGAGGGTTCACTGTTGGAGGTACCAATGTATCATCGACTGTGGATTTTTCTGTAGATTGTGTAGTTGTTGCGGATGTCGTCCTGATGGGGGCTGTTATTGTTGAGGGAGAAACTGTTGTGACTGGTAAGCCCTGAACTGATGATGTCGCTGCCAATCGTGAGGTTGTTGCTGTTATTGTTCCGTAACCTGTAGGTGCTGTAGGTGGGTGACTGCCATATTGAGAATGTTGCCTGTATGGGTTTTGGTGGTACTGGACTTGATATTGATGTCGCCTTCGGGCATTTTAGGTGACGATATATAAAAATGAAATGTTCGTTGGTTTTCGATGTACTCACAAACGGCTGAACGGATTTCGCTGAATTTTTGCATAAGTATATCTTTTGGTGTGGGGCATAATTGAGATTCTATGCCGTTAATGTGCCGAATTATCTCATCCTTTAGCTTTTGAATTGTTGCTGGCTTATCGACGTACACCTTTTCTTTCAAATAACCCAAAAGAAATGAGTCCAGCGGTGACAAATCACATAATCTTGGCGGCCAATTGACATCGCAAAAGAGCCATTGTTTCGTTAGCAGTGTGGCAAGTGGCACCGTCCACATCCATATCTTCCAATTCGGGACATAAAGAGTTCGTTATCATCTCACTATAGCTAACACCATTCACAGCAACTGCCTGACCGGCTTCATATCAAAGAAGTATGGGCCGATGACGTCGCCAGCCCATTAGTCGCACCAAACGAACTGGACGAGCATGCACAGGTGTTTTCACATCTCCAACAGACCAGGCTTGCTGAAATTTGCGCATTTGGTAGCACCACCATTGCTGTCCACTTTCGAATTTGTATCCAGATCTGCAACAATGGCTATGCGGTACGTAACCATTCCAGGTCTTGCAATTACAGCAGGTGTTACGAATTTTGTAGTTACCGGCCCCAATAGCATTTGCATTTCGATGTCCACTTGTTGAACTGGCAAAGTATTTCAGCCATGCTGCCTCTGATGACGATGTGCTGCTGCCCCGAACATACTAGAATAATAAAGTGGTGATATTAATGAACAACGTATGAAATTAAATAGTTGTGATTTCAATACCAATGGATTTGAAACACCTTGAAATATTGATAACTTGTAAGGCAATTTTGATTTTGCCATGTCCGTCCGTGTGCCTTTCTGCTGAAATCATTCCAACACTTTGGTTTTCATTCTCCCATTCGTAAATGACTGTGCATGTGTGTGTGGTATTCGCGCCAACACAGCAAGCGGCGCCAGCTTTACAATAGCAACACTATATTTGCCAAGTAATGGAGCGTTGCCATGATATGCATGTGCGTGGTAGAGAAAAATATTTAATTTTCTTAATATTTACTCTTGTGTTAATTTTTTGGTATTTTTTTTATCAAAAATACATTGTATAGTTAGTAACTATACTTTGAATAATTTATTTATTCATTTCCAAATAAAGTTTTAGCGCTCCGACTTCGCCTACGTTTCGTTTATATGTATGTTGTTTAATCGAAATGCCGAGTCATTTATGTAGTAAAGCAATTGTCCTCTAACTGGAATCTGGAAACTTTGTTCGGCAAAACACCTCTTTGAGGTTCATGTGGTACACCAAAATGTTCGTATTGATGTTCACTTTGATTCCCAATTCAAAGTTTTTTGACAGTGGTTACTATTTGGCCTCCAGGGCTAATTTTATGTCCTGACCCCCAGTGTGTAACTGAAATCTGGAAACTTTGTTCGACAAAACACAACTTTGGGATACATGTGGTACACCAAAATGTTGGTATTGATGTCCACTTTGATTTCCAATTCAAGTTTGTCGGCTGGGATTACTATGTGTCCTTCAGGACTAAATCCTGTTTCACCTGGGGGCCAGGTGAAACAGGATTTCAGTTTCACCTGGCCCCCAGTGTGAAACTGAAATCTGGAAACTTTGTTCGACAAAACACAACTTTGGGATACATGTGGTACACCAAAATGTTGGTATTGATGTCGACTTTGATTTCCAATTCAAAGTTTTTTGGCAGGGATTACTATGTGTCCTACAGGGCAAATTTTATGTCCTGACCCCCAGTGTGTAACTGAAATCTGGAAACTTTGTTCGACAAAAAACAACTTTGGGATACATGTGGTACACCAAAATGTTCGTATTGACGTCCACTTTGATTTCCAATTCAACGTTTTTTGGCAGGGATTACTATGTGTCCTTCAGGGCAAATTTTATGTCCTGACCCCCAGTGTGAAACTGAAATCTGAAAACTTTGTTCGACAAAACACAACTTTGGGATACATGTGGTACACCAAAATGTTGGTATTGATGTCCACTTTGACATCAATACCAAAGTTTTTTGGCAGGGATTACTATTTGGCCCCAGGACTAATTTTATGTCCTGACCAGAGTTCATGTTATTCCGTCCTGCAAACCGGATGATATCCTATTAGTATGAAGCACTTCTCGGTCATGCGACACATGCAAGTCTTCCTTACAATGTAACCTTTTATTCTCTATACTTATTTGCCGCAAAAATTATGAATATTTTTTTATATCTGCAAAATTTAATCATTATACATTTGTTTTGTTTCGCCGTCGCTAACTTTTTTGTTTGGTCGGTGACTCAAAACAGTTGATAAAAATAGTAGTTTTCAGTTTTTAATACTATTTTTCAATTCTCTGGGTCACCCTGTTATTTCGTGTTATCGATAGTTATCGAAAGTTAGCGACGTCGCTAACTTCACGGAGGTCAAAAAACAAAAACAATGATGAATGAGGCAGAGTACGGCCGAAAGTTTGTTATCGCTGTAAGAAGCGACAATAACAACAAATCGTGTGCCTTCCCCGCAAATTGCAGGGACACACAAAAAACCAAACAAGAAGTGTGGGGATGTATTAAGGTTGAGAAATACTGTCTGCAATGTTTTGGAGATATGGGACTTTGAAGTCAGTTCTCGATTATTTCATATTGAGCTGCTCTCATATTGTGCCAATTATTGACAGGGCATTTTGTCCAAGGTGCCGATGAGGTTGCTTGGTAGCTTCCGAAACGATATCGTCCACCAACCAGTGACCACCCTTAATACATTTCACACATTTTTTATTCTTCTTATTTAAAGAAGGTTTGTTTTTCTGTTTAACAGAAAACAAAAACAAAAACAACGATCTCGAACTCAATAGTCAAAAACAAAACTATGAAAAGTCACATCAGATTGAATAACAAAAAACAAAAACAATGATATTATCATTCCCCGTATCAATATGCTCACTAGTGGTGAATACTCAATTGAGTATAACTGTTGTAACTAGTATTACTCTAACTTATGATCTCTCATTACAAGTGTGGTTACATCGTTACATACATATCGCACTTGTTCCACAAAAGGGTAACAACTCAAAATTTTAAAAATTTCTGTATAGGCCAAAAACGGTTTCCGTTAATATTACAAAAAATGAATATGTAGTTGCAATAAAAAATCATAGAAAAAATATTAACACTATTTTCTTTTTTGATTATAGAAATATAACAACTTTTTTGAGTTGATACTCTTTTCCTGAAAAAAGTTTGTATATAAATAGTGGTATTATTTTGACTTGTACCTTTTTAACTGAAAAATCTTACTCGGATTATATTTTTTTGCGGTGGGTAGAAATTGCCATTGTAGGTTGTTTTCTTGCAAAAACCAAAATTTATAAATTTTGAGTTGTTACCCTTTTGTGGAACAGGTGCGATATGTTCGTATATATGTATGTAACGCGAGTATATCTTTTATTTTGTTTGTTTTGATATCCATCTTTTGCAATCCCATTTTTTTATGAAACAGAAGCAATTAACACATATTCTTGTTGAGAGCTTTTAACCCCTTAAGGGACAACTGTTAATTTTGTCGATTTTGATTTGCACTTAATTCTTTTTTTCTTTTACTCATTTCTTTTTATATATTAATGTTATATGATGATAAATATATATATTTAAATTTATTTTTGAATTAATATTATTTGCTAAATTAATAATGGACAATGGTATGAATAAATTTGTTTTTTCCTGCCAAGTGAAACCATGAAGAGGAGAAAGTAAGTATCCTAGAGGTCCAAATGTTAAAATTTTGCGCTTATTGGAAGACCATCAGTGAGAAATCTGGGAGATGAAAGCAGATATTTAGTTGTTGTTAGAATTTTGTGTTTCCATTGTGACTAATTTGGGGCATGTTTATAGAGTTAGTCATTCAAGTCCATATTAAAGTAAAGGTAAATAAATAACAAGTAAAAGCGTTAAGTTCGGCCATGCCGAATCGTATATACCCTCCACCATGTATAGCATGTGACCTCACAAAATAACTCAAACCTAAAGAAAATATCCCCCTGGCGGCTGATAGCTAGTACTTCAAAGGCTCCCGCAGTCCTTTATCTGAAATAATTCTACGATGTTTAAATAACATAGGAAATTGCATCAAATCCGATCAGGGACATTACAGATTTGGTAAAAACTTTAGTTTTAAACCAAGGGCCTTTTCACAAAATTTTTATGAATGAGGCCCCAAATTTATAGTTTTACCACACCATTCTTTTTAATAAAAGCTTACCAAATGTAAGTAAATTTTAGCTGTTGGCGCTGTGGAGGTACCAGGTGCTGTGGAGCGTATACGCACATAATTTTCCAAACACATACGCCACAGTGTCAAAAATACGATACAGATTTCGTGAAAAGACAAAAAAATTCCACGATTAGGATTCTTAAAGGGTTACCGATCGACACACAATTATCTTTTATGAAAAACTCTGTAACACTGGCTATGGGGATATATGGGAATTGATTCTCCACAGAAGGTTGAGGAATGTTTTGAAGGGAAATCTTTGTTTTGGAAATTCAGACATTATTTATCGCAGGAGTTATGCACATGTTCGTATTTGGTCTCTAAAAAATATTGATGAATAACTAATATTTTTCTGAGTAACTCAGTTTTTTTGTCAAGTGGTGGATTTTACAATGGCGCGCCTCTCTTAGATTTAACCCACAACAACTTTTTCATTTTTTGTATAGTAAGAATCGAGCTTCACGGTTTTTCATTATTTAAACATTCATTTCAAGTTGATAAGAGTCCAAAATTTGATTCGTATTTTCATACCAAATGTAAATGTAGTGAATGAATTCCAAAAAACAATGCAATATCTTTGGCATACCCTGATAAAAATATACATTATAATGGGTGTTAGGAAACCTTTTAAAACTAAATAACCTACGACCTTGGATTTCTGGCCCATCTGTTTAAGATATACTCTACTCCTCGATTGTATTTGTTTAAAAATTTTAAATATTTTGTAAATTGTCCATCGAAACTACATTTTTTTGCAGAAAATCAAACTGTATAACGCGGTCAAAACTACGGTGGACTTGGAACTGACAATAATGCCTATATTGATGCTGGACATTCTTACTTCAGTAGCAAACATGGGTAAGACAGCTTATAGCTTATTTGTGATAGTTTGTGTTAGAAGTTCGCATCACGGTATTAAAATAAAAACACTAACAAATAAGGAAATTACATACTACAAATTACTCTATGTATAAAAAATGCACTTTAACAAGTAAGAAATTTTAGTCGAGTAAACCGACTAAGGTATACCCTCACTTTGTGAGCAACGTAAATATGCACTGGTATACAGGGTTTTCCAACAAGAGGTGTTAATTTGAATCACCCGGTATTTCGGTAGCTGTCACTTTTGAAGCTTTTATTCTTTGTCATTTGACAAGGAACGATACGCGATTCAACAACGCATTGAAATTATTAAAATTCGAAAAATCGAAAATCAACGAAAAATCATCTTGACTGAAGAGGCCCATTTCCACCTAGGTGGCTACGTCAACAAGCAAAATAGTCTCATCTGGGGCTCGGAAAACTCAAGAGTTATTGTGAGTCATCCTCAACGTATGACTGTTTGGTGCGGTTTGTGGTCCGGCGGGGTCCTTGGACCTTACTTTTTCGAAAATGAGGTTGGATCAACAGTTACGGTGAATGGATTGCGCATTGGCATTTTTCTTTGAATACCAAAATAACACATCTTGTTGGAAAACCCTCTGTTTACTAATATTATGAGCTATTTAATTTTGGTACGTCTTGGCTCTTTCTGTATGGGAGGTACTAAACCGGGAGTGGTCATAACTCCCATTTTTAACAGGACTGTAGTAATTTTAAAAGCCATACACTGTGCAATAATGCTGAGTATATATGTATTGATTTTCACAATATAATCTGTTAACTTTTTGTACAAAATGGTACGTTTGTGTGGGAGGTACCAAAAGGGGCGTGGTAATAACGCCCATATTTCTCTGGACTCTATGTGCTATAAAACCATTACCCTTTACAAAATTTCAAGTACTCGTATCTATATGTACTGGTATTAAAGTTATAATCTGTTAAATTTAGTGCAAAATAGTCCATTTGTGTGGGAGGTACCAAAAGGGGCGTGCCCATAACTCTGCGTTGAAGTCAATCGGTTACCAAATTTGAAGTCAATCGGTTACACCTTTCGTGATTTATCGTGCGAACCAGCCAGCAGACAGGCTGACGGACGGACTTTGCTCATTCGACTTAAAATGACCCAAAACGGATATCCTCTGAACACATTTAGAGTCGGTGTGTTACACTTTTGGGCCGTAACAAATGAAAATATCGTTGTATCACTAAAGTGATGGTATAAAACATCGATCAAACTACATAGTATTCTATAAGTCGACTTTCGACTAATCGATTAATCGTCTTCTTGGTACAAAAAAGTCGAAATCGTAAGCCTACTTTTTGTTTCTGAAAAAGTCTACGTTTCCATGTCGATGAAAAATGATATTAAAAGAAGATGAAGGCTATTTAATTAAGGATTCTTCAAAGCTTTTTTGAACCGATTAAGACAATGTTTCTCGATCTACTTAAATATGTATTTTTTCATGTATATCCTTATTTTATAGATAAAAAGGTCCCATCCCACTAATAGACAAGAAAACTCTTAAAGGAAATGGAAAGATTTCGTTTTTTTGACAAAAATGTCAAAACATGTTTTAATTTCGCAAAAAAAAAACAAAAAATATTTTTTTGAATTTTTTTTATAAAGATTGAAGAAAAGCTATCGAAAAGACTTCGGGCAATATTTTGTAAATACAATACGTATTTAGTAATATGAATGGGAAAACATTGCCGTTTGACCAAAATGTCAGGACTCTCCATATCGGACTATCCTTTTCCGCAGGGCCGTGCGCAGGTTTTTTTTGTGGGGGGGTTTGTTTGACATATGCTACCCAATTTTTTTTATTAAAATCAATGGTTGACATCTACGTTAACATTAAATACTACTTCTTGGATACTATTTTATGATACTATTTTAATGTTTCTGTATTTAAATATTATATTAATTTAAACAATATATTAATTGTATTAATGATCTAATAAATTAACACGGCGAGGCAAAAAAAAATCGTGTAATACTGCGTTAACTTCTACTGGAATGTCTCGATGAATATTCAGGGAAGCTCATCCATGTAAACGATTTTCAGTGATTGTTGACCGCAAGAAATTTTTCAGCCGACGCAATCCACACTACAAAAGAAGTGTCAGGCAAAATCTTCATTTAGTAATGTAATTTTAGATGAAAAGAAACATTGGAAATTTGACAGAATTCCACGGTGTTTCACACAGCGCTCTTCGAGATGAGTGGTGAATAAATCTAGGTATGTAATACAGGTCCAAATCTTATTATATTCTTCAATATTTGTTGCATCAACATTGCAACGATGACTTTGTCGGGCTGGAATCCTAGGTTTCTTGTTTGGAATATCTTGTTCCTCACAAAATTTTTTAACAGCAGAAAAAATGGAGGATACAATTTTCGCGTATGTCCATCAATTCCTTTTTCGTATTTTCAGCCAGATGGGCGGCTTCTAGTAAATCTTGATTTTCACTTTGAAGAACGATCAATGTACTATACTTAAAAATTCAACGTTTTTATAGCCAACAATAACTGAAATGATGTTGTTGTTTTCTGAACAGACCAGGTGAAATGCATTTATTGCAAAGCCTCGATAACGATTGTGGGGGTGTTTGAACCATATCGATATTCGATATTCATGTCAAGGAAAAATTAAAGGGGTCAGCCTACACCTCCGCTCATCCCATTACCCCTGAAAATCCCCCTGTGTTTGAATTTACTAATGGTTAATGCCACTCGGTTTAGCAGGTTAAAATTATGCGGGTAAGTAGTTTTCATCGAGGATACATTTTGGTGCACACACATTGTTATTATTATTATACAGAGTTATTATTATCGTCTGCTGTAGAAGGGACTTATTTTTAGGTAACTTTTGTCTGCTATTTTAGCAAACAAAAATTGTTGTATCAACAGATATGTTTGCTATTATGTTATGATGTTTTTGTGGTATTTGCATATATTTGGTTACTAACCAAAATTTGTGTGGAGATAGAAAGATAATGCTAAAAATTCTTACCTTCTAAGGGTACAAAAAGCGTTGAAAAAACGTTGATCATTATCAGAGCTAACTGGACTCCGTCTTCGGAGACTATTATTTAAAATACTCGACTCCAACTCAGACTCAGGGGAATATTATTCGCTTTAAAACTCCTTTACTTAAATTTTGCGATTTAACACAAACGATTAAACAATAGAGATGATAATCTACTTCTAAATATAGTCGATTATGTTTATCAGTTGGCAACTTTAATCGTATTGCCTATTGAAATGAAGTGCCGAACATGTCTGTCGTTGTCAACTGATGAAAATAGCAAACTAGATTACGAAGTAGATTATCTCCCAATGGAAATATAGTTTAAGAAACGCTTGTTCCACAGATCTTTCATATTTCGAATAACAAAATTGGAAATTGAAAAAACTACAACTTTTTCTAGAATTGTGCCAATTGCTTTAGTACTTGGACTGAGGAGAGAATTTAGAAATATTAAAGGATGAAGAAAATTGGCTGGAGAGTATTTCATGAAATGACAATAACATATTAATTTATCGATAGATTTTCCAATACGATTTACTTCTTTCATAAAAGGTTAGACGACTTTACAATAAAACTGGAAAGTATTAGTAGTAACTGGATTTTTGTGCTTTTGTTTAAAAAATGCCATCACTTTGGCTGAAGAACATTTTAGATATGTTCGATAAAATAAAAAAACTATATATTTAAAAAAATCTATAAACTTTGGTTTTTAAAATTGGTTATTCTTAATAATCTCCATTTTACATTTCGAAAGCTAACCTTATTTGAATAAATTATATTATTCATATATCAATGATTTTTTTTTGTCCATTGGTTACATGGATCTTTTACCGATTTATAAAATCTCAATTCAAAATTTTTTTTGAAAAGTACTCAGTCAAAGTTTGAAAAAATTTGTTCGACTCCACAGCCCTGATCGATACGTACATATGTATGTCGTTCTAAATCTGCCAAAAACACAGCCGCGGATAAATGCTTTGTTAATTTCTTCCTTTTTAATAACAGCAGAAATGTTTAGCAAACTATTAGCTTTTCAGCAGTGCATTTGCTATTGAAAAACTGCAAACATTTCGCGACCTAAGAGTGAAAAGGCTCTAAGTCCACTTTTTGCCAAAATGTATTTTTTGAAGCGGAACGCAAGATAAGTTGGATATACATCGATTTGAAAACAAAAAGCTAAAAAGATTATGCTTTGTCATCTTTAAAAGCTGAATCGTAAAAGCGCTAAGTCCATATACCCTTTATAAAAACATTCATATACAGTAACTATTTTGCCTCTCCTGTACAATTTTAAATATTGGACTTAGCGCCGTTACACTCTTAGGTCGCCATTTGTCTGTTACAGCAAAAATGTTGCTGTTACAATTCAGCAGACCATGTTTTTTATTAACAGCCAACATTAGGGCGGGTCGATTTAAAAATCGCCCATTGCTCAGTGAAGGAACCATACCTCTAAAACGAATTCTGATGTCCCGGAAAAAATCCCACTTTGACCCATTTAGAGTGCTCGAATCGAGTCCAAATGTATGACCGACCCCCACTCAGTGATGTGCTCAGTGAAAATCGTATTCTAGGGATCAACATAAGAAACTTTGCCAAAGGAACCATACCTCTAAAACGAATTTTGATGTCCCGGAAAAAATCCCACTTTGACCCATTTAGAGTGCTCCAATCGAGTCCAAATGTATGGAACCCCCAGGGGGTTCCAGAGGGTGTCCCACTGGCATGGGTGGGTCGGGCCTCCAAAGTTAGTGGGGGTCGGTCATACATTTGGACTCCATTGGAGCAATCTAAATGGGTCAAAGTGGGATTTTTCAAAATTTGCCCCTACCCAAAAGTTCGACCCAAATTCCGGGACATCAGAATTCGTTTTAGAGGTATGGTTCCTTCGGCAAAGTTTCTTATTTTGATCCCTAGAATACGATTTTCACTGAGCAATGGCGACTTTTTTTGCCTCCCCACAAATCGACCCGGCTCTTAGATTAGGATGGCAGTCGGGTTTACCAGCTCACCAACAGAGGCGCCTAGTGATACCACGGGCCCAGCGGCCCCTCGTCTGAACGAACCTGTTTGATACACAAAGTTATCAATTATACGAAAATCAGTGTTCTCCACTTCGTCTTCACCTCCACAGCTTCTTCAGAAGTCATTGTACTCAATTCTCAACCGCCTGTCGTGTTCGCTTAGGCAAATGTCCAGTCAGAACTGACACACTAACGTAGACAGCATTTCCCTCTCTAGGCCGAGGAGATATTTTGACCTTCTAGGTCGTATTTAGGCCCGATGTGTCTAGCTACCATACAGATGTTGATTTCCGTCGATCTCTCATATGACTACCTCTTGCCTAAGCCAATGCTTGCATGTGGACAGTGTCGCACAAATATATGCAAATTCTCCGAGAATTTGTAATGTCGTCCTTTTTCTAGGAAGTTCATCGGGAGCTAGGTCCATGAGCCCTTCAGTAAATTTGTATCTTTCAGAAAGACCTATCCGACACCTTCAAATCCCTATTTGATGTGCCGTTAAGCAGCTAGATCGAAATACTCGATTTGTATGTACTACACCACACCGTGGTACAGGGTATTAAAAGTTTGTTTTGGTCCAGATTTTCGCCTCTTTAAAGTATACGGATCGACTCAGAATCACCAGCTAATACGATCTATCGATGTCTGTCCGTCCGTAGGTATGCTGCTCACGTAAACGTTGTAATCAAAGTACAGGTTGCCACTTCAATACCGTATCAAGGACGAACGGTTTAGAATTTAGAGAAAATCGGTTCAGATTTAGATCCCATATATATAGTAGTAGTATTTTACATCTGATTACACTATGCAACAAAATGTTTGTCCAAGAGATGTGGATAACAGTTTCTGATGCAATAAGGTGTCACAAACACACAAAAAAATATAAAAAAAAAATTTTATGGTAAATTTTTTTTTAATTTTTTTTTTTAAATTCCAGCTTTCATGGAAAGTACATTTAGTATTTGGACCATAATTGTTCAAGTATAAGCCTGATTGAGCCGTGTTATGCCTCAATTAAATTGAATTATGAGGGCTACAGATACTGTAAATATCGCTTTCACGTAGAATCTTTGGTTTAGTAACAGTCGTCAAAAATATGAGAAATTGTAAATGTTAGGGAAATTCCAAAAAATTTTGTTTCCTATTTTTTCGTTTTTAAATGATGTTTTTGCTTATATTGAATTCGCCATATGTGAGAGAGACATATAAGAGAGGTTGCACTTTCATTTTATTTTATGAGGATTGATGTCAGATATTATAAAATTATAGAGAGGACGAGGTTTTATGGCCGTCCGTAACCCTCCATAAAACATGATATGCAATGTGAGAGCTATAATGGATAAGAACCGCTCAGATAGAGGGTCTGTTTTTTATTTATGAGGTTTTTTATTTATGAGGTTTCCATTCAGATACACCTTTTAGGGGCATGGACATCCCAGTCGTATATACAGGAAGTAAAATTATACGCACAGTAGTACGCGGCAGTCTTGAAAATAATGGGTGTCTACTTTCGAAGCAAACTATATGTCAGCTACAGGTACTGCAACTTATGAACCTTATACCCGGAATTTATTAATGAAATTTCTTATTAATAAATTAATGTAATTCAGCGCCTTAAAGAGATAAGTCGATTTTCTGAAAAATATTACAAAGTTATATTTCGAAGTTCGAAGTTCCGACAATTTCTCCTACATTTGCGTAAAATATGTAATTAAAAAAATCGACGTGCGTTTAGTAAAATAATAGAAGAAATATATGTGTAATATTTTGGTATACGAGTTAAAAATATGAACGAACCGTGGACACCTATTATTTTTTGTAATTCGTGCCATGTAAATCTTACTCGATGGACTAGTGGAAGAATGCGGTAAGTACTTTAAAATTAATGTATTACAATGTTTTGTGGTATAACACGTTTTAATTTTAGACTTCACGTGCAATTTGGAATGCCAATGATTTGGAGACAACCATACATTCACGATACGGACTGCTATTTTTGTCTAAGTTAATAGATTGGAGTAGGAAGTGTCCAAGTATAGCTAACAGCTTAATAACGGAAACATCATCAAGATAAACTTAGTACTCAACTGTGAGCGATTCAAATTTGAGTCAGAAGTCATCGCTTTTAACTCAGTTTCAACTCATTGATCTAGTGAGAGATTTGGAACTGACCAAAGATAAGGCAGAACTACTTGCATCTGGGATGAAACAGTACAATATTTTGGCCATAGATGTTAACATATCATATTATAGAGTCCGGGATATACCTTACAAACAATTTTATACAACTTTGGATAACAGATGCTTTTGCAAGGACATTCCCGGATTGTTCGAGGAACTTAATCAAACATACAATTCAAAGAAATGGCGGTTATTTGTTGACAGCAGTAAAGAAATTTTGAAAGCAGTACTTTTGCGCAACGGAAATCAGAAACCGTCGATTCCCATTGCTCATACTGTCAACACTAAGGAATCATACGAAACAATGGATAAATTGATAAAGTACATAAAATATGAACAACATGAATGGAAAATTTGTTGCGATTTAAAAGTAGTTGGTATCTTATGCCACCACTGCATATTAAGCTGGGGCTCTTTAAAAATTTGGTAAAAGCCTTAAGGAAAGATGGCAATTCACTCTCATATTTAAAAAGTTTATTTAAAAGTCTTTCTTTTCAAAAAATCGAAGAAGGAGTTTTTGATGGGCCTAAATTTCCTTGGATCCAATAAAAGCCCGCAATATGAAACAATGATTAATGATTTGTTAAAAATGTATGTAAAAATTGGTTAGAAATATATTTTTTTATATTTATGTATGTCAATAACACATATGTATGTTTTTTTTTTTTTTATTTATCGCTTTATGTATTCCAACAGGTGTAAATATGTCCCTAAATATTAATTTCTTGCATTCTCATTTAAACTTTTTCCCCGAGAATCTTGGCGACGAACATGGCGAAAGGTTTCACCAAGAAATGAAGTCCATCGAGCGGCGTTACCAAGGGCACTGGGAAGTAAGAATGATGGGAGATTATATTTGGTTCCTCATTAGAGAAACCGATTCCGAAATCTACAAACGTCGACAAAGAACTCACAATTACTTCTAATGAAACTTGTTCATGTAAATAAACTCAAATGTACATAACATAAATAAAAGTAATAAATAAAATCGCTATTTAAACAGAAATTAAAGAAAAGAAAATTTTTTTAAATTCTCTAACCTCTACCAAAAGGGCTATAATTTCTACATTTATCCATAGATTTTTCAAATAGGCATTATTTTCTTCGCTAGGATGCAAACTTTCAAAAAATAATATAAAATATTTTTTTTCGATTTTTTTTCTATTTTTTATGTTATTTTTTGTCCCTGAATTTTTTTTTAAATCTACTTTTTCCAATTTGTTTAATGACTGTTAGGTTTAGGGTACCTTCGACGATAATAGCATTTTTAATAAAATTTTTTTTAAAAAAAAATTTATCCATAAAAAATTTTTGGTTTTGATTTTATATAACAGTATGCCACAATCTACACAAAAAAATAACCTTTAGGTCTAGGACACAAAAAAAAATTTTACATAGTGTTATTACAAAATTAGGCACAAAATAACTTAGAGAACCTGGAATGAAGATAGTCAATTTTGATGGAAATCGGTTAAGATTTAGATATAGCCCTCATGTACATATATGTTTCTTTCGATGTGGTATCAATGTGCTGAAAATGGATATAGCAAATCGATCAAATCGTTATGAAATTTGGCAAAGAGTAGTTTCTCTACACAGAAACGAACGTTATTAAGTTTGAAGATACATTTAAGTTTTAGAATCGCAATATGTTTGCTTATTTTGCTCTAACAAAGTGGCTTAGGATATCGTAAAGTTGGCTACCCCCGACAAAAGTCAACAATGTTTTCTGTGTTTTACAATTTTTATTTAAAGCCTTTTTTATTTTAAATGATTTCATGTGTTACTTTTTTTAATATTTTTGTATGTTATTGTTTCTATACGTTTTCCAGAAATTTTCTAGCGTTTCTTATTTTTTAAAAGAGTGATACGCCCATGTCTTGTATATATATACGATTATCTAAAGATATCCATCCATACATAAATACATATAGCAATGTTTCAATTTATTTAGATTTAGATGTTTATATAGAATATTGGGTTTTCATTAGTTAATAATATTTATTTAATTTGTTTGTTTTTTGTTATATAGATGACAAATATATTCGATATTCATTAATTGCAAATAATTGTTATGTGTTTTTGAAGGTTTTATATGTACGATATTTTAAATAAAATTAATTATTTAAATTACTTTTTATTTATCTTTGTGTTTTTTTTTTATTAAATTAAACAAGACATTTTGAAGTTATTTACTTCGGTTTTCATATTTAGATTTTAAACATTTTTCATATACATATATCTCCCTTTTGTATAGCATCAAAGTCTAGACTAGAAATTAGATTAAATATGAAAAGCAAAGTTTGGTGCAGAAACTTCATTTTGGTATTGCAATAGCTGTGGTTATTGGTAAACTTAGCATTGTAGCGATGCTACCATTTTATACTTATAAGTTCATATTATATTGTTCAATAGTGTAACCGTCCATGGGACTTGCATTCATTTCTTTATTAATGTTTTCCTATTCTTTGCTTCAATGGTTTCGTTCATTTGTTTATTTCCATTTGAGTGTAAAATAAACCAGTTTAGAGTTATTAATGTACAAGCTATTCTCACCATCCACTCACTCACTCACAAATACTTGTTCGTCGTTTCTTTTGTTTGTTGAGAGTTGAGTGTTTTTCTGTTAATCAACACATGGACATGTGAGAGATGAGAAGGATGATGAGAATAGGCTTATGATCTTTGAGTGGCGATTGAATGTTATAAAAGCCGATGCATCAGTGACAATCGGTCTCATTTCTTTTGGTACGTGGTGGCAGCAGGTCGTAAAGGCGCTTGTCGGGTTTTCTTCGACGGTGTCTTTACAGTCTGTTTTCTTTAATGGAGTACAGCAACCACTCACACAGGTTATTGGCGTCTTCGACGATGCTTGTGTGGTGTTATCGTTGTACCCCATTAAACCATAAACCTTTACTTAAGTTGTAATAGTATTATTTTAAAATTAATTAAATAAATTTTATAACGTTTATGTAGAAATTTCAACCGACTTTTAATAAGAAAGGCAGAAATAATTCTACATAATTGGCGCCCATCTTAGAGGCTCGAGACGACCTAAAAGCCGCTAACAAATAATTTTGAAGTTTATGAATTTGATCGCTGGAATTTCAACACCAAGAAGGAGTCCAAGGTTCGAAAAGAAGATGCCAGAGTTGAACGCGGAACAATTTAAGGAGCTTTTGCGGGAAGTGAAAAACTCCGGGAATGAAAAGGTTGGTTCTATGGCTAATTGTACGGCACGGTATGGTGGTGAACGCGATTCGGCAGCGGTGGAGGAATTTATTGCCGCAATAACCACGTTCAAAGCTGTGGAAAACATTACTGACAAGAACGTCATTGTTGGTATGCCGATGCTACTGCGTGGAGAAGCTGCGGAATGGTGGACAGGAGTGAAGGACAAGGTTGCAACGTTCGAGAATTTGGTGAAGACGATCCGTGATGCTTTTTGTCCTCCTAAGCCTGCATGGCGAATATATGCCGAAATTTTTGACAATAAGCAGCAGAAAGATGAGCCGACCGATTCTTTTATAAGAAGAAAACGTGCGCTGTTTGCGAAATTGGAAAAACCCCCGGCGGAAAGTGATCAAATCGACATAATATTTGGTTTTCTTCATATGCAGATTCGAGATCGTGTGTTACGTCATAAGGTGAAAATTTTGACGAACTTATAAAGGATGCTCGCGAGGTGGAAGATAATATGAAGGAGCGCATGACTGTGAACACGGATAATAATCCCTCAGCTAGTGGTCCAGTCAGATGTTCTTATTGCCGTATGAAAGGTCACACAAAAGAGAAATGTTTCAAACGCGAGAAAATGGAAACCCAAGCAAAACAATCTGCAATGGCGTCAGTACAGGCAACGGGTGCGAAGGCAAAATTAGCTTGTTACGGTTGTAACGCACCGGGGTTCGTCCGTTCGAATTGTCCGAATTGTAGCGGAGGCCAAAAGAAAACCAGTGGTGAAGGTTACGTAAATTTTAACACAATTTCGGCAAATCCAGTTGGCAGCGTTCCTCTGGTAAATGTGCAAATGTTCGGTGTGCCAGGTCAAGCATATATCGATACCGGAGCCCGTACAAGTGTCGCCAGTGCAAATTTAAAGAAAATTCTTGACTTTCACAACTGCATTTACAGTGAAGTCCGCATGGAAATCGCATTAGCTGATGGCAGCAGATCGATCCAGCAATGTTTGACCACTGTGTGCAAAATCGAAATTGGTGGCAAGAGTTTTGACATTAAATTTGTCATTTTGCCTAATGCCCCACATAACCGCACTCTTTTGGGATCCGATTTCCTGGAGCACGCAGAAATGGTTCTCAATATGGGCCAAAGGTATTGGTACTTTGAATCCGATCCAAGTGTCCATTTTGATTTTGCAACCATGTGGCCCCTGGAATTGAATCTACTGGAAACGATCGTTGTGGCGAAGAAAACAATAAATCCGGAATCCATCGGTAATCCCATGGAACCGGTAAAACGAAAATCAATCGAGGTACCGCAAAAAGAACCAAAACAGTATCGACGAGAAGTCTACATGTCGGAATTCGAATACTTTGGACCGGATATTCCTTCGAATGATTATTCGCCCCATTCGATCCAGGCTATTTTTAAAGATGCTTTGCCAGAGAACGATAAAGATACGCCGAAAGCCAAGGAAAATGATGAACGTGGAAAATTATTTACTGGTCCAATGTACGATAAAGAATATATCGACACAATTTTTACACCCATTCTTATGATCGACATCAATATTTTAAAAGACACAGATGGACAACAGCTGTCTAACGAGGAAAGGTTCCAATTGGATCAGTTGTTGACCGGACATTCCAAGGTATTTGGCCCAATTAATGAGCCTACTCCTTTTATTGAACATCGGATCAACACAGGTGACCATGGTCCAATTTCTTCGCCAGCATATCGACTCTCTGTAATAAAGGCACGTGAACTAAAAACCGAAATCGACACTATGATGAACATGGGAATAGTGGAAGAATGTGAGTCCGCATGGGCTTCACCAGTTGTTATGGTCCCAAAGCGTGATGGTGGTATACGGGTCTGTGTAGACTACCGCAAATTAAATTCGATCACCAAACCCGATAGGTACCCACTGCCCAGAATGGATGACTTGCTACAGGCCGCAAAAAGTACAAATTTTATGACCACTCTTGATCTGCAAAGTGGATACTACCAGATTTCTGTGGCGAATCAGGATCGAGATAAAACATGTTTCATCACACCTTTTGGACTTTTTCGTTTTACTCGTATGCCGTTTGGTCTTAGAAATGCGCCGGCTACTTTTCAGCGTCTCATTGATCGAGTCAAAACATCCTTATCAGACATTCTCATCCTGGCATATTTGGATGACTTGATAGTATGTTCTCCCACTTTCGATAATCATCTTCGTGACTTAAATAAAATTTTTGCTGCCCTCGATAAGTATAATCTACGAGTTAATAGTGGTAAATGTCGTTTCTGCTGCTCTGAGGTTAAATTTCTGGGACACATTGTGACTCCTGCCGGTATAGCCGTTGATCCTGAGAAGACATCAGCCATTTCTGAAAAGCGTGAACCACGAAATGTAAAAGAACTTATATCTTTTATTCAAACTTGCTCCTGGTATCGCAAATTTATCGACAATTACGCTCAGATTGCTAAACCCCTCACCGATTTGACCAAAAAGAATGTTGTTTGGACATGGACTGATTCTCAACGCAAAGCCTTCGAAGGACTAAAACATAAATTAGTTTCCTCGCCAATTTTAAGACAAGCTCAGGATGGTTTACCATTCATAATTCGCACGGATGCAAGCTCTTTCGCTTTAGGGGCAGTTCTGATCCAGGGGGAGGGAGTGGATGAACATCCCATAGAGTACATCAGTCGATTGCTTACCAGTGCTGAACGCAATTATTCAACGACGGAAAGAGAAGCGCTTGCCATAGTTTGGGCCTGTTCAAAATTTAGAGGCTACATTGAAGGAGCCGAAATAATATTACTAACAGACCATCAACCATTAAGGTGGCTCCTGACGATGAAGTGTCCAGTAGGTCGACTTGCTAGATGGGCTTTGCAGATCCAGCAGTATAATTTCCGTATTGAGTATGTCCAAGGCAAGTCCAATTCAGTAGCTGATATGCTATCCAGACCATCGGAATACGATGAAGAGCCCTCTGATACACCTCTGATGTCCTTTCAGATAGATTTTCCTCGCAAAACCTTAGTCGAAGTTCGCTCAGAACAGTTAAAGGATGATTATTTGAAAGAAATTATAGCATCCATCGAGGGCAAGGATGAAGATGAAAATCGCTGGACAAATCGTGGCTACATAATTAATGATGGCGTACTATATTGCTATAATGATGAGGATACCGATGAAGCCCAGTTAGTAGTTCCAGAACATGAACGATCAGAGATATTGAAACTGTACCATGACGACAGCACAGCGGGTCACTATGGAGCGGATAAAACCATACGGCGAATTAGCCATAGATATTTTTGGCCCAGAATGAGAGCAGAAATTATTAAACATGTGAAGAATTGTCTTGAATGTCAGCGCTACAAATCTAGCAATATGAAGCCTGCTGGTCTTTTACAAACCACTAGCTGCAAACAACGATTTGAAGTTTTATCTGTGGATCTTTTCGGACCTCTACCTCCCACAGATGAAGGTTACCAGTGGATTTTGATAGCTGAAGATGTCGCTTCCAGGTGGGTGGAAATATTTGCGTTGACCGAAGCCACTGCAGAAATATGCGCCAAAACGCTCATACAGGAGGTGTTTATGCGATATGGTGTTCCAAGACGTTTGAAAACTGATAACGGGGTGCAATTCGTGTCAGCTGTGATGCAACAAGTAACTTACTGTCTCAACGTCCAGCAACAGTTCACTCCAGTCTACCACCCTCAAGCCAATCCTGTGGAAAGGAAAAATCGAGACCTAAAGGCGCAACTATCGATCCTTGTACAAACCCACCATACAACTTGGGGTAAACATCTCAGTGCCATCCGATTTGCGATGAATACTGCCAATTGTCAGTCGACAGGATTTTCGGCCGCATATCTCACATTTGGTCGTGAGTTGCGTACTATCGATGATGTCAATCACGATCTTCGATCTATAATTGAAAATGAAAACTTCATACCACAAATCACTCCCTACTTGCAAAAGTTTTCAACAATTTTGAAGGATGCAAAAGAAGTAGAAAATCACAGACAGGATGTGAATAAAAAGATCTATGACGTCCGCCATAGACCACAACCAATCCTTGATGTGGGAACCAAAGTAATGGTGAACACCCATGTTTTGTCCCAAGCCTCAAAGGGACTTACAGCCAAATTTGTGCCAAAGCGGGATGGTCCCTATGTTATTATTAAGAAACTTGGTGCCACATCTTATGTAATTGCTTCACCTGACAACCTAGAGATGCCATTAGGAACATACCATGCATCTGCCCTCACCATCTATAGAAACACAAACTCTGAAGTCGTGCCAAAGCCGGTTCATCCCATTAAGAAGCGAGGAAGACCAAGGAAGAATTGATGTTGTCGTGCCATCTGGTCGATGCTGCCCTCCAAAGGGGGAGACTGTAGCGATGCTACCATTTTATACTTATAAGTTCATATTATATTGTTCAATAGTGTAACCGTCCATGGGACTTGCATTCATTTCTTTATTAATGTTTTCCTATTCTTTGCTTCAATGGTTTCGTTCATTTGTTTATTTCCATTTGAGTGTAAAATAAACCAGTTTAGAGTTATTAATGTACAAGCTATTCTCACCATCCACTCACTCACTCACAAATACTTGTTCGTCGTTTCTTTTGTTTGTTGAGAGTTGAGTGTTTTTCTGTTAATCAACACATGGACATGTGAGAGATGAGAAGGATGATGAGAATAGGCTTATGATCTTTGAGTGGCGATTGAATGTTATAAAAGCCGATGCATCAGTGACAATCGGTCTCATTTCTTTTGGTACGTGGTGGCAGCAGGTCGTAAAGGCGCTTGTCGGGTTTTCTTCGACGGTGTCTTTACAGTCTGTTTTCTTTAATGGAGTACAGCAACCACTCACACAGGTTATTGGCGTCTTCGACGATGCTTGTGTGGTGTTATCGTTGTACCCCATTAAACCATAAACCTTTACTTAAGTTGTAATAGTATTATTTTAAAATTAATTAAATAAATTTTATAACGTTTATGTAGAAATTTCAACCGACTTTTAATAAGAAAGGCAGAAATAATTCTACAGCATTTATTTTTTACAAATTTTTTTAATTTTATTAATATGACTATTATTGTACAACTGACATAAAAGTAAAACACTTGGAAAAATTTTAATATTTAAAAAAAGTTGAAGAAAATTTAATACTAAATTATAAGATTTTTCGAAATCTAAAACGTTCCTCTTTTTTACTAATGTTTTTGATAGATACTTTACATTTTGTATTCTGTATTTTGTATTAAAATACAAGAGAAAAAATATCATTAATGCTTTAAGGCTTATTTGCAAACTATGCTTTTCTTAACATAAGCTCAACGATTATAATGTGGACTTTGAATTGCGGAGAAAATAATCTCAACAAGTTTTGATCTAATGGGTTTTTAAAAACAATTGAAAGTAAATACACCTCAAGCTCTTTTCCTCAGCTTTCAACATGATCAGGCAAAAAAAAATGTCAGGTAAATGTTATATGTGAATTGGATTTATGTATACCTTCCAAGGAAGAGTTTTCATTTTTAACAACAAGCCTTCATAAAGTGTCTTTACTTGTCATTATCTTTGGGATTGGTAGCAGAAGGCAAAAGCTCGTAGGAAAATAAAATAAAGAGCTTTATAGAAAAAACGGTTGTGTTTTATTGATCACTTTAACACCAATGAAAGTTTTGCTCCTAGTTTTTATAAATGATTATTTCTCGTCGAAGCGTAAAATGTTTTACTTTACAAGTGTAGTGTTTTTACAAAATTAAAATGTAAATGTTATTGCATTGAAAGCGCATTGACGTTTTTTGATTTTGTACATAAAAACTAGATTTAATAACTAATTAAATTTTAATTATCCAAAATACTCGGCCGAAGCTCTATATCTTTCCATGAGTCACCGCTTTTATGATTGAATGATAAAAAACGTATTCTCCAAAATATATCTCTATAAGAATCAGAATCATTAATTTTGCTCCACAGCACTCTGTGGTACGGGGTACATTAGAGTGGGTCGCAAAAAAAGTTGCACCGGTCACCCCCTAGATTTGAAGATTATCTAGAGACAATTCTGGAGCAACCAAAAAATTTTGTTTCTGTGCACCCTACATGACGCCCTTTTAATTTTATTATGCTGCGTTGCCATTTGATGTCCGATCGTAACGGGATGCATATAGTTGTTCGAGTTTTAACAAGGGCTACATTTCGTCCATATCTCACTTTTGACTCCGAAGTCAAATTCGATAAGTGACCTCTGTCATCTCGTTTTCTACCTCCCTTAGTCGGGAATATTTTGAATTGCCAATAAAGGTCTTCGAGAGACCTTTATGCGAGATAGGAAAAAAATGCTTGCAGATTCTGAAAGAGCATGCTTGGAACCCATATTATCAACTCCTAACTCAAAAAACACAAAAATGGCGTATAAAATAGCATTAAGCCGACGATTTGGTGACAAATCTCGAAAATTTATTTCATTCATACTAAGCCGAACTCATAGTGGATTTGCATTTTTGGGTACGGGATTTATCTGTGTGTATGTGTGTGAGAGAGACAGAAAACGACGTCAAAAGTAGATTGTGTAATTTGATCTCTGCATGTATTATGTAATTTTAAAACTAATATAACTTTTTTGTTTATGAATAATAGTGGGTACTTCAAAAGCAAAAGTTTCATTATTTTTAAAGACCTTTATTAGCGTTTCAAAATATTCCCCACCTAGGGGGGTAGAAAACGAGATGACAGAGGTCACTTATCGAATTTGACTTCGGAGTCAAAAGTGACATATGGACGAAATATAGCCCTTGCCAAAACTCGAACAACAATATGCATCTCGTTTCGATCGGACATCAAATGGCAACGCAGCATAAAAAAATTAAAAGGGCGTCATGTAGGGTGCACAGAAAATGTTTTTTTCTGTTGCCCCGGAATTGTCTCTAGATAATCTTCAAAACTAGGGGGTGACTGGCGCAACAATTTTTTTTTTGTATGGGGACCGACCCTTACTAGGGTACATTATATGCTTGCTTTGTCCCAGATGTTTGTGTAACGCCCTTAAAAAATTGGAGCTAGATCCACCTTAAAATATATTTTTTTTTTAAATATCTTTATTTAATTTAGATGACAACAGATTTTTGAACCAGGGATAAACGTTACTAAAGTTTAAGAATATCGGTTCAGACATATGAAGAATTCGATTCTGAAAAAATTGTTGACCCGTCCCTCAAAATAAACTTAGCTCCTATTTCAGAATGTGGTATAAAAGTCCAGTTTTCGGGAAAAGGGCAACGAAAATGTTGAACTTTTTTGCAGAAATGTATATACTTATGTATCGATACTCGTATAGAGCTATAAAATATATTTTTGGCAAGTTCATTATCATTATAATAACAACATTGATAAAAACTGGACAATATTTATTCTTATTCTGCTTCGATAAGATGATGTAGGGCTCCGCCCGACTTTTTGTTTGCTTATTATACCCTCCACCATAGGATGGGGGGTATATTCATTTATTCACTCCGTTTGTAACACCTCTAAATATGGATCTGAGACCCCATAAAGTATATATATTCTTAATTATCGCAATATTCTAAGACGATAGCCGTGTCCGTCTGTCCGTCCGCCCGTAATAATAGAGCTAGGTTAATCAAATTTGGTAGATATACTTCTTATATTTGCAGGTAGTTTGGGATTGCAATTGGGCAACATCGGTCAATGTTTTGATATAGCTCCCCTATAGAGGTCGCTCCAAAATATGGTCTTTAAGCCATAGATAACACATTTTTAAAACAATTCAGCAGAAACTTTGCAGCTTGTTTTCTATTTGAGAGGAAATCATCCGAGCAAATACTTTACAAATCGGTTCAGATTTTGTTATAGTCACCCTATAGATGTCGCTCCCAAAAAGGCTTATGAACACCACATTTTCTAATAAAATATTACATTTTATCCAAAATATACGTATTTAAGCCATAAATACCAAATTTTCTAAGCCTTTTAACTGAATCTTTGCAGTTTGTATATAATTTAGACAAGAATTCATCGCAGAATTTTTTTTAAATCAGTTCATATTTTATATATAGTCCACCTATAGATGTCGCTCCCAAAAAGGCTTATGAACACCACATTTTCTAAGAAATTTAGCTGAAACTTTGCAGTTTGTATTCTACTTTGGCAAAAATTCATCTGCATAAAATTTATACAAATCAAATATTATTTTGCTGTAGTCCCCGTGTAGATGTAGTTCTCAAAAATGCTATTTTAAGCCATAAACACATTTTTCAATGGAAGAGTTTGGCTAAAGAATTTGCCGCCTAAAATTTGGCCAAAATTCATGAGTTGCTTCATATCCAAAGATTTTTCCAGTAATAAAATTGAATGCAATCCTTGGTGGAGTGTATATAAGATTCGGCATGACCGAATTTAACGAACTACTTTATTTGTTGCACAAAAAATATCTGTTCCATATTAAATATCCTAATCCGGATACTCAAATCCAACGAGCATATACCTAAGAAGGCGAACTCTACACGGAGGAAAATCGCCATTTTTTGATATGTTTGAATTGAAAGAATACATACTTGGAAACGATTTTTTAAATATTATATATTTGTTAACAAATAAATTTTATTTGAAAATCAAAAAATTTTGTTTGGAACGCATATATTAATATATTACAACATAATTTATTTGCAAACTGAATTTCACAAATAAAATATGTGTTTACATACAAACAAAGTTATGGTTTAAGAAGTTTTCCAAATATATTTTATTTAAAAAGATTTTTAAAACTTTGCTAACTTATTCGAATTTTAGTTAGTTTTTCCAATTTTCGTGTTAAAGTTTATAGCTAAAAATGTCTTAATTTATAAATATTCAATTCATCACTTTTTGTCAATCCATCAATACAATATATATTAAACATATTAAAAAAATTTGTCTTTGAACATCTGGAAAACAGAAAACATGTCTTTAAGTTAAGGCATTGATACATTGCCAAAATAAATAATTACAAATTAATCTTTGTTTCGGAAATACTAGTTCCAAATACAAAAAATATTTGAACGGGAGCATATTTTTGTTGAAAACAATATCCTTCCAAACATATAATATTTGTGTGTGTCAAATATTACATATTTGGAGTGTACCCTAAACATATGTTTATTTCAAGCCGAATATGTTTGGGACAATATACTACAGAAGCGATTTTTTTTCAGCGTGTATACACGTTATAATATTCTAATCATTGAAAAGGATCTATAGTTTATATCCGGCATTTTTGAGAAAGTTTTTCAATGCTTTGTCTGGGTTGTCTGCAAGACTGACAGGTACAGTATCTGTCACTCCATGGCGGCACACATGCTATCAAATTCTGAGAATTGACAAATTTGGATATGTTATGACAGTAACTGGTGAGCGATATATTTTGAAAAGACTTTAGAAATTTTAAGAGGTGGCTTTATGTCCGGTTTGACCTCATGCTGGACATTAAATTGTTGTTTTAGCATCTCAATTGAGGTCATATATATTCATACCTCTTAAGGATCTTTTAAAATCAGTGAAATAAAATTGTTGTGGTCACTGCTACACTGACCACAGTAAGATAATTCGCATATATTGCTGTTTATAGTGCTTCATATTTATAAAGTTTTAACTTTGTATCTTACAAGAGGCTTTTGAAAGGATAAAAACATTACTCAAGTTTTTTGATAAACCTAGAACTGACCACAGCCCGAAAAATTACTACGTGAGTAGCCCGTGGTTTATACAACACTTCTGTCTATGTGTTGCATACATTTCCGGCACGCTGTTCGTCATTCGCATCTTCTCGGCCCTCTAAGAACATTTTGTACCACCGATAAACGTTGCTTTGGTCCAAGGTAGCTTCACCATATGCCACAGTCAACATTCGGAATGCGTCAGCGCACTTTATTTTGTTTTTCACACAAAATTTGTTGCAGATTCTTTGATCCATTTTCTGAAATAGATAAAAATCGAAGACAAGTTAAAACACATCCAAGCACAACAGCTGTCAAAAATTAACTAAACATTAAAAATGGCCGACCTTGTCAGCATAAGTAAGGGATTTGAGTACCAACATAACGCTACAAAAATATCAAAAATCAAATACACGTAGCCGGCGGAAATTAAAAATTCCCGATATTTTTTGAACATACCTCGTATATATAGTTCATATATATATTCCTTTTACTCCTACAAGGAGCATTGGGACGTAATAAGATCATTCCATTGTACTCGATCTAAAGCGATATTTTTAGCTGCATTCCACCGTAACTGTAAACATGACACATCTGCTTCTAATTTCTCCTTCCACGTGTGGGCTGGTCTTCCCCTTCCGCGCCTGCCAAGCTGATTCCAATCGGTGGCTTGTCTGGCTATATCTGTCGATGGTTTCCGCAAAGTGTGATCAATCCACTTCCACTTGCGTTTACGTATTTCGGTTTCAATTGGTTCTTGATGGGTTTCATACCAGAGCTGGGCATTTAAGATTAACTTAGGCCAGTAAATATGGAGAATTTCACTGAGGCATTTGTTGATAACTACTTGTATGGCTTCCACATCGGTTTCAGCGACGTTCCACATCTCGCATGCATATACATGTGTGGACTTCACATTGGTGTTATAAATATTTATTTTTGTTCTTCTGGATGAGTTACACAACGGTTTAAGTTGTCCGAATTCTTGTCGTGCTTTATTTATGCGGTTAGCTATATCAGCCACCAATTTTGTCCAATGTGCTTCCCAGATAACAGAAAGATTCCACGTCTTCTATTGTTTCACCTCGTACGGCTAGTGTTTGTCCAGTGTTGGAGTTTATGCGCATTGCTTCTGTTTTCCCGATGTTTATTTTCAAGCCAACTTGATTAATTTCTTTGTCTTCGAGATATGTTCGATGCAGACGTGAGCAAATAATATATGAGACTTCATGGCCACTGAAACTACATACTTTAAATTAATGCTACAGCTTTTAATTTTAAGAGTTAATAAGAAATATTACAAAGATAATTTTTGAAGTAGTCAGAGCTAAAGATTTTCTTACTACACCATTTTTAACTGTAATTCGAAAAAATCAATTCAATTTCGAATAAGATCAATTGAAATTCGAAGATTCCATTTGAAATTCGAAAAAGGTCAATTGAAATTCGAAGATTCCATTTGAAATTCGAAAAACATCAATTGAAATTCGAAAAACATCAATTGAAATTCGAAGATTCCATTTGAAATTCGAAAAAGGTAAATTGAAATTCGAAGATTCCATTTGAAATTCGAAAAACATCAATTGAAATTCGAAAAAAATCAATTGAAATTCGAAATACATCAATTGAAATTCGAAACACGTCAGTTGAATTTCGAAACACACCAATTGAAATTCGAAAAACATCAATTTAAATTCGAAACACATTATTAAAAATGGTGTAGTATGAAAATCTTTAGCTCTGACTACTTCAAAAATTAACTTTGTTCGAATTTCAGTTGATGTTATTCGAATATCAATTGATGTTTTTCGAATTTCAAATGATGTGTTTCGCATTTCAATTGATGTGTTTCGAATTTTAGTTTATGTGCTTCGAATTTCAATTGATGCTTTTCGAATTTCAATTGATGTGTTTCGAATATCAAGTGATGTGTTTCGAATTTCAATTGATTTTTTTCGAATTTAAATTGACGTTTTTCTAATTTCAATTGACCTTTTTGAATTTCAATGGAATATTTGAATTTCAATTGATGTTTTTCGAAATTCAAATGATGTTTATCGAATTTTAGTTGATGTGTTTCGAATTTCAATTGATGCGTTTCGAATATCAAGTGATATGTTTCGAATTTTAAGTGATGTTTTTCGAATTTCAATTGACGTTTCTAATGGAAACATCTAATTTCAATTGATTTTTTTCGAATTACAATTGAAAATGGTGTAGAATTTGAATCTGCGCTAAAATTTTACTGTTTTTGTGTTGTCTTTTTATCTTTTTGAGTATGTTTCGACTGTTTGATTGCTTAAACTCAAATGGTTCAGGCGATTTTAGCTTTCATGATATATGATCTCCTCTTAAATGCCAAACATGTTCAAAAAATGCAAAAAACGGTTCCCAAAATATCTTACCTGTTATAATCCTTATAGAATCCTGTTCATTTGCTAATACTTTTGCTTTTAATTGCGTCAGATAATCGTATACTGGTATACTTACAATGTTCCAAGATGCTATATATACACTGTAAATATTTTCTCCGTACTATTAACGAAACTTTCTTCATACATTCTTCATATTATTTACGAAGATTTTCGTAAATTTCATTCATATTATGAAGAATATTTTACGATTTCTTAAGAAATCGTCATAAAAGCTTCGTATAATTATGGTCATAAATTTTATGAAAAGATTCTTATTTTGTATGAAATGACGTCCTAAAAATTTCGTAATTTTTGTGAGAGTAATATAATTTTTAAATTTTAAGGGTGTACTTTATTTTGTTCTTATATCCGTATGGATTTCGGGGTTCGACATTGGGACAAAAAAGAAGATATATGCCAAATTTATTAGAACAAAACAAAAACATGAAAATTGTTCAACAACAGTTTATGTGTTGTATATATTATACATTTCAGATGCTGACAAGTTTGCTTTTATTATAACTAAATAATGTTAATTATTTATTGTTGACCTTTATTATATTATGAATTATTGATGGTTTGGCTTGAGGTCATGTATTATTTAAAAAACGATGGATTTGTTGTTTTAAATAGTTTAAATTTTATTTGTTTCGAATATTTCGACTGTCTTCGACAGTCATCCTCAGGGAAATTCACTTTAAAATACAAATAAATTACAAATTATACAAACATGTTTAAAAGACAAAAATAATATCACAATAATTACATTTAGAACAGAAACTATCGACTACTTCTTAACAGAGTTAACGATTAACTAACAAAATTATTTCCTTCGTCCGTATTTTTCTACTAAATTTCTGTAAATCTGTGCACAATGGTCCGTGTCAGTTTTATAATTCATTCTCTCCTCGTTTGGTACATTTATTATGTGTAACATTTCTAATGTATGTCTCCTTTTGTAATTTTTCTCCTGTGTCATAATATCAACTTCTTTCAAATTTGGCTTATGTCCCGTCCGAGTGCAATGTGCTGCAAGCGCCGTCTTTTGTTCTATAGGTTTGTCAGTAGCTTTCTGATCAGACCTGTGTCCGGATATCCTAGTCTTTAATTTTGATTTTGTCGTGGCATATATTGGTCTTGTCACCCTCACATTTAATCTTATATAACTTATAAATTAGGTTTGTCCTCCTGTTTTGACTTTTGATTTAGTGTTGCTGAAGAAGATGTTCACAGTATTGTACGTCCTTTGTGCTAATTGGAAATTGTATCTATTGTATATGTTTGAATGGCAAAATCTTTCTGAAAAGTTTGGAATGTACGTCAGTGGTTTGTACATCTTTGCTATAACCTCTTTTTGATCCTCTCGTTGTCGCTCCTTTACATGCCATATGAGTCCATCGATGGTTTTCTTCGGAAAGTCATTCATCTCTAAGATTTGTCGTATTTTCTCTTCGTTAGTTTTATGAAAGATGGGGTCACTGATGCTGAGTACCCTGTTGATAAAGTTGGTCGCCGTATTTATTTTTATTCGTCTGGGGTGTTTAGAGTAAAAATTGATCAATCGCCCGGATACTGTTTTCTTTTGATACCAGTCTAACTTTAGCAGGGGGCCTTGTCTATGTATAACTGTATCCAGGTATGGTAATAAATGTACCAAACGAGGAGAGAATGAATTATAAAACTGACACGGACCATTATGCACAGATTTACAGAAATTTAGTAGAAAAATACGGACGAAGGAAATAATTTTGTTAGTTAATCGTTAACTCTGTTAAGAAGTAGTCTATAGTTTCTGTTCTAAATGTAATTATTGTGATATTATTTTTGTCTTTTAAACATTTTTGTATAATTTGTATTTTAAAGTGAATTTCCCTGAGGATGACTGTCGAAGACAGTCGAAATATTGGAAACAAATAAAATTGAAACTATTTAAAACAACAAATCCATCGTTTTTTAAATAATACATGACCTCAAGCCAAACCATCAATAACTTCATAACTAAATATTTTTATCCAAATTGTAAAAAAAATTTTAATAATTTCATTATGATATGAAATAATTGCATACAAAATACATAATTTCATAAAAATATATGTACGAGTAGTACATCATGTTGCAAATCGGTAACGACTTAGCTGAATTTTTTCGCATAGTAATAATGAGGCGACCCGTATAAATTAAAGTTGGTCCAGCTCCAATATTTCATGACTTTAAATACCTAAGACCATACCAAAATTATAATTTGAAAATTTGGTCTGAAAAGTTTCCCACATTGACTGTCGTCGAAATTGTTGTACATTACCGGCCTTCAGGGAGAATAACAATATTCGTAAGACTTAACGACGTTATTCCGATCGACTGTGCATATATCCCTGAAAAGATCTAAACGGAAACTGGAACAGAGACATTTTCGGGTCAAAGGCAATTGCTATTGAAAATCATTATTTCTTAAAACATAAAGGTATTTGATTTTTTGACGTTGTAAAAACTACAGTTTCCATTGAACCGGCTAAAATGTGGTAGTTTGTATTTTTTTCGTCTAAAACAATTTCTGCAAGAATGACAAAAATCGGTAAAAAAAATTAATATAATCCCAATCTAAAGGTCTGATAAAAGATCTGTAGAAGAAACATATTACACATCCACACTGAAAAAAAATGTCATACAATTAAAGAATGGCTCCAAAGACGTCATTAGTTTTTAAAAATAAGTACACTTTGTGCTTTAAATATATGTATATAATTTCATTAATATTAAGAATTTACTTAATTTTAGGTACTTTTTCTTAATTTTAAGTCCAAAATGTACTTATTTTGAAGACTAAGGACGTTCTTGGAGCAATTCTTTAATTTCATGAAATTTTTTTCAGTTTAGGCTTAGAAATAGTTGTGTAGGGTCCAAAGAATATAAAAATATGCCAGAACGTTGAAAAAATTTTCGATTCTTTGCCAGTCTATACTACAGACTCTATAGTCATTGGAAATGTTGAAAATACAAATTGACTATATTACAAATTGATACTTGATGGGAGATTGTGTTGTTGCGGAATCTCTTTGGTAGACTTACTTAATTAAAATGGTCTCATTTTATTCATGACCGATCAGACGTTGTGATAAAATAATAAAAATATGATAATGGTGAATCTATCGACGTTTATAAGAGTTTTTAATGAAAAATATATTAAAATTTTCTAAAAACAAGTAAGAAAGTTTCAGTCGGGTAAACCGACTAAGGTATACCCTCACTTTGTGAGTAATGTAATATTGAATATTACACAAATTATTCTGTCAATTTTTGTGGTAGGTACCAGAAGGGAATACACCTATATTTCGCTGAACAGTAGATACTTTAAATACATTGTGCCGAATTGTAACCGTTTATATGGACTGGTATATTAACGTTGAGATATTAAATTGTGGTATAATTTGGCCATTTTGTGTGGGAGGTACAAAAAGGGGCGTGGTTATAACGCTCATTTTTCACTGGGCTATAGGCATTATAAAAGCATTACACTGTACAAAATTTCAAGTAATTGTATACACTGATATTAATGTTATAAACTGTTAACTTTTGGTGCAAAATGGTGCCTTTGTGGGAGAGGTAACAAAAGGGGCGTGACAATAACGCCCAGTTTTCAATGGACTGTAGGCACTATAAAAACATTACGCTGTACAAAATTTCAAGTATTTTTATACACTGATATTAATGTTATAAGCTGTTAACTTTTGGTGCAAAATGGTGCATTTGTGTGGGAGGTACCAAAAGGGGAGCGGCAATAACAACCATTTTTCACTGGACTGTAGGCACTATAAAAGCATTACACTGTACAAAATTTCAAGTATTTCTAAACACTGGTATTAATGTTATAAGCTTTTAACCTTTAGTGCAAAATGGTGCATTTGTGTGGGAGATACCAAAACGGGCGTGGCAATTTCGCCCATTTTCCTCGAGTTGATAGCGACTAACAAACTAATACTATGTGTGGAATTTCAGAAGATTCGAATACGTATAATAGCAGTTATTAAAGAATCAATATTTCACAACATTTTAACCCTTTGTGGGGGAGGTACCAGAAGGAGTGGACCAATATGGCCCATCTTCGAACTTAGCCGGAGATAGAAAAAAATATTACCACATACGAAATTTGAAGTCAATCGGTTACTCCTTTCGAGAGTTATCGTGCGCACCAGCCAGCAGACACACAGACAGACAGACAGACAGACAGACGGACGGCTTTCTAGAACCAATTACGATAAATGGTTCTCCAGTTGTGCTAAAATATATGTGCAAATTTCTGTTTTTAGATGTTTATCTTTATTTTTCCACTTATATACCACAAAGCTTGACTTAGGCTTTCGGGTGAGCAAAAAAATAAAAACATGGTTTTTTGACAATAAAAATTATCTCAATACAATATCAAAATTCAACACCCTCCAACTAGGACAGTCCTTAAGCGGTCTCGATAACATTTTGTGCCATAACTACTCTCCAATAGGACTAAACTTGGTGCAAGTTTCATTCCGAACAGAAGACATTCACTCACTTGACATGAAATCCCCCATATATACAAATGTTTGTGTGTATGTCCGTTATAGCCTCTGAAAACACTGGACCGATTAAAACTAAAAACAAGTAAGAAAGTTCAGTCGGGTAAACCGATTTATGAATCCCCTCACCTTGAGTCCCAAACAATATTCGTAAATTGATTTTATTTATTTTAATTAAATAATTATCAATTTAAATTGCATTTAATAACTCTAAAGTATGTACTGGTATTAAAGTTATAAGCTGTTTACATTTGGTACAAAATGGTCCATTTATGTGGGAGGTACCAAAAGGGGCGTGCCAATAACGGTCACTTTTCTCCGTACTCTAGATGCTATAAAAGCATTACACTGTACAAAATTGCAAGTATTTGTATGCACTGGTATTAACGTTATAAGCTGGCGACTTTTGGTACAAAATGATCCATTTGTGTGGGAGGTACCAAAAGGGTTGTGCCAATAACGCCCACATTTCTCTCGAATTTTGGTACAATAAAAGCATTGCACTGTACAAAGTTTCAAGTATTTGTATGGACAGATATTAAAGCCATAAGCAGTTAACTTTTGGTGCAAAATGAGCCATTTGTGTGGGAGGTACCAAAAAGAGAGTGGTCACTTTGCCAATTTTTCTTGACGTGTTAGCGACTAACAAACTAATACTATGTGTGAAATTTCAGAAGATTCGAGTAAGTAGTATAGAAGGTATTACAGATTTAATATTTCACTAAAAGTTAACCCTTTGTGGGGGAGGTACTAGAAGGAGTGGACCAATATGGCCCATCTTCGAACTTAGCCGGAGATAGAGAAAAATATTAACGCATACCAAATTTGAAGTCAATCGGTTACTCCCTGCGAGAGTTATCGTGCGATCCAGCCAGCAGACAGACAGACAGACCGACTGACGGACATTGCTCATTCGACTTAAAATGACCCAAAACGGATTTCCGCCGATGTGTTACACTTTTTTCCGTAGCAAATGATATATACCCTCGTCACACTAAAGTGAGGGTATAAAAAGAACGAGGCTGAAAACCATGTTAAAATTTGTAGGGTCAGTTTAGGACAAATGGTGCTACATGACCCTATTTTTCTCAGAATTTTAGGTTGGTGTCATTGATGTGCAGGATGCAAAATAATGTGGCATCTGCAACTGATGTATTTAAAAACTTTAAAATAAACATCATTTATACATTTACTTGAAAATACAAGTCACGACTTTATAAACGAGCCTTCATTTGTAAAATTCCGTCCACGTACTTAATTCCATAACACTTAACTTAAAAAAACAGCTTTTCTGAAAAAAACAGCTGAAAACATCTGAAAAAAAATTGTTTTTTTCTCGCCAGCTACAAAATGATGCATGATGCATATACAAATATTCAAGACAATCGGGAACGTCGACCAGATTTTTTTTTCGAAAAATCGTTTGGTTTGACGTGGAATGAACGATATACACTTAAGAGCAATATTTACGGAAAATTGGAAATAACGTTTAGTTTTGTTAAAGCAAGAACATCCATACTTTGAGAAAGTGCTTTTGTATACAATATGCGCGATTGAGATGAAAAATGTAGTATAGCCTTATAATTTATCTATTGTACTCTATTTCAATAAAATGAAATTTCGGGGCAATAATGTGTATCGGGTATCCGCTATTATGAAATGTAAATGCTGCAGTTTCAAACTTGTTGTTATGCATTTGTTAAATTTTGCCTCTAGTCGATTGAGAAGTCAAATCCAAATCGTCCTTTATATGATGCAAAACGTGGACCGATGATCCATTTTTTCCAGAAAATCTGAAGGATTAAATCAAAATACAGGCCCTATGCTCCTTATAGGATGAGAAGGAATTTATATATAAATCAAACTGCCAAATTTCAGCTGCATTTGTTGTAAAATATGGGGATAGAGATGTGAGGGCTGTGCTAAAACATGGTGCCAAAACATCGTCAAAGTCGCTGTGCTACCTTTCATGAAGAAGGCATTACATTTGCGTGCAAGTCGCACAAGAATATTTGGATAGACGACGGACATGTCGATTCTAAAAATAATTCTACGTCAGTCGGTATACAAGTTTATTATAACGGCTGAATATTTGACGTTACAAACAAACCAGTGTGATGTTGAGTATAAAAATTCTTAATTGGTTAAATGTGCCTTTCAAGACGAATTCGGGAACCATAAAAGACCTGGTATTTTACATTGAATATAATATTTTCGATCACTCGAAATACCTCTCTTTGTTAATAAATATGTTCCTATGGAATAAGGGAGAAGCTTTACGAATTTAAACTAACTTGAGTTTAGAAGTTTAATGAAAATATCGTTCTATAGGTGTCCTCGCCCCGCTGACGTCGCTTTTGAGACAACTCTTTGGTTTCAGGTTTCATTAAAAGTTGTTTGTTAATGATAGATTTGCTACAATTCATATTTATTTAATTAATTTATTTATTTAATTTATTTAAATGATTATACACTTTGTTTTACTTCTTCACTGGTCTGACTGACTATTTATTTTTTGTTCTTCATATATTTAGTATATATGTATATATACTTATTTTTGTTACTTGATTTCTTTTCTTTCTTTATTTGCTTGTTCTAATACTACTTGTTGTTGTTGTTATCTTGTTCATATTTCTGTTGTTGCTGCTGTACTTTTTCTGGGAAATTATATTTCAAATGACCGCTATTCATGTTCTCTTCTGAATTTGAATATTTTTTTGTTCTTCTTCTTCAATAATTATTGTATATAGTTTTTATAATAAATATAAATAGTATTGGTATTTTTTAGTATTTTCATAATATTCTTTTCTTTCCATTGTTTTCTTGGATTTCTTTATTGGTAATAATACTATTTTCTTGTTGTTGATCTCTTAAGAATGGTTTTCATATTTCTTGAAATTAGTTGTGTGGATTGTTGTGTTGCCAATTTTGTTTGTTGCAAAATAAATGAATATTTTTTTATATATGTATTTATATTGTATATATATATATAAAGTAGTATTGTATATATATAGGTGTAGCTTACAACTGAAATCGAATCCTATAACAAGCACACACACACAAAAAAGAGTTCTAGAAAAAAATCCTTGAGAGAGCGAAACACGAAAAACAAACGCTTAAAATCAAATCAAATTACACATTGTATAAATAATATCAAAAAACATGTAAATACATTTAGAGGAATTAAATGTTTACAAAAAATAATTACTATGTACAATTGAAAATATATATGTCGTATGTATGTACGTATGTATATAACAAATTTGGATAATAATCATATATAAATTAAACACATCAAATACAGTTGTCTGCAAAATAGTAGCAGTAAATAAAGCTGATTAAAGACAAGCCGAATTTCAAATTAGCCCTATTTCGAATAATAAGTTATGTGAAGAAAATGTGTGCTTACAATGAATGTTATTTGTGGCTAATAATCATTTTCCCATGTGCAGGCTGTATTTTTCAAGTGAAACGGTATAAAATCATACATGTGTTCCAGCACAATATGCCCTCTTTTAGATGTTAAATGCTTACTCTACTGCTGACCATAATTGGTAATCCTGACAGATTTTTGAAATGCTTGAAATCAGTTTACTAGATCTGGAACAAACTCGCTCAAAGCAATTGTAATCTAAATCGATTTATGCGACGCCACAATATTTATAAGGAAATGTGGTTTTTATTTTAAATTAATATTTCTTCCTTTTAGGAATTATGAAGGCCAAAAGACTTTTTATATGACAATATACATTTATTTTAAATCCTATAAAGCTTGGAGAAATAAACTGCACAACTCCCATGATTAACGTCCCTTGTCTTTTGTTCAGGCCCTTATTAACGCGACGCATTCGCCACCAATGAGTTACTGAATACACGAAAGGGAACGTTGTTTTCTTATTGTTTCTTTGTTTAAGAAACTTTAATTTTGACTCAAGATATAATTTTCATATAAAAAAATTAAACAGAGTCAACGATTTTCTCTATTTTAAGAAAATCAGCATCTACCTTTTTACCAATAATTGGTACATCCAAAAAAATGGATATTTCATTTGGATTTATAATGTATCAGAGGGGATGTTGAGCTTCGAATATTTCACTCAAATCGTGCAAGAGTGGTTGGTACTCATCTCATAATAGGAAATTTCATTTTAGGGTGTTCCATATATAAATACCTATTACCGAGAATGGAATATATTTTTTTTTGGAATCAGCCCAATTCTGTATTGGCTTGCAGTTATTGAAATGAGGGAAATTTCTGTATGACCACCTCGAAGATGTTACATTTTGAAATGTTACACTATTGCACGAAATGAGCTATGATGTGTTGTATTGTATCGGTACTTTCAAATATTTCAAACTTATCGTTTTAATACTCCTCTTCTGATTTGTGTTATTTCTCTGGAGAAACAGAATGTAATGAATAAGCTACGACATAAATTGAAAGCGTTACTTGGTGGTTATGAAATTAATTAGGAAATTAATTCATTTTCAGATCCTAAGTTATGCGCCGGCCTATCTAAATATATATGTATTGAGAGAATTTAAAAAACTTCCAAGTGGTTATACAACAATAATTAATTTTCCGACTTTAAGCATTTTTATACCATCTTAATTGCGGATATATGTTTAGACCCTGTATTATGTTTACTATGTGGCCCTCCCAAGACAAATATCAATCGCTCCATAACCATATAGATTTTCAAGCGTCTACCATTTACAAATAGAACAATAAGGCATAAAATGAATACTTGTTGAGCTATACACTTAAGGAATCTATAAATATTATATACATTTAAGGAAAATGTAAAGCCTAAATAGATGATTCACAAATCAAATTCTTTCTACAAATTTCTTTACAAAAAACAAAACAAATATCCTTGCCAAGGGAAATGCATTGTTCTAAAACTTCTCAGGCATTCCTACCAAAAAATGTTATATTGTATATGTACGTATTGTCTTCTTCTTCTTCTTGGTTTATCTCTTAAATACTGCTAATATTTTTCACACAACTTTTCTAAATCTAAATGATAATATCAATAATAATAATAGGTTTATAATAAAATCTGCTGCATTATTTGCCATTCCTTTAAATATAACCAACAATAAAGCATTTGAATATGTTTTTTCGTATATAATAATAATAGTAATAATAAATTTTGAAATTCTTTTGCTTACATTTAAAAATTATGTTGTTCTCTTTTCATGAGTTATTTCGGAATATTTTGCAATATTTGTTTTTGTTTTATTTTTGTGGGTTTTTCTTCTATTCTTGATGCAGGGACAATAAATAAATAAATACATGTATAAATTAAAATATGTAGAGTGGGGAGAGAGACGGGAAAGGGGAACATAGTACATCAAGTTTTGAATAGCTTTTAGTTTTATAATGTCTTGTTCTTGGGGAAGGGGGAATTTTTGTTTTTTTTTTTGGAAACATTTATAGATTTTCATTTTTTTTATAAATTACTTATTACTTTCTGGTATGATTTTCCCAAAGACTTTGCCGCTTGCTGCCTATTTTTCTTTTGTAAAATACATTTTCTTTGTTCTTAAATTTAATGTTAGTATAGTTTTTTTCTTTTTGTTGGGGAGGGGGTTTGTTTAAATATAATTTTAATAATTTCTTTATATATTAATTGTAATTATTCTGTGTGTTGTTCTTTCTTTTTTTAAATATAAATGTAAACAATCAATGCCTGCATTTCAATTTTCATTTGTTTGTTCAATTAATCGATGGAATCCGGTTTCTTTCTGGGAGGGGAGGAATAGAAATGTGAGAGTCCCTTTATTCTTCAAACGGTTTCTTCTTTTGTTTTTTCTTTCTTCTGCTGTTGCTGCTTTGAAATATTGCACTTTAACGTTTTGCCTTGGGGATTTTCTTGTTGTTCTTTGAGATATTCACCTTTCTTTACTTAATTTATGTTCAAATTAAGTTTGAATTTGTTCTGAGTGTTTGTGGAGCATTTGTTTGAGGGAGGGTTTTAATATACTAAAACGGATTCCATCGTAATCGTATCTCATTTATTATTACTACCAGTATTTGTGGCAATTGTAGCCTGGATTTGTGATGCTGTCTGTGAGGCGGACTCTTGTGTACGGCGTGCCAAACGAGATCTGAAAAAGCGGAAAACCAAAATTAATATCTATAATAATAGCTATTTGCCTTTTTGTCAGAATTTACCTGATTTGTCCAGCCAACAATGGATTAATGGCATATAACCAATCATGGACTTCTTTGTCGCCCAAAGTTTGTAAGAGATAACCACGATGTTTGGTAACCACACTACAAAAGAAAGGGGAAATTAATTAAAAATAAGAGCTTAATATTTATCGATTTATATTTTTTTGGAGCAAAATCTATATAAACTGATCCAGCCCATTTTGAAATTTTGGTATGAATTTTTACATTTATTATATGGGCATTTCATGCGTTGCGGGCGGCAGGTATTTCATTAGTTTTTCCCCGTAACTTCTTTGATATTGATCTTAGGCATACTGTTGTTATTTGCCAATTTGTCTATCGGATTTAATAACACTGTATTTATAGAATTTAGAAAACTTTTTAGTTTGGATAAAAACAATCGAAAAGTGGACAGCGTGACGGATGACACAAAAAAACACGGTTCTTGAGGCACATATATTGAGAGATTTAAAAATTTCAGCGAAACTTTTTATATAAATAATACCTAACTTTTTGTTTGCATATACTATAGGCAATGCTTAATGCCATTTAAGTATGTATTTACCATTTACTCTAAAAATTTTAAATTTTTAAGATATTTATATTTTTGTTGAATTCCGGACGGCATGTTCGGGTATTAAATTATATATTTTAAGGACAATATTCTACAATATTTACCAAATGTTTTTAAAAAGAAAGATCGACAAGGTCTAATGCAATAATTTAATGCCAATATTGTCATATTTTTTATTTACATAATGCGTAAATGTGGTGCAGGAAATGTCTGTACATTGCTAAAAAAATATCAAAGAAAGAGTTAAAAGAGTTATACTCAAGAAAGAGTTTAAAAAAGTGTTTTGAGTTGCCCAGGGAAATGCCCATACATATATTTTCCCAACACTTCATAGGTCTTCATAGGCCTCTCCAGCGTAATCTATCTATCGCGGTGCTTTTTATTTCATTCCATCTTGTTTGCATATTCTACATTTCGCTCTCTATTTGCCTTCCCCATTTATGCGCTGGTCGACGTCTTCTGCGACTGCCCTGAGGATTCCACTGGATGACAGTTCCGGCAATATCGTGATGTGATTGACGAAGGGTGTGGCGTGGTTAGCAAGTCCATTTGCGCCTGCGAATTTGAACAGCTATAGGAAATTGCTGTGTCTCATTCCACAAATTATTGTTGGATATAGTTTGTGTTTTTTGATATAATATACATATATATTATATTGATATTATTGCATATTCATTTTCTGTAAATATGCAAAAAACTAAGGATATACACATGATTTTGGATTAAACTAATTTTGGTCCAATCAGAATTTTCCTATATTAATCCTAAACCAGTAAGGAAGAGCTAAAGTCAGACGGAGCCGTCTATATGATACCCTAAACCACTCTCACAGAGCAGAGCAGGAAGAAATATTTTTTAAGTTTTATTAATATTGTTTGTCTAATAATAATAATCCGTTCAAAACATTTTATTTTAAAGCGCTTAGATTAAAAATCGGAGGATAGGTCTATACGGAGGCTATATCCAAATCTGAACCGATATTTTTTAAATTTGGCAAGGTTTGCTTTTGATTCACGAAACTGTTATCTGCTAAATTTGCAAAGGATTTGTTGAGAAATGTTCTTTTCGCATGAAACTTTTATCTACTAATGTGTATAAAAATGTGTTGACAAATGCGGATGTAGCGGTTAGATGCAATATGTATGTATATATGTTATATATAGGGGCTAAATCAAAATCTGTACTTATTTTCAACAAATTCGATAGTGTTCTTTCTTGGAACGAGAAACTCTTCTCTACTATGTGTCAGAATTATCGGATTTTAAATACAGCTTTTATAGAGCTAAAATGTCAAATCGGAATAAACATATATATGAGAGTTATATCTAAATCTGAACCAATTTTGGTGGTATCTCCTCTATATTTCTAAAGAGTTTTCTTTTGTCGAATTTCGTACTCATCAGTTGAAAAAATCTGGGTTCTATATCGGTTAGCTATAAATTCAAAAAGACTATATATATGGAGTCTATACCTAAATCTGAACCGATTTTTTTTGTTCAAATTTAGTAGCATTTATTCGTGTTTCATGAGACTTCGCTCTACCAAGGTTCGTAATATTAGGGTGTAAAATACAGCATCTGTAGTGTTTAGATGCCAAATCGGAACAAACATATATATGCAGGCTCTATATCTAAATCAGAACCGAATTTGGTAGGGTGTATTTGTGAGTCAAGAGTCTCTTCCATGTAATTGTTCATAATGATCGGATGTAAAAATACCTAAACACTTAATTTTTTGCATGTGCCGGCTGTTGACATTTTTCTATAGCTGGTATTACGAGTACCACTCCTCTACTATTAACACGCCGTGGTCCGCATCATGTGTACGCAATCCCTACGTCATGGGATTGCGTACACATGATGGTCGGAAGGGTAGGAGTGGCAGCGTCGGGGCCGTTCGTAAAAAATGTAGTTTCTACGGCGCTTAGATGACAAATCGAGGTCTAAAATCGGCCGGATCAGTATAAAATGTTCAAAAATGTTTTTTGAACTCAACATACCTGAATGTATTTGGTATTTTGACCATGGCTGCTTGATCTTCACTGCATTCAACCTGAGCTGTGCCCAAATTTAAAATAGCACGTTCCACGGGATCCTTTTCGGATTTGTAAATGAAAACGTAAGGACGGCGGACAATCTGAAATGCGGGACGTAAAGCAAATGTCAGAATAAATGAATTATAATATTTATATATTAAACAGTCACGGAAAGTGTCACTACGAGCGATGTATTAAATTAGTTAAAAAAACACTTACCACCCAGCGTTTCTTCCAACCAGAACCGCCATGTTCCAAAACATTCAACAAGCCCTTGCGAGCCACCACAGGACTAACGCGAATCTCCTCCAATTCGGGTACATACAAACGTAGAGGGAGAGCTGGTTGTGTAGCCGGTGCTGGAGCTTCCCAGCCATTGGGAGCATCAGAACGGTCAGGCGAACATAACCTAAAGAACAGATTGAAAAACAAAATATGTACAAAGAAACGGTTAAAAAAGTTTATTTTGGCCGGGGGTTTTGTTTAACAACAAATAACATTGAGAGTATTAGTTTCGGCTTTAGGAAATTTTGAAGCAAGTTTAGGTATTAGTTTTTAATTTAAATTATAGTTTAGTTTACTACAAAAACGAAAAAAGAAAAACAAAACTAAAGCCACATTGATAGGGAAAATTGGTGGTGTTAAAAGTGTGAACAAAATTGAACAAGTAATGGGGAAAAAACAAAAGAAAGAGAAAATTTTACCTTCGTCTAATACGGTAGTAACCAAATAAGAGATTTTTTAATACATACAAATATGAAAAAAGAAAAGGTTTACAAAGTTAAAAGAAAGACAAATCAATCAATTTTGTAGATTTTTTTAAATCAGATGTTTTTATTTTTTGTGGATAGTAGGAATTTGATTTAAGTGTGTTTTGGCCGGAAAGAGGCTTGAGAGAAGTTGTCAATGGGTGTCAAATTAAAGTATCTCCAGAACCAAGATATGTTTCAAATATTTATGAGAATGACATTCATCAGAAAGACCTAATATAAAGAAGAACCTCAATGGTCGATTCTAATATAAAGAAAGTCCTCGATGATCGACTCTAGTGTATATAAAGACCTCAATGGTCGACTCTAGTATAAAGAAATACCTCAATGATCGACTCTAGTATAAAGAAAGTACTCAATGGTCGACTCTAGTATAAAGAAAGACCTCAATGATCGACTCTAGTGTAAAGAAAGACTTGAATAATCGACTCTAGCATATATATAAAGACCTCAATGGTCGACATGAGTATAAAGAAAGTCCCCAATGGTCGACTCTAGTATATAGAAAGACCTCAATGGACTACTCTAGTTTAAAGATGACTTCATTGTCGACTCTAGTATAAAGAAAGACCTAAATGGTCGACTCCAGTATGAAGAAAGACCTCAATGGTCGACTCTAGTATATAGAAAGACCTCAATGTTCGTCTCGAGTATGAAGAAATACCTAAATGCACGACTCTAGTTTAAAAGAGGACTTCAATGGTCGACTTGAGTACAAAGAAAGACCTAAATTGTCGATTATAGTATAAGAAAAATCGAAATGGTCGACTCAAGTATAAAGAAAGACCCCAATGGTCGATTCTAGTGCACAGAAATGCTTCAATGGTCGATTTTGCTATAGAGGAATACTTCAGTAGTCGACTTTAGTATAGGAAAATACCTCACTGGGTGACTATAGTAAAGGGGAAGATGAATTTTAATTCTCTTAGCAAACATATGCAGTTGTCCAGAAAATTAAGAACTTTATAGTATATAAAGTACAGAAAAATGATATTATTTGAATCGTCTCTTTGGTGTTTTGTTGCAGTAATTAATTTCCGCTTTTTTAATATATACGACGAATAGATTTTATTTTATTATTTTAAAGAATTTACCCCACAAATCTATATCACTCCAATATTTATAAGAAATTCCAATATTGCAAAATCCAGATATAAATTTATTTGTAAAATAAAAAATGGTGAAAGCGAACGAAACTTGTATGTTTAAAAAAATATATCCATGAATTCACTTAAAAGGCGTTTTATATTATTTATTGATACTGGTTATGTAAAGCCAACCAAGGTATAAAAAGTAATCCTCAGTAACCTTTGTACCCTGAAATGAATTCCTTGTTCAAAACACCCAACACATCTCGAGTTTGGTACTTCTTAGAGATATAACCTTCTAAGTGATTGCCTACTATATGACTACCATATTTGACTTCTGTGTAGTCTACGAACCAAGATATACATAACAGATTCCAAACAATTTATTCGATTTAAATAAATTAGTTTCGTGGAAACTTGGTAATTCCCTGTACTTTTAGTTTGATTTTTAGAAAATCAGTTTAGACTTATTTATGGGTTTAATTTATTTCCAAGTTCTCTAGATTTATTACTCTCCCAAATAGATTTGAACGATCCCACCCCCACCCCGCATTGTATGTATGATAGGATAATAACAAAACACTTATACTTACTCAATAGAACTGCTGGATATACAGCTGACGGTCATATCGGCACATCCCTCATCGCTGGGTGACACATCCGATTGTGTTTGTGTATCATTATTCTCCGATTTGTTACTACGTCCTGTGATGAGAATAAATAATACATTGAATTCATTTTTTGTTTCATTCTCAATTCTCGCTTGTCGTACCTTGTACAAGTTTCAAACATTTGTTCATCAGTTCCATTTCACGTTCATTGTACTCACGCTCGGGTACGATCTGTTGTGTATCCTTGACCGGTGTCTGTGGTGATGGCGGTATTACCATATGTACAGGCGATGTTGCTGCCTTAGCGGCCAAATTGCACACATCTTTTTCTGTTTTTGTTGTGGGATTTGGATTTGTGTCCATACCCAAGCGTTCGCGCAACAATAGCAAATGACGTACACGACCGACTTCTTCGAGACGTGTCAATTTCTCCAATTCCCATTGATGGTCGAATATGAGCGAATCGCCACGTGGACGCCAGCCATGTAAGTTCTCTTCGCCGCGGACATAGGTTGAGCTAGTATCGAGGACACGACGTTGTCGCCGTTGTACACCTTTGGGTGAGGCAAAAAGAAAATTAAATGAAAAAAAGGAGGAAGGTTTTATTGTGTGTTTTCGAAAAGATGAATATTTTTTATACATACATATTCTTTAAAAACTAAACAAAAAGCAAAAGCTTAATGGAAAATCTGCGAAAAAAGCTACCACAAATTTTTCAATTATTCTCTAAACTAAATTATTGCTGCACCTAAGCTATGTCTGTGTTGATATATTTATTTGTTGACTTAGTTGGTGGAAGGGATACAATTAATATATAAAATATATTAAGTAGCTATGCGAACTAATAAGCCATTGGACCATGTAAGTATTGCTTTTATTCTATTACAGGCAAAATAGCTCAGTCAGAATTGATTCGGTTTGAGAACGTATGTTTCATAAAAATAACTTTAAACAATTCCTATCAAAAAAATGATTGAAATGTATTTCAATCAAAATTAAAAATTTGATCCATAAAATGATAATCGAATCAGTCAATTGAAATTCAATTAACTTTTATGATTGAACATTTCAAAAATTTTCAGTTAATCAATTATTTAAATTAATTAAAAAATGATTTAACAAATAATTTCGTAGTTTATTAGTAAAATCTGAATTATTTTTAATTGCGGCATTAAATTGAGGAACTTTTTTTCTGTACTTGTTTACTCTAAACAATATAATATGTCGTTGGAGCTAAGGAATATTAAATTGTATGTTGTTTGGTAGCTCTAAACCTTATTTAAAATGACGTAATCTAATAAATCTGGAGAGCAAACGTACAAAGTATCTTGGGAAAGAACCAAGCTCGTTTAGGGTTAAAATAAGTGAGACTAGTATGTTTGCTAACTGCTGATAGGACTGTATCGCTGTTAATGTTAGAAACTTTCTAACTACTAAACGTGGATGTTATCTATTCCTTACATCAGCGGAAAATAAATAATTGTCTCACAACGGAAATCATTAGCTTATTTAAAGGATAGCATAAGACTTCAAACATTTGATTATTTTTAATACAAAAACTCGCATGGAATAGAAATATTGTGAACAATAGAAATATCTTAAACAAATATAAGTTTTAAGCACCTTTCCTATAACAATTCCCTTTTAATGCATAGCATTTATTTCATAATAATAAAAAAGCAACACAAAAAACAATTGTAACAGCAACGACTACATTTAAAAATTTCTACCTGGACTACCTGCATCAGATGCTCTTCTTAACGATAATTCATAAACGCCCGACAAACGATTGGCCTCAGGATTACGATATTGACCAGAGAATAAATGTTTCAACGAACGTGGACCGGTACGAGCATCACGACCATAAATGATCATACTCAAATCTTTGGTAATAATAGCTGGACGAGCACAATTTTCCAACTGAAAGAGAGATTGAGATTTTTAAACAAAGTCTCACAAAACTTAATCGTTTTATTGGTTACATACCTCCAAATAAGCACTCAATGTTATATAAACAGTTTCGCCACCCTGTGACACACGATTCAACAAAGCCGAATTGTGAAGACTAGAATCCCAAGCGGCCTCAAACCTAAAGAACGAACGATCATCTCCGGGTACTTCGATCGCTTCGCCGGGGAAGAGACCCAAAGACAAAACGCACGAATCTTCATCGTCATCCGATGATTCGGGGGTATTGCGTATACGTCCCACCACCAATTCACGTATATCTTTCCATTTCACTTCAGGTGTGGGCTCATGGACAATGGTAATGCGTATACGTCGCTGAATGCCTTGATGCAATAGGAATAGGCCACGGCAAGGAAGATCATCGCTATGTTCAACAACCTGATATTGGTTTTCAAATTTGATTAGTTGGAAATATTAAGAGGAAATTTTACTATTTTACTAATACTTACCGCCGGTACATATTCACCGTTGGGCGCCAATTCGCATATTTCAAACCACACCAAAACGTCATGTTTTGCCAAGACCGTCGACGATGGAGGACATGGTAGCGGTCCAAATTTAGGACTGCGCACTGGCTGTGAAATCGGGATACTTGGTGGTAACATGCGTCTTGGTGGTGGTCGTGATACGAATTCTTGCTTAGCGTCCTTATGCAATGGATGTGTCTGATAGTGGCCGAAAACTTTAAACATAATCGGTTGTGTTTTCAAGTACTCAATGAATGATTTGGTAACCGGCACAGTTATCTACAAAAGCGGAGAAATTAAAATAAGTACTTCTAAGAACTATGAAAAATTGCCTGCTCACATTTTGTACATGATAGAAACCCAAACGATCTCCAGCAGAGTTCTTGACCGGTTCAGTGGAGAAAGCCTCCTCATGACGATGTAAGAAGCTGTAAATATAAAGAGGGGAATTTAATTAAATCATACTACGCTAATGGGCAATGTCAAAACCTACTTAAATTGGCAGAATATATCGGCATATTCGGCACCAATACCAGTAGCCTGTAATACGGTAACGCGGAATGTAAACTCTTTGCCAATTTGTAAATGTTCGCCAGGTTCATCTTGAGTCTCCTGACACTCCGAAGCAGAATTTGAGTCAATGCCACGACCGGAATCAACGTCCCCAAGTTCTGCGTATAATAGATTATTTAAGAATTTTATAACCAATCTAGTACAAAGAGACACATACCTTCAAGTTTGGTATCCAAACTGCTGCCATTCTCGATATAGCGCTGAACATCATCCTTCTCGTTCAATGCGCGATAACGTGGTTTAGCATCATCCTCATTGAAAATCAAACGAGCCGACTGTTTAACGCCATTATTGAAATCAAGAGATTCTTCATCCTACAAAGATAAAAAACACAGAAATGTTATTTTTTCGGATAATGAAAAGGGAAATCATATTATCCATCCTCCTCCTCACAACTTACCAAAACTGGTTGTACGGCTATACGTAAGTAGCCCCTAACATCACCGCGTTCATTGACAATAGCCACTTTGTGTACCAAAGGTACGGGATACAAGAGATTGCTCAAGTAAACAAACGAACGTCCCACCATACGGAACCAGGGGAAGCGATCATAGAATGGATCCCCGCCAGTGAGAGATTCAACATTGTAATCGGGCGAAGAGGGACTGAGCTCAGCTTCATTGTGATACATTTCACGCATCAACTCCAAACGTTGTCTGAAATCACAATGAAAGTTTTGGTTTCGAATTCATTTCGGGGGCTCGTCACAACATTCATTATATGTATATTTTAGGGATTAATATATGAAAAAAAGTATCTAAAACGTGTAAAGCTTTAAAAGAAACCATATATTAAGGCGGGTGTGTTCGCAAGTAATAATAATAAAACTGAACGATTTCTAATAAAGCTATTCTTGAATACCAACATAGCCCAATCCCCCACTGTTCTGTCATAATTTTGAGTTAACAATTGACTTAAAATTATTACTATGTCAGATTATCTTGTCTGTAAATTTGTCGAATTGTCTGTGGAATGTATAAAAAATATTATCGCAGGCAATTTGAACATTCTTTGAACATTATACCATTAACAATTGAAGAAGACCCAGAAATGTTGATTTGGTGCTTATAAACTCAATGGTCCTCGAGTTATTTCCGAACTGTGGTTCCAACAAGATGGGGCTACAAGCCATATAAGCGACGCAACGCTTGTAGTTATGAAGGAAAGAATTTGGCGACTGGGTCATCTCACGGCGAGCGTTCATCAATTTACCGCCGCGATCGTGAAACTTGACACCTCTCCCTTATATTGTACTTCGTACGAGCCGAGATGTTGTTGTCAGAATAATGACGCACATATTGGACAGAGTCATCAAAAATTGGTCCGACCGGTGGAAGAACTACCAGCGAATCATGAATATGTTATATTTCACTAAATATGTGATATTCCATACAAAATAAATCCTAAATCAATTTGTTATTCCTATCGTTCTTTTCTGGTCGTCCTATATAATATTAATAATTCTTTTGTATTTAGTTTTCATAGGAGAATGGGTCTGTTGTGAGTTATCGCCTATTTGGTGCCGAACCTACTTTTTCATCGTGTAGGTAGTATGTAGAATATGATGTGTAGACTAAACCGATCTATGGGGTGTGTAGTTATTTATACATATTTTGCATGCTAACCAACCCAAATTACATCAGTGTTCTTATTTTTTATTTCATACTATTGTTTTGTCTATTAGGTAAATGAAATGCAAAAAATGTTTAAGTAAGATATTAATAAAATAACGCATTTGCTAATAAACTATTCCTCAAAGGCAAAAATAATTAAAACTCACATCAACATTTTATATATGAGACATGACAACATAAATGCAAAGAAGTAAAAAATAATTTTAAATCATGCAAATAATATATATATTTTTTATATACGAGTATAAATATAATAAAAAAAATATACTAATAAAAAAATCAAAAATGCTACACCAGGATTCAGGCAGGTGTTTGCTCGTTTGAACTCTTTTAATTTTCATGTGTCGGCCTGTTGTGCGCTCCCTATTTATGATCTTCAAAACTTTAAGATTATAGAAATTCGGCACTTAACACGAATTTCCATACTGTTTTCCAGTCAGCTCCTCTATTATAAATGAGAGCAGGTAATGTGTCTGACCCACAGAATCGAGATCTTACATGTGCGGTTATTGTCTTGGATATATACCATTTTATTTCCACACATATATATAAGTGGGGTTTCCAATAAGGATATAAATTTGTATATGATATGTTTGGAAGAAATCCATGTCAGTACGTTTTAAGTCATGAACTTGAAGGGGATGTTGGATACCAAGCAACGGCTAAACCCAGTACTTATTTTGGTCCATCCTTCATCTCAAGTGAACACTGGCCTAACCGGGGTGTCACCTGGGGTAGCTATTTCCAACACCCTTTGGGAGTAGTGAGCCGCGCGCTCTCCCAAGAACATAAATAAATGGTTGAGGCGCTGAAGGTGTAATCGCCCCCCACAAAAATCCAACCAAAATTAAAAGAAAGAGAATAGAAAAAAGACCCCTTTATTGTTGACGACAGCACAAACGAAATAAGGAGTAGGTAAACCGATCCAATTGGCGGATGTAACAGAAATTTTGTAACTTCAGCCTAATATGTGCCCACGACCCGTGGGAGGATAAGGACGAGCAGACTAAAGATATTTTTTACGAGCGCCCGGAACGAGAATATGACCGCTGACATTCAAATTGTTTTGGGAATTTTAAAATGAAAATATGAAAGAGAAATATCTACGTCAAGTAAGACACGATGGTAATGAAGAAAGGGAAATTGGTAACAAAATACTATGTGGAAGCTAGTCGATTTAAAATATGGAATAGGTAACTTAGAAGGGTACTATAAGAAGTAGAGCGTGAAGTGATTATTTTGAGAGATCTACATTTTATTTAGACTTTTTGTTAATTTGGTTCTTTGTCACCCCAGCCATTTGAGACAAAATTAAGAGTAGCTCTCACATCGAAAGTTGCAATGAAATCAAGGGAATCGATTGCGAAAACTCCAAAATCGTATCGCGTCGTATTTTTGCAGCAAGAACAGGACATTGGCATAATAGGTGGTCAATCGTTTCCATTTCCTCCTCATCGTCGCACAGGCGGCAGTTAGGTTTGGGTAAGGGTGGCAGTCAGCTTTGCCAGCTAACATAGACCAATGTAGGTCCCTGGTGATACCACCAACACAGATGCCCCTCATCGAAACAAAGTTATCAATAGCACGAATATCGGTACCAAAAAGATCTGCCAGACTTTCTAGAAAGACTGACCACAGTATTCCGAGACGTCGTTTACGCAACTTTGGTGACGCGTGGCTAGGTTTACCCGCCTTTGGGATAAAGACAACTCCTACTTCCCGTCACTTCCTTGGAACAAAAGAGTTTTGTAGATATGCCATGCTCCTTATTAATCCCAGGTGATTTGTAGGTTAGGAATGAATCAGATCCAGAATTAGAAAAAAAAAACACTAAGGAACGGTTCGTTAGCGTTCTTTCATCGCAACCCTTACAAAAGAACAGAATACACTAAACATATTATCGTAGTGGTATCGTTCGTCGTGTTTGAAGAACCGTACGTTATCTAAGTGGTAGCGTTCGCGAACACAAACGCTAAAAAAATAAATAACGTTTGTGTTCTCTGAACGAACCGTTCGTATCACGTACTGTTTTTTCCGAACACTGATTTAAATTCATCTCCATCTCTGTGTCCAGAATCTGCGTATGTTCATAGTCTTGTATAGACGACCCACCTAGCAGCCTGGAAATTGGATTTTAGCAAGTAAGTCCAGGAATATGTACTGTGTTTTAATTTTGAATACTTTCTAATGCCTTGGGACCTTTAGAGAGTTCTCTGCGAGAGAGTACTCTGGCTGATTAATTATCCTCCTCTATGGTTTCACATAAAGCCATTAGGTTCGTTTCACCTCAGCCTTGTACTTGTTGGCGGATTCCTTGTAGGTTTCCTAGTCTGCACGTTCCTCAGTTTTGTTGGCTTTGTTGTACAATTTCCTTGTGTTTCTTCACAGTTTTCTCTGGGTTCACCAGATTGGTTGCAATTTTCTGCCTGGATTCGTAAGGGAGCATGTCTCCTCCAACCTGGTGACTTACTATGAATCTCTAAACCCTTTTATTAAATTAAAAATCATTGTCAGCTTTGTCGTTTTCATAGCAATTAATTCAAAATGTATTTCTAAAGAGCTAAGACATTGATCAATCAATTCTGTTATCGTTAAAATAAAAAACCTATTTTTTTAGGAGAGAAAAAAACTGTTGAATTTTATCATTTTATATAAAATATACCTTCAAATTCCTATTTCATATCATATTAAAATGATTAAATTAAATTATCGCGAAATAATAAAATTCAACAGCTTTTTTGTTCACCTGAAAATTTAGATTTTTTAATATAGCAGCTTTTGAGTATAAGCCATCGATATGGAAACATCCTACAGTATTTTGCCAGAGAAAACTGTTTTGTCCAATGTACGAGTATAACTTAAAAATGCTTCTCCATATTATTCTACGAGAGAATAAAAGAAGAGATTAATAAAATTTTGCCAGAAACTTAAATGTCATTCTATAAATTTGTCGAGTCCATAACTTTGGAAAACCCTCAGGGTATTACTTTCACTGTAGTATGGTCAGGTTATGTCCTATTTCCATTTGCCTCAAACCTTGGCACAATGTGATTAAATTCTAAACAATAAGGATGGGGGAGGGGATGCGAAGATAACATTTACTTTAGCCATTACATTCAAAATTAAAATATGTACATACAACAAATAAAATAAAATTCTATATATGCCAGAGAGAATAGATACAAGTTAATAATAAATATATACATATGCATATAGTATAGTATAGAAAAGAAAAGGAACCTCGAAAAAATGAAAGCCAACCTAGAAGGCATAAGATTTGCCAATGATAGACGGGATGGTGAATTGTTGTTTGATTTCAATTGATTGGATTTTGATGGTGATGCCTGTTGTTGTTGCTGCTGTAGTTGGTTCGATTGCTGCTGATGCTGTTGTTGTGGTTGCTGTCGCTGTAACTGAAGATGTTGTTGTTTTACAACATTTCCCAAATAGCCATTTAGGGTAAACTCTTGCAAACGATTGCAACATTCAGTGGCGATATCACTGGACCCTGTCACAGTCGCTGACGATGATGAGTGGGGATGGGGAACTGTTGTTATGGTGGTGGTGTTGGGATTAAAGGGGCAATTTTGTATTGATATACCATCAGTTATGGCTGACGTATCATATAGCATCGATGATGGTGGTGATTCCACATTGTAAATTTGTCGCATCATTTCCAAACGATAACTAATTTTGTGTATTTTATGTTTTGAAATTATGTGTTATTTTTTGTTGTTATTGGGTGTTGTAATGAGTTTGGTTTTTTGTGGTTTTGGTTTTCGTTTTTTGTGTAACAAAATAAATGAAGAAAAACAAGATTTTTTGTTCATAATTAAAATGAAACAAAGATAGATACATAGATAGATTGATGATAATAGTATGGATATAGATGAGGAAAATCAAAAACTGACAACTAAAAAAGGAAATCGGAAAAGGTGAGAGAGAGGCTGGATAGATGAGGTGGAGAATGAATCGTGTTATGGTGGTTTAAGTGTGAATATTTAAATTTTGTTGGATTTTTTTATCGTTTTTGTTTTATGGAAACGTTAGAAATTGTTTCTTTTTTTTAATAATTTGTCAAGCAATAACCGATATTTAGAACATTTTTATTCATAAGTGTGCTGATAACACTAGCAAATAGCAGTTGAATTATATACATACATACTTGGAAATAAGGAACACTTGAATGTACTCGGAGATTATAGTATTTACCATTATTGCTAATAAACGACGCAGAAATCTCAAAGATCGTCAAACCACTTCATGTCCCTCTCGTGACCTAGAAATCTCCGGTGAGAAATTCTTAAACTCTTGTCTCTCTTCGTAAGTAAAACTTGACACATATTATTTTATTACATGGTTTTTCACTACTATCTCCTTACCTTGAATGCACTCAGAGAAATCGGATGCACTTTTTTTTTGTTGAAAAGCGTCTAATTAAATTATTTCAAGCCGAATCAAAATATTGACCATTATTGCTAATAAACATAACAGAAATCCCCAAGCTCGTCACATCACTTAATCACGACCTAGTCACGACCTTGAAATCTCCGATGAGAAATTCTACAAAACTTTACTTGTTTTATTACTAAAATTTGACTACTTCTGACATTTGGCGTATCCTTAATTACAAAACCTTAAACTTGATATTTTTAATAAAATTAATTAATTAATTGCACTATGCAACAACACATTTTTTTGTGTCCGAGACCTAAAAACGTGAAAATATAAAACAACTACTAAAAGCGATCGAATTAATTAGGAATGACACTACCGAGCCAGAAAATTGGCGCTTAACGTAATAGAGAGTGTCATAGAGTCAAAATCGATTTACATAGAAAGGAAAGATGTGCTTTAAGTAGTTTCACGGAAAATTAAGAGATCACACACAGCTCCCTACTGATGGGAAACATAATCGCGATAGTGCTAGACAGATATGAATCTGTGAAGAGTATATAACTGACAGAACGATCGGCACTCCCGCGGACAGGCCCTACAATATCTATCTAATAAGGTGGAAAGCACGGGTCTAAGACTCAATAAAGGAGCCCTAACAGACAATAGTCCAATCTTAATCGAACTCAAAAAGTGTGGGACAAAGTTAAATGGTAAACAGTATTTAGGGTTGCAGGGCTCTATAATCCAGATTGATGACTGCAATAATCAAAGAACTATAAAGAATATGTGTATAAGACTGTATGTAATCTAGGACCCATAACAGTCGGTTCTATACACCTGTCAAGGACTGCAAACCATCAGTTTGGTATGCACTAAAATACTCGATTTTTGTTCCATTTCTAATGATGGAGAGACAAATGTTCTTTGTCAATACCCGAGTCCACAAAGCCAGAATGAAGTGGCTAGGTAACCGATTCGTTAGCGAGCTGAATTGAATTTTTAATTTTTAGAAAAATAAGGAGGTGTTGAGTTTCATGCAGACGAACTAAACCAACAAACTGCTGGCACTCACAGCAGAAACTTTTCGCTTTTTTCTCCTACCTCATCGTAATGCTCCTATGGCTCTATGCTTCATACTAAAACGGCGGGCATAAATATATTATCGTAATGTTCCAACAAATGCACAATAGACCGAAATAAAAAAGGAAATCAGAATGGATGCATAGGTTCCCCGAATGGAGGTGCAAAACATCACTCTTCGTAAGCTAACTTAGACATTTACGCTAGTCTACACTATATTTCAAGAAATTAGAGGTTTTATTCCTTAGTACATAAAACAACCAACAAATCAATAATATTCTCTACATGTCTCTAGTACTCCCCCAGGTTTCAGGGCTTTATTACAATTTTCCAATTATTTTATGCTACACACACACAAAGTATTTTAATAAGATTCAATTCCGCTCTTATACGCTAGTGTCGGCTAAATACTTCAAATCAAAAAACAACCACCATGCACGTTCAAAATCATTGATTTTACAAATTTTCTAAACAAAAATATGGCTTTTAAATAAACAGCTCGAACAATTATCTAAACTGAAAATGCCTTTGAGGTTATGTAAGAGTTTCAAAGGAAAATAAAATCAACAAAGTAAAATAATCTAATAACAAATTGCCTTTGCACTTTAAAACCAACAATGGATGTGTGAAGAAAAGTGAACTCAAAGAAATAACAAAAAAAAATCTCCCAAGAAAACAAGAAGAAAAAACATCTGAGGAGAGCTGGGAAAAATCCAAGGCACTACAAATATCAACTTACCGTAATTTCTCCAAGGACCAATAGTGTGTGGCACCATTTTTGGTATCGGTTACTTCGACGGCCACCAAAGTTTTCGAAACCGGTGGAGTACCGAACTCATCTTCATTCTGAAGAGGAGAAGCCGATGAGGCCAACTCCGGAGGCAAGGGCGAATACAGAGTGTCTGTTAGTAGAGTAAATTGGAATTGGACTTTCTTTTTCAATTCGACAGAAATAGCATTGGCCTCCTTAAGGAATATAGCATTTCCCCACAAATCATCACGTAGAGAGGTGAACTGATGATAACGCCATTTACGGAAAGCCCAGGCAGCTAAGCCGGCTTCGCGAGCGCTCCAACACGACTCATAGGCTGGATTGGCTAAATTTAAACGGATAGGGGCGTTATTGATATGTTTTTAAAAAATATTATTCACCTTAAAAATACTTACAGTACACTTCTTCATCTTGCATATCCTCTGGAGTATAACTGCTGTACATTGACATGGTCATGGACTGTTCTTCGACTTGTTTTTGCAAAGCATCAATGCGGGCCTCATAGGACTATTATGATTAAAAAGAACAATTACATATGAAGTACCTCCTCTATTCGTTCCATTTTATTCACTTACTTTACGTTGCTCCTCAAATTCTTGATCGGCCTGTAGTTTCTCTCGCTTATATTGTTCTTCTAGAACATCCAAACGTTTCTTCATTTCCGCCTTCAAATCAATACCTTGTTTCTCCAACAATTCACATTGAGCGAAATTCCAATCGACTTCTTGAGTATCACATTTCTCGTTTTCATTCTCAGTATTCTCGGCGATTTTCTCACGTATTTCACGAGCCTGTTCGGGATTGGTAAAACGGAATACATGATTTTTACCCAGAATCACACGGGAGCCGGTGCGCAACACTTCCGGTTCGACCAACTGGCGACCATTCAAATAGACCAAAGCATCTTTGTGTGGTATCAGAGTCACAGCATTATTGCGATTCTCAAATGTGCAATGCTCTTTCAAAATATGAGAGCCAGAGAGTTGAATGTCCTGGGGGACATTAGCCTCATGTGTACCCAAACGAGTGATGCCGTCTTTAATGTAGTACAATAGACATTCCGACAGATTAGGGTCTTCATTGAGATTCACCAAATGAGGAGTTTTCTTGGGAGAGAAAACACCGACTGTGATACCATCCTCCTTGACGGCCACACCCATTTCGGCGAAGACGGCTTCGCGTTGCAAGCGAATTTCTTCGGTGCGTTTAAGTTTCTCCTCCCAGGTTTCATTGAGCTCTATTATACAGAGATAGAGAGAGAAGTGAGAATTCGTAATAAGTAGGAACAGAGTAATAGAAGTACAGCAGAATATTTAGAATCCAAGAGCAGGATAAGAAGAAAGAGATAAAGCGGTTTCCAATAAGGGCAGATCGATGCCTCGTTGCTGATCATTCGCAGTGAACGGACGTGTTTATCACATAGCGGATAGTTACCAGTACCTATTACGCAATAGCAAAAAATCTGTACAAAGTCTGTAAGGCCTACATCGTAGTACCTATTACGGTCTAATACAGACAAAATAAAAATAAATTCTCTTGACGGGGATGCCTTCGTGTTCCGATGGAGCGCGGTTCCCCAATCGTCCGACTGTCCGTCCGTTGGTCTTGGCCAAAGCCGACCACACCAAAAATGGTGAAAATCTCCCCCCAAGTACTCACAACAGGTGGTGCGGTGAGGGGTAAACGTCATGTCCGACCGTCAAAACGGAAGCACAATGAGCATCGTGTAGCGCTCAGAGTTTTGACGAAGTTGGAGGCTGTTGAGGTTTCGGCTCTTACCGAAAAACAAAAAGAGTCACTTACCTGGGCTAAAGGCGTCATAGATGCTTCTAAGGCCAATGAGTCGGCTGAAAGAGCCACAAATTCAGCTGTGTTAACGGCTAATAAAGTAAAACGAATCAGATCACCTGATGAACCCCTGCCTTCGAAAAAGGCAAGAGGCCCTAATGTCACCATCAACAGGACACTCACCAAGCCCTTCAATGAAGTGGCGAAGGAGAGTCTAGTGATGGCTGTTATAGACAGAAGTAGTGAGGATGGATCCATCCTCAAGGACAAATGGAGTCATGTACAATCAGCCATTATGGCTCACTACCTCGATGTCCGTAGAGAAATGCCGGGCAAACCACCAATCTGCAACGATGCAGGATGGCATCAGGGGAGAGTAAAGCTCTTATATTTCGGTGATGCCAGATCAGTAGACCTGTATAAGGCTGCTCTGAGTCGAGCGGGTGAGGTGTGGCCGGGTGCTCAGTTGGATGTTGTCGAAAAAAACAACATCCCTAGTCACCCTAGAGCCATCACCTGGGTTACAGAAGAGCCCTCCAACCCGGCTGACATCTTAGAAATAATAAAAGATTCCAATCCTGGTCTGCCGGCCCATAATTGGAGAATCAGCAAGGTGGGTGAGGCGGATGGTAAAAAGCGGCAGGTCAATCTTATCCTAAACGCTGAATCCACCTCCCATATACAAGGTGCGAGTGCAACCCTACAATATGGCTTCGAGACTGTAGTCTTGAAGATATACAAGCAGGATATAGCTCCCATTGCAGAAGGTGAGTCGTCCACCGTGGCACTTCCTGGAAGTGCGGAGGTACCCACGCCTATTATTTCTGGTGACTCCAACTCTAACAGAAGATCTGTAACGTCCTTCTCTGAGGACAAAAGCTCTACTTCGGACACAGAGAGGCTGAGGGGAGTCTCCGGACTCTTTGACGCATCTGGCGGGGACATGCTTCTCGACGATACGGACGAAGAGTTCGATAACACCCTTGTCGGGGTGGATGTTAATCTGTCAATTACCAATGATGGTAAGAATTCTACAGATTAACCTCCATCACGCTAAAGCAGCCTCAGCGGCTCTATTGCTGCGCCTGTCCACAGGCGCAGTAGACATCGTCCTGATACAGGAGCCCTACGTAGTGGGAGGAAGGGTGTGCGGTATTAGGACACCCAACTTTAAACTGCTTGTGGCCAACTGTGAAGGCACTCCAAGAACCTGCATTTTGGCCAGGAAAGATCTAAGTATCTTTCTCCTGACTAATTTAAGTGGTAAAGACCAAACAGCTGCTAGCCTGGAGATCGGTAATCGCATATATTGGGTGGTCTCCAGCTACTTGCCTTATGAATCTGTAGTACCGACTGCTCTATTCAGGGAAGTAGTGGAAGAAGCAACGTCTGACGAGATCGAGCTGATTATTGGCGCAGACACGAACGCTCATCATACTATCTGGGGTAGTACGGATATAAATCAATAGGGGTGATTCGCTTCTTGACTTTATTCTAACTACCAACCTTAGTATTTGTAACATAGGTAATAAACCGACCTTTACAATTAAAGACAGACAGGAGGTACTACACCTGTATGAGAAGAATTTCAAGAAAGTCCTCAACTCTAAACTTCTGTACGAACCGAATGACAAAGCCGGTCTGGATAATCTGGTCGGCCCTACTCCATATACTGCCGATTAATATTGTGGCGAGAGAAGTTGCAACCAAAGCGGCAATAAGATTAAACTGCCTATCACTGTGGAGGTACAAGAACTATGGTCACATGAGGATATCAAAGTGTAGTGCTATGGTAACCGACCGAGTGGACTATATACCAACTGTGTACACCTTCGAGAGAAATTACATCACTATGATTCCCGCCAGAGACGAATGGGTCGGCAAAATACCAGGTAATAGAAACCATCTCCACTTTTACACGGATGGTTCGAAGCTTGATGAAAAGGTTGGCTTCGGAGTACACTGTGAAGAACTTAGTCTGGATATAGCTCACAGACTACCAGATACCTGCAGTGTCTATCAAGCCGAAATAATGGCAATATGGGAAGTCGCCAAGTGGCTGAGTCGCAACATAGTAACCAACACTGGCGTTGTCATTTACTCGGACAGCCAGGCTGCCATCAATTCTCTGGAGGCAACATCCCTAAATTCACAAACAGCCCTCGACTGCCGCAGATCTCTTAACGAGATGGCAGAGCAGTTTAATATACACCTCATATGGGTGCCTGGGCATAGGGATATCCCGGGGAACTGCAAAGCCGATGAACTTGCTAGGAAAGGGACGACATTACAAATTCTCGAAGAATTTGCATATATTGGTGCGCCACTATCCACGTGCAAGCTTTGGCTTAGGCAAGAGGCAATCAGGCAGTCCAACGAAAGATGGACAGAAATCGGCACCTGCAGGGTAGCTAGACAAATCTGGCCAAGGTATGACCTGAGAAGGTCAAAATATCTTCTCGCACTAGAGAGGAAACGATTGTCTACGTTAGTACAGGTTCTGACGGGACACTGCTTGATCGGCGAACACGCCAAAAGATTGGGTATTGACTCCAATGACTTCTGCCGAAGCTGTGGAGATGAGGAAGAAGTGGAGAGCATTGAACACTTGCTTTGCGACTGTCCCGCTTTGAGTAAACGACGACTGGACATACTGGGGTCGGCCTTTTTAGGCAGCCTAACAGATCTTTCTAGTACTGATATTCGTAGTATCGATAAATTTATATATCAAACAGGTTGGTTTCGATGAGGGGCATTTCAGCCCGTGGTAACACTAGGGACCTAAACTGGTCTATGTGAGCTTGTAAAAAAAAAAAAAAATACGGCTGCCACCCTAACCTAAACCTAAACCTAAAGGGCAGATCGAAGTAAAAATGGCTATGTTAGCAAATACACTTGTTAACATAGCCATGTGACTGAATAATAAACAATAGATTTGTAATTCCTAATTGGAAAACCATTAGGACCAAAGGCAAGGTTACACCATAACTAAATACAGTTATTTTGACTATAACTGGAATTTTCAACTTACCAGCTATCAATTTTTCACTGGCCTGCAATTGATCTACAGCCATTTCCGTAGTCGATCCATTACGATTGCGATTGTTGATTGGTGATTTGATGGTTCCACCACCACCAACGGTGCCAACACCATCGCCAACTCCGCCGCCGCCTTTAATTTCATCTTCTGCAATACAAATTACACATAAGATATTTTGTACAAAATAGAATTTTAACGTTTTGATTATTTTTAGTAAAGATTATGCATGTCTATATTTACAGTAAAGCGATACATAAGTGTAAGAAAATAAAAAAATACGAATAATTAAAATATCGAATCGAATTAATAAAATACAAAAAGTGGATATTACAGCGGCTTGAAGACGGACAGTGGTTTGGACGAAGACACAGATGTGTGATTATTTAGGTGAGTATACATATGTAGCATATGATAAAAGCTACAAACAAAAGTAGTCTTGTTTTAAATTATTCAAAGCTAAAAATGAGACAAAAAGTTTGTAATATGTTGTTTAATAAATGTTCAAGTAATTTTAAGGCTTGCGCCAACCTTTACTTCTTATTGTGCCACACCGTTTATTTCATTATTATTCAATTTGACAAATGACAGAAGAAAACGCCGCGCCACAAACAGAAGCGCAGGTGTGCGCAAAATTTCACTTTTTTTAAAAAAAGCCCTTATTCTTAAGATTTGAATAAACTAAAAATTAAAAATATGATATATCCCAGACCATAAAAATATGATGAAGCAGCAGATTGTTGAGACTGTTGACTGTCTTAAAAAAAAAATTGGCACTGGCTTCTTTCTCTTTTCAGAGTACACAGAATCTGTCGAACATAACGCACAACAAACGAGGAATTACAATAGACCAAACTCGGCCTCGGTGGAACATCAGAGATTAACTAATAAGGAAACTTCGCGAAAGGTAAACATCCCGAAGCGATGCAAGGGGCAAGCTATAGAGGCTACACCAAGGCCGTACACTGTAGCGGCAGATATATTAAACAGTGCGTTCAAATATATTGATCAAATATATACTGTTTACTAACCGATCCAGATGATTCCAAACTGATGCTATTGTGCAATGTATTGTTTGTGGAATCACATCCTTTCTTTGATTTTGGCATGGAGTTAGGGTTCCTGCTCACTGGGCATGGTTCCCTAAATGAATTTTTATGTAGAAGCGCACTGTCTCCCACACCGAAGTGTCTATGTGGTTCACCTTTCGAGGATGTGGAGCATCTTTTATGTATATGCCCCCTTTATGCAAACATTAGGGATCTTCCTAGTATGGGAGTGGAATTCGTAGATTGGGAATGGCGCTTTGAGGGTCTCGTCTCTTCACCGGAGACATTAACGTGTGCTGAAAGCTTTGCTCGTCGCTTGTTCACCGCCAGGCGTTCTCTTTTGAGATGATGGTCCAAGTGGCCATTGAGTCATAGACATGTCTACGACTTGATGGAGTTCTTGGGGTTACCAGTCCCCGTGCGGCGTAGAGCAGAAACTGGGAGTAGTTTTTCTACGAAACCTGACCAGAGGTTTCTGGTACCACGAACACATTGCTTGAGTCGCTGACTCCGCATGTGTTATAATACTTAGGTCTTGTTGGGGGCTCGGCCAGGCGAAGCCTAAACATGGGTGCCGTTCACCGACTCCGAACTGCAGAGGTTTGAGATGGACCTCGACTCTTCACGGTGAGGGGCACACACCTACGCAATGTGTGTCTAGACCTTTCCATCTAATCATCTCATGGCCGCAGCTTTATCATATCTAAGGGTTACCAGTCCCGGCATTGTATGGGATGCTACTGGTAGTAGTTTCAACTACGAAGTCTGATCAGAGGCTTTTTTCTGGTACCAAGGGAGTCAGGAGTCCCTGGAACATGTTTCCAGCCTGGCTGTTGGTGTGGCCCCTGTTGGGTGGCTGTGGTTTACACCCAAATCGCGGAGAGAGTTCTTGAACTCGGTGTGGAGTTGCATTTTCAACCGGGTGCTATGACCCATAGAATAGCAGAGGTATTAGATAGGCTCGACCCCAAACCAAGAGGGAAGCTTATACCCATATGTATGACTTCGAATTGGTACCTGCGTATTAGTGACGTCCCTGTGGAGGATTACCACCCTCTAAGGGTACTGTCACAAGTACAAAGGGGCGCTGGCCGTCGTATTATATCGTGCTACTCTGGGCGCAAGATCACCGTGAGTGAAGCCGAGAGGCATAGACTTACGCTAAACAAATATTCGTGTGCAATGTTTAGCTTGTTCGTTCTTATGCTGTCGGAGATCATACGTTACAAACAAACGCAGAAAGGATTTTTTAAATAACCTATAGACGGAAACCTTGTGAGCGGAATGGAGGGAAACCCCTATAGCAACGACCGCCCAGTTTTATGACATGCGAATATGAGAATAATAAAGTTAACCGCCTGACCCACCATGTCGCACGTTAACGTTCGCATGCTTTCTATGCGAAAAACAGCTGATTTGCGACCTATAAAAAGGAATCTGAGCGACAAGGCTAATGAAAACATACCGCCTAATGCCCGTTAGCTGGTCGCAAATCAGTTGTTTTTTTCGTATAGAAGTCATGCGAAAGCTAACGTTCGATTTCGTGGGTCAGGTGAACTGACAGACACCCACACCTTGAAGTAGTGGCTGCGACCTCCTGTGAACACGGCGTGTTTCTCCTGTGGCTCTACCCGGTGTGTTTCTGGCCGTCACTTTTTGCAGCAGCTGAGGCGATAATCCTTATTTTCATTGCTATGGTATATTGTTGCCGCAGTAAAGCTTAACAGTACAACGGCAGAGGGGCATTTACAACAACCAATCGGAACGCCTTGGATTCGCTGGCTAAGAAAACTATTAGTCAACTCAAGTTGATGCTGCAATGGTTCGAATTCCAGGATCAGTACTCTTATCTGGGTCTCAGCCAGTAATGCGCTTCATCCTACAGAAGCGCATTACTGGCCAGACCCTGACCTTGCCTAGACATATACTCCTTAGGATAAATCAGAGATCGACTATATCAAAAGTGAGGCGGATCCACTGCCCTTAGACTACAGAAGACTCGGCTGTTATGGATAGAGCGGCGATCAGGCAGGTAAGAAAGAAGGCCAGGTTCACAGAGGAAAAAATGGGAAAGTGGGCAACCTTACTCACATATCTGAGATGAAGGGTTTTGGCATTTTTGGTGGCTTAGTTCCTATTGGAAGAGTTGTCAAAGAAGCAATACCAGATATTAACTCGAAGCCAATTATTAAAGAAGCCGAATCCTGAAAGATGCTGATTAATCATCCTGAAAGATGGTGATTACTCAAGGATAAGTTTATGGATCTTATGTTTTGAAATAAGTGGAACATCAGCATCTCTTCGGGAAATTAGGTATAAATCATACCGCCAGAAGTGTAGAGCATCAAACTATTGACGCTGATTGGAAAGTAGAACATCGGACAGACACTTGGATACTTTTATTCTTGAAAGTCCCATTAGTGAAAACCTCTCGGTAAATATATTCCAAAACTGTTTATTTTTATGGAAAACAACACAGAGCTTAACATCAACGGCAAAATTACCGTTGTCCAATCTCTATACCTCGACTTCTTGAATTCGATAGGGTGATGCATTTTATATTTTTTTTATTTGTTTTTTTTCACAGATCAAACTTGTTTGACAAATCATGAGGAATTATCATCATGCGGAAAAGATCGAAAAGTTGTCCTTTCGAATGGGCACTCAACTGTTTCTCTATCATATCAAGTTCGTGTTTCGACGGCGGTCCCAAAATTAGTCGTCCTGACGTTCAGATGACGGCAGTTTACCGCAAAAAGCCGAGTTTACCCATGAATGAGACACGTGTCCATCACTTCACACCTTGGACAAAGGAACAGAGGATTAAAATGAGCGAAGACAGTTCCACCTGCAGGCAAGGTCGTGGCATCTGTTTTTTGGATAAGCGTGGGATAATTTGAACTGATTATCTTCAAAAAGGAAAAACCATCAACGGCGAGTATTTGACGAAAAAGAAAGTGTTGTTTCATCAAGACAATGCACCAGTTCACACATCCACTATTGCGAAGGCCAATATCAATGAATAAATTAATATAATTAATAGTATTTTCTATTTCCAAACAGGCACGTGGTAAAAGATTTCCCAACAATGGTGGAGGTGGAGTCTGCGGTTGATGGCTATTTTATGGAGCTAGACAGTTCTTCTTATAAACAGGATATCGAAGCTATTGAATATCGCTGGGAAAAGTGTATCGAGCCAGAAGAAGATTATGCTGAGAAATAAAGAACATTTACCAAAATTTGTTGTGTTTTCTTGGTTAGGTCGGCTAATTTTGGGACCGCCATCGTAACATTACCATTCTTGTTGTTATAGCGGCTCGAAGACATTTCTTTTATTTCATATTTCGTTCCGACTTATATCGCGGTAACATTGTTATTTACTTTTTTAAGGAATGTCAAGTAACACATTCTGTTAATTCTATGGAATATATGTTATTTGCGAATATTTACTTTTGTGGGAGAAATTTTGCAAAGTGCTTGTCTTTGCTGGATGGGAGTGATGACACTCAGTAAGATACTAAATCAATCCTGGGGAGATACAAGCTCTTTTCTTAACGAAACTCCATATCAACGACTGGAAGGTCGCTTCAGTTTTGGAAGCATATTAGGTCACAGTTATTCGAGTAAAGAATCTTGGATATGGTTATGAAGGAAAGCGAAATCAGGCTTCATCAAGCTTCGGTAGCTTTTATGTAAAGATAAACACCTTGGGAAGACAGCGGATGGCCAGAAACCATGGATTTCTACAAGACCACTCTGCTGGTTAAAGCAAACTAAAGTGTTAAAATTTCGCACATTCCTTGTTTTCATGAAAATGTGACCCCCCCTATTTTCGAGTAAGATATGTGCAGAAAACATACCTACGTGTTCAGTGCTATGATTTAATGTGGTGAACTGAATAATATAATACGGTGCATGTTGTGGATATCCCATTCTGGAATATTCACATTGTCGAGCTGTCATATACTTGCATCGATTATAACGAGTGGACAAAATAAAAAGTACACAGCTAAGTGCGACCTATCGGATACCATCAGATGAACAGTTGCATACCGTCATATGAGACGAATAACCACATTCAAAACCTAAGAGAGGAGCTAAACAGCATAATGTGGAAAACTCGAGCAGGTTTCGAAAGAACTTCTCAGCTGTACTTCGGTTAAATCTATGACAAAGCATTTAATTATTTTCTGTTCAAATGAATAATAGGGCTTTTTGAATTTCTCCATTTTGTTGAAATTTACTTCATATTAATCTTTAGAAATCGAAAGCTTTTAAATAACAAATCTGTACATACACATAGGAGAGGAAGAAAGCCAATCGATATAGGCAAGACGAACAATTGCTCGTCAAAAGCAAAGAAGAGTTATTTGTATTTGGCAGCCGCTATAATTACGGCTTTGGCAACCCTGGGGGTTGATAGCAATATAATGGGTTTTCCAATAGTGATGATATGATTTTGAAGTGAAGTTTCGGCCATTTCTAATATGTCATGATCTGTCATTTGTTTTTCATTGTATTCAGTAGTGTTTACAATTTCATCATGGAGAGATATACGCAAGAACAGCGTTTACAAATTATTCAGTTTTATTATTAAAATAATCGTTATCCAATTGCAACTTTTCGTGCGCCAAGTCAATTTTTTTATATAAAAGGGCTTTGACAACCCTGGGGGTTGATAGCAATATAATGGGTTTTCCAATAGTGATGATATGATTTTGAAGTGACGTTTCGGCCATTTGTAATATGTCATGATCTGACATTTGTTTTTCATTGTATTCAGTAGTGTTTACAATTTCGTCATGGAGAGATATACGCACGAACAGCGTTTACAAATTATTCAGTTTTATTATTAAAATAATCGTTATCCAATTGCAACTTTTCGTGCGCCAAGTCAATTTTTTTTAAATCCAAAAAAAAAAACATTTTCCAGTCCGCCTACGACCTTGACACCCATGAGCAATATTTTATCTCTCGTTAAGAACTATCTTTTTGCCATTGACCGATTGTGGCTACGTGCCACACAGCAAATGAAACAATTGAATTGTTGCGAGAAAAGTTTGGAGATTCGATTATTTCAAGAAATTGTGACATTGAATGGCCTCCAAGAAGTTGTGATTTAACACCATTAGACTATTTCTTGTGGGGTTATTTGAAGTCATGGGTCTTTCGAAATAAACCGACGCTCTTCAAGCTTTACAAGTCAATATTGAACGTGCCATTCATGACATACGACATGATTTAGTGGAAAAAGTGCTCGAAAATTGGGTTCATCGAAGAAGAACTCGTGGAGGCCATTTGAATGACGTTTTATTTAGAACTTAATTTTATCGATTGTACTTCTCATTAGTAAAAAACTTTTTTTCAAAGAAATCATATCACTCTTATTGGAAAGCTGTTATTGGAAAGCCTGTACGTAGGTCCATTCATAACCTTCAACTGACCTCCATAGAATTGTCAGCAGGGAAAAATCCCAAGGAGGTGTTCTGTCTCCTTTGCTATGAAATCTATCCATGAACAATATTCTGCTTTCTTTGGAGAAGATGGGTGTCAGAGTTGTTGCATATGCTGATGATATGGCAATAGCTGTTAGACGGAAGTTTCCGAATACTGTTAGAGACATCCTACAGCAGGCCCTTAATGCAACCGCAAGATGGGCTTCCAATAATGGTCTCGGTGTTGACTCGACCATAACGGAACTATTTCTTTTTACCCGGAGAAATAAGGACCAACAGAAAGTTAAACTTCAAGCCCAACATTCTGGAAAGAGCAAATAACACAGTACAACACATGATTTGGGGACTCAATTCTGAGAATTGGACGTGAAAGTAGCTCCAAAAATAAGAACTTCTGCATCATTAGTTTAGTCAATTTGGCTCAATTAATAATTTAATACCCATACGATTTTTTTGCTCAAGGTGGATTTTTAGCACTTTATCTATAATTTAACACGGTTATATCTCAGTATACCGTACAGCATATCTCTCTTGTGTCTGAAACAAAGTTGTAGTTATTGAAAAATGCGAAAAATCGCAAAAATTTCAAATTTTCTTCACTTTTCACCTTTTTTGCTTAATAACTGGATTACAAATCCACAAATGTACCTTTTAAAATGTTTTTCACTCTAAATTGTAATTTAAAAATTGTACTTTTCGCGTTTGTCGGCATTTGGTGTGATCCACTTTCTGCGCGATACTAAACAAGGTTCAGCAAATGGCGGCTATATGTATCACTGGTGCGCTGAGAGCAACACAAGCTGAGGCACTAAATGTTATACTACATTTAATACCGCTAGACATAATTGCAGCGCAATATGCCGCATGTACTGCAATTACACTTAGGGAGCTGTCACTATGGTCAGGAAATGACTACGGACACAGTGTCATTCTAATAACAATGTCTGACTATGACTGAACCACTCTTTGACAAGAAGTATCTCACTCTTATACCTGATATATCAGAATGGAATGTCCGTATCCCAGGACATAGGAGATTTCTTAACTTCTATACAGACGGTTCCAAACTCAACAACCATGTGGGATTTTGTGTCTTTTCTGAGGAACTTAAGCTATCACTTGGAAAAAGACTGCCTGATCACCCTAGTGTTTAGATAGGAAGAAACCTTAGCTATTAAAGAGGTAGCGGTGGCTGAAAATTAATGTCCTGACCAAAGTCGGTGTCAATATTTTCTCTGATAGTCAGGTTGCTACCAAGTCCCAGGAAACTATATTCCTAAATTAAAAACTGCCCTCTTAACGAGATGGCTGAACAGTTCAATATTCACCTTATATGGGTGCCGGGCAACTGGGCCACTTGCAAGCAGGCATTTTTTTAAACTCGAACAATGTATTTACGACTCATTTTAGCACATGTAGCGTTTTTCATAACCAAAACAACAACCATCAGATTGTTGTCTTGGGTGATTTCTTGCTTTGGTTTTGAAACCAGCTACACATGCTGAAGTGAGGGTCCCTTTGTGCCTCGGCGAGATGCAGGGGCTGTTGCTATGTTCACTTTTATATGATGAAAAGTTTATACATATTTTTTCATATTTGGTTGACTAACACAGTGCAACACGAAAAAATATAATCATATACGGACAATACTACGTGATAAAAGACCAAAAAAAGACCCGTGTTTCCCAGTTTTGCCCAAAGTCATGCACTTTTTTTTATTGTGAGTTATCATTTTCTCAGGCTCATATCTTGAAAGTGATCATTTTCTCAGGTTCATATCTTGCAAATCGATTTACTCTCTGAGGCAAAGTTTTAGCTCTTGTCACAAAGAACAAAAATTGTAAAAATATTAAATATCAATAAAACTTCATCTTCAAGTTCAAAATCGCAAAAAACTTAAAAAAAATGTTTACCTTTTTCCCCTGTTCAGGTCCATAGGTAGCAAACCGTTCAAAATTCAAGGAAACATTCATCTACAAAAATGTACCTAATATCTCAATAAACAACTTTCTAGAACATTAGAACTTCCTACGAATGATTCTTAACACCGTGTAGGCAGCCGCAAATTGAAAAATTTCCCGAATTTTTTTTTTAATTTCATTTGTTTTATCTTTACTTCGACATTGAGATACTGTGCTATCTATTACAAAAATAATAAAATACGGACACTACTACGTGATAATAGGCCCCAAAGATTTAGGGCCTCGGTGCCATTTTTGCAAAAAAGTGATCATTTTCTCAGGCTCATATCTCGCAAACCGTTCGGAATTTGGATTTACTCTCTGAGGCAAAGTTGTAGATCTTGTTTTCAGTTTTTTTTTCCACTTTTGCAAGCAGGTGACAAACAATAAAATGTATTTTTCTTTGAGTCGAACACATAAAAACAAGTGACTATTTTTGACGTTTCGTTCGTACAGATGACAGTTCGTTCGTTCAAGATAGAGAAACCCAAATTTTTATGAAAACGTTTACGTTTTCTTTCGACTTGTCGTGTGCGTTGACTTTCGCATTTAGAGAAATCCAAATTGAATTCCATTCGCTTAGAAGGCGAACGAATGTTTTCGTTCGAGATAGAAAAATAGGCTATAAATGTACATATTTTAATTTAAATGAAATGTACGCAGCACAAATGATGTGTTAGCGAAAACACACACCCAGACTAACATAAATATATATAAAATTATATTTATACATATATTAAAAAAAATAAAGCTGTTTGAGTATATGTATGTAAGAGCAAAGCATGTGTTATAAACTATAGGTATATATTGGTGGAGAAGCAACAAAATTAGACAAGTCCATTAAACCATTAATCTATGTAATTAAAAAGTTTCGGAAATTGTGTCATTAATTCTGGTTAGAATTCAAATATTTTTATGAGAAATTAAATATAAAAACTATTCTCAAATTTCCATCATTATATCAGAAGGATATGTTAATTTAATATTAAACAGTACATATTCAGAATTTATCGAGTTCCACAATTCATTTCACTTTATTTTATCGGGGAAAGAGAATGCAAATTATTACTTGTAGTGAATTTCGAAACAATGGACATAAATCGTGATCTTTTAAAAAAACAAGGTTCGAACTGCATACGTATTTAGCAGTCATTTCTTACCACAGATTGCAATGAAACTTTTCGTTTTTATAGAGAAGGTATTATGTAACATAATTTTAAATTTGGTCGAAATCGAAACATCGAAATTAGACACTTCCGGTAGGCAAAATTTTTAACTGCGTATAACTATTATGTTTTTAGATCCAATTAAAGGTTTTTTTTAGTATTCTACTAGCCTAGAAATACAATGAATTATTTGCATCTTTGGGTAATCCTGTACGAGGGTTGCAATTTATATTTCGGGTCCTGGCAATAGTAGTGTTGCGAGATTCAAACTAGAACTTCCATTGGAAAGTTTGAAATTTTTTAACATAATTTTACTCAGAACTTTTTGTCATTTGAGAGCGAATTGTTTTGTTTACAGGGTGTTGAAACATTAATCTCGGTCAAAAACTAGAATAAGCCCGTGAAAAATTTCGTGCGATGATTTTTTACGCTTTTCGACTTGGATCATCGAGACAAGAGTGTATCAATCAACTTGTTTCGACTTTTGTTTTTCGACAAACATCTGTTTGCGAACAGTGTTCGAAGAAATAAGGAAAAAAATAAGATAAGACGGATCATTTTGTATTACGACAATTCGGCTTTACACATCATCTGAAACAATGGGCTATTTGAGCACTCAAGATGTCGAATTGATGGGTCATCCGCCGAACAGCCCTAATTTGGCACCCAATGACTTCTTCTTATTCCCTCACATCAAGAAAAAACAGTTTGGTCAACGTTTTTCGAAGCCGGGAGCAGCTGTTGAAGCGTTCAAAAACCATGTTTCGGAGGTTTCTCCATGTGAGTGGAAAATGTGCTTTAAAGGTTGGTTTGAGCGCATGCAAAAGTGTATTGATCTTCACGGAGAATATTTTGAAAAACAATAAAACGCTTACCAATTACAAACGATTGTTTTTTATTGCTGGACCCGAAATATAAATAGCAACCCTTGTAGTTCCCTAGATATTTAAATGCTACATTTTTCACTTTTTTCCTATCCTGGCAAATATTATGCAAATATCGGAGCACAGTGCGTACCTATTGTTTCGTTAACCTGTTTAACTGTTGTTAAAACAATTAGAAAATTTTTTTTTTTTTAAACGTCGTTTTTTGCCGGCAATAAAAAGCCATAAGATATTAAAAAATGCGGAAGAAAATCTTTTCCAATTTTTTGAAATCTGCATTCTAACGAAGACAACAATGCATATTTGAAAAAAACCTATGAATAAATGTATAAAACTGTGTTTACATCCATTAACCGCCTAACTCGAAAATCATGCTTTCGAGAAAAATCACTTTTTATTTTTCTGTAGTGGGGCTTTTATGACTTTAGGCCAATATTTTTTGCTATTATATTTTTAAAAGAACGTTAAAGACATGGGGCTTTCACGTAAATATAGGGTATTGTTAGTAGAATATGATACCATATATAACTGAACTCATTCTAAAGTCGACATTGGCGGTTATCAATTGTGACCACAAAAATAATGACCCATATTGTAAATTAAGGAAATTGAATAAAATAATTTTGTATGTTTTCATATTGATTGGGAAGTTCCAAAAGGGTCGTGGCAATAACGTCCATTGGTACTATAAAATCATTGACTATGGGTACTATAAAATCATTAGACATTCGGCTAAGAGAGATGAAACGAGAAGTCTGACGAAGTCGCGCGAAATGGATCAGCTATGGACGCTGCAAGGGTTGATCTATCCCTATATCCCCACTTATGCGAAGTTTTCAGTAACATATAGGGTTTCTACAAAGAATTGACAAAGCAGAAGTGGTCGAGCAGATCTGACTGTAAAATCACTAAATCCCTACGGCCAGCCATATCGAAATCTAGGACCAAAGATCTTCTCAACCTCACAAAGAGGGGCATTCGTTTAATACGCTGTCTGGCCACTGTAATGTTAGATCTTTAACATCAAAGTGGCAGAGTGATTCTGCCGACTACTGTCGACTCTGTGAGGATGATGAGGAACTGGAAACAACCGAACACTTTCTCTGTCAATGTCCTACTCTATCAAGACGAAGACATCGCTACCTAGGTGATTACACGATACAAAATCAGGAATCTCTATCATCTCACGATATTGATAGAATCATGGGCTTCATAGGTTGCTTGAGATGGATGGTTTGACATCAACTCTCCTAAAAAGTCATATCTCCTCTCTCTTATATATACTCATCACCTCCTTCATCTTCTTCGACCTCTACCTCTCTTTTACTCATTTTCTCAGGACGAACACAATGGACCAAATGTTCTCCGAGTAATGTGGTGCACGCCAGCAAAGGTTGTGTGCCGCGCGTCCTTAACTTAACCTAACCTATAGCGACTAAGAATCTTATACAATGCGTGAAATTGCGGAAGTTGCCGATAAACAGTATTCAGAAGTTATTGAAGAATCAATATTTCACTACATTTTGACTCCCTTTGTGGAGAGGTATTCGAAGGACATGGTCCACCTTTGATCTTAGCCTGTGATAGAAAAAAATATTAACACATACCAAATTTGAAGTCAATCGGTTCGAAAGTTATTGTGCACAACAGCCAGACGAATGGACGGACGGATATTGCTCAAGTGACTAAAAATGTGCCTAAACGGATTTCCGTCAAATATTCTTCGGATCTCTTGGGTCACTCCTTCGATCATCGATGTGTTACACTTTTGGCCCACGTTCACAATAGTGAGGGCATAAAAACATAATTTTGTTGAAATTCTCTTAATTCTACCAAAAGGTAGAATTAATAGATTTATCCAAATAGGCTCTGTTTTCTTCGTTGGGATGCTAGCTTTATAAATTGAACAAACAATTTTTTTGACTTTTTTTTTTGTTTTTATCGTTCTTGCAAAAATGATGTTGACGATGAACGACGACAGTTACTAAACTACTGTTCCCACGTTATGGTGATATTTTCAACCTTTGTAGCCCTCGTAATTTAATTTTAAGGTTATCCTGGTCTTATCGAGCTTTTACTTTAAAAAAATATTGTCCAAATACTAAAGGCAAACTGCAAGAAAAATGGAATTAAAAAAATTAACATACATTTTTTTATATTTTTTGGTGTTTAGGACGCAATATTGCACCAGAAATTGTTATGCACAGCCCTTCGACGACATTTTTGTAAACAAGTGTTATCGACAACTTATGAATATCAAACAGTTTGTTGTGATGAGCTGAACTTCATTGTGAGCTGTCAAATCCGACTTCCACACTAACCTAACCTTACCCACAGCAATATATTATACAATTTCATTGACAAGGAAAATTATAATTTTCAAACGCTGATATCTCGAGATCTATACAAGATAACCTTAATTTTTTCGGTAAGTCTGAACAAACAGAACGCACAAACACAGATATTTGCACCTTTATTTGAAAATACAAAAGTTTCCATCACTTAACAATACTTCGTACCATATCGCGGCCCATCTATCGTAAGACCAAATTTAAAACTTAAGCTCATAAATACCTTTTCTATTTTGTCAAGTTTCATTGCAATCGGTTGACCGGTTTAAAAACGGCAGATTTACTATGTATTTTTTTTTTCGAAAATACCATTTATATAAAAAAATGCATAATACTAATTGTATTGGCTTATGGGAAGAGCACACAAAAAATAGAATTACTTTTTTTTATACACGCGTCAAGAAAGAATCACATAAAGCGAATTTACTAAATTTTTCCTATAGTGATTTTCAGAACATTATCGTATATATTTAAATTCCAATGCAAGTTTGCTACTTTAAAAGATGTTAAAACAATGTTTATATTTATGCAAATATTTGTGAAGCTGATAACAAAAATTCTGAAGTAATATTTAAAAAATCTACGATTAAAATATGAAACGTCAAGGAATTTGTTGTAAGAAAACAACAAATAGTTTAAAAATAAATAATACTCAAAAATTTATTTTCGATTGTATTGTAGATACTATTTTCTTTTGATAGATAATATTTTGCAATTAGAATTAAGATCAACAATAACTAGACTTGAGTAATTTTATATTTATTGCAATATAAGTAAACCACCAAACAATGTTTTGCATTCAATGTACGAGAATACATATTGTATGTATGTTTGTTTGTATGCATAATAGTTTATTTTGGATTTTGTACGATTTGAAAGATGGCAAACATACGGAACTACTTACTATTTGTATCGCGTTTTTCACAAACCACTTTGCCATCAGGCCCTAAATATGAACAATGGAATTATTACCAAAATCATAAATTTCAAAACTTATAAAATCGATCACAAAAGAAATACAAGAAGGTTGGTTGTATGCAGATGATGATATAGATGTGAATGAATATATGATAGCGATAAGAAAGTTACAAGGATAAGTATCAAGCCAAAAATCGCATATACATATATAGAGTTGGGTATTCGATTTACAGGACACCAATCTGACTCGCATTTGTAAATAGCTGAATTTTATTTAAGGAATTTGGCAAAACAAAAATGTTTGTCAATATTTTGGCCTGATACTGTAAAAATAATTCACATTGAAGGTTACAATTTTATATATACAATGCTTCCTCTATTTTGGCTTAAAGCTGAAAACAACAATTACACAAAAATACGAAAAATGCGGGTAGTAAGTAGTCCAATTTGAGGTTAGCCTAAATGCAATGAGAATAGTTATCAAAATTCAAAGCATATGGCTATGAACTTCAAGTTCATGATTTTATAATTTCAATCAATCATTTTATTTTGCAAAATAGTTATAAATAAAGTTTTAAAGCGTTTAAGGTGATTTGCAACATGTAATTGTAACCTTTATCTGAATCAACATTAATGTTTGAAAATATAATAAAATGTATATATGTATATGTAATAATGACGATATAATTTTTTTAATCTAATTTCTAGTTTTTCTCTTTACTCGTATGTTAGTTTTTAGATAATGTACCACTAAACTTAACCAATTTGAAGTATACCTTATTCCGTATTAGTAGTACGAGTATGTATCGACGAATTACAGGAAACGAATTGAAATGTGTATTTGAAAATATGAAGGTATTGGAAAGGGTCCACTGCATCAGGGGATACAAAAAAGATAATTTGTAAGCTTATTTCAATCACTTGAATTGGGAAAGAACTAAAAGAGTCTAAATAAATTAAGAGCGATTCTTAAAATTTTCAGCCAGATTAATAGAAAACTGCGTTCTCTAGAGCGCCAAGGAGTGACATTGGTGGGGGCTATACCAAAACATGGAGCGATGTACCCAATTTTGACTACTGACGATAAGGTCCATTATTAAGCATACATTTTTTTATATGTGCCACATTTTCTCTAGGTCCGATTTAATGTTTCAAACAAACGCATAAAGTCATAATACTCTATACCACAGTGTGGTGTGGGGTATAATAATCTGAAGGGTGGTTTAATGGTAAGTCGTTATTTCTTTTTTACCTGCTAATGAGGGGTTTTGATGGGTCTGTGTGCTATGTCAGCAGAAACGTAATAATAATAGAATTGTGATATGAAACCACAATTGGTTAATTAGATTTATATATGGGGTTTTATTCGGATTCTTACATAAAATGAAATGTATGGCGAGATACACTAGAGTTACATGAAACACATTACAGACGATGTTAGAAAAATGTAGCTCGCTCTTAATGAACCAATCTGCGATAGGTTAAGACTAGAAGCCAAACAATGTAGTAACTTCATATCTGAGAACTAAATAAAGGAGACGATTAGGTAACTTTTCTCAAACTAGAAAATACTCCTAACTCTTCTCATGTTTTAATATATGACATTTTGGTTGTGTCTTCAATGAAATTGTTTCTCCTGATATATTAAAAACATTACAGGATTTTTAATACGTTCTTCATATTCCTTTAATCCTATATAACAAATACACATTTCAATTCGGAGAAACTACCGAGCGAGTAGACCACCTTTAATTTTAAGCCGTATTCATTCGATGACACCTAATCTAAGCATATGCGTACACAACTTTTTTAATTTACCTTCTTGGACTTCAATGCCTTCGGATTTCAACAAATCGCGCAATTTCTGGATTTCTTCCTTAAGTTCGCGTATAAGTTTAGCATTGGCATCCTCATTGACCACAGCTTTGCAGACAATGGCCTTAGCGCGATCAGCATAGCTGTAAGCGAGAAAATAAATTCATTAAATAAACTTTGAAGAGTTAGTTTTTTTTTACTGAAATCTTACCGCAAAGTACTTAAAGTCTCATCGTAATTAATATCGGCTGGAGAGATGGCTGCTATCATAGCAGTCTTTGAATTACCACCCAAATTTTCACGCAATAACCAGGTCAGCACAGAATCACGATAGGGTATGAAATCAGCTTTTTTCGATTTCTTACTTTTGGAAGCCTGTGTGGGGGAGAGATCATGCAATTAAAATCATTATAATAAAAAAGTTCAGGGCATAGTATAACTTGAAGTTAGCAGAATCATGTGGGCATATGACCATCATCATGAGTTCTATGCTGAACAAAATAATAAAACATGCTAAACTACAAAACAGAGAGAGAGATACTACATATTGGCTAATATGAAATTTGAAGTGTGTGTGGCCATATTCAATGAAAGGAAATGATATGGAATTCATAAATTAAATGTTGGCATTCTTAAAAGACGGCACGGACAGACGAATCGATAGAGGAAAACTAAATAAATACATTGATACGGGAAACTTCAATGGAATATAACATAACAATCAACCCAAACTTAGTCGCTCGCTACTGTACTGTTCGAGAAAAGAAATTTATGTCGAAATATGTGGACTTTACTTTCATATTTTAAATGATATTCTCTGCCAATCATTGTTGAATATAAATAAAAGATGGCCCCAAATACTATGAACATTTTTTTTTTGATTGATTTTTGTTCATTACCACTCCTAAAGAGTTTTTATGACTCACTGCCATGCAATTTTATTATGTAATGCCAATTTAATAAGGGATATTGATCCCTTTGTCTTATATCGTATTATTCTATCAATATTCCCTATTTTCTCTCTCTTGTGTCGCATTATTTTAGCCTTTCTTTCCAGTTTTTTATTGAACATTTAAATTATTGTGACAAGACCGAAGTAAATTATTTATATATCGGAATACGGATTTATTATGAATATGCTTATGTTTTAGAAAAATTTTCTTTTAAATTGAAGCGAAATATGCGCAATTATCTTCAATCGATAACTCTCTGTATTTGAGTAAAAGAAAAATTTAAAACATCTTAATAAATTCACTAAGAAAATTAAATTAACTACAAAATTGTCGATCGATAATGGTCATGACTTGTGTTTTTGGAACAATAATAAGAAATTTGAAATTCCGAAAACTAGGTATAAAAAATTAACAAAAACTGTAGATATACTGTATTTTTTGTTGTTGTGGAGTAGTAAAAAGTTATTAAACTTGAAACAAAACCAAAAGAAAATCAACCCTTGTAATTACTTCTTTGTTTTTGTTTAATAGAAAAAAATGTATTCGTTTTTATATACTTACAGACTGTGAAAGTTCGAATTTCGCATTAAATGACGTTACGGATAATCAATTGTTTTTTTTTTGCGAAAAAGCATTGATTATTTGTTTGAAAGAAAAAGCAAAGTGGGGTTTTACATAAATTTAGAAAATATTTGGCAATGATATTGAAATAATAACGTTTTAGAGGAAGAACCAAAAAATCCGAAAGTAATCAAAATTAAACACTTAATGAAAAACCAGTGTCACATGAGAAACTAATGAGAAAGTTTCGATTTTAAATGAATTTTAGATGCAAAAAACGCTCAACTTAAATGTTACTTACAATTTCTGCCAAAGCCGAGATAACTTTGCCCAGTGTGGTCAAAGACTTGTTGATGTTGGCGCCCTCCTTCAAACGTGTACCCTTGGCACCCGTCGAATCGGCACGTTCCGAACCGGCCAAATCCACCAAACTTATTTTGGACACCTTTTCCGTGGGCAAATTGGTCATGGTATCGTGACGCTGTTGAGTAAAGAATATGGTGAATACCGCATGGGAACGAGAACTGGTCTCGTTCATGTTGGTGGCGGCAACGGTACGAGCTTTGTTGCCCTCATCAATGAGATCGTGAATGTCTTCATAGCTGGTGACAGCCAATTTGGAGAGATCTTCAACATAGGGACCCAACAGGGGATGTTCACGGACACGTAAATTGCCTTTGTTTTTGGGATTTAATAAATCGCGTACACGTTCGCAATAGATTTCCATATAGGACACTTCAACCTGTATACAAAGAAAAAAGATAAATAGTCAAAAGCTTCTAATTTTAAGAGTTTGAAAAAAAAACGTAATCCCTACCGAATATTTCAATTCAGGTGATTCTGTTGAGGCTATACGTTTGAATAAATCTTTACAGATCATTGGTATAATGCCCTCCTGATGTTCCTCCTGTTTACCCATCATCGTATATGATTTACCGGCTCCAGTTTGGCCATACGCGAATATACAAACATTGTAGCCATCGAAGGAGTGCTGCAACATCTCCTCGCCTATGTCCTTGTAGACCATAGATTGTGTGGAGAAGCATGGATCTTTGGGCTGAAATAATTAAAACGAAAATTAAAATTATTTATTATTGTGTTTTTAAATAATATTTGAATGTTATAACAACTCACATCATGTGACCAATAGGAATAATCAAAATTGAAACGTTTAACCGATTCACTGGAATTGGGTGGAACTTTTGGATTTGTTATGGCTGTAACGTAAAAAAATGGAAATATTTTTTTTTAATTTTGTGTTTTATTTTGAATATTGGCTTTAATATCTCATACCTGTTGTGGTGTTATCGAACATTTCTATGATACATTTTGATTCTCGTCCGATTTCCCGTGAGTTGAAGGGACGCACTCGAACCGCCACTTTAACCGAAGACATCTTGGCGGTGAGAGGCCCAAAATTGGCCTAATTCGACAGGGGGATGAAAAAATGTACTATGATGGATCTGAAATAGAGTAAAAAAGAAATGTTATTAATAACACGAAATAAATATACGTATGAGATTATAAGGTTTAACAAAAGATAATTCTTCTAATAAAGTTATAACAAATGGAAGGTAATGGGCTAACCATGTGGTGCCACAAAATTAATCGAAGCCAGTTTCAGAATATTATAAAAAATTTTTAATGTTATGAATCATTCATTTGTGGGACGATTTTGCCCCATTTGTGTGAGAGGTACCAAAAAGTAATCCCCTTACTCTCGTGTTGAAAGCAATGTTTTTGCGAAATTTATACTTTGCATGGGAGAAAATATTTTTGCAAAACTTAAATATTTCCTCAAAGATTTCAGTTAATTTCCATGCCATGAACATCCTTGAATGGACTTCTTTCAGTCAAATCAAATACCTGAAAGATACGTATTTTTCAGCTCATTGACTGAAAAAATACGTTGAACGTATATTTAGCATTGATTTTTATCAAAAAAAAGCTTAAAGGAAATTGGTAATTAATCCTACATCAAACTCCAACACATGAAAGATTGATAACTATTACACTAGTTTACAAATGGAGAGGCTTCTCAACAATAACTCTTGGGTTTTCCGAGTCCCAGATGCGAAAATTTTGCTTGTTGACATAGCCACCGAGGTTAAAATGGGCCTCATCAGTCAAGATGATTTTTCGAATTTTAATAATTTCAATTCGTTGTTGAATCGTGTATCGTTCCATTTTTAGTACTGGCGTAGTTTCTACCTGTCAAATGTCAAAGAATAAAAGCTTCAAAAGTGACAGCTACCGAAATACCGGGTGATTCAAAATAACACCTCTTGTTGGAAAACCCTATATATAGTCTCGTTCTTTTCGTGTACATACCGACTTCAATGGAGATGCTAAAACAACAATTCGATATCCAGCCGGAGGTCAACTGCGACATAAATAAAACAAAATTTTAAAATTTCTAAAGTCTTTCAAAATATATAGCTCACCACTTATTGTGTTAACATATTTAACGTTGCCAATTCTCTGGCTGTGCTCAGTTTAGTAACGACCAAAGAAATTTTCACTTTTTGTATACCTTAAAAGTCCCTTAAGAGCTATAATCCTACTAATTCATGTGTGTGTACTGATCTCCAACGGATGCGAATTTACACCAAGCTACATTTGACCGCTTGACCGTTGCGGCTCCTACAAGTGTTAGAAAGTTTGAAATTTTGCTTATGTATAGACTCGAGTGTTTTAGTTATAACTAGACAGCAGAATTTTATCCATTTTTGATTTTTTCAACATACTGTAACAATTATATTTTGAGTAAGAGGTGCATATTTCAAATATACAGTAAGCATGTTTTCGTTACAAGCTAGCGATTTTAGTTTAGCACTTTGCAACGGAAACAACCGACTTCCACTAACTGCCGCATAAGCAGTAAGTGGCGGATTTTCACTATCTGGTAGCAATGGTGCCATGAGTTTGAAGAAATAACAGTGCGAAACAGATTAATTATTTTAATATTTTCAAAAAGAGTGTAAACAATTGAACATAGAGCAGTAAATTTATGTTTCATGAATACATTTCACGAATTTTTTGTCCGTTTCGCACTCTTCTTTCTTTGCAACTCATGACACCATTGCTACCAGATGGAGGAAATCCGCCATTTACCGCTTATGCGCCAGTTAGTGGAAGTCAGTTGTTTTCGTTGCAAAGTGCTAAACTAAAATCGCTAGCTTGTAACGAAAACATGCCTATAGTCGTTTTTTGGCCCGTGGCCAATTCTCGCGCTATCATAATCTTTAATATTAGGCGTGTTTTCGTTACACCATTGGTGCTTAGTTTGTATGGGGAGCTAAGCACTTTTAAGCATTATTAGTTCCCGATGAAGTTTGGTGCTTGTGTTCGTTCGTGTCTTAATCGAGTATGGTGTTGCCAGATTGGGCATCCAATATTTCCCAGTATGGCATCTCATTTTTGGAGAGATTGTTGTCAATTATTGTGAATTAACGGGAAGAAGACGAACAAAAAAGGAAAATTATTTTAATATTTTAGAAAAGAGCCTAGAACAGCAAATTTATGTTTTATAAATACATTTCACGAATTTTTTATCTGTTTCGCACTGTTCTTTCTTTGCAATTCATGACACCATTGCTACGAAATGGAGGAAATCTGCCACTTACTGCTTATGCGCCAGTCAGTGGAAGTAAGTTGTAACGAAAACATGCCTATTATTGTCGTGATTCAGAAGAGCCTTAAATGATACAAAGATAAAATAATATGTAATGCTATACGCGGGAAAAACAATATTGAATTCTAAGATTATGGTCGGTTTAGCAGTGATCAAAGCCATTTTCATTATTTCACTGCATTTCAAAATTCTTTTTTTTTCGATTCTTAAAATACTTTAAAATTTCCATAAAGAGCTATGGACATAAATGTATATATTCGATCTCCAATTCAATGCTTCGTTCGGCCTGAAGACAAGATGAACACAAATACCGCGACCAAAAAATTTATTTTTTGTCTAGCCTGACGTCAAATCTCCTACAACATCGTAAACGGTTAAATCGAAACATGGAACGTAGATATCATTGTATGAAATATGCAATAAGAAGTATGTATAATAAACCATTTGATTTTCCGTGAAGGGTTTTGAGACCTCTTGACCTCTGAGAGGTAATATGCAGAAGGCTTGCATGCTTAAGTTAGTTAAGAGTGTGGCTGGAATAATACCCTAGTCAGATTAAGGAAATTTGAAATATTGGGACCAAAATAATATAATTCTTTCTGATATTTATACCCTACACCACACTGTGGTACAGGGTATTATAACTTTGTGCATTTGTTTGTAACACCCAAAAGGAGAAGAAATAGACCCATCGTTTATTATACCGATCGACTTAGAATCACTTTCTGAGTCGATTTAGCTATGTCCGTCTGTCTGTCTGTCCGTCTGTCTGTCTGTCCGTCTGTCTGTCTGTCCGTCTGTCTGTCTGTGCATGTATTCTTGTAATCAAAGTACAGGTCGCAATTATGGTCCAATCACGACGAAACTTTACACATATCTTTTTTTTGGCCCAAGGACGATCCCTATTGAATTTGGTTAAAATCGGTTCAGATTTAGATATAGCCCCCATATATATGTTAGCCCCGATTTCACATGTAAGCGCTGTAAAAACTTTATTTTATATCCGATCAGTATGAAATTCGGCAGGAAAAGGTTTCTTATTACATGAATGAACTCTGTTAAATTTGGAAGAAATCGGTTCAGATTTAGATATAGCCCCCATATATACATTACCCCCGATTTGACATATAAGCGCTGTAAAAATGTTATTTTATATCCGATCAGTGCGAAATTCGACAAAGAGAGGCTTCTTATTACATGAAGGAATACTGCTAAATTCGGAGAAAATCGGTTCAGATTCAGATATAGCCCCCATATATATGTTACCCCCGATTTGACATGTAAGCGCTGTAAAAACTGTATTTTATATCCGATCAGTGCAAAATTTGGCAGAAAGAGGTTTCTTATTACATGAAGGAATACTGCTAAATTCGGAGAAAATCGGTTCAGATTTAGATATAGCCCCCATATATACGTTACCCCCGATTTGACTTGTAAGCGCTGTAAAAATGTTATTTTATATCCGATCAGTATGAAATTCGGCAGAAAGAGGTTTCTTATTATATGAATGAACACTGTTAAATTTGGAAGAAATCTGATCAGATTTAGATATAGCCCCCATATATACGTTACCCCCGATTTGACATGTAGGCGCTGTATTTTATATGCGATCAGTACGAAATTCGACAGAAGGAGGTCTTTTTACATGAATGAGTATTCAGGGAAGATCGGTTCAGATTTATATTGATTGTTCCTCCTGATTTGGTATCAAACCGCTATAGAAGTTGTATTTTACTTCCGATCATTAACATTTTCCTGAAAGATGTTTCTCAATTTAGGAACGAACATTGCTTAATTTAGCGATTATCGTTTCAGAATTAGATAATATGTTTCTACCCATTTACCAATTATTCCAAATTATTATGGCAATGACCCTTATCGCATTGTTAGGGAGGTGTAGGGTATTATATAGTCGGCCCCGCCCGACTTTCTGCCTTTCCTTACTGGTTAAAGTATCGATTAAAAGCTAAAAACATACATGAGGTGCTGGTTACTTCTAATTTCTAGTTTGTAGCCAATGCAGTCGCGATCAAAAATATTTTTATACCGTTTGAGTTTTTGAGAGCATCTGGTATTATTTTCAGGAGTTTGATAGACTTCCAAGTAGACTGATCGTTAATATTAAACCAATTTTTTATGATCGATGTTTAACTACGCGCCAGAGTAGCGGGAGTTAAAAAAAAAAGAAAACTCAAAAAATTTATATTTTATTAAATATTTTATTATTTTATTTCGGCCGTGAGCCGTATGCTGTGGCAGTGTGCCAAAAGCGGTTGAGTCGTGAACTAAAAAAAAACACTGACGGCGTTATCATCACGTAGGGAGTTCTGCAGCGTTTGGGGTTAGCGAACGGCTCCAAATCGACTTAGGTGGCGATGGAGTCGACTGTCAGCTGTTGTGACTTCAACATACTCCCTCCTTGCACGAGTGCAATAAGATGATATGTGGTGACGATGCGTTTTATGTTGTTTTTGTTGTTGTATAATCTGTGTTGTTGTGTCGCTGTTTATGATGATCATTGTAGTTTGTTTCGAGAATTTGTCCTTTTTTATCTGTTTATGATATTCGTTACTGTGAAGTATTTTTGTTGACCGCCGTTGGCTCGTGAAGCAGGCTTCACGTGATGAAACCACACAACGACGGACAAATACTTGGTTCGTGAAACCAAATAGCAACATCATAATAAATTTCTGGCAATTTCCGCAAATATTTTGGACGATCACAACACATTATCCGGTCACTAGATCAGTTTTGGTTCGAAGGACCATATTTAACTACGCGCCAGAGTGGCGGGAGTTAAAAAAAACACTGACGGCGTTATCATCACGTAGGGAGTTCTGCAGCGTTTGGGGTTAGCGAACGGCTCCAAATCGACTTAGGTGGCGATGGAGTCGACTGTCAGCTGTTGTGACTTCAACAATCGATGTATGATAAAACAGACAGAGCTAAAATTTCTGAATCAAAGTTTTTAAATACTTATACATATGTATATTTTACTATAGCCATTTTGTTTGATTCTATGATCGGCCTGTGGTCAAGCCTACAAAAGTATTTGAGAACCAAAAATATCTGCTACTATTGCCTAAATATTTGGGTTTCGAGTTATGGTCTGAAACTATGTTAAAATTGCTACTCTTTGATAAGTCGGCTTTTAGTCATACTGCAAATAAACAAAACAACTAATTTTTAATAAGAAAAATTACAAAGTTAGTTTTTGTGGTAATCAGAGCTGGGAATTTTCGTACTAGAATTTGGATCAGCTTCAAAATTTTACTTTTTTGATGTTGTCTTTTAATCCTAGTTTTTATTATATCTTTAAGCTTACGAAGTTTAGATCACGGTGTTAAAATACTCGTACAACCCGGGCAACGCCGAGTATTTAAATGCTAGTTTGTTTATACAGGTTCGGCATCGGGTAACCGGCCCTTTTTGCTGAACGCCGCAAGTCGATTAATCGGTCAAGACGCTTCCGCATAAATGCTGTCGTTGCCATATTTTTTTTGATATTTTTTTATGAAATAAACAAACTTTGAAAGTTATACTTTAATGTACCATTGGCTTCAATCAAAAATATTTATCCGTTTCGTCACAAAAAATCATTAAAATGTGTTTTTTTTTGCACGAATTAACGACACCTCCCTAAGTTCTTTGCATCTCCTGAATTTTTTTTCAAATTTTATTCTGCTCTAATAAGGTATCACATAGTGGGCTCCTCCTGACTGTAGTCTTTCCTTACCGGTTCATTTCTCATGACGATATAAACTTGTAAATTCATTTGTTCTCGGGAAAATGAGTCATATAGGTCCATATTTTGGCAAATCCCATATAATGTCCTTCCGAGATTAAATTTGTTGAAGCTCTAGCTCTCTTGCTTAGGATCGGGATTTTCAAAAGAACATTTATCAGAATATTTTTCTTTGTTTATCTTCCACAATCTATTGAACTATAAAGTGTACAATATCCAATCACTTTCAGTTGCACTTTTGTTGCCTTTATTTTAGGTTAACGAACTTAGGTGTTACCTTTTCATTGTGATGCCAAGCCAAACAAGTGCACTTTGGAACACTGCAATCTATGGTATTCTATAGTCCTTTGAACGTAGACAAAACAAACCTTTATTCCGACTCAAGTGTGTGTGTCAGAGAAAACTCATATTTTCTTTGAAAAAGTATTTATTATTTATCCTTCAAGGCTTTATAAATAAAATTCCATATAATTTATAGATATTACTTTTTTTGTTTATTTCTTTAGCTACAGCTGAGCCTCCCTATTCATTAACCGGAGGAATAAAGAATATCTTTCTTGTCATATTTTTTTCGAGAAAGAATAAAAAAATAAGCGTTCCTTTGGCAACTAAGAAGTATTCGTACCTATGTAGCGACGTAAGTATTTTATTTACGAGCTTCGTGTGGCAGGTACACATAATTCAGTGATTTTGTTCGCATTCCTTTATTTATAGCAAAATAAGACTGTTGGATAATGAAACCCACCATCTCTCTCCATAAAAAGGACTTCTTGTTTCCAACAACAGCAGCAAAAAAGCGAAAAGAAATAGTTTTACAGTCACAGTGTCTATATTCCTCTTTTTTTTCTTAATACTCCAGAATAACAACAAATAAATCACTTCGTTTTTTTGATGTTGCCACAATAACATAGGATCCAAAAACACACACTCACACACAATGGAATGGACTGGAATGAATAGAACAATTTCCAGTGCGCACATAAAATCCACATTGATTGTTCCACGAGGGGACGGAAATCTGAAAAATACAACGAGTACTGCGGCAGCCAATGTCTGTCCGTCTGCTTGTCTGTCTCTCTGTCTACATAACACACTTCCAAAAAATTTGTTGCATGAGTCATCCACGAGAAAAAGGATATACAAAGGACAACGAGAACAAATGAAAAAGAAGAAGGAGAAGTAACTGAAGGCAATGAATTGGTGTTGGGGCTCACAAGAAAAAAATATCCAGCCATAATTCATGGTTGAGTTATTTTGTTATGTATGTATTTATTTAGGTTTAAATCAGAAAATACATACGTAGATAAGACTGTGTTAAACCTGATTAATATTCCATTTTATAAATAAAAAAATTTACCAAACATAGCTAATTTTTGAGAAATAGACATAAATAGAATCAGGGCTTTATATAAAAACAAATGAGAAAATGTCAGACGGGTAAACCGACTATCCTCACATAGTGTTTAATGTAATATGGTTAGTTATGGCAGAAGTTATGGGAATGTTGTGTTCGCATGAAACTGTCAATTTGCGTGGGGGTTGCCAGAAGGAGCTTTACAAATACACATATTTTACGGTGATCAAAATGGTCCCTTTGTGTGGGAGGTACCACTTCGCCTATTTTTCACAAGGTGATAACAACAGATAAACAAATCTGGATGTGGGATTGCTGAGGATTCGGATAGGTAGTTATAATGAATCAATAATTCACAAAATTGTAACCCTTTGTGAGGGAGGTACTAGAAGGAGTGGACCAATATGATTCATCTTTGGACATAGTCTGTGATAGAAAAACATATTGTCACATACCAAATTTGCAGTCAATCAGTTACTCCTTTCGAGAGTTAGTGTGCGCTCCAGCCAGACAGACATACGGACCGACACTGCTCAAATGACTTAAAATGTCGTAAAATGGATAGCCTGATATAAATCCATCCTGTACATGGATACATGAGGCATTAGAAAGTCTCCCCCCTTTCAACCTAACCTTGTACAATATAGATTTTCTTACATATTACGACAATAAAAATAAATACATTTTTATTTTCTGTTTCATTCTGATTTTTAAAGTCCTTTCATTAAAAAAATTAAATTACGTAAAATTTTTCTAACAGTTCTCTAATCTGCTAAGTTTTGGAGAATAAAATAAAGTCATATCCGAAAAAATCTACAGCAACGAAAAAGGGCCAAAAAACCAAAAAATAAAAATTGAGTTATTGATGGGTAATTGTTCATAGCATCAACATAAATTTTTAGCGCCCAACTATCAAAACTGGCGAATTTATTAACGAATTTGAAAAGTTCCTAACAGCAAATTATTTATTTTTCATAGTTAAAAAGGCCTATTTCACACAATTTGCAAAAACCAGTTATAAATCAGGTTTGTGTGAATAAATATATGCATCTATAGTTGCCGATGTAATGATAAGACGTTCTTATTTACATTTGAACAACTATTTAAATATTATTATTTACAAAAACTAGTTTACAAAATCTGACGAAGTACTATTAAAAATGCTAAAGCTGTAGAGCGAACACTTCTGGCGGCATCAGCTGTTGTTTTCTTCTCCTCTGGTTCGTTACCATGTTGCCAGATTGTCTGTCATTGGAACACGGCAGTCTTGGTGCTGACACACATCATTATGAATGGATGTTATCCTGAATATAGCGTTGTTATATATACATATATGTTTTTCATTTTATTTATTTTTTTGCTTCTGCTGTAAAATTGTCAAAAATGATGATTGGCCTTTTTCATTTCTGATGACGATATATAAATTAAAAAATTATATATTTTACTACCGGGGATTTTTTACAGATTCACAACTTTGAGTTGGTAACACTGCTTTAGTTGACAACCGTTTTAACGGCTAATAGTTGCTTTTTGTTAGGTTTGGTTTGGTTTCATCATGGATAGACTTAAACGAGAGCAACGCTTGCATATTGTTTGCATTTTCTATTAAAATAACGGTTCTGATCGACAAACTAGAAACTTCAGCTATGAAGCTCATTTTTGGTTGAATAGGTTCGTACATAAACAAAGACATGGCCATTTGAATTCATACTTTACAAAAATATTTGTTGTATTTTTACCATTGTTTGTATTTTTGACAAATAATATTTTTTGTAAAGTATAAAATAAAATGTTCATATCTTTTGTCTCAGCGAAATTAAAAAATTAAAGAAGAAAATGTTTTCAAACGCAGAGGAAAACTTTATTTGCATAAAATATTTAAATACTTATGTTTTTCAATTAATTTTTGGAACGTGTACGTCTTGACACCACAAGTCCAAGCTAATTCTGACATTATTATATTTGTAAAGGAAAATACCACAATTCCTCAAATAAACTCGAAAAAAACTCGTTTTTCCCCAAAATCGTTATACTAAAAGCCAGGCTCAAAATTTCTTTTGCAGTTTCAGTGTAACACATTTTTTTCCTTTATTTATTCTACATGGGAACATAGGGTTTCTAAAATACTATTTCATCTTAATCTATCTCGACACAGTGCACGCTGAAAAAAAATCGCTTCTGTAGTATATTGTCCCAAACATATTCGGCTTGAAACATATATATGTTTAGGGTACACTCTAAACATATAGTATTTGGTACATACAAAAATTATATATTTGGGAAGATGTCCTTCTAAACAAATCTTTCGTTTGCATCCCAATATGTTATTATTTGGGACTATTATTTCCGAAACAAATATTTATTTGCCTTTAAGTATTAGAAAAATACACAAATTGTATTAAATTTTTCAGTAATTCAAAATTAATTTTTTAGAAATGTTAAATGTTCGTAAAATAATAATTGAAATCGTATAATCTTGGTTCAAAATAAATTACTGAAGGATTGACAACTAATGATGGCTTGGAATACTCAGAAAATTTAAATGATTAATTTAAAACGGAAGTTAATATGGTATCATAACTGGGAGGTACAATTCGAAAACAATTAAAAAAATTAAAAATTAAAACTGAAATTCGAAAAAGTCAGTAAATGTTTTGAAATTTTTTTTAAATAAAATATATTTGGAGAAATTCCTAAACAATAATTTTATTGGTATTTAAACACATATTTTATTTGAGAAATTTAGTTTGCAAATAAATTTTGTTGTAATATATTAATATATGCGTTCCAAATATATTTTATTGATTTTCAAATAAAATTTATTTGCTCAGAAATATATAATATTTCAAAATTTGTGTTCCAAATATATTTTCTTTCTATTCAAACATATCAAAAAAGGCGATTTTGCCCCGTGTGTAACACATTTCTACATATAAAATGGTAAAGGTTTTCATATTCAAGCTTTGATGCCAATATTTGAAATTTCCGTAAAAATTGCTGTAACTTGAAGAAGCGTGGCAACGCTATTTATAAAAATTGTTGACCCGTTCTTTTCTGGAAAACACTATCCAATAAGTTTCCTTAAAACTAATATAAATATGTTATACTTTCTTTTTATAATTTCCTTCTTTCTCTTTTCACAATATATTAAGAAATTACCTATTTTTTGAAAATATAAATTGATATGGCCATAACTTTTGCCAGACAGACAGACAGAAATGTAATAACGCCTAAAAATATTTACAAATTAATATTTTTCAATGAAATAGTTTGTAGGTCTTGACATTAGAAAACGAAAGTAATTAGTGAATCATTAAATTTGCAAAAGTCAATCGCTCAGTTCCCAATATAATTTCGAAAATCCCCAAAGATTGAGTTTTTAGATTTTTCACTATATCTACTATATTAAAGGCGGGCTCCAAATTCCCTGTGCAGTTCAACTTGCAACCTCGCCATATATATAATGGTAAAGTTTTTAATATTTGGAGAATATGTGGCTTACTTTTGAAATTTGTGTAAAAAATATATTTTTGACCCGTTCATTCATCGGGAACATTCTCCGGGAAATTTCCTTTAAGAGTAATATAAACGTTATATACGAGGGTTGTTATTTATATTTCGGTCCTGGCAATGCTGGTGTTGCCAGATGAAAACTGGAACTTCCATTGGAAAGTATGACATTTTTTAGCATAACTTCACTCAGACCGTTTTGTTATTTGAGCGCGAATTGTTTTGGTTACAGTGTGTTGAAAATTCACCTCCAAAACATGGTTTTTGAACGCTTCGTCAGCTGCTTCAGGCGTCGAAAAACGTTGACCAAGCAGTTTTTTCTTGATGTGAGTGAATAAGAATAAGTCATTGGGTGGCAAATTAGGACTGAACGGCGGATGACCCATAAATTCAATGGCCGGTCAAAAAGGCGCTGGTTTGAGCCGATGTGTGAGAGCTCGCATTGTCATGGTGCACAATGATTCGTCTTTCGAATTTCTCCGAAGACTTCAGGCAAACAAATTGTGGTGTACCACTCAGAATTGACCGTCCTACGTTGCGGAGCTGTCGCCACATGAATAGTTTTGCCGAAGAAACAGGCGACCATTTGCTTCGAAGTGCTCCTTCCACGAACAACTTTCGTTGGATTTGGCTCGTCTTCGAAGACTCACAGGGTCGATTGCTGTTTTGTTTCGGGCTCATACTCATAGATCCAAGATTCGTCACCTGTGACGATCTTATAAACGTCTTTCGAAGCACCGCGATCGTATTTTTTCAAAATTTTCTTGCACCAATCGACACGAGCCTTTTTTTGAGCGATTGTCAGATTGTGCGGGATCCAACGAGAACAAACCTTTTTTACGGCCAGCCGTGTTTTGTTTGTAAAGCTTATTATTTTACATTAAAGTTAACGCAACGTTGTTCCTTGTTGACAACTTTTGGGACAAATAGGTGATTTTTGAGAAGTGTGGTTTTCAATCTGGCAATACATTTTTCGGAGTTGGTTTTTTTTTGACAGCTGTCACTTGATTTATACTCAGTTTGGTTTGCCATTTCAAAATGAATAGACTTACTTCGGAATAAAGTTTGCAAATCGTGCAAATTTATTACCTAAATAATGGTTCGGTTCGCGCGACGCATCAAAATAAGAAAATTTTGTTCAGCGATAAAGCTCACTTTTGGATGAGTGAATACGTTAATAAACAAAATTGTCGCATTTGGAGTAATGATAATCCACAAGCCATTGTTCAGACGTCCTTACATCCACAAAAAATCACTGTTTGGTGAGCTCTATGGGCAGACTGAATCATTAGTCCATATTTCTTCAAAAATGAAGCCGGCCATAATGTTACAGTCAATGGGGAACGATATAGAGCGATGATTAATGACTTGTTCGTGCCTGAATTGGAGGATGCTGATGTGGACGACCTTTTGGTTCCAACAAGACGGCGCTACATGCCACACAGCCAACGAAACAATCAATTTATTCAAGAAAACTGTTGGTGATCGCATTATCTCGTCATGGGCCTGTGGCGTGGCCTCCAAGATCGTTCGATTAAACATCGCTGGACTATTTTTTGTGGGATTATGCGTAGTCGCCCGATACGATTGACGCCTTGGAAGAGAATATTCGGCGCGTTATTGCTGACACACAGCCCCAAATTCTGCAAAAAGTGGTCGAAAATGACACATATTTATTGGAACTAGAGTGATTCTGTGAGCAATAAGAGCTTAGATCAATAGATAGTGAAATTGTAGGATAATGAATATCTTCAGGCAAGAAAAAGAGGTGTGATCTAGATACGGTAATATCAAGGTCTAACCTCCTACCAAAGTCGTTATTAATATCCGAAATTTGTGTAAGTGCTATGTCCGATAACAAAGCAAAAAAAAAAATTATAAAACGCCCTACATAGGAGGGAAATAGAATGCCACTATCTTGACAACGGGACCAGGAGACTATAGGCAGATTAAAGTCGCCAAGCATAATAACAATATCTTTGAAGCTAGTCATACTGTTCACTATTTTTACATAATGAGCATATCTATCTTTATAATAAAGCTAAATTCTAGGCCATAACATTAAATTATTTGCGTTTTATTTCTTCTTGAAAACCACATGTCTAAAAAAACACCCTGAACTCAAATGGAATTTCTGTCGTTGTACTATTTTGACCAAGAAATATTCTTTACACGTTGATAACAGTGCTAACTAAACATAATAAATACATTTAGTTGCAACAAATTAATATACAATCGAAACTTATTTATATCCAATTAAACAATATAATTATCCAATCTAGCGACCAATACTTCTTGTTAATTTATTGTAGGTTTAGGGTAGGGTGGCAGCCAACTCCGCCAGCTCATAAAGACCAATGTAGGTGCCTAGTGATACCACGAGGGACCTACATCGGAAACAACCTGTTTGATAAACAATGTTATCCAGAGTACGAATATCGGCAGTATTAGCATATCCAGACGTCATTTACCTAATGAGGGACCGTAGCAAAGCAGGTGCTCAATGCTCTTCACTTCTTCCTCATCACCACAGCTCCTTCAGAAGTCATTAGACTCAATACCTAAACTTCTGGCGTGTTCGCTGATCAGCCTGTGTCCCGTCAGAACTGACACTAATGTAATGTTTTCCTCTTTAGTGCGAGGAGACATTTTGACCTTTTCTGTTTATTGTTCGTTAATATTATATTCAACGCTCAAACACATTTTTTTCACTGTGCAGTCAAATATCAATTAAATAGCAAATTTATTGGTTCCCGATACGAATACAGAATAGTGCACGCTAATAAACATTTATTTCCACAGAAACGAAATTTCAGACAACTAAGCTGTATATATCCGGTAAACGACTTTTTATTGCTAAACCGGAAAATTATTTTGTTCAAACACATTTATACTATTATCAAAAGAAACTTTTGTTGCAGGGTAAGAAAGTGATGACTTCTAAAATTTCAGAATTGTAATAAGAAATCTATTTTTTAAAACAGAGTAGAAGTTTACCTTTTATTTTGTTTATATAATCCAGAGGATATGACGCATTTATGTTTTCAGCATTAGTTTTATTAATTCAATTAATATTGTATTGATTTTAATTTCTAAGACACTTGTCTGATTTGCGTTCTTTTGTTGTTGTTTATTTCGAACACTGTTAACACAAATTACACTGCAGGAGGCTATTATTGTGTTTGAGAAATAGGAATTTCAATTATTATATTACACTTTACAATTTTTGATTAATTTATTTGAAATATGGAATATGAAATTTTAAAAAACATGCACATTTAGATTTAAAGAAAATCAAAAGAAAATTGTAAACAAATTAAAAAGTATACTTATAAAACCGAATTAATCAATTTTTACATCTCAGATGAGCTATCCTATATTTCGATTCTATAAAAATTTTAGTTTTTGAAACATTCCGTGTAAATCGAGTAATTTTTGATATCGAAGAAAAGTTGTGATCAAAATGTCGTCAATATTAAAATTGGTCCCTTACGATTAGACATCTTTATCATGCAGAAACTTAAGCATTTGTACTTTAAATTGCATTAAATCGCCCCTAGTAAAAATGTGGTATATCGGACTATGTTTTGATTTAACCCTTATGAAGGTCACAGACGAATTTGGCTTCTTGGCGATGTAGGTTAGGTTAGGTTAAGAGTGGCAGCCTGTATAACGGACTCACTTAAGACTATACAGTCCATTGTGGTACCAAAGGGTCGTTAGAGGAAAACATAAGATATCACTAGCCCCTCCCGTTGAACCGATTTGATTGTTTTAAAAAGCTCAAAAGTTGGCGGATTCCAACATCAGCCAAGGTTGCATGCCGCCGTCATGACAGACACGACAGCAGTGCGTTCGTGTGTTTTGAATTAAGGCCGGGTCACATCAGCGAGGAATGTATGCAGTTTCTGACTCAGCGATCACCTGTCATTCGTTGCCGTTAGGGCATTATCTCTCAAGAAAAGCTTGCACATCGCTGGTGGCATCCCAACATATTCCAGTTCCCATGGAGTCCTATGTCAAGTAAATATTGAAATGTTCAGTCGACGGCATTTTACACTGAAAAAAATTTGTCATAAAATTAAAGAAATGCTCCAAAGACATCATTAGTCTTCGAAATAAGTACATTTTGTACTTAAAATTAAGAAAATGAACTTAAAATTAAGTAAATTACTTAATATTATTGAAATTATCTATATTTTAAGTACAAAATGTACTTATTTTGAAGACCAATGTCTTTGGAGCATTTCTTTAATTTTATGACAAATTTTTTTTCAGTGTATGAATTCAGGAATATAGTTTCCGGGGACTTGGCAGCAGCCTGACTATCAGAGATAATATTGATACCGACTTTGGTAAGAACATTATCTTCGGCCACTCAGCTACTTCTTTAATAGTTAAGATTTCTGCCTGCACAGAAAAAAAGTTTACTAACTTTTAAGACAGTGGCAATGATTTCGAGCCAAAGACAAATAATCTTTAAAGTAAGAACATTCCTCACTTAATATTAAGACAATTTAATAAAAATTAAGCCGAGTTTCTTAATATTAAGTAAATTATGTTTAATTTAAGTAGGAAATGTACTAATTTTAAAGACAACTTATCATTGGCTCGAAATCATTGCCGCCGTTTTAAATATTTTTTTCAGTGTGGTAAACGCCACAGTGATCAGGCATTTTTTTTTTGCAAGTGATAGCTCAAGTTCCTCAGAAAAGACACCACCTGATTGTTGAGTTTGACACTGTCTGTATATAAGTTAACGAATCTCCAATGTTCCGGTATAGACCATTACATTATAATCTATCAGGTATAAGGGAGAGATACTTCTTGTCAAAGAGTGGTTTATAATCGCAATAGTACATGCGGCATATTGCACTGCTATAATATCTGGCGGGATTAAATGTAGTATAACATCCAACATGCCTCAGTTGGTGTCATTCTCAGCGCATCATTGATACATACGAGCAGCGATAGCAGCCATTCGCTCAACCATGTTTAGTATCGCGCAGAAGGTGGATTTCTGCAGAGCTGTTCCCCAAACCACAATACCGTACATCTACTGCCGTTTTCCTATTGTCCTCTTACAAGTATATATCGCTACCACAGCCTTTACTGCTCTTTCCAAAATGTTAGGCTTGAAGTGCAACTTCCTGTCCAGTAAAATACCTACGTATTTTGCACTTTCACAGAAGGGAACTTCAATACCCCCAAGGAGACAGGTGTAACAGTTGGTACCTTATTTCTTCTGGTGGTGGCTGTGTAGATCCTACGTTTTTTAACACACGTAGATGCATAAAAAATATTTGTTTCCAGTAAGAAAGGGCTAAAGTAGGGCGGAGTTGACTATATTATACCCTACTACATTATCTTGTTCGGGTGCAATAGGCATATATGTATCTAGTTGATCTTAATCTGAAATGATTACCTTATAACTCACAGAGCGTAACGAGGTACATCGTTTTGCTAAATTTCATACACATTTTGGACTTTTGAGCAGAGATCGGCAAAACAGCGCCCATGGGCGGTTCTCTCCTCTCACACGTTAAATGAGTATAACATAATTTATTCAGTTTACATTGAGAGAGAGAAATGTTTTTGTATGGTTGTATGAGTGTGCCGATACCTGCTTTAGAGTGACTAAGGAGGGATATATCTGAACCTGAAAAGAATCTTATCAATTGAAATAGGGATCGATCTTGGGAAAAAACGAGCAGTGTGCTAAATTTCACAATCGGACCATAAATATGGTCCGATCGTGGTCTAAATCGTGTGCTAAATTTCACAATCGGACCATAAATATGGTCCGATCGTGGATGGACGAACATTGTTAAATCGACTCGAGAAGTGATTCCTAGTCGATCGGTCTAACAAACGATGGGTCTACCTATTCTCTTTTGGGTGTTACAGGCAAATGTACAAACGCATAATACCCCGGACCACAATCCATATTTTAATAATAATTTTTTTAAACAGATATTACTAAAAAACATTTTGAACTCCAATAAGACGGAGCTTCATTACAGAAAAATTAAAAGTGATTTTTCTCGAAAGAATGATTTTCGACTTATGCGGATTCGTGAAGGATTCATATGCCAAGAAAGTGATTTGACATTCAATTTCTCAGGTTAAAAAACTAACCTTTATTTTTATTTTATTTGAATTTTTTAAATTGCAATATGTAGCCGACATGTTAAACAACAGAATAGTATAAACAAAGTTTCATAAATGTACTCCAGATTGGAGTATGGGTCCGACAAAAAAGTGTAAAAAGACTTTCTTGACACCAACTTTTGTGAGGAAATTAATTTTTGTTGCTGTTTTTGGCTAACTTATTGATAGAAAATAATTATTTTTTTTTACAAATATCGATAGAAAATTATTTTTTAAATAATACAAAATTTGGGTTTTCCAACAAAGTTTATTAGAAGGTACAATTTTTGTGATGTAAAAACAATTCCATGACAGACTGTAATTTTTCTTGTCAGCATGTACTGCAACGAAATTAAACTTTAGTTAAGGTTTAAAACAGAAATGCTTTAACTTAAATAATGAATGACATTTAATTGCCCGTGTGAGTGTAGAGCATTTTGTTTAAAAACGTGGCAGCACTTTCTCGCTAACGATTGGATGCTGTGACGTAGAAATTGAGTTCATTACTATGTATGGATCTATTTAACTAAAACAAAGGAATACGACCAGCCGCCCCCACAAAAATCGGAACATGAAAGGACATTCATGCAAATATAGATAAAAGGCTGAGTAGATTTTCTTAAGTGGGTGTAATTGAATACTTAGCAAACTGTTTTTGCTACACATACATATGTATGTAGTACAAGCGATTGATAACAATAGTGAAATTTTGGACTTTATTACTATAATCTTTGCAACAAAGGATTATTGCAGATTATCCGGCAGCAGTATGAAAAGGATCCTTAGCACAATTTGTGACACAAGTGACTTGAGGAAATTAAAAACCTCTCGACTTATTGTCGTCACCAGTCGGCGGCGCTGATAATAACATATGACTTTGTATTCATTCTATTCTATTAGTCATATGGGAGGAACAAAGGCCATCGTATGAAGATGAAGATGTCTATGTGTGCGTGTGCGTGTGAGTGTTATCCCTTATCCTCAGTTCGTAGTTCACATCCTTATGGGCTTTGTTATTGTTTTTGTTGTGATTGTCATGGATGGATGGCATCCATATAGTAACCACGAACCTACAAGCCAATCATTCAGCCAACCGAACATCCCTTTTATCCTTTTGCAGTATATTAGTCCCCTTTGTTACTTATTTGTCTATACACATATTATCTTGACCTTTATTAATAAATTTCCATGTTATCTCTCTATACAACCACCACAATGGCAAAAGAAGAGGAATAAAATAATACCAAGAGAGAGAAATTGAGAGAGAGCGTTAAATACAAAGAGAAACCAACTGTTTTTTTTTTGCCTGAGCAAAAGGGTGTTACGTTACTTTCTCTCTTTTCTCATCAAAAAGAGTATCAATAATACTTCTCTTCTCCAATGAGAATCATCACAACAAAATCTCCAAACTTTATTAGGGAGGGGGAAACCTACACTCCTACAATCTATCGCTTTTTCACGAATACCCTCCAAATCAACGAATAAAGAAAATTTATAATCTATACTAGCGAAAAAAATGAGAAAAAAAGAAAAGAATAGGGGGAAAATAAAAAGAAAATTTTGTAAAAATAATATAGAAATTTTGATGAATTTTGTTATGATTTGTTTTTGGTTTTTTTTTTTTTGCATACATTGTTTTATTCCAAACATAAAAGTCGAGTTTTAGTTAAATTTTGTTTCTTTTTACCAATTACTGAGGAGATTGTAAAAATATTGGCTGTTTGTCGCTAATAAAATGTTGCGATTTCAAATCAACATTCGAGTCGGTTGTTGTCGTAGTAGTTGTTGTTATTGTTGTTAAAGTAGTATTGAAAAAATTTTGGACTTGAAAATCAATCAATTGCAGCAACGATTTCTGTTGTGTGGTGGCACAGATCAGTAACAAAATCAAAATTGTTGTTAAAATCAAGGAAAATATTAAAAAATATCCAAATGCGCACATTAGTATTGTATTTGTATTTTGAATATATGTATTTATATATATATATATGTTATAACTGAGAAAAAAACGAATGCAAGCAGGGGAAAAAATTAAGTAATTTTCTTTTTTTTCTTTCAATATACATAAGTATGTAGAAATCTATATGTATGTATTTCTCAATATAATTTTTTGCTTTACTTTGTGTTTTAAGAAAAATTTTCCAACTATTCACACACACGCACACACTTGTACTTTCGCGCACACAAACGTACACGATTTTCTTTCCCTTTTTAAGTATTATACAGAAAAATTGAGGATTTTCGTTAGAAGACTTTTTTCACTTTCGTCGTTATAGATTTTCACAGAATTTCACTTTTTCTCGAAATTTTCAGATACAATTTTCTTTTTTAAGATTTCTAACTTCTGTTTTTTCTTTTCTTTCCGGGAATTTTGTTAGGAAAATTCTTTATTGGAGGAAAAAAGCTGAATGGAGAAAAAAAACTGAACCCGTTGTCGTTTTATGATTCACTACTAATTTTGTGTTGTTTTTTTTGGTTAATTATTTTTTCTTCTTAGTCGTCGTCGTCGTATTTTCTTCGCCACGGCCGTGTTGTATACCCAATAAGGGTAGAATTCGTTTTGAAATGGTCGAATACTCGACTGACTTATGCCACCTCAGAGGGTAAGAAAATTTGCTGACAGCTTTTTGGGGGAGAGCCACAACAAGTCAGCAGTCAGCTGAGAGAGTACTGCAAACGAAAGCCAGTAAACACCCCTGCAAAGCGCAGGCGTTGTAGCCAACCCTCTCCCCCACATTCAAACATCTGAGAGAGAGTTAGAGAGTGTCACATACATATGTCGCTGTACTTTGTTGTCCAACACAATTGTAAGTACATTACAATTCACTTTAAATAAACTATTATTATGTTTGCTTGGAAGAAATTCAATATTTTCTAAAATAAAAAGTTTTAAAGGACATTTCTTGTCTTTTCTCCATTTCACAATGCCTTTCATGTACATTTTCCTCTTTCTTGAGACGTGTGTCACACTTCTTTGTCCTGTCCCTCCGTTCAAACCGAAACATGTCTTTTGTTCATCTTCTTCTTCTTTTTCTTTGCCGTTTGTTTTCTCTTTAGTTTTGCAAAAGTGTTCTCTTTGTTTGTGCAAAAGTTTGTGTCACTTTGTATATGTCCTTTGTCATAACAAAGAAGAAAATCCTTAGAAATATCTACACACGCTTTGGAATGCCCTACATGGGGTATTGGAGGTGAATGGAAGTACATATTTTACACATGGAGTGGTGTTGAGCTTGGAAATAGTTTAGAAAATAAATCAGACTGGATGAAATTAATTTAATAGCAACCTCACCTCCACATACATACATGGTTTGAATAAGCTTCAAATTTGAAATTTAACTACACTTTAAGAATAATAAATATGTCCAAAACTCCAAATCGATAAAAAAAATACATCTCTCAAACCAGCTGAAGGATAAAATGACTATAAGTTCTTGAATAAAAATTGATCTGCCATTTTAAGCTCATATTCATGTCTCTTTACTTACAGTAAACTATTCATATTTAAAATAAATTAAACATAACAAAAACTACAAATATCATCAAAATACAAGATATAGGATAATTCCAAACCAAAGGAATCGAAAAAACACGTTCTTAACACACTGTCCAACAAATTAAGACTTTTTGATTGGAACAGAATAGCGACGCTATAATTCTGAAAGGGCATGTTGAATAGATTATTTTTGTAAAATAAATTTATGGTCCAGCTGGTCTGCGTATTTTTTACAGTGGATCAAATTTTCATTTTTTGATCGAAGGGAGCATTATACTAAATGCAAAAAATGCTGTTAGTTAATTTCCGAGAAATTTCTTATCGTCAGAGTTACATAGTGGAATTTTATGAGAATCATTTTTGTGGAAGATCTTAGCTCTCTAGCTCCCTTCTTTTTTCGAAAAAGATCAAAAAAAGTCCTTTCAGAAAGGACATTTAAGGATTAAAATACTCTACGAAAATTTCAGTGTGGGTCGCCAAAGACACCAAGGTCGTAAGTATAGCTTATTACGCTTAATTACCAAAATTACACGCCAACTTATACAAATAATACCATAATTTTAATTTAAAGTCGCGAAAATTAAAAATACAAATACTTGCAATTTTGTTCAGTGTAATGCGTTTATAGTACCCATAGTCTACTGAAAAATTGCGTTATTTTCATACCCCTTTAAATGGAAAAATGTTTTTTTTTAATTTCCCTTATTTTTACAATCGGGTATGTTCTGGCACTCACTTGGAGCATCTCACGTGAATTGTCTTAAGAAAGAGGTGTTCTAACAGTCGCTATCACGCCTGAAAACCTATGGCATGGAAGGCAAATCACATGTTTGGCATTATTTAAGCATAAGTTAGGCAGCCAATACTTTCTGCAGTTGCCACACACCTCGCTATTCGTCCTGTAAAGTAGTGGTGAGAAGTGAGATGAATGTGAAGTGAGTACCAGAACAGGGGTGAATATATCTTTATCTATATATATAAAATCCTTTGCACGTTTGTTAGTAACGCATGATCTCCGAAACCATAAAAGCGAATGGGCTGAAAATTGAACAATATATTCAGATTGGGGTCATTTGTGTTTTAGAATTATTTTCACCGCGATAAATTGCGAAGGGGTCAAGTTATTTGCAAAATTCGCATTTCCAGAGCGATTTGACTGAAATTAAAAATGTATGTGTGGTTTGCCTTGATAATAGTTTGTATGTATGATTCTAGCCGGTAGATGGCGCTGTAGTGGACATATGGTTTTTTTGATGATTTTTTCCTGAAACTCGGAATGTATGCATTTTTGAAATGAAATACCAATGAATAACAAGCAAATACATCCGAAACAAGACGGGCAGGACAACGTCTGCTGGGGTCAGCTAGTTTACAATATAATTTTTTTTCTTTTTAATATTTACCAATTCCATTTCACTCGAAAACTTTGAAGCAACAAAAATACATACTATTACAAAATTATGAAGATGTAACCAAAAATTTCTCGTCATGTCTTAATAAAAGTTTTAGCAATCAGAATTCGTTAAACATATTTTAATTTTATAATTTTATTTATCACGACTTTAAATGAACTGTTTATATTGAAAGTGGCGTAAACGCCACTCTGTTTTTGAACTAAGATTAGTATCATTAGTATGCTATGTGAATAATAGATATAATATTATTTACATTCAGTTCATCTCAAGACTTCAATGTTTCTATATACACTGAAAATTTTCGCATTTTAGTTTTATTAACTCTTTTTTCTAATGGTGAATCGAGTACAGCAGAATGACGTTTACGCCACTTTCAAAATAATCAGTTCAAATTTACATTAGCGTATTTTTTGTATAATTTGGCGTGTAATTTTGCTAATTAAGCGTAAGGAGCTATATTTACAGCTTTGGTGTCTTTTGCGACCCCCACTGAAATTTTCCGACAGTGAAATTATTTTCATTTTCATTATATGTGATGTATAGCTTTACCGTTACCTATTTTAAAGTTTTTTTTTCTCAAAATTACCATTTGTTAAAATTGTCTTATTTTTAACCGTTTCACATATTTTTAAGATATGAATCCCAATATCTCTCTTCCACTGTTTTGAAAAGAAGTATTAGATATCTTCATTGGTATTGATATCATCAAAATACCCGAATCGGTTAAGAAAATATGACAATTTTAACAAAAGTTGAGAAAAATATCTGAGATAGGATAGGTTTAGAGCGCTGTACCAAAATATTCCCATGCACTAGGAGAATTATTGTACAAAATTTTCAGACAGTGAAATTATTTTCATTTTCATTATATGTGATCGTTAATTATTTTAAAGTTTTTTTTCTCAAAAGTACCATCTGTTAAAATTGTCGTATTTTTTTAACCGTTTCACATATTTTTAAGATATTAATCCCAATCTCTGCTACTCCTCCACTATTTTGAAAAGAAATATTAGATATCTTCATTGGTATTGATATCTTCAAAATACGCGAATCGGTTAAGAAAATATGACAATTTTAACAAAAGTTGAGAAAAATATCTGAGATAGGATAGGTTTAGAGCGCTGTACCAAAATATTCCCATGCACTAGGAGAATTATTGTACAAAATTTTTTCAAAATTAACTTAATCCTATTGTATATTGAAATGAAAAAGTGAAGGAACATTTTTTCACTTTTTTCAGCACACCTTACTCGTAATTTTTCACTAACAATATTTGGCAAAATTGTTGCCACGGTAAATCTGAACAACTTTTTGAACATATCGATACAATCTGTATTCAAAAATGTTACTATTTCACTAATTTGTAACAAAAATATTTTTTTGGTGTAGGTTATGCTCAGCAATTTTATAGAAAATATTAAGGCCAATATTTTTGTGGAACATATTAAACCTCTAACTCCCATACACAACTGACATTTTTGGCCATTTTTTAAAAAATCGTAAAAAACACCCCTTAAATTCGAGAGGGCGGGGATGAAATGTTCTACAAAAATGTTGGCCATAAAATTTTACTATATATATCAGTACACCAAAGCCAAAAACTTAACACAAAAACCAAAAAAACGTCAAATTCCGCTCTTTACCACTGGGTCGTACGACTAACATTGCTGCACGAAGACCCCAAGGAGGTGTTTTGACTGAAATTTGATCTTTTCGGTGTTTGTGTTAAGTTTTGGGTATTAGGTGTGTTCTTACACAAACAGAAAATTTTAAAGCCACCTTTTTTTTGTAGTAAAATGATATGGGCAACAATTTTGTAGAACATTTCATCAATGCTCTTCACATTTTTAGGGGTATTTTTTACGAAAAAATTACAGTTATCTATGGGAGCTGGAGGGTTAATATGTTCCACAAAAATATTGGCCTTAATATTTTCTATAAAATTGCTGAGCAAACCCTACACCAAAAAAATATTTTTGTTACATAATATTTAAATACTAAAATTTTTGAGGTACAATGTGGTCTATTTGAGCTATTTATGGTGCCTAGACACGTTCAGATTGTATTGATATGCTCACAAAAGTTGTTCAGATTTACCGTGGCTAAAATTTTTCCAAATATTGTTAGCGAAAAATTACGAGTCCCTGTAAAATATGCTGAAAAAATATTTTTTCCTTAATTTTTTTTTTAAATATAGTGCCTGAAAAAGATTTGTTTCGCTTAAAATTTTAACAAATTTTGTTCACCATATTCTTAGCTACATTATTGTTAAATATAGTTAAGCGGTATCACCAAGCAAGTAGTTGTTGAACAAAAGCTGATGAAACCTTTTTTGAGGCCCATAAAAAAAATTGCTCACCAATTTCGCACAACCGAGTATAGGGTTATATTACCCTTTGGTAGTAGAATCGAACCTATACTGTCAAGTCCGTGTATTTTTTCACTGTTGCACAGTGTAATTAGAGACAAGGTAAATCGTGGTAAATCAGGTGGGCGTTTTATCGCCTCTTCTATGGGTTACGACGATACAGTCTCCTTAAAGCCCTCACAATGAAAGACTTAAACTAGTCTGTTATGTAGACGACGTTATAGAACTTCTAAGGGACATATCGTCATCTGAAATCCAAAATAACGTAACATCAAAAAAATCAAAATGTATTTTATGATTGATTTTAGTCTATTAGACTAAAATAAACATTCCTACAAAATTTTAGAGTTAAATATCCAAAATATACCATGTTATGACTGTAATCCGAAATGACGTAACAGAAAACAAGATCATTAAAAAAGCGCAAAAATTCATAAAATTTTATTTTTTTTATTTAGAATGTACGCCCCAACTAATTGCCAATATTTGTTATTTGATTTCTCCTTAATAGTCGGGAAATCCAAAAATCTAGCGAACAACTTAAAATTAGTTTACTTTGTTTTTTGCTTCTTCTGAAAAAGTATGAACATGTGGGTTACGTTATTTTGGATTTCAGGTGACGATATATCCAAATCAATTATGCTGAAGAGCTGAGGAGGAATTTAAAAACCGAGGGGATTAAATGTTAACCCAGACAAAAGAGAAATATGTCTATTTACAAAGAAAACGAAGACCCCGCCTTTTACGGTACCTCGATTCATGGATAAGAAAATTGCTATGTCTAGAAAGGCAAAATACTTCGGGGTAATCTTGGATCAGAAACTGATTTGGAAAGATCATATTGAAGAAAGAGTTACCAAGTCCCACAGATGTTGGTCGTTGTGCAGAAGACCTGAGTAGAAGTTTACAATAGGGACTGCGTCCAAATTTGACACACTGACATTACATGAGCCTGTAGTGTAGTGTTGTGGATATCAGTGGCAAAGAAGTACAACGACTTACCATTGCAAAAAGTGCAACGTATGTGCTGTCTATGCATAAGCGGGCAATTAGAACCGCACCAACAGGAGCGTTGGAGACTATACTGCACATCCAACCAATAGATATCCGTATAAAGTATGAGGCAGCCCTCACAGCAAGACGTCTACAAGTGATGAGCGAGTGGATAAATCGAGACCACAAATCGTACCATCAGAAGATATAACAATCACTGGTCGGTCATATTCAAACAACGGAAATCTCCGACCGCATTCCTGAAGTGGGAACCAGCTGCTATACGGATGGGACCAAGCTAGGAGGAAGGATCTGGGACTTTTTATTGACGAACCAAAAGTCGAACTTTACTTCCGCCTCCCAGACCATAACACGGCATTTCAAGCAGAAGTAATGGCTCAGTAATACCACAAAGCCTAAATATGCCAACATCTTCACAAATAGCCAAATGGGGATCAAAGCAATAACATCGGAAAGGGTCAAATCCAGAACTGTGTTAGACTGTAAAACAGCGATAAATGATTACTCTGCAAATGTTCATCTGCGTATTTTCTGGGTACCAGGACACAACGGAGTGATTAGAAATGAACGGGCAAACAGCTTGGCTTCAAAGGACAGAGAACTTCAAGTAATAAACTTAGAAAATTGGAAACCTTTCAAAGCCACGAAGGATGAGTTGAAGCACTGGGCAATGATGGCTCACAAAACTGTGTGGAATAGCGCAACTGCTAAGATACTGTGGGGTGACCCAAATGAGGGGAAAACAAGTAGTTTTCTGAAACTAAACAAGTTCGAAATTAGTAAGATGTTGAGTGTTCTAACAGGACAGGCACATCTTCATCGCATAGGACTAGCAGAAAACGACGAGTGCAGGGCATACATGGAAAAGATCGAAACGATTGAACATTTTCTGTGTCACTGCCCAGCTTTCACACATGCAAGATCCAGATATATCGGGTCCAACATATTGCCAGACTTGACTCATCCCAGAGGATATGACTGGAAGATACTGAGAAAATTCGAGTCTAGTACCGATTTTCTGTAATCCGTGGGGTATAAAAAGATTATAAATAAGGAGCGCACAACAGGCCGAACCATTGGCTTAAGTGTATGTCCATGGACATGAGATGTTTAAACGTCTCCTCTCTTCAACCTAACCTAAACTCATTTGCTACGGGCCAAAGGAGTAACACATCATAGGAGTGACCTAAGTATGCTCGGCGGAAATTCGTTTTAGGACAATTTAGGTCATTTATGCAATGCCCGTCTGTCTGGCTGATGTGCACGATAGCTCTCGAAAGGAGTAAAGAATTGACGTCAAATTTGGTATGTGATAATATTTTTTCAATTTCAGTCTCGAAGTTCGAAGATGGGCCATATTGGACCACTCCTTCTACAGGGTGGTCCATATTTTTATATTTTTTATTAAGATAGAAGGATCTATGACAATTATGTGTAAAACAAAAGAGAATGTCTGTGGTTTAGTTTCTTTGTTTGTTTTTTTCGTATAGAAGACTAAACGGCTGGACCGATCGTCTTGAAATGAACGTGTGTAGGGGTGGTGAAAATAGGGTACTTGCATTTTCTATATATTAAGTGGGCGTGGACTCGCCCATATGAGCCAACATCCATGTTTTTAAATCTTGAACAATTTGTTAGCGAGAGTGCTGTAATTTTGTGCATATGTATCTGGTAGTAGTCAACGTTATTGGTCCTACAATGGGCGGGATCGGACCAATGGGCGTGACCCCGCCCATATAAGCCAAATGTTGAAATTGAGATATTTTGCACAATTTGTTAGCAAGAGTACTGTAATTCCGTGTATATGTATTTGGTGACAGTCTACGTGATTGGTCCAAAAAAGAGCGGGATCGGACCAATGGGCGTGGTCCCGCCCATATAAGCAAAATTTTAATTTGAGATATCTTGCACAATTTGTTAGCGAGAGTACCGTAATTTAGTGTATATATATTTGATGACAGTCTATATAATTGGTCCACAAATGGACAGGATCGGATATCTCAAATGCTCGGCACGGCTCGACCGTGTGACTCACATTTAACATCGTGCATTGCAAGACCTAAAAATGTAATGAAATATTGCTTTTCTAATAACTTCTATACTGCCCATACAGAAAAAAATTGTCTTAAAATTAAAGATTTGCGTCAAAGACACCCTTAATCTTTGAAAGAAGTATGTTTTGTACTTAAAGTTAAGAAAATTTACTTAATATTAATGAAATTATCTATATTTTAAGTACAAAACGTATGACTAAGGGCATCTTTGGCACAAATCCGTAATCTTAAGACAAAATGTTTGTCAGTGTATCTGAATACTCTGTAATTCAACACATAGTAAAGTGGCCTCGCTTCCTTTTAGTACCTCCCACGGAAAGGGACCATTTTGAACAAAAAGTTAACTGCTTATAACTTTAATACCAGTGTGCAAAAATACTTGAAATTCCTTTTGGTATCTTAGATACAAAATGGCCAAATCATATCAAAATTGAATGATTTATAACGTTAATACCAAAGCACATACACTAGGGCGGGTCGATTTAAAAGTCGCCAATTGCTCAGTGAAAATCGTATTCTAGGGATCAAAATAAGAAACTTTGCCCGAGGAACCATACCTCTAAAACGAATTCTGATGTCCCCACTTTTGACCCGTAGGGAGAAATTTTGAAAAATCCCACTTTGACCCATTTAGAGGGCGCCAATCGAGTCCAAATGTATGACCGACCCCCACTAACTTTGGAGGGCCGATCCACCCATACCAGTGGCACACCCCCTGGAACTCACCTGGGGGGTTCCCCATACAAACATTTCAAAAAATCACCATTTTTGGCACTTTACATGACAAAATCAGCGAAATGGGGGTTCCAGGGGGTGTGCCACTGGCATTGGTGGGTCGGGCCTCCAAAGTTAGTGGGGGTCGGTCATACATTTGGACTCGATTGGAGCACTCTAAATGGGTCAAAGTGGGATTTTTCAAAATTTGCCGACCCAAATTCCGGGACATCAGAATTCGTTTTAGAGGTATGGTTCCTTCGGCAAAGTTTCTTATTTTGATCCCTAGAATACGATTTTCACTGAGCAATGGGAACTTTTTTTGCCTCCCCACAAATCGACCCGGCCTAACATACACGCTTACAGTTCGGTACAGTGCAATGGCTTTGAAGTATCTACTGTTCAGTGCAAAATGGGCGCATTCGTCCAGTCATTTCTAGTACCTCCACACAAATTGACAGATTCATTCGAACACAACACTCCCATAACTTCTGCTGCAATCATATAAATGATTTCATATTTTCTATTTTAGACATTATTTCTCATAATTACACGCAAAGAAAAAATTCGTTTCTGCGAAACGAAATATTAGACAACTACAGTTCTCGTTTGCCGGAACTGAAATTTCCTTTGTTGTGACAGAAACTTATTTCACGTAAGCAATTTTTTGTTCTGACCAAAAGAATTTCAGTCGTCATAAACGAGAATTGTAGTCATCTAATATTTCGTTTCGCAGAAACGAATTTTTTCTTTGCGTGTATAGACTGACAAAGAATGAAACCTTTTTTCAACGTTCGGGCATCTCCCACCCGAAGTACCACATAACATTACTCTCAAAGTGATGGCATATTGATTTATCCAATGGAAATTTTCCTACTTGTTTTAGTTCAGTTTAAATAAACAAAAAATGCTTTAAAATAAAAAGAGCTCGTCCTTTGCGTCTTCGTCATTTTTATATTTGATTTCGATCCACAAATTTGATATGTATTTACTGAAATGTAATATAATAAAAATAAATTCCAATTTGCATAAACCCAGACTGAATGTGACATGCTTTGGTTAAAATGAGTACATAAATGCATTCCCTCTGACAGATGATATCAAACAAAAAATAAAATACCTGCCAACTCTGTTGGTCTTTTATATTCTTTGGAAAATGTCACACGTGTCATAGCATCTGGATGTTGACACTAAAGTTCTTCTACCCACAAAACGAATCCAGACCCTATTTGCAATTTTCCATTGAAATCATTCGTCCATCCCAATTTACCCACTGGAGGTGGTTTTTCTCCTCTCATTGGTTTGTGTGTAGGGAGGAAGTCCCACCTGCTCCTCCTCCTTCCGGTTGTTCCGACCTGTTCTGTTAATATTCCCTGTGTCAAGTTCAAGCATTTGTCTTTATCATTCGTTTGGTTTTCATACAATACAACAACCGAACGGCAAACCGCCGTCCAACTATGAGTACAACAACAACAATATATTGTCGTTATATTCGACAAAATATTGTTGTTAATAACGTCAACGAAATTACATAGAAAACCAAGGGAGGGGAATGAATGTCAAATGACAACGCATACGCATTCATATTGGGCAAATGGAAATGGCGTAATATAAGGCAGAGACGAACATTTTATACCCTTCATTATGACATGTTTGTCAGAGTTGTGATGAGTTGGGTGAGGAGGGAAAGAAAGCAAAAAAGTTCAAGGGTGGTTTGTTACACCGAAAAATAGTTAATTTTAAATATTTTGCTCCAATGGCATCCTAATCTTTAAAAGAAGAACAATGCCTGCTTAAAATTAAAGACAATTTCCCTTACAAAGATACTTTCCCTAATAATAAGTTAATTTCTATATCCATGTTAGAATTGTCCTAATTTTAAAGATTTGGACGTCTTTGTAATCAAGTACTATTCCCCCGTTTATGTGAAGTATTCTGATTTTATAATTGAAATAGACAAAATCCATATATTTTCTTAGCAAAATGTAGATGTGAAAAGGAAATGGAAAATAGATTACTTCTTTTCTCATAAAGAAATAAATCGTATTTATATTAATGGAGGATTCACGAATGAATAATGTGTTAGATGAATATTAGTTCTATGTTAATTACACTATTTTTTTTTTGTCTGAGATCTAAAAACTTTTTTGATACCCTTTAATCAAATATAACTTTCACATGAAGCCAGTGGTTTAGTAAATGTTGTTAAAACAATGGGAAAAATATTGATTTTTTCAAAAAAAAAGTTTTTGCTGGAACAAAAAAGAAACCATAAAACTTGAAAAAATAGTTTGTTTAATTTTTTGAAAGTTAGCATCCTAACGAAAAAAAAACAATGCATATTTTACATCTAAGGATAAATGTAGATATTACGACCCATATTGTAAAAGTAAGGTAAATTAAAATAAAACTTTTTCATATTTATACCCTACACCACACTGTGGTACAGGGTATTATAACTTTGTGCATTTGTTTGTAACACCCAAAAGGAGAAGAAATAGACCCATCGTTTATTATACCGATCGACTTAGAATCAATTTCTGAGTTGATTTAGCAATGTCCGTCTGTCCGTCTGTCTGTCCGTCTGCCCGTCTATCTGTCCGTCTGTGCATGTATTCTTGTAATCAAAGTACAGGTCGCAATTATGGTCCGATCTCGACGAAACTTTACACATATATCTTTTTTGGCCCAAGGACGATCCCTATTGAATTTGGTTAAAATCGGTTCAGATTTAGATATAGTCCCCATATATATGTTAGCCCCGATTTGACATGTAAGCGCTGTAAAAACTTTATTTTATATCCGATCAGTATGAAATTCGGCAGAAAGAGGTTTCTTATTATATGAATGAACACTGTTAAATTTGGAAGAAATCGGTTCAGATTTAGATATAGCCCCCATATATACGTTACCCCCGATTTGACATGTAAGCGCTGTAAAAATGTTATTTTATATCCGATCAGTGCGAAATTCGGCAAAGAGAGGTTTCTTATTACATGAAGCAATACTGCTAAATTCGGAGAAAATCGGTTCAGATTTAGATATAGCTCCCATATATATGTTACCCCCGATTTGACATGTAAGCGCTGTAAAAACTGTATTTTATATCCGATCAGTGCGAAATTCGACAGAAGGAGGTTTTTTACATGAATGAGTATTCAGGGAAGATCGTTTCAGATTTATATTAAAGCTCCATATATATGTTCCTCCTGATTTGGTATCAAACCGCTATAGAAGTTGTATTTTACTCCCGATCATTAAAATTTTCCAGAAAGATGTTTCTCAATTTAGGAACGAATATTGCTTAATTTAGCGATTATCGTTTCAGAATTAGGTAATATGTTTCTACCCATTTACCAATTATTCCAAATTATTATGGCAATAACCCTTATCGCATTGTAAGGGAGGTGTAGGGTATTATATAGTCGGCCCCGCCCGACTTTCTGCCTTTCCTTACTGGTTTTTGTTAAGAATTGTTTGGCATTTCATCATGGAAAGACTTACGCCTGAACAACGTTTACAAATCGTTCAACTATTACGAAAATTCACGTTCTGTGAGGAATGTGTTTCGTGCACTTCGCTCAACTTATGGTCAACATAATCGAATCATCAAAAATTGGACTCAACGGATGGACCATCTGAGACGTTGTTCATGCGTAAGTCTTAACAATACTTAACAAAAATAACATGACAGCATGACACGACTCACACGTGATCTGTCAAAAAAAAGGCTATTGAAAAAAGTATCTCTACTTAGATCACCCTATATAATATATACAGGGGATTTCATGCCAGGTGAGTCAATTTTAAAAATCGAAAAAAGAAATTCTCAAAATATTGGAATTTTCTCAATATCTTGTAAAATATCTTTGAATCCGCTGACGGGATGAACGAATAATATTAAAAGAAAATGAAAGACACTTAATTTAGGATTCATAAAAGCTTTCCTTAACCAATTAGGATAAATGGTTCTCGAGTTATGCTAAAGTATGTGTTTCGACCTCTATTTTTTAGATGTTTATCTCTATTTTGATAGATAAATAAGCCCCATCCCACTAATAGACCACAAAGCTCTTAACAAAAATGGCCCAAGCTTTCGTTTGAGAAAAAAATCTAAAATAAAAACATGGTTTTTTTTAAAAATGTCAAGACAAGTTTTAATTTCGCAAAAAAAAATCACAAAAGACTATTTTTTTTTTAAATTAAGAAAAGCTTTCGAAAACACTTTGGGCAAAATTTTCTAAATATAATAGGTAATTAATTATATGGGCGGGAAAACAGGGCCTTCAGAAAAAACGCAAAATTTAGGATCCTCCAAATCGGACCTCCAAATCACTTGGCATGAAATTCCCCATATATATAAAAACATTACTCGTACACTCCACACATTTTTAAGTATTTGTATAAACTGGAATCAAAGTTACAAGCCGTTAACTATATGTGCATAACGGTCCATTTGTATGGGAGGTACCAAAACGTTACAACTTCGCGCATTTTTCTCAAGGCGATAGCGACCAAGAAATAAATATTGTGAATGATTCCAATAAGTATTATAGAAGTTACTAACAGATCAATATTTCACTAAATTTTGTTCCTTTCCAAAATTGTTCAAATGACTTCAAATGTCCCAAAACGGATTTCCGCCAAATATTCTTGGGGACTCTTAGGTCACTCGTGATGTGATACACTTTTGGCCCGCATCACCTGATATATACCCTCGTTCACAATAGTGGAGTTATAAGAACATTATTTTGTTGAAATTCTCTTACCTCTAGCAAAATCGTTATATCTTCGACATTTATTCATAGATTTTTCCAAATTGGCATTATTTCCTTCTTTAGGATGGTGGCTTTTAAAAAATTAAAGATTTTTTTGCGTTTTTTTCTATTTTCTATGTTTTAATTCAATTCCATATGTATTTTTTTGTATTATACCACCGCGAAAACTTAACGCAAACTATTTGAAAAAAAGCTATCGACATATCTCATTTAATGTCCAAGGCTTGAATGGCTGATAGAACTAAGCATAATCCGTTCCCTTCCGAAGGGTATGATGATAAACAACGCCTATATAAGATACATACATAAATATATTTTTTGTTTTATGTGATATAGAGTACAATGTATGTCACTTTATAGATGTCCATATAAATCAATACAAACAATAGAAGTTATTGTGTATAAAAATAGATAAGATGCCAAAATACGTAAACAACGCAACGGACAACTCAAATTGTTTGTGAAAATTTTTTTACCAATTAAAGTCTGTCTGGTTTTTAAAGCTATACTACATAAAAGTGTACATAGCTCTAATACGAATACAAAAAAGTATTAAGGCTATAAAAACATGAAATGTATTGTATTAAAAATTCGTTTCTTAATTTGTATACCCTACACCACACTGTGGTACAGGGTATTACAACTTTGTGCATTTGTTTGTAACACCCAAAAGGAGAAGAAATAGACCCATCGTTTATTATACCGATCGACTTAGAATTACTTTCTGAGTTGATTTAGCTATGTCCGTCTGTCTGTGCATGTATTCTTGTAATCAAAGTACAGGTCGCAATTATGGTCCGATCTCGACGAAACTTTACACATATGTTTTATTTGGCCCAAGGACGATCCCTATTGGTTAAAATCGCTTCAGATTTAGATATAGCCCCCATATATATGTTACCCCAGATTTGACATGTAAGCGCTGTAAAAACTTTATTTTATATCCGATTAGTCTGAAATTCGGCAGAAAGAGGTTTCTTATCATATGAATGAACACTGTTAAATTTGGAATAAATCGGTTCAGATTTAGATATAGCCCCCATATATACGTTACCCCCGATTTGAAGTGTAAGCGCTGTAAAAATGTTATTTTATATCCGATCAGTATGAAATTCGGCAGAAAGAGGTTTCCTATTATTTGAATGAACACTGTTAAATTTGGAAGAAATCGGTTCAGATTTAGATATAGCCCCATATATATGTTACCCCCGATTCGACATGTAAGCGAGATTGTATTTTATATCCGATCAGTACGAAATTCGACAGAAAGATGTCTTTTTACATGAATGAGTATTCAGGGAAAATCGGTTCAGATTTATATATAACATCCGTATATATGTTCCTCCTGATTTGGTATCAAAGCGCTATAGAAGTTGTACTTTACTTCGGATCATTAACATTTTCCAGAAATATGTTTCTCAATTTAGGAACGAATATTGCTTAATTTTGCGATTATCGGCTCAGAATTAGATAATATGTTCCTACCCATTTACCAATTATTCCAAATTATTATCGCAATGACCCTTATCGCATTATTAGGGAGGTGTAGGGTATTATATAGTCGGCCCCGCCCGACTTTCTGCCTTTCCTTACTGGTTTATTTTATAAAATCCATTAAAATACTATTTCCCTTTTACTTTATTGTTTAGCTCTAAAATACGTCAACACAAAAACTGTCAACACAAAAATCAATCAAGTACATAAAGTTTATGGCCTTTTTTTTGGCGAAGGAAATGTTTTAGAGTCAGATATACTCGTATATTGATAAGTACTCTCAGGACATTTTGATAACTCTTCTATGATCACTTACAGGCTATATGGTTTATCCCATGTTCACTATATCCATGGACGTAGTGACATCGCATAAGTAGACATTGTAACACATTTGAAAGTGTCTCAATGTCCAATGTGTCTTATGATACTTTTTATGACCTCCACCATAGGATGGGGGTATACTAACTTTGACATTCCGTTTGCAACACCTGGAAATATTGATCAGCGAACATATAAAGTATATATATTCTTGATCGTCGTAAAATTTTAAAACGATTTAGAAATGTCCGTCCGTCTGCCAGTTTAAATGACGCTACAGTCTGTAATAGTAAAGCTAAGTTGTTAAAATTTAGTAGAAATACTTCTTATATTTGCAGGTCGTTTGGGATTGCAAATTTGCCGTATTGGTAAATGTTTGATATACCCAGAAAAAACTATTATTACAAGGTAACCTCACGTACAAGTCAAATTCAAAAGTAGTAAGTACTTATCGTTTAAATTAGGGATGTAACGAAAGTGACTTTAGCGAAAGCGAATATTGAAATATATTTCTTGCGAATGCGAATAGTGAAATATGCATTTTTGCGAAAGCGAATGCGACCAACAAATTTAAGGAACTGAATTCATACTTTTCCAGGATATTCAAGTATTAAGAATGCTTTCCATAGTTTTACCTCCTGTTACCACAAGGACAAACATATTTCTTCAACTGTTTTGAAGAGAATTGGCAGAGGTTTTCATTGGTATTAATATCTTCAAATTTTGTGAAGGGAATAAGGAGATTTAACACTTTTAACAAATGGAAGCAAATACTGAAATATATTTTTGCGAAAGCGAATAATCCAAAGATAGTTTTTGCGAATGCGAAAGCGAATGTTAAAATGGTGCGAATAATTCGCGTTCGCATATCGTCGGCTTAATGCTATTTTGTTCCATACGCCATTTTGTATGAACGGAGAAAAACGCATTTTATTGTTTGAGTAAAAACGGGACTGAAGAGTTACACACTTTTTATTTCATAGGGTTCCCAACAGTGTTTGTATGATTCTCATGCATTTCTATGCCATTACATCCAAAAATAAGCAAGTTATAACAATTTTTGTTCTTGGCATTTTGGTCCATATCCACTTTTATTTTACTATTTTTTCGTATTTGTATTACATGGACCACAAAAAGGGTCGGTATGGATGGACACTAATTTACATATTGTGATCGAAAGAACGTAAAATACTGAGTGAAAAATATAGGGCGATAGAAAAAGTGAGACATAGAACAAAAATATCGAAATTATTTCCCGTTACTTAGAGTAAAACAAATTTACCCTACCAATATCTCGAAAACTAGGCGAGATAGGAAAAAAATGATTGCAGATTCTGAAAGAGCATGCTTGGAACCCATATTATCAACTCCTAACTCAAAAAACACAAAAATGGCGTATGGACCAAAATAGCATTAAGCCGACGATATGCGAATGCGAATATTCGTTACATCGCTGGTTTAAATTACATTTCAGATTATTTTAACCTGTGTTACAACTACTTACTCCTACGCTTACGAATACTCCAAATTTAAATCGTTGTTATTGTCTTTTTATTATGGTGTTGAATAACCCCTTACCAGTATTGATTTTGATAACCGATTAGCCATATGTAATGAAATAAAAAAAGCTCATAAATAATGATTTTCATAATCGTAGGAGCATTTCGAATGATCGATTGCTAATAAATTCGCTATAGGGAGATTATTTAATGTTAGCGATTCTACTTGAGTCTTTCAAAAATATTCGTTACAGAGAAAACTTCGGTATAGGGAAGTTCGTTATAGGGAGATCAAAATGTATGAAAAAGTTGCAAAAGTTGTGTGTTCACAAAGTTTGTTCGTTGTAGATAACAATTCGCTATAGGGAGTTAGAGAGAAGTTCAACTGTATAGTAATTTGCTGTGGTATTTTTTTTTTTCTTTTTTTAATTCCGATTTTCTTGGCTTTAGTATTTGGGCCATATTAGGTATAAGCTCGATAAAGCCGAGATACAATTTAGATATTAAGAGGGCTACAAATGTTGAAAACGCCACTTTCACGTAGAAACAGAAACTTAGTAACTGTCGTTAAAACAATTAGGGCCTGTTTCTGTAACTTATTTTCGTTCGTCTACGGCGAACAATCAAAAATCACTCAATTATTTCGAGAAATCTATAAGTCAGTTTATAATTCGGTGTGTCTATAGAAAAGCACGTAAAGAGCTCGTACCTATAATATTTTTAACCTGCGTTTTATAGAATTCAAGTAATAGTTGAGAGATATTTGATCGTTCTCCGTAAACGAACGAAAATAAGTTACAGAAACAGGCCCTTAGAAAAAATTTATTTTTTAAAAAACCGTAACAAATTGAAAAAAGTCTCTTGTTCCAAAGAAAATTAAATGAAGAAAATTATATAGGTATAGATCAGTTCATACGGTCCAAAAGTGTAACACATCGAAGGAGTGACATAAGGGCCCCAAAAATGTTTGGCGAAAATCCGTTTTGGGTCATTTTAAGACATTTGAGCTATGTCCGTCCTTCCGTCATCTGTCGTTTATATTTTTTCTATCTCAAGCTAAGATCGAAGATGGACAACGATGGTTCAAAGTACCTCCCCCACAAAGGGTCAACATTTAGTGAAATATTGTTCTTTAATAACTTATTTACTACTATTTAGAATTCTACACATAGTGTTAGTTTCTTGGTCGCTATCATCTTGAGAAAATTTGATGAAGTTGTCACACGCCTTTGGTTCCTCCCATACAAATGGACCATTTTTCACAAAAAGTTAACTGCTTATAACTTTGATTTCATTCTATACAAATAGAATAAACCTATAGTCCCGTGAAAAATTGACATTATTACAACGCCCCTTTTAGTACCTCCTATATTTATGGACTATTTTGCACAAAAAGTTAACGGCTTATAACTTTGATTCCAGTTCCTACAAATACTTGAAATTTTATGTAGTGTAATGCTTTTATGTACATATAGTCTACTGAAAAATGGGCGTTAATGCCACGCCCCTTTTGGTACCTCGCAAACTAAATGGGCAAAACAAAAAAAATATATTATTTTTTATATGCTCACTATAGTGTGAAGAGGGTGACCTAAGACCCTAAGTATGTTCGGCGGAAATCCGTTTTGGGTCATTTTCAGTCACTTGAGCAATGTCCGTCCGTCTGGCTGGAGCGCACGATAACTCTCGAAAGGAGTAACGGACTTACTTCAAATTTGGTATGGGATAATATTTTTTCCTATCTCAGTTTAAGTTCGAAGGTGGGCCTTCTAGTACCTCCCTTACAATGGGTTACAATTTAGTGAAATATTGATCCTCTAATAAAGTCTACTTATATACTACTTATCCGAATCCTCTGTAATTCCACACATAGTAATCCCTTATTTGTCGTTATCAACTTGAGCAAAATGGTTAAAGTGGCCCCGACCTTTTGGCACCTCCCACACAAAGGGACCATTGTGTACAAAAAGATAACTTCTTATAAAATTAATACCAGTAAAAATACTTGAAATTTTGTACAGTGCGCTGCTTTTATAGTGCCTAAAGTCCAGTGCAAAATGGGCGTTATTGCCTCGCCCCCTTTGGTACCTCCCACACAAAGGTACTATTTTGTACAAAAAGTTAAAATCCTATAGCGTGAGTACAAATGCACGAAAATAATAAAGGGTCCGCCAAATAACTTTTTTTTTTGAAAACATCGCGCAAAACATCGAGTGTAGCTTCGGCTGTGTGTCACGTAGCGCCGTCCTGTTGAAACCAAATGTTGCCAATATCCTCCTCTTCAATTTTTGTGAACAAAAATTCGTTCAACATGGCCCGATAACGATCGCCATTGACTGTAACGGCCACTCCTTGCTCATGGCCCAATTATGCCAATTATGTTTTGGGTGTATCGGCTTTTCAACGTATGCGTGCGGGTTTTCTGTGCCCCAAATGCGACAATTTTGCGAAAATGTATTTTTTTGGTTTAATTAAATTATTATCAATTTAAATTGCATATAATAACTTTAAAGTATTTAAGTTAAAAGCTGTTTACTTTTGGTACAAAATGCTCCATGTGTGTGGGAGGTACCAAAAGAGGCGTGCCAATAACGGTCACTTGTCTTTGGACTCTAGATACTCGTACTATAAAAGCATTACACCGTAGAAAATTTCAAGTATTTATATGCACTGGTATTAAAGTTATAAGCTGTTAACTTTTGATGTAAAATGGTCCATTTGTGTGGGAGGTACCAAAAGGGGCGTGTCAACTCTAGCTAAAGCATTACACTGTACAAAATTTCAAGTATTTGTATGAACTGATATTAAAGATATAAGCAGTTAACTTGAGGTACAAAATGCTACATTCGTGTGGGAGGTACCAAAAAGGGAGTGGCCACTTCCCCCATTTTTATTGACGTGTTAGCGACTAACAAACTAATACTATGTGTGAAATTCAGAAGATTCGAGTAAGTAGTATGGAAGGTATTAAAGAATCAATAGTTCACTAAAAGTTAACCTTTTGTGGGGGAGCTACTAGAAGGAGAGGACCAATATGGCCCATCTCCGAACTTAGCCGGATATAGATAAAAATATTATCGCATACCAAATTTAAAGTCAATTGGTTACTCTTTTCGAGAGTTATCGTGCGCACCAACCAGTAGACATACACACATACAGACGGACGGACATTGCTCAAATGACTTAAAATGACCCAAAACGGATTTCCGCCGAACATACTTAGGATCTTAGGCCACTCCTTCGATGTGTTACACTTTTGGTCTGTAGCAAATGATATATACCCTCGTATCACTAAAGTGAGGGTATAAAAAATGGATGGATATGGATCACACATATTGTGATTAACACCAAATTCAACAGTACTCAAGATATTCCGTTGTCAAAAATGAAAATTGAGATGTAAACATGAAAGTAACATTTTTTCCTTCCAACCATTGCGGCTACATCCCGCGATCATTTCATGATGATCAGTTCGGTGGTTGGGCCGTTTATAAATAACAACAAATAAATGTTTTTATATTATTTTGCATTTCAGCTAACCCTATATAGGTTTGGTTCACTATGCATATAAAACATGAGCATTTACGTCATATATTAAATTTAGATAATCGCAAGAGATAAACAATTAATTACAAAAACAGATTTCCACTTCATGAAGGTAAGAGTGGACTGATAAACAAACAACACAGATAACAACGTATTTATATATGGGAAAAAGTGGACATCGATGTGCATTTATGTCTCTCGAATGGCAATAAAAATTAGTCAGATTTTGAAAATGGTCTACTGAAAATTGATTGATTTAAAATAAAAAAAAATTTTGAGCTCAAATTAGAATTCAAGGGTATAAAAGACGCAAATAGTAGAAGAGAATGCATCTAAGCAGTATTGTGCGGGCTTTCAGTAGACCTCTAGTAATGACAAAGCCTTTGAGTAATTTTCAAAAAGGTGTTCTTCAATCAATTTCAATTAATTAATAATCTTTTTGAATTAGAGTAGAATTTTGCTCATAGGTATACTGAAAATACTAAATTTTACTAAAGATTAATAACACAGTGCGATAAAATAAACTCAAGTTGAGAAGCAAATGACGCGATACTGTTTTTCTTGTAGGTCTTGTCGAGTACAACACGAATCTTTTTTGGAATTCCCCGGACACCCCCAAACTCCGGATTTACGGGTAACAAACCGCTTTTCTTGCCTTTTTCCACTTGAACGTCTATAACTTTGTTAATTATTAAACGACTTTCAATCTCTTAAATTTGGAAAGAAGTGAATTAGACCTTTCGAACGATGTATATTTTGTTTATTGGAAGTTGTAGGAATATAGGTTTATTTGTCCTACAAACACATTTTTTTCATTATTGTCCGTCATTTTCTAGTTTAGGCAATGTTTTTACCAACAATATTGTGAGATAACCGTACGATTAATTAATTTACATATGTAGTATATTTTATAAGGAAAAAAATGCAACCAGTCTCTTAAAAATCAGTTTCCAATTGACTGAGTTATTAAAGTTTCATTAAAACTAAATGTGATTGAAAATCGGTTAATAATTAACGAAGTTATAGGCGTTCAAGTATAAAAAGGCAAGAAAATCGTATTTTTACTCGTAAATCCGGATTTTGGGGGTGTCCGGCAAATTTCATAGAACAAACGTTGTTCTACTCGCCAAGATCTACAAGAAAAATAGTATCGCGGTTTTTGGTTTTTGGACTGTCGCACTGTGTAATGACAGTCGTGCTAAATTTCAAAACAATTGAAAGTAAAATACAGCTTCTATAGGGCTAAAGGGCCAAATCGGACGGAACATATATATGGGAGCTATATCTAAATCTGAACCGATTTTCATTAAATTGAGAAATTTTGGTCCATGGATAAAAACAAACTTTACCATACTAAATTTCAAAACAATAGGATGTAAAATATAGCTTCTATAGGGCTAAAGGGTAAAATCGATCGGTATCTATATATATATATAAAATTGGATGTGTGTGTGTGTATGTTACGTATAGACTCAATATCGACTGGACCGATTTTGATGAAATTATCTGGGAATCTTCGGATAACCATAGCGTTTGACATAGGCTATACAAATTCTTGATTGAAGGGGCGTGGCCTAGCCCATATAAGCCAATTTGGAGTTATCACTTGTGTTGAGTGTGTTGGGATTCGTATGTATCACTTTCACTTTTCATCCCAGTCATCCCTAGGATAAATCCCAGTCTCTCGAATGGTAGTCCGCGGCCCACTAGGGGTCCGTGACGTCCTGATAAAAATTATGCTCATTTATTTTAATTGGAAAAATATATATGGGCATTTCCAACGAGATGTCAACAGCAGCCCAAAAATTTAAAGTCTGTTGTTTTACTATTTTTTTTATAGGGAATCTATCAAATTTAACTAATTTTCCCAAAAACTACATTTATTCATAACACATTTTAAAATATTTGAGTGCAAATTCGAATAATTGCAAAATTTATGTTTTAAACATTTGTATTGCATGTTATTTTCTGATTAATGGTCTCTCTTATACATCTTGATTTATATTTAAGGGATGTAAGAAAAATAATTTTTGTTGTGAAAATATATATATTGAATATATTAAAAATCATTTAAAATAAAATGTCGCGTGCGACATGTACCGTGCGAATGTGATTAAAATTAAAATTTCCAACGAGATGTCAACAGCAGCCCAAAAATTGAAAGTCTGTTGTTTTACTATTTTTTTATAGGGAATCCTTAAAATTTAGCTAATTTTCCCAAAAACTACATTTATTCATAACACATTTTAAAATATTTGAGTGCAAATTCGAATAATTGCAAAATTTATGTTTTAAACATTTGTATTGCATGTTATTTTCTGATTAATGGTCTCTCTTATAAATCTTGATTTATATTTAAGGGATGTAAGAAAAATAATTTTTGTTGTGACAATATATATATTGAATATATTAAAAATCATTTAAAATAAAATGTCGCGTGCGACATGTACCGTGCGAATATGATTAAAATTAAATAAAAAATAAACTACTTAATATTTTGAAATAAAATAAAAAACATTATTAAGATACATTAATCCATGACATTTTAAAATTAGTCGCATTAAAGTATTCCATCAGGTTTTCCTGAAATCAGTGTTTGATTGGTTTGCTTTGAAAGCGACTTCTGTTTTTGACTTTAGGTCATTAACAAATATTTGCCTCTTTGAATGGTTTTATGGATTAGTAGGAAACGGAAGGAAGGAAGGCAGAATAAAGCAGTACTTAAACGGGAAAAGTTATTAAAGATACGCGACTTCTGTTTTTGTCGCGTGCGAATGGCTTGGTTCTTTGTAATTATCTTGAAGACGAACAATTAAGCAAAATCAACCTTAGCACCAATTATAGTGCTAATCAAGAGCTATACATAAGTTCAACCTTTTGTCAAAATGAAATAATGTTTTTGGCATATGTTTTTTTCACTTTGAATGCGTACGAATGTCGCATTCGGCATTGGCGAATTGCCCATATGACAATTTTTTTTAAATTCGAATCAAATTTGGAAACAAATTAAATTAATTCGGAAAATATTGTTCGACTCAAATGAACAAATTGGAAATTTTTCTTTCGTAAAATGTAATAAATCCACTGATATAATTCAGCATCAATTCTTATTCTGGTTAAGAATGAAATACAATACTCTCCTACCATCGTTTTTTCCAAACCCTGGGCCTTGAGGTATGCTAGCAATGCGGTCCTTATATCCTCAAACGTGGCAAATCTCCCTCCTTTAATTAGCATTTTTGCAGTTTTTGGACCCATCGAAACCGTCCGACAGTTGTTTTAGTGAAAGTCTAGCTATTTCGGAACAAACTTAGTTGCCACATGTTTCATGTACAAAAACATCTGAAAAATTGCATGAAATTAGCCAATCGCAACTTCTTCAAAAGACATCCGACAATTTTCCACTATCTTCACTGCTTCAACGTTTCCATCGGTTATTGATGTTCTGAGCCGCCCAGAGCGCCAAAATCCTTCTGTGTATGTGTTAACTGTAATAATTGTTTGCTAGTAGTAGTAGACGCGCCGATTAAGTTAATTTAACATTCACTCAAAATTTAATACAAATTCTTGTTTCCATTTCGCAAAGCACATCAAAAAACGCCTAATTTTTATATTTGTCAATATAACAACAAAATTGCAAAACAAAATTGTCGTATTGTCAGGTAGAGGCAATTTCTTCTGGTTAAAAATATTACGTCTAAAATCAACAATTTTGCTAATTACAATTTTGTTATAAAGTCTAATGGTTATTGTTGATTATCTGGGGGTGCGCGAAGCCTTCAAGATCTCGGAAGTGGTCCGTGATGCAAAACTTGGTGAGAAGCTCTGCTCTAGAAATATGCTGCTTCATACAACATAGATATTTTTTACTTCAGCCAAATAACATATATGTAATATAATGTATTATACGGATAATCCACAACTAATGTACGTATTTAATGTTGATTATATAAGTACGCATATTGCGAAAAGATAAAACAAAGAAAACTCAAATTACACATTATCATATTCTCACACAGATAATTATAACTTTGGCAATATTTGCACTCGTGGCTATAGGTGGACGGACATCCCACAACTAACTAAACATTTTAGCAAAATATGGACATAATATTTGACTTTAGGTCATTAACAAATATTTGCCGTCTTTGAATGGTTTTATGGATTAGTATGAAACGGAAGGAAGGAAGGCAGAATAAAGCAGCACCAGTACTTAAACAGGAAAATTTATTAAGGATACGCACGAACAAAATATACCCATAATACTCATAATACTCGTAATACTTATCGCCGTTAGTCTACAGACGACCGACCCATCACACAAAAATGTCATATCCATTGAGGCTATTAAAATTTAACACATCTTATTAGAGGAAAAATTGTGCAGGGCGTTGAGGGAATTTATAGACCTAGTCTGCTGCGCCGTAATTCAAATGCGGTTGTTGTCCCGGCTAGAGCTAGCAATTTCCTCAAGTATTTTAATACTTCACCTGTCTTCCACTCAATACAATGAAGAACATTCCAGTTTTTTATTTTTATCTTTGCTTTTACTGCTAAACAAATAGACAACATAATGAAGGTGCATAGTAGGGAGAAGATTCACGTTAAAAATGGTAATTGCAAAGGGGCAAATTGTTTTATGATGCTTACTTACGTCATTCAAAATATTCTTCTCAGTGGCGTAGTTCGGTGGGAGGATATTCAATTCAATAGATATGACATTTTGAAAACAACAAATAAAAACCAATCAAAAAGAAATCAGTCGAGTAATTTGCAAAAACTTTTATATATGTAGATATCTACACGGAGAAAAAACAGGAAACAAAATCACATTTCACATTTTGCTCTCAAACATACTTTTTCATTATTTTTGTGCAAATATTTTATATTTGCATACTGAAAAATATGTTTCAATATCTCTTTTAATAATATTATTTTTTTCGGCGTTTCTGTACAGATTATCTTAAAAAACGAGGAAATACTTAAGTAAGTTACAGGATTTGTTTTCTGACCTTTAGAAAAAAAGCGAAATTCCCCCAAAAAAATATTTTTCCAAGAAATATACTACATAAACGATGTAGTATACTACATGAAGATGGTTTTTCCTCATTGATGGGTATCTTCAATTAAAAATGTCCGGACATCCGATCAAGACTATTTTTTTAACGGCGACGAAGTGTCGGTGCCCGCTCTCTCTAAAAAGCGACAAGCTATGCACAGTGGGCAGAATTAAAAAATAATGGAAATAATTTGGCCGTTTCCTAACCAACCAATTGTTTTGTCTTTTCCGTGTGATTTCATGCGCATTCTACTAACCCAGGTCTACCAAAGACTTTTTACACCTAAGATAATGGTGTAAGATATCTGCAATTGAAAATTGAATTTGTAAATTTTTTTCCCGACCCTGTTCTAGTATTTTGTGAATATCGAAAAACAAAATACTATAGGCAACAAGAATTTCCTATATGATGATAAAAAAATCGATCCATTTATATTTTCATTTGAATTTATATTTTCAAAAAAATAGATTTTTTGTAATTTTTTTGGGACTAAAGTAATGTCGTATTTTGGAGTTATAGAAGAAGTTATATACAAAAAGTATTTATATTCAACTTAAAGGAAACTTTCTAGAGAATGTTTTCGAAAAAAGAACGGGTCAAAAATAGTCACTGGTATTTATTGTTGCCAAGCTTTTCAAATTTACAGCATTTGTTATACAAATTTCAAAAGTAAGCCACATTTTCCGCAATCGCAAAGCTGGACTATTGAAACCTTTACTATTTTTATATGTGGTGCACGTTGAACGGCGAAGAGAATTTGGAGTTTAACTTTTAGTATAGTAGATATAGGGGAAAATGAAAAAAAATCCCATTTTGGTGATTTTCTAAATTATTTTGGGAATTGTGGGATTGATCTTTGCAACTATAATGATTCGCGAATTACTTTCGATTTGTGATGTCAGGACCTACAAACTTCAAATTATTTCATTGAAAAATATTAATTTTTATATATTTGAAGGCGCTATTATATTTCTGTCTGCATTTGAAAATTGATTTTTTAATTTTTTTGATTGACCATTTATTGAGCTTTTTGTTAATATCAGTGCGGAATATAATCCGATCTCACATCAAGTTTTCTAGATAGACAACAATATTTGCTATACGATGTAAAGAATTTTGGCCAGATATACACACTAAGACAAAAGTTATGAGCTATCAACAAGCAAAAATATACGAGGGTTGCTATATATATATTTTTGGACCAGGCAACACCAAGAGCGCCATCTGACATTTCCATTGGAAAATTTGCCATTTTTTAGCATAAACGTACTCACCATCATTTGTGTTGTTTACAGTGACTTGAAAAAATCACTTTGGCAAAAAAATGGAATTAACTCGTGAACATTTTCGTACGATAATTTTTCACAACTTTCGACGTGGATTAGCACGACAAGTGTGCATCGATGAACTTAAATCTTTGTATGGCGATGAAGCACCATCCTATAGCCCTGTGAAAAACTGGTTTAATGAATTCAATCGTGGCCGACGCTCGCTCAAAGACGAAGGTCGTGAAGTTCGTCCATAAACGGCCGTTGTGCCAGAGAACATTGATGCCGTGCGTGAACTGATAATGCAAGATCGTCATGTGACATACCGTGAGATAGAGGCATCCTTGGGCATTTCTTCCACCAGTATACATTCGATATTTCTTGAACACCTGGCCGTAAAAAAGGTTTGTTCTCGTTGGATCCCGCACAATTTGGCAATCGCTCAGAAAAGGGCTCGTGTCGATTGGTGCAAAGAAATTTTGAAAAAATACGATCGCGGTGCTTCAAAATACGTTTACATATAAGATCGTCACAGGTGACGGATCTTGGATCTATGCCTATGAGCCCGAAACAAAACAGCAATCGACCGTGTGGGTCTTCGAAGACGAGCCAAATCCAACGAAAGTTGTTCGTGGAAGAAGCACTTCGAAGCAAATGGTCAATTATTGGTCACCTATTTCTTCGGCAAAACTAGTCATGTGGCGACAACTCCGCAACGTAGGACGGTCAATTCTGAGTGGTACACCACAATTTGTTTGCCTGAAGTCTTCGGAGAAATTCGAAAAACGAACAAGAGAAGACGAATCATTGTGCACCATGACAATGCGAGCTTTCGGCTCAAATCAGCGACTATTTGACCGGCCAAAACGTCGAATTGATGGGTCATCCGCCGTACAGCCCTGATTTGACACCCAATGACTTCTTCTTATTCACTCACATCAAGAAAAAACTGCTTGGTCAACGTTTTTCGACGCCTGAAGCAGCTGTTGAAGCGTTCAAAATCCATGTTTTGGATTTGAATTTTCAACACACTGTAACCAAAACAATTCGCGCTTAAATGACAAAACGGTCTGAGTGAAGTTATGCTAAAAAATTTCATGTTGTCAGCTTTCATCTGGTAACACCAGCATTGCCAGGATCGAAATATAAATAGCAACCCTCGTATATGTAGTATTTTGGAGATTTTGAGATAAATATAAGAAGAAAGTAAAACATATTTATATTCGTCTTAAAGGAAACTTCCTCGCGAATGTTATCGAAAAAAGAATGGGTCAAGATTTTTTATTAACATCGTTGGCACGCTTCTCCAAATTACACCATTTTTTAAGAAAATTTCAAAACTTGACCACATTTTCGACAATCGTAAAGCTAGACTATGAAAACTTTTACTATTTTTATACGCAGTAATGTGTTACACGGTACACTGCAAAAGGAATTTTGAGCTTAGATTTTGGGGGAAAACTAAATATGTATACCGTTTATGGGGATTTTCGAATTTATTTTGAGAATTTTGGTATTTTCCTTTACAAATATAATAATGTTATAATTAGCCTCGATTTCTGGTGACAAGATGTACAAATTACAAAAAAAAAAATAATTGAAATATATTAAATTTTAAATATTTAATGGATTTATAGTTTTCGGCCGTGTTTGAACACATTTTCTTTTTAATTTTATACCGATCATTTCCTACGAATCGGTATATATATGAGCCGAATATATGTCAAATCATTATCTTTTCTGGATAGACAACATAATTAGCTATTTGAAGAAAAAATCTTGAAAAGAACCAAGGTTATTTCCATCCCAAAAGCGGGAAAGCCGTCCCATACTGGATCTAAGGATCTCTGGCCAATCAGTCTATCGTCATTTCTACTTAAAACCCTGTAGTGATTAATTTCAATAGCTGTTTGTTTTCCGAGTACTCTTAGATACATCCTAGAGCAAGGCCTTCGTACAACCACAAGATGTGCTTCCGGTAAAGGTCTTATGTGTTAACCCGACCAAAACGGAACTAGTTTATTTCACCATGAGAAATAAGGTACCAACAGTTACAACTTGAGCCTTGGGGAATATTGAAATTTTGAAAGCGTAAACTACTTTGGAATTTTACTAGACAGGAAGTTGTACTTCCAACCCAACATACTGGAAAGAGCAAAGAAGGCTGTGGCAGCGATATACCTGCAAAAGGGCAATTGGAAAACGCTGGGGTCCGAAACCGCATATAAATTACTGTATATGGGAGTATTCAGACCGATAATGCTGTGGACGTCTCTGCAGAAATCCACTCTTCTGCGCAATACTAAACAAGTTTTAGCGAATGGCTGCTATATGTTTCACTGGTGCGCTGAGAACGACACCAACTGCGGCACTAAATGTTATACTACATTTAATGCATTTAGACATTTAAACATTTAGACTTAGGGAACTATGGTCAAGAATGGCTATGGATAGTGTACTGCTAGACACAGTCCCCGACTTTCCGGCACTGTTTTTTACACTATGACTGAATCACTATTTGACAAGAAGTATCTCACTCTTATACTTGGTAGATTAGATTGGAATGGTCGTATCACAGGACATAGGAGATTCGTTAATTTCTATACAGACTGTTCAAAACACAACAACCAAGTGGGCTTTGGGGTCTTTTCTAAGAAACTTGAGCTATCACTTGCAAAAAGACTGCCTGATCAATGTAGTGTTTACCAGGCAGAGAATTTAGCTATTAAAGAATTAGCGGAATGGCTGAAAATTAATGTTGTGACCAAATTCGGTATCAATATTTTCTCTAATAGTCAGGCTGCTCTCAAGTCCCTAGAAACTATATTCCTGAATTCAAAAACTGCCGTCGACTGTCACAGATCTCTTTACGAGATGGCTGAACAGTACAATATACTATGTATAAGTGCCGAGCCACAGGAACATACCGGGGAAGGTTGTGCAAGATTAGGAACTAACTTACAAGCTCCAGGAGAACTGAAATATTTGGGCATGCCTCTATCGACCTGCTAGCTCTTCTTGAGAGATAGTACCATTACGGCAACAAATGACAGGTGGTCACTAGTCAGGAACTGCATACATTCCAGGCTGATGTGGCCCGAACTAAACGCACCAACGCGCTGATGTCGTTGTCAAGACCTGACGTCTCATTTATCGTGTCTGTCATGAAGGGCCACTGTCTTATTGATCGGCACGTATAGTGATTGAAGGTCTTGCACGAAAACTTTTGCAGAAGCTGTTGAGACGAAGAGGAGGAGGAATCAATAGAACACCTTCTGTGTCTGTGCCCCGCTCTCTTAGAAGATAGGCTCTTATGTATTTCATTTGGGAATTATCTAACATGGCTGATGTTGGAATCCGCCAACTTTTGAGCTTTTTAAAGCAATCAAATTGGTTCAATGGGAGAGGCTAAGGATAACTTATGCTTCCCATTCCTTCTCAGTGGTAACGCAATGGACTGTATAGTCTAAGCTAGTCTGTTATAAAGGCAGCCACTCTTAAAAAATGCAATCCATAAGTGTTTAGTGGCATTCCTTTTTATTAAAATGTCCAATCGTGTGCCTTTGTAGATGATTTTTGTATTTCCCTGAAATAAAATACCATTTGTAACACTAATGACGATTTTAATGACTCCAACTTGGTACAGGTGTTTGTCATTAGAAGTTTTTTTATTTTGCATTAAATTCAAGATGAAGACACACAAAAAGTTTTGCTCTTCCCTCTGCTGGCAACGCCACTGGTTTAATTACTTATATACTCCTCGTCTTCCTCCCTGCAGCTCTCCTATTTTTTATGTGATTTGCAAATTTTGCAATATCTTGTCATTCTCTGGTGGTCGGACTACTACTACAACAATCATCGCACATCTCTGACACATGGCAGCACAGCACATGGATCTACAATTCATGTCCTTACGAGTATTCTGTGTAGGCGTTACCATTTCTTTGGAACTTATATTGTCCCTATTTGTAAGAGTACGTTCGACTGTGTGTATGTACCTGGCTGAGTGAGTGTGGGTGTAGTTTATATAAATAGCTTACAATGTGACATTTTATATTTTTCATAATCAGTTTTTGCGAACGTGTGAGCTTTTAAATGCGTTGTAGAGACAAAAAGGACATTTATTTTATGATTGATTTTGTTGCTGCGGTTGTTGCGCAAATACATATTTAACATATGGTGGTATTGACAATAAAACCTAACAACAGCTGAACAAATTAATTGCAAATTAATGCACTAGAGTCATGCCTCTAATTGGAGTATGCAATTGCGTTAGTAATAACATTTTTAGTTAGTTCTGTTTCACACGAGGCAATATTTTTCAAGCAAGTCACAAAGTTTGTAGGAGAGAGAGGCAGCAATTCAAAATTGTTTCTTTAGAAGCAAAAAACTGTACCTTCGTCATGTGTGGAGTTTACAGAAGAAGAGTCCGCCTATCATACAGCATGGAAATACCCAGCGTATGATTGTAATTATCCTCCGGGATAGAAACTGGAGAAATTGTATAAATATCAGAAAACTTGATATTATTCTCAAAAATTAAATCAAGTAGTTTATGAGATGAATTGGAAATCACACTAATCTACAATAGTTCAAGACTTTAGTCGGTTAACTCGATTAAATCTTTCTTACTTGTTTTTTAAATATAATTTTCATCAGTTTATTAACAATATGAGATAACTAGCACACTTCGTATATTCAAAATATCAAAGAATTTAATATAATTCTTAGTGTTTACTTCTGCGTAATATTTTAAAAATATGAATGAATAAAAACAAAGGTTAATAACCAACATGTATGAAAAAATTAGTAAAGAAAGACAACAGTCAAACACTGGTGGATTACAAGGGTAAAAAGATTGATGAAAACTCATTTTCCGACTGGTAATGTTGGGCCAACAGAGGAACAGTTACAGAACGAAAATGTGATGCATGAAGTACCTATTACGGATATAACAGATGTTATGGAAGCAGTATAAAGCTTCTGTCCTTTCAAGGCTGCGGGATCGGATGTAATATTTCTTCTTCAGAATGAGCTGGCTCTGGTATCAATTCATCTGCCTGGAGTTTTTACGGCATACCTAACTCATGCATACACCCCAAAAAAATTGGCAGAAATCAAGGGTGGTCTTCATACCCAAGCCAGACAAGGACAGTTATACTATCCCAAAGGCTTAACGACCTATACGGCGCAAAATCGCGTTTTTGATATATTTGAATCGAAAGAAAATATATTTAGAACAAAAATTTTTAAATATTATATATTTTTGAGCAAATAAATTATGTTTGAAAATCAATAAAATTTATTTGGTACACATATATTAATATATTACAACAAAATATGCTTGCAAACTAATAATATTACAAAATATGTGTTCAAATATGTTTTCATTAAAAACGATTTTCAAAACTTTTTAGATTTTTCGAATTTCATTTTTAATTTTTTCAATGATTTCTAATTATTCCTTACAATTTAAAATGACATAAGTAGCAATAACGTTTGTTTTAAAACACTAATAATTCATTTCTATTTATTCCAAGTCATCATTTGTTGTCATATGATTTCAATTACAAAAAAAATTAACTTTGAATTACTGAAAACACTAAAACATTGGCTGACAACTAATGTATCGTTTAATATATTTTCTGATTACTGAAATGTAAACAACAGGTGGCGCAAAAGTAACCTTTCGAGCGTATGTTAGACGCGATTGGCGGCCAGCAGCTAACAGCTGATGCACCGTCTGGACTTTGTACGGAAACATCTTAAAATCTTGCACCAAAATTCGCTGTAGAGACCGTCGACTGATACCCATTTGCGTGGCACGTCGTCTGGTCGATGTCGACGGCGCTTCCATGACATCCTCGGCTACAGCAGCAATATTCTCTGCAGAACGGCTACTCCGGGGTCTGCCACGCCTGGCATCATCTCGTGTTGTGCCAGTCCGCCTGCCTATCTCCCTACAAACTTTCGATACTTGCTTAAAAAAATTGCCTAGTTCGAATCAGGACTTACGATTATAAAACATATGTATGTACATATACGAGGGGGTCCCAATATTAGCCGATCTGGCATATTGATGGTAGTAGTAGTTTGAAAAAATACTTTCGTGAAAAGTGGCAACCTCCTACAACATATGTTTTAAGTTTCAAAGTGCCATGTTGTTTAGTTTTTTTTTGGATCACTCAAAAGTATACGATCTCTGTGAATTTGTAAACATGGCAAACAATTTGGTCACTGATATGTAATACAATACTTTTATTTGAAAGGTCTTAGTCCACCCAATATTAAAAACGACCTAGATTATCTTCTCCTTCGTTTACAACTATAAAATATTGGTAGAGTATACAGGGTGGCTGATATGTATTGCAACCAACTTCAGGTTGCTATCATTTCTATACCGCTAGTCTGATAGCTGACAGATTTATTTCAGTGACAGTTCATTTTATTGTTTACAAGCTTACAAAAGCATTTTGATCTATTGCATTCGGAAAAAAAGTCATTCGTGATGGCATTCAAGCGTGATAGTGTGATTGCTTTATTTGGGTGGAAAACACAAGTGGCTATCGTTAGAGCCCTCCAGCATTTAAATGTGAATAAATCTTTTGTTTCTCGTACCATCGCGACCAAAAAGTGGACGAAAAAAAAACGGTAACAACACCAGAAAAGATTAGAAAAGTGAAGGCCAGATTTGATCGAAATCCACGCCGCAGTGGTAGAAAAATTGCTCGTGAGCTGAACATATCGCGAGAACGGATACAACACATATTAAAAAATGAGCTTGGACTAAAGCCATTGATGTTCCAAAAAGTGCAAGAGCTCACCGATGCACAAAAAAAGTTAGACTGGAAAGAGCCAAGGAGTTGCTTCGCTTGCACGAAAGTGGCCAGTTACCGAATTTGGTTTTCTCCGATGAGAAGCCATTCCAAATTGAGCAGTTTGTGAACAAACAAAATGATCGGGTTTACTTGCCAAAGAGGTCAGCTGAAAATTTACACCTTCGATTGGCCACCAGAACTCAAGCGCCGCTGATGGTAATGGTGTGGGCCGCCGTAACGGCCGATGGTCGCTCCCCGCTCGTATTCATCGACCATGGGGTCAAAATAAATGCCGAATATTATCGGGAAAATGTCCTAAAGGCAGTATTGAAGCCCTGGGCAGACAAACATTTCGGCCGCAGACCATGGACATTCCAACAGGACTCAGCACCATCGCACTCAGCACGCGTCAACCAAGAATGGCTTAAAAAGGAGGTTCCTTGCTTCATTTCTACCGCACAATGGCCACCAAGATCTCCGGATCTCAATCCGTTGGACTTTTGCGCCTGGGGCATTTTAGAGAGTAAAGTTCGCACTAAAAAATACCAAAGTATCGATCATCTCAAGACGGCGCTTCGCCGGGAATGGGCCAAAATACCGCAGAGCCACTTTCGTTTGAAGGCCATAATTCGTGCCAAAGGTGGCCAATTCGAACAAATCTAAACTGTTTCTAAAATTGTATGTTATTTCCGACATTTTTGCTTTTGAACAACAAAATTTAAAAAAAAAATTAAAAAAATATAGCTCTTTACTTTGTTGCATTACATATCAGCCACCCTGTAAACGGGCCCGAACGAGCTGCCAATAAATGGGTAAAAAAATTCACAAAATGGCATTCTATGACCGTCGGTTGAAGGTTCGTGAGCTAGCTGAAGTGATAGGTATTTCAAAAACTGCTATACTTCGCATATTGACGGAAAAATTGATGATAAGAAAGATGGGTGCCTCGTTTGCTCACAATCAAGACAGTGCACCAGTTCACACATCCACTAATGCGATGCCTAAAATCAATGAATTAATACAACAAACATAGGAACGAACATGGAGGGACTGACAGGAATGTAGAATCAGCTAGTGATTCTATGTCGATCTAAGTTGGGTCTAGCTCTAGTATTTTTAAAAAAACCTAGAGCCCAAAACAATCTTGAATACAGTCCTGTTTTGTATGTATCATAAAATTCTTCCTACTACTCGAGTATTCACTTTCTTCTTGAATTTCGCATATACTGAGATTATCTACTCCACCTGCAAAGAACATGTATATCCACATTGGCATGAATGTTGCTTCGTTCTTATATACCGCAATAGCAATCTGGGCACCTCCTTATTTGCATAGGAAACGAAATATCTAGCCAAGCATCATTGAGACAAAGAAATAAAATCTTTATGAAGTTTATTTTGCAACAATACCCGCGGCAACTTTCGACAGATCTGTCCCAATTAATTTCAAAAATTTTACGAATAACCATATACCGTATTTTTAAGGCCCAATTAACATGGTGTGACTTAAACCTCTGACAAGATTTTTTCGCGGATGGTAAAGAAGCTTGCTGGAAAACGTTACACAAAATAAAAGTTCTACGCACAAATTGACATCTCCCTTTTATGAGAGAATGAGTAGTTTAAGAGTGGCAGTCTGTATAATGGACTCACTTAGACTATACAGTCCATTGTGTTGCAACGTTAAGAAAAATATACTTTGGCCTAGCCCCTCCCGTTGAAACAAGTTAACTGCTTTAAAAAGCTCAAAAGTTGAAGGATTCCAACATCAGCCAACTTAGCCACCTCCCCAAAAAAGATAGAGCCTAAGGTAGCATGCCACCTTCTAGAGAGAGCGGGGCACAGACACAGAAGGCGTTCTGTTGATTTCTCCTTCTCTTCATTACACAGATTTTGCAAAAGTCATTATGCAAGACCTGAAATCTCTCTGCGTGCCGTCCAATAAATAAATAATAAATAAATCAGACGTCCGGTCTGGATAACGACAGCAGTGCGTTTTGAGCCTAGGCCGGACCACATCACCCTGGAATGTGTGCAGTTTCTGACTAGTGACCACCTGTCAGTCGTTGCCGTAAGGGCACTATCTCTCAAGAAGAGCTTGCACGTCGGTAGAGGCATCCCCACATATTCCAGTTACTAATCTTGCATGTTCTTCTTATTTCAGTTCGTGTGGCCCAGCACACATATATGCTGAATATTGAACTGTTCAGCCTTCTCGTTAAGAAATCTGCGATAGTCGAGGGCAGTTTTTGAATTCATGAATATAGATTCCGGGGACTTGATAACAGCCTGATTGTCAGATAAAATACTGATACCGACTTTGGTCAGGACATACATTTTCAGTCATTACGGGTAACACTTTAATAGCTAAGATTTCTGCCTGGTAAACACACTACATTGATCAGGCAGTCTTTTTGCTATCACTTGCAAAGTTCTCCAGAAAAGACACCAAGGCTCACTTGGTTGTTAAGTGTGGAACCGTCCGTATAGAAGTTTATGAATCCCCTATGTCCTGGGATACGACATTCCATTCTCATCTGTCACGTAAAAAAGTGAGATACTTCTTGCCAAAGAGTTGCTCAGACATAGTGTCATCAACAGTGCCCACAAGGTCAGGCATTCTGTCTAGAATGACACTATGTCCGTTGCCATTTCCTGACCATAGTGACAGTTACCTGAGTCTTATCGCAATACATGCTGATACCGACTTTGGTCAGGACATACATTTTCAGTCATTACGGGTAACACTTGAATAGCTAAGATTTCTGCCTGGTAAACACACTACATTGATCAGGCAGTCTTTTTGCTATCACTTGCAAAGTTCTCCAGAAAAGACACCAAGGCTCACTTGGTTGTTAAGTGTGGAACCGTCCGTATAGAAGTTTATGAATCCCCTATGTCCTGGGATACGACATTCCATTCTCATCTGTCACGTAAAAAAGTGAGATACTTCTTGCCAAAGAGTTGCTCAAACATAGTGTCATCAACAGTGCCCACAAGGTCAGGCATTCTGTCTAGAATGACACTATGTCCGTTGCCATTTCCTGACCATAGTGACAGTTACCTGAGTCTTATCGCAATACATGCGGCATATTGCTCTGCTATAATGTCAAGTGGCATTAAATGTAGTTAGCGCCTCAGTTGGTGTCGTTCTCAGCGCACCAGTGATACATAGAGCAGCCATTCGCTGAAACTTGTTTAGTATCGCGCAGAAGGTGGATTTCTGCACAGCTGTCCACCGGACTCCAATGCCGTGCAGCATTGTCGGTCTGACTACTGCCGGATACAACCAATAAACTATACGCAGATTCAGACCCCAGCGTTTTCCTATTGTCTTTTACAGGTATACATATAGCGCTACCACAGCCTTGTTTGCTCTTTCCAGAATGTTGGGTTTGAAGTTCACCTTCCTGTCTAGTAAAATACCTAAGTATTTTGCGCTTTCTGAGAAAGGGCCTGCTGTATGATGTCTCTAAGGGTACTCTCAAACTTCCCTCTAACAGCTGTTGCCACGTCAGTTGTCCCTAAGCTAGCTAAAATGCGTCTCTTAATATGAAGGCTGTGAATGAACGTATATATTGTTATCAACCCCCAGGATTGCTAAAGCCGTAAAGCAGCAGGACCCCCTTTATGGCTAAGAATGCTATCATAGTATATACTTTGAGGGTGATCCTTCAATAAAGCTGACTAGATCATGCATGGCGGTTTCGGTGGACTTGCCCTTGCTGCAGGCAAGCTGTTGTTTGGACAGTATCCTATGATCAATTTTAGTCCTAAGGTAACTATCTATTAATCTCTCCAGGCTTTAAGGAGAAATGACGATAGACTAATGAGCCGGAAAACCTTTTCTTCGGTATTGGACGGTTTTCCTGCTTTTGGGATGAAAACCACCTTGGTTTCTCTCCATTTTGTAGGTATGCCGGCGTGATTGATACAACATGTATGGATCTCTCAGAGCCAGGGAGCAAATTGTATCAGCCACTGCCTGTAGGTCCGCCGGCAAGACTCAGCCTGGTCTTGGCGATTGAAGGGTTTTAAGCTTTTGATAGCCCAAAAATTCTAGATTCGGTTCCAATATCACGGGCGATCTTTGATGGATGCACTTCAAATGAATCTCCAATTGAAGTATTCAATGACTCTTCAGAATTGCCCGGAAAATGTGTATACAGCAGCACTCCCAGCGAATCCTCCCTGGGGTAGTCTAAGATCGATCATCTTTCTTGATGTACCCAGTCTTCTTTATCTCGGATAGTTTGCATCTTCATTGGGAATGAAAACGAAAAACAAATGTAAAAAAATAAATATAAATTTACCCCTGATAGCTGAAAGTAAAACCTCATCATTTAACAATCAGGAATTTAAGTAGGGACTCCAAAAGATAATTCAAAAAGTCGAAGGGAGAAGTCGCACTGTGTAAATTTTCGAGTTAAGTTAAGTAGTTCAAATCATACTAGTAAATTTCCATTGAAATTTAATAATATTTCACGATCCCGATATTTCGGGTCTGATCCACTATCAGACTTGACTCATCTCAGAGGATATGACTGGAAGATACTGTGAAAATTCGTGTGTAGTACCGATTTTCTGTAACTCGTGAGGTATAAAAAGATCATAAATAAGGAGTGCACAACAGGCCGAACCACTAAGTGTATGTACATGGACATGAGACCTCTCCTCTCTTCAAACTAACCTAACCTAATAATATTTCTATATGCATCATAGATATGTCTTCTCCAGTTATACATGTCTATATATGTATATCTTAGTAAAAAACCAGTAAGGAAAGGCAGAAAGTCGGCGGGGCCGACTATATAATACCCTACACCTCCCTAACAATGCGATAAGGGTCATTGCCATAATAATTTGGAATAATTGGTAAATGGGTAGAAACGTATTCTAATTCTGAAACGATAATCGCTAAATTAAGCAATATTCGTTCCTAAAGTGAGAAACATCTTTCTGGAAAATTTTAATGATCGGAAGTAAAATACAACTTCTATAGCGATTTGATACCAAATCAGGAGGAACATATATATGTAGCTTTAATGTAAATCTGAACCGATCTTCCCTGAATACTTATTCATGTAAAAAGACCTCCTTCTGTCGAATTTCGTACTGATCGGATATAAAATACAGTCTCTACAGCGCTTACATGTCAAATCGGGGGTAACATATATATGGGACCTATATCTAAATCTGAACTGATTTTCTCCAAATTTGGCAGTATTCCTTCATGTAATAAGAAACCTCTTTCTGCCGAATTTCGCACTGATCGGATATAAAATAACATTTTTACAGCGCTTACAGGTCAAATCGGGGGTAACATATATATGGGGGCTATATCTAAATCTGAACCGATTTCTTCCAAATTTAATAGTGTTCATCCATATAACAAGAAACCTCTTTCTGCCGAATTTCATACTGATCGGATATAAAATAGAGTTTTTACAGCGCTTACATGTCAAATCGGGGGTAACGTATATATGGGGGCTATATCTAAATCTGAACCGATTTCTTCCAAATTTAATAGTGTTCATCCATATAATAAGAAACCTATTTCTGCCGAATTTCATACTGATCGGATATAAAATAAAGTTTTTACAGCGCTTACAAGTCAAATCGGGGCTAACATATATACATATATCTAAATCTGAACCGATTTTAACCAAATTCAATAGGGATCGTCCTTGGGCCAAAAAAAAGATGTGTGTAAAGTTTCGTCGAGATCGGACCATAATTGCGACCTGTACTTTGATTACAAAAATACATGCACAGACGGACAGACAGACAGACAGACAGACGGACAGACAGACAGACGGACAGACGGACATAGCTAAATCAACTCAGAAAGTGATTCTAAGTCGATCGGTATAATAAACGATGGGTCTATTTCGTCTCCTTTTGGGTGTTACAAACAAATGCACAAAGTTATAATACCCTGTACCACAGTGTGGTGTAGGGTATAAATATGATCCTAGCCTACCCAATTCAGATAAAAACGCAAACAATATCGAAATCAAATTACCATTACATACGAGTACATTCCAATAAAATGGAATTAAGAAAAATATGATCTAAAAGGCTTTGATGCATAAAACTCAAACCTTCACAATACATTTACGGCCAAAATCTAAAATTATTTTTCCAACAACTTCCACTTCAGTTTAAATGTAAATTTTCATTTCATTTTGAAATCCATTTATCCAAATACACAGCGACGTAAATTGAAATTAAATGAACCTAAAATAAGTTTCCATGAACATCATCCCATCTCTTCTCCCATCACTTCGAACATCCGAACGGAAGAGTTTACAGGGCCGCTAACACACCACACTCAGAACTATGAAGTCGGAGGATAGCTTTGGATTTCAGGAACGCGAACGATGTCTGTGATGTTATTGAAAACATTTCCATAGACACGGAATGTAACTTGAGGCGCAAAGTGACTAAGTCTGAGGGGTGAACGAGTGACTGAGCGACAGCGACAAATTTGCATAGCAATGCTCAATTTCCCAGCCGACAAAGAGTAAAGGGCAAGAGAACGTTCTATAGTGAATATGCAGGACTAGTACTTCACTGCGTCAAAAGGACATCACAGACAAGCACTTATCCAGGGTAACTCAAGGAACGAGAAGGAAATGAAAAACAAACGACACAAACAAATAGCACAAAAAGCCTTAACACTTTGTCCAAGAACTGGAAGTGGAGAAAAATAAAATGACAACAGTTGGAACTGTGGCTAACAACTCCATCGCCTCTCATCCCCGTCTAACGTTTACCACATGCTAAGAGAATGACCGAGCGTCAGTCCTTGCTTGCTTCCTTCCAACCACTAACCCATGAAGTACGTAAGTAAGTAACCCTCCTCGAACTTTATTGAAACTATAAATGACTCATAGATTTCAAGGAGCAAATATCAACAGTGACAACATGAAAAGTGCCACCGCACAGTGAATCAAGGCATGAAAGAAATAAACATTCAAAATAAAAAAAAAACAATAATTCTGAGAATTTAGTGGACTATTAGGAATCTCATACACATTTCGAACATTTCATGTCAAACCGAACACTTTTTGTACATTGCCATCTCCGATTTCGTTGGAACTACTCTATAAAATATTTGATTTGTAGAAGTTTCAAAAGATATGACCAATTGAAAATTGTGAAAATCAAGAACAAAATGCCGAGGTAGGAAAATTGCAAATGGTGTAGTGAGAAAGCGCGTGGGCAGAATTCAAAGAAAGAATGCTTAATTTCAAGGTAATTGCAAGAGCTTTCTTGGCTACTGACCGCTACTGAATATCAAATGGAAAAATTCTAATTTCAATTAATGTTGTACGAATTTCAAATGGAATCTTTGAATTTCAATTGACTATTTACAAATTTCAAATGGAGTCTTCGAATTTCAACTGATTTTTTTTAATTACTATTGAAAATGGTGTAGATTGTTGTGGAATTGTAAATTAATGTTGGCTTTCCTCAAAAATAATGAATAATAAGATATGTCATCCCGGAGCGAGTAAGTTGCCAGTTACGAACGAATAGAAATTTCAACGAGTAGGACTTCAAAGAGTGAGGTTTTCCGCGGATTTCGGACCGATTTTCCCGAATTTTTTGTAATTGTCACAATTAAAAAATTAATATTAATTGATTGGTGCAAAGAAAGTTCTAACTATGTTCGCGGAAAAGTGTTTTTTCGCGTGTGACATTTCATTCCTATTCGTTCGTAACTGATAGATTTTGACGTTTCGTCGGGACGGCACATCTGTCTAATTTAAGGTCTGTGGCTTTCCTATTCTCTTTTAGGAAGTAAATATTTGTCATATTTTATCTGGAGTTATGTGGCAAGAGAAATCTGTAAACTTAGTATAAGTGCGTACGAAGATCAAGAGAGGTGGATATGGTCCGTTTCGGACTTGGCAGCATCCAAAAGTCAAAGGATGGAATTTTTTTTGGGAAAGAATTTGATAAATTTTTTTTGAAATGTGTTGACTTGGAAATTATTCATAATATGGTACGATGAAATACGCCTGGCGTCAGGTTTCTAGTTCATCGTTAGTTTCATTTAAAAACACTGAAAAAATAAGTATCTGAATGGATTGGAAAAAAGAAAGAAAAAGCCCTAGCTGACATCACATTACATTAAGGTTGCATTTGTCCTTTAAACGAAACATTTGGAGAAAATCGGGTCGTTGGTGGTTTAAGCTACCACGTGTCTGCCAGGCACAATCAATACTGTTAACATGGTGTCTTTGTTCTTAAAATTAAAGATAAATAACTTTTTCATAATTTCATACAAGATTCTTCTTAGTTTTAATGAACCCCACGGGGGTGTTCTGTCTCCTCTGCTATGGAATCTCTCCACGTATTACAATATTCTGCTTTATCTGGAGATGATGGGTGTCAAGAGTTGTTGCCTATGCAAATAACGTGGCAATAGCTGTTACACTGAAAAAATGTTAAAGACAGCGGCAATGATTTCGAGCCAATGATTATTCGGCTTTAAATTTAATACATTTCCTAGTTAAATTAAAAATAATTTACTTAATATTAAGAAAATCAGCTTAATTTTTATTAAGTTGTCTTAATATTAAGTGTGGACTGTTCTTACTTTAAAGAATATTTGCCATTGGCTCGAAATCATTGACACTGTCTTTAATGTTAGAAAACTTTTTTTCTGTGTAGAGGATAGCTTCTGAGCACTCTTAGAGACATTCTACAACACGCCCTTAATACAACCGCTAGTTTTTTTCACCAGCAGAAAGAAGGTACCACCAGTTACACCTGCCTCCTTGGGGGGTATTCAAGTTCCCTTCTCTGAAAGCGCACTGAACTTCAAAACCAACTTTCTGGATAGATCTAAGAAGGCTGTGGTAGCAGTATATATCTGTAAAATGACAATAGGGACCCACGTATAGTTTATTGGTTGTAAGCGGCAGTAGTCAAACCGATAATGCAGTACGTCTGGTGGACAGCTCTACAGAAATCCACCTTCTGCGCGATACTAAACAAGGTTCAGCGAATGGCTGCTATATGTATCACTGGTGCCCTGAGAACGGCGTCAACTGAGGCACTAAATGCTATACTACATTTAATGCCGCTAGACAATATAGCAGTGCAATATGCCGCAAGTACTGCGATTAGACTTAGGGAACTGTCACTGTGGTCAGGAAATGTCTACGGACATAGTGTCATTCTAGACACAATGACTGACCTTCCGGGCACTATTTATGAATCACTCTTTGGCAAGAAGTTTCTCAATTGTTTACCTAATGGATCACAATGGAATGGTCGAATCCCAGGACATAGGAGATTCGTTAACTTCTATACAGACGGTTCCAAACTCATATACGCTCGACTATCGCAGATCTCTTAAAGAGATGGCTGAACAATTCTAAACTATATAGGAACTACCTTACAAGCTCCAGGGAAACTGGAACATGTGGGCATGCCTCTCTCTTTTTGGGAGATGTTGCACTTACGGCAACAAATGACAGGTGGTCACTAGTCAGGAACTGCATACATTAAAGGCTGATGTGGCCCTGCCTAGAAACAAAACGCATCAACGCACTGCTGTCGTTATCGTGAACGGACGTCTCACTTATCGTGTCTGTCATGACGAGTCACTGTCTTATTGGACGGCACACAGAGAGATTGCATAATGACTTTTGCAGAAGCTATGGAGACTAAGACGTAAAGGAATCAATAGAACACCTTCTGTGACTGTGCCCCGCTCTCTCTAGACCGCGACATACAGCTTAAGGCTGTTGTATCTTTGATGAGTTAGCTAAATTGGCTGTTGTTGGAATCCACCAACTGTTGAGCTTGTTAAAGTAATCACATTGGTTCAATGGGCGGGGCTAGGTATAACTTGTGTTTTCCCTTACGTCCCTGTGGTACTGTGTAGTCTAATGGTGATTTCGATTCTGAAAAAAATGTGGCCCCGTCGACACGAAATTGTGAAAAATAATCAACCTTTTTAGGTAGAACAGATGTCGTCCCTCGAAATAATATTAGCTCCTATTTCAAAATTCCAAAATGTGGTATAAAAGTCTAGTTTTCGGGAAAAAGGACAATGAAAATGTTGCACTTTTTTGCAGAAAAGAAATCGCCATAAGTGAGTTTGTTATACTGGCTGCCACTCTTAACCTAACCTAACCTATGTATAGTCCCATCTATTTGTTCCTTCCGATTTTTATATTCAAGCGCTATTGAAAATGTATTTTACATCCGATCTTAGTAAGATGATGAGTGTTCTAACGGGACACTCAAGCTTACAAGCACATCTTCATCGCATAGGACTAGCAGGAAACGACGAATGCAGGGCATGCAGAGAAAACATCGAAACGATGGAACATTTTCTGTGTCACTGCCCGGCTTTCACACATGCAAGATCCCAACATTTCGGGTCCGACATATTACCAGACTTGACTCATCTCAGAGAATATGACTGGAAGATACTGAGAAAATTCGTGTCTAGTACCGATTTTCTGTAACTCGTGAGGTATAAAAAGATCATAAATAAGGAGCGCACAACAGGCCGAACCACTGGCTTAAGTGTATGTCCATGGACATGAGACGTTTAAACGTCTCCTCTCTTCAACCTAACCTAACCTAACATCCGATCTTTATATTATTGGCAGAAATCAGGTTTTTGATTCAAGTCGAAGAAAATCCTTCCGATTCTTCATCTACGAAAGAATACTGCACATTTTAAGGTCATCGTTTCAAATCTAGTTTATTATTTATTTACTATGATCAACATCTAGAACTCCTCCTTGTAACAAGCGTTGAAGAGGACGTGAAGCTATGTACTTTGTTAACTGAAACGAAACCAATTATTCCAAATTATTATCGCAATGCCCCTTTTGGCATTGTTAGGGAGGTGTATGTTATTATATAGTCAGCGCAGAAAACTCGTATAATATGAATTTGAGCCAGATTAACAGAACTTTTCAATCTCGCATTTTTTCATTGAAAATATATTTTTGACCACACATTCTCTTTGATTCCTAACCACTGTGCGTAAATAAGCAGCACCGTATGTGTTGTGGCTGGTCGGTGATGATGATGTTATATCCATGCTATGTTGTGTGGGTGGTAGTGGTGGTGGTGATGATGATGTTGCTGCTCTTTGCCGACTGGGGGGAATAAGGAATAAAGCGTTTTACTGGTAGTGTTTTTGCAACTTTCGCCTGTGGTGTATATAAAAATTCAAATTTAAATGCTCATTTTTGTGCAAACTCAAGACTTTATGACTGAGAAAACTCACTTGTAACTGGAACATAAAATTAACATAACTTCAAGAATCCAACAAAAAGGATATATGTTGAGGGGGAGATGGAGAGAGAGAGGGAGTCGGGTAATTTCCACATGTAAGGAAAAAACGAGGGACTCGGTAAGGGCATCGGCATTGACTTCAACATCAGCATCAGATGGCTTCAAACTGTTGTTGTTTATGACTTGTTTATATTTATTAACATTGTTCTAAAGTGGTTTAGGTATCAAGGACATTTCGCTAAGAACAAGTGGAACCTAGCAAACGCTCTTAGTTAATAAGGGAGTATTTTTCGAAATAAAACAAACGCAGTGCCGTTTTTGATTTAGTAGCGTTTGAATAATGCAACTTTTCCAAGAAGAGTTGCTGAAAATGTCATTGGATAATTGAGAGAAACTTACCCACACAAAGTAATGAATTGGGGAAACAATAATTGTATACATCTAGGAAAGTTTTTTTTCAATCGTCAAAAATCACAACTAAACTCTCATCAATTTCGATATTAACTTTAATTAAAATTAGAACACAGAAAATACATTAAGAACATCCTTAATTGATTTACGTTAACGCTTTTCCTTTCATTCACAATTAATTAAATTTTTTTCTGGAGGAAGAAAAAAATCATTCATTACATACACAAGATTAATTCGCATTAATAAATAAACCAAAATATATATAGAAAAGAACAAAACTCTTACTCTTAGAATCTTAGATATTGCCCAAAAGTCCTTGTCATCCTTCCTGGGTTATGGGAAAATACTGCACAAAGGAAAATCAAAGAAAATCCTTTTAAAGGACAACAGGACATTTGCGGCTCCACGAGTATGTGTGTGTGAAAGTGCTTGCGAGTGTTGTCTTCGCTTCATTGACAACGCCACAAAGGTATCGCATGTATTTTGGTTGGTATTTTTGTGGTTAAGTGAAAATAATTTATTGTCACACTCTGCGTCCGAACTCAGCCGTATGGCATAGGGAACCACCTTGGAATCCAAGGATATCTATGATTACCGCCGAAATGACAACACTCCAAAACTAAAGCCGACACCAAACACTTTTAGGTGTTCTTTTGTGGTTCCCAGCGGAGGATAGGATAAATTTCAAAAACCAAAGGAGAAACTAGTAAACCCATAGTTTATTGCAGAATGTTATGAGTGTTCAGTATTTTTCGTTTTTTTTTTTTTGTTTTGGGGAACCAATCCTGCGATACGTCGTTGTGGTTACTACCAAAACAAAAGTAGGACAAAACTCTTACGAAGTGTTCTCCAACAAAAGATGTTTGTGACACTATGCAAGAAATTCCAAATATTTTTAAGAGGGTTGCCTTTTATGTTTTGAGACATGGCAGCATGACAAATGTTGTGCTTTGATTTGGCACTTAGACTATGCCGTCCTTTACCACATGGACGTAAGGGAAAACATAAGTTATCAATAGCCCCGATTCGTTGGACCAATTTGATTGCTTTAAAAAACTCAAATGTTGGCGGATTCCAACATCAGCCAAGTTAGCTAACTCCCCAAACCTTTAGAGCCTAATTGTTTGGGGATTGATTGATTCCCCCTCCTCTTCGTCTCCACAGCTTCTGCAAAAGTCAATATGCAAGACCTTAAATCTCTCTACATGCCTTCCAAAAGGCAGTGATCCGTCATTACAGACACGATAAATGAGACGTCCAGTCTCGATAACGATAGCAGTGCGTTGCTACGTTTTGAGTCTATGCCGGACCACATCAGCCTGGAATGTATACAGTTCCTGATTAGTGACCACTTGTCAGTCATTGCCGTAAGGGCACTATCTCTCAAGAAGAACTTGCGGTCGCTAGTTCCCCTGGTGCGTGTAATATAGTTCCTAATCTTGTATGTTCATCTGACTTGCAGTTCCTGTGGCCCGGCACCCATATCAGCTGAATATTGAACTGTTCAGCCTTCTCGTTAAGAGATCTTCGACAGTCGAGGGCAGTTTTTGAATTCATGAATATAGATTCCAGGCATTTGATAGCAGCCTGATTATCAGATAAAATATTGATACAGACTTTGGTCACAACATTATATGTTTAGCCATTCCGCTACCTCTTTAATAGCTAAGATTTCGGCTGTTAAACACTACACTAACCAGGCAGTCTGTTTGCAAGTTCAAGTTCCTCAGAAAAATAAACCAAAGACCACTTTATTATTGATTTTGGAATCGTCTGTATAGAAGTTAACGAATCTACTATGTCCTGGGATATAACCATTCCATTCTGATTTATCCGGTATAAGAGTGAGATACTTCTTGGTGAGATACAGTGGTTCAGTCATAGTGTAGTCAACGGTGCCCGGAGGTCATGCATTCTGTCTAGAATGACACTATGTCCGTAGCCATTTCTCGACATGGCTACGGATAGTGACAGTTCCCTAAGTCTAATCACAGTACATGCGGCATACTGCACTGCTATAATGTCTAGCGGCATTAAATGTAGAATAACATTTAATGCCTTTGGTAGTGTCGTTCTCATCGCCCCAGTGATACATTGTGCAGCCATTCGATTTGGTATCGCGCAGAAGGTTGATTTCTGCAGAGCTGTCAACAAGACGACAATGAGTCCAGCATTATTGATTAGACTACTGGTCGGGTTAACACCAAGCTCTAACAGCTATTGCCACATCATCTGCAGAGGCAACAATTCTGACACTCATCATCTCCAGAGAAAGTAAAATATTGTTCATGGAGAGATTATATTGCAGAGGGGACAGAACACCCCCTTGGGGCGTTCCCCTACTGACAAATCTATGGAGGTCAGTTGACCCTAAACTAGCTGAAATGCGTCTCGTAATTAGAAGGTTACGAGTGGACATACGAATGCTGCTGTCAAACTCCAGGATTTCTATAGGCGTTATTATAGCGACAGGATTTCTGTTATTGAAGGCCCCCTCTATATCTAAGAAATATAGCATAGTAAAGGGTTTTCCAATAGGGATGATATGATTTTGAAGTGACGTTTCGGCCATTTGTAATATGTCATGATCTGTAATTTGTTTTTCATTGTATTACACAAGAACAACGTTTACAAATTATTCAGCTTTATTATCAAAATAATTGTTCACCAATTGCAACCTTTCGTGCACAAGTCCATTTTTTTAATCCAAAAAACACTTTCCAGGCGTCCTTAGACCTTGACACCCACGAGGAATATTTTAGCTCTCTTTAAGCGCTATATTTTTTTGCCATCAACCGATTGTGGCTGCACAGCAAATGAAACAATTGAATTGTTTCGAGAAAAGTTTGGAGATTCGATTATTTCAAGAAATTGTGATATTGGATGGCCTCCAAGAAGTTGTGATTTAACACCATTAGACTATTTCTTTTGGGGTTATTTTTCTTTCGAAATAAACCAGACTCTCTTCAAGCTTTACAAATAAATATTGAACGTGACATTCATGACATACGACTTGATTTAGTGGAAAAACTGCTCGAAAATTGGGTTCATCGAATTCTTTCCTGCAGAAGAAGTCGTGGAGGCCATTTGAATGACGTTTTATTAGAACTTAATTGTATCGATTGTACTTCACATTAAATACAAATCTTTTAAATTTCCTTAACAATAAGAGCATTTTTTTCAAAAAAATCATATCACTCTTATTGGAAAACCCTATATATTCCTTAACAGATAGGAATCCTTCAATAAAGCTGACTAGATCATGCAGGGCGGTTTCAGTGGACTTGCCCTCGATTTTAGTCCTATGGTAACTATCTATTAGTCTCACCAGAGTTTTTAGGAGAAATGACGATAGACTATTTGGCCGGAAATCCTTAGCTCCAGCTTCCCCGCTTTTGGGATGAAAACAACCATGATTCCTCTCTCCATTTTGTTGGTATATATGCCTGATTTGTACAGCATGTGTATATCTCTCTGAGCCAGGGGTCAATTGTATAAGCCACTGCCTGTAGCTGCTCCGGCTAGACTCTGTCTGGTCCTGGCGATTTAAAACGTTTAAAGGTTTTGATAGCCCAAAGAATTCTGGATTCGGTTACAATCTCGCTGGCAACCTCTGATAGCTGCACTTCAAGGGAATCCCCAACTGAAATATTCAATGCCACTTCAGAGTTGCCCGGGAAATGTGTATTCAGGAGAACTCCCAGCGAATCTTCACTAGATGTAGTCCAAGAACTATCATATTTCATGATGGCTTCGGGTGGCTTCGCCACTACAGAAATCTATCCAGTATTTAACCCTTAGTGGGGAGGTACTCGAAGGATACCTAAATGGCCCAAAAACGGATTTTCGCCAAATATACTTCAGGTCTTAGGTCACTCCTTCGATGTGTTGCACTTTTGGTACGTATCAAATGACATAATTTTCTTCGGTTAAATATTTTTTGTTTTTATTTATTTTAAACTATTTTTTGCTATTAATTATTTTTTATGTTTTTCGTACCAGCAAAAAACGATTTTTTTTTCAAAAAATCACCTTTCTAAATTTGTTCAATGACTACGCCATTTATTGTTCGAGTAAAAAATGGACTGAAGAGTGACACACTTTTTATTCCATAGGGTTTCCAAAATTCTTTGTATGATTCTCATGCATTTCCACGCTATTACATTAAAAAATAAGCAAGTTATAACAATTTGTGTACATGGCATTTTGGTCCATATCCACTTTTGTTTTAATATTTTTTCGTATTTGTATTACATGGACAACAAAGACGGACGGTATTGAAGGAGAGTAATTAACATATTGTGATCGAAAGAACATAAAGTAGTGAGTATAAAATATAGGGCGAAAAAAAGTATTGCAGATTCTGAAAGAGCATGCTTCAAATTATCAACTCCTAACTCAAAAAACACAAAAATAGCGTATTGCGTATAATAAAAAAAACTTTACAATAAAAAATGTTTGGTCTTGATTTTATGGAGTCTTCACAAAAAAAACAAGTTTTTAAATCCCGGACGTAAAAGTTTTTTTGTTGCATAATGTCATTTATCGACGTCGGGGAAATAACAACCATAGATAAATATTCCCTTTACAAGGGGGCCAAAATAGATTTTGGACCAAAAATAGCTTTTTTTGGCCTAAACATGTTATGATAAAATAAGACGTTTCTGAAATTTTCATAATAAAATGAAGGTTTAAATTTCTGTTAAATAATGGGTTAAATCAGAGGAGCATTTAAATATAGGTTTTATATAAACTAACGCTACTTTGAAATGATGAAAAAACGCAAAAAACGTTGAAGAAATAATGCACAAAATCGAATTTGGGTTCATTTACTAAGAAAAATATAATTTTCCTATTTTTTGTCAGGATATCTTCAGTAAGCATCAACTTATATGAAAACATTTTTTTAATTATAAAAATTTTACAAACATACCTGGTGGTTTTAGGGGAAATTCAGTTTTTGCTAAAATGAGAAATGTGTACAAAATATTCATCAATATTATTTAGAGAAATTTATATTCATGTGCAGATGATGCACTGAATAAAATATTGACCTGAAATTAAAAACAATTTTGCCCTCAAATCATATGGTGATTTCGAATCTGAAAAAATGTTGCCAAGTCGACGGAAACGTCTGAAAAATATTTGCCATTTTTAGGTGGAACTGATGTAGTCCCTCGAATTAAACTTATCTCCTATTTCGAAATTCCAAAATGTGGTATAAAAGTCCAGTCTTCAGGAAAAGGGCAACGAAAATGTTGCACTTTTGGCAGAAAAGAAATCACCAATAAATTTAATCTGCCTTTGTTTGAAGAACAAATTTCTTTAAATTCAAGGAAATTTTCATTAGTTTAAAGTAAAATACTTTAAGATATATACACACGATTGTCAGATCGGACAACGTTATCAAACCTGTTAAAGTGCAGCCAGCGTACGGACAATGGCAGACTGTTGGGCAAAGGTGAATTGTCAGTTCAGACGATTTCAAGAGTTGCCAATAAAATGTTTCACTGACAATGGTGCCATTGTCAGATGCATAAACTTCGCACATCTTACAACATCTCACTATTTATTGACGATGACTTTCCCGCAACGTTGCAGGACAAACATTTTAAGTTCACAGGGTAGCATTTTTTCGCCATTTTCCTGAAAATAATCTGACAATCGTGTGTACATAAAATTAATTCTAATAATAAGGTGTCCATAACACTACGTCATGTTGACTTAAACGTTACTTCATAAAATTAAAGAAAAAATCATTGATTGTAGTGCAACTGTCATTAACTCAAGTATACATTTTAATAGTTTGTAAGACTTTTTCCTTAAAATTGTTGAAATTCTCATGTCATGATTTTAAAGTCAATATACCCTTAATTTTATCTGCGAGAGGACAATTTAGATTATTTTTGTTCGTAAAATTGAGAGTAATAGTGTTACAGTGAAGTTTGTTTGGAATTTTTCGGAATCAGTTCTTGCAAAGTGTTGGAAGAGAAAGGTTGTGTGCGCTTGTTCGAGTGGACATTAATTCTACATTAATAGCAACAATTTCGGCAGCTGATTGTCGAAAGTGTGTGTCCCATCTATTTGACAGGTAGTTGAAAATAAATGCTCTGGAAACATCGATTGACTGCTCATACGACAATGGGACAAAAAGAGTTAAATTTAAACATGTGAATGTGTGCGTTATAGTTACGCCAATTGATAACAAAAAGAGTAATAAACTCTGTTTAGGACATTCAGAGTACGAATTATTTATAACTTTACGAATCTATTATTTTGACAAAAAAAATGTAAAAAAACCGTAAATATGTGTACGTATTCAAAGAAGAACGAAATAAAGCCGAAGGCAGACATTTTAGAAAAAAATGAACAATCGAACTTTGAATTTCCGAAGTAAATTGCAAATATTTCCATAATGAATAAATATACATAATTATAGTTATTTTGTGCATTAAATAGAATATCATTAGCGAAACATGCAAATATGCTAAATACAATTTTATGAAAATTGAGATTTTTATAGAATGATAGAAGATTTAAAAATACATCAAAAAGAAAACAAAAAAACATACATGGTGTTTTCCCCGTTTGTGCAGTGATATGGAAATGTGTATTCTAAGTTCACACAAATGCAAAACATGTGAAGTCTGTACAAAAGCGGATAATTATAATTAAAGTTTTTTGATATTTAAGCGGAACAAATAATATATCATTCACGTATTTGCAGAAAAAAATTATATAAAATAGAAACAGTTAAAAAGTTGTTTATTCCTTCTGAAAACTTTTTGAAATTGGACTTAGCATATTTTCATGTTTTGTTAACAATATACCATATTAAATAATTTCGAAGCGGTACAAAAATGTTTATGTGAACAAGTTTTAATTTATGAGTAAGAAATATTTACATATAATATAGTAATATTTCTTTGGTAAAATCTATATTCCTTTGGTAAATTCTATTCTACACTAATATCGTTTTTAAATTCTATTGTTCACTTGAAATAATGCAGATTTTGAATCATTTTAACTCCTGTATCGATTTAAAGAGATGGAGGACTAGGTTAAATGTTAAATTTTGAACTTAAATTAACATATATTTTTAAATATCTTTGTAACGAAGGAATGTGTTTATGCAAATTGGAGGAGAAAAATCATCTTCAGCAAAAATATTCGAACGAGGATGTTATTGGATTTTATGTCTAAGTAAATTTTTTCGTAATTTATTGTAATGTATCTTAATGTTTGTAACTCTTATGTATAAAACATCACATATTGTATTTTTGTTTCTTTTATTTTGGCCCTTCATTCGTTATTGATTTGTAACTAGCATATTTTCCTACATCATCTTTGTGTCTATAATATTATAGAATTCAAACATGACAGCTCAGCTCCATGAATTGTGATTTCGTGGTTGTTACACCAATCTTCAGCAAGGTTCAACTTTAAAACACCAGCTCTAAGAGACCTAGCATCTCCTAAACGAATAAGAAGTATTTCTCACTTCTGGTATTTCGACTCAAGAATAACGACGTCAAGTAATGTATTTGCAATCGCAGCTCATACGAAGAGAACGATTCGTTTTAGGAAAATTTTTGCAAAATATAATTTTTCAATATTCATTGCAATAAATATTCCCTCTAATATGAATAAAACTAGCCTAAAAACAATGGCTACGGGTATCATCAGGTATGTATGCTACTGAATTATCTGTTTATCGAAATCAAATGTTTTGTGCTCTTCTACAAAAATATTTGCCGTAAAATTCTGCTTTAAGTCTCTGAATACACCAAAAATAAAAGCCCAACTTAAATGCCAGATATAAGCCAAAACTTAAAATCCATTTTTAGGTTTAGCACCAATTCGAAAAAGTACGAAATTAACCTAAAAAAGGGATCTTAAGTTTTGAGTTTTGGTGTATTCAGAGACTTTTGGTAGAATTTTATGGCAAATGTTTTTGTAGAACAGTTTGACCCGTTAAACACCTGTTATAGGGGTAATCTTTACCCCTCTCCACAAAATGGAGCAAAAAGTCCCCTAAATTGAACAGCTAGAGGGTTAAAATCTTCAAGTAAAATTTCCTCGTAGTGTTTTTCCCCATTTTCTATGATGATTCATCATAAGAATGTGCAAAAGGGGGAAATATTGACCCCCCCCCCTCTAATATGACCACCAAACGTTAACTCACACGTATATTTTTTACCCCCTTTATCATAAACCGTTGACAGAACCTTGTTATTTTCGAAAACATTTAATTTTGTTCCACAGCAATTTTCGACAAAACTTTAAAGCACTAAAAAATATTTTAAATATTAGGAAATAAGTCAAAGTTTTCATATTTTGTTTCCAAAAAATAGTAATTTGTTCCATTTAATGTAGTGAGTCTATCCTAAGTTTACACCTACTAATATACAATTTTGCTACTATTAAGGAATACCATTCCGAGAGTACTGTCAAATTGAAATGCAAAGTTAGAAATATCTTTGAGATACCCCTTTTGGAATTATAGATACAGTTTTTCCGTGACACAAGTAGGGGGGGGGCTATCTGATATTTACGCCCAGTATATCCCTCAGTTTTGCATCTAAACTTAAAAAACGTAGTATATTTTCCAACGGATCTGTATGAAATGTTAAAGGTTTTGAGAATTGCTAGTTTAAAAGTAATCGTTTTAAAATTAAAGCAAGATGGTGTTGGGTATAATATACTCGTACCTATTTATAATTGTTTCCCCATAAAAATACATTTCTTAGTTAATCCATGGCTAGAATGTAGGCTACAAATGAATAAGTACCACCACCCACGTATTGGCGGTTGATGTTGATTTCAAAAAATCTATAATTTGCGTACAAGCACAATCATCCAGAACAAAAGAAAATTGAGGCCACACATATGTTTTCACTGGTGAACCAGTTTCCTTTCAGGAATATCAAAACAAACAAATCACCATACTCCTCCAAACACACGCACACCTCCGACCCTATAAACGCAGTAACAGCCACATCTGTCGACACATCCTTAGAGGAGAGCTACCTTAACATAAATTTTCTTGAAACCTTTCACTCTTGTGCAACAAAGCCAAAAATGGCTGGAGAAAAGCCTCATAACAAATTAAAAATACAACCTATTATTATGCCACCATATTAAAACAGGGGCTAAAAAGGATAACTCGCAAAACAAAGCCGTTTCCCCAAATGCATGACAAGAGAAAACACAAACGAATCCGTAGTATTTTTGCCATTACCACAATGGACTAAGCAAAGGGTTGATGCAGCAAAGGCGCTACAACAAAAACAAAACCAAACAGCAACAACAGGCCCGGTCACATAGAAAAGGCGACTGTAACGAATTCCTAGATTTCTCTAAGGCATACAAATTCTCATTATTTGTATACAAACTGAACCGAATATGAATAATGCTAGAGAGACACGTCGTTGTCGTCGCCGCTGCCGCTGCCGTTGCCGCTGCCGTTGCCGTCGTCCTAGTACTACAAACCTCTGAAATACATGTGTACTATATACAGTAGCAGCAAAAAGGATCTCATAATTACAAGGATTTGAATATAACAACAAGTACGAATGCAGAGCATATGCGCGGAGGCTCTAGGATACACATGTTGCCAGGGATTTGCTAAACACGCCAATGCGGAGGTTGGGGGTGTAGGCGGTTGGACCCCTTAAATAAAAAGCGCTCCACAACAAAAGTCGGACTAACAAAAGTATTGCAGTAGTAGTTGTGAAATCCTTGCATGACAAACCCACATACTCGTGCAGTTGAATGGTATTCATCTTATGGCAAGTGAAATGTTTACAAACATAACTAACGAAGTTTTTTGTTTCAACTTTTAGATGCCTAATGAAATATAAATGTAGATAGAAAATTATATTTCCCTAGTCCCTTCTCCGCCAGAATCAATTTGATTGTGTAAAAAAAACCTAACGTAGTGAGACTGTCACCTTCTAAAGTAAGCGTAGATTCTTTCCTATGCCAAATTTCATTAAAATCGTTTCAGGGTTAGATATAGCTCCAATATATGTATATTATGTACCTACCGATTTGATTTTATAAAGTCTGTCGAGCTTAATAACACTGAATTTATAGAATTTTAAAAACTTCTTTAGTTTGCATAAAAATCGACAAATGGACGGCGTGACGGACGGCACGGACGGCACGAAAAAATAACACGATTCTTGAGTTCAAAATAAACGATTTCAACGAGACTTCTTATACAGGGTTTTTCAACAAGTTATTTTGAATCACCCGGGATTTCGGTAGCTGTCACTTTTGAAGCTTTTATTCTTTGACATTTGACAAGTAGAAACTACGCCATTACTAAAAATGGAACGATACACGATTCAACAACGCATTGAAATTATTAAAATTCACTACAAAAATGGTGAAAATCTTGCAGTCACAGTTCGCAAAACTAAAGAATTTTTGGGTCGTCGTGAAGCACCTTGTCGGACCGCAATACATAAATTGGTGGAAAAATTCGAGCTGTTGGGACATGTTAGTTATGTGAAGAATAAAACCCGTGCACGTCGCTCAAGAACAACTGAGAATATTGCTGCTGTAGCCCAAAGTGTTGAAGAAAACCAAGGTTTGTCCATTCCTCGTCGTTCTTTGGAATTGGGCATTCGACAAACGTCATTACACCGTATCTTGCATAAAGACTTGAGTCTTAAGGCTTATAAAGTTTAGTTAACACAAGAACTCAAGCCGGCAGATCATCAAAAACGTCGTGTCTTTTGCTGATTGGGTCCTTGAAATGCATGAACATGATCCGGAATTCCATCGAAAAATCATCTTGACTGATGAGGCACATTTCCACCTCGGTGGCTACGTTAACAAGCAAAATTGTCGCATCTAAAGGTCCCTTTGATGCGACATTACATACCAACATACGACATACCAAAACATGGACTGATATGCCCCATTGTTACTAAGGACTATTGGATCCAATACCAAGAAAAAAAATCTTAGATTTTAGCCAAATTAATTAAAAATTAACAATGGGGCATATCAGTCCATGTTTTGGTATGTCGCCAAGAAATCTAACCAAGGGTATCTTTATATGGGAGCTATACCGGGATAGGGATGGTCCTTGGTCCAAAATATTACCTTTTTAAATTTTTCGTAAAGATCGGCTAATATTTGCGACATACACTTTTATCACAAGATCATATGGGCAAACAGACGGACGTGGTGTCCGGTATAAATATTTGTAAACAGATATTTGACGTTCCTTAACCTAAAAAATAAGAATAGTATATATTAAAAGGCATACAAACTTTTCTGGTTGAGGAAAGTAGAAAAAATTCCAAAAATGGGCAAAAAAGGGGATTTCTGAAAAGGGGGCAGCAAAAGTGACATGGCTTAAAAAAGGATCAAAATGCCACTTTAGTAGCACAACCGTAACGCTGAGCGAGGAAATAACGCCCTTTTTTACTGGAACATATGGCGAATTCTTTTCTGTAAAAAAGTGCAACATGAAAATGTCCTTTCGGAAAAAGGAGGTACCGGAATCATCGGTCCACATTTCTTCAAAAATGATGCCGGTGAAAAAGTAACCGTCAATGGCGACCGTTATCGTGCCATGATAACCGACTATTTGATGCCTGAAATTGAAGCTCGTGATCTCGGCGACATTTGATTTCCCACACATCGCATCAATCAATGAATTTCACGTTTTGGGCCGGTCGATTGGCCACCAAGATCGTGTGATATCACACCGTTATACTTCTTTCTGTGGGGATATATAAAGTATAAAGTTTATGCGGACAAACCCGCTTCGATTCAGGCCTTGGAGCAAAACATCACGCGTGTCATTCGCCAGTTACCAGTCGAAATGCTCGAACGAGTTATCGAAAATTGGACTCAACGGATTGGACCGTCTGAGACGTAGCCGCGGCCAACATTTGATAGACATAATCTTTAAAAAATAAATGTCAAAGAATGTTCTTTCTAGTGATAATAAACATTCCCCATTCAATTTGAATTTTCTGTGTTGTTTTCTTTAAAAAAGTAGGGAATCTCGAAATGGATCACCCATTATTTCCTAGTAATAAAGGGTTTTCCTACAAGAGGTGTTATTTTGGTATTCAAAGAAAAATGCAATTTTTTGAGATAAATGATCTGATGTTTTTTTCATAATAAAGAGGAAGGTATGCCGTTAATAATGAAAAACAACATCAGCCAAATGGCCACCACGACCACGCTTACAGGACCATATCCTTTTTATGAAATTTTCCAATCCATTCACCGTAACTGTTGATCCAACCTCATTTTCGAAAAAGTAAGGTCCAATGACTCCGCCGGACCATAAACCGCACCAAACAGTCACACGTTGAGGATGGAGGCTTTTTAGTAATGGTGTAGTTTCTACTTGTCAAATGTCAAAGAATAAAAGCTTCAAAAGTGACAGCTACCGAAATACCGGGTGATTCAAAATAACACCTCTTGTTGGAAAACCCTGTATATTCAATACAAAAGAAATATTCAGCATTATGCGTCTGCTCTTCAACGAAAGTAAATTTATAAGATCCAGGCTGTACTCATACGAAGGCAGATTTTGTTGAGACCAACCATATCGACGTAGACAGAATAGTAGGAATTGTGTTATTTTGAATCAACCGGTATTTCGGTAGCTGTCACTTTTGAAGCTTTTATTCTTTGACATTTGACAAGTAGAAACTACGCCATTACTAAAATTGGAACGATACACGATTCAACAACGCTTTGAAATGATTAAAATTCGTAAAATCGAAAATCATCGAAAAATCATCTTGACTGATGAGGCCCATTTCCACTTCAGTGGCTACGTCAACAAGCAAAATTATCGCATATGGGGCTCGGAAAACCCAAGAGTTATTGTTGAGAAGCCTCTCCATCCTCAACATGTGACTGTTTGGTGCGGTTTATGGTCCGGCGGGGTCATTGGACCTTACTTTTTCGAAAATGAGGTTGGATCAACAGTTACGGTCAATGGATTGCGCTATGGAGAGATGATAAATGATTTTTTTAGGTCGGAGTTGGATGGTATTGATCTGGACAACGTTTACTTTCAACAAAACGGCGAAACCATTGCTCTGTTACGGGAAAAGTTTCCGGACCGTGTTATCTCTCGAAGAGGTGATCACAATTGGCCACCGAGATCTTGTGATTTAACACCTTGCGACTTCTTCCTTTGGGGCCACGTGAAAGATAAGGTCTACGCCAACAGCCCAGCGTCGATTCAAGACCTCAAAGATAGAATTCGTGAGGCTATCGAGGACATAGGGCAGGGACTTTGCGATTTGGTTATGGAAAATTTAATGAAAAGGATATGGTCCTGTAAGCGTGGTCGTGGTGGCCATTTGGCTGCTGTTGTTTTTCATTATTAACGGCATACCTTCCTCTTTATTATGAAATAAACATCCGATCATTTGTCTCAAAAAATTTAATTTTTCTTTGAATACCAAAATAACACCTCTTGTTGGAAAACCCTTTAGAATAGGTCGTTTAAGCGAAGTATATACATTTCTGGTAATAGAAGGATATGTAAAGTCCTTACTCCAACGCTTTAAAATACAAGAGCACCATAAGCCTTATTAGTTGTTAACGATATATCGTCATCTGAAATTCATTCGACGATCCAACAGAATACCAAGATCCATAAAGGATTCAACAGATTCCAGCATAACCTCATTTATATAATAATTGAGAAAGAAATATGTTTACATTTTTTTATATTAAGTTCCATTAAGTTACGAAAACTATCAAGATCAGGCTGAAACAATGACTGTTCATCTTGATCATTAACGGTTTTAATAATTTTGACATCATCCGCATACATAACAACTTTAGAAAAGGGGACGGTAGAAGGTAAATCGTTTATAAATAAAGAGAACAATATTGGCCCAAGGTGACTACCTCGAGGGACGCTATATGTAACAATATTTTGTTATAGAGAACTACTAAATTTAACACACTGAGTCCGGTTACATACATAGATATATAGCTTTTTAACAAAATTAACAGATTCCTACTAAAACCAATACAATCCAGTTTATGTAACAGTAGTGAAAGATTAACTTTATCAAATGCTTTGCTGAAATCTGTGTACTTGTGTACTCTTACTTCTACCAAAAGGGCTATAATTTCTAGATTTATCCATAGATTTGTTTTCAAATAGGCATTTTTTCTTCTTTAGGATGCTAGCTTAAAGGCACTGGAAAATAACTTGCAAAGCATGGCAAAATTCCGTAACTCATATCAAACAGCTTTGTACCATTTGTTTCAGTATCTTTTGGCAAGTCATCACGGATAGACCCACACAACCACAGCATCTTCAAATTCAGTGAATGGGCTCTGGAAAACTCAATGAAAATCTGGTGTTTTATCTTGAAATTTTTTTCAGTGATGAAATACATTTCTGGCTCAATGAATACGTTAAACAAAATTGCCGTATTTTGGCTAATGAGCAACCCGAAGAGTACCAAGAGCTATCATTACATCCATTAAAAACAACGGCATGGTGTGGTTTACGGGCAGGTGGAATCATAGGTCCATAATTCTTTAAAAATTAAGAAAATCATAATTATCGCACGATGTTAACGGACTATGTGCTTCCTGAAATTCAAGCGCATGATCTCGGCGAGTTCTGGTTCAACAGTCGCTATGCTCGAACGAAACGAAAATTGGACCTTCCGGATGTACCACCTCGGACGTAGTCATGGCCAACATTTACATGATATCTTTTTCAAACAGTAAATGCCATAAATTGTTCTTTTAACCGATAATAAAAATTTTAAGTTCCCTTTCAAATTTATGTGTTTGATTTTAAATTATAAATCACACCTCACGATGAATCACCCATTACTGAAAAAAATATGGTCCAAATACTAGAGGGACTTTCCAAGAAAATCCTTCCGATTTTGCATCAAAATGGTATAGATGCTTTATTTAACATCAGATCCTTATGAAATTTGCAGAGAGAAGTTTCTAGCTGCAGAAACGAACATTGACACGTTTGATAGAGGGAAAAACGTCGCGATTTTAATTTTAAGATTTAGAATCGCAATATGTATGCTTATTCTGCTAGAATAAAGTGAGTACCGTATCATAATGTCGGTTCCGCCCGACTTTTGCATTTCTTGCTGTTTTTTTTAGCACATTTCAAGAGCTACAATATCTTTTTCAGCCATTTCTTTTTTATTTATTATTTCTCTGCCATTTTCTGAAGTGTTTGTGCTAAAGAAAAATCGCTAGCTTCTAATGAAACTACGCCTATTGTTAACTTAAGTTGGTTTGCCTGTTAGCTACCGTTACATACATATCTATGTGTGTGTGCATATCTGTTTATGTGGAAAAAACCGCACAAACCCAGAAGGATGTCGGAATAAAAAGGCTCTGATGACGACAAAACGAAACAAAACACAACACAAGGAAGCAGTCAACGAACGAACGAGAAGGGAGGGGATTGAACTATGTTTTTTCTGTTCCATTCTGTTTTTTGCTGTTGTTGTTGTTGGTATCCGACTTCTTGGCACCGAACGTGAAAACCGAGTAATAACAAACTGTGCACACACACAAGAGCCCACAGAACAAATGAATAATATGGCGCAAAAGGACACAGGAGCGTAGTTTAAATTCATATTTCTAGGGAATGTGCTTTCGCAATTTTAAAAGTTTAGTTGATACGGATCTCGAAAAAAGGTTCTTCCATCATCGACATCACGACAATTTGACGCGAAAATGGACAACTCCAGACGAGACGGTCATAAAACACAATTGAAGCCGCCGCTCCGGCAACGGCACCACCAACCGATGATATGTTGCCAACAATCGGTTGGCGGGCGGCAAGTGTGCGAATGAGTCATGAGTCATTTGAAGGCGACAACTCCCTACGTTCCTGACAATAATCTTAGTTTTTTTCCACTTCATTTGAGGTAATAACACTGAAGAGTTTTAAGCAACAAAGTTCTACGCACAGAGAAAAGCAGTTTTATAAAAAAAAACATTTTCTTTGAAAAATGAACGTGTTTGTGACAAATTGGATAATTCTTTTTGTAATAAACGTCCTGCGATAGTTGAGGTAAAAATAAAGAAATATGTTCATATACTCGTACATATGCATAAAGCTGGTTCTGATATTAGGTTAAGTTAGGTTAGGTTGAAGAGAGGGGTCGTTTCAACGACTCATGTCCATGGACATACATTGAAGCCAGTGGTTCGGCCTGTAGAGTTACAGAAAACCGGTACTAGACACGAATTTTCTCAGTATCTTCCCGTCATATCCTCTGAGATGAGTCAAGTCTGGCAATGTGTTCGAACCGAAACATTAGGATCTTTCATGTGTGAAATGTTCGAAGATTTCGATGTTTTGCATGCCCTGCATTCGTCGTTATCTGCTATTCCTATGCGATGCAGATTCCCTTGTGTCCAAACTGTTTACCTGCTCGTTTCCAATAACTCCGACTTTAATACAGTATTATTGTCTGGGTGGCAGAAGTTAAGTTGGACTTCTGGTTTCTCAATAAAAAGTCCCAGACCCGTTCTTTTTCCTAGCTTGGCTCCAGCTGATTCCCACTCCGTCCTCCAAGAAGCGTCTGTCGGGCCATTGGTGTACACCACACTACTGAGGCGTAGGTTATTATGGGTATAATGACGTCTATGTAAAGCCAGTAAAGCCAGTGTGTCATATTTGGACGTAGTCCCAATTTTTAACCTTTTAACTCTTCTGCACAAAGACCAACATCTGTGGACCTTGGTAAATCTTTCTTCTAAATGATATTTGCAACTCAGTTTCTGATCCAAGATTACTCCCATGTATTTTACCTTTTTAGATGCAGCAAGTGTCTTATCCAGGAATCGGGGCTCGACAAAACGCGGGATCTTCTTTTTCCCTGTAAATATACATATTTCTGTTTTCTCAGGGTTAACATTTAATTGCCTTGGTTGTGCCCATTTATATGAAATGTTAGGTGCTATTCTGCATAATTGGTTTTGATGCCAGCCCCTTAGGAGTATTACAGCGTCTTCTGCATAACATACATGGTTTAAACATTGTTAAAAGCGCATTTAATGTGAGTGTATATATTTCTTCACTGAAGTACTCTTCTATGTGGAACACTACCTCATGTAGAGATGTTTGCACTGATCTTCCTTTGTTTGAATTTTAGCCTGTCATCTAATATATTTCTTTTGACCATGTCGCCAATTATTCGCTCCATTTTTTTTAACAGGACAGAAGTAAGACTAATAGGTCGGTATGCCTTTGTGGTCGTATAACTCGCCTCGATTCCTGCCGATTTTTTGGGGTATATGCATGGGTAAAAACTCCACCCAGATGAGTTGATACTAGATCCACCTCATTCTGAAGAATTGCTGGAAAAATTCCATCCGTTCCCGCAGCCTTGAGAGAAGAGAAGCTTTTGATCACTTCATTAACCATAATATCTGTTATATTCGATGCAACACATTTTAGTTCTGTAACTATTACTCTGTTGGTTGGAAAATTAGATTTTATCATGAACCCGTGTCATCCACCAGTGTTTCAGTTTGGATATGTCTACCTGTTCACAGAAAAACCTCCGGGAGTTACATTTCGCCGATCTAATGATGTTATTGTATTCTTTGAACATTCTGTGGTAGTCATCCCAATATACTGACAGTTTTATACGTCGAGCTCTGTTGTAAATTCTGCGAACATACTCGTCAATCGAGCAAATTTGTCCTGTCACCCAAGGCTTCACATATGCAGATTTCCTTTCTCGAAATGGGCAACTATCCTCGAATGATTTTACTACAAATTGATATCAATGTCTCCTTTACTTATATATTCGCATGTGGGCTGGCCCAATCGATTTTTAAATAGATTACCGAATTTAGTCCTGGGTTAGGTTTTAGCCTTATTACGGAAACTTTTTGGGTTACATTTTTAAAACTTACATAACGGTGGTTCGAATAGGAGTGTCCATCGGAAACCCTCCACTCATGGATCTAATAAATACTTCTTCCCTGATTTTGTTAACAACTAAGCGATAGGGTGGGAGTTAACATTACAACCAACTAATAACTTATTACTTGTATGTTCGGATTCCCTTACCTGATGTTGTAATTCCGACGTAAATGGCAATCTCGGTTCATCGAAGGGCAGATATACTAACGCCAGGTACATGCTCCCATTACCTTGCCTCAGCACAATTGGGTGAGTTGTTGATAACTCAGGAGAGAAAAGAAAGGAATTTTTTAAGAATTTTTTTTCCGTTCGTTACGACATTTCTGTGCAAAATCTGAACGATATGGGATATACATTAGACCGTTTATAGCACATGATGCAAAAAGTGAAAGTTGCTGCGATTTTTGATTTCCGGACCGAAAAAGTTTCTATTTGGCCTACAAGACTTCCATAAAAATTTTTGTGCCGATCTGATAATCCTAGGGTCTGCCCATTCATTCAAAATTTAGAACACACTTTATAGGGGAAATATTTTTTTTTCAAAAGTCGTATGTTTAAATAAGTAAAATTGCATTTCTTCGTATTATTAATTAATAAATAGTTTTCAAATATTAAGATCGGTGAAAAAAAACAAAAAATACAATTAATTCAATATTATATTAGATCTGACTTGTTATGTGAGGGACATTTTCTACGATATTCTTCAATGCACTGTAATATAAATTGATGTTGTTCTTCGTCTTTCGTAAGTATTCTGTTGTAATCATTCATAAATTGTACACCGCGTTCAGCAGTGTCGTTAACAACAAACAGATTACGACAATCATCGAGAGTATCTTGATAATCTTCCCAAATGGATGGTCATGCTTTAAAAATTCAGTACTCAATCCAAAGCACCGAAAAAATGTTTGGTTTTGTATGAGACGAAATCGCTCAAATTATTACACAGCAATAGTTTCGGGTCGGAGAATTTTCGATCGTTTTCCAGATTTACGACGGGCTCTGTTGATTGCAGATGCCTAACCATTTTTCGTTTCTTTTCGAGTGAAACATCCGAATCGAAAAATGCCAAAGCCATTGATTCTAGGGCCAAATACCACAAATGATTTTTCCATTTCTTCATAACCGCTTCAGACACATCTCGGTCGATTTCTGCGTATGCGATGGAGTTTTTCAACAAGTGTATATCTTGATTTGGTGCTCGTATGGCATTTTGCATGTAAACCACGCTTTGACATACAGCCGCACGAGAAAAATACATATATCCCGTAGCCCACTGGACTCTCGTTTTGTCAATGCAAACTGCTCTCGAAATAGGTATATTTTTAAGGCATAAATGCCTTTTCCCATGAACCTTGCGTGGGATGTTGGAGTTCTGCGCTGCAAAGTTCTGCTTATGTTTTCTTATTTGACCAGTAGAAAAATGTCAGACTGATGCGAAAAATCAACTATCATGCAAATCCGTTGTTTTTTTCATGCATGCACAAGCATGATCTATTTTTTATTGTGATTGCACTTACGTCTACATAGGTACATAGAGGCCATGTCGGTGTGCATGCATGCCCTGTCATGACGTAAAATTCAAATGAAAACTGCTGTAACTTTTTCGTTCTTCGGTCGATTTTGATTGTTTACGACTTGTAAGAAAGAAAATTTTATTCAAAGATCATTTAAAAACTTTTCATGCTTATAAAATATTTTTTAATTACTTGAACATGTGACATTTGATAAAAACCCAAATTTTGTTCATGTAAAGTGAGTTTTGTGTTTTCAAACAACTTTGGGCAGACCTTAGCGTTATCCAATCGGCACCAAATTTTTTTATTGGAGGTTTGTAGGTCAAATGGAAACTTTTTCGGCCCGGAAATCAGTACCGAAAAAATAATAAATGGTCTAATATACATATGTATATTTTTCATTTGTTTCACAGCATTTGTGGGGTACCGTTACTTGTGTGTTTGCTTTGCTGCTTTGGAATTTTTATTTTGGTTTTGTTCTGGTTGTTCTCATTTTTGTTAATTTTGACAATATTTCGTGATCAATAATGACAAATATTTTGTGAAACTAAATATAGCTGTGAAAGAATTCTCTTTGTACAATTTCTTCGAGGTATTATTATACGCCCATGTGATGGCAATCGCATTTCGCCTAAAATTGGCGATTTCGTTTTCAAAACGCAAAATTGATCCGCTGAATTTTTTTGTAGCAAAACATTTTTGTGTTATTAGATTCAAATTATTAATTATAGGGAATAATAACAACATCCACGTACGCATTTCATTATTATTAAATTTCAAAGACCATAAACATTAAAGGAACAAATTTGGCGTTTTGCGATTTCAACTCACGCGATTGTCATCACATGGGCGATTGATATGCCAGATTACGAGGGTTGCTATTTATATTTCGGGTCCAGCAATAAAAAAACAATCATATATCATTGGAAATGGTTTTATATATTTTTTTTAATTTTCTCCGTGAAGATCAATACACTTTTGCATGCGCTCAAACCAATTTTCGAAGCACTTTTTCTACTCCAATTGAGACACCTCCAAAACATGGTTTTTCGAACGATGCAACAGCTGATTCAGGCGTCGAAAAACTTTGACCACGCATTTTTTTTGATGTGAGGAAATAAGAGTTCATTGGGTTCCAAATCAATGCTGTACGGCGGATGACCCATTAGTACGACATCTTGAGTCCTCAAATAGCCATTGTTACAGCTGCGTATGAGAGCTCGCATTGTCGTGATGCAAAATGATTCGTCTTCTCTTATTGTGTTTCCTTATTTCTTCGAACACTGTTGACAAATAGATGGTTGTATACCACTCAAAATTGACCGTTCCATTAAAGGCACTGTGGCCACATGACCGGTGTAACGAAAAAACGCGATCATTTGCTTCGATGTGCTTCTTCCACGAACAACTTTTGTTGGATTTGGATAGTCTTAGTCTTAAAGAACCATACGGTCGATTTCTGTTTTTTCCGGGCATATATGCATAGATCCATGATTGGTCACCAGTGACGATATTGCACACTGCATTTGTGCTACTGCGGGTTTTTTCAACATTTCTTTGCTCCAATCGACACGATCCTTTTTGAGTATTCGTCAAATTATTTGGGATCCAACGGAAACAAATCTTTTTCACGGCCAAATGAACATACAATAACTTATTGATGCTTGTCGTACTAATGGCCAAGGATTCCTCAATCTTGACCTTTTTTCGGTCAGAATTCGGTACAGTCTTTCGATTTTCCAACTTTATGTTAAGAACTCGGTACAAAATTGGTTAAATTCTTCGGCAAAACAACCAAATTTTGTACTACAAAAACATCAGAATTTTGAATGACATTCGGAAAGAATTCGGTACGACACGTCTAATTTCCCTTTTCAAGGAATTTAGTTTAGAAGTCGGTCAGAAAATGGTACGACACGTTGGCAGAAACAACAGACATCCCTCAGACGTATCGTTCCGACAGCATTTCGGTCAGACATTGGATACGAACTCAAATGATTTATCCGGCTGTCGAAAACATTTCGGAACAAATTGTGGACATTTTGTTTGCTGAGTTTGTTTATTATGTTGGCGTCTCGCACCGGTGGAGGTTGATCTGGAGGACCTCAATCATTTTCCTTTCGATAAACGATCCTCTTGGCAGCCGCTTATCCTATCTGGTGGCACTACCTTATTTATTGGCCCTTACGTTTACTACCTACTTAGTAGGGACATAAATACTGTTACACACATTTTATGCTATAACATTAAAAGTAATAAATCCTTTTGGACCAAATTTATTGTAAATATTTATTGACATACTGAAATGTCCGCTTTTGGCCTTTACACATGCCTTAAGTCGCACTGACCAATCATCAATAGCCGCACGCACCTCGTCCCTTTGGGAATGTGGCCATAGCACGAATCAAAGCAATCTTGAGAGAATCAATGTTGGGGTATCTTTTGTGGGAGACCTTGTCCTCTAAAACTGTCCACAATTTGTAATCCAGTGGGTTTCAATTAAGGCTGCCAGAGAGCCATTCATGAGAAGAAATGAAAGCTGACAAATTATTTTAAAGCCATGTCTGGGTCATTCATCAAACCATGATTGAAGCCTTATGGTGGACCTTTTCGACCCGGGGAATCACTTGAGATGCTTCCTTAGACGACTGTGCATACACATCATCATATCATTTCCTTTGTTAAATTTTTCTTGCAGAGTAAAATTTGTTTCATCTGTGAACAAGATTTTTTTGTGCAATTTATCAGCGTGCTTCACCAAAAGACGTTAGCATTTTTCTTTCCTATTTTTTATAAAGCTGAAGTCAACAAAAGTCTTTGAAAGCCCCAAGTCTCAAGTCTTTTTTGATAATTCAACTCATGGTCTTTTGTGAAATATTCATCTCACGGGCCACGATTTTCTGTTTTCGGAGCGGAATTCGCAGAATTCTTGATTTGATGATGTAACGAATATTCGGATGTAACGAATATTCGCATTCGCCAACTCCATCTTTGGATTATTTGCTTTCGCGTTCGCTAAAGTCACTTTCGTTACATCCCTAGTTCGAATAGTACGAGGGTGGAGGTCCTTTAAATCTCCAGTCTCCTCAAACAGTTTTATGCACCGGTAGATGAACATGAGACTAATCCCAAGGGAGCAGAGCGTTTTGAAAATATTGTTTTTTCATTCCATATATAGGGTGATCCATTTCGAGGTTCCCTACTTTTTTAAAGAAAAAAACACAGAAACTTCAAATTGAATGGGGAATGTTTATTATCATTTGAAAGAACATTCTTTGGCATTTATTTTTTGAAGATTATGTCTATCAAATGTTGGCCGCGGCTACATCTCAGATGGTCCATCCGTTGAGTCCAATTTTCGATGATTCGTTCGGCATTTCGATTGGTAATTGGCGAATGACACGCGTAAACGTAAGTCTTTCCATGATGAAATGCCAGACAATACTTAACAAAAATAACATGACAACATGACACGACTCACACGTGATCTGTCAAAAAAAGGCTATTGAAAAAGGTATCTCCACTTAGATCACCCTATATAAAAAGCGCTCTGACAGCAATACAGTTGGTCAAAACTGATGCAATTTGGAATTCCCGTTACAAACTAACGCTACTGAGGTTAGATTTCATAATCCACGTGGTAAGGGTGTGTTTAATTCCACTATTGTAATGGATGTGTTCAGCTTTGTAACAATATTTATGTCCCCACTAAGTATTTTATCTTTTGTCACTATTCCTATTTCTACCACCTCCTATCTAGTAAAGAGAACCAATTCTGTCTTATTTGGGTTAAAGCTCAAAACCTCTGATTCTGGCCCTACACGAAGTTAAAGGAAATACACTTTTAAGTGTTAACACTTTTTTAACCTTAAATGTTCTGGAGTTATTTTAAAATGTTTGCAGCAATCATAAATTAAAAATGTATAGGAATTTTAACAAATTTTCCCTAATCAAATTATAGAAAGTTCTGCAAAACTTTAAATCATGAATTATTAGAGTAGGTTGGGTTTATGACTTATGTGACGTTTACTCCTTTCTGACAGTCATAAACCTAAAAAATAGGCTGCGGACCATCCCTGGTTATAGCAAAAGTAATCTTATGTTTAGGTTAGAACAGAATGACAACAAGGAAGAGGACATTTTGGTGGCCCACTAATTGCGATTGCTCGTAACTTGCCTCAGTGGTTTTCCCATCATACATGATCGATTGTGGTCCTCACGTCAATACCATGCATTCCACTAGGATTTTGATATGCATTTGTAAATTTACGTGGGGCTATCTCTAGTTATAATCGATTCAACTATAGATAGATTTGGTCACTGTGCATAAGAGGTACAAAAATGTATGGTAGGTATTTGTCAAATCCCATTTAGCACCCCAAAAATTGGCCATTGATTAGAGAAGAGGCAAACTAGTATACATAAAGGGTGTCCCAAGAAGAGCGCAATTTTTTAATTTTAAATAAAACACAGATATTTAAGAAAAATCGTGAAACTTTATTATATCGTGAAGTAGACAGAATGAGGTTATGTATGGAACAATATATCGTGCAGATGGCCGCCGCGGCTTTGCTGGCATGCACGCGATCTTTTAATGAAATTTTCAATGACCGTTTTGCATGAATGCTGCGGTATTTCATTAATGCAGCGTCCAATTTCGTCTTTTAAGGCTTGAGTCGTCGTCGGCTTATTCGCGTAAACCATCGACTTCAAAAAACCCCAAAGAAAAAAATCTAATGGTGTTAAATCGCACGATCTAGGCGGTCAATTCTGATCTCCAAAACGCGAAATAACACGACCGGGAAATGACTGATGCAGCAATTGAATTGCTTCTCTGGCTGTATGACATGTGGCGCCGTCTTGTTGGAACCACATGCCCTCCACATTCATTTCTTCAATTCTAGGCAAGAAAAAACTGGTTATCATTTCACGATACCGAACACCATTGACTGTTTGCGCTTGACCTGCCTCATTTTCATAAAAAAAAGGTCCAATGATTCCTCCAGCCCAAAAACCGGTCGATCGACCTTGTCGATGGCGCGTTGTTGTCTTTACATCACTAACAGACCCAGTTTCGGCAAATTTATCCATTAATCTCTTTACAGTTGACTCGTTTGGAGCATTATTTTGACCCCAAATTGATCGCAATTTGCGAACTGTAGCCGCAAAACTTTCACCATTTTGGTAAAACAATTTCACAATGAGAATGCGTTGTTCATTCGTGTAGCGCTCCATTTTTACTAACCTCGTACCTTCTACTAACAAACAATAACAATTATTCAAATGTCAAACAATGACACTTCGAATGTTGCGAGATTTAAAAATTGCGTTCTTCTTGGGACACCCTTTAGTACTCCAATAAGAAATGTATATTATTACTCGTATGACTTGGTGATTATCTCTTACAAATAATGTTCTAATAAAAGGAGTGCTATACTCTTAGGTATCGAAATTATATAGTAAAAATCTTACAAAGTGCCGGTTAACATTTAATTTGTCATAAAACTACCTGCAACTGATTTCATAAGGGAACGATAATTAAGAAGACGCAATCATTTTTTACGTCTTATAAATGGTTATTTTAAGAAATTTACGTATTTTGCGAGTATATTAAATATCCACACCCATACACTTTTCATAACGTTTGCAACGTTGGCATATCTCTGTTTTTTCCTCTACACTTGTAAATTTCGCAAGACCTTTCATCCAAACCCTGTCTGCCTGCAATAGCTCGAATAGAGAACCGAGCAAACCTCAAGCAATTTAAATTTTAAACTAAGTAGAAACCCTACTTACGTCCTACGTACGAATTACAAAGAACATTGTAGTTAACTAAGTAGTCCTTTTAGATCGTCGATGTTGTTGCTGTTGCTGTCAATGCATCAGGGGCAGATTTCCTTTTTGGCAAAAAAGAAAAGGAAGAACAGAAGAAGAAGAAAGGAGAGAAACACAAAGTATGAATCATCACCATCAGTCGGTGTTTCCCTTTCCGTTTTGGAACTAAGTGTATGTGTATGTGTGTGACACTGAGACTACCAAATCATATTCGGTTCTCTTCTCATGGTAAACTTTTGCCACACTCGTAGGACCCCCTTCGGCGACGTTATTATGAATTCGTTTTGTTATTTGGAGCTACTGTTTGACTACAAAAGAGTAGTATTTTTCTCTGTATTTTATTGCTCTCTCTCTTCTGTATATTTGTTTGACGCTCTATGTTTGGCTCTGAGAATGTCCTGCCTGACAGGGCGAGTGAGTGTTTGGGCCTGCTCCCCAATAATATGCGCTAGGCGCAAAAAAGCTAACGTAAGCTTTCCGAAATCGAGAGAGAATTCAGCAGACATGAGTGAGTATTGAATTGAATGTCGTCGGTTGTGTATTGAATTTGGTTATATCCTTTTCTGTGGGATACCAAACGAACGAAGAATGGTAGTCAAGACAAGTGGCGACACTGCTTTCGTTTGGATACCATCGTGTGTAGGCAACGGGCCAGTAGTTAGTCCTTCCTCCCCTTTTATGTGTGAATGTGCTTGCGTGAAGGATATGAGTATACACGAGTACAAAAACACACACATGTTATTTGTTGTTATTGTTTGTGAACGATTTTATAGCTGTTCTGCCAAACTGATGCGGTCTGTTCAGTTTGGGAAATGGGTGATCTTGATTGTAATAAAAGCAAGTAAGAATATTTAAGTAGATTAAAAGAAAAATGTTGTTTGTTGGTAGACTATAGTCTTCGAAAAGAGGAAAATGTGCGGGGGTATTTGACAAATTCGCGCTAAGCTGCAGTTACGAATACTTCAAAAACGCTGATTTGTACTGAAATTTAAATATCGTAAAAAAATAATGTTTCAGAGACAGTTATGTAACAGGTATTTTTTTATAGGTTCTCAACTTTGAGTTGGTAACACTGCTTTACAACCTGTTTAACAACTAATAGTTTCTTTTTGTTTAGTTGGGTTTTCCATTTCATCATGAATATACTTATACGAGAGAAACACTTGCAAATTGTAGACATTTACTATCAAAATAATGGTTCTATTAGCGTTGTTGACTATGCAGATGACGTGGCAATAGCTGTTAGAGGGCAGTCTCCGAGTACTCTTATAGCCTGTTTCTCTATCTCGAACGTAACCCTAAGCGAAAGAAAACCAGACACTCACTTTCGTCAGGAATTTGGATTTCTAAGGTTTGTTCGTTCGCCTGGCCTTACGATTTCGTAACTTCCTGCCAAAAAAATCATACATTTTTGTACATTCCAACACAATATATCCAACAACCAAAAGATTGTTGTCTTGGGTGATTTCTTGTTGTGGTTGTGAAAACCGCTACACATGCTCAACTGGCGGTCGCATTGTGCATCTGCGAGTTGGTGTTACCACAGGGACGTGAAGGAAAACATATGTCATCTCCTGCCGCTCCGTTGAACCAATTTGCATGCCTTAAAAGCTGAAAATTTGGAGGATTCCAACATCAGCCAAGTTATTATGCAAGAACTCAAACTCTCTGCGTACCGTCAGTGACCCGTCATGACAGACACGACAATGAGACGTCCAGTCTTGACAACGACAGCACTGTATTGGTGCGTTTTGATTTTAGATCAGACCACATCAGCCTGGAATGTATGCAGTTCCTGACTAGTGACCATCTGTCATTTGTTGCCGTAAGTGTATTACCTCTCAAGAAAAGCGTGCAGGTCGCTAGAGGCATGCCCACATATCCCAGTTACCCTGGAGCGTGTTAGGTAGTTCCTAGACTTGCAAGTCCAGTTCCCTCATATGTCCCTGTGGCCCGGCATCCATATCAGTTGAATATTTAACAGTTTATTTTAGAGATCTGGCAGTTTTTGAATTCAAGAATATTGTTTCCAGGAACCTGACTATTAGAGAAAATATTGATACCGACTTTGGTCAGAACATTATTTTCAGCCATTCCGCTACCTCTTTAATAGCTAAGATTTCTACCTGGTAAACAATACAGTGATCAGGCAGTTTTTTAAATTTATAGCTCAAGTTCCTCAGAAAAGACACCAAAGCCCATTTGGTTATTCAGTTTGGAACCGTCTGTATAGAAGTTAACGAATATCCCTTGTCCTGGGAAACGACCATTCCATTATGATCTACCAGGTAAGATACTTCTTGTCAAAGAGTGGTTCAGTCATAGTGTAATCAACAGTGGCAGACACTATGTCCGTAGCCATTTCCTGACCATAGTAACAGTTCCCTAAGACTAACCGCAGTACATGCGGCATGTTGCATTGTTATATGTCTAGCGGCATTAAATGAAGTATAACATTTAGTGCCGCAGTTGGTGAAGTTCTCAGCGCACCAGTGATACATTAAGCAGCCATTCGCTGAACCTTGTTTAGTACGCGCAGAAGGTGGATTTCTGGAGAGCTGCCCAACAGATGACAATGCCGTACAGCATTATCGGTCTGACTACTTCCTCATACAACCAATAAACTATACGCAGGTTCACACCCCAGCATTTTCCTATTCTTTGCTCTTTACAGAATGTTGGGTTTGAAGTAAAACTTCCTGTCTAGTAAACTACCTAAGTATTTCACGCTTTCAGAGAAGGGGACTGCACTGATAGAAAACCCGTTCGTCACCATGACGAATCAGTTTCGTCAATATATCTTCGTACTGCTGACAAAAAGTTTCGTACATGCGATGTTTTTGTACGTCATTAGAACGAACACTATCATCAAGGCATGTTTTTGGTGATTTCGAAATTCGTCGAGGGAACGATAAGTTTTCATTCCCACGACGAAAATATTTATTTGACCATTTTGCTGCAAATATGACAAAAAGAAGCAATCAATTTATAGTTTGTGCTTAATTGTACTGTTATTTATGCGTTCTGATTACCTCAGTTAAATAATTTGTTGTAAAAGTTTGATTTAAAAATCTAATAATGGTGATGAATGGGATTCGTCGTGGTAATGTATGGGATTCGGAGTGGTGATGAATGGAATTCGTCGTGGTGATGAATGGGATTCGTCGTAATGATGAATGGAGTTCGTCGTGGTGATGAATGGGATTCGCCTTGATGATAAATGGTATTCGTCGTGGTGATGAATGGGATTCGTCTGTTGGCAAATACATTTATTGATGAGATTATTTTTGATTTAAAATATCAGAAGTAATGAATACTTCTCGTTTTCTTTTAGCCATTCCTGATAAGTACTGCGTTTCAAACCGAAGAATCACAACTGAAGCTGGCAAAGCTGTCAAGTAATTTTATTTTAGTCTAAAATATTTTAATAGTCTAAAACCAGAAGAATGTTTATTGAAATTTTTAAAATTTAAATAGTCGGGGCATGTATTCGTCGTGGTGATGAATGGGATTCATAATGGTGTTCTTCGTAGGGATGAAAGGTGTTTATCGTGGTGATGAATGGGATTCGTCGTGGTAATGAACTCGATTCATCGCAGGGATCAAATGTGATCATCCTGAGAACGAAAGTTTTTAGAAACAGAGATTCGTCATGGTGACGAACAAATTCATCAAGAGGATTATTCCGTACGTTAGCTGACTTTTGACGAAAAAATAATCGTGATGATGTACAAATTCGTCGTCATGACGAAGCTTTTTCTATCAGTGTGCAATAGCCCCAAGGAGAAAGGTGTAACTGTTGGACCTTATTTCTCCTGGTGAAAAAAAACTAGTTCCGTCTTGGTCGGGTTAACACCAAGACCATTATCAGAACCGCCTTGTGGTTGTATGAATGGCTGTCTCTAAGAGTACTCGGAATGTTCTCTCTAACAGCCACATCATCTGCATAGGCAATAACCTTAACACTCATCATCTCCAGAGAAAGCAGAATATTGTTTCTAGAGAAATTCCATAGCAGAGGAGAAAGACATCCCGTTGGGGCGTTCCCCTACTGACAAATCTATGGAGGTCAGTTGACCCTAAGTTAGCTGAAATGCGTCTCTTAATCAGAAGGTTATAAATGAACCTACGATAGTGCTAACAAACCCCAGGGTTGTTAAAGCCATAAATTTATCGGCTGGATTTATGTTATTAAAGGCCCCCTCTATATCTAAGAAAGCTAGCATAGTATACTCCTTAACATAAAGGGATCCTTCAATAAAGCTGACTAGATCGTGCGGGGCGATTTCTGCTTTCATGCTGTTAATTGGACAATAGCCTGTGATCTATTATAGTCAAAAGGTAACTTTTAATCCCTCGATAGACTGACTGTTCGGAAATCTTTGGATCTAGTATTGGACGGCTTTGCCGCTTTTAGGGTGAATACAACCTTGGGTTTTCTCTAACATTTGTAGATCTGTATATAGAAGAGCCAGATTTATATCGATGCCATTCTCATTACCTTTTCTGGATAGACAATACAATTTTCTATTTGATGAAAATATATTGTCATCTGGTATACCCAATGAAGGTTATACTTTCAAAAAAAATTATTTTTGCATTTTAGCAATTTTGTTTGCTTTTTTTTAATAATTCTGTAAGCGTGCCAAGTTGTGTCGCAATCGGTACTTTTTAACTCCTCCCACTGTGGGTAGTATTTTGAACAGTGGACATGGCCCCGCCCATACGATTCCATTATTGATAACATAATATATGACATGCTAATGAAACTTGAAGTATGTCCTGCCCCTACACGGAATCCTTTCCTATTCCCAAACACTTCTATTCCCAAACTTCACATACGCACCTCGAGGTATTAAACAGAACTCAATACTGTTATGGTAATAAAAAATGACGTTAGTCTGTGTTTTCTTTCTTTTCCATAGGGAGGGACAAATGGTCGGTCGCTTGTGTTTCGCTCTCCATGAATGGATGAATATCGAAGACGAATACTTGGGGTATCCAAATACAAAGTGTTTGTTGGCGTTGTTGTTGCTTTTAAATTGTGCAGGATGACTCATTCGCAGCCAACACGCACTTTCAGTTGGAGCACGAACACTTGCCGAACACCCAACAACCAACCAATATCGTAGGGGGGGAGGGTGATGGAAGGACGTACTGAGGGAAGGACGGACTGACGGACGGAGGGAAGGACGGACTGACGGACGGATGGACGGACAGATGTAAAACTATTTTTGTTGCTCTTTCTTAGCCAGCAGTTAGCAGTTTGACGATTATATGATTTTTCATTTTATTTAAGGAGCTTTGAATAAAAATTCTTGTTATCCTTCTGTATGCGGATTTAAGAGCGATGTACATATGTGTGTGTGTGACTGCGAGTGTATAATGTGCATAAGTAACTTAGCGCCATGTCCATACATACACACGTACATACATATTTGTACTCATATGTATGTATAGAGTACCAGGATACACTAGGTCCTTGCCAAGTCTCCATGTGTGTGTTTGTGTGTGTGTAAGTACTACGTATTTGATTTCATTTCTGTATAGGGAGAGATTATTTTCATTATTTGTTTTATTTAAATTTATTGCTTATTTTCGTATATTTTATTACAGCGAAACGACGAACACCGACCGAATAAATACCCAAAGAGAGAAACAAACAAACAAATACCCAAACATTCATTCATTCATTCACATTTCTATACAAAAAGGAACTTATATTCACTCGTACGTAAATACATACATACATGTGTATATTACGTAGTTTTAATGTTAATTTTACATGAGAGCATCGCAGAATTATTATAATTATAGCACTCAAATTTATCTTTTTCACTTTGAAATAAAATAAACTTAATTGTCGGAAGCTTGCGATTTACAAGGATTATATGGGGATAGGAATAAAAGATATCGGTTGATAAAAGGGGGTAATATACACATGTAGAGAGTAAATAAATGACACATGTAATTTCCTTCGGCCCAAAAGCGTAACCCATTGAAAGAGTGATTTTAACCCAAATATATCTATACCTCCATTACAAAGTATTCTAAGTCGAAACAGGTCCTAGTCTACTGTTCTGTGAACAACTTTTGATTGGGTTAATGGATGAACAGGTGTGCAACACTAAATAATATAAAAGGTGGCGCAAAAGTAACCTTTCGATGTTTTTTGGCTGTAATTTAAAGAAAAATGAAAAACTTTGATTCTTCTTGTGGATTATTTTTATTTGGTCTTTTAATTTTTTTTTACATCAAGTCGATAATATGATGTCATGTAAATGGCCGCCGCCACAGTTGATTGTCATTTGAGCCCTTTTTATGGCATTTTCCATCACTTTGGCCAAAACTTCCGGCGATAGGTCCTCACATTCTTGACGGATATTGTCTTTAAGAGCTGCAAGAGTCTGAGGCTTGTTGACATAAACCCGCGACTTCAAAAAGCCCCACAAAAAGAAGTCTGGAGCGGTCAAATCAGGCGATCTTGCTGGCCAGTGCAAATCGCCAAAACGGGAGATTAGGCGCCCGGGAAATGCATCCTTCAGCATATCGGTTGTGGCACGTGCATTGTGTGCCGTTGCACCGTCCTGTTGGAACCACATGTTTTCCAATCCCAATTCATCAAGTTGCGGCAAAAAGAACTCGTTGATCATTGCTCTGTAGCGCTCACCATTCACAGTAACCGTTTGGCCCGCGACGTCTTCGAAGAAAAAAGGTCCGATGACTCCTCCAGGGAAAACAGCACACCATACAGTGACTTTGAGCGGGTGTAATGGCTCTTCGTGGGTTACACGCGGATTTTCAGTGCCCCAGAAGCGTAAATTTTGCTTATTTACGTACCCGCTAAGATGGAAATGGGCCTCATCACTCATGATTATTTTTGATGAAAAATCATCTTCCTCTTGGTGGTGATTAAGGATGGCTTGAGCGTATGTTAGACGCGATTGGCGGTCAGCAGCTAACAGCTGATGCACCGTCTGGACTTTGTACGGAAACATCTTCAAATCTTGTACCAAAATTCGCTGTAGAGACCGTCGACTGATACCCATTTGCGTGGCACGTCGTCTGGTCGATGTCGACGGCGCTTCCATGACATCCTCGGCTACAGCAGCAATATTCTCTGCAGAACGGCTACTCCGGGGTCTGCCACGCCTGGCAGGATCTCGTGTTGTGCCAGTCTCTTCGAGGCGAGCGGCTAAACGTCGCAGGACGGCCTGGAAATCTGCGACGAAATTCACGTTGTGCCAAAGTCACCGACCGATTATTGGTCAAATAAATAGTCAGCAATATTTCGCGTTCTGGAGCAGTGTAGCGTAACATTGTTTATTAACGTGTATTTCGCATGTGTTTACTACACAAATGTCAAAACAGAACTGACATTAGGGGCCAATCGCAAAATTTATAGCATTTTCTGATAGAAGGATTACTTTTGCGCCACCTTGTACAAAGTAGTGGTTCATCTTGAAACGAACTCCGCTAGCACCGAGGTGTAATGCGACCTCGTGCCGATCGATGTATGGTTTGCAGTCAGGGGCAATCGACAGTATTTGTACGGAGCCTTGCTGATACCTGGGTGCCCCAGCAAGTAATAGGTGTTGTGTCACCCAGCAATCATACAGTAGTGTTTGTACCAAAATATTTATCGCTTAGCCGGAGTGTTATGCGTACCGTGCTATTGGGCTTTTCGGTTCGCAGTCAGGGGTTACCACAGACTTTGTTTTGGCGGCTGTCTTTGCTGATACCTGGACGCCTCAGCAATGTCTTGACAACATCCCCAGGGGCAAGTGGAGTCAGATAGAGTACATACTGTTGTCTGTTCTTTGATGTTCTTGAGTGTCAACGCAGGCTGGTAGTAATATGCGGTCTGTTGAGTGCTACCGCTGCGCTTTGAAGAAGATTGGTGAAATCTGGCTGGGTGCGACGCTGGATGTTGTCAACAAGGAGGACATCCCATCTTGGCCCAGGGCACATGCATGGATTCCGGCTATACCAGCCGATGTGGAATGCTAAAGGTTTGCAATCTAGGGATTCCAACTGACAACTGGAAGGTCAGTCGATTTGACGAGACGGATGGTCTTCGCATGTACGTAGTATTTATACTGCATGCCGAGTCTCTACTCCAAAAAACGACTTAAGGTGTACAAAAGCGATAATATACGATATTCGAAAAAGACCCTTCCACATAACATTGGTAACTACCTAATGCAAGTGTCAGAGCTTCATATGGCGGGAACTTCCGTTTCACTCTTTTCCTATGTACTTGGATGCGTGTAGAAGCTCTTTATCACGGGATCGGAAGAATCCAGTGGGGATGAATCCGGTAAGGATGATCCTCGGACACAGACGACGACAGTGGTGGCGAAACATGATAATGATCCGGCTTCTGCAGATAGACCTACACCACTCTAAGGCTACTTCAGCTGCCTTAAAAGACCTCCTGGTGAAAGGAGGGGCTGATCTGGTCCTACTCCAGGACCCATCGTTGAGAGGAGATATTGTTTGCGGGCTTATGATGCCAGGTGCCGTAATGGAAGACGTAGAGCCTGTATACTTGCCAAAAACAACCTTAATATATACCTCAATCAGGCTTGAGTTAGAAAACTCCTATATATAGTTGGCCTCAATTTATATGGCACATGAAACTGAGAATCAATGGTAGGAGCGGCAAACGAAAAAACTTATACTTAATTGTGTGTAGTGATGTCAATGCACATATCATATGTGGGGTAGTACTGACATCAACAACAGGGGCGAATTACAGGGGCGAATCGTATAAAATATAAGTAGTACCTTGTGATTTGTAATGGAGGACATGAACCCACCTTCAGTACTAGAAACAGGCAGAATGTGCTCGATGTCACCCTTGTCTCCGAGAATTTAAGTGGAAGGATTTCTGATTGGAAAGTTTTGGATACTCATAGCTACTCCGACCATAGGTAGGTAGGCTAATTGAGGAAAATTTAGGCACATATTCAACAGGCCACAAGAGCCCCACATAAAGGGTTGAGAAAGGCTCAAAATAAATCCTGGATAGATTTCGGTAGTGACGTAGAAAGTTCATCCCTAGCCTCAAGGTTACGGAAAATGTTAGCCTCAACAAATTGTACTATTGGGTATATATGATAGTTCTTGGACTAGTGAGGAATTGCTGGGAGTGCTTCCGGATACACATTTCCCGAAAAACTTAATTGGGGATTCATTTAAGTGCAACCATCAGAGGTCACCAGCGAGATTGTAAGCGAATCTAGAATTCTTTGGGCTATCAAAAGCTTTAAACCTTTCGGGTGGCCAGGACCAGACAAAGTCTCACCGGCGGGGCTACTTGCTGATCTACCTGGCTCAGAGAGATCTATCAATCAGGCCTACATGCCAACAAAATTTACATACAGGAGGTAAGGATTTCCGGCCAAACACTATATCGTCGTTTCTCCTTCAAACCCTGGAGAGATTAATAAATAGTTAGCTTACGACAAAAATTGATCACAGTCCAATCAACAGCATACCAAAGTCAAATCCACAAAAACCGCCCTGCATGATCTGGTCAGCTTTATTAAAGAACTCCTCTCTGTTAAGGAATATACTATGGTTGCTTTCTTTCTTTCTCCTCTGCTATGGAATCTCTCCATGAACAATATTCTGCTTTCTCTGGAGATGATGGGCGTCAGAGTTGTTCCCTATGCAGATGAGGTGACAATAGCTGTTACAGGGAAGTTTTGGGAGTACTCATAGAGACATCCTACAGTAGGCTCTTCATACATCCGTAAGATGGGCTTCCGGTAATGGTCTTGGTGTTAACCTGACCAAGACGGAACTAGTTCTTTTCACCAGGAGAAATAAGGTACCACCAGTTACACCTGCCTCATTGGGGGGTATTGAATATCTCTTCTCTGAACGCGTAAAATTCTTAGGTATTTTACTAGACAGGAAGTTGCACTTTAAACCCAACATTTTGGAAAGAGCAAATAAGGCGGTAGCGCTCTGTACCTGTAAAAGAGCAATAGGAAAAAGATGGGGCCTGGCGAAGAGCTTATTGGTTGTATACGGCAGTAGCCAGACCGATAAGAGATAAACCAGGGAACTGCAAGGCAGATAAACTTGCAAGACTGGGAACTACCTTACACGCTCCAGAGGAACTACATTTTAGAGGTTATGTAATATCGCTCTAGCTCACTGTCGGCTCAAGATATAGCCGCAATATTTTAAGATATTCACTAATCAAGATTTCGTTGAGATGCGAACAACCCCGATTTTTTATTTTGACCCGGCCTGATGTACATGTTCATAAAGGGTTATCAATTTCATGGTTTCAAAACACAGCGGTGCCATTTGAGTTTTTTCGTTGGAAGAATCATATCTTTTGAACCGAATAATTTAAATGGCATTTGATAGATAATTGTTGAGCCTATGAAATGAAGTGCTACGCCTTGTAAGAGCTTAGTTATGGGTTATCAAAGTTAAAATTTGTGGAAAAAACAATTTTTTGGTAACTAAAAAAATATTTTTACCAAATAGATGTTTTTTAAGGTTTTTATATTTTAAAATCATTACCCAACAAAAAAAATTCTTAATTTTTTTTAATTTCGTCAATCAATTTAGCAGTAAAAAAAATTTTTTGTCAATTTTAGATTTTAAGTTCTTTGTTAAGGGTTTTATGTATTAAAATTATTAACCAAAAAAAAAAAAAATTTTTTTTAAAATTACTTTTCTAAATTTTTTGTAAGATATTCATCACAATTCGTAAGGGAAGGAAGTTATGTACTTATTGAAATTACGGGCATTAAAATGCAATTTTCAAACTATTGGATTAGTTTATTATTGTCAGTCATAACATTACAGAATGAAAAATATATATCATATACCTTAAAAAAAAAACTTGACAGTAGGTTTCCACGGAAATGCGAGCCATACAATTTCTGAACCATGTATTTTTTACCTTTTTTGCCTCAAGAAGCCAAAGGGGCACCTAGGGGCACCTAGGGGCAGATAAATCCTTTTGAATTATGTAAAGGGATAATCAAAGAGCATATTTTGAAAATATGGCCAATATAGAAAAATATAGATTTTTGTTATTTTCCATCAAAATTGAAAAATAGTGAAAAAATGTGATTTACCTGGAGATACACAAAGGAATCATCATTATACATTTAATAAATACATCAATCAATAGAAAGAAAAAAGACAATTCGTTATATTTTTTGTGATATTTTTTAGAAAAAAGTTTCTTCAGCGATGAAGCTCATTTCTCACTCGGTGTCGCAAATGGGGCACGGAGAACCCAGTAGTGATTGCACAAATGCCATTGTTTATTTGCGTGAGAAGTTGCTTTATTGCGTGAGAAGTTTTCAGAACGCATATTTTCACGTTTTTTCGACGTCTATTGGGCGCCGAGATCATGTGGTTTGACGCCATTAGAAATTGTTTGTAGGGCTAGACCATATGTACCCGGATAATCGCCTAACGTTAGAGCATTTGAAAGCCAACATTCGTCGTAATACCGCCCGAAATGTGCGAAAAAGTGGTCAAACGTAACCTGAAAAGGATATACTGCTGCAACCAATCCAAAGGAGGTCATTTAAATGACATTACATCGGAAATTTTAATTTAATTCATTTTTGCGTAAAAAGTACAAAAAAGTTGCTGAATGGTAATAATTTTTTTTTGAAAAAAAATTCCAGGAATTACATACATATATGCAGATTTGAAATTTAAAAAAATGAAAATGCGTTTTTGGGTTTTACAGATGTTGCAATAACCCTCGGACGGCTGAACCGATTTTTACAAAGTCTACGTCGCACACTGCTCCGTCCCATAACAAAAATGTTATCGGTTTTATGTAAAATTTACGGTTTTCTTGTAAACTCAATTCTTTGAAAAATAACACCATGAATTTTCAAATTTTGACAGTAACAACAACACTTTTATACGTATAGTTTTTTCAACAAATTGCTATTCGCCAATTTTTTCTTTTATAAAATATAAAGAACAGTAATCTTTTCTTTTTGATTTGAAGATAACCTAAAATCTACTATAGCTGAATAAACTGTTTTGAACACCATTTTTTAATATTTTAAAGCTTTATTGGAATTAATTAACGAACGCTTAATTTCCGAAACATCAACTGTATTTGGTTTTGTTTACTTTTTGCCTCAAAAGTAACGATTAACTAATTTGCGCGGGATTAATAGTTATAACAAGATATTACTGGGATAATGCGCACAATTTTTTAGTAGGAAAATGTTAAGTAGCTTTAAATTAACTAAGTAAAGAAAAAATCAGCAACAAAGTATTTCATATTTGAATAACAAGTAAAAAATTCAATATCAGGCACTTTTTAAAAGATTAAAATAAAAAATAATCGGAATCGAATATTTTGATTTTTTCTGCAAGAAAGTCCAAACTAAACTATTGTGAAGACAAATTTCATCGAATTTTATGATGTTTTTTTCTTTTTGCCATTAAAAATTGGCAATTTTTCAAATAATAATCTTTAAAAATTAAATATATAAATATTAATTAAAAATTAAATTTTTAAGATTTATAAAAAAATCTAAATTCGTACCACTCCTCAGTTATTCAGAAAATAGAAGAATATGCAATTCCTTCCACAAATGTATTTTTAAACAATATTTTCCTTCAACTACTCTCGAACAAAACCACAAAATAATTTATTTTACATACATTTTGAATTTCTCTGGAGCCCAAAAAACTATTATTTATGAAAAAATCTTTGCCAATTTTTTAGTTGGACTATTACCTTTAAAATTATACCAAAAAAATAAAATTCGAAGCTTTCTGATTTTTGTCCATGAAACGGAGCAGTGTTTCCATGAAAATTAATTTCAAACAATATTATGGAGATTTGAAATTTAAAAAATATTAAAAATGCTTGAACGGCTGAACCGATTTTTACAAAGTATACGTCCTTTTAAGAACACAACGGGCCTTTCTCTATAGGCCCTCAATATTTGTAAAAGTTATGGACGAAACACAGTATTTTGATTTTTGGAGCCTCAATATTTGTAAAAGTTATGAACAAAATACCAAGATTTGTCAGGAAATTTTTGAAGTATTTCTTCTGTTTCTGCAAAACACTACATGTAAAATTTCATACAAAGTGATTTTAAAATTCATATCGATACCTCCATTCTAAAATATGCTCGACTTAGCATGTTTTTAGGGAGATTGCATTTTTTATTTCTAAATATTCCAAATTTGGTATTTATCCTTAAACCCAATCAAAAGTTATTCACAAAACAGTACAGGTCATTCGATTTCCATTACAAAGGAATTCCACACAAATTAAAAAAAATCTCCAAACTTTGATCGCCTCTCCTGAAAAACTATCTTTTTGCACTTAGCATAGTTTAGAACGCAGGTATCGATATGCATTCATACGTTCACAGACGGACGGACAGACATGTTTAAATTGAATCAGCTTGTGATTCTGAGTCGATCGGTATACTTAAATGTGGTCTGTATTCAGTACGCATTTTTAGGCGTTACAAACATCTGGCTCAGAAAAAAACGTATAATACCCTGTATCACTAAATAGTGTAGAGTATAAAGAAAATATACTCAATAGCTCAATGCAATTTATGTCCGACGCGATCTAAAACGGTAGAGCAGATTTTCTTATAGTCGAATCCGCCCGACTTTAAATTCTCTTGAATTTGCACTAAAATATTTTGTTTTTTATAAATTATATAATATGTGCTTTCATTCCCAAATCCTCAGGAATTGCCGGGAATAAAAAAAACAATTGCCGGGATTTTAAAAAAATCAGGATTAACTTAGCCAGATACGTACTTTAAAACTCTGCAATTTTAAATGTTGTATTTTAATGGAACACGGCTGTTGTATGTTGGAAAAAGTTATGTTAAGTCCTGCTCGTATAGCAATGTAATAAAGGGTGATTTATCGTGAGGTTTGAATTTCGATATGCTTTTTTACAGATCACGCGTGTTATTCGCGATATACCAGTCGCTATTCTCAAACGAGCCACCCAAAATTGGAACTTCCGAATGGACCACCTCAGATGTAGTCATGGCCAACATTTACATATACGTGTAATTTTCAAACAGTAAATTCCATAAATTGTTCTTTTAACCGATAATAAAAATTTTAAGTTCACTTTCAAATTTGTATGTATTATTTTATATTATAAATCAAACCTCACGATGAATCACGGATTATATGAATCAATAAGGGTATGAGGATAAATTCGTGAGTTAAATTCATCCCACACCCACGACACAAACCATGTGGAATTTATTTGTGGTGTGGAATCTATTAAAAAATATTTTTTTGGTTAAAATACGGCAAATAAAAATAATAAAATTAAACACGTTTAAAGCAATTCGAGAGTAAATATTCATTTAACATAAACAAATTTAAAGAAAGCAGACACTTACAAAATTTACAAATTTCGGCTTATTACTCCAAAACTACAATACATGAATCGATCGAACGAAACACCACAAATAGCCCCTCATGGCCAGCTCATCTAGGATTTGAGATATATAGCTTGTCAGATTTCGGTTATATATATACCACATATTGCAACACCGATATCTCGAAAACTAGAAAACATGAGTGAAAAACCACAAGTAGCTGACAGTGAGAGTACACGCTGAAAAGAAATCGCTTCTGTAGTATATTGTCCCAAACATATTCGGCTTGAAGCATATATATGTTTATGGTACACTCTAAATATATAAAAATTATATATTTGGGAAGATGTTGTTCTAAACAAATCCTTGTTTTTACCCTAATACCTTTTATTTGGGATTTTAATTCCGAAACAAAAATGTATTTAAATTTAAGTATTCCGAAAATATCGAACCTTAATTGTGTTAAGTTTTTCAGTAATTTAATGATAATTTTTTAGAAATTTTTAATTGAAATCGTATAATTTTTTATAACATTAATTTACTCGAAGGATTGAAAAAAAAGCTGACATGAAATACCCAGAAATTTAAAATGAGTCCCTTAAAACAGAATGCAATGCTGCTAATGGTATTTTTGACTGGGAGAAATAATTCGAAACGAAGAAAAAATTAAAAATGAAATTAGAAAAATTCACCAAAGTTTTGAAAATCTTTCTTAAATTATATATATTTGAGGATATTCCTAAACAATAATTTTATTGGTATATAAATACATATTTTATTTGAGAAAATTAGTTTGCAAATATATTTTGTTGTTATATATTAATATATGCGTTCCAAGTAAATTTTATTGATTTTCAAATAAAATTTATTTACTCAGAAATATAAAACATTTACAAATTTTAGTTCCAAATATATTTTCTTTCGATTCAAACATATCAAAAAAGGCGATTTTGCCCCGTGTATAAACGGGCAAAAAGTCCCATATGCCCAGCTCATCCAGGATTTGAGATATATAGCTTCTCAGATATCGGCTATATATAGCAGATATTGCAACACCGATATCACGAAAACTAGAATACATGAATCTGTCGAGCGAAAAACCACAAGTAGACGACTGTGGGAGCCTTAATTGGGTAGAAGCCCAAAATTGGCAGCTCATCTATGATTTGAGATATAGGAGTACTCAGTTATCGGCTATATATATATACCACATATTGTAACTCGAAAACTAGAATTCATGAATCGATCGAGCGAAAAACGACAAGTAGCTGATAGTGAGACGATTATTTGGGAAAATATCCCATATGGCTAGCTCATTTAGGATCGGAAATAAAAAGCTACCCAAATATCACCTACATATGGCCGACATCTGGATAGCTATATATCTCAAATCCTATATGAGCTGGCCATATGGTGCTTTTTGCAGTGAATACTCTGGCAAACAGCTACTTGTGTTTTTTCGCTCGAACAATATACGAGTATGTTTTCCATATATCGGCGATACAATATCTGGTATATATATATATAGCCGATATCTGAGAAGCTATACAGGGTGGCTGATATGTACTGCAACAAAGTAAAGCGATATATTTTTTTTAATATTTTTTTAAATTTTATTGTTCAAATGCAAAAAAATTCGGAAATAACATAAAATTTTAGAAACAGTTTAGATTTGTTCGAATTTGCCACCTTTGGTACGAATTATGGCCTTCAAACAGCCGACAAAGCCATCACACGCTGCACGAAAGTGGCTCTGCGGTATTTTGGCCCATTCCCGGCGAAGCGCCGTCTTGAGATGATCGATACTTTGGTATTTTTTAGTGCGAACCTTACTCTTTAAAATGCCCCAGGCGCAAAAGTCCAACGGATGGAGATCCGAAGATCTTGGTGGCCATTGTACGGTAGAAATGAAGCGAGGAACCTCCTTTTTAAGCCATTCTTGGTTGACGCGTGCTGAGTGCGATGGTGCTGAGTCCTGTTGGAATGTCCATGGTCTGCGGCCGAAATGTTTGTCTGCCCAGGGCTTCAATACTGTCTTTAGGACATTTTCCCGATAATATTCGGCATTTATTTTGACCCCATGGTCGATGAATACGAGCGGGGAGCGACCATCGGCCGTTACGGCGGCCCACACCATTACCATCGGCGGCGCTTGAGTTCTGGTGGTCAATCGAAGGTGTACATTTTCAGCTGACCTCGATCATTTTGTTTGTTCACAAACTGCTCAATTTGGAATGGCTTCTTATTGGAGAAAACCAAATTCGGTAACTGGCTCTTTCGTGCAAGCGAAGCAACTCCTTGGCTCTTTCCAGTCTAACTTTTTTTGTGCATCGGTGAGCTCTTGCACTTTTTGTAACTTCAATGGCTTTAGTCCAAGCTCATTTTTTAATATGTGTTGTATCCGTTCTCGCGATATGTTCAGCTCACGAGCAATTTTTCTACCACTGCGGCGTGGATTTCGATCAAATCTGGCCTTCACTTTTCGGATCATTTCTGGTGTTGTTACCGTTTTTTTCGTCCACTTTTTGGACGCGATGCAACACTGCCAGTATCACGGTAACGAGCAATGGTACGAGAAACAAAAGATATATTCACATTTAAATGCTGGAGGGCTCTAACGATAGCCACTTGTGTTTTTCCACCCAAATATAAAGCAATCACACTATCACGCTTGAATTCCATCACGAATAACTTTTTTCTGAATGCAATAGATCAAAATGCTTTTGTAAGCTTGTAAACAATAAAATGAACTGTCACTGAAATAAATCTGTCAGCTATCAGACTAGCGGTTTAGAAATGATAGCAACCTGAAGTTGGTTGCAATACATATCAGCCACCCTGTATATCTCAAATCCTAGATGAGCTGGCAATATGGGCCAGTTTATACTCTCATTGACAGCTACTTGTGGTTTTTCGCTCGACAAATTCATGTGTTTAATTATCCCCTCACCTTTGAGAGGGTGCTATACTTGTATATCATTTTCCATGTTTTTACATGTTTTTGCACAAACGAAATCCCCATTAGTATGAGGGTAGCTCATATGAGGTAGACTCATTATGATTTCGTTTGTGCCAAATAATATAAAAATTTTTCTACATTTTACACTGAAACCGCATTTTTAGGTTCGTTCGTCAAAATGGTGCTGCGTATGAACGGGTTTTGATTTGTTTGTAAAATTATTACACTCCGCAAATGCGAAAATACCGCATTTTCAAAACTCAGCCCAGTCCACGGTGTGGAGTGTTGCACCGACAAAAAGCAGACTTCAGAACCAAACCTAAATGAAAGAGTGCATTATGGCGTACCATTCTACCAAATGGTTGCGCCATAATGTAGGTATGGTTTTTGCTCACCGCACGATTTTTGTTCGATTGTGCGCATGCAAAATGGGAAATTAGCAGAGGGTGCAGGGGAAATTTTTAAAATGTCGCAACATGGTGTGGTGACATTATTTCTCAGAAACGAAATCACCATTAGAAATTGACATGATATTTCGAAATTCCGACATTCACGCGCACAGTGCGGTAAAAATGAATAAATGTGATACCACAGCCAAATCCAAATGGCAAGAGCAAGAATCGTTAAATTTGGTGTGAGGGTAGGCCTTGGGACGTAAACTAGAACAGGGAGCGCACAGTGGGACAGAAAGGGATAAATATGGTACCGCCGCAAAATGTAACGCCTAGAATAAGAATCGCGAAAATTTAAGCGAGGGACGTTTTGTCCTTAGGGCATCGGATTGGGGTAGTCAATTTTTTTGATATTCGTACATTTGTGGCACAATGGGCAAAAGGTGTAAAATATGGTACAGTGGGTTAAAAATGTTAAAAATTTAGGGTAGTTTTTCGAACATAAGCTAGAGATCGGAACTGATTTTTAGAAATTCTACCTTTAAGAGGCACAGTGGTTCAAAACGAGTTACTTATGGTACATTGGGCCAAAAATGGACAAATCTGGCAAAATTGGAACTTAAACTTTAGATATGAAGAGATTTAATGCTTTTAGAAGCACAGTGGTTCAAAAATGGTTTAATAATGTACAGTGGACAAAAATGGTACAGTGGCAAAAATGGTTAACAAAAATGTGTTAACTATGGTACACTCGGACAGAAATGGCTGAAAGTGGTACAATGTGAAAAAAGTTCAATATAGTAAAGCGGGTCAAAAAGCGTTAATAATGTACAGTGGACAAAAATGGTACAGTGGCAAAAATGGTTAACAAAAATGTGTTAACTATGGTACACTCGGACAGAAATGGCTGAAAGTGGTACAATATGAAAAAAGTTCACTATAGTAAAGTGGGTCAAAAAGCGGTACAGTGGAGCAAAAAGGGTTAAACATGGCACAGTGGGGCAAAAAGGGTTAACAATGGTACAGTGGGGGCAAAAATGTGTTAACTATGTTACAATGGGGCAAACATTTTAAATATGGTACAGTGGGACAAAAAGGTGTTAGATATGATTCAGTGGACCCAAAAGGGTTAAATATTGTACAGTGGGGCAAAAAGCGTACATTTAGTACAGTGGACAAAGAAGGAGGGTGACTCCTGGAACATTAATTTGAGATAAGAAGTGTTTTTGCAAATGTATGCTTTAAGTAGCACTGTGGTGCAAAATGGTTAAAATTGTAAAGCAAAAAGGGTTAAATATGGTACAGTGGCACATAAAGTGTTGAATGTGGTCCCAGAGTGCGAAGGTAGCTCTTACAATATAAACTAAAGCTAAGAAACATGTTTGCGAAATAGGCACTTCCGGCGAAAAATAACTTAAATAAGGTACGGTATGGTAAAAAGTTTAACATTGCACAGATAGAGGACAAAAAATGGTTAAATACGGCCTATGTTTGTGAATTTGGCTCTTGGAATATAAACGATGATTTTCCCTTAATACACACACGCCAGAAGATTCGGTATTGACTCCAATGACTTCTGCAGAGTCTGTGGAGATGAGGAAGAAGTGGAGAGCATTGAGCACTTGCTATGCGACTGCCCCGCTCTAAGTAAACGACGACTGGACATACTGGGGTCGGCCTTTCTAGGCAGCCTAACAGATCTTTCCAGTACCAATATTCGTACTATCGATAAATTTGTATATCAAACAGGTTGGTTTCAATGAGGGGCATTTCAGCCCGTGGTAACACTAGGGACCTAAACTGGTCTATGTGAGCCACGCTAACCTAAACCTTCCCTTAATACACACTTTTAATGGCACTGTGGGGCAAAAACGATTAAATATTGTACAGTGGTGCAAAAATGATTAATTATGACACATTGGAATAAATGTGGTACAATGGAGCGAAAATGATAAGATATGATCCCAATGGCGATTGTAAGTCTTGCAAAATTAAACTAGGGATTCATTTTAGCTTTTTTTAATTAATTCCTTTAGAGACACTGTGGGGCAAAAATTGTTTGTATTGTACCAGGGTGTGAATGTAGCTATACGAGTATAACATAAACTAGGAGAAAAAAGTTAAATTATAATCCAAAAAATAGTTTTTGACATTTAAAGGCACAGTGGGCAAAAGGGATACATATTGTACCTTGATGCCAGGAACATAAACAAGAAATGAGACGGTGATTTTCTTTATTTTACCCCATATGGAATAATCATGTGTTTTTTTAAAGAAAGAGTTATACCTTTCTCACAGTAACCTAAATATATAATTCTAGACTCTATAATATTCCATAAAGAGCGTTATTTTGTGCAAAAAAAAGACGCATTTATGGGATTTTTGTGACTACAAAATTAAAATCATTCGATTAAAACCATCAGTATATTATAGTATAACTTTCGAAGTATATTGTGTAAAAGTTTCATGAAAACTGTCAACGCCAGCAATTATTCGGAAGCGCCTCGGAAATTGCGGTGTCCATCATAACTCGTGATGGATTATCTAAAATCAAAAAACCAAAATTATTTCGTTAGATAATCGCTTTTCCCAGGTAAAGCTGGGAGTATTTATCGAAATTTCGCGATTTTTCCAAAAAAAAAATCAGCTAATTTGTTCTTGTAAAATAAAAATATTAACAAATTTGAAAAAATTTCCAGCCGTAAATTATGTACAGAAATAATTACGTACAATAATAGTAAAATGTAGATGCAGTAGTTTTGAAGTTATGATGGACACCGACTTATAAAACGTGGGTTTTGGAAGAACACTTTAAAGTTTTTCTGATGTGGTGAGTCACGTATGAGGCGCGTTTGCTTAGACTTCTGTATCTTCGTTAGTTTTGCTCTGAATCATCTCAAATTTTCACACAATATTTTTAAAAAATATACTAGTTACATCACATTGACTCACTATTCTAGAGATTGATTTGAAGATTCATAGGGTTCAATAACTTCTCTGCAAAAAGTGCAAATACAAATTCCAATATATCACTCAAATTTGTTATATTTACTTCTAATAACTGCAGGTAAGTTGAGATTACAAATGGACAATATTGGTCCATTTTATTTCAAAAATGAGTTCATAACCACGATTTGTCTTCACAACGCCATAGAGACCACAAATTTTAATTTATCTGTCTGAATATTGGTAATTTGTTATTTATACCCAGAACCCTTTACATGAGCAAATGTCGTCATAAGTCCATGTTTTGATATAGCTCCCATGCAAAGGTCCCTCTCGATTTGACTTATTAACGCCATAGAAATCACTAATTTCAGCGATTAGGACTGAAATCTGGTAATATGAATTTATTTCGGAATCATTTACATAAACAAGGTCGTCATGGCTATTTATGTATATATATGTTTTTATAAAGCCCCATACAAAGGTCCCATTTTTTAATTAATTTTTTTTTATAGAGCTCCCTACAAAAATCTTCATTGATTGATAGATTGATTTATATAATTTCCTATTTTATTTATTATACTACGGAATGTATTCGGTGGTGGAGGATTTATAAGATTCGGCATTGCCGAACTTAACAATGTGTTTACTTGTTTTGTTTTAAATTATTTGCATAGTTTGTAATAGAGATCCAGAAGATTATGGCGGAATGAACATCGTATTTTAATTGAGGACCGTCTAACGAAATACATATACTCGTATTAAAAAACTGAAGACAATTTTTTTATTTTAATTGTCATCCTATCGATTTAAAAACCAGTTGCATAGCCCACATTGCCGTCATGTTATAACTCCAGCTAACAGGTTCTCGGCCAATACATCGAATGCCTTGAATATGCAGATGACATTTGCTTGTTGTCTAATAGCCACAGAAACATGACAGAAAAACTAAAATCATTAGAGAGCGAGGCGATGAAGCCTGCCTAAAAATTAACATAAAAAAGTGGAAATGCATGCAGTGTAACGCCAATAACAAATTTAATATTGGTTTTGTTGGCCTAGAAGTTGAGGCATCCGTTTGTTATCTTGGTAGCGTAATGTGTCGCATACAGAATTTTAAATTTGAATCTGGAAAATCATTGAAAAATAGTAGAAATAGAACAGCTCCAATATGACCTCCTAGGTGCACCCCAGATGGAACCAAAATCGAGTTAGAGCATATGTAAGAGTATATCCAAATCAACAAGTTATTATTAAAACCAACACATTTCCACGTTGGTTTGGATTTCCTTACGAAATCCACGTTGCAATGGGCCTCGATAATTCATAACATCAACCAAACTTTCAGATTTATGAAGTGGAGTTATAAAGGATTTTCTCCAAGAAAATGGGAAAATAATATAACGAGATAATTGTATTTTATGAACGTATCCTTTTGTTTGTTTTGGTATATTTGATCACTGGGAAGTTTGAGTTCAAAAAGAGCACTTGTGTTCTCATTTCTAAAAAAAAAACTAATATTTTCTCAACGCTGAAGCAAATCACTTACATGAATTTCCTTTTTTTTATAAAATAAAATATAAAATGTTCTTCATGTGATTTAAACTGAGATATTTTTCAGTAGTTTTTTATGATACTCGATTAATATAACGATGGATGTAACATATTCAAAAAATGTTTTCAAACGAAAAAATATTTATTCTAACCTACTTAAACTTCATGCAGATTTTCGCGGGATAGGATTTGATTTTAGGCCCATGGTTTCTTGGTGAATTTTTCTTAGAATTTTCCATAGATTACGATTTTTGACGAACAAATTTGACCCACCCTAATATACATATATTTATTTCTTTTGCTCCTATGGTGAGCATAGGGCCATATAATTATCTCATAGTAATGTGACCCGATTTGCTAAATTCCATTTGAAATTGGACAAGCTTTTGAAAATTGGGAAAGTACAAATAGCTTAACTATGTAATCATCATCTTATAGTTTTGCAGCTCGGGGTGAGCATTACCTTGATAAATTATTCTTCTAGACTTTCTGCTTCTTGTTGTCAGTTTCGAAAACCTATTATTATGTGTATCTCTTCTTCTACACAGTCTCTCTATCTCGTGCGCCGCTGTCTAGCAATGTTGATGTCGTAGATTAACATTGACTTTTGCGGTCTACTGTCGTCCAAGCGTACCACGTGTCCTTCCCATCCTAGTCGATGCGCTTTTATAAACTTCACTCTGTCCTTCCCTCACATAGCTCGAGCAGTTCGACATTACATACTCATCTTAGATTTCGTTCTTAAAATAATAATTCGACAGTTGCGGCAAATAATTTTTTTAAAAGTACTTGTTTTTCTGTATGAATTACTCCGGATGTTGTTCTTTATACAGCAAGGCTTCATTTTCGCGTTCCTAACGGTTCTAAATGCATCCGATGCATCTGCAAATTTAATTTGCATTTTACACATCAATGACACCAACTTGAAATTCTGTAAAAAAAATATAGTTATGTAGTAACTATAGTTGTATATTCTAAATGATCGCTGAAAATTTTAAGATGGTGTTCAGACCGTTCTTTGTTAAAAAAATATTTATTAAAATATTCCTGAGATGTGAATATAGCATTTGTTATATTTTAAAAACGCGTTTCTGTATTTATACAAATTAGAGCTTTTCTTTAAGGGGTTGACTAGGACATCCTATGTCAAAATTCGACAATATTTGCATATGATATCGATATATATATTTTTCCTCTTTAATTTTAATTTGCATGCTGGACTAGGAAAACACTAAAATAGACTTTTGAAATATATGAATGTAGTCCTATTTAATCTGAGCTGATCCTGTTTAATCTGGTGTTTTCTTCCGCTTCTATGTAATAGTATTTTTACTAAAAAATTTCAGAAATCGAAATTGTTTTTCTATTGGAATGATTCTGTCTATTTTGTGATTTCAATATTTTTCATAATTTATACAGGAAAATCATTATTAAATATTGTTTTAAAAAAGAACGGGTCTGAAATTTTTAGGGTCAGTTTAGGACAAATGGGGCTACATGACTATATTTTTCTCAGAATTTTAAGTTGGTGTCATTGATGTGGAGGATGCAAAATAAAGTAAAAACGTTAATTTAACCACCATTAATATATGGGCAATCCACGGCGTCGAACGTGACTGTTGTACACATTCAAAGTGATAAAAAGGTAAAAATAAAACATATTTTAGATTCATCTTTTACATAATCTTATAGATCGTTAATAGTACTATCATTGGTGTTTGAGTCTTTTTCAGGCGAAATATAGATTAGAAAATGAGGACAAAAAAAGGAGCGTTTCGAACGCAACAAAAATGGAAGTAGTTTTCGTGAACATCTTTAAAAACTTGAGATTCAGCGAAATCGCAAAGAATATGTTAAAGATGAAAATTTTAAAATGTTTAATATATAATAATTTTTTTTAATTTAATTTATTTTTAAATAAAACAAGTAAAGACGGATTAAAATCGGTCATGTCGAATCTTATATACCCTCCACCATGGATCGCTTATGAATGGTTTCGGGTACAAATAAATTCATTATACCGAATTTTAGCTAAATTCGTTGAAATTTGAGGTTTTTACGGCGTTACGAAGACAAATCTAGAGGAACCTTTGTATAAGGGCTATATAAAAATATGGACCTATGACCAACGTCGTTCGTGTGAAAGATTCCGCGTATAAATAAATAACAGTTACCAATTGTCAGCCCGATCAGTTGATATTTGTGGTCTCGATGGGGTTAAGAAGTCAAATCGGGGATATGCTATATATGGGGGCTGTATCAAAAAATTAACCGATAGAGTCCATTTTCAATCCCAAGTTACCTGTAGCTATAAGAACTATCTATACCAGCCAGTCATCTAGGTCAATTATTGTAGACTGTAGCGTGATTACAACAGACGAGGTTAATTTTAAAGAAATGTGCAATAAAAATGAGTAAATGAACCAAAACTAAAATTATCCACTACGCAATTGTTTTTTTTTTCTTAAAATGTTGAGTAAAAACATGTAAAATTTTTTCATATTGTTAAAATTTTTTATAATACATAATATAAAATATTTTTGTATAATAATAAATTACATTAATGAGATTTTAATAACATATTTATTTCAGCCAATTTTTCAAAAATAAATTTATATTTTTCTCTGTTTTTTAAATAAGTTACAAAGCCAAACTTTCATTCTCAATTACAAAATGGAATTTCTCGAATTGGAAATATCATAACTCTAAATGAACAAATTAATTTAGACAATATTAATTGAAATGTATAGTCAATTTTAAAAGGGAAATTTAAATTTCTACAGAAATTTAGTCAACTTACAACATAAAATGCCAATATCAATTTAATTGGGTAATTTTAGGTGCAAAATCTCATTTTCAATTTAAAATTCAGCTTTATTTTCAAATTTCAATTTTATCAGAATCATCACAAGAATAACCTATACGGTCCATTTTCAGAAGAGCTTCTTCCTGAAGGAAAACATGCTCTGAGGACTCATACTCTGGACTTTGATCACAAATGGGATCGACATTACAAACTCGATTCAGAAAGTTATTTTGAGCAGGTCGGCACAATGTCATAATATTCTTTCCCACAGTGTGGTGTATGTTATAACAATTCGGCGCCGACAATTGTAGGGATCCGAACCCCAGGCCTTTCTTCTTGCGTTATGCACTCTTTAAATTCGGTTAATATAGTCTGTATTTTTTGGCAAGGGCGCTAAAATTTTCTTAAAAATATATATTTTGATGCAGTGTACTTTGGTTGTTCCTTTGCATTTCAGGTGAGGATATTCTACTATTTTTTAGCTTTGTGCAGATATCTATTCAGGGCGCAGTCAAAATAAGTAGATTTTTACATTTGTAGTTAAACCATTGGGACAAATACAAATCGTAAATTAAGAAGTGCCAAGCTCTATTATGTACCGCCCTATTTTACGAACATTCAAAAACTACTCTTACTACTAATAAGTTGAAATAATTTTTCAAGTTCAATGATGCAAACAATAAACCGACACTAAAAATCAAGAATTGAAATCATCACGATATTAGTCATCTTTTAACGACGCACTCTATACGTGATTACGATGAACAGCAGAATAATAATGATGGTCATAATGATGTTGCTGGCGCTGATGATAGTGATGACGACGCTGTCAGACAAGTGCAAAATACAAAGGCAAGATGCGAAAACAAAAAACATCAAAAATTAAAACGATATAACCATAAATTTCTATATGAAATATGCCCAAATGAAATTGGAATAAAACAAAAATTAACAACGATGAGTCCTTAGAAATTCAAATGTATGGATACCGGATAACATCCACAGTGGCAATAGCTCCAAGCGTGAGAGAGCGCTGGAGTGAGTAAAAGAGAAAGACTATACTGTAGGAATACTTTGGGTGGAATGTGGAATATGTTGTAGCAGCAGCAGCAGGGAAGAAGGAAAATTGATTTTTCACCAAGGCAAGTAGAAAAATTTCCATCAACCATTTCCAAAAGAAAATTTTTATTTAAATTTACAAAAGTAAATACATACCCTTGGCAGGCTCGGGAACTAAATGGCGGATGTATTAAATGTTTTTTAAGCACTTAAATATTGAACTGTGTATAGGCGAAACTTAATTATTTTATAATCTTGTTTTTTCACACTTCAAACTCTTTCGTTTTTCTTGTTTCAGTACTTGATTTTCCTGTTTCCACTTTTTCACGTACAAATAATACTTTTGTTTTATGTACTTATACTTTTGATTTCCTTCTATTAAGGATTGTAATTAATTTCTTTGATTTGCATTAAAGATTAAATGATTATTTTTCAAAATGTTGCTTTGTTTTTTTTTCTTCCTTAGAACCGTAACCGTAGACCGTTTTCAAAGACGAGCAACGTAGTTCTGATTTCTGGCCAAGTTTGTCCGTATCCTTTCACTCGTGTGTATGTGTGGCAGTGTGACTTGTGGAATTTAAGAAAATTCACGATTTCCTTCTACTTTCTCTTCACTATTACAACAATTTGCGCATTTTTTCATACTTTCCGTACAAAAGGGGGAGATTGTAACAAGTGCGTTTGTTGTCACTGGTCACACTCGCCTTCCCAATGAAATCCACATTCGCTAGTTGTTCTTTTTAGCCCAGCACTGCGCAAGTCCTTTGAATCATTGGAAAAAAGTAATGTTGTTGTGATGTAGCTCCAAACCCCCAAAAAAGCAGTGCTCCCAAACACAGCTGATTGTCTGTTGTTTATGTTTTGCTTTTTTGTTTTGTTTTTATTCGAATCGATGGAGACTGAAGAGTTGCCGGATGATTTAGTTTCTGTGGAAGTGTTGTCAATAGCCCCGATAAATGTGTTTTAACAACTGTCAGAATTTCAAAATTATGGGCACGTGAAAAATTGGTGAAAATCGAACTTAAATTTGATTTTTAGTTCGATTTTCAGCATTTTTTTTTAATTGTCTTAAAATTTAACCCTATTGGGGGAATCACGAGAATTAAAAAAGTTGCCTAACTTGTCCAATTTGGTCCAAAAGTTACGAAAATAGTGTTCAAAATTTGGGCGTGGACCCTGGAGTCGGTCCCTGACATAGTCAACATTATACACAGAATACGAAAGCAAATGCAGAGTACACCCAAATATTAAGAAAAATAAGTAACAACTTCCTAGGGCGCAATAAAATTGGGGCGCAGGCTTTTCTAAATCAATATAAAAGGCAGCATTTTCATAATGTCGCCCACTCCCTCTTCTACTTTTTAACTTCTGCTATGTATACACGATTGCCAGATCGGACAACGTTATCAACCGTGTTAAAGCGGCATTAGGCAAAGGTGAATTGACAGTTCAGACGATTGCCAGAAAACCTTAAAATTTCATATATTTACAATATATATATAAATCATCTGTCCAAACTTCTTCAGAAAAATAACGCGGGTATTTAGGCAATTCGCTCGGTGCTGAAAAACATTTGTTTTCTAGGGCTGCGTCCACCCTTTTGATTTAATACAGGCCTGAAATGAAATGTTGCCTTTTTGTATCATTTGTGGGCACAAAAAAAAACACCATTAGTGTTCAAAATATTTGTGAGTGGATTAATTGAAAAAATGGACATGGATATTAACGAAAAAATTTATGTATAGAAGAAATTATTGAGTCCATAAAGGTGCACTGAGAAAAAGGCGTTGCCTGTCAATCCCGATTGGTTTATCTCTAACGTGAATGAAAGATCGTCCCCGATTCGTTGATTAATTATCCCCGAAACGGGTAACTTTTTGATCGATTTTGCATGGTGTATTGTCGTCGTAAGGTGGATGATTTTCGACTTTGTATTGTACATTGGATTTGTTACTGTCTGCTCTTACAATAAACCACGAGGTAATTTTTGTTTTATAAAGACGTGAAAAAATTAAAATGAATGACGAAAAAATATGATTAAATGATCATTTCGAAATTGTGACGACAAAATATAGGCAAATATCCCCAGGAGGTGTTGATTTTCCAACGAATTGATTTGATTTTTTATGCTTTGTTCATGCTCCGCCGTGCATTGAATCGTCACATACGGGGTTGGTTCATTATTATCAACGATTTTGCACTGATTATGCACGTACATATGTGATTTCTTTTTCGCTGGGTGCAGCTGCTAATTTTTGAATTTGATGACAGTAACAAAGGAGGAATACTCATTCGTTTGCAGGACTTGCTTGTGTGGGAATGTATACATGAAAGCCACACATTTGTGTACGAAAAGTAGTAAGAGTCAGTGGGTGAAGTCATGGAGGAAAAAGGCTCTGTTTTATAATGATGAAACATCAGGAATTATGTGAGTGAACAAAATTATTAATATACATAAATGAGCAAAATATATTTGCAAACTATTTTTCCAAAATAAAATATGTGTTTAAGGGCCATTAACAATAGCTGTCAAATTCCATACAATTTAACTTTCGTTAGCTCTAACGCTCGGTTATTTTGTTTTGTTTTAATGGGGGTAAATAAAATTATTGTTTAGGAAACTTTCCAAAATGTTTATAAAATTTAAAATTACTGAAAAACTTAAAATAATTCAGGTATAGATACATAAATACTTCAGGTATCGATAAATACTATATATATCGATATATAACCTGAATACTTAAATGCAAATAAATCTTTGATTCGGAGATAATAATGTCAAACAAAATGTTATTAGAAAGGAAACAAAAATTAGTTTAGAAAAACAAACAAAAAATTGTATGGTCAAATAACTGACTCGTCAACTACCGCCACGGACAACTCAAGAATGTCTTTGACAAATGTTGGCGAGCTTGTTGACATATTCTACTTTCGGTCGCATTGGTTTTGGACTACTTCGCATCAAACACTGGACCTTCCAGGAAGCGGCTTCTCGATGCTCGGTATCAATTTTCAAATCGGGAGGCAACAAGATTCCCCAACCAGTCAATTTTTCTTTCCTTTTGGGAAGTACGAACTTAAGGCCAGTAAGATACTTAAGGAGTAATCAATATTCTAAATAAATGTTTTTCAATAAACTCCTATACATACTTATATATTTAGCAACATTTATTACGTTCATACATTCCTTCGTTTTTTTGCAGGATTTTCTGAACAACTAGATCTGTTGTTTCCATCATAATACCTGTAACTGGTAGATTCATTGGAAAGGTTTGGATGCATATTTTCGATGTTCTGCAATAAAAGATTACATGATATTAATTACTACTAGTACAATTGACACTTTTTTAATGTATTTTTGACTTAACGACAGCGTTGACGTTGGTTTGTTTTAAAATGTTTCCTCCAAGTTATCTTGACTTCCTCTTATTTTTACATGTCTGGAGGAACGACAGCTGATCGAAACACTAAAGTTTTGGTTCTTCCACATCCACCTTTTTGAACTGAGTAATCATAAGCACTTCATTTCGAAGATATTTTCCACTTTCCTTTTCGATGCAAAATTTTCATTATGGCTGCTGCGTTCAAAGTTGATTTTTAAAATTGACAGTTTTAACCTCGTATATATTATCAAACAAAAAGTTAATCAATCTGGCAATAATCCAATAAAATCATATGTGTTTATTTTCTTCTTCTGCATCGTTATCTTTAATTTTTTATTTACATATTTTATTTTTGAAGGTAAGTTCGTCAAATATTGTTGAAATAAATTTTGTCGTGGCTAAAAATTTGTGGGAAAACTATACGTATTGCGAGATTTATTATGAGCCCATTAACATCCTGTCTACAGTAATTTTAATCTACTTTTTATTAGTTAAGCAGATTTTGAATCTAGTTCTAGTATATTCTAGCATTTCTTCTTCGTATTGCGATTCGGTAAATGATTAGATGATGAATATTAAAAATGTAATTCGGCTCCACAAAATAATGATATTGAAAATTGTATATTTTAAGTAAAGATGGTCCAAAATAATTAGCAACAAATGCAAAAAAATGCAATGATTTGATCTCTAAGTGTTAAGTTGTTCCAATAATTTTAAGCGAAACACATTATTAGAATGAGAGAAGATGCGTAAATTAAATGGTAGTACATTCCAGCATCTGGCAATTCTCACCAGAAATGATCTAGCGTAGATAGAATTTCTAGTTCTTGGGATAAAAATTTGCGGGTTCCTTGTGGAACGACTAAAAACAAAGCTCATACATCTACGAATTTAGGTTTAGGTTTAGGTTAGGGTGGCAGCCGTATTTTTTTACAAGCTCACATAGACCAGTTTAGGTCCCTAGTGTTACCACGGGCTGAAATGCCCCTCATCGAAACCAACCTGTTTGATATATAAATTTATCGATAGTTCGAATATCAGTACTGGAAAGATCTGTTAGGCTGCCTAAAAAGGCCGACCCCAGCATGTCCAGTCGTCGTTTACTCAAAGCGGGACAGTCGCAAAGCATGTGCTCAATGCTCTCCACTTCTTCCTCATCTCCACAGCTTCGGCAGAAGTCATTGGAGTCAATACACAATCTTTTGGCGTGTTCGCCGATCAAGCAGTGTCCCGTCAGAACCTGTACTAACCGTCAGAACCTGTAGGGCCGCTGAGGCTGCTTTAGCGTGATGGAGGTTAATCTGTAGAATTCTTACCATCATTGGTAATTGACAGATTAACATCCACCCCGACAAGGGTGTTATCGAACTCTTCGTCCGTATCGTCGAGAAGCATGTCCCCGCCAGATGCGTCAAAGAGTCCGGAGACTCCCCTCAGCCTCTCTGTGTCCGAAGTAGAGCTTTTGTCCTCAGAGAAGGACGTTACAGATCTTCTGTTAGAGTTGGGGTCACCAGAAATAATAGGCGTGGGTACCTCCGCACTTTCAGAAAGTGCCACGGTGGACGACTCACCTTCTGCAGTGGGAGCTATATCCTGCTTGTATATCTTCAAGACTATAGTCTCGAAGCCATATTGTAGGGTTGCACTCGCACTTTGTATATGGGAGGTGGATTCAGCGTTTAGGATAAGATTGACCTGCCGTTTTTTACCATCCGCTGATTCTACAATTATGGGCGTGCAGACCAGGATTGGAATCTTTTATTATTTCTAAGATGTCAGCCGGGTTGGAGGGCTCTTCTGTAACCCAGGTGATGGCTGTAGGGTGACTAGGGATGTTGTTTTTTTCGACAACATCCAACTGGGCACCCGGCCACACCTCACCCGCTCGACTCAGAGCAGCCTTATACAGGTCTACTGATCTGGCATCACCGAAATATAAGAGCTTTACTCTCCCCTGATGCCATCCTGCGTCGTTGCAGATTGGTGGTTTGCCCGGCATTTCTCTACGGACATCGAGGTAGTGAGCCATAATGGCTGATTGTACATGACTCCATTTGTCCTTGAGGATGGATCCATTCTCACTACTTCTGTCTATAACAGCCATCACTAGACTCTCCTTCGCCACTTCATTGAAGGGCTTGGTGAGTGTCCTGTTGATGGTGACATTAGGGCCTCTTGCCTTTTTCGAAGGCAGGGGTTCATCAGGTGATCTGATTCGTTTTACTTTATTAGCCGTTAACACAGCTGAATTTGTGGCTCTTTCAGCCGACTCATTGGCATCTATGACGCCTTTAGCCCAGGTAAGTGACTCTTTTTGTTTTTCGGTAAGAGCCGAAACCTCAACAGCCTCCAACTTCGTCAAAACTCTGAGCGCTACACGATGCTCATTGTGCTTCCGTTTTGAAGGTCGGACATGACGTTTTCCCCTCGCCGCACCACCTGTTGTGAGTACTTGGGGGAGATTTTCATCATGTTTGGTGTGGTCGGCTTTGGCCAAGACCAACGGACGGACAGTCGGACGATTGGGGAACCGCGCTCCATCGGAACACGAAGGCATCCCCGTCAAGAGAATTTATTTTTATTTGTCTGTATTAGACCGTAATAGGTACTACGATGTAGGCCTTACAGACTTTGTACGGATTTTTGCTATTGCGTAATAGGTACTGGTAACTATCCGCTATGTGATAAACACGTCCGTTCACTGCGAATGATCAGCAACGAATCTACGAATAACCTTCAAATTTAAACCAAAACGAAGCAACAAAGAAAGCTAGCTTGAACCAGCTCGGCACGTGATGACCAACATTTTCGATGAATGCATAGGATTATTGCAAAAAAAAAAGGAGTAGTAAAATAAATCTGTCCCTCTATATGAGGGACCCATTGAAAATCCCTTTTTATGGTCCGAACTGAGCGAACTTCGTCCAAGTAGAGTTGTACTGGAGACTTAAAATACACCCGAAGGGTTGTTGTTCAGATAGAGTACAAGGTGTGTGACAACGTCCCGAACTTACGCAATGCTCACAAAAACACTGTTGTGTTGCCAAAATATGGTCCAAAAAAATATTCTAGCTTATTTCCATTAACATTTTGGAGTAAGTATGTAGGTATGATGTTTTTGTATTGAGAAAGTGTCAACTTTAATTTTTGTTGCACTGAACTCTTTCCTTAAGTGTGTTGTCTTGTCAATTTTAAACCTACTAAAATTATTCTAGTAATAGTTTTAGAAATAATCGACTGAATTCATTTATTACTAAATAATTTTTGGAATTTTCTAATAATTTGTTTTTTGATTATTTTATATCTTTGTTTCCTTTAGCAAAAGTTTAAAAATGTTTAAACCGGAATTACATGGCCTCAGGCCAGACTTTCAACTGACAAAATTCTCAACATTACGCGGGTGAGGTTGTAAGATACCCCAGGATACTTTAAATAAGTATCTATTGGGTACACAAATCTTAACAGTCAACCCAGCGGCAGAAAAAGCAGAACATGGCGAAGATTATATTGGATCCGGTATGGATTGTGCGGTAATTCCTTTGAAGAAACACCCAGATTTACGATTGATCCAGACGGTCGATTTCTTCTACCCACTGGTTAATGATCCTTATACCATGGGCAAAATTGCTTTGGCAAATGTGGTCTCGGATGTCTATGCAGTCGGTGTAACGGACTTGGATAAGCTGGACATATTATTGAGTGCTCCCACAGAATTAACGGAAGAAGAACGCAATATTGTTATGCCTATGGTCATGATGGGATTTCGTGATGCTGCACGCAATGCCAAATGTACACCGTATATTAAAAATTCCATTATTAATCCATGGTGCATGATAGGAGGTATAGCCTCGGCAGTTGTTACAAAGAACCAGGTGATAATGCCCAGCAATGCCAAAGCGGGAGACCATCTTGTTTTAACTAAACCCTTGGGAACGCAATTGGCGACAAATGCTTATCTCTGGCTTTGTGACAAAACTGAGAAATACTTGGAACTTGCGAAACACTACGCCGAAGAGGACATTGTCCTCTCTTTCCAAATGGCTGTTAAGTCTATGACTTATTTGAATAGAAACGCAGCCATGCTTATGCACAAATATGATGCCCATGCTGCCACTGACGTCACTGGTTTCGGCTTGATTGGTCATGCCCACAACCTAGCCGAATTTCAGAAGGATAGCCTTCAGTTCGTCATCGAAAAACTGCCAATCATTAAAAATATTTTGGGTTTTGCAGAGAAACTAAATTACACCAATGCCAAATTAAGAGCCGGCAAATCAGTGGAAACGTCTGGAGGCCTACTAATAGCAATGTCACCGGCTGCCTCTGAAGAATTCTGTAAGGAGTTTAGCACAGTGACGAATGGAGAGCAGAAAGCCTGGATAGTGGGTCATGTGACAGAGGCCCCTCGACGAGAAGCTGTGCTTTGCGACAATCCGGAGTTGTTCGAGGTGTTATTACCTGTTGACTGTTAAAATTGTTATGTTTTATTTTCAACAAAATCGTCAGAACTTATGACGACTGTTTCGTAAAGATTGCAAAATATCGGGAAATAGTCTGAACTTTATTTTTCTGGCAGTAGAATTGAAATATTATATACTTTTTTTAATGAAAACAATAAAATTACCTCATTTTTGAATAGTTTATATCTGTTTCCTTTCAATGGCCTAAGGCAGCGCTTCTCAAATGGTCCAACATCACATTTCGATAGATTATGAGTTTTGTTTTAGAATTCGAATCAGTGCAGGAAACAGTTCTTCAATATTTTTGGCTGTCATAATAAAAATTAGGTAAATATTTTAAAAATCAATCCATTTTCTCATGTTAAAGCGCATTTTAGGTAATATTTTAGGATTCTGCAGTAAAAAGCATCAAATTTTCGCTACAAAGACATAATTGCTTTCAACTATTTTGTATTTTGTATTTGTATTTATTCATTACAACTTGTAATTTTAAGCCTTCAGGCCAATTATAATTAAATTACAATATGCATATCATAAATCTTTAGACTACTCAAAATAAAAAGTTCATATTTGTTTATATATATTGATGCTAAAACTTAAATCAAATTACCAAATAATAAATACAATTTGTTTAGAAATTCTAACTACACGAGTGTTCCAGACTAGACGACTGGAAAAATTACAATTAAAAAAAAAAAAAAAAAAGATCTAGATATAAAAAATCTTAGCTAAGCTAAACTACTCCATTGACAGCAACAGTCCCTGCAAATATTTTTTAAATTCTTAATATTTGCAGAAACCCTATGCAATATTATCTTTATCTTTATTTTAGCTAAGCTAAACTACTCCAATATACAAACTAAACTACTTGCAATATACTTTATGAAGTAGAGTCCACTCTTCACAGTCGACGTCTAAAACTTCGCTTAAAAAGTTTTATGAGTGTTACACAGGCTTGTAAAACACATCAAATTTGAAATTCTTGTGGTTTTCTGTAAATGTACGTATTTTGCAAACATTTTGAATACGGAATTGTAATCAGCGAGTCAAAATCTACAGGAAAAGTTCAAACTATATATATCGAAAATTTATTGAATTTGGCTTTCTATAAATTGTTAGCAATTTGAAAATCAAATAAAAAATGATAGTATAGCATGATTTTTCTTCGTAAAAATACATAAAACAATAAGCAAAACAACAAAAACTTAAAAGGTGTATTAGGATTTTTTTTATTTAAAAATTACACCGCTGGTCAACCGTGTGATGCAGAAGCATTTAGCATCAAAATCTCATTTTCTAAAATCTTAATATAGCAATTTTTGGATATAAGCCATCGATACATAAGCTGAAATATATAACTTGGTTTTGTGAATATGTATATGTATGTATTTAATTCCAGTTTACGTAAAAAGTTAGGTTGGTTGGGTACATGGAAGCAAAATTTGCTGAGAAGCCCTGAACTAAGGAATTTAAGAAATGTCGTTTTCTTCAATAAAGTCAGACTATATGAACACTTTTGTTCCCTTTCAGTGCAAACATCTAATAGTATTTTTCTAGTATCCTAGACCTTTAATGCTCCATGTACACCATTTAATCTGGTTTACGCAACAAATAAAAATCTCAGGCATTGCAGATTACATATTACCAAATTTTTTTAGTAAAAATGTCGATTTAATTTTTTAAAGTGTTGAACGAAATATTTATTTATTTAAAGGTCTGAATGTGAAGATTTTCACCTAATCCTTCATATACATACATAAGTTGTTTAATAATAAAAGACTGTTTATAATCACTGGACTTTTCGTTCATATTTGTATCAGAAGAAATAAGGGGGAAGTGGAGGAGTGAGAAAATCATGATGAATAACAAATCCTGATTAAATATCACAATTTTCAATTTAAATAAATAAATATCCATTGAAATTCAATAATCCCATTAGAAATTCGTAAATTTATATTCGAAAGACAATAATTTAAATTAAAAAAATGTGGTTTGAAATTAAAAACAAATATATAAATATTTGATATTCATAAGTTAAATTTGAAATTAAAAAAAAAGAAATACTTAGTTTTGATTAACGGCTTTTTTAATTACTAAATTTTGAAAATTTTACAAGAATAACAAAAAATACATAAATTGAACATTTTGTGGATATAAGTACATAAAAAAGGGGTATTCGTGATAGTACCTAAACACAATAATTCATGTATTTATTCACACAGGCGTGATTCTGTAAGTTGTGTAAAAAAATATAAAAACAGAAGTACATAGTTTTTTGTTAGGTCCTTTTGAATTCCGTTAATATATTTCTGATAGATTGTGGGACTCTAAAAACTTCAACACATCAGCCGAACGATTCTTGAACAATCATTTGCAGTTCGTATTGCAAGACTATGGAACCGTCTTCCCTCCAATATCAAGAATTTTTCAATAACCGCAAGAAAATTTAAGGAAATTCTATTTCGTTACTATTCTCAATTAGAGGAATAAATTCATGTTTTTAGAGTTCTCACTGACAATCTTTACATATGTATAAAAGCCTGATAAATTCCATGTGTTTTATGTTTAGAAAATGTGCGTTTTAAGGGTTTTAGTATTAAGTCTAGTTTACGAAATTGTTCTCAATGAATTGTATTCCTATCAATGTAGTCCAAATATGGGCTTTAGTTAATAAATAAATAAATAATGATATGTATTTGGAAGCAATGAAGTCTATTAATCACTTCAACTGTCATCAATTAAACGTTTGCTATAATCCATCCCCTTCGTCTTTGTTCCATTGAAGATACATTTGTTTTGTACAAAATTTCGTTTCGAATTACGGCTTCAATTCTTTGGATTCATTTTATTAATACGTTGTAATGCAAAAGACAACACGACCAATATATTTATTTAGCCAGGCGCTCTCTCTAACTATCGGGCCTGTTCTGAGACCACGCGATTTGATATCACGGTGGTTTAGTATTAACACCGATTTTAAAATCACTTTTGGGGGGTTCGGAAATCGTCCGATTTTGGTATAGTTGGTTTAAATTGATTGTTGTTTACTTTAAACAATAAATCGTACCTTTTCCGAACAACAATGATTTTAAAATCATTGTTTTGAAATCACCGTGATATAAAATCGCGTTATTACAGAACAGGCCTGTGTATTTAAAATACTTTTATTTATTCGATTTGACCCTTGACACACTAGGCAAGTTTTTTCAGCAGCTTATCATCAAATTTTCTTTTGAATTTGCACGAAGAATTCAAAATGTTCAGAGTTTTTCCTCCCCTCTTTCCGATTGCCACTCTCAACCACAAATCACCGATAATCCGCTGAACGTTCAGCCCGTCTAAATCGGGACTTACAGAATGTGTCGTTCTATTTATTAACCTACAATTCTAGGATAAACATGCAAATATGTAATTTATTTTTTGAAGCAGTACAATTTAGGAATGATATTTTCCTCCCCATTGCAAAAGTTATATGCATTGTTTTTATTATGACAACGCATTCAGTTTTGATTATGTTTGAGGGTTTATTTTCTATGTTAGTTTTTATTCTTCAGAAAGATCAGATCACATGATGTTTTACAAAGATTACTAGGTAGGCTAAACTGTTTTCTAATATAATGACAGTGTAATAATATAAAGACAACGCCCGCGCTGCTCGGCTTATTTAGCATTGGCGAAACGCTTAGAAATGTCATTCCAGTTGGCAATATCCCAGACGGCCTCTACATAAGAGGGACGCAAGTTCTTGTACTGCAAGTAGTAGGCATGCTCCCACACATCAATGCCAAACAAAGGCACCAAACCTATAAAACCAAAATTTGTTTAGAAAAAATTATCATCTACAAATATAACAAATAATTTCTTACCAGTACTGGCCTCCAAAGGATCTTGGTTTGGCATGGCAACAATTTGCAATTTCTGGGTCTTCTTGTTGTAACCCAACCATCCCCAGCCGGAGCCTTGGACAGCCACGGTGAGAGTGGTCATTTCCTTTTTAAATGCATCCAAACTCTTCCACTGAGCTTCGATAGCGTTTTTCAACTCAGCCGAGGGTTGAGTCTTCTCGCTGGTCAGATTTTCCCAGAAGATGGAGTGATTGATATGACCACCACCGTTGAAACGCAATGCAGGTGCCAAAGAAATGATCTTGGTAACGTCATTTTTACTTTGGGCCTCAGCCAACTGTTCCTCGGCAGCATTCAAGTTATTGACATAGGTCTGGTGATGCTTGGTGTGATGTAATTCCATAATTTCGCGACAGACAATTGGTTCCAAAGCCGCATAGTCGTAGGGCAATTTGGGCAGGGTATGCTTGCCGCGTACGACATTCCTAAAGGGGAGAGGGAAAGAAAAATGCATACATATATAACGTATTTTTTGCAATTCTATACTATATGTACACACTATATAGTAGTGTGTCGGCTTTTAGGGCTTCGATTTATGTAATCATAATTTTTTGGTTTTTCGCCTAATGATTTGTCCCTTTTACTGCACATTTATTGTATAGTTGTTATCCAATTCTACTTACTTAGCTACATTGCTGACATTACGGGTGAGAGCAAACATGATTTCTTCGACTTCCTACCGGCAATCTTCAACAAATCTAATCGGAACAAACAAATAATTAGAATGTTGCAAATTTTTGCAAATTATTCCGACCTACCCTTCGTCAAAACTGTCAAATATCGACAAATGTCAAAGCGGCCGTTGTTACATACGACGATGTTGCCAGTTGATTGAAAGTTGTCTATAGCGGCTAAACAGAATAAATGCGTCGACGGCAAACCAAAATGCTCACATGATAAGTGCTGAATTACACGAGACAGTTTTTCCAAGCAAATCTTAAAGTTTGTTGGATAGAGAGGCAGAGAGCTCTTTCCGCCTGCCTCTCTCTCCTACAAATATTGACACTTGCTTGGAAGAAATTGGCTCGTCTGATTCAGGACTAAACATTTTCCAGAATAACGGTAACAAAATGGCTCGGGACAAACTGACAAAATAGGCGTGTTTTCGTTACACCATAAGTGCTTAATTTGTATGGGGAGCTAAGCACTTTTAAGCACTATTAGTTCCCGATGAAGTTTGGTGCTTGTGTTCATGTCTTAATCGAGTATGATGTTGCCAGATTGGGCACCCTATATTTAGCAATATGGCATCCCATTTTTGGAGAGATTTTATCAATTATTGTGAATTAACGGGAAGAAGAAGAACAAAAATGGGAAATTATTTTAATATTTGCAAAAGAGTGTAAACAATTGAACATAGAATAGTAAATATATGTTTTATAAATACTTTTCACGAATTTTTGTCTGTTTCGCACTGTTCTTTCTTCGCAACTCATGACACCATTGCTACCAGATAGTGAAAATCCGCCACTTATTGCATATGTGCCAGTTAGTGGAAGTCGGTTGTTTTCGTTGCAAAGTGCTAAACTAAAAGTGCTAGCTTGTAACGAAAACATGCCTAATATGCCAGTTAAGAACGAAGTTTTTCAAACGCGAAAAAACAAACTTCCGGAAACAAAGCATGCATTGTTTTGCACTTATCGACTAATATTAATTTTTAATTCACTCGTTGAAATCAGTTTAAAATTCGTTCGTCATTGACAGTAATTCGCTACCGGGCGGGTTATCTTCATTCTCCATTATTTTTGGCCTGATGCCTGCTATAGCCCACTTATCAATGTTGCATAGCTTAGGTTACTCAACACTCCACTCGGAGACCATCTGGTTCTTTGGGTTTGACCTGTCAAAGATAGATGATAAAGGAAAAGTTTATGTACATACCAGAGCAGCCGTTTTGGCCAAAGACAAATAGAATATAAGAAGACATTCCTTCAGGCCGAAACGTCAAAATCTATCAGTTACGAACGAATAGGAATGAACAACGCGAAAAACAGTATTCCGCGAACATTGATTGAACTTTTTTGCACTTATCGATTAATATTAATTTTTTAATTGTGACAATTACAAAAAATTCGGGGAAAACGGTCTGAAAATCCGCAAAAAATCTCACTCGTTGGAATTAAATTCCTATTCGTTCGTAACTGACAATTACTCGCTACAGGAAGGAATGTCTTCTTATATTCTATTTGTCTTTGGTTTTGTCCATTTCCGACTAAATTTGGTCAGATGGGTTTTACATTTTTCTTTTTGGTCGAGTTTTTCCTCGAATATGTAAATTAAATAACAATACTGACTAATTGGGTGATGATCGATCCGATTAAGTTAATCTAAAATTTAATTACTGTAAGTTAAACCTTTTCTCCGTTGGGAAAATTTCTAAATATCTATTGTGAATCCAAATATTTTTCTTGAACGATGCAAGCAAAGATGAATATAGGCTATAGAAATTAGCTAGTTATATTTTAAACAATCCCCACGAAAATAATGCTTCTCACATGAACGAAATTGTAGACAAAACATTGTATACTAGCGGATACCCGGTGTAATTTCTCAACGTATGGATGTTCTCGCTTTAACAGAACTACATGTTTACATACTTACTTAAATCAATTTCTTTCACTGATCCAGTCATGGCCTCAAATGCGTACATGCCAAATCTCAGGCCGATTCGTGCAATGGTTCTCCACATGTTTTTTTCAATAATAGAGGCGTCGTGGCAGTACCTCACCTCGCCCACTGATGTGTTATCACAATTTTCCGCTAATCGGTCATATTGCTCTAAGTGCTTATGGGCCATATTTCAAGGCAAAGGTTCTCGATATATTTCGTTCACAAGAATGGAGTGGTATGAATGGAGCCACTCCCCATCTTTCCATAATCGCCAATTTTTTTTTGGTCACGCTATATGATGTCATATAGCTATACCAAATTTCTGGCCGATTGGTCCAATAGTGGAGTCATATGGCCGGGACCACGCCTACTTTTAGTGCTATAAAACGATCGTCGCATTATTGCCTTTCTAATGAAACTGGTTTGGGGTACATCGGTAGGATTTTATCAAAGTCCATAAGGGACATTGTGATAAAATTTGTCCACGAAATATAAATTACAGTCCAAATTTCGTTCTTCTACGGTCAATTTGACTAGTGCAATATTGTAGGCCGGTGTAAAAAATGCGACGTATATCTTATTCGAAATATCTAAGCGTTTTTTGATGTTCTGGTATATCTGGCTATAGAATGCCAGCATTACAATTTATTAATTGTGCTTCTGGTCCGCATCTTGAAGTAAACTCATTTTAAAGGGTGGTTAAATTGTAAGGGCTGATTTTGAATGTGAACCACACCTAAACGTCAAGTTTTTTTCTGCACTTCATTTGACATTTCAAATCAATCAACATCGGCCCTTACAATTTAACCACCCTTTAGTTTATAGAATATGCTTCGTTTTTGTAGTTTTTTATAGATATAGAATACCAAACGCGGAACACAATTAAAATCGCAAGGAAAACATAAGTCGTGAGAAAAACGTATGTAAATTCCAAATTTGCAAACAATTATCAATGTACACTTTATGCGTATTTAAATAGCTGCTATACAAGCCAAGGTTCATTCCAACCAAAATTTCAAACTTTGACACTCTGCGTTTATCACGGTAGGAAGCTGTTTTTTGACAAATTTCATACCGATAGTACTTCTGCAACTCCACCAAGTTTTGACGCGATCGGAATAAAATTAAAAAAAAGTTGGCCTTTGACGTGTTTTTCCCCAAAGGACGTGTTCAGTTTCGACAAAGGAAATTTCGTTTACCGGAAATAGGTTGTGTATTAATTAGACATTCATAAAATGTCCATACCGATTAACCGATTTCATAATAGTTGGTCGATTTGATTATACTTAAAAAGTTATGAACTTTTTATGAATATGTATTGGGTGGCACATGATGAACGTCATGACTTAATAAGTGAATAAAAGTTCTGTTTAAGTTTTTGGTAGCTGTAAGCCGCACTTCAGGAATGCGGTCGGAGATTTTTGGTGTTTGAATGTGACCAACTACAGATTCTAAAATCTTCTGATGGTACGACTTGTGGTCTCGATTTATCCATTCACCCTTCACTTGTAGACGTCTTGCTGTAAGGGCAACCTCATACTTTATACGGATGTCTATTGGTTGGCTGTGCAGTATGGTATCCAACGCCCTTATTGGTGCGGTTCTAATTGCACCGCTTATGCCTAGACAGCGTAGAATTTTTTTTGCAAAGGTATTACGTTGCACTTCTTGGCCATTGATGTCCACCACACTACCGAGGCGTAGGTTATTGGTCTAATCACGCCAGTGTTGCCACAGGAGAAATATTTTTCCGACCAAAATTTTTCCAAAAATCGACCAAACCCGTTGTAGCCGACCAATTTTATAAAATCAAAGTTTTCGATATTTTGTAAAGTTTGGTAACAAAATTTTCCGATTTTGATGAAACTTGGAAAAGCTGCCCGTCCGAATCGAATATACCCTACATCATGGATCGCATTCAATGATATAACAAAAAAAATATCTGGAATTGTTCGATTAATTGATTCTGGGTAAAATTCGCCAAATTTTCATTCAGTCGCTTAAGCACGGTACTATGTTCCGGTTTCACGCTGAAATCCCATACAAAAATCAAAGTTGTGAAAAAATGAGTGAAATTTTTTCATTTGTGGTACTATGTTTTTTCAACGTGAGAAATTAACATTTTGCGCCGCTACAATTTAATTGAACGCCGCAACAAATTGAATGCCGCCAGCATTGTACTCCTATTTATTTATATTCAAGTTTGTCCGCGAGAAATTCAATTGTTGTCAATCTTAGCGATAAAATTTCCTAATAAAGAATACAATATTAAATTATCTGAAAGAAAACTAATGCAAAGCTTTGGAACAGAAAATAATTATGTATATTGAATAAACGAGAAGAGCGAGATTCCGATTGGATAGCAAAGCAAAAAAGTGCAAAACACTGGAAGGACATGTAACTATATGTAATAATGTGGAATTTGTCTTATAATTACGTATGTACATTTACGTTTGTATGTTTAGAACAATCGTGACGAAAAGCCTGGAAAAACTTTGTGGACGGCAAACGCTACCGAAGAAGTAGGACAATGGAATTGGGCAGTGCCTGTGATCTCATTTTTAAATTGTTATAAAGAACATAGTGAGTTCTTGCCAGCCATAGGAGTTGGAAGAAGAAAATCCGTTTATGGATGGAAGTATAATTTATATATGTGTGTCCACAAATATAATGTAAATCCTTAAAAATAATAATAAAACATATTTTTGGGTTCATCAAAACATCATCTTATTTATTTATATTCGTACAACAGTAGGAAATTATTTTGTTATTTGTAACATTGTATTACCCTGGCTTCTGATGCCTCACAAGCATCGCCATCGTATCAACACAAAATAAATAATTTATTTAGTTATAACATTAGCACAATGATCTTCAACCATTTTTCTATTCTGCAATTTAAATTAACTATATTCTAAGTCGGCATTATTCCATTTAATTGCTTATTGATTCTAATTTATACTCGTGTTTGTTTTCAAGAAAAGCAAAAAGGAAAAAAAATGCTCATGCTTATACACACACATACATGCATATAAAAGTGACATTTCGACACACACACTTCAAAAATGCAATGCGACCTTAGTAAAAAAGCGTTCCATTTTTCAACTTGAAATAACATTTCGTGGAATTTTTTCAAGCTGAAAAAACATAGTACCCACCTTTAAGCTGAGTATAGACAATTGCCAGATCGGCAAACGTTATCGACCCTGTTAAAGTGCTGCAAATATATGGACAATGTCAGATTGTTAGGCAAAGGTGAATTGACAGTTCAGACGATTGCAAGAAAACATTACAATTTCATATATTTACAATATATTTTGTAAATATGTATATGCAGGATTGCCAATAAAAATACATTATAGACAGTGTTGCAAATAAAATGTTTTTCTGGCAATGGCGCCGTTGTCACATGCATAAACTTCGCACATATAACAATCAGCAAATTATCTCGCAATGACTTTTCTGCTAACGTTACAAAACAAAAATTGTATGTTCACACGGTTGTAAATTCACAGGGTTGCATTTTTTCGCCATTTTTCTGGCAATGTTGTCCGATCAGCAAATCGTCTGTACTTACCTTTAGCATATAAGATTGTTATGGCAAATCTTTTTTGACATTTTTTTGGGGGATATGTGTATATATAAATGAGGTCCAATGAGATCCATTACCAATGGAAATAATAATTGCCGAATTGCACCCCAAAATCATAATATTTGTTATAAAGGCGCCAAGAATTCAAATTGAATGGGACAACAATTTGGGGCTATATTAAATCATGGTCCTACGATGATACTTGTAAATCTGAGTAGTTCTATGTAAACTTAGACGCATGTTGAAAAATGTCATCCCAATGAAGTATGGTGTAAAGAAATAAAATCGGTTAGTATCCTTCTGTGGGGACTATATCGACACATGGACAGATATGGTCCATTTCCAACCCCAAACAACTATTGGTTTTATTATTGTAGATCACACCGTGACAGATATGTATAAATCCTAGTTGCTAAAAGTCAATTTATAAATTGCAAGAAATGTGTAACATAAAAAAAGGAATTCTGCATTTAAAAATAATTTTAAATGTATTTCTTTCTGTTTGATTTCACATATTTGTTATTAATACAGGGGGAGTTAACCGACACAAGTTAATTTCTACTTTTTTTATAAAACTTTCAATATACATTTGAACATATCTTTGGGAATTTGTATTGAGTTTTTCTTAATTTATGAATTAAAGAAACTTTGAAGTTGTATGATCTAGTTTGTGACAAATGACAAAATTTTTCAAAAACGGAAAAAATTATGCACAATTTTTCATAGAAAGCCTTATTTATAAAAGGCTAAGTTTTGCTAAATTTCAACGTTAAAAATAATTTTTAACTTCCATCATTTATAACTAAAGCCTGTTAGTCCAAAGCACAATAGTACGAACATTTGTTAATTGTATTATTCTAAAAGTTGAAAAATTCTGTGATGGTCGGAAATTTACAAAATTTCAGCAAAATACCAGAAGTGGACTAAACTGTAAAGTCATAAGTCATGCTGAAGGTCGAATCAGCTTGAATAATTTATGAGTGTACTCTATACATATAAGCAAAGTTTATAAATTTGTTTCTTTGAACACAAATGACGAAATTCTGAGATTTATGAACCAAAATTTCGGCATCAATCTACCCTCGGCCTACAGAATGAAAGAAATAAATTCTTTCCCCAGAAACTATAATTTAGACAACTACAAACCACATTTCCGGTAAATGTATCTTCCATTGTCGAGCCTAAAAATTTTTATTTTCATATAAAATTGTATTACAATGTATGTAGTTGTCTACAATTTCGATCAACATGTCGATACTGTTTGCAGCGATTAAGAAATATATTGGGATTGACAATCGGTATTTCATGGTATTTCAATCAGTGAAAATGTTTAAATTTCAATAATTTACTTTGATATTAATCTTCAATTTATTCTGTATTATACTACAACTTAAATATTTCAGAATAAAACCGACCAAAATTGTGTTGGTCCGACCATCCGACCAGAAAGAACAATTTTAAATCTATCCGACCAAATTTGGTCGGAAATGACCAAACGAATCACGCTAATGTAAAACCAGTGCGCAATATTTGGACATAGACCCCATTTGGAACCTATAGCTTTTCTGCCCAACGACCAACATCTGATAAATCTCTAAAAAATGAGGTTTGACATATGGTAAGATTTTATTGTAATTGTTCAGTGGTAAGGGCATGATAAGTGTGGACGACTATTTTAAGAAAAAAAGTTCTTCAAAGGTTCCCTTTATTTCGATCTTTGGACTGAAGCGTGTATTCCGAAGTCTTTCACTTCAAAATCATCACCGAGACAACTAACCTCTCTGATTTCCCAACTAATATTGTGGCCAAATATCGCGAAAGAAAGAGCAAAACTAGAAAAACGGCTAATAGGATTGGATTTTGCATGGTCGAAATAGGTATATGCATAAGGTCTCATTTCTGTTACATTTTCAAAGTGTTTATTTCGAGCACATTGTTATTATTTTATCGTATTATTTAATCGGTCATGAATAAAATGAGACCATTCTGAAGAAAATCGATGCATAATTTAAAAAGTTGTGGCAAAAGCTATGTACACATGATTGTCAGATCTGACAATGTTATCAACCCAGTTAAAGTGCTGCCAATGTACGGACAATGACAGATTGTTAGGCAAAGGTGAATTGATAGTTCAGACGATTGCAAGAAAACCTTACAATTACATATGTTTACAATGTATTTTGCAAATATTTATATGCAGGACGCTATATATGCAGGGAGATGTTATATATGGGGGCTGTGTCAAAAAATTGACCGATATTGCCCATTTTTAATCCCAAGGAGAACTGAAATGTTGACAAAATTGACCTATTGGGTTCTAAGGCGCCCAAAAAAGTGGGATTTTGACATGCCAAATACAGGATTTTCTGCCTTTTTTTGTATATTTAGTAAATTATTTATGATTTTAATGAATAAATAAACTTTTTGGGGAAATTGCGAGTACAACTAAATGGTAGTATATGTATAATGAAAAATAAGAAAAAAGTACAATATACGGAGAAAATTAGAAAAATGAAGTACTTTTTCCTTATATTTTTCTAAATTTTCCTTAAGTACCACTATTTAATTTTCCCAATAAATTTTGTATAAAATTTTCAAATTTCTCGATTTTTTTTTATTTTATATAACTTTGGGCATTTGTTTGTAACGCCCAAAAAGAGAAGAGATGGATTGGTAGACATAGACGTTTATTATACCGATCGACTTGTAATCACTGATGATTGTAAATCTGAATCGATTTACCTGTTTGTATGCCTTTCACTTCTGTAGATGTATTCTTGTAATCAAAGTACAGGTCGCAATTATTCTCCGATAGTTACGACATTTGGTAGAAGCTAATTTCTTTTCAAGGATAATCCCTACATGGGGAAACCCGCTTTTTTATATTTTGAATCGAAGGAAAAGAAGAAGATTTGTATAGAGCCCCAATATATATGTTCCTTCCGATTTGGCATCTAAACGATATAAAGATTGAATTTGCATCTAATTCTGCCGAATTTTAAGAAAATCGGTTCAGATTTAGATATTGTCACCAAATATATTTACCTCAGATTTGGCATGTGTGCACTGTAGTCGTATTTTACTTCCGAGCATTACTAAATATGGCACAAACAAACATTGCCAAGTTTGAAAAAAAATCATTTCAGATTTAATTATATATAACTATAGTTTTAATCGCTTTGAGTTTAAATGTAATCATTTTAGATATTGCACAACTATACAGGGTGGCTGATATGTAATGCTTACTTTGTCGCGCTATATTTTTTTAATTTTATTGTTCAAAAGCAAAAAATGTCGGAAATAACATACAATTTTAGAAACAGTTTAGATTTGTTCGAATTGGCCCATTTTCCCGATATTATTCGGCATTTATTTTGACCCCATGGTCGATGAATACGAGCGGGGAGCGACCATCGGCGGCGCTTGAGTGCTGTTGGCCAATCGAAGGTGTAAATTTTCAGCTGACCTCTTTGGCAAGTAAACCCGATCATTTTGTTTGTTCACAAACTGCTCAATTTGGAATGGCTTCTCATCGGAGAAAACCAAATTCGGTAACTGGCCACTTTCGTGCAAGCGAAGCAACTCCTTGGCTCTTTCCAGTCTAACTTTTTTTGTGCATCGGAACTTCAATGGCTTTAGTCCAAGCTCATTTTTTAATATGTGTTGTATCCATTCTCGCGATATGTTCAGCTCACGAAATAAATCTGTCAGCTATCAGACTAGCGGTTTAGAAATGATAGCAACCTGATGTTGGTTGCAATACATATCAGCCACCCTGTATGTGTGATTGTTCTGCACTAACCTTCCTTACCGTTTTTAGTCAGTTAGAGTTCAGTAACATGATTTTTTGAGATTTTTGGACCCACTACTCGCCCTCGCCTTTGGAAAATTATTCCAAAAATTGTAATGACTAGCAGGAATTCTCTCCTTTCAGTTGAAATGCACATTTATCAATTCACATTGTAATGTCGAATTCGCTTAATTGCAAAACCGCTTAATTGAAAAAGTCGCACAATTGAAACAAAATATTTAAATCAATTATTTCAGCGAAGTTTTCATACGTTTCACTCCGGTTATTTCAAACTCCGCTTAATAGAAAAGTCGCTTAATTGGAATTAAAATTACTCAAAAAAAAATTACATTCCAATGATATTAACTCCGCTTACAAGACCAACAAGAATGCGAGTGTACTGCGAGCGTTTCTAGCTTGTTGATTGAGAGATCCAGAATAAGCTGGGCTATAATAGCTTTGAGCCCTTCAAGTCACCTGGACCAGATGGCATCACTCCAGCACAAATGCAGAAAATGTTGAAGTACATTTTCCCCTGGCTGGAAAAAATGTATGTAGGCTGTATCAGGCTTTCATACATCCCGAATCGATAGAGGGTTACCAAAGTGGTATTCATACCTAAAGCGGGAAAAATATCACACACTAGGCCAAAAGACTTCAGACCAATTAGCCTATCCTCCTTCCTATTGAAAGGTCTGGAAAGACTTTTAGATTATTTAATTACGGAGTACACTGTGTAGAACTTAGTTTGTATATGGCTCACAGACTACCAGATACCTGCAGTGTCTATCAAGCCGAAATAATGTCAATAAGGGAAGTCGCCAAGTGGCTGAGTCGCATGACACTGCCGTTGTCATTTACTCGGACAGCCAGACTGCCATCAATTCTCTGGAGGCAACATCCCTAAATTCACAAACAGCCCTCGACTGCCGCAGATCTCTTAAGGAGATGGCTGAGCAGTTTAATATACACCTCATATGGGTGCCTGGGCATAGGGATATCCCGGGGAACTGCAAAGCCGATGAACTTGCTAGGAAAGGGACGACATTACAAATTCTCGAAGAATTTGCATATATTGGTGCGCTTTGGCTTAGGCAAGAGGCAATCAGGCAGTCCAGCGAAAGATGGACAGAAATCGGCACCTGCAGGGTAGCTGGACAAATCTGGCCAAGGTATGACCTGAGAAGATCAAAATATCTCCTCGCACTAGAGAGGCAAAGATTGTCTACGTTAGTATTAGTTCTGACAGGACACTGCTTGATCGTCGACACGCCAAAAGATTGGGTATTGACTCTAATGACTTCTGCAGAAGCTGTGGAGATGAGGAAGAAGTGGAGAGCATTGAGCACTTGCTATGCGACTGCCCCGCTCTGAGTAAACGACGACTGGACATACTGGGGTCGGCCTTTCTAGGCAGCCTAACAGATCTTTCCAGTACCGATATTCGTACTATCGATTAATTTGTATATCAAACAGGTTGGTTTCGATGAGGGGCATTTCAGACCGTGGTAACACTAGGGACCTAAACTGGTCTATGTGAGCTTGTATATAAAAAAATACGGCTGCCACCCTAACCTAACTCCGCTTAATTGAACACTTTAAAGCGTTTTTCCCACAACCCACGTTTTCAAAGTCGGTGCCCCTCATAACTCAAAAACTACTGCACCGATTCGTTGGTAACGCCTTCCAATTTGTTTAAATTTCGTAATATTTTTTTCTCGCAAAAATCGCGTTTTCACTTAAAAATGTTCGCGTTTTCAATCCAAAGTGTTCGAAAAAATTTAAATTTCGAAAAAAAAACTCGGCAGCATTTCCTGGAGATAACAATTATCTACGTAATAAATTATTTTTTTTGATTTTCGATGATCCGGCATCTAGTTATGAAGGGCACCGCAATTCTACTTTTTTCGAGACGCTTCCGAATAATTGCTGTCGTTGCCATATTTTTTAATATTTCTTCATGAAAATTTTACACGACATACTTCGAAAGTTATACTTTAATGTACCACTGGTTTTAATCAAAAGATTTTAACTGTTTCGTCAAGAACAATGTGAACGTACCCCTCTTAAACAAACGGAATGAAAAGCGAAAATTTATCTCCCATCAGAGCATGTACATAGTTACCCTGAAAAAATAATATCAGCGAAGATGGTAATTATCAGAAATAATGAATTACTGTACGCTGAAAAAATCGCTTCTTCAGTATATTGCCCCAGACATATTCGGCTTGAAACATATATATATTTAGGTTACACTCTAAAAATATAACATTTGGTACACACAAACAAATACTGCCTATTAATTCCGAAACCAATATTTATTTGCATTTAAGTATTCAGAAAACACCTAAATTGTGTTAAATTTTTCAGTAATTCAAAGTTAATTTTTTGGACATTTTTCATGTTCGTAAAAATAATAAATAAAAATAACTGAAATCGTATAGCCCTGGTTCGAAATAAATTACTTGGAGGATTGACAACTACACGGGGCAAAATCGCCTTTTTTGATATGTTTGAATAGAAAGAAAATATATTTGGAACACAAATTTTTAAATATTATATATTTCTGAGCAAATAAATTTAATTTGAAAATCAATAAAATGTATTTGGAACTCGTATATTAATATGTTACAACATATAATATTTGCAAACTAAATTTCTCAAATAAAATATGTATTTGAATACAAATAAAATGATTGTTTAGGAATTTCTCCAAATATATTTTATTTAAAAAAGATTTTCGAAACTTTTGTTGAATTTTTCTAATTTAAATTTTATTTTTTTGTTTTTTTTTTTTTTTTGGTTTGAACCTCCCAGTTATGATACCAAATGCAGTTTTAAACCAATCATTTAAAATTTCTGAACTTTTCTAAGTATTCCAAGCCATCATTGGTTGTCAATCCTCCAAGTATATATTTCGATCCAAGATTATATGATTTCAATTATTATTATTTTTTATATTTAAGACGTTAAAATTTTTTAAAAAATTGACTTTGAATTACTGAAAAAATTAACACAATTTAGATATTTTCTGAATACTTAAATGAAAATAAATATTTGTTTCGGAAAAAATAGTCCAAAATAAACACATTGGGATGTAAACAAATATTTGTTTAGAACAACATCTTCCCAAATATATAATTTTTGTGTGTACCAAATATTATATGTTTAGAGTGCATCCTAAATATATATATGTTTCAAGCCGAATATGTTTGGGACAATATACTACAGAAGCGATTTTTTTTCAGCGTGTAATGATGGCTTGGGATAATCAGAAATTTTAAATGATTGATTTTAAACAGAAGTTAATGCTGCATTTGGTATCATAACTGGGAAGTTCAATTCGAAACAAAGGAAAACGTAAAACAGAACTTCGAAAAAGTCAGCAAAAGTTTTGAAAATGTTTTTTAAATAAAATATATTTAGAGAAATTCCTAAACAATAATATTATTTGTATTTAAACACAAATTTTGTTTGAGAAATTTAGTTTGTAAATATATTCTGTTGTAACATATTAATATATGCGTTCCAAATATATTTTCTTGATTTTCAAATAAAATTTATTTGCTCATAAATATATAATACTAGCTGAGCCCGGTGCGCTTCGCTGCCCATGTCAAAATTAGCGCTGTAGAAACTGTATTTTATATCTGATTAGTACGAAATTCGGCAGAAAGAGGTTTGTTATTACATGAAGGAATACTGCCAAATTCGGAGAAAATCGGTTCAGATTTGGATATAGCCCCCATATATATGTTACCCCCGATTTGACATGTAAGCGCTGTAGAAACTGTATTTTATATCCGATCAGTACGAAATTCGGCAGAAAGAGTTTTCTTATTACATGAAGGAGTACTGCCAAATTCGGAGAAAATCGAATCAGATTTAGATATAGTCCCCATATATATGTTACCCCCGATTTGAAATTCAAGCGCTGTAGAAACTGTATTTTATATCCGATCAGTAAGAAATTCGGCAGAAAGAGGTTTCTTATTACATGAAGGAATACCGCAAAATTCGGAGAAAATCGGTTCAGATTTAGATATAGCCCCCATATATATGTTTCCCCCAATCTGACATGTAAGCGCTGTAGAGACTGTGTTTTATATCCGATCAGTACGAAATTCGACAGAAACAGGTTTCTATTTTACATGAATGAGTATTCAAGGAAAATCGATTCAGATTTATATATAACCTCTATATATATGTTCCTCCAGATTTGGTTACAAAGCGCTATAGAAGTTATAGTTTACTTCCGATCATTACAAAGTTCTCCAGAAAAATGTTTCTCAATTTAGGAACGAATATTGCTTAATTTAGAGATTATCGGTTCAAAATAAGATATACATACACACACACCACATTTACCAATTATTCCAAATTATTATCGCAATGACCCTTATCGCATTGTTAGGGAGGTGTAGGGTATTATATAGTCGGCCCCGCCCGACTTTCTGCCTTTCCTTACTGGTATTAGTAATAAATTCACTGAATGAAAAAATACCGACTTCAGTGGAAAGTCCAGAAAATAGAAATCTATACTTATAAAATTTCCAAATTCTTGTTTCATTGGTCATGCATCACATTATCATATTGCGATTGTATTGGAGTGAGCAGCTGTAATTACCGCATACCGAGCATTTTTGTTCATGTATTTCCTATATAATACTTGCAAGATATATCAAAATATGGGCTGGGCCACGCCCACTGGTCCTATTCCGCCCATTTGAAAGCCAATCACGTAGACTGCTACCAGATACATATACGCAAAATTTCAACACTCTCGCTAACAAAATGAGCAAGATAATTAAATTTCAAAATTTGGCTTATATGGGCGGTGGCACGCCCATTGGTCAGATCCAGCCAATTTTTGGACCAATCACGTGGACTGTCATATGTACAACATTACAGCACTCTAGATACAAAATTGTGCAAGATATTTCAATTTCGAAATTTGGCTTATAAGGGCGGGGCCACGCCCATTGGTCCGATCCCGCCCATTTTCTGACCAATTACGTAGAATATAACCAGATACATATACACAACATTGCAGCACTCCCGCTAGCAAATTGTGCTAGATATCAAAATTTGGTCTATGTGGGCGGGACCACGCCCATTTTTGGACCAATCACGCAGACTGCCACCATATACATATACACAAAATTCCAGGTCTCTCGGTATAAAATTGTGCAAGATATCACATTTTTAAAATTTGGCTTATATGGGCGGTGCCAGGCCCATTGGTCCGATCCCGCCCATTTTTGGAAAAATCACGTGGACTGCTACCAGATACATATACACAACATTGCAGCACTCTCGCTGGCAAATTGTGCAAGATATCGAAATTTCAAAATTTGGTCTATGTGGGCGGCCCATTGAGCCGATCCCGCCCATTTTTGGACCAATCACGGAGATTGTCACCAGATACATATAAACAAAACTGCAGCACTCTCGATAATAAATTGTGCAAGATATCGAAATTTCAAAATGTGGTCTATGTGGGCGGGGCCACGCCCATTGGGCCGATCCCGCCAATTTTTGGACCAATCACGTAGACTGTCACCAGATACATATACACAACATTGCAGCACTCTCGCTAGCAAATTGTTCGAGATATCGAAATTTCAAAAGTTGGTCTATGTGGGCGGGGCCACGCCCATTGGGCCGATCCCGCCAATTTTTGGACCAATCACGTAGACTGTCACCAGATACATATACACTCAAATACAGAACTCTCTCTAATAAATTGTGGAAAATATTTGAATTTCAAAATTTGGCTTATATGGGCGGGGCCACGCCCATTGGTCCGATTCCTCCAATTTTTTGAAAACTCACATAATCTGTCACTAAATGCATACAAACAAAATTTCAGCCCTCTAGCTAAAAATTTTTCTCAATACCAAAATTTGACCCATATGGGCGGGTCCACGCCCACTTGATATATCGAAAATTCAAGTACCCTATTTTCAGCACCCCCTACACATGTACATTCTGTGAAAATTTCAAGATGATCGGTCAAGCCGTTTAGACGTCTATACGGAACAAACAAACATACAAACAAACAAACAAACAAACCCACAAACAGACACTCTCTTTTATATATATAGATAGATAGATAGAAGAAGATAGATAGATAGATAGATTTAAAATTTGTTGTTCCAAATATATTTTCTTTCCTTTCAAATATATCAAAAAAACGATTTTTCTCCGTGTGTGATTTTTTTGTACTGGAGTAAGTTTGCCACACTTTTCTGAACATACTGAAAATCTTATAGAAATTTAGGTCTTGGTTAACCAAGAATTAATTTTACGAAAACAATACGAACTTCCCTTATTTGAAAAAATTGCAATTATCCGAACTTCGGGTAAAAGAGGCATATTTTATTTATCCGGACTTCGCATTATTGAAAACCTCGGATAAATGAAAAAAATTCAATGAATTTTCCCATTTTCAATAATCGAATTCGACTGTACAATGAAAAATATTTCAAAAATGTTATCCTTGAAATTTTAAAAGTCCTGTAAAAAGGTCAAACCTTCACGAAATATAAACTGAGTATGCAGTTGATCTACTGTTGGCCTATAGTTTTACTTCTATATAATCTCGTTCTTAGAAGGGAAGTCGTGTCGCACGATAACATATGCAAATTTTATTTTTTTAAATAAAACGGCGCACGCATGGTCATCCTGTACATTCCACCCAACAATTTTTTCTGACAGCTAGTCAGTAGAGAACGTGACTTCGAGTACTTCTGTCTGACCTTTTTTTAAGGTCGGTTTATTGCCCTTGGTACAAATAGTTAGGTTTGTGGTTTAGAATAAAGAGACTAAAGAAGTGACTCACTCATATTGTTTGTATTCGTGCTGCCCCAGATAGGAAGATGAGCAGTGGTGTCTGATCCAATTACACTATGTAACGAAAAAAAGAGTTTTTGCTTCCTAGACCTAAAAACTGTTTTTTTTGTGGTGATTGAGGCATAATATTTTATGAAACCGAAGTTTTTTTAAAAAAAATTTTCTTTGATATTCCAATTTTCATGGACCCAATATTTGTACCATATTTTTTATAACCTACACCACACTGTGGTACAGGGTAACTTTGAGCATTTGTTTCTAACACCCAAAAGGAGAAGAAATAGACCCATCGTTTATTATACCGATCGACTTAGAATCACTTTCTGAGTTTATTTAGCTATGTCCGTCTGTCTGTGTATGTATTTTTGTAATCAAAGTACAGGTCACAATTATGGTTCGATCTCGACGAAACTTTACACATATCTTTTTTTTGGCCCAACGACGATCCCTATTGAATTTTGTTAAAATCGGTTCAGATTTAGATATAGCCCCCATATATATGTTACCCCCGATTTTACATGTAACCGCTGTAAAAACTGTAGTTTATATCCGATCAGTATGAAATTCGGCAGAAAGAGGTTTCCTATTATATGAATAAACACTTATAAATTTGGAAGAAATCGGTTCAGATTTAGATATAGCCCCCATATATACGTTACCCCCGATTTGACATGTAAGAGCTGTTAAATGTTATTTTACATCCGATCAGTGCGAAATTCGGCAGAAAGAAGTTTCTTTCTACATGAAGGAATACTGCCAAATTCTGAGAAAATCGGTTCAGATTTAGATATAGCCCTCATATATATGTTACTCCCGATTTGACATCTAAGCGCTGTAGAAACTGTATTTTATATTCGATCAGTGCGAAATTCGGCAGAAAGAGGTTTCTTATTACTCGAAGGAATACTGCCAAATTCGGAGAAAATCGGTTCAAATTTAGATATAGCCCCCATATGTTTTGACATGTAAGCGCTGTAGAGACTGTATTTTACATCCGATCAGTACGAAATTCGTCTTTTTACATGAATGAGTATTCAGGGAAAATCGGTACAGATTTATATATAACCTCCATATATACTTGTATGTTCCTCCTGATTTGGTATCAAAGCATTTTTCCAGAAAAATGTTTCTCAATTTAGGAATGAATATTGCTTAATTCAGCGATTATCGGTGCAGAATTAGATAATATGTTCCTACCCATTTACCAATTATTCTAAATTATTATCGCAATGACCCTTATCATTGTTAGGGAGGTGTAGGGTATTATATAGTCGGCCCCGCCCGACTTTCTGCCTTTCCTTAATAGTTTATGTATAAATCCGATAGAACCTAAATTTCCTTTGCAATTTTTTGGACTGATGTGAATGTCATTCTCACGTATAGCCAGTAGTTTAGTAGCTGTCGATAAAACAATTAGAAAAAATTGACTTTTTGTAAAAAAAATTAAATGAATTTTGAGGGACATTTTTACATATCCTCATCAGAAACGAAAAAGGACCTATCATTATATTTGAAAATTTTACAGGAGAAGCAAAAAACTAAATAACATGAAAAGTGCCGTCGAAAAACGGGGGTTTCAGGATAATATCTATATGTATGCATATATAAAATCACACAAACATGATTTATAACTGTGAAAAAGGATTTTTTGCTCCATCGGTAAACAATTACAAATTCGTGAAAAGCAGTTCGTAAACGCAAATAGAAAGCATTTGGAAGCAATAGTTCAAACAGTCGTCCTTTGTGGTTCACACGGCTTAGCACTAAGAGGAATTTGTGATACAGGCAGAATCGATTCAAATGAAACTATATGATGGCAATTTTAGAGTTTTGATAAGTTATCGGGCGATAACGGATTCAAATTTGAATAGTCACTTGATAAATTCACCACGCAACGCAAGGTATATAAGCAATCGTGTTCAAAATGAAATTATAAGTATTTGCAGTATTTGTCACACTCTTATTCATCGACAGCTTATTGAGAGAATCAATAATTTCAAGCTTTTATCATCATGGCGGACGAATCCTGATATTTCAGGGGTTGATGGAAAAGGTTTGGCTGAAGTTATTCTAAATTTCGTCGAATTTCGTATGGTATTGATTGCAAGTATTTATTCGGGCAATGCTATGGCGGCGCAAGCGCAATGAAGGGAGAATTTCATGGGATGCAAGTATATATATACAAGAAAAGTACAGCTTAACACTATATTCACATTATGCAGCTCACAGCTTCAACTTAGTTGTAAGTTATGCATGCAAAGTAGTCCCAGTTAGGAATTGTCTCGGCATTATCCAAACCATATACAATTTTTTCAATATCCTAAAAGGCAAATAGCTTTTCAAGAACCATTTTCTAAAAACAGGTATCTCCATGATGATAAAAAGCAAAAATTAAAGCGGTATTGCGCAAGTCGTTGGGTAGAATAACATGAGTCTATTGAAATATATCTTCACCTACACGTAGCCGTTATCGAGGCTTTGGAATGCATTTACTCCTCCTGGATTTTATTATAAAATTTCGATGCAATTTTAGGTTAGGGTGGCAGCCGTATTTTTTTACAAGCTCACATAGACTAGTTTATGTACCTAGTGTTACCAACCAACATGTTTGATATACAAATGTATCGATAGTACGAATATCGGTACTGGAAATATCTGTTAGGCTGCTTAGAAAGGCCGACCCCAGTATGTCCAGTTTACTCAGAGAGGGGCAGTCGCATAGCAAGTGCTCAATGCTCTCCACTTCTTCCTCATCTCCACAGCTTCTGCAGAAGTCATTGGCGTGTTCGCCTATCCAGCAGTGTCCCGTCAGAACTGATACTAACGTAAACAATCTTTGCCTCTCTAGTGCGAGGAGATATTTTGATCTTCTCAGGTCATACCTTGGCCAGACTTGGCGTGGATAGTGACAATGCCAGTGTTGGTTACTATGTTGCGACTCAGCCACTTGGCTACTTCCCATATTGCCATTATTTCGGCTTGATAGACACTGCAGGTTCTTCACAGTGTACTCCTGAGCCAACCTTTTCATCAAGCTTCGAACCATCCGTGTTCCTATTACCTGGTATTCTGCCAACCCATTCATCTCTGGCGGGAATCATAGTGATGTAATTTCTCTCGAAGGTGTACACAGTTGGGTGTATAGTCCACTCGGTCGGTTACCATAGCACTACACTATGATAATCTTATTGCAGCTTTGGTTGCAATTTCTCTCGCCACAATATTAATCGGCTGTACATATATGGAGTGGGGGTTGTAGAGAATCGGTCGCTGTAGTCCGTAAGGCTCCGCTTATGCTCAGGCAGGCAGTTCTCTGAACCTTTGTTAGTATGTTGGTGATGGTTGGTATGTCAGTTGCCGTCCACCATACCACAATGCCGTATAACAGTATAGGACGAACTACTGCTATATATATCCAGGGGACGGTTTTTAATAGAGAGGCCCCACCGCGACCCTACAGCCTTTTTGCAGGAATATAAGGCGACGTTGGCCTTCCTTAACAGTTTTCTATCTAGAAGTTTTCCTAAAAATTTTTCACTTTCAAGAAAAGACTAAATCACACATGTGGGCCATTGTTCATCCTAGTAAAGGGAAACAATTCTGTCTTGTTTGGGTTCAGAGCCACCAGTAGAATGTCTCGGAGGACGGTTTCGAATTTGCCACTCAATATAATGGTGTTTTGAACTCAATATAATGGTGATCTGAGAATGAGTGTTCGTCCAGTACATTCCACCCAATAATTTTGTCTGACAGCCGGTCAGTAGCAAACGTTACGTCGAGTACTTCTTGTTTATCTTTACTAGTAAAGGTCGGTTTATTACCTATGTTACAAATACTTAGGTTAGTAGTTAGAATAAAGTCATGAAGCGAATTACCCCTATTGTTTATATCCGTACTACCCCAGATAGTATGATGAGCGTTCGTGTTTGCGCCAATAATCAGCTCGACCTCGTCAGACGTTGCTTCTTCTACTATTTCCCCGAATAGAGCAGTCGGTAATACAGCTTCATAAGGCAAGTAACTGGAGACCACCCAATATGTGCGATTACCGATCTCCAGACTAGATGTGTGGTCTTTACCACTTAAACTAGCCAGGAGAAAAATACTTAGATCTTTCCTGTCCAAAATGCAGGTTCCTGGAGTGCCTTCACAGTTGGCCACAAGCAGTTTAAAGTTGGGTGTCCTGATACCGCACACCCTTCCTCCCACTGCGTAGGGCTCCTGTATCAGGACGATGTCTACTGCACCTGTGGACAGGCGCAGCGACAGAGCCGCTGAGGCTGCTTTAGCGTGATTGAGGTTAATCTGTAGAATTCTTACCATCATTGGAAATTGAGAATTTAATTAACCGAGAAGCGTGTCCCCGCCAGATGCGTCAAAGATTTTGGATACTCCCCTAAGCCCCTCTGTGTCAGAAGTGGGGCTTTCGTCCTCAGAGAAGGACGTTACAGATCATCTGCTAGAGTTGGAGTCACCAGAAATAATATATGGATACCTCCGAGCTTCCAGAAAGCCGTGTATCAACCACGGTGGACGACTCACCTTCCGCAGTGGGAGCTATATCCTGCTTGTATACCTCCAAGACTATAGTCTGGAAGCCATATTGTAGGGTTGCACTTGCACGTTGTATATGGGAGGTGGATTCAGCGTTAAGGATCAAATTGACCTGACGCTTTTTACCATCCGCCTCACCCACCATGCTGATTCTCCAATTATGGGCCGGCAGACCCGGATTGGAATCTTTTATTATTTCTAATATGCAATTATGCAATTTAAGTTAAACATTAATTTCGGAAGTAAATTTTTTACTCAAAAACACACAGACACTATAGTTTTGTCTTTCAATAATTCTTACCTAATTACCTAAGTATTTTTAATGTTAATAACTATAAATGTTTTTAGAAGTTTTTTGTTAATGATCGATTTAATTTTTATACCCTCACTTTAGTGTGACGTATATATCATTTGACCTAAGACCCCAAGTATGTTCGGAGGAAATCCGTTTTGGGTCATTTTAAGTCGAATGAGCAATGTCCGTCCGTCTGTCTGTGTGTCTGCTGGCAGGTGCGCACGATAACTCTCGAAAGGAGTAACCGATAGACCTCAAATTTGGTATGTGGTAATATTTTTTTCTATCTCCGGCTAAGTTCGAAGATGGGCCATATTGGTCCACTCCTTCTAGTACCTCCCCCACAAAGGGTTAAAATGTTGTGAAATATTGATTCTTTAATAACTGCTATACTACTTATTCGAATCTTTTGAAATTCCACACATAGTATTAGCTTATTAGTCGTTATCAACTCGAGAAAAATGGGCAAAGTCGCCACGTCCCTTTTGGTACCTCCCACACAAATGCACCATTTTGCACCAAAAGTTAACAGCTTATAACATTAATAACAGTGTATAAAAATACTTGCAATTTTGTACAGTATTATGCTTTTATATCGCCTACAGTCCATGGAAAAATGGGCGTTGTTGTCACGCCCCGTTTGGTACCTCCCACACAAAGGTACCTTTTTGCACCAAAAGTTAACAGCTTATAACATTAAAACCAGTGTATAAAAATACTTGAAATTTTGTACAGTGTAATGTTTTTATAGTGTCTATAGCCCTGTGAAAAATTGGCGTTATTGCCACGCCCCTCTTTGTACCTCCCACACAAAATGCCCAAATCATACCACAATTTAATGTCTCATAACGTTTATACCAGTGCACATAAATGCTTATAAGTCGGCACAGTGCAATGAATTTAAAGGATCTAATGTTCAGCAAAAAAAGGTGTATTTGATAAACCCCTTCTGGTACCTCCCACACAAATTGACAGAATAATTCGAGTAATATTCAATATTACATTACTCACAAAGTGAGGGTATACCTTAGTCGGTTTACCCGACTAAAACTTTCTTACTTGTTTTAATTAGATTTATTTATTGAATGTTTTCACATTCGAATTGTTCAGCTTTTTCGATCAACTCTTCCTTTCGAAAGAGAGGTTTTTGTGGTGTATTGGAAAAGATAAGCCACTGCGCTCTGAAAGCCATGTAAACACATACCCTTATACGTATTTCAATCCTGTGCGGGGATATCATCAGAGGGTCTTATACATGACACACAGTGTGAGCTTGTAGTTGTGGCGATCATCACTTGTATATATACCAATTAATCTACAAAGAAATTTGCATATGGAAATTATATACCTACGAAGAAAGCGTACAAGTCACACAGCCAAAGCTTTAAGCGAGACTAAAATTCACCATTTTCACCACCCATGTGACTGGTAAGGGTTGCCAGTTCGACAAAGTTGTCTCTACACCAATCGCCAAGTAGATGCGGTGGATTCTGAGATTAGTTGGACGATTAGAAAGACTTTACTACATTTCAGTAAGCATAGTATTTTTTGTTGAATATCAAATATTTTATGTTATTATTTAGAATTCATTAACACTACGTGTTGAAGATGAGCAGCTTCTTTCTACTTGTATTTAGGCGGGCTGATCCTATTATTTAATTGTTTTTAGAAGTTTTTTTTTGTTAATATATGTATATGCATTAAAAATGTCAACCATCGATTTTAAATAAAATAAATTGGGTACCAAATTAAAATGTAACAATGAGAAATTCTTTTTTCTTCAACAAACGATTTTTAAAGGTATGAAATAATAATAAAATACATTATTAACACGTTTTATATTTGTATACGTTTAAGTTTTTTTCATTAGTTTTATTTATTATTATTTAATTACAATATAGTTAAAAGTTCTTTAAAAAACGAAGATTTTTTATTGGTTTGGTACTGGATAAGTAATAGGTCTTACAGGAATAGGCATTGAAGTTGTAAGCGAGTACCAATAATTTGGTTAGTACGTAAAATCTAACGAATGGATGCATCATACACAACGGTAGAATAAACCGGTATATGGTTACCTATAGATGGGCCAATTGACCCCTTATGTATATCAACATGTTAAAATCAACGGTCATTTCTATAGTTAAAGTACCGGTACTGCTTCTTAGCGATCGGTAAAATCATAGTAGCAAAATTTTAGTAGCAGTCTCAAGGATTGCAGTTTATCTCTAGACTGGCAGCTGTGTGGTCTTGACCCCTTAAATTAGGTAAGAGAAAAAAGTTTAGATCTTCCTTGGCTAAAATGCAGATTCCTGGAGTACCTCCACAGTTGGCCAACTTAAAGTTGGGTGACCTTATAACATAACCTTGCCTCCTACACCGTGGGGTTCATGTGTCTGGAAGATGTCACCTGCACCTGTGGACTGGCGAAGCTATAGAGCCGCTGAGTCTGCTTTTGCGCGATAGAGGTTAATCTGTAGAATTCTTACCATCTTACCCATGGATTAATCTCCTCCATCAGGGGAGTTATCGAACTTCTTGTCCGTATCATCGAGGAACATGTCCCCATCTCCCCATCAAATGCGTCGAAGAGTTCGGAAATTCGTCTCAGCCCCTCAGTGCATTCGTAGTCGAAAATTAGATGGTATCGTAAATTGTTGGCGAGTAGGGTTCCGCACTTCTAGACGAGTGGGTGTTTAGCACATTAGATACCTCACCTTTCGTGGTGGGGGCTACTTCCTGCTTTTATACTTCATGTTTGTTAGTGAGGGATTAAGCATTAAGGATTAAGTTGAGGTGCCGCTTTTGACTATCCGCCTTACGTCAAGAGTATGATGTCCGATGCCCCTCCAACTGAACACATATTTGGATAGAGTGCCTCAAAATAAGACAAAAAAATTAAAGTGAATTTTTTCGATAACTCGCTTAGTTATCCAGTAATCGGACGTTAAAGTTTAAAAAAATCGAAGAAAATATTATTTTTTTTTGTAAATATGAGAAAAAAATTAATAAAATTCTTCGATAACTACCTGTTGTCGAAAATAAAAATCGATAACCATCAAAAAATTCTTCTTTTTATTATTTGTCCAAAGGCGTATGTCCAAAGACGGCTACGTGGACCAAAGTTTCTTTGGAAACGGATTTCTCGATAAATAAAAAAGTTTTCGATAGCTTTTTCGATTTTTTTGTTTTTATTTTCTATTTTGAGCTCACTGTTGAGCGAAAAAAATCGATTTTTTAAACTTCAACGACCGATAACTCACTACCTAAGAGAGATATCAAAAAAATTACATTATTTGTTATTATTTAGAGGTGCTCTATTCAAATATGTATGTGGTCAGATCTAGGGACATCGAATATCATACTCTCACCGCCTTACCAATTCTTCAGTTATGGGTGGGCAAACCAGGATTGGAAACTCTTAGCAACTCGAGAATATCAGCCGAGTCGGATGGTTCCTCTGCAATCCACGTCAGGGCTCTGGAGCGACTAGGGATGTTGCTTTTCTCGACGACAGTCAGTCCACTCGACTTAGAGTAGCCTTATACAGGTCGGCTGATCTGGTATCACCGAAAACTAAGAGATTTACTCTCGCCTGATGCCCACTTGCAACGTTGTAGATTGGTGGTGTGTCTGGAATTTCTCTAAGAACAGCGAAGCATAGAGCCATAGTGGCCGATCCACATGTCTCCACTTGTCCTTAGGCATGGTGCCATCCACATCACTTCTATCTATAACGGCCATCACTAGACTCTCCTTCGCCACTTCACTAAAGGGTTCGGCGAGTGTCCTGTTGGCGGTTACACTATAGCCTCTAGCCTTTTTCGAAGGTAGGATTTCACCAGCTGATCTGATTCTTTTGGCAATTTTATCAGTCGTTAACGCAGTCGAGGTTGTGACCTTAACAGCCAACCCGGTGGCTTTAGAAGCAGCCATTTAGCTAAGATTATTTTTTCTGCTGGAAAGAAATAAATCTGTCGAGGAATCGTTCACACCAAGACCAAAAAAAAATTCCTAACCGCTATTGTCACGTCATCTGCAATAACAGTAACACCTGTCGAGGAATCGTTCACACCAAGACCAAAAAAAATTCCTAACCGCTATTGTCACGTCATCTGCAATAACAGTAACACCTGTCCTCTCCAGAGAAAGCAGAATACTGTTCATAAAAAAATCCCATAGAAGCTGGATGAAATACGCCTCTTAATCAGAAAATTCTGAAAGAAGGCCGTGCGGATGGAACCAGATTGAATCTCTTACTGATCTGGAGCAGCGCAGCAAAACTTGGTACAATTGTACTTTTTTGGCACATTTACCGCGAACAATTTGGTACATTTTTATACTAATGTTATATATAGCTTTCATATTAATGTTTATATTTTTATACCCTACACCACACTGTGGAACATGGTATTATAAGTTTGTTTCGCGGAAGATGTTTGTAACACCTGAAAATAACACAGCTAGACCCACCTTAAAGTATACCGATCGACTCAGAATCACTAGATGAGTCGATTTAACCATGTCCGTCCGTCCGTCCGTCTGTCCATGTAAAGTTGTTCGTTGACTACAGGTCGCAATTTCACTCCGATCGTTCTGAAATTTTGCAGTTTAGAGTATTTCGCAGCTGTTAAGATCGCTATTGAATTTGGTTGAAATCGGTTCAGATTTAGATATAGCTCCCATATATATCATTCATCATAGAAGCTGTATTTTACATCCAATCGTTTTGAAATTTAGAATGGTAGAGTTTCTTGATCCATGAACCAACATTGCCGAATTTGAAGAAAATCGGTTAAGATTTAGCTATAGCTCCCATATATATTTTTCGTCCGATTTGACCCTTTAGTTCTATAGAAGCTGTATTTTACATCCAATCGATTTGAAATTTAGAATGGTAGAGTTTCTTGATCCATGAACCAACATTGCCGAATTTGAAGAAAATCGGTTAAGATTTAGCTATAGCTCCCATATATATGTTTCGTCCGATTTTGCTCTTTAGTCCTGTAGAAGCAGTATTTTAAATCCAATCATTATTTTGAAATTTAGAATGGTAGTATTTCTTGATCCATGAACCAATACTACCGAATTTGAAGAAAATCGGTTAAGATTTAGCTATAGCTCCCATATATATGTTTCGTCCGATTTGGTCCTTTAGTTCTATAGAAGCTATATTTTACATCCAATCGTTTTGAAATCTAGAATGGTAGAGTTTCTTAATCCATGAACCAACATTGAAGAATTTGAAGAAAATCGGTAAAGATTTAGCTATAGCCCCCACCTTTTCTTTCAAATAACCCCAAAGAAAGAAGTCCGACGGTGTCAAATCAGATGATCGCACGATGGGAAAATATGATGAAATATGCGCGCATAGGACTTTGAAAACATCTTTCAAAAATGAATTTTTTGGGAGTGTCATTTTATTGTGGATAACATTTAATGAAAATACCTTCAAATTTTATGAAAATATCTCCAGGCGATTTCGAGTTATGACCCTTCAAAGTTTGTCTTTTTTACTAATAAATGCAAATAACATTGCGATGATACAATGCATATACTAGAATGCTTGTAGAATTCGCGTTTATTGTTGAAATGCGATAGGACTTGCAACATATAATAAGGCTATATTCATCTTAATTTTTGTGTATAAGACGTATTTTTGACGTCTTCCAGTGAAGAGATATTTCAAAGTAAAAAAACAGTTTTTTTTTTGTTTTTCAAAAAAATTATCCACAGTAAATGGAATACAACTTTTTTGGATCACGTGGGATCACTACCATATAACATAGAGAAGAGAGGTGACTTAGGGATGAATCCAACGGTACCTAGTTTATCTGCGACTTTTTGCGATTATGGCAGATTTTTGTACTTTAAATGTGTTTTTTTTTTCTTTAAATATAGAAAATATGTGTGGGAGCTATATCAATCTATGAACTAATTTTCCCAAAATATATGGACCGATTTTCTTGGTTAAAAAAAATAACATTTGCGAAATTTCGGCAAAATCGGATAATAATTACGAACAGTACTGAACGGACGAGGATTGACGGATTAACAGGCGGCTGCAAGTTTGATCAAGTACGATCAAAAAAAGATATATTATTAATATTATAAGGATTATAGTAATTGTTATACTTAATTTTTTCTAAAAAACCTATAAAAATATAGTTACAATAAAATATATGCAGTTTGTGTGTATTAGGGTGGACCAATTATTTTTTGTTTTTAATTTAACTTTTCTTTTATTGTCTGTCTACGACACATTGTGTAAAGTGCATTAGTGCAAAATGTCAGCTTTCAAAAAAATTGCAGCCCACAATTTTATCCTATTTAAGTTGTCTTAGTTTCAAATTTAAAAACATGGCAGGTTTTGTAGACTTTTATCGCAATGTTGACAAAAATATTTTTGAACTTCAATGGTCGGCATATTTAAAATGCAGCAACACACAATCAAGCACCTGAAACAGATTTCAAACTAAATTTTGTCAGCTTTAATTTAAAGTCAAGATCACTGAAGTTGGCACGGTATTCGGGGTTTTACACTAATTTCCACAAAGTGGCATTTGAAGTCCCACTGTGGGATAAATGGTAACAGTAAAAATCTGGGTACACCAAATTATTCTCCAAAGAATTCTCTTGAAGGCGGTCCAAACCGTAGGACTCTATCTCTAACGGTATAGTCGTGAGATAGAAAATACTGCTATGCGCGCGTATTTACCAATTTTTTCCCATTGTGCGACGTGGAATAACACGGCTATTGAATTAGTTGCGCAAAAGGGTCATTGTTTCGTTAGCTGTGTGGCAAGTGGCACCATCCTGTTGAAACCTCATATTGTCCACATCCATATCTTCCAATTCGGGCCATAAAAAGTTCGTTACCATCTCACGATAGCGAACGCCATTCACAGTAACTGCCTGACCGGACTCATTTCGAAGAAGTATGGCCCTATGACGTCGTCAGCCCATAAGCCGCTCCAAACGAACTGAGCGAGCATGCACAGGTGTTTTCACATCTCCTACAGACCCGGTTTGCTGAAATTTGCGCTCAATTCTCCCGATTTGGTCGATTATGCTGATCAAAAAAACATCACGAAGTGCACGAAATGCATATTCGTAAAAGGCTTAAAAAACTTTAACGCGTTGCTCGATTGTGTATATTTCCATGGTTCAAATTGTGTTAGTTTGAAATTGGGAAATATAAAATTAAATGAAGAAAAAACTTGACGTTTAGGTGTGGTTCACATTCAACATTTAACCACCCTTTATATAGCGTGATCCATTTCGAGGTTCCCTACTTTTTAAAGAAAAAGAAAAACAGAAAATACAAATTGAATGGGGAATTAAACCTCTGCATCAAGACATTCATTCCTTCGTCTACAGTAGTGTGCACTACTTCACTGCACACTGAAACATTGTATATTTTACTCGATTGACACCACCATAGAATGATCGAAAAAAAAACAACAAACACTTCACACTGTTTGATGTTTACAATCAAGTCGTGTACTCTGCTCGTTCGGTTGTTGTATTCTTTATACTCGTTTCAATTCGTCAAACGATGAGTATAATGAAGCGAGTACAGTGCTGTTTTCTATTTCTTCAGTATGTACACTAGTGTATTTACCCCTCAAAATCAATAAATTTCTAAGGTAGTGCATTCTCTTTGCAATGACAATGAGTACAGTAGTGCAGTGTACACTGAAATCGAGTATTTCAGTTTTTGTGTACAGTACTTGAATGAGTATACTTCTTCATTGTCTTGTTACTTATTTGTTTTGAAACCTGTTTGGCGGTTACTGTTCTCTTCACTCATTCATTTGTTTTGTCAAAATAGAGTGTGTGGCAGTAAGTATTTGATAAACAACTGAATGTCTTGAAAGGCCATTCAAGACATTCATTGCAGAGGTTTATGGGGAATGTTTATTATCATTTGAAAGAACATTCTTTGGCATTTATTTTTTGAAGATTATGTCTATCAAATGTTGGCCGCGGCTACGTCTCAGATGGTCCATCCATTGAGTCCAATTTTCGATGACTCGTTCGAGCATTTCGACTGGTAACTGGCGAATGACACGCGTGACGTTTTGCTTCAATGCCTGAATCGAAGCGAATTTGACCGCATAAACTTTAGACTTTACATATCCCCACAGGAAAAGGTATAACGGTGTGATATCACACGATCTTGGTGGCCAATCGACCGGCCCAAAACGTGAAATTATCTGCTCACCGAAGTGTTCTCTCAATAAATCCATGGATTGAAGCGATGTGTGGGAAGTGGCGCCGTCTTGTTGAAGCCAAATCACGAGCTTCAATTTCAGGCATCAAATAGTCGGTTATCATGGCACGATAACGGTCGCCATTGACGGTTACGTTCTCACCGGATCATTTTTGAAGAAATATGGACCGATGATTCCGGTACGTCGGATCGGGAATCGGTCGATGGCAAAAAGATAGCTCTTAACGAGAGCTAAAATATTGCTCATGGGTCAAATGGAAAGTGTGTTTTTTTTATTTAAAAAAAAATTGACTTAGCGCAACTGGCGAACGATTATTTTGATAATAAAACTGAATAATTTGTAAACGTTGTTCAGGCGTAAGTCTTTCCATGATGAAATGCCAAACAATACTTAACAAAAATAACATGACAGCATGACACGACTCACACGTGATGTCCAAAAAAGGCTATTTAAAAATTGATCTCTTCTTTGATCACCCTATATATACGAGTATATCCAATGGATGATTTTAGGAGAGAGGCCCCAACGCGACTCTACATTTTTCCTGCAAGAGCCACCTGGAAAATGTCTCTGAGGACTTCGAAGTATTTTACCACTTAAAGCGACTGTCACGTCATCCGCATATGCCACGACTTTGTAGGCTTTTGATTAGTCTAATAAAGCAAGAGTTCATCCTTAGATGTGATAGTGCCATAATTACCGCATCTGAGTAGTTGTTAAAAGTCCCTTCTATGTCAAGAAAAGCTACCATAGAGAATTCTTTGAAATGCAGGGACGATTCGACAGGGCTGATTCTGAAGACTTCCCCTTATTGTAAGCATGTTGGTTCCCCGACAAGAGTTTTGTATCCAGGTTTTCCCTAATAAAATAATCTAAAAGTCTTTCCAGACCTTTCAATAGGAAGGATTATAGGCTAATTGGTCTGAGGTCTTTTGGCCTAGTGTGCAATATTTTTCCCGCTTTGGGTATGAATACCCCTTTGGTATCACTCCATCGATTCGGGATGTATGGAAGCCTGAAACAGCCTGCATAAATTTTCTCCAGCCATGGGATAATGTACTTTAACATTTTCTGCATTTTTGCTGGAGTGATGCCGTCTCGTCCATGTGAATTGAAGGGCACAAAGCTGTTAATCGCCCAGCAAATTCTAGATTCCTCAGCCAACAACCTAGCGACACTTGCTCTCTGGTTGGTTCTGCTGTTGATTTTCCTTACTTGTTTGAAAATTGAGAATGAATTTGTCGGCATATACGATTTTTATAATTAATTATTACAAAACATCTGTTCCGAATTGCTTCCAGATAGCAATCTCATAGACTCACTGAACCGGAAAAAGTTTCGCTTGTTAAATTTTAATATTTTTACAAAATCAGAAGTTACCACATCTGAGGTGGGTCAAAATTCTTGGCTGTACATGGATCCGCATTTGCACGTGACAGATTTATTCTTCGTCGACGGTTGTGGTGCAGATGTGACAGCAATTCACTCAAATCCATGCAGTTCATTTTCATACATTAAAGCAACAGTTGTTAGACAATTTTGAATGGTTCAAACAATGTTTGTAAAACAATTATAAACTAACAAATTATGGAGGATGATTGGATGGATGGATAGATGTTCGTTCATGCGCCGTTTGGCTCTTTACATTCCGTCTCTTGCTGCCCAGACGCAGAACCGCATCGACATCACACTGTCACGATGAAGACGTGCCACAATTTATAGCAGAAGAACGGAAAGGAACGACGACGAGTGCACATAAAGTTACGCAACTCCAATAGGTAAGTACCTACTGAACATTCGAAACAATGTTAAGAGATCTCCATCTCGACGTGCCGCATACATTCGACGGATTTCGTAGTATGTACGAGTACCACAAACGGTGGCACAGCACGAACAGCATTTAAGATCCGTATTTAGGCAACATGCCACCACTTATTATGAACGAACTGAAAATAAGGCAGACGTTCTACGCAGCAGCGCCGAAAGACACACGTGATATATGAGATAGATCACCGTCACATACATTCGCCATCTCGGATGATGCCCGGTATTGGAGGAAAAAAGCTCTCCATGAATCATGCATATGACATGATGACGCAGTATTGTCCTTCATGCGATAGCAACCAATTCATTATTATCCATAATTTTTCTTCAACTGAAGTTCAGACAATCTTCAGTCGCGTTGTGCGTTGATCACTGGTTGCCATGGATTTAATTTTCTGTGGTCAAATGTTTGGAAATAACGCGGACTTCTCTTTTATGATGCAGTCTCCGATTCCATTGGAGTTGCCTTTGCCGCGACGCTTTGCCATTGACATTAAGAGCGCGTGTTTTCATCAGTCGGTCCGTCGGTCTTTCGATCGATAGATCGGTTGTTTGTTTTGAATGTGAAGCCATCCATGGCTCGTGTTCAACATTACATTCACATCATCAGTCTGTCCCCTCCATATTGATCAGTTTGCGTTTCCTTTTCGTTTCATGCTTCATTAGATCAATGCCAATGATTTCAATTATCTGCTGTTGTTATTTAAAATATTGCAATTATCAAAAATCCATCATAAATGGTAGTTACGAAGAGTATCATGCATATTTCTGACCAAGAACCACACTTTGTGAGAATTTGCAACACTATTTATGGAGTACACATAGTAAGTGACGTGTTTAATTTGATAGGATAGGCATAAGCAGTCGCACTTCACAACCACCACTCGGATTCACAATTCAAAATCTAAGCACAAAGCATTCCATACCGAAAGACGCACGGATCATACAACGAATCAAATAAGTTTTGGCATGTTCTAAATTTTAAAGTTTTATATGTTTGTTTCCCTTTTTTCTTGTTGTTTTGCTCAAGGTCCTTGATTTAAAGAATTAACTTATTCTTAGGTATGTTTTGGTCAGTTCAAGTTTATTATTAGTTTTTCTTTAAGCTATTCGGACCTTTTGTAATTATGTAAATAAAAAACTCGTTTTATTTGCCTTTATTCTTATTCTTTTAATATCAAAATTTGTATTTTCTAAATATTTTTATGTTCAACCATGGTACTATGTTCTCAATTTAACGCGAAAGTTTCACAATGGCTCTCCATCTCCATGCAGGACCCATGTCTGTAAGGAAAATGGTAATTGTATTTAAAGGTAATGGAAATATTCGACTATGCATCGATGTGATGCATATTGTGCTAATATGGCGATATTACGAAACAATTATCCACTTTCGAAATTCGCTATTTTTCCAGAATGGACCTAAAAATATACATACCACCAACTAGAGCTAAATCAACAAAGTCCTGAAATGGCTGCCTTCATTACGTCGATTGGATTATACAGATGTCAATTCAGCAATAAAAATCTTCCAAGGAATTATATGAAAGGATTTTGGCGCCATGCAGATGTGCTATAAACAGTTCAGACGAATGCTATGATGGCAGAACAGAGTATGAAAACGACAAAAATCGGAAAGAGGTTTTGACAGATAAGAAAATGCGGGAGTTTTACTGAACAAGGAAAAATTTATAGGAAACTTCTTAGGCCATGTACTGTCTGACAAGGCATACATCCGGATCCCGAAAAAGTTGACAGGATCTTGAAATGTCGGGCCCCAACCAGTATGGAAGAACAGATTCGATCAGGTATTTAACAAAGTAGGATGTCAAGTTCGACTGAGTTCATGGTCAAAATGAAGCTTTAGAAAAACTAAAGGGGCAACTGACAAGGATCCCAACGTTATCATACTTCGACCCAAAAAGGTGCACCCGGTTAATGCTGACGTGAGTCCAGTAGCTCGTTGAAAATTTCTTCTGAAATTTATCAATCATGTTGCAATTTAGCGATGGTTTGGGGTGTAGAGCGTTTTTACTTTTAATATAACCTTCTTTAAGTAGTGAACGCATAGGATCAGCCAGCCTTGTGTTGGAAAACTCCCGTGTCTGGTTGCCCTCCATTTATATATGTATTTATATTATGTATTTATATTTATTATATTGCGCATGAACTGAGTCGTCACCCTGTGCATTGAAATCACTGATAGAAGCGGCAAACGAAAAGAACAAAGACCAAATTGTGTGTAATGATGTGAACGCACAGTAGTACTGATATCAACGAAAGAGGCGAATTACCTATCGAATAAATTACACCGTGCGACAAATGCAAGCGGGGCCACGCCCTTTAATCTGATCGCGCCCATCCACTTCGAATTTTTTGCACTGGCCTATAATTTGCACTAGTCAAACCGCGACAGACGCTCCAATACCACAAAAATGTTCAGGATTTGCAAAATATCGCTTTCCCATTAACACGAAATTAAATATTTGCACGAAATTTTCAATGTACATTTTGTGTGTTTCTAAATAGCTTTCATATACCGCAAGGTTCATTTAAATCGGCCCATGTAGTCAGGAAATACAATGGTAAAAATTCCAAACTTTGACATCCTGTATCCTCGTTACCTGACAAGTTACGAAGCTATATATTTGGCACATCTCATACCCATAGTACTTCTGCCACTCCATCAAGTTTTGACGCAATCGGAATAAAATAGAAAAAGTGGGCGCTTTGATGTTTTTTCCCCATATACGAGTATAGATTGGATACAAAAGATGGCGATTTTCTCCCTTGTCCTTTTGCCAAATAGTTCCACATACTAATCGGATAAAATACAAGTCGCGATGCAAAATACCTTACTTTACTGTGAATCAGTCAACATATTTCAGATTCGTTCGAATGTTAATAAATGTGTCTCCTTCGCCTTATCTCATAAACCATGGGCCTAATCACGGCATCCGTTAACGAAATCGTTTCTTGTCGAAAAAGTTATCGTAGCAACGACTTCTCTGGACCACGGGAGTCGATCGACAATTTTGATTTTTTGTTATCAGACGGTTGTCAGATCGGACAACGTTATCAACTTAGTTAAAGTGCTGAAAGTGGACTGACAATGGCAGATTGTTAGGCAAAGGTTTTTGCAAGAAAGCCTTACAATTTCATATACTTACAATATATTTTGTAAATATTTATATGGAGGTTTGCCAACAAAAATATTTCATAGACAGTGCTGTCAATAAAATGTTTCTCTGACAAGGCACCATTGTTAGATGCATATCGATACCTCCATTCTACAACATGCTAAGTCGACTTAGCATAGTTTTAGGGAGTTTGCATTTTTAATTTCTAAATATTCCAAATTCTATTCAGTCAAGATTTGGTGTTTATCCGTCAACCCAATCAAAAGTTATTTGCAAAACAGTACTGTTCGTTCGATTTGCATCAAATCTCCTGAAAAACTAACTTTTTGCACTTAGCATAGTTTAGAATGGAGGTATCGATATATATAAACTAAGCAATCAATACCACCGTTTCGAGGAAATTTAGAATAACTTCACCCAAACCATTTCCATCGAACTGTTTTGTTGGGACTAAACTCTACAACTCTTCGCACATTTTATATCGCACATCGTTTTCATTTAAGTACCGGATACACATTGAAAATTGCTCAACCCCTGAAATATCAGCTAATTCGTCCGCCATGATGTTGGAAGCTTTGGAATTATTGATTCTGTCAATAAGCATTCGGTGTATAAGAGTGTGAAGATATGTTCGATTGTCACATCGGACAACGTTTAAAACCTGCTAGAGTGCTGCAAATGTACGGACAATTACAGATTGTTAGGCCAAGGTGAATTGTCAGTTCAGACGATTACAAGAATTTGTCACATGCATAAACTTCACAACATCTGACAAACAAAAGTTTTTGCAAGATATCTCTCAATGGAAACGTTGTGTGTTTACACTATTGCCAGATGTCTTCCAATATTACTTTCTTACAATAACTTTTCTGTCAACGTTGCAAGACAACAATTTTATGTTCACACGGTTGTAAGTTTACATGGTTGCATTTTTCCGCCATTTTCCTGACAATATTGTTGGATCTGACAATCGTGTGTACCTAGCTTGACAAATACTATTAATTTAATTTTGAACACGATATAAGCATATATCGATGGCTTATATCCAAAAGTGCCTATATTAAAAAAAAACAATTTTTCAGAAGAGCAAAAAACTGTTAAATTTTATTTTTTTCACGATAATTTTAATATGATTTAAATTCGGAATTCGAAGGTATATATTATGTACGATCGTATATTTAATTCATATCATATAAAAATTATCGCGAAATAATAAAATGCAACAGATTTTTGCTCTTCTGTTCGAACCCCCCCCCCCCCCCCCACCCCCTGAGTAACGCAGATTGTCTCTTTTTTAATTTTTATATAAATATAAATGTATATTTATATTAAAAGGGGACAAAATCATGACATAAAAATATCGCAGGTATACATATAGGTTTGTGCGTGGAGAGAAAAAATTGTGTGTTTCCAAAGCTGTTGGTTGTATAAGATTATTCATATCTATCTTCTTAAGGCGAAAACTTGAAATGATTGTTAATGTTAAACTTATATAGCTTGAAATAAGAGATTTAAACACATATATTTAAAAGCATTGGCATAAACATCAATTTTTCTAAAAACATTTCATTGGAAATCTTCAAGGATGAAAATCTCAAAGGTAATTTTTCCTTTTTTCGTCCTGATACAACAAAACAAAAAATTCTTATTGGAAATCTTCAAGGATAAAAATGTCAGTAATTTATCTTTTTTCCGTCCTGATAAAGTAAAACAAAAAATTCTGTTAAACAGCAGGGATTCTACTCTTTCTTTTGATACCCATATTGCCAATGTAAGAGTATGAGAGTAAGAGTATATTATATCAGGCCTTCTTTGTTATACCGGAGGCCTTCTCTACACATTACCGGTTCCTTTCCATTTAACATTGCGTGAGATTGGAAGTAAAGGCCTTCCTTTCCATTTCCCTGCAATAATTCTTAAAAAAGACATTAATCCTGTCAGAAAAAACAGGCCTTCTTCAGGGGCTTAAGGCGAAGGCCTGATAAAGGTGTGAAGCCATTGGCAACTTATAAGGTCTTCCCAAATGATTGCATATTGCATGTCAGAAAATTGTACTAATATTAAAAATTGTTAATAAAAATTATTTTTGATTTTAATTTAAATGCTATAACACACAGAAATAAATCAATTCCATGAATAATTTTAAAACTAAAGGCGTAAAAATTTCTGCTAGTTCTCCGGCAAAAATCAGATTTTGATTTTGGACTTCCTTCAGGAGCTCTTTTACTTCATTCTCCAAATCTTAAAACATAAAAATTGAGAAAATATAGGCTGTATTTGGTATAACATCATGATAACTAAAGAGGAACTCACTTCAAAAACAGAACGTTTTCGCACTTTAATTTATTGAAGCTTCACACCCGAACGGATCAACTCTAGAACAGAAACTGATAACAACTGATAACGTTTTATTAGAACTGGTTTTGTTTCTACATACTTGCTCTTTTCATCCCCCTCTATAAACACATGTTCTTATTTTTTGTATGTACGAACCTACAGGAATATAATTTAACAAGAGGCTTCGTCCCGTAGCTATTATTTTTTCCTGTTTAATTTTTGCTTGTTTTAAGACTGATTTTTTGTATTATGCATCACTTTTAAAACGTAATTATTGATTGGAAAGTGAAGTTAAGAGAGTGTGAAAAAATTTTTTTCACGTTTGAAAATGCACTTATGTACAGGGTTACCATAAACATTTTTCTGAATGGAGGACATTTGTGCCAGAAAAGGAGGACATTAGTGAAATTTACAAAGAGGCCTTGGAACCTCCGGAGGATATATTTTTAAATAAAGTAAAAATAGCAGTAATTGGAAAAAATAAATATTTTATTATGATCAACAATTAATTTTTTCAAAGGTTATTACATTTTCAAAAAAGGTTTTATTTTTCGCAATATGTTGTAAGATCTTTTTGAAAGCGAAATTCAATTGGTATTAAAAGAAGATGAAGTCTACTAAATTTAGGATTATTTAAAGCATTCTTGAAGTAATTAGGATAAATGGTTCTCGAGTTATGCTAAAATATGTGGGTTAACCTCTATTTTTTAGATGTTTATCTTTGTTACATTTATATTATAACGTGTGGCCCATCTAGAGGTTGCTTTTTGAACTAAGGCCGCCTCGCATATCCGATTTGACTCCGTTGGACTATTTTTTGTGGGGAGATGGGAAGGGCCACATAATCGACAATGTGTAGAAAACTTAGGTCGGCACAGAATGAACCGCGACAGGCATTTCAATATAAGCCCGCGACAGGCATTTTAATAAAGGAAAAATCATTGAAAAATATCGCCTTTGAGGTATTAAATCAAATGACATGAGCTTTCGTTTAACCAACAATTTTTAAAATAAAAACATAGTTTTTGACAAGAATGTGAAAACAAATTTTAATATCGCAAAAAAATTACATATAAATATTTTTGAGAATTTTTTTAATTTAATTAAAAAAAGTTTTTAGAAAAGGCTATCGAAAACACTTTGGGCAAAATTTTCTAAATACAATGGGTAATTAGATATATGGATGGAAAAAAGACCGCTGTCAAAATTCAACACCCTCCAACTCGGACAATCCTTAACCGACCTGGTTGAAATTTTGTTTCATAACTACTATCCAATAGGACTAAACTTGGGACAAGTTTCATCCTGATCAAAAGAAATCGGTATTGAAATTCGCCATATGTATATGCAAACCAATAAATTCCACCTTTGCACCACTCATTCAAATGGAACTTTGAATAATGAAAGTCACGATTGGCTGAACTATAAAACAAGTAAGAAAGTTTCAGTCGGGTAAACCGACTAAGGTATACCCTCACTTTGTGAGTAATGTAATATTGAATTTTACACAAATTATTCTGTCAATTTTTGTGGGACGTACCAGAAGGGGTTTAAGGAATACACCTATATTTCGCTGAACAGTAGATACTTTAAATACATTGCACTGTGCCGAATTGTAACCGTTTATATGGACTGGTATATTAACGTTGAGATATTAAATTGTGGTATAATTTGGCAATTTTGTGTGGGAGGTACAAAAAGGGGCGTGGTGATAACGCTAATTTTTCACTGGACTATAGGCATTATAAAAGCATTACACTGTACAAAATTTCAAGTAATTGTATACACTGATATTAATGTTATAAACTGTTAACTTTTGGTGCAAAATGGTACCTTTGTGGGAGAGGTACCAAAAGGGGCGTGACAATAACGCCCATTTTTCAATGGACTGTAGGCATTATAAAAACATTACACTGTACAAATTTTATACAAATAAAACAAACGTGACGAACCATGTTGTTAATATGAATTCCCTTCGCAATACGTTGGAATTTGTATAACGACAAACTTTTTTTATTATTGCTCTTTCATTTGTTGTATTAAATCACGTTGGACGACGAACCACTCGATAATGCATTTTAACAACGGGATAATTCGATTATTTTTGGTTTTTGTTCTATTTGTTCGCACTTATGTACATTCGACGACGAAATACTCGCTATTGCATTCCCTCCGCCTTCGTTTTAGAAGGCCTGTATCAGGCTATCTAAAAGGAAGCTTCTACATTGGAATCTGAAGAACGGGATAATTCGTTTATTTTTTGTTGTTGCTCTCTCATCTTGTCTATTTAAACACGTTCGACGACGTATCACTCACGATGTGATTCTCTCTGCATTCTTTTAGAAGACCTGTATCATGCCTGATATTGGCATGCAGGCCCTACATACGGAAGTCCTTGCCAAAAAAGGCCTACCGCATGTCTTATATGTGAGAGGCCTCGAACTTTCCGCCGCTGGGATACATCACATCGTATGAAAAATAGTGGTGTACAAATGGGTGATTCCAACGGAACAGGTGTGACATGTTACTGAGTATTTTCCTGATTTTGATCTATATAATTTATAACGACAACTGACAATGGGTGGTTTATGCAGATATTCATAAGAGTTACCTACTGACATGCAAGGAAATTAAAAAACATTTTTTATATAAAAAATATGGTTGATATATTACCGTAACGGGTGTGACCTTAGGTTTTGATTGAATCTTGATCAGCCGCTTTCTTTATTGCATACAGTAAAATTTTTCTAAGTACTGCCAACAAAAAAAATTTGCAAACCAATAAATTCCACCTTTGCACCACTCATTCAAATGGAACTTTGAATAATGAAAGTCACGATTGGCTGAACTATAAAACAAGTAAGAAAGTTTCAGTCGGGTAAACCGACTAAGGTATACCCTCACTTTGTGAGTAATGTAATATTGAATTTTACACAAATTATTCTGTCAATTTTTGTGGGACGTACCAGAAGGGGTTTAAGGAATACACCTATATTTCGCTGAACAGTAGATACTTTAAATACATTGCACTGTGCCGAATTGTAACCGTTTATATGGACTGGTATATTAACGTTGAGATATTAAATTGTGGTATAATTTGGCAATTTTGTGTGGGAGGTACAAAAAGGGGCGTGGTGATAACGCTAATTTTTCACTGGACTATAGGCATTATAAAAGCATTACACTGTACAAAATTTCAAGTAATTGTATACACTGATATTAATGTTATAAACTGTTAACTTTTGGTGCAAAATGGTACCTTTGTGGGAGAGGTACCAAAAGGGGCGTGACAATAACGCCCATTTTTCAATGGACTGTAGGCATTATAAAAACATTACACTGTACAAATTTTATACAAATAAAACAAACGTGACGAACCATGTTGTTAATATGAATTCCCTTCGCAATACGTTGGAATTTGTATAACGACAAACTTTTTTTATTATTGCTCTTTCATTTGTTGTATTAAATCACGTTGGACGACGAACCACTCGATAATGCATTTTAACAACGGGATAATTCGATTATTTTTGGTTTTTGTTCTATTTGTTCGCACTTATGTACATTCGACGACGAAATACTCGCTATTGCATTCCCTCCGCCTTCGTTTTAGAAGGCCTGTATCAGGCTATCTAAAAGGAAGCTTCTACATTGGAATCTGAAGAACGGGATAATTCGTTTATTTTTTGTTGTTGCTCTCTCATCTTGTCTATTTAAACACGTTCGACGACGTATCACTCACGATGTGATTCTCTCTGCATTCTTTTAGAAGACCTGTATCATGCCTGATATTGGCATGCAGGCCCTACATACGGAAGTCCTTGCCAAAAAAGGCCTTCCGCATGTCTTATATGTGAGAGGCCTCGAACTTTCCGCCGCTGGGATACATCACATCGTATGAAAAATAGTGGTGTACAAATGGGTGATTCCAACGGAACAGGTGTGACATGTTACTGAGTATTTTCCTGATTTTGATCTATATAATTTATAACGACAACTGACAATGGGTGGTTTATGCAGATATTCATAAGAGTTACCTACTGACATGCAAGGAAATTAAAAAACATTTTTTATATAAAAAATATGGTTGATATATTACCGTAACGGGTGTGACCTTAGGTTTTGATTGAATCTTGATCAGCCGCTTTCTTTATTGCATACAGTAAAATTTTTCTAAGTACTGCCAACAAAAAAAATTTTTTTTGGTATCTCGAATTATTATCTTTAAATTATTATTCCATTTGTAGTAAATATTTTAATATGTAACGGGTGTGACAAGCCAATGTAACGGGTGTAACATACGTTAGGTTGAATAGAGGAGACGTTTAAAACGTCTCATGTCCATGGACATACACTTCAGCCAGTGGTTCGGCCTGTTGTGCGCTCCTTATTTATGATTTTCATACCCCACGGATTACAGAAAATCGGTACTAGACACTTATTTTCTCAGTATCTTTCAGTCATATCCTCTGAGATGAGTCAAGTCTGGCAATATGTCGGAACCGAAATATCGGGATCTTGCATGTGTGAAAGCTGGGCAGTGACACAGAAAATGTTCTATCGTTTCGATGGTTTCCCTGCATGCCCTGCACTCGTCGTGTGTGACATAGTCTCAATCTGGAGGAGTAATAAGTAGATCGAAATATTGTCCAGGATTTATTAGCCAACATGCATCTACCAAACTAGTTTTTTCTGCGAAAAATAAAATCCAAGTCGTTTTATTCACTAAATCATATTCATATTGCCGACTTTCTTTATCACATAGAGTAGAAACTTACAAATACAAAATTCGTTGCCACAAACAAGTTTTGACATCTTAAAAACTATTTCTCTTTTGTATCAATGTTTAGGACAATGCTATTTTTTCATTTTCTGCAAAGGATTAGTTTCTGAATTAGAATACGCTGTGTGTCCTGCTAGAATATTACATATAAGCAGTAATAATCTCAAAATAATGTTTAGGTCGGTTATTCTTGATTTTTTAGTTTTTCACCTATTTTCTAATATATATTGATATTTTTAACTCCATTTGAGAAGTATTCTTATGCCTTTTATTCCAGAACCAATCAAAACCTTGTATCATTGAATGGGCTGATTTAAAATGCCATTATGGACCTTCACTGCCGCACACATCATTCTCTTAATGATAGCCCCTATACCATCTATTTATTTTTTCAATTTATACCGAAATTTCTGCTTTCTATTATTTAATTTCATACTTGGCATAAAATTATTAAATATACAATATTTTTAAATCGAATAAAAATTATTTACGGTCTTTGCGTAACGGGTGTGACAAATATTAGAATGCAAATTCTAGCCTAAATATTACAATGATACTGAAACTTTTTGATTCACTTTATACTATATAACCTTGACCAAACTTACACAAAAGATGATATATGCATATCTACATAAAATGTATTAAATTTAACTTTTTGTATATTTTCGGTATCGGGTGTGACAAACAAAACACTCCAAGATACAAAACCGTTTGCGCGCACTGAATATTTTCCAAAAGTTACGAATTTTACATTAAACTACACCAAAGGATGCGTGTACTTTCTTTTTTTTCGTTCAAAAGAAAAATTTCAGAAAATAAAAAATTTGTCGAAAAATAGCTCATGTCAGTTCAACAGTAAAATTAATGCATCCAACAACTTTATTATAAACCATAGAAAACTCATTGCTAGGAAAAAAACTATTCCTAAATTTCATCAACTCTTCATTAATTTCTAAAATTCAATTGCTCGTGATGTCCGTTATGGTATTTTTTTTTGCAAAAATCGGATTTATTTTTTTATGTGTGATGGGGTTAGTTTACGTGGAATCACCCAAATGCCAAAATATGAAAATGTTGTCCCTTTTCTCTAAACAGCCATTTTAACGCAGAAATCGGCACAGAAGTTCTTGCCTGATACCGTAGTAAATAAATTTTCTAGGTTTTTAAAAAAATGTAACACACTGTAAATCTTTACCAAATTAATATAAAATTTTTTGTTAAAGAATGAGATTTAGGCCTTTCTCTTATCTTCCTAGGACTGCGCGTGGTAATAGCAATATAGTAAAATAATTCTGACGTTATATGTTTTCTGTTCGAAGTTTATTCGTTGCGGGATATTTATCTCGGAAATGCTGATATCAATCTATTCCTCCGATAATGCAAATAAAGGGTGTTCTAACCATAATGCACGATGTTAATTATGAGTCAAACGTGGCGAGCATTTGGCCGATATTTTGTTTCACACATAATCATCATAGATCCTTCAATCATAATAAAAAATATTAATTCTCTGAAAACTTTTTTTTATTTACAATTAATATCGTGCGTTTCATATGGACCACCCTGTATATGAATCTTATTAAATTCGCTATAATAGTTTTGTAATAATTTTGTTGCATAGTGAAATTTAAAGATAAATTAAAAAATCTGAGATATGAAATATAACCCGATTTGACGAAATGGCCCGATTTTTTGTCACTCCTGAAAACTACACCATTTTCAGAAGTAATTGAGAAGTTTCTCATTGTAATTGAGAAAATTTCACTTGTAATTGAGATTTCACATTTGAAATTGGCTAAATTTCATTTGAAATTGAGATTTTCCATTTAGAATTGACTAAATTTCAATTGAAATTGAGATTTTCCATTTGAAAATGACTATATTTCATTTCAAATTAGGATATTTCCATTTAGAATTGACTAAATTTCAATTGAAATTGAGATTTTCCATTTGAAATTGACTAAATTTCAATTTTAATTAGGATATTTCTATTTTGAATTGAGAAAATTCCATTTGCAATTAGGATATTTCTATTTGAAATTCAGAACATTCCATTTGAAATTAGGATATTTCCATTTGAAATTGAGAAATTGTTTTGAATTTATGAACCTATCTTTGATTTTGAAATATGTACATATTAAAAGCTGGGAAAATTAATGAAGTTGGCTTTGAAATGTATTGGCATAAATAAATTATATATACATGACCACATTATAATATAAAAGTCTCGGAAGACAACATGGAGTTGAAGGATAAATGCGCAATTTGCTTGGTAAATATGACCCGTGGAAACGTAAACCGTTTGCTACCGTGTCGTTATTTGTTCCACGCCAAATGTTTGTCATCTGTCAATTCCACTATGTCGAGGAGAAATCGATGGTAAGTACATAAACAATTAAAATAATTTTTTTTATGTGTGTAAATTAAACTATTATTCCTGTAGGTTCAGAACAAATTGCAAGAAAAACATACAAAAAGTATACTGATCAAGATCGGAATCGATTGCAGGAAACAATTGGTCCGAACTTGCAGCTTCGTTAGGAATTTCGTATAAAACCGCACATCGTTGGGTTAATTTATATCAAGAAACTCCAGCAAAAAGGGACGGCAATAAGCCACATGTGCTAAATACAGTGGAAATAAACAGCGTATTGTCATGGGTGGGGGAAAAGCCAGATATCACACTTCGTGAACTGAAGGAAATGGTGTTTGTCGAATACCAAAAACGAATTGCCCTGTCGACATTGGCTAATACGCTTCATGGTGAAATGTACACAATAAAAGCTGTTCATACCCAGCCTGTACCCATGAATAGCAATGGGAATAAAATCGCCCATTCATCATACGTCTCAAAATTGGTGGCAGGGAAACAGTTAGCTTGGATTGACGAAACAAACTTCAATTTGTTTTGCCGAAGAGGATATGGCTGGTCCCGCACGGGTTCCCGGTCCGCACAGATCACACCTTCCTCGCGTGGTCCAAATGTCAATTTGATAGGTGCAATAGGAACATCCGGAGTCATACAATTGGATCAACGTAGAGGATCACTCACCGCAGTATCTGCAAACGAATGGGTAATTGAACTTGTACAAAGATGGCATGATATGGGAAATGATGTCAGTGAGCTCGTGATAGTATGCGACAATGCTCCATGTCCATCTCCATGAACGTACCAAACGTAACACGGCCAAATTTAGGTGAGCAACGGCTAGTTTTCTTAGAGACAATCATCGACGAATCTAAATCATTAATTACTGCAGGAGACTGCAGACGAGCTATTCAGCATTCCTCAACCTTCCACCACCCCGCCCTAGAAATGGAGGACATTCCGGGCGGAGAATAAAATTTGTGTGTAATGAATTCTATGTATATATTATTTATATAAATTTGAAATTGTTCTACGTTTGTTACATAGTTTATTATTTAACTTTATTATATGTTACCATAATATAATTTCTCAATTACAAATAAAATTTTCTCATTTTAAAATCGAAATATCATAATTACAAACGGAATTTTCTCAATTTAAAATGGAAATATCCTAATTTCAAATGAAATTTAGTCATTTTCAAATGGAAAATCTCAATTTCAATTGAAATTTAGCCAATTTCAAATGGAAAATCTCAATTTCAATTGAAATTTAGTCAATTCTAAATGGAAAATCTGAATTTCAAATGAAATTTTGCCAATTTCAAATGGAAAATCTGAATTTCAATTGAAATTTAGTCAATTTCAAATGGAAAATCTCAATTTCAATTGAAACTTAGTCAATTCCAAATAAAAAATCTCAATTTCAAATGAAATTTAGCCAATTTCAAATGTAAAATCTCAATTTCAAGTGAAATTTTCTCAATTACTGTTGAAAATGGTGTAGTAAAAACACATAGGATTTTTCGTCAGAACACAGACCATACTCAAATTGAACATTTGAAGTGCTAATTTCTGTGGTTTTCACAAATAATCGATGAAGTCAAAAAATCAAACTTTTCAGGAGAACCAAAACATATTAATTTTAAGATTGCTGCTACTTTTACCTTAAATGACATGTTTACAATGTCTTTATAAGTTAAACATATAATTTAAAAAAGAAAAAATCCTGGAGGATAAAATTCCGTAGAAAAATTAAAAAATTCCATTACCTTTGGCGAAAACCACAAAAGCAATTCGGAGATACGCAACAAATTTTTTTTTTGTTAATTTGATAAATTCCAGTTTGTTCGCTGTGCGTGTACTTTAACTTTTATAAAGATCGAATCAAATTAAGAAAACAATACCGTCCATATTCTATTCAGTTGCGTTAATATATTCATGAATAACAATTAAAGACGTCACCTTAAATTAAATAAACTAAAGGATAATGAAGTAAATATATGTAAACAATGACACAGTGACGCCGGTGCTACAGGTGACTGTTAACTGACGTCTACCGTTGTTGGTATTAAAAGTTACAGTCTACCCCCAAAGTAAACAAACAAGTATAGAAATGTAAGTAAGTACACATGCTAAATCGGAATGTGGACAAGTATTTGCAGTAATATTTGCATTTTTGACTTCACTTGAGAGTGTTTACCATATTATATCTCATTATCGCCTGCATTACTTTCGGTAAATAAATAACGACTAACCCATTATAACAAAAATAAGTTATTTTTATAATTAAATAGTAATCTAATCTAAATTTATAAACTTTTCTTTAAATTATTTAACTGAATACCAACTACATCGTATGTTTCCAATAGAAAATAATACGCACAGAAAATCACATAAATTACGCTATGTAACCAAAAAATTGTTTTGTGTCCGAGATCTAAAAATTTTTTGTGCAGATTGAGGCATACTCGTATACTACTTCATGAATCTAAACAAAAAAATTATGGTAAAGTTTTTTTAATTTTTTTATTGTATTTTCGTTTGCTTTTTTTGGTATTTAAATCGTTATTGATTTGTAACTAAGATATTCCCTTTGGCTTAGACTATCTTTGGCTCTATAATATGGCTGTACGAATAATCGCCCAAAATCAAAAATGTAAAATCGCCCGAATTATTTGGGCGTTTATTCATTTTCATGAAAAATCGCCTACACAGCAATGAACGTTCGTTCAAAAGATATAGATATTTAGCGGTAGTTTCAGCGACTGATATATACATTTTCCGGAGGAACTCCCCGGCAGAACTCGAGGGACACCAGGACCAACAAGAGTCCTCACACAAGCGTCGCTTGGGTGTTGACTGAGAAATCCCGATTAAAAGTTTTGAGCCCTTTAAATCACCTGGTCCAGACGGCATTACATTAGATTATCACATGACTGAAAATAGACCCAATCGATGAATAGACTCAACAGTGATATACATTCTTCAGACCAATTAGCCTTTCTTCCTTCCTCCTGAAAGGTCTGGAAAGACTTTTAGATTATATCATTAGAGAAAACCCAGGTACAAAACTCCTGTAGGGGAACCAACATGCCTGCAACAAAGGAAAGTCTACAGAATCGAACTTATGGGCACTATCGAAGCGTCCCTATATGTCAAGGAATATGCTATGGTGGCTTTTCTTGACATATAGTGGATTTTAACATCATTCGCCGAGATGCTGTAATTGCGGCGCTGTTACATCTTAAGGTGAACGGAACTCGGTAAAGGTGAAAGACGCATAACAGCATGTCGTGGATTCACAACTCTAAAAAGGTTTGTGAACAGATGGACCCCACAAGGACGAGTAATGTCTCCTCTAATTTGGAATGAAATCATGTTTGATCTACAACGTTGTGGCTGCAAAGTCGTGGCATATGCGGATGACGTGAAGAATTTTGCAATAATCGGCAAATTCTTTGACGTCCTCAGATTCATCCTTCATCAGATTCTTGACATAGCTCATAGACTACCAGATATCTGTAGGGTCTATCAAGCCGAAATGATGACAATAAGGGAAGTCGCCAAGTGACTGAGTCCCAGTGACCAACACTGGCGTTGTCATTTACTCGGACAGTCACACCGCCATCAGTTCTCTGGAGGCCACATCCCTAAATTTACAAACAGCCCTCGACTGCCGCAGATCTCTTAACGAGATGGCTGAGCAGATTAGCCCTCACATGGGTACCACGGCGTAGGAATATCCCGGGGAACTGCAAAGCTGATGAATTTGCTAGGAAAGGGACAACATTACAAATTCTCGAAGAATTTGCATATATTGGTGCGCTACAGTCAACATGTAATCTTTGGCTTAGGCAAGATGCAATCAGGTTGTCAAACAATTATGGGCACAACACGGCACCTGTAGGGTAGCTAGACAAATATGTCTAAGATACGAACTGAGAAGGTCAAAATGGTTCCCCGCACTGTCTACGTTAGTGTCAGTTCTGACGGGACACTGCCAGATCGGCGAACATTATTGATGGTTAGGTATTGAATGCAATGACTTCTGTAGGAGCTGCGGTAATGAGGAAGAAGTGGAGAGCATTGAACACCTGCTTTGCTACTGTCCTTCATTAAGTAAACGACGTCTGGATATTATGTGGGGTCGGCCTTTTTAGGAAGTCTGTCAGATCATTCCGGTACCGCACTATTTGTACTATGGATAACTTTGTTTATCAAATAGGTTGGTTACGATTAGAGCCATCTGTGCCCGTGGTATCACTAGGGACCTATATTGGTCTATGTGAGTGGGAAAAGTTGGCTGCAACCTTAATCTAAAATAGGGATAGAAATTTGCTTGATTTTATTCGACTCTTTTATAGATTGGCCTATTTGAGCTGGCAAAGCTGTCTGCAACCCTAACCTAAGGTTTGAAATTTACCTGATATTATTCAATTCTTTGTCGTGTCGTGTCGTCCATATTAATTTTCAATATGGACCGATATTGGAAATTTTTGTTTTAAAAGTACAATCAGACAATTTGACTGGAAACATTTCGTTTATGGCGTAAAGAAGTATATTTGACAGCGACTCTTTTTTGTTGTGATGAATTAAAATTCAAACTACAAAGTTTCATCGAATTTGCTTAGCAAATGAGGTTTTTATGCTTTAAAGAAACACATGTGGATGCAACTTCTTAGAGTAGTTATCAGAACGTTAACCGATTCGATACAACCTTTAACTATAAGATGCATTTCTGCCAACTCTGAACAACGTATTTTATTGATTGTACTGTGATTTCAACAGACAGATAGGCATGGCTGACTAGTCTTAGGAATTATACGAACATCAAGAATATATGTATATCTTTTCTTTCCTCATATTTTTGTCCCGCATCTTTTGGTGTCCATTGTTTGTAGTGAAAGTGTCGCAGAGCGCATGTGCGGAAATAAGGGTTACCGTAATTCTCTCATCTCTGCAGCATCTCTTATTGCCGCAATAGGATATTAAATAGTCGAATGTAGACAGTCCAAAATATGTAAGTGTCGACGGCTTCTGGACAAAAATCCTGCGTAAAAAGTGTATCAGTATAAACTAAACATTCGAGAAATAATGAACATTTGCAAATAGGCGTTGGAAATATTCACAGTGATTTGAATTAAAATCTAAAAAGAAATAAAACCTAAACAAGTCAGTTCAATATATTGCAATGAGCGAAAATAAATGTTTACGACTTTGGAGTATATTGGGTTTCGTTGTATCATTGTATGCCACATATGTAGAAATTAAGTTAATATTCAATCAGGACTACAAGGCCCTGTGTGATCTGGCACCGAAAATAAGCTGTACAAATGTTTTCGGTTCACCGTAAGTGGCGAAATTCTCAAAAAAGTTTAAATAAATATTAAATTATTTTATTTAATTATTTCATATTTATTAAAATTATATGTTAAAAGCGCCAGCAAATAAGGATATCGGCTTAAAATAAAAGACATATTTATTTCTATTTTTTTAGATATGGCAAAGGTTTTGGATTGTTGAAAGATATATTTCCGGCTTCCGGAAGTTCGGCAGTTTGGAATCCACCAAATGGTATATTTGGCCTCGTTTACTATGGGGTCCTTTACGCAACAGGTAGGTTCAAATAGTGACACAATGCAGAACCATTGGATAAATAAATATATATACACGCTGAAAAAAATCGCTTCTGTAGTATATTGTCCCAAACATATTCGGCTTGAAACATATATATGTTTAGGGTACACTCCAAACATATAATATTTGATACACACAAAAATTATATATTTGGGAGGATGTTGTTCGAAATAAAAAACTTTGTTCACATCCCAATATGTGTTTATTTTGGACTACTTTTTCCGAAACAAATATTTGGTTGCATTTAAGTATTCAGAAAAAAAGAGTTAAATTTTTCAGTAATTCAAAGTCAATTTTTGGAAATTTTTCATGTCGTAAGAATAATAAATAATAATAATTGAAATCGTACAATCTTGGATCGAAATCTATTACGTGGAGGATTGAAAACTAATGACGGCTTGGAATACTCAGAAATTTTAAATTATTAATTTAAAACAGAAGTTAATGTTGCATTTCGTATCATAACTGGGAGGTTGAATGCTAAACCTAAATTCGAAAAATTCAACAAAAGTTTCGAAAATATTTTTTAAATAAAATATATTTGTTTAGTTAGGAAAAACACCAAAACGTTGAAAAACATATTAATACAATATATTTGGAGAAATTCCTAAACAATAATTTTATTTTCAAACACATATTTTATTTGAGAAATTTAGTTTGCAAATATTATATGTTGTAACATATTAATATACGAGTTCCAAATATATTTTACTGATTTTCAAATAAAATTTATTTGATCAGAAATATATAATATTTAAAAATTTGTGTTCCAAATATATTTTCTTTCGATTCAAACATATCAGAAAAGGCGATTTTGCCCCGTGTATGAATATTAATTTCCACCGGACTAATTAAAAATTTTAAAAGTGTTACTCAAAAAAATATCTTTTTTCCAGCGAACACCAATAATCGAGGCTGGCGTATTTTCCAACTTATATTTTGCATTTTATCCAATTTATTGTCCATCTATCTGGCTTACATACTCTATATTCTGGACAACATTTGTGTGGTGTGCCTTTTAATATATCTAATCAATATTCTCTGTTTATGGGAAATGTTAAGCAGTGACAGGAACGAATGGACTCAACATATTCCTTTCCTCAAAAGAAAATGTAACAAAAGTGATTGATAAAATTCCATCGACGTAAACTGTAAAATACCAAAGCAAAAGAAAAAAAATAAATTAATTTCTATTAATAATTTACAAAAAAAAAAAACAAAGTTAACGATTATTTTCACAACTTCGATGACAATGTGACGCAAAGGTAATTTGGTAATCTCCTCATTTCAATCTGTGATAATTATCGCCATTGTTATGCATAATAATTTGTAAGTAGTAATAATAAATTAACATCGCTGCAACTCGAAGGCACATGAAGAATACCTTTTTTGTCATGGCTCAATGGTGTAAATGTGCTAAGATGGGATATTTAATGACAGCCATGAAAAACACAATGAATCCCAAACTCCCCCCAACATCGCCAACACGGCAGAGACAACATTGTTTTGGAGGAACATCGCCGTACCAATGATGCTTTTCGAAAATCAAATAACGTCAAATCAATGACATCGTTTCAATTTTTTTTTGTGAAGACGACTTACTAACCAAACACCGTAAATGGGTTTCGAACACTCGAAAAAAAATGTTACTTTAAATAGATATCAGTTTAGTATAAAACAAGTAAGAAAACTTCAGTCAGGTAAACCGACTTCAAACTTAATGTATTTGAACGGACAACATATCCATTGGATACACATAGCAGTAGTTCGCCCAATACCACTGTATGACATTGTGTTGTGGTGGATGGCAACTGATAAGCGATACATCACCAGTCAACTACTGAATGTTCAGAGAATTGTTTGGATAGGTATTAGCGGGGTTTTGAGGACCACATCGACAGAGTCTCTACAAGTCCAACTCTATCTACTTCCGATTGATATTGTGGCTAGAGAAGTTGCAACCTGAGCGGCATTAAGGTTAAACCTTCTATCAATGTGGAGGTAAAAGGACTAAGGCCCCATAAGGATATTACACTGTAGCGCTTTGGTAACCGACCGAGTGGAATATTTACCAACGGTGTACCCCTTCGAAAGGAACTTTGCCACTAATATACCTGTCAGAGAGGGTTGGCGGAATAACAGGAAATATAAACTATATCCACTTCTATACAAATGATTCGAAGCTTGGTGTAAAGTTTGACTTCGGTTTTTTACTGTGAAGAACTAAGTCTTGATGTAGCCCACTGCGTACCAGATACGTGTTGTGTCTATCAAGCTCAAATAATGGCAATAAGAGAAGTCGGAAAGTGGCTTAATCGCAACGTAGTGACCAAAACTGACGTCGTCATTTACTCCGACAAGCCAGGCTGCCATTAAATATCTGGAGGCTACATCCCTAAATTCACGAACAGCCCTCGACTGCCGCAGATCTCTCAACGAGATGGCTGAGCTGTTTAACATATACCTTATATGGATACTTGGGTATAGCCAATGAACTTGCTAGGAAAGAGACGACTTATATTGGTGCGCCACTGTCCACATGTTAACATTGGCTTAGGAAGTCAGGCAGTCCAACGAGAGGTGAACACAAATCGAAAACTGAAGGGTAGCTAGACACATCTGGCCAAAATACGACTTAAGAGGTTAAAATATCTCCTCGCACTAGAGAGAAACAAACTGTCTACGTTATTGTCAGTCCTGACGGAACATTGCCTGATCAGCGAAGAAGCCAGAAGGTTGGGAATTTAGTCCAATAACTGCTGCTGAAGGTGTGGTGATAAGGAGGTAGAGCAGAGTAGTGAGCACTTGCTTTGTTACTGTCCTGCATTGAGTAAACGACGTCTCGATGTACTAGGGTCGGCCTTTCTAGGCAGTCTGACAGATCTTGCCGGCGCCGATGTTTATATAATTGATAACTTTGTGTATCAAACGGTTGGGTTTCGATGTGTTGCAATTGCGTCCGTGGTATTACGAGGGACATCAATAGATCTATGTGAGCTGGTGAAACCGGCTACCACGCTAACCTAACCTTACCTTATGTTTCTTGATGGGAAAAATCTTAGACATTTTTCAGGAATACGGAAAATATCAATTAATCTCCGAATTAATCCCCCCTTCTTAATTTTAAGGGATTTTATCACCTCTTTAATGCCATCACGAAGAAGTAAATGTCGGGTCATTCAGTGTTAGAAGAGTTCATATCATCGTCGTAAGCAGTTCTCGTGTACGTCATCAGGAGGAGAACCTCTGTACTGACTGAAAGTGTAATCGAAGATGTTTTAATTTCTGGTCAGTTCATTGGATCTCAATGTCGTTTACTGATATATCATTTAATGATAAGCTATTTCTATGACCAATATTTCTAATAATGACCTTGTAAGCTGTTGTACTCGGTTTAATTACACTCAGTTTATCGTTGAACTATTTAGCCTGGTCTATGTTAATCTGTTCCTTAACAAAAATCTTCAGTAAATTTATCTGCTACGAAATAAGCTGGAAATCCGATAATATATTATCTTTAAGTCCTTTGCCGGTCATAAGTAATTTTAGCTTTTCCGACACTGTAACTTTTTTAATCCGAAGTTCAATCTTACGAGAATGATCAGGTCACAAAATTTACCGATGTTTCTAATTCGTGGATGTGGCTATCAATTTCCTGGCCCGATAAATTCTGATTTCCTGGAGGAAAATGTTCCCGAATTGATCCACGCAGATAATTTCTAAACAAGTTCGAATTTGAATTCTTGAAAGACATGGTCTGGTCAAGTGTTTTAAAAAGAAAACTAAAATCCGAAAGAGAAGTTGTAATACCTAATGAAACGTTCATCACAATTAGATCACCGTCAAAAAGTAGATCATCAAATAAAAAAATCCGTCTGTTTATCCGTAGTCCTCTGCTATATTTCTCTATGAACATTAAATGCTGCCAATTGTTTTCGTGATTCCGATTCATCCGCCTGTTTATTTAAACTGATACTAACATAGACAATCTTTTCCTCTCTAGCGCGAGGAGAGTTTTCGACCTTCTCAGGTCATATCATGGCCATGTGCTGGGTGCCAGGCCACAAGGTTAATGAAGAAGCGGACGCTTTGGCTACGTATGGAACGCGCCTTACAGGGGGATTTGTTCCTCATGTTTTACCACCGTTATCTTATTATTTCTATATAATTAAAGATAGGAATAAAGAGAAGTGGCACAGGGGTTGGATTACATCCACAGGACATAACACTTTCGATGATGACATATGTAGATGGTGTGGCGCGACAGAAAACTCGGAAGATAGTTATCACTTCCTCTGTCAGGGCCCGGCATTAACTAAAGAAGAAATCAGATACTCGGCTCTTTTTCTTTTCAGACTCTGACGGAAATTCGAGGGATCGAACCTGATAAAATGTTGACACTCGTAAAGTCATCTAGATGGCACCCATAGATCTGCATGAAGTATGCAGGCGATAAAAAAGGGTCTGGAAAACTGGACTGCACCTTCACGGCATTACATGGACAATTAAATAGGGAGTAGACAAGAAGAAATTAAAAATCAAGCATGGTCTAGTTTGGACATCGGGCGGAATCCGGTGTCTTCCTCCAATAACCTTACCTGACATATCATGGCTAGATTTGTCTATGTGCCGTTTTTAGTCTATCTTTCGTTGGACTTCCTATTGCCTAAGCCAAAGGTTGCATGGTATAGTGGCGTTCCAATATGTGCAAATTCTTCGGAATTTGTAAAGTCGTCGCTTTTCTAGCAAGTTTATCGGCTTTGCAGTTCCCTGTGATATCCCTATGTGCAGGCACCCATATGAAGTTTATGTTAAACTGATCAGCAATCTCGTTAAGAGAAGTGCGGTAGTCGAAGGTGTTTGTGAATTTTAGGATGTGGCCTCCAGAGAATTGATGGCAGCCTGGCAGTCCGGGTAAATGACAACGCCAATGTTGGTTATGGACATCATGTTGGTGGCGGACATTAATGGCGTAACACAACGTAATACCATTGTAGAAAGTGCAACAAGATCGTTGGAGACAATGTTGCACATCCAGCCAATAGATATCCGTATAAAGTATGAGGCTGTCCTCACCGCAAGACGTCTACAAGTGATGGGCGAATGAATAAATCGAGACCACAAATACTTATAGCACCATCAGAAGATAGTGCTACTCAAACAACAGAAATTTCCGACCGCATTCCTGAAGTCCGGCTTACAGCTACATGTGATTCGTTTGTCCCAGACAGACGCTCCTGGGAAGAAGAACACTAGCACATGTGCCAGTGGGAATCAGCTGCTACACGGATGTGTCAAAGCTAGGACTGGGCTTTTTATTGATGAACCAGAAGTCGAACTAGACCATAACACGGTATTTCAGCAATCCCACGGCATCCGGTTCTTTGTACCGGATTGATCCGAAGCAGCAATTCTTCGGCCAGGGGCTGCCACCTCAGTACTACGTGTTTTGTGTTCGTCCATTTTTTCGCCTTGGGAAAGGCACATCCCGGTGTGTCTGCTCCGAATTCTTCTGGTCCCTGCCGGGACCGAACAAAATCCCGGGCCACAACAATATTTCTGCTCTGTCTGCGGGAACCTTATACATGGCAACTCAACATCAGTAAGGTGTACCCGATGTATGGAGTGGTTGTATCTCAGGGGTTGTTCTGGCTTTCGGAACGCCGGGGAGTATCGCCGCATAAGGAGTTATGTTGGAGCTTGCTGTGCCTCCATACATCTCAGTGTGCCTCAAGGATCGCAGTCGTCAGTGTCGTTGGCCTCGTCGTCTACGTCATCGTCGTCTTCGGTTTATGGGACACCGCCGCAATCTCCCCTACAGCAACATCCACAGCAATCAACACCACACTTTGCTGTACCAACCCGAACATGCATCCTTCTTGCAATTTAATTGGAATGGTCTCCGCGGCAAAATCAACGAGATTGTAGATTTTATGAATCGGAAGAACATCAAGGTCGCTGCGATCCAGGAAACAAAGCTGAACGACACATGCAGCTTGTTCAGTTGTCAGGGTTACAATGTGCTACGTAAGGATCGCACTAGAAGTGGATGTGGGGGACTGGCTTTCCTTTTACACCATTCTGTGCAATACAGACCTATCTCGCCTGAGCTTGACTCTAGAGACCCATACATGAAATGTAAGGGGGTAGGAGTTAAGTCCGGGACTGCCGAGATAGGACTGTATAACGTATATATACCGCCGATTGATAGCTGTTCTCCGCGTTATTTGCCGGACATTATTTTTTGAGTGTACACTGTACACTGTACAGTGTACCGTTAAGTGAAGTGCAGTGGATAATACTCCATCCGGCTATCTGTCTGTCTGTCTAGCCTGGTTTAGCCAGACGTGAGCAATTCATAGAGAGAAGATGTTACCCTGACAGACATAAGTATACACACATGTGGCAATCCAGCAGCACCCAGAAAAAAGGTGGTACATTGTAGTAGAATGGTTGAATGAATAGATGTATGCTATGGCTAGGTACATAGATGGAAGTATGGATGGGACGTTTTGATTTCGTTTCAGAGTGCATTAATTTTTGTAGTTTTTGCTTTTTTGGTTTGTGCTTCTTTAGAGATTTAATTTATGAGATCACGAAGTTTAGTGACAATTTACATAAAAATAAATTTTAGCAAATTTCCTAAGCATTACAAATAAATGTACATACAAATGGATACATACATATATGTATGTGCACATTCAGCTATAGATGTTCGTATGGAGGATATTACTCGTATAGTAAACAATACTGCGATTTAAGGCTCCTCATGAGCCATCTATGTTTGGCCACAAATCGCATAATCGACACACACTCTAAAAGTAACCACAAAGGAGACCTGGGACTACAACTATTACCAAACTTTTCAGTCAAAAAAAAGTTGGCTAAACAATAGTAAATTTATTTAATTTGCTTAAACGCCAAACCAGACGATGATTTACTTGTTGTCTTTATGTGTTCTTCTTATTTCTTTGCTTTGTGGACGGACACCTAGAGATGAAAGGAAACAGCGAGACACAGGCAAATTCATTCAAATTTTGCAGAATTTAAAATGTTGCAAAGGGTTTCGCAGTAATTCATCATATGTGGTTCTCGACGTAAATGCGGATTTAATCGATTTCACAGAATTGTTTCAAGGTACAAATGGTTATTGAAAAAAAAAATATTTTATTTTAGGTTTTTTTCCTAAAAATTACTTTGCCACTGCCCGCCAGTTCCAACAGAAGTCAACTGCCACTAGCGACGAAGTGAATTCTTGGTAACCAATTATGCCTTGTCTAGTCCCTCATCTAACTGCGAGTAAAACAAACATCACATAAATGAGGTTAGTTTTGTTACAATACTTTGTGCACTATTTACAAGTAATGCATTGATGAGTTATATCTCATTCAAATAATAACGATTTGTTATGACTACACTAAGAATTCTGTCTCATATGCCAAATAAAATAGAGGGAAAATAACACAAATATTGACATTAAATTGTACACACAGAAAACAGATAGGTTGCCTCAACTGAATTATTTGCCAACTGAATTTTGGTAGTCTACTGTTTACTATCATGCGATTTTATCAAGTTGTGGTATATTCCCTTTCAGTACACAAAACTGAAATTTTTATATTTGGCTAGCTACCAAAATGGTAGTTTGAACTGACATGATTTATTTGTGTGTTCCCACTTCCACCCAACCGAAAATTGATTTAAAACAGCATTATTTTTTATTTTTATTTTGGTGGTGAATACTTCTGTTAAATACACCCAAACCTTTTTTGAAAACAAACCTTTTGGTACCCCCCACACAAAGGGTTTAAAGGACTTGAAAATAAATCTATAAAGAACGCTCAAGAGTGGCAATGGATTTCTACCAAAGTTTGTAAAGCGTAATCGGCTTGCTGTGAGCAAATGTGTGCACAAATTTGGGAGGAATAGTTTCAATATCCCTCCCGACTGCCCCCTAAAAGATCTTGAAAACTGGGTTTTTGGTCCATATATCGTGCGACCCATTAAATTAACGGGAATTTTGCGTAGATTACAAATATGGTGGGAAAAAGTTCAACACTCACTAGGGAAAATTCCTGTATGTCAATTGACGGGTACTTAATTGTACTGTATTGTTTCGTTTTCAAAGTTTAATGCATGTATTTGTCAGAAGAGTTTTCTTCGACTTGACTTCTAAAATAATATTATCATCTTCGTGAAAAATTTCATCATAAATATCGCATAAATCTTCGTTTGCAAGATACTTGACATATTACTCTTAAAAATAATGTCAATGTTAAGTCCGTATTGAACTTATAATTGGATCAGAATTTATTGTAAGATACGCCATTAAATCTTTGTTTGTGTTGTTGTGACAATTTTTCCTGGTATAGAGCTTCACGGATAATTTTGTGACTGGATTCCTCAGATAATTAACCTTAAATTAAATAAATGTTTTCGGAAATAAAATTTTCAATATTTATATACCTATTGACAAATTAAGGTAACTAATAACATCGTAACCATCAGGCACAAATAAATATGGGTTTGTTTTACATGTTAAATACCACCTAAAACAAACTTCAGACCTAAGGCATAATTACTTTTTCGAAATTTTGTGCGCGAATAATTGGAACTGGCGAGAAAAATAGGGATCTTATGAATTTTTTTCCGATGCCATAAATATTAAATATTTTTTTATTTTCGGCATAAAAATTTCAAAATTAGGCTTTGGCCCATTGGTCTGATCCCGCCCATTTTTGCACTAATCACGTAGACTGCCACCAGATACATATAAACAGAATTACAGTACTATGGCTAACAAATTGTGCAAAATATCTCAATTTCAAAATTGGCTTATACGGGCGAAGCAACGCCCTTAGATCTGATCCCGCTCATTTTTAGATCAATCACATAGACTTCCACCAGACACATATACCCAAAATAACAGCACTCTCGCAAATAGATTGTGCAAGATACTTCAATTTCATAATGTTGCTTACATTGGCTGGGCCACGCACATTGATCCGATTCCGCCCAGTTTTGGACCAATCACGTAGACTACCACCAGATACATATGCACAAAATTACAGCACTCTCGATAAACAATTGTGCAAGATATCTTAATTTCAAGATTTGGCTTATATGGGCGGGGCCACGCCCCTTATTCGATCTCCCTCATTTTTGGACCAATCACGTAGACTACCACCAGATACATATGCACAAACAAATTGGGCAAGATATCTCAATTTCAAAATGTGGCTTATATGGGCGGGGGGCGCCCATTGGTCCGATCCCAGCCATTTTTGGAACAATCACGTAGACTACCACCAGATACATATGAACAGAATAACAGTACTATCACTACTAAATTGTGTAAGATAGTTCAAATTTGGGTTATATGGGCGGGGCCGCGCCCTTTGGTCTAATCCCGCTCATTTTTATACCAATCACGTAGTCTTCCACCAGACACATATACACAAAATTACTGCAGTCTCGCAAATAGATTGTGCAAGATTCCTTAATTTCAAAAGGTTGCTTATATGGCCGAGGCCACGTCCATTGATCCGATTCCTCCCATTTTTGGACCAATCACGTAGACAGCCACCAGATACATATGTACAAAATTACAGCACTCTCGCTAACAAATTGTGCAAGATATCTCAATTTTAAAATTTGTCTTATGTGGGCGGGGCCACGCCCATTTGATATATCGAAAATTCAAGTACCCTATTTTCACCACGCCCCACACATGTACATTCTGTGAAAATTTCAAGAAGATCGGTCCAGCCGTTTAGACGTCTATACGGTACAAACAAACCAACAAACACACATTCTTCTTTATATACATATATAGATAGTGAAACTACAAATATTGTTTTTGAAAAATAAAATTTTAGGGGTCTTCCAACTTTTTTCTCATTCCAATTAAACTTGCAAACATTTTTCACTGCGAATTTTCCAAAGCAATTTTGAATAGTATGAAGGCAATTTTCTGCTAACTTGGCATTTTTGTATTATTAGGAATTCCATTAAATATTATATACAAAAAAGTTTGGATTAATTTCCTTAATAAACGAATTTTATACATCTATTTTACAATTTACATTTCAGGTAGTTTATTTTTTGGTCGATTTTCTCAAACAACCATTGACTTTGGCGCCCTACCAATTTTACCATTATTTGAGCCAATACATTATTATCGATTTTGTACCAGTGGTCCGATCTAGCCCATTTTTAGACCAATCCATCAGTTACATATATACAAAACTACAGCACCATCGCTAACAAATTGAGCAAAATATCTCAATGTAATAAATTGACTCATATGGGCGGAACCACACCCATTGGTTCGATTCCGCCCATTTTTGGACCAATCACACACTCTAGCTGATTTTCTCAATATCAAAACTTGACTCATATGGGCTGGTCCGCACCCACTTGATATATCGAAAATGCATCCCTATCTTTACCAACCCCTACAGATGTACATAAAGGCGGGCCAAAAAAATGCCCGCATCTCGACTGAAAGCTTGTTAAAATACCCCAAAATGATGAGTGAGCAATTTTGCAACACAATAAATAGGAAATCGGGTGATATGGTTTACATATTAATTTACAGTGTTGCCATATCGATTTTAAACAGTTTCTTATGAATTCAATATTTTGCAAAGTAAATTTCAACATAATTAAGAAATTAATGAAATAAAAATCTTAAAATAATACGCTTCAACTTAAAAAAATGTTGATTCAATGTATCCCACGAAACTACATTAATTCAAAGTTGAAAATTATTGATTTAATATATTTCAATATAATTTTTCTATTATATTAAAATTATTGAATTAATATGACGCATTTTTATTTTTAAGGGGATAATGGGCATTCCTAAGCAATTATATTTCAAAATGTGTCATGTGGAAGTCTAAAATCCCCTTACAAGTACTTTTATGCAAAATTGCTTTGCGAACAGCTTAGAAATGTAAAAACATACCTAAACAATAATCAACAATATGCGTATACATACACATAAATCATATTCTGTTTTCTTTAAAAAGTGCCTTTACAAAAATTTAAAATTTCGTAGAATTAGTCCCTCAAATCTTGAATAGCTTCGGTTCCATAAGAGCAAGATTCACAATATTGGTACCCGGAGGAAAATCGCCATTTTTGATATGTTTGAATTCAAAGAAAATATACTTGGAACGTAAATTTTTAAATATTATACATTTTTGAACAAATATATTTTATTTGAAAATCAAGAAATTTAGTTTGGAACGCATATATTAATATATTACAACAAAATATATTTGCGAACTTACTGTCACAAATAAAATATGTATTTACAAACAAACAAAGATATTGTTTAAGAATTTATCCAAATACATTATATTAAAAAAATGTTAAAATTTTGTTGACTTTGGCAATTTTTAATTTTATTTTTTCCTAGATTTTGTGTTATACTTTATAGGTACAAATGTCGTAAGCAGCATTTTCTTTAGTTTTACAGCACAAATTTTTTATTTATAAATAGTCCAATTGTCAATCCATCAATGCTATTTATCGTAACCCAAAATTATACGATTTAAATTTTCAAACATATAAAATTTCTAAGAAATTAAACCTTAAATTTCTAAAAAACTGAAAACTTTCCTTTAAATGAAGGCATCGATACATTGCCAAAATACTTAAATACATATCATCATTGTTTTGGAAATATTATTTCCAAATAAGAGAATATTAGGATGAAAACATAATTTGGTTAGAACAACATCCTCACAAACATATAATATTTGTGAGTGTCAAATATTATATATTTGGAATGCACCCTAAAATGTGTATGTTTCCAGCAGAATATGTTTGGAACAAAATACTACAGAAGCGATTTTTTTTCAGCGTGTACCGTTTTAAGAAGAAATGAGCGATTTAGCTGTACATTTGAAAAATTTCGCGCTTATTCAAAGATGTCCGATATTTGTAAGAAAAACATGAAATTTAGAGGTTTATTGATGTTTTTGATCGTTGACCTGTTGAGTATTCAGTTTTCATTATTGTTCGGCTTGAGGTCCTTTTTTGTAATTTCGCTCTTGCTCACTGGCGCCTTAAGATATAGCCGAAATATTTTGGCGACATTCACTAAACAAAATAAGCTTTCATTTTAGATGCGGACAACCGCGATATAATTTTATGGACCAGGCCTAATGTATACGGGACAAAACCCATTTTTTAATATGTTTGAATAGAAGGAAAATATATTTGGAACACCAATTTTTAAATATTATATATTTCTTAGCAAATAGTTTTTATTTGAAAATCAATAAAACTTATTTGGAACGCAAAAAATTCAACGTAGGTGCTGTCTAGGCATAAGCGGGGCATTTAGAACTGCACCAACAAAAGCGTTTGAGACTATACTGCACATTCAACCAATATTCATCCGTATAAAGTATGAGGCAGCCCTCACAGCAAGACGTCTACAAGTGATGGGTGAATGGATAAATCGAGACCACAAGTCGTACCATCAGAAGATTTTAGAAGCTCTAGTTGGTCACATTCAAACGCCAGAAATCTCCGACGGCATTCCTAAAGTGCGGCTTACAGCTACCTGTGATACGTTTGTGCCAGACAAACGCTCCTGGGAAAATGGAACTTTGGCCCATGTGCCAGTGGGAACCAGCTGCTACACGGATGGGTCCAAGCGAGGAGGAAGGACGGGTCTGGGACTTTTTATTGATGAACAAGAAGTCGAACTTCACTTCCGTCTCCCTGACGATAACACGGTATTTCAAGCAGAAGTCCGAGAAATCACGGAGTGAGTGAACTGGCTCATTAACACCACAAAGCCTAAATATGCCAACATCTTCACAGATAGCCAAATGGCGATTAAAGCAATAACATCGGAAAGGATCAAATCCAGAAATGTGTTGGACTGTAAAAGAACGATAAATGATTACTCATCCCATGCAAGGTCAATTGCGTATTTGCTGGGTACCGGGACACAACGGAGTGATTGGCTTCAAAGGGCAGATATCTTCGAGTAATAAACTTGGAAAATTGGAAACCTTTCGAAGCTACGAAAAATGAGTGGAAGCACTAGACAATGATGGCTCACAAAACTGTGTGGAATAGCGCAGCAGTAGGAGCAACTACAAAGATACTATGGGGTGACCAAAATGAAAAGAAAACAAGAAGTCTTCTGAAACTAAACAAGATCGATATTAGTAAGATGATGAGTGTTCTAACGGGACACTCAAGCTTACAAGCACATCTTCATCGCATAGGACTAGCAGGAAACGACGAATGCAGGGCATGCAGGAAAAACATCGAAACGATGGAACATTTTCTGTGTCACTGCCCGGCTTTCACACATGCAAGATCCCAACTTTTCGGGTCCGACATATTACCAGACTTGACACATCTCAGAGAATATGACTGGAAGATACTGAGAAAATTCGTGTCTAGTACCGATTTTCTGTAACTCGTGAGGTATAAAAAGATCATAAATAAGGAGCGCACAACAGGCCGAACCACTGGCTTAAGTGTATGTCCATGGACATGAGACATTTAAAGCCAAACATATTCGGCTTGAAACATATATGTATATCTTTAGGGTACACTCTAAACATATAATATTTGGTACACACAAAAAATATATATTTGGGAAGATATTGTTCTAAACAAATCTAAGTTTACATCCCAATATGTGTTTATTTTGGAGTATTTTTTCCGAAACATATATTTATTTGCATTTAAGTATTCGGAAAATGCCTAAATTGTGTTAAATTTTTCAGTAGTTCAATATTAATTTTTTAAATAATTTTCTCGTCGTAAATATAATAAATAATAATAATTGAAATCATATAATCTTGGATCGAAATATATACTTGGAGGATTGACAACGGGGGTTCAAACCAAAAAAACTAAAACTGAAATTCGAAAAATTCAACAAAAGTTTCGAAAATTTTTTTTAAATAAAATATATTTGGAGAAATTCCTAAACAATAATTTTATTTGTATTGAAATACATGTTTTATTTGAGAAATTTAGTTGGCAAATATTATATGTTGTAACATATTAATATACGAGTTATTTTATTGATTTTCAAATAAAATTTATTTGCTAAGAAATATATAATATTTAAAACTTTGTGTTCCAAATATATTTTCTTTCGATTCAAACATATCAAAAAAGGCGATTTTGCCCCGTGTAGGAAAGCGATTATTTTGCGAAATCTAAATTTGTTTTGGTAAAAGAGCGTCTGTTGTGATTCTGTTTTCAAAAAACCGTGAAATCAGCATTTTTATCACATAATTATTACCGTATCTCAAAAACGCGAATACATACTGATTATTTGATTTCATATTCGGATTTAGAACATCAAAATCCTTCGAGATCGCGTCGGATATCTGCTAGCTATGATTCGATTTGCCAGTGCTTATTGTTGCTTATTTTTCCTGCAAATAATACTTACCATAAATTAGTAGCACGTTTGTCCTAGAACTATTATGGTTTGCGATTTCTTGAGCAAAAGGATTTAAATTGACAATGATCTGCATGAATATATATATTGCCTTGCTCGTCGTCATATGATTACGAGCTGCCTCTATACCGGGCATATGCTGTCTATAAGTTTTCTCCATCTTTGTCGACGTACGGCTATATCTTTGAGCTCTCCGCTGGTGTTGAGGGTTCTTCCAAGACTTTGAGATATGGATTTAATTTCCTGTAGAGTTAATCGTCGCCAGGTTGTTTTGCATCGCCCACTTTTTCTACTTCCTTGGGGGTTGTAAACAAGAGCGTGGTTGGATATTTCTTCAGGTGGTTTTCGAAGTGTGTGGCCTATACAGCCAAATTTTCTTCTACGAATTTCGATGTTAATATCGCCCATTTCTAATCTGTTCCAAAGTTGCTCGCTACTTCTTGTGCGAGAGCAAAATATTTTTAAAATTCTTCGCTGCGACTCTCAGTTTCTTTCTTATAATATCCGTCACAAACGAAGTATCGCATCCGTAAAGAAGGACAAAGAGGATATAGGCTTTGAATATATGTATTTATGTTTTGACGCTGTATGTATTTGAGTTCCATACCCTGTGAAGTTGTGTGAATGCGCCGATTGCGTTTTTGATACGATTTTCCACGTCCTTGACAGTTCCTCCGCTTTCCGTGATGATGCTACCCAAGTATTGGAACTTTTCCACCCGGTGTACCTGATTTTGTTGAAGGTTCAATGTATCACTCGATGTGGGATTTATTCGCATCTCCTTGGTTTTAGATACACCCAGGAAAAAAATAGTACGAGCAACAAAAAGTATGTTGCCTACGCCGTCTGTCAGTTGTATTTATGTATATATAATTAGTTGAAACAACAATAATAACATTGATACGATCATTGAAAATGATTGCAAGTAAATCGATTGTTGTATCAATCGAATTGAAATTGTTTTTTTCATTGACACTCGGTTAGTTGTGGTAACCAATTTAAATTTCCATTATAGTACCATTTGATCGACTTTTGGTTGTGACAACCAATGTTTTAGTCTTGACAACAGAAATTGTATCAATAGACCAAAGATTATTATTGCAACGAATAATTGGTTACTACAACAGAAAAAATATTAATAAATAATCGTTTATTGGTTATCACCATCATTTCCCAAATTTAGAATAAGTAAATGTATTTTGGGAAATACAACCGAAAGATTGGTTGCTGTTCTTTTGCAAAATTACTCGACATAAAAAAATCTTCAACATTTTGTTCAAGAACGGTATAGGTAATCAAAAATAATCTCGTGTGGATAATAATGTGTGGAATGAAGAATATGTTGTGCAAAATGTTTTACATAAATAAAAAATAAAAGCAACAATCATGAAATTGAAAGCACAGGGTTAAGCGATATTTGCATACAAGTTTTGTGTTTTTTTTTTCGTATACTAAAATGTGTGTCAAATATTTCCACATCTCATAATAGTGATGAATTTGTAATATGGGATTTTTAATTTTGTTATGAATTGTTTTGTTTTAGATAGAACTACCAAAATTCGGTTGGCAAATAATTCGGTTGAGGCAACCAAACTGTATTCTGCAATGAACGAATGTAAGTTTATTTTGAGACCTATTTTGTTGGATTCTAAAGATAAGTCATTTAGTTTCCCTTGCATGTTACATAGTCTGTGGGATAGATGGCACTTATCATCTGCATAATCAAGCGATTCTAGTCTGCATGGCTGCTTTAATAAAAAAGTTAAACCGATGGCACCAAATTTTTCAAAAATAATTTCAAGCTAAAACCAGTAAGGAAAGACAAAAAGTCGGTGGGGTTTAGACAGAAATTAGTCGAGGCCAACACCTCCCTTGCAATGCGCAAAGGGGCATTGCGATATTAATTTGAAATAGTTGGTAACGTTAAGAAAGTACTTAGCTTCACCGACTCATCAAGACTTATTCCAAGGAGGAGATTCAAATGTTGCTCTTAATAAACTAGATCTCAAACGATAACCTTAAACGGTGCAGAATTCATTCATTGATCAATAAGGAAGGAATAAATATATGAGAATAAATGTACGTAATCTAAAAAGATTTTAATCATCTTTAATCAAACGCCTCTTTTCTGTCAAGTAATATAAAGATCGGACGGAAATAATGTTTCAATAGAGCATAAATACTAAATCGACAGGAACATATATATCGTCCCCTTAATAAAACAATAGCGTATACGCATATACACCATTATTTTTTATTGCATTATAATAACCCAGCAAAATCTTGGTAAGTACCTGTCATTTTTCCCTGCGTTACCAAATAATGACATCTCGTTATTCGCTGCATTACTTTCGGCTTATTAATAATGACTTACCAATAACAACAGAAATAAGTGATTTTTTGCTATCAAAATCACTTTGGCAATTTTTGATATAATGCAATTTTGGCTATATGTATGTACAACATGTTTGCATGTTGCAGATTTGAATAAAAATACCATAAATATTTATGTACTCGTATATCGTATAATGTTAGACCGTTGAAGAATTTTTTACATGGAGGTTTGGGTTCAGAAATTCGAATCTGGCATTCGAATCCCGGTGCGCTTCGCAGCCCCCATCTTTTATTTATTTTCTGTTTAGGGTACTGTAAAGCAGTTATACATCTTTCTTTCAAAATTACATGATGCAAAATGAAGAAGATTTGATTACTTTTATATATAAAATACGAACCCTCGTTTCATTTCTAGTGTGTGTTCCAAGAGTTACCCCGACATCACGGTACATACTTATTCCTTTTCCCACTGTACGTTGAAAAGCTATTTTTTTTGGTTCATACGTTAGCAACTTTCCCCTAGTTTATGTTCCAATAGATTCATTCACACCCTGGTACTATATAAAACCATGTTTGTCCCACTGTGTCTATAAAGCTACGAAAATCTAAAGTGAATCGCTCCATTGTACATCATTTAACCGTTTGTGTGTCATAATTAACCAATTTTGCACGATTGTACAATATTTTAGAATGATAATTGATATTTCAAGATCTAAATTCGCAAGCTTAGGCCGTATTTCAACATTTTTGTCCACTATCTGTGCCATTTATTTAACGTGTTTTTCCCCACGGAATAACACGTTAGCCTCTCTCTCTGCATCCATATTTTTACCCACTGTACTATGTACGCTTTTTGACCCACTGTGCCATATTTAACCGTTTTGGCTCCAATGAATCAAATTTATCACCTTTTTGTCCTACTATATTTTTTCCGCTATATTTAACCCTTTTTTCCCCACTGTACCATAGTTAACACATTTTTGCCCCACTGTTCCATAGTAAACGCTTTTTGCCCCACTGTACCATACTTAACCCATTTTGTTCCACGTTACCATATTTTACTATTTGTGCCCACTGTAACCATTTTTGTCATACTGCACCATATTTAACTATTTGTGTCCCACTGTATCATAGCTAACACATTTTTTCCACTGTTCCATGGTTAAAGCTTTTTGCCCCACTGTAACATATTTAACCCATTTTGTCCCACGTTACCATATTCAACTAATTGTGCCCCACTGTACCATAGTTAACCCTTTTCGCCCCACTGTGTCATATCAAACCCTTTGTCTTGCTGTACCATTTTTAACAGTTTTTGCCCCACTGTACCATATTTAACCCTCTTTGCTCCACTGTACAATATTTAACGCAATTATGCCCTACTGTACTGTATAGTTAACCACTGTACCATATTTATCCCTTTTTGCCCCACTGTATCAAAGTAAATACTTTTTTGTCCCACTGTTCCATAGTAAACGCTTTTTGCCCCACTGTACCATTTTTAACCCATTTGTCCCACTTTACCATATACATATAACTATTTTTACCCCACTGTACCATAGTTAAGCCTTTTTGCACAACTGTGCCCCATTCAACACTTTATCTCACTGTACAAAATGTTTACCCACTGTACCATATTTAACAAATTTTTGTCTCACTGCATCGTACTCGTATTTAAAATGTGCCTCCTCGCTAGCGTACTTAAACCTTTTTCCCCGACTGTAACATATTTAATCATATTTTCTCCACTCCACTATTTAACCGTTTTTGAGCACAGTTCTCCTAAAACCATATAAACTCTTCGTATCTCATGTTTAAGTTCCAATTTTGGCAGATTGTTCCCTTTTTTCCCCATACTCCATAATTAACCCGTCGTGTCCCACTGTGCCTCTAAAGTTAGCCTCTAAAGAATAGAATTACTAAAAATCACTTCCAATCTCTAGTTTATGTTCCAAAAGTTACCCTGGAACCATTGATCCACGTTTGACATTTTTAAGCCACTGTACTATATTTTACGCTTTTTGCCCCACTGTGCCCCGACAAATACGAATACAAAAAAAAACGTAATACCCCGATCAGTTGTCATGAAGACACCCCTCGCTTTTCACCATTCTAATATTAGGCTTTAAATTTGGCGGTGGTACCATATTTATACCTTTCTGTCCCACCGTGCCTCTAAATTTTTTAAAAAAAATCACTCCTTGTTCTTGTTTACGTTCCAAGAGCTACTCTCACACCAAATTTCACGATTCTAGGTCTTGCCATTTGGATTTGGCTGTTGTACCACACTTTTCCCTTTTTACCCCACTGTGTACGTAAATGTTCGAATTTCGAAAAATCCTCTCAACTTCAGAGTCTACCTCAAAAGAGCTACCCTCACACCAAATTTCACGATTCTAGCTCTTGCCATTTGAATTTGGCTGTTGTACAACATTTATTCCTTTTTACCCCACTGTGTGTGTAAATGTTCGAGTTACTAAAAATCCTGCCAATTTCAGAGTCTACCTCATAAGGGCTACCATCGCACAATATTTCACGATTCTAGCTCTTGCCATTTGGATTTGGCTGATGTACTACATTTATCACTTTTTACCCCACTGTGTGCGTAAATGTTCGAATTTCGAAAAATCCTGCCAGTTTCTGAGTCTACCTCCTAAGGGCTACCCTCATACCAAATTTCAAGATTCTAGCTCATTTCGTTTAGATTTGGCGGTGGTACCATATTTATCCCTTTTTGCCCCATTGTGCGGCCAATAGTACGAATTTCGAAAAATCCCGCCTTATTGCTCGTCTACGTCCCAAGGACTACCCTCCCACCAAATTTCATGATTCTAGCTTCAGCCGTTTGGCCTGGGCGATGATCAGTCAGTCAATCAGTCAGTCAGTCAGCCAGTCACGCAACAATTTTATATATATAGATTGGTAATGCTCAAGTACTTAAAATCGTGAAAATATAAGCACATATTTATGTGGTATGCCTATGCTACAAATAAGTACTTATTATGCTACTTTATTGTATGCTTTTGGGAAGTATGTACTTTCCTCCAAAGACATCCCCATGTTAAAATAATGAGAAAAGTGGCTAAATAATAAGTACTTACCATTATCGAACTTTGCTTACTCGTCGGATTATTTGGTAATGCGAACTTTTGCTGGGAATCTACGTAATCGATTCTACAGCTGGTAAAAAATTGGTGGAATTCTACTTCCACAAAGTGGGTCAAAAGTGAAATTGACAAAATAGTGTATATATGTAGTATGGTACTATGATCCCATTTATATAAATACAATTAACACACTATTAGGCTAATACAGGGTGGGCCAAAAGAAGGATGGGCCTAAAGAAACCAAGGGGTGTAAAAGTTTAATAACTTTTTCGTTTATTAATTTTTTTTTATTTTTTCTTCCAGATTATATAATATACAAAAGGCAATTTTTTTTACCCTAAGTATGAAAAATAATGTCTCTTAAATGACCACCGTTTTCAGATTCGCACGGATGGGCTCTTTTTAGAGTATTTTCCATAACACCTTTCAAAACTTGTGGCTATAGCGTTCGAATTTCTGCAACAATGTTTGCCTTGAGTTCAAGGATTGTCTCTGGCTTGTTCACATACACTCGCTCCTTCAAATAACCCCAAAGAAAATAGTCGGGTGCTGTCAAATCTCAATCTCAATCAAAATGTCGACGATATGCTCTTTGCGTTAATATAATTGATCTCTGGTTTAAATAATAAAATTCTATTGTTCTGGTTCTCTGTTCAATTGTGAACCTCTCCATTATAAAATCTCCAAGTGTTGTCTATATAATCTGAAAGAAAAAATAAAAAAAATTAATAAACGAAAAAGTTATTAAACTTTTACACTCCTTGGTTTCTTTAGGCCCACCCTGTACATCAAAATGTCGACGATATGTTCTTTGCGTTAAAATAATTGATCTCTGGTTTAAATAATAAAATTCTATTGTTCTGGTCAAAGAGATTCAATATAAGAAGAGATACCATTTCATTCACCACAACGAAAGGTGAATTCCGACTCGTGAGCAAAGATGAGTTCATGAAAAAATTTATTGAAAAATCGTGTATTTTGTGTGCTTTTCTTTCACTTTTTCACATGCACGTCAATAAACACACAAAATAAAATTATTATACGTTAGTTGAAACAAAGAAAACGGAGAACATATCTTTTTTTAATCAATGTAAAATTTCTTTATGTCCACCACTTCAATAGAAAAACTCACCTCTGCACATGAATTTTCGCCGTGGTTACTCTTTATATACAATCTCTTTGGTTCTGGTTCTCTGTTCAATTGTGAACCTCTCCATTATAAAATCTCCAAGTGTTGTCTATATAATCTGAAAGAAAAAATAAAAAAAATTAATAAACGAAAAAGTTATTAAACTTTTACACCCCTTGGTTTCTTTAGGCCCATCCTGTGTAATATCACCTGGCTGTAGCCATATTATTTCAATACATATTAAAATGGCAAGAAATTGAAAACATCGATTCCCTTCTTAAATATACATATTTATCTTCCAAGAAGTCCAATTTCACAAAAACTTCAAATGTGATTTTCTCGAAACTACAAACTTAGGGGACGATAAGGGGCTATAGCAAAATCTGAACAGATTTCCTCCAATCAGTATTCGTTCCTTAATTAAAAAAAATCTTTCTGAAAAATTTTGATAGGAAGTACAGTACAACTTCTAAAGCTCTTTGATACCAAGTCGGGAGGAACATAACGCACCTGTTCAACAAAAGGGTAACAACTCAAAATATGTCAGTAAATGCCAAAAACAGCTTCTCTTAATATTATTGACATTTAAAAAATGTGTCTAAAATTATGAAAATATCTTCTTAAGTGTATTTTCTTGCAATGACATACTTCCGTTAATATTAAATATTTGACTTTGATTTACGGGAACATGTTTTGAGCTATAATGAAAATTGTTTCATTTTGAGTTGTTACCTTTTTGTAGAACAGGTGCGATATGTACTCGTATAGGGGATATATCTAAATCTTAACCAATTCTCCCCAATTTTAGAAGTTTTATTCATGTAATAAGAAACCTCTTTTGCCGAATTTCGTATTTACCGGATATATTAGTAAAATACAGCTTCTATAGCGCTTATATATCAAATCGGGAGTAACATACATATATATGGGGGTTATATTTGAATCTGAACCGATTTTCCCCAAATTTGGCAGCCTTCGTTCGAGAACTAAGAAACCTATTTGTGTCGATATTGATCGGGTATAAAATACAGTTTCTACAGCGCTCACATGTCAAATCGGGAGAAACATATATATGGCGGCTATATATAAATCTGATCCGATTTCCCCCAAATTTAGCAGTATTCGTTCCTGAGCTAACAGTCTCCTTTGTGATAAATTTCGCAGTGAGAGGATATAAAATACAACTTTTATAGAGCTTTGCAACATATACTCGCATATGAGATATATAAGTATATCTAATTTTGAAACGATTTTCACCAATTTCTATAGGGTTCGACCGATAGACAGACGAACGGATATAGCAAAATCGACTCAGAAAAGGATTCTAAGCCGATCGGTACAATAAACGATAAGTCTATATCATTGGTGGGCAAACACTTGATAGATATACGAAGATTAATCGGCTTTTTCATATATAAAAACAGAGAGCGTAAAAAACAAAACAAAATTGTTCAGTTGCTTGTTGGTAGTCAGCGAAGAAGGTCTATGTCGCTTTGTTTAATAAAATAAGTACACTGAAAATATTTTACAACAACGAATGATATTTTTTTAAATTGTATTTATTTTCATTCATTGTAGGTATTTATTATGTGTGATTTTGGTTGGGAAAATGAATTTTTATTTTGCTTAAATGTTTTTGATGAAGCAGAGTGCCTTGTTTGCAATCAGACATTGAAAGGCAAATATCCCAGCAAAATTTCTCATTACCAAATAATCCGACGAGTAAGCAAAGTTCGATAATGGTAAGTACTTATTATTTAGCTACTTTTCTCATTATTTTAACATGGGGATGTCATTGGAGGGAAGTACTTCCCAAAAGCATACAATAAAGTAGCATAATAAGTACTTATTTGTAGCATAAATATGTGCTTATGTTTTCACGATTTTAAGTACTTGAATAATGCATTACCAATAAGTTACAAAATACGTAGTAGATATGGTAGATATGTAGAGATGGCCATTGAAAGTAATTTTGTGCATATTGTCGCGCATATTTCGAATTTCTTAACCCAAACCACCATGTGAAAAATTCTTCAATGGTCTAACATCATACGATATACGTAAATATTTTTGGTATTTTCATTCAATTTGCACGTATTTTTGGAAAACTTGTTGAAAAAAGATAAATCTTCTACAATAACCCACATATAGCCAAAATTGCATTATACTAAAATTTGCCAAAAAATATTTTGATAAAAAAATCACTTATTTCTGTTATTATTGGTAAGTCATTATTAATAAGCCGAAAGTAATTCAGCGAATAATGAGATGTCATTATTTGGTAATGCAGGGAATAATGACAGGTACTTACCAAGATTTTGCTGGGATGTTTCCTATTTTAGGCGCCACTATAACAATAGTCATTCAGATCTTCATTCAGTTACTGGAAATGACAGAGTTATGTTAATTTCAAAATTAAAAGAAGATTTGCGACTTAAATACAATCGATTAATGAATACCCATTATGAAGAAAGTAATGATTCATGTTGTGGTCAAATCAAGGCGACTTATGCAATTTCAGTAACTTTAGCATCAAAAGGTCGACCTTTTGAGGATGGGGTATTTTTTAAGGAAATGTGTATTTCAATTTGTGCTTTTTTTGGAAATGTGGGAAAGAAAATGGGAAAATATTATTAAGGAAATGCCTTTGTCCCGCAACACAATTACCAGCCGCACTGAAAAAATAGGTCTTTTTAAACAAAAAGAGACAAATGAATGAATTAAAAACGCTAAATACGTTTCTGTTTGTTTCGATGAAAGTGTCAATATTTGCGACACTAGCCAGATGATTATATGCATACGAACAATTGATAATCATTTTATGGTAACGTCAATGGTGAAACCATTTATGCATCTTTTGAGCGCAATGTTTTATCATTAATAAATAAAAATAATTTGTCTGCAATATGTACGGACGGTGCTCCCGCTTTATTTGGCCGTAAGCAGGGCGTTTAATAAAAGCAGGAATAAATGTGCCCACCCGTCACTGTATTATTCTTCAGCAAGCCCTATTCGCGAAAACACTTGGCTTTGCTAAAGTAATGAAAACTGCAGTGAAAATAATTAATCGTTTAAAAGGCGGACACATAGGAACCTGGTGGCATTTTTAAAGGAAATTTATGCAGATTATGGAGACATCTTATTATTTACTGAAGTAAGATGGCTAAGTCGAGGAAAAAGTTTGGAACGTCTCTTTAGCCTAAGAGAGGAAATATTTATATTTTTGCAGTCTGAAGCCTCCCCGAAGGACTCTGACTTACTGAGAGCCATTACATGTCCCGACTTTTTATTAGAGTTAGCTTTCCTTACTGACATTACCCTTCTTATAAATAATTTGAATCTTGTTTTACAGGGAAAAAATAAAACCATAGTTGATTTATGTATGCCATTAATGAATTCACGAGAAAATTAGTAATTTTAAAAGATCAAATGGCTTCCCAAAATTTGGCAAATTTTCCAAAAGTTCTTGAAATACATTCAAAATTTCCCAATGTAAATAAATTAAACCTATTTTCAGATGAACTAAAAAGGCTTATTGAAAATTTTAAACAAACATTTCAAGATATATTTGACATTCAATGGGTTATTAACATTTATAATAACCCACTTACATGTTCAATGGACAATATTCCTTCCTTGAACTACTTAATATGAGGGACGACTTCTCTACACCAATGGAAACAGGTATTCCTTATTGGAAAAATATTTGCCCCAACAAATATGGTGCCAGTAGGGATCTGACATATACAGAGTCACCATTTTCGTCATTGTCTCAAATTAAGAACAAATATCGAAACAAATTGGCTGACAACAACTTGGAGACATTGCTCAAAATAAAATGTTACAACAAAGAAATTAATATTGATAAATTAAGTTTCATAATATGTTTCATTAAATACGATTTTTTTTAATATTTGTAACATACCTTTATTTTTTTAAGGCAATGCATTATGTGAAAAGATCATTTCCCTGTTTTCTAAAAGAACGTTTTTATTTTTTTATTACCTACGAATTCCATTCACTCATATTTCTTAATTCAAATTCATATACATATATACGTATATATATATCGAAATTTATTTTTTCATTCAATACTTTAAAATAAAAATTAAGTTTGAAAATATCAACATTATAATTGTTTATATTAAAAACAATTAGAACGCAGATATGTTTAACTTTGCTGAATTTTATAAGATTTTATATAAAATAATTTTGATTTTTTTACTTTTTGTGGGAAAAAAGGGGTAAATAGCGCGCATAGCAGTATTTTCTATCTCATGACTATAACGTTAAAGGTAGAGTCCTACGGTTTGGACTATCTTCAAGAGAATTCTTTGGAGAAGAAATTGGTGTACCAAGAAAATACAAAAACGACTTTGTGGAAATTAGTGTAAAAATCAGAATATCGTACCAACTTCAGTGATCTTGATTTTAAATTAAAGCTGACAAAATTTAGTTAAAAATCTATTTGAGTTACTTGATTGTGTGTTGCTGCGTTTTAAATATATAGACCATTGAAGTTCAAATATATTTTTGTCAGCATTGTGTTAAAAGTCTATAAAACCGGGCAATGCTTTTGAAATTGAATCCAAAACAACATAAATAGGATAAAATCGTCGTTAATAAAAGAAAAGTTAAATTAAAAACAAAAAATAATCGGTCCACCCTAATATACATTAACTGCAGAAGCGTTTAACTATATTTTTATAGTTTTTGTAGAAGAAGTAAACTATAAAAATTACACATATAATCCTAATAATATTAATAGGATCGCTATTTTTGTTCGTAGGACACTACAAACATGCAGCCGGACATGTACCGGTCGTATTTATTATCCGATTTTGCCGAAATTTCGTAAAAGTTATTTTTTTGGACAAAGAAAATCGGTCTATATATTTCGGGAACATCGGTTCATAGATCGATGTAGCTCGCACACATATTTTCTATATTTAAAGTAAAAAAAACACATATTTAAAGTACAAAATCTGCCATAATCGCAAAAAGTCGTAGGTACTGTTGGATACACCACTAAGTCATCTATCCTCTCTATGTCATGTGGTAGTGATCCCACGTGATCCAAAAAAGTTGTATTCCATTTACTGTGTATACTTTTTTTCAAAAACAAAAAAAAAATTATTTTTACTTGGAAATATCTCTTCATTTAAAGACGTTAAAAATACGTCTTATACACAAAATTTAAGATGAATATAACCTTATTATATGTTACAAGTCCGGTCGCATTTCACCAACAAATGAGAATTCTACAAGCATTTTATCATAGCATTTTTATTTGCATTTATTAGTAAAACAAGTAAGAAAGTTTCAGTCGGGTAAACCGACTAAGGTATACCCTCACTTTGTGAGTAATGTAATATATAACATTACACCAATAAATCTATCAATTTGTGTGGGAGGTACCAGAAGGGGTTTTCCAAATACACACATTTTTCGGTAAACAGTACATTCTTAAATACATTGCATTGTGCTGAACTATAAGCGTTTATGTGCACAGGTATATAAAAGTTACGAGCTATGTAATTTTGGTATGATTTGGTCATTTTGTGTGGGAGGTACAAAAAGGGGCGGTGTGATAACGCCCACTTTTTACAGGACTATAGGCACTATAACAGCATTACACTGTACAAAATTTCAAGTATTTGTATGCACTGGTATTAAAGTTACAAGCCGTTTACTTTTGGTACGAAACGGTCCATTTGTGTGGGATGTACCAAAAGGGGCTGTACAATAATGCCCATTTTTTACCGGACTATAGGCGCTACAAAAACATTATACTGTAGAAAATTTCAAGCATTTTTATGCACTTGTATTAAAGTTATAAGCAGTTAAATTTTGATGCAAAATGGTCCATTTGTGTGGGAGGTACCAAAAGGGGCATGTCAACTTCGCCCATTTTTCTCGAGTTAATAGCGACTAATATACTAATATTATGTGCAGAATTTCAAAAGATTGGTATAAGTAGTATAGAAGTTATTAAAGAATCAATATTTCACTAAATTTTAACCCTTTGTGTGGGAGGTACCAGAAGGAGTAGACCAATATGGCCCATCTTCGAACTCATCCGGAGATAGACCAAAATATTACCACATACCAAATTTGAAGTTAATCGGTTACTCCTTTCGAGAGTTATCGTGCGCACCAGCCAGCAGACACACAGACAGACAGACAGACAGACAGACGGACGGACATTACTCATTCGACTTAAAATGACCCAAAACGGATTTCCTCCGAACATACTTAGGGTCTTAGATCACTCCTTCGGTGTGTTACACTTTTTTCCGTAGCAAATGATATATACCCTCGTCACACTAAAGTGAGGGTATAAAAAACAATCTTTGAATGGTCATAACTCGGAATCGCTTAGAGATATTTTCATAAAATTTGAAGGTATTTTCATTAAATGTTATCCATAAGGTGCATTTTAAAATTTCTCCGGCTACGTGCATTCGATTAGGGTTTTTTATGTCGGCACACTTGTCTCACTTCTTAATTCAGTTCAATTTGTTTGTGAGAGACATTACAGTTAGACGTGACAGTTTTGGGATTTTTTGCTGTGGAATTGTGCTCAAAAGCACTTGAACTGTTAAAGCTTTTCAAAGAAGGTCGAACAGGACGACGCTCTTCCTGGAACATCCACCAAATCAAAAACCGATGAAAATGTTGAGAATGTGAGGAAGATTGTTATGGCTTCAAAGTTGGCCACCTCGGGTGAACAAAATGTTAAGGGCGTGTAACTGTCGTCTTTTTTGTTCGATTCATTAAATCTTTTTGTGTGTATTCTAGTAACTGAGGTCTACAAAAGGCATCTAACTGCTATCTTCTATAGTTACCGAGATATCTGCATTTGAAAATTTAATTTTTAATTTTTCCCCGACCCTGTGCTAGTATTTGGTAAATATCGAAGCAGAATGTGCACCGATTTTATCCGCTTAAGCACGTCTTGATTGGCAACAAAATTTCCTATATAATGAAAATTGAATTTGGTTCGATATACCCAATAGAACAAAAGTTATGGCCACTTGAAGTAATATTTTCCAAAAAAATTGATTTTTTGTAATTTTTTTAGGAAAAAAGTATATGTCGTATTTTCGAGTTCTAGAAGAAGTTAGTTAAAAATGGTATAACATATTTTCTATCACCTTAAAGGAAACTTTCCAGAGAATGTTTTCAAAGAAAGAACGGGTCAAGAATATTCACTGGTATTGTTACTAAGCTTCGGAGCGTTAAGGACTACAGCGACTGAGTCTCTACAAGCCCTTCTCCACATACTGCCGATTAATGTTGTGGCGAGAGAAGTTGCAACCAAAGCGGCACTAAGATTAAACTGCCTATCAATGTGGAGGTACAAGAACTACGATCACATGAGGATATCAAAGTGTAGTGCTATGGTAACCGACGGGGTGGACTATATGTATATCAACGGTGCGCACCTTTGAGAGGAACTACATCACTATGATACCAGCCAGGGATGAATGGGATGTCAGAATACCCGCAAATAGAAACCATCTTCACTTCTATACGGATGGTTCGAAGATTGATGAAAAGGTTGGCTGTGAAGAACTTAATTTGGATATAGCTCACAGACTACCAGATACCTGCAGTGTCTATCAAGCATAAATAATGGCAATATGGGAATTCGCCAAGTGGCTGAGTCGGAACATAGTAACTAACACTGGCGTTGTCATTTACTCGGACAGCCAGGCTGCCATCAATTCTCTGGAGGCCACATCCCTAAATTCACAAATAGCCCCCGACTGCCGCAGATCTCTTAACGAGATGGCTGAGCAGTTTAATATACACCTCATATGGGTGCCTGGGCATAGGGATATCCCGGGGAACTGCAAAGGCGACGAACATGCTAGGAAAAGGACGACTTTACAAATTCTTGAAGAATTTGCATATATTGGTGCGCCACTATCCACGTGCAAGCTTTGGCGTAGGCAATCAGGCAGTCCAACGAAAGATGGACACAAATCGGCAGATGTAGGGTAGCTAGACAAATCTGGCCAAGGTATGACCGGAGAAGGTCAAAATATCTCCTCGCACTAGAAAGGAAAAGATTGTCTACGTTAGTATCAGTTCTGACGGGACACTGCCTGATCGGCGAACACGCCAGAACATTGGGTATAAACTCCAATGACTTCTGCAGAAGCTGTGGAGATGAGGAAGAAGTGGAGAGCATTGAGCACTTGCTATGCGACTGTCCCGCTTTGAGTAAACGACGACTGGACCTACTGGGGTCGGCTTTTCTAGGCAGCCTAACAGATCTTTCCATTAGCAATATTCGTGCTATCGATGCATTTGTATATCAAATAGGTTGGTTTCGATGAAGGGCATTTTAGCCCGTGGTACCACTAGGGACCTTAACTGGTCTATGTGAGCTGAAGAAAAAAAAAGAAAACGGCTGCCACCCTAACCTAACCTAACTAAGCTTCTCCAATTTACAACTTTTTTTAAACAAATTTCAAAAGTAAGCCACATTTTCTCCACTCGCAAAGCTAAAATGTTAAAACTTTTGGCATATTTTTATGTGGTAAGGTGTTGTAAGTTGAACTGCAAAGGGAATCTGAATCCCGGCTTTTAGGGAAAATCCAAAAATCCTATTTTTGGGGATTTGTTTTTTTTTTTGGGATTGACTTTTGGAAATATAATGATTCGCGAATTACTCTCGATTTGTGATATCAAGACCTACAAACTACAAAATATTTCATTGAAATATGTTAATTTATGTTGTTGTATTTAGTTAGGCTGTAGGTCATCCCTGGTCATCTTCAGGGATCTATTACATTGAAACACCAAATTAAAATTAATAACTAAACAAATTGTAAACAGTATTATTTTTACATACATTAATTAAACAAAAAGTTACATTTATATCGCAAAAAACACTGTTCACCTGCTGAAGCTTTTCGGTTTCTGTTTGAGTGTTTGTCTATGCTTATCAATTGTATGTCTATAAATTTTAGCGCATCCGGGATCTCCCGCATCACCCGAAATGGCGGACATGGTAATGGAAGAATTGTTGGACACGGTACTGGAACCCTTATCACAAAAACCACGGATATTAACAAAATATGTAGATGACTTCGTCCCACTGTGCGGCTGCAGGCGGTTGACTGGAGATGGTTCTTACTTGAAAGTAATTCATATATGTAAATTTGAATTATCTTTCATATAAACAGAAATTATAACAAGTGCATTGCAAAAGTCCATCCTACAATTCCCAGAATAATTTCAAATATCCCCAAAAATTTTAAATATGCGCTCGACATTCCTTTTGCAGTTCAACGTGCAACACTTTATCACATATAAAACTAGTAAAGATTTTACTATTTGCGATTGGAGAAAATGTGGCATACTTTTGAAATTTGTGTAAAAAATGCTGTATATTGGAGAAGCATGGCAAAAGTCCGAGTTAATATTTTTCATTCTTCAGGAACATTCTGTAGGAAGTTTTCTTTAAGATGAATATAAATACGACATGCAACATTCTAATCGCTATAACTATTGTTTTATTGGTCATATCGTATCGAATTTTATCATATATCAAATTTTGTTGTCACTTCAGAAAAGTTGATGTAAAAGAAACCGTTGCATATTCTGCTCCGGTATTCACAAAATAATAGGACAACGTCGGAAAAAAATTAAAATTTCAATTGCAGATATCTCAGTAACTATAGGAGATAACTCTTAGATGTAAACAGTTTTTTGTAAACCTCGGTTAGTAGAATCTCACGTTTAAACATGTTGTTCACCCGTGGTGGCCGACTTTGAGGCACTGTAGCTCAGTCCTGCATACCATAGTGGGCCCAACTTCAAAGCGTATCTGCTCTTCTATAGCGTGATCCTCTTCTATAGCGTGATCCATTTCGAGGTTCCCTACTTTTTTAAAGAAAAAAAACACAGAAAATTCAAATTGAATAGGGAATGTTTATTATCACTTGAAAGAACATTCTTTGGCATTTATTTTTTGAAGATTATGTCTATCAAATGTTGGCCGCGGCTACGTCTCAGACTGTCCAAATTTTCGATGACTCGTTCGAGCATTTCGACTGGTAACTGAATGACACGCGTGATGTTTTGCTCCAAGGCCTGAATCGAAGCGGGTTTGTCCGCATAAACTTTAGACTTTACATATGCCTACAGGAAAAAGTCTAACGGTGTGATATCACACGATCTTGGTGGTCAATCGACCGGCCCACAACGTGAAATTATCTGCTCACCGAAGTGTTCTCTCAATAAATCCATTGATTGATGCGATGTGTGGGAAGTGGCGCCGTCTTGTTGAAACCAAATGTCGCCGTGATCACGAGCTTCAATTTCAGGCATCAAATAGTCGGTTATCATGGCACGATAACGGTCGCCATTGACGGTTACGTTCTCACTGGCATCATTTTTGAAGAAATATGGACCGATGATTCCACCGGCCCACAAACCACACCAAACCGTTGTATTTTCTGGATGAAGTGGCAGCTCTTGAATCTCTACAGGTTGCTCTTCGTCCCAAATGCGGCAATTTTGCTTGTTTACATACTCATTGAGCCAGAAATGGGCCTCACCGCTGAACAAAATTTGTCTAGAAAACGTGGGATCTTCTTGGAAATTTTCAATAGCCCATAGAGCGAAGCGATGTCGCTTGAGAATGTCGGGCGACTTCAGTTCTTAAAAAGCTGTATTTTGTATGCTTTCAATTTAAGATCTCGACGTAAAATGCGCCTAATCGTTCCATACGTCAGTCCGAGTTTCTCCGAATGGCGCCGAATCGACTCTCCACGGTCTTAGTGTACACTCTCAGCTACGTCCGCTACATTTTCTCCACTGCGTGCTGAACGTAGTCGGTCGAATATTATCCAATAATGAATGCTGGGTCTCAAGATGGGTGATGGTGTTGCGAATAATACGCTCAGTAGGCCGATTATGTTGACCATAAATTGAGCGAAGTGCACGAAACACATTCCTCAAAGAAAGTGAATTTTCGTAATTTGACACGACTCACACATGATCTGTCAAAAAAAGGCTATTGAAAAAAGTATCTCTACTTGGATCACCCGTTACAAGCATGCAAAGATGTGTTGCCTTCGGTTAATTGGTTAAGAAACGGCTCAATTATTTTCCATTTTTTAATTTCTCCCACTGTTGACGTATGATTTAGGCACAGGCGCAATTTACAATCAATTAAACTTTTATCTTCTTCCCTACTGTTTTGTAATCTATTTCATGTGCATTTTCGCAGTGTTCAGTCTTATATATCAAATGTATTTGTTATATTCGGACGTAGGATATAAAAATGAAAAAAATTTGAATTCACAATTATGTAGATAACTACCAGTAGTATTATGTTAGCGATAAATTTGTTAATGTGATGCGGTTCTGTAGATGACAGAACTCTTACTTAACGTGTACAAAACTTGGTTTTAATGCGACGCTTCATTAAGTCATACGTCATGCGAGTATGTTTGCCGTTTGCCATCGAAATGGATTATTAATGAAAGCCACGAATTGTTGGTTTGTTGCATGTTGAATATTTTAGAAATGTGCCATAAATTTGTTTTACTCGAATCTAGTCTAGACTCTAGAGGGTCGTCTGTTTACTCCGTCTCGTCTGCTGCTGCACCACCATCAAGGGCCAATTAATACGAGAGAGACACTTTGGGAAAATGATTACGTGTGAAGTGCTCATTAGGTGATCCATTTCAAAATAGTTCAGGACAAATTAACTTAAAATAGAATCTAATTTTAACAATAATTGCAACTTTCGGTGTGATCGAAATTATAGATTTCAAAAGTTTAAAATGTGTCGTCGAAAAGGGAGGAATTAATGGTTTTGTTATTTTATTACAATTCATTAATTAAATCAAATCCTTTTCTATTGAAATGCACATGTATTTTCCTTAAGTTAACCTTTCATAGGTCTTAGAATTTGCATTTAAAAATTTAATAAGTGCGATTTTACATTTCAGTGTTTTATTAGAAATTTTCAATTTAACTATTAACTATTAACGTAAATTTATATATCCTCCCCCAAAGATCGTATTGAATGATATTAGAGAAAAAATCTTTGGAATGGCTTTAAGAAGACAAAACGGGAGAGACTATAATAATAAACGATGAGCCAGTTTAACGATGTTAAACGAAAACCTAACCAATCACTCACTATCGTCAAGAATTTGGTTTCTCTGAGCCTTACGTCTATAACGAAAGCAATTTACGAATTGTAAAATATTATAATGGAAAAATCAACAATTTCGCAACTTTCTGCCAAAAAACTGGCATTTTTGTAAACTCGAACTGAATATTATTGATAAATTTAAGTAAAGACGATTGTCAGATCAGACAACGTTATCAACCCTGTTAAAGTGCTGCAAATGTACGGAAATTGATAGATTGTTAGGCAAAGGCGAATTGACAGTTCAGACGATTGCAAGAAAACCTTAAAATTTCATTTCATTTCATTTGATTTTTGATATTTTTGTAGCGTTATGTTGGTACTCATGTCCCTTACTTATGCTGACAAGGTCGGCCATATTGAATGTTTAGTTAATTTTGGGAACTGTTGTGTTTTAACTCGTCTACGATTTTTATCTATTTCAGAAAATGGATCAAAGAATCTGCATCAAATTTTGTGTGAATAACAAAATAAAGTGCGCTGACGCATTCCGAATGTTGACTGTGGGATATGGTGAAGCTACCTTGGACCAAAGCAACGTTTATCGGTGGCACAAAATGTTCTTAGAGGGCCGAGAAGATGCGAAGGACGAACAGCGTGCCGGACGCCCGGTTTTCACAGTTTTCTTTGATTGCAGGGGCGTGGTGCATTATGAGTTCTTGCCACAGGGTAGTACGGTCAATAAAGAATATTACCTGCAAGTTATGCGCGAAGCAATCCGCCAAAAACGCCCGGATTAGTCGAAGAACAAAAACTGGATTTTGCACCATGATAAAGCCCCTGCACACACATCGTTGTTTGTGCGCGAATATTTGGCCAAAACAACACAGTAATGGTGCCGCAGCCACCGTATTCCCCTGACCTAGGCCCCTGTGACTATTTTTTGTTCCCAAAACTGAAAAGGCCCATGAAAGGACGACGCTACGCCACGATTGAGGAGATAAAGACGGCATCGAAGGAGGAGCTGAACAAGATCGCAAAAATGATTATTTGGAGTGCTTCGAGGATTGGAAAAAACGTTGGCTAAAGTGTATTATATCCGAGGGGAATTACTTTGAAGGGGACAAAATAGATATTCATAAATAAATAAATACTTTTTGAAAAAATACAAAATTCGCGATATTTTTTGAACATACCTCGTATAAGTATTTTGTAAATATTTTGTAGGCAGTGTTGCCAATAAAATGTTTTTCTGACAATAGCGTCGTTGTCACATGCATAAACATCGCATATCTAACAATCTGCAAATTCACTCACAACGACTTTTTTTCCCTTTTGCGTTGAAGGACAAAAATTGTTATACGTCCACAGAGTTGCATTTTTCTTCTATAACAATGCAGACTTTGACGATGCGGGTTGTATGTTATTTTAAATTTGTTATTGCTTCTCAAAATTGTTATGTACCTGAAGATGTTTCTCAAAGAGAAACAAAATATCGAACAAAATAAATAGTCAACAATCGAGCTGTTTTTTAATTAAAAAGTAAAACAATCGAACAAAATATTGCGGTTTTCCCAACCAAAACAATAACCACCAGATTGTTGCCTTTGGTGATTTCTAGTTTTGGTTGTGAAAACCGCTACACATGCTGAAGTGAGAGTCCCATTGTGCCTCAGCGTTGGCGCTCAAGCATTAAAAAGAAACACCCTACGGTTAAAGATTATTCAAAAACAATTCCAGACCAACAACATTTTTTTTTGATCCGTGTCCAAATAAGTTTTATTTATTTGGTATCCTATCGAAATAAACCGCATATCGTTGTTCATGGTTTGTCAATGGATCCATTTTTATCTTTGATCACTTTTGACTCCGGAGTCAATTTTAACTGTTGACATCCTGTATTTCGTTTCATGCATCCATGTGATTTATTTTTATTAAAAAACAAAAAAAGTTATAAAGATTTAAAAAAGTAGGTCACACTACTCCTCAATAACTCATTTATAGTGCTGTGTTGTCAAGTGGCGTCCTATCGAAACGAAACTCATCGTTGTTCGTGGTTTGTCAGCGGCTCCATTTGCTTTATGAGTGATTCTGAAGTCAATTCTGACTTTTGACTTCCTGTATTTCGTTTCCTGTCCATATGATGCCTATTTCTCATAACGTCTCTGTTGAAAATCCGTTCATGTTTTAATATAGCCCCCATAGAAATGTCCCCACCGATGTCACTGCTTGGGGCTACAGTGTCAGATCTACCATATGGGCTAACTGGGCTGAAGCCCCGGGGCGCAAAATTTCTAGGAATACCTTTAACATAATTTAAATAAATATTATGCAAAACAAAAAATCTGGTTTTTACGCTCTTGGGATACCAAAAACTTGAGTAATGTTTCAGAAGCTTCTTATAAGATACAAAGGACAAATATGTGGCTGGAATAACAGCACATCTTTAAAATCAAAATAGAAGTAGTATGTACATTTAGAACAAAATCTGCAAACTTTAATGTCGGAAAAAGTCTAAAAAAATTTGACATACTTAAGAGTGTCAAATATCTTAAAATATATGAATACATTTATGCTATATTCCCGAAATAGAAAATTTCTGGCATAGGTGTAAATCCTTAAACAACAGAAATATACACGCAAAAATCAGTTTTGAATTCTCCGTTGACAGTGATCAGTGTAGCAGAGACCAAAACAATTTTCATTCTTTCAGTACTTTTAAAAGTCCCTTTAGAGCTATTCAAATTAGCATTACCTACAAATTATAATTCGTTCCAGTTCGACTAAGCGACTAAAGTGATTTCATTGAAACTTGGAATATATAGGGTGATCTAAGTAGATATACTATTTTCAATAGTCTTTTTTGACAGATCACGTGTGAGTCGCGTCATGCTGTCATGTTATTTTTGTTAAGTATTGTTTGGCATTTCATCTTGGAAAGACTTACGCCTGAACAACGTTTACAAATTATTCAGTTTTATTATCAAAATAATCGTTGGCCAATTGCGATAAGCCCATTTGTTTTAAATCCAAAAAAACTCTTTCCAGTCGGCCAACGACCTTGACACCCATGAGCAATATTTTAGCTCTCGTTAAGAGCTATCTTTTTGCCATTGACCGATTCCCCATCCGACCTACCGGAATCATCGGTCCATATTTCTTCAAAAATGATGCCGATGAGAACGTAACCGTCAATGGCGACCGTTATCGTGCCATGATAACCGACTATTTGATGCCTGAAATTGGAGCTCGTGATCTCGGCGACATTTGGTTTCAACAAGGCGGCGCCACTTCCCACACATCGCATCAATCAATGGATTTATTGAGAGAACACTTCGGTGAGCAGATAATTTCAAGTTTTGGCCCGGTCGATTGGGCACCAAGATCGTGTGATATCACACCGTTATACTTTTTCCTGTGGGGATATGTAAAGTCTAAAGTTTATGCGGACAAATCCGCTTCGATTCAGGCCTTGGAGCACAACATCACGCGTGTCATTCGCCAGTTACCAGTCGAAATGCTCGAACGAGTCATCGAAAAATGATGGATGGACCATCTGAGACGTAGCCGCGGACAACAATTGATAGACGTAATCTTAAAAAAAATGCCAAAGAATGTTCTTTCAAATGATAATAAACATTCCCCATTCAATTTGAATTTTCTGCGTTTTTTTTTCTTTAAAAATGTAGGGAACCTCGAAATTGATCACCCTATATATGACATATTTTGAGAAACGTACAATAGCGCATTTGATTCTCCGCTATGTGTTTTACGACATCTAAACCACTAAGACGCCTCAGGGAGAATTTATGCAGAAAGTTTGCTCACATATTGGCTTGTTAATCAGATTCGCAGAATTTCACAAAATGGCAGAGCTGTTGGGGTCTATAAATGTCTATTCTTTCCGATATTTCAAATATAAGAAACTATACTTTTCCACAAATGAGGTGCTGATCAGGTCAAATTGTACATTTCTTACTCTTCGAGGACATCTGTAATGGTCAAAAGGAAATTCAAAACGAATTTGCTCAAAATTATTTATTATCAAAAATCTGAAAAACTGTAACTAGATATTTAATTTATTATTTGTGGATTATGGTCAATAAACCGGGGACGTCTTTGTTTCCCAAAAAGTGCCGAAAATTACCCCACAGAATAAGATATACAGGGATCGATCTGTTCGTCATATAATTTTTCTCCAGCAGTCTGCGGAAAAATTAGTCGCAGATAAATACGTTCTTTTTGACATTTTTTACAAAAAATCGCAGGAAAAAACAAAAACATTGTGGCCGTTTGTCGTTACGATGTACTCATCGAAAGTTATCACCTGGTAAAGGAATTATCCACTCCCAAAATATGTAATTTTTTAAAACTGATTTTTTTCTTTCGTTTTGGATTTGTTATTATAAAATTTTATTAGAATAAAAAAGGTCGAATAATATACACAAATTATGAAAAAATTATAAAATTTGTATACGTTTCACTACGCGGGAGCGAAAAATAAATATTAGCCCCATCATGCGGGAATGTAAGCTATTCTACATCATATTGCATTAAATCGTCTCTAGTGAAAATGGAGTATATCCGTCCATGTTTTGATAAGTATAAGCCCCTTCTGAAGGTCACGTTGTGGCGGTGTTTAATGATGAGAGAAAAAAATACTGCTGACAAATTTCAGTAAAGCAGAATGGAAATCCTTGTTCCTATGGCGACAAGAGGAAAATATCTGTTCAGGTATATGTAAATAGCGCCTCGATAAATCATTCGGGGTTAAACATTGTGTAGGTAATATTGAAAATGTTGGCCATTCAGGTCCATTACACCCACGAAAATAATTGGTTAGAATCCAGTTGCAACAACACATAATTGATGCAGCTAGAACATTTTATTGTGCAAAAAATTCCTTTTTTTGTATCGAAATACGGTCTAAAACGCTAATGACTACGACAGAATAAATGTTCTGGTGATGGCAATAATAGTTGTAGCAATCGATAGGGGTAATGTATTTGTTATACCCTACACCAAACTGTGGTACAGGGTATTATAAGTTTGTTTCACGGCAGATGTTTGTAACACCTGAAAATAACACAGCTAGACCCACCTTAAAGTATACCGATCGACTCAGAATCACTAGCTGAAATTTAGAATGGTAGAGTTTCTTGATCCATGAACCAACATTGCCGAATTTGAAGAAAATCGGTTAAGATTTAGCTATAGCTCCCATATATATGTTTCGTCCGATTTGGCCCTTTAGTCCTATAGAAGCTGTATTTTACATCCAATCCTTTTGAAATTTAGAATAGTAGAGTTTCTTGATCCATGAACCAACATTGTTGAATTTGAAGAAAATCGGTAAAGATTTAGCTATAGCTCCCATATATATATGTTTCATCCGATTTGGCTCTTTAGATCCAATCGTTTTTATACCCTACACCACACTGTGGTACAGGGTATTATTTAAGTATAAAATGTCCCAAAAGTAAATTTATGTAAACAATTTATACATGAATTACAAAATTTATATATCAGAGTTATTCAATATTTCGAGAGTGGTGTTGGGTATTATATAGTCGGCCCGCCCGACTTTAGCCTTTCCTTACTGGTTTATTCTTTATAATTGATTATCATAACAACTATTTACACATTTCCTACAACAAAATTTGTATCAAGATGTCACGAAAATGGATTCGAAATGCAATTGGATTGTCCTTGTGACTTTTGTGAATTCTCTTTTGAAATCCGTACGTAAAATCATGCTTAGGTTAGGTTAGGATGGCAGCCGGTGTCCAGTTGCCCCTCATCGGAACCAACTTGTTTGAAACACAAAGTTATCAATAATATGAATATCGGCCAGATCTGTCAGACTTCATTCCGTATCAAACCGAACGATTTTTGTAAAAAATATACGAAGACGACTCCGATTTTTCACAGGCATATTCTACTGTTAAAAATATTTTAAACGTATTTTTGAAAAAAAAAAAAAAACACTGGCAGAATTCAAAGAATGAAAGCTTATTTTAAATGTACAAGTGATTTTTGCCGACGGTCTCGGCTGCTGACCGCTACTGACCAATTTTTTTTTAGTTTTTCACTATTAAAACATCAACCTAAAACTTCAGAAAAAATAGGCGGATTCCTTGATCAATTCTAAACAAACCCTGAAAATTACAGCGCGGAGAAATAACGGGTTGTATTTGTATCCCCTCACCTTAGAAAGGAGGGTATATATCATTTGCTACGAACCAAAAGTGTAACACATCGAAGCAGTGACCTAAGACCCTAAGTACGAGTATGTTCGGCGGATATCCGTTTTGAGCCATTTTAAGCCGAATGAGCAATGTCCGTCCGTCCGTCTGCCTGTCTGTGTCTCTCTGTATATCTGCTGGCGGTGCGCACGATAACTCTCGAAAGGAGTAACCGATTGAATTCAAATTTAGAAGATGGGCCATATTGGTCCACTCCTTGAAATGAAATATTGATTATTTAATAACTTCTATACTACATATTTGCATCATCTGAAATTCTAGTTTATTAGTCACTATTACCTCGAGAAAAATTTGTTACCTCCCACACAAATGGACAATTTTGAACCAAAAGTAAATAATTTATAACTTTAATACCAGTGCATACAAATACTTGAAATTTCAGTTTATAGTACCTAGAGTCCAGAGAAAAGTGACCGTTATTGGGACGCCCCTTTTGGTGCCTTCCACACAAATTAACCATTTTGTACCAAAAGTAAACAGCTTTTAACTTTAATACCAGTACATACTTTAAAGTTATTAAATGCAATTTAAATTGATAATAATTTAAATAAAACAACAACAAATAAATAAATTTACTAATATTTTTGAGACTCTATTCATTAGTCGCTTTACCCGACTGAACTTTCTTACTTGTTTAAAAACATTTATTAAATGTTGTCGCCCAAAAACCGTATTTTTTTCGTATCCTACAAAGTTTCAACATCATCGGAGATGTAAAAAAGGTGTTCGGTTTGACATGGAATGATCGATATACAGAATTTGTTTACTCTATGCGGAAAAAGATCAAAACAGATGCTCAGTGCTCTCATTCTTCGTCATATCCACAGCTTATACAAAAGTCATTGAACTAAATTCCCAACCTCATGACATGTTCGCAATCCTACGGTTGTCTTATTTGACAGTTTACAGCTTGACTGTCTCTTGCTTACGCCAAATGTAGTATGCAAGGGGCAAAATTGCCTTTTTTGATATGTTTGAATCGAAAGAAAATATATTTGGAAGAAAATTTTTTAAATAGTATATATTTCTGAGGAAATACATTTTATTTGAAAATCAATAAAATATATCTGGAACGCATATATTAATATATTACAGTAAAATATATTTGCAATCTAATTTTCTCAAATAAAATGTGTTTAAATAAAAATAAATTTATTGTTTGGGAATTTCTCCAAATATATTTTTTTTGAAAAAGATTTTTAAAACTTTTCTGACACTTTCGAATTTCAGTTTTAATGTTGTTGCTTGTTTTCCCAGTTATAATACCATATGCATCATTAACTTCAGTCTTAAATCAATCATTTAAATTCTGAGTATTCGAAGTCATCATTTGTTGACAATCTTCCTAGCAATATATTTTGATCTAAGATAATAAGATTTAAATTATTATTATTTATTATTTTACGAACATTAAAAATTTCTAAAAAAATTATTTTGAATTACTGAAAAACTTAACACAATTAATGTATTCTCTGAATACTTAAATGCAAATTAATATCTGTTTCGGAAATAATAGTCCCAAATAAAAACATATTGGGATGTAAAAAAGATTTGTTTAGAACAACATCTTCCCAAGTATATAATTTTTGTGTGTGCCGAATAGTACATGTTTAGTGTGTACGAGGTATGTTCAAAACATATCGCGAATTTTTAATTTCCGCGTGCTACGTGTATTTGATTTTTTGGCGTTATGTTGGTACTCATGTCCCTTACTTATGCTGACAAGGTCGGCCATTTTGAATGTTTAGTTAATTTTGTCTTCGATTTTTATTTATTTCAGAAAATGGATCAAAGAATCTACATAAAATTTTATGTGAAAAACTAAATAAAGTGTGCTGACGCATTCCGAATGTTGACTGTGGCATACGGGGAAGCTACCTTGAACCAAAGCCACGTTTATCGGTGGTACAAAATGTTCTTAGAGGGCCGAGAAGATGCGAAGGACGAACAGCGTGCCGGACGCCCGAGCACGTCAACAACAGATGAAAACATTGATAAAGTGAATAAAATAATATTGGCCAATCGACGAATTACCATTAGAGAAGTTGCTGAGGATCTAAACATATCGATTGGCTCGTGCCATTCGATTTTAACCAATGGTTTGGGCATGAGTCGGGTCGCCGCTATATTCGTGCCAAAATTGCTCAATTTGGACCAAAAACAGCATCGCGTTAACATTGCTCAGGAGATGTTGAACTCGGTCCGTGACGACCCAAATTTGCTCCAGAGGGTCATAACTGGTGACGAATCATGGGTTTATGGTTACGACGTGGAAACTAAAGCTCAGTCATCCCAATGGAAGCTGCCAAGATCGAAAAAGCGCGCCAAGTTCGGTCGAACGTAAAGGTTTTGCTCACAGTTTTCTTTGATTGCAGGGGCGTGGTGCATTATGAGTTCTTGCCACAGTGTAGTACGGTCAATAAAGAATATTACCTGCAAGTTATGCGCAAATTGCTCGAAGCAATCCGCCAAAAACGCCCGGATTTGTGGAAAACAAAAACTGGCTTTTGCACCATGATAACGCCCCTGCACACACATCGTTGCTTGTGCGCGAATATTTAGCCAAAAACAACACAGTAATGGTGCCGCAGCCACCGAATTCCCATGACCTAGCCCCCTGTAACTGAAAACTGACCCAAAACTGAAAAGAGATAAAGACGGCATCGAAGGAGGAGCTGAACAAGATCACAAAAAATAATTATTTGAAGTGCTTCGAGGATTGGAAGAAACGTTGGCAGAAGTGTATTATATCCGAGGGGAATTACTTTGAAGGGGACAAAATAGATATTCATGAATAAATACATAAATACTTTTTGAAAAAATACAAAATTCAAACATACTATGTATTCTAAATATATATACATTTCTAGCCGAATATGTTTGGGACAATATACTACAGAAGCGATTATTTTTCAGCGTGTGGGACAGTGTCACACCAATTTATGCAAATGCATCGACAATTTGTTGCACCCTTCCTAGCAAATTCATCGATTTTCCCGGGATATCAAATTCTCTGAATCTTTATAAGTTGACTGGCGGGAATAAAAGGATTTTCATAGTTAATGATCCAGCAAATTAAATGAACTATAAACATTAGTCCAAAATCTTACTTTTATAACGATGCATTTAAGGCAGAAAACGGTGAAATGTGAATTGAATGTTTAAGTTAACAAATATCGGTTTCGTATTAACTTATTTATATAGTGGTACCAGAAAGGACTGGGCAAATACATATGTACGCACATTTTCAGTGAAAAGTAGGCACTTCAAAAATGGTGTTGAGATGTAATCCATTCAATTGTGTTATGATTTTGATCGCTTTGTATGGTATGTTGACAATTAAATCTTTTTTTTGTCAAATTGATAGCAACGACTGATCTATTTATATGTGTGCACTTGCAGAAGATTCCGCCCATTCGCACAGAGGTTATAAGAGATATAATAACTCCTTTCTTTTCGTTCCCAGTGACGTATATATGATACGAAAAGGACGAGCGACAATATTACTTCACACAAAATATTAAGTCATTCCTTTGCAAGTTATCTCACTCTACAACCAACCAGACAGGCAGACTTTACTGTACTGCGATGATATCGTTTCTAATCCATTTACCTCCAACTGTAAAGTTGAGCATATGAAGACATCAATTTTAACTGCAAAAAGTGCCGAAACGAACGATGTGATGTCTGACGGCACAAATGCAACTTTATTTATGATACCTACGATAATAATTTCGTCATTTATGTCACATTTTGAAGTTTATTTTTCAGTGAACTAACCGCCAACGTATGAAACGCCTCGAAACTTCTCATAAATATTAAGCCAAGTACTAAAATGATAATAAAGTTGTAGCAGAGGAATTCGTGACGAAAGTCCGTCAAGTCTGGCGGACTCAATTCTCAACGGCCATTATCAACGGACATGTGATACAAATCAGTCCAAAAGTTATGTTCAACAGCAACATTTGTTGTTATTTTGATAAAAACAAGTAAGAAAGTTTCAGTCGGGTAAACCGACTAAGGTATACCCTCACTTTGTGAGTAATGTAATATATAACATTACACCAATAAATCTGTCAATTTGTGTGGGAGGTACCAGAAGGGGTTTTCCAAATACACATATTTTTCGGTAAACAGTACATTCTTAAATACATTGCATTGTGCTGAACTATAAGCGTTTATGTGCACTGGTATATTGAAGTTACGAGCTATGTAATTTTGGTATGATTTGGTCATTTTGTGTGGGAGGTACAAAAAGGGGCGGGGTGATAACGCCCACTTTTTACAGGACTATAGGCACTATAACAGCATTACACTGTACAAAATTTCAAGTATTTGTATGCACTGGTATTAAAGTTACAAGCCGTTTACTTTTGGTACGAAACGGTCCATTTGTGTGGGAGGTACCAAAAGGGGCTGTACAATAATGCCCATTTTTTACCCGACTATAGGCGCTACAAAAACATTATACTGTAGAAAATTTCAAGCATTTTTATGCACTTGTATTAAAGTTATAAGCAGTTAAATTTTGATGCAAAATGGTCCATTTGTGTGGGAGGTACCAAAACGGGCATGCCAACTCCGCCCATTTTTCTCGAGTTAATAGCGACTAATATACTAATATTATGTGCAGAATTTCAAAAGATTCGAATAAGTAGTATAGAAGTTATTAAAGAATCAATATTTCACTAAATTTTAACCCTTTGTGTGGGAGGTACCAGAAGGAGTAGACCAATATGGCCCATCTTCGAACTCATCCGGAGATAGATCAAAATATTACCACATACCAAATTTGAAGTCAATCGGTTACTCCTTTCGAGAGTTATCGTGCGCACCAGCCAGCAGACACACAGACAGACAGACAGACAGGCAGACAGACAGACAGACAGACAGACAGACAGACAGACAGACGGACGGACATTGCTCATTCGACTTAAAATGACCCAAAACGGATTTCCTCCGAACATACTTAGGGTCTTAGATCACTCCTTCGATGTGTTACACTTTTTTCCGTAGCAAATGATATATACCCTCGTCACACTAACCCAGCAAAAAAAAAAAGAAGTACTTCCAAAAGAATAGCATTATAAGTACTTCCAAATCATAAGTATGAACATTTTTTCCGCATTTAATGAAGTTATTCTAAATAACTTGCCAAAATGTAATTTTGGAGTATAAATTATTGACCCAACGATTCATAATTTTAAAACTATTATATCTAAATCTGAACCGATTTTCTTCGAATTTGTTAGTATTTTTAGCTTGTACATCAAGGACTTCTTTCTGCGAAATTGTATACAGATTGGTTAAAAAATATAGTTCATATATGCCAAATCGGAGGAAGATTTGTTGGAGTTATGTACAAAGTTTCTTTGATTTCGGACTATATTTGCGACCACTAAATCGACTGAGAAAGTGATTCTAAGTCGATCGGTATAATAAACCGGCCTATCTTTTCTCATTTTCGGTCTTAAAAACAGTTATAATACTCAGCACCACAGTGTGATGTAGGTTATAATTAATTATGTTTAACACAAATGATAGGAATTAAATATTCCCTATGCCAGAAAGTGGTACAGGGTATTACTAATAACTTTGTGTATTTGTTTGTAACGCCCAAATGGAGAAGTGATATACTCATCGTTTATTATTATTCAAAGAAAAAATGAAAATCTTTGGTTTTTCCAAAGGTTTATTATTCACATTTAATATTTATAAAAGCATAAGCTGAAATATATAAATATATTAAAAAAATAGGGCTAAGAAAAAAGACTAAAATGAGCACATAAATGGCACAATCTCAAAACAGGGAAAAACGAATTAAAATGATTTTTTATTTGATTTCTTGGTAAATAATTATTAATATTAGATGATAGTCCTTATTCTGATGACTTCTTCGCTCCTGCGACTGATACCTTCCTCGAGTTTTAGTCATTTTGTGTTTGGTATAGCATACCAAGCTTCCGGTGCGGTTGACCGTTGATCGTTAGCATTTTGTATTTTGATTTTGCGATTTCATTCTTAACTTCATCAACATTTTTTCTATGGATTTAGGTCAGGGCTCTGGGCTGGTCGATCCAAAATATCCACACAAAACTATTTTGTTACTACTTTGGAGGGGTATTTGGGGCCATTATTCTGTATGAATATGTCCACTTTAATGGTATTGACTTGAAGTAATATGGCTCCATATGGTTTTTTAAAAAGTCGAAATACTGATAACTGCCATTTTTTATTGATTTTTATAAGCGCTATCACCAGTGTACTGTACCATGTTCTGAGTGTTCCGAGGACCAGCCTAGAGACCTGACCTAAATCCAAGAAAACCTTTGGGATGAAGTTAAGAATGAAATCGCAAAAGCAAGGTTGGTTCTGTTGTAATAAGTTGGTGTAGAGTATCATATTGTCGGCTCCGCCCAACTTGTGGCTTTATTTACTAGTTTCAAATAAATTTGTGTGGGAGATACCGGAAGATGTTGACAAATACTTTAATTATTCTCTCACCCGCTGCTACGGGAAATACGTAGCGCCTCACCAAAATCCTATGTATGTATGTGTAGAATATAAAATATTTATTTTATTACACAGAATGTTGACCATTTGCGAAATAGTTACTTCAACTTACACGATGGGGTCATTCGATCACACTTTTCAAGAGCCAGCCATAGCATACCAACGGATTACAAACGTCATTAAATGTTGACAGCCTTTTGTTATGAATTGGAAATCTGTCTTTGAAATTTAATCCTATCAATTAAGATTTATAAGTTGTGAGAGATATTTTTGCTTACGTTCAAAACGTGAAGACGCTTATAAAATGATCATGTTTTATAAAACACAAAAAAAATCATCGGACTTATAATTAAATTGACAATTTGAAATGTACGTATAAACAGAGAGGAAGAGTCTCGTACATTTGTATTCAAATGACAGTGACGTCGTTTGTGGATCTAAAATATTCGGTAGCTTTAAAAAATAAACTTATTTTATACATAGAGATATTTGCTAAATTTAAAATAAAAGAAAATACCGATTAATTTCAAAAGTGATATTTAATAAAAGTTATGTGTATGGTTACTCGCGTTGTTATTCGTGTTTGTAAAGACGATTACTCTTTTACAAAAAGAAAAGTTATGTGAAGTGATACCCGTGTTAATAAAGTGGTAAATGTGTTACAACTTTGTAATATCATGGTTACCCGCGTCTGTAAAAGCGATTACTCTGTTACAAAGTATGAAAAATGCATCACTATTCCGTTTTTCCAGTATACATTTTTCACTAAGTTTTCAAATTTTGCAACGAAAGCAAGCAAATCCAGGAATTTAAATACATCAAAATCGAAAGACGAATAAAATAATTAAATACGAATATTTTTAACCATTGGTAAGATTTTTTCTTCAACAAGCAAAATGAGTGGTCTGCGTTCTTACCAAAGGCAATTGAAAAAGGAAAAGAATCGGCTTGCTGCTAAGCTTGCCGCCGGGACGCCTAATGTACAGCCAATTGAGAGCGTTCCAGAAGATTGGGAGGATTGCCCAGAGACTCGGCAAGAAAATATTGAAGACATTTCACAATGTGGACTAGAACCACCACAAACCTTACGGCAGAAATTGCATCAGTGGTATACTAAGTATGGCCCTTCTGTGGAGTGCTGCAACAATCTCTTAAAAATTCTTAAATCGGAAAATGCAGATGTCCCCACAAGTGTTGGTGGACTATTGAAGAGGAACAAAAAGTGTCAAGTTAGAACAGTAGCACCCGGAGAATATGTGCACATTGGTCTACAGAAACAATTATTAAAAATAGAGGATATTCTTTCGGAGCGCGCAAGTGATGTCGTACTCATTGATATCAACGTTGACGGTCTTCCACTGTACAAGAGCTCTGCCGTTGGTTTGTGGCCGATTTTGGCAAAAATTGTGGATACAAAGCGCGTTGGTGTTTTTTTAATAGGCACTTATGTTGGAAAAAGCAAACCCTATAATGTAAACTTGCTTCTTCATGATTTAGTTGAGGAAATGAAAAATTTAGCAGTGGGTTTTAATGTAAAAGGCAGAAAAATGTTTGTAAAAATCAGAGCCTTTATTTGTGATGCTCCAGCTAAAGCATTTATGTGTGGGACTAAGTCTCATAATGCACTTAATGGATGTCACAAATGCCGTCAGATAGGTACCAGGATAGGACATACTACGGTATTTTCAGCCACCACAGGACCTAAAAGAACAGATGAAGATTTCAAAAACAGAAGTGACAAAAATTTTCACCAAGATTTTGTTTTACAAATTGGTTTGGAGTTGGAGTCAATAGGAATTGGAATGATAACACAATTTCCATTAGACTGTATGCATCTCTTAGACCTTGGTGTAATGAAGAAAATGTTAGTTCTTTTGCTGAAAAACAAAACCAGCCTATACATTTCTCCTTCCACAAAAACAAAAATGTGTAGTACTCTGGTTTCTTTTGCACCATTCATTGTAATGGAGTTTGCAAGAAAGCCCAGATCATTAAACGAAATGCCAAGGTGGAAATCTGTGGAGTATAGGCAAATTGCACTTTATACGGGAATAGTGTGGTTAAGAGATTTTGTCAATACAGAATTTTATAAACATTTTTGCACCTTTTTTGTTGCATATAGAATTTTTTTAGATTCAAAAATATATAATGCCAATGTCTCCACTAAAACTGCTGAGGAAATGTTTAAGAATTTCGTAAATAATTTCTCAAATTTATATGGTGCTCAAAATCTTTCCTACAATATACATAACGTACTTCATGTAGCAGATTGTTATGGACAATACGGAAATTTAATGAACACTTCAGCGTATAAGTACGAAAATTATTTAAAACAAATGAAAGGCAGTGTAAAAATGGCTCGTCACATTCCTCAACAAATTTTTAACAAATTTTTTGAAAGCCCTTTGGATTTGTTTTACCAAAAACAAGGTCTTCATGTCAAAAAGAATGGCGAGGTAAAAAGTTTTTCAGTGAACGATTTCACATACCAAACCAAGTTCCCAAATAACATATGTTGTGTCTCTAAGGGCAGGTATATTATAATAAAAAATATTTATGAAAATGGATCTATAAATGGGGAAAGATTTATTAATATGAGGAATTTTTTCGAAGAACCTAATAATTCTCTTGATATAGGCGTTTGTTTTTCTGAAAACTGGGAGACAGAATTTGATGAAAATATTTATTGTCTACAGGGTGCACTTAAAATACAGCCACTTCCTTATAAGAATGGAATAGTTCTAATTCCATTAATAAATTGATTTTTTAATTTCCGATCATATTCCGACATATAGGTATTTTATTAAAATGTCTAAGCGCAGCAAACCACAATTTAATGACTGCCAAGCCGACGTACTTAAACTTTTGGTGGAATTGCATCAAAAAGTTGATAATTTAACAGGTATTTATTATATATTTTTGTCGTAAAATATATACATATCATTAATATAACTCTTTCAGCATTAGTTAAATCATACCAAAATGATGCAAAAAATCAATCAAATTTGGTAGTTGATGCCTTGGGGGAAAACAATGTGGCCATAAAAAATATAGTGAAGCACCAAAACCCGAAGTACACTAAGACATTTCCAATAAAAACCTTAGACGATCTTCACAAATTCAATGACAATATTGATGATACCAATGAAAATGAATACGTAAGTCCGATTCGCATAAATTAACATGTTACTTCCTTTTACATTTTATGTATATTAATGTAATTCTCAACCTAATATTTACAGATTACTTCAGTTAGAGCAATTGTTGGACAGAGAGGCCTTAAAAAGGGCTTAAAGCAAATCGTTGTACCGGAAGTGTTGTCCAAGTTCAACGTGGAAGGTGTACACAACAAAATGAGATTGCTGAATTTACAAAAATTTATAAATGTTTTACTTTGTAAGTTAAAAGCCTTATGTTATCACATATATGATATTCTGATGTTATCAAATTTTATTAAATTTTAGTGGCATGCTACGACGAGCAACATTGTCAGAATTCCTTCAAAGAAGAGCTAAAATATGCCCTGAAGCTTGCCAAAAATTGTTATTTCAAAGAGAAATCCAACAAATCGAAGGAGAATACAATTCCAACAACATCGGCTACACATTCAAGTAGTAATTAAAGATGTAATGTGTAATGTTAAATTTTTTTTATCTAAAGTTCCTACAAATTTCTGTCGAACAGAATTTTTATTTTAATTAATTTATTTATTAATATTAATTCCTTATTACTTTTAATTTCAAACATTTTTTATATTCATGGAATAATAAATTTTTCTGTTTGGTTCTAAAAAAAAAACAAAATAAATATTTCTATTACAGTAATATGGGTTTCATTTCCAATTTTAGACCAGAGTAAGCGTATTAAAATAGCATTTAAGGATCAACATTTGTAGTCATTTAAAAGAAGAGAATTATCACTGCACCCAAAGATGTTAATAAGAACGACATACATTCATTAAATAAACACAACACCAAAAAAGCAAATCTTACAGTGCTTTAAAAGGAGTAGTGCAACAGTGGTGACAAATAAGTACTTCCCCGGCGCGACAAGCCCTTGTTAAATTCATTGGTGAAAATCCAAATTAGAACAACTTCCGGATCAGAAGTTGGGGATTTTTTTCGCTTCTTTGGATGCTCTTTTTTTGCTGGGAAAGTGAGGGTATAAAAATAGAATAATTTGGAACAAAATAAGAAAAAGGCAAACTAAGATGTTTTGGTGCTTCTAAAATATGACAAATAATAAAATGTTATTTTTAAACAATATATGTAATTGTTGAAATATGTGTGTACGTATCTTAAAATAACAAATTTTAACCTTATACGGGCGACTTCATGCCAAATGAGTGGACTTTTAAAACCGATGTCTTCTGATCGAGACGGAACTTGCATCAACTTAAGTCTGTTTAGGGTACTATGAAGTAGTATATTGTACCAAACATATTTTGTTTGAAACATACATACGTTTATGATACACTTGTAGGAAATCACTGTACACAATTCACTGTACATAATAGAATTATAAATTAGTTTAGTAGGCTTAGATTTATGAAAATAGTTTTAAGTTTGTCAAATGAAAATTGAAAAATAAATATGAGAATATTTTAGTCTTTTGAAATTATCGGTTGTGTTTTATATTCGCTCGCCGATAAATTGGTGACCCCGACGCTAAAATAATTTCTGCAAGCAAATTTGTTTTTCTACACAAACAATGCAGAACGAAACTGGAGAAGCAGCTGGCACTTCTGGACGAAATGGTGCAATATCTGTTCCAGTGCCGTCACACGCAATGAAAATTCCTCGATTTTGGAAGGAGAATCCATCTCTTTGGTTCGTGCAGGTGGAAGCTCAATTTGTTTTATATAGCATTGATTCTGAGCAGACGAAGTTCCACATAATCATCGCGGAATTAGATACAGAGTTGCTGACAAATGTAAGTGACATCGTTTTGAAGCCTCCGGCAGATGTGTATACCCAGTTGAAGAAACGTCTCATCGAACATTTTTCCATATCGGAGGAAAAGCGTATTAAGCAACTCCTCAGTAATCTGGAAATTGGAGACAAAAAGCCAACCATATTGCTCCGGGAAATGCGAAGTCTTGCAAACGGAGGTGTCACAGATGATTTTTTGCGCACAATGTGGATGCAACGGCTGCCGACACATACCCAAGCTATTTTATCGACATCATCGGAATCCCTTGATAATCTAGCGAAGATGGCAGATAAAATCGCGGACATATCTCCATCAATTTCCGTTTCAAGCGTGAATAACCCTACATCTGATTTCTCGGAAATGCTAAGACAAATTGAAACATTGACTGCGGCTGTTCATCAATTGCAAAACAGATATTCCACAAGCCGATCAAGAAGCAGAAGACGTGACAATTCCCAATCTGGTTTATGCTATTACCACCGACGTTTTGGAGACAACGCTAATAAATGCCGACAGCCATGTGTTTTCCAAAGTTCACAGAAATTGGGAAACCACCAAGCCGGTCACTAGAGGCGAATAGTGACTGGATTCAACCAGCAAATCGCCTATTTGTATACGATAAATTGGTAAGAAAACTTTTCTTAGTCGACACGGGAGCCGACATCTCCGTGTTACCCATGAATCACTCGAATAATGGCAGCTCTCGGCCCGAAAAGTATATTCTGTTTGCTGCTAATGGAACCTCAATAAATACGTACGGCGACGTACTTTTATCCCCAACACTCGGACTTAGACGATCATTTCCATGGAAATTTGTATACGCAGACGTCTCGCATCCAATTATTGGTGCCGATTTTTTGAAGCACTATGGATTACTAGTAGATATGAAACAAGGCAAACTCGTGGACTCTGAAACAGGAATTGACATCAAAGGAAAAGTGAAGACGATTTCGGACTATTTGGAAATTAAAACATTGGTAAATAGCTCAAAATATCACGAATTACTTTCTCGATTTCCAGATATTACAAATATATCGCGAAATATAAAACGAGCTAAACATGGCGTTCAACATGTCATCGAAACCAAGGGTGCTCCTGTCTCAGCAAGACCCCGCAGACTACCTCCGGATAAACTTAATATTGCTAAACAAGAATTCCAGTTCATGATTGATCAAGGCCTCTGTCGACCATCAAAAAGTTGTTGGGCAAGTCCTTTGCATTTGGTTCCCAAAAAGAATGGTCAGTGGCGAGCATGTGGTGACTACCGTCTTTTGAATGCTCAAACGGTTCAAGATAAGTATCCACTACCTCACATCCACGACTTTTCGCATGGTCTAAAAGGAAAATCAGTTTTTTCAACGATTGACCTAGTACGAGCCTATAATCAAATACCAGTCGCTCCCGAGGATGTGCCGAAAACCGCAATCATAACTCCGTTTGGACTCTTTGAGTTTGAATATATGACATTCGGATTATGTAATGCAGGACAAACATTTCAACGATTTATGCACGAAGTTTTACATGGTCTGGATTTTTGTTTCCCATATCTTGACGACATTTTGGTAGCTTCGGAAAATGAACAACAACATTTACATCATTTGGAAACACTATTCAATCGACTTCAAGATTACGGCTTAATAGTCAACGTGGCAAAATGTAATTTTGGTAAAAGTTCAGTGTCATTCCTCGGACATCTCGTGCAGAAAGATGGTATTCTTCCTCTCCAGGAGAAAGTTGCAGCGATTACGGATTACCCTCAGCCAAAAACGGTGAAAGAACTCCGAAGATTTGTAGCTATGGTGAATTTCTACCGAAGGTTTATTCCCAGAGCAGCAGCCACGCAACTACCACTCATAGCATACCAGATAGGAAATAAGAAAAATGATAAGACTCCGATTGTCTGGACTGAAGACACGAAATCAGCCTTCGAGAAATGTAAGTCTGACATTGCTAATGCTACAATTTTAGCTCATCCCTGCGACAGTGAGCCAGTTTGTGTGATGGTCGACGCTTCTGATGTTGCAATTGGTGGGGTGCTCCAACAACGAACAGCAGACGGTTGGATGCCTTTAAGTTTTTATTCAAAGAAACTTTCGGATACGCAGAAGAAATATAGCACATATGATCGCGAACTGCTTGCAACATATTCTGTCGTCAAATACTACCGCCACATGCTTGAGGGACGCAAATTTATTATTTTCACCGACCATAAACCGCTGACTTTTGCTTTCAAGCAAAACTACGATAAGGCTACACCAAGACAGTTTCGTCAGCTTGATTTTTTGTCACAATTTTCTACTGACATTCGTCACATCAGTGGAGCTGATAATGTTGTTGCAGACGCAATGTCGAGGATCTCTACAATAGCAACTCCGACAGCAATTGATTACGATAATTTGGCCGAGTCACAAAAATCTGATGAGGAATTAAAAACCTTTATAGAAAATCCTGGATCATCCGCAATGGTGTTGAAGTTAATCCAGATATCTCCAGATTCTCAGCCTATTTACTGTGACATTTCAACAGATAATGCTCGTCCTTATGTGTCTTCAAACTTTCGAAAAAGCATATTCGACACTCTCCATAATCTGTCACACGGTGGTGTTAGTGCTTCAACGAAACTAATACAAAAACGTTTCGTGTGGCCTAACATGAAAAAGGACATAAAACTATGGACGCAACAATGTTTAATGTGCCAGCGATCAAAGATACACATTCACACTCGCAGTGACATTGGCTCCTATTCATTAACACCAGAACGTTTTAATCACGTGAATATCGACATTGTTGGCCCACTGCCTTCATGTAAAGGATATAGCTATCTGCTAACCTGCATCGACCGATTCACACGATGGCCAGAGGCGATACCTATTGAAGATATTCGAGCGTCTACTGTTGCCGAGGCATTCTACCGCGGTTGGATTTCACGTTTTGGAGTTCCCGCCAGAATATCTACAGACCAAGGGCGGCAATTTGAGTCCCAACTTTTTAAAGAACTGACCAACATTCTCGGAGCCGTACGCATAAGAACCACAGCATATCATCCATGCGCTAATGGCATGATAGAACGATGGCATCGTTCTTTAAAAACTGCAATAATGTGCCACAATTCTGCAAATTGGATGGATGTTTTACCAACAGTAATGCTAGGACTAAGAGCAAGCATCCGTGAAGATAGCAATACATCTCCATTTGAACTTACATACGGAACATCGGTTAAACTACCGGTAGACATGCTCGCTGAATCAGAAAATTTAGCACCGACCGAGGATTTCGTAATATCTCTCAAAGCAAAAATGAATGCACTGAAACCTGTTCCAGCAGCTCACAAGACAAATCGATCTGTTTTCGTGTCAAGTCAACTTGAAAATTGCACTCACGTTTTTGTTCGTCGTGATGCAGTAAAGAAATCCTTACAACCACCATACGATGGACCCTTTCGTGTACTTCGTCGATCTGATAAACTCTTTACGTTAGACATTAATGGGAAAGAAAAAGTAACCTCTATCGATCGTGTAAAGCCTGCCTTTATGTTTAACACTGATATCACGGAAGATCCCAGAATTGTAATAGTTCCTGCAAACAGACCTGCTTATCAGCATCAACCCAGCAAAATTCCACGAAGAAGTACTCGCATCCGAACTCGTACTGTTCGATTTCAATAGAGATCCTGATATACCAGTATCTCTAGGGGGAGTATATGTAGGAAATCACTGTACACAATTCACTGTACATAATAGAATTATAAATTAGTTTAGTAGGCTTAGATTTATGAAAATAGTTTTAAGTTTGTCAAATGAAAATTGAAAAATAAATATGAGAATATTTTAGTCTTTTGAAATTATCGGTTGTGTTTTATATTCGCTCGCCGATACACTCCATATATATAATATTTGACAAATACAAATACTATATGTTTGGAAGGATGTTTCTGAACAAAAGTATGTTTATTCCAAATATATTTTTATTTGGAACTAATATTTACCAAACAAAGATTAATTATACTTAATTTTTTTTGGCAATGTATCAATGCTTTAATTTAAAGGTTAGTTTTCGGTTTTTCATAAGATCAAATAAAATTTTTTTATAAACTTTAATGTTTGTAAAATTCGAAGTGATGACTTTGAATTTTTTACGGCCAATGTCACAATCTCCGGTTATCCTACAGTTAGAGCTAACCTACAGTTATAGCTGTCAAATTGTATGAAATTTTTATTTTTTAACTGTGAGTTAGCTCTAACCGGAGGTTGTGAAATTGGAGGTTAGTGCTGTAAAACAAAAGTTAATGATGCCTATGATATTTTTAGCTATAAAGTACAACACGAAATCTAGGAAAAATTTTAACTAAAATTCGAAAAGTTCTTCAAAGTTTTAAGAATATGTTTTAAATAAGATATATGTATTTGGAAAACTTCTTAAACAATAAATTTGTTTGTGTGTAAGCACATATTTTATTTGTTAAAGTCAGTTCGCAAATATATTTTGTTCTAATAAATTAATATATCCGTTCCAAACAAAATTTCGTGATTTTCTAATAATATTTATTTCTTTACAAATATGTAATATTTGAAAATTTTTGGTTCCAAATATATTTTCTTTTAATTCAAACATATCAAATATGGCGATTTTCCACCGTGTTGCTTATGTTCCAAGAGCTACCCTGACATCGTCGTACAATATTTATCCCTTTCCCCACTGTACCTCTTAGTGTTAAAAAACAATTTTTTTATACCCTACACCACACTGTGGTACAGGGTATTATAAGTTTGTTTCACGGCAGATGTTTGTAACACCTGAAAATAACACAGCTAGACCCACCAAAGTAAACCAATCGACTCAGAATCACTAGCTGAGTCGATTTAACGATGCCTGTCCGTCCGTCCGTCTGTCCATGTAAAGTTGTTCGTCGACTACAGGTCGCAATTTCACTGCGATCGTTCTGAAATTTTGCAGTTTAGAGTATTTCGCGGCTGTTAAGATCGCTATTGAATTTGGTTGACATCGGTTCAGATTTAGATATAGCTCCCATATATATCTTTCGTCCGATTTGGCCCTTTAGTCCTATAGAAGCTGTATTTTACATCCAATCGTTTTGAAATTTAGAATGGTAGAGTTTCTTGATCCATGAACCAACATTGCCGAATTTGAAGAAAATCGGTTAAGATTTAGCTATAGCTCCCATATATATGTTTCGTCCGATTTTGCTCTTTAGTCCTGTAGAAGCTGTATTTTACATCCAATCATTTTGAAATTTAGAATGGTAGAGTTTCTTGATCCATGAACTAACACTACCGAATTTGAAGAAAATCGGTTGAGATTTAGCTATAGCTCCCATATATATGTTTCGTCCGATTTGGCCATCCAGTCCTATAAAAGCTGTTTTTTACATCCAATCGTTTTGAAATTTAGAATGGTAGAGTTTCTTGATCCATGAACCAACATTGCCGAATTTGAAGAAAATCGGTTAAGATTTAGCTATAGCTCCCATATATATGTTTCGTCCGATTTGGCCCTTTAGTCCTATAGAAGCTGTATTTTACATCCGATCGTTTTGAAATTTAGAATGATAGAGTTTCTTGATCCATGAACCAACATTGCCGAATTTGAAGAAAATCGGTTAAGATTTAGCTATAGCTCCCATATATATGTTTCGTCCGATTTGGCCCTTTAGTCCTATAAAAGCTGTATTTTACATCCAATCGTTTTGAGATTTAGAATGGTAGAGTTTCTTGATCCATGAACCAACACTACTGAATTTGAAGAAAATCGGTTAAGATTTAGCTATAGCTCCCATATATATGTTTCGTCCGATTTGGCCCTTTAGTTCTATAGAAGCTATATTTTACATCCAATCGTTTTGAAATTTAGAATGGTAGAGTTTCTTGATTCATGAACCACCATTGCCGAATTTGAAGAAAATCGGTAAAGATTTAGCTATAGCTCCCATATATATGTTTCATCCGATTTGGCTCTTTAGATCCAATCGTTTTTATACCCTACACCACACTGTGGTACAGGGTATTATTTAAGTATAAAATGTCCCAAAAGTAAATTTATGTAAACAATTTATACATGAATTATAAAATTTATATATCAGAGTTATTCAATATTACGAGAGTGGTGTAGGGTATTATATAGTCGGCACCGCCCGACTTTAGCCTTTCCTTACTTGTTTTGATTATATGTTTTTTTATCTAGTTTATGTTCCAATAGCTACATTCAGACCCTGGAACTATATAAAACCATGTTTGTCCCACCGTGTCTATAAAAGTACGTGCCGTGTCTATATAAGCTACAGTACATCGCTTCATTGCACCACATATTAACCAATTTTGCACCACTGTACAATATTTAATCGTTTTTGCCCTACAGTACCACTAAAAGAATGAATTTAGAAAAAATAGTTTATATTCCAAGATCCAAATTCGCAACCCTTGGCCATATTTAAACCTATTTGTTCCCTATCTGTGCCATGTTTAAATTTTTACTGTACCGTACCTTATTTAACTTATTTTCTACACGGTTTACATAGAAGTACCTATTTCAAAAACATTTCTTAGCTTTGGTTTATGCTTTAAGAGCTACCTTCTCACATTCAACCCTTTCAGTACCACTGTACCATATTTAATACTTTTATTTCACTGTGCTTTTAAAGTACGAATTTTATACATATCTGGCACTATATATAACCCATTTTTGCCCACTTACCACATTTAACCATTTTGCCACACTTTACCGTATTTAACACTTTTATGCCCCATTGTACCACATATAGCTTTTTGTTTCACCGTACCATATTTAACCCTTTTTGCTCCACTCAACCATATACCAACTGTACCATAATTTAAAGCTTTTTGCACCACAGAGGTACTAAAAGCATACATTTTGAAAAAACACTTCTTATCTCATATGGAGTTACCCTCTCCCTGCATCCATATTTTTCCCACTATAGTTAATGTACTCTTTTGACCCAATGTACCTTTTTAACCCTTTTGGGCCCACTGAATCATATTTAACGCCCCTTTGTCCTATTCTTCAATATATTTAACAATTTTTGATCGCGTGTAACGTAGTTAACACATTTTTGCCCCACTGTTCCATAGCAAACACTTTTTTCCCCACTGTACCATATTTAACCCATTTTGTCTCATTTTACCAAATACATTTTTTAACCGTTTGTGACCCACTCTGATCATAAAAGCATAGAAACTCTTCATCGCGTGTAACGTAGTTAACACATTTTTGCCCCACTGTACCATATTTAACCCATTTTGTCCCACGTTACCATATTTAACTATTTGTGCCCCACTGTACTATAGTTACCCATGTTTGCTCCACTGAAATAAGCCTGGTCTCACTGTACCATATTTAACACTTTTTGCCTCACTCAACCATACTTAACCCTGTTTGCTCCACAGTACCATAGTTAACACATTTTTACCCCACTGTTCCATAGCAAACACTTTTTTCCCCACTGTACCATATTTAACCCATTTTGTCTCATTTTACCAAATACATTTTTTAACCGTTTGTGACCCACTCTGATCCTAAAAGCATAGAAACTCTTCATGTCTCATGTTTTAGTTCCAATTTTGCCAGATTGTACCACTTTTGCCCCATGCACCATAATTAAGCCGTTTTGTCCCACTGTGCTCTAAAAGTTAGAATTTCTAAAACTCACTTCCGATCTCTAGTTTATGTTCCAAAAGCTACCCACTGTACCATATTTTACACTTTTTGCTACACTGTGCCCAAAAAGTAAGAATATCGATAAAACTGACTACCCCGATCCGTTGTCCTAAGGACAAAACGTCCTTGCTTCAATTTTCGCGATTCTAACTGTAGGCGTTAAATTTTGCGGTTGACCTAAAATTTTCAAAAAATCGCTTCCTGTTCTAGCTTAAGTCCCAACGGCTACGCTCACAAAAAACTTTCAGATTCTGCCATTTGGATTTGGCTGCGATATCATATTTGTAGCTTTTTATCCCACTGTGCGCGTAAATGTTACAATTTCGAAAATTAGTATCAATTTCTGAGTCTAGCTCATAAGAGCTAACCTCTCACCAAATTTCACGATTCTAGTTCATTCCGTTTAGATTTGGCTAAATGTACGAATCTCGAAATTCTCATCTTATTGCACATCTACGTCCCAAGGACTATCCTCCCACAAATCTCATGATTCTAGCTTCATACGTTTGGGCTGGGCGATGATCAGTCAGTCAGTCACACAATAATTTTCTAATAGGTGATTTTTTGCCAACTTTCATTTTGGCACTGTTTTGGCATTTCAGCTGTTTTCGTGTAACATGCAAAGCTATGTACACATGATTGTCAGATCGGGCAACGTTATCAACCCTGTTAAAGTGCTGCCAATGTACGGACAATGACAGATTGTTAGGCAAAGGTGAATTGACAGTTCAGACGATTGCAGGAAAACTTTATAATTTCGTATATTTAGAATATATTTTGTAAATATTTATTGCCAACAAAAATATTTTATAGACTGTGTTGCCAATAAAATATTTATCTGACAGTGGCGCCATTGTCAGATGCATAAACTTCGCACTTTTTACAACGGCTTCACGATGACATTTCTTATTGACGATGACTTTTCCGCCAATGTTGCAGGACAAAAATTTAAAGTTCACGCGGTTGTAAGTTCACAGGGTTGCATTTTTCTGGAAATATTGTAAGATCTGACAACCGTGTGTACAAAGCTTTACTGTCAAACATGTTCAGTTTGGTCTGTAATTTAACCATAAATCAACTTACAAACGAACAACGCTTGCAGATTATTGCATTTATTTATTTTTATTGAATTTTAAGTTTGGTGAACAATATATTTGACGTTTAGGGCCGGTCAATTGCCCGCAAAGGTTGTCGCACTGGAAGCCAATATTGAAGAATTAATTCGTGAGATTCCGGCCGATATGATGGAGAAAGTATGCCGAAGTTGGACCCAGCGTATGAACCATTTGAGGCGCAGCCGCGGTCAACATCGAAATCATCTTTAAACATTGAATTATATAGATCTTTCTATCGACTCAAACATGGCTCTCAGGATCCTTGAGAGACTTGAGAAAACCGATCCTGCATCTCTGACCAACAAGCAGAGATAATCCCTGAAGTGGGCACGGAGTATTTCTGGAGAACAGGATACTGCATCAACTTCCATACGGCAGTAGCCAATTAAAAGGCTGCGCTCTCCAGATGAACCGCCGACATCCAAAAGGACTAAAGGCTTTAGTGGTAACACTGCTACTCGGTCCTTCGCTGGCGTTACTAAGGACAGCTTGATACTGGCGGTTATCAACAGGGGAAAGAAGAAGGCAGCATCCCGTAGAGCAGGTGGAGTAAACATCGAAGAAAACAGAGCACAGTGAACATCAGCAACATCGAAGATAACAGTGCATAATGCAATAATGTTCTTGAAGAGTTGTCGGGTCCGGCTCCCGATTGTGTCGACGCAGGCTGGTATCAGGGCCACATGCAACTAATACGATTTAGTAATATGGGCTCTGTTGAGTGCTATCGCTGCGTTTTGAAGAAATGGATGTTGTCAACAAGGAGGACATCCCGTCTCGGTCAGGGCGCATGTATGGATACCAGCCGATGTGGAATCCGTAATTAAGATGCTGAAGGTATGCAATCCCGAGCTTCCAACAGGCAACTGGAAGGTCGGTCGATTGGAGGGGGAGGATGGGCATCAGAGGCACGCAGTATTTATACTGAATGCCAAGTCTCTACTCCACCTCGTCAAGTCCGAAGGCATGGTTTCATTCTACAGATAAAATTCCACCACTCTATGGAAGTATCAGCTGCCTTAAAAGACCTCCTGATGCAAGGAGGGGCTGCCGTGGTCTTAATCCGGGAACCATGGTTAAATGGAGATATGGCTTACATATAATATGGTTGTAAGAAGAACGGCACAAAAAAGAGTTGGGAAGGGCTCAAAATAAATCCTGGATAGATTTCTGTAGTGGCGTAAGAAGCTCATCCGAAAATTTTAGCCTCAACACCTTGTACTATTGGCTACATCAAGAAAGCTGATAGTTCCTGGACTACGTCCAGTGAGGAATCTCTGGGAGTGCTTCTGGAAACAAATTCCCTTGAAGTACAGCCATCAGAGGTTTCCAACGATATTGCAACCGAACCTAGAATTCGTTGGGCTATCAAAAGCTTTAAACCTTTTATGTCGGCAAGGCCAAACAAAGTCTCGGTGGCGGAGCTACAGGCAGTGGCTGATACAATTGCCCCCTGGCTCAGAGAGATATGCACATGTTGTATTAATCAGGCATTCATACAAACAAAATGGAGAGAAACCAAGGTCGTTTTCTTCCCAAAGCGGATAAGCCGTCCCACACGCTAAGGATTTCCGATCCATTAGTCTCTCATCATTTCGCCTTAGAAATCTGGAGAGATTAAAAGTAAGTTATCTTAGGACTAAAATTGATCACAGGCTACTGTCCACTCAACATCATGCCTTCAACAAGGGCAAGTCCACCGAAACCGCCCTGCATGATCTGGTCAGCTTAATTGAAGGATCACTCTCTGTTAAGCAATATACTATGGTAGCTTTCTTAGATATAGAGGGGGACCTTAATAACATACATAAATCCAGCCCCAAGGCTGGATTTATGTATGTTATTAACATGAACAATATTTGGTTTCTCTACAGATGATGAGTGTCAGAGTTATTGCCTATGCAAATATCTCCTTGGGGGGTATTGAAATTCCCTTCCTCGAAAGTGCAAAATACTTACGTATTTTACTAGACAGGAAGTTGCACTTCAAATCCCAACATTTTGGAAAGAGCAAATAAGGCTGTGATAGCGCTATATACCTGTAAATCCGCATATAGTTTATTGGTTAGATACGGCAGTAGTCAGACTGATAATGCTGTACGGCATTGTCGTCTGGAGGACAGGTCTGCAGAAATCCACCTTCTGTACGATACTAAACTAGGATCAGCGAATGGCTGCCGTATGTATCACTGGTGCGATGAGAAATACACCAACTGCGGCACTAAATACTAAATGTTATACTACATTTAAAGCCGCTATATATTATAGCAGTGCAATATGCCGCATGTACTGCGATTAGACTCAGGGAACTGTCACTATAGTCAGGAAATGGCTACGGACATAGTGTCTTTCTAGACAGAATGCCTGCCCTTCCGGGCACTGTTGATTACACTTTGCCTGAACCACTCTTTGACAAGAAGTATCTCACTCTTATACCTGATACATCAGAATGGAATGGTCGTATCCCAGGACTGAGGGATTCTGTAACGGACGGTTCCAAACGTGATAACCAAGTGGGCTTTGGTGTCTTTTCTGAAGTACTTCAGCTAACACTTGAAAAAAGACTGCCTGATCTCTGTAGTGTTTACCAGGCAGAAATCTTAGCTATTAAAGTGGTAGAGGAATGGCTGAATATTAATGTGATGGCCAAAGTCGGTATAAATATTTTCTCTGATAGTAAGGCTGCTATCAAGTCCCTGGATACTATATTCCTGAATTAAAAAAAATGCCCTCGACTTTCGCAGATCTCTTAAAGAGATGGCTGAACAGTTCAATATTCACCTGATATGGGTGCCGGGCCACAGGGATTTACCAGGGAACTGCAAGGTAGATGAATTTGCAAGACTAGGAACTACCTTATACGCTCCAAGGGGCCTGGAACTTGTGGGCATGCCTCTAGCAACCTGCCAACTCCTCTTGAGAGATAATGCACTTACGGCAACATATGACAGGTGGTCTCTAGTCAGGAACTGCATACATAGAACATTCGGGGGCTATAGTCGCAAATAAAGGATTTATAGGTATTGTAAAAATCCCATAAGTCTAGTCAAAGAATTTGTTTGCTTCTTATTCGGTTTTTCGTGCCAGGAACAACAAAATCGAGACATGCCCTTTTTATCCCCTCACCCGACAGGGAGGAGGGTATATATCATTTGCTACGAGCCAAAGGTCTAACACGTAAAAGGAGTGACCTAAGACCGTAAGTATGTTCGGCGGATATCCGTTCTAGGACATTTTGAGTCATTTGAACAATGTCAGTCCGTTCGTCTGTCTGGCTGGAGCGCATGATAACTCTCCAAAGTAGTAAAGGCCCAATCGTAAGTTGGATTAAGTGAGCTCATGCATTTTATGATTGGGCCTTAGCGGATTGACTTCAGATTTGGTACGCGGTAATATTTCTCTCTATCTCCGGCTAAGTTCGAAGATGGGCCATATTGGTCCACTCCGTTTAGTACCTCTCCCACAAAGGGTGGGAGAGGTACTACTGAAATCTTCTGAAATTCCACACATAGTATTAGTATTATTGCAGCCGTATTTATAAAAACGTAAAACAGCTTTACAAACCTTTGATAAGCAAAACTTGTTAAAACTGTATTCACAAACGATTATTAGCCTAAAAAACCGTTTGTAAACCATTGTTAAATGTGGGAATTTTAATATTAGTTTGACCCTACTTTAATTGTTTGTTAAAGTGACATTTGCTTTTTCTTCGTGTGAATTTGCAAAACATTTTTATGGAATTTTTAAAACAAAAAAATATTGAAGACTGATTTTGAAAACTTTTTCTAGAAATAGTTTAGGTTAAAATAAAACCAGCAAGGAAAGGCAGAAAGTCGGGCGGGGCCGACTATATAATACCCTACACCTCCCTAACAATGCGATAAGGGTTATTGCGATAATAATTTGAAATAATTGCTAAATGGGTAAGAACATATATATGCGGATATATCTAATTCTGAACTGATAATCGCCAAATTAAGCAATATTCGTTCCTAAATTGAGAAACATCTTTCTGGAGAATTTTGTAATGATCGGAAGTAAAGTACAACTTCTTTAGCGCTTTGTAACCAAATCAGGAGGAACATATATATGGAGCTTATATATAAATCTGAATCGATTTTCCCTGAATACTCATTCATGTAAAATAGAAACCTCTTTCTGTCGAATTTCGTACTGATCGGATATAAAATACAGTCTCTACAGCGCTTGAATGTCAAATCGGTGCTAACATATATATGTGGGCTACATCTAAATCTGAACCGATTTTCTCCAAATTTGGCAGTATTCCTTCGTGTAAAAAGAAACCTCTTTCTGACGAATTTCGCTGTGATCGGATATAAAATACAGTTTCTACAGCTATTGAATTTCAAATCGGGGGTAACATATATATGGGGGCTATATCTAAATCTGAACCGATTTTCTCCGAATTTGGCAGTATTCCTTCATGTAATAAGAAACCTCTTTCTGCCGAATTTCGTACTGATTGGATATAAAATACAGTTTCTACAGTGCTTACATGTCAAATTGGGTGCAGCATATATATGGGGGCTATATATAAATCTGAACCGATTTCCCCCAAATTTTGTATTGTATCTAAGTGTATCACGAGACTACTCTCTGTCAATTTTTGTACAAATCGGTTACAAAATGTTGCTTATACAGTGCATATATGCCAAATCGGAGGTACATATATATGGGAGCTATATGTAAATCTGAACCGATTTTAACCAAATTCAATAGGGATCGTCTTTGGGCTTAAAAAAAGATATGTGCAAAGTTTCGTTGAGATAGGACCATAATTGCGACCTGTACTTTGATTACAAGAATGCGTCTACAGACAGACAGACGGACAGACAGACAGACGGACATAGCTAAATAGACACAGAAAGTGATTACAAGTCGATCGGTATAATAAACAATGGGTCTATCTCTTCTCCTTTTGGGTGTTACAAACAAATGCACAAAGTCATAATACCCTGTACCACAGTGTGGTGTAGGGTATAAAAAGAATAAAATACGTCACTGTGCCTTCCAGAAAGTGTTTGTGTCAAAACGGAATGTACCATTAAATGGGAGATATATGAAAACGTGGACAGATTTGTCGCATTTTTTTAGGAAGAGGTAAAGGCATTGTGCAACATAAGCTGCACGTTATCCCAAAAATTTCGAAAGGATTGGTTCCTTTTTTCGAACAGTACTTTGGTTGTCACAGACGGACGGACATGGCTAAATAGACTCAGAGCGTGATTCTGCGTCCATCGGTATATCAATTGTTTTTGCAATTTTTTCCATATTGTTCCGCAAAAATCGGTATAACAAAAGCATTTTTGAATTCTTCTTTTTTCAATATTGTTTCATAAAGAACCAAAACCTTTTATTGTTGCAAAACAACAACATAAGAAATGCATTTTTTTCAATTCACTAGTGATATGTAAACAATCAACGTGTGTTAAATATTATTCCTTGTTCGAATACCTTTTTGTATGCAATAAAAAAATGATCTGAATTCGTCATTTATTTGATCTTTAGTGTTTTTTTTAATTACACTATGCCACAAAAATTTTGTCCAAGGGAAGTGGATAACAGTTTCTGGTGCAATGTGGTGCCACTAACACGAAAAATTTTTAAAAAAAATGTTATGGTAAATTTTTTTTTAATTCCAGCTTTCATGGAAAATACATTTAGTATTTGGACCAAAATTCAAGTATAGGCCTGAGCCGTGTTATGCGTTAAATTGAAGAGAATTATGAGGGCTACAAATGCTGCAAATATCGCTTTCACATAGAATCTTTGGTTTAGTAACAGTCGTCAAAAATATGAGAAAAAAATGACTTTTTTATATAAAAACAGTTTTTCTCCAAATTTGGCAGTATTCCTTCGTGTAAAAAGAAACCTCTTTCTGACGAATTTCGCTGTGATCGGATATAAAATACAGTTTCTACAGCTATTGAATTTCAAATCGGGGGTAACATATATATGGGGGCTATATCTAAATCTGAACCGATTTTCTCCGAATTTGGCAGTATTCCTTCATGTAATAAGAAACCTCTTTCTGCCGAATTTCGTACTGATTGGATATAAAATACAGTTTCTACAGTGCTTACATGTCAAATTGGGTGCAGCATATATATGGGGGCTATATATAAATCTGAACCGATTTCCCCCAAATTTTGTATTGTATCTAAGTGTATCACGAGACTACTCTCTGTCAATTTTTGTACAAATCGGTTACAAAATGTTGCTTATACAGTGCATATATGCCAAATCGGAGGTACATATATATGGGAGCTATATGTAAATCTGAACCGATTTTAACCAAATTCAATAGGGATCGTCTTTGGGCTTAAAAAAAGATATGTGCAAAGTTTCGTTGAGATAGGACCATAATTGCGACCTGTACTTTGATTACAAGAATGCGTCTACAGACAGACAGACGGACAGACAGACAGACGGACATAGCTAAATAGACACAGAAAGTGATTACAAGTCGATCGGTATAATAAACAATGGGTCTATCTCTTCTCCTTTTGGGTGTTACAAACAAATGCACAAAGTCATAATACCCTGTACCACAGTGTGGTGTAGGGTATAAAAAGAATAAAATACGTCACTGTGCCTTCCAGAAAGTGTTTGTGTCAAAACGGAATGTACCATTAAATGGGAGATATATGAAAACGTGGACAGATTTGTCGCATTTTTTTAGGAAGAGGTAAAGGCATTGTGCAACATAAGCTGCACGTTATCCCAAAAATTTCGAAAGGATTGGTTCCTTTTTTCGAACAGTACTTTGGTTGTCACAGACGGACGGACATGGCTAAATAGACTCAGAGCGTGATTCTGCGTCCATCGGTATATCAATTGTTTTTGCAATTTTTTCCATATTGTTCCGCAAAAATCGGTATAACAAAAGCATTTTTGAATTCTTCTTTTTTCAATATTGTTTCATAAAGAACCAAAACCTTTTATTGTTGCAAAACAACAACATAAGAAATGCATTTTTTTCAATTCACTAGTGATATGTAAACAATCAACGTGTGTTAAATATTATTCCTTGTTCGAATACCTTTTTGTATGCAATAAAAAAATGATCTGAATTCGTCATTTATTTGATCTTTAGTGTTTTTTTTAATTACACTATGCCACAAAAATTTTGTCCAAGGGAAGTGGATAACAGTTTCTGGTGCAATGTGGTGCCACTAACACGAAAAATTTTTAAAAAAAATGTTATGGTAAATTTTTTTTTAATTCCAGCTTTCATGGAAAATACATTTAGTATTTGGACCAAAATTCAAGTATAGGCCTGAGCCGTGTTATGCGTTAAATTGAAGAGAATTATGAGGGCTACAAATGCTGCAAATATCGCTTTCACATAGAATCTTTGGTTTAGTAACAGTCGTCAAAAATATGAGAAAAAAATGACTTTTTTATATAAAAACAGTTTTTCCTGGTACAAAAAACACCATGAAAAATAGAAAAAAAGTCGAAAAAATTATTTTATCACATTTTCAAATAGCCAGCATCCTAAAGAAGAAAACACTGCCTATTTGAAAAAATCTTGTTTCACATTTTTTCTTTTTAAATTATGTTTTTTTGCTTATATTGAATTCGCCATATGTGAGAGACATATAAGCGATATTGCACTTGCATTTTATTTTATGAGGATTGATGTGAGACATTATAAAATTATAGAGAGGACGAGGTCTTATTGCCGTTAGTAACCCTCCATTAACATTATATGCAATGTGAGAGCTATATAGGATGATATCCGCTCAGGTAAAGGGTCATTCAACAATATTTGTGTTTTTTGATTTATGCGGTTTCCATTCTGTTACGTCCTTTAGGGGCATGGACATCCCAGTCGTATATACAGGTAGTAAAATTATATGTATGCAATACAAAGTAGTACGCGGCAGTCTTGAAAATATTGGTTTTCTACGTAGGAAGCAAAGTATATATCTGCTACTGGTACTGCAACTTATGAACCTTAAACCCGGAATTTATGAATGAAATTTCTTATTAATAAATTAGTGTAATTCAGCGCCTTAAAGAGATAAGTCGATTTTCTGAAAAATATTACAAAGTTATATTTTGAAGTGTGAGTAAAAGGCAAAGAACTTTTAGGTTAGGTTAGTTTAGGTTGAAGAGAGGATACGTTTATACCACTCATGTCCATGGACATACACTTAAGCCAGTGGTTCGGCCTGAACTTTTCAATGTGTAAATGTTCCTGACAATTTCTGCTACATCTTCGGAAAATATGTAATTAAAAAAAATCGTGGTGCCTTTAGTAAAATAATAGAAGAAATATTTGTGTTATATTTTGGTATACGAGTTAAAAATATGAACGAACCGTGGACACCTAGTGTTTTGTGTAATTCCTGCCATGTATATCTTACTCGACGGAGTAGTGGAAGCATGCGGCAAGTACTTTACAATTAATGTATTACAATGTTTTGCGGAATAAAACGTTTTATTTAAGACATCACGTGCAATTTCATTCACGATACCGACTGCTATTTTTGTCTAAGATTGGAGTAGGAAGGAGCATTCGCTGGAATTACACTGAAGTAAAATCTGTCACTTTGCCAGTTGCACATTCGGAAACAATACCAATTCCCAAGTGTCCAAGTATAGCTAACAGCCTAATTACGGAAACATCATCAAGTTCAACAGAGTACTCAACTCTGAGCGATTCAAGTTTGAGTCAGAAGTCATCGCTTTTAACTCAGTTTCAACTCATTGATCTAGTGAGAGATTTGGAACAGACTAAAGATAAGGCAGAACTAATTGCATCTCGGATGCAGCAGTACAATATTTTGGCCGCAAATGTTAACATATCATATTATAGATTCCGTGATATACCTTACAAACAATTTTATACAACAGTGCTCGAGGAATTTAATCAAATTCAAAGGAATTGCGGTTATTTGTTGACAGCAGTAAAGAAAGTTTGAGAGCAGTACCTTTACACAACGGAAATCAGAAACCGTCGATTCCCATTGCTCATGCTATCAACACTAAGGAATCATACGAAACAATGGCTAAATTGAAAAAATACATAAAATATGAACATGACTGGAAAACTTGTTGCGATTAAAAAGTAGTTGGTATGTTATTCCTCCCAATGGCCAACAAGAAAACATATTGGGTGAAAACAACATAAAATACACACCTCTCTTCCAAAAAAAAAACAACATTATGATTAATGATTTGTTGAAAAATTATGAAACAATTGATAAGAAATATATTTTTCTATATTTATGTATATAACATATATGTAACTTATTTTTCGCTTTATATATTCCAACAGGTGTAAATATGTCCCTAAAAATTCATTTCTTGCATTCATTGCGACGAACATGGCGAAAGGTTTCACCAAAAAATGAAGTCCATCGAGCGGCGTTACCAAGGGCACTGGGATGAAAGAATGATGGGAGATTATATTTGGTTCCTCATTAAAGAAACCGATTCCGAAATCTACAAATGTCAACAAAGAACTCACAATTACAAATGAAACGTGTTCATGTAAATAAACTCAAATGTACATAATATAAATAAAAGTAACAAATAAAATCGCTATTTAAACTGAAATTAAAAAAGAAGATTTTTTGAAATTCTCTTACCTCTACCAAAAGGGCTAACATTTCAAAAAGGATTTTTGTTTTTTTTTTTTTTTTGAAAAAAATCTCTTTTTCCAGTTTGTTTAATGACTATTACTAAACCAGTGTTTCTAAGTGAAAGAGGTATTTCCAACATTGGTAGACCAAATTAATAGCTTCAATTTAACGTATAAGTCGATCTTATCGGGAATATACTCCAAAAATTATTGTGCAAATACTAAGGGTACCTTCGACGATAATAGTATTTTTAATAAAAGCTTTTTAAACAAAATTTATCCATAAACAATTTTTGGTCTTGATTTTATATAGCAGTATGCCACAATCTATACAAAAAAACAATTTTTAGGTCTAGGACACAAAAAAAAGTTTTGTTGCATAGTGTTATCGGACAAACATTTTTGTTAATTAATACAGCTGTGTTTAAAATAAACAATACAATTTATATATTCGACTACTCTTACAATTGATAATCGTATTAATGCATTATTAAGAGAGTAAATGGTATGTAAATAAGTAAGAAAGTTCAGTCGGGTAAACCGACTTTAGAATCTCCTCACCTTTAGTCCAAAAAAATTATTCATACATTTATTTATTTTTTGTTTTAATTAAATTTTTATCTATTTGAATAGGATTTATTAAATTTAAAATATGTACTGGTATTAAAGTTCTATGCAGTTAACTTTTGGTGCAAAATTCTTCATTTGTGTGGGAGGTACCAAAAGGTACACCGATATTGAAGTAATAAGCTGTTAACTTTTGGTGCAAAATGGTCCTTTTTTGCGGTAGGTACCAAAAGGGGCGTGCCAATAACGCCCACTTTTTTTTGCACTCTAGGTACTATAAAAACACTATACTGTACAAAATTTCAAGTATTTGTAGGGACTGATATTAAAGCTATAAGCAGTTAACTTTTCGTGCAAAATGGTCCATTTGTGTGGGAGCTAGGAGCGTAGAAACTTCGCTCATTTTTCTTAAGTGTTAGCGGTTCACCCGACTGAACTATCTTACTTGTTTTTCTTTAATTTAAGGGCTTTTTCTACTTTATCGAGCATAAACTTCAAAAAATATGATCCTAATACTAAAGGCACTTTCCAAGAAAGTGAGAATTTTAAATAAAAATTAAAAAAAAAAAATAATATTGACCATAAATTTTTTTAAACTATTTTTTCGTGTTTAGGACACCATATTGCACCAGAAAATGTTATGTACAGCCCTTCGACAAAAATATTGTTGTCGAAGGGACGGAAGGAAATGGCTAAATCGACGATTAAAAATATATATACTTTAAGGGGTCTCAGATCAATATTTAGAGGTGCTAGAAACGGAGTGACAAAAGGAATATATAAAAAAATACATATACACCACACTGTAGTATTGTTTGCGTTTGTTCGTAACGCTTAAAAAACTAATGGTGATTTAAAAAAAGTGTGAGCCATTCTACGCAAAATTCTGAAAAATATTTGCCTAATGTAATCCCTCGAATTAAACGTAGCTCCTATTCAAAACTCCAAAATGTGGTACAAAAGGGAAAAGGGCAACGAAATTGTTGAATTTTTTTGCAGAAACAAAATCGCTATATGAGATAGACCCTTTGTCCCCATGTCCGTCTGTCTGTCCATGTATTCTTGTGATCAAAGTGCGGGTCGCAAATATGCAGCGACCTTTACGAAAATTGGTACAGAGGCATTTCTTAGACTAGGGACAATCTCCATTGAGAATGGGGCATATCAGTCCATGTTTTGATATATCCCCCATATAAAGGTCCCCACCGATGTCACTTCTTGACACTCTAGAAAAAAACATTTTTCAATTGATCTGGCTGAAATTTAAGAATTTATACTTTATATTGGATCTTGTAAAAATGGGACACATCGGACTATGTTTTGGTATAGGGTCAGAATTTGTAATATTAACCTATGCATTTTTATTTTTGCCTAAAAAGTTTATACATGGTTGGCCATACAAAGGTCCCCGAGATAAAAATAAATACATTATACTTTTTTAAATAATTGCATCGACAACACCAAAATACTCTAAATACCCGAGTTGCCAAATTTGAGGCCCTCTAGGTTCTTTTTCTTTATTTGCCTATCCGAATCCGGATTTTAGAGATCATACAATTACAATTGAGATTTTCATAACATATAAAGTATAATGATTAAATTACAGAAAAAAGTTCATTCAGCGATGATAAGTTCTATATTTTTGGCAGCACATTTATAGCGCTTTATGAATCTTATTTTTGTTGTGAGGCTTATGTCGTGGCTGGTTAGTATTTTGCTGTATTTGAAAAAGGAGTGTCTGGCCATTTCTATTCGACACTTTTTTTCTTGTGTTACGTGCCATTGTTCGTTTTCAAGGACTCACAGGTATATTTAATTTTGTACTCGTTCAAATTCTTTATCTGTATGTTAGGTTTGGTTAGGTTAAATGACACCTAGCGAACATTTGACAGCAAGATAGCTGGAAAGGCGTTTAATATATTAGGAAGTAAGGGAATAAATAAATAAATATTCGTTTGTTTGTTCCATCATCACGCCTAAACGGCTGAGCCGATTCTCTTGAAACTTGGTGGACAGATAGATCTGGGAAGTGTCATAGGCTACTTTGATTTTCGATTTTCCGCCTACGGATTTTCTACCACTTTCCGCTGAGGCTCCTCTTAGAGCTAGAAAGCTGAACTTTATCACACGCATAGACAGGAGTGTTGTATAAACCATAGGCTATTCATGAAGTGATTTTTCGGCATTTGGTCAGTTCTAGCGCTACCAAAAATGTTACTATTGTTTTTGTAATTTAAGAAACCTCTTATAAGAGACAAAGATACAACTTTGTAAACATGAAGTATTACACTGTGCGACAAAATTGAACAAAAATTCATGGTCATGGAAATGTCTATAAAATTCTGATAGATGACTAGAAGGTTTAGGTTTAGGTTAGGGTAGCAGCCGTATTTATTACAAGCTCACATAGACCAGTTTAGGTCCCTAGTGTTACCACGGGCTGAAATGCCCCTCACCGAAACCAACCTGTTTGATATACAAATTTATCGGTAGTACGAATATCGGTACTGGAAAGATCAGTTAGGCTGCCTAGAAAGGCCGACCCCAGTATGTCCAGTCGTCGTTTACTCAGAGCGGGGCAGTCGCATAGCAAGTGCTCAATGCTCTCCACTTCTTCCTCATCTCCACAGCTTCTGCAGAAGTCATTGGTGTCAATACCCAATCTTTTGGCGTGTTCGCCGATCTATGATGACTAGAAACAAAACAAAACTGTGTACTCAGTTTTTTTTATTTTCTGGTCGAGTTCGCGTTTAAAAGGACATGAAATTTTTTAAAGATTTAAATATTTGCGAGTAAAATTTTTTGTAATTTTTCAGATAGTCCTAATAAGACGATATGGGTGTCAAATGAAAAATCGCATTTTGGGCTATCCAAATAATGTTTTTTGTTTTTAGAAAGTGGAACTAAAAAGTTGCAAAATGGCCTTGCAAATTTTAGTTATTCATTATTTAAGAGCCACTGTAGAAAAATTCGAAAACAATATATTTTGTTTCAATCGTTTCACTCTTCTCTTCGTCTCCACACATTCGACAGGGGTCTGTTATATTGTATTGCCACTTTGTTGTCATTGATCAGATGTCGCAGTGGCCCGTTGAACCGCCGTCAATCATCAGTCGGATGTCTTTTCCCTCATCTTTAGAAGGGTTTCTGTCCTGGCAGGAGAGATCCTGCACCCGAGTGAACTTTTCCAATTCTAGGTGCTCTTATTTCTGAACCAGGTGTCGATTTTGGCAATGTGTTCGCACAGGTGAGGTCTTATTAATGCATTCGCCATAGATATGTTCATTGCAGATACTCTTCGTACCAACTTGTCAGCAATATCACGTTCCTGTGACCATGAATCCAGTATAGACGAACAATTCCTTTAAAATCCTACAGTGCTATTTTGCATTTATTCACCGCTTTTGATTTGGTAACATTTGACTTCAATGCCTTCACAGCTGCCTGACTACCTACGAAGATAGTAGTTGGCTGATTAGACAAGATGTTCAGTTGGTTGACCAAAGGAAGAGCTTTTGTTATGGCGAAGATTTCTGCATGAAAAAAAGCATGAGTCGGAAATATTTTCTAAAATCCAGACACTCACAGTACGCCCCAGAACCAGAGCATATGTCAACCTCAGTACATCTCAGCTCCAGTGCCTGTGTACATTTTTAAGATGTCAGAGTGTATATCCGGTCCTTCAGAAGAACATTGAGAAAAGTGACGATACTATGTAGTCCGTTGTTTGCTCAAGCCCATGTACTCGACCTAAATCTATTGCCTCGTTCAGTAGACTTGAGTAGCCCAATTTGATGACCGCCATAAACTTGTCTCTCGAAGGTGTAGGGCTCACTTGATGGCAACACATTGAACATATTGACCTAGTAGTTGAATGTTTAGAATTGTATCTAATGCCACTTGTGCCGAACTTCTTCATGTACCGGTAATGCATACTGCAGCAATACGTTGTATTTTCCGCAGTTGCTAGTTTTAAGAGCCTTCCAACAGACCAAATAATAACACTACGCAAAAAAAAATTTTTGTTTCCGAAAACTAAAAACTCTTTTATTTTTTTATGGTAACGTTTTTTTTCTTAAATACCAATTTTTATGGTAGTTACCATTAGTATTTAGGCCATATTTTTTGAAGAATAAGCTCGATATAGCCGGAATAAATTAAAAGAAATTGTAAGGGCTAGAAATGCTGAAAACATCAGTTTCACGTAGAAGCTTAGCAACTGTAGAAGTTTAGCAAGTTTCACGTAGAAGTTTAGCAACTGTCGTTAATACAATTAGAAAAAATTAGATTTTTTTTCAAAAAAATCTTTTTTTGTTGGCACGAAAAAATCTTTAAAAAATAGAAAAAAGTCGAAAAACATTGTTTGTTCCATTTCTTGAAAGCTTTCATCCCAACGAAGAAAACAATGCCTATTTGCAAAGTATCTGTGGATAAATAAATAAATTATGACCCATATTGTAAAAATAGGGAAATTAAAAAAAAAAATAATTTTTCATATTTTTTATTTTGGCAATTTTGTTTGGGAGGTACCAAAAGGGGCGTGGCAATAACGCTTATTTTGTAATATACTATGTATGGGTACTATAAAATATTACACTGTACAAAATTTCAGGTACTTGTATGTGCAGGAAAATGGTCTATTTGTATGGGAGGTACCAAAAGGGGCGTGGTAATATCAACCATTTTGCACGGGACTGTAGGTACTGTAAAGGCATAACACTATACAAAATTGTATGTATGTATATGTATGGACTGGAATCAAAATTATAAGCCGTTAACTTTTTGTGCAGAATTGGTCATTTGTATAGGAGGTACCAAGAGGGGCGTGGCAACTTCGCCTATTTTTCTCAAGATGATAGCGACCAAGAAACTAATACTATGTGTGGAATGGTCAAAGATTCTGAATAGTATTAGGTTTAGGTTTAGGTTAGGGGGCAGCCGTATTTTTTTGTACAAGCTCACAAAGACCAGTTTAGGTCCCTAGTGTTACCACGGGCTGAAATGCCCCTCATCGAAACCAACCTGTTTGATATATAAACTTATCGATAGTACGCATATCAGTACTGGAAAGATCTGTTAGGCTGCCTAAAAAGGCCGACCCCAGTATGTCCAGTCGTCCTTTACTCAAAGCGGGACAGTCGCAAAGCAAGTGCTCAATGCTCTCCACTTCTTCCTCATCTCCACAGCTTCGGCAGAAGTCATTGGAGTCAATACCAAATCTTTTGGCGTGTTCGCCGATCAAGCAGTGTCCCGTCAGAACCTGTACTAACGTAGACAATCGTTTCCTCTCTAGTGCGAGGAGATATTTTGACCTTCTCAGGTCATACCTTGGCCAGATTTGTCTAGCTACCCTGCAGGTGCCGATTTCTGCCCATCTTTCGTTGGACTGCCTGATTGCCTCTTGCCTAAGCCAAAGCTTGCACGTGGATAGTGGCGCACCAATATATGCAAATTCATCAAGAATTTGTAATGTCGTCCCTTTCCTAGCAAGTTCATCGGCTTTGCAGTTCCCCGGGATATCCCTATGCCCAGGCACCCATATGAGGTGTATATTAAACTGCTCAGCCATCTCGTTGAGAGATCTGCGGCAGTCGAGGGCTGTTTGTGAATTTAGGGATGTTGCCTCCAGAGAATTGATGGCAGCCTGGCTGTCCGAGTAAATGACAACGCCAGTGTTGGTTACTATGTTGCGACTCAGCCACTTGGCGACTTCCCATATTGCCATTATTTCGGCTTGATAGACACTGCAGGTATCTGGTAGTCTGTGAGCTATATCCAGACTAAGTTCTTCACAGCGTACTCCGAAGCCAACCTTTTCATCAAGCTTCGAACCATCCGTGTAAAAGTGGAGATGGTTTCTATTACCTGGTATTCTGCCGACCCATTCAGCTCTGGCGGGAATCATAGTGATGTAATTTCTCTCGAAGGTATACACAGTTGGTATATAGTCCACTCGGTCGGTTACCATAGCACTATACTTTGATATCCTCATGTGACCATAGTTCTTGTACATCCCCATTGATAGGCAGTTTAATCTTATTGCCGCTTTAGTTGCAACTTCTCTCGCCACAATATTAATCGGCAGTATATGGAGTAGGGCTTGTAGAGACTCGGTCGTTGTAGTCCTTAAGGCTCCGCTTATGCTCAGGCAGGCAGTTCTCTGAACCTTTGTTAGTAGGTTGGTGATGGTTAGTTTGTCAGTTGCCGTCCACCATACCACAATACCGTATAACAGTATTGGACGAACTACTGCAATATATATCCAGTGGACGATTTTAGGAGAGAGTCCCCACCGCGATCCTACAGCCTTTTTGCAGGAATATAAGGCGACGTTGGCCTTCCTTACACGTTCCAATACGTTAAGTTTGAATAACATTTTCCTATCTAGAATTATTCCTAAAAATTTTGCACTTTCAGAAAAGACTAGATCTGTTCCATTTATCCGAGGTGGAGGGTCCACATGTGGGACATTATTCTTCCTAGTAAAGAGAACCAATTCTGTCTTGTTGGGGTTAACGCCCAAACCGCTGCTTCTGGCCCATCTAGCCAACTTGTTCAGAGCCACCTGTAGGATGTCTCTGAGGACGTTTACGAATTTGCCACTCACTGAGATTGCCACCTCGTCCGCATATGCCACGACCTTGCAGCCACAACGTTCTAGATCTAGCAGGATTTCATTCACCGCTAAGTTCCAAATTAGTGGAGACAGTACTCCTCCTTGCGGGGTCCCTCTGTTTACATACCTTGTTAGAGTTGTGGACCCTAGACATGCTGTTATGCGTTTTCTGGTGAGCAGACTTTGAATTAGTCTAATCAAACTAGTGTTAACTTTTAGATGTGAGAGTGCCGCAATTATCGCATCTGAGTGAATGTTGTTAAAATCCCCTTATATGTCAAAAAATGCCACCATGGTGAATTCCTTGAAATGCAGGGACGATTCGATAGTGTTCACAAGTTCGTGCAGGGCTGATTCTGTAGACTTGCCCTTATTGTAAGCATATTGGTTCCCCGACAGAAGTTTTGTATTCAGGTTTTCCCTAATGAAATGATCTAAAAGTCTTTCCAGACCTTTCAATAGGAAGGAGGATAGGCTAATTGGTCTGAAGTCTTTTGGCCTAGTGCGTGATATCTTTCCCGCTTTAGGTATGAATACCACTTTGGTATCCCTCCATCGATTCGGGACGTATGAAAGCCTGATACAGCCTACATAAATTTTCTCCAGCCAGGGGATAATGTACTTTAACATTTTCTGCATTTCTGCTGGAGTGATGCCATCTGGTCCAGGTGACTTGAAGGGCTCAAAGCTATTAATAGCCCAGCTTATTCTGGATCTCTCAGTCAAGAAGCTAGCGACGCTCGCAGTCCACTCGCGCTCTTGTTGGTCCTGCTGATCCCCGAGTTCTGTTACAGAGTTCCCCGGGAAATGTGTGTCGAGCAGTACATTGAGCGACTGCTCGCTGTTTTTGGTCCAATTATTTGCCTCATCCTGTAAATATCCCACTGTACGGGGTGAAGCAGATAATATCTTCCTCAGCCTAGCGGCGTCGGAGACCTTTTCCACATCACCACAGAAGGTATACCAAGAGCGCCTTTACGCCTTTCTAAGCTCCTTCTTATAGATCTTGAGTTGCTCTTTATAGGCATCCCAATCATTAGCGACCCCAGTAGATTTAGCCTTATTGAATAGCTTGTTGCAGGTCTTTTTCATAGCCGTTAGCTCAGAAGTCCACCATTGGGGTTTAGTTTTACCCTTGTACCTTGTTTTTGGAGAGGCTTCTTCAAGGGATCTATTGAATGATATGGTGATATGATCGACCAGATTATCCAGACTGAATAGTAGTATATAAGTTATGAGATAATAAATATTTCAATAAATTTTGACCCTTTGTGGGGGAGGTACTCGAAGGAGTGGAACAACATAGTCCATCTTTGACACATACTAAATTTGAAGTCAATCGGTTAATCCTGTCGGAAGTTATCGTGCGCAATAACTAGACAGACAGACGGACAGGCTGACGGACATTGCTAAAATGACTTAAAATGGCCCAAGTGGATTTCCGCCAAATATTCTTGGGGTTTCTTAGGTCATTACATCGATATGTTACACTTTTGACCTGCAGCATCTGATATTTACCCTTGGTCACATTAGTGGGTGTATAAAAACAGGATTATGTTGAAATTCTCTTATTTCTACCAAAAGTGCTATAATTTCTACATTTATCCATAGATTTTCTTCAAATAGGCATTGTTTTCTTCGTAAGAATGCTAGCTTCCAAAAATAACTTAGAGAGGAGGCTATATATCATTTGCTACGAGTCAAAAGTGTAACACATCGAAGGAGTGACCTAAGAAACCCCAAGAATATTTGGCGGAAATCCACTTGGGCCATTTTAAGTCATTTTAGCAATGTCCGTTAGACTGTCCGTCTGTCTGTCTAGTTGGTGCGCACGATAACTTCTGACTTCGGCTGAAATCCGTTTTGGGTCATTTTAGGTCATTTCAGCAATGTCCGTCCGTCTGTCTGCTGGCTGGTGCGCACGATTGCTCTCGAAAGGAGTAACCAATTGACTTCAAATTTGGTATTCGGTAATATTTTTTGCTATCTCCGGCTAAGTTCGAAGATGGGCCATAGTGTCCGACTTCTTCTAGTACCTCCCCCACAAAGGGTTAACTTTTAGTGAAATATTGATTCTTTAATACCTTCTATACTACTTACTCTAATCTTCTGAAATTGCACGCATAGTATTTTTTTGTTGGTCGCTAACACGCCAAGAAAAATTGGCGAAGTGGGAACTCCCTTTTTGGTACCTCCCACACAAATGGCCAGTTTCTACAAAAAGTTACCAACTTATAACTTTAATACCAGAGCATACAAATACTTGAAATTTTGTCAAGTATAATGCTTTTATAGTACCTAGAGTCCAGAGAAAAAATGGGCCCTATTGGCACGCCTCTTTTGGTACCTCTCACACAAATGGACAATTTTACATCAATTTAACAGCTTATAACTTTAAAACCAGTATATACATACTTTAAAGTTATTAAATGCAATTTAAATTGATAATAACTTAATTAAAGCAAAAAAAAATGTATGGACATTTTTTTGGGACTCAGGGTGAGGGGATTCATAAGTCGGTTTACCCGACTGAACTTTCTTACTTGTTTTTTTATAATTTAATTTTTTTCCATGCTTTTGACAATATATTACACCAGAAAATGTTATGCACAACCTTCGACAAATTGTTGCATAGTGTAATCGCTCGTTCTACAACCGTGAACAGCCAATGAACTGTTGTTGGCTCTATCCTCCGTGTTTCTTTTCCAGTTTAATTTTTGATCTAGGATAATACCGAGGTATTTGGCTTCTGTGGACAGTTGCAATTCTGTCCCATCCAGAGTTGGTCCTTTAAAGTCTCCTATCTTACGCCTTCGAGTGAAGATAACCAGTTCTGTTTATATAGGTTTTGTTTATTTGTCCGCTCCTCCTCGAAGTATCTGATAACTCCCTTTATTACAATGAGCCACAGTTAGTAGGGAGAGATCTCCCCGTACGTGCTTCTCCTGGTAACAACCTACCGGATGGAGCCACTTCCCAGTGATGAGTTTATGATACGGCTTGTCAGCGTTAAATAAATCCATCATACTAAAAATAAGGAGATCCCCATATCTAAGAGTGAGTGGTGAATTAAATCCAGCTTCATGTTGTTAAAGGCTCCCTCTATATCCAGAAAGGCACCCAAAGGGAATTCTGATTTTCCAAGATTACACTCAATGTACCGTACGACCTCGTGTAGCGCGGTATCAACAGGTGCTCAGTTTTTACGGTCCAACTTAAATTAACTTTGACCCAGCTCGTTGAATGATGGCTGCATTAATCTCATCTGGTCCAGATGAGGCCCTGTAGCTCCGCTCCTGTATATCATAGCCGGCCCAAATTTAAAACTTAAATTCTTCCTCTTCTACAAGCATGAAGTTTTGTCGCAATCGGTTTTCTGATTAAGAAACGGGCGCATTATTTCCCTGTTTATACCCCTACTTTAATAATACGAGGGTATATGTCATTTGCTACGGGCCAAAAGTGCAACACATCGGAGGAGTGATCTAAGACCCTAAGTATGTTTGGCGGATATTCGTTTTGGGTCATTTTAAGTCGAAAGAGAATTGTCCGTCCGTCCGACTGTCTGTATGCTGGCTGGTGCGCACGAAATTTGGTATACGGTAATATTTTTGTCTATCTCCGGCTAAGTTCGAAGATGGGTCACTCCTTCTGGTACCTCCCACACAAAGGGTTAACATTTAGTGAAATATTGATTATTTAATAACCTCTATACTACTTATTAGAATCTTCTTAAATTTCACACATTTTATTATTTTATCAGTCGCTATCACCCCGGGAAAAATGGGCGAAGTTGGCACGTCCCTTTTGGTACCTCACACGCAAATGAATCATTTTGCATCAAAATTGAACTGCTTATAACTTTAATACAAGTGCATACAAATACTTGAAATGTTGTACATTAAAATTTTTTGTAGCGCCTATAGTCCGTTAAAAAAGGGCATTATTGTACAGCCCCTTTTGGTACCTCCCACACAAATGGACCGTTTTACACCAAAATTTAACGTCTTAAAACATTAATACCATTGCATACAAATTCTTGGAATTGTGTACATTGTAATGATGTTATAGTGCCTACAGTGGGCGTTACCACCATGCCCCTTTTTGTACCTCCCACACAAAATGACCAAATCATACCAAAATTGAATAACTCGTAACGTTAATATACCAGTGCTCATAAACGCTTATAGTTCGGCACAGTGGAATGTATTTAAAGAATCTACTGTTTACCGAAAAATAGGTGTATTTGTTAAACCCCTTCTGGTACCTCCCACACAAATTATCAGATTAATTAGTGTAAATTTATATATTACTCACAAAGTGAGTGTATACTTTAGTCGGTTTACCCTGAAACTTTCTTACTTGTTTTTTTTACATCCTGACACTATGCGCTGTAGGGAAGAAAAACTGGTGTAAATTTATTTCCGAACTCCGACCAGAAACTCTATAATCCCGGTTATAACTTCGGTTATGACCTATGTTAAAGCCTAATCAAGATATTGGCTATCGACCCTTTGACATTTCGAATAGCAGGGACTTTAATTAGTCCTCGACCCGATACAAAAAGGATAAGTGTACAGCCATGCAGCTAAGCTTCGAATTGGTACCTATGGAAGAGACCTCAATGCGACCTTGTACATTATCCACATATTTCTAATTATTGCATCAAAGAAAATATGTTACTTATTTTACCGAAAAAAAGCATCGAATCAAATCAAAAAAAAAACACACTCAAATACCGGCATCAATAAAAAGTACTTATCTGTGTATGTCTAAACTTGACTGAAGATGATGTTATGATGTTGTCTTGTCGATGTCGAATTCGATGTTCATTTATTTATTTTTTTTCGTATTTTTGAGTACAGCTTTTGGGGTACAAGGCACCCGTACACCAATCATAGTACATATTTTGTCGGTAAATTGTAAATTATATTTGTTATTATGTTAAGTTTGTAGATGTCGTCGTTGTCTTCGTTGTCTTTTATACTATATTTAGATTAAATGTGTGTCAAGTGTCAAGCAAACAAAAAAAATCCCTTCTAAAAAGTGATTTTTGTGTCACATCGAATGTAATCCATGACGTTTTCACAATTACCGCGAGTACATATTTTACAAACAGCAATAAATAAATTGTTGTAAATGTCTGCATTTGGTTAAATTTTCCAAATGATTTGTGTTTTGTTTTGAAAATCGAAAACACGTACAAATAGATGAAGGTAATGTTTTGGTATGTTGGAATGATTTGATTGGTGGCATAAACGGACATAAATTATGTCAAAATTGTCTATAATGTTTTATATTATCAGCACATTAATAATTTAATGAGTTAATCCTTAATAACGTAGTGAGTGGGAAATGACTGGCTATACGCGTATCTCGACCGCAAAATGCGTTTCTGGGAATATCACATCTAAGATGACTGAAACGAGTGGGAATTTTCAAATTGATAACACTATGAAAAAAAAAAACTTTTGAGTCAGAATTAAACTTTTTTTGCGTACATTGAAGGATATGAACCCACTAAAACGAAACCAAAAAGATTTTTATAAAGTTTTTAAATTTTCTTTTTTAATTTCAATTTTTACGGCATGTACCTTTAGTATTTTTACTATATTTTTTTAAGTAAAAGCTTAATAGAGCCGGAATATGTGTTAAATGCGGGTATTTGTGAGGGCTACAAATGTTGGTAATTTTTGTCACGTAGAAACTGTGTCTTAGTAGCAGTTGTTAAAAAAATAGAAAAAGTTTTGATTTTTCCAACAAATCGTTTTTCCTGGCGCGAAGAAGACAATAAACTTGCTACACGAGGACATGGGCCAACGTCAAGTAGGACAACCACAGTTTAAATGGATGCACAACCCAGAGTTGCTCGATGCATACACCATCCTCCTCTTAAATAGGGCTTTTCTCCAGAGCTATTTTTATACCCTCCACCATAGGATGGGGAGAATATTCATTTTGTCACTCCGTTTGTGACACCTCTAAATATTGATCTGAGTATATATATTCTTAATCGTTGTAAAATTCTAAGACGATTTAGCCATGTCTGTCCGTCCGTCTGTTCTGTCGTCCTAAGATAGAAGGCCGTATCTCCATTTCAGTAGTTTTGAGATATTTAGCTTTTACATTTTATAACTTTCGAGGCTTTATGTTTAGGTTTATTGTGGGGTGGCAGCCAGTTTTACCAGCTCACATAGACCAATTTAGATCCCTAACCTAAGCATAAAATTAGAAAGCGCTAAAGTTATAAAACGTAAAAACTATATATCTTAAAACTACAAATATGGAGATTCTACTTTCTTTCTTAGGAGGGCAGTGTTGTAATCACGCTACAGTCCGTAATAATAGAGCTAGGTTTATCAAATTTAGTAGAAATATTTCTTATAGTTGCGGTCAATGTTTTGATATAGCTCCCCTATAGAGGTCGCTCCAAAATACGGGTATTAAGCCATAGATACCACATTTTTAAAGCAATTTAGCAGAAACTTTGCAGTTTGTATTCTATTTTGACAAGAATTAATCGGAGCAAAAATTTTAGAAATCGGTTCATATTTTGTTATAGTCACTCTATAGAGGTCGCTCCAAAATATACGTATTTAAGCCATAAATACCATATTTTCTAAGCATTTTAACTGTTTTAAGCATTTCAATTTTTTTAAATCAGTTCATAGTTTGTTACAGTTATAGTCCACCTACACTGATAGAAAAACCGTTCGTCACCATGACGAATCCGTTTCGTCAATATATCTTCGTACTGGTGACGAAAAGTTTCGTACATGCGATGTTTTTGTACGTCAATAAAACGAACACGATCATCAACCTTTGTTTTTGGTGATTTCGAAATTCGTCGAGGGAACGATATGGTTTCATTCCCACGACGAAATGATTTTATTGACTATTTTGCTGAAAATATGATAAATCGAGGCAATCAATTTATAGTGTGTGCTTAATTGTACTCTTCTACATTACCTTAGGTAAATAATTTGTTGTAAAAGTTTAATTTAAAAAATCTAATAATGGTGATGAATGGAGTTCGTCGTGGTGATGAATGGGATTCGTCGTGATGATGAATGGAATTCGTCGTGGTGATGAATGGAATTCTTCATGGTGATGAATGAGATTCGTCGTGGTGATGAATGGAGTTCGTCGTGGTAATGAACGGGATTCGTCGTGATGATGAATGCGATTCGTCGTGGTGATGACTTGTATTCGTCATGGTGATGAATGGTATTCGTCTGTTGGCAAATACATTACTCGATGAGATTATTTTTGATTTAAAATATGAGAAGTAATGAATACTTCTCGTTAGTTTCCTTTAAGCCTTACCTGATAAGAACTGCGTTTCGAACCGAATAATCACAACTGAACCTAGCAAAGCTGTTAAGTGATTTTATTTTCCATACCGTTTTTAATGGTCTAAAACCAGAAGAATATTTATTGAAATTTTTAAAATTTAAATAGTCGGGGCATGAATTCGTCGTGGTGATGAATGGAGTTCGTCGTGGTGATGAATGGGATTCGTCGTTGTGATGAATGGGATTCATCGTGGTGATGAATGGGATTCATCGTGGTGATGAATGGGATTCATCGTGGTGATAAATGGGATTCATCGTGGTGATGAACATGATTCATCGTAGGGATGAATGGTGTTAATCGTGGTGATGAAAGGGATTCGTCGTGGCAATGAACTCGATTCATCGTAGGGATGAAATGTGATCATCCTGAGGACGAAAGTTTTTGGAAACAGAGATTCGTCATGGTGACGAACATATTCATCAAGAGGATTATTCCGTACGTTAGCTGACTTTTGACGAAAAAATAATCGTGATGATGTACAAATTCGTCGTCATGACGATGCTTTTTCTATCAGTGTATAGATATCGCTCCCAAAAAGGCGTATTTAAGCCATAAACACCACATTTTCTAAGAAATTTAGCTGAAACTTTGCAGTTTGTATACTATTTTGGCAAGAATTCATCTCAATAAAATTTATACAAATTAAATTTTATTTTGTTGTAGTCCCCGTGTAGATGTAGCTATTTAAACCATAAATAACACATTTTTCATGTAAAGTGTTTGGCTAAAGAATTTGCGGCCTAAAAATTCCAGCGTTCGTTTTTTAATAATTAACTTAAACAACAAGTAAGAAAGTTCAGTCGGGTAAATCGACTTATGAATCCTCTCACCTTGAGTGCAAAAAAAATATTAGTAAATTTATTTATTTTTTTGTTTTAATTAAATTATTATCAATTTAAATTGCATTTAATAACATTAAAGTATGTACTGGTATTAAAGTTAAAAGCTGTTAAGTTTTGGTACAAAATGGTCCATTTCTGTGGGATGTACCAAAAGGGGCGTGCCAATTACGACCACTTTTCTCTAGATTCTAGGTTGCACTGTACGAAATTTCAAGTATTTGTATGTACTGGTATTAAAGTTAAAAGCTGTTAAATTTTGGTACAAAAAGGTCCATTTGTGAGGTACCACAAGGAGCGTGCCAATAACGCCCATTTTTGTCTGGACTCTAGGTACTATAAAAGCATTACACGCTACAAAATTTCATGTATTTGTATGTATTGGTATTCAAGTTATAAGCCGGTAACTTTATTACAAAATGGTCCATTTGTGTGAGAGGTACCAAAAGGAGCGTGGCAATAAAGCCAATTTTTCACTGTGTTGTAGGTACTATTAAACCATTACTCTGTACAAAATTTCAAGTATTTGTATGCACTGGTAATAAAGCTATAAACTATTAACTTTTGGTTCATAATTGTCCATTTGTGTGGGAGGTACCAAAAAGGGCGTGGCAACTTCGCCCATTTTTCTCAAGGTAATGGTGATTAATAAATTAATACTATGTGTAGAGGATTTCAGGATTTCAGAGGATTCAAATAAGTAGTATAGAATTTATTAAATAATCAATATTTCACTAAATGTTAACCCTTTTGTGGGGGAGGTACTAGAAGGAGTGGACATATATGGCCCATGTTCGAACTTAGCCGGAGATAGAAGAAAATATTACCACATTCAAAATTTGAAGTCAATGAGTTACTCCTTTCGAGAGTTATCGTGCGCACAAGCCAGCAGACAGACGAACGGACGGGCATTGCTCATTCGACTTAAAAAGACCCAAAACGAATATCCGCCGAACATACTTAGGGTTTAGGACACTCCTTCGATGTGTTACACTTTTAACTCGTAGCAAATGATATATACCATCCTCTCTAAGGTGAGGGGATAAAAAGGATCGTTTCATGATTTGCTCCATATCCAAAGAATTTCCCAGTAATACAATTGAATGCAATCCATAGTGGATATAAGATTTTCCTCTTTAAAAACACTTCGGTGTCATGGTGATGATCCAGTGAAACCAGTTTTTTTCTGCATAATAAAAAAGTATGAAAATTAATGCTTAAAATTTTTTTCTTTCTTAATATACCTGCAAGGAAGGGCTAAAGTCGACTATATGATACCCTACACCACCCTATCGTGTAGAATAAGTAGAAATGTTGTCAAGATTTAGAAATATTTTTTCTTAATAATGATGAACTGTCAAAATAATTATGTGTAGCTCTTAGATTTAAAAAAGGGATGCATATCTAAATCTGAAGCTATTTTCTTCAAATTAAAGTTTAAGTTTAAGTTTAATTAAAGGTAATGTTCATTCTTGGCTCAAAAAACTGAATTTTAAATTTTATACAGCCTTGGATGCAAAATCGGGATATATATTGGCTATACTCGTATCTAAAACCTTATTGCCGAGTTTCTTCAAATTTCATTGTCGGCAAAAATAACTTTTCTGTTTCTAATTTCGTAAAGATTTGATGTTAAATATGGATTCTACGCTGACTTGATGCCAAATTGGGATGCAAATAAATATATGGGCATATATAGAAATCTTAGCCGATATTTACGTAATTTGGCAGAGGAAAATAAAGCTTATATACAATTTAAATGCCAAATCGAAAGGTACATATAAATATGTATGTAAATGGGAGCTATATCTAAATCTAAACGGATTTTGCACAATTCCAATAGGTTTCGTCCATAGAGCAAGTAATTGTCTGTACTAAATTTCATCAAGATCGAAATTAAATTGCGACCTGTACTTTGCGTACAAGCTTAAGATGGACGGACGGACAGATATGGTGAGATTGATTCTGCTAGTGATTCTGAGTATATTTAAAGATGGGTCTGGCTCCAATATATTGGGGCGTTACACACATCTGGGCCAAAACAAACTTATAGTACCCTGTACCGCAGAGTACACCACTTTGTGTTAGTATTTAAGACAGTATTTCGATAAAGACTAATGCATTTTGGTTTCCATAATAAAAAAATTTAGCTACATCATGTATGTGTTGCAACTGAATTCTAGCCATATATTTCCATTGGGTGTTTACACTTTGTGATATTTGGTATATGTAATTCTATATAAATAGTTTTTGATATTTTACGGTGACGGTGGAACTAAAAACGCCTCAGCAAGTAACAGGAGTTTCGCCACTAAGTTCTTGCCATAGTATCGGGAGCTATGCTATGGTGGACATTTATCTACTATATACGAGTACTGGCGGGAACTATATGGATACCAATAAATGTATTAAAAACCAAACGTGGTCTTCGGGCTCTGAATTCAGGAGAAGCCATCATGATTCAATGGAGCGTATTTCCCCAGTTGTTCGACGATCCGTCGGGTCGTATTGATCCCAGGCGACCACACCATAACCTCACAACATGTGGTACAGTATGTCAGACCGTGAAAACAAAGGCACAGGCTGATGTTTCGACTCTTATCGAGAAACAGAGAGATTCACTTGCCTGGGCTAAGCTTGTATGTTTCTCAAAGTACTGAGTCAGCTAATAGATCCACAACTTCGGCTGTGCTAAGCAAACCCTTCTGCGAAGTGGCGTAGGACAGTGATAGGGATGGCATCATCCCTAAGGACAAGTGGAGTCATGTGCAATGGAACAATATGGTCCAATGCCTCGCTTTCTATAGAGTGATGCCAAACACAACTCCAATCTCCTACGAAGAACAGTGGGATGCATTAAAAAGAAGATTAAAAAGAATTTTGGAAAAGTCAATCCTACAATCCCAAAAATAGTTTCGAAAATCGAAAAATTGGATTTAGATTAGATTTTTGCTTATATCAACAGTAAAGGTAAATTCTACCTTTCCACATATAAAAGTAGTAAATGATTTAATATTCTAGCTTTGCGATCAGAGCAACAGTGGCTCACTTTTGAAATTTATCTAAAACGTTGTGTAAATTGTAGAAGCTTGGCAACTATTCGAGTTAAAATTTTTGGCCCGTTCCTTCTTTAGGAACATTTTTTAGAAAGTTTCCTTTAAGATGAATATAAATATGTTATACTTTTTATCCCCTCACCTTACAGGGAGGAGGATATATATAATTTGCTATGGGCCAAAAGTGTAAAACATCGAAGGAGTGTCCTAAAAAAATGTTGTGAAATATTTATTCTCTAATAGCTTCTCTACTACTTAACCGAATCATCTGTAATTCCGCACATACATAGTAATAGTCGTCGCTATTACCTTGAGAAAAATGGGGGAAGTGTCGCCACCCCTTTTGGTACCCCCGACACAAAGGGTCCATTTTGTACAAACATTTAACTGCTTATATATTTAATACCAGTGCATATAAATACTTGAAATTATGTGCAGTGCAATGCTTTTATAGTTCCTACAGTCCGGTAAAAAATGGACACTAATTCCAAGCCCCATTTGGTACTGCGATGTTGGTTCATAAATGAACAATTTGTTAATAACTTGACTACAGCACCACCAATCGGATCCAGATACAGTTACGCATACTCACATTGATAATATAAATATAATGTGTAAAAATAACACCAATCGGTCAAACCTTTTAGAAGTTACACTTGTCCAGCCGCCGAATTTAAATATTTAAGGAGTAAGGATACATTCTATATTTTGACATCCTTCCACCAAAAGGACATACATATTTCATTCCGCAACATTGAAGAGGAGTAGCAGAGGAAGAAGAAAAGAAGATTAGGTTAATTCAACAAATGGTAATTTTGAGAAAAATGCTTGAGATAGGTAACTTTGGAGCTCTGTACCACAAAAACTACTATGAACTTTGAAAAAGTAAAAATCCCATAAAATGTATACACATTTGTATAATGATTGTGCCAAATTTTATTAAAAATTTGTGTTTTTGGATTCAATTGCTTTGGAATTATCGGATTTGGGTATATCGGATCGAGTTTTTCTATCATATTTTTGTTCCTAATTCCGAAAAGTGGATGTGAAAGAAAACGATGTATATTCTGCTCCGTTATTCACAAAATACTAGTAGGACAGTGTAGGGAAAAAATTAAAATGTTAACGATTTATCATAGAATTAAAACGTCTTTTAAAGACATCGGTTAGTAGAATGCACAAAGAAAATATTTTATGAATCAGACTTTGAGGCTCTGTATACCGTAGGGGACCCAAATTTGAAAGCTAACTTCTCTACTACTACCTCTGACTAAGAAATGTTCGTGTGAAGGGTTCTGGGTAACCAACCCAACCCAAAAAACCAATTTTCAGCCCGATCAGTTCAAATTTGTGGTCTCTGTGACGTTAAGAAGTCAAATCGGGGAGATTCTATATATTTGGGCTATATCAAAAAAGGGCAGATTTTGCCGATATTTAATCTCATGTTACCTGCAGCTATAAGAAGTATCTGTACCAAATTTCGTTCATCTAGCTCAAGTATTGTAGATTGTAGCGTGATTTCAACAGACGGACGGAAGGTCATGGCTAAATCGTCTTAGAATTGTACGTGGATATCGGTATCGAAGGGCGCGAATAAGTATTTAAAATATTTTTTTTTTGAAAAATTTTACCTTTTGAAACTTTGAAGTCCTTTTAAAGGGCAACAGGACCAGGAAATGAAAAACTGAAGCATCCGGTTCAAGTGTAATGACTTTTTTTAAAAATTGTCGGACGGTGCGATAGGTCAAATTCCGCGAATCTCTCTTAGCAACGCACTTTCAACTTAATAACTTCCAAAGGGGTCTCAGAGGTCAAGACGTCGTAAAACACGTAGCAGAAAATCAAATGCACTATACGTTTCTCATAATATGTGATATATGTTCCAGGTTTCGATGCAATCACTTTAGCCGTTTAGCTGTGATAGTAGGAATGATTATACGAAATTGGTAAGAGATATGTTTAAGTTTAAGACACGTTTTTATGTCCGCTCTGATCTTTTGCTGGACACTAAATATCTGCTTTTGCATCTACTTAGAGATCAGATATATACACATAAATTTGTAGGTTTATAGTTCTGAAGGTACTTTTAGAAGTACTGAAAGAAAGAACATTTTTTTCGTCACTGACCACAATCTGAGAGTTCAAAACTGTTTATCGTGTGTATATTTCTCTTGAATCACTACATCACTATCTGAAAGAACTTAAACAATACTTCATTTTTTGATAATGTAGTGGCTGACCACGAACCGAAAAACTTCTTTGGGTATAGCTCGTAGTCTATACAACACTCCTGTCTATGCATGCACAAAATTTCACTTTTCTATCACTTTCAGGGACCTTGGGGATTACTTGAGAATGGAAATGGAAAATCAAAGAAGCCTACATTACCTTTATTTTATTTAAGAAGTGGCCTATCTGTCTACCAAGATTTAAGAAAATTTGTTCAGCGGTTTAGGCGTGATGATTATTCCATGTGGGGAATAATTGCTTTTTTGCAATAAAATACGAAAATCCCCATGGAATTTCTTGTTTATGTTCCTGGAATCAGGGTATAATATTTATCTCTTTTCCCCATTGTCCTCTAAATGTCAAAAACTACACTCACACCCTGGTACAATATAAAACAATGTTTGAGACACCGTGTCTCCAAAAGTTTTAATTGAAAAAAAGGTAAAATGAATGTCTAGTTTAAGTTGCAAAATCCACAAATTTAAAATCTAAATTGGGACCATACTTAATCATTTTCGCTCCACTGTACCACATTTAACCAAATGTGTCATAATTCACCATTTTCGCACCACTGTACAACATTTAATCGCTTTGGCCCCACAGTGCCACTAAAAGTATGCATTTAAATAAAATCAGAGTTTATATTGAAAGTGCCAAATTCGCAAACTTAGGCCTTATTTAACCTCTTTGTTACCAATCTGCACCACGTTTAACTTGTTACCATACCTTTTACCATTACTTTATTTAGCTTATTGTTTACATAGAAGCTTCGCATTCTGGTTATGCATCACTGTAATACATATCTTAATTTAATATTTAATTATTCCACTGTGATTCTAAAGTACGAAAGTGTATACATGTGTACCTGGAACTATATATAACCCCTTTTTACCCACTTATCACAGTTAACCATTGTGCCACACTTGACCGTATTTAACACTTTTTTGGCCCACTGTTCCTTATTTTCACCTTTTTGCTTCACTGTAGCATATTTAACCCTATTTAACATTTTTCACCCTATTTAATCACATTTAAAACCATATTTAACCAATTTTGCCCCACTGTACCATATTTACGGTTGGAAGGTAGACTTCCGATATGCGGAGGACACTGAAAAATTAGTTCCTCTCTATATCAAAAGTGGCTTATCGCCACACAAATTCAGAGCCAAATCTCTCTAAACAGTTTAAATACGCTTATTTTTTAAGATTCCATGAATAAGTATGACATATCAAATTCAATTGGTTTCGACAAAACGATTTTTTAGTGTTTTTCTGCTTAAGATTGTTTTAAACTTTTATATGGACTACTTCTGCGAATTTCTGTTTTTTTATTTTTTCCTGTAATTTACTTCAAAATTAATAAAGACAACCTGAAATACTCGCATTTTCATTAATAAAGTCGAAAAGTCGACTTTTTTATACTAAAACGTCGAAAGTCTACATATTGATTTATTCAAAAAGTCGAAATGTCTAAAAGTCGACTTTTATAAACATATAAAGTCCCAATGACTACCCTCCCACCAAATTTCATGATTCTAGCTTCAGCCATTTGGGCTTGGCGGTGATCAGTCAGTCACGCAACAATTTTATATAGTTATACAATCATATTAATAGGATTGTTTTTATGGGTTTCTTATATCTCTAAACAGCAATATATGTAGATGTGTAAACCAGATTTTTTTGTTGTTTTCAGCACTACAGATGTGTAATTTCATCCATATGTTTGTCCCAGGAGTATGTCGGCAGCGAACACAGGGCGTCTTACCCAGACTAGGTTAACACCGACTAGTGTCTTGGCGCCGGAAGAGTGATGCTTTAGGTAAACTTTTACATAATCACTGACCTTAACCTCCTACACATCCTTGACCTTTTAATGTGAGTTCTAAAACTCAATCTCAATATTACTAAAGCATCCTTAAAAGTATCCATTCGGAAATTATGGACATTGATCACAAAGAAAAAATAATTTAATTATGAAACGATCACCGACTGTTCCGCCGCTTGGGCGTGAGATTATTTATTTTAATGAGTTGAGGTGTTTTTAACTTCCTCCAAACGTGATTCCAATTTCAATTTATGTTTCTCGGACAAAAAAAAAACAAACAGAATTATAATATGTATTACAAAAACAAATCGCGTCGAGGCAATTAAAATTAAAAATATAATAAACCTACGTAAAATGTGTGTCTGCCGATTACAGATAGATATTGTCACTTCTGAGATGTTTTTGTTTACCTCATGTGTTGTTGTATTTAATATTTAGTTTTGCAAAAGATTTCACGACTTTTTAGTTATGTATGTTTGTGCGAACATCAGTATGTATGTGTGTCGTTTGCAAAACAATCTCCCAGATTTTAAACAATGCCAGAAAAAAGAAACACAGAACACTTCGGCAATACAAAAGAAAAAAAACGGAAAAATGCTCCTACTTAGGTACGTATCCGACGACAGACAGCGTCTTTAAGTTTTTTTCGAATTTGAAATCCCCTCGAAATACAGATGAAACCTATCGAAATGCGACTTATTACACATATCTCTCGTAACTGATGTAGAAAACCCCCCAAAAATAATATATTAAAAAATTGTTGCAGCAGAAGAAATAGAAACAATAAAATTAACAAGAAAAAATGCTTTTTATTTTTCTGTCTTTCAAGGAAACTCTTGGAAAAAATCAAAAAACAAAAAGATTGTTATAAAACAACACAACCTCATACATACATACATAGATACAATCACTTAAAATCACAAACAGTAAGTTCTGTTGGTTTTTGTGGTTCATAACCATACTAACCGATCATTACGGAGAGGATTGTGGAGATGATCATGTTCATTGTCGTCATCGTCATCTACACATCATGTTCATCCTCACCATGGGCGCAGCAACTTTATTTTCATAGGGGTGTATATCAATAAGAATACGAGCAATACCCAGAAAATCGCCATCATTACCCCAAGGCAAATAAATTATAATAATATCGACCACCTTTTGAATTACTTTTACACGCGGATGTCTTTAGATAAGAGTACTTCCACGCAAACAATTGTGAAATAAAAACTAAATCGCAAATTTTGCAAAATTTAAAATGAATTTGGAAGTGTTAAACCCATAAGCTCAGACCTGAAGCTTTTATACCCTTCAACACACCGTGATCTAAGAACGAATACCATTTTAGGTTAAGTTAGGATGAAAGAAAATAGACGTTTTAACGTCTCATAAAACCATGGAAATACACTCAAGGATTCTCAAGTCAGATCCTCTGAGATGGTTAGATCCGGTAATATGCCGGATCCTAAGTACCAAGTTCTGCACATGCGGGTCATTGACATACAAAATATTCATAGTTTCGATGTCTTCCCTGCATTCGTTGTTGTCTCCTTGTTCTATGCGGTGCTTGTAAGAACTCCCAACATCTTTACTAGCCGCGGTCTTCTATGTTTTAGTAAACTAAGTATTTGTTTTCCACTCGTTTGTAAAAACTGTAGTTTCTACAGCTGTTTCGCGGCCCGCACAATTTCGCAAGCCCTCACTGCCAGTGATTTAACTCCTCCTGCGTGACATCGAAAGGTTTCGAATTTTCCATGTTTAGTACGTCCATGTTTTATGTTATCTGTCCTTTGAGCGCAAACTGTTTGCCCGTTCATTTCCAATTATTCCGCTCGTCCTGACACATCGCAATATACACAATTGGCCATGAACTTAGTAATCATTTATCGTTCTTTTACAGTCCAATATAGTTCTGGACATTTCCGTTTCTATTGAAATAATTTCTGCTTGTAATATTGTGTTATGGTCTGGGAGGCGAAAATAAAGTTCAACCTTTGGTTCCTCAATAAAAATTTCAAGTCCTATTTGTATCCCTTTAAACTTGATCCTGTCATCCGGTATCTCACTTCCAAAAATGTCGTCTATTATCAGTTCCGTCGTTTTTATCAGGAAAGAAGTTAGGCTAATAGGTCGATAAGCCTTTGGGGTCGAATAACTCGCCTTGCCAGGCTTGGATGTAGGTTAGGTTAAGTGTGGCAGCCTGTAAAACAGACTCACGTAGATTACAAAGTCCATTGCGTTACCACAGAGACGTCAGGAAACACATTGCTTTAAAAAGCTCCAAAGTTTGCAGTTTCCAACGATTGCCAGTTAGTTAACTTCCCAAAGAAATGAGAGCCTAAGATTGCAAGCGTCCGTCTAGAGAGGCCGAGGCACATTTAGGTTTAGGTTTAGGTTAGGGTGGCAGCCGTATTTTTTTTTACAAGCTCACATAGACCAGTTTAGGTCCCTAGTGTTACCACGGGCTGAAATGCCCCTCATCGAAACCAACCTGTTTGATATATAAATTTATCGATAGTACGAATATCAGTACTGGAAAGATCTGTTAGGCTGCCTAAAAAGGCCGACCCCAGTATATCCAGTCGTCGTTTACTCAAAGCGGGGCAGTCGCAAAGCAAGTGCTCAATGCTCTCCACTTCTTCCTCATCTCCACAGCTTCGGCAGAAGTCATTGGACTCAATACCCAATCTTTTGGCGTGTTCGCCGATCAAGCAGTGACCCGTCAGAACCTGTACTAACGTAGACAATCGTTTCCTCTCTAGTGCGAGGAGATATTTTGACCTTCTCAGGTCATACCTTGGCCAGATTTGTCTAGCTACCCTGCAGGTGCCGATTTCTGTCCATCTATCGTTGGACTGCCTGATTGCCTCTTGCCTAAGCCAAAGCTTGCACGTGGATAGTGGCGCACCAATATATGCAAATTCTTCGAGAATTTGTAGTGTCGTCCCTTTCCTAGCAAGTTCATCGGCTTTGCAGTTCCCCGGGATATCCCTATGCCCAGGCACCCATATGAGGTGTATATTAAACTGCTCAGCCATCTCGTTAAGAGATCTGCGGCAGTCGAGGGCTGTTTGTGAATTTAGGGATGTTGCCTCCAGAGAATTGATGGCAGCCTGGCTGTCCGAGTAAATGACAACGCCATTGTTGGTTACTATGTTGCGACTCAGCCACTTGGCGACTTCCCATATTGCCATTATTTCGGCTTGATAGACACTGCAGGTATCTGGTAGTCTGTGAGCTATATCCAGACTAAGTTCTTCACAGTGTACTCCGAAGCCAACCTTTTCATCAAGCTTCGAACCATCCGTGTAAAAGTGGAGATGGTTTCTATTACCTGGTATTCTGTCGACCCATTCATCTCTGGCGGGAATCATAGTGATGTAATTTCTCTCGAAGGTGTACACAGTTGGTATATAGTCCACTCGGTCGGTTACCATAGCACTACACTTTGATATTCTCATGTGACCATAGTTCTTGTACCTCCACATTGATAGGCAGTTTAATCTTATTGCCGCTTTGGTTGCAACTTCTCTCGCCACAATATTAATCGGCAGGATATGGAGTAGGGCTTGTAGAGACTCGGTCGCTGTAGTCCTTAAGGCTCCGCTTATGCTCAGGCAGGCAGTTCTCTGAACCTTTGTTAGTAGGTTGGTGATGGTTAGTTTGTCAGTTGCCGTCCACCATACCACAATACCGTATAACAGTATTGGACGAACTACTGCTATATATATCCAGTGGACGATTTTAGGAGAGAGTCCCCACCGCGACCCTACAGCCTTTTTGCAGGAATATAAGGCGACGTTGGCCTTCCTTACACGTTCCAATACGTTAAGTCTAAATAACATTTTCCTATCTAGAATTATTCCTAAAAATTTTGCACTTTCAGAAAAGACTAGATCTGTTCCATTTATCCGAGGTGGAGGGTCCACATGTGGGACATTATTCATCCTAGTAAAGAGAACCAATTCTGTCTTGTTGGGGTTAACGCCCAAACCGCTGCTTCTGGCCCATCTAGCCAACTTGTTCAGAGCCACCTGTAGGATGTCTCTGAGGACGTTTACGAATTTGCCACTCACTGCGATTGCCACGTCGTCCGCATATGCCACGACCTTGCAGCCACAACGTTCTAGATCTAGCAGGATTTCATTCACAGCTAGGTTCCAAATTAGTGGAGACAGTACTCCTCCTTGCGGGGTCCCTCTGTTTACATACCTTGTTAGAGTTGTGGACCCTAGACATGCTGTTATGCGTCTTCTGGTGAGCAGACTTTGAATTAGTCTAATCAAACTAGTGTTAACTTTTAGATGTGAGAGTGCCGCAATTACCGCATCGGAGTGAATGTTGTTAAAAGCCCCTTCTATGTCAAGAAATGCCACCATGGTGAATTCCTTGAAATGCAGGGACGATTCGATAGTGCTCACAAGTTCGTGCAGGGCTGATTCAGTAGACTTGCCCTTGTTGTAAGCATGTTGGTTCCCCGACAGGAGTTTTGTATCCAGGTTTTCCCTAATGAAATGATCTAAAAGTCTTTCCAGACCTTTCAATAGGAACGAGGATAGGCTAATTGGTCTGAAGTCTTTTGGCCTAGTGTGTGATATCTTTCCCGCTTTAGGTATGAATACCACTTTGGTATCCCTCCATCGATTCGGGACGTATGAAAGCCTGATACAGCCTACATAAATTTTCTCCAGCCAGGGGATAATGTACTTTAACATTTTCTGCATTTCTGCTGGAGTGATGCCATCTGGTCCAGGTGACTTGAAGGGCTCAAAGCTGTTAATAGCCCAGCTTATTCTGGATCTCTCAGTCAAGAAGCTAGCGACGCTCGCAGTCCACTCGCACTCTTGTTGGTCCTGCTGATCCTCGGGTTCTGTTACAGAGTTCCCCGGGAAATGTGTGTCGAGCAGTACATTGAGCGACTGCTCGCTGTTTTTGGTCCAGTTATTTGCCTCATCCTGTAAATATCCCACTGTACAAGGTGAAGCAGATAATATCTTCCTCAGTCTAGCGGCGTCGGAGACCTTTTCCACTTCACCACAGAAGGCATACCAAGAGCGCCTTTGCGCCTTTCTAAGCTCCTTCTTATAGATCTTGAGTTGCTCTTTATAGGCATCCCAATCATTAGCGACCCCAGTAGATTTAGCCTTATTGAATAGCTTGTTGCAGGTCTTTTTCATAGCCGTTAGCTCAGAAGTCCACCATTGGGGTTTAGTTTTACCCTTGTACCTTGTTTTTGGACAGGCTTCTTCAAGGGATCTATTGAATGATATGGTGATATGATCGACCAGATTATCCAGACCGGCTTTGTCATTCGGTTCGTACGGAAGTTTAGAGTTGAGGACTTTCTTGAAATTCTTCTCATACAGATGCCACTTTGTCTTCCTTACATTTCTGTGGACGGCGGGTTTAGGCGCTTTTTCCGCGAGTTTGAACTCAATATAATGGTGATCTGAGAATGAGTGGTCGTCCAGTACATTCCACCCAATAATTTTGTCTGACAGCCGGTCAGTAGCAAACGTTACGTCGAGTACTTCTTGTCTGTCTTTAATTGTGAAGGTCGGTTTATTACCTATGTTACAAATACTAAGATTGGTAGTTAGAATAAAGTCAAGAAGCGAATCACCCCTATTGTTTATATCCGTACTACCCCAGATAGTATGATGAGCGTTCGTGTCTGCGCCAATAATCAGCTCGAGCTCGTCAGACGTTGCTTCTTCTACTACTTCCCTGAATAGAGCAGTCGGTACTACAGATTCATAAGGCAAGTAGCTGGAGACCACCCAATATATGCGATTACCGATCTCCAGGCTAGCAGCTGTTTGGTCTTTACCACTTAAATTAGTCAGGAGAAAGATACTTAGATCTTTCCTGGCCAAAATGCAGGTTCTTGGAGTGCCTTCACAGTTGGCCACAAGCAGTTTAAAGTTGGGTGTCCTAATACCGCACACCCTTCCTCCCACTACGTAGGGCTCCTGTATCAGGACGATGTCTACTGCGCCTGTGGACAGGCGCAGCAATGGAGCCGCTGAGGCTGCTTTAGCGTGATGGAGGTTAATCTGTAGAATTCTTACCATCATTGGTAATTGACAGATTAACATCCACCCCGACAAGGGTGTTATCGAACTCTTCGTCCGTATCGTCGAGAAGCATGTCCCCGCCAGATGCGTCAAAGAGTCCGGAGACTCCCCTCAGCCCCTCTGTGTCAGAAGTAGAGCTTTCGTCCTCAGAGTAGGACGTTACAGATCTTCTGTTAGAGTTGGAGTCACCAGAAATAATAGGCGTGGCTACCTCCGCACTTACAGAAAGTGCCACGGTGCACGACTCACCTTCTGCAGTGGGAGCTATATCCTGCTTGTATATCTTCAAGACTATAGTCTCGAAGCCATATTGTAGGGTTGCACTCGCACTTTGTATATGGGAGGTGGATTCAGCGTTTAGGATAAGATTGACCTGCCGCTTTTTACCATCCGCCTCACCCACCTTGCTGATTCTCCAATTATGGGCCGGCAGACCAGGATTGGAATCTTTTATTATTTCTAAGATGTCAGCCGGGTTGGAGGGCTCTTCTGTAACCCAGGTGATGGCTCTAGGGTGACTAGGGATGTTGTTTTTTTCGACAACATCCAACTGGGCACCCGGCCACACCTCACCCGCTCTACTCAGATCAGCCTTATAAAGGTCTACTGATCTGGCATCACCGAAATATAAGAGCTTTACTCTCCCCTGATGCCATCCTGCATCGTTGCAGATTGGTGGTTTGCCCGGCATTTCTCTACGGACATCGAGGTAATGAGCCATAATGGCTGATTGTACAGGACTCCATTTGTCCTTGAGGATGGATCCATCCTCACTACTTCTGTCTATAACAGCCATCACTAGACTCTCCTTCGCCACTTCATTGAAGGGCTTGGTGAGTGTCCTGTTGATGGTGACATTAGGGCCTCTTGCCTTTTTCGAAGGCAGGGGTTCATCAGGTGATCTGATTCGTTTTACTTTATTAGCCGTTAACACAGCTGAATTTGTGGCTCTTTCAGCCGACTCATTGGCCTTAGAAGCATCTATGACGCCTTTAGCCCAGGTAAGTGACTCTTTTTGTTTTTCGGTAAGAGCCGAAACCTCAACAGCCTCCAACTTCGTCAAAACTCTGAGCGCTACACGATGCTCATTGTGCTTCCGTTTTGACGGTCGGACATGCCTTTTTCCCCTCACCGCACCACCTGTTGTGAGTACTTGGGGGAGATTTTCACCATTTTTGGTGTGGTCGGCTTTGGCCAAGACCAACGGACGGACAGTCGGACGATTGGGGAACCGCGCTCCATCGGAACACGAAGGCATCCCCGTCAAGAGAATTTATTTTAATTTTGTCTTAGATTAGACCGTAATAGGTACTACGATGTAGGCCTTACAGACTTTGTACAGATTTTTGCTATTGCGTAATAGGTACTGGTAACTATCCGCTATGTGATAAACACGTCCGTTCACTGCGAATGATCAGCAACGAGGCACATACACGGAAGGTGTTGTATTGATTCCCCCTCTCTACAGCTTCTGCAAATGTTATTATGTAAGATCTTCAATCTCTCTGGAGTTTAGGCAGGCCCACATCAGCCTGGAATGTATGCAGTGCCTGACTAGTGAACACCTGTCATTTGTTGCCGTAAGGGCTATATCTCCCTAGAAGTTATCTCCCAAGTCTTGCATATTATGTCCCAAGCCTTGCAGGTTAATCTGCTTTGCAGTTCCCTGGTATGTGCCCATACCAGTATATCAGGTGAATACTGAACTATTCAGCAATCTCGTTAAGGGATCTGCGAGAGTGGAGGGTATTTTTTGAATTCAGAAATATATTTTCTGGAGACTTGATAGAAGCATGACTATCAGACAAAATATTAATACCGACATTGGTCAGAATATTAACTTTCAGTCATTCCATTACATTACAGTGGTCAGGCAGACTTCTTTCAATGGATCAAGTTCCTCAGAAACGACACCAAATTCCACTTAGTTTTTGAGTTTCGAAGGGTCCGTATAGAAGTTTATATATCTTATATGTCCTGGGATACGACCATTCCATTCTGATCTATCAGGTATACGAGTGAGATACATCATGTCAAAAAATGGCTCAGTCAAAGTGTAATCAACAATGCCCGAAAGGTCAGACAGTAGTGTCTAGGTAGGTAGTGTCTACAATGACACTATGTCCGAAGCAATTGCCTTACTACACTGATAGAAAAACCGTTCGTCACCATGACGAATCAGTTTCGTCAATATATCTTCGTACTGGTGACGAAAAGTTTCGTACATGCGATGTTTTTGTACGTCAATAGAACGAACACGATCATCAAGTTATGTTTTTGGTGATTTCGAAATTCGTCGAGAGAACGATAAGGTTTCATTCCCACGACGAAAAGATTTATTTGGCGATTTTGCTGAAAATATGTTCAAACGAAGCAATCAAATTATAGTTTCTGCTTAAATGTACTGTTCTATATGCGTTCTGATTACCTTAGTTAAACAATTTGTTGTAAAAGATCAATTTAAAAAATCTAATAATTAATGACGAACACCGTTCGTCAATAAGATTATCCATTCATCATGAGAACAATCGACTTATTCGCCCTTTGCGGCAACGACAACTCCTACAGCAAAACAAAGTAAGACATGCGACGTTGTTATGTTCGTCCACGTGTGTGTTCCACGCAGCACCGATTGGTTCAAAAAACCGCACTGGCACGGCGTAACTGATGTTTGTTTAACAAAACATTAAACACATGCATACTCGTGCATGCAGCTCGACAAGCTGTATAAGTGTGAAACATTTGTGGTAGTGGTCTGTTGGCAAATACGTTACTTGATGTGATTATTTTTGATTTAAAATAGCAGAAGTAATGAATACTTCTCGTTTGTTTGATTTCAGCCTTACCTGATAAGAACTACGTCTCGAAACGAATATTCACAACTGAACCTAGCAATGCAGTCAAATTATTTTATTTTCCATACCATTTTCAATGGTTTAAAACTAGAAGAACATTTATTGGAATTTTTAAAATTTAAATAGTCGTGGGTATGAATTCGTCGTGGTGATGAATGGGATTCGTCGTGATAATGAATGGGATTCGTCGTGGTGACGAATGGAATTCGTCGTGATGATGAATCGGATTCGTCGTGGTGACGAATGGAATTCGTCGTGGTAATGAATGGAGTTCAGCATGTTGATGAATAGAGTTCGTCGTGGTGATGAAAGCTATTCGTCGTGATGATGAATGGGGTTCGTCATGATGATGAATGGGGTTCGTCGTGGTGATGAATGGACGAAAGTTTTTGGAAACAGAAATTCGTCATGGTGACGAACAAATTCATCAAGAGGATTATTCCGTACGTTAGCTGACTTTTGACGAAAAAATAATCGTGATGATGTACAAATTCGTCGTCATGACGAAGCTTTTTCTATCAGTGTATAGTGACAGTTCCCTACGACTGATATCAGTACATGCGGCATATTGCATTTATCGACATTAAATGTAGAATAACATGTAGTGCCAGTGCTACATATACATATATCAGTTATTCGCTGAACTTTGATTAGTATCGCGCAGAAGGTGGATTTCTGCAGATCTGTCCACCAGACGACAATGCCGTACAGCATTATTGGTTCGAATACTGCCGTATACAGCCAATAAACTATACACGTGTTCAGAACCCAGCGCTTTCCTATTGCTCTTTACAGGTATATATCGCTACCACAGCCTTATTTGCTCTTTCCAAAATGTTGGGTTTGCGCTTTCAGAGAAAGGAATATGCCTAGGATTTCCGGTTGGAAAGTGAGTTTTCATTAAGAGACATCATATACTGTTTCCATCCTTTTGTTCTCGCTGTCCGATGTTTTCGTACCCCTCGGGTTACCGTTTGCCATTTCTCCGACGGTCATGGATCTCACACATCATTATGTATAGTTGACGTTGTCGTCATTCTCATCATTCGTCGTTACTATTATTATTATGAAGATGATCAATTTTTGATAGTATGAATCTGTCTGAATCTTATGAGTTTTGTCGACACAAAAAACAAAATCAAAGCAAAAAAAGACAGCAACAACAACTATAACACACACGAAGTTGTGAATAAGATCAAAATGTTCAAAATCGCAATAACAAAAAGAAACACGGCAAGAACCTTTGTAAATATTGTATGAATGAATAACCAAAACGCACAGTGGTAACGTTCGGTTCGTCAAAAGGAATGAAATTAATGATTAAACGAAATGCATTACGAAATTGCCATATACGAATTTTAAATACAATAATCTACATATCGTCATCAGAAACGGACCAAACATCATTTTTGACGATTTTACAACTAAATAAAATTAAAAGAAATCGTTAGAAAAACCGGGGGTTTCAGGATAATACCCAAACATAATGATGCATAAATTAATTCACACAAACACGATTTATAACTTGTTTTTGCTAATTTCGTGAAATATGTAATTTTAACTATAAACAATAAATATAATTTGTTTTTAAGCTCTTTTGAATTTTGTTAATAAATTCGCCATTTGTTGATAGTAGGACGCTAACAATTTGTCAGGATGTGTATTTTGAAGCTATTTTCGTATTTTTTTGTTGATATGCCCATCTTTTTAACCGAATATGATAATAGAATAATTTAAATGGCAAATGATAGATAATTGTCTATGAAATGAGTGTTTAGAAAGGGCGCTACGCCTTGCAGGTGCTTAGTAAAATTTTTTGGAAAAATCATGTTTATGATAACTAAAAAAATTATTGTTACCAATTTTAGATGTTTTTTTAGTTTTTATGTTTTGTAAATTATTACCCAACAAAAACATTTTTTTTTTGCCATTTTAGATTTCCCACACAATGGAAGTTTGCAAAAATTATTATGGTACTGAAACCCAATAAACAAGCAAACGATATCGCTTCATATAGACCAATAAGTTTATTGCCTATAATCTCGAAAAAAAAAACTTCTCCCCGTTCTGGAAATGTTAAACATCATCCCTGACCACCAATTTGGATTGAGACATGGACACGGGACTTCAGAACAATGCCACAGAATAGTCAAAACTATAAGGGATTGTCTTGAAAATAAACAGTACTGTCGTCGATATTTCTAGATGTAAAACAAGCTTTCGACACGTTGGATTATTATATAAACTAAAATCACTCTTACCTACACGTTTTTATCTACTGATGAGATCATATCTAGAAGAAAGGAGATTTTACGTAAATATAAACGACGAAGACTCGGAAATTAGTTTAATAAAATCTGGAGTTCCTCAGGGCAGTGTTTTGGGTCAAGTTTTGTATACAATAATTACATTCGACTTCCCCACGAACGATGATGTAACCATAGCAACGTACGCTGACGATACCGCCATATTGGGCGTTCATAAATCACCCGTGGAAGCTTCCAATTTGATACAAAAACATCTTGACCTGGCTGAAAAAGTGGAATATCAAAGTCAATCCTGAAAAATCTACACATGTAACTTTCTCACAACAATTACATTACGTGATGCTGAACGGATTCACTATTCCTTCATCAGATGTTTTATACAGAAGTTTTTATACAATTTGCAGAATATTTTCCTTGTAAATAGATTGCAAATAAAGAATCTCGAAAAAAAAAATTAGATTTCTTAGTTCTTTTTTAAGGTTTTTATGTTTTATTAAATTACCCAACAAATAAAAAAAGATTATTTTTTTAAATTAATTTTTTCAATTTTCTGTAAAATATTCATCATTCATCGTAAGGGAAGGTATACCTAAAATACTATGTAATAATTTCTAAGCTATAATTATTGTCTTAATCTTTATACCTACATACCTTTAAAAACAATAACGTAGCAGTGGGTTTCCACGGAAATGCAAACCACACAATTTCTGAAACCATGTTTTTTTTTTTAATTTTTTACCTATAGAAGACAACGGTATGTAAAGGGGTAATCAAAGACCATATTTTGAAAATATGGCATAATAGAAAAATATAGATTTTTGTTATTTTCCATCAAAGTTGAAAAATAGTGAAAAAAATTGATAGTTTTTAAATTGTGATTTAACTGGAAAAACACAAAGCAATTTAATAAATACATCAATCAATAGAAAAAAAGGATAACTCGTTATCTAGTTTTCGTTATATTACACCTGAAATCGGACCAAATTACCTAAATATTTTGTTTTTTTGAAAACCGAAAATCGGTCAACTTTGTACGGCGATATCTTCTACGAAGAAAAATCTGACATTATTAAGGGTAGCACATTTGAAATCCTTGAAAAGTTTCCTATAAGATTGGTTCATTCAAAATATCGTAGGCGCACATGAAAATTTTGATTTTTGCAACCTGTTTGCTCTACCGGCTCCACTGTGCGGCGTTACTTAATTTGGGGCAGTAGGAAATCACCACTGCTCCTACAAAAGTCATTGGACTCAATTCCGAACCTTCTGGCGTGACAGTCTTTTCCTCTCTAGTGTGAGGAGACATTCGTATCTTGTCCAGATTTGTCTAGCTACCCTACAGGTGCCGATTTCTGTCCATCTTTTATTGGACTGCCAGATTGCCAAAGACAAAGCTTGCATGAGAAAAGTGGTGGAAATATAATACGACGTTGGCTTTCCACGTTCCAGTACATTTAGTCTGAATAATAATTTCCAATCAAGAATTATTCCTAGATTTTTTGCACTTTCAGAAAAGACCAGTTCCGTTCCATTTATCCGAGGAGGGTCTACATGTGGGACCTTATTCTAGTAATCTTGGTTGGTAAAGAGATCCAATTCTGTTGTTCTCTGGTTGGTCCTACTGTTCCTCGAGTTCTGTTGGTGAGTTCCCCGGGAAATGCTTGTTGAACGTATTTTTTTCTAACATTAAGCTTAGAAGTCCACCATTGTGGTTTAGTTCTGTCCTTGCACCTTGGTTTTGGACAGGCTTCTTTAAGGGATCTGTTGAATGATGTAGTGATGCGCTCGGCAAGATAATGCGGTCAGCATTCGGTTCTTAAAGAGGTTTAGAATTGAGGGCTGTTTTAAAATGTTTGTCACACATGTGCCACTTTGTCTTCCTCACATTTCTGTGGACGGCAGGTTTAGGTGCTTTATCAGCGAGATTGAACTGTATGTAATGGCGATATGAGAATTAGTGGTCGTCCAGTACATTTCACCAATAATTTTGTCTGACAGCGAGTCAGTAGCGAACGTGACGTCGAGTACTTCCTGTCTTTTTGTCTAATGGTCGCTTTATTGCCTTTTTTACAAATAGCTAGGTTGTTGGTCAGAATAAAGTCAAGAAATGATTCACCTCTACTATTTTTGTCAGTACTACCCCAGATATAATGAGCCAATTATCAGCACGCACTCATCAGACGTTTCTTCTTCCACTACTCCCCTGAAGAGAGCTGTCGGTACTACCTCATCTTCATATGACTGGTAATTGGAGAGTATCCAGTACATACGATCTCCTATCTCTAAACTAGCAGCAAGGATGTTATCGAGCTCCTCACCCGTATCATCGAGGAGCAGATGCGTCAACGAGTCTAGAAACGCCCCGCAGTGTCCGAAGTAGTGCTTTCGTCCTTAGAAAAGGATGCTACAGCCTTTATGTTTGAGTCTGAGGCACAAGAAATTATAGGCGTGGGTAACTCCGCTCCTATAGAGAGCTGGGTGTCAACCATGGTGGATACCTCACCTTTCGCAGTGAGAGCTATATCCTGCTTGTATAACTTCAAAACTATAGTCTCGAATCTGTAGAACAAGGGTGTTATCGAGCTCCTCACCCGTATCATGGAGGAGCAGATGCGTCAAAGAGTCTAGAAACGCCCCGCAGTGTCCGAAGTAGTGCTTTTGTCCTTAGAAAAGGGTGCCTCACCTTTCGCAGTGTGAGCTATATCCTGCTTCAATACTATAGTCTCGAAACCGTATCGCAGGGTCTCAATTGTCCGTTGTATGTGGGGGAGGATTCAGTTTAAGGATCCGATTGATCTGCCGCTTTTTACCATACGCCTTACCAAGCTTGCTAATTCTTCAATTAAGGGTCGGCAGACCAAATAATTGAGTATATAAGATTATCTCAAGTATATCAGCCGATTTGGATGGCAAAATACACTTGTTGCCTGTCCAAAAAAAGAGTTTGGTATTTCCTCAAAGAAATGAGAGCCCATGGTAGCATTCCGCCTTCTAGAGAGAGCATAGTACAGACACAGAAGGTGTAATATTGATTACTGTTCCACTCCGTCTCCGTGAGTGACTTCTGTATGAGTCACTTTGCAAACCCTTCAATCTCTCTGTGTGCCATTCAGTAAGACAGTAACCCGTCATGACATACACGATAAATGAGACGTAACAGTAAGACAACAGTATATTGGTGCGTTTTAAGTTTAGGCAGTTCCGCCTGGAATGTCTGCAGTTCATGACTAGAGATCATATGATTTCCAATCTTTTCACAAACATGTCGGATAGACTTTCGTACCCGTCGTCCGATTTTCTCTATGAATGTAGTTAATATTAGCTATTAATTTCACATTTATAACCAGTGAACCACTGTCTGCTGTGCGGAGACAATGAAGATGCTGTGATGATTTCTAAAAACGAGTACGACGAATACCTACTATCTATGTACATATCTACATACGTACTTACTTACCATCTAACATTGCATGTCGTACAGATCTTCATCGGTGGTACCTTTGGCGGGTTTCCTAAGACTTCTCGTCTACGGAGTTTAGCATGTGGCACGAGTGGAGATTGTACTTAGATATACTGATATACTTGTCTATTGAATGCGAGTGGGTCTGTTGTTTGTCCGTTCGCTTGGCTGAACTAATCTAAGGTGACGTTGTTGTCAAAGACATGACTTTGTTTTTCCACAAAGGAGCAGCATTGCGCCGCGCCGCTCCAACTTTTTCTAATCGGAATCACTGAAGAGCAATTCATAATTCAAAGATCCTCTCGCTTCTGACAGCTCACGCTCACTAACTGCGAGGAGAGCAGACAAACTAATGGTCGGGTGGAGACGGACAAGGTTCGCGCTCTAGGACAGACAGTTAGTCTGGATATTGCAGCCAAGCCGACACTGACTGTCTTCATCGGGGTATCGACATCGGCTGCATTGTCGGGTCGGTCGGCGGTTTCCAATGTGTAGCATTTTGTCTTATGGCACTCGCGGCGACGTTCGGAGAAAAAAGATATTTTCATATAAATATTTCAGCACTTTGAGATGAAACCATCAGTTATTGTTTGGATTTTCATTACAACGGTTTAGTGTAGAGACAGAAGCAAGAAAAGAACAAAAAAAAATAGAATAAATCTTGAGAGGAAATCGCAATAAATTTCCCAAGAGCGAAAAACTGTCCACCAATTTTGAGAATCAGGATTATTTGGTAATCCTTACCAAACGACCACCCACTTTTTAGTTGGCTACTGCATAAGTATCAACATATCCAAAGTATCAAGTGCAATGTGGAAATTAGTGTGTGTGGCTTTAGTGATAACTACGGTTCTAGCGCGACCCGAACCACCCGTCAATTCGTATTTACCACCTTCGAGTAGTTATGGAGCTCCCGGAACGGGTGGAGGAGGCTCAGGTAGTTCTCCATTGGCTCCTTCGGATTCATATGGAGCACCCGGATTAGGAGGAGCAGGAGGTGCGGGTTCTGGTCAAGGACCTTCATCATCGTATGGGGCTCCCGGTGTGGGTGGAGGAAGTAGTGGCGGAGCACCTTCTTCTTCTTATGGCGCTCCTGGAGCAGGCGGTGGTTCTAACGGTAAGGGCTTCGGCACTCCTTCTTCCAGTTATGGAGCTCCAGGTTCAGGTGGTGGCTCAAACGGCAATGGTGGAGGCAGACCATCTTCAACTTATGGTGTTCCCGGTGCTGGTGGTGACACAAACGGAAATGGCGGTGGCCGTCCTTCTTCAACTTATGGCGCTCCCGGAGCGGGTGGTGGCTCAAACGGTAATGGCGGCGGTCGTCCTTCCTCAACTTATGGCGCTCCCGGTGCTGGTGGGGGCTCAAACGGTAATGGTGGTGGTCGTCCTTCCTCAACATATGGCGCTCCCGGAGCTGGTGGGGGTTCAAACGGTAATGGTGGTGGTCGTCCTTCCTCAACATATGGCGCTCCCGGTGCTGGTGGTGGCTCTAACGGTAATGGAGGTGGTCGTCCTTCCTCAACTTATGGCGCTCCCGGAGCTGGCTCAAATGGTAATGGCAATGGCGGCGGTCGTCCTTCCTCAACTTATGGCGCTCCCGGTGCCGGCTCAAATGGTAATGGCAATGGCGGTGGTCGTCCTTCCTCAACTTATGGCGCTCCCGGTGCTGGTGGTGGCTCAAACGGTAATGGCGGTGGCAGACCTTCTTCAACCTATGGTGCACCTGGCCAAGGAGGATCCGGCAGTCCATCTGACAGTTATGGCCCTCCAGCATCTGGCAATGGTGCTGGTGGTGGTGGAGGCCGTGGAGGACAACCCAACCAAGAATATTTACCACCCAATCAAGGTGGAGGACATAATGGCGGCGGCAGTGGTGGTAATGGCGGTGGTAGCGGAGGTAATGGCGGCGGTGATGATGGCTACGATTATTCCCAAGGCGGTTCTGGTGGACAAGGCGGTTCGGGCGGACAAGACGGTGACGATGGAAGCAATGTAAGTTATCAAAATGAGAAAATACAGAAATGTGTGCTTAAATTATAATCCCAAAGGCTACAAACTTAAGCTTAAGGTCCCCCAAAACAAAACTCAACAAATTAACCCGGTTTAAAGACAAAGAAAAACGGTCATCTGCTTTTGAAAACAAAAACAAAAATGAAAAACAAACACAATTAATACGGGCAACGAACTACGATCGTTAGTTATCACACGTTGCACAGGGCTGCTTTCACAATATCCTATTTCTATTTAACAAATTCTCACCTTTTACACTCAATACTCGTACTCAACAAACAACACTGTTGAAATTCACCATAACCAATCACTTGGACTCCGAGGTGAAATGCCATCTCCAACAATCAAAAATTTGCTTCTACACAATGCTTTCACATCTCTCCTCCGCCTCTTACAGATATTCAAGTTTTCACACGATATCCTTTGATCTGATCATTTTTATAGGAACCAGCTAAATACGAGTTTAGCTATCAAGTTGAAGATGCTCCAAGTGGTTTATCGTTTGGCCATTCGGAAATGCGCGATGGTGATTTTACCACTGGTCAATATAATGTCTTATTGCCCGATGGAAGAAAGCAAGTAAGAAGTTAAAAAAACAACAAATTATGATTATAATGATCAAAACTAACCTCAGGGAAAATATTTTACAACTACTATTATATTCTATTCAAAGACAAAACATCTGTTTTCTGATTATTCCACCTATTATTGAGAAACGCCTGAAAAATATTTAATGAAATGCTGCAGAAAACTCTTGGGAAGAATTCTGACTGCGCATTTTCATCTCGGCGACTACTTTCCCATCTGGGGACATGAAAACACAAACGAGATGGTCGAGAAGCCAATACATCCCCAGACACTCATAGAAAAAAGCTTTGTCCTAATGATTAATTTTTTACCATCATCTAGTTTATTTTTTCTTTCAAAAGGCAGCTAATGTATGGAATAATTCCATTGATTAATTTGATCGTTACTCTGACGAATCTCTGTTTAAGAAAAAATCCGTCTACAGGATGATCACATTTCATCGCTACGATGAATCGTGTTCCTTCGCACGATGAATCCCATTCATCTGTATTAATGAATCCCATTCATCTGTATGATGAATTCCATTCATCTGTATGATGAATCCCATTCATCTGTATGATGAATACCATTCATATATGTGACGGATCCCAGTCATTTGTGTGACGAATTACATTCATCTGTATGATGAATCCCATTCATCTGTATGATGAATACCATTCAGATCCCAGTCATTTGTGTAACGAATTCCATTCATCTGTATGATGAATCCAATTCAGAGAAGAAATAAACTCAGCACTCGCAGAACAAGTTATAGTCAACGCAATCTTATTCATAGAGCATAGAGTTATAAATAAAACCCAATAATTAGATTATTACGGTAATCATGGTCAGGGATGCATTGATCACAACAATTACATTATTATTACCGTAATTACATTATTGTTATTTATTACTATTCTCTACCAATATGATTGAGCATATTATACTGTCTTACTAGGTGCGGTTATTAAACAATTTGCTCAGAATCATCTTCTACATATCGATTTTTGCATGTCCAACTGATCTTTATAATACTTGACACTTGAACTTTTTGGATCATGGACGTAACATGCCGAAAAAATCTTGAATTACGTTTCTGTATAAGCGTCAAATTAATGTCACTTACGTTTTGGCCTCATAAAGTTCTAAAAATTACAAAGTACATCTAGTAGAAAAGTAATGTTTTCCTTTTTACCTTGAACCATGCCGATCATTAGATGTTTTCAAATTCTTTCATGCAAATTTTATTTCAGAAAACGAAACCGTTACGTATCTGTAGCGTAAGCGTAATTTTGTCCGCATGAATAACATGACTCCGACAAATGACTCACATCAAATAAAGCAATTGTTTACCATTATCATACCCTCACTTCTGCAGAAATTAGTGGAATATTGATTTTCTAATAACTTCTGCCTAACCTATTCGAATCTACTGTAGTTCCACACATAGTAATAGTTTATTTGTCGTTAGAATTGATACCTATTATTTTTTACAAAAATTTATACAACAGCTTATAACTTTAATACCAGTACATACCAATATGTACTTGACAATTTTTTGCAGTGTTTTACCTATATAGCATATTACGTACAAATCGGTCAGACTTCCTAGAAAGGCGGTCCCCAGTATATCCAGACATAGCTTACTTAATGAGAGACAGTAGCAAAACGGGTGATAATTTCTCTCCACTTCTTTCTCAACACCACAGCTCCTACAGAAGTCACTGGGATTAATACATTACCTGACACTAGCGTAGAAAGTATTTTTCTCTCTAGTGCGAGGAAACATGCTGACCTTTTCTTCGTATCTTGGCCAGATTTGCCTAGCTACCCTGCAAGTGCCGATTTCTGTCCATATTCATTGGTCTGCCTCTTCCTAACCCCAAGCTTGAATGTGGACAGTGGAGCACCAATATATGCAAATTTTTCGAGAGTTTGTAATGTCGTCCCTTGCACTGGAATATCCCTATGCACAGACACCATTTGAGGTGCATGTTAAATTGCTCAGACATCTTGTTAAGAGTTCTGCGGCAGTAGAAGGTTGTTTGAGAATTGATGGCAGCCTGACTGTCCGAGTAATTTACAACGCCAGTTATGTTCACTACGCCGCGACTCAGCCACTTGGCTACATTCTTTATTGCCATTTTTTCTGTTTGATAGACACTACAGGTATCTGGCAGTCTATGAGCTATGTCTGGACGGAGTTCTTTTCAGTGCATTCCGATGCTAACCTTTTCAACATCAAGCGTTCTACCATCTATGTAGAAGTGGAGATGTTTTCTATTTCCTGTTGTTCTGCCAACCCATTCTTTGTTGGCAGGTACGAGTATTCTAATGGTGAAGTTCCTTTCGAAGGTGTACACCGTTTTTATATAGTCAACTCGATCGCTGACCATAGTGCTGCCGTGTGACATCCTCATGTGACCGTAGTTCTTGTAACTCCGGAATGAGAGACAGTTCAATATTTATATCCAATGTACAATTTTAGGAGATAGGCCCCAACGCGAACCTACAGCTTTCCTGCAGATATATAATGCGATGTTGGCTTTCCTTACACGTTTCAGTACATTTGGTCTGAATATCAATTTCAGAAAAGACCAGCTCAGGTATACCTAACCCGGTTTACTTGACCGAAATTTACTTATTTGTTTTAAATCTTCTTTTTTACTAATTTCTCCTACATTTTGTTTCATTACAAAAGTTTCGCATCACAGAAATTGTTTTTCATTAATTTTCTGATTTTATTGACATTATATACAGTATTTTGAATCAGCTGTTCGCAAATACATGTAACCGTATAATATTTACGTTTAGTTTTCGTTGACTTACCGTTTAAAATGATTTACATGTAAGTATAGCAGATTGGAACAGCAGATTCATTATAATATATTTCCATTATGAGACAATCTACTACGAAATCTAGACAATTACATTCATCAGTTTGTAATGATTACAAGTACACGTCTTTGTCTTTGCCAATTTATGAAAATAATCATTCTAGTAGGTTACGATTATCTCACAGTGAAAATATTGAATTACACTACGGTGACGTTACGGTTAAGTTTGCCTCCACACGTCAGCGCACTGTCATTGCCCAACTGGCTTCATTGAAATATCATAAAATTACAACAATTTAAATATGGATTTCACACGGGGTGGTACAGAGTATTATGACTTTGTGCATTTGTTTGTAACGGCTGAAAAGAGAACTGATAGACCCATAGTTTATTATACCGATCGGCATAGAATCACTTTTTGAGTCGATCTAGTCCGTCTGTCTTTCGTCCATACATTCTTGTGATAAAGGCCGCAAATTCTACGCAATATTAACGAAAATTGGTTCGGAGGCATATGTTTGACCTATTGAAAATGTATGGTTCCATGCCTTGATACAACGGTCGCCTCCGATAAAAATTCTTGACTCTCTAGGAAACGCATCTTTTAAACGATCATGCTGAAATTTAACCATTTATACTTAATATGCCACGTAATCCTTAGTCCTTAGTGAAAATGGTGTACATCGGTTCATGTTTTGATGTAGCCCCCATATAAAAATCCTTTCCGTTTAGACTTCTTGACGATAACGGTGTGACAATTTTCAAGCGATTTAGCTGATGTTAGGCATTTATTTTTCATATTGCATCACATAGAATGTATTAACTCATCCTTCGTGGCTTCGATGACCATGTAGATGTGGCATACAGTATTATGGTCTTATTTTTGCCATTGATGTCCACCACCCTACAGAGGCGTAGGTTATTATTGGTCTAATTACGCTACAGCCAGTGTGTCATATTTGAACATAGTCCCAATTTGTAAACCTAAACCATATCTTTCCACCTCATTTTCCGATCCAAGATTACTCCCAAGTATTGTATCTTTTTAGATATAGCAATTGTCTTATTCAGGAATCGAGGCACGATAAAACGCGGGATCTTCGTTTTTCTTGCAAACATACATATTTCTTTTGTCTGGTTTAACATTTAATCCCCTTGGTTGTGCCCTGTTAAATGTAATGTTAAGTGCCTCCTTAGCTCTTTTGCATACTTGGTTTGGATGCATGCCCCTTAGAAGTATGCATAACAGGCTGGCTTAAGTTCTTCGTTGACGATGGTGCTTAGGAGTCTATGCATCGTCGGTCATACTTCATATGAACGACAAATAAGCCAGCTATTCCTTAGCATATTGTTGATCCAGTTTTTCAACGCCCGGTCAATCTGAAATTCGTCTAAGAACAGGATAAATGTATCGGTCTGCACATTGTTGAAAGCGTATTCAATGTCTATACAAAGGGCGAGTGTATACATTTCTACAAAATCTACTCGATTATTGCCACGGATTATCGGATTCCCGTTGCCAACTGATAAAAATAATTGATGTAGTGTACTCGTTAAGCTAAGTACACACGATTTGCAGATCGGACAATATTGCCAGAAAAATGGCGGAAAAATGCAACCGTGTGCTCGTACAACCGTGTGAACAAACAATTTTTTGTTGCGGGAATTTGACAGAGATAGTCTACATTGAAATCTATTCCATTATTTTCATCAGTTGGCAACGACCACTATTTTCTTCATTGAAATGAAATGTTGAAAAAGTCAGTCGTTGCCACCTGATGAAAATAATCGTCTAGATTTCGAAAAGATTATCTCTCGTGGAAACGTAGTGTTAGATACAACAAAATAAAGTCGATTAGTTTCATCAATTGGCAAAAATCGACTTGTTTGACATTTCCATGGTATTGCCGTTGGCAACTGATGAAAATAGTTGACTAGATTTCGAAGTAGATCTAATAGTGGAAACGTAGCGTTAGCTATAGTATTGACTGAATTGTTCAAAAAGTAGAACATATCAATGAACTGAGTTCATTCACAGCCCTTCACGATGTAGTAGTGGCAATACAACAATAATAGTCATGCATTCGCCGTAAATAGACTCGAATCTTCCGTCGAACAATATAGATAGTCGTAACTAATCCTAAAAATGTCAAGTTCTTCAACTAGATCATATGTATGCTTGAAATCTTCTAATCCCATTATTACTTATATATTCCATACAGATCGTAGAATATGAAGCCGACCAAGAAGGTTATCGTCCGCAGGTACGTTATGAAGGTGAGGCTACAGATGGCGGTCAGGGAGGCGGTTCCGGTGGTGCCGGAGGAGCGGATGGTTATGAATATGAACAAAATGGAGGTGCTGGCGGTGCGGGTGGTTCCGGCGGTTCTGATGGTGGGCAAGATTTGGGATCAGATGGATACTCTAGTGGCCGTCCAGGCGGTAATGGCAATGGAAATGGCGGTTATTCTAGTGGTCAAGATTTAGGATCCAACGGTTACTCAAGTGGTGCACCAAATGGCAATGGTCAAGGCGGTCGTAATGGTGGGGGTAGCGGCGGCGGCGGCAAAGCAGGTGGTCAAAATAATAATGGTCAGGGCTACAGTAGCGGTCGTCCCAATGGCGGAGGTGGCAGTCGTAACGGCAATGGCGGTGGTGGCGGCGGCAGCAATGGCTACAACTACGAACAACAAGGCTCAAATGGTTTTGGATCTGGTGGCCAAAACGGTGATAATGATGGTAGCGGTTACCGTTATTAATACCGACAATATACGAGTATGTAACTAACCCGATGACGTCTTTGGCAATGATGTGGACAACGATTTTCGATAACACGGACTATTTGAACAGATTAGGAGTTTTCTTTGTCAAATAAGGCTATTTAACTAGACTATTATTGCGATAATCTAGTTTAATTTTAATATAAAATATTTATGCGTAAGTTTACAGTTATTTAATGATACGAACGAATGTGGCATATTGTAAAATATCCTTCCTAAATGTAGTAAATTCTTGTAAAAGGATTTCCATTCCATACCATACCAATCCTCAAAGCTCTTTTGATCATACATTTTCCATTTAATTATCTCTTCACTCCTCTAAACTGTAGCCCTCCCCTACTTTGTAGCATATTTCCGTTCTTTCTTTTCAGCATACATACAAGTTATAGAAAAATGTCCTCCTGCCTTTCAGGACTCTCAAAAAAAATATTCATTTCATAGATTTAAAAACAAATGCATTTCTATATTGATTTAAGTCTATGACCTCTGCAATAAGTTTTAAAAAAGAATGAAAGAAGATATCGTAGAAAAATACGAAAAAATGACAACAAAAAATAAATTTTTTAAAAAATATTTCTGAATAGTTTTTACTTAGCCCGGTGAATTCTAGAGGAATACGATATATTCAAAACCCGTTAAATTGCCATAAAAGTGTATTGTGGGCACCTATAGTGATTTTTTACAAGGAATCTTTTTGCCGAATACATCAGCTAAAAAATCCATTGATTTCAACTACTTTTGATACACATATATGTACTTATAGTTATATTTGTAGGGAGTTTATCAAAAGGTAAGGGGATCAGCTGGGGTGGTGGGTGCTAGGGAAGAAATACTTCCTGCAGTGTATCCTTTATTTTGTTCTTTGGTGTGGAACATCTACTCCGAAGCCTTCAAGCCACAAGCGCAGGGGATAATAGAGAAATTTTTTTAAAAATTTTTAAAATAAAAAAAGTATAAATAATTTTAGGCCAACTTCCATACAAAGCTTATATGTTAGAAAATTAATAAATTCGCAAAAATCGGAGAGTACAAATAATTTAAAAAATTAAATTTAAATGGCATAACTTAACAATCGCACACATAAATCTGAAAAATACACACACAGGGCAAAATTGCCTTTTTTGATATGTTTGAATCGAAAGAAAATATATTTGGAACACAAATTTTTAAATATTAAATATTTCTGAGCAAATAAATTTTATTTGAAAACCACTAAAATATATTTGGAACTCGTATAATAATATGTTACAACATATAGTATTTGCAAACTAAATTTCTCAAATAAAATATGTATTTTAATACAAATAAAATTATTGTTTAGGAATTGCTTCAAATACATATATTTTATTTAAAAAAGATTTTCGAAACTTTTGTTGAATTTCTCGAATTTCAGTTTTAATTTTTTTTTTGGTTTCGAATAGAACCTCCCAATTATGATACCAAATGCAGCATTAACTTATGTTTTAAATCACTCGTTCAAAATTTCTGAGTATTCCAAGCCATCATTAGTTGTCCATCCTCCAAGTATATATTTCGATCCAAGATTATATGATTTCAATTATTATTATTTATAAATTTTCGACATGAAAAATTTCTAAAAAATTAACATTGAATTACTGAAAAATGTAAGACAATTTAGGTATTTTCTGAATACTTAAATGCAAATAAATATTTGTTTCGGAAAAAATAGCCCAAAATAAACACATATTGGGATATAAACAAAGATTTGTTTAGAACAACATCTTCCCAAATATATAATTTTTGTGTGTACCAAATAATATATGTTTATAGTGTACTCTAAAGATATATATATTTCAAGCCGAATATGTTTGGGACAATATACTGCAGAAGCGATTTTTTTTCAGCGTGCAGTACAACACAAAAAAATAACAGGGTTCTGTCAATGGATTATGGTAGAGGAGACCAAAAAAATATATACGTGTATCGGCGTTTAGAAGGATCACATCGGAATTTTATTTCAGGGGTGGTTAAAGTTGTCACCCCTTTGCTTGTTTGTGCATAATATCGGTATATAAAACTATGTGTTCTGTTCATCTGAGGTGTAGGGTATCTTCAGCAACTTTGTTGCAACTGTTAAGGCCTATATTTTTGTGGAATATATTAACCCCCCATTACGGTGATTTTTGCCAATATTTTAACAATTCGTAAAAAACTCCCCTAATAATGGGTGGGGCGGGAAATGTTCTACAAAAATGATGGCCATAAAATTTTACTATATATGTCCGAACACACCAAAGCCCAAAACTTAACACAAACACCAAAAAACCGGCCAAATTCAAGATTGCCAGTTAGGGTTATTTAGATATTATATAGTGTTAGTACCAAAAAGGTCTTTCAAAATTGGATTTTTCGGGGTTGATGTGAGTAATGCAAAAGAATAATGATTTTATTTTACAATTAAATAATATTTATTTTATATTAAATTTTACTTTAGGTCTATAAATAAAAAAAAAAATTAATAACTCATATACAAGGAGAAATACTTATTAAATACATAAGTTCATTTATATAGTAAAATTTTATGACCAACATTTTTGTAGAACATTTCAACCCCGACCGACCCATTTTTAGGGGAGTTTTTTACGATTTGCTAAAATATAGGCAAAAATCACCGTTATAGGGGGATGCTAGGGGGTTAATATATTCCACAAATATATAGGCCTTAACATTTGCTACAAAGTTGCTGAAGATACCCTACACCTCAGATTAACAGATCACATAGTTTTATATACCGATATTCTGCACGAACAAGCAAAAGGGGGACAACATTAACCACCCCTAAAATAAAATTCCGATGTGATCCTTCTAAACGCCGATACACGTATATATTTTTTTGGTCTCCTCTACCAGAATCCACTGACAGAACCCTGTCATTTTGAAAAAAGTTTGAAATTGTTGTACAGTGATATCGAAAAATACCAACATTTAATAAACAAAATTTTTAAATCGGACCATTACTTAATAAGTTTTGACCAAAAACCCGATACACAGAGTGACTTTTTAAGGTTTTTTTTTAAATATCGATTACTTCTGAACGAGTTACCGAAAAAATCTCAAAAAATTCCACAAAGCATTTCTTCAAGTTTACAAAAAAAAACAATGGGAAAAATCCAAACTGACTTTTTTTGAAACCGTCGATTTGTCGCGGATTTCCCCATAGATAAATGCTTTACTTTCAGCCAGATCCATTGAAAAATGTGTTCTCCAGAGCCTCAAGAAGTGAGATCGGTGAGGACCTTTATAGGGGGCTACATCTAAACATGGACCGATGTTCCTAAGATATGCCCCAGTACCAATTTTCGTTATTTGCGACTTGAACATTGCTAAATCTACTCAAAAAGTGAAACTATGCCGATCGGTATAATAAATATTCGATCTTTGTCTTCTCTTTTTAGGCGTTACAAACAAACGCACAAAGTCATAACACCCGGTACCACAGTGTGATGTTCGTGTTGCCAGGAGTGACCTAAGACCCTAAGTATATGTATTCGGTGGATATCCGTTTTGGGTCATTTTAAATCGAATGAGCAATGTCCGTCCGTCTGTCTGTCTGAAAGGAGTAATCGATTGTCTTCAAATTTGGTATGTGATAATATTTTCTTCTATCTCCGGCTAAGTTCGAAGATGGGCCATATTGGTCCACTCCTTCTAGTACCTCCCCCACAAAGGGTTAACATTTAGTGAAATATTGATTATTTAATAACTTCTATACTACTTATTTGAATCCTCTGAAATTCTACATATAGTATTAGTTTATTAGTCACTCGAGAAAAGTGGGCCATGCCCTTATTGCTACCTGCCACGCAGATGGACAATTTTGAACCAAAAGTTAAAAGCTTATAACTTTATTACCAGTGCATACAAAGACTTGAAATTTTGTACAGTGTAATGGTTTAATAGTACCTAAAATACAGTGAAAAATGGACATTATTGCCACGCTCCTTTTGGTATCACCCCTACAAATGGACCTTTTTGTACCAAAAGTAAACAGATTTTAACTTTAATACCAGTACATACAAACACTTGAAATTTCGTACAGTGCAATGCTTGTATAGTACCTAGAGTCTGGAGAAAAGTGGCCGTAATTGCACGCCCCTTTTGGTACCTCCCACACAAATGGACCATTTTACACCAAAAGTTAACAGCTTATAACTTTAATACTAGTGTATATAAATACTTGAAATTTTGTACAGGGTAATGCTTTTATAGTACCTAGAGTCCAGAGAAAAGTGATCATTATTGGGAAGCCATTTCTGGATCCTCCCACACAAATGGACCATTTTTTACCAAAAGTAAATAGCTTTTAACTTTAATGCCATTACATACGTTAAAGATATTAAAGGCAATATAAATTGATAATAATTTAATTAAAACAAAAAAAATTAATAAATTTGTTAATAGTTTTTTGGGACTCAAGGTGAGGGGATTCATAAGTCGGTTTACCCGACTGAACTTCCTTACTTGTTTAATTACTTGTGGATATAAATAAACTCTCATTTATGTTTTTAAATGAAAATCAGAAATGTTAGAAAATTTAGTTTTTTTAAATGAAAGTCAGAAAAGTAGGTTTTTACATGAAAACCCAGAAATGTTAGAAAAATTCTCAAATATTATGAGTTTTGTTAAGTTGCAAAGTTGGTAGAGGAAATTTCAGTGAAATGGTTATGGATAAAATAAAATACAAATTGCTGAATTTTAGCCCAATCGATTGGTATTTGTGGTCTACGGCCCTAAAAAGTCAAACCAAAATATTGCCCAATTAGGTCAGTTATGTGGATTCTATATAAAAGTGTTCAAAATTAAGCCTGGGAATTGTTCTAAATAAAATTATATATTGTCAAAATTCAGGGTAATCGGTTGGTACTAGTACTACAAGTGGCTGAGTCGCAACACAGTAACCAACACTGGCGTTGTCATTTACTCGGACAGCCAGGCTCCCATCAATTCTCTGGAGGCAACATCCCTAAATTCACAAACAGCCCTCGACTGCCGCAGATCTCTTAACGAGATGGCTGAGCAGTTTAATATACACCGCATATGGGTGCCTGGGCATAGGGATATCCCGGGGAACGTGCAAGCTTTGGCTTAGGCAAGAGGCAATCAGGCAGTCCAACGAAAGATGGACAGAAATCGGCACCTGCAGAGTAACTAGACAAATCTGGCCAAGGTATGACCTGAGAAGATCAAAATATCTCCTCGCACTAGAGAGGCAAAGATTGTCTACGTTAGTATCAGTTCTGACGGGACACTGCTTGACTCTAATGACTTCTGCAGAAGCTGTGGAGATGAGGAAGAAGTGGAGAGCATTGAGCACTTGCTATGCGACTGCCCCGCTCTGAGTAAAGGACGACTGGGGTCGGCTTTTCTAGGTAGCCGAACAGATCTTTCCAGTACCGATATTCGTACTATCGATAAATTTGTATATCAAACAGGTTGGTTTCGATGAGAGGCATTTCAGCCCGTGGTAACACTAGGGACCTAAACTGGTCTATGTGAGCTTGTATACAAAAAAACGGCTGCCACCCTAACCTAAAGGTGGATGAGCAGATAATCGACGATGTAGACGTCTTCTCATATCTGGGCAGCACCATCATTAAAGACGGCGGTTCTTATGCAGATATTACGGACCGAATTAACAAAGCCCGAAATGCATTTTAATCCTTGCACAGAATATGGCGTGCAAACAACATCTCGACCAACGCAAAATTAAAAATCTTTGACTGTAGAGTCAAATCAATACTTCTGTACGGCTGTACCACCTGGAGCTCTACTCAACATTCCCGAAGAAGGCTACAAACGTTCCGGAACAAATGCTTGAAGCTTCGTATCTTCTGGCCGAATTGGGTACCGAACGATCAATTACTCTCAATTGGCCATATATTGAGAAGGCCATCTGATGATATTGCGAGACAAGCGCTCGATTGGAAACCCAAGACTATAGAAATCTTGGCTGGCCTCGAAATACTTGGATTCGGATGGTAAAAACCGAATGTTCATCCCGTAACATGACATGGAACCAAGTAAAAGCTTTAGCAAATGACCGAGTAAAGTGGAGAGAATTCGTTAACGCCCCTTGTTCAATATGAACATTTAATCAACTTTTTTTTCTTGCATTATGTAAAAAAATAATATTAGATTTAAATAAAGGAAAGAAAAAAGGAAGGCGGAGCCGACTATATGATACCAGACGCTACCCTATCGAAGCAAAATAAGTAGAAATATTGTAAAGATTTATCAATATTGTTTTCCCAGTGATGATGATCTGCCAAAAACAATTATATCACTTAGATTAAAAATCGGGATATAAGTATATAACGGGGCTATGTCTAAATCTGAAGCCATTTTTATAAAATTTTTCAACTTTTATTTTTAGTTCAAAAAACTGTTATCTTCTAAATTTTATAAATATACACTGGAATCGATATATGTGGAAAAACACCTCAAATGGCCCAAAAGGGACCTTTTTTCAATTTTATTCTGATCGCGTCAAAACTTGGTGGTGTTGCAGAAGTACTATGAGTATGCGACACTATGAGGTGCGACACAGCCAGTACAACATCTTGGCCTAAGCAAGAGCACAATGGGGAACATTTACAATTGGTCAAACAGGCTTCGCGCGACCGACACAATCTCATAGCTCGAAAATGCATCTTTCGATGTTGGGCTTGAAGGGTTCATAGTGGCTCCAGAAGTGCCACAAGGGGGGGGAAATTTATGATTGGTCGCAATAGAGAGAAATTTAGCAGTGGTCAAAGGGGCGTGAAACCGCCTTATAGCTCCAGAACGGATCGTATAGTGGATTCGTAATGGCACAGGAAGGACACTATGGAAGAAAATTTACGATAGGTCAAAAGGGTGTGGAACTGACTATACACAACGTCATAACTCGAGAGCAGATCATTCGATTTTCATGAATTTGGTCTTGATCAATTCGTACTGGTCAAATGATGGACACCATGGAGGGAGATTTATGACTGGTCAAGAAGGCATATCACCTTACACATATTCTCATAACAAGACAACGGATCGTTAGATTTTTTGCTTGATGTATTCGTATATCGGCCCAAGAAAGGGCATACTTAATGGAGGACAATTTATGATTGGTCCATACAATCTCATAACTCGAGAACACTGGACACTCTGTTCTAAAATATATGATTGGTCAAGGGAGCGTGGAATGCCCACATAACCTCATAACTCGAGAAGAGGTCGTTCCATTTTCACGATTTTTGGCTTGATGTATTCGTATTGGCAAAGGAAGCAGGATAATTTATCATTGATCAAAGGAGCGCGGTCCGTAGATACAACCTCATAACACGAGAACATATAATTAGATTTTCATGATTTTGATGGATTCGTACTGGCGCAAGGACGGACACTGTGGTGGAAATTTTATAATTTGCCAAAGAAGCGATGCACCGCCCATACAATCCCATTAATCGAAAACGGATCATTCGGTTTTCACAATTTTGTGTTTGATGTATACGTATTTGTCCAATGATCGACACTATGGAGGAATAATTGGTCAACGGTCATGGCACCGCCCACTCCGAGAATAAGTCGATTTCACCATTTTTAACATGACGACAAATGCGTCCAAATCTACCACCAATTTTATTTTTTTTCCAATGATCATCCATAATATTTGAGATTTTTTCTAACATTTCTAATTTTCATTTTACAACCAGTAAGGAAAGACAGAAAGTCGGGCGGGGCCGACTATATAATACCCTACACCTACCTACCAATGCGAAAATGGGCATTGCGATAAGAATTTGGCAGTGTTCATACATGTAATAAGCAAACTCTCTCTGCCGATTTTCGTACTGATCGGATATAAAACACGGTTTCTACAGCGCTTACATGTCAAATCGGGTGTAACATATATATTGGGACTATGTTAAAATCTGAACCGATTTTTCCCGAATTTGGCAGTGTTTATTCATGTAATAACTCTCTCTGTTAAATTTCGTACTGATCGGATATAAAACACGATTTCTACAGCGCTTAAATGTTAAATCGGGTGGAACATATGTATGGGGGCTATATCTAAATCTGAACCGATTTTCCCCGAATTGCGCAGTGTTTTTTCATGTAATAAGAGAACTTTCTCTGCCGAATTTCGTACAGGTCGGATGTAAAATACGGTTTCTACAGCGCTTTCATGTCAAATCGGGTGAAACATATATATGGGGACTATATCCAAATCTGAACCGATTTTCCCCGAATTTGGCAGTGTTTATTCACGTAATAAGAGAACTGTCTCTGCCAAATTTCGTACTGATCTGATTTAAAATACAGTTCCTACAGCGCTTACATGTCAAATCGGGTGAAACATATATATGGGGGCTATATCTAAATCTAAACGGATTTTCTCCGAATTTGGTAGTGTTCATTCACGTAATAATAAAACTCTCTCTGCCGAATTTCATAAAGATCGGATGTAAAATGTGGTTTCTACAGCGCTTACATGTAAAATCGGGTGAAACATATATATGGGGACTCTATCCCAATCTGAACCGATTTTAACCAATTTCAATAGGGATCGTCCTTGGGCCAAAAAAGAGCACTATGCTAAATTTCATCACAATCGGACCATAAATACGACCTGCACTTTGATTACAAGAATACATGGACAGACAGACGGACATGGCTAAATCGACTCAGAAAGTGATTCTGAGTCGATCGGTATAATAAACAATGGGTCTATCTCTTCTCCCTTAAGGTGTTACAAACAAATGCACAAAGTCATAATACCCTGTACCACAGTGTGGTGTAGGGTATAATAAATGGGAGCGTAAATAATATCCCGAAGGGATTACAAAAACCAGTAAGGAAAGGCAGAAAGTCGGGCGGGGCCGACTATATAATACCCTACACCTCCCTAACAATGCGATAAGGGTGATTGCGATAATAATTTGGAATAATTGGTAAATGGGTAAGAACATATATATGTGGATATACCTAATTCTGAACCAATAACCGCTAAATTAATCAATATTCGTTCCTAAATTGAGAAACATCTTTCTGAAGACTTTTGTAATGATCGGAAGTAAAGTACAACTTCTAAAGCGCTTTGTAACCAAATCAAGAGGAACATATATATGGAGGTTATATATAAATCTGAATCGATTTTCCCTGAATACTCATTCATGTAAAATAGAAACCTCTTTCTGTCGAATTTCGTACTGATCGGATATAAAATACAGTCTCTACAGCGCTTAGATGTCAAATCGGGGGTAACATATATATGGGGGCTATATCTAAATCTGAACCGATTTTCTCCGAATTTGGCAGTATTCCTTCATATAATAAGAAACCTCTTTCTGCCGAATTTCGCTGTGATCCGATATAAAATACAGTTTCTACAGCGCTTGAATTTCAAATCGGGGGTAACATATATATGGGAGTTATATCTAAATCTGAACCGATTTTCTCCAAATTTGGCAGTGTTCCTTCGAGTAATAAGAAACCTCTTTCTGCCGAATTTTGCACTGATCGGATATAAAATACAATTTCTACAGCGCTTACAGGTCTAATCGGGGGTAACATATATATGGGGGCTATATCTAAATCCGAACCGATTTTCTCCGAATTTAGCAGTATTCCTTCATGTAATAAGAAACCTCTTTCTGCTGAATTTTGCACTGATCGGATATAAAATACAGTTTTTACAGCGCTTACATGTCAAATCGGGGGTAACACATATATGAGGGCTATATCTAAATCTGAACCGATTTCTTCCAAATTTAACAGTGTTCATTCATATAATAACAAACCTCTTTCTGCCGAATTTCGCACTGATCGGATATAAAATGACATTTTTACAGCGCTTACATGTCAAATCGGGGGTAACGTATAAATGGGGGCTATATCTAAATCTGAACCGATTTCTTCCAAATTTAACAGTGTTAATTCGTATAATAACAAACCTCTTTCTGCCGAATTTCATACTGATCGGGTATAAAATAAAGTTTTTACAGCGCTTACATGTCAAATCGGGGCTAACATATATATGGGGACTATATCTAAATCTGAAGCGATTTTAACCAAATGCAATAGGGATCGTCCTTGGGCCAAAAAAAAGATATGTGTAAAGTTTCGTCGAGATCGGACCATAATTGCGACCTGTACTTTGATTACAAGAATACATGCACAGACAGACGGACAGACAGACAGACGGACAGACGGACATAGCTAAATCAACTCAGAGAGTGATTCTAAGTCGATCGGTATAATAAACGATGTGTCTATTTCTTCTCCTTTTGGGTGTTACAAACAAATGCACAAAGTTATAATACCCGGTACCACAGTGTGGTGTAGGGTATAAAAAAAACATAATAGAGGGTGGGCCATTTACCAGTTGAATCGGCTGTAAAAACAGTACTGATAATTTTTTAAAATTTCTTGTTTTATTGGAAAGGTTGAGCTTTGTCATTTAATAATGGAACGCAATATCATTCATATGATCACCACGACTGGCTCGGCAGTAGCTTATCAGATCAACCCAATTTTTCAGTACGTTTTCGATTGCTTCGGGTCGAATCTCTTCAATGGCAACTTCGATTTCATGTTTCAACGCTTCAATTGTCTCTGGATGCTTTGCGTAACATTTATCCTTAATGGCTCCCTACAGAAAATAATCCAAAGGGCTCATATCACAAGCCAAATATGCGGTCGTTCAAATTTTAAATTTTAAATGACCCACCATTTATAAGAAAAAGTTTTTAAGTTTTACTTATTTTTTCATATCATAAAAATCGACATTTGTCATATTTTTTGCCTCCAAAAATCGTCAAAATCGGGCCACTAAACGTGACTGTGACATTATTACCCCATTATGAAAACCTGATACCAATAGTTCCGATTAGTCTTCAAATTACACAGAAATGTGAGGGACCCTGCAGGCGCCGACCCATAAGACCGAATACTGAGAACCTAATATGGAGAACTGTTATACCAATCTTGAAGTTGAAGAGTTTTCTTTTGATAAAACTACATTATCTGATAAAAATGTTTACTGAAAGTAGTAAAGTAAATTTCACACATAGTATTCGTTTTTCAGTCGCTATAACCTCGAAAAAAATTGGCGAAATTGCCATTCCATTTTGCACCAAAAGTTAACAGCTTATAACTTTAATATCAGTGATAATAATTTAACTAAAACAAGTAACAAAGTTTAGTCGGGTAAACCGACTTATGAATCCCCTCACCTTGAGTCTCAAAAAAATATTAGTAAATTTATTTATTTTTTTGTTTAAATTAAATTATTATCAATTTAAATTGCATTTAATAACTTTAAAGTACTGGTATTGGTATATACATTAGACCGTGTTAGATGCAAAAAATGAAAGTTGCTGCTGATTGCCGGACCGAAAGAGTTTCCATTTGGCCTACAAGACTTCCATACAAATTTTTGTGCCGACCTGATAACCCTAGGGTCTGCCCAAAGTTCATTCAAAATGTAGAACACACTTTATAGGGGAAATATTTTTTTTATTCAAAAATCGTGTTTAAATAAGTAAAATTACATTTCTTTGTATTATTAATTAATAAATAGTTTTTAAATATTAAGATCGGTGAAAAAAACAAAAAATACAATTAATTCAATATTATATTAGATCTGACTTGTTATGTGAGGGACATTTTCTACGATATTCTTCAATGCACCGTAATATAAATTGATTTTGTTCTTCGTCTTTCGTAAGTATTCTGTTGTAATCATTCATAAATTGTAAACCGCGTTCAGCAGTGTCGTTAACAACAAACAGATTATCACAAACATCGAGAGCATCTTGATAATCTTCGTTTACTTCCCAAATGGATGGGTCATGCTTTAAAAATTCAGTACTCAATCCAAAAGCACCGAAAAAATGTTTGGTTTTGTATGAGACGAAATCGCTCAAATTATTACACAGCAATAGTTTCGAGTCGGAGAATTTTCGATCGTTTTCCAGATTTACGACGGGTTCTGTTGATTGCAGATGCCTAACCATTTTTCGTTTCTCTTCGAGTGAAACATCCGAATCGAAAAATGCCAAAGCCATTGATTCTGGGGCCAAATACCACAAATGATTTTTTCCATTTCTTCAAAACAGCTTCAGACACATCTCGGTCGATTTCTGCGTATTCGATGGAGTCTTTCAACAAGTGTATATCTTGATTTGGTGCTCGTATGGCATTTGTGCATGTAAACCACACTTTGACATACAGCCGCGCGAGAAAAAATACATATGTATATTCCGTAGCCCACTGGACTCTCGTTTTGTCAATGCAAACTGCTCTCGAAATAGGTATATTTTTAAGGCATAAATGCCTTTTCCCAAGAACCTTGCGTGGTATGTTGGTGCCGACACCACCAAGAAACATTATTGTTAATTGTAATAGTTCCTTGTAATCAGCTCGGATTTGTGTTTCATTTAGCTGTTTAATGCAGAATTTCTTAATGACTTCGCAGTCAGCATTACTTATTTTTGAGCGTACAGTTGGATCTTCGAGTCCGTTTTTAAACGATTTGTGGTCGAGACTTACCCAAACGGCAGCAAAACGATTCAAAATAGGCACTTCGCACAAGTCGCCGAAGTTTAACCTCAAACACATGTTTCAGTACTATCTCCATCATGTGATGAGAACATGGGAACTTGATTAATTTTCGATCTAATTTGTTCTGCAACAAAATGCACGATCCAGTGTTTTGACCTGTATTTGATGAGTGTATCATGAACGACTTTGGTCATATTTTCTCCAGTACCAGCCGGGATTTTGGGGGCGCCCAAAAATTTTGATGTGTAGATCGATTAATCACAAGCTTACCAACAGTGGTCAGAGGCGTCGCAGCAGTTATCACATCATGAAATATCTGTCTGTTTGACGGCAGTTTGGCTCCAGATATTGTATGTGATACATGCCCAACTGATTCTACTGTGCGAAATTTATCACTGGATCTAGTAACAATTTTGGATGTGGTCGGTCTGGAGACAAATAAGAATATGGCTAAAATTAAATTTTGTGCGAAGCTGTCCCTTTCTCAATTCACTTAGGCTGGAGGCAGAGCGCGTTCTGCAAACGACCCTGTTGCATGGCCGTATAGCGCGCTGCAAAGTTCTGCTTATGTTTTCTTATTTGACCAGTAGAAAAATGTCAGACTGATGTGAAAAATCAACTATCATGCAAATCCGTTGTTTTTTTCATGCATGCACAAGCATGATCTATTTTTTATTGTGATTGCTCTTACGTCTGCATATGTACATAGAGGCCATGTCGGTGTGCATGCATGCCCTGTCATGACGTAAAATTCAAATGAAAACTGCTGTAGCTTTTTCGTTTCTCGGTCGATTTTGATTGTTTACGACTTGTAAGAAAGAAAATTTTATTCAAAGACCATTTAAAAACTGTTCATGCTAATAAAATATTTTTTAATTACTTGAACATGTGACATTTGATAAAAACCCAAATTTTGTTCATGTAAAGTGAGTTTTGTGTTTTCAAACAACTTTGGGCAGACCTTAGCGTTATCCAATCGGCACCAAATTTTTTATTGCAGGTTTGTAGGTCAAATGGAAACTTTTTCGGCCCGGAAATCAGTACCGAAAAAATAATAAATGGTCTAATATACATATATGTTAGATGGTCACCTTCAAGTATGTGGACTACGTACGGTAAGACAAAAGTGACGACTTCGAAGTCTGGTTTATTCTTACGAGAAAACGGCGAGGCAGTCGTTGAGAGTCGTCAGTCGAACAAGTTGTCAGCAGTAGCGGTTTACATCAGTCGAAGTTTTAATTACTTTCTACCTTTATATTGTCAATCTTTCCTTCGAGTTATATATTAATAAACTTCGCCCATTGTTCTCGAGGTAATAGTGACTTATACTATGTGTAGAATTTCAAATAAGTATTATAGAAGTTATTAAATAATCAATATCCGGAGATGGAAGAACATATTACAACACACAAGCTAGCAGACAGACAGACGGACGGAAATTGCTCATTTGACCTAAAATGATCCAAAACGCATATCCGGCGAACATACTCTTCAATGTGTTTGAATTATACAATAGAAGGTTTAGGTTAGGATGGCAGCCGTTTTCTTTTTTATACTTCTTCAGCTCATATAGACCAGTTTAGGTCCCTAGTAGTACCACGGGCTGAAATGCCCTTCATCGAAACCAACCTGTTTGATATACAAATGTATCGATAGCACGAATATTGGTACTGGAAAGATCTGTTAGGCTGCCTAGAAAGGCCGACCCCAGTAGGTCCAGTCGTCGTTTACTCAAAGCGGGACAATCGCATAGCAAGTACTCAATGCTCTCCACTTCTTCCTCATCTCCACAGCTTCTGCAGAAGTCATTGGAGTTAATACCCAATCTTCTGGCGTGTTCGCCGATCAGGCAGTGTCCCGTCAGAACTGATACTAACGTAGATAATCTTTTCCTTTCCAGCGCGAGGAGATATTTTGACCTTCTCAGGTCATACCTTGGCCAGATTTGTCTAGCTACCCTACAGGTGCCGATTTGTGTCCATCTGTCGTTGGAGTGCCTGATTGCCTCATGCCTCATCCAAAGCTTGCACGTGGATAGTGGCGCACCAATATATGCAAATTCTTCGAGAATTTGTAAAGTCGTCCCTTTCCTAGCAAGTTCATCGGCTTTGCAGTTCCCCGGGATATCCCTATGCCCAGGCACCCATATGAGGTGTATATTAAACTGCTCAGCCATCTCGTTAAGAGATCTGTGGCAGTCGAGGGCTATTTGTGAATTTAGGGATGTGGCCTCCAGAGAATTGATAGCAGTCTGGCTGTCCGAGTAAATGACAACGCTAGTGTTGGTTACTATGTTCCGACTCAGCCACTTGGCGACTTCCCATATTGCCATTATTTCGGCTTGATAGACACTGCAGGTATCTGGTAGTCTGTGAGCTATATCCAAATTAAGTTCTTCACAGTGTACTCCTACATTTTCATCAAGCTTCGAACCATCCGTATAGAAGTGGAGATGGTTTATATTTCCGGGTATTCTGCCATCCCATTCATCCCTGGCTGGTATCATAGTGATGTAGTTCGTCTCAAAGGTGCGCACTCGGTCGGTTACCATAGCACTACACTTTGATATCCTCATGTGACCGTAGTTCTTATACCTTCACATTGATAGGCAGTTTAATCTTAGTGCCGCTTTGGTTGCAACTTCTCTCGCCACAACATTAATCGGCAGTATATGGAGAAGGGCTTGTAGAGACTCAGTCGCTGTAGTCCTTAACGCTCCGCTTATGCACAGGCAGGCAGTTCTCTGAACCCGTGATAGCAGGTTTGTGATGGTTAGTTTGTCAGTTGCCGTCCACCATACAACAATGCCGTATAGCAGTATAGGACGAACTACTGCTATATATATCCAGTGGACGATTTTAGGAGAGAGGCCCCACCGCGACCCTACAGCCTTTTTGCAGGAATATAAGGCGACGTTAGCCTTTCTAACACGTTCCAATACATTAAGTCTAAATAACAGTTTTCTATCTAGAATTATTCCTAAAAATTTTGCACTTTCAGAAAATACTAGATCTGTTCCATTTATCCGAGGTGGAGGGTGCACATGTGGGACTTTATTCATCGTAGTAAAGAGAACCAATTCTGTCTTGTTTGGGTTTATGCCCAAACCGCTGCTTCTGGCCAATCTAGCCAATTTGTTTAGAGCCACCTGAAGAATGTCTCGGAGGACGTTTTCGAATTTGCCACTCACTGCGATTGCAACGTCGTCCGCATATGCCACGACCTTGCTGCCACAACGTTCTAGATCTAGCAGGATTTCATTCACCGCTAGGTTCCAAATTAGTGGAGACAGTACTCCTCCTTGTGGGGTCCCTCTGTTTACAAACCTTGTTAGAGTTGTGGACCCAAGACATGCTGTTATGCGTCTTCTGTTGAGCAGACTTTGGATTAGTCTAATCAAACTAGAGTTAACATTAAGAAGTGACAGTGCCGCAATTACTGCATCTGAGTGAATGTTGTTAAAAGCCCCTTCTATGTCAAGAAATGCCACCATGGTGAATTCCTTGAAATGCAGGGACGATTAGATAGTGCTCACAAGTTCGTGCAGGGCTGATTCTGTAGACTTCCCCTTATTGTAAGCATGTTGGTTCCCCGACAGGAGTTTTGTATCCAGGTTTTCCCTAATGAAATGATCTAAAAGTCTTTCCAGACCTTTCAATAGGAACGAGGATAGGCTAATTGGTCTGAAGTCTTTTGGCCTAGTGTGTGATATCTTTCCCGCTTTAGGTGTGAATACCACTTTGGTATCCCTCCATCGATTCGGGACGTATGAAAGCCTGATACAGCCTACATAAATTTCCTCCAGCCAGGGGATAATGTACTTTAACATTTTCTGCATTTCTTCTGGAGTGATGCCATCTGGTCCAGGTGACTTGAAGGGCTCAAAGCTATTAATAGCCCTGCAAGTAACCCACTGTACAGGGTGAAGCTGATAATATTTTCCTCAGCCTTGCGGCATCGGAGACCTTTTCCACTTCGCCACAGAAGGTATACCAAGAGCGTCTTTGCGCCTTTCTAAGCTCCTTCTTATAGATCTTGAGTTGCTCTTTATATGCATCCCAAACATTAGCGACCCCTGTAGATTTAGCCTTGTTGAATAGCTTGTTGCAGGTCTTTTTCATAGCCGTTAGCTCAGAAGTCCACCATTGGGGTTTAGTTTTACCCTTGTACCTTGTTTTTGGACAGGCTTCTTCAAGGGCACTATTGAATGATGTAGTGATATGCTCGACCAGATGATCCAGACCGGCTTTGTCATTCGGTTCGTACAGAAGTTTGGAGTTGAGGACTTTCTTGAAATTCTTTTCATACAGGTGCCACTTTGTCTTTCTCACATTTCTGTGGACGGCAGGTTCAGGCGCTTTTTCAGCGAGTTTGAACTCAATATAATGGTGATCTGAGAATGAGTGGTCGTCCAGTACATTCCACCCAATAATTTTGTCTGACAGCCGGTCAGTAGCAAACGTTACGTCGAGTACTTCTTGTCTGTCTTTAATTGTAAACGTCGATTTATTACCTATGTTACAAATACTTGGTTGGTAGTTAGAATAAAGTCAAGAAGCGAATCACCCCTATTGTTTATATCCGTACTACCCCAGATAGTATGATGAGCGTTCGTGTCTGCGCCAACAATCAGCTCGACCTCCTCAGATGTTGCTTCTTCTACTACTTCCCTGAATAGAGCAGTCGGTACTACAGCTTCATAAGGCAAGTAACTGGAGACCACCCAATATATGCGATTACCGATCTCCAAACTAGCAGATGTTTGGTCTTTAACACTTAAATTAGCCAGGAGAATGTCTACTGCACCTGTGGACAGGCGCAGCAATAGAGTCGCTGAGGCTGCTTTAGCGTGATGGAGGTTAATCTGTAAAATTCTTACCATCATTGGTAATTGCCAGATTAACTTCCACCCCGACAAGGGTGTTATCGAACTCTTCGTCCGTATCATCGAGAAGCGTGTCCCCGCCAGATGCGTCAAAGAGTCAGGAGACTCCCCTCAGCCCCTCTGTGTCAGAAGTAGAACTTTCGTCCTCAGAGTAGGACGTTACAGATCTTCTGTTAGAGTTGGAGTCACCCGAAATAATGGGCGTGGATACCTCCGCACTTCCAGAAAGCTGTGTATCAACCGCGGTGGACGACTCACCTTCCGCAGTGGGAACTATATCCTGCTTGTATACCTTCAAGACTATAGTCTCGAAGCCATACTGTAGGGATGCACTTGCACGTTGATATGGGAGGTGGATGTGCCCGGTATTTCTCTTCGGACATCGAGGTAATGAGCCATTATGGCGGATTGCACATGGCTCCATTTGTCCTTGAGGATGGATCCATCCTTACTATTTCTGTCTATAACAGCCATCACTAGACTCTCCTTCTCCACTTCCCTGAAGGGCTTGGTGAGTGTCCTGTTGATGGTGACATTAGGGCCTCTTGCCTTTTTCGAAGGCAGGGGTTCATCAGGTGATCTGACTCTTTTGACTTTATTAGCCGTTAACACAACTGAATTTGTGGCTCTTTCAGCCGGCTGATTGGCCTTAGAAGCATCTATGACGCCTTTGGCCCAGGTAAGTGACTCTTTTTGTTTTTCGGTTAGAGCTGAAACCTCAACAGCCTCCAACTTCGTCAAAACTAGAGTGATCAAAACCGGTTTAAAATAAACCGGCCCACCGGTTTTTTGCTTCCACCGTCCCCGGTTTTTCTCAAAATCATGAATTTCGAACAACCGGTGCAACCGGTTTTTTTCGTTTGTTTCCACCGGTTTTCCGGTTTTTTTATTATCACTAAAATATTAAAAATTATTTACAACTTTATATACAAAATATCACAAATTAAGATAATAATATGAAAGATCTCCTTATATGGCCTAAAAAGACTCCGCAACTTTGCTAGAATCCGAAGCCATTCACCAATTTCTATACAAATTACAAAAATTTAAAGAAAATAAATGATTCATACGCGCAGAAGATATGTGAAAAGTGAACGCATTCTCCCACTTCCAAACCGAATCAAAAACAAGTAAGAAAATTTCATTTGGGTAAACCGTATATACTCACCTGCACTAAAGTGTGTATATAAAATATATATGTATAAAGATTTAATACCTCTATTAAATATTTTATTTAATATCCCGAAATATTAATATTTTCTTGACTGAACTCATGTCAAGTGAGTTAATTTTTAAAAGGGATGTCTTCTGTCGGGATGAAAATTGCACCAAGTAGCCCTATCAGATAGTAGTTATGAGACACAATTCCAACGAAATCGGTTAAGGACTTTCCGAGTTGGAGGATGTCAAATATTAAAATTTTTGTCAAACGGTTGTTTTTCCCATCTGAAATGCTAAAATGTTTGGTTGAACGTTAATTTTTTTTCAGAGGTTTATATTTATTTTGATAGATCAACAGGTCCCATCCCATTAATAGGTCACAAAGCTTTTAAAGGAAATTATCTAAGCTTTCTTTTGAGAAAAAAAATCAAAAATTAAAACATAGGTTTTTACAAAAATTTCAAAAAAGTTTAATTTTGCAAAAAAGTAATGAAAATATATTTGCTAATTTTTTTAAAAGGTTGAAGAAAAGACCATCGATAGCACTTTTGGAAAATGTTTCTAAATACAATAGCTAATTAGTTATATGTATGAGATAAAAGGACCGTTTGACTCAAATGACAATATTCATCACAATCCAACTCATAACTACTATCCAACAGGACTAAATTTGGTGCAAGATTCCTGATCAGAAGACATCGCTTTTAAAAATTTAATATTAAAAATTGCCTTTTTTGTTATTAAAAAGGAAAACGTTTTTCAAACGGCAATTTTCATACTGTTTTGTTATGCAGAAAAAACCCGGTTATACCGGTTTCCCCGGTTTTCTTCGAAGAAAAAAACCGTCCACCGGTTTTTTTATAACTTAAATAAACCATCCACCGGTTTTTTATTTTTTCAAAAAAACCGGTTTTTTGATCACTCTAGTCAAAACTCTGAGCGCTATCCGGTGCTTATTGTGCTTCCGTTTTGACGGTCGGACATGACGGTTTCCCCTCACAGTACCACCAGTTGTGAGTACTAGGGGGAAATTTTCACCATGTTTGGTGTTGTCGGATTTGGCCAAGACCAACGGACGGACAGAAGGACGATTGGGGAACCCCGCTCCATCGGAACACGAAGGCATCCCCGTCGACGAATTTATTAATTTCTGTATTAGCCCGTAATAGGTATTACGATGTAGGCCTTCCAGACTTTTGTACAGATTTTTTTTTTGCGATTGCGTAATAGATTTTAATTATCCGCTCTGTGCTAAACACGTCCGTTCACTACGACTGATCAGCTTTGTATCAATAGAAATTGTTATAACATATTCAAAACACTTTTTTTTTAATTTTCAACAGGTTTTTTTAAATAGACAGTGTTTTCTTCCTTAGCATGCTGGCTTTTTAATGTGATAAAATAATTTTTTCGACTTTTTTTCTATTTTTTATGTTTTTTTAATATTTTTTTTCTCATATTTTTGACGACTGTTACTAAACCAAAGATTCTACGTGAAAGCCATATTTGCAGCATATGTAGCCCTCATAATTTATAGCATAACACGGCTCAATCAGGCTTATACTATGGTCCAAATACTAAATGTACTTTCCATGAAAGCTGGAATTTAACAAAAAAAATTTAATAGTTTTGTTTTTGACTATTGAGTTCGAGATCGTTGTTTTTGTTTTCTGTTAAACAGAAAAACAAACCTTCTTTAAATAAGAAGAATAAGAAATGTGTGAAATGTATTAAGGGTGGTCACTGGTTGGTGGACGATATCGTTTCGGAAGCTACCAAGCAACCTCATCGGCACCTTGGACAAAATACCCTGTCAATAATTGGCACAATATGAGAGCAGCTCAATATGAAATAATTGAGAACTCGCTTCTAAGTCCCATATCTCCAAAACATTGCAGACAGTATTTCTCAACCTTAATACATCCCCACACTTCTTGCAAAAACATTGCAGACAGTATTTCTCAACCTTAATACATCCCCAAATTTTTTTTTTTTTTTTTGTGTTTCCCTGCAGTTTGCGGGGAAGGCACACGATTTGTGGTTATTGTCGCTTCTTACAGCGACAACAAAATTAAAATTTTAAAAATTTACCATAAAATTTTTTTTAGTATATTTTTCGTGTTTGTGACAGCAAATTTCACCAGAAACTGTTATCCACATCCCTTTGACAAAATTATTGTTGCATAGTGTCATCAAATACACTATGCAAACCTTTGTTTGTGTTCGAGACCTAAAAACTTTTTTTGTACAGATTGATGCATTCATTTTTATGAAACCAATTTTTTTTTCTAAAATTCCGATTTTCATGGATGTAAAGCCGGGATGCCATTTAAACCATTATGGGGGCTACAAATGTTGAAAACATTACTTTTACCTAGAAGCGGAAGATTAGTAACGGTCATTAAAACAAATGAAAAAAAAATTATATAAAGATAGCATCCTAACGAAGTAAAGTATGTCTATTTGCAAAAAGACTATTAATAAATGAATAAATTAACAATAATATTTTAAAAATAGGGAAACTCAAAAAATATTTTTTTTAGCAATTTTGTTTAGGAGGTACCAAATAGGGCGTACTCACAGCTAAACCTCGCGGAATGATCGGAGGAGCATCCGTGAAATAGCTATACGAGAAGTTGAGCTGTCAAGCAATTGTATTTGCTTCACCGTTCTTTAAAAAGAATTGCTTTCTGTAATATGTACATAATAGATGCAAAGAAGGTCTATAGCCAGGAGAGTATCCTAGTCGAATATATAATACATTTTTTTTAATTGTTTATTTTAAAAACAATTGTGTTAATTGACTAAAATGTATGCTTACTTGTCCTATAATTTAAAAAAAATAACAACCGCAGATCGTATATAAGACGAATTCGGAGCAATTTGTTTATTACATACATAAAGGTATTCGAATAACTAATATTATATAACACATTTTGATTGTGTACACATCACTAGTGAATTTAGTAAAATTTTAATTTCTTGTGTTGTGGTTTTGGAGCAATAAAGGCTTTTTTGACTGATGAGGCCCATTTCCACCTCGGTGGCTACGTCAACAAGCAAAATTGTCGCATCTGGGGCTCAGAAAACCCAAGAGTTATTGTTGAGAAGCCTTTCCATCCTCAACGTGTGACTTTTTGGTGCGGTTTATGGTCCGGCGGGATCATTGGACCTTACTTTTCGAAAATGAGGTTAGATCGACAGTTACGGTGAATGGATTGCGCTATCGAGAGATGATTAATGATTTTTTATGGTCGGAGTTGGATGGTATTGATTTGAATAACGTTAACTTTCAACAGGACGACCCTAGGTGCCACACAAGCAACGAAACCATTGCTCTGTTACGGGAAAAGTTTCTGGACCGTGTTATCTCTCGAAGAGGTGATCACAATTGGCCACCGAGATCTTGTGAATTAACACCTTGCGACTTTTTCCTTTGGGGCCACGTGAAAGATAAGGTCTACGCCAACAGCCCAGCGTCGATTCAAGACCTCAAGATAGAATTCGTGAGGCTATCCATAACCAAACTTTGCGATTTGGTTATGGAAAATTTCATGAAAAGGATATGGTCCTGTAAGCGTGGTCGTGGAGGCCATTTGGCTGATGAAATAAACATCCGATCATTTATCTCAAAAAAATTGAATTTTTCTTTGAATACCAAAATAACACCTCTTGTTGGAAAACCCTTTATATTGTCCCAAACATTTTCGGCTTGAAATATACATATGTTTAGGGTTCACCTCAAATATATAATAGTTGACACACACAAATGTTATATGTTTGGGACGATATTGTTCTAAACAAAAATATGCTCCACTTCATCCTCATCACCACAGCCCCTGCAGAAGTAATTGTACGCAATACCCAACATTCTTGTGTTTTCGCTGATAGACAGTAATTTCTTCTGCAGTGCGAGGAGCCTTCTCAGGTCATATCTTGGCCAGATTTGTCATTGGACTGTCTGATCGCCTCTTGCCTAAGTCAAAGCTCGCACGTGGCAGTGGCGCACCAGCTTGCAGTTCCTCGGGATATCCCAATGCCGACTTAAACTCTAGAGAATTGAGGGCAGCTCGACTTGGCGTCTTCCCTTATTACCATCACTTCGTAGTGATAGGCACTGCAGGTATCTGACAGTCTGCGTGCTACGATTATATCATACTGAGATCTTTACTGTGTACTCCAAAACCAACCTTATCATCGAGCTTCGAACCATCTGTGTAGCAGTGGATATGATTTCACTTTCCTGGCATTCTGAAAACAAACTCTTATCTGGCAGGTATCATATTGGTGAAGTTCCTCTCCAAAGTGTACACCGTTGGTATATAGTCCACTCGGTCGGTTACCGTAGCAATACATTGTTATATACTCATGTGGACGTACACCCAGCGAAAAACAAAGCACATACGTGCTTAATATTTGCAAATTCGTTTATGATAATGAACCAACCCCGTATGTTACGAATTCAAGCAAGGCGGTGCATGAATAAAGCATCAAAAATCAACAACGCTTCGTTGCAAAAAGGATTACCAACTGGGGATAATTTAAATCAAGTGTTGGGGACAACTATAGAACGTGCGGGGGACGACTAAAGCTCTTGCTGAGGACGAATAAAGCATGCGCTGGGATAACTTTCCATTCTAAATCCCACCCAATCCCCCTCCCCGTTTAAAACTATTTAAACAGTATTATCGTTTCAATACATTTATTAATGTTATAAGTAAATAAAACGTGAACACAACAAATATATAATTGCAAATTTGCATATTTATCACTAAGCAAAACACGTCTAAACAAAACACATTCGAATGTGCAGCAACACAGTATTACATCTTTTTTTCTCTTAATTTAGCTCGTAACCCTAATGGTGGCAGTCTCCTGCGTATCATTCGCCTTTATGTACTGCAAAATTTAATTCCTGTGCTCTATAAAAGACATACACACTCTTTATTAACTTTTAAAATTGATATTTTTATAAGCTTAGGTTGTTAAATATTCGTAGGCCGATACCATTTCTATTGATTCTAGAAATTTCTGCAATAGGAAGATATCACTGGATTATGCAATCACCTTATCCTTCTCATTCCATAGCCCAGAGAATCATCCACAATATCAAACAGGTCATTAAATTCTATTTCTATTTCTTCTAAATCCCCGTGGTTTCTTCTTCTAAGAACAGACAATAACAAATCCAATGAACAACACAAATCCGAACAAATAATCATAAACCTTACGGCGAAAATACATAATGCAACGCCGGTCAAAAAATCACCCCCGTTTCGTTGATAAGTAATGAACGAATCGGTGGCGATTTTTCATGCACGTTACGGTTATAAATTGGTACCAAACGGTGTTTATTTTGCAACGTCTTTTTTCCCTCAGTGTAGTTCTTATACCTCCACATTGATAGACAGTTTAAGCGTAATGCCGCTTAAGGCAATCTCTCTCACCACTATATCAATTGGCAGTAGTTGGACTAAGGCTTGAAGACACTAAGTAGCTGTAGACCTTAGAGCTCCGCTTGTGCTTAGACAGACAGTTCTATGAACCTTTTCAGTTGCCGTCCACAATACCGTACAGCAGTATTGGGCGAACTACTGATATATATATACTGATATATGGCTTATATCTAAAAGCTGCTATATAAAAAAACCCAATTTTTCTGGAGAGCAAAACAAATTTTAAATTTTGTGTGTTGTTGTATTTTATTGTTGTTCTGTGCTTTTTTTATTCAGTCAGAATTTATTTTGGTTTAAGACCATGTGTTTCAGTTACATTCTGTCTATTGCAAAAATGTAATAGAAACAAATACAAAAATGGTAGCGAGTTTCGAAAATTGCTGACGATGATAGAGTGGTGTCTAAAGAAACTGCGCAGTCAATTCTACCCATCAATTTTTGAAACTCGCTACCATTTTTGTATTTGTTTATATTACATTTTTGCAATAGACAGAATGTAACTGAAACACATGGTCTTAAACCAAAATAAATTCTGACTGAATAAAAAAAGCACAGAACAACAATAAAATACAACAACACACAAAATTTAAAATTTGTTTTTCTTCCAAAACGAAAATGGCCATGCTGTTACCATCAACCAGGAGCGTTATCGCGAAATGATGACCAATTTTGTGATGCCAATTATTCGTCGAAAGCGTATGAGGCAGTTCTGGTTTCAACAAGACGGCGCTCCACCGCACACAAGTCGCATAACAATCGATTTTCTGAAGAATTTGTTTCCGGGCCGTTTGATGTCGAAAAGTGGTGATTTGGACTGGCCACCGCGTTCACCCGATTTGACGCCGCCTGACTTCTTCTTGTGGGGATATTTGAAGTCAAAGGTTTACGTTAACAAGCCAAGGACCGTAGAAGAGCTCAAGGACAACATTCGTGAAGAAATAGCTGCTATTCCGGCCGAAATGTTGGCGAAAACGATGGAAAATGCTGCAAAAAGGGCACAATACGCCATCAACGCCAGAGGCGGCCATTTGAGAGATATCATATTCAAAAATTGATGTAAACAAATCTACTTGGAACAAATTAAATGATTAAGATTGCCAACCGCCAAATTTTTATTTTTTTCTTTGATTTTTTTTAAAAAAACATGGGTCCGTCGAATATGGGCAACCCTGTATATGAAACACATGGTCTTAAACCAAAATAAATTTTTAACTTTTATGATTTCGCCATAATTTTTATATGATATGAATTATGTATACGAACGCGAAATAATATATTTCAACAGTTTTTTTTGGTCTCCTGAAAAATTGGAGTTTTTAATATAGCAGCTTTTGGATATAAGTCATCGAGAAAATATATATCGTCGCCGTCGTGGCAAAAGTAGTTATGTGCTTTTTCCTAATTTTTCAGGAGAGCAAATAAACTGTTTATTACTTTCATGTTGCGATAATTGCAATATTAAAAATTTAATAAAAATATTTTTTTTATTTTTCACCAAAAATATATTTTCTTTCTTATATTTTCTGGTACGAGTATATTTTCTTTCAATTCAAACATTTCACAAATGGCGATTCTACAATGCGGTCGCAATCAAATCATATGTAAATCAAATCATTACCATTCGTGCTGAGCTACGAAAAAGTAAGGCGTTTTAAATGGATAACAGGACAAATGGGTGGACATATTCTATTAGACAATATCTACCGATACAACCGTATACTTTAGATTGAGTCTAGCTCCTGTGTTTGTAGGATATATAAGCTAAGGATATAAAAGTTCAAGATTCAGATGATGACTGAGACAACACAACTTATAATAGTCTGTTCACAGAGTGGTGTAGGGTGCACTGATCTCATGGGCGTTATGTACTTATGCGTTACAATTCATTTTAATTAGTTCAACGAAGGTTCATCATTATTGGAGATCATATCCCTTGCGGCAGAGCCATGCAAAGGAAGATTTGCTACTCGTCTTTTTGGCTGTAAGTGGGACGAATAGAGTGTAACATGTTACACGAATGGTGACGGTTGTTTGATGCTTCCTCCGTCTGTTTTTCTGTCTGTCCGCCCGTCTGTCTGAACGAATCTAATTTGAAAGAATTGTCAAACACAAGACTGCATACGAATATTTGGGTACTTGTGAAGACGGCGTCTTCTGCCAAATCTAATTTACCAAATACCTCCAACAATTCACAAATGCATGATTCAACCAACCAACAATCCTCTCGCTTTTGACAGCATAAGTACTCTAAGAGTCCATGGGACAGACGGCCTAACGGAAGGTCGTGCGGAGGTACGTTAGGACAGACAACCCGTCTGGGGGCTACACATGTACGTTGGGTTGCATTGCATGATTACCTGCATACTGGCATCAGCGAGCTCATCCGAGTCAAAGACTTTTCATATTGTGGAGCTGTGGAACATTTTGTGGCAGCATGACTGCTACTTACTCACTCGTATTGTCTTCGGTGGTGGAGACAGACAAAAGACATTTTCCTATAAATGTTGCAGCATTTTTAGATAAGACCATCAGTTACAGTTTAGATTTTCACGAACAACGAACGGTCTCAACGGTAGAAACAACGAACTTTAAACAGATTAAATAACTATTTGTAATTAAGTTCGCCGATAAGAACAAATCACTTCAACGCCAGGATTATTTTCAATCCTGAAAAGACTTGCTTCCTTCCACCACCACCACTCATTCGACTCACATTGAAATCAACAGAAGAGATAAATTTGTAAAACAGAGCCATGCTGAAATTAGTGTGTGTAGCTTTTGTGATAACAGCAGTTCTGGCTCGACCCGAACCACCCGTTAATTCATATTTACCTCCTTCGAGTAGTTATGGAGCTCCCGGTGCAGGGGGTTCTTCGGGTTCGGGACAAGGACCTTCTTCAACTTACGGCGCACCTGGTTCGGGAGGTAACGGTGGTGGTAATGGTGGTTCTGGAAGGCCATCGTCCAGTTACGGTGCTCCTGGTTTTGGCGGAGGTTCCAATGGTAATGGTGGTGGTGGTGGTGCCGGTAGACCTTCGTCGAGTTATGGTGCTCCCGGCTTTGGGGGAGGTTCCAATGGCAATGGTGGTGGTGCCGGTAGACCATCGTCCAGTTACGGTGCCCCAGGTTTCGGTGGAGGTTCCAACGGCAATGGTGGTGGTGCCGGTAGACCTTCGTCCAGTTATGGAGCTCCTGGTTTTGGTGGAGGTTCCAATGGTAACGGTGGTGCGGGCAGACCTTCTTCCAGTTATGGCGCTCCTGGTGCCGGAGGTGGTTCAAATGGCAATGGTTTTGGTGCACCATCTTCCAGTTATGGAGCTCCTGGTTCAGGCGGCGGTGGTAGTGGTGGCAGTCCTTCTTCTCAATATGGCGCTCCAGGTTTCGGTGGTGGTTCTAATGGTAATGGTGGTGGAAGACCTTCCTCATCCTATGGCGCACCCGGTCAGGGTGGTGGTGGACAAGGAGGTTCCGGAGGATTTGGTGGCGATGGAAGCAATGTAAGTTCAGTATATGTATATCAAAGGAAAACAAACAGAAGTGACTCTATTATTAAATAAGGCAATGCTAAAAACTTACTTGCTTTGCCTAAAGCATGGGAATTTGTGCCCAGTTTAATGTGAAAATTTCGCAAGAATTTGTCATATGTCAAAATTTCTTCAGCTTTAATTTCAATGTAAAAAAAACATCGCTGCCGCACTATAACAAATTCTTGCCAAAGTTTCGCGGTGATATGTCCTGCATCAAACGAGGCATATTTTTCCAAGCAAGTGTCAAAGATTGTTGGAGTGAGAGGCATAGAGCTCTTTCCGCCTGCCTCTCTCTCCTACAAACTTTGACACTTGCTTGGCAAAAAATGTCTCGTGTGATTCAGGACTATGGAGTATAGTACCCATCTAACGGTTAACGGTTTCCGATCTTCACCATACGTTGCACAGAGTCTATCTGAGAACACTTTCAAAATTCACCTCAACCACTTGAGCTTCTCTAATGATGCCAAAACTAAAACTCGCTTCTACTAAATGCTTCTTTAACAGACTGCTGCTTATTCCTTCAACTCAGGTATACCTTTACCCGTATAGGGTAATGCAAAATCTATATAGGAAGCATTGCAGATTGATATAGAAGTTAGCTTATTTTTTATTAACTCCACGCCATTTTCTACAATTTTGATTGCAGATAGAGGAAAAATATATTTTTTTTCAGTAGAAGAGAGTGGAGTTTTTAATGGCCACAGAATATTTTAGAATATAAATAGTACGAGTATATTACAGTTACTGCGTTTTGAATACATCAATACACCTCTTATAACTTTTATTAAAATTGACCTAAAAATTCAAATTAAATTTTAATCCTTTTATCAATTTTGAAACTATCATAGGTAAAGGGGTCGCCGCATCGCTGCACCTTTCTTGACTCCGTATTTTATTTGTGTGCCTTTTGTTAATTTGATTAATCTTTTTCTTATGGGACATTTTGACAAATGACAGAAAAGCTCAGCGTCAACAAATTAAGCGGTGATGGATATATAGACTTATAGTTGTTATGAGTACATCATTCATATAGGGCTTCTAGTAGCATCATTTAACATATCGAGCCTTAACCGCTAAAAAGACGTAAGCGCCATCATGATTTGTTTTAATTTGTTGAGGGAAATCGCTTATTCATGACAAATGGCATCATATTTCAGAATTTTAATGCTGTAAAATATACTAAATATGTACCGTTGTACTAAATTTCAAAGTAATATAAACAAAAAATAATCGCAAAAACCCCTTCTCTTCTAAACTATTGAGATTGGCGCTTACGACTTTTTGGCGGATAAGGCTCTATAAATTTTTCAACGGGAAATTAAAATTAGCTATATGATTTGTAGTTTGCTCCCATACGAGATTGTTTGACTATGTGTTTTTTCAAATATTTGTCAACATGAGCTACCCTTTCTTATGGTACATTTTAACAAATTGCAGAAAAATACAGCATCAGCGGTGGGTACAAGCCTCTACGAGTATAGACGTATCATTTATATGAGTACATCGCTTCTATAGGTCTTCTAGTATCATCATGTTACATATGTATATTTGTCAAAAGGAAATTAGAAATTGTTCTGTGGTTTCAACGCTGCGCTCATATGAGCCTTTGCTACATCTCTGTGAAGTCCACAAAGAGTAGGCCGTATTATCTCAGAATTTAAGTACACATTCATAGCCGAATTTTATTATCTGTAGAAAGCAGAATATTTTGATTCTGCAAAATCTTTTGACTTTTTAGGCATAAAGGTTAGAATATTTGAATGCTTGTCTATAAACTTCTGTTTAGGTTAGGCTGGCAGCCAGCTTTGCCAGCTCACATAGACCAATATAATCCCTAGAGATGCCAAGGGTACATATGCCCCTAATGGAAACCATCCTATTCGATAAACAGAGTTATCAATAGTACGAATATCGGTACCGGAAAGATCTGTCAGACTTCCTAGAAAGGCCGACTCCAGTATATTCAAACGTCATTTACTTACGATAATGAGGAACAGCAGCAGCAGTGCTCTCCACTTCTTCCACATCACCACTGCTCCTACAGAAGTCATTGCACTCTATACATAACCTTCTGGCGTATTCGCCGATCAGGTAGTGTCCCGTCAGAACAGACACTAACGTAGATATGTGCCGATTTCTGACCATCTTTCATTGGACTCCCTGACTTCCTCTTGCCTAAGCCAATGCTTGCATGTGGACAGTGTCGCACCAATATATGCAAATTCTTCGAGAATTTGTAATATCTTTCTCCGGGATATCCATATACAATATTAGAGATCTCGAAGGATGCTTGTGAAAATAGGGATGTAGCCTACAGAGAATAGATGGCAGTCTGACTGTCCGAGTAAAAGGCAGCGCCAATGTTGGTCACTGCGTTTCGACTCAGCCACTTGGTGACTCCACTTATTGTCATTATTGCGGCTTGATAGACACTACAGGTATCTGGTAGTCTATGATCTATATCAAGACTGAGTTCTTTTCCTGGTGTTCTGCCAATCCATTCCTCTCTGACTGGTATGTTAGTGGTGAAGTTCCTCCCGAAGGTGTATATCGTTGGTATATAGTCCACTCGGTCAGTTACCAGAGGATTACATTGTGATATCCTCATGTGTCCGTAGTTCTTGTACCTCCACATTGATAGTCAGTTCAATCATAATGGAGTAGTCCGCTTATGTATAGGCAGACGGTTCTCTGAACATTTGATAATTTGTTTCTAATGGATAGTTTATTAGTTGCCGCCCATCACACCACAATGTCGTACAACAGTATTGGGTGAACTACTGCTATATACTCGTATATCCAGAGTACGATTTAAAGAGACAGTTCCCAACGCGACACTACAGCTTTCCTGCAGGAATATAATGCATAATATAATAAAATAATAAGTTGGCTTTCCTTATACGTTCCAGTACATTAGGTCTGAATATCTATTTCCTATCTAGAATTACTCCTAGATATATTGCACTTTCTGAAAGGACTCCATTTATCGGAGGAGGGTCCAAATGTGGTACCTTATTCTTCCTAGTATAGATCACCAATTCTGTCTTGTTTGTTAACGCTCAAGCCATTGCTTTTGGCCCATCCAAACCAATTTGTTCAGAGCCACATGAATGATGTCGCTGAAAACGATTTCGAATTTACCGGATACTGCGATTGCCACGACATCCGCATATGCCACGACGTTCTAGATCTAATAGGATTCCATTCACCACTAGGTTCCAAGTTAGTAGAGACAGTACTCCTCCTTGTGAGGTCCCTCTGTTCACAATCTTTGTTAGAGTTGTGGACCCAAGACTTGCTGCCATTTGTCTTCTACAAAGCAGGCTTTGTGTTAGTCTAATCAAGCTAGAGTTCTCCCTTAGATGTGACAGCGGTTCAAATGTAAATATAGCCCCCATATGTTTATTCTGATTTGCCATATAATGGCTATTGAAGCTGTATTTTACATTGTATCATTGCAAAATTTTTGTGGTGATTTTCTCGAACATATAATGAACACTGCCGAATTTGTAGAAAATTGGTGCAGAATCGGTATCATTAAACGAACAACATTGATTACAAAAATTACATTATTCATTTTTGTTCCGATCTAAAAGGGTGGTTTGGGGTATAATATAATAAAGTCGGGTACCTCATACTTTTGCCCTTCCTTGATAAATATAACATCAGCCAAAAAATTATATTTAATGTACTTATTACATTTATTAAATGTACTCACAGATCCACTGACTGAACGCTTCGATCCCTAGGAAGCCGCGGCTTCCGGGTTGGGAACATCTGCTCTAAACCTCAACATAACATAGATGGAATATAAACATAAAATACGAAAGCTAGATTACAAATACGTACATATTCAAATCTGTTAAAATCGTGAGAGAGATTTTACAACTTACAAACACCTATCGCTCCTCATGAGCTAGTCGAAGCTAATGAGTTATCATACGAACCATTCAATAATGAAGCCATATACCCGAAAAATTGAAGCTATAAACTATTAGTGACAAATAGGGAGTAATGTCGTTAGGGATTACAAATATTCAAAACATGGATCTCGAAATTTTACTGAATCCCACCATTTGTCTAGATTGTTATAGGCTACTAAAAATAATGTGGTCAAAGTAAAGTTTTTTTAACAGAAAGTTACGCTTTTAATTTTAAAGAAATGTGTAATTAAGTAGTAATATATCGAGCTTTTATAGCAAAATTCTGTGGATCTCTTTAATGGAATAACCCATTTCAAAAAATCAAAATCTTCAAAAAATGCAAAATATATTTACATTCTCAGCACATTTAATACTAGACATGCATTGGTATATGTTGAAAAAATAACAAAACATTGTCATACCATAGAGTATGACCAATGATTACTAATGAAAATTTCTCATTACCAAATAACCTGACGCGCAGAAGTTCTGCATTTTCTTTAGGGGAAGACTAGAAAGATACAATTTAGTAAGTTTTATAATAGTGCTTTACACCTGAAAGTTTTAGAGATATTCAAGGTAAAAATAGAATTATATCGATAAATAGTTTCGTTTTTCCAAGAGGAACTGAGAGTAAAGGTATATCTGAGTAGGTTCATACACGCTAAAGCTTCTACTACATACTTCTTTTGGGGATTTTTGTTCACTCAATCTACTTTGGTTTCAATCGTTTTTATAGGAACCAGCTAAATACGAGTTTAGTTATCAAGTTGAAGATGCTCCAAGTGGTTTGTCATTTGGCCATTCGGAAATGCGTGACGGTGATTTAGCCACTGGTCAATATAATGTTTTATTGCCCGATGGAAGGAAGCAAGTAAGAACTAAACAAATATTGTCATATTCATAACAAAAACATTTTATGCAATAAGTATGCTTTTAAATAATATCCATCTGCACCAAGCATCGTTGTCGCTGTCGTTGTTCTCGGATGCGCTTTGCAATGTCGAACAGAGAAATATTCTTGAGATTCATCTATTAGGTAGTACGATTTTACAAAAGTAGGTACGATTTTGCTCCGGGCGTCTTTCGAGCTTGTAAAAACTATTAACAAATTCATGTTATACTTTTTTATAATTGTACAAAGATAACATGTTATATTCGTCCTCGTGTCACACCATTAACTTGATTTTATCTTCAGTTTCATCCAGATCTGCCTTCGTTAATTACTTCCAAATATTTCCAATACTGCTGTTTAGGTTTAGGTTAGGGTGGCAGCCAGGTTTGCTAGCTCACATAGACCAATGAAGGTCCCTTGTGATACCACGGGCACCGATGCCGCTCATCAAAATCAACCTGTTTGATAGACAAAGTTATCAATAGAACGAATATCGGTATCGGAAAGATATGTCAGACTTTCTAGAAAGACCGACCCCAGTGTATCCAGACGTCGTTTACTTAATGAGGGACAGTAGCAAAGCTGATGCTCAATGCTTTCCACCTCCTCATCATCACCGTATCTCCTGGAGGAGTCATTGAACTCAATACCTAACCTTTTGGTGTATTTGCCGATCAGGCAGTGTCCCGTCGGAACTGACACTTACGTAGACAGTCTTTAATTTTCACTAGTGCTTTCACCTTCTCAGTTCGTATCTCGGCCAGATTTGTCTAGCTACCCCACATTTGTCGATTTCTGTCCATCTTTCATTGAACGACTTTAGTAGGAAGCCCCAACGCGACACTGCAGCTTTCCTGCAGGAATATAATGCGACGTTGGCTTTCCTTAAACTTTCCAGAACATTAATACTGAATAACAACTTCTCATATAGAATTATTCCCAGATATTTTTCATTTTCAGCTCTGTTCCATTTATAAGAGGAGGGTCCAGGTGTGAAACCTTATTCTTCCTAGTAAAGAGCACCAATTCTGTTTTCTTTGGGTTAAGGCCCAAATCACTGCTTCTGGCCCAACTAGCCAATTTGTTCACATCAACCTGCAGGATGACTCTGAGCCCGTAGAAGAATTTGCCAATTACTGCTATTGTCACATCATCAGGACATGCCACGACTTTGCAGCCACAACATTCTAAATCTAACAGGACTCCATTCACAGCTAGGTTCCAAATTAGTAGAGACAGCACTCTGTTCACAAACCTTGTTAGAGTTGTGGAACCGTGACTTGCTGTTATGCGTCTTCTAGCAGGCTTTGGATTAGTCTAATTAAGCTAGAGTTCACCCTAGATATGACAGCCCCGCAATTTCCGCATCTGAGTGAATGTTGTTAAAACTCTCTTCTATGTCAAGAAAAACTACCATAGTTTATTTGTTGTAATCTAGAGACGATTCGATAGTGCCCACAAGATCGTGAAGGGCAGATTCTGTAGACTTTCCCTTGTTGTAGGCAATGTCTCACCATTAACTTATTTTATCTTCAGTCACATCCAGATCCTCCTTCGTTAATTATTTCCAATACCTTCTTCCGATGATTTTAAAGTTGTTGGAATATGGAAATTTATATTGGGAGTAACAATGTCTACTTTACGATCTTCTACCTACTAAATGTTGAAGGGAACTTTATTCTGAAAAATTAATATTTGTCATAAAACGATATTGAATGATTCAGAGAGGATTTTCACTTCGAAGTAGTAATCTTGTGGAGGTTAAGGCCCTGCGCAATCTAATTAATTTTGAAGGATTACAAATTTAATAACACTGGAATAAATCAAGGATCACGTTGGCTGTCATGCAGGAGAGCAGAGCACAAGTCGCTGAGAATCCAATTATTAGAAGGGCATTCACACAGTCAAATGGCGCTAGCATATTCATACATGTAGAACAAGTGTAGCCGACAATCCGTCGGTACCTACAACTTCATTTTTTATTTCCTAAACCAAGTATTGGCCAGCCAATCGATAGGCCAATATCAACAGATATGAACGGTTGCACAATCTTATTTCTATACATCAAATTTCGAACTTTCGGTACGAAGCATCTCGGTTTTCTAAACACGGCACTTTCTTATTCACTCTTTTAATTAAGTCTGACAACATAATTCTTGTTAGTAGACTAGTTTTCCCGGTACTTAAAGTATAGAAGGTATCTGATGCCGATGGCCTGATTTAGTAGCGTTCTATAAAACGGGCAGTTTTATGACTATGTGCGAATGTGTCGCCAGGACAAAAACGGCTATCTATCTGAATAGGCTACCTTAAGTAAAATTAGTGGCGACTTTCTGAAGTGCACATAACTGCGTGGTGCGAAAGGTAAATTTCTGAGCTTTTGTTGGATTTAAGTCAAACATAATGGAGGTGCTTAAGAAGACCTTTGCCAATATCTCTAGATGTCATCTAACCTTGAGCAGTTAAAGCTCCCCAGTTGTTCATCATCTTCCCAGCTTCTGCAGTAGGCATTTGACTCCAGGCTTCCGTAATGAAGACACTGTTTCCGGTAAGGACAGAAAAAAATGTGGCAGCTTAGATCTGTTCAACCTAAGCAGATTTTTGTATACCCCCACTTTAGTGGGGGAGGGTATGTATCATTTGCTACTCTCTTAAAATATAACACATCGATGAAGTTACCTAAGACCCTAAGTATGCGTCATAAGCTGTGTGACGTCGTGTTGATTTCCTGCAATGTTGAGCGCCTTCAGGTATTCTAGGACCGTGATCTTATTCTGCTACCTTGGGGATTGTATAGAGAGCGAAACTGCATATCTCTTCAGGCGGTATTAAGAGATTGTGGTCGATCCAAATTTTCTCTTACGAATTTCATCGTTTATGTCGCCCATTGGGAATTGTGCACGACCAAAATATCCAGGTTTCGCAGCCACAAAAAAGTACAGGCAGGATACATGCTTTGAAAATGCGGATTTTGTTTTTTTTGGCTGCATATTGTCGAGCTCCATACTTTAGCAAGCTGAGTAAATGCTCCAATAGCTTTTTTAATATGGCTTTTAACATCACAGGTCGTTCCGCCATCCTCTGTAACTATGCTGCCAAAATACTGAAACAGTTCAATCCGTTTAACTTGCGTTTGGTGAAGTGTTAAGGGCTCGGTTCATCTTGAGTCAATGCGAATCTCCTTCGTTTGACTATATGTATTTACCTTTAGTCCGATCTTACTAGATTCGTAGGCCAGGTCATCTAACTTCTCCAGCATACCATGAATCATATGTGAAAGTCGTCATCATAATCGGGTGATTCAAGACGGTCGCTACCATTAGCCATGACTATATTTTTTCTGACAGCAGATCTTCGATAAATATTTCTTCACGCCTTAATATAATATTTTGTATTCTAAACATAGGCCTATTAATTATTTGTAAGTAAAATACTGACTCTTACCCGCATTTGTATTATATCCCGCACAGATCGTTGATTATGAAGCTGACCAAGGTGGTTATCGTCCCCAGATCCGTTACGAAGGTGAAGCCTCCCAAGGTGGCCAGGGAGGCGGTTCGGGTGGTGGAGCCGGTGGTTATGACTATGAACAAAACGGTGGATCAGGTGGTGCCGGTGGTTCTGGTGGTTACAGTGGCGGACAAGATTTGGGAGCAAATGGCTACTCCAGCGGTCGTCCAGGCGGTAATGGCAATGGTTATTCAAACGGTCAAAATTTAGGTTCGAACGGCTATTCAAGCGGTGCACCAAATGGCAATGGTCAAGGTAGACGCAATGGCGGTGGTTCCGGTGGATCCGGTGGTTCCGGTGGTTATAGCAACGGTCAAAATTTAGGAGCAAATGGTTATTCTAGTGGACGCCCCGGCGGTAATGGAAATGGTAATGGCAACGGTGGTTATTCCAATGGCGGCGGCCGTTCTAATGGCAATGGAGGTCAGAATTTGGGTGCCGGTGGTTATAGCAGTGGCAGACCTAACGGACAAAACTCGGGCGGTAACGGCTATAGCAATGGTAAATCAGGTGGTCAAAATTTGGGTGGTAATGGTTATTCTAACGGCAGACCTGGTGGACAAGATTTAGGTTCGAACGGTTATTCCAGTGGAGCGCCAAATGGTCAAGGCGGACGCAATGGAGAAGGAGGCGGCGGCGGCAGAGGAGGTGGTCAATTTAACAATGGTCAGGGCTATAGCAGCGGTCGCCCCAATGGTAATGGAGGTGGTCGTAATGGCGGAAGCGGTGGTGGTGGTGGCGGCTATCGCAACGGCAATGGCGGAGGCAACGGCAATGGTGGTGGCGGCAGCAATGGCTACAACTATGAACAACAAGGCTCAAATGGTTTTGGAGCGGGTGGCCAAAACGGTGACAATGATGGCAGTGGCTACCGTTATTAGATGAGAAGGAATAACACTAGTACGATGACGTCTTAGGCAATGATATGGACCAACGATTTTAGATAACTCAGACTTTTTGATTAGGATTAATTCTCAAACAAGGCTATTTCACTAGTATACTTTTAATATAAAATAGTTATGCGTAAGTTTGTAATTTTATATTTAACTCTAACAAATATGGTCTATTTTAAGCTTTCTCCCCTACGAACTAGTTCTTTGTTAAAGAATTTATATTTCATTTTGCCTCATAACTAAACTATATTTGTTCTTTCATCTGTCATATTTGTTCTTTCTAAATTATTTTTCATCCCCCCGACATAAGTACACATTTGTTATATGAAAAATGTCCTTTATTGAGGACTCAAAAAAAGAATAATATATTGTAAAACGAATGCATTTTTGTATATTGAATTAAGATTATGAGATCTGTAATAAGTTAAAGCGATTAAAGATATATTGGAAATATATTTTTTTATAGAAAATACATACTATAGTTGTTTCACTTAGTAAAACTTAAATAAGTAAGTAAATTTCAAGCTGTTTAATACGTTTCAACGTCTCATGTCCATAGACATACATTTATTTATGATTTTTTTAACACCTCATGGGTTACCAAAAATCGGTACTAGACACGAATTTTCTCAGTATCATCCAGTCATATCCTCTGAGATGAGTCAAGTCTGGTAACGTGCCGGACGCAAAATATCGGGATCTTGCATGTGTAAAAGACGGAAGTGGCATAAAAAATGTTCCATCGTTAAGATTTTTTTCTGCATGCCTTGCATTCGTCGTTTTCTGCTATCCCTATTCGATGAAGATGTGCTTATAAGCTTTAGTGCCCCGTTAGAACACTCATCATCTTATTAACAAGTTGACTGCCAACTACGAGATAACTCGTAGATTGATTTCCCTTCCAGGAAGCCAACTACGAGTTATCTCGTACTATCTAAAACTGCCACTTTTTGTGTTGTTACGAGTAAAACCGTATTATATCAGTGCTAGTATCGATAAATGGCTACTGGGATAAGAAAAAAATTTGGTTTTGGCTTGCGTGAGCTGAACATTTATTGGAAAAAAAAATGTTATGGAAAAATTCATTCAATATAATGTAAAAATTCATTCAATATCGGGTCTGTTCTGTAGCAAGGTGATTTGAAATCACGGTGATTTTAAAATCACCGGCGACTTACCTTCACTGCTGGAGTTCGAAATCTCCCGGTTTATTATTCATAGCATCCCAAAAAAGATTGTTCAAAATATTTTCGGGTGATTTCGAACTCCAAAAGTGATGTAAAGTCGCCGGTGATTTTAAAATCACCGTGATATCAAATCGCCGTGATTACAGAACAGACCCGTATAATGGAAAAATTAACTCAAACAGAAGAAATAAAGTAATATTTTATTATTTGTGGTAGTTTTTAAAACAATTTTCCACACAAAGGGCTGGCTTCTCTTCACAGGCTGGACAGAAGTAACGCGTTTCTCGACGTTTTTTTGCTTGGGTACATACACGACATGGCTTTTTCGGACGCTGTTTTTTTCCGTTGGTGGTAAACACTCTAAATAATGGAGCTCTTGACTTCTATTTTTTTTCAAAATTGGTTGAAAATCTCCAATCAACGCGAAGACGAATTCTTCTCTGAACTTTATCAGTTTTATTTTAGATGAAGTTACTTTTTGGAAAATTCTGTGAGCATTTTGTATATATATCTCTATAATATGTAGCGAAACCTTTTTGGGCCATCTAATAGTCTTTCTTACACGCTGAAAAAAAATCGCTTCTGTAGTATATTGTCCCAAACATATTCGGCTTGAAATATACATATGTTTAGAGTACACTCCAAATATATAATATTTGACACACATAAATATTATATGTTTGGGAGAATATTGTTCTAAACAAAAATATGTTCCCATTCTAATATTTTTTATTTGGAACTAGTATTTCCGAAACAAAGATTAATTTGTATTTAATTATTTTGGCAATGTATCAATGCCTTGATTTAAAGACAAGTTTTCTGTTTTTCAGGTGCTCAAAGATAATTTTTTTATAAATTTTAAATGTTTTTAAAATTTAATTAAAACTTAAATCGTATAATCTTTCGTGAATATAAATTGCATTGATGGATTGACAAAAAGTGATGAATTGGAATATTTATAAATTAAAAGACATTTTTAGCTATAAAGTTTAAAACGAAAACTAGGAAAAACTAACTAAAATTCGAAAAAATCAGCAAAGTTTTAAAAATTTTTTAAAAAAAATATGTTTGGAAAACTTCTTAAACAATAACTTTGTTTGTGGGTACACACATATTTTATTTGTGAAAGTCAGTTACCAAATTTATTATGTTCTAATATATTAATATATGCGTTCCAAACAAGATTTCTTGATTTTCAAATAAAACTTATTTGTTAACAAATATATAGTATTTGAAAAAATCGCTTCCAAATATATTTTCTTTCAATTCAAACATATCAAAAATGACGATTTTCCCCCGTGTAGAGATGAGTAGTACGAAATCATTTGATCTGATCGGTCTATGCCAGACATTTCATTATTGTAATCTCGAACTATATTCGGTTTCATAGAAATTTTTCCATTGCGATTGGGCACCTCTACCATTTCAACAGCATGCATGTTTGAAATGGTAAGGACTTCTCGTTTGTCTTTCCATTTGCATACAGAAACAGGACCATTTTGCTGCCGAAAACACTCCCCTTTTTATACCCTCCACCATAGGATGGGGGGTATATTAATTTTGTCACTCCGTTTGTAACACCTATAAATATTGATCTGAGACCCCATAAAGTATATACATTCTTAATCGTCGTAAAATTGTAAGACCATTTAGCCATGTCCGTCTGTCCGCCCGTCCGTCCGTCTGTGGTAATCACGCTACAGTCCGCAATAATAGAGCTAGGTTGATCAAATTTGGTACAAATACTTCTTATAGTTGCAGGTTGTTTGGGATTGCAAATGGGCCATATCGGTCCATATTTAGATATAGCTCCCATATATAGCATCTAACTTGTTGTGATTCATACTGTTCTCATCTACTATATTTTTTTGTGTTTATCGGTGTTATTTTCTTTAGGTTTGAGTTATTTTGTGAGGTCACATGCTATCCATGGTGGAGGGCATATAAGATTCGGCATGGCCGAACTTAACGCTTTTACTTGTTTCAGTTTACGATTTACCACATCTCTGGGGTTTCCTTTTCTGTTACTTCAGGGTTCCACACACATAAGTTTTTCGTGTATATAACAGTTTTGTAAGACTAACTGAGTTATAAACATTATCCATGTAAAGCGCGTAGCCTCTATCGAGATAGTCCTCAAGTAAATGTAAAACAACGTCAGCAGTGTGACCTAGATTATTGTTACAACTTTTTCAATTTTTATTTTGTGAAAACAGTATCTTTAGTCCAAACGTCACAAAATTTGCAACAAATATAGTTTATTTATTGCTAAACAAAAACTATTGTTTAAAAAAGCTATACACTTATTCTACTGAATATCATCATATGAACTAGATGAAATTCTGCATGCACTCGGATTTGCACTTAATTTTTATTACATTTAAAATCAGATGCTAAAACATAGCATTTAGTTCATCGTCCTTTGTTTTTCATTACGCTTTGCACTCGTTTGGGCATACTTTCCACTAGGTTTTGGCTGATTTCGTTTGTAATATCACCCCATTAATGCTGCACCCGGCTACACAGCTCGTTGACATAACCCCAACCACATTTTGACCACAGCCCACAAATTTTCAGTTGGAATTAGGTCGAAACTTTGTGCTGGCCATTCTGGAAGTTGAAATTTATGTTACCACAACCATTTTTCACTATTTTGGAAGTGTGCCGGGATACACGTCTTGCTGAAACACAACATCCTCCTCAGGGTAATGACTCACCTCTGCAAAATCCGGTAAATTTGATTTCAAAATATGATGCCAACATGATACTCTTATTGTTTACCAGCGGCCAAGTGCGCCACCACGTAAAGCATCCTCATATCAAAAGCTTCCTCCTCCATGCTTAACGGTTTTCTTGTCTTGAGGTTTTTGAATAATTTCATAAGGCCGGCGCCAGTAATATTAATTCCCATCGGATTGGAAACTGTTAATTTTTGTTTAAACTGGGCATATAACACTCTTCCAGCCACCAATCCTTCTATTTACGCGGGTCTTACAGAATTCCAACCGCTTCTTAATTTTTTTGTAAGACAAAGCTGTTTTTTTTTCTTGACTGCTGCCTCGAACCCAGTTCTTTGTATTTGTTGTGATTACTTTTTACAAAATTTAATTTACGGTGTTTTGTCCGTAAGAAAGTATATAATAAGTGCTGACAATTTTATAACATTTGGCCTAACAACACTATTTTTACTGAATAAATGATACAAGAGTGGCAAACATGCACTCGGTTTTGCTCCCAACTGTAGTTTTCACGCATAACATTGTTGAAATGATTTAGGATTGGTCACCCCTTGTATAATCTGTCGGTAGATGCGTTTGAGTTATCAACCAAATGAAAATAATGAAGTAGCAACTGGAATCGATTTCGGCTCATATGTGAGCGCCAAAAGTTTACATAGGTTGAAGGTTGAAGAGAGGAGACGTTTAAACGTCTCATGTCCATGGACATACACTTAAGCCAGTGGTTCGGCCTGTTGTGCGCTCCTTATTTATGATCTTTTTATACCTCACGAGTTACAGAAAATCGGTACTAGACACGGATTTTCTCAGTATCTTCCAGTCATATTCTCTGAGATGAGTCAAGTCTGGTAATATGTCGGACCCGAAATGTTGGGATCTTGCATGTGTGAAAGCCGGGCAGTGACACAGAAAATGTTCCATCGTTTCGATGTTTTCTCTGCATGCCCTGCATTCGTCGTTTCCTGCTAGTCCTATGCGATGAAGATGTGCTTGTAAGCTTGAGTGTCCCGTTAGAACACTCATCATCTTACTAATATCGATCTTGTTTAGTTTCAGAAGACTTCTTGTTTTCTTTTCATTTGGGTCACCCCACAGTATCTTTGCAGTTGCTCCTACTGTTGCGCTATTCCACACAGTTTTATGAGCCATCACTGCCCAGTGCTTCAACTCATTTTTCGTGGCTTCGAAAGGTTTCCAATTTTTTAAGTTTATTACTCGAAGTTCTCTGCCCTTTGAAGCCAAGTTGTTTGCCCGTTCATTTCCAATTACTCCGTTGTGTCCTGGTACCCAGCAAATACGCAATTGACCATGGGCTGAGTAATCATTTATCGTTCTTTTACAGTCCAACACAGTTCTGGATTTGACCCTTTCCGATGTTATTGCTTGAATCGCCATTTGGCTATCTGTGAAGATGTTGGCATATTTAGGCTTTGTCGTGTTACTGAGCCAGTTCACACACTCCGTGATTGCTCGAACTTCTGCTTGAAATACCGTGTTATGGTCAGGGAGGCGGAAGTGAAGTTCGACTTCTGGTTCATCAATAAAAAGTCCCAGACCCGTCCTTCCTCCTCGCTTGGACCCATCCGTGTAGCAGCTGGTTCCCACTGGCACTTGGGCCAAAGTTCCATTTTCCCAGGAGCGTCTGTCTGGCACAAACGTATCACAGTTAGCTGTAAGCCGCACTTCAGGAATGCGTCCGAGATTTCTGGCGTTTGAATGTGACCAACTAGATATTCTAAAATCTTCTGATGGTACGACTTGTGGTCTCGATTTATCCATTCACCCATCACTTGTAGACGTCTTGCTGTGAGGGCTGCCTCATACTTTATACGGATGTCTATTGGTTGGATGTGCAGTATAGTCTCCAACGCTTTTGTTGGTGCAGTTCTAAATGCCCCGCTTATGCCTAGACAGCACATACGTTGAATTTTTTGCAAAGGTATTACGTTGCACTTCTTCTCCATTGATGTCCACCACACTACAGAGGCGTAGGTGATTATTGGTCTAATCACGCTCATGTAAAGCCAGTGAGTCATATTTGGACGTAGTCCCCATTTTAAACCTATAGCTCTTCTGCACAACGACCAACATCTGTGTGCCTTTGTAACTCTTTCTTCAAGATGATCTTTCCAGTACAGTTTCTGATCCAAGATTACTCCCAAGTATTTTACCTTTTTAGTTATAGCAATTGTCTTATTCAGGAATCGAGGCGGGGTAAAACGTGGGATCTTCGTTTTCCTTGTAAATAGACATATTTCTGTTTTGTCTGGGTTAACATTTAATCCCCTTGGTTGTGCCCAGTTATATGCTATGTTAAGTGCCTCTTCAGCTCTTCCGCATAATATATTTGGATGAAAGCCCCTTAGAAGTATTACAACGTCGTCTGCATAACAGACTGGTTTAAGTCCTTCATTGGTGAGGGCTTTTAGGAGACTGTGTATCGTCGTAACCCATAGAAGAGGCGATAAATTGCCCCCCTGAGGTATACCACGATTTACCTTGTCTCTAGTTTTTACGTCATATGACCCACAAATAATCCACCTATTCATATTGTTGATCCAGTTTTTCAGCGCCCGGTCAACCTGAAACTCGTCTAAGGACTTGATAACTGTATCGGTCTGTACATTGTTAAATGCGCCCTCAATGTCTATGCAAACAGCAAGTGTATACATTTCTTTACTGAAGGACTCTTCTATGTGGTGCACTACCTCATGCAGAGCTGTTTCCACTGATCTTCCTTTGACATAGGCGTGTTGTTTGAATTTTAGCCTGTCATCCGCTATTTTACCTTTGACCATGTCATCAATTATTCGCTCCATTGTTTTTAACAGGAAAGAAGTAAGGCTAATGGGTCGATAAGCCTTTGGGGTCGTGTAACTCGCTTTGCCAGGCTTTGGTATAAAGACCACCCTTGATTCCTGCCAGTTTTTTGGGGTATACGAATGGGTTAGGCATGCAGTGAACACTCCAGCCAGATGAGTTGATACCAGATCCACCTCATTCTGCAGAAGTGCTGGAAATTTTCCATCCGGTCCCGCAGCCTTAAAGGGAGAAAAACTTTTTATCGCTTCTTTAACCATACCATCTGTTATATCCGTAATAGGTACTTGATGCAATACATTTTCATTCTGTAACTGTTCCTCTGTTGGTCCAGCATTACCAGTCGGAAAATGAGTTTTCATCAAGAGTCTTACGGTATCCTCTATAGTTTCCATCCTTTTACCCGTTTCATCCACCAGTGTTTCGGTTTGGACATGAGTTTTTGAGAGGAACTTTTTCATTTTAGACATGCTGTTAACGCTGTTTACCTGTTCACAGAAAAGCCTCCAGGAGTTACGTTTCGCCGATCTAACGATTTTATTGTATTCTTTGAGTCTTCTGTGGTAGTCGTCCCAATATACTGATTGTTTTTTACGTCGAGCTCTATTGTAAAGTCTGCGGACATCTTTGCCAATCGAGCGAATTTGTCCTGTCATCCAGGGTTTCTCAAAGGCAGATTTCCTTTCTCGAAGTGGGCAACTATCTTCGAATGATTTTACAAGAGCCTCGGTAATCTCCTTAACATTGATATCAATGTCTTGTGCACATAGATAATCGCGTGTAGGCTGCCCCAATCGATTTCTAAGTAGATTTCCGAATTTAGTCCAGTCGGTCTTAGCCTTATTACGGAAACTTATGGGGTTTGGCGGTGGCCGTGCAATTTTAAACCTTATATAACGGTGGTCTGAATAGGAGTGTTCATCCGAAACCCTCCACTCATGAATCTCATCAATAAGATTTTCTGAACATATCGTTATATCTAATACTTCTTCCCTAATTTTGTTAACAAAGGTTGCAGTGTTTCCTATGTTAAGAGTTATGAGGTCATTTGTATTCAAAAATTCGTTAAGGGCGTGTCCCCTTTTATTGGTGTTAGTACTACCCCAAGCGATATGATGGGAGTTGGCGTCACATCCAGCTAATAACTCATTACTTGTGTGTTTGGATTCCCTCACCAGACGTTGTAATTCCGACGTAGGTGGCAATGTCGGCGCATCGAATGGCAGATATATTACGCCAGGTACTTATTTCCATTACCTTTCCTCAGCACCGTTACCGATGTTGACAACTCTGGAGAGAAAATAAAACATAAGTTTTTATGGCACAGAATACAAGTCCTTGGACGAGTACCTGTGTTAGCGTAGAAAAGGTTATAGTTCACATGGTTTAATCCAGTAACCTTGTTGCTAGTTGTCCATGGTTCCTGGATCAAAGCAATATGAACCCTGCCTTTATTTATGATGTCCATCAGAGCGTTGGATGCTGTCTCGCTCCGGTGGAGGTTTATCTGGATGACCTCAATCATTGTCCTTCCAGTAAGAGTTTCTTTTGGGAGATCTGGTGGCACCCCCTCTTTTTTTGGTAGTGGGTCATTCTCCTCCTTTCGATCACTACCTATTACACCATCTTCCAGTCGACAATTTTGGGAGGCGGTGTTATTTTTTGTCGCTCCCTCATTTGTTTGAATCGTTTTGTGGCTCTTTTTATTTTGATCACCACCTTTGCTGGGAACTTCCTGCAAAAGTGGTGGTACTATTGGTGAACTGGTGGTGTTATTGACTACTTCCACATTAGTTTTTGGCAGTGTCTCACTTGTCTCCATCCGTTCAATACCAGTGTTTGCCTCTTCAGACAGTATATTTGGACTCGATTCATTTGTCCTGCCAATCGGGACCTTTCCAATTTTGAAAAAGACTGTCCAGATCAAGAAGTACGCCATGCCCTTCGCCATGACAAGATTGCTCTTGGATTCTGGGTCTATGCCTAACACGAGGAGAGTACCCTCGGTATCATCCTTCCTATAGAAGACTTCCCACTTTCTCACGGAAAGTTTTGAATTCTGTTTGCCAATGATGTCGAGTATGTACTCTGATGAGAACTTACTGGGACATCCCTTAACATATAGGGTCGTTTTTATGAGTTCAGGAATGTCGCTTTTCCTTACCAATTTTAGCTTTGCGCCGTCCCAAGGTGAGGGGAAGCTATCCACAAGTTTTACGAGGACACCAGCGCAGCGTTGTGATGCCAGCAACTCATTACTTCGATTGGTGGTTCATCCTTAGATTCGAGGACGTATTCCGCTACCCTCGTATAGACCAAATCTTTGAAGTTACTCTTTTGATCTTCGGGGATTCTGCCAGATGCACTACTGCTACCAATTATGGCATAGCATAGATCGGCTCGAAAATGTTGTTTAGCTATATTAGAATAAGACGGTGGCTTCTTACCCTTCTTTATGGCCAATTGATTTTTCCGTGTCTGTAGAGTCTTTTTGGTTAAAGCCTCATCCTTAACGGATGATTTGGTTGACTTGAACTGCGTTATTGGGTCAACTTTACCGCCCACAATCGAAGGACCCAGACTAGAGACCTCCTTTTGTGTGGTTACGTTAGGCTTATCCGAATTACTGGAAGACGGAGACTTATCCGAATTACTGAAAGTTTACATTATATAGCTTGTTTGTGCTCCAGTAATGTTCTATTGTTGGAAAAGTACAAGGTCCCATTTGCAATAAAAGTGCAATAAAAACTTTCATCTCTGCAGCATTTACGTCTTGCCAATTTGATAACCTTTTAGATTTTTTTATAGCATTTTGATTCCCATTTTTCAATTTATGTCACTCTTGAAGTGAGTGAGCGATATGTCGGCCTTGCTAACTCTTTCTTCAAGATGATCTTTCCAATTCAGTTTCTGATCCAAGATTATTGCCAAGTATTTTATATTTTTAAAAATTGCAATTGTCTTATCCAGGAATCGAGACTCATTTCCCTTGTAAATGTACATATTTCTATTTTGACTGGGTTAACATTTAATCCCCTTGAGTTTGCCCAGTTATATGCGATGTTAAGTGCCTCCTCAGCCCTTCTGCATAATTGGTTTGGATGAATGCCCCTTAGAAGTATTATAACGTCGTCTGCATAACAGACTGGTTTAAGTCTTTCATTGATGAGGACTTTTAGTAGACTGTGTATCGTCTTAACCCATAGAAATGTCGATAAAATGCCCCCTGAGGTATACCACGATTTATCTTGTCTCTAATTTTTACGTCAGACACACAAACAATCCACCTATTCCTTAGCATGTTGTTGATCCAGTTTTTCAGCACCCGGTCAACCTGAACCTCGTCTAAGTACTGGCCTAGTGAATCGGACTGCACATTGTTAAATGCACCTTCGGTGTCTGTGCAAACAGCAAGTGTATACATTTCTTATTGAAGGACTCTTCTATGTGGTGCACTACCTCATGCAGAGCTGTTTCCACTGATATTCCTTTGAATTTTAGCCTGTCACCCGCTATTTTACTTTTGACCATGTCATCAATTATTCGCTGCATTGTTTTCAACAGGAAATAAGTTAGGCTAATGGGTCCATAAGCCTTTGGGGTCATATAAATCCCCATGCCAGGAATGGCCAAGACCAACCTTGATTCCTGCCAATTTTTTGGGGTATATGCATGGGTTAGGCATGCTGTGAATACTCCAGCCAGATGAGTTGATACCAGATCCACCACATTCTGGAGAAGTGCTGATATTCCATCCGATCCCGCAGACCTAAAGGGATAGAAGCTTTTTATCACTTCATTGACCATACCATCTGGACCAGAGGCCCTAATGTCAACATCAACAGGGAACTCACCAACCCCTTCAATGAAGTAGCGAAGGAGAGTCTAGTGATGGCTGTTATAGACAGCCATTATGGCTCATTACCACGATGTCCGAAGAGAAATGCCGGGCAAACCACCAGTCTGCAACGATGCAGGATGACATCAAGGGAGAGTGAAGCTCTTGTATTTCGATGATGCCAGAACAGTAAATCTGTATAAGGCTGCTCTGAGTCGAGCGGGTGAGGTGTGGCCGGGTGCCCAGTTGGATGTTGTAGAAAAACACAACATCCCTAGTCGCCCTAGAGCCATTACAGAAGAGCCCTCCAACTCGGCTGACATATTAGAGATAATAAAAGATTCCAATCCTGGTCTGCCGACCCATAATTGGAGAATTAGCAAGGTGGGTGAAGCGGATGGTAAAAGCAACAGGTCAATTTGATCCTTAACGCTGAATCCACCTCCCTTGTATATGGGAGGTATATTCAGCGCATATAGAAATGCAGAAAATGTCAAAGTACATTATCCCCTAGGCTGTATCAACCTTTCATACATCCCGAATCACAAGGAGGAGTACTGTCTCCACTAATTTGGAACCTAGCGGTGAATGAAATTCTGTTAGATCTAGAACGTTGTGGGTAACGCAGTGAGTGGCAAATTCTTAAACGTCCTCAGAGATATCCTACAGGTGGCTCTGATCAAATTGGCGAGATGGGCCAGAAGCTTATCTTTTCATGCAGGAAAGCAGTTGGGGCCTCTTTCCTAAAATCAATTGGATATATATTGCAATAGTGCACCTAATACTGTTGTACTGCATTGTGGTGTGGTGGACGGCAACTAATAAAATATCCATTACCAACCAATTATCAAAGGTTCAAAAGAGAGAGAGTTGCCACCAGAGCGGCATTACGATTGAACTGTCTATCAATGTGGAGCTATAAAAACTACGGCCACATGAGTATATCACAATGCAGTGTTATGTTAACAGCCCATGTGGACTATATACCAACGGTGTACACCTTCGAGAGCAACTTTACCACTAATATACCTGCCAGAGAGTAATGGGTTGGCAGAATACCAGGAAACAAAAACCACTTCTACACAGATGGTTCGAAGTTTGATGATAAGGTTGGCTTCGGAGTACACTGTAGGGAACTAAGAGTTGATATAGCACACAGACTGCCAGATACCTGTAGTGTCTATCAAGCCGAAATAATGACAATCAGGGAAGTTGCCAAGTGGCTGGGTTGCAACATAATGACCAACACTGGCGTTATCATTTACTTGGACAGTCATGCTGCCATCAATTCTCCAAAATAGCCCTTGACTGCCGCAGATCTATTAACGAGATGGCTGAGCAGTTTAACATACGCCTCATATGGGTACCTGGGCATAGGGATATCTCGATGAACTGCAAAGCTGATGAACTTGCTAGGAAAGGACACAAAGGAGAAAGGAGACAGTCCTATAAAAGATGAAGTGAAATCGGCAACTCTAGGATATCTAGACTGATCTGGCCAAGATATGACCTGAGAAGGTCAAAGTAAATAAACAGAGGAAAATAATTTCTAGGTTGGAGTCAGTTCTGACGGGACACTGTCTCAGTTTATACACATAGCTTAAGGTACTGAAAGAATGAAAACTGCTTCGGTCACTGCAGATTCTGTAGACTGTTCCTTGTTGTAAGCATGTTGGTTTCTCGACAGGAGTTTTTATCCAGGTTTCTAGTGAAAGAATCTACGAGTCTTTCCAGACCATTCAATAGGAAGGAGGATAGGCTAATTGGTTTGAATTCCATTGGCCTATTATGCGAAATTTTCCCACTTTGGATATGAATACCACTTTGTATCCCTCAATCGATTGAGGATATATGAAAGCCTGATACAGCCTTCATAAATTTTCTCGAGCCTGGGGATAATGTACTTCAACATTCTCTGCATTTATGCTGGGCAATGCCGTCTGATCACGGTGATTTAAGGGGCTCAAAGCTGTTAATCGCCCAGCACATTCTGGATTCCTCAGTCAACAACCTAGCTACGCTTGCAGTTCACTTGCTCTTTGGTTGCTCCTGCTGTTTCTCGAGTTCTGTTGGAGAGTTACCTCGAAATGTGTGACGAGCAGTGCTTTAAGTGAATACTCGCTGTTTTTTGTCCAGTTGTTGACATCATCATACAGGTATCCAACTGTACAGGGTCTTGCGGCCTTGTGGCGTCTGAGACCTTTTCCACTTCTCCACAAAAGGTGTACAAAGAATGACGATAAATTGTAAAGTTATTGTCGTTAAACTAATTAGACAAATTTGTTCTGACTCGAAAAAACAACCATAATAAATAGAATAGTGGGGGTATAAGAACATGATTTTAATGAAGTTCTCCTACTTCTATCAAAAGCATATCATTTCAACATTTACCAATTGATTTTTAAAAAAATTGCAAAATAAAAAATATGAGTATGAAATTGAATGTCCCTATTTTTACAATATCTCTTAAAAAATCTCGATCTCTTAAAAAATCTCTCGTTATATGGGGGCTATATCTAAATCTGAACTGATTTTCCACAAATTTAGTATTATCTCTAAGTGTATCAAGAGACTTCTTTGTGTAAAATTTTATTCAGATCGGCTAAAATTTTGCTTATACATTGCATATATATCAAATCGGAGGAACATATGTATATATGGGAGCTATATGAAAATCTGAACCGATTTTGACCAATTTCAATAGGGATCGTCCTTGGGCCAAAAGAGAACACTATGCTAGATTTTATCACAATCGGACCATAAGTACGACCTGCACTTTGATTACAACGACACTTCTACAGATGGTTAAATCGACTCAGGAAGTGATAAGAGTCGATCGGTATAATAAAGGATGGGTCCATCTCTTCTTCTTTTGGGTATTAAAAAAAATGCACAAACTCATAATACCCTGGACACAAACTCATAATACCTTGTGTTTTCTTTTTCGTTTGTGAAAAAAATGTTGCACCGCGAAAGGGTTTAGTTTTCTTTTGTAAAAAGTGTTGCACTCGCACTGTGCAAAACTGCTACATTTCAGCCCTGTATTCAATCAAAGAGACCTACAAAACAGATGTTTTTTCAGCGTCAAGTGAATGGCCTCAACATCCGCGTGTGTACTTACTTGGTGTTTTTTTAATGAAGTTTGGACAGATGTTTTATTCAGGTGACGCATTGAAGTATACATTGTTTATAGCGAGTTAAATGGATGCATTCTATCATTTTACCCTACACCACACTGTGGTATTATAAGTTTCATGGCAGATGTTTTTAACACCTAGAAATACTACAGCTAGACCGATCGACTCAGAATCACTAACTGAATCAATTTAAACATGTCCGTCCGGCCGGTCGTCCGTCTGTCTATGTGTCCATCTAAAGTTGTCCGTCGAGTACAGGTGACAATTTTACTCCGATCAAGCTGAAATTAGCTCCCATATATGCATATGTTTATGGGAGCTATCTCCTTTAGCCCTATAGAAGCTGTATTTTAAATCCAATTGTTTTGAAATTTAGCATGGTAGAGATTCTTGATCCATAGACCAACATTGCTCAATTTGAAGAAAATCGGTTCAGATTTAGATAAAGCTCCCATATATAGGTTTCGTCCGATTTGATCCACTAGACCTATAGACGCTGTAGTTTACATCCAATCGTTTTGAAATTTAGCATGGTTTAATTTCTTAATACATGAACCAAAATTTGCCGAATTTGAAGAAAATCAATTCAGATTTAGCTATAGCTAAAGCTCCCATATATATATTTCGTCCGATTTGGTCCATTAGCCCTATAGAAACTGTATTTTATACCCAATTGTTTTGAAATTTAGCATGGCAGAGTTTATTTATATACAGATCAACATTGCCGAATGGAACCGAATTTTAAGAAAATGGGTTTAGAATTAGATATAGACTTGACTACAGAGGCAGTAGAGGTACGCCTCTTACATCTGGCAGACGCGTACCAAATGTAAATTGTGTAAACAAATTTTAGTTGATGTATACATTGGATATTTCATAGTTATCAAATCTTAGTAGAGTGGTGTAGGGTACCTTATAGCCGGCACCGCCCGACTTTAGCCTTTCTTTACTGTTTTTTGTTTTCGATTCCATCCATTTAAAAATGCTTCTCTCTGACACGGCAACATCTTTTTTAGAAAAGAAAACACCATATGATACATTATAGTTATATCGATGCGCAGTGTTTGATATAAGTGTAATAATACGAGTATATACATTTTATTAATTTGCCATTTTTGATTATAAAACTTAATAATAAAACCTACGAACTACCTACACACTAACATTATCATATACTTCCAATGACATCGTTTTTTTCTTCATAATCTCCAAAGTTTGTCCAGGTATAATCCCATTTATTCGGATAACCATTGGGATCTAAAGGCTTATTGGAGGGCGGTACTGCTGTGCCATTGATGCTTTTAAGTTCATCCAGTAAAGCCTTCAGTATGCTGGGATATCTATATACATATGTATAATAAAGTTACAATTATTTTTCCAATATCAAAATTACATACGTTTACTTACTTATGTGCTAAATTGTACTTTTCACACGGATCGTCCTTGACATTGAATAGACAAGGCTTCTCCAAAGGCCTACATACAATCCCATCCTTCAAATAGGGCATTCGGGCTGAACAGTCGATATTCGATTCCATGCGCATGCGTGTAATGTCAGCAATTGCAGGTAGCATATCTATTGCTGCTAAAGAACGACCGGCTAAACTTGATCGTACTGCTTTATAGTTATACGAACGTGGATTGCGATCACCGCCCGGACCATACCAGCCGTCCCAGGCGCCTTTATAGTTCGTACCAACCACAACTTTCCAATCGCTGCGAGTCAGTGCAGCACTGCCCCATATATCATCGATATTATGAAGTATGGCTCTGCGGGGAGATACCTCATCCCTGGACAGGGAGTCCCAGACACTAATGCCATCCAAAGGAAGGGAAGATATATTGCTGGAAGTGTGGACAAATAAGAAACGGCGCTTTTTTGTTTTCGGATGTTTTTCATACTCACAGCAAAGCCTCGTCACCTTTAATCGCCGTCAGCAGTGTGGGCAGCCAGTCCACAATATGCATAGTTTGATCGGCCACACGTCGGGTCTTCTGCAAACGTGGTGACCACAATAAGCCGGCACCTCTTACGCCTCCCTCCCACAGGGTGTTCTTAACACCCTTCAGCGGCCAATTGGAGGCGTGATTCAAATTAAAACCCTCAGCCGGACCTCCATTGTCAGTGCTAAATATGATAATGGAATCATTTAACATATTCTGCTTTTGCAACTGCTGCACTATGTGTCCCACCGAATCGTCGAGTTTACTAACCATGGCTGGAAGAAGAGGAGATATAAACCTAAAATTAATTTGAGTTAAAATTCGCTTATGCGAATGACATTTGTGTTGAGCTCTTTTCATTTCATTATTATTAAATTGCAAATTATTTCATATTTTCCATGATGGATGCCAAAGTGTCGTAGACGTGGTTTTGATGGAAGTGGAGGAGGATGTGTATGTGCAGGTGATGGCGGTGATGTGGGAACCCCAACCACACTGTTATTATGAAGATGTGTCGTTTGTTTAATTAGACTAGCTTGGATATACGAAAACCCCACTGTCTCGCTTAATTGCATGTTTTGGAATAGTATTTTAAGGCTGATTTTTTTGTTAAATATGATTTATAATTGTTCATTATGTACACCGCGTGTTATGGTACCATACCCTCAACCTACTTTGGTGCTCAGATAAAGGGTAATGATATTATCAAACAATATGATGGGATAGGAAAAATCTCAGGCTGGTTACTTAAGTAAACAATCCAACAAAATGTAGCGAATGTCGTTTCACATTTCTTTATATCTGGGCTTCAGAGATTTTAGGTCGTGAATGTTACCCTTCAAAACAGCTAACAAAAATATCTGGAATAATGTAATTAGATACATGGTTGAGGATACATTTATTTGCATTAATTATACATTTCTAGTAGATGCGCACTGTGACTTCTATAGATTTGTGGAAAAATGTCCATGTCAAGAATTATAACATACAAAACGGAAATAGAAATCATACTAGTAGTAAATGCCGCCAGAGCCCCACACGACTGGTACACATACAAGGAAAGAGTTGAGCAAGGCTCAAAATAAATCCTGGGTAGATTTCTATAGTGGCGTAGAAGCCTCAACACCTTGTTCTATTGGACACATCAAGAAAGATGATATTCCTTGGACTACGTCCAGTCAGGAATCTCTGCGAGTGATCCTGGATACACATTTCCCGGGCAATTCTGAAGAGGCATTGAATACTTCAATTGGAGATTCTTTTGAAGTGCAGCCATTAGAGTTCGCCAGCGAAATTGTAAATGAATCTATAATTCTTTGGGCTATCAAAAGTCTCGCCGGCGAAGCTACATGCAGCGGCTGATACAATTGCTCCCTGACGTTGAGAGATCTACACATGTTGTAACAATCAGGCCTACATACCAACAAACTGGAGAGAAACCTAGGGTAATATAAAGGGCATAATAAAGCTAAGCATTTGCGGTCAATCAGTCTACCGGCATTTCTCCTTAAAGCCGTGGAGAGATTAATACCAAAGGACTAAAATTAATCATAGGATTCTGTCTAATCAAGAGCATGTCTACATCAAGGGCAAGTCCACCGAAAACGAAATGCATGATTTAGTCAGCTTTATTAAAGGATCCCTGTTAAGGGACATACCATTGCAACCCTGAGGCAGTATACGAAGGTACATTGATAACCTTCTGACTAAGGGACGCATTTCAGCTAGCTTTGGGTCAACTGACATCCATTGATTTGTCAGCAAGGGAACGGACCAAGGGGGTGTTCTGTCTCATCTGCTGTCTCTCCATGAACAATACTCTGCTTTCTCTGGAGATGATGGGTGTGCAGAGTTGTTACCTATGCATATGACGTGGCAATAGCTGTTAGAGGGGAGCTTCCGAGTATGTTTAGAGACATCCTACTGCAGGCTCTTCACAAGATGGGCTTACGACAATAGTCTAGGTGTCAACCCGCCCTAGACGGAACTAAAGGGTTTTCTATTAAGGACATAACAATTTTATATATTAATAAAACACAGAATATTTAAGATATAGAGTTCAAATCTGTGGTCACAAGGCATAACAGCATATGTGTGTTTTTGCAAGTTTTCAGGAGAGCATTTTAAAGGTTTGAATCGATATAGCAAAAATAATTATAAACTTATTTTGAATTTTACGCCTGCAATTTCTCAGGCCTTGGAAGTGAAATTAATTAATATGAGCACATTTATATAATTATTTTAATTACAAATGTTGTACGCTGAAAACAGTTTTATGCTGTTATTGCCTTTTAAAATAAATTAAGTTACAAAACACACAAATCGAGTTGTGTCGTTCTTACAAAATGAATTTTATTATATATTGTAGAATATATCGACTTATGCTGATAAATCAAAGGACGATTTCGAAATTTACAACATGCAGTAGTCAATATTAGATTTTGGAATAACAGCATAAGTTGAGTAATGCTTTTGTGCTAGGCCTTAGTTCAAAGTGGACTAATAACACAACTCAGATATGCTGTTACGACTACATACAATTTACATCTTCAATAGTCCAAAGATAACTGGGGAATAAAAACACAAGTATAGTTTTCAAAGGAAAAAATGTGAGATATGCTGTTATGTACGTTATGAAATGTAGTGATACAGCGAATTAGAAGTAATAAGTCTTGCCTTATATCTAAACAACTGAACAAGGTATCATCACCAAAATTTGTCACAATATGTAATCGAATATGGGGAACATCGTGGCATCGAAAACGCAATTTGAGCATAACTCGAGTTATGTTGTTATGCCTTGTGACCACAGAAATTTATTCCAGGTGTAGTACATATGTTACATTTTAAGAATGAAATTCGATTTCGGTCATATGACCACCACGAGCCGTCTACAGCGATCTATTCTTTGGACCCAATTTTCCACCACTCTTGCACACATTTCGACCGAAATGTTTTCAATTTCGCGTTGGTTGTTGGCATAGACCAATGACTTGATGTGGCCCCATAAAAAGAAATCCAATGGCGTTAAATCGCATGAACGAGGTGGCCATTCGACCGGACCATTTTTCGTTCAACGAATTTGCCTTTCAGTAAATCGATTGTAACGCGTGCAGTGTGGCTAGTGGCACCGTCTTGTTGAAACCACATATCTGCGATGTGAAGCTCATTCAATTCTGGCCAAAAATAATTTTCTAACATGGCACGATAGCGCTCTCCATTGACGGTAATATGACAATTGTTTTCATCGACGAAAAAATACGACCCAATCACACCTCCGGCATGAAAACCACACCACACAGTCATTTTTTGTGGATGCAATTGTGTCTCTTGAAGCACATATGGGTTTGTTGCTGTCCAATAACGCATATTTTGTTTATTGACAAAACCTCAGCCAGAAATGAGCTTCGTCGCTTCATCGAATATTACAATATTATATAAAATTGCGACCACCGACTCAGAATTTCGGTAATATTTAATGATTTCCAAACGTTGCACATAAGTGAACTTTACCATGATGAAAATGTTGACTTCGACTAACGAAAGACTGACACTGAAAGATGATTATAAATGTTTGAGGGTGTGTTGACATAAAGATACGAAATTTTTATGTCCCTATTGGAAATCCCGGTAGTTCTTTTCATTAGAAAAAATAAGGTAAATCTGTCTTTTTGAGGGGTATTGATAATCCATTCTCTGAAAGCGCAAAATACCTTAGTATTTTACTATACCGGAAATTGAACTTCAAACCCAACATTCTGCATGGAGCAAAGAAGGCTGTAAATGGCCAATAGGAAAACGTTGGGGTCTGAACCCGTATATAGTTTATTGGTGGTATACGACAGTAGTCAGACCGATAATACTGTACGGCATCTGCGTCTGGTGGACGGCTCTACAGAAATCCATCTTCTGCGCGATGCTAAACAAGGTTCAGCGAATGGCTGCTATATGCATCACTGGTGCGCTGAGAACGACACCAACTGAGGCAAGGCAGATGAACTTGCAAGACTAGGAACTAACTTACACGCTCCATGGGAACTGGACATGTCTCTAGCGGCCTGCAAGCTCTTCTTGAGAGATAGTGCACATACTGCAACAAACGACAGGTGGTCACTAGTCAGTAACTGCATACACTCCAGCCTGAACTCAAAACGGACCAATGCACTGCTGTCGTTGTCGAGACCGGACGTCTCACGTATCTTGTCTGTCACTGCGTTATTGGACTGATTGGATCACTGTCCAGACAAAACCGATGTATCGTGAAATTTTGTGTGAGCGTAAACTTTACGATGAAGAGACGACTTTTGAACTTTTGCATACACAGTGGTCAAAAAGCGATGGATATGGTACCACCACCAAATCCAAATTTGCTGTAAGGGTACTAGAGTGATCAAAAAACCGGGTTTTTTTAAAAAAATAAAAAATCGGTGAATGGTTTATTTAAGTTATAAATAAACCGGTGGATGGTTTTTTTCTTCGAAGAAAACCGGGGAAACCGGTAGAACCGGTTTTTTTCTGCATAACAAAACAGTATGAAAATTGCCGTTTGAAAAACATTTTCCTTTTTAATAACAAAAAATGCGATTTTTTAATATTCAATTTTTAAAAGCGATGTCTTCTGATCAGGAATCTTGCACCAAATTTAGTCCTGTTGGATAGTAGTTATGAGTTGGATTGTGATGAATATTGTCATTTGAGTCAAACGGTCCTTTTATCTCATACATATAACTAATTAGCTATTGTATTTAGAAACGTTTTCCCAAAGTGTTATCGACAGCCTTTTCTTCAACCTTTTAAAAAAATTATCAAATATATATTCATTTCTTTTTTGCAAAATTAAACTTTTTTGAAATTTTGGTAAAAACCTATGTTTTAATTTTAGATTTTTTTGCTCAAAAGAAAGCTTAGATAATTTCCTTTAAAAGATTTGTGACCTATTAATGGTATGGGACCTGTTGATCTATCAAAATAAATATAAACCTCTGAAAAAAAATTAACGTTCAACCAAACATTTTAGCATTTCAGATGGGAAAAACAACCGTTTGACAAAAATGTCAATATTTGACACCCTCCAACTCGGAAAGTCCTTAACCGATCTCGTTGGAATTGTGTCTCATAACTACTATCTGATAGGGCTACTTGGTGCAATTTTCATCCCGACAGAAGATATCTCTTTTAAAAATTAACCCACTTGACATGAAATTCCCCTTATGTAGTTCAGTCAAGAAAATAACCCACTTGACATGAAATTCCCCTTATGTAGTTCAGTCAAGAAAATATTAATATTTCGGGGTATTAAATAGAATATTTAATAGAGGTACTAAATTTTTATACGTATATATTTTATATACACACTTTAGTGCAGGTGGGTATATGCGAGTATATAAATATACCAGTAAGGAAAGGCTAAAGTCGGGCGGTGCCGACTATATAATACCCTACACCACTCTCGTAATATTGAATAACTCTGATATATAAATTTTGTAATTCATGTATAAATTGTTTACATAAATTTACTTTTGGGACATTTTATACTTAAATAATACCCTGTACCACAGTGTGGTGTAGGGTATAAAAACGATTGGATCTAAAGAGCCAAATCGGATGAAACATATATATGGGAGCTATAGCTAAATCTTTACCGATTTTCTTCAAATTCGGCAATGTTGGTTCATGAATCAAGAAATTCTACCATTCTAAATTTCAGAACGATTGGATGTAAAATATAGCTTCTATAGAACTAAAGGGCCAAAGCGGACGAAACATATATATGGGAGCTATAGCTAAATCTTAACCGATTTTCTTCAAATTCGGCAATGTTGGTTCATGGATCAAGAAACTCTACCATTCTAAATTTCAGAACGATTGGATGTAAAATATAGCTTCTATAGAACTAAAGGGCCAAATCGGACGAAACATATATATGGGAGCTATAGCTAACTCTTAACCGATTTTCTTCAAATTCGGTAGTGTTGGTTCATGGATCATGAAACTCTACCATTCTAAATTTCAAAACGATTGAATGTAAAATCCAGCTTTTATAGGACTAAAGGGCCAATTCGGACGAAACATATATATGGGAGCTATAGCTAAATCTTAACCGATTTTCTTCAAATTCGGTAGTGTTGGTTCATGGATCAAGAAACTCTACCATTCTAAATTTCAAAATGATTGGATGTAAAATGCAGCTTCTATAGAACTAAAGGGCCAAATCGGACGAAACATATATATGGGAGCTATAGCTAAATCTTAACCGATTTTCTTCAAATTCGGTGGTGTTCATGGATCAAGAAACTCTACCATTCTAAATTTCAAAATGATTGGATGTAAAATACAGCTTCTTCAGGACTAAAGAGCAAAACCGGACGAAACATATATATGGGAGCTATAGCTAAATCTTAACCGATTTTCTTCAAATTCGGCAATGTTGGTTCATGGATCAAGAAACTCTACCATTCTAAATTTCAAAACGATTGCTATAGGACTAAAGGGCCAAGTGGGACGAAACATATATATGGGAGCTATAGCTAAATCTTAACCGATTTTCTTCAAATTCGGCAATGTTGGTTCATGGATCAGGAAACTCTACCATTCTAAATTTCAAAACGATTGGATGTAAAATACAGCTTCTATAGGACTAAAGGGCCAAATCGGACGAAAGATATATATGGGAGCTATATCTAAATCTGAACCGATTTCAACCAAATTCAATAGCGATCTTAACAGCCGCGAAATACTCTAAACTGCAAAATTTCAGAACGATCGGAGTGAAATTGCGACCTGTAGTCGACGAACAACTTTACATGGACAGACGGACGGACGGACGGACATCGTTAAATCGACTCAGCTAGTGATTCTGAGTCGATCGGTATACTTTAAGGTGGGTCTAGCTGTATTATTTTCAGGTGTTACAAACATCTGCCGTGAAACAAACTTATAATACCCTGTACTACAGTGTGGTGTAGGGTATAATAAGAGTATACACTAGTCGGTTTACCCAATTGAAATTTTCTTACTTGTTTTTGTTTCGGTTTGGAAGTGGGAGAATGCTTTTACTTTTCACATAACTTCTGCGCGTATGAATCATTTATTTTCTTTAAATTTTTGTAATTTGTATAGAAATTGGTGAATGGCTTCGTATTCTAGCAAAGTTGCCGAGTCTTTTTAGGCCATATAAGGAGATCTTTCATATTATTATCTTAATTTGTGATATTTTGTATATAAAGTTGTAAATAATTTTTAATATTTTAGTGATAATAAAAAAACCGGAAAACCGGTGGAAACAAACGAAAAAAACCGGTTGCACCGGTTGTTCGAAATTCATGATTTTGAGAAAAACCGGGGACGGTGGAAGCAAAAAACCGGTGGGCCGGTTTATTTTAAACCGGTTTTGATCACTCTAAAGGGTACACACCGAAAAAAATCGCTTCTGTAGTATAGTGTTCCAAACATATTCTGGTGGAAAGATACATATGTTTAAGGTACACTCCAAAATTTTAATATTTAACACGCACAAATATTCAGGCATGTCACAGAGTGCAAAATTACGTTTTTGAAATCGAAAACGCTGTTTTAGCTTCTACAGAAAACATAAACCGAAAGATAAATTTCGGTTTAAAATGTTCACAAAATCTGAAGTGAAATTTATGTCTTTAGAAATTTAATCTCCAGAAAAGTAAAAAAATCGACTAAAGATTAAGTATGAATAATATTTGGATTAATTTCAAGCACTTTTCTTACGAAAGTGTTAACAATTTTGGTCTTCGAAAAGAAATCATAAAACAGAAAAAAATAAGAGAAAATTCAACCTTGAAACTAAAAAAGAAATAGCAAAAAAGAATATTCGATAAATGAATTGTAAGTTTTTATTTTAATGTTAAATTTAATGAAACTAATTGTTATATATTTAAAAGGGCAAACACAGAAACATTAATCAAGCCAAGATTTCGGCTTTAGTATGTTTTATTTATTATCACTACCGACAAACAGAATCTGGAGTCGAACCGATATTGTTGACGGCGGTGGCCGAAACAGCTGTTTCTGATTTCTATGCTGCCATATTTTTGATAGTGTTTTTCGGTCTTCATTTTCTTTCGGTTTCATAAAAACGTACAAGAGCTGTAGAAGCTGTACGATTTTTAAAAACGAAAACGAACCAATTTCTTACAAAGCCTGTGACATGCCTGATTATATGTTTGGGAGGATGTTGTTCTAAACAAAATTATGTTTTCATCCTAATATTTTTTTATTTGGAAATAATATTTCCGAAACAATTATTAATTTGCATTTAAGTATTTTGGCAGTGTATCGATGCCTTAATTTAAAAGAATGTTTTCAGTTTTTGTAAGAAATTTAAGTTTTAATTTTGTTAGAAATTTTATATGTTTGTAAAAAAGTAGGGATCCTCGAAATGGATCACGCTATATATACGTTCCAAACAAAATTTCTTGATTTTCAAATAAAATATATTTGTTCAAAAATGTATAATATTTAAAAATTGTGGTTCCAAGTATATTTTCTTTGAATTCAAACATATCAAAAGTTACGATTTTCCTCCGTGTAGCCTTTGAAATCTTTATCGTCGCATTGAGACAAAATATGTACCATTCCATTCAACCGGCTATAGTTAGGATGCGAGGACTGACTTACGACATAGGAGCAGGATAGGAACATATTTCCTTAATTTCGTACATTTGGGGAAATTAGGGATAAATATGGTACCAGGGTGTGGGGGTAGTTCTTGGAACATAAACGAAATATAAAAAGCGTTTTTCCAAATTGTTATACGCTGAAAAAAATGGCTTCTGTAGTATATTGTCCCAAACATATTCGACTTGAAACATATACATTTTTAGGGTACACTCTAAACATTTAATATTTGATACATACCAAAATTATATATTTGGGCAGATGTTGTTCTACACAAATTTTTGTTTACATCCCAATATGTTTTTATTTGGGACTATTATTTCCGAAACAAATATTTATTTGCATTTAAGTATTCAGAAAATACTTAAATTGTGTTAAATTTTTGAGTATCAAGGTTAAATTATTAGAAATTTTTAATGTTCTAAAAATAATAAAAAATAACAATTGAAATCGTATAATCTTGGATCAATATAAATTACTTGGACGATTGACAACTAATGATGACTTGGAATACTCAGAAATTTGAAATGATTGATTTGAAGCTGAAGTTAATGCTGCGTATGGTATCATAACTGGGAGGTACAATTTGAAACCAAGGAAAATTTAAAACTCAAATCCGAAAAAAAAACAAAAAATCAACAAAACAAAAGTTTTGGAATTCTCTTTCAAATACACGTAAAATATATTTAGAAAAATTCCTAAACAATAATTTTATTTGCATTTAAACATATATTTTATTAGGGAAATTTAGTTTGCAAATATATTTTGTTGTAATATATTAATAAATGCGTTCAAAATAATTTTTTTTTAATTTTCAAATAAAATTTATTTGCTCCGAAATGTATAATATTTAAAAAATTGTGTTCCAAATATATTTTCTTTCGATTCAAACATATCAAAAAAGGCGATTTTGCCCCATGTAATTTTAGGGACAAATAGGGTACCTTCATTCCAAGGTATGATAATTAAACTTAGCACGTTTTAAAGGACATTGAATTATCTCTTTTTGAGTCGTTTTAGCTATGTCCGTCTGTCTGTCTGTAGACGTATTCTTTTAAACAAAGTACATGTCAATTAGGCGTTGATAGTCACGAAATTTGGCAGTAACATACTTTGTGCTTAAGGACGACCCCTATTTAAATTGGTAAATCTCGGTTTTAGATTTATATATAGCGCCCATAGGTACATTAGAGTGACTTTATTTGTGTGGAGCGAAAAAAAATTCGCGATGTTCAAAGCTTATCCGTCTGATCCACGATGTCGAACGTTGGCATATCTTCTATGCGAAAAACAGCTGATTTGCGCCAACTAACAGGTATCAGTCAGTATGTTTTCATTCACCTTGTCGTTCTTATGGTTTTTTGTACGTCGTACATCAGCTGTTTTATGCATAGAAGTCTTGCGAATGTATATGTATCCTCAAATGGTAAATAACTTTTGTTCTATCAGAGCTAGAATCACAATACTGGTACTGTTTAAGGCTGAACAGCGAGTTTTGGCTGTACATACGAAAAATGTAGCGCTTTAGTCAAATATGTCCGACAATTGCAAGAAAACCATGAATTTAAGAGGTTGCTCTATCTCACTGGCGGATCAAGATATAGCCGAAATATTTTGGGGATATTCATTAAACAAAACAAGCTTTAATTTGAGATGCGGACAACCGCGATATATTTTTTTGATCCGGCCTAATATACATATGTGTGCTTATTCAGCTCTAACAAGGTGTTCTATCATATAATCGACTCCGCCCGACTTTAGTCTTTACTTTCAGGTTTTTGATTTCTAAATATTATATTCATACTAGCTGACCCCAGCAGACGTTGTCCTGCCCGTCTTGTATGGTTTGTTATTCATTGATATTTCATTCAAAAATGTATACATCCCGAGTTTCAGGAAAAAATGTATATCGACCATATGTCCGCTGCAGCGCCATCTACCGGTTAGAATCAAACTATTATCAAGACAAACCATACATACATTTTAAATTTCAGTCAAATCTCTCTGGAAATGCGAATTTTTCAAATATCTTGACCACTCCGTAATTTATCGCGGTGAAAATAATTTTAAAACACAAATGACCCCAATCTGAATATATTATTAAATGTTCAGCCCATTCGCTTTTGTGGTTTAGGAGATCATGCGTTACTAACAAACGTACAAAGGATTTTATATATAAAATAAAGATAAAACTAAGATATATTCGAATAACATTCAGTCAAATTTTGGTGTTTATCGCTCGAACAAATCAAAAGATATGCGCAAAGCAATAGAAGTCATTCGATTTACATTTACTAAATTCATTTCATTCGACAATAAATAAACAGAATGGCCGCAGGATCGTAGAAAAACGCATTTTAGTGCTTGAGTAAAAACGGGACTGAAGAGTTACACACTTTTTATTCCATATGGTTCCCAACAGTTTTCATTTCATTCTCATGCATTTATATACCATTACATTGAAAAATAACCAAGTTATAACAATTTTTGTACATGTAATTTTGGTCCATATCCACTTTTGTTTTAATATTTTTTTGTATTTGTATTACATGGACCACAAAAAGGGGCGGTATGGAGTCGAAGACCATGACGGAGAGCAAGAAAGAACGTAAAATAGCGAGTTAAAAATATAGGGCGATAAAAAAATTGAGAAATAGAACAAAAATATCAAAATTATTTCCCGTAAATCAAATTTAAACCGATTTACCCTACAAATATCTCGAAAACTAGAAAAAAATATTGCAGATTCTGAAAGAACATGCTTGAAACCCATATTATCAACTCCTAACTCAAAAATGGCGTATGGACCAAAATAGCATTAAGTCGACGATATATAATTAGTTACTTGTTCTTAGCGAACCTTGAGAAAGATGGGTGAAGTTGACAAGCCCCTTTTGGTACACCCATACAAATATACCAATTTTCAGTCCATACAAATTCTTAAATTTCGTGAAGTGTAATGCTTTTACATTACCTACATATAGTCCCGCGAAAAATGGGTGTTATTACCACGCTCTTTTTGGTACCTCTCATACAAACGGACCATTTTGCACTAACAATTAACTTCGATTCCTGTGCATATAAACAAATTTTGTACTGTGCCAATATAAAAATTTTTTGAATATCCCTTTCTTTTCCAAAATGGATCACAATTCAGACCAATTAGCCTATCCTCCATCCTATTGAAAGGTCTGGAAAGACTTTTAGATTATTTCATTATGGAAAATCTGGATACAAAACTCCTGTCGGGGAACCAACATGCTTACAATAAGGGAAAGTCTACAGAATCAGCCCTGCATGAACTTTTGAGCACTATCGAATCGTCCCTACATTTCAAGGAATTCACCATGGTGGCCTATCTTGACAGAGAAAGAGCTTTTTACGACATTCACTCAGGTGCGGTAATTACGGCACTATCACATCTACAGGGTGGCTGATATGTATTGCAACCAACTTCAGGTTGCTATAATTTCTAAACCGCTAGTCTGATAGCTGACAGATTTATTTCAGTGACAGTTCATTTTATTGTTTACAAGTTTACAACAGCATTTTGATCTATTGCATTCAGAAAAAAGTTATTCGTGATGGAATTCAAGCGTGTTAGTGTGATTGCTTTTTATTTGGGTGGAAAAACACAAGTGGCTATCGTTAGAGCCCTCCAGCATTTAAATGTGAATAAATCTTTTGTTTCTCGTACCATTGCTCGTTACCGTGTTACTAGCAGTGTTGCATCGCGTCCAAAAAGTGGACGAAAAAAAACGGTAACAACACCAGAATTGATCCGAAAAGTGAAGGCCAGATTTGATCGAAATCCTCGCCGCAGTGGTAGAAAAATTGCTCATGAGCTGAACATATCGCGAGAACGGATACAACACATATTAAAAAATGAGCTTGGACTAAAGCCACTGAAGTTCCAAAAAGTGCAAGAGCTCACCGATGCACAAAAAAAGTTAGACTGGAAAGAGCCAAGGAGTTGCTTCGCTTGCACGAAAGTGGCCAGTTACCGAATTTGGTTTTCTCCGATGAGAAGCCATTCCAAATTGAGCACTTTGTGAACAAACAAAATGATCGGGTTTACTTGCCAAAGAGGTCGGCTGAAAATTTACACCTTCGATTGGCCACCAGAACTCAAGCGCCGCCGATGGTAATGGTGTGGGCCGCCGTAACGGCCGATGGTCGCTCCCCGCTCGTATTCATCGACCATGGGGTCAAAATAAATGCCGAATATTATCGGGAAAATGTCCTAAAGACAGTATTGAAGCCCTGGGCAGACAAACATTTCGGCCGCAAACCATGGACATTCCAACACGACTCAGCACCATCGCACTCAGCACGCGTCAACCAAGAATGGCTTAAAAAGGAGGTTCCTCGCTTCATTTCTACCGCACAATGGCCACCAAGATCTCCGGATCTCAATCCGTTGGACTTTTGCGCCTGGGGCATTTTAGAGAGTAAGGTTCGCACTAAAAAATACCAAAGTATCGATCATCTCAAGACGGCGCTTCGCCGGGAATGGGCCAAAATACCGCAGAGCCACTTTCGTGCAGCGTGTGATGGTTTTGTCGGCCGTTTGAAGGCCATAATTCGTGCAAAGGTGGCCAATTCGAACAAATCTAAACTGTTTCTAAAATTTTATGTTATTTCCGACATTTTTTGCTTTGGAACAATAAAATTTAAAAAATATAGCGCTTTACTTTGTTGCATTACATATCAGCCACCCTGTAAAGGTGAACTCTAGATTGATTAGACTTATTCAAAGCCTGCTCAACAGAAGACGCATTACAGCATGTATTGGGTCCAAAACTCTAACAAGGTTTGTAACCAGAGGGACTCCACAAGGAGGAGTCAGGCACGACAAAGGGATATGAACTAGATACGGTAATGTCGGAAGAGTTGCAAAAAAAACAAGGTCTAACCAAAGTCGTTATTAATATCCGAAATTTGTGTAAGTGCGATGTCCGATAATATATCAAAACAATATCTAAAACGCCCTACATCGGAGGGAAAGAGAATCCAACTATCTTGACAGCGGGACCAGGAGTCTTTAGGCAGATTAAAGTCACCAATCATAATAACAATAACTTTGAACCTAGTCATACTGTTCACTATTTTTGTATAATTAGCATGTCTTATAAATAGTTCTACATCAGAATCAGGAGGAATCTGATTCTGAAACAAAATAGTAGAAGCAACTGAGCATTTGACACACAGAAATTCATCCTCACTATTTAAAAGTATTTCAACAACGCACAGTGGGCTAAAATGGAAAAAAATTGACATAATTCTGCCATTTCAAAACCACTTATCGTATGGCGATGAAATTTTAGGTGTGTATACAAGAGGTGTTAGAGAGTTTAAGTTCGGAACATGGGCCCCTATCTCATACAGGGGCGGAGCTACAGGGCCCTAAAGTTGACCACCTCGGGTATACAAAATTTCCATCGGCTTCTATCTTTTGAATGGAGTGTCCGGTTGTAGTGGATACTCCTAGACCAGACCTTCAATAAACATTTTATAGGTTGAAGATATCTTGAATAGTTTCCGAGATATGTGGATTTTAAATTTGAATTTTTCATATTTTCGCCGACTTTGCCTTGGAGTTTAGCCAATATCTCAGTCAAAAGTTTGCCGATTTTGTTCGTGTGTTTTTTATGGATTACCAATAAAATTTACGATATCATGAAAAAAAGAATCTATAAGATATGTGAAGAAATAAGAAAGTTATGGCTCTATAAAGTCAATTTTTTGAAAAAAATTCATTTTTGGAGGTTTTTTGGCGAAAAGAGTTCAATTCGTATTTAGGACGGCCTTCGGCCGGGATTAACGATTTTCTCCTCTGGGATATGTCAAAAGACGACTACGCGAAACAAACAGTCCAAGCGTGGCCGGTCTTCGGCCAGTTTTTAAAATTTTCTCATCTGGGGTAGATACCTTGATCAGCCTAGCAGCCTTGAACATACGCCAGAGGAGAAAGACTTTAACCCCGGCCGAAGGCCGTCCAAACGCAGACTGTTTGGGCCGCGTAGCAGTCTTTTGACGTACCCCAGAGGAGAAAATCTTTAATCCCGGCCGAAGGCCCGCCATGCAAAGACACTTCGTCAACTAGGTCCGCGTAGCTATCTTTTGGCATACCGCAGATTCGAATGTTGTTGTACAAAAAATGCTCATGATACATTTTACTTTGATTAGCGTGATGGACACTTAAATAAATTTTATTGTATACTTTGGGCGTTTCGACATTACTTTTTTTTGGGCGAAAAAAAATATCTACTGTTCAAAATGACATATTGCCCACTGTCGATGTCATTTTGCCCAAAAACCAAATTTTTCTTCAACAACAACTAACATTGATTTTTTTGGGCGATATGACGCTACGCCGGTGCAGAATGGTCCATTTGGAGGTACCAAAAGGGGCGGGGCAATAACGCCAATTTAGGCACTAAAAACACTACACTGTACAAAATTTTAAGTATTTTTATGCACTGGTGTTAAAGTTATAAGCTGTTAACTTTTGGTGCAAATTGGTCCTTTTGTATGGAGCTATCAAAAGGGGCGGGGCAATAACGCCAATTTTTCACTGGAATGTAGGCACCAAATAAACACTAAACTGTACAAAATTTTAAGTATTTTTATGCACTGGTGTTAAAGTTGAAAGCTGTTAATTTTTGGTGCAAAATGGTCCATTCTTGTGGGAGGTACCAAAAGGGGATTGGCAACTTCGCCCATTTTTCTTGACCGTTTAGCGACTAATAAACTAATACTATGTGTGGAACTTCAGAAGATTCCAGTAAGTAGGATAGAAGGTATTAAAGAATCAATATTTCACTAAAAGTTAACCCTTTGTGGGGGAGGTACTAGAAGGAGGAGCAAAATATTACCGCATAACAAATTTGAAGTCAATGAAGTTAATCCTTTCAACAGTTATCGTGCGCACCAGCGCAGACAGACAGACGGACGGACATTGCTGAAATGACTCAAATCGAACTTCCGCCAAACATACTTGGGGTCTTAGGTCACTCCTCCGATGTGTTTTTGGCTCGTAGCAAATTCGTTTTTTTTAATATAGCAGCTTTTGGATATAAGCCACCGATATTTAAAATATTTTTGTAATTTGTCTGTCTTGGCACCAGAAATCGAGGCTAATTCTAACATTATTATATTTGTAAAGGAAAATCCCACTATTCATAAAATAAATTCGAAACCCCTCAAAACGGAATTTTTAATTTTTCCACAACATCTAAATATTAGACTAAAATCATGGTTCAAAATTCCTTTCAAGTTTACGTGTAATTACTACATATAAAAGTGGTAAAGGTTTTTTGTCAACTTTGAGGCCCTGTAGCTCCGCTCCTGCATACCATAGGAGGCCCAAATTCAAAACGTAACTTCTTTAATACTAACGGGTGATCCAAGTAGAGACACAATAGTCTTTTTTGACAGATCACGTGTGAGTCGCGTCATGCTGTCGTGTTATTTTTGTTAAGTATTATTTGGCATTTCATCATGGAAAGACTTACGCCTGAACAACGTTTACAACGTTTTGACAACAAATTGACAGATTAATTAGTGTAATGTTATAACGGGTGATCCAAGTAGAGATACTTTTTTCAATAGCCTTTTTTTGCCAGATCACGTGTGAGTCGTGTCGTGCGGTCATGTTATTTTGGTTAAGTATTGTTTGGCATTTCATCATGGAAAGACTTACACCTGAACAACGTTTACGCGTGTCATTCGCCAGTTACCAGTCGAAATGCTCGAATGCGTCATCGAAAATGGGTTCAACGGATGGACCATCTGAGACGTAGCCGCGGCCAACATTTGATAGACATAATCTTCAAATAATAAATGCCAAAGAATGTTCTTTCAAATGATAATAAACATTCCCCATTCAATTTTAATTTTCTGTGTTTTTTTCTTTAAAAAAGTAGGGTACCTCGAAATGGATCACCCTATACTTCTGTGTTGCAATCGGTTGACTGGTTAAGAAACGGTCGAATTATTATCACTTTCTTAATTTCTCCCACTGTGCAGCGCTGAAAGAGCTACACACGGACACAGCCCAACTATCCATCAACAGAGCGACGCGAAACACCCACGTTCAGCTCAGAACCGGCTGGAGCACTTTACTTGCACAGTGCGCCCAAGGCCAGGATCTTCACGGGCAAAGGGCCTCACGACACAGCGTATCTATTTAACTGCCCAATTCAACAGACAGAATTGCACCCTGTGGACGATATCAGTGGACGTGGCCCACGACAATACCCACTATCTTTGGACCTTTCTTAAAGAATATTCCATAAGAACATAAGGTCTTGTAACGAAAACAGTCGAAGTTAGTGATTATGTATTAACGATCAATTAAATTTCGCACTCACCAGCATACTTTCGTCGTCCGAACTTTTGGATGTGTTGCAACTTTGATAAAACGGCATCTGGTGCTCGTAAAGGATCGTAAGGATTGCCAGAATGAACAGCGGCATGAGAAACGTACAGAAATAAAGGTGTCGAAGCATTATGACTGGATATAACCCTCAAGGACTCTTCGGTGACTAGATCTGTGGTGTATTTTCCATGTAAATTATAGCCAACATTCATGCCTATACAGGAGAGAGCACAAAACTGAAAATTGCAGCTTCCAATTGAAATCAATTATTTACGAAAACTCTCACCATCTCTTATATCTAAACCCCATTGACCACTCTCCTCCGCGGTATGATCGAAATAGTCATGATGACCTGTCCAATAGCCCACATGGGAAGAGAAACCCCGATGCAGTGGCGTATATTCACGTTTATAGTGACCCAAATGCCATTTGCCAGCAATGTGCGATGAATAACTGCAAGAACGAATCGCACGTGTAATGAGTACGAACGAGTTTTTTTAATTAACAGGGGTCATGGAATGAGAAATGTTGTAAAGACCTCTTACCCCAACTCATTGAAATACTGTGGCATTAGTTTTTCACTCAAAGGCAATCCACGTGGTTCAGCTCCATAGAGTACTGTGTGTTGCATACCTAAAAAGAGATCGGCGAATGTTAGGAATACATTTTGTGTCCATTAACATTATTCATACCCGTGTGGATGGGATATTTGCCTGTCATCAGCGCCGATCTTGAGGGAGTACATATTGGATTGACGTAATAACGATTCAATATAATGCCCGAATAAGCTAACGCATCAATATTCGGTGTCGGAATTTCAGAGGAGCCTCGAAAGCCTACATCGTTGAAACCCTGAAAATAAAACAGAATATTGAAGTGTTTTCGTTTCAATTACAATTAAAGTTGAAATACAATAGTTGAAATGACTATAAAGGGATTTCCAACAAGAGGTGTTATTTTGAATCACCCGGTATTTCGGTATCTGTAGGTTTAGGTTAGGGTGGCAGCCGTATTTTTATACAAGCTCACATAGACCAGTTTAGGTCCCTAGTGTTACCACGGGCTGAAATGCCCCTCATCGAAACCAACCTGTTTGATATACAAATTTGTCGATAGTACGAATATCGGTACTGGAAAGATCTGTTAGGCTGCCTAGAAAAGCCGACCCCAGTATGTCCAGTCGTCGTTTACTCAGAGCGGGGCAGTCGCATAGCAAGTGCTCAATGCTCTCCACTTCTTCCTCATCTCCACAGCTGCAGAAGTCATTAGAGTCAATACCCTTTTTTTGGAGTGTTCGCCGATCAAGCAGTGTCCCGTCAGAACTGATACTAACGTAGACAATCTTTGCCTCTCTAGTGCGAGGAGATATTTTGATCTTCTCAGGTCATACCTTGGCCAGATTTTTCTTGCTACTGTGCAGGTGCCGATTTCTGTCCATCTTTCGTTGGACTGCCTGATTGCCTCTTGCCTAAGCCAAAGCTTGCACGTGGATAGTGGCGCACCAATATATGCAAATTCTTCGAGAATTTGAAATGTCGTCCCTTTCCTAGCAAGTTCATCGGCTTTGCAGTTCCCCGGGATATCCCTATGCCCAGGTACCCATATGAGGTGTATATTACACTGTTCAGCTGTCTCGTTAAGAGATATGCGGCAGTCGAGGGCTGTTTGTGAATTTAGGGATGTTGCGTCGAGAGAATTGATGGAAGCCTGGCTGTCCGAGTAAATGACAACGCCAGTTTTGGTTACTATGTTGCGACTCAGCCACTTGGCTACTTCCCATATTGCCATTAGTTCGGCTTGATAGACACTGCAGGTATCTGGTAGTCTGTGAGCTATATCCAATCTAAGCTCTGCACAGTGTACTCCGAAGCCAACCTTTTCATCAAGCTTCGAACCATCCGTGTAAAAGTGGAGATGGTTTATATTACCTGGTATTCTTCCAACCCATTCATCTCTGGCGGGAATCATAGTTATGTTATTTCTCTCGAAGGTGTACACCGTTGGTATATAGTCCACGCGGTCGGTTGCCATAGCACTACACTTTGATATCCTCACGTGACCGTAGTTTTTGTACCTCCACATTGATAGGCAGTTTAATCTTATTGCCGCTTTAGTTGCAACTTCTAAAGAGAACCAATTCTGTCTTGTTTGGGTTTACGCCCAAACCGCTGCTACTGGCCCATCTAGCCAATTTGTTCAGAGCCACCTGTAGAATGTCTCGGAGGACGTTTTGCCACTCACTGCGATTGCAACGTCGCCCGCATATGCCACGACCTTGCAGCCACAACGTTCTAGATCTAGCAGGATTTCATTCACCGCTAGGTTCCAAATTAGTGGAGACAGTACTCCTCCATGTGGGGTCCCTCTGTTTACAAACCTTGTTAGAGTTGTGGACGCAAGACATGCTGTTATGCGTCTTCTGTTGAGCAGACTTTGAATTAGTCTAATCAAACTAGAGTTAACTTTTAGATGTGACAGTGCCGCAATTACTGCATCTGAGTGAATGTTGTTAAAAGCCCCTTCTATGTCAAGAAATGCCACCATGGTGAATTCCTTGAAATGCAGGGACGATTCGATAGTGCTCACAAGTTCGTGCAGGGCTGATTCTTTAGACTTCCCCTTATTGTAAGTATGTTGGTTCACCGATAGGAGTTTTGTATCCAGGTTTTCCCTAATGAAATAATCTAAAAGTCTTTCCAGACCTTTCAATAGGAAGGAGGATAGGCTAATTGGTCTGAAGTCTTTTGGCCTAGTGTGTGATATCTTCCCCGCTTTTGGTATGAATACCACTTTGGTGTCCCTCCATCGATTCGGGATGTATGAAAGCCTGATACAGCCTACATAAATTATCTCCAGCCAGGGAACAATGTATTTCAACATTTTCTGCATTTCTGCTGGAGTAATGCCGTCTGGTCCAGGTGACTTGAAGGGCTCAAAGCTATTAATAGCCCAGCTTATTCTGGATCTCTCAGTCAACAAGCTACGCTCGCAGTCCACTCGCGCTCTTGTTGGTCCTGCTGATCCTCAGGTTCTGTTAGAGAGTTCCCCGGAAAATGTGTGTCGAGCTGTACATTGAGCGACTGCTCGCTGTTTTTGGTCCAATTAGTTGCCTCATCCTGCAAGTAACCCACTGTACAGGGTGAAGCTGATTATATTTTCCTCAGCCTTGCGGCGTCGGAGACCTTTTCCACTTCGCCACAGAAAGTATACCAAGAGCGTCTTTGCGCCTTTCTAAGCTCCTTCTTATAGATCTTGAGTTGATCTTTATAGGCATCCCAAACATTAGCGACCCCTGTAGATTTAGCCTTGTTGAATAGCTTGTTGCAGGTCTTTTTCATAGCCGTTAGCTCAGAAGTCCACCATTGGGGTTTAGTTTTACACTTGTACCTTGTTTTTGGACAGGCTTCTTCTACTTTGGAGTTCGGTATCTGTAACTTTTGAAGCTTTTATTCTTTGACATTTGACAAGTAGGAACTACGCCATTTCTAAAAATGGAACGATACACGATTCAATAACGCATTGAAATTATTAAAATTCACTACAAATTTTGCAGTCACAGTCGAAAATGAGGTTGGATCAACAGTTACGGTGAATGGATTGCGCTATCGAGAGATGATTAATGATTTTTTATGGTCGGAGTTGGATGGTATTGATCTGGACAATGTTTACTTTCAACAAGACGGCGCTACGTGCTACACAAGCAACGAAACCATTGCTCTGTTACGGGAAAAGTTTCCGGACCGTGTTAATTCTCGAAGAGGTGATCACAATAGGCCACCGAGATCTTGTGATTTAACACCTTGCGACTTCTTCCTTTGGGGCCACGTGAGAGATAAGGTCTACGCCAACAGCCCAGCGTCGATTGAAGACCTCAAAGATAGACGTCGTGAGGCTATCGAGGACATAGGGCAGTTACTTTGCGATTTGGTTATGGAAAATTTCATGAAAATTATATGGTCCTGTAAGCGTGGTCGTGGTGGCCATTGGGCTGGCGTTGTTTTTCATTATAAACATCCGATTATTTATTTCAAAAAATTTTATTTTTCTTTGAATGCCAAAATAACACCACTTGTTGGAAACCGCTTTACACGTGAACCGATTAAAAAATTTTTCATATATAAATCTGAATCGATTTTTAAGGGTGTTTTTTAACGGAAATTTGTAGTTGGTAACACTGCTTTCTTTATTTGACAACCGATTTAACAGCTGATAGTTGTTTTTGTTTGGTTTGCCATTTCATCTTGAAAAGGCGTACAAGAGAACAAGGATTGCAAATTTTTAAAATTTCCAGATAAATTATTTTGATATTTTTGTTAGTTGGCCACTAAGAATGTGAGATTTAACCCCATTGGATTATTTTCTTTGGGATATGGTCACTCGTCTACACCGTCAGAAATCAACATTCAACGAGTTATTGGCGAAATACGGCCGCAAATTCTGTGAAAAGTGTGTGAAAATTGGAGTACTCGATTTCGCCATGTACCCGCCAGCAGTAGCGGAATCTTCTATAGCACATTGATACAAAAACAGTAGCAACTTGTACGAGTATGTGGGTCTATATCTCAATCTGAAAAAATGTTCTTCAAATATAACAGCGTTCACTTTTTGTTCCAAATTTAGTAGCGGGTTTAGGGTTCAAATGTCAGTCGTTCGTTTTAGGCTTGTTCACAATGTGGAGGTTGCTATCATTGCACAGTGGGAGGAATTCGAAAAAAGGGAAGTAGTTTGGACGTTTCATAACCAGACAACCCATTGCGACAAACTTGGCATGCTTGTAGAATAGGCATTAGAGATGTTAAGTCTTTAATTTGGACCCCTGCTGTATACAGGAATGAACTGCAGGTCCTCAAAGTTGGTCACATCGGGTGATCAAAATGTTTAAGCATATGTAACTTTCGCCTTTTTCGTCTGAATCACAAAATAAGAAAAATCTTTTGTGTGCATTCTGCTAATAGAGGTCTACCAAAGTTTTGAGTTTTTAATTTTTTCCCCGACCTTTTCCTAGTATTTTTTTCAATATCAGAGCAGAATATGCTTCGATTGATTCTCATCAACTTTTGAGAAATGGCAATAAATTTGCTATATGATAAGAAAAAATCGATTCGATGTACCCAATAAGACAAAAGTTAAGGCCATTTGAATTTATATTTTTTTTTTTCAAAAAAAAAATTTTTTTTTTAATGCCGTATTTTGGAGTTATATGTTTAATAAATTATTTAAAAAATATAAAAAGTATATTCATCTTAAAGGAAACTTCCTGGAGAATTTTCTCGAAGAACGTATCAAAGATATTTAGTGTTATTATTGCCAAGCTTCTCGATTTACACCATTTTTTACACAAATTTCAAAAGTAAGCCACATTTTCCGACGCGTACCAAACCCGTGTATAGTACTACTTATTATTTTATCTTGTATATTTTAAAATCCTTTTGAAGTACAGAAATAATATTAAAAATTTTGATGGCGGGAGAATTGACCGCTATCCCCAAAAACGACTACGTGAATAGTCCGTAGGTTATACAACACTTGAGTCTATACATAAGCAAAATTTATAGCTTTCTACCTCATATAGCATCCGCAACGGTCAAGCGGTCAAAAGTCGTTTGGTGTAAAATAGCATCCGTTGGAGGTCAGTATACACACATAAATTAGTAGGACCATAGCTCATAAGGGACTCTTAAAGTGCAGAACGAATGAAAATTGCTTTGATCGCTGTTAAACTGACCACAGTCTGTGAGTTACCGATCTGACAACGTTAGATATATTACCGCAGTAAGTGAAGTGCGATATATTTTGAAACGGCTTTAGAAATTTTTGAGGACAGTATGTACATATACATTCTTATCCCCACAATTTAAAGAGGAGGGTATATATCAATTGCTACGAGCCAAAAATGTAACACATCGAAGGATTGAACTAACCCCCAAGTATGTTTCACGGAAATTCGATTTGGGTAATTTTAAGTCACTTGGATAATGTCCGTCCGTCTGTGTGTCTGTCTGCTGGCTGAAGCGCACTATATCTCCCGAAAGAATTAAACAATTGACTTTAAATTTGTTATGCGGTAATATTTTTCTCAATCTCCGGCTAATTTCGTATCGTATTGGTCCACTCCTTCGAGGAACTCCCCCACAAAGGGTTAACATTTTCAGGCTAAGTTCGAAGATGGAACATATCGTATTGGTCCACTCCTTCGAGAAACTCCCCCACAAAGGGTTAACATTTAGTGAAATATTGATTATTTAATAACTTCTATACCACTTACTCGAATCTTTTGAAATTTCACACATAGTATTAGTTTATCAGTCGCTAACACCCCAAAAAATGGGCTATGTCGCTACGTTCCTTTTGATATCTCCCACACAAATGGACCATTTTGCGCCAAAAGTTAACAGCTTATAACTTAAATACCAGAACGCACTTTAAAGTTATTCAGGGCTGTGGAGTCGAGCCAAAACTACTCGACTTCGACTCGACAATATCTGAGCTTATTCTGCTCAAACAAGGTGTTGTACACAGCGTTATCGTTGTGCGACTAAAGTGGCATATTTGCGCCTTTTTTCAGCCGTGCTACTTTCGCGCCCCTTTTATTTTTTGATACTAAATGTGCCCCTTTTCGATTTTTTGTGCCAGTTTTTGGCTTTTGTAAAAAATCTGCTTTTTATACTCTTATAACAACACTTTCGTACTAACGTACGGAAATGCCTCACGCGCTACTTTCTGAATTAGGTTATTTAATGGGATATACGCATATGCTAAAGCGATTTACATTTATCTTTTGTATGTGTATGCATATGAGAATTTATTTCCACCGTTTCATCTTATTGGTGAAAATTCTGCGAATAGGTCGGCGTCTATGCAACAATACAAATAATTTGAGTGATTTCTTAAATGTAACAATATATGGTGAACATTGTTTTTTTCGAATCAGTCGGCGTTTATAAAAAATCCAATTTGTTTTGCTTGTGGTTTCTTAAATGTATCAAATATATGGATAAGTATTTTTCATTAGGTTGATGTACATAAACAGATAAGTTTATTTCTAACCAGATTTATTGTGAGATAAAAAAACTCAATACAAAACACATCTGTCCCAAGCACAGATCTAATTAGAAAGTATAAAAAAGAAGTTACAAAAAAGTAACTATAAATGTATGTGATAAAATATATTTAGTATACATCATAAGAAGTTTTCTATAACATTGTATTTTTTGTTTAGTTTTCTTGTAAATGAATGCATTTTTTAATGTTACCTACTTATTTTTTATGTTGTTTTCTTTAAATAAAAACCTTAAAATTGATCCCCCTTTCTTAATGATCAGTTGCCCCTTTTTTCGAAAAAATCCCCTTTTTGTGCCCCTTTTTGAAATTTTAAAACTGTTTTACATTAAAACTTGATAGTTTGGTTAAAATTCGGGGCAAAATCGCCTTTTTTGATATGTTTGAATCGAAAGAAAATATATTTGGAACACCCATTTTTAAATATTATATATTTCTGAGTAAATAAAATTTATTTGAAAATCAATAAAGTTTACTTGGAACGCATATATTAATATACAGGGATTTCCAACAAGAGGTGTTCTTTTGAATCACCCGGTATTTCGGTAGCTGCCACTTTTGAAGCTTTAATTCTTTGACATTTGACAAGTACGAACTACGCCATTACTAAAAATGGAACGATACACGATCATCGAAAGATACAAAACGATCACAAAACGATCGAACAAAAAAACGATACGAACGATACAAAATCATCTTGACGTGATGAGGCCCATTTCCACCTCGGTGGCTACGTCAACAAGCAAAATTGTCGTATCTGGGGCTCGGAAAAACCAAGAGTTATTGTTGAGAAGCCTCTCCATCCTCAACGTGTGACTGTTTGGTGCGGTTTATAGTCCGGCGGGGTCATTGGACCTTACTTTTTCGAAAATGAGGTTGGATCAACAGTTACGGTGTGAATGGATTGCGCTATCGAGAGATGATTAATGATTTTGTATGGTCAGAGTTGGATGGAATTGATCTGGACAACGTTTACTTTCAACAAGACGGCGCTACGTGCTACACAAGCAACGAAACCATTGCTCTGTTACGGGAAAAGTTTCCGGACCGTGTTATCTCTCGAAGTGGTGATCACAATTGGCCACCGAGATCTTGTGATTCAACACCTTGCGACTTCTTCCTTTGGGGCCACGTGAAAGATAAGGTCTACGCCAACAGCCCAGCGTCGATTCAAGACCTCAAAGATAGAATTCGTGAGGCTATCGAGGACATAGGGCAGCCACTTTGCGAATTGGTTATGGGAAATTTCATGAAAAGGATATGGTCCTGTAAGCGTGTCGTGGTGGCCATTTGGCTGATGTTGTTATTCATTATTAACGGCATATATTCCACTTTATTATGAAATAAAATACTGAACATTTATCTCAAAAAATTGCATTTTTCTTTGAATACTTTGAAAGTCAGCATTTGTTGTCAATCCTTCAGGTAATTTATTGTTATCCAATATACGATTTCAATTATGAAGTGTTTTACAAACATTAAAATTGTCCAAAAATTAGCATTAAATAAATGTTCGATATACGAGTATTCCCGGAATACTTAAATTCAAATAAATCTTTTTTCGGAAATAATAGTTCCAAGCAAAAAGTATTTGTTTAGAACAACATCTTTCCAAATATATAGAGTGTACCCTAAACATATATATGTTTCAAGCCGAATATGTTTGGGACAATATACTACAGATAGATAGGTAGATTGCACATCAGCGTCCCTAGTAAATGCGGGGCACATCATTCAATGTTTTGATATAGCATCCATATAAAGGGTCCTACACTTTTGATTTCTTGACGATCTAGGGGACGCATTTTTTATAACGAGCCCAGTGAAAATAGCCACCGTCAGAGATGATCCGTCGCAAACTGTAATGTATATGACGTAATATTTGGTATACGACATACGTATACAACGTCGTAAATCTTATGTCGGAAAGTTGACATTTTCGCAAACATGAAATAATGTACAAATCAAGAAAAAAATTATTTTATAATGAACATTTTAGTTTCTTTTTCTCTTCAATCGAATAATTCTATTCGCTTATTTTAGGAAAACGTCCATTATTTGTACGAGTATATCGTTCGGAGTCATAATGACTTATCAGATATCTCCGATTCTGTTCAAGGGTGGTAAATATTGCACAAAGTTAAAGACAATTTATTTTTAACTTTTAACACTTTTTTTAACCTAATCTGAAAATGGTTCTGGAGTTATGTTAAAATATATGCAGCAACTATAAATTCAATATTTATAGGAAATTTACCAAATTTTTGAAAGTTCTGCATTTGTTTCAATCATGAAATTTTACAATAAGTCATATAAATATGGGCATGCAATTTTGCAAAGAATATTTTGTAAACTATATACTTTGTGATATTTTATATATTTGAGAGGGGTTTATGACGTAGGTGATGTTACATCTTTCTGAGAGTCGTATAAAGGTCGGTTAAGATATCTTGAAGCTATTGATTACATATTTTACATTTGATCTGACTTTGATGAAGTCCCCATATTTTGATCACAGATGAATTTGACTACTTGGCGGTGTGGACACATTTTTTAACAGATGTACCGGTAATTTGTAAATTGACTCTATTTAATTGTAAACAATTCATAATAGTAGTAGATTGATCCTTAATGGATGGCCGCCCGATTTTATGCTTTCCTTAATTTTTTTATATTTTGGTTTGCCAATGTACCCTGTGATACACTGCAACGTTAGGGTCAATGGAGCATGTGGATTCAACAGCACGGTCTCACGTGCCACACTGCTTGCAATTTCATGAACCAATTGTGAGGCGAGTTTGCTGAGCAATTAAACTCACCTTTTGGCGCTGTTAATTGGTCGACACGAGTCTAATTTTTGTGGCGGCACGTGAAGTCTCTAGTATAGGGACAAGCAAACCACTATATACACACAGTGCACTGTCTTATTGAGACATTGACAAAAATCGATAATGATGTAATGGCTCAAATAATGGTATAATTGGTACTCATCATATCTTAAGAAACTAATTAAGATAAATAATAAATTTATTTTTTGATTTAGCTCTTTTTAACACCACGAGAGGCCAAAATCAATGGTTGCACCCAGAAAAAATTGGAAGTTATTCCTAAAGAATAAAATTTGAAGTACTTCCAAAGATGTAGTTAGTGATTTTTTTTCCTTTCCAAGTATTTTGCAGTAGTTATGAACATATTTATATTTTATGAAAAATATAAAATATTAAAATGTTATGGGAAATAGATTTAAAAGAAATTTAATATGTATGAAAAAATGTATAAAACTAAAATAAAATTAATTAAAAAAGTTAAATAACCGCTGCGATTTGGACCCGGACATCCCGATTAACAACACTGAGATAAAGAGAGCATTTTTTTTATTTTTGTTCAAAATAATTTGCATCGGTTATTAGTGATATCGGTTAAAATTCGTGAATCCAAAAATTCTGTGATCACTTAACATGGAAATGCTTTTATCCTTTAGAAAATGGCGAGTATCTATATGACGAATATAGAAAATAATTTTTGAAAAACGAAGCCAGAATAAAATGTTTAATAGAAGGATGGGACTTTCGCCGGGACTGGAATCCAGTCACAAAATTATCCGAAAAGCTCTTTTGTTGCATACCAGAAAAAAATAAAATAAATTTTGATCCTATTATAATTTCAAAAGGGCTTAAAAACCCTAACATTGACAATAATTTTAAGAGTAATATATCAAATTATTTTTTAAAGGAATTTTCCCTAGTGAGTCTTTAACTTTTTCCCACCTTTTCCCAATTTTTCAAGTTCCTTTATTAGGCTACAACGAGGATTCTTGAACAGATTCTTCCCAAATTTTGCACGCATTAGCACAAAGCAAGCCCATAACTGTACGCAGTGCCACTCTTGCGCGTTCTTGGTATATTTGTTTTGAAGTACTTAGAACCGATTGTGTAAAATGTACCAAAGAACACGCTCTATCCCGTCGATATTTTGCACCGCAACTTATACGTATGAACTATTCTGACGTGTTAACATTCATATACAATGTTTCAATGCAGTGTTTTAGTCTGTTGAATTTTTGAGGACTCAGAATAATTTGCCTGGGGGTACGAGACCTGTGGTCCGATTGGGTCGAAAATTTAGGTTGGTACCAAATTTCGTAATTCTACAATTACTCCTTCTATTTTTCACATCGATACATGAAGACAGGGCACTGTGTTTGCACCATACTTCCGCAAAGACGCAACGTTGCGGTCAATGGGGCATGTAGTTTCAACAGTACGGTGTCACGAGCCACCCTACGCGAAACCATGAACCGATTGAGAGTCGAGTTTTGCGAGCAATTAAACTCACGTTTTGTTGCCGTCAATTGATCGCCTTGTTCGTGCGATTTGACCCCACCAGAAAAGCAAACCACGATAGATGCTATGGAAGACCCCGTTAACATTTGCATGAAATAATCTTTAAAAAGTAAATGGAAGGCATTGATTTATCCATCCACAAATAGTTCATTCACTTGTTATCATTTTCTGTGTTTTCTTAAATTTTCAAAAAAACAAACGCTTAAATATCGCCCTGTTTTTAGTCCGCCCGACTTAAGCTTTCCGAAATACTTACCAAATCGTCTGCCAGAATAAATATGATATGAGGTGGTTTCTTTGTGGTTTCTTCGCCGACATTGACCTTGACAACTCCATCGAAAAATGTATTTTGTGGGTTGTTATCACACATTTCACGCAACTCCATATCGCAATTGACACCGCCGCAAACCGTGAGAATTGCAACAATTCCGAAACAAAGATTATTTAACGAACACATTTCTTTGTCTTTCCGTCCGATTTGTAAAATGCGAACAGAAAGCGAAAACACACAAATCGCAAATAATTAAAAGTTTTCAAAAAACACACAATACAAAATTCAATTGTTTGTTTCCCCAACAACAACAAAAGAAACAATCACACAACATCATAGGTGGGTGGGTGCACTAAGTATGGTTGGCACATGGGCAGGTTTACATTTGCAATGTGCAACAACGTTGAGCATTTCACAAAAAAAAACACAGATAAATAAATAAAATGATAGTGTTGGATAGGTAGTGTTGCATGCAATAAATTCCGACTGCGAATTCTGCAAATAAATGCCCAATAAAGCATAAAACGTTATGCCGCCATTCGTTCAGACGTCAATGCAATTGAACCTTATCAAAATTTATTGTTATTTTCTAAATCTCTTCTTGAGAGTAAATACTACTTTTTCTATTTTATTGTTTTTTTAACGGGAAATCGAATTTTTTGTTTTATTTCGATTTAGTAACAGTTGAAAAGTAACAATGAATTTAACATAGGTATTTTCTGTTTATTCAACACTTTTTTATCCGACGTGTATGTTTGTTTATTCCATTAACTTTGCAAATTTTTAAATGTATTTTTGAAGAAAACATTAGCGTCCACATTCGATAACTTCAACAATTCAACTGACAATGTATGAATGGACAGCAGCATTTTGTACGCCGCGCATATGTGCATATGTAAGTAAAATCAATGAGTATACATATGTACGTATACATATGTATGTATATATATTAAGCAAGAGCTGTAGTAGACACTTCCCTCAATCCATGTTTAATGCTCTCTTTACCTGAGGAGCTCTTCGTCAAACAACGTCAATAAGGAATAAGCCGCACACAAATGACGACTCAATAATGCCCTACATTCATTCTCTACGTATGAAATTCTACTCAGTTTTACATAAATAATGGAAAAAAATAAGTAGTAACTAAGCTAATGATATGTAAATTCCTCCATAAAGTTTAATTCTAATGAAAACCGTTAACAGATGTTTTAATCTGATAGCAGTACAAGCGTGTTTCGGATATAATAATTTCTACACCCAGCAAAAAACCAATCACATACGTGCATAATCCTTGCACATTCGGGAATGATAATGAACATACCCCGTATGTGACGAATCCATTCACGGCGGAACATATATTAATCATCAGCAACAACGCTTCGTTCCAAAATTATCCCAGCTGGGGATAATTTAAAGCTCGTGTTGGGGACGACTAAAGCACGCTCTGGAGATGCTTTCAATCACGCACCGTGGATGACTTCCTATTCTAAATCCACCTCAATATTTAAACCAAGTTAAACAGCATTTGCGTTCATTTAAATAAATTTTATAAGTAATTAATTAATTAAAATTTAAATCATATAATCTTGCGTAACGATAAATTGAATTAAAGGATTGACAATAAATGATGATTTGGAATATTTATAAAGTAAAAATTGGTACTAAAAAACAAAAGCTAACGACGTTTATGACATTTTCTACTATAAACTAAAGATCGACAAGGTTTTAAAAATATTTTTTAAATAAAATATATTTGGAAAATACTTTGTTTGTAAAAATACATTTTATTTGTGAATATTAATTTAACATATAAATATGTTGGTTCCAAATACATTTTCTTTCAATTCAAACATATCGAAAAGGACGATTTTGTGCCGTGCAATAAGCCATACAAAGCTGAATAAAAATCTTCGATAATACACAATGTAAAGCCGATCAAAACATTACCCCCGGTTTGGGGATAATTAATGAATGAATCGGAGGCGATTTTTTATGCATGTTACGGTGATAAATTATCCCCAAACGGGGTTGATTTTGCAACGAGTTTTTTCCCTCAATGTACATACAAACAAATGACAAATAACCTATAAACGAGTTTTGGTAGAGAGAAAATCTTGGATATTCCGATAAAAAGGAAATAGGCAAATACCAGAAACAAATAAAGGGTTTATCAGCATTTTTGAAAATTTTTGTGGACAAGCGAAAAACTAAATAAATCACGTCAGAAAGGGGTTAGGATTTTTCAGGATAATACCCAAACATAATATATTAATTCACAATAACATGATTTATAGTTGTTTTTCGCATAATACGCTGTTGTACAGGGTATTGTATGTTTGTTTGACCTCAAAATACCACAGCTAGATTCACCTTAAAGTACTCGTATACCGATCGACTCAGAATCACTAGCTGAGTCGATTTAACAATGTCTGTCTGTCCATCTTATGTTATTCGTTGAGTACAGGTCGCAATTTCACTCCAATAGTGCTAAGATTTTGCAGCTAGGAGTATTTTGTACCTGGAAAGAACCCTATTGAATTTGAAGATAATCGTTTCAGATTTAGATATAGCTTTAGCCCTATAGAAACTGTATTTTACATCCAATTGTTTTGAAATTTACCATGGTAGAGTTTCTTCAACCATAAACCAACATTTGGTTCAGATTTAACTATAGCCCCCATATATTGTATTGTGATCAAAGTGCTGGTCGTAAATGAAAAGCGAAAATTGGTACATTTAGTTAGTTAGAAAACGGAAATTGGTACATAAGCATCTCTTGGGCTAGGGCGATCCTTATTGAAAATGGGGCACATGTTCTGATATTGTCTCCGTATAAAAGTCCCCATCGATTTCACCTCTTGACGCTCTGGAGAAATTTATATTTATTTAAACTCGAAGTTAAGAAAAATTTTTCCCCTCTCGATTTTCTTCAAGTTCACACCGATCCAAACAAGTATTTGGATTTTTGGAGATTCAATTTCAATTTTTTTTTCTTTCTGCACATATGAATTTTGCGGAAACAGAAGAAAAATGTCGAAAAGTGCCAGACCTGCATTATTATTATATAACTTTTACAAATATGGAGGCTCCAAAAATCCAAATTCTGTTTTGTATTTTAAAAAACTTTTGCTATAGAAAAATTCTGTGTTCTCTTTGAAACGCCGTAGACTTTGTAAAAATCGGTTCAGCCGTTCAAGAGCTATTGCAATTTCCGTAAATACCAAAAACGCATTTGAACTTTCTGACCCATAAGAACGCACACCAAATTTAAATATTGCCGGTTTCACAGACATATCGATTCATCAATTCCAAAACATGCTGAGACGACTTAGGGACATTAAATTTTTAAATTGTAAATATTCCAGATTATATTCGGTCAAAATTTGGTGTTTATCCGTCAACCCAATCAAAACTTATCCAAAAGACAGTACAGGTCGTTTGGTTTGCATTTAAAAGAATTTACATACAAATTTAAAAATTGACACAACTTGAGGCTCTCCGGAAAACCTATCTGTACAAAAACCATTTCCATTTTCCCAATTGTGCCTCGAAAGCTATGTTTGAAAACAGTTATATCTTTATTTGTATGCCAAGGGCTACTTTCGCACCTATTTTGCGCCTATGTGGCATTTTGAACGCTTTTTGTCCCACCTAAAAAATGCGAATTCCAAAAAATTTTATAATTTCTTATTAAGTAGTAAAAGCTACCCTGGGACGATATTTAGCCTTATTTGCTCCAACTTACAATATTTAACACATTTTTGATTTTCTGTCCAATTGTATTCCTAAAAGTATGAATTTCGAAAAAAACACTTCTTATATGAAGTTTATGTTCGAAGAGCAACCCTCGTACGCTGGGACCATATTTAGACTTTTTTGTCCCACTGCTCCACTTGTTTAAACCTATTTTCCCTATTGTTACATATTTAATTCTTTATGCCCATTGTACCACATTTAGCACCACTATACGATATTTAACGGTTTTTACCCCAATGTACCGATCTGACCCACTGTGTCCCTAAAATTATGAATTTCGAAAAAACACTTCTTATATGAAGTTACTGTTCCAAGAGCTACATGGAGAGCCCTGGGAACATATTCAACCCTTTTTGCCCCACTGAACAACATTTAACCATTTTTACTCCACTATACGATTTTTAACTGTTTTTGTCCCACTGTGTTCCTATATAACATTACCTATATCAAGATTATGTTTCAAGAGCTACCCTCGCACTCTGGGATATTTAACCCCTTTTGCACCACTATACCATATTTCAAAATTTTTTGCGCCATCGTTTTCTCAAATTTCGGAAAATAGATTCTCGTCCCGATACCTATGGATGACACTCCCATCAAATTTCGCTATTCGAACTCTAGCCGAGCGGTGGTATATGATGGATATATATCCCTATTTATCCCATGAGCCCCTAAATATTATTAAATAATTAAACCAGAAAAGAAGAGCCAAAGCCGGGCTGTTCCCGACAACCTAATGAAACAGAATAAGTAGAAATATTGTCAAGATTTATCAATATTGTTTTCCTAGCTATAACGATATTTCAATAAAACATTTTATAGAGCTTTTTATTTTTTGTTTTATTTTTTTTATTTATTAAAGGTTTTTTTCAACTTTTCCTTCTCCAAAAATATGCATCCTTTGATTATTCTCAATGTTCTTTCCTTTAAAAATACATAACTTCTAGACGTAAGGTTAGTTAAAACCATATCTTTGTAGCCTAACTTAAGCAATAAATGTAAATAAATGTTTTATAAATAATAAAAAAAAAAAATTTATAGAGCTTAGATTCAAAATCGGTATATAAGTATATACCGGGGCTACATTTAAATCTGAAGCGATTTTCTCCAAATTTGGCAACGTCCTTTAACGGTTCAAATAACTGTTATTTTCTAAGTTTTATAAATATCTGTTCAAAAATGCGGATTATATATCCCTAGATGCAAATTCGGGATATAATTACATATGAATGGCTCAAATGCCAAATCGATTAACTCCACTTTTTTCGAAATTTTAAGGTCCAAGCACTTGATAAATGCCAAATTTGTTACTATTCGTAAAATATTTTTCTAATTTTTCACAACTATTGTTTTATGGAGTTAATCAATTTGGCATTTGAGCCATTTATATAGGCACTAAATCGATGGCTTAATATAAAAAGGGCGTAACTTGTTTTTGTCATAATTTCGTTTTCCGTTTATTCTGGTCGAAAACTGTAAAATGCACAATCGTTTTTTTTAATTTCGGGGACAATAGTTGCAATTAAGGATTTATAGGTCTACAAGTGTAGCCTAAAATTTGCTTGGCTTGTATTAATCGAGATACGCCCTTTTTATATTAAGAAATCGATATATAAATTAGATCCGATATTCTTGAAATATGCCAAGTAACGTTGTTGGTTCAATAAACTGTTATCTTCAAAATTGTATACAGTTTTTTTTCCAGAAATGCGGATTCTGTAGCACTTATATGTAAAATCGGGATAAATGTATATATGGGGACTATATCCAAAACTGAACCGATTTTCTTCAAATTTGGCAAGGTTTATTGTCGGCGCAAACCACTTTTCTGTATCAAATTTCGTAAAGATTTGAGGCAAAATTAGAATTTTTCCACCGCGTAGATGCCAAATTGGGATGTATATATATATATACGAGTATATGGGAGCTATACATAAATCTGAACCGACTTTAATGAAATTTGGCAGGATTATTTACTTCCTCATATAACTTTCCTGTGCTAAATTTCATAAAGATCTGCTAGAAAATAAAGCTTTTTTACCGCAAACATACCTAATGGAGCTGTATATGTATTAGGACGGGTCGATTTGTGGGGAGGCAAAAAATGTCGCCATTGCTCAGTGAAAATCGTATTCTAGGGATCAAAATAAGAAACTTTGCCGAAGGAACCATACCTCTAAAACGAATTCTGATGTCCCGGAATTTGGGTTGAACTTTTGGGTAGGGGCAAATTTTGAAAAATCCCACTTTGACCCATTTAGAGTGCTCCAATCGACTCCAAATGTATGACCGACCCCCACTAACTTTGGAGGCCCGACCCACCCATGCCAGTGGCACACCCCCTGGAACCCCCTGGGGGTTCCATACAGTTGGACTCGATTGGAGCACTCTAAATGGGTCAAAGTGGGATTTTTTCCGGGACATCAGAATTCGTTTTAGAGGTATGGTTCCTTCGGCAAAGTTTCTTATTTTGATCCCTAGAATACGATTTTCACTGAGCACTTCACTGAGTGGGGGTCGGTCATACATTTGGACTCGATTGGAGCACTCTAAATGGGTCAGAGTGGGATTTTTTCCGGGAGATCAGAATTCTTTTTAGAGGTATGGTTCCTTCGGCAAAGTTTCTTATTTTGATCCCTAGAATACGATTTTCACTGAGCAATGGGCGATTTTTAAATCGACCCGCCCTAATATGTATATAGGAGGAGCTATATATAAATCTGAACCTCTTTCGACGAATTTCAATGGGGTTCCAAATTCCGTCAAGATCGGAATTAAATTGCGACTTGTACTTTACGTACAAGCTTAAGATGGACGGACGGACAGGTATGGCTAGATCGAATCTGGACCAAAACAAACTTCCAATAACCCTGTACCACAGAGTGGTGTTCTATTCTAGCTCTTGCCATTTGGACTGTGTACCATAATTTTTCCTTTTTTTGTTTTCTACTAGCATATCACTCTGTCGCGTGTCAAGTTTTGGTGTAGGTTATTACAGGGTCGGCTCTACACGAACTTTGTCTTTCCTTACTATTTCGTTACCGGAATAATTGTTTTTTTACAAAAAAAAAAAACTAAAAAAATATTAAAAATTATCGAATTGACAGAGAACTTGACACTTTATGCAAAAGTTCCGAAGAGAAGTTGTCAAACAGGAATAAAAATATGCTAAACCTTAATAATACGAGTATAAAATCTTAAGGATCTGTCGACTTAAATTGTGTTTAATAGTTTATCATTGTATTTTGAACGTGTCGAATAAATAATGTCATCGTAACGGTTATGCTACTGTTATGCAGTACCTACATCTATTAACAGTTTTCTGGCCGATACATTTGCATTTATGTAAGAACAACACTAATGGTCAAAACTGAACACATTCGCGATAAGTCTATATATCTATTTATATGGGGTTTCCCAATAGGAACATAACAATTGTGTGCTTTTATAAAACGCACTCTTAACTAATCTGACACTATTGTGGGCTCCGAAGAAAGCCGAATTGCAGAAAATTTGTCCTTATTTACTTAAAAAATAAAAAGGCGATTTCGTTTCTGAAAAAAGTGATGAATTTGGCAAATTGTTTTATGTTCTCGTATATAATTTACATATTAAAAATATAACCTTCCTTAATTATGGGTGATCCATTTAGACTTTTTTAATTACATCCTATACCACTCGGTGGTACAGTGTATTTTAAGTTTGTTTTGGAGCAGATGTCTGTAAAGCCCTAAACACGAAAAATATTAAATTTATTCAATTCCAAATTTTGTGGAAGTTATTTCAGATTTTATTAAAATGCACTAAAATTGAGAAAAAAATTGGCTTTTTATTGCTATTTCTTACAGGAAGTCGCCCTAAAAAATTGTCCAGATTTTAATGCCCAATGGTAAATTTTTAAAAAAAAATTAAACCTTAAAATTTTATTAAGGAAAAATCTTATTTTTATAGGTTATTTAAACCGCAAATAGCTTCTAATTTCGGGACCACAAAATGATTTATTGATATAAGCTTTGAACATAGCGAACTTTTTTTCGTCCTCACAAATGAAGCCACTCTACAGTATAATACCCTCCACCCTTGTTTACATACAAATGCAAGGAGAACCACAGTTCATAATTTGAGGCACATAGGTTAAAAAACGTGACCTTCATAAGGAACTTATACACTGAGAAAAATGGTAGTTTTTGATATGTTTGAGTTCAAGAAATATATATTCGGAACCGAAATTTTTAAAAATTATATATTTTTGGAAAAAATAAATTTTATTCGAAAACCAACAAATTTTGTTTGGGACGTATATATAAATATATTAGAACAAAATATATTTGCGAACTGACTTCCACAAATAAAATATGTATTTACGTAAGTTTTTTTAAGTTATTGTTTAAGAAGTTTTCTAAATATATATTTCATTTAAAGTAGATTTTTAAAACTTTGCTGACTTTTGAATTTTAGTTATTTTTTTCTAGATTTCGTGTTATACTTCATAGTTAAAGATGTCATATGCAGCATTTGCTTTTGTTTTACAACACTAATTTAAATTAAAAATATTTCAAATTATCAATTTTTGCCCATCACTGCAATTTATCGTTACGCAGGATTATATGATGTAAATATGTATTAATAGAATTTTACAAACATATACAATTTCTAAAAAAATTACGTTGAAGTTCGAAAAAACTGAAAACTTTCCTTTACATTAAGGCATTGGTACACTGTCAAAATACTTAAATACAAATTAATCTTTCTTTCCGAAATATTAGTTCCAAACAAAAAAATATTAGGACAGAAACATAGTTTTGTTTAGAACAACATCCTCCCAAATAGTTAATATATGTGTGCGTCAAATATTAAATATTTGGCGGTTTTTTCAGCGTGTACTTATCAAAACATGGACCGATATACTCCAGTTTCACTAGAGACTATTTAATGCCAAATCAAGTACAAAAGCTTAAATTTCCGCTTTATGGGTTACAAAATGCGTCTCCTATAACGCCAAGAAGTCTAATCGGAAGGGACCTTTATATGGAGGCAATATTAAAACATGGACCGATGTTCCCAATTTTCACTAGGGACGATTAAGAGCAATATAAGTATAAATTCTTAAATTTCAGCCACATAAATTGAAAAATGTGTTCTCTAGAGCGTCAAGAAGTGTCATCGGTGGAGACTTTTACATGGGGGAAATACCAAAATATGGACCGATGTACCCCATTTTTACTAGGGACGATTAAGTTCAATATATAGTATAAATATAAAGTATAAATTTCAGCCAGATCAATTGAGAAATGTCTTCTCTAGAAAATCAAGAAGTGTTATCGGAAGGGACCTTCATATGGTGGGCTACATACAAACGTTGTTCGATGTGCCCCATTTTCTCTAGGGAAGATTTTGGGAAAAATAAAGTATAAATGCTTAAATTTCAGTCAGATCAGTTCAAAAATGTTTTCTTCAGAGCGTAAAGAAATCACATCGGAGGTGACCTTTATATGAGGGCTACATCAAAACGTGGACCGATGCGCCTATTTTCTCTTAAGTCGCTTTAGGACAAAATACAGTATAAAATACAAAATACATGCTGCATCATCATCGTAAATATCGGTTCATACTTGCGACCTGCACCTGATCACTAGAATACATGGACAGACGGCCACGGCTAAATCGACTCAAAAGATGATTCCATGTCTATCGGTATAATAAACTATCGGTCTATCTCTTCTTTTTTGAGCGTTACAAACCAATGCACAAAGTCATAATGCCCTGTACCACACTGTGGTGTCGTATATAAAAATTTTTAGATCTCGGTCACAAACAAAATCTAATTTTTTTCACAAAAGGAGTTTGTTTTAGAAGGATATGTACCTTCTGCATTCCCTCAATAATATTTTATTTCTTATCAATTTCAGAGATTATTCCATATGTACATAAGTATATGTACATATGACATAATTTTGGCATTGTAGTTTTGCAAAAATCAATACTTTAGATAGGTAGATATTTAAGAATAGCTACTCTATTATCGAAGGTACATCTATTTAAGAATAACTACTCTATTATTAAAGGTACACATCATTTTCTTTAATTTTTAATCGAATTATACGATTTTTTTGAAAATATAGTCCCTAGGGTAAAGACGGGAGGGTATAATAACCGAGGCCCCTCGATCTGATGACATATTTGGATAGAGCACCTCAAAATAACAAAGTGACATATTTGGATAGAGCACCTCAAAATAAGAAGAAAATATAAGGTGCATTCTATCGATATCTCGCATAGTAATCAAGCTATCGGACGTTATAGTTTTAAAAAAATAAATTTCTTTCAAATTTTATCGTCCGATAACTAGGAAAAATATCGATAAGATGTCCGTTAAAGTTTCGTCTTTTTTTTTTTTGAGGTGTTCGATACAAATATGACATCAAATCGAGGATTCTGTTGGTTGCCTTATTAATCGTTATTCCCCTGGCATATTTTGACAGGAGCATGCAAGTGACGCAATGTAGTTATCGAACAAACTTATTGATTTTTCCGGTTTTTTCTTTCATATATCAGTAACTAGGAAAGTTCTCGAAAAAATAGTATTGACTTTTTACATATTATTAATGTAATTTAACAGAAAAATTAATGTTTATTGACTTTGATTTTTTCAAACTTGATTGTCCGATAACTCGATAATTAAGCATGTTATCGATAAAATGCTCGTTAATTTGTATTATTATTTTGAGGTGTTCTATCCAAATATGTCATCAGATGGAGGAGCCTGGTGGTCGCCTTTTAAAGTTCACTTGTTAATCGTCATTCCCCTGTAATTTTTTTGACAGGGGAATGACGATTGACTACGATTCTATATATATAAAGAAGAATGTGTGTTTGTTGGTTTGTTTGTACCGTATAGACGTCTAAACGGCTGGACCGATCTTCTTGAAATTTTCACATAATGTACATGTGTGGGGCGTGGTGAAAATAGGGTATTTGAATTTTCGATATATCAAGTGGGCGTGCCCCCCCCCCCCCCAAATCACCCATACACTTTTCATTCGATGTCTTCTATGAGGCGATGTATAGATAAGCAAATGATTTTAGTTGATTCGTTCGTCTCAGTGGTTTTTGTTTTATGGAAATAAGCTACAAGTCTCTCTATATTATAAAAATTCCTCAATATCTATAATGCAATAAGTGCTTTGAATGAAACAATTCAGCACTTTGAGTAGGATTAAGTGATCAAAAGTACGTACTCGTAATACATTTGAATTGGTAATCATTTTTAGTGCAATTATCAAAATTTTGAGAACGATTTATTTATTGGTTAGGAAACATGGGGCCTTCGGCTGCTGCCGAATTTTCGGTTCGGTTTCGGCAAAAAAAACGCCTTTGGTAGAACTCTAGTCATTTCATACCCACTGCATATGGATTACCATTACCCATCGGAAGAATCACAGTAGATCACTAATAGTTAGTTTCATTAAAATATTGCACTATTAATAGTGCGATTTATCTTCATTCAAACAAACCTTATTTATTGCTACATTAGGTTAGGTTAGGTTGAAAATAGAATGCAGATTTGCTCAGCCTCATGTCCTTGCACATAGACATAAGCCAGTACTCGGCTTGTTGTGCGCTCTAATTATTTTATGCATTAGTCGTGAGAAATTATTTTAGGAACTCTGTACTATTGACCTAATCCTACGGTGTTTTCCAGTCAACGCCTCTAACTTGGGTTAAGTCTGGTAAAGAGTAATTCCCAAAGAAACGGGATCTTTGGGTAATTTATTACTCACGAATGTGATTTTCTAAACAACGTACGACAATATATTTATTTTAAAAAAAGGTTACACACTTTTCACTGACACTGTACGAGTACTGCATACTACGTATGAGAAGAAATAAAGTCTAAACAGGATGATAATTTCTTATCAAAATGTACGTCGTGATGTTTATGTTTCATGTTTACGGCGGTCACTGCAAATTTAATCACGTTCCTTTACTCGTCTACAGACAGACACACTGTGAAAGAAAGAACGAAGAAGAAAAAACAAACTTCTACATAACAGAAAATATAAATTAAATTTTTTACTCGCAAGAGTAACTCTCTGTCTCCGATTGATTAAATATGCATAGTTACGGGTATTTAATTGAACGAGCAAAAGTATTTGTCATCCATCGGCCTTTTGGAAAGCAAAAGTCGTTCGTTCGTTGTCTTCATTGTAAATTCATGCATAATTGTATGTTTGTAGGTATTAGCTAGTCAATATACACTCAGAAAAAAGATATATGGGGGATTTCATGTCAAGTGAGTGCACTTTTGAAACCGATGTCTTCTGATCGAGATGAAACTTGTACCGAGTTTAGTCCTGTAGCATAGTTGTTATGACACAATATTTCAACGAGGTTAAGGACTGTCCGAGTTGGAGGGTGTTAAATTTTGTCATTTTGATCAAACGGCTCTTTTTTCCCATCCATATACCTAATTACCTATTGTATTTAGAAACTTTTGCCAAAGTGTTTTCCATCTATTCCTTCAAGAGCTTTGTGGTCTATTATTGGGATGTGACTTGTGTCATGTAGTTACCAGGTTAGGTAGGAGTGGTATGCACGTACGTACGTAAAAAAAATTGGAAAAAGTCGATCTTTTTCAAAAAAAAAAATTTCGTGGGACGAAAAAAACACATAAAAAATAGGAAAAAAAATCGATCAATCGAAATAATTTTATTCCTTTTTTTAAAAGTTTGCATCCTAGCGAAGAAAATAATGCCTTTTTGAAAAAAAAACTATGTATAAATGTAGAAATTATAGCCTTTTTGGTAGAGGTAAGAGAATTTCAAAAAATCTTTTTTTTTTAATTTCTGTTTAAATAGCGATTTTATTTGTTACTTTTATTTATATTATGTGCATTTGAGTTTATTTACATGTACTAGTTTCATTAGAAGTAATTGTGAGTTCTTTGTTGATGTTTGTAGATTTCGGAATCGGTTTCTCTAATGAGGAACCAAGTATAATCTCCCATCATTCTTTCATCCCAGTGCCCTTGGTAACGTCGCTCGATGGACTTCATTTCTTGGTGAAACCTTTCCCCATGTTCGTCGCTTACGTCGCCAAGGTTCTCGAGGAAAAAGTTTAAATGAGAATGCAAGAAATGAATTTTGAGGGACATATTTACACCAGTTGGAATACATAAAGCGAAAAATAAGTTAGAAGAATACATACATATGTTTTATATACATAAATATAGAAAAATATATTTCTTCCCAATTTTTTCATAATTTTTTAACAAATCATTAATCATTGTTTCATTTTGCGGGATTTTATTGGATCCAATTTCATCCGACGTCAAATATGATTCGAAATTCACATCTTTCATCAGTTTCCTTATTTTAGGCTAGAGTGATCAAAAAACTGTTTTTTTTTAAAAATAAAAAACCGGTGGATGGTTTATTTAAGTTATAAAAAAACCGGTGGACGGTTTTTTTCTTCGAAGAAAACCGGGGAAACCGGTAGAACCGGTTTTTTCTGCATAACAAAACAGTATGAAAATTGCCGTTTGAAAAACATTTTCCTTTTTAATAACAAAAAGCCGATTTTTAATATTAAGTTTTTAAAAGCGATGTCTTCTGATCAGGAATCTTGCACCAAATTTTGTCCTGTTGGATAGTAGTTATGAGTTGGATTGTGATGAATATTGTCATTTGAGTCAAACGGTCCTTTTATCTCATACTTATAACTAATTAGCTATTGTATTTAGAAACATTTTTCAAAAGTGTTATCTATAGTCTTTTCTTCAACCTTTTAAAAAATTAGCAAATATATTTTCATTACTTTTTTGCAAAATTAAACTTTTTTTAAATTTTGGTAAAAACCTATGTTTTAATTTTTGATTTTTTTGCTCAAAAGAAAGCTTAGATAATTTCCTTTTAAAGCTTTGTGACCTATTAATGGGATTGGACCTGTTGATCTATCAAAATAAATATAAACCTATGAAAAAAAATTAACGTTCAACCAAACATTTTAGCATTTCAGATGAGAAAAACAACCGTTTGACAAAAATGTCAATATTTGACACCCTCCAACTCGGAAAGTCCTTAACCGATCTCGTTGGAATTGTGTCTCATAACTACTATCTGATATGGCTACTTGGTGCAATTTTCATCCATTCAGAAGACATCCCTTTTAAAAATTAACCCACTTGACATGAAATTCCCCTTATGTAGTTCAGTCAAGAAAATATTAATATTTCGGAGTATTAAATAGAATATTTAATAGAGGTACTAAATCTTTATGCATATATATTTTATATACACACTTTAGTGTAGGTGGGTATATACTATATATATATAAGAGTATACACTAGTCGGTTTACCCAATTGAAATTTTCTTACTTGTTTTTGTTTCGGTTTGGAAGTGGGAGAATGCGTTTACTTTTCACATAACTTCTGCGCGTATGAATCATTTATTTTCTTTAAATTTTTGTAATTTGTATAGAAATTGGTGAATGGCTTCGTATTCTAGCAAAGTTGCCGAGTCTTTTTAGGCCATATAAGGAGATCTTTCATATTATTATCTTAATTTGTGATATTTTATATATAAAGTTGTAAATAATTTTTAATATTTTAGTGATAATAAAAAACCGGAAAACCGGTGGAAACAAACGAAAAAAACCGGTTGCACCGGTTGTTCGAAATTCATGATTTTGAGAAAAACCGGGGACGGTGGAAGCAAAAAACCGGTAGCCCGGTTTATTTTAAACCGGTTTTGATCACTCTATTTTAGGCCCATCAAAAACTCCTTCTTCGATTTTTTGAAAAGAAAGACTTTAAATAAACTTTTTAAATATGAGAGTGAATTGCCATCTTTTCTTGAGGATTTTACAAAAATTTTAGAGAGCCCCAGCTTAATATGCAGTTGTGGCAAAATATCGACTATCCCAGAGGCATAACATACCAACTACTTTTAAATCGCAACAAATTTTCCAGTCATGTTCATATTTTATGTATTTTATCAATTTAGCCATTGTTTCGTATGATTCCTTAGTGTTGACTGCATGAGCAATGAGAATCGACGGTTTCTGATTTCCGTTGTGAAAAAGTACTACTTTCAAACTTTTTTTGCTGCTGTCAACAACTAACCGCCATTCCTTTGAATTGTATGTTTGATTAAGTTCCTTGAACAATCCGGGAATGTCCTTGGAAAAGCATTTGTTATCCACAGTTGTATAAAATTGTTTGTAAGGTATATCACGGACTCTATAATATGATATGTTAACATCTGGGGCCACAATATTGTACTGTTTCATCCGAAATGCAAGTAGTTCTGCCTTATCTTTGGTCAGTTCCAAATCTCTCACTAGATCAATGAGTTGAAACTGAGTTAAAAGCGATGACTTCTGACTTAAACTTGAATCGCTCAGAGTTGAGTACTCAGTTGAACTTGATGATGTTTACGTTATTAGGCTGTTAGCTATACTTGGACACTTCCTACTCCAATCTATTAACTTAGACAAAAATAGCAGTCCGTATGGTGAATGAATGGTTGTTTCCAAATCATGGGCATTCCAAATTGCACGTGAAGTCTAAAATTAAAACGATTTATTCCACAAAACATTGTAATACGTTAATTGTAAAGTACTTTCCGAATGCTTCCACTACTCCCTCGAGTAAGATTTACATGACACGAATTACACAAAATACTAGGTGTCCACGGTTCGTTCATATTTTTAACTCGTATACCAAAACATTACACATATATTTTTTCTATTATTTTATTACATATTTTCCGCAGATGTAGCAGAAGTTGTCGGGATCATTTACACATTGAAAAGTACTTTGGCTTTTACTCATACTTCGAAATATAACTTTGTAATATTTTTCAGAAAATCGACTTATCTCTTTAAGGCGCTGAATTGCACTAATTTATTAATAAGAAATTTCATTCATAAATTCCGGGTTTAAGGTTCATAAGTTGCAGTACATGTAGCTGACATTAGAGTTGGGCACTATAGTTCTTTTAAGTGATCGCTCTTTTTAGTTCAGTTCAATTGACTGAACTAGTTCGTTCATTTAGTTAAACAGCTCACTTTAGCGCACCAGATCCTTAGCTCACCAGCTCACTTTACCTAAACAGTTCATTTCGTTCAGTAGATCACCAGTTCAAATAAGCCGCTATTAAAGGAATCTGATTGGAATATGAATGGAAGAGTTGGAATCACTAATACAAAGGCGTTTGTATAGGTAGAATCATACATTGATGATGACATAAAAATATAAACAACACATAACAGCAGAGAAGAGATAACGAAAAGATATGGTTGAAGAAAAAAACATAGTGAACTACTGAGCTGAAATTAACGAGTTGTGTGAACTAGTTCGTTCAGTTCAGTATAGTGACCCGTTCAATTGAACTAGTTCGTTCACGAACTACACAACTCTAGCTGACATATAGTTTGCTTCGAAAGTAGACACCCAATATTTTCAAGATTTCCGCGTACTACTTTGTATTGCGTATATATAATTTTACTACCTGAACTGGGATGTTCATGTCCCTGAAAGGCATAATTGAATAGAAACCTCACAAATAAAAAACCACAAATATTGTTGAATGACCCTCTATCTGAGCGGATCTCATCCAATATAGCTCTCACATGGCATATCATGTTTTATGGAGGGTTACGAACGGCCATAAAACCTCGTCCTCTCTATAATTTTATAATGTCTGACATCAATCCTCATAAAATAAAATGCAAGTGCAATGTCTCTTATATGCCTCTCTCACATATGGCGAATTTAATATAAGCAACACCATCATTTAAAAACGAAAAAATATAAAACAAGATTTTTTTGAATTTCCCTAACATTTACAAAATGGCTCATAACTTTCACATAACATTTACTTCGTTAGCATGCTGGCTATTTTAAAATTCTCCAGCAGCATATGTAGCCCTTTTAATTTGAGGCATAACTCGGCTCATACGGCTTATACTTGAAAAATGATGGTCCAAATACTGAATGTACTTTCCATGAGCTGGAATTAAAAAAAAAACAACATAAACATTTTTTTAAATATTTTTTTCGTGTTTGTGACACTTAATTGCACCAGAAACTGTTATCCACATCCCTTGGACAAAAATTTTGTTGCATAGTGTAATTAGATATAATTACCAATATCCCGATTAAGAATCCAGGCACTATAAAATACAAATTTTTATCATTAGAGACATTGATAAAACTTGACAATATTTCTTCTAATTCTATTCTGACAGGGTGGTGTAGGGTATAAAATAGTCGGCTCCTCTCGACTTTAGCCTTTCCTTACATGTTTATACCCTCACTTTAGTGTGACGAGATATATCATTTGTTACGGGCCAAAAGTGTAACAAATCGAAGGAGTGACGTAAGACCCCAAGTATATTCGGCGGAAATCCGTTTTGAGTCATTTTAAGTAATTTGAGCAGTGTTCGTCCGTCGTCTGTCTGTCTGTCTGCTGGCTGGTGCGTACGATAACTCTCGAAAGGACAAACCGAATGACTTCAAGCTTGGTATGTGGTAATATTTTTTTCGATCTCCCGCTAAGTTCGATATGGGACATATTGGTCCACTCATTCTAGTACCTCTTCCACAAAGGGCTAATTTTTAATGAAATATTGATTCTCTAATAACTTGTATACTATTTCCTATTTAATAGTCGCTATAACTGTGAGAAAAATGGACGAATTTGCACGCCCCTTTTGGCACCTCCCACAAAAATGGACCATTTTGCACCAAAAGTTAACAACTTATAACTTTAATACCAGAGGATACAAATACTTGAATATTCGTACAGTGTAATGCTTTTATAGTACCTCCAGTCCAGTGAAAAATGGGTGTCATTGGCACGTTCATTTTGGTACCTACCACACAAATGGACCATTTTGCCCCAAAAGATAACAGTTATAACTTTAATACCTGTGCATACAAATACTTGAAATAGTGTACAGCGCAATTATGTTATATTGCCTATAGTTCAGGAAAGAATGGGCGTTATTGCTTCTCCCCTTTTGGTGCCTCCCACACAAATGGTACATTCTGCACCAAGAGATAACAGCTTATAACTTTAATACCAGTGCATAAAAATACTTGAACTTTTGTACAGTGTAATGCTTTTATAGTACTTACAGTCCATTGAAAACTAGGCGTCATTGGCACCCCCTATTCGTACCTCCCACAGAAGTGGATTATATTAATCCAATTGAAATTGATAACAATTTGATGGTGAGGAGATTCGTAAGTCGGTTCACCCGACTGAACTTTTTTACTTGTTCCATATGTAAATTATAGGAGCCTAAAGCAAAACTAGACCGATTTGACCCAAATTTCGGCCACAAAACATAATAGACAGATTTGGATTTTTTTTTGTTTTTCTAAGATTTTTTTAGGGTAAAGTACAATACTTCAATTTTCATTCACACCGGGCATCGGTTATACCAGGGTGGCTTCTAGAACGAAATGAAATCAAATCGGAAGGAAATGAAATCAATTTTGGATTATTTCGTTTATTTCCCAATTATCGTTTCTGATGACGATATGCCACTTTCAATAAAGTCCGTCCATTACCCCCATGAATCAGGGGCTTTTCGTAAATTGGTTCATGGCTAAATCATCTAAGAAAATAAGTTTCCTAACCTTTTGTGTGTTATACACTTGAATATGTAGAGATTTAACTAGAAACATATATTACAAGAATTTATAATGCATTCAATTTAGAAGTAAAACTAAGAATTTTTTATACACTTTTTGTAGGTTGAATTTTTTCTGAGTGTAACCACATTTCATAACTCAATATGCGACAATGTGCATATGGTAAGCTTAAATACAAAATGACCTAAATAGTCTTTTTAATATCATAAACATGAACACAAGGAGCAGTCAAATATTGTTGTCCATCATTTTTATTGTCCGAATATTTTTATAAACAAATAAAAACAAAATGTTTGTTACACCAATTAGCATTGCAGGCAATGCAGTAAGTAACATGTGTGAGAAGTTTAAAAGGTGCGTGTGAAATACTAAACAACTTGAATTGATATTGACAATGTGAGTGGGTTATTGTTATTGTCGACCAGTGGCCCGGCCGTCTGTCCGATCGAAAGCGCATTCGATATTTAATTGAAAATGTTCAAACTTGTTGAACATATCACAAGTTGTATGGAAAGGAAAGTGGCTTAAAATGGCAAAAGTAAATTGGTAATATTAATCAAAAAACATGACACAAATATGAAAGCCAAACCCATGGAAATGTCAATAACATAATTTACTCGTATACTCGTATCTTAATAGTTTGACAAATATTAATAACTGCATATTACAACAACAAATACAACTAAAAAAGCATCCCGATCCTGCCAGGAGTCGAACCTGGAATCTTCTGATCCGTAGTCAGACGCGTTATCCATTGCGCCACAGGACCACATCAACGGCATTTATCAAAGCTTCATAAATGCCATCGTTACCCATCCAACACACAAATTCAGTGCATACTTATTTCATTAAAGTTCACTATGAAAGCTCTCACCAAAGCTATTTATAGTCAAGCTTTTTTAGTACAAAGTGTTGCCACATCGATTACTTCGTGTCTTTTATACGGATTTGTATGGCTATTATTAGATGATAATGTGAAAAATTTGCTTTGTATTTAATTTAAAATTGAAATTAAGAAATAGAGGTAGTGAGTTCAAAATATTCTTGAAATATAAAAGCAGGAGACAATATTATAATGTGTTTTCTAATATGGATTGGGCTCTGGCAAATGGAAAACCCTTAACAAATTTTGTTGAAATATTACCACACGTTTACGAGCAAAGAGATTCAATATAAGAAGAGATACCATTTCATTCACCTCAACGAAAGGTGAATTCCGACTCGTGAGCAAAGATGAGTTCATGAAAAAATTTATTGAAAAATCGTGTATTTTGTGTGCTTTTCTTTCACTTTTTCACATGCACGTCAATAAACACACAAAATCAAAATAAACTTCTTATACGTTAGCAAAAACAAAGAAAACGCAGAAAAATCTATTTTTTAATCAATTTAATTTTCCTTTTTGTCCATCATTTTGATAGAAAAACTCACCTCTGCACATGAATTTTCGCCGTGGTTACTCTTTATATACAATCTCTTTGTTTACGAGTATTATCCGTTACTATGTATAAAACGGGGAAGTAAAATAAAACTTAAATAGATACGAAATTTTCGGTGAGTAACGCGATTAAAGTATCATACTCACTTTGTGTAAGATACGCCAGAACGGATGTGTATTTTTTGCTCATTCTTTGTCAGATTATAATACTAGTTTACAAAATGTTGGTCGAAAGGCTTTGTATAACATTTTCTGGTGCAATTTGGTGTCTTCAACTAAAAAAAATATGAATACAAAATGTTATGGTAATTTTTTCCTTTTTTAGTTCTGATTTTGTAGGAAGGTTCCTATAGTATTTTGACCATATTTTTTGAAGTGTAAGATCGACAAAGCCGGAATACCATTTACCATTAAAGGAAAGTATTAGGGCTACAAATGTTGACAATATCGCTTTTACGTAGAAAGAGTTTAGTAATTGTCGTTAAAACAATTAGAAAACAAGTCGGGTAACCGAGTAAGGTATACCCTCACTTTGTCAGTTATGTAATATGGTACACCGGGTGGGAGATGTCAGAACATTTAAAAAATATTCATTCTTTGTCAGTCTATGAAAACATATAGATGATTGCTGCATATGTTATGGGCATGCTGTATTTGAATAAATCTGTCAATTTTTATGTGGGTACTAGAAGTGGTTGGACGAATACACCTATTTTGGGCTAGCAGTAGATACTTCAATGACATTGCACTGTGCCGAATTAGTTTTGGTATAATTTGGCCATTTTGTGTGGTTGGTACCAAAAGGGGTGTGGCAATAATGTAAATTTTTCACCGAACTATAAAGGCACTATAAAAATATTACACTGCACAATAATTCAAGTATTTATATGAACTGGCATCAAGGTTATTAGCAGTTAAGTTTTTGTACAGAATGGTCATTTTGTGTGCGAGGTACCAAAAGGGGCGGGGTCACTTCGCCCATTTTTCTTAAGGTGAAAGCGACAAATAAAGTATTACTGTGTGTCGAATTACAGAAGATTCGGACAAGTATTGTATAAGCTATTACACGCTGAAAAAAATTGCTACTGTAGAATATTGTCCCAAACATATTCTCTATGTTCTCATGCTAAAATTTTGTATTTAGAACTAATACTTCCGAAAGAAAGATTAATTTTTATTTATATATTGTGGCTATGTGTCAGTGCCTTAATTTAAAGCCAAGATTTCTGTTTTTATACCGTCACCTTACAGGGAGGGGGTATATATCATATGCTACAAACCAAAAGTGTAACACGTCGAAGAAGTTGCTTAAGACCCCAAGTAAGTTCAGAGGAAATTCGATTTAAGTCATTTGAGCAATGTCCATTAGTCCGTCCGTCTGTCTGTGTGTCTGCCTGTTTGCTGTCTAGTGCGCACGACAACTTTCGACAGGAGTAACCGATTAACTTCAAATTTAGTATTCGGAAACTATTTTTCTCCATCTCAGGCTAAGTTCGAAGATGGGCCATATTGGTCCACTCCCTCCAGTACCTCTCCCTCAAAGGGCTCAAATTTAGTGAAATATTGATTCTTTAAAAACTTCTATACCACTTATTCGAATCTTCTGAAATTTCACACGTGGAAATTTCAAAAATACCTTGAAAGAAAAAATTATATTTTTCAATACGGAGTAGCCTATTGCTACTTCCATTTCTTAATATTGTTTGCTATCGCAGCCTTGACCAGATTAAGAAAACTAGAAAATGTCTACGAATCTTTACTAAATAACAATCTTACAAATAACGCTCTGCAAATACAATTATTATAAAGTGTTATCATAGGTAGATGGTTCACAATTTGTATACCCTCCACCATAGATAAATATAAATATTGATCTGAGACCCCATAAAGTATACATATTCTTAATCGTCGTAAAATTCTAAGACGATTTAGCCGTCCGTCCGTCTGTTGTAATCACACTACAGTCCGTAATAATAGAGCTAGGTTGATCAAATTTGGTAGAAATATTTCTTATAGTTGGGCCATATCGGTCAATGGTTTTATATAGCTCCCCTATAGAGGTCGCTCCAAAATACGGATTTTGCGCCATAGATACCACATTTTTAAAGCAATTAAGCTGAAACTTTGCAGTTTGTATTCTATTTTGACAAGAATTCATCATAGCAAAAATTTTATAAATCGGTTCATATTTTGTTATAGTCACCCTATAGAGGTCGCTCCAAAATATACGTATTTAAGCCATAAATACATACAACTGAATCTTTTAACTGAATCTTTGCAGTTTGTATTTAATTAAGACAAGAATTCATCGCAGTAAAAAATATTTAAATCAGTTCATATTTTGTTATAGTCCACCTATAGATGTCGCTCCCAAAAATGCTTATTTAAGCCATAAACACCACTATTTCCAAGAAATTTAGCTGGAACTTTGCAGTTTATATTCTATTTTGGCAAGAATTCACCTCAATAAAATGTATACAAATAAATATTTATTTTGTTGTAGTCCCCGTGTAGATGTAGCTCTCAAAAAGCTATTTTAAGCCATAAATACCACATTTTCCAGGTGAAGAGTTTGACTAAAGAATTTGAGGTCTAAAAATTGCAGCGTTCGTTTTTCTTAATAATTTACTTCCATATCCAAAGATGTTTCCAGTAATAAAATTGTATGCAATCCATGGTGGAAGGTACATAAGATTCGGCATGGCCGAACTTAACGCTTTTACTTGTTTATATTAACCTATGCATTTTATTTTTGTTTAAATAGTTTATAAAAGGTTGCTAAATGGTAAAATGAGATATCGCTATAATGAATTTTTTGAAAAAAATTTCCAACATTTTATGGGGATATGCAATTTTAAAAAAAACTAGAAAAACGCATTCTTGGTTTTTACAAAAATTTTAATTGCTTTTAAATGGCTGAACCGATTTTTACGAAATTTACGTCATTTAAAAAAGAACATAACTGGATTTTTTGTTGGCATTTTTTAAAAAACTTTTGTTGACTTTTTAATTTAAATACATTTAAATACAAATACACCAGACTCATAAATCTAACGCTGGAAAAAATCAGTTTTCAGTTTTTCCGAAATTCAATGTTAAATTTTGAAGAAATTGTATAAGTGATGATTTGAAATATTTATTATTTAAAAATTAGTGCTGTGATACAAAGTCTACTTAATGCTGCTTATGACATTATTATATAACACAAAATCTAGGAAAAAACAACTAAAATACGCATGTCAGCAAAGTTTTAAAATTTTTTTTTAAATAAAATACATTTGGAAAACTTCCAAAACAATTACTTTGATTGTAGGTTAACACATTTATATTTGTGAAAGTCAGTTCACAAATATATTTTGTTCTAATATATTAATATACGCGTCCCAAATAAAATTTCGTGGTTTTCAAATATAATTTATTTGTTCAAAAATATATAATATTTAATAATTCCGGTTCCGAATATTTATTTTCTGTGAACTCAAACATAAAAAGGCGATTTTTCTCCGTGCACAAATGGATTATATTAATGCGACTTAAATTATACAAATATAATTAAAACAAAAAAAAATAAATAAATTTACGAAAATATTTGGGGACTGAAGGTGAGGGGATTTGTAAATCGGTTTACCCGACTGAACTTTCTTATTTCTTCAGTAGAGCATTTTTTAGAAATTTTATATGTTTGTAAAATTCAATTAAAATTTAATTGTATAATCTTTCGAAACTAAAAATTACATTGATGTATTAACAAAAAGTTATGAATATGAATATTAATAAATTAAAAAATTGTGCTGTAAAACAAAACTAATCCTGATTATGACATTTTTAAATATAAAGTACCACACGAAATCTACGAAAAACTAACAAAAGTTCGGAAAAGTCAGCAGTTTTAAAAATATTTTTTAACATAGTATATTTGGAAAACGTTTTAAACGATAACTTTGATTGTGCGTAAAAATATATTTTATTTGTGAAAGTCATTTCGCAAAAACATTTTGTTCTAATAAATAAATATATGCGTTCCAAGCATAATTTCTTGATTTTCAAATAAAATTGATTTGTTAATAAATATATAATATTTCAAAATGTTGGTTTCAAATATACATTCAATTCAAATACATATATTAATAATGGCGATTTCCCCCTGTGTAGAGAATGAATATTTCATTAAATCTGAACCCTTTGTGAGGGAGGTACTAGATGTATGTAGTGGACCAATATGGTCCATCTTCATACTTGATCTGAGATAGAAAAAAATATTGTCACGTACCAAATTACAAGTCAATCCGTTACTCCATCCGAGAGTTATCGTGCGCTCCAGCCAGCAGACATATAGACGGCCGGACATTGCTCAAATGACTTAAAATGTCCTAAAACTAATTTCCGCCGAACATACTTAGGATCTAAGGTCACTCCTTTGATGTGTTACGCTTTTGGCCGTAGAAAATGATATATATATATACTCGTTACACTAAAGTGAGGGTGTAATTTTTTTTTTCAGAAAATCTTTTTTTCTTGCTAAAAAATTTGTTCCATTTTTCGAAAAACTTGCATCCTACCGAAGAAAACAATGTCTATTTGAAAAATCTATGGATAAATGTCGAAATTATAGCCCTTTTGGTAGAAGTAAAATCATGTTTTATTGTGAACGTATCAGTTTATGCTGGACAAAAGTATTTGTACACGCTGAAAAAAAATCGCTTCTGTAGTATATTGTCCCAAACATATTCGGCTTGAAACATATATATGTTTGGGGTAGACTCTAAGCATGTAATATTTGGTACACACAAAAATTGTGTATTTGGGAAGATGTTGTTCTAAACAAATATTTGTTTACATTCCAATATGTTTTTATATGGGACCATTGCTTCCGAAACAAATATTTATTTGCAGTTAAGTATTCATCAAATACATAAATTGTGTCAAATGTTCGTAAAAAATAATAATTGAAATCATATCTTGGATCAATATAAAGTACTTGGATCAATATAAAGTCTTGGATCAATATAAAGTACTTAGAGGATTGACAACTAATGATGGCTTGGAATACTCAGAAATTTGAAATGATTGATTTAAAACAGTACAATTCGAAACCCAAGAAAAATTGAAATTGAAATATGAAAAACTCGGCAAAAGTTTTGGAAATATTTTTTATATAAAATATATTTGGAAAAATTCCTAAATAATAATTTTATTTGTATTTAAACACATATTTTATTTGAGAAATTTAGTTTTCAAATATAATTTGTTGTAATATATTAATATATGCGTTCCAAATATATTTTATTGATTTTCAAATAAAATTTATTTGCTAAGAAATATATAATATTTAAAAATTTGTGTTCCAAATATATTTTCTTTCGATTCAAACATATCAAAAAAGGCGATTTTGCCCCGTGTAAGTAAATATTTGGCGGAAGTTCGTTTTGGGCCATTTTCGGTCACTTGAGCACTGTGCGTCCCTCCATCTGTCTGGCTTGTGCGCACGATAACTTTCGATAGGTGTAACAGATAGACTTTGGTATATGTTAATATTTTTATCTATCTCATGCTAAGATCAAGGATGGACCATGTTGGTTTACTCCTTCGAGTACCTCCCCCACAAAGTGTCAACATTTAATGAAATATTGATTCTTTCGTAGATGCCAGGCCCCTTTTGGTAAAGGCTATAACATCGATTCCAGTCCATACGAGGGTTGCTATATATATTTTTGGCCTAGGTAACACTAAGTGTTACCTGTCGCCATCTGACATTTCCATTGGAAAGTTTGACATTTTTTTAGCATAAACCTACTCAGAACGTTTTGACGTGCGACGATCATTTGTGTTGTTTACAGTGACTTGAAAAAATCAATTTGGCAAAAAAATGGAATTAACTCATGAACATTTTCGTGCGATCATTTCTCACAACTCTCGACGTGGATTATCACGACAAGTGTGCATCGATGAACTTTAATCTTTGTATGGCGATGAAGCACCATCCTATAGCACTGTGAAAAACTGGTTTAATGAATTCAATCGTGGCCGACGCTCGCTCAAAGACGAAGGTCGTCCAAAAAACGGCCGTTGTGCCAGAGAACATTAATCATGTGACATACCGTGAGATAGAGGTATCCTTGGGCATTTCTTCCACCAGCATACATTCGATATTGCATGAACACCTGGCCGTAAAAAAGGTTTGTTCTTGTTGGATCCCGCACAATTTGGCAATCGCTCAAAAAAGGCTCGTGTCGATTGGTGCAAAGAAATTTTGAAAAAATACAATCGCGATGCTTCAAGACGTTTTTAAGATCGTCACAGGTGACGAATCTTAGATCTATGCGAATGAGCCCGAAACAAAACAGCAATCGACCGTGTGGGTCTTCGAAGACGAGCCAAATCCAACGAAAGATGTTCGTGGATGGAGCACTTCGAAGTAAATGGTCGCCTGTTTCTTCGGCAAAACTGGTCAAGTGTCGACTGCTCCGCTTGAGCAACGTAGGACGGTCAATTCTGAGTGGTACACCACAATTTGTTTGCCTGAAGGCTTCGGAGAAATTCGAAAGACGAACAAGAGAAGACGAATCATCATGACAATGCGAGCTCTCACACATCGGCTCAAACCAGCGCCTTTTTGACCGACCAAAACGTCGAATTGATGGGTCATCCGCCGTACAGCCCTGACTTGCCACCCATTGACTTATTCTTAATTGCTCACATCAAGAAAAAACTGCTTGGTCAACGTTTTTCGACGCCTGAAGCAGCTGTCGAAGCGTTCAAAAACCATGTTTTGGAGATGTCTCAATCGGAGTGGAAAAAGTGCTTCGACAATTGGTTTGAGCGCATGCAAAAGTGTATAAATCATGCTGGAGAATAGTTTGAAAACAATAAAACCATTTTTGATGATAAATATTCGCATTTTCATTATTATGCCAGAAATATATATAGCAGCCCTTGTACAAGTACATGAAATTTGTGCTGTGTAATGCTTTTATAGTACATATATGTACTTGAATTACTTGAATTTACTTGAATTTAGTATGGCATTTTTCTTTCTGTATACAGTCCCGTGAAAGATGGACCTTTTTTTTCAAAAAAAAATCTAACGGCTTTTACTCTGATTTCCGCGCACACAAACACATGAAATTTTGTAGAGTGTATTGTTTTTATAGTACCCGCAGTCTATTGAAAAATGGGCTAAGTTGCCACGCCCCTTTTGATACCCGTCATACAAAGTGGCCAAAATAAAAAATATGAGTAATGTTTTTTTTTAATTTCCCTTACTCTTACTATATGGGTCATAATTTAAACATTTATTTAAATTTTTTTATTTTCTTCGTTAGGATGCTAGCTTTAAAAAATGGAACAAATCTAACTTTTGCTTTTTATACCCTACACCACACTGTGGTACAGGGTATTATGACTTTGTGCATTTGTTTGTAACACCCAAAAGGAGAAGAGATAGATCCATTGTTTATTATACCGATCGACTTGTAATCACTTTGTGAGTCGATTTAGCTATGTCCGTCTGTCTGTCCGTCTGTCTGTCTGTCCGTCTGTCTGTAGATGTATTCTTGTAATCAAAGTACAGGTCGCAATTATGGCTCGATCTTGACGAAACTTTACACATATCTCTTTTTTTGCCCAAGGACGATCCCTATTTAATTTGGTCAAAATCGGTTCAGATTTGGATATAGCCCCCATATATATGTTAGCCCCGATTTGACATGTAAGCGCTGTAAAAACTTTATTTTATATCCGATCAGTATGAAATTCAGCAGAAAGAGGTCTCTTATTATATGAATGAACACTGTTAATTTTGGAAGAAATCGGTTCAGATTTAGATATAGCCCCCATATATACGTTACCCCCGATTTCACATGTAAGCGCCGTAAAAATTTTATTTTATAACCGATCAGTGTAAAATTCGGCAGAAAGAGGTTTCTTATTACATGAAGGAATACTGCCAAATTCGGAGAAAATCGGTTCAGATTTAGATATAGCCCCCATATATATGTTACCCCCGATTTTACATGTAAGCGCTGTAAAAAGTGTATTTTTTAATCCGATCAGTACGAAATTCGGCAGAAAGAGGTTTCTTATTACATGAATTAATACTGCCAAATTTGAGGGAAATCTGTTGAGATTTAGATATAGCCCACATATAACAGGTGGCGCAAAAGTAACCTTTCGATGTTATGTTATACGCGATTGGCGGTCAGCAGCTAACTGCACCGTCTGAACTTTGTACGGAAACATCTTCAAATCTTGTACCAAAATTCGCTGTAGAGACCGTCGACTGATACCCATTTGCGTGGCACGTCGTCTGGTCGATGTCGACGGCGCTTCCATGACATCCTCGGCTACAGCAGCAACGGCTACTCCGGTATCTGCCACGCCTGGCAGCATCTCGTGTTGTGCCAGTCTCTTCGAGGCGAGCGGCTAAACGTCGCAGTGTTTCACCAGTAGGCGTTGGACGGCCAGGAAATCTGTGCCAAAGTCACCGACCGATTATTGGTCAAATAAATAGTCAGCAATATTCCGCGTTCTGGAGCAGTGTAGCGTAACATTGCTTATTAACGTGTATTTCGCATGTGTTTACTACACAAATGTCAAAACAGAACTGACATTAGGGGCCAATCGCAAAATTTATAGCATTTTCTGATAGGAGTATTACTTTTGCGCCACCTTGTATATGTTACCCCCGATTTGACGAATATTGCTTAATTTAGCGATTATCGGCTCAGAATTAGATAATATGTTCCTGCCTACTAACCAATTATTCCAAATTATTATGGCAATGACCCTTATTGCATTGTTAGGGAGGTGTAGGGTATTATATAGTCGGCCCGCCCGACTTTCTGCCTTTCCTTACTGGTTTTTAATTGTTACTATCGAATTCCAACCAACTATTTTCCTGGGTGTAATATTACACAGTACATCATTTTTCAGCTCATTGATTTGGGACTGATCAGTAATTTAGCACTTTTATTTGTTCTCGATATATCGTACGGTATATCTCTTTTGTGTCTGAAGCAAAGTTGTAGACATTGAATGGGAGAAAAAAGTGCATCCAGTGCCTTAAAAATCGCAAAAATGTTCTCTTTTATACGTATTACGTATCACGTATACACATTTTTCAATATTTTACTGAAAGATATTTTATGACTTTGTGGTAATTTTTGCAATTTTTTAGGCACTGGATGCACTTTTTTCGTGTAGGTTTGTTTTGCATTATTTTTCTCTTATTAAATACTTTGCTTCAGACACAAAAAATATAGAGGTATTCCGTACGGTATACTAAGAAACAAAATATAGAAAAAGTGCAAAAAAGTCTACCTTGAGCAAAAAAAAATCGTATGGCCATTAATTTTATTATTAATTGAGCCAAATTGACTAAACGAATGATGCAGAAGTTCTAATTTTTGGGAATGGACCATATTGGTCCACTCCTTCTAGTACCTCCCCCACAAAGGGTTAACTTTTAATGAAATATTGATTCGTTAATAACTTATATAGTACTTACTCGAATCTTCTGAAATTCCAGACATAGCATTAGTTTATTAGCCGCTAACACGTCACAAAAATGGATTTTTTTCAAATTTTAAAAATTTCAAACCCCATTTTTTTAAAAAACTTTTTATAAACTTGTTAAGCAAAAATAAAATGTATAGGTGAATATTAAAAATGTTGCCCCAGCAGTGTTTGAAAAAAAGTGCATCAAGCAAGATGAATGTCTCTAGCAATATACATATATTGCCAGTGCAATATACCATTCCAAAAGATCAAGATGCAGATGTTTGCATTTTTATCATAAAGTTTTCCGTTAAACCGCTCCAATGCCTCATATGCGTCAATAATCTTAAATTTTTACAAACTCTTACATTGTTTACGATCCACTTAAGGTATCTTATTGCAAAATTTTGATTTATCCTTTTTTATGTGAGGTTGAATGCCGCTACAAGAGCAAATATGGCTAAGGCTTTTAAAATAGAGGCGTAACTTAGCGCAAACAAAAGCTGATAACACTATGCAACAAATGAATACTTTTTGAAAAATACACGGACTTGACAGTATAGGTTCGATTATACTATCAAAGGGTAGTATAACCCTATACTCGGTTTGAAGAAATTGGTGACCAATTTTTTTTTATGGGCCCCCAAAGTTTCTGAAAATCAGTGGGCCACTCGAAAAAGGTGTCATCAGCTTTTGCCCAACAACTAATTCCGACATGGTGATACCGCTTAACTATGTTTGGCAATAATGTAGCTAAGAATATGCTGAACAAAGTTTCTTAGCAATTTTTGCGAAAAAAATTCTTTCCTGTACTTTTTTTTTAAAAAGTGAAGGAAAAAATATTTTTTTTCACTTTTTTCAGCATAACTTCCGGGGACTCGTAATTTTTCACTAGCAATGCTTGGCAAAATTGTAACGTAAAAGTGTAACGTAAATCTGAATATTTTTGGTAAACATATCAATACAATCTGAACGTGTCTAGGCACCCTAAATAGCTCAAAAAACCACATTGTCCCCCAAAAATGTAATTATTTCACTGTTATGTAACAAAAATATATTTTTTGGTATAGGGCATGTAAAAATTATGTAATTTAAAAACTTTTAAATTTGTACTTTTTGGTTACACAGAATGATTTTTCATGATGTTATCATATTTTTTCGACTTGTGGGTCATTACACCGTATGAGTGTAATTGAATAAAACTTCAACCGTAAGTCTGCACGGGAAGGAGGGTTCCCCGGGGTGTGAAATTTTTGGAGAGTTATTTTTGCATCAAACCTCAAGTTTTTGAGGGGCGAGACAAAAAAAATTTAAGAAATAACGGATACCCTAATGTAAAGGGTCCGCCAAATAACATTTTTTTTTTTTGAAAACGTCGCGCAAAGCGTCGTGTGTATCTTCGGCTGTGTGGCACGTAGCGCCGTCCTGTTGAAACCAAATGTTGCCAATATCCTCCTCTTCAATTTTTGTGAACAAAAATTCGTTCAACATGGCCCGATAACGATCGCCATTGACTGTAACGGCCACTTGTTCATTTTCGATGAAAAATGGCCCAATTATGCCTCTGGACCAAAATCCGCACCAAACAGTGACTCGTTCTGGGTGTATCGGCTTTTCAATGTATTCGTGCGGGTTTTCTGTGCCGCAAATGCGACAATTTTGCTTGTTTACATACCCGCCAAGCTCAAAATGAGCTTCATCTGAAAAGATGATTTTTTTTGACAAAATCGGCATCTTCTGTAAGTCGATCGCTCCCAGCGTTGTTCAAGCGTATACACAACCATATTCGTTCAGCGGAAGGATAAAATTAATTATCTGTCAAATCAGACATGAGCTAAGTGTTACCATTCACGAAATAAGCACTAGTTGAAAAAAAAAACGTTAGATGGCGGACCCTTTATATCACTTTCACTTTTTCAAAAAATCCTTTTAGCAACTGTAGTTAAAACAACTAAAAAATTGTTTTTTTTTCAAAAAATCGTTTTTGCTGGAAGGGAAAAAAATTAAAACCAGTAAGGAAAGGCAGAAAGTCGGGCGGGCCGACTATATAATACAATGCGATAAAGGTCATTGCGAAAATAATTTGGAATAATTGGTTAGTAGGCAGGAACATATTATCTAATTCTGAGCCGATAATCGCTAAATTAAGCATATTCGTCAAATCGGGGGTAACATATACAAGGTGGCGCAAAAGTAATCCTCCTATCAGAAAATGCTATAAATTTTGCGATTGGCCCCTAATGTCAGTTCTGTTTTGACATTTGTGTAGTAAACACATGCGAAATACACGTTAATAAGCAATGTTACGCTACACTGCTCCAGAACGCGGAATATTGCTGACTATTTATTTGACCAATAATCGGTCGGTGACTTTTGGCACAGATTTCCTGGCCGTCCAACGCCTACTGGTGAAACACTGCGACGTTTAGCCGCTCGCCTCGAAGAGACTGGCACAACACGAGATGCTGCCAGGCGTGGCAGATACCGGAGTAGCCGTTCTGCAGAGAATATTGCTGCTGTAGCCGAGGATGTCATGGAAGCGCCGTCGACATCGACCAGACGACGTGCCACGCAAATGGGTATCAGTCGACGGTCTCTACAGCGAATTTTGGTACAAGATTTGAAGATGTTTCTGTACAAAGTCCAGACGGTGCAGTTAGCTGCTGACCGCCAATCGCGTATAACATAACATCGAAAGGTTACTTTTGCGCCACCTGTTATATGTGGGCTATATCTAAATCTCAACAGATTTCCCTCAAATTTGGTAGTATTAATTCATGTAATAAGAAACCTCTTTCTGCCGAATTTCGTACTGATCGGATTAAAAAAAAACACTTTTTACAGCGCTTACATGTAAAATCGGGGGTAACATATATATGGGGGCTATATCTAAATCTGGACCGATTTTCTCCGAATTTGGCAGTATTCCTTCATGTAATAAGAAACCTCTTTCCGCCGAATTTTACACTGATCGGTTATAAAATAAATTTTTTACGGCGCTTACATGTGAAATCGGGGGTAACGTATATATGGGGGCTATATCTAAATCTGAACCGATTTCTTCCAAAATTAACAGTGTTCATTCATATAATAAGAGACCTCTTTCTGCTGAATTTCATACTGATCGGATATAAAATAAAGTTTTTACAGCGCTTACATGTCAAATCGGGGCTAACATATATATGGGGGCTATATCCAAATCTGAACCGATTTTAACCAAATTAAATAGGGATCGTCCTTGGGCAAAAAAAGAGATATGTGTAAAGTTTCGTCAAGATCGGGCCATAATTGCGACCTGTACTTTGATTACAAGAATACATCTACAGACAGACGGACAGACAGACAGACGGACAGACAGACGGACATAGCTAAATCGACTCACAAAGTGATTACAAGTCGATCGGTATAATAAACAATGGATCTATCTCTTCTCCTTTTGGGTGTTACAAACAAATGCACAAAGTCATAATACCCTGTACCACAGTGTGGTGTAGGGTATAAATAGTACTAGCAAGTCTATTGCATATACCTTGTGTCGGTTATATTTATATATAAATAGTTAAAACAACAATAATAACATGGAAACAATCAAATGAAAATGCTCGCAACTAAATCGATGGTTGTATCAATCTATTTAAGATTGTTTTTTTCATTGACACTCGGTTGGTGTGTTAACTAATTTTAAATTTTCATTACAGTACCATATGATCGATATTTGGTAGTGATAACGAAAGTTTTATTCTTGACAACAGAAATTGTATCAATAGGCCAAAGATTACACTGTGCAACAGTGAAAAAAATACACGGACTTGACAGTATAGGTTCGATTCTACTATCAAAGGGTAGTATAACCCTATACTCGGTTTGGCGAAAATGGTGACCAATTTTTTTTAATGGGCCTCCAAAGTTTCTGAAAATCAATGGCCCCCTCGAAAAAGGTGTCATCAGTTCCTTTTGACCTTTTTTTTGGTGTTTGTGTTATGTTTTGAGCTCTGGTGTGTTCTGACACATATAGTAAAATTTTATGGCGAACATTTTTGTAGAACATTTTATCCCGCCCTCCCCATTTTAGGTGTGTTTTTTACGATTTGTTAAAATGGGGCCAAAAATTACAGTTATGTGGGGGAGCTAGAGGGTTAATATGTTACACAAAAATGTTGGCCTTAATATTTTCTAAAATTTTGCTGGACATACCCTATACCAAATATATTTTGTTACATAACAGTGAAATACTAAAATTATGGGGTACAATGTGGTTTTTTGAGCTATTTAGTGTGCCTAGACACGTTCAGATTGTATTGATATGTTCACAAGTTGTTCAAATTTACGTTGGCTACAATTTTGCTAAGCATTGTTAGTGAAAAATTACGAGTCCCCGAAAGTTATGCTGAAAAAAGTGAAAAAATATTTTTTTCCTTCACTTTTTCAAAAAAAAGTATCGGAAAAAATTTTTTTTCGCAAAAAATTTTAAGAAACTTTGTTCATCATATTCTTAGCTACATTATTGTCAAACATAGTTAAGCGGTATCACCAAGTCTGAATTAGTTGTTGGACAAAAGCTGATGACACCTTTTTTGAGTGGCTCACTGATTTTCCGAAACTTTGGGGGCCCATAAAAAAAATTGGTCACCAATTTCGCCAAACCGAGTATAGGGTTATACTACCCTTTGATAGTAGAATCGAACCCATACTGTGTCAAGTCCGTGTATTTTTCAAAAAGTGTTCATTTGTTGCATAGTGTTATTATTGCAACGAATAATTGGTTACTATAACAGAAAAAAATATTAATAAATAATCGTTTTTTGTTATCCCAATAATTACTCAAATTTAAAATAATTAAATGTCTTATGGGAAATACAACAGAAAGCTTGGTTGCTCTTCTTTTGCTGATACATGACAAACAAAAAATAAAACAAGTAAGAAAGTTCAGTCGGGTAAACCGACTTATAAATCCCCTCACCTTGAGTCCCGAAAAAATATTAATAAATTTATTTATTATACCCTCACCTTAAAGAGGAGGGTCACAGTATGACCCTCAAAAAGTATTTATTTATTCATGAATATCTATTTTATCCCCTTCAAAGTAATTCCCCTCGGATATAATACACTTCTGCCAAAAGTTTTTTTCAATCCTCGAAGCACTTCAAATAATATTTTTTTGTGATATTGTTCAGCTCCTCCTTCGATGCAGTATCCTCAATCGTGGCGTAGCGTCGTCCTTTCCTGAGCCTTTTCAGTTTTGGGAACAAAAAATAATCACAGAGGGCTAGGTCAGGGCAATACGGTGGCTGCGGCACCATTACTGTGTTGTTTTTGGCCAAATATTCGCGCACAAGCAACGATGTGTGTGCAGGGGCGTTATCATTGTGCAAAAGCCTGTTTTTGTTCTTCCACAAATCCGGGCGTTTTTGGCGGATTGCTTCTCGCAATTTGCGCATAACTTGCAGGTAATATTCTTTATTGACCATACTACGTACTCGGGGGCACGCTGTTCGTCCTTCGCATCTTCACGGCCCTCTAAGAACATTTTGTATCAAAAATCAAATACACGTAGCCCGCAGAAATTAAAAATTCGCGTTATGTTTTGAACATACTCGTATTTCATTTGCTACGAGCCAAAAGTGTAACACATCGAAGGAGTGATCTAAAACCCTAAGTATGTTCGGCGGATATCCGTTTTGGGTCATTTTAAGTCGAATGAGCAATGTCCGTCCGTCTGTTTGTCTGCTGGCTGGTGCGCACGATAACTCTCAAAAGGAGTAACCGATTAACTTCAAATTTGGTATGTGGTAATATTTTCTTCTATCTCCGGCTAAGTTCGATGAAGGGCAATATTGGTCCACTACTTCTAGTACCTCCCCCACAAAGGGTTAACATTTAGCGAAATATTGATTATTTAATAACTTCTATACTACTTATTTGAATCCTCTGAAACTCTACACATAGTGTTAGTTTATTAGTCACTATTACCTCGAGAAAAATGGGTGAAGTTGTCACGCCCCTTTTGGTACCTTCCACACAAATGGGCAATTTTGAACCAAGAGTTAATATTTTATAACTTTATTACTAGTGCACACAAAGACTTGAAATGTTGTTCAGTATAATGATTTAATAGTATATACAGTACAGTGAAAACTCTGCATTAATGCCACGATCCTTTTGGTACCTCCCACACAAATGGACCATTTTGTACCAAAAGTTACCAGCTTATAACTTTAATACCAGTGCATACAAATACCTAAATTTTGTACAATGCAATGCTTTTATAGTACCTAGAGCTTAGAGAAAAGTGGTCGTGATTGGCCCGCCCCTTTTAGTACCTCCCACACAAATGGACCATTTTACACCAAATGTTAACAGCTTATAACTCTAATGCCAGTGCATACTTTAATGTTATTAAATGCAATTTAAATTGATAATAATTTAATTAATTAATAATTTAAAAAATTTATAATAATTTAATTTAATTAAACCTCGCTCCCACAATTAAAATCGTGTCTGCATGTTTTCTTTTCCTATTTGTTTTTCGTTTTTTATATATATGAAAAATGCCTTTCGTAATCCATCATTTGTCAAAAGATAATACCAGCCAACATTTCATTTGATAGATAATGTCAAGGCACTCATTTCCATTTGTGGGGGTGCGAACTATAAGTAGGCTAATTCAGAGTTTCGCACTTGCAGCCGATAGATAACACACTATCATTAGATCTTGAAAGTCAAAATGAAATCCAAACGAGTCTAGACAAACAAACAACACTTGGCAAATTCTCGTGCGAAGCGTCAAAAGATAGCCGCAGAGATAATGACTGGAGAATGTGTGAATTGAAGAAAAATTCGCCAATTGGAAAAAGCACATGAAAAACACGTGTTTGAAAAAGGCACACGAAAAACGAATGAAAACAAATAAATGAAGTGAAAAGTGCGATATTTGTTCATTTATTAAATAGTATTTAATCTAGAGACACACAACACAGCACCGTTAAATATTTCAATATCCACATAACACCTCAATTATTAATTGTTGTATGCAATTAACTGTCAGTGTTTGGTTGTTGTTGTTGTTGTCAATAAAACCATAAATAAACAAAGTTCTGTGGCATGTGTAAATATGTATGTATGTATATACATACATATTAAATATTTATGAACATATGTACATATATTCGCATGTAAATACATACAGACTTAAATGAACCTGACATTATTCTCTGCCGACTAACAAAAAACAAACAAATGCTGATAACAACAACTATGAATTATCAAATACAATCTCTCAAATCGACCACATTTCGTCTCTTTTTTTTAGTGGAAAATTTCCGACAGAGAGACTTTAGTTTCTCATTGAGAAAATATAATTTTCTTTAAAATAGAAATGACAATTTGATGAGAGCGAGTGGGATCTGTTTGATTGAAGCTCAAATCGGCCGCACAGAGAGGTCAAAAATGCGTTAAAAAACGAAAATATAGAAAACTTGAAACTGTTAAGATTAAACTGTATGTTCGAGTATGCTGAACGAAAAACGAATACGATACGCGGTAAACAACACGTAACTAAACGGTAGGTTGTTGCAACAGTGTTGACATTGATGCAACGAAACGATTAGTCTATAAAATTAGACGCATTTAAATAACGAACGACTTCCCAGCGAAAGCACTGGAGGAACTACTAAAACGTGCCAGGAAGTCAAAGTATAAACATGACAAAACTAATGACAGTCGAATATACAAGTCAATGACATTTATTCGTTCGTGCAACAATTCAAGATCCATTGATTTATGGATACCCTACTCCACACTGTGGTACTGGGTATTATAAGTTTCCCAATGCGAAAATGTACTGCCACGTATGTTACTAGTCCTGTGACCGGTCCTTGGTGGGTCGGTACTAGTCCCATTTACGGTCGCAATAAAAGGAATGTGTCTCTCGGGAGTGGCTGGGATAATTCCTCTGAAGAGATGTCCTATGATTGTCCTACAACACAGGTCTTAGGAAAAGACTAAACAATATGACTGAACCACCCATGGCTCGAAATATTCACTTATCGTAGGCTTAATATAGAAAGGGCGTATCTCATTTTTTGAGAATCGATGTTTTACATATTCTGATTGGGTAATGTGAAATACATATTTTCTAAAAAAATCAGGTTCGATGAACAGTTTATTTTACGTTTGGGGCCGGTCAATTTACCGCCTAGATCGTTCGATTTAACGCCATTAGATTATTCTTTGTAGGGCTATGTTAAGTCTTATGTCTATAGGGACAACATTTACATGAAATCATCCTTAAACATTGAATTATATAGACCGTTCTATCGACTCAAATAATGATTTCATACATTTCTCTAATTTGTATGTGTTTTATTTAAATCAAATCCGAAAGCTCTTAAAAAATTGCTCTTTCGAAACATATGATTTGATTTTGCCATTCCGTTTGCAACACCACTTAATATTGATCTGAGACCCCATAAAGTATATATATTATTAATCTTCGTAAAATTCTAAGACGATTTAGCCATGTCCGTCTGTTGTAATCACACTACAATCTATATTAGTACAAAGAATTTGTACCCTCGGTCTGGCCGAACTTAACCCCGAATTTCCGCCAAATATACTTATGGTCTTAGGCCGCTACTTCGATGTGATGTACAATTTCGACATTTATCCATAAATTTTTTTCAAAAAGGAATAAAATATTTTTTTATGATTTTTTTCTATTTTTTGTTTTTTTTTCGTGTCAACCACTATTTCTTCGTGAAAGATAAAGGGTGGTTAAATTGTAATGGCCGGTGTTGAATGTGAACCACACCTAAACGTCAAGTTTTCTTCTGCATTTCATTTTCAGACTAACTCAATTTGAACCATGGAAAGATACACAATCGAGCAACGCGTTAAAGTTTTTTAAGCCTTTTACGAAAATGGGCGATCAAATCAAAATGCATTTTGTGCACTTCGTGATGTTTTTTTTTGATCAGCATAATCGACCAAATGTGTCCACAATCGGGAGAATTGTGCGCAAACTTCAGCAAACCGGGTCTGTAGGAGATGTGAAAACACCTGTGAATGCTCACCCAGTTCATTTCGTGCGGCTTATGGACTGGCGACGCCATCGGGCCATACTTCTTCGAAATGATAACGAACTTTTTATGGCCCGAATTGGAAGATATTGATGTGGACAATATGTGGTTTCAACAGGACGATGCCACTCAGCTAACGAAACAATGGCTTTTTTGCGCAACAAATTCAATGGCCATGTTATCTCACGTCGTGGCGATGTCAATTGGCCGCAAAGATCATGTGATTTGACACCGTTGGACTTCTTTCTTTGGGGTTATTTGAAAGAAAAGGTGGACGTCGATACCACCCAGCAACAATTCAAGAGCTAAAGGATGAGATAATTCGGCACATTAACGCCATAGAACATAAACCTATGCCTCAGCGTCATCGAAAATTTGAACCGTCGGATGGAGGTGTGCCGCCGAGGTCGCGGCTGCCATTTGGCCGATATTTTCTTCCAAACATAAGTGAACCATACCAATATTATCATAATAAAAAGAAATAACAATAATTTTCTAAATAATTTGTGTTTTATTCAAAATCAATATCGGCACTTAAAATTGAACCACCCTTTATATGTTTCCAGTGTTTATATATTTTGTCCTTCAATACTTAATACTTATTTTATCATTATACTTTTTTGTTTATTCTCACTCATTTTTAAATTCTAAAGATATCTTTCTAAAAATAAATAAAAGAAAGTTCTAAGTTTCATACCATTTTAAAAAGTTAACAGTTAATGTTTCCATAGAATTTTCTAAAAATACGCAATTTTTAAATTTTATTCAGTTTTTTCCTTGTCCTGTGAAGTAACAAAAAAATCGAGATACGCCCTTTCTATATCGATACCTCCATTCTAAAGTATGCTAAGTAAAATAAGGTAGTTTTTCAGGAGATGCGATAAAAGTTTGCTGATTTTTTTTAAATTTGTTGGAATGTTTAGAAATTAAAAATGCAATGTCTCAAAAAACATCCTAAGTCGACTTAGCATGTTTTAGAATGGAGGTATCGAAATTAAGTCATCGATATGTACTCGTACATTAGAGCTATAACCAAATCTAGCACCACGCGATGACGAATGTTTTGTTATTGACGAAAAAATTTCGGCTCATTTTGGAATAAAAACCTAACCCACCAAGACGATTAAATAAAATTTTCCAAAATAAGTACATTCATTTTAAATAAAAAATTTTAAATAATTTATTAATAAAGTAAATAGTAAAGAAAATTGTTTTCATTATTAATTTACTTTTTGTTTTTGCCAATCGACCTTATTTATAACTATAATTTCGTTGCTTTGATAATCAAGCTCAATGCCATTAAAGTTTCATTATTTAAAATGTAAGCACAGATTCGAAGCAGGTTAATATACTGACATACAAAAACTATTTTTCGATTTTTGGATAAATAAATAAATAAAATAAAAATCAGATTTTCAAACTTTATCGCGTTTTGTGGGTGAACCTTTTTGACAACCTCGAAAAATTAATACCATTTTTTTAAATAATTTTCAATGGCCTAAAAATGTATATAATAAAATAATATTATAGCCCTGGGCTCCTACTTATTTTAAATTATACTCTATTTCTATACGACATGTAATGTACCATTTATGTAAAAATCTATACAAATCTTAAATAATACATTCGAATTTGAAATTTTGTTGACTTTTTATATCAAACAACACACTGTGGTATAGTGTTTTATGATTTTGTACATTTGTTTGTAACGCCTAAAAATAAACCATCGCTTATTATACCGATCGGCATATAATCACTTTTTGAGTCGATATAGCCATGTCCGTCTGTACATGTATTCTTGAGATCAAAATGCGGGTCGCAAATATGAAGCGATCAGTACTAGACAATCTTTTCCTCTCTACTGCGAGAAGATATTTTGATCTTCTCATATCATACCTTGGCCAGATATGTCTAGCTACCCTACAGGTGACGATTTCTGTCCATCAGACTCCCTGATTGGCTCTTACCTAAGCATAGTGGCGCTCCAATATATGCAAATTCTTCGAGAATTTTTAATGTAGTCCCATTCCTAGCAAGTTCATCGGCTTTGCAGTTCCCCGGGATATTGCTATGCCCAGGCATCTCGTTTATAGATCTGCGGCAGTCGAGGGCAGGTTGTGAATTTAAGGATGTGGCCTCCAGAGAATTGATGGCAACCTGGCTGTCCGAGTAAATGGCAACGCCAGTGTTGGTTAGTATGTTGCGACTCAGCCACTTCCCACATTTCCATTATTTCGGCTTGATGTCAGATATCTGGTAGTCTGTGAGCTATATCCAGACTAAGTTCTTTACAGTGTACTCCGAAGCCAACCATTTCATCAAGCTTCGAACCAGCCGTATAGAAGTGAAGATGGTTTACATTGCCTAGTATTCTGCCAACCCATTCATTTCTGGCTTGCATCATAGACATGCTGTTATGCGTCTTCTGTTGAGCAGTCTTGGAGTTAGTCTAACCAAGCTAGAGTTCACCTTTAGACGTGACAGTCAGCAATTACCGCATCTGAGTGAATGTTGTTAAAAGCTCTTCTATGTCAAGAAATGCCACCATGGAGAATTCTTTGAAATTTAGGGACGATTCGATAGTACTCACAAGTTCGTTCAGGGCTGATTCTGACTTTCCCTTATTGTAAGCATGTTGGTTCCCCGACAGGAGTTTTGTATCCAGGTTTTCCACAATGAAATGATCTAAAAGTTTTCCAGACCTTTGAATAAGAAGGAGGATAGGCTAATTGATATGAAGTCATGAAGGTGACTTGAAGGGCTCAAAGCTGTTAATAGCCCAGCTTATTCTGGATCTCTCAGTCAACAAGCCAACGACGCTCGCAGTCCACTCGCCATCTTGTTGGTCCTGCTGATCTTCAGGTTCTGTTGGTGAGTTCAACGGGAAATGTGTCGAGCAGAACATTAAGCGATTGCTCGCTATTTTTTGTCCAGTTATTTGCCTTATTCTGCAAATAACCCACTGTACAGGGTGAAGCAGATAGTATCTTCCTCGGCCTTGCGGCGCCGGATACCTTTTCCACTTCGCCACAGAAGGTATACCAAGATCTCATTGCGTCTTCCTAAGCCCCTTCTTATAGATCTTGAGTTGCTCTTTATAGGCATCCCAATCATTACCGATCCCAGTAGATTTCGCCTTGTTGAATAGCTCGTTGCAGGTCTTTTTCATAGCCGTTAGCTCAGAAGTCCACCATTTTTTTGCTCGACCAGATTATCCAGATCGGCTTTTTCATTCGGTTCATACAAATGTTTAGAGTTGAGGACTTTTTTAAAATTCTTCTCATACAGGTGCCACTTTGTCTTCCTTACATTTCTGTGGACTGCAGGTTTGGCCGCTTTTCAGCGAGTCTAAGCATGGGTGGTCGCCCAGTACATTCCACCCAATACTTTTGTCTGACAGTCGGTCAGTAGTAAACGTTACGACGAGTACTTCTTGTCAGTATTTACTTGTAAAGGTCAGTCACAAATAGTTACGTTGGTAATTAGAATATAGTCAAGTAGCGAATCAACCTCATTTATTATATTCATACTACCCCAGATAGTATGATCAGCGTTCCTGTCTGCGGCAATAATCAGCTCGAGCTCGCCAGACATTGCTTTTTCTACTACTTCCCTGAAGAGAGCTGTCGGTACTACGGCTTTATGAGCAAGTAACTGCAGACTACTTCAAAGGTAGACACCGTGCTATGGGACGTATTTTTAACCAATCAAGTGGAAATTTAAGCTGTTGTACTTCATTTTGCATTTAATCGTCTCTAGTGAAAATGGAGTATACAGCGAAAGCTCCCATAAGCGGAAAATTAGATGGAGATATCGTTAACAAAAATTTAGACAAAAATTGGTTTTAGATGTTTTATTCAAAAATTTTACTTTCAGTTACAACGGATAATAAAAAAACAGAATTATTTTTTCCGCATTGGATTTTTTAATAATATCCATACATTTACCGTACGGATGATTTGGTCTGATGATTGTAACACTTAAAAATACTGAAGCTACATATGTATGTCCATCTTAAAATATACCGTTCGACTCAGTTTCACTATCAGATTTGATTTAACTAACGATTCAACTCTAATCTTGACGAAATTTTGCACGAAACCCACTTTCCCATATGGGTTCGGATTTAGGTCCCCATTTATGTACATATTAAAGGTGACGCAAAAGTAATGTCATAATGCGAATTGCCTATCATTTTTGTTGAATATGTTTAATAAGTTAACCTCTTTCCCTTGTTTAATAAGTCAACATATGGATATTTAACTTGTTACATAAATATTTTAAACGTTCCTTGGCCAGAGGTTTAGTCATCATATCAGCTAATTGATTTTCTGTTGATATTTGCGAAACAAATATTTTTCCTTCAGAAACCTTCTCCCTTATGAAAAAATATTTTATAGAAATATGCTTTGTCCTCCGATGATATTCTGGGTTTTGAGCTAAGCGCAGTGCTGCTGTATTATCTATAAATAATGTAGGTGTTTCTTTTAAATTAATGACTTCCTTATATAGTCTTCTGATCCATATTAATTCTTTGCATGCTTCATTCGCTGCAATAATTTCTGCTTCGGTGGTTGAGGTTGAAACAATTTTTTGTCTCTGACTTATCCATGAAATAGCAGTACCAGCATAAGTTACCACTACGCCATATGTTGATCTTCCTGTCTCAACACAACCTCCAAAGTCTGCGTCACTGAAACATTTGATTAATTTTTCTCCTTTTCTTTGGTATTTCAGACTATAATTCAATGTCCCAGAAATGTATCTGAACACCCTCTTAAGTTTAATAATATCTTCTTTTGTAGGTTTTTCTAAATGCCTTGATTGAATTATCAGTACTTTGAATTTCTAGTCCAAGAAAATATGTTGCTTCTTTAATAGTTATCTTAAATTGCCTTTTCAAATCTTCCATAAATTCATCCAACTGATTTTTATCCGTGGCTGCTACAAGTCCATCATCGACGTACAGAGCAATCATAAGCTTGTTTTCACCCTGTTTTCTTATGTATAGACATGGGTCAGCCGTGCTTGCTTTCAAACCAATCCTGGCTTCTAAATACTTTTCCATCTTTTTGTTCCAACATCTTGGAGCTTGTTTTAGCCCGTAAAGGCTTCTTTTCAATTGACAGACCCTACCTGTGCCATCACTAAAACCTTCGGGTTGTTCCATATAGATCACTTCTTCTAATTCGCCATATAAGAATGCTGTAGAAACATCGAACTGTGCCATGTGAAGGTTTTCGGTTGCGGCTACGCTTATTAGTGATCTAATAGTTGTCATTTTCGCAACTGGACTAAATGTTTGGTCGTAGTCTAAACCTTTTTCTTGTTTAAAGCCCTTAACAACCAATCTAGCTTTGTATTTATCTATAGTTCCATCAGGATTTATTTTTAATCTATACACCCATTTCCCTGGAAGTGCATTCGATCCACTTGGCAATTCTGTTAAGATCCATGTGTTGTTTCCATTTAATGATCTCATTTCAGATTCCATTGCAGCAACCCATTCATTTCTCTCATTACTTTTCATTGCTTGATTATAAGTAAGTGGTGTAGGAACATTTGACTCTATCTCCTGAGCAATCATAACAAAATTCTTGAACTTTGAGTTAGAAAGAAGGGTGCGATCTCTTAGTCTTTTTGATATTGGTTCATCATCTTCGGAATCATTGTCACGAAATCGTTTGGCAACTTCATGCTCTTCACTAAAACCTTGGAAATCTGAAACTGAGCTATCATCTTCTTGAATTGACGTGTTATCTATTGGATGTACATTTTCCTCTTGTAATATACCCACAGTATCTTCTTCTTGGCCGTCTTCATATTGTTCTGTACTCGCCGTTTCTTCTTCTGGGCGGACTTCTTCTTGCAATGGTACAGATGTTTTTTCTTCTAAAATTTCGACGCTGTTTTCAGAACATTTGTTAGTGTGTGGAATTTGAAATTGTTTGCAATTGATAGGCCTTATATTGTCTTCATAGGCTAGTCCATCGGCTACTTTTTTGGATGGAGTATCATTTGAGCTTTCTATCTTTGATTCAGCTTTGCAATTTTGAATTTTCTCTTCAAACTTTATATCTCTGGATATTTCTACACTGTGTTTTTCTGGCATGTAAACTCTATACCTTTCATCTCCGTCGTATCCAACTAAAAATCCTCTAATGGCTTTCTTGTCCATCTAGCATTTTGATCCAATTATACGCAAATGATTTATTCTAGGTTTCTTCCCAAGCCATAATTCCTGGAACAGATGATTCTGAGGATCTATTCAAAACATATATAGCTGTTTTTACTAATTCTGCCCATATTGCGTTTGGAAATTCTACATCAGGATTTGAATACTTAAAAGTTCTCGCCATTTCAACTATCGTTCTATTTTCACGTTCACATCGACCATTTTGCTGAGGTGTGTAAGGAGCGGTAAGTCTTTGAGTAATTCCATTTTCCTTCAGAATTTTCTTTACATCCTTATTATTGAATTCCAGTCCATTATCGCTGATAAAATTTTTAACTGTATGTCCTTGACATTTTGCATGAGCCAACATCTGTTGAAGGGTATCTTTCACTTCGGATTTATTTTTGGCTACATATCCATACCTATACTTTGTAAAGTCATCTTTGTATACAATTAGATATCTAAATCCTTGAAACGATGTATGGAATGGACCGCAAACATCAGCTGAAATGAGCTCTCCGGGAGCTGTTGCAGTCTCTTTGTTTCCAAATGGTCTTCTAGATGCTTTACCAAATATACATGGTTCGCAAATCTCATTTTGCATTTTTACTTTAATGCCAAAATCGCGTTCTAGTCTATCCTTAACGTGGCGTTTATCTTGATGTCCCCACCTCTCGTGATACAGTTGAAGCATTGATGAATCTGCTATTGCCAGGCAGACATTTTCTTTCATTTTTGGCTGTATTGCATATATCGGTGCTTTATAAAGATTCCCTTTTATAGATCTACTGCCGCACATGACTATTTGCCCATTAACTGTTAACCAACACTTCGTTGCAGTAGATTTAAAGCTACTATTGGGATTTCTATCTTGGGTGGCAAGAACTGAGAACAAATTTCTCGAAATATCAGGTACATACCATACGTCTTTGAGTTCCATTTTTAGATTTCTCCCATTTACCTTTGATATGATATCAATAGTACCTTTGCCGAATGCCTTAATGGATTCCTTACCAGCAGCCAGTATCTCTTGTGGTTCATTAAATTTGGAAAATTTTGAAAACATTTCAAATGAATTCGTAACATGTTTCGTGGCTCCATTATCAACCCACCAACTGCCATCTAGATTTGATACAGTTTCTTTAATTGTATCGACATTCAGTGCTACATTAACGTCTGCGGCTGATGTGGATTTCTTGGATGGTTTCCCGTCTGCTATCCATTTTCGGCAATCTTTCAACCAGTGACCCTTTTTTTTACAATAGTGACACAAATCTTCCCTCTTGGTAAATTTCTTTGCATTCTTTTCTTTTGAATATTTCTTTGTTCTCGCCATAAGCGCTTCTTGATTGACAAGCTGCTCTTGGACATCCTTTTTGAAATTTCGCTCGAATAAACAAATTTGCATTATTAGTTCATCTATTGATTTGTCCGCATCTCTTGTGAGCATCATCCAACTTGAACGGAACATTTCATATGCAGGCGGTAAAATGTGTAGTATCTTGCATACTAAAAGCATATCGGGCAATATATTTTCACCTTTTGTTCGTAATCCACTGTTTAATTCGTCCCACAAACCTCTAAGTTGTGCAATATGTGTCGAAGCATCCTGTTCATTTTGCCATTTAAATGAAAAAAGATCAGTACATATCCTGAATAATTGGTCCTTTGAGGTTGCTTCGAAAATATTCTTTAAGGCATTCCATGTGTCGTATGCGTTCTCCTTATCCATAACTTTTTGATATATTTCGTCTGATATTGTATTTGTTATTATGGTTTTTGCATATGAATTGGCCTTGCGGTAGAATTCGACCTTCTTCTTGTGCTCTCTATTTTGCGCATCGCTTGCTCCTTCTCCTAAAGATTCTGGTTTTTCAATCTTCTTGTCTATGACGTCTAGAGCTCCTTCATAGAAATCTAAAATATCTCTGACCTTCCTTTTCCATATTGGCCAATCTGACTCGCATGATAGCGGTTTCAAATTCTTCGTAAACTCCATGTTTTATAGATTTCTTTTATGCACACAGAAGAATTGAAGCCGATATTGTTGGAAGAATTCCTTTTCTTGCGTTTTGCAATTTTTGATTGCTCCTTTAACTTGAATCCTTAATGAATCTTGGGTATTTTCCAGTCCTCTATTAAATCCTCTTCAATTATTCTTCTTTTTTAATCTTGAAAATATTGAATCTTGAAAAATTCTTTTTTTTTTTTGACTTCAGGAAAAAAAATATCTATACTTTTTATTTTATTTTCGAGTCTGGGCTCATAACCTATTGTGTTCAAAAGTAGTTTATTGACTGAACTCATTCATGAGTACAAAAATACATATAATGATATAACAACAGAAACTCAAGTATAAGAACAAGTACATTATATAAGGTTAACTTATTAAACATATTCAACAATTTTTTAAAAATGAAAAAAATTAATTTTGTTTTTACGAAAATTTTATTTGAAGATGTATACATATATAATGTATAGCCTGTTTCTCTATCTCAAACGCAAACTTTCGTTCGCCTTCTGAGCGAATGAAATTTAATTTTGGTTTCTCTCAATACAAAAATGAGTTTCTCTATCTCAAACGAAGTGTCGTTCTCCTTGGTAATGCTCAGATGGAAAATACGACATCTCCAAATTTATAAAGATTGATGTAAAAATTTGACTTTGATGAAAAAATTAGACTAAATTGTAAAATTTATTATCAAAAGAAGAGAAAAGGTATACTCGTATATGTACATAGTGCTCCACACATAAGTAAAAAAAGTATTTTTAATGTATGCATGTACGAATGCCCAGTTTTTGACATGATAATTATCTCTATTATTTTAAAAATGTGTTTAAATGTAAATGTATGTTTTTCGACGAAAAAATTAATTCACAACATATTCTTTACACATTTTATAGCGAATATGTAACTATTTGTATACACGCGGAAAAAATCACATTTTTGATATGTTTGAATTGAAAGAAAATATATGTATTTGGAACAATTTTCATCAATCAATTTTTCATCAGCGTGTCAGCTTTGAATTACTGATAAACTTTAAACTTTGCTTAAAATTACGGTATCGATACATTCATCGACTAATTAAACGCAAATAAAATAACATTGGGATGGAAACAAATATTTCTTTAGCGCAACATTTTCCCAAACATATAATATTTGTATCTGCCAAATATTATATGTATATTTGGAATGTACTCTAAACCAGGGACGTATCCAGGATTTTGGTTCGGGGGGGGGGGGCCAACCTTTTTTTCCATAACAAAGATAAACAATTAAAAAATTGCGTTTGTTGTGTAAGTAATGGAAGTTAAGTTCCTTAGTTTTTTATTCCTAAATATAAATGTGTACTTTAGTACGAGATCAGTAAAACTTTTTATAATAAAATACGTAAGAGTTAAAAATGTAATCTTCGATTTTTTGAAAGAAATATATCAATTATTTCATCGATTTTGACTTCATCTTTGTATATAGACATCAAAGCCAGATAAGATAGCCTTTCCCCTTCCATTCTGTTCCGGAGATAAGTTTTTATTCTTCTTAACGTCGAGAAACTTCGCTCAGCAGATGCCGTTGTCACAGGTATTGGGGCCAGTATCTGCAAAAGTGTAAAAACGCTTGGGAACATGTCCTCATTACAAACTGAAATAGCATCTAATGCATTTGATGGCTTATCATTCTTCTGCTTCCAATAATCAATCCATATACTTATTTCAGCTAAAACAGATTTTGCTGAATTTTTTAAATCGTTTTTGTAAAAAAGTGTGACTTCTTCGAAATCTTCCTTTATTAGATTTACAACTCGTATCGGAACGATATTAAACAGACTTGTTATTATAGCTTCATGTTCGGAAAATCTATTATTTAAATGTGATATTACTTCGTCCAGATATGGTATGAACAATGTTGTCCTAAAATACGCCTTGGCATCTGAACCAGGAATATTAGCCCTATACTTTTAAGTGCCTACTCTTCTAGGTAGTGTAGCTTCTATTCCAAAACTTCTTGCAAGTTGTGTAGATTCTTCAAACATGTCACTTAATTTAGTCGTTGCCAATTTTATGATTTCGTAAGCCTTTATTATATCTAGGTTAATCGTTTGCAAATACCGTGATAAGTTCTGTGTAATGGCCAATACCGTACGTACTACTTATTACCACACCCAATATAAAGTCAAATTTACATACACGGTTGTGCAAACTCATTCCATCACTGCAACCTACATGTTAAAAAGGTAGATAGATAAGAAATGATAAATGTAATTTTAACTTAATTTTTGCCATATCTGGTTATCATAAATTTAAAGCCAACCAATAATTACACCGGTCGAAAAACGTCAAAATCTCCAATCTTAGCTTTTAAAATTGGTTTTTGTAAATTGTACATCGATAAGAAAGTTTTAAAGTTAAAACCTTACTAAATTAGCTATAAATTCTTAAATTATGCATCGATTTTCTTCGGAATGGGCTCGTTTAATTCATGACCGAACAGACTTTTCGATAAAATCATAAAAATATAAAATTTGTTCATTTTTAGATTTTTTTATGGGAGTTTTATTTTAAAAATATTAAATTTTATCAAAAAATCTCATTTTTTTGCAATATTTTGTAATACTCGTATATCGTCGAAACCGCTGAACGGATGGAAAATGGTATTATATGAAGTTGAAGGCTACTTAATATTTAATTCTTTAAAACTTTCCTCAACCAAATCGGATAAATGGTTCTCGAGTTATGCCACTATATGTGGTTCAACCACTAATTTCTTTCCATATCACAGCTTATCGCGAGCATTTAAAGAGACAACCCTTTAGGCTAAGAAAAAAGAGAGGTTGAACCACATATTATGGCATAACTAGAGAACCATTCATCCGAATTGGTTCAGGTAAGCTTTACAAACTTCAGAATTAATTAGCCTTGAACTTCGCACAATACAATTTTCCATCCGTTCAGCGGTTTCGACGATATCTTACAAAGTATTGCCAAAAACAAATTTTTTGAAAAAATTTTAATAATTTTTAAATAAAAGCCTCATAAAAACATCTAGAAACGCATAATTGTCATATTTTTGTGATTTTATCGTAAACTCTGAGAGGTTATGAATAAATTGAGAAGAAAATCGATACATAATTTAAAAAGTTTTAGCGAGGAAACCATGCACTTTTCTTATTTTTAGTTGTTATTACTTTTACTGTTACCATTTTTTACGCTTTTGTATTGTTTTTTTTAACGCCCTTCCAAATATTGTTCGTGTTTTTTGAGTGATTTTGAAAACTGTAACAGTTTATGCCTATGTTTAAAACATTTCGGGGGGGGGGGCCCGGGCCACGAAATGCAGTATATTGAGGCAATATACTACAGAAACGATTTTTTCAGCGTGTACAACTAACCACCATTTTTAGTAAGCTCCGTTTATGCTAATTATGTACATATTAAAGTATTCAAGTGTGCAGTCAATGTGTGTGGAAATTTTGCAGTTTGACATCTGTAATGAATCATTAGCTTTATTGGAGCTTCCTGAAAACGATGATAAATTATATTATTCACTGAAAGGCTCGATCCTTATTTAAAATCTTATTAAAATTAAGTTGTAATTCGCTAATTAATATTTACATAATTAGTCAATAATGGGAAAACAAAATCCGAATTTATGTTCGAATTTTATCATTTCAAAACACCGTGCATCAGAATGTACCTACATGGGTATATACAAAACAAAAAAGCTTCCCCACTGTCAAAATAACATATGTTGGTATAAGCTCCAATTCTCTTCCAATCTCTATTAGTTTTTCGCTCTCTTTCTCTCTCCGTTGTTCCACCAAAATTCCAAATTAACTAACCGTTATAGATGGGGAGACTTCTGAGAGAATATATCGCTGTATATATACAGACATTTTGTTGTCAGTATGTATGTACATATGTATGTATGTACGTTTGTATGATGACACAAACCAAACCGCAGAGCGGCAACAGCAAAGCAAAACATGTGTTTGTATTCTTTATTCCGTTCGCTTTTGGCGTATTTTCTTAACATTTTACATTTTGTTGCTATTGCCGCCGCCGACATAGCTATTGTTATTGTTGTTGAGTATGTGATAACTTTCTGCATGTTAAAGTCAAATGAGATATTTACGCTTCGCAGTTTGTCATCGAGTCAGTCGGTCGTGAGACACTGGTGCGAGTGGGTCGTTTAAGCAAGAAAAAAAGGATAACGAAAAGCGGTGAATAAAAAACGGAGTGTGTTGAAAAAGCAAAAAAAAATATTTCTTATATTTGGTTAGTGTTTTTTTTGTATCTGGCTTCATTTTTGTCAATTAATTTTTTTTTTTTTGCAAAAAAGTGTATGAAAAATTCGACAATTTTATAATATTTATGCAATTGAAATATTCCCATTCAAATGTAACTAACCATATTTTGATTTATTTTTGCGTAAATATTCTTTGTAATATATTTAGCAATTTTCGTTAACGTGCAAAGAAAAAGAAATACGATTTTTGTTACCAAAAATTTATGAAACATCCAAATTTTCTGCTGAAAACTGTCAAACATACACACACGCACGCCCAGGAAGAGAGAGGAGCAAGAGAGTTCAAATCAAAAGTTACGTCAAACCCTCGCATCGTTAAATAAAAGAAGGTACGTATGTACTACCGATTTGTGGCCATGTGTACTAAATGCATAATGTAGAAAAAAATGCACTGCCAGACTTTCTTTTGCATAATAACAATAATGATAAATGTCAGTCAGTTAGTCATAAAGTCGGATATTGGACAAGGGACAATGACAACAACGTTAGCACTGACTGCATTTTAACCTAAAATTAATATTGTTTTGCTAAACTTATCACCGCCACTCAACACCTTGCCACCACCACCACCACTACTACTACGGCATAAGCAGCACCGGTGTTCTAAAAAATAAATGCGGCGAGAAAGTTTTACAGTCAGACCTTCATACATCATACATACATATGTGAATATACATACATACATATATGTATCTGCATTTGCAAGGAAATTTATAATAAGATGGGTCTGCATTGTATATTAGCAAAATGCACCATGGAGAAAAGTGGCAAATATGATACAATCTCACAGATATGAAATAATTTTTTATAGTCGGAATCGAAAACAAAAATGCAAAAAGATATCCTTTAAACTCATTAGAAACAAAGATACTTCACGGCGCCACCTAAAATAACATCTGCCAAACTTCATTGGCAAACAAAATACTTCGAAAACACGCACATACACACGTGGGTATTTAGGCTATTTGCTTGCCGCTGAAAACACATCTGCTTTGCAGGGCAGCGTTATCCCCTTTGATTAAATACAGGGATGAAAATCTTACGTTTAACAGTCATAAGAAAAGGCCTCACCGTCAAAGAATAATTAGCATAACAAAAAAATCAGGTATACATCGTTTTATTTAGAAATACATATGTATGTACATAAATGTTCTGACGCAAAATTAAAAGGGTTAAGGAGTTATATAAGGCGAATTCAGCTACAAACCTAAGTAAAAATTTCGTCACGCGGCACACAGTGGAATGGCTTCATACATTTTTGTGCAAAAAATATAAGGAGTGGTCCTAGATGAAAGCTGGCTTCAAGCATTATATTAGCTAACCGCCTGACCCACAGGCCACGCCCTCCGCCATGCAATCCAAATCGTTTTTTTTTATAAAATTTTTCCTATCCAAGCAAAAGTCTTCAAATTGGGTACATGCACTTTCTAGAATAAACAAAAGATGTACGCCATGTTTCAAAAGATAATACAAACTGTGGTCAGATCTTACATTGTTATGAACTCTGTCAAAGTGTAAATATTTATAAGCAGGATTGCCAATAAAAATATTTTATTGATAAAATATTTTTCTGACAATGCTTAAACTTCGCACATCTTACAATGTACTGCCGATGACTTTTCTGCCAACGATGCAAAACAAAAATTGTAAGTTTACACGGTTGCATTTTTTGACATTTTGCTGACAAAATTGTTAGATCTGACCGCCGTGTGTACATAGCTTAATCCATTTGCCCAAGCATTTCACAAAATGGCAGAAAGCATAAATTCTCGGTTGAGAAGTATACTCGAATGCGGAGAGCTTTGTTGTTATTTTTGCAGTCTGGCTCTGATAAGGAGGCTCTATACTTTTAATTGCCTTTGCTTTTATTTAAAGAAGAGCAACTCTTGGGGGATATAGGGGCAACATTATTTTTTTCCATTGAAAATTTTAAATAAGTTAATATTTAGTGGCTTATAGATTTGGGCATATGGCAAATCCAAAAACTGTATACCAAATATGTAAAAAAACTGCCAGTTGTGTAATGAAATCATTACTTTGCTGTACGTTCTGTACTAAAAACTTTTGTCGTTTTAACGTGTTGAAATTGTTGGGTAACGCCGTGAATATCGCATTCATCAAAAGTATTTAGGTAAATATTTAAAAGTAATTTCAAAGAACTCTGAAATAATTGCATTCGGAACGCCAACAGGGTGAACATTAGTAAAACAAAATGCGTACGAATGAAACGTCCGCAACACAGGATCTCCGTAATTGTTTGTTTAAATTTATGGAGAAATGCTATATTGGTATTGTATTATCAAAAAAATATATTGTTATCTGCACTATCATTAAAAATGTTTGAGCCCAAATAGTTATATGCAACACATTTTACAGAAAGCTATTCCTGACCTTTTTCAGAAAATGTATAAAGCTAAGTACATACGATTGCCAGATCAGACAATATTGTCATAAAAAGGCGGAAAAACTTACAACCGTGTGTCCTATATGGCAATCGTGTGTACTTAATTTAATGGTGAAGGGCCACAATGGTCATGTTTGACCTACGGCGAACTTGTCCCTGGGAGTATTTGTATTACTAATCGAGGTTTATCATTTGGAGAAGGATAGTTCCTCCCGCAAAAAAAGGTACACAGTATTATTTATGATTTTTCATTTTACATGTATTTTGAGTACGACCCAGTTTAATGTATCTTGACATACACTCGTAAAAAGACAATCAATAGAATTGTCTGGCATTTTAATGAAGACCATCATCAACTTTTGAACTTGTAATCGCTAAGCCGCAAACATTCGTGCTTATCTGCATACGTCAAGTGGTGTGAGGGAACGTGAACAAACAATTGACACTTATTGTACCTATCTGACTTCATTAAAACAAAATTTTTTACAAAAGTCCATTATTATTCTCAAGTGATTCTTCTATGGGATGAGTGTGAAATGAATAGAAAGAAGAGATTAATTTTAACAAATATGGGTCAAATTCAGAACTTTAGATTTTTTTTATCAAATTAATTGAAATTGTTGTTAAATAAAAATGGCCGATGATATAAAACTAACTATTTTAGATGTTATGACGTACACGCAAAGACAAAATCTTTCAATGGAAATGATAAAAAAGATCAAAAATCTGGATTCAATTACATAATTTGTGTAACTAATTAAAATTGTTTGGTGTTACAAATTTTAACCTCAACTATTGGGTGCAAGATTATAGTTATTGGTCCATCGGGGAATTGCTGGGAGTACTCTTCGATTGAGTACAGTTGGTGATTCCTTTTAAGTGCAGCCATCAGAGGTCGCCAGCGAGATTGTAAGCGAATCTAAAATTCCTTGAGCTATCGAAAGATTTAAACCTTGCCAAAGGTTGTCAAGGACAGCACAATGTTACTATCTATATCTTTCTTACAAAGAGATTCAATATAAGAAGAGATACCATTTTGTTCACCACACGGAAAATGTGAATTCCACCTCATGTGCAAAGATGAGTTCATGAAAAATTTAATTTAAAAATCGTGCATTTTGTGTGTTTTTCTTGTACTTTTTCACATGCATTTCAATAAACACGCGAAATAAAATTCTTATACGTTAGTAGAAACAAAAAACGTAGAAAAAACTACATTTTTAATCAATTTAAATTTCCTTTATGTCCACCACTTCAATAGAAAAACTCACCTCTGCACGTGAATTTTTGCTGTGGTTACTCTTTATATGTACTCGTATATTGAATCTCTTTGCTTTCTTAGATATGGAGGGCTTTTGATGAAATAAATCCAACCGCTACTATTACGGCTTCAGCTACCCTGGGGGTCTGATTAAAGTACGCATTTCAGCTTTATTAGAGTTAATTGACCTCCATTGATTTGGCAGCAGGTGAACGTCCCATTGTTCATGGAGAGATTTCACAGAATCTCTCTGGAGATTCTGGAGATGATAAGTGTAAGGAATTGTTGCCTACGCAGATGACCTTGCAATAGCTGTCAGAGGGAAGTTTCCGAGTACTCGTAGATACATACATCCTACAGAAGACCCTTAATACAACAGCGATGGGCTTCCGATAACAGTCTTGGCGTCAACCCGACCAAGACGGAACTACTTATATGTAGTTATTTTCAGCTAGTTAATGTACCGATAGTTGTACCTATCTTCTTTTGGGGTATTAAAATTCCCTTCTCTGAAAGATATTTTATTATACAGGAAGTTAAAATTCAAGCACAACTTTCCGGAAGAGTAAAGGTAGTGGTAGCGTTATATACCTGAAAAGGGCAATAGGAAAACGAAGGGATCTGAACCAGCGTATAGTTTAGTTTATAATGCTGTACGGCATTGGTAACTGGTAGACAGCTCTGCAGAAATCCACCTTCTGCGCGATACTAAACAAAGTTGAGCGAATGGCTATTATATGTATCGCTGGTGCGCTGAGAACGATACCAACTGAGACACTAATTGCGATTTCGTTTCTGGACAAAATGTTGCTCCGTCGACGTGAAATACTAGAAAATATTTGAACCTTTTATATTGAAGTGATGTAGTTTCTCGATTTTAACGTAACTCCAATGTTAAAATTTCCAAAATGAGTTTGAAATGCGCAGTTTTCGGGAAAAAGGATAAAGAAAATTCTGCACTTTTCCAGAAACGAAATCGCCATAAATGTTATACTGCATTTACTTCCACTAGACAGATCTCTGTGCCGGGTCACAGGGACGTACCAGGGAATTGCAAAGCAGATGAACTTATATGACTAGGAACTACTCCCCAGGGGAACTGGAATATGTTGGCATGCCACTAGCGACCTGCAAGCTGTTCTTGAGAGACAGTGTCCTTACGGCAACAAATGACACGTAGGCACTAGTCAGGAACTGCATACATTCCAGGCTGATGTGGCCCTGCCTATACTTAAAAACCACCAACGCGCTGCTGTCGTTATAGAGACTGGACGTCTCACTTATCGTGTTTATCATGACGTGTCACTGCCTTGGGCTGACGGCAGACCGCACACCGAAGCAAAAAAATGCGAAAATTTCTCAAAGTCACTGCTAAAACAACGGAGCAACATGTCAGGCCGACTGCAGAGAGATAGAGAATACAGTCATGTGTTGAAGTGAGAAAGCAGATTGAAAGTGTTTGTCTTTTCTCTTTATTTCTTGCATTTGTGTTCTAACGAAGCAAAACTAAGCTAGAAACGCTTCACAACGCGCTCTCTTGCTGAGAGTATCGCATTCGGTTTGACTTTCTAATAAGAAAACACAGATAACACTTTTCAGCCGCTGTACGCTCACGCAACAAAACTTCGTCTTGCTCTGACTCTGCCGTCAGCCTTATCGATCGGTACGTAGAGCTCCACAGGATCTTGCATATTGACTTTGCAGAAGAGGTGTAGGAATCAATAGAATACCTCCTGTGTCTCTGTCGCGCTATCTCTAGAAAAAGGCATGCAACCTTGGACTCTCATTTCTTTGGGGAGTTAGCTAACTTGGCTGATGTTAAAATCTGCCAACTTTTGAGCTTTTTAAAACAATAAAATTGGTTCAACGGGAGGAGCTTATGTTTTCCCTTACGTCGCTGTGGTAGCGCAACTATATAGCCTAAGTGAATTTGTTTTACAAGCTTTCACTCTAAATTCTAAACTAAATTTTTCCTGATTTTCTATCATTTGTTAAATTAAACAATGTTTTTCTTATTAGACCATTTCACAAGTGACGGAAAAAATGCAGCGTCATAAAAATATGTAGTTTTCATTATCGGGAATACATATTTGAGAAGTACTGAATCTTTTAGTAAATGTTGTTACCCTTTATTCAAAATTGAGTTTATTGGATTTTGTTACACTCAATGTCGCCGTTTTTTTCTGAGTGAAACATTCGTGAATTGCAGTCCTCAATACAACCAGTTTTCAAAAGAAATTATTCATGCAATAAAAAATATTCTTTGTTGTATTTTTTGCTTGAAGATGACCTTATTATTGTTATTATTATTACAATTTTCAGGGGATGTACCTTAACCACTTGTTGTTAATTTTCTGTTTTCTTTTTTTGCTGCAACGCATTTAATTTCTTACGCATTGTTTTTACATCCATCCTAAAGCTATGTACAGACGGTGGTCAGATCTTACAATATTGTCAGCAAAATGTCAAAATATGCAACCCTGTGAACTTACAAGCGTGTGAACTTACAATTTTTGTTTTGCAACGTTTGCAGAAAATCCATCGTCAATAAATGGTGAGACTTTGTAAGATGTCCGAAGTTTATGCATATGACAATGGGGCCATTCTAAGAAAAACATTTTATTGGCAACACTGTCTATAAAATATTTTTATTGGCAACCCTGCATATATGTATATATTTACAAAATATATTGTAAGTATGTATATGAAATTATAAGGTTTTCTTGCAATCGTCGGAATTGGCAATTCACCTATTGCTAACAATCTGTCATTGTCATGGCATTGGCATCATTTTGACAGAGTTGATAACATTGTAAGATCTGACTACCGTGTGCACCAAGCTTAACGATTCATTTCTTGGGACATCCTTCAGTGTATACTGTAGATCTATGTACTTCTTTTTTAAACAATATTACAATAATAATTTATCAGCTATATATTTATTAATAATTACACAGTTCAGAAAAAACGTCTGATCTGACTTTATCAATGTCCATGATATGGTTCGTTAAAGTATTAAGATTGCAAAAGGAAAAAGCACCAAGAAAATTTTGCAGAAATTATAATCGACGGAAAGTCAAAAATAATAAGTACAAATACAAAGGTAAAAAATCGAATAATATCAAACTGAATCAAACCAAATGGCCTTGCCCATTATTGCACCCTTTTTGATGATACATCACATTTTATTTAAAGCAGTTAGTCGGTCGGTCGGTTTCCTGGATAATTATTCCAAAAGGTTTCACTCTTCGCACATATGGACGGCCATATGTGAATGCAAATTATTCATTCGTTCATGTTCTACCTTTGGTATTTTAAGCACTGCAATGGGATTGTATGCAAACAATTGCATAATATTGAAATTGTTAATTTTACATTCTATGCGATTTCTCTCATCTCAGCTCACCCCCCATTCGGCAGTGTTCTTTTCCCATTGCGCATTATCTGCTATTTGGCGTCATGTTTTTTTCTTCAGATTTTTTTCGCTTTTATTCAATATGCGCTTCGCATACATGTTAATTGTTTATTTTCACTTGACTTTAAATATCAGTAAATGCTTTTTGCATTATCTTTTAAACATTTCGATTATAATATACTTGCGTGTTTTTTGGATCTTGTTTAAACGATGGATTATTTAAGCAAATAAAATTCACAATAAAAATGTCTGTTAGCGATTAAACAAATGTATGAGAATAAATATCGAAATGAGATGAATGAGGGGCAATTCAAATACTGAGAGGGGTTCTTAACTAAACAAGATTTCAAACCAAAAAAGTATGAGGACCACAATTCACTTGCGAATTTTACGTTACGATATTCACTAATTGCTGGGGGTTCATAATCGAAGTAACTGAGACACAAACCCTTTCTCGTGAACTGTCATATTAGGCAATGTTTTCGTTTTGGTTTGTCGAATCAGCTGATATAAAAACCACAAACTAATACACGGAAGAAAATCATTAATAAAACACAAAATTTCAAGCTAAACGCTAGGATACCTTAATTTCCTCAACAAAAATTTTCTCCTTGACATCAGATAAATGTTTGTATTGTTGTGTGAGAAATTTTATCAATTCGGTTGATTTTTTAATATGCCAACACTTTAAAAATAGTAAAGATTTCATTTTACTCGCACATGTGCCATTTATTTATGTCATTTTCTTAAATGAATAGCTAGAAGCAAATAAAATCACGAGTCTCCATAAATTTGTTTTTTATTAGATGAAAGTCGTTTTCTTTTGTTGCCTTCAATGGTGGTGTGATAGAAAGAACAAATACTAATGAAAGCATACACCCAGAGAAATTGTTGTTTGATTTCAACGAAAATTCCTTTGGAAATATTAAATAACCCACAACATGATATACCAAAAAACGGTCTTCTTAACCTAATCTATCCCAATATTAGAGAGCAAATCAGTACATTCTACTTATTTTATAAACGTATTAGATTTATTTTTTATTTTTAAAATCGCTTAATACAATTTAGGAGTATATAAATTGAAGGACTAAAGCTGGGCTTCTCAGCTGTTTAGACTCTGCGGCTCCTTTTGAAGACCTGCGAACAAGTTATGCAAACATTCTCACATCGAAATGTTATAATTTATGTCCCCGGTATTTTTAAAAGTTTGCATTCATCATACGAGAAGCCTCCCCATTTGAGAAGCCCTGGACTAAAGTAAAGATTTTTATTACTATAATACATAATATTTGTATTACTATAATAATAATAATAATATTTAATAGCAATTTTAATCGCTAAAGAAAAAAATATAAGATAACAAAACAAATTATGTCGTAAGGGTTATCTTTATTTCGGTTTGAGGTATTAAATCTATGTATATTGCGAGGACTTCTGCCTCAAATGCATCTCTGAGAAGAATGCCAACAATGCTATGTTCTTAGGATAAATTCAGCCATAGCCATCTACAAAGTGTCCTAAAATCAATTGCACATATGAGTTATTGGTGCAGTTTGTTATCTTTTTTGATTTGTACGTTATTGACATTGGTTGTATAAATTTATGTATGTATACATATTCGTAAATCTCGACTATGTGCCAGAATATTGTCGTAGGTGTGAACCACAAGATGTAATTCTTGCAATCGATTTCTTTGTAAAGGGAACATTCATTTGGCAAATAAGTGCAGATACTCAGTTTTCGATTTTTTAACTTGGATCCGATCCAAATGCATTTTTCTTTAAACAGTTTTCGAACATTCAATTATAAGGATCTCATTGCATTTGTCGTCATTAATTCCAAAATGAAGATAATCTAATTTTCAGACCCCAGACACCAAAATTAATTATCAACATTCAAACTCTACAACTATTTAAAAGCACAAAATGTGCACAAAATCTGCTAAATCTGACTTTTATTAGAATGTTCTGTTTATCCACCTTAGATCGCCTCCGATTTCAATTATTTTTGTCCAAGACAGTTTAAAACAGACCTGACACACACAGCGGTACCGTTGATAAATTTCAAAAAGTGGCACAAAAAGGGTATTTTTCCAAAAAAAAGTCGAAAACTTTTCGTAAGTTCGTTTTATTTACCCACTGCTAATTTAGCATTTTGCATGCGAACAATCGAACAAAAATCGTGCTGTGAGTAAAATCCATACCTACATTATGGCGCAACCATTTGATAGTGCATTAAGAATGTACGCTTTCAATTAGGTTTGATTCTGAAGTTTTGCTTATTGACGGTGCAAAACTCCACACCGTGGTCTGGGCTAAGTGTGGAAAATGCGATATTTTTGCATTTGCGGAGTGTAATAATCAAAAGATATTAAAACACGTTCATAAGGCTGCGCCATTTTTACAAACAAACATAAAAATGCGGTTTCAGTGTGAAATGTAGAACAAATTTTACATTTTTTTGCACAAACGAAATCACCATAAGTCGTACTACACACGAGGCAATTTTTTTCAAGCAAGTGTCAACGTTTGTAGGAGAGAGAGGCAGAGAGCTCTTAACGCTTTATACAACAATTCCTCCGTGTATTACTTGGCAAATAATGGTGGATGCCAATGTTCGACCGAATTCTATAGAAAATTAATGGGACGTGCAGCGCCATAGGATATTGTTTATTAAATTAGTAGTAGGTCGGGAACATGTTTTTGTTGTCTTTTCAATCACGCGATGAATGTGTTCTTAAATAGAGTGTATCATTTCTAGACAGCTCAAAATGCCGTGACAAAGTATGTGCATATAATTGGTACAGTAAGAGTGGCGTATGAGTAATTTTAAATAGTAGCTCAATAACACTTACACGTGCAGGTGGCCAATAAACAATTGATGTAGGATGTAGGATGAGTCTATAAAAATCCATTCTGCTGCTATAAGCAAATATTTATATCATTTGGGCATATCATTGTTGTTATTTACTTGATATAATCAGCATGGCGTATGATTGATTTGAAATATAAATTCAATAGCACTATAACAAGTAAATAAACATTTATGTAGAACATAACTGCAGATAATAACACAGTTCAACTAAAAAATTATTGTTTTGCTGCGGCACAGGGTTTTGCATCCGATTTTAATATAACAGTTCTTAGCCTAAAAGTTAGATTCATTGAATTAGTTCTAGTTTCCGTGATAAATCGCGTTTTGCAAAACTATAGAGGCACAGGGGTTTGCATCCGATTTGAATATAACAGTTAGATTCTTTGAATTAGTTCTAGTTTCCGTGATAAATCGCATTTTGCAAAACTATAGAGGCACGTATTATAGCATAAACTCGAGAATCATTTATACGAATTAGTTCGGGAAAGTTTTAAATAATCCAAAATTAAGTGCCCTTCAAATTCTTCTAATGCCAAATTTCCACCCGTTCAGCGATATCGACAATATCTTACAAGATGCAAAAAATCCAATTTTTTGAGAAAGTTTTATTAATTTTTAAAAATTATTCTCTTATCTATTTTACTCTCTTTTAAAAAAATTATCATAACATTTTCAATAAATGTAAACAGCTGATTAGTGTTTACATTTTTGTGAATTCTTGTTTAAAAGATATTTATTAGGTTAGGTTAGTAGTTTTAATAGTTTAATTTCCTTTTGTGCATTTCCTGTACATTTGTATATTACATAAAACCTATAGTCGAACTTGCAAATTCTTTGTGGTAACAATTGGTCTAGTAAATACCTGCAACCTCTCAACCATCGAAATGTGTATTTAAAAAACTGTGAACTTTTTTTAGTTTGCGAACATAAATGAAATGAAATAAACACAAAACAATGAAATAAACACAAAAACACAAGATAAAAAAATCAAACAAACAAAAATAGCGTACATATGTATACATATATAATTAAAACTAGCAAATTTATTTTAAAAGTTTTTGTTATTGTATTGATTTATTAAAATAGAAATATATTGAATACATCACATGAATTTTTAAAATTTTTAATGTTACGCTATCCTGCATTTGAGATGACGTTTTGCGTTTGGCTGATTTTAATTGTATGTGGCGTATGATAATATTAAATTGAGCACCAATAATACTCATACGCTTAGACAAAGCTCTGGGAGATTGTAGTAGTATGAGTATTATTTTACGCAAATTGTCATCCACGTGCTTTATACAAATGTACATATATTCGTATGTATGTACATATATCGTATTTTTTCTGCAAAAAATTTAAGAACATGATTCTGCATGACTATTACGATAATGTTCGACCAATACACAATAAATTGGACGGACATCACTACACGCTCTTGATTTATTTGCTCTGAACAATGTTTGTGTTTCTTTGTTTCCTTTTTCGTCAAACGCGTGACAGTTTTGCATATTTTTGTAAGGCTTTTTTATGTCGCCTCTAAGAGAACAGAACACAATCAATTTTCGTTTATCGTGTATGTTTGCTCTTGGACACATACTCGAATATGTATGTATACACATTATATATAGCAATGGAGACAGTTATATGTACATACGTACAGATGGCTATATGCATAAACATATTAGAGTAGGTAAGATTTGCAGATCGAATAAAATCAAGCAAGCAAACATAGTATATACATATATATATATTTCCATTCCACGTCATGTTAGCTTTGGCTGCTCGATGTCCGGTTGCCGATGCCAGGTTTGACTTGGCCGGCCTTTCCTCCGGCTGCCCTGTAGGTTCCAGTCGATTGCATTTTTGGTAATGTCTCTGTCCAGTTTCGGCCTACAGTCTTTCGTCTGTGATGGTGTTTGGCACGAATTTTTTTAATATACGGCGGAGGCAACAGTTGACGAATACTTGTACTGCATTCAGGTCACAGCAATTGGCATTCTAAGATTCGCAACCATATAGCGCAACAGATTTGACACAGCTGTTGAATATGTCATCGGAAATCCCGGGAAAAAGTCATAATTTTAAATCCCGGGAAAGCTGTGCGGGAATTCCCGGGATTTTTTGCTTATACACATCCCTTTCGTATGTTAACAAAACAGCAGTTTTTATGCTAACATTTCGGCTGTATGTTTTTTCGTAGTGAAATTTTTAAAACATATTTTTTAGTTTTTCAATGAAAAAATTAGAAAAGAGGTATTTTTAATACTTTTTTTCAATATTAATAACACAGCTCAACAATAAAAATATGTGTTTGCTGCGGCGCGGAGTTTTGCAATCAATTCTATCTTTTGAGAAAATCTTAATATTTTTAAAATAAAATCTTCATAAAAAGATCGAAATATCCACAAATATTATATTTTTATTTGTATTTTATTGTAAAATCTGATAGGCTATGAATAAAATATGACCAAGCCGAAGAAAATATATGCATAACTTCAAAATATGTAGATAATTTCGCAAATCCAAACAACTTTATCATCCCCACTACTGATCAAAATATAATGTCGTAGTATTCTAACATCTACGCTCAGGGATGCCAACTTAGTGCTTTTCGCACCAGATTTAGAGCTTTTCAGACCCCCCAATACGCGAAAATTGTTCACTTAGTGCCAAACGAAAAAAAGCACTAGGTGTACGCTTTTCATGTTTTTTGTTGGTGCTTTCGACGCTTTTCGTAAATTTGTCAGATCAAATCTGGGAACATAATGAAATTATACTTTTTTTGCTACTCCGTGTTATGAACATATTTATATGCACTTACATTTTACTCTCTGATTTGAAAATTGCTGTTATCACTTCTGCAGTTTAAATTTGATTGAAATTTAGACTTACAAAAAGTAAAAGAAATAGCTCTTTAATACCATACAAAAGTATTGCCGAAAGGTTTTTGCCGAAATATTATGGTTTTATAAGTACGCAATTCTGCGGTACAGTGTATAATACTTTTGTTTTGTAAAGCCCTAAAATATTGGGTGGTATCTCATAACGTCCAGGGACATAATGTCCATGGATCTTATGACACTTTGGTCCGGGTTACCGGCTTTGGAAAAAAATTTTAATCACGCAGGGTCACTTTGGTCCGCGTAGCCATCGTTGGACATACATCAGAAGGGAAAATCTTTAACCCCGGCCAAAACCTGTCACGCAGACACAGGTTGGTCCGCGTAGCCCGCTTTGGAGATATCGATAACTGGAAAATCGTACATACAGACTAAATGGTCTATTGACTCAGAATCACTAGCAGATTCGAAATAGGGATAAATAGAATCTGCTAGTGATTCCTTATTGTTCAGCAAGTCTTTATGCAATTTAGCAGAGAAATAATGTATGAATCTAGGTGCCAAAAAACCAAAAAGTTTGAAAGTATAATTTTAATTAGGAAAACAACTTTGATTAAAATTTTATAATTATTTTTATTTTAAAATTTTTAATGTAAAATTAAACTTTTTATTGCAAATGAAAGAAAAATAGTTTAGTGCCTTTTTACGCTTTTTGTCTGAAATTTTACGCTTTTTAAATTTTTCATTACGCTTTTGCTCCGCAAATAGTTGGCATCACTGTCTACGCTAGTTAACCGAATAATGTATGAGTGCCAACTTGCTAAATTAGCTACAACTTTTTAAATTGATCAGTTTTCTTCGGATTTATCTTATTTTATTCATGACAGGTCGTACTTTACGATAAAATAAAATATATATTTAATTAATTTATTTATGATAAAATTTTCTCAAAAAATATAATTTTTTTCGCAATATCTTGCAAGATATTGTCAAACCCGCTGAAGAATTGCATTAGAACAAGTTGAAGGCTACTTAATTTTAATTTAACAATGCGTTTTTCTCCTGCACAAGTTTTTCATCCTAACACACTTGAATTTAAAAATAGGCGTGTTTTCGTTACACCATAGGTGCTTAATTTGTATGGGAAGCTAAGCACTTTTAAGCACTATTAGTTCCCGATGAAGTTTGGTGCTTGTGTTCATGTCTTAATCGTGTATGATGTTGTCAGATTGGGAACCCTATATTTAGCAATATGGCATCCCATTTTTGGAGAGATTTTTATCAATTATTGTGAATTAACGGGAAGAAGAAGAACAAAAATGGGAAATTATTTTAATATTTGCAAAAGAGTGTAAAAAATTGAACATAGAATAGTAAATATATGTTTTATAAATACTTTTCACGAATTTTTTGTCTGTTTCGCACTGTTCTTTCTTCGCAACTCATGACACCATTGCTACCAGATAGTGAAAATCCGCCTCTTATTGCTTATGTGCCAGTTAGTGGAAGTCAGTTGTTTTCGTTGCAAAGTGCTAAACTAAAAGTGCTAGCTTGTAACGAAAACATGCCTAATGTAAAAAGGTGTAAAAACATATTTATCTATTTAAATAAAAAACTGGATTTCTTATATGTTTTAAGTATGTTTTGAATATATGTTTTAAAGTAATTTTATATACATATAAAAACTACACATTTCGTAACTTCATTAAGCGGGATCCCGGGAACGTTTAACAAAAATCCCACTTTCCCGTGAATTGAAAAATTACGGGAAATAAAAAACTCTAATTACACTTTTCACACGTAATTTGTACGGAGAGCTACATAAGTGGTTCCATGCTATATTAAACGATAATAAAGCCATTACTCTATTGTATATGAGAGAAAAAGTGAAGACAAAATATGTGAAGGATATCTAAAATTTATTTTTTCATATATACGACCCATTCTAATGTACATATGTAAATATAGTACTGTATGTAAATATAGTTTGGTATTTAAATGAGCGTTTGTACATTAGCTCATGCATGATTATTGACCTTTAACGGGTGACATTAGAAAGGCGAAAACCAAATAGAATAATTCATATGAAAAGACGGTGGTATGAATATAAACAAATATAGAATTATGTACTTTAAAGATGAATCCATTAAACAATTTCAAATAAATTGTATATTTTGTTTTATTATAAATTAACGGTCTACAGTATAAACTAATCATATTCATTTTCGAATAAATTTTTTTTTATTGAAATTTCAATCGAGTTCATCGAAATGTTTATTTGTTTTGTTTTCCTCAATAAATTGAAGGACAACATGGTAGTGAGTGACATGGCCCGATTTGTCGGGCAAATGATTTGTTATTTATTTTGACTTAAAATTTCGATAACAAAATATATCGAAATGGGAAATTTTTAAAGTTTATACAGGATTTACTGATAAAAAAAACGTGGTCAGAACTTTGTTATTTGGATTTTTGAGGTGGCATAGCTGCATGTAGTGAAATATAAATATTTAAAGAATAAATTTATTACAATCGTATTAAATATTACTTAATATGTATAATCGGAGATCGATAAATATGTTTAACCGAAATTTTAATTGAGTTAAAGTTAAATAGACCTCTTAAACTTTAATTCAATAAAATTAAGTATGTCAACAAACATAGAATATTCGGTTCTACATAAAAACGAATATGATAATTCGTTTAGATCAATTAAATAATATGTTCTCTAGAGGGCCTAGAAGTGACTCCACCAATGTGCCTCCAAGAAATTCCGTAGAATCGAATCCACAAGGCAACCCAGGCCATCGGAATCGGAAATAACATCAAGTGGCAAATTCTGGGGAGAAGTTAAGACAGAATCTCGTTCACGCAATCTGTTGAGGCTCTATATATATATATATATTCTAAGAAATGCCTCGGTACCAATTTACGCAAAGATCGTTTCATATTTGCGACAGACGGACATAGCTAAATCAACTCAAAAGTGATTATATTCTATTTTTAAGCGTTGCAAACAAATGCACAGTCATAATGTGGTGTGGTTTCTGACGATAGTATTTTTTCTTTTTCTGCTCTAATAGGGTGCTTTAGGGTATCATATAGTCGAATCAGTCCGTTTTTTGCCTTCATTGCTGGTTTATTACAATTATTAAGACATATGTATGTACTCTTACTGCAACTAAATACTTGTACTTAATATTCGATTACCACAAGTATACATTTATACGTGCCGACCCACTGTAGCACAAGGCAACAATGTCATTAACAAGATCATTTTGCGCTCAGCACATATCAGCTGTTGATTTTACTTTCGCCTTACAAACCTTGACAGTGGTCAATGTCAAAATGCGTCGACCATCGACTCGACGACATCTGTTCAAGTTTTTTCTCGTTATTTGAAAATCATTATGGCTTTATTTAAATATGCTTTTTTTGTTTACAATCATAGAGTCGAAGCAAACAAAATGAAAGAAAAAGAAATAAGTAAATAAATATAATAAATACCGAAAAGCCGGCAAATGGCGTTAAATACGAAAACAAACACATTCTTAAAGGTAAATAACGAATAAATAATGACATTGTTAAAGTGCCGGCGGGGCAGCATTACAACTTCATTAGATTTTATTATATTGAAATAATAATTAACAGTTTAAAATAATATTTGGCATTAGCTATATACTCTTAATGTATTTAATGAGTATTTGATACATGCACTAAGCAAGATAATAGGTTTTCATGTCTTATGTTTGAGATATTTGACAATTTCTTTAACAAATCATCAAAAGATTTTATATTATTGCCCGATACATGGTAAATGGCCAATGTACACGAAATGCGTCGCGGCTTGTCAGATACATTGACATTTTTTCAACTTTGATATTGCCACATTGTCACTTATTCTCAAACTGACACAATTTACTGTTCTCCTGATATTGAAAACAACCAAATGTTTTTTGTACTGACAATACTGACGACGCACCGCGCCGCATAACGGGTACATTGGCTCTTAACTATTAGGTTTGCAATATGTTAACTGTGTTAGTTCAGTATAATTTGTCAATAAGAATGTCCAGTGACTAGTTTTCGGAGACAAATATATATTTATATTTATAAAATGTGTTATAAAATAAAAATGTAAACAACAGCTGATTATTGTTTACATTTTACACTACACTCCAGAAATAATACCTGAATTTGTCTGACATTGATTTTAAATTCATGTTCACATTACGACAATATCGATAGTTCACAAAAATTTTTTCAAAGGGCTGTGTAGAACATTTTCTGGTGTAATTTGATGTCCTAAACACGAAAAATATTTAAAAAATTAGAGCTCCGTATCTCCCATACAATTGCATCATGATCCAGTATGTGTGCTGCCAATTTTGAATACATATTTATACACCGCCATGTATAAAATACTAGTTTCTATAATAAAATAGAAACAAAATGGTCTTGAAGCCGGGAGAGTATCCTAGTTAGAATCAAAAACATGTTTATGATAAAGTTTTTTAGGTTAAGTTTTTTTACTTTTTCCAATTCCAATTCTCATGGAATCTACACGAAAGAGATATTTCCAACATTTTTAGTCCTCATAATTTCCTTAAATTTGTCGCGTATCCCGACTATATCGGGCATATACTTCAACATATATGGTCCAAATACTAAAGATACCTCCTATGAAAAATGCAGTTTAAAAAAACTGTTGTTTTCATGTTGTGCCTAAAATATTATGCCCAAATACAGTATGCCTAAATCTACACAAAAACCAAATGTAGGTCCGGACACATTCAGACTGATTTTGATATTTTTGCAAAGAAATTATTTGTTCAAAGTGTCAAACTGTCAAAAAAATAAAAATCAAAAAATTGTTTGCCGCCAAAATAAAATCATGAGAATGAGGAGGATCTGTTTTTTTTGTTTTTGATGCGGAGGAAATATTTTAATAGAAAAAGAATAATAAGAAAAGTTTTGTAAACATTTTCTCAAAACAGGCGAAGAAAATATTTGATGCGACGTCGTCACATTATGCAATTTTGGTTTATTCTATTTGCCCAAAACATGATAAAATATATGATGCTTCATGATCACATCGTGGTCACTTTTTTCGAATAATTGTTTGCTGTCAAAAAATTAGTGATCAGCTGGTTTCTTTACACTGCAACAAAGAAATATTTGATATATGGTCAAAGCACAAATTCGCAATACACTGTATTACAGTGCAATTAAAGGTATAAACACATTATTTTAGCAATATAAAAGTTCAAACAATTCGATAATTACTTTAATCGGATATTATAGGTGTGAATTTATTATATACAGATTATTATTATTGTATTAACTACTGTTTCATTTTTATAATTCCCATAATTATTTCACATTTAAACATATAATTGGTTTTGCAGCAGCGTCAGAACATTTCTCTCGCGTCCACTCCCTTCTAAACAGATAAGAGTTTATTGACACCCTTCCCTAATACTCCTTCCTATATAAGTACAATGCTTTGTAAATATACAATGCTTTGTAAATATGTATCTAATAATCAAAATGGGGTTACTTTATAACGACGTATCTGTTATTTGCGTTTTATTTGCTCGTCCTTCCTTACCCATCGACCATAAGTCAATATTGAATGATGAGATTGTCAGCTCTTCAAACAGGTGTTGTTTACCAAAGGAGTGTCATCGTCCTACTGCAGTTTATCGCCTCTGTAAGTTGTATTGGAAATATAAAGTAATAAATATTATTGAAGGGTTTTGTAACAAATGGCCAATACATTAAGAATAAAAAAGCAATTTATCGAGCACATACTGCATAAACTGACTACCAAGTCCATTTCGATAAGTATTTTTTGTCGAAATGGACTATATATAAATTATAAGAAAACCTTGTAATTATATCACCCGATTTATCGTGTTAGTAATGAATTTATCGGAAATTACCTTGGACAGTATATCAACTTCGTTTAGTTTTTCTACCATTTTATTTGTGTGGTGTTAATTATTTCCCTTCTTTCGAATTCATAGTCCGCTATGTTTACTGCTACTTAATGAGATAATTTCACAATACACGACACCAGCTTGCATGTACAATCACAAAAATATTGAACTCTGTTTGATATTACATTATTTGTTACATTCACACCACAAGCCAATGCACGATCAATCGGCTAGCACCATCAATTGCTGGCATCGTGTATGGGCCCTATTCTGCAGTCTGCCAACGATATCGGTTGTACAAAATATAATCATGTCAGTTTCGATAAATATTTGTTATCGACATTTCTGTTCCGATGTCGGCACTACGATAGAAGTAAAAGAATTTCAAAGAATCATGTTTTTATACCCCTGAGGGTATATAACATTTGCCAAAAGTGTAACACATCCAAGAAATGACCTACACGGGGCAAAATCGCCTTTTTTGATGTGTTTGAAACGAAAGAAAATATATTTCGAACATATATTTTTAAATATTATATATTTTCTAGCAAATAAATTTTATTTGAAAATCGACAAAATATATTTGAAACACATATATTAATATAATACAACAAAAAATATTTGCAAACTAAATTTCTCAAATAAAATATGTGTTTAAATTCAAATAAAATTATTATTTGGGAATTTCTCCAAATATATTTTATTTAAAAAATATCAAAACTTGCTGATCTTTTTGGAATTTCAGTTTAAATTTTTCCTTGGGTTCGATTTGTACCTCCCAGTTATGATACCATGTGCCGCACTAACTTCCATGGTAAATCAATCATTTCAAATTTCTGAGTATTCCAAGCCATCATTAGTTGGCAATCCTCCTAGTTATTTATTTTAATCAAAGATTATACTATTTCAATTATTATTTATTATTTTACCAACATTAACAATTTCTAAAAAAATTACTTTGAATTACTGAAAAATTTAACAATTTGGTATTTTCGGAATTTTTATTTGCGAATAAATATTTTTTCAAAAATAATAGTCCCAAATAAAAATATATTGGGTTGTAAACAAAGATTTGTTTAGAACAACATCTTCCCAAATATATAATTTTTGTGTGTACCAAATATTATATGTTTGAGTGTACTCTAAACATATATATGTTTCAAGCCGAATATGTTTAGGACAATATACTACAGAAGCGATTTTTTTTCAGCGTGTAAGACCCCAAGTATATTTCGTGGAATTTCGATTTCGGTCATTTTAAGTCATTTGAGCAATGTCCGTCTGTATGGCTGGTGCGCTCGATAACACTCGAAAAGAGTAACCGACTGACTTCAAATTTGATATGTTAAATTTTTTTTCTATCTCAGGCTAAGTTCGAAGTTGGGCCATATTGGTCCACTCCTTCGAGTGGCTCTTTCACAAAAGTATTGATATTTAGTGAACTATTGATTCTTTAATAACTACTAGACTACTAATCGGAATCTTCCACAATTCCACACATAGTATTAGTTTATTAGTCGCTATAAACTTGAGAAAAATGAGCGAAGTGGGGCAGGGTCCTTTTGGTTCCTCCCACACAAAGGGACCATTTTGTACAAAAAGTTAACTGCTTATAATTTGAATAACAGTGCAAATTAAAACTTGATATTTTGGGCAGTGTAATGCTTTTATAGTACCTACAGTTCGGTACAAAATGGTCATGATTGCCACGCCCCTTTTGGTACCTTCCACACAAAATGGCCAATTTATAACAAAATTTAATGACTCAACACGTAAATACCAGTGCATATAAACACTTACAGATCGGAACTGTGAAATGTCTCTGAAGTATATTCTGTTCAGCGTAAAATAGGCTTATTCGTCAAACCACTTCTAGTTCCCTTAACTTCTGCAGCAATTATCTAACTGTTGTCATAACTTTTATTTAGACAATGATCTGACTTCTTCTCAAAATTAACCATATTACATTACTCTCAAAGTTTATCCGGCTGAAATTTTCTTATTTATTTAAATAACCGCAGAATGTCAAAAAAAACAATTTCTTGGAAAAATATAACTTCAAATACCCCTAACTTTGTATAACCTACACCACATTGTGAACCGATTTAACCATGTCTGTCTGTCAAGTGGTTCGTTAAGAACGGGTCGCAATTTCAACCCCATCTTCTTGAGATTTGACAATAGGGACTCTTTCACACTTGGGCAGAACCCTATTGAAATTGGTCAAAATCGGTTCAGATTTAGATATATCCTCATGAATATTTGTCTTCCGATTTGACCTTTTAGCGCTATAGAATCTGTATATCAAATTCAATCCTTTTGAAATTTATCAGGGTCTGGTTCTTGATACAAGGATTCACATTGCCGAGTTTGAATATCAGTTCAGATTAACATATATTCCCCATATATATTTTCCTTCCGATTTTTCAATTTAGTAGGGTAGAGTTTCTTCGCCAATCAGTTCATATTTAGATATATCCGATTTTAGCGCTATAGAAGCAGTATGTACATCAAAAAACTTTATATAAAGCAAACAATTACTATCTGTAGTATAACCTGGATATTTCGGTGTTATTCGATATTACTAGAGTAGAGTTCGTTATTGGTTTTTTAGTGGGAATATCTTATTTTTTTATCATATACCAGTTTTTGTTGTCAATGCAGAAGAGTTCATGTGAAAAAATCGGTATATATTTTGCTCTGATATTAACAATATACCAGAAAAGGGAATAAATTAAAAATTCAATTACATATATATCGGGAACCGTATGAGATAACACTTCGGTGTAAAAAGCCTTTTGTAACACAAATTTAAAACCCTATAATTCCTCCTTTACAATCGTGTCAAATTTTGTCGCAATCGGTTGTCTGGTTAAAAAACTTCGAAATTTCATTTCCTTTCATTTCTTCCACTGTGCGATATAACTGTTCATCGAAAAATTCCATTAACTATTTCCGTTCTGTTCCGTTTCCATATCCTTGCGATCACAATCATCATTATATTGATAGCAACAGATGAAAGGACAGGTTAGTTATACGAAAACACATCTATACTCAGATTCTAATACTGTTGCAGGTTACTCTATCGCTCGAAAGTTTCAATTAAATATAATGAAATTATTTAATATAACAAAAATATTTTTCTTACTGTCATCATAACGACGATGTAAAATAAATTAGAATCATTAAAACACTTTGTACAATCACGCCGTCAATGACTCAATATTGAATTTTAATTGAACGATTTGAAATGCGAGTCTGATTGGTTAACCGCGCTACGCTAGTCTGTCGCAAACATTAACGACCGGCAAATATCGGTCTATCTACCCATCCAAAAATACACTCAAGTAATGTCGGTCTGTTCAAATGGAAATTATAGTAAATATAGTTTTTAAAAAAATTGAGGATGACAAAAATAATTGTTTTTAAATAAATTAGCCATAACAAAAGTCCGCAATATTTCTAGATTCTTCCGGTACATGTGAATATTTTTACTTGGTCATTTTTATATCAGTATCCACAATACTGACCTAAAACTATCGAGCTTTTCTGAAAAGAGCAACTAAAATTTGTCAGATTCTATGCTAGTTTACCTACTCTACTATTTTACGACAGCTTACTTACCAATCCATTGGAATCGATAAGGCAATTAACTACCAGTCAAATTAATTAAAAATTAAGAAGTAAAATTGTGTGTTTAGTTTTTCGATAATAGTAATTTCTTGGGTAATCAACTATCGATTTAAAGACGATTACAAATTGACTTACAAATCACAATGGCCCTTATTCATTAAAATGTATGGAAGGTTTATGGTATATTTGTGAACGTTGAAAATCAGTTTTATAAACCATCAATAACTTTCATATGGCAATAAAAATATAAATAAAATTAAGCTAAAACCTAGTTAAGTGTGGTGTAAATATTTAACCTTTATTTTTTTCCAATTTTGAACATTATTTTATTTTGAGTGTGTTTATACTTGTCAATTGAATGCAAAACAAATGGTGAAATAATGAAATGAAAACATTCATTCATTGTTTATGTAAACTTCAATTGAAAGACGCCATTCCGACAGACGTGGGTCATATGAGAAGTCTGGTCTAATATTAAATAACAGAAATTTGTTGCAACAAATTTAAACTTAAGTTATTCTTTGTATGATTATTTCGTTACATGCATTAATAAAGCTGTATAAAAAATTGTCAATTTCAAAAACAAAATATTTGTTGCAACAAATTTAAACTTAACTTATTCTTTTATGATTATTTCGTTACATGCATTAATAAAGCTGTATAAAAAATTGTCAATTTTAAATACAAATTATGTAAGAGCCAAGAGCAAAAAAAATTATTTGGGGTCACTCATTTTTGGCCCGAAATTTCTAAATTTTTAACATCTAAATATAGGTCCTGTGGATTAAACATATTTTGTGTCAAAAATTTAATTTTCTTTGCACAACTTTAAATGATCATAACTCCTTAAAGAAAAGCACTAGAGCGAAAAGTACATTATTTTGTTATCATACTTTTTCAATCAAAATTTGAAATTGCTGGCAAAATTTTTAGTGGTCATAACACCTTAACTAAAAGAGTAAAGCGAATAGGAATGTTTAGAGTACACTCTAAACATACAATATTTGGTACACACAAAAATTGTGTATTTGGGAAGATATTGTTCTAAACAAATATTTGTTTACATCCCAATGTGACTGTTATTTCTAAACAAATATTTATTTGCATTTAAGTATTCATAAAATACAGTAATTCAAAGTTAAATTTTTAGAAATTTTTAATGTTCCTAAAAATAATAAATAATAATAATTGTAATCGTATAATAAAGTACTTAGAGGATTGACAACTAGTGATGGCTTGGAAATTTGAAATGATTGATTTAAAGCAGAAGTTAATGCCATAACTGGGAGGTACAATTCGAAACCAAGGAAAAATTAAAACTGAAACTCGAAAAAGTCAGCAAAAGTTTTGGAAATCTTTTTTAAATAAAATATATTTGGATGATATCCTAAATAATAATTTTAATTGTATTTAAACAAATATTTTATTTGTTTGAGAAATTTAGTTTGCAAATACAATTTGTTGTAATATATTAATATATGCGTTCCAAATATGTTTTATTGATTTTCAAATAAAATTTATTTGCTAAGAAATATATAACATTTAAAAATTTGTGTTCCAAATATATTTTCTTTCGGTCAAACATATCAAAAAAAGCGATTTTGCTCCGTGTAAAATTGTAATAAATCTATCATAAAAAATAAATGGGAAAATGTCAGTTTAAATTGCAATTTTACTCTTGAAATCTGCGAAATTACATTTGAGATTGAGATTTAATATTAAAATATAGTAAATTCGATTGAACTAGGATTTTCCATTTTAAAGGGACTATTTCATATGAAGATGAAATAAGTAAACTCTAATTTAACATTGAGATTTTTCATTTCAAACCCAGCCACTTCTGTTGAACGTGGTCAGAAAGACACGTCCCACACGCTGAAAATAAATCGCTTCTGTAGTATATTGTCCCACACATATTCGGCTTGAAACATATATATGTTTAGGGTACACTCCAAACATATAATATTTGATACACACAAAAATTATATATTTGGGAGGATGTTGTTCGAAATAAATCTTTGTTCACATCCCAATATGTGTTTATTTTGGACTATTTTTTCCGAAACAAATATTTGGTTGCATTTAAGTATTCAGCAAAAAAAAAAAAGTAATTCAAAGTACATTTTTGGAAATTTTTCATGTCGTAAGAATAATAAATAATAATAATTGAAATCGTATAATCTTGTATCGAAATCTATTACTTGGAGGATTGAAAACTAATGATGGCTTGGAATACTCAGAAATTTTAAATTATTTATTTAAAACAGAAGTTAATGTTGCATTTCGTATCATAACTGGGAGGTTGAATGCTAAACCTAAATTCGAAAAATTCAACAAAAGTTTCGAAAGTATTTTTTAAATCAAATATATTTGGAGAAATTCCTAAACAATAATTTTATTTGTTTTCAAACACATATTTTATTTGAGAAATTTAGTTTGCAAATATTATATGTTATAACATATTAATATACGAGTTCCAAATATATTTTATTGATTTTCAAATAAAATTTATTTGATCAGAAATATATAATATTTAAAAGATTGTGTTCCAAATATATTTTCTTTCGATTCAAACATATCAGAAAAGGCGATTTTGCCCCGTGCAGGTACTTTATAGCAGATTGACTATCCGGAGAAGGTGAAAATTCCATTCTGGTCTTTCAGGTATAAAAGTGAGATACGTCTTGTCAAAGAGCGCTTCAGTCATAGTTTAATTAACAATGCCCGTAAGGTCGGGCAGTGTGTCTAGAATATCACTATGTTCGTAGCTATTTTCTGAACATGGTGACAGTTCCCTAAATCTAATCGCAGTACATTCGGCATATTGAAGCGGCATTTAATGTCATTAAAAGCCTCAGTTGGTTCAATTATTCTCAGCGCACCAGTGATACATATAACAGCTATTCGCAGAACCTTGTTTAGTATCGCGCAGAAATTGGCTTTCTGTAGAGCGGTCCATCTGACGACAATGCCGTACAACATTATCGGTCTGGCTACTGCCGTATAATATATACGGTTCAATAAACTATATACGGGTTCAGACATCAGCATTTTTCTATTGCCTTTAACAAGCGCTTCCACAGCCTTCTTTGCCCTTTCCACAATTTTGGGTTTGAGGTCTGACGTCTTGTCTAGTAAAATATCTAAGTATTTTGCGCTTTCAGAGAAAGGAAATTTCAATACCCCGCTGAAAAGAACTAGTTCCGTCTTGGTCAGGTTAAAACCAAGACCATTCTCGGAAGCCCATCTTGCGGTTTTATAAAGGTCCTGCTCTAGGATGTCTCTAATAGTATCCAGAAACTTCCCTCTAACAGCAATTGCCACGTCATCTGCATAGGCAACAACTAAGTATAACTCATCCTCTCCAGGGAAAACAGAATACTATTCGTGGAGAGATTTCATAGCAGAGGAGACAGAACACCCCCTTGGGGCGTTTCCCTGCTGACAAATCTATGGAGGTCAATTGATCCTAAGCCAGCTGAAATGCGTCTCTTAATCAGACGGTTATGAATGAACCTACATATACTGCTATCAACCCCCAGGGTTGCTAAAGCCGTAATTCGAGTAATAAACTTAGAAAATTGAAAACATTTCGAAGCCACGAAGGATGAGTTGAAGCACTGCGCAATGATGGCTGACAAAACTGTGTGGAATAGCGCAACGGTAGGAGCAGCTGCAAAGATACTGTGGGGTGACCCAAATGAGAAGAAAAGAGGTAGTTTTCTGAAACTAAACAAGATCGAGATTAGTAAGATGATGAGAGTTCTAACGGGACACTCAAGCTTATAAGCACATCTTCATCGCATAGGACTAGCAGAAAACGACTAATGCAGGGCATTGCAAGCACCGAAACGATAGAACATTTTCTGTGTCACTGCCCGGCTTTCACACATACGCGATCCCGATATTTCGGGTCCGACATATTGCAGGCCTTGACTCATCTCAAAAGAAGATACTGAGAAAAATTCGTGTATACTACCGATTTTCTGTAACTCCTGAGGTATAAAAAGATCATAAAAAAGGTCGCACAACAGGCCGATACTGGCTTAAATGTAAGTCAATGGACATGAGACGTTTAAACGTCTCCTCTCTTCAAGCTAACCTAACCTAACTGTATATTAATCTCTCCAGGGTTTTAAGGAGAAATTACGGTAGGCATACGAACAAAATGGCCGTTTTCCCTCCATTATGTAGGCCTTATTGATACAACGTGTGTACGAGTAGATGTCTCTGAGACAGGGAGCAATTATATCAGCCACTGGCTGTAGCTCCGTCGGCGAGACTTTGTCTTGTCCTGGCGAATTCCAAATTCGGGTACAATTTCGCTGTCGACCTCTGATGGCTGTAATTAAAAGGAGAGTTGCCCGGTAAATGTGCATCCAGGAGCACTCCCATCGATTTCTCTCTGGACGTAGTCCAAGAAATATCATCTTTCTTGGTGTACCCAACAGTACTATTGTTATTATATCAACGATGCTAAGAAATAAGATACGGTGCTATGGACCTATCTGTGTTATAAAATGACACACAACTTATAGTGTGATCCTCGTAAATCCTTCATTGTCTTTAGAACCACGAGATCTATGCTTATTTACCAATAAAGCCCATATTTAAATATTTTTGAATGAACACCCTCTAAAAAAATAATATCTGAATATTAAAGCGCACGTGTTGTCATAAAAAATCCAAGATCAAGTTTTTTTCCACTAAACTTTGGCTAGACGATCGAAAGTCATAAATAAATGTTGATAAGTTTTGGTTTGTATTTTTGTGTGCCAGTCGGTATAAAGTATAATGAACTTGTTTTTGATTTGATTTCTTTTGTCTAAACCCAAAGTGTGCATACATACATACACAACTAGTGCACATATATATAATGTACGTTTGTAGTTGTTCAGATATCAAGACGAGCCCCCCATTATAATATTGTGTGTGCCTCTTTTTTTTGCCGAGCGACCGGCCGATCGACCAACCAACTGAACACAAGTTTTGTGACTTTTGTTTTCTTCGGTGTCTCGTGTGGGAATACAAATTCACATAAATTTTGATAGCGACATACATATGTATTTGGACTTTGGACTAATATCTGTGTGATTTACATACATCATTCGTTCGGCGGAGAGTGTGGGGTGGGGTTACCAATAAAACGAAAAGAAAATTTAATATATAAATGACTGCCGTCGTGGATCAGCAGTTTGTGATCAGTTATGAGAAACAAAATGGTCCAACCAATCCAACCGAATATGTACATACCTGCCCAGACATGCATACTTTGAATGCAACAATACTAAACTAAACTATTTTATTAACAAGTTCATTAAACAAAAATATGTTAATTAAACTTCAAACTTTTTTATTATTTGTAATGTGAGTTATATAATAGACATGTTTTGTCTATTATATCTCAAAATAAGCACAATTAAGAAGAATGTTATCAATATCTCGCTTACATAGTTACACTATGCAAAAAACAATTTTTTTGTGTCCAAAAAAACTTTTTTTTGGTGAAACTGAAGCATACTCACCCCTATCGCGAATAATCACCTTATCGGGAATAAAATTCCACACGGAATTTGTTGCCTGTTCCCTAAATTGCACATTGAAAAGGGAACAAATTCCGCGTGGAATTTTATTCCCGATAAGGGTGAATAAGTGGAATATTTGTTCCCTAGATTTCTTCACTTCACGGGAAGTGGAATATGCTATCGTGAATATTAGGGAACAGTTTGTTCACTTCGAATCTGTATGGTGTATCGAAAACGAACAGCTGTTCAAAATTTATAAATTATCAGTGCACAGTGAGCGTAAAAAACAAGATGAAGAGTTGAAAAGCATTTTGTTTTTCAAAGTTAAGGTTAAAATAATACTTAAATGTTTAAAAAAAGAATTATTCTTCTATTAGAGGAACAAGAAGGGTGTATAGAACAACGAACGGTGAAGTTTGAGAGATGCATCAAATCCTTTGGAGTTGCCTGATATACTGTAATTGTCCTTAGTACCATACGTTTTTTTTTCTAAATTGTTTTTTAGATTTGTTCAACATTACGGGGTAAACAAGGCGGTTTTTACATACCTATTGAATGTACTCGAAAAAATTCTAACCCTGTACTACAAAAAAATCATTTGCGATTAATCCAATTGTAAAACTGAGTGCCTGTCTACAGTCCTTTGCAGATGGTGGGTATCACAAAGGATTTGGCAAAGATCCTGAAGTCGGCATGGCACAGTCAGTGAAGTACTCTGTTTTGATTCCACTAGCGTCGAGAATTTGTCGCAAATGGATAACTTATCGAACTCAATAGGAAGGGAATGTTATAGCACAAGATTTATGCACTAAATTTGGAATACCCGGTGTCCTTGGATGTATTGAAACGTGAAAATCTTATCACCACAGACAAATAAGCACCTGTAAAAGGTGAAAAGGATAGTTAAGCTAAATGAGACAATCGTATGCTCCCATTTTATTTTATATTTTCCCGATTTAATCAAATATATGTTTCAAATATAAACGATAGTAAACTGAGGATACGACACGTTAATAGGACATATCACAGAGCTTGTCACGATTCCTTTGTGTGGAGTACGAGTTATTTCAGAAATGTAATGGAACAAGACTATTTATAAAGTGGAAGCAAATTGTGGTTATTAGGTGCGAATATATATACGTATACATATGTATGCCATATATCATACCAACATTTGTAGACGATGGCGGATACCCACTGGAGCCCTGACTGTTAGTTCCATATAGAACTCCTGCAGCTGGCTCTGTCAAACAGAAATTTAATTATGTCCATGGTAAATGTCGAAACATTATAGAACGGACAAATGGAGTTCTTAAAAATAGATCACTTTCTTATTTTCTAACTGATCCGCTCCTGTAAAATAAATATTTTTTTAGTTTTATTCAATATTTGAAGACAAAATTAACACTTTCACGATGAGTCCGTTCTGTTCGCTAGCAAAAATAAAGTGAACAAATCGCAGTGAAAAGGGAAAAAATTCCACACACAAAAATAATTCACGATAGAGGGAATTTTTTCGAACAAGGGAATTATTCAGGGAACAAAATTGCCGATTGGAATTTGGTGGAAAGTGAACACATTTTGAGGGAACATTTAGTCGCGTTAGGGGTGACTATTTTATGAAACCAAAACTAAAAATCTTTTGATGGTAAATTACTTTCTAATTCAAATTTTTAATTTCAGTCATGTTAACCTCTAAATTAAAAAGGGTTACAAATGTCGGGAATATTACTTTAACGTAGATACTGTGGTTTAGTAACTGTCGTTAAAAAAAATTAACTTAAATTTGATTTTTTGAAAAAAAATAATTTTTGCTGGCACGATATTAAAGCGGTGCAATATGCCGCATGCACTGCGATTCGACTCAGAGAACTGTCACTATGGTTAGGAAATGGCTACGGACATAGTGTCATTCTAGACAGAATGCCTGACGTTCCGGGCACTGTTGATTACACTATGACTGAACCACTCTTTGACAAGTTGTATCTCACTCTTATACCTGATAGATCATAATGGAATGATCGTATCCCAGGGCAGGGAGATTCATTAACTTTTATACAGACGGTTCCAAACTCGATAACCAAGTGGGCTTTGGTGTCTTCTGAGGAACTTCAGCTATACTAATGACCCAGATTTAATGGTAAATTTATTATCCGATTTCCAGGAGATTTTTAGGGCAGTCGTGTTGGTTCAATGTTCTTATGGCAACAAATTACAGGTGTTCACTAGCCAGGAAATGTATACATTCGAAGCTGATGTTGGCCTCGAACGACACGCTGGGAGACTTAGAAGCCGTGTATCTTTGTCCCATACTCGCGGCAGTCAGGCCTTGGCTGGCATTTCTTTTATGAGCTGGTAAAGCAGGATGATGTTAGCATCCGACTACTCTTGAGATTTTTAGAGCAATCGGGTTGGTTCAACGGGAAAGTCTAGGAAAATGTCATATTTTCCTTCCGTCACTGTGGTATTCCAATGGACATAGTCTAAGTGATTCGAACATACTGGCTGCCGCATTAACCTACCCAACCGAAACATTTTCCAAAATCTTTCACAGTTAGCAATAGGATCGATTTTACAAGATTTAGGCTCATTGATTGAGAATCATAAACACAATCATTACACGGTTACAATATTTAATTGTAGGTCTGCCTGTTTGTGTACTGGCAGAACTTATTAGCAAAGAACCAAATTAAATAAGGGCTAAGCAGCAGGCAAAGTTTATTATAAAAAAATATTTTTTGACTAAAATCTTAACCACCAATGTTTACGTAGATTTAACTTACGACGTGTTGAAATCATTTTTATTAATAAAGGGGTTTCCAACAAGAGGTGTTATTTTGGTATTCAAAGAAAAATTTCATTTTGTTTAAATAAATGATCGGATGTTTATTTCATAATAAAGAGTAAGGTATGCCGTTAATAATGAAAAACAACATCAGCCAAATGGCCACCACGATCAGGCTTACAGGACCATATCCTTTTCATGAAATTTTCCATAACCAAATCGCAAAGATCTCGGTGGCCAATTTTGATCACCTCTTTGAGAGATAACACGGTCCGCAAACTATTCCCGTAACAGAGCAATGGTGTGGCACGTAGCGCCGTCTTGTTGAAAGTAAACGTTGTCCAGATCAATACCATCCAACTCCGACCATAAAAAATCATTATTCATCTCTCGATAGCGCAATCCATTCACCGTAACTGTTGATCCAACCTCATTTTCGAAAAAGTAAGGTCCAATGATCCCGCCGGACCATAAACCGCACCAAACAGTCTCACGTTGAGGATGGAGAGGCTTCTCAACAATAACTCTTGGGTTTTCCGAGCCCCACATGCGACAATTTTGCTTGTTGACGTAGCCACCGAGGTGGAAATGGCCCTCATCAGTCAAGAATATTTTTTTAAGATTTTTCGAATTTTAATAATTTCAAAGCGTTGTTGAATCGTGTATCGTTCCATTTTTAGTAATGGCGGAGTTTCTACTTGTCAAATGTCAAAGAATAAAAGCTTCAAAAGTGACAGCTACCAAAATAACACCTCTTGTTGGAAAACCCTGTATTAGCACGAAGAAATTAATAACACCTCTTGTTGGAAAACCCTGTATTAGCACGAAGAAATTAAGAAACATTTCTCTGCGGATGTGTTTTTGGCGGATTTATAACGACATGTGTACATATCGACCGGAGCTGTGGAGTCGGTGGAGTTGTTTGGAATCGAAGTGTTGATTGAGTACTTTTAAAAAATATCGTGAATTGAGCATTCATATATCTGTATTAAGATCCATTTAACCAAAAGACATTAAAATATAAGGTGGGCTTTCGAAATGTAAAACGTATATTATGTAGAAGAACCTATCGAACTGATTAAAAATGGTACATAAACAAAATCGGACAACCAGTTTGTAACACGAAAGTTTGTAGAATTTATTTAAAAAAAACGTATGTAGTTATTTTTATTTTTTCGGACATATCTAAAAATGCGCTAAAAAATTCTTCAGCCGAAATGATTGCATTTTTAAGGGACAAAAATCCAAAAAAGCTAATACCTTCCAGTTTTATTATTAAGTCGTCTAACATTTCATGAAAGATGTGAGTCATCCTTAAAAATCTATCGATAAATTAATAAGTTATTGTAGTTTTAGCAAAACTTCTCTAGCCAAATTTCAAAATCCTCTTCCTGGTGCAAGTACTAAAGGAATTGGAAAAAAATTAGTCTTTCATTTTCAAATTTTTGGACAGTTTTACAAACGAACCCAGACCAGACATCATATTTGAAATATTAAAAATCTGTAGAACAAGCGTCGACTATTATCATCAGTTGACAACGGCAGACATGTTCGGCAATCCCTTTCAATAATAAAGGTAATACGATTACCGTTGCCAACTGATAGAGATAATCGACTAGATGATTCCACTACTTGAATTAGTGGAATCGTAGGATTTAATCGTAAAATTTACTAAAAAATTTTAACATATTAAAGCGAATAATATCTTCCGGAGTTTGAGTTGGAGTCGAGTTGTTTAAAAAATCGACTCTGGAGTCGGAATCGAACTAGTTTTGGATCGACTTATAAGCACTGATAATGATCAATCATGTTGTGGGCAACGATTGTTATGCACTTAGTAGGTAAGAGTTTTTGACAATATCTTTCTAACTCTACAAAACTTTTGTTTATTTTTTTCTGAGTGTGATACAGCGTTTTTTATACAAATCTTTATAAATACAGTCCATGTGCTAAAATTTAATATAACTGTGTGTATATTCGCCTATAGAATATATTTCATGTGTGGGTGGGGTACAAAGAAAAGCGATTTAATTTTTTAATATCATTTCTCTTCTCAAGAAAAAAATCTATATGTAAATAAATTTATAATACTTCTCCCACAAAACGATGACGACGAATGGAAAATTATTTGCCAAAGCTTTGACATAATGTCAACTAAATATCAAGGCTAATAACGATCTCGATTCAACAAGGTGTTCTCGACAAAATTTTGTATTTTTGTAAAATTTTTATGGATATTTTTCTATATTAATTACATACATATTATCACTATAATTGTGTTATCTGGCTCATATTAACGCTAAAGATTAGCAAATTTATACAAAAATACTTTATTCGAAAGCTGCAAAATGTTCCGACTGTGCAATGTTTTTCTATCATTTCAGATTATTGACAACTGTACATTTATTTGTACTTATGTTGTCTCATTTGGCCATCGTAAAGGTTATCGCTAAGCAAATGTTAATTTTTATTTAAATACATACATACATACATATGTATGTATAGTCGTAAATAAACATTTTTGTATGTCATCGTCAGTATTTATTTATACAAATATGTATATGAAACACTGAAAAAAATATATGTATCAAGGATAGTTTAGGTTAGATTAAGAGTGGCAGCCTGTATAACATGTTGCCCCGTCGACGTGAAATACTAGAAAATATTTGCACCTTGTTAGTCAAATAATGTAGACCCTCAAAATTAACTCAACTCCAATTTTCAAATTTCAAAAATGTTTTAGAAAAATTCAGTTTTCGGGAAAATGGCAAAGAAAATTCTGCACTTTTTCCAAAAAAGAAATCGCTATTAGACTATATAGTGCTGCCACAGGGACGTAAGGGATAACATAAGTTACCCCTAGCCACTCCAGTTGAACCAGTTTGGAGGATTCCAACATCAGCCAAGTTAGCTAACTCCGAAAAGAAATAAGAGCCTAAGGTTGCGTGCCGCCCAATAATGCAGTGACTCGACACGAGTGAGACGTCCGGTCTCTATAACGACTGCAATGAAATGAGGCAGGGCCACATGAGCCTAGAATTTATATTGGCATAAGGGCACTATCTCTCCAGAAGAGCTTGCAGATCGCTAGAGGCATGCCCACAGTTGCACTGCGGCCCTGTGAATATTTAAATATTCAGCCATCTCGTTAAGAGATTTGCGGTTGTCGAGGGCAGTTTTTGAATTTAGGAATATAGTTTCCAGGGACTTGATAGCAGCATGACTATCAGAGAATTTATTGATACCGACTTTGGTAGAATATTAATTTTCTGACATTACGCTACCTTCTTAATAGCTGAGGTTTCTGCCTGGTAAAACTACAGTGATCAGGCACCCTTTTTGCAATGGATATCTCAAGTTCCTCAGAAAAGACACCAAAGCCCACTTGGTTTTTGTGTTTGGAACCGTCTGTATAGAAGTAAACGAATCTCCTATGTCCTGGGATACGACCATTCCATTGTGATCTGACATAAGATTGAGATACTTCTTGTCAACAAGTGGTTCAGTCATAGCGCACTGTTGATTAGTGCGCGGAAGGTCAGATATTTAGTCTAGAATGACACTATGTCCGCAGCCATTTTGTGACCAAGGTCATTCGCTATAGTCAGTTCAGTTCAGCCATTCGCTGAAGTTTGTTTAGCATCACGAAGAAGGTGGATTTCTGCAGCATTATCGGTCTGACTACTACGCGGGTAAGATCCTAGCTCTTTTCTATTGCTAATTTACAGAGCTACCACAGCCTTATTTGCTCCTTCTTCATTTTGGGTTTGAAGATCAACATCCTGCTTAGTCAAATACCTAATTATTTTGCGCATTTAGGGAAGGGAACTTCAATACCCCCCACAGACAGGAGCTACTGTTGGTACCTTATCTCCTGCTGAAAATAATTAATTCCGTCTTGGTCGGGTTAACACCTAGACTATAATCGGTAGCCCATCTTGCGGATGTATCGTCTCCAGGGAAAGCAAAATATTGTTCATGGAGGGATTCCATAGGAGAGAAGACTGAACACCCCATTGGAGTGTTCCCCTGCTGACAAATCTGTGGAGGTCAGATGACCCTAAGCTAGCTGAAATGCGTCTCTTAATTAGAATTTTAGGAATGAACCTACGAATACTGCTGTCAACCCCCGGGGTTTCTAAAGACGTAATTATAGCGGCTGGATTTATGTTTTTGAAGGAAGCCCTCCATATCTAAAGAAGCTACCATAGTATATTCCTTAATAGACAGGGATCCTTAAATAAAAATTGTCCTTGCTGTAGGCATGCTGTTGATTGGACAGTAGCTTCTGATCAAGTTTATCCAGGTTTTTGAGGAGAAATGACGTTAAATTGATTGGTCGAAAATCCTTAGCTCCAGTATGGTACGGCTTTCCCGCTTTTGGGATGAAAACATCTTTAGTTTCTCTCCATTTTACATAGATAAATTCATTTAAAAACATAAAATGTTTATTAATAAAGTTTATTGAAAAATTTGTGTATGTATATGCTACTACGTGCGCTACGTTAACGTACGTCAAGGATTTATAAAAAAACGACAACATGTGTTTGGCTGCAAATAAATTATTTTAGAGTTCTCTTATATTCATCTTTTTTTAAGTATAGTTTCTGTGTGCTTTATTATGCAAAGTTTGCTAAAAATTATGAAAACACACTTCAAATGTCAAAGTTACTTCCACTTTTCGTGCGTGACAAAACTTTCTGATCAATTTTTTCGTAACTAATACAAGTTAAAATGCTATGCTTTGTGCCATTTGAAGTTGAAGTTATCTCTTGTGAAGGACCAATTTTTAAATTTTTGTCCGAAAACGCGTATAGTTCTAACATAGGTTTGACATATATAAAGGAGTTTCCTGAAAATGCCGTTTTCAGAACAGATTTAGGATACGGTCATTTAGTGACAAATACAGGGTACAGGCATCGTACCGATTCCAACACCAACGATATAATATGATGGAATACTCCGGACTGAAAATCATACGATTTTGTGCACACCATTAATACAATCATGGAATTACGATTGCCACTTTACCGTTTATTTGCCACTTTTAGCCTTAACAATGTTTTTGAAAACGGGAGTTAATATTAACCTAAGGTACGAAATACATATGTATACATTAGGGATGTAACGAATATTCGCATTCGCATATGCGAACGCGAATTATTCGCATCATTTTTAAATTTCCTTTCGCATTCGCAAAAAACGTCTTTGCAATATTCGCCTTCGCAAAAATATATTTCAGTATTCGCTTTAATTCGTTAAAATTAGCTTAACCGCTCCACACATTTTGAACATATTAATACCAATCAAAAGCTCTGCTACTTCTCTTCAAAACAGTTGAAAAAAAATATGTCTGTCCTTGAGAGGTCAAAATATAGAAAACGTCCTTAGTACTTGATTATCCTGGAAAAGTATTAATTCTGGTTCTTAATTTTGTTTGTACTAAAGGGTCAAACTATTACTCGTTTTCGCATTCGCTTTAGCAAAAACGCATATTTCACTATTCGCATTCACTTTCGCAAAAATGCATATTTCACTATTCGCTTTCGCATTCGCAAGAAATATATTTCAATTTTCGCTTTCGCTAAAGTCACTTTCGTTACATCCCTAGTTAACATACTTATTTAAAATTGTTATTGTCTTCTAAAAATCAATGCCAATGCCTTCAATATTGGTAAGTTTTTTTGCTGTGTAACTGAGTTCAATTTCTTTAGTCATTGCAATTATTTTTGCCGGTGACTTTCTATAATAATAATATTTCTAAAATTATTCATTGTTTTTGTTAAACCATTGTTTTTGTTATCGCCGTACCTTGCCACTTTATTTATTTTGATTTCTTATCATTGGAGCTATTTACATTTTCGTGATATTCTAATGTTCATCGATACCTTCAGACACAACAAAGTTCACATTTTTATTATAGATTATTTCAAACATAGTGCATATACAATATAAACTTTGCTATGCATAATGTAATTAACGAGATGTGATTTCGGGTAATCGCAATTTTGTAGTTGTCACGCTAATCGCGCTCTTACCTATGGGACACACCAGACGGACCTGACTCTAGACGAATCAATTACAGTACGGCTAGACTTCTTATCAAAGAATTAAAATGTCATAAATCATATCAAAATTTTTTTTAAAAATTCAATGGGTTTTTATTTTTCAATCTCAAAACAAAAATAATGAAATTAAAGTTCATAAAACAAAGATTATGTGTTGAGTTTAATCAATCATAGGTTTATTTTTGCACGGTACATTTGTTGCAAAATTCATAAAACATTTTCAACTTTAGGATTAGACACAATCGCATACAAGTGCCACACAAAGAGCGATGGCAAATTTATTTCATTTGAACTAATTTCAAGGGCATTTCTAATTCAGATTTTTAGTATGTTTATTTGTCCCTTTGATTTGTTGGAAATTAGTTTCGAATAATATATCCGTATTGTTAATTAGAAAATATCAGCATAAATGCAAAAATGGTTTGATGCCATAGTTTACAGACCAAAATCAAACTAACGAAAAACGCCAGATATCAACTATTTTTAAATTATCTATTATAAAGGCTTCAGAATACAGGCTTCAGTCCAAAGAACACAATAAAGAAAAATGCTCGCATGTAATAATGTCTCCCTAGATTTCCATACATATTTGTACGGTAGTTCGATCCACCTCCAATTTTGATTTTTTGTACCACGTCTCTATTCTTCTCCCATCCTTTATTCTTGACTCATTATTTCATATATTATTTCATATATAAAGCCATTCTTCAGCAGCAAACAATCACATTTGCAACTTACAATTTCGCAAACAAAAGTACTTATGTCGGCCGGATGTGACTAACCGCTATGCAACTTCAGTGTACATACTTTAATTATAACTTCTAAATTTGTTGCTATTTCAACATGTTCTAAAGTTGTTGCTATTTCAACAAGTTTTCTCAAAATACAAATAAACAATTAGTTAATTAGCGTGTTAATGTTAAGGACAAATTAACGCTACACCCGAAAAAAAGTTCGCTATTAATCAACACTGCTGAATCGTCCGCAGTCGAATTGTCTGCTATTACAGTCTACTCCCTGCGAAAGATGGGTACTGTACACCATTTCATCGTGAAATATTGGCGAGAATTTGTCATCCATCCTGTGGCAACTAAAAGTTTTTTCTACATTGAAATGAAAACTGAACAAATTTTGTCGTTGCCACAGGATAATAAATTATTGCGACTTTTTTTGCCAAGACCTAAAAATGTCGGCAAATGTTGATTTAAAAAGACACTGCTGAACAATTTGAAGTTTGCGAAATAAAATAATAATTGTCATCTTCTGACATTCGAACAATGTTATTATTCGTCCGTGCTTGTAGATTTATAATGACATTCGAAAAATGTTGTTATTCGTCCGTGCTTGTAGATTTATAATCGTAACGCTAATTAAAGATAATTTTTATACTCAAGGGTGAAATATATATACATATCGATGGCTTAATATAAAAAGGGCGTTTCTTGATTTTTGTCTTAATTGCGTTTTCCGTTTATTCTGGTCGAAAACTGTCAAATGCACTTTAAGTTTTTAAAAATGTTCCGGGGCTATAGTTGCATATAAAGGATTTATAGGTATTGTAAAAATCCCATAAGTCTAGTCAAAGAATTTGATTTTTATTCGGTTTTTCGTGCCCCTGTTACGGAAACACAAAATCGAGATACGCCCTTTTTATATTAAGCCATCGATATATTCCTGTCGTTCCTAGAAGGACCACAAACTTCCTCCATTCTGATCTGCTGGTGGGGATATTTTTATTGCAGGGTTTTCGCCTCGGCTTCTGTCTATCTTTTCCACGTATGATTTGGTCGACCACGTGGATTTCGTGTCAAATTGATTGTAGATTTGTTCAATTCTATAGGTCGTAGTTTGATATTTTCCTTGGTATATGCAAAGTATTCCACGCTGGTATTTATTTATGAAGATTTGCAACGCCTGGTTGTCTCTATAAGGAGCTGCGTTACAGGTTTCGAATCGTAGAGCAAAGACGATTTTATTTTTTTTTTTTGACACGTTGGGAGATTGCGGTTGGTTTCCATACATTCCTAAGTTGGCCAAAAGTTTGTGAAGCCTTATTAATGCTATTGACAATATCCGCGCTTGAGCCTCCTGTTGGTTTATTATTAAACCGAAATAGCAAAAAGATTCCACCTCGTCTCAGTGTTCGTTATCTAAGAAGAATGGGGTTGAGATTTCGGAGTTTATGATCCAAGGTGTCACAAGCATTCTCGAAATCGGTAAATACTAGATAGAGCGAAGACCGCCATACAACTAAATGCTCCACTATAACTGTTAGTGAGCTTATGTGATCTATGCATGATTTGCTTGGTCGGAATCCTGCTTGTTGCTCACGTAGATCCGGTGTTTATGTGTCAAACAATCTTCTGGCTATGATGTGGGTTATTACCTTGTTCAGCATACTAAGTAGGTTAGGGTAATTCTTCTCCAGTTATTCCGGTTTGTTAAATCGCCTTTTTTGGTATTTTTATTATAATACCTTCTTTGAGCTCGTCAGGGACATTTACATTGTTCCAAATTCTTAGCGGGTGGATTAGTGCGCATACGTCTGAAGGTGGAATAGATTTCAATTTGTATTTTGCCTTTCTGAATTTATAAAAGAAATGCAAGAAGACATCTTCTGCTTTAACTTTTTAGTAGTAAATTTGCTGTAGCAAAATTTTTTGTCGTGTCCACTACCTATATTTCTTTGAGAACAAGTGCTAATTTGTATTTCAATTATTCAAGGGTATACCAAGATTTATCGTTTTCATCATAAAAAAGCATAAAACGTTTTCAAAGCCGCATTTAGTAATTGCTTTCTACTTTTTTCAGGACAGCTGTTTTGATTAACAGTCTCGTATTCAAAAATTACCAGACAACTTTTGTTTCGCTAACCAAAATCTGACTTACTTTTTGCAAAAAAAACAATTAAATATAAACCGGTTGCAAATTGCTGGCATATATGTATGTATGTATAAACAAATTTACTTGCGTATAAACACATAAATGTACATAAATCGTTTACACAATTTTGGCAACAAAAGTAAATAAAAAATTCCAAACTTGTTTCAAGTTCAAGTTAAACAAAACCAGACTGACTACAGAGTAACAGACAATTTAAGGTTGACATGCATACATGTGTTTCCGATAAAAAATGGCCTAAAATATAAACAAAAAAGTGTAACAGTTTTGCATAAAATGTGTAAATGTACATTAATATAGAAATAGTCGTACATGAATGAGGAACTTAAATAACGTATGCTCAGTTGCTGACTGATTATTTACATATTGTTTAAATATAAATTAACTAACTGTAATCGAACTTTAAAAACACTATAATTAAGAATTTAACTGAACAAATTAATTTAGTCGTAGAAATATGGCAACGCTATATATAACCTGTCAAAACAACAGCTGTGATAAACACGGCGCCGGCCAAGGTGAATGCCGAAAAACAAAATGTAGTATTAATTACATTGTATAACATTGTATACATTTTAAAATTTTGCTAATTCATCAAAATTTTAATTAAAAGTAACTTAAAATTTTGTACAAAATGTTGATAAAGATATTGACCCATACTTTATTATACCAAGCCACATAGAATCACTTTGTGTGCTGATTTAGACATGTCTCCATATACATATTCTTGTGTTCAATGTGCAAACTAAGATTAGGAACAATGCCTTACTGAAAATGGGCCATGTCACTCATACAAAGTTCTCCTCGGACATTAAAAGACATATTTTAATAACCCCTTTTCTATATGAATTTCGTGCTGTCCGGAACATGCCGTCCGGAACTCATCAAAAATCTAAATACATATGTCGAAAATTATGAATTTTTAGAGTAAATGGTAAATACATACATACGTAAGAAGCATTGCCTCTAGTATATACAAGCACAAAGTTTGGTATTATTTATATAAGAAGTTTCGTTGAAAATTTTTAATCCATCAATATACCTCTAAAAACGTGTTTTTTTCGTGCCGTCCGTCACGCCGTCCATTTGTCGATTTTTATGCGAACTAAATAAGTTTTCAAAATTCTATAAATTCAGTGTTATTAAGCTTGATAGACTTTAGAAATGAGCTAATAACATTAATATTCCTAAGATCAATATCAAGGAAGTTATTGGGAAAAAACTAATGAAATGCCTGCCGTCCGCAACGCAGGAAATGCCCATATAGCAATCATAAAAATATCACTTCCGATTTGACTTCTTGACGATCTAGAGCAGGGCTTCTCAAATGGGGAACCCAAGAGCCGTTTCGCTACTCAAGGGAAGCCGCTAAATATTGAAAAACGCAAACTTGTATAATACAGGGAATCTAGTGGAATGATATCCTGAGGCGTATAATTCTTTCCAACCTTGTGTGCGACTACGCAAATTGCAAATGTTTTTTTTTTTTTGATATTTCTTTTTTATTTACTTTTTCTTTTTCAATATAACTAAACAAGTTAAAAGTTATATATTCTTGTCGCGACTTTAACCTGCGTCTCTTATGAAGTGCTTCAAATATGATTCCTTAGAAATAACATACATACTCGTATTTGTTGCTGGGGGTACTTGTCATTAAAACAGCAGTTATTAGTTAAAATGTCTTAATTTGGCGAATGTGAAAATGTCCAATAAATTTATTTTTAAAAATATTGCTTTAAAAATAAAAAAACTCGCGTAATATGTCGACAATGTGAATGGCATATTATACAATTTGAAATTGAAAGGTAGTAATTTTTATGTTCTAGCAGTTGTCATTTAAAATTCACCTGATGTCTTCTAATTTTTTCTATTGATGCAATAAAATATATTCAAATTCTGTGATTCGAAAAAAAGTACTTCATTGTTCACAAACACATTATAGACACGCAAAATTGTACCTCAAATTTGCAATTGCATTAAATTGGTATAATAAAAGTTTTCAATTTTTAACAACTTCAGAGAGACGGAAGGGGATTGTTTGTTGTAAGACGTCTAACTAATGCCAGCAGATAGACAGACCCCCACCATACATTCACTTTATGGTTAATGTGAGTAGTACGATGATTTTGTAAATCTATATTATATGTACCTACAAGTATGCAATTAAATGTAGTTCATTGAACAGAGCATATGTATGTACTCGTATGTGCTAAATAACCTTAAAGTATTTTTCGTTCGTACTCGTATAACAACAATAAAATATGTGTGTAAATTTTGAATATAAATGAAGAGAATCACGAGTGTTTCTGCTATTCACTTTTGGGCAAACGAAAACTTGAAATAAAAATGCTCCCGACTCAGTTAGGTGATTCAGAATCGGTGGGCAATCAAACGCTATTTCGCAAATAAATATATATAATAAAAACATTACTTTTAAAACTTCTTGTTAAGAACTAGACAACAAGTACACCAAAAGAATTTTGTTAGTATCATTATCTGTATCTGTGTCTGGTGAAAAGGGAAAAGCAATTTAGTACAAAAATGTTCCTGCAACTTTAGCAAACTAAACAGTCGTTTTAGGAAAAATGTTTGCAATTATTTAACAGAAAAAATACTGCTGGAATAACAAACAGTGTTGGACTTTCTAGCATACGTATTTTTCTGCTAAATCAGCTAATAAAATCAGTTGTTCCTGCAGAAATGTTTGTTTTCAGAGGTTATTTTTTTATATTAATAAAAGAAATATATCAATCAGGATTTCAAACTGGAGTTTTTCAGCCCATGTGTTGCTTAAGGTATGTATAGACGATTGTCAGAGCGGACAACGTTATCAACCCTGTTGAAGTGCTGCAAATGTAGGGACAATGACAGATTGTTTGGCAAAGGTTCAGACAGTTAGTCGATTGCAAGAAAACCTTATAATTTTACAGGGTATTTTTTTAGACGTGTGGTTTTCAAGAAAATAACAAGCATATAATTTAATGATGAGTTCGGGCAAGTGGCCGCCGCGGCTGGCTCGAATAATTTCCAGCCGAGAGGCCCAATTTTCGACCACTTTTGCATCATTTGGGCTGTATGTCAGCAATTACGCGCCGAATATTCTCTTCCAAGGCGTCAATCGTGTTGGGCTTATCTGCGTAGACAAGCGACTTCACATAACCCCACAAAAAATAGGCCAGCTGTGTTAAATCGCACGATCTTGGAGCGCTAATGCGCTCACCAAAAGTTTCCTTCAATAAATTGATTGTTTCGTTGGCTGTATGACATGTAGCGCCGTCATGTTGGAACCAAAGGTCGTCCACCAATTCAGACACGAAAAAGTCATTAATCATGGGTCTATAGCGTTCCCCATTGACTGTAACATTATGGCCGGCTTCATTTTTGAAGAAATGTACACCAATTATTCCCTCTGCCAACAGAGCACCCCAAACATTGACTTTTTGTGGATGTAACGGCTCCTGAACAATGGCTTGTGGATTCTCATTACTACAAATGCGACAATTTTGTTTATTAACGTACTCATTCATCCAAAAGTTTGCTTCATCATGATCAAAATTTTCTTGTTTTATTGCGCGATGAGTCGCGCGAACCGAACCACTATTTTGGTAATAAATTTGCAGTTGGCAAACCAAGCTGAGCATAAATCAAGTGGCAGCTGTCAAAAAGACCAACTCCGAAAAAAGTATTGGCAGATTGAAAACCACACGTCAAACAAAAACACCCTGTATTTACAATACATTTTGTAAATATTTATATGCAGGATTGCCAATAGTAATATCATTTTTATTTATTATTATTTTATTTATATGAATTACAATACAAAGTAAGTTTATATTCTAATTTTTCGGTCCAGGGAAGCCGGGTTACAAAGACCATGTGGCTAGATTTTGCAGCGACAGACCAGAGCCTCTGGTAGGAATCGAACCCACGACCCCCAAACTCATAGGCGAGCACGCTACCAACTCACCTACTGGGGCGCTCCCAATAAAAATATGTTATAGACAGTGCTGCCAATCAAATTTTTTTTCTGACAATAACGCCGTTGTCACATACATAAACTTCGCACATCTAACAATCTGCAAATTATCTCACAACGACTTTTCTGCCAACGTTGCAAGACAAAAATTGTATGTTCACACGGTTGTACGCTCACAGAGTTGCATTTTTCTGACACTATTGTAAGTTCTGGCAATCGTCTACACATTCTTTAAGTAGCTCTTAAAGTATATATGAAAAATAAATTATTTAGTAAAATTAAATAGTGATAGGACGATCTACAAACAATACTTGTTCACTGGCAAAACTAAATAGTAATACGGGGATCTACAAACAATACTTGCCGTTCACTGGCATTAACTATCTTATTATTGGCCGAATGGTGAATATTAAGAACATAAATCCTTTAGTTATATTTTATGTTCTCCAAGAACGTATGACGATCAGTGTATGACCAATTGACACGGTAATTGTACATGTTCAGCGCCATCCATCATGGATGACAAATACTAAATTAGACTAAAATATCCCAGTTTTGGGTGTGGTGGGTTCGATTCCCAGCAGAGGATCTGGTCTGTCGCTGCAAAATCTAGCCACATGGTCATGGGCTTTTCCCTGGACCATAAAATTTGAATATAAATTAACTTTGTATTGTAATTCATATAAATAAATAAATATCCCAGTTTTTGGATCCAAAAGGTTGCTTGGAGATTCTGATATTAACGACCTTCGTTGGAGCATGTGGTTGTATCCAAAAAATCAATGTTAACATTTTCTATAGCTGCAAAACCTTAAAAAATCTACGGTCCGGCTTTTCCAGGACCGTAAAATTAGAATATAAATGTACTTTCTATTGTAAATTATATAAATAAATAAATATCGCAGTTTTTTGGAGCCAAAAGGTTGCAACGTCCTAGTTGGAAATACTTTTTTTTAATCCAATAAAATTTCCTAAAATATCTTGTAAGATATCTTTGAAACCGCTGATGGGATGAGAAAATTATATTTGAAGAAGATTAAGGCTACTTAAATTAGGATTATTTAAAGTTTTCCTGAACCAATTACGATAAATGGTTCTCCAGTTATACTAAAATATATCGTTGAACCTTAATTTTTTTAGAAGTTTATTTAATTAAAATATGGTTTTTATACCCTCACTTTAGTGTGACGAGGGTATATATCATTTGCTACGGAAAAAAGTGTAACACATCGAAGGAGTGATCTAAGACCCTAAGTATGTTCGGAGGAAATCCGTTTTGGGTCATTTTAAGTCGAATGAGCAATGTCCGTCCGTCTGTCTGTCTGTCTGTCTGTGTGTCTGCTGGCTGGTGCGCACGATAACTCTCGAAAGGAGTAACCGATTGACCTCAAATTTGGTATGTGGTAATATTTTTTTCTATCTCCGGCTAAGTTCGAAGATGGGCCATATTGGTCCACTCCTTCTAGTACCTCCCCCACAAATGGTTAAAATGTTGTGAAATATTGATTCTTTAATAACTGCTATACTACTTATTCGAATCTTTTGAAATTCCACACATAGTATTAGCTTATTAGTCGTTATCAACTCGAGAAAAATGGGCGAAGTCGCCACGTCCCTTTTGGTACCTCCCACACAAATGCACCATTTTGCACCAAAAGTTAACAGCTTATAACAATAATAACAGTGTATAAAAATACTTGAAATTTTTTACAGTATTATGCTTTTATATTGCCTACAGTCCAGGGAAAAATGGGTGTTGTTGTCACGCCCCTTTTGGTACCTCCCACACAAAGGTACCTTTTTGCACCAAAAGTTAACAGCTTATAAAATTAAAACCAGTGTATAAAAATACTTGACATTTTGTACAGTGTAATGTTTTTATAGTGTCTATAGCCCTGTGAAAAATGGGCGTTATTGCCACGCCCCTCTTTGTACCTCCCACACAAAATGCCCACATCATACCACAATTTAATGTCTCATAACGTTTATACCAGTGCACATAAATGCTTATAAGTCGGCACAGTGCAATGAATTTAAAGTATCTAATGTTCAGCAAAAAAAAGGTGTATTTGATAAACCCCTTCTGGTACCTCCCACACAAATTGACAGAATAATTCGAGTAATATTCAATATTACATTACTCACAAAGTGAGGGTATACCTTAGTCGGTTTACCCGACTGAAACTTTCTTACTTGTTTAATTGTCAATTTTAATTTCGCAAAAAAAAAAACACAAAAAAGATTTTTTCGATTTTTTTTTTATTTTCTTAAAAAGAGAAAAAAATGGGCCGTTGGGCAAAATTTCAAAATTCAACACTCTCTAACTCGGACAGACCTTAACCGATCCGAAGACATTAAAAATCGACACACTTGACGTTGGTAAATTGTCCACTTGATTAAGAGGTACCAAAAGGGGCGTTGTAATTACGTCCACTTATCTCGAGTTCATAGCGACGATGACCCTTGGCGGGTTAGATTCCAAAAGGATTGGACCAATATGACCCATATTCGAACATAGCCTGAAAGTATCTCGGGCAAACATAGTGCGCACCACCCATAAAAGTCCAAACATATGGTCTAAGGTTAATCTTATTTTATCAAAAAGTTTTCCCTACAACAAAATATTTATGCTATAGATCTGCAATTTTGCTATACAAAAAAAAAATATTTTCATTTCAAAATTTGTCAATAGGAATGATTGTTGAAACGCACAAAAACTGTTTTCCGGAAACATTGCATACATTTTGTCCACTTATTGATTGATATAAAGTTTATAATTTCGACAATTACCAAAAATCGGGATTTTGTTAAATTCAAATTCCAATTCGTTCGTCACTGACAGTTACTCGCTACCGGATGGGATATATTTCAAAAACAATATAATTTAAGAAGACATTCCTTCCTGTAGCGAGTAATTGTCAGTTACGAACGAATAGGAATTTGATTCCAACGAGTGAGGTTCTTCGCGGATTTTCAGACCGTTTTTCCCGAATTTTTTGTAATTGTCACAATTAAAAAATTAATATTAATCCTTAAGTGCAAAAAAAGTTCAATCAATGTTCGCGGAATACTGTTTTTTCGCGTGTGACAATTCATTCCTATTCGTTCGTAACTGATAGATTTTGACGTTTCTGCCTGAAGGAATGTCCAAAGACAAATAGAATATAAGAAGACATTCCTTCAGGCAGAAACGTCAAAATCTATCAGTTACGAACGAATAGGAATGAATTGTCACACGCGAAAAAACAGTATTCCGCGAACATTGATTGAACTTTTTTTGCACTTAAGGATTAATATTAATTTTTTAATTGTGACAATTACAAAAAATTCGGGAAAAACGGTCTGAAAATCCGCGAAGAACCTCACTCGTTGGAATCAAATTCCTATTCGTTCGTAACTGACAATTACTCGCTACAGGAAGGAATGTCTTCTTAAATTATATTGTTTTTGCTACAGGAAGGAATGTCTTCTTAAATTATATTGTTTTTGGTTTAGTCTCTATTATTTTTGATCGATTTGTCTATTTCTTTTATAATTACATACTAATCATTGCATTCCATTGTTTTTTTTTCTTTTTAGTTCAAAATGCTGTTCGGTGCAGCCCAATCGGCCTTTAAGACATTGCGCCAAACCACACGGCGTGTTCCCGTCTTTCTGTACAACAAAAATGCCTACTCCACACAGGTGAGCTGAAATTTTATTATACTCGTATATCCAAATTTGTACGTTTCTAACACAACTTTCACCCAACCCCCAGGTTGAATACAAACCCATTCGCTCCGTTTTGGTGGCGAATCGTGGTGAAATCGCTATTCGCGTTTTCCGTGCCTGTACCGAATTGGGCATAAAATCGGTAGCCATCTATTCCGAACAGGATAAAATGCACATGCATCGTCAGAAGGCTGATGAATCATATTTGGTTGGCAAGGGTTTGCCGCCCGTAGAGGCTTACTTAAACATTCCAGAAATCATTCGTGTTTGCAAAGAGAATGATGTGGATGCTGTGCATCCTGGCTATGGTTTCCTTTCCGAACGCAGTGATTTCGCTCAGTCCGTCATTGATGCTGGCCTCCGTTTCATTGGTCCCTCACCCAAAGTTGTACAGCAGATGGGTGATAAGGTCGCAGCTCGTATTGCCGCCATTGAAGCTGGTGTCCCAATTGTCCCCGGTACAGATGGCCCAGTGACCACAAAGGAAGAAGCTGTGGAATTCTGCAAGAAACACGGCTTGCCAGTCATCTTCAAGGCTGCCTATGGCGGTGGTGGTCGTGGTATGCGGGTGGTGCGCAAAATGGACGAAGTCGAGGAGATGTTTGAGAGAGCCAGCTCCGAAGCTAAGGCCGCTTTTGGTAATGGTGCTATGTTCATTGAGAAATTCATTGAACGTCCTCGTCACATTGAAGTCCAACTGTTGGGTGACAAGGCCGGCAATGTCGTGCACTTGTTTGAACGTGATTGCTCTGTTCAACGTCGCCACCAGAAAGTCGTAGAAATTGCTCCTGCACCACGTTTGCCCAAAGAGGTGCGTGACCAGATGACCGAGGCTGCTGTCCGTTTGGCCAGACATGTTGGTTATGAAAACGCCGGTACTGTGGAATTCCTATGTGACGAGAATGGTAACTTCTTCTTCATTGAAGTAAATGCCCGCCTACAAGTCGAGCACACAGTGACTGAGGAGATTACCGGAATCGATTTGGTGCAATCCCAAATTCGCGTAGCTGAAGGCATGACTTTGCCTGAGTTGGGTTACACCCAAGATCAAATTAAGTCACGTGGATATGCCATCCAATGTCGTGTTACAACTGAAGATCCCGCCAATGATTTCCAACCCAGCACCGGCCGCTTGGAAGTATTCCGTTCCGGCGAAGGTATGGGCATTCGTTTGGACAGTGCCTCCGCATTTGCCGGTGCCATTATTTCGCCCTACTACGATTCGCTGCTAGTCAAGGTTATCTCTCATGCCAGCGACCTACAAAGCTCTGCCGCGAAAATGAATCGCGCTCTACGTGAATTCCGTATTCGTGGTGTTAAAACGAACATCCCTTTCTTGCTGAACGTTTTGGAAAATCAAAAATTCCTGCATGGTGTGTTGGACACCTATTTCATCGATGAACATCCCCAACTGTTCAAGTTCCGCGTATCACAAAATCGTGCTCAAAAATTGTTGAATTATTTGGGCGAAGTGTTGGTGAATGGTCCACAAACCCCACTGGCCACCGGCTTGAAACCAGCTGAAGTAAAACCACATATACCAACAGTGCCTTTGGGTAAGTACGAAGAGTTTCCCATTTGAGAAATGTTTACACTGAAAACAGCGAATTGCTAGCAAGCTTTAAATGTTAAAAACTTCGAATGAGGGAATTTTGAGAGAAGGGCAAATACTTAGAATTCGTGTGGATATATAATATGTGTTTCCTCATATGCAACTCTTTTACGGCCTTATATATTACCGTCCACATTCAAAATATTCAGGCGAAATTTCTGAAAACTTTAAAATAGGTATGTTACGAAGGTCGTAACATTCAAGAACGTCAATTAAATAATACTATGCAACAACAAATATATATATTTTTATATGTTATGTCATCTATAAGCAAATATAAATATATGAGCCCTTGACAATGAGAGTGGTATAAGTCAGTTTTATTATATTTGGAGATATTGAAGGGTTTGTGTTTATTTAAAGACATGCATATCGTCATCTGAAATCCAAAATGACGTAACATCAACAAAATCAAAATACATTTTATGATAGATTATAGTCTATTAGACTAAACTAGACATTCCTAGAAAATTTTACAGTTCAATTCAATTGAACATTTTATGAGTGAAATTCGAAATGGCGTACCAGCAAACAAGATCATTCAAAAAGCGGAAAGATTCATAAAATTTATTTTTTAATTCAGAATGCAACTAATTGCACTGGATTTGTTTGGTATTTAACTTCGCCTTATTAGTCTGGAAATTCATAAATCTAGCCAAAAACTTAAAATTAGTTTACTTTAATTTTGCTTTTGCTAAAAAAGTATAAGCATGTGAACATGTTACGTCATTTTAGGTTTCAGGTGACGATATAATGACCCTAATTAAAAAGTTTTTTCAAATAAACTCATCAAAAGACAAACCTCGTCTTTAACTTTTATTTGCTGAAAAGTAATAATAGCGAAAAAACCAATGGTGCAGTGGAATTGTTTGTATTTATTTATGATTTAGAAGCTTTCGTTGCTCCTATCAAATCACACAAACGGCTGAATTTTGTTTAAACTTGGTACACTTGAAAAATTAGTAAATGTATCAAGGAGAGTGTGGTAATACAAAATAAAAGCCTTAAATATATGTTAGGTTAGGTTAGGTTAAGGCAGCTCGGCACACAGCATAAAATATAAATAGATAAATAACTACATCATGGATAAATATTTAAAAATTTCATACAATAATTTGTAATTTTGGAGACCGTGGTCAACCTAGGACCAATTTGTATAAATCTTGAAACATGGCATTTTTCGATCTAGATTTTCAGATTAGATTAATTGCTGTGAAATTACAATAAACTTGTCAGTGGTGAAAAAAATGTCTACTTCGATATCCTTACAAACATTTCTAAAAAATAACTAAACCGTTACGTAATTATACAAATCATTTAATTAATTTTACATTTCCAGAAATGAAAATATATGTAAATTGTTATTATAGCCTTATGTCACTATCAATGATAATTTTCTTGAGTAAACGATGACAGTTTTGATTGTCCTTTAAAAAAGTAGTGATAATAACTAAGGGTTTTTGAGGAAAAAAAATGTTTTTAGCTATATTGTTATTATTTATTGATGTAGCGCCGGTTAAGAAGCGCATAGTGCGAGTTACATAGATATAAAAAGAAACTTTCTACATAAAAGACCTTATATCACTATCAGTGTCAAGGGTTCATATAAATATTTCAATTTCAAAAATGTTGTTCAACACACTTCTATACATATCGACAATCAGTAATAAGGTCTACCAAGAAAACTCATAATGTCAGAACAAAGCAGAAACTTACTTATGAATTGAGTTCATTTGGTGATTTTTTGCATCGTTGTGAATTTATTGATAATAATGTAAAAAACTGCAAGAAAAACAAGTAAGAAAGTTTCAGTCGGGTAAACCGACTAAGGTATACCCTCACTTTGTGAGTAATGTAATATATTACATTACACCAATAAATCTGTCAATTTGTGTGGGAGGTACCAGAAGGGGTTTTCCAAATACACATATTTTTCGGTAAACAGTACATTCTTAAATACATTGCATTGTGCTGAACTATAAGCGTTTATGTGCACTGGTATATTAAAGATACGAGCTATGTAATTTTGGTATGATTTGGTCATTTTGTGTGGGAGGTACAAAAAGGGGCGGGGTGATAACGCCCACTTTTTACAGGACTATAGGCACTATAACAGCATTACACTGTACAAAAATTCAAGTATTTGTATGCACTGGTATTAAAGTTACAAGCCGTTTACTTTTGGTACGAAACGGTCCATTTGTGTGGGAGGTACCAAGAGGGGCTGTACAATAATGCCCATTTTTTACCGGACTATAGGCGCTACAAAAACATTATACTGTAGAAAATTTCAAGCATTTTTATGCACTTGTATTAACGTTATAAGCAGTTAAATTTTGATGCAAAATGGTCCATTTGTGTGGGAAGTACCAAAAGGGGCATGCCAACTTCACCCATTTTTCTCGAGTTAATAGCGACTAATATACTAATATTATGTGCAGAATTTTAAAAGATTCGAATAAGTAGTATAGAAGTTATTAAAGAATCAATATTTCACTAAATTTTAACCCTTTGTGTGGGAGGTACCAGAAGGAGTAGACCAATATGGCCCATCTTCGAACTCATCCGGAGATATATCAAAATATTACCACATACCAAATTTGAAGTCAGTCGGTTAATCCTTTCGAGAGTTATCGTGCGCACCAGCCAGCAGACACACAGACAGACAGACAGACAGACAGACGGACGGACATTGCTCATTCGACTTAAAATGACCCAAAACGGATTTCCTCCGAACATACTTAGGGTCTTAGATCACTCCTTCGATGTGTTACACTTTTTTCCGTAGCAAATGATATATACCCTCGTCACACTAAAGTGAGGGTATAACTAGTCGAAATGTACAAAATCGAGACGAGCTGAAATCATGTACCCGAGTTTGAATTCATCTTTTCATTTAGCTGATCATATGGTACGTCTTATTATCAGTTGTCATAACTCTAGACCGAATTGCTGAATTTTGTCCATAAAAGGATAAGTTATGATTTTTTAATGTATCCAATATTTTTTCTTCGAAGACCAATTATTTAATTCATAATTTTGAATTTACATTATACGAGTTAAACTCAAAACAACTTATTAGATATCGCCCTACTGAATAGATCAAAAAATACTTCTAAAAAACTTTAAATTTAACAATTTTTAAATATTTATATAAACATAATCGGAAAAATCGCCTCCAGTTTAGTTACAATATAATGGGTTATCCAAGTAGATATACTTTTTTCAATAGCCTTTTTTTGACAGATCACGTGTGAGTCGTGTCATGCTGCCATGTTATTTTTGTTAAGTACTGTTTGGCATTTCATCATGGAAAGACTTACGCCTGAACAACGTTCACAAATCGTTCAACTTTATTACGAAAATTCACGTTCTGTGAGGAATGTGTTTCGTGCACTTCGCTCAACTTATGGTCATCATAATCGGGTCTTACGACCACGTGTGAATCGTGTCATGCTGTCATGTTATTTTTGGTTAAGTATTGTTTGGCATTTCATCATGGAAAGACTTACGCCTGAACAACGTTTACAAATCGTTCAACTTTATTACGAAAATTCACGTTCTGTGAGGAATGTGTTTCGTGCACTTCGCTCAACTTATGGTTAACATAATCGAGTCATCGAAAATTGAACTCAACGGATGGACCATCTGAGACGTTGTTCAGGCGTAAGTCCTTCCATGATGAAATGCCAAACAATACTTAACAAAAATAACATGACAGCATCACACGACTCACACGTGGTCTGTCAAAAAAGGCAATTGAAAAAAGTATATCTACTGGGATCACCCTATATCTAATCTAATAATGTTAATTCAAAAAAGGTAGTTTTTGATGAAAGGCGAATTCCATGTACGGAATTCCGTTATGGTGCAAATAGCTTTTGATAGGGTTGACGGGTTAACACCAAATTTTTACTGAATATAATTTGGAATACTTTAAAAGCAAAAATGCAATGCGCTAAAACATGTCGACTTAGCATAGTTTAGCATTTAGCATTTTTAAATTCGAACTTTTTATTTATCTCGTTTGTCAGGTGCCGTGACGCTTAAAAAATAGATTTTTTTTAGTTTCGGTGAATATTGTATCATTTTGTTGCATAGAGTAATGGCTTGAAAAAAGTATGTTATTAGAAGTTTGTATTTTATGTAGAGATTCAAATATTGTTTCGAAGCTGTTTCACTTGTTTAATAAAAGTTAAAACTAAACGTGATATTAAACTGTTCAAAATATGGACTAAATCTATTATACTGAATAACACGAATAAATCGGGGTTTTGTATATAAGAAAGTATACAAAATTTGACAATTAAAGGGAAAATGCGTCGTATAAACAGTATTAAGGTGAATTGTTTTACAAATATGTAAACCTGATCTGGATTGTATTATCTATTCTTGGTTTCACAAATCTTAGGAATAGTCCTGTTAGATTACATAAATCTCTAGCATTTTGCAAAACAAACGTTCGCAGTTTTCAAGAAAGAAAAAAATTGTCCAAGCTTTTAGATATAGATCTTTTCACTTCAATCTTCTACACCGTCTGAAATACCACTGAATCGCAACTTTTTTTTTCTTTTGGAATGGGACCTTTTACACTATCCTTTTATGTGTGATTTTGCTTTTTGTCACGCAAATAAAAAGATTCATTAAAAAATGAAGAATCCTCTATGCTTTTTTTTCTCAATTCTTATTGTTTAACATTTATTTTTTCTTGTTTATTAAACTTTATTCTTATTATTTTCTTAAAAACTATTTTCATTTATTTACTTTTATATGTTGCATTTTGTTATTAATCCTCCACGCCTAAAAAACCGAACACTACTCAAATGTTACATCAAAATCATTAAAAAAAACAAAACCACAAAACAAAACTGTTTTACCGCAATGAAAAAACATACAATCTCGGCACAATCAAACGACCTTCGCCACGTTTTCAAACCATATAATGAAAAATAAAAACATTGAAGACTTGTCACCCGAGGCCATTGAACGTGAATCACGTGGTGAAGCTAAAGGTACGTTAACGCACATTTCTTATGGTGTTTTTACCGGGAATGTGGATTCAAAGTCTACAAATGTATGGGTAAAAAAAATATGTATATAATCATGGAACATGGTATTGAATTAGTTAGAATAATGCTGTATCTCAGGGAAAGGACACATATTTAAGGTTTTGTATGAACTTTAATTTTTAGTGGTGTTAAGTTTAAGTTACTCATATTACTCAAAAAAGTTTGTTTTACAGCAGTTCTTGTCTGCTGAAAAGCGAAAGCATACTTGTCCAAAGACAATATAATTTAAGAAGACATTCCTTCCTGTAGCGAGTAATTGTCAGTTACGAACGAATAGGTATTTAATTCCAACGAGTGAGGTTTTTCGCGGATTTTCAGACCGTTCTTCCCAAATTTTTTGTAATTGTCACAATTAAAAAATTAATATTAATCGATAAGTGCAAAAAAAGTTCAATCAATGTTCGCGGAATACTGTTTTTTCGCGTGTTACAATTCATTCCTATTCGTTCTTAACTGATAGATTTTGACGTTTCGGCCTGAAGAAATGTCTTCTTATATTCTATTTGTCTTTGTACTTGTCTGCTTTAGCAAACTTATGTTTCCTATTCCATTTAACTATTTCTCTGCTATTTTAGCTAACAAAAACTGTTACTTCAGCAGTTATGTTGCTATGTTGTGCAGAGATAGAAAGATAATGTTTAAAAATCTTACCTAGGGCATACAAAACAGTAATCATTATCAGCGCTGATAAGTCAATCCAAAACTAGCTCGGAGTCGGGAGTCGATTTTAAAACAACTCGACTTCAACCAACTCAGACTCCGGAAGATATTATCGCTGTAAAATGTTAAAAATATCGAGCTAAAAGGAGATTATGTTGAGAAATAAGCAAAAAATATCCCAAATTTGTTGTGTTTTCTTTGTTAGTTCGGCTAATTTTGGGACCGCTCTCGTAATCAGTTCGATAGCTTATTCAAAATGGTCTCCATTATAAATTTCGAAAGCCCACCTTATAAGACTAACCTCCTGTATTTGTAAAACGTTTTCGATCGTTTACGACGAAAGGTCAAATTTCAATTAACTATAACTTGAAATCTATAAAACACAGGCATGAAATATTTTCGGTACGAACTATTTCCCAGCTTTTCCATAGTACATGACGAATTATAGACTCCTGTGGCTTATATATTTCGCGTATCAATTGACTGATTTTGGATGATTCGTCGTAGACGAACGAAAACGTTTTACAACAACTGGGGTTAAGTATATATTGAGGACTTCTATGTAAATTGGTTACATGGATCTTTATACAGATTTCTTAATGTAAAATATTTTTAAAAGTACTCAGTGTGAGCCGGAAGTCGAACAAATTTGTTCGACTCAACACTCCGATTCCAACCAACTCCACCGAGTCCTAAACAATATGTACATCGTTTTAAATTCGTCAGAAACACATCCGGCGATATTTTTCAATTTCTTCCTTTTTTATTAACAGCGGACATTTTTAGCTAGCGACTAACAATAGCAACTTCGTCAGCAACTTAGCTACTTCCGCCAGTCTTTCTGTCTGTCTGACCATATTTTCTTGTTATCAATGAAAAATGAGACATATCGGTCCATGTTTTGGTGTAGCCCCATATAAAAGTCCCCTCCTATTTCACTTACTTATATAGAAGAAATTACTCAATTTAGCTGGCTGAAATTTAAGCATTTATAATTTATATTGCACTAAATCGTCCACAGTGAAATTGATACAGATCGGCCCATGTTTATAAAAATCCCTTATATGAAGGTCCCTTCCGATTAGATTTCTGGACGCCTTATTATGTTTTATTAATTTAGTAATTTCCCGTAAACGCTGAAAACTATCTCGGATGGAGCTTATATTTTTCTTGCACGGAAGGAGTTTATGTTTCGCTCCTTATTCGTCAATCAACAGGTCAATGAAGTGTCTGATAATTTTGCCTGTATTCATTCGTATGGTGTTGATACATTTCGGCCTGGAAACAAATACAGCTGAACCCACTATACAAGGTGAATAAAAACAACTAATGGACAACAAACACATATACTGCTACAACAACAACGTTTTTTTTTTTCAATTTTGAAAATTATTTTATTATTCCGAAAAATTTGTGATTGTGCTTAAAAACACTGTTCTAGTTTAAAAAAATTAACAGCGAGGCCCCTGGTGGCTTAAACTAAACCCGTTTTTCTAGATTAGCTCTTGTTTTCGATATATTCGGCCACAAAGTTTACTGGGAAATCAGTGAGGTTAGTTATACCCTTACCCGTAAAAATTGCAATAAAATCGTATCATATGTCAAAAGTCATACAAATCGTCGATATTTTTGTTTGGTTTCGTAGAGAAAAAGATTCCTCGCGAAAAATAGATCCCCTTTCAACATATTCCACCATCTCGAAACAAGAGCTTAACTAGAAAAATGGCTACCACCACTGCATTCAGCATGGTCGATTTAGATTAACGCAAGGGTTGCCCCGTTGGTCGGTTAAAAAAGTTCTCAATTCAAGCACAGTGAAATTAATTACAGAATTCAAATCGTGATTTATAAATTCCAACAATTTATGTTTAATTATTTTGATTTTGTAAACAAACTATGTACATAATAGGTATTCGATTGCGTAGAATACGATGACGAGAATGACTCTTTGAGTCGATCGAGGCATGTCCTTCCGACTATATAGATTGTTGTGATCAAAATACAGCACGCAAATATAGTCCAATTTAATGAATATTTTCACATGTTCAAGGATAATACCTATTGAACAATACTAGTTGAAGTTTTGACTTAGCTCCATACAAATCCGCCTCCAATAAGACTTCGACGATTTTCCTCAAATACGACGACAGCTCCTAATCATCTTCACAAAGCTTACACCAAAAAAAACACGCTACAAAACGAATCCCACATTTTGTTAGGTTACTTCATCTACCTATACATGAATCGTGCCAGACCCTTTCTGTCAGCCCCAGCGAGTTTAACCGTTCGCATAATTGTTTTTTTACTTAAGCATGAGACTAAAAACGACTAAGTATTTTTACCAAATTTGATCAATAAGTATACATACATATATGTTCTTATGTATGCGATAATCTTCCCAATAACTTTTACACATTCTAAGACTTTGAATCCACGCTGTATGTATGTACTTTTGACTTTATATTGTATTTATGTTCATTTTGTAAATTTATTTTTGTATTTACGAACGTATATGTATATTTTTGTATTTTTAATTTAAACTGTGTATATATTTTGCCATTAATATTTTTTTAACCTAAATTAATTCTGTCTACAAAGTTACTAACTAAATAAAAAAAGGATATACGGGTTCCCTTTACTTAATTGTCAAACACTATTATATATGCTTTAAGCTCTATTATACATATAAATCTATAACATAATCATAACCTACAATTGCTTATGTCCCATATAAATCTTAGTCTTATACTAATTACCTATATGATTTCTCTCTTGTCCCCTTCCCATTTTGGACGTGTTTAGTTACGGAACCTCCAAAAGGTTTACGCCACATTTTAACCACTCATGGACCTGAGGCCTTTGCTAAAGAAGTGCGTTCTCGCAAGAACCTCTTGCTGATGGACACGACATACAGAGATGCCCATCAATCTTTGTTAGCCACACGTGTACGTTCTCATGATCTTTTGAACATTTCACCATTCGTGGCCAACAAATTCAACAATTTGTATTCGTTGGAAAATTGGGGTGGTGCCACCTTTGATGTTGCCTTACGTTTCTTGCACGAATGCCCATGGGAACGTTTGGAGGAAATGCGTAATATGATACCCAACATACCATTCCAAATGTTGTTGAGAGGTGCTAATGCTGTTGGTTATACCAACTATCCTGATAATGTTGTGTTCAAATTCTGCGAATTGGCGGTGAGTAATAAATGTTCAGTTTGATTTCGAAATTATTTACTAAATCTTAAAAATCCATTGCAGGTACAAACTGGTATGGATATCTTCCGTGTCTTTGACTCTTTGAACTACTTGCCCAACTTGATTTTGGGTATGGAAGCTGCCGGCAAAGCGGGTGGTGTTGTTGAAGCCGCCATTTCTTATACCGGCGATGTCAGCGATCCTTCACGCACTAAATACGACCTTAAATACTATACCAACTTGGCTGATGAATTGATAAAGGCTGGTACCCACGTTCTGTGTATCAAGGATATGGCTGGTTTATTGAAACCTCAAGCTGCCACGTAGGTTTCCAATCAAAACCCAGCAAAATAAACGAGTTTAATTTATACATATTTATTATCATCTGTAGTTTGTTGATCTCTGCCATTCGTGATAGACATCCCGATGTACCCATTCACATTCATACTCACGACACCTCTGGCGCTGGTGTCGCCTCCATGTTGGCTTGTGCCCAAGCTGGTGCTGACGTTGTCGATGTAGCCGTTGACTCCATGTCTGGCATGACTTCTCAGCCCTCAATGGGCGCCATTGTTGCTTCTTTGCAAGGAACTCCCTTGGATACGCAATACAACTTGAGTGATGTGTCTGAGTACTCAGCCTACTGGGAACAAACGCGTACTCTGTATGCTCCATTCGAATGCACCACAACTATGAAATCTGGCAATGCCGATGTGTACCTGAACGAAATTCCTGGTGGTCAATACACAAACTTGCAATTCCAGGCTTTCTCATTGGGTTTGGGCGATTTCTTCGAGGATGTCAAGAAGGCCTACAGAGAAGCCAACCTTTTGTTGGGCGATATCATTAAGGTCACACCCTCATCCAAGGTTGTTGGTGATTTGGCCCAATTTATGGTGCAAAATAAACTGACAGCTGAAGAAGTATTGGAAAAGGCTGAGGAATTGTCATTCCCCAAGTCGGTTGTTGAATTCTTGCAGGGTTCCATTGGTATACCTCATGGTGGCTTCCCCGAGCCATTGCGCTCCCGTATCCTTAAGGATATGCCACGCATTGAGGGCCGCCCTGGAGAGAATTTACCACCCTTGGACTTTGACAAGTTAAAGAAGGATCTGAAGGAAACCCATCCTCTTGCCACCGAACGTGACGTAATGTCCGCCGCCTTATATCCCGCTGTAACCGAAGAGTATCTGCACTTCCGCGAATCGTATGGTCCTGTCGATAAATTGGAAACACGCATTTTTCTTACTGGACCCAAGGTGGGCGAAGAATTCGAAGTCAATTTGGAGAGGGGTAAGACATTGAGCTTGAAGACTTTGGCTATGGCCGAAGATTTGACACCCAATGGTGAACGTGAGGTCTTCTTCGAAATGAACGGTCAATTGCGTTCCGTGTTTATCCGTGACAAAGAAGCTGTCAAGGTAAATAATGCCGCCAATATAATGTACTTTATCTAATCCCATTTTTCTCTCGATTAGGAATTGCATATTCATCCTAAGGCTTCCAAGAGCAACAAGAGCGAAGTAGGTGCTCCCATGCCTGGTACTGTGATTGATATTCGTGTCAAGGAAGGCGACAAAGTTGAAAAGGGCCAACCATTGGTGGTTTTGTCGGCCATGAAAATGGAAATGGTAGTGCAAGCACCCAAAGCCGGTATTGTCAAGAAACTGGAAATTATTAATGGCATGAAATTGGAGGGCGATGATTTATTGATGGTCGTTGAGTAGACTGCCTGTCCTGCCCCCCACACACTTACACACCCACGACAACGATTCCCCCTATCTTAGCTATAGAAGTCATGCGACTGCTAAACAAGCACACTCATACATACAAGGAAATCCCGAGCATTATTTTAGATATATTTACAATCAATATGCAAAGAACAATTTCTCCATGAGTTCAAACCAGTGATAGTTGTTAACAGAAAAAAAGCCAATCAATCGAAGAGTTCAAAGTAACAAAGTGACGAGACATCAATTTCTATATAATATATTACTTAGATACATACATTTTATATATAAGCTGAAACTATAACTACGTACTATTCATACATATACATACATACATATACATACATATATATATATGAAATATTTTGCTGTGTTACTTTATTATCCTTTATTATTATGTTATATGGTTATCCATCTCCCAGTCCTTCCTTGTCTCTTAGCGGAAAGCGCACAAAACAGTTTGTAAGTTTGTAATTATATTAATTATTATTTTTTTATAATTTGTTTCTTTTTTTATAAAAAAAATGTTTATTTGTTCATTGTATTGTTAAGTATTGTAGAAGACATTTTGTGGTGTTAACTATTTTGTTTATTAATTGTTTTATTTACTGAATGCTTATTCATAATTATTTTCTCTACTTTCTTTTCATAATATCCAATGTTGTCTACTTAAAAACATGTTTTCCTTTTGTGAAAATTTTCATTATAAATAACCGTTAAACTTTGGAAATAAAATTTAACACAAATAAACAAGGCTTTTCTGTTGTTTCACTTCAATAACATTTCCCAATTGCGATAACTTTTTTGCTGTGGGTAACCAAAGACAAAAATCTGAAAGAAGAGGCAAATCAAATTACTCAATAGGGATAATTTTAATTTTGATTGGAATACAGGCCAAAGTGAAGTGAGCGGTTCCTTCGACATATGTTGGTTTATGTGATCATAATTTAATGTCCCGAAGACACACGCTCTAAGAAATACTTCACCACAAGGATCAGGTGAGGATAAATATCGATTTGAAAAATTAATATAAGCCACGACACAAACAGAACGCTAGTATAGGGCTAACAGAGCGCTGTCTAACAGAGCAATGTCAAAATGTACACAGTGATACTATAATTACAAAAATGCGAATTTTAGCAAATCTGAATAATTTTGTTAGTGAAATATAATGAAAATACACACAAATAAATTATGCAGAAGTCGAATATTATGACATGTTAGGTTAGGTTGAATAGAAGAGACCTGCAGATAAGCCAGTGGACCTGCAGATAAGCCAGTATTTCGGCCTGTTGTGCGCTCCCTATTTATGATTTTTATTATTTTATGACATGTAACAATACGAGTGAATAAGCCAAATCTTATAGAACTAGAGGTCAAAACGATCGAATATGAAGATATTCCTTCAGGTCAAAATCCGTCAGTTACGAACGAATATGAATGAATTGTCACACGCGAAAAAACATAATTGGAACTTTTTTTGCACTTATCTATTTATATTATTTTTTTAATTGTGACAATTACAAAAAATTCGGGAAAATTGGTCTGAAAAAAAACCTCACTCGTTGAAATCAAATTCCTATTCTCTTATTTTTAAAAATCGCCCACTGTGGCCAAACAAAAAAAGATGGAGTATTTCGGTTTCCGCCAAAAACTGTCAAATCGACAGTTTTTGGTGAAAACCGGAATGCTCCATATTTTTTGTTTAGATTTATGGGTCGATTATGGATTGCATCCCAACTTCAGTTGAGTTGTCCACTGGCAACGCAACTGAAATAAAAATAGGTATTAGTATGACAACTTTTGTCAGTTACGGTCGATAATAGTGTTTGACACTTCGTTAACCAAAAATATTGTAAACAAACAAACATTTCAACAAAAAAAGTAAATTTCAACTACAAAAATTCCAATTTTAATGATAAGCTCAGTGGGACTTTTTTTTTGGTGATCAAATCCAATGTCTCTACAACGAAAAAAGGTTACATACTGGAAAACAATATGCAATAGGTCTTTTGCATCCTGCTCCAATGGCGATAAAGATGTCACCACCTGTGATGTTAAGGTTTGCTTTAAAATGAATCTGCAATCTTTGCCATTCACCGAAGGAGATGCTTGGCGGACATTTGCCACAGTGATCAAATGCTTCAAATGGGTTATACGATGTTTCTGCCATGATTCATGTGAGTGCAAACCCTTCTTCTTCGAAGACACTCTCTTGCCAATTTTCAGATGGCGGGGAGCCGTGAGATATTTGACAAGAGTTTTGCTGTCTCGTGCAGCGGAGCTTGAGTAGAGCAGCAGATACACAGCGTAGAAGAGCAAGTAGGGAACATAATGCGTATTCGATTGGGAACCGCCGCCACCGGCATCTTCGTGGAAACTATGTTTCCAGGCGAAATGCAAGAGTAGTAGCTTCAGATCTGGTACGAGTATTTAGGAAATGTCACAGCGTTGGGTGCTTTCTTGCATGTAGATCTAGCATGGCGGGCTTACAGTCCGAGAAGGCCGCCTCGGAGACTTCCGGACCCCAGAGTGGCAGTGACTCATTGTATTCCATTCTGCAAACTCGCGCTCTCCAATTCATCTCGGCCACACTTCATTCATAGTGACTTTGCTTTCACCAAAATGCCTACACCGCGAGCTAGATTTGGGTTGGCTTCCATTTTCTCTATTAACATCACAAATTGTTGTGTCGTACAAACACGAGCAAAAAGTTAATGTTGAAAATATGATAAAAAATATAACTACCATTTAATTTCTTTAAAAAACACAGCAACCTCAAATAAATGGTTGCCGAAAAATCCCCCATTTAACAACTGAAGTTAATAGTTGCCATCCGTAATGTACTTTTGGCAACCGGCAACGCAATTAAACGTTGGTTGCAATCCATAGTCGACCCATTATGAAACGTAGATCTAATCCAAGACCTTCTATGGTTAGAATGGATAGTGAGGAATTCTGTGGCGACCAATCAATCGCCAATGCTTTTGCAAAATTCTTTACATCAACCTATTCTCATTAACAGAGACAATTAGACGTCCCCTACCCTTACAATATTCCTTCATTGAATCAGTTTAGCATACCTTATTTTGATTTTCCATTTGTATTTTCGAGTTTGGTCAAGCTTAATTCTTCCAATAGTGTTGGTCCTGATGGCGTACCTAGTATAATCTTAAAAAATTGTGCTCAAAGTCTTGCCCTTCCGCTCACATTACTATTTAATTCTTCGTTAAAATATGGCTATTTCCCATCCATTTGGAGAACATCTTACTTAACCCCTCTTCATAAATCTGGAAGCCTCACTGATGTGGGGAATTACCGTGGAATCGCAAAATTAAGTATAATTCCAAAACTTTTTGAGAAAATGGTTACTGAGATTTTATCTCATAAAGTATCGTCTATTCTAAGTCCATTCCAACATGGATTTCGTAAAGGTCTCTCAACTGTGACAAATTTGGTGCAATTCTCTTCTCAGGTTATAAACGAGTTTGTTCTTGGTAATCAGACAGACGTGATTTATACAGATTTTAGTAAAGCTTTCGATAGAGTCAATCACAAACTCTTGATACATAAGCTTGATCTTATTGGTTTTAGTAACAACTTATTGCGTTGGATATCGACTTATCTTGATAGTCGCATTCAGATTGTGAAATTTGGTATATCCTGCTCTGATCCGATCTTAGTTTCATCTGGGGTTCCCCAAGGTAGCCATATTGGCCCCATTCTATTTCTGCTATTCATCAACGATTTACCAGATTCAATTTCTAGTTCAAATTTACTGATGTATGTAGATGATGTTAAGATATTTTATTCTTATAAAACATCTGAAGATTCAATGCTCCTTCAAAATGATTTGATTAATTTTGGAAAATGGTGTGATATAAATTGCATGGACCTCAATCTTAAGAAATGTAAACATATGTGTTTCTCTAGGTCGAGAGCGATTCCATCCAGCTTTAGTCTTCATGGTTCCAATTTAGATACTGTTGAATCCTTTGTGGATCTTGGTATATTGATGGATCCTAAACTCAATTTCAATAATCACATAATTACAATGGTGAATAAAGCTTATGGCGTGCTTGGTTTCATAAAGCGATGGGCGAAAGAATTCGTAGATCCATATGTAACTAGGCAGTTATATACGTCACTAGTTAGACCTATTCTAGAATATGGGTCCGTAGTGTGGGACCCCCAGTACGGGACTTACGTTGATAAGATTGAATCGGTTCAAAAACAATTTTTATTATTCGCTTTAAGACATCTTCATTGGAATAGTGATTTTAGTCTTCCACCCTATACTAGCAGGTTGAGTTTGATAAGACTGCCTACTCTCAAGAGTAGACGTATTATGCTGAACACAACCATGGTGCTGAAAGTTATAAATGGTGATGTTCCTTCTAATTTTATTTTGTCTAGTATTGGATTCAATGTACCTTGTAGACCTTCCAGATATTACCAATTATTACATATTGATTTTCGACGTACAAATTATGCTTCGGCAGAGCCCATTCGTAGAATGTGCATGGATTTTAACACTTTATATGAAGTTATTGACATTGATGTAGAAATTGATGTAGTTAGATCTAGAATAATATCTTTTTTAAATGTGTAAGTAGACTAATTTTATTGTTTGCATGTGCCGGCTGATGAAATTTTTCTGTAGCTGGTATTTCCACCCTCTACTATTAACCCGCCATGGTCCGGATCATGGTGTGTACGCAATTCCTACGTCATGGGGATGTGGCCCCCTCGGTCGGAAGAGGCGGGTAAGAGTGGTTGCGTTGGGAACGTTCGTTAAAAAAAAATTATTTTCTTAAGAAATTTTAAAGTTTTTCTGTTGAAAACTATTCATGAAGGTATACAAAGAATCAATTTGTGGGAAAAAAAATACCCGAAAATCGAAAAAAATCCGTCACAACTTTAAACATACAATTTTCAATTTTCGTTTGAAACTCCCATTAAATTATAAATATTTATCATTACCTTACCGATGAAGACCTCTTTGCTGCAAAGGTATTTTCGGTATAACCTAATGTACTTATATATTTAAAAATAACACAATAAGCAATAACTCAACTATTTAGTAAAAACATTTTATATTTATTTAAATATTTTGAACAATAAAATCCAAGAAATTCAATTCTTTACTTAACTCTGTAACTCGCTTAAAATGTCGCTGCACATAAGGCGTTACGACTTCCACCAGATTTTTGGCATTCAAAGATCGCTGTAAAGATGGGTCTACCATCATTTCATTTAAAAGATGATGCAAAACAACATTGGATACATGCGAATAACGAGCATTACAACTCCAAACCTTGACATGATCCAAGAGTGTTTGTTTTCTATCATTGTTTAGTTGGGATATTAGTTCGCCAATTGCTGCATGATCTCTTTTTTGTACAAATTGGTTTAAAATATTGTAGGTTACGCGAGGTTTACCCAATTTCAAGGCTAGCACAAATGCTTTTTTCAAATTCTTGTTTTGATGCAGTAGAGTTTGCAGTGATTGTTCCTGCAATAGCTCAGCTTGCCGTTTATCAATTTCGGAATTTTTGCATTCTTCAGTGATATCTTTCCACTTAATAAGCTTGGAATCGGCTGCGGCACTGAAGAAATATTTCTGTGTCTTGGACGAGACGGCCAAAGACCACACACGGTCGTCGTGCTCATCGAGTGTCTGAATGCAGGCATTTGTTTTAATATTCCACAGCTTCAGAAGACCATCAGAGCCGGAGGATAAAATATATTTGCCATGATCTATAAATTCTGCCCTCAAAACGGTGGAGGTTTGTTCCAAACGTTTTAGGCAGGATAAATTAGACAGGGACCAAAGCCGCAAACTGCAATCAGAGGATGTGGTCAATACAATCTGATCGATGGGCGAGAATCGAACACTCCATACTCCACGTGTGTGACCACGTAATGTTCCAATTATACTGTGGGAATCGGCCGCCCACAATTTGGCTGTTTTGTCCTGTGAAGCTGTTGCTATAATTTTGTTGTTGGGCGAAAACGATACACTGTTAACTTCCTTGTCATGAGCCACAGCTGCATATTTGACCGAAAACTGATAATCTTCTTGTTTGTGGTTCGACTTGAGCGACCACACTTTCATGCTGCCACTTTGACATACCGATGCAAATGTTGTGCTGCAATTAAAACCAAAACTTATGCAGCCTACTGTGGCTGTATGACTGCTGGTATTCTTTGCCAACAATTTCAAATTGGCAGTTTCCTTGTCCAAAGTCCATAGAAAAATACTGAAGTCCTTGCCAGCCGATAGCAGTAAGTTACTCGATCCCGGCGTAGAAAGAGTCATTACCGTGTCCTTATGGCCCATGATTATATTACAATTCATGTGATTTTCAATGTCGTACAATTTGATGTGTTTGCTGTTGGTGGCCACTGCCAGAAATTGTTCCGTTTCACCCAGAAAACAAATATCTAAAATTTCATCATTAAAGCCGATCAATTGCTTGTAACATTTCAGCTTCGGCTCAATGTTAAATATCAATATGTTGTGGTCGGTTGTAACTACGGCCAGTTGTTTGTTAACGGGATTGTTTAATAGCATATTTATTTCATACTCTTTTTCGTGGCTATCCAACAGCGAAGAGATTTTGCCCGACGAACAATTCACTTGTTTTAGATTTCCATTTAGACCGGCTAAAACTGCATTTTGGGGATCTTTGTAAAATACACCCACCACCTCTTCATACAGTGGTACCACTTTCACTTGTTTTCCATCAGCCAAATTCCAAACTATTAAAACTTTATCTCTACTCGTAGAGATAATATTCTGGCATTCACTGGTGGCGTCGGAAAAATCAAAGCCAGTAACCTGCGACAGATGGCCCTTCATTTTCGCCTCCAATGTTTTACTCTCATAATTCCATTTGTATATAGCATTATCAGCGCCAGCGGCGAAAATTTCCTTTTTGCCCGGATTTGGATGAAATTTTACAAGGACAGCAGGTCCAGTGAACTCTTTCAGAGCACACAAACATCTGCTGTTTTCATAATCCCATATTCTCAAGGTTGAATCTGCACCACTGGTGCCCACCAACTTTGCATCGCTGCTAAATGTCACCTTTACCACAGGCCCTTTGTGCTGACTTTTCCACAATTTCTCCACTTTGCCAGTGGGCAAGTGCCACAATCTTAACAAGCTGCTGCGATGTGCGGTGACCATATATTCCTGATTAGAGGACAAATCAAAACAGTAGATGGCATCTTCGTCCTCTTCCTCGTCTGTACCGGTGGTGATTTTCTCACCATTTTCGTTGAAATTCAAGCCATATGAACGATTCACCAAGCCTGTCTCTACATCTACTTTTGTTACTTCGGAGCCATTTGAACAGAAAATCCATTTGCCATCATTGCTCCACGCTACATCTCCTCCAGCGTAAAAATTGGCATAACGTGCCTCCACTGCGTAACTAAAAATGGAAGGAAAATCTCCATAATTTCAAAACATTTTAGAATGGCTCTATAAACAAACCTCTTTTCGCTTATATTTAATGCCATTCTCACTTGTTTTTCATTAATATTTCTATTTTTTTATAAAAAATTCGCTGACACCAAACTCAAATCACAAATCAAATGTAAATAAAAGAAACATGTGGAGCGGCAAAAAGGTTACCAGATCGCGATCAGTGATTTCAGAGATGATGAAGTTTAACTTTGATTGGATTTGATGTAGCAACGTTATTTTTATTCGTTAATGCAGATTCACACGAGACAATTTTTTTCAATCAAGTGTCAAAGTTTGTCGTAGAGAGAGGCAGAGAGCTTTTCCCGCATGCCTCTCTATCCTATTCCATCTAGAAAAAATGTTCAAAATTAGTCTTCAACATTTTTGTTTTGTTTTAATTAAAAAATCCCAAAAAATGTTTTGCAAATGCACACGAAGAAAAAGCAAACCAATATTAAAATTCACACATTTAACAATGGTTTACAAAAGGTGTTTTAGGATAATAATCGTTTATGAATACAGTTTTAACAAATTTAGCTTAACAAAGGTTTGTAAAGATGTTTTATAAGGCGTTCACACCAACCCGTTTTGGCCCATTTGTTTTGGGAAAACATCCCACCGTTCACACATGTTGCCTGCCTAATTATGACATTTATTATGTTTTCAAATGGCATATGTCAACTTATTGTGTACAAACAACTTTTACTGAAAATATAAAAAAGAAACATGGAAAGTACCAAAAAAGCATTGTTAAATTATTTGGTGCTCACAAATCAATGCACAACGAGAATTCAACTATTCTATGCCGTACAAAGGAAATTCATAAGTATGTATATGTTCAGTGTGCGACAGATTGACAACTTAAGGGGGTTCACATACTTCAACATGCAGTTTTGGGACGTGTTATTGAGAAAAACATGCCGATTGAGACGGTTTCAATTGACATTTCTATAAGGGGAAAGCAACTCGTTTTGGCTCGAAAACATCTCAATGAGCCAAAACGGGTTGGTTTGAACGCCTTATTAAGTTTTAATGAATACGGCTGTTACAATATATTTTGTAAAAATGTATATGCAGAATTGTCAATAAAAATATTTTATAGATTTTAATGTTTTCTTGCAATCGTCTGAACTGTCAACTCACCTTTGCCTAACAATCTGTCATTGTCCGTATATTTGCAGCACTTTAACAGGGTTGTTAACGTTCGCAGATCTGGCAATCGTCTATACTCAGCTTAATATGCATAAACTTCGCACATCTTACAATGTACTGACGAGGAAAATACTTTAAAAACTATCTCAAGAGTACAGGGTTCCTAAAATAATGTCTCAAAGCTAGACCATAAAATATTTGGAGTGCCCAACAAGCCGACTACTGGGTTAGGTGTATGTTCAAGGACATGAGGCGGGAGAAATCTGACTCCTCTTTTCAATCTACGTAACCTAACCTATTAAAGCGCTGATTTCTGTTACTTCCAAGAATTGCTACTACTATATTGCAAAAAATAACCTTTTATACTCGATTTTGAATTATTATGGAATTATAAGTGTCGAAACACAATGATGTCGGTAGTAGGGAGGCTTGAAATTCATGACATTCAGACATGCCATGAAAATCAGGCTAAAATGTATGTTCACCACCAACATTGTTGTCATTGTAAAAAAATAGTTTCGAACAAAATATGAAAAATGTAAGTCGAGATTCCCACAAGACAATTTTTTCCAAGCAAGTGTCAATGTTTGTAGGAGAGAGAGGCAGGCGGAAGAGCAAAAAATTCTTTATTAATGTTTCTGAAATTATAATCATATAATTAGAAACACATTTATAAATAACTAGCTGGACCCGGTCCACGTCGTTGTCCCAGATTTCCGATCCAGCCCATTGGCCAATTACAGCACTCTCGCTAACAAATTGTTCAAGACATCTAAATTTAAAAACATGGTTTATATTGGCAGGGCAACGACCATTGATCCGATCACGCCCCTTTTTGAATCATTCATGTAGACTATACATATGCACAACAAATTGTTCAAGATATCTCAATTTCAAAATTTGGCTTATATGGGCGGGGCCACGCCCATTGGTCTGATTCCGCCCATTTTTTGACCAATCACGCAGACTAGCACTGATTGTTTGACTTGATGGCCGCGATAACCACAAATGATACAAGTTTCTGCTGAGAATGATATATGTGTTTTTGTGCTCACAGCCAATGCGATAAAAATTAAAGAAATGTACAAAAATTCACAAATTATGCAATATTGTATGAGGTTATGTTTAATGATCGAAATTTCTTTCTTCTATGGTCAATAGTTTCAGAGATAATACGTGCTTAACTAATGCTACGCCCATGTTTGCCACAACCACTTATCCCGCCAATTTCTGCTGAAGATTTAGATAATTACTCCACTAAAGGGTGTTCCAAATTTCGTTCTCCTACAATTAACACATTCTGAGTTATTCGAATTTTATATAATGCCACGCCCACTTTTTCTAACCCGCCCACTTTTGGTGAAGTTACTAAAATTGAATCCAATAACTTACAATCCAAATTTCGTTCACCTACGGTCAATAGTTTCTGAGATAACAAATGTTTAACTAATGCTACGCCCATTAATCCGAACCCTCCCTTTTTTATTGAAGTTTTAGAAAATAACTCCACTAACGTGTTCCAAAAAAATGTTTTGCAAATGCACACGAAGAAAAAGCAAACCAATAGTAAAATGCACACATTTAACAATGGTTTACAAAAGGTGTTTTAGGATAATAATCGTTTATGAATACAGTTTTAACAAATTTAGCTTAACAAAGGTTTGCAAAGTTGTTTTAAGTTTTAATGAATACGACTGTTACAATATATTTTGTAAAATGTGTATGCAAAATTGTCAATAAAAATATTTTATAGACAGTGCTGCCAATAAAATGGTTCTGTGACAATGGCGCCATTGTAATATGCATAAACTTCGCACATCTTACAATGTACTGACGAGGGCTTTTCTGACAACATTACAAGACAAAAATTCTAAGTTCACGTTTGTAAGTCCTCATGGTTGCATTTTTTGGAAATTGTGAGATTTGAACACCGCCTATACATATTTTTATGTTCAGAACAACAATAAATCGGTGAATTGTCTGTTAAGTATTTTTATTCGCAGCATCGTTGACGAAACGTTAGGGTACCTTTGTCACTGTCCAGATTTCGCAAACAATAGATCCCAATTCTTAGGACATGACTCATTGCCAGAATTTACCCAGAGCATAGAATGGAAAATACTTTAAAAACTATTTCAAGAGTACAGGGTTCATAAAATAATGTCTCAAAGCTAGACCATAAAATAATTGGAGTGCCCAACAAAGCCGACTACTAGGTTAGGTGTATGTTCAAGGACATGAGGCGGGAGAAATCTGACTCCTCTTTCCAACCTACGTAACCTAACCTATTAAAGCGCAGATTGCTGTTACTTCCAAGAATTGTTACTACTATATTGCAAAAATAACATTTTATACTCGATTTTGAATTATTATGGAATTATAGGTGTCGAAAAACAATGATGTCGGTAGTAGGGAGGCTTGAAATTCGTGGCGAAATTCCGTCAAGGGAAGCGGCGTGTCGCCAGAATAGAATTTATTCTAATTCCTTCTCGACATTCTCAACGGCGTTGCCAGACATGCCATGAAAATCAGGCTAAAATGTGTGTTCACCTCCAACATTGTTGTCATTGTAAAAAAATAGTTTCGAACAAAATATGAAAAATGTAAGTCGAGATTCCCACAAGACAATTTTTTCCAAGCAAGTGTCAATGTTTGTAGGAGAGAGAGGCAGGTGGAAGAGCAAAAAATTCTTTATTAATGTTTCTGAATTATAATCATATAATTAGAAACACATTTATAAATAACTAGCTGGACCCGGTCCACGTCGTTGTCCCAGATTTCCGATCCAGCCCATTGGCCAATTACAGCACTCTCGCTAACAAATTGTTCAAGACATCTAAATTTAAAAACTTGGTTTATATTGGCAGGGCAACGACCATTGATCCGATCCCGCCCCTTTTTGAATCATTCGTGTAGACTATACATATGCACAACAAATTGTTCAAGATATCTCAATTTCAAAATTTGGCTTATATGGGCGGGGCCACGCCCATTGGTCTGATTCCGCCCATTTTTTGACCAATCACGCAGACTATCACCAGATACATATGAACAAAATTACAGCACTGATTGTTTGACTTGATGGCCGCGATAACCACAAATGATACAAGTTTCTGCTGAGAATGATATATGTGTTTTTGTGCTCACAGCCAATGCGATAAAAATTAAAGAAATGTACAAAAATTCACAAATTATGCAATATTGTATGAGGTTATGTTTAATGATCGAAATTTCTTCCTTCTACGGTCAATAGTTTCAGAGATAATACGTGCTTAACTAATGCTACGCCCATGTTTGCCACAACCACTTATCCCGCCAATTTCTGCTGAAGATTTAGATAATTACTCCACTAAAGGGTGTTCCAAATTTCGTTCTCCTACAATTAACACATTCTGAGTTATTCGAATTTTATATAATGCCACGCCCACTTTTCTAACCCGCCCACTTTTGGTGAAGTTACTAAAATTGAATCCAATAACTTATAATCCAAATTTCGTTCACCTACGGTCAATAGTTTCTGAGATAACAAATGTTTAACTAATGCTACGCCCATTAATCCGAACCCTCCCTTTTTTATTGAAGTTTTAGAAAATAACTCCACTAACGTGTGTTCCAAATTTCGTTCTTCTAGGGTCAAGGCTTTTTGAGATTTTCGGATTTTAAGTAATGCCACGCCCAATCTCTCCCGCCAACTTTTTTCGAAAAAATTTTTTTCTAAACCATCTATGACAAATAACCTTTCAAACAAAAGAAAAAAAAATAAAATCGGTTCAGTGGTTTCAGAGTCTATAGCAAACATACATACAAACATTTTTCCATTTTTATATATATTGATTTATATAATGCCACGCTCACTTATTCTATCCCGCCCACTTTTGGTGAAGTTACTAATATTGACTCAAATAACTTACAATCCAAATTTCGTTCATCTACGGTCAATAGTTTGAGATAACAAATGTTTAACTAATGCTACGCCCACTTTTGCCACACCCACTAATCCAATCCCTACCTTTTTTATTGAAGTTTTAGAAAATAACTCCACTAACGTGTGTTCCAAATTTCATTCTTCTAGGGTCAAGGCTTTTTGAGATTTTCGGATTTTAAGTAATGCCAGGCCCACACTTGCCCGCCCACTTTTTTCAAATTTTTTTTGCTAAACCATTTCGGACAAATAACTTTTCAAACAAAAGAAAAAAATAAAATCGGTCCAGTGGTTTCAGAGTCTATAGCATAAATAAATACAAACATACAAACATTTTTTTCATTTATATATACATATATAGATGGATTTTGCAAGAATGTTGCTAAAAATTACATTCGTAGTTCGGCAGGTAGACTGAAATACGCGCAGCGACACGACATACAAATCTCCAAGTTCGCCAAATTTGCACTTCCGAGGAAATAGTTAGTTGGCAACTTTGTGCAATGAAAAGTCAAAATTGTTAAATGTCAAAAATGTAAACATAACCTCAAAATCCCACTAAACAAAAAGCCGTCAATTCATCGTCCAAACAACTTGCAAAAAATATAAATCGTATTTGCAAAATTTTTGGAATCTTGTTTGCTCCTTAAATTTTCCCAAAAAGTGTAAAAAAATGAGTTCCATTGGTACAGGGGTGAGTATATGAGTAAAATTTACTGCTGAAATGATGTGAACCCTAAAAAACTTACATTTTAGTACGATCTATCAGCATCACAATTTTCTCCGGACGGACGGGTTTTCCAAATTGATTATGCCTCGAAAGCTGTGGAGAAAAGTGGAACAGTCGTGGGTCTGAGAGGCAAAGACTGTGTGGTTTTGGCAGTGGAAAAGATCGTCACCAGCACTCTGTACGAAGCCGATGCCGGAGCACGTATTTTCACAATCGACAAGAATATTGGTTTGGCTATTGCTGGTCTATTAGCCGATGGCCGTTATATTGTGGACATAGCGCGACAGGAGGCTGCTAACTATCGCCAACAATTCGAACGCACCATACCCTTGAAACATTTAACGGAACGTATCTCCGCATATGTACATGCTTACACCTTATACAGTGCAGTCAGACCTTTTGGAGTTTCTGTAATACTTTCAGCTTGGGATGAAGACCAAGGTCCACAGTTGTACAAAATAGAACCTTCGGGATCATCCTTTGGTTATTTTGCATGCGCCAGCGGTAAAGCCAAACAACAGGCCAAGACCGAAATGGAAAAATTCAATTACACCGAAATGTCTACAACAGATCTGGTACAAAATTCGGGTAAAATGTAAGTTGTGTTGGAAAAAGCCGAGAGGATTTCCCGTAGAAATAATGCTAACTATTTTCAGTATTTACCAAGTTCATGACGAATTAAAGGATAAGGACTTCCGCTATGAAATGAGTTTGGTGGGAAAAGAGACTAATGGTTTACATCGCATCAATCCGGTACCATGGCATAAGATGGCGATTGAGGCTGGCGAAGCCTTTAAGAATGAAGACGATAGTGATAATGAAATCTAATTTCTTTAGCTTCTCTATTTGCTTGTAAAATTAAATCATTACATTTTTAAGTTTTATAAGATTTCTTTGCTATTCATAGAAGTTCGGTCTTTTTGGTAATTAAAAAACATAACGAAGAGTAAAGGAAACACTTATTTTTGCATATATACACAATAATTCATACGCATCAGGAGCCCAATCAAGATATTTGATAGCATTTTTCGATCGAAAATGTAGTACAATATTAAGACAAAGAATGCTATTTAAAAGCTACTGATCGAATTCCGTGATGAGCATCCAGATGATTCCAATTGATTTACAACAAATTAAGTTTCAAATCCTATATATTTTGGAATATACGATACCAGAAAATCACAGATACTCAATGTTCTTCTTTTGTGTATATTTATTTATTAGCACTTTACAGCTCAGGTCCACAAGTAATAAAGAATTTACGAAAAGTTTATTTTGTTTGAAGCTTTTCCTTCAACTAATTTTAATTCTAATGATATCCGTGCTCAACAAGTTATATAAGGTTTAATTAAACTAATTTAAAATTACAGAATACAAAGGTGCCAGTAAATGCGATAGTGGTCTCTATTACGATCTAATGCGGAGGGAGCAGATATTACGATTCTAGCTTTAAACAAATATAAACTGAACGGATTATTTTTTATTTACAACTGAACTGTGGGTAAAATACAAGAAATAAAATTTTTTTAATTGGAATGGAGCCCACTTCTTACACTATTTTCGTTAAATACCTAAACAAACTGTTTGTGATTGGAATGCAGCCCCACTGCCTAAGTTACTGGCACAATCAAGTCTGCCAAAAAATTATAAAATAAAAAGGCTAAATTTCAATTATCAGCTACATATGTATGTATGTATACTCCAAGCAGCGAACGATTTGGCAACATTTGTCTAAAAATAAATTCCAAGTAATGTGCAAGCAGTTACAACTACAAGAAATGGTGTCCATGTTTTTACAAAACCCACAAGGCCTACGTGTCGTCCAAACAGAAATATCCAAATCGCTAGTTTCACCATGTTCCAGCTGGTGGTGCCCTTATAACGCATAAACGCCAAAGCGGTGGCTACATGCGAATGGCAATTGTCACAGAAAAGATTATGCATTCTGGTGCCATAGAGCACGGATGCTTTTGATACCGCCTCATCCCACATTAAAGAACCGCCATCAACATATTTCGGGTTTAAACGCAGATAGCGAGTGGGTCGTCCAAATCCCATATTATCCTCGGACACAAAATAGGGTCCGGCAAAATCTCTTATGACTCCATTAGACATGCAAATTCCCATATGGCCAATGAACGGGAAAAGCCATGTTAATACTGGTATTGGAGTCCACACTATACAAAATGGAAAACGGTCCGTTTTAAAATCGATTGATGGAAGTTGTTGGGTGTTATCGTCCATGTCCACGTATGTTGGTGTATCTCCCGATGTATTTACTTGAGACATAACTTTTGTCCCGGAATTGTGATTTATTAATGTTTATTATTGAGTTACTTCTAGCGCGACTGCGCGAGAAGAAATATATGGAATTTTCTTCGGTTATTGTTTGTTAGCTATCAGCTGATTATGTATGTACATACAGCCATATGTGCACCTCTGTGATGCCACATTTTCTGTAATAGCACTGACGGAGGGGCACCAACGAACACTATAGCGATAAAAACCCCTCTTAAGAAAGATATCTATATGGAACATTTGATTACTGCGATAAGATTATAATGGAAAAAGGTTTAAAACTGTGGCATGTTTTTAATTCCATATATTAAATTAGTAGCCCGTAATGAAAGAAATGGTTCAGATTGCGCAATTGTCGGTGCTACTTCAGGCATCTTACCATTCAATACAACTAGTCTAAAATTTACTTGGTGTTTGGAGTCGACGACGACAGCTGGAATACAACAGATACTCTCGTATCACCACGACTAATTTGAGAAAGGACCTCATGGAAGTTCTGAACTTAAAAGATGTTTGACTTCTAACATATTACAATCCACAGGTTTTGTTCTTCTCACCTTGGACAATGGGAAGGGCGACTTTGTTAAAGGGAACTGACACTTTGGTTGTTAGTGGCGGGTATGAGTGGCAGTACGAGGAATTTCGAATCTAATACGTTCATAATAGTAGATCGACGAAATAGGTATCAGTCATCATCAAAATAAGTTGAAACCAATCCTACAGAACTCATATGAGTTCTTTACTTACCTACAGAACTCATATGAGTTCTTTACTTACCTACATCACATAAAAGTATTTAATTCAAACCATGCTTAATTAGATTTTCGAGCAACTTGCAATAACGCGGGTTTTATTTTCATTATTTTTTCAAACCAATTCGTGTTAATTATTACTTAAGCTAAGTGCACACGATATGCAGATCGGACAATATTGCCAGAAAATAACGATAACGTTGTCCGATCTGGCAATCGTGTATACTTAGCTTTAGTAGGGACATAAATACTGTTACACACATTTTATGCAATAACATTAAAATTTATGAATCCTTTTGGACCAAATTTATTGTGTATATTTATTGATATTGATCATTCGAAATGTCCGCCTTTGGCCTTCACACATATCTTAAGTCGCACTGGCCAAACATAAATAGCACGCACCTCGTCAATTGGAAGTGTCCACAGCACGAATCAAAGCAGTCTTAAGAGAATTGATGTAGGGGTATCTTTTGTGGCAGACCATGTCCTCTAAAACTGTCCACAATTTGTAATCCAGTGGGTTTAAATCTGGGCTTACAGAGGGCCTTTCTTCAGGTGAAATGAAAGCTGGCAAATTGATTCGAAGCCACGTCTGGGTTGTTTTAGCCTTATGGGCCGGCGCAGAATCCTGCTGGAAAGTCCATGCCTGGTTTTGGAAAAGGGGTTCACCCCTTGTTCACCGAAATGCAAGTCAGTGACCCCATCGTAAGAGACATCCCACCAAACCATGACTGAAGCTGGATGTTGGCCTTTTCCACCCGTGGAATCAGTTCAGATGCTTCCTTAGACGACCGTGCATACACCCCATCATTTTGTTTGTTAAATTTTTCTTGCACGGTAAAATTTTTTAGCAGTGAACAAGATTTTTCTATGCATGTTATCAGCGTGCTTCACCAAAAAACGTTTGCATTTTTCTTTCCTATATGTTATACCCTCCACCATAGGATGGGGGTATATTCATTGTCACTCCGTTTGTAACACCTCTAAATATTGATCTGAGACCCCATAAAGTATATATATTCTTAATCGTCGTAAAATTCTAAGACGATTTAGCCATTTCCGTCTGTGGTAATCATAGATAGGTTGATCAAATTTAGTACAAATACTTCTTATAGTTGCAGGTTGTTTGGGATTGCAAATGGGCCATATCGGTCCATATTTAGATATAGCTCCCATATATGGCATCCAACCTATTGTGATTCCTACTGTTCTCATCTACTATATTTTTTTGTGTGTATTTCGGTGTTATTTTCTTTAGGTTTGAGTTAGTTTGTGAGGTCACATGCTATCTACGGTAAAGGGTATATAAGATTCGGCATAGCCGAACTAAACGCTTTACTTGTTTAAAGCTGCAGTGAAGAGATGTCCAGTACGGCGTTTGAAAACCCCGAGTCCCAAGCCGTTATTGATAATTCGGCTCATGGATTTTTGCGTAATATTCATCTCATGGGCCATGATTTTCTGTTTTCGGAGCGAATTACGCAGAATTCTTGACTGAACGAGGGCGTCCCGGCCGGTGGCGGCAGTGTTACCGTTGGAAAATTTCAGAAAGGGGCACAAAAAGGAGATTTTTCCGAAAAACGGGGCACACGTTCATAAAATAAAGTGGCATGCTTTTTAAGGTTCTTATATAAGGCAAAATACAATAAAATCAAAACCTGTACACATTTTCTACAAATTTGTAAAGAAATTTATAAAAAAAACTATGTGTGCATGACATTGCATATTATGGGCCTTGTCACAGAGCTTATTATAATGAAATCCAAAGCGCTAAATTATTTTTATTGCTGAATTGCTGCAATTTTCATGTGGACCTGATATACATAATTTTATAAATTGAAAAATAAATTATTCGCACAGTTTCTGCTTTTAACTACGAATTTCCGAACGGCATCTGTGATATGTCCCTATATCGGAATGGACGTGATCGGGTTATGCAATATATTCCGATAATAGCACCTGTGTTTTACTCTAAAACAAATTTAAAAAAGCTACACAAAACATTTTGTGATTTATACTATCTAAGTAAATATATGAAATATCATATATTTTACATTTATTTTTTTATTTATCATTACTTTTTGGCAATTTATTGTCTTCATACGTTGTTTACGTACATTAGTACGTAAAATGCTGTTTAAATAGTGCAAAAATATAATTTTTTACAAAAGTGGCACCAAAAATGTGAAAAGTGGCACATTTAGTATCCCAAAAGAAAAGGGGCGCAAAAGTATCACGGCTGAAAAAAAGGGGCAAAACTGCCCCTTCAGTCGCACAACGGTAACACTGCCGGTAGTCGATCATATGACTAATTACAACGGGCGGAGTTTTGAAAATGTCGCGTTTTTTATTCCACACTTAAAAAGCGTTTGTCTGACCACTCCATGCTGAAAACTGAAGCAATTTTCTTTCTTTCTTCTTTAATTGGCACAGCTGATGCTGTAAACTGCCAGGGTAGAACCTTTGTAGTCAGTGGACTAACTGCTTTGAAGTCGAAAGCGATACACGCTGTGATAATATTAGGCATGTTTTCGTTACAAGCTAGCGATTTTAGTTTAGCACTTTGCAACGAAAACAACTGACTTCCACTTCCACTAACTGGCGCATAAGCAGTAAGTGGCGGATTTCCTCTATCTGGTAGCAATGGTGTCATGAGTTGCAAAGAAAGAACAGTGCGAAACAGACAAAAAATTCGTGAAATGTATTTATAAAACATAAATTTACTGTTCTATGTTCAATTGTTTACATTTTTTTGAAAATATTAAAATAATTTTCCACTTTTGTTCTTCTTCTTCCCGTTAATTCACAATAATTGACAACAATCTCTTCAAAAATGAGATGCCGTACTGCGAAAAATACGATGCCCAATCTGGCAACAACATACTCGACTAAGACACGAACACAAGCACTAAACTTCATCGGGAACTAATAATGCTTAAAAGTGCTTAGCTCCCCATACAAACTAAGCACCAATGGTGTAACGAAAACACGCCTATTATGTATTGGAAATTGTTTCTGCTCGTACGAGGGCTGATTGCTGGGGGCGGGAAGATTAGATTAATTTAATGAAGGTTTGAAGAACGCTTTAACACTGCTAAAGCGTTCCTCAAACCTTCTTTAACTTTGTATGAATAAGGCCCGTAGTGTTGATTGATGATCATATGAGTTATGATTGTTTAATGAAGAGTTGAAAGAAATCTAGATTAAGAAATGATGTGATTATATATGAATTGTTAATAAAACGATATTAGGCATGTTTTCGTTACAAGCTAGCACTTTTAGTTTAGCACTTTGCAACGAAAACAACTGACTTCCACTAACTGGCACATAAGCAATAAGTGACGGATTTTCATTATCTGGTAGCAATGGTGTCATGAGTTGCGAAGAAAGAACAGTGCGAAAGAGACAAAAAATTCGTGAAAAGTATTTATAAAACATATAACTGAACCAAGGGTGTTTTTTTTACAGCTTTGTTTTTCGAATAGAGATAAAACTGGCATTTTGTGGTCAAATCTGGCAACTCTAATGTCATTTATGTTCAGTTTGGTTTGCCATTTCATCATGAACAGGTTGACAAAAGAACAACGCTTGCAAATCGTGCAAATTTATTTTGAAAATAATGGTTCAGTTCGCGAAGTTTACCGCAAGCTCCGTCCATTTTATGGTCGACATAATCGTCCATCAGAGCAATTAATTCGGTTAACCATGGATCGTTTTCGCACTACGTTTACTCTATGTGATAATACGCATCCGCAGAGACGTCGAACAGTGCGCACCGAAGAAACAATTGCCGTTGTAGAGCAAAGTGTTGAAGAGGACCCGAATGAATCGATTCGCCACCGTGCACAGCAATTGGAGCTGTGGAGAGCTAATGGAGACCGGTATAGAGCCATGATAACCGACTATTTTGTTCCCGAATTGGATGGCATGAATGTGGATGAGTTGTGGTTCCAACAAGACGGCGCTACATGCCACACAGCGCACGTCACAATCGATTTATTGAAGGAAACATTCGATGAGCGCATAATTTCGCGGAATGGACCTGTCAATTGGCCACCAAGATCGTGTGATTTGACACCATTGGATTATTTTCTATGGGGATATGTGAAGTCGCCCGTCTACGCCAACAAACCAGAAACGTTAGGGGAATTGGAAGCCAACATTCGTGGCGTTATTGCCGACATACGGCCCCATATGCTCGAAAAAGTGGTTGAAAATTGGACCTGTAGAATTGGCTTTATTCGAGCCAGCCGCGGCGGCCACATGCCCGAAATCATATTTAATCATTAATGGCATAAAATTATCCTTCCAATAAAGCCAAATTGATGGACCTTAAAACGATTTTCTTGTGTTTTATTTCAATTCGAAGTTCTATACCCCTAAAAAAAACACGCGATATTTACTATTCTATGTTCAATTGTTTACAATCTTTTGCAAATATTAAAATAATTTCCCATTTTTGTTCTTCTTCTTCCCGTTAATTAACAATAATTGATAAAATCTCTCCAAAAATGGGATGCCATATTGCTAAATATAGGGTGCCCAATCTGGCAACATCATTCTCGATTAAGACATGAACACAAGCACCAAACTTCATTGGGAATTAATAGTGCTTAAAAGTGCTTAGCTCCCCATACAAATTAAGCATTTATGGTGTAACGAAAACACGCCTATTATATAAGCACTGTTACCGCCGCCACTGTCTTATTTATTACTTTCAATTATTTTCTAATACTACATTCGAACTCAACATTCTTAAAAACAATTTAATTTAGCTATTTTGCGTTTATTTAATAATAAACTTTAATAAAATTTACCGCGGTTTCGGCAAATAATTTTTCTTTGTGCTAAACGAAACAATCACAAAAGCAGTGTTTTAAGACAAACAAAAGTGCAAAGAAAAATAACATAAAGCTGTGGAAATAAACCAAAAAGTCGCGATAAAAGGATTGGAGTGTTTTTCTAATCAAAAAATTAAAAATAATAAATAAATAAATCGTGTTTCATAAATAGCCAAAATAATGTCAGAAACCGATTTTAATTGCAACAAGTGCGATTTAAAAGACACCGAACGTATGGTGCAATGTGATTCCTGTGACAAGTGGTTCCACTTCGAGTGCGTTAAGGTGGACAGTAACGTAGCCAACGTTAGCTGGAGTTGCTCGTGCTGTGGTGAACAACCCGTGGTCCAAAGTGACGAGCTTAATGCAGTACAGCAGATGCCCCCCGTTAACAACACCGCAGATTTCTCCGCCGGTAGGCAGGCTTCCTCATCGCCAGCAAACATAGTTCCAGCAGAAGTTGTGATGGGAATGCCCGGTCCGTCGTTTTCTGGAAATGCACCACCACAAAGACAAATGGATGCGGGACATGACAACGGTGCATATAAAAAAGCACATAACCCGATTTTAAGCAGTCATGGCTCCAGCACCATTTCGTCGATTACAACAACGATGTCACAAACCACCGTAATTCCGCCAACAAGAACAACGATGACGCTACCAACCGACGCGCATAAATATCAGTATGATACTCGCCATATTGTGAACCCCAACGGATCGAACGTGGCCCAATCCAACATGTTGTCTCAGACCCAGTTGCAGCTACAAATGTTGGAAGAAGAAAAAGAACTTCAACGGCAGTATTTAGAGAAGAAATACAAAATTCTTTCGCAAGGCAACGTAAGCCAGCCATCTTGTTCTTTTTCGAACAGCTTCTCGTCGTTCCAACCAACAGCGTCGCAGATTGCAGCCAGGCAAGTAATTCCAAAGGATTTGCCTAATTTCGACGGAAATCCCGAGGATTGGCCCCTGTTCATCAGTAACTATAGGAATAGTACTGAGATTGCTGGTTACACTGATGGTGAAAATTTAATGCGTTTGCAGTCGTGTCTCCGTGGTCGTGCTAAAGAATTGGTGAAAAGTAAACTGTTAATTCCTTCAATGGTGGGTGAAATTATCCAGACTCTGGAAATGTGTTTCGGTCGTCCAGAGCATATTCTGGACAGCATGATTGAGAAGGCCACACGTATTCCCCCATTGAAGGACAGACTGGACAGTATAATTGAATACGCGCTAACTATAAGAAATATTTGTTCAACAATGGAGGCCTGTAATATGGTGGCTCATTTAAATAATCCGATGCTTGTGAAGACGTTGGTCGATAAATTGCCAAATAATCATAAGCTTAACTGGGCCATGCATGTTAAAAATGATACGGTTCCCATTGTGAAAGTGTTCAGTGATTGGATATATGCTATAGCAGCTGCTGCCAGCCAAGTCGTGTCCCCTGTAATCAGTAAAAAAGGAGCATCAGTGAACACACATCAAGAAAGCAGCCCAAGCAGACCAATATGTTTTTCGTGCAAGAGTGAGGCTCATAAAATCCAGAACTGTGGTGAGTTTCAATCCATGAATTTGGACGCCAAGTGGAATGTGGTAAAGGAAAACAAATTGTGTCGCCAGTGCTTGAATTTACATCGTCGAAAGTGTTTCTCGAATAAACAGTGTGGAGTTAGTGGATGTGCAGCAAAACATCACCCGTTATTACATAAATATGCCACAACAGCCAGCCCTAGTACGAGTAATGTATCAACGCAAGATCACCGTGGAAGTGTAAATGCGCATAGTGACGGTGACAAAAAGACCGTGTTTCAGGATTTTACCAATTCGTGTTTTCTTCAATGGTGGTTCAATGGAAACGTTTGCCTTTTTGGATGAAGGATCCTCAGTGACCCTAATGGAGCAAGAGTTTTTCAACAAGCTTGGCCTAAAAGGTAAAAAGGAGCCCCTTGAGTTACGCTGGACCGGTAATACGACAAGATGTGAAGACGAATCGGTAAAAATTAATTTGGAAGTTTCCGGTACACAAAGTGAATCGCGTTTTACACTCCACGATGTGCATACGGTGAATAATCTTGGTCTGCCCAGACAGTCTCTAAACTTCGAGGATATCGTCAAGGACAATTCACATTTAAGAGGGTTGCCCATTGAATCTTACGACAATGCCAAACCGATGATTTTAATTGGTGTCAACAACTGGAGGATGGCCGTCCCTATGAAAATTCGAGAAGGTGGACGCAATCAACTGATTGCAACAAAAACTCGTCTGGGGTGGACCCTTCAAGGTAGTGGCTCTGACTCTAGAAGAAGTGCTTCGTTAAATATTCACACGTGTGATTGTGAAGACGGATATAAAAGTTTACATAACGAAGTAAAGGAGTATTTCGCCCTGGAAGTGGTCCAAGAGAAGAATATTTTGTCATCGGAAAATCAAAAGGCAATAGAAATTCTTCAGAATAATTGTGTAAGGAGAAAACAACAATTTGAAGTAAGTTTGCTGTGGAAAAACGACACGCAAGAGTTGCCTGGAAGTTATGATGTCGCGTGTCATAGATTGAAGTGTCTCCAAAGGAAGTTCAAGAAGGACCCTGAATTAAAGCAGACTATGCAAAAGGAGATCGACAAACTTCTCATGAAAGGATATGCTAGAAAGGTTTTGGACACAGAATTGAATTCATATCCCAGTCGTACGTGGTATCTTCCGATTTTTGTGGCCCTAAACCCAAACAAACCTGGTAAAATTCGTCTGGTGTGGGATGCAGCAGCCAAATCCAACGATAAGTCGCTCAATGATTTTTTAATGAGTGGCCCTGACTTGCTTACATCACTAGTGGATATTTTAATCGAATTTCGAGTTGGCCAAATTGCAGTATGTGGTGACATCGCTGAAATGTTTCACCGCATAAACGTCAGAGACGAAGATATGCATGCTCAACGATTTTTGTGGCTCGAAAATGATGAGGTAACCAAGCCGAGTGTATTTGTGATGAAGGCCCTAACATTTGGTATAAGCTGCGCCCCCTGTATCGCTCATTTTGTTCGTAATAAAAATGCGGACGAATTTCGAAATATATATCCTCGAGCGGTCAAAGCGGTAGAGACTTACCACTATATGGACGATTTTATCGACAGTGTGCAGACGGAAGAAGAAGCAGTGGAGTTAGCTTCCCATGTTAAAAGGATCCATGCTGCGGGCGGTTTCCATATGAGGAACTGGGCCTCAAATTCGAAAATAGTACGACAACAATTGGGTGAAGGCGGTGTAACGGAAAACAGTTTTGGAGCTATTGAAAAAATTCTCGGTATGTATTGGGAGTCCAATAATGACGTGTTTCAGTATAATTCTAGATTCTCGAGGCTCAGAAGAAATGTGTTCCAAGACGACGTGGTCCCCACTAAGAGGGAAGTCCTCCAAGTCCTGATGTCCATCTTCGATCCACTCGGGTTCGTCTCCCACTACACAATTGGCCTGAAAATTTTACTTCAAGACATATGGCGTTCCGCCATAAAGTGGGACGACGAACTAAATGAAGAATTGAATCTGAAGTGGTCCTCCTGGCTGTCAAATCTGGAAAAAATATCCTCCATCAAGATCCCAAGGTGTTACTCTTCCTTACTGAAATTTACATTTGATGTGCAGCTGCATACGTTCGTCGACGCTGGTGAAAATGGATATGCTGCTGTATGCTATTTCCGCATTCAACACAAGGATGAGGTCGACGTCAGTATCGTAGCAGCCAAGTCCAAGGTCACCCCACTGAAACCTGTATCAATACCTAGATTGGAACTCCAAGCAGCTTTAATTGGAACGCGCCTCGCCACGAAAATCAAAAATACGACACGTCTACACTGCTCAGAAAGTTTTTACTGGTCCGACTCTAAAACGGTTTTGAAATGGTTGTCCATGGATCCGAAAAACTTTAAGGCGTTTGTGACGTACAGAGTTGGCGAGATTTTAGAATCGACTAATGTGACTCAATGGAATTGGGTCCCATCGAAATCCAACCCAGCAGATTTCTCTACGAAGGTCTGTACACCCAACGACGACATGTGGTTCAGAGGTCCAGAGTTTCTCAAATTCAACAAAAGTGATTGGCCGAAATGTCCAGATTTAGGAGGCACCAATAAAGAAGAGGTACGTCATCATCTTTTACATATTACAAACTCATGTAACTTCACTCTGAATATTGAGTATTTTTCATGCTGGAGACGACTTTATAGAGCGCTGTCGCTGTTTCTGTTTTACATAGAAAAACTAAAGTCCGTGGTCCGTAGCGATAAAGTACCATCCGAAGCACAATATAAATGTATCCAGAAAGCAAAAAACATTTTGTTTAAAAATGCGCAATTAAGCGAATTTTCTGAAGAAATTTGGTGCCTCAAGAATAATAAGTCTATTGAAAAGGCCAGCAAGCTAAGACAGCTAAATATTTATCTGGACGAACATGGTGTAATTCGTGCCTCAGGCAGAGCCGACACATTAAGCTGCAATAATGCAATCATTTTACCGCACAGTCACTACATTACTTTCCTTGTGGTCCGATATTATCATGAAAATTTCCATCATTGTCTACACGAAGCTACAGTATCCAGAATAAAGTCCATATTTTATATCCCCAAATTGAGAGTCCTCTACAAAAATGTACGAAGCAAATGTCAACGATGTAAGAATGCAGCAGCCGTACCCAGACCACCACAAATGGCAACTCTACCCTTGGCGAGACTTTCCAGTTTTGAACGTCCATTTACCTACGTCGGTATCGACTTTTTTGGACCCTTATACGTTACCGTAGGAAGACATAAGGAAAAAAGGTGGGGTGTTCTGTTTACGTGCCTGACAGTACGCGCAATTCACATCGAAGTAGCTCATAGTCTTGACACCAGTTCTTGTATAATGTGTATACAAAATTTCATCAGTCGTCGTGGCTCTCCGAAAGAGGTATACACTGATAACGGGACTAATTTTAAATCAGTGGAGAAAATTCTTCGTGAAGAGAAACAAAATATCGACTTTAAAAAAGCTCTCTCCAATTACGATGAAATCAAGTGGCGATTCAACCCTCCGGCAGCCCCGCATATGGGCGGTGCATGGGAGCGTTTAATCCGGTCAGTAAAGTCTACCCTCTACTCAATGTGTCCAGCTTTCAATTTTAACGACGAGACCCTAAGATGTGCCCTGTACGAAATTGAATTTATGATCAACTCTCGTCCACTGACATTTGTGGCCCTAGACTCAGGTGACGACGATGCCCTAACACCAAACCATTTATTACTTGGTTCAGCAGCCGGACAAAAACCTCTAGTTGAGTTCGACTACGATTTGCGACAACGGTGGCACCAAACGCAGAAATTTGCAAATCATTTCTGGCGAAGATGGGTGCGTGAATATGGTCCAACTTTGGTTCGGCGAAGTAAGTGGTTCGATAAAGTACAACCACCATCAGTTGGCGATATAGTCGTCATAGTTGACGACACACTTCCTCGCAATAGTTGGCCCAAAGGTATTGTCACCAACGTGTTCCCCGCTAAAGATGGTCAAGTCCGCAGTGTCAAAGTCAGAACGAGTTCCAGTACGTACGAGAGGCCCGTAGCTAAAGTTGCAGTGTTAGACGTCGGTATAAAGAAGGATGACAGCAAGCTCATGAAGACCTAATTCGCTTACGAGGGGGGGAATGTTACCGCCGCCACTGTCTTATTTATTACTTTCAATTATTTTCTAATACTACATTCAAATTTCTTATGTCCTCAAATCTTCATGCTTTGTTTATGTAGTCATTACTCTCATTTTACAAATCTATTTATTTTCTATTCCTTCGTTGCCCTCTTGTTTGTTTACCAATTCAGTCATATGTACGTACATACATGTGTGTATGTATGTGCGTAGCCCTTTGATATACATTGTATGCAGTTTAATAACGGCAGTGTCTTCTTTTGGAAAAGAAGTTGTAAAGGGCAACGAAGGCGAAAGCTGAGTTCAGTTCGAATGTTAATACGGAGTGAACAAATTGTTTTTAAGAATGTTGAGTTCGAACCGAAACGCCATCGGATTAACGAAATATTAATAAATACTTAACTAAATGAAAAATAATTCAAAGTGTTTTTTAATATAAAGGCAGCTAATAAAAGTTGTTTGTTTCGGTTCGAACTCAACAAGCACATTTAAACACTGATGTTATTTAGATTTATAAAGGTCAATAATTCTCGATACGACAATACGTTTTTGGATGCCATGATGTCCGTTAGACATTGATATCTTTAAAAAATCTGAAACCGGCTTCTACCTTGATTTTTCCTACAACGAAAAATCTGGTGTTCAATGGAATCCGCTGTGTTGCATACATCGCATAAATCAGACTGGCAAGCACCAATCCTATAGAAGTACTTAGTGCGGCTTACAGCTGATGTTGATGGCGCTTCACGCACACTTTCTGCCACAGCAACAATATTCTCGGGTGTACGCACAGTTTTTGGCTTTTCACGCTTTGGTTTATCGATGAGGATGCCAGTTTCTTTCACTTTTTTGACAAGATAACGAACATACGGAGCTGACGGTGCTTCTCTTCTTCCAAAATCCGTACACAATTTTCGCACACATTCTGCAACATTACCATGATTTGCAAAGTAATGTCGCAATATTCGCAATATTCGCAATATACACATATTCGTTCAGCGGAAGGATAAAACTAATTATCTGTCAAATCAGACATGAGCTAAGTGTTACCATTCACGAACAGAGAATGAAGCCGAGCCAAAATTGGCGGCAGCGGCTGCCATTGAAAATTATAGATCGGCGCGGCGGCTAAGCCGACATAAAATTGACATACGGTGGGTCTATGATAGGCATTTTGACATTTAAAATAATAGTTGAAAAGTTAGGCTCAGGTATTTATTTTTAAATAATAGATGCTTTTAAGTTAATTGTGAGGAAAAAAAATCATAGATTCCATGCCGCTAGGCGGCTCTATGATATACTCTATTTTCAAAGTATGCTAAAGCCATGTATAGACGATTGTCATATCGGACAACGTTATCAACCCTGTTAAAGTGCCACAAATGTACGGACAATGACAGATTGTTAGCCAAAGATGAAGACGATTCCCAGAAACCCTTACAATTTCATATATCTATCTATATATATAAAAATGGAAAAATGTTTGTATGTATGTATGTGTTTTATAGACGCTTAAAGCACTGGACCGATATAACATTTTTTCTTTTGTTTGAAAGCTATTTGGTCCGAGAAGGTTTTGGACATTTTTTTGTTGCAAAAAGTGGGCGTGACAAATCGCCCGATTGACCGCTGAGGTTCCTGTTAGAGCTAGAGAGCTGACATTTTGCATACACAGGATTGTTGTATAAACCACGTGCTACTCACTTAACCATTTTTCGGCCTGTGGTCAGTTCTAGCGCTATCAAAAAAATTCCTTAAGAGCTAAGGATATACACACTGATATCAATGGAGATGTGAAAACAATATTTCGATGTCCGGTCTGAAGTCAACCAGGACATAAAACCGCGTTTTACAATTTTTAAAGCCTTTTCAAAATATATCGCTCACTACTGACTGTAACATATCTAATATAGTCAATTCGGTCAATTCTCAGACTGTGGTCAGTTTAGCAATGACCAAAGGATTTCAATCTTTTTAAAAGTCCTTTAAGAGCTATGGTCCTACTAATTTATGAGTGTGTACTGATCGCCACCGGATGCGATTTTGCACCAAGCGACTTTTGAAAAATTCCATAAAGAGCTATGGACCTAGGTATATATGTATGTATATATACCGATGTTTAAGAAAATGCGTCGTCCGACCTGAGGTCAAAATGGACACAAAAATCACGACCAACATTTTTTTTAAGAAATATATTCCCGTCTATTGCAGCGGCAATATATTTAACAAAAATGAAGCTATCTTTGGCTGTGGTCAATGTGTATGCACGTGATCGGGTTTTGAATTACTAATTATCATGACTAAACGATTATATCGAAATTTGGAACATACATAACATATTAAGCGTTTCTTTCTCCGCTATGCGTTTGGTAACCCTTGACCACTGAGCCCATATAAAAATATTAATCTGAAAGTTTACACACGATTTGAGCTGCGGTCAGTGCTATAGTGACCAAAACTATCTTCAATCTTCCAAAAGTCACTTAGGAGCTAAATATCTATAAAATAATGTACATATACTAATCTTCAACTAGATGCGAAATCAACTATTATTACGGTTTAAATTTCGCTTTATGTTTTCTTCTATAACAAATAAACCGATTAAATCGAAACATGGAACGAAGATATCTTTGTATAAAATGTGTAATAGTATAATAAACGTTTTGCGACCTCTTGAACTCTGACATATAGTGATATGTATACCCTCCTCAGATTAACGAAATTTGAACAGTTGCGACCAGAATAATATAATTCTTTCTGTTATATATGATCCGCTGGCTAAGATATATTCACACATTCTAATTTCCAGTTTGTGGTCAATGCTGTCGTGATCAAAAATATGTTCATACCGTTTGGGTTTTTGAGGTCATTTGTTATTATTTTCAGGAGTCTGATAGACTTTCAAGTAGACTGATCCTAGATTATTATTAGAAAAATCTTCAAGCCTACGAAGTTTGGTGTAGATGTATTTGACATCACTTTGAGGCCATTACTGGATCAGTGCAAGAAATTATTAGTTTAAGTATCAATGTAAACATTCAGTTCTGTTAAAGCGAGAACATCAATACGTTGAGAAAGTGCGTTTGCATGAAAAATGTAGTAGTCTTCTAATTTATATAAAACTATCGGGTCCGTCAATAAGAGCGCTACAAAAGTTTTTTTTAAATAAAACAAAAACGGTTTTGGATATTAATGAAATTCTTTATTCCTGTGAAAGTACGTTCGATGCCATTATGTATGGAGCTCGATTTCTTTTGCATGGCCACCACGGGCACGCTTGCAGAAGTCCAGACGCTGAACCCAATTTTCGACGGTTTTCAAGCATAAATCGGCCGATACTGCTGCAATTTCACGTTCGATATTCGTACGAAGTTCATCAATCGTCGCTGGCTTGTTGGCATAGACTTGACGTAGCCCCACAGGAAATAGTCTAACGGCGTCAAATCGCAGGACCGAGGCGGCCAATCGACTGGACCATTTCGTGAGATAATACGTTCTCCAAACTTGGTTTCCAATAAATTGATTGTGGCATTCGCTGTGTGGCTTGTGGCGCCGTCCTGTTGGAACCACATGTCCTCCAAGTCCATATCATCCAATTGGGGCCAAAAATGTTCGGTTATCATTGAACGGTAGCGATTCCCATGCACAGTAACGTGCCGGTCTTGATCTTCACGGAAGAAGTACGGCCCAATGACGCCGCCGGCCCATAAACCGCACCAAACCGTAATTTTGTCGGGATGCAATGATGACTCATGGAGTACGTGTGGATTGCTGTCTGACCAATAACGAATATTTTGTTTATTGACGAACCCATTCAGCCAGAAATGAGCCTCATCGCTGAAGATGATTTTTCGCGCTCTTAACGTTGAGGCCACTGACTCCGAATTTCGGCAGTAAATTTTAATAATTTCGACTCGTTGTTGGCTCGTATATCTTTCCATCATGAAATGGCAAACCTTACTGAAGAGAAAAGTCAAAAGAGCGTCAAACAATATGGGGCGTTTGCTGTCCCCGTCGGTCTACTTTTGTAGCGTCCCTGTTGAAAAACCCTTTATATTTGTGGGTGTCGAGTTTATTATACGAAACACATCACATGTCTCTATATCACAAAAATTACAGTTTGGGGGCTACAAAGTGCACTGGGTATCGGCTAGTTTAAAATATATTTTGTACATATTTGTATGCAGGATTGCCAATAAAAATATTTTATAGACAGTGTCCAATAAAATGTTTTTCTGACAATGGCGCCGTTGTCTCTTGCATAAACTTTGCACATATTACAATCTGCAAATTATCTTATTTTATGTTCACACTGTTGTACGTTCACAGGGTTGCATTTTTCCGCCATTCGTCTATACAGGGTTGCCCATATTCGACGGACCCACGGACTCGTTGGGCCCATTCCAATCGACGAGGCTTGTCCGCAGGCAACAATCTTTGCGTCAATTGAATTTTGTACGGGAACAAATGCAAATCAACGCGAATAATCCGTTGTAAAGTGGACCGAGCCATGCCCAACTGCTGAGAACGGCGTTTTTGGGATGTTCTTGGGGACCTCTCAACACTGGCTCGTACGGCAGCGATATTCTCGGCCGATCGCCTTGGTCGACTTTTATTTGGCCTCTTCGGATTAGAAAGAGCCTCACCAGTCGAAAATTTTTCGTATAAACGCTTAATGGTGTTCTTAGAAGGCGCACTTCTCACATTTTTTAATATTTTAAAAGCACGTTGACTTGACTTCTTCTGTTGAATGTAAATTTCAACTATTTCAGAGCGCTCGCGTGGCGTGTATTGTTCCATGGTAAAAATCTGCTTGGACTGACGCTTCAAACGCGGTATGTCATTAAGCGATCTGACATCTCTGTCAAAAGTTATGGCGTTGCCAGATGGGTCCGTCGAATATGGGAGACCCTGTACATATCTTAAGTGAAACTGGTTGTTTCCAGAAGAGGCGAATCGACGTTTTAGTGCAATTTTAAATTTGTGTGGTTTAAATAGAATGACCTCTACTGTTTTGAGCTCAACTTGATTGATTCTTTAGAATGGAGGTAATAATTTATATGTATTTCTTTAATACTCCATTGATTTGTTCCGAAAATATTTTTTATTAATAATAAATAAAAAATCTTATTATTTCCTTAAAAAAAGAATTTTTATAATCATTTTTCTATTACTATCAATATTATGATTTTTAAGACATGTTAAGCAATTGCGTAGATTCTTAGAATGCAATAAAAAATAATATTGTATATGCGTACACATTATTCTTCTATTAAGGGGACGATATATCTGATATATAGCTATTTGCTTATCAAAAATGTAAATTGTATCTATCCATAAAGTTTTTAAATGGAACGGCGGCTGTGTTTCATCCGATTTTAGCCGCAAAGATCGGCGGTGGCTTCGGCTGGTTGAAAAAGGTCGGCGGCTTCATACTCTGGTAGCTAGACAAATCTGGCCAAGGTATGACCTGAGAAGGTCAAAATATCTCTACGCACTAGATAGGGAAATATTGTCTACGTTAGAATCAGTTCCAACGGGACACTGCCTGATCGGCGAACTTGCTAGAAGTTTGGGTATTGACTCCAATGTCTTCTGCAGAAGCTGCGAAGATGATGAAGAAGTGGAGAGCATTGAACACTTGCTATGCGACTGTCCCGCTTTGAGTAAACCACGACTGGACATACTGGGGTCGACCTTTCTAGGCAGTCTGACAGATCTTTCCGGTACCGATATTCGTATTAACGATAAATTTGTATATCAAACAGGTTGGTTTCGATGAGGGCCATTTTAGCCCGTGGTAACACTAGGGACCTAAACTGGTCTATGTGAGCTGACAAGAAAAAACGGCTGCCACCCTAACCTAAACCTACTCCAGAACGAAAGACATTCGAAAATTTATATGAAGGAAAACGTAAACGAGGAAGACTGAGACTCCGATGGAAAGACAAAGTTGAAGAAGACCTAAAATTTCTTGGTGTATCAAACTGGAGACTGCGCACAAAAGATCGAAGCGCATGGAGAACATTTTTTAAGAAGGCCAAGACCAACAACAGGTTTTAGTGCCATCTAATGAATGAATGTACACACGATTGTCAGATCGTACAATATTGTCAGGAAAATGTCGGAAAAATGCAACCCTGCGAACATAACATTTTTGTCTTGAAACTTTCAAAGAAATGTCATTGTGAGATAATTTGCAGACACTTTGATTGTCAGATGTGCGAAGTCTCTTAAGTGCCTCTTAAATACCAGTGAATGCCTTCGACGCCTGTCAAACTCGATTTCAAATGTATTTAAATGTACTCCAGTTACTCCGCAAATACGATTTCCGATTTCAAATGTATTTAAATGTACTACAGCTACCTTCCAAAAAGGTACAGGTTTCTGATAGGGATATTTCGTATCTTTATGTCAACATTTTTAATTATCTTGAAGTTTCAAAAGGTTAGTCGAAGTCAACATTTTCATCATGGTAAAGTTAAATTACGTGCAACGCCAATTTTCGGTCGTAATAATCGTCCCACCCGAGAGGCTGTGCGTGTTATAGTGGATAAATTTGAATCCAAATTTTCACTTTTGGATGTTCCGGCGCCAAAGTGATGCCGTACCGCTCGAAGCGACGAAAATATCGGAGCCGTAAGTGTATCAGTTCAAAATGAGCCAAATCTGTCGATTCCACGTCGTTCTCAGGAATTGGGCATCTCTCAAACCACACTGTGGCGTATTTTGCGAAAAGATCTTGGCCTTCATCCTTATAAGATCAAAGAACTAAAGCCACTAGATCATTTGAAACGCCGAAACTTCTCCGATTGAGCTCTGGCAAAGTTAATGTTATGTTCTTAATAAAAAACACGGTATTTGGGCAGCTGTAGTACATTTAAATACCTTTTAAATCGAGTTTGACAGACGCCGGACGCATTCACTGGTATTTAAAAGACACCCTTACACATTAAAGTCGTACAACAATCAGGGATGAAAGTATAGTACTTTATTACTTTTTTCAGTACTTTTCTACTTTTAAAATTAGGGCCGGTTTATATCTAAACGATCTGTCATATAACTTTCCCGAGAGAATTTACATTTGATCCGATTTTATCAAAATCGCACGTAAACTCCTTTTCGCAACAGACAAAGTCGTACAACAAACAGAGATGGAAAAAGTTAGTACTTTATTACTTTTTACTGTACCTGTTCACTTTAAAAAGGACCAACATATACTCACGACCGTTTCCGTACTATTTTATTTGATATATCTATTGTTTAGAAATTATTTATATAGACAAAAATCAAATGACATTTTGCTTCCTAATTCACACTCTCGGTGTACGTTTCCCATCACAATTAATTTGAATACAATTTATGTCGATGGTACGTAGGCGCGGGAGACAGCATTTTCTAAAAATGTGTTTATTTTCCATTTTTATTTATATGAAGAGAATATGAACTGTAATATTTTTATTATTTTGAAGAACACATTCACTAATTTGAAGTATTCCTTTGGAATAGCGATCACAATTTTCACGAAAAAAGAAGAAATTTCATACTTTGAAACTATACATAGTTTCTGGAAAAAAATGCAGCATTTTCTTTACTCTTTCCCAGAAAACTGGACTGTTCTAACACTTTTTTGAAGTTTGAAAATTTCGACTTTAAAGGTGCAAATATTTTCTAGTATTTCAAGTCGGCGGGGCAACATTTTTTCCAGAAACGAAATCGTCATTAAATATAAATGTTAATGATATACTTAATGTAACACTTGATGATGATTCTTAGAAATATAGAGTGATCTAAGTAGAGATACTATTTTCAATAGCCCTTTTTTGACAGATCACGTGTGAGCCGTGTCATGCTGTCATGTTATTTTTGTTAAGTATTGTTTGGCATTTCATCATGGAAAGACTTACGCCTTAACAACGTTTACAAATTATTCAGGTTTATTATCAAAATAATCCTTCGCCAATTGCGCTAAGTCCATTTTTTTAAAATAACCAGTAAGGAAAGGCAGAAAGTCGGGCGGGGCCGACTATATAATACCCTACACCTCCCTAAAAATGCGATAAATGCCATTGCGATAATACTTTGGAATAATTGGTAAGTCGGCAGCAACATATTATCTAATTCTGAGCCGATAATCGCTAAATTAAGCAATATTTGTTCCTAAATTGAGAAACATCTTTCCGGAAAATATTAATGATCGGAAGTAAAGTACAACTTCTACAGCGCTTTGATACCAAATCAGGAGGAACATATATATGGAGGTTATATATAAATCTGAACCGATTTTCTCTGAATACTCATTCATGTAAAAAGACCTCTTTCTGTAGAATTTCGTACTGATCGGATATAAAATACAGTCTCTACAGCGCTTACATGTAAAATCGGTGGTAACATATATATGGGAGCTATATCTAAATCTGAACCGATTTTCTCCGAATTTGGCAGTATTCCTTCGAGTAATAAGAAACCTCTTTCTGCCGAATTTCGCACTGATCGGATATAAAATATAGTTTCTACAGCATTTACATGTCAAATCGGGAGTAACATATATATGGGGGCTATATCTAAATCTGAACCGATTTCCCTCAAATTTTGCAGTGTTAATTCATGTAATGAGAAACCTCTTCTGACAATTTGTTTTACTGATCGGATTTAAAATACAGTTCTACAGCGTTTACATGTCAAATCGGGGGTAACATATACATATATGGGGGCTATATCTAAATCTGAGCCGATTTCCCTCAAATTTGGCAGTGTTAATTCACGTAATAAGAAACCTCTTTCTGCCGAATTTCGTACTGATCGGATTAAAAATACACTTTTTACAGCGCTTACATGTAAAATCGGGGGTAACATATATTCGTACTGATCGGATTAAAAATACACTTTTTACAGCGCTTACATGTAAAATCGGGGGTAACATATATATGGGGGCTATATCTAAATCTGAACCGATTTCCCTCAAATTTGGCAGCAATAATTCATGTAATAAGAAACCTCTTTCTGCCGAATTTCACACTGATCGGATTAATAATACACTTTTTACAGCGCTTACATGTAAAATCGGGGGTAACATATATATGTGGGCTATATCTAAATCTCAACCGATTTCCCTCAAATTTGGTAGTATTAATTCATGTAATAAGAAACCTCTTTCTGCCGAATTTCGTACTGATCGGATTAAAAATACACTTTTTACAGCGCTTACATGTAAAATCGGGGGTAACATATATATGGGGGCTATATCTAAATCTGAACCGATTTCCCTCAAATTTGGCAGTATTAATTCATGTAATAAGAAACCTCTTTCTGCCGAATTTCGTACTGATCGGATTAAAAATACACTTTTTACAGCGCTTACATGTAAAATCGGGGGTAACATATATATGGGGGCTATATCTAAATCTGAACCGATTTCCCTCAAATTTGGCAGCAATAATTCATGTAATAAGAAACCTCTTTCTGCCGAATTTCACACTGATCGGTTATAAAATAAATTTTTTACGGCGCTTACATGTGAAATCGGGGATAATGTATATATGTGGGCTATATCTAAATCTGAACCGATTTCTTCCAAATTTAGCAGTGTTCATTAATATAATAAGAGACCTCTTTCTGCTGAATTTCATACTGATCGGATTTACAGCGCTTACATGTGGGCTAACATATATATGGGGGCTATATAAAATCTGAACCGATTTTAACTAAATTAAATAGGGATCGTCCTTGGGCCAAAGAAAAGATATGTGTAAAGTTTCGTCTAGATCGGGCCATAATTGCGACCTGTACTTTGATTACAAGAATACATCTACAGACGGACATAGCTAAATCGACTCAGAAAGTGATTACAAGTCGATCGGCATAATAAACAATGGATCTATCTCTTCTCCTTTTGGGTGTTACAAACAAATGCACAAAGTCATAATACCCTGTACCACAGTTTGGTGTACGGTATAAAAAAAACAAACACTTTCCATTCGACCCACGACCTTGACACCCATGATCAATATTTTAGCTCTCGTTAAGAGCTATCTTTTTGCCATTGAACGATTCCCGATCCGACGTACCGGAATCATTGGTCCATATATCTTCACAAATGGTGCCGGTGAGAACGTAACCGTCAATGGCGACCATTATCGTGCCATGATAACCGACTATTTGATGCCTGAAATTGAAGCTCGTGATCTCGGCGACATTTGGTTTCAACAAGACGGCGCCACTTCCCACAATCAATGGATTTATTGAGAGAACACTTCGGTGAGCAGATAATTTCACGTTTTGGGCCCGTCGATTGGCCACCAAGATCGTGTGATATCACACCGTTAGATTTTGCCTATGGGGATATGTAAAGTCTAAAGGCCTTGGAGCAAAACATCACGCGTGTTATTCGCCAGTTACCAGTCGAAATGCTCGAACGAGTCATCGAAAATTGGACTCAACGGATGGACCATCTGAGACGTAGCCGCGGCCAACATTTGATAGATTTGATAATCTTCAAAAAATAAATGCCAAAGAATGTTCTTTCAAATGATAATACACATTTTTTTCTTTAAAAAAGTAAGGAACCTCGAAATGGATCACCCTATATAAACATGGAAAAATCCGAAAAAAAATTGGTTAAAATGTTTAAATTCGAAATGAAAATGTTCTTTATAAAAACATTTTGAAATTAGTATATTTTTCATTTGATTTGCCTACGTAAAATACACAACGAAAAGGATTTTGTTTAATATCTAACAATATTTGGACTTCAAAAAATCTCAAATGAAAGTGGACACTTAATCATAAAAACAGTCGCCGCCAGTGGTAGCGAACGGACGTGTTATTGCAGAGCGGATAGTTTTTTCAACCTATTACGCACTTATCCACCTACCTACTACGCAACCACAAGGTGTTGTTCTTAAAGTGGGGGTTGAATATGTTGCATCGGTCTCAGGACAGACATTTTGGAAGTAGTCTGGAAGGCCAACATCGACGTAGCTATTACGGGCAAATACTGGCTATGGGGTCTCTCCCAAATATTTATGATTAACCCTGATGAAGTAAATGATATTACGGTGCAGGATTTACTCGCGAGTCACGTGTCGTCGTTATCAAACAATCGTGAGCAAGTAACTTCTACGGTGTTGGGTGCCTCGGACCCCGTAGTCGAAACAGATACAAGAGCACATCTAGCCTTTGGCAAATGAAAAGACGACGAGGAAGATAAAGAAAACCCAAGGGGGGGGGCTCAAAGCAACCCCAGCTTTTAAAAGCTAGTGGGAACTCGGACTCTGAGTCATCAAGTGATAACAATGTTACTATTGTTGAAAATCGGAAAAGACTGTCAGGGGCACAAAGAAGGAAACTGAATAAGATGAACCGGCAGAAGATATTACAGGATGAATCTGACTCCGTCCTCCCTCACCTTTGGACGGCGCAAAGCTGAAACTGTGAGAAAAGCGACATCCCTGTACTCATAAAAACATGGGCAAGTAGTAATAGGAGGAGAAAGACTCACTACCAAATAAGGAGGGAGTGCAACCAGATAGGATAGACGACTCCCAAAGGAAGCTTTTACTGGAAAGACAATGATTGAGGTCATCCAGATAAACCTCCACCGGAGCGAAATGGCATCCATTGGCGTCAGTATACCATGCGGGTCACAACGGAGTGATTGGAAATGAACGAGCAAACAGTTTGGCTTCAAAGGGCAGAGAACTTCGAGTAATAAACTTGGAAAATTGGAAACCTTTCGAAGCCACGAGGGATGAGTTGAAGCACTGGGCAACTGAAGCACTTTGCAACTGCAAAGATACTTTGGGGTGACCCAAATGAGAAGAAAACCAGTAGTTTTCTGAAACTAAACAAGATCGAAATTAGTAAGATGATAAGTGTTCTAACGGGACACTCAAGCTTACAGGCACATCTTCATCGCATAGGACTAGCAGAAAACGACGGGTGTAGGGCATGCAGGGAAAACATCGAAACGATGGAACATTTTCTGTGTCACTGCCCAGCTTTCACACATGCAAGATCCCGATATTTCGGTTCCGACATATTGCCAGACTTGACTCATCTCAGAGGATATGACTGGAAGATAATAATTTTTCAAGTATAAGCCTGAGTGAGCCGTGTTATGCCTCAAATTAAAGGGAATTATGAGGGATACATATGCTGCAAATATCGCTTTCACGTAGAATCTTTGGTTTAGTACGAGAAAAAAAATGTTTTTTTTTTTTAAAACACTTTTTCCTGGTAAAAAAAAAACATACAAAATAGAAGAAAAAAATCCAAACAATTATTTTATTACATTCTTAAAAAGCCAACATGCTAAAGAAGAAAACACTGTCTATTTGAAAAAAATCTATGGATAGATGTAAAAGTTATGAGCCATTTTGTAAATGTTAGGGAAATTCAAAAAAATCTTGTTTCATATTTTTTCGGTTTTAAATGATGTTTTTGCTTATATTGAATTCGCCATATGTGAGAGAGACATATAAGAGACATTGCACTTGCATTTTATTCTATGAGGATTGGTGTCAGACATTATAAAATTATAGAGAGGACGAGGTTTTATGGCCGTTCGTAACCCTCCATAAAACATGACATGCGATGTGAGAGCTATATTGGATGAGATCTGCTCATCATTCTGGGGTCATTCAACAATATTTGTGGTTTTTATTTATGAGGTTTCCATTCAGTTACGCCTTTTAGGTGCATGTACATCCCAGTTGTATATACAGATAGTAAAAATATACAATACAAAGTAGTACGCTTCAGTCATGAAAATATTGGGTTTTTACGTTCGAAGCAAACTATATGTCAGCTGCAGGTACTGCAACTTATGTACCTTAAACCCGGAATTTATGAATGAAATTTCTTTTTATTAAATTAGTGTAATTCAGCGCCTTAAAGAGATAAGTCGATTTTCTGAAAAAATATTATAAAGTTATATTTCGAAATATGAGTAAAAGGCAAAGAACTTTTCGATATGTAAATGATCCCGACAATTTTTGCTACATCTGCGAAAAATATGAAATTAGAAAAAATCTACGTGCATTTAGTAAAATAATAGAATAATGGTATAGTTAAAAATATGAACGAACCGTGGACACCTAGTATTTGGTGTAATATGAGAAAGAGATTTGGAACTGACCAAAGATAAGGCAGGGTCAATTTGATCCTTAACGCTGAATCCACCTCCCATATACAACGTGCAAGTGCAACCCTACAGTATGGCTTCGAGACTATAGTCTTGAAGGTATACAAGCAGGATATAGTTCCCACTGCGGAAGGTGAGTCATCCACCGCGGTTGATACACAGCTTTCTGGAAGTGCGGAGGTATCCACGCCCATTATTTCGGGTGACTCCAACTCTAACAGAAGATCTGTAACGTCCTACTCTGAGGACGAAAGCTCTACTTCTGACACAGAGGGGCTGAGGGGAGTCTCCGGACTCTTTGACGCATCTGGCGGGGACACGCTTCTCGATGATACGGACGAAGAGTTCGACAACACCCTTGTAGGGGTGGAAGTTAATCTGTCAATTACCAATGATGGTAAGAATTTTACAGATTAACCTCCATCACGCTAAAGCAGCCTCAGCGGCTCTATTGCTGCGCCTGTCCACAGGTGCAGTAGACATCGTCCTGATACAGGAGCCCTACACAGTGGGAGGAACTGTGAAGGCACTCCAAGAACCTGCATTTTGGCCAGGAAAGATCTAAGTATCTTTCTCCTGGCTAATTTAAGTGGTAAAGACCAAACATCTGCTAGTCTGGAGATCGGTAATCGCATATATTGGGTGGTCTCCAGTTACTTGCCTTATGAAGCTGTAGTACCGACTGCTCTATTCAGGGAAGTAGTAGAAGAATCAACATCTGACGAGGTCGAGCTGATTGTTGGCGCAGACACGAACGCTCATCATACTATCTGGGGTAGTACGGATATAAACAATAGGGGTGATTCGCTTCTTGACTTTATTCTAACTACCAACCTAAGTATTTGTAACATAGGTAATAAACCGACCTTTACAATTAAAGACAGTCAAGAAGTACTCGACGTAACGTTTGCTACTGACCGGCTGTCAGACAAAATTATTGGGTGGAATGTACTGGACGACCACTCATTCTCAGATCACCATTATATTGAGTTCAAACTCGCTGAAAAAGCGCCTGAACCTGCCGTCCACAGAAATGTGAGAAAGACAAAGTGGCACCTGTATGAAAAGAATTTCAAGAAAGTCCTCAACTCCAAACTTCTGTACGAACCGAATGACAAAGCCGGTCTGGATCATCTGGTCGAGCATATCACCACATCATTCAATAGTTCCCTTGAAGAAGCCTGTCCAAAAACAAGGTACAAGGGTAAAACTAAACCCCAATGGTGGACTTCTGAGCTAACGGCTATGAAAAAGACCTGCAACAAGCTATTCAACAAGGCTAAATCTACTGGGGTCGCTAATGTTTGGGATGCCTATAAAGAGCAACTCAAGATCTATAAGAAGGAGCTTAGAAAGGCGCAAAGACGCTCTTGGTATACCTTCTGTGGCGAAGTGGAAAAGGTCTCCGACGCCGCAAGGCTGAGGAAAATATTATCAGCTTCACCCTGTACAGTGGGTTACTTGCAGGATGAGGCAAATAATTGGACCAAAAACAGCGAGCAGTCGCTCAATGTACTGCTCGACACACATTTCCCGGGGAACTCTGTAACAGAACCCGAGGATCAGCAGGACCAACAAGAGTGCGAGTGGACTGCGAGCGTCGCTAGCTTGTTGACTGAGAGATCCAGAATAAGCTGGGCTATTAATAGCTTTGAGCCCTTCAAGTCACCTGGACCAGACGGCATCACTCCAGCAGAAATGCAGAAAATGTTGAAATACATTATCCCCTGGCTGGAGAAAATTTATGTAGGCTGTATCAGGCTTTCATACATCCCGAATCGATGGAGGGATACCAAAAGCGGGGAAGATATCACACACTAGGCCAAAAGACTTCAGACCAATTAGTCTATCCTCCTTCCTATTGAAAGGTCTGGAAAGACTTTTAGATTATTTCATTAGGGAAAACCTGGATACAAAACTCCTGTCAGTGAACCAACATGCTTACAATAAGGGGAAGTCTACAGACTCAGCCCTGCACGAACTTGTGAGCACTATCGAATCGTCCCTGCATTTCAAGGAATTCACCATGGTGGCATTTCTTGACATAGAAGGGGCTTTTAACAACATTCACTCAGATGCAGTAATTGCGGCACTGTCACATCTTAATGTTAACTCTAGTTTGATTATACTAATTCAAAGTCTGCTCAACAGAAGACGCATAACAGCACGTCTTGGGTCCACAACTCTAACAAGGTTTGTAAACAGAGGGACCCCACAAGGAGGAGTACTGTCTCCACTAATTTGGAACCTAGCGGTGAATGAAATCCTGCTAGATCTAGAACGTTGTGGCTGCAAGGTCGTGGCATATGCGGACGACGTTGCAATCGCAGTGAGTGGCAAATTCGAAAACGTCCTCCGAGACATTCTACAGGTGGCTCTGAACAAATTGGCTAGATGGGCCAGAAGCAGCGGTTTGGGCATAAACCCAAACAAGACAGAATTGGTTCTCCTTACTAGGATGAATAAAGTCCCACATGTGCACCCTCCACCTCGGATAAATGGAACAGATCTAGTCTTTTCTGAAAGTGCAAAATTTTTAGGAATAATTCTAGATAGAAAACTGTTATTTAGACTTAATGTATTGGAACGTGTAAGGAAGGCTAACGTCGCCTTATATTCCTGCAAAAAGGCTGTAGGGTCGCGGTGGGGCCTCTCTCCTAAAATCGTCCACTGGATATATATAGCAGTAGTTCGTCCTATACTGCTATACGGCATTGTGGTATGGTGGACGGCAACTGACAAACTAACCATCACCAACCTACTAACAAAGGTTCAGAGAACTGCCTGCCTGAGCATAAGCGGAGCCTTAAGGACTACAGCGACCGAGACTCTACAAGCCCTACTCCATATACTGCCGATTAATATTGCGGCGAGAGAAGTTGCAACCAAAGCGGCAATAAGATTAAACTGCCTATCAATGTGGAGGTACAACAACTACGGTCACATGAGAATATCAAAGTGTAGTGCTATGGTAACCGACCGAGTGGACTATATACCAACGGTGTACACCTTCGAGAGAAATTACATCACTATGATTCCCGCGAGAGATGAATGGGTTGGAAGAAAACCAGGTAATAGAAACCATCTCCACTTTTACACGGATGGTTCGAAGCTTGATGAAAAGGTTGGCTTCGGAGTACACTGTGCAGAGCTTAGATTGGATATAGCTCACAGACTACCAGATACCTGCAGTGTCTATCAAGCCGAAATAATGGCAATATGGGAAGTAGCCAAGTGGCTGAGTCGCAACATAGTAACCAACACTGGCGTTGTCATTTACTCGGACAGCCAGGCTGCCATCAATTCTCTGGAGGCAACATCCCTAAATTCACAAACAGCCCTCGACTGCCGCAGATCTCTTAACGAGATGGCTGAGCAGTTTAACATACACCTCATATGGGTGCCTGGGCATAGGGATATCCCGGGGAACTGCAAAGCCGATGAACTTGCTAGGAAAGGGACGACATTACAAATTCTCGAAGAATTTGCATATATTGGTGCGCCACTATCCACGTGCAAGCTTTGGCTTAGGCAAGAGGCAAGTCCAACGAAAGATGGACAGAAATCGGCACCTGCAGAGTAGCTAGACAAATCTGGCCAAGGTATGACCTGAGAAGATCAAAATATCTCCTCGCACTAGAGAGGCAAAGATTGTCTACGTTAGTATCAGTTCTGACGGGACACTGCTTGATCGGCGAACACGCCAAAAGATTGGGTATTGACTCTAATGACTTCTGCAGAAGCTGTGGAGATGAGGAAGAAGTGGAGAGCATTGAGCACTTGCTATGCGACTGTCCCGCTCTGAGTAAACGACGACTGGACATACTGGGGTCGGCTTTTCTAGGCAGCCTAACAGATCTTTCCAGTACCGATATTCGTAATATCGACAAATTTGTATATCAAACAGGTTGGTTTCGATGAGGGGCATTTCAGCCCGTGGTAACACTAGGGACCTAAACTGGTCTATGTGAGCTTGTATAAAAAATACGGCTGCCACCCTAACCTAATCTAACCTAAAGATAAGGCAGAACTACTTGCATCTGGGTTGAAACAGTACAATATTTTGGACCCAGATGTTAACATATCATATTATATATACCTTACAAACAATTTTATACAACTGTGGATAACATATGTATTTGCAAGGACATTCCCGGATTGTTCGAGGAACTTAATCAAACATACAATTAAAAGGAATGGCGGTTATTTGTTGACAGCAGTAAAGAAAGTTTGAAAGCAGTACTTTTGCACAACGGAAATCAGAAACCGTCGATTTCCATTGCTCATGCAGTCAACACTAAGGAATCATCGAAACAATGGCTAAATTGATAAAATACATAAAATATGAACACGACTGGAAAATTTGTTGCGATTTAAAAGTAGTTGGTATGTTATGCCTATGGGATAGCCGATAAGCTGGGGCTCTTTAAAAATTTTGTAAAAGCCTTAAGGAAAGATGGCAATTCACTCTAATATTTAAAAAGTTTATTTAAAAGCCTTTCTTTTCAAAAAATCGAAGAAGGAGTTTTTGATGGGCCTAAAATAAGGGAACTGATGAAAGATGTGAATTTCGTATCATATTTGATGTCGGATGAAATTGCAGCATGGAGATCGTTTAAGCTTGTAGTTTCAAATTTCCTTGGATCCAATAAAAGTCCGCAATATGAAACAATGATTAATGATTTGTTAAAAAATTATGAAAAAATTGGTTAGAAATATAGTTTTTATATATATGTATATAACACATACTCGTATGTATGTATTAGACCGTTTATAGCACATGATGCAAAAAGTGAAAGTTGCTGCGATCTTTGATTTCCGAACCGAAAAAGTTTCCATTTGGCCTACAAGACTTCCATAAAAAATTTTGTGCCGATCGGATAACCCTAGGGTCTGCCCAAAGTTCATTCAACAGAACACACTTTATAGGGGAAATATTTTTTTATTAAAAAATCGTATGTTTAAGTAAGTAAAATTACATTTCTTTGTATTATTAATTAATAAATAGTTTTTAAATATTGAGATCGGTGAAAAAAAAAACAAAAAATACAATTATTTCAATATTATATTAGATCTGACTTGTTATGTGAGGGACATTTTCTACGATATTCTTCAATGCACTGTAATACGAGTATAAATTGATTTTGTTCTTCGTCTTTCGTAAGTATTCTGTTGTAATCATTCATAAATACATAGTACACCGCGTTCAGCAGTGTCGTTAACAACAAACAGATTACGACAAACATCGAGAGCATCTTGATAATCTTCCCAAATGGATGTGTCATGCTTTAAAAATTCAGTACTCAATCCAAAAGCACATTTTTGTTTTTGTATGAGACGAAATCGCTCAAATTATTACACAGCAATAGTTTCGGATCGGAGAATTTTCGATCGTTTTCCAGATTTACGACGGGCTCTGTTGACTGCAGACGCCTAACCATTTTTCGTTTCTCTTCGAGTGAAACATCCGAATCGAAAAATGCCAAAGCCATTGATTCTGGGGCCAAATACCACAAATGAATTTTCCATTTCTTCATAACCGCTTCAGACACATTTCGGTCGATATCTGCGTATGCGAAATCTTGATTTGGTGCTCATATGGCATTTTGCATGTAAACAACGCTTTGACATACAGCCGCACGAGAAAAATACATATATCCCGTAGCCCACTGGACTCTCGTTTTGTCAATGCAAACTGATCTCGAAATAGGTATATTTTTAAGGCTTAAATGCCTTTTCCCATGAGCCTTGTGTGGGATGTTGGACCAGGTGTTCGGAAGTTATCGCTGACACTACCAATAAACATTATTGTTAATTGTAATAGCTCCTTGTAGTCAGCTCGGATTTGTGTTTCATTTAGCTGTTTAATGCAGAATTTCGCAGTCAGCATTACATATTGTTGAGCGTACAGTTGGATCTTCGAGTCCGTTTTTAAACGATTTGTGGTCGAGACTTACCCAAACGGCAGCAAAACGATTAAAAATAGGCACTTCAGGACCACAAGTCGCCGAAGTTTAACCTCAAACACATGTTTCAATACTATCTCCATCATGTGATGAGAACATGGGAACTTGATTAATTATACCCTCACTTTAGTGATACGAGGGTATATATCATTTGCTACGGAAAAAAGTGTAACACATCAAAGGAGTGACCTAAGACCCCAAGTATGTTCGGCGGATATTCGTTTTGGGTCATTTTAAGTCGAATGAGCAATGTCCGTCCGTCTGTCTGTCTGTCTGTCGGTCGGTCTGTCTGCTGGATGGTGCGCACGATAACTCTCGAAAGGAGTAACCGATTGACTTCAAATTTGGTATGCGGTAATATTTTTATCTATCTCCGGATGAGTTCGAAGATGGCCTATTTTGGTCCACTCCTTCTAGTACCTCCCCCACAAAGGGTTAACTTTTGGTGAAATATTGATTATTTAATAACTTCTATACTACTTATTCCAATCTTCTGGAATTCTACACATAATATTAGTATCTTAGTCACTATCACCTCGGAAAAAATGGGCGAAGTTCCCGCACCCCTTTTGGTACCTCCCACACAAATATACTATTTTGCACTAAAAGTTAACAGCTTATAACATAAATATACTTGAAATTTTGTGCAGTGTTATGCTTTTATAGTCCCTACAGTCCTGTGAAAAACGGTGGTTATTGCCACGCCCCTTTTGGTACCTCTCACACAAATGTACAATTTTATACAAAAAGTTAAGAGCTTATAGCGTACCAATGCACGAAAATACAACAAAATTTTGCACAGTGTAATATTTTTAAAGAACTTATAGCCCTTTGAAAAATGGGCGTTATCAACGCGCTCCTTTTGGTACCTCCCACACAAAATGACCAAATCATACCAAAATTGAATGGATCATAACATTAATATACCAGTGCACATAAACGCTTACAATTCGGTACAGTGCAATATATTTGAAGTATCTACTGTTTAGCGAAAAATAGGAGTATTTGTTAACCTCCCATACAAATTGAAAGATTGACTCGTGTAATATTTCATATTACAGTACTCACAAAGTGAGGGTATACCTTAGTCGGTTTACACGACTGAAACTTTCTTACTTGTTTTCGATCTAATTTGTTCTGCAACAAAATGCACGATCCAGTGTTTTGACCTGTATTTGATGAGTGTATCATGAACGACTTTGGCCATATTTTCTCCAGTACCAGCCGGGATTTTGGGAGCGCACAAAAATTTTGATGTGTAGAACGATTAATCACAAGCTCACCAACAGAGGTCAGAGGCGTCGCAGCATTAAACATTTCAGTTATCACATTATGAAATATCTGTCTATTTGACGGCAGTTTGGCTCCAGATATTGTATGTGATACATGCCCAACTGATTCTACGGTGCGAAATCACTGGATCTAGTAACCATTTTGGATGTGGTCGGTCTGGAGACAAATAAGAATATGACTAAAATTATATTTTGTGCGAAGCTGTCCCTTTCTCAATTCACTTAGGCTGGAGACAGAGCGCGTTCTGTAAACAACCCTGTTGCATGGCCGTATAGCGCGCTGCAAAGTTCTGCTTATGTTTTCTTATTTGACCAGTAGAAAAATGTCAGACTGATGCGAAAAATCAACTATCATGCAAATCCGTTGTTTTTTTTCATGCATGCTCAAGCATGATCTATTTTTTATTGTGATTGCTCTTACGTCTACATAGGTACATAGAGGCCATGTCGGTGTGCATGCCCTTTCATGACGTAAAATTCTAATGAAAACTGCTGTAACTTTTTCGTTTTTCGGTCGATTTTGATTGTTTACGACTTGTTAGAAAGAAAATTTAATTAAAGATCATTTAAAAACTTTTCAAGCTAATAAAGTATTTTTTAATTACTTGAACATGTGACATTTGATAAAAACCCAAATTTTGTTCATGTAGGTCAAATGGAAACTTTTTCGGCCCGAAAAAATAATAAATGGTCTAGTATGTATTCTTCCAACTTATTTTTCGCTTTATGTATTCCAACAGGTGTAAATATGTCCCTCAAAATTAATTTCTTTCATTCTCATTTAAACTTTTTCCCCGAGAATCTTGGCGACGTAAGTGACGAACATGGCGAAAGGTTTCACCAAGAATTGAAGTCCATCGAGCGGCGTTACCAAGGGCACTGATATGAAAGAATGATGAGAGATAATATTTGGTTCCTCATTAGAGAAACCGATTCCGAAATCTAAAAACGACAACAAAGAACTCACAATTACTTCTAATGAAACGTGTTCATGTAAATAAAGTCAAATGTATATAATATAAATAAAAGTAATAAATAAAATCGCTATTTAAACAGAAATTAAAAAAAAAAGTTTTTTTGAAATTCTTTTACCTCTTACCAAATGGGCTATAATTTCTTCATTTATCCATCGATTTTTTTCAAATAGGATTTTTTTCAAAATATTTTCTTTGCTAGGATGCAAACTTTTAAAAAATAAAATATTTTTTTCGATTTTTTTCTATTTTTTATGTTTTTTTTGTCCCAGGATTTTTTTTTGTTGAAAAAAATCTACTTTTTCCAATTTGTTTAATGACTGTTACTAAACCACTGTTTCTAAGTGAAAGAGATATTCCCAACATTGGTAGCCCACATTAATAGCTTCAATTTAAAGCATAAGTCGTCCTGATCGGGCATATACTCCAAAAATTATAGTGCAAATACTAAGGGTACTTTCGACAATAATAGCATTTTGAATAAAATATTCTTTAAAAAAAATTATCCATAAAAAAATTTGTGTTTTTGATTTTATATAACAGTATGCCACCTTCTATACAAAAAAATAATTTTTAGGTCAAGGACACAAAAAAATTTTTTCTTGTTGCGTAGTGTAATTTGTTGTAAAAATTTAATTTGATTTTAATTTAATTTAATCTAATAATTAATGACGAACACGTTCGTTATTTTCTTTGCCGTTTTTAATGGTCTAAAACCAGAAGAATATTTATAGAAGTTTTTAAAATTAAAATAGTCGTGGGCATGGATTCGTCGTGATGATGAATGGGATTCGTCATGGTGATGAATGGAATTAGTCGTGGTGATGAATTGGATTCGTCTGTTGGCAAATACATTACTTGGTGAGATTATTTTTGATTTTAAATATCAGAAGTAATGAATACTTCTCGTTCATTTGCTTTGAGCCATTCCTGATAAGAACTGCGTTTTGAACCGAGTAATCACAACTGAACCTCGAAAAGCAGTCATTTAATTTTATTTTCCATGCCGTTTTTAATGGTCTGAAACCAGAAGAATATTAATTGAAATTTTTAAAAATTAAATAGTCGGGGGCATGAATTGTTCGTGGTGATGAATGGGTTTCGTCGTGGTGATGAAAGGGATTCGTCGTGGTAATGAACTCGGTTCATCGTAGGGATGAAATGTGATCATCCTGATTACGATCGTTTTTGGAAACAGAAATTCGTCATGGTGACGAACAAATTCATCAAGAGGATTATTCTGTACGTTAGATGACTTTTGACGAAAAAATAATCGTGGTGATGTACAAATTCGTCGTCATGACAAAGCTTTTTCTATCAGTGTATGCATATGTAAAAATTTCGAAAAATCCCACGTTTAACCGAGTCTATGTCCTAAAGACTCCCTATAACCAAATTTTGCGATTTTAGCTTTAGCGATTTGGTTTTGGCTGTGGTACCACATTTTTCGTTTTTGTCCCACTGTGCGCCCAAACTATAGGTATTCTGGATTTAGGTGAGTTCCGGCCGTTAGACTTTACCCCACCGTGTTCTAAACTCCTGGGTAAATACATGCGTCGACCAACGCCCCACACACAGTGTGCATGAGTACCAAATAATTCCGAGCTCCTGGACACTTTTGCCCTCCTCCTTGGTTAGGAGCGGAGCCCATCTAAAACTTCTTACCAATCTACGGGTCATGGCACCCGGGTGAGACTAGACTCCACATTCGAGACTATTCTCTTCCAGCGATTTTGGTTTCAACCACAGCCACCACGATGTCCCCTGAATGGATCACGCAAATAGTCAGGCCAGAACCTAAGTTCCAGGGGCGTTCCTGACTCACGTCAGAGTGCGTATCCGAAGATACTACCAGTTAGACCCCAGAGAGTCAAGGACTGGTGGCCGGTCTGGGATCACAGTCCGAAGCCACCGCGCAAAGCCGCCGCCAAACTATTTTCACAAGGCGCCGCCGATCTTTGCGGCTAAAATAGGAAAATTCTGAAATATTAATTAATAAAAATTTACATTTTGTATAGCGGATTTATGGAAAGTGGTTTTCGATTTAATTCGTTTTATTGCCACAAGGTGTGACTAACATGTATTACAAATAAGAATTTTGATAGTTATAGAAAAAATAATTATCAAAAATTATTTTTCAAAGGAAATAGTATGATTTTTTCTTTATTATTAGATTGTGTACATAAAGAGAAAAAAGTAAAAAGAATAATATGCCAAAAAGGATTAAGGAATATAAAAAAATCAATGGAGAATTACATAACTTAACATATGTATGTTATTGCATAACATATAAATCAATACCTCCATTCTAAGGTATGCTAAGTCGACTTAGCATGTTTTACTGGACATTGCATTTATAAACTCTAAATATTCGAAATTATCTTCAGTCAAAACCGTCCACCCATCAAAAGTTAATCTCAAAACAGTAGAGGCCATTCAATTTAATTACAAGAGAATTCCACACAAATTTAAAATTTCCCTAAAACGTTGATTGGCCTCTCCTGGAAAACTACCTGTTTCACTCAGCATACTTTGAAGATCTTGTTAGATATGTATAAAAGTATTTTATCTACCTGTCAACAAAATAATTATATAGATCATAGTAACCTTTGAAATGAAAAATATTGTATGAGAAAATTGTTTTAATAAAATGTCTACATTCTGTAATAAATTCTTAAACCGACGTGTGTATACATAAGTTTTTCCTTCGAATTACAATAGGTTATGGGCCCAGTCGTCCATATTAAAATATAATTAATTTGTGTTCATAGATATTTGTGGTGATTCATAATGGAACAGAAGGTTATGTTTCCGTTGTTAAATTCCAGTAATTATTTTACATGGAAGTTTAAAATGCAAATGCATTTAGTTCAAATGGACTTGTGGGATGCTGTGGAGAAGGAAACGCCGAATCCTCTCACGTCAGAGTTTACAAAACAGGATCAGAAAGCAAGAGCGACGATAGCAATGTGTGTGGAGAATTCGCAAATACATCTCATCAGAACGTCAACTTCAGCAAAATCAATGTGGAATGCACTGAAGAAGACATACGAAAGAAAAACAATGACGTCCAAGTTGCATTTATTGCGTCGGCTGTATGACAAAAGGATGATAGAAGGCGAGAAAATGCAGGAACACATAAACAGTTTAAATGTTTAACGAGCACAATTATTAGACATGGGTGAGGAAATCAAGGACAGCTCTATGGTCGCAATAATGTTAAATAGCTTGCCAAGTACGTTTGGGGCATTGGTAACTTCGATTGAAGGTCAGCCGGAAGATTCAATAACTCTGGATTATGTTCAAGAGAAGCTGTTAGATGAATGTGAACGCAGATGTGAAACTGGAAATTCTAACATTGTAGCTGAAAACGAAGCTCTAAAGTCTCAACAAGGAAAGTTCAAGAAGCGTAAGTCAATTAAATGTTTTCACTGCAATAAAATGGGACATATAAAGAAAGATTGCTTTAAATGGAAGAAGGAAAAGGGCGAAGAAGGTCATTTAGTGTCTGGGCAGGTGTGTTTAAAAGTCTCTACAAGCACGAATGGATGGGTAATAGATTCTGGAGCATCTATTCATATGACTAGCAATTTTGATTTCTTCAATAATTTTGAGAAGAGAGACAGCAAGGTTTATATAGCAGATGGGAAAGCTCTAGGTGCTGAAGGTGTTGGTGAAGGAATCATCTATGGCAAACACAATCAAATTCTTCTTCAAAATGTGTTGTATGTTCCTGCTCTTAATGGAAGTCTGTTGTCAGTGAAAGCTATGACCCAGAGAGGCAGCATTGTGGTATTCCATGAAAATAAGTGCTTCATTAAAAAGGATGGAAAGTTACTGGCTGAGGGAATAGCAAATGAAAATTTGTATGTGTTAACGGAAATAAATAAAGAAGAAGAACCGATTGCTAAAGAGTATTCCTTAGAATGTGTTCACTTATGGAATCGACGCTTAGGCCACCGTAATTTGTCTGATATCAAGAAACTAACAAATTTGGCAGATGGAGTTTGTATACAGGATTGTAAAGATACAAATTTTTGTGACATATGTACCAAATCCAAGATGACAAGAGCTTCATTTCCCAAAGAGAGCCACAGCAAAACTAAAGGAATACTAGAACTTGTACACTCGGATGTTTGCGGTCCATTTCAAGTAAGTTCCCAAACCGGAAAGAAGTATTTCTTAACATTCATCGATGACTTTTCCCGATATACCAAAGTTTATGTTTTATCGAGAAAAGATGAGGTCATTTATAAATTTAAAGAATTCTTATCCGAAGTTCAAAATTTTACGGGAAAGAAATTGAAAATCCTTCGTTGTGATAATGGTGGTGAATTTGTTAATAATGAAATGAGAGCCGTTTTGAAAGAAAATGGAATAATTTTGCAAACGACAGTACCATATTGTCCGGAACAAAACGGCGTAGCTGAACGTAAAAACCGTACGTTAGTAGAAATGGTAAGGGCTATGCTAAATGAAGGAAATTTACCAAAAATATTGTGGGCTGAAAGTGTTATGGCTGCAAATTACATACAAAATCGATTGCCATCTAAAAGTATCAACAAAACTCCATATGAACTATGGTTCGGCCAGAAACCAGATTTAAGCAATATAAAAGTATATGGCAGTAAAGCGTATGTGCAAATTCCGAAATGTAAACGCCAGAAGCTGGATGATGTGGCAATTGAAGGAATTTTGGTTGGATATTCTGAAACAGCGAAAGGATACAGGATTTTGAAAAATGGAAGTAATAAAATAATTATTAGTAAAGATGTCAGATTTCATGAAGAGTTTGAAATGCAGAATAACGAACCAAAAATAGGAGAACGATCAATTCCAATAGAAATTAAAAACGAAATTATATCTGGAACTGAAGATGACGAATTGGATTTTGAATCAGCTGACGAAGATGCTGAAAATATTGTTGAATGTCAGGATATAATTGATCTGGATGATGTGGTAGAGGAATATCAAACCAATATTCGTCGATCTGATAGACTGAAAGAAAAGACTCCTTTGGATTATAGACAACTTGCTAAAAGTGCAATTAGCAATGCCGAATCAACGCCTAGTTCGTGGGAAGAAATGATCAAACTGCCAGACTCAAGCCGAAATATGTGGATTGCAGCTGTAAATGAAGAGCTATCCAGTTTAAAAAGCAACAAAACATGAGTTTTGACAAAACTTCCCAAAGGGAAGAAGACAATAGGTTGCAAATGGGTATTTCAAATAAAAGGTGATAGTCTCAACAAACCAAAGTGCAAAGCACGATTAGTTGCGAAGGGCTACACACAATCATTTGGAGAAGACTTTGATGAAACATTTGCACAAGTGGTGAAAAAGTATGCAGTTAAACATTTTGACGTAAAATCCGCATTTTTAAATGGAGACATTCAAGAAGAGATTTATATGGAACAGCCAAATGGATTTATTGCGAAAGGCAAGGAACGTCTTGTATGCAAGTTACAACGCTCAATTTATGGTCTTAAGCAAGCTGCTAAGTCATGGCATGACAAATTAAATGAAGTTCTCGAGAAAATCGGTTTCAAAAACGGAAAGGCCGATACCTGTTTGTATACGAAAATGATTAATAATGAAGTTGTTTATCTACTGGTTTACGTAGATGATATGTTAATTTGTGCTAAAGATGAATCTGTTACAAATAATATTCATGAGCAATTGAATGAACATTTTGAAATCAAAAATTTGGGAGATGTCTCATCTTATTTGGGGATTCAAATCTTCCGCAATTCCCAAGGAGAATTTCTACTTCACCAAGAACAGAAAATATCAAAACTAATAAATGAGACTAAACTAGAAGATGGAAAAATGAATTTAATTCCAATGGATCCAGAATTTCCAAAGATTAATCATGATGATAATTTGTTACAAAATAATGAAAAATATAGGTCTGTCTTGGGAATGCTACTTCATTTGTCAATAACTACGAGACCAGACATAGCTGCAGCCGTTTCAATATTGTGTCGTCGAGTTGAAACTCCCAGAAAATGTGATTGGGAAGCTGCTAAGAAAGTTGTTCGATATTTAAAAGCAACTGCACACAATAAACTAAAAATAAATAGGATTCAGATTTTTACATGAAATGCTATACAGATGCGAATTGGGCAGGCGATTATGCAGACCGTAAATCAACTAGTGGTTATTTATTCTTACTGGGTTGTAATGTAATTTCGTGGTCTTCAAAGAAGCAGTCAACAGTCGCGTTATCATCTACCGAAGCCGAATTTATAGCGGCTTCCTATGCAGCCCAAGAATTATTATGGATCAAGCAACTACTGCATGATATGCATATTCCACCTTCAACTATTCCAATGTATGAAGACAACCAAAGTTGCATTAAAATCATTCAATCACCAAACACATCGATGTTAAGTATCATCGCATCAAGTATTTGCTGGAGGATGGTACTATTGATATGCTATACTGTTCATCGGATAATCAGCGAGCAGATTTCTTGACTAAACCTTTACCACTACCTAAATTTAAGCATTTAGTTAAGGACTTATTTTGTTGAGAGAGGATGTTAGATATGTATAAATGTATTTTATCTACCTGTCAACAAAATAATTATGTAGATCATAGTAACCTTTGAAATGAAAAATATATGAGAAAATTGTTTTAATAAAATGTCTACATTCTGTAATAAATTCTTAAACCGACGTGTGTATACATAAGTTTTTCCTTCGAATTACAATAGATCTAACCTTAACTCCAGAATTTTTTAAAATTTAATTAAAGAGTATTATTTTATAATTTTAAAATAAATTTATTATCCCAAATATAATATAAAATGCAAAACTGACTATAATATGTAGAGTCGTCGAGTGTCAATTTTACGACTTATAATAGTATGAAAATCGATAAATTTTTCACTTCATGCTACAATTTCTTACAATTAAATGGAAAACCATCTATTATTTAAAAATAAATAACGGAACTTAATTTTTCAACCAATTAATATTTATATGCAAGAAGGTATTTCTATACGAATTCGCATTTCTATTTCTATAAGGGCAGCCGCAGCCCCCAATTTTGGATCGGCTCCAGACCCCATCCTAGGAATAGATGGGAACTATAGGATTCCTAGACCCCCCTGTGCCCCCAAAAGTAAAAATTTCGCAAAATCCCTCCTTATTGCTACTCAAGGATTCTAGGATTGAAATTTCATGATTCTAGCTTAAGATGATTGGGCTGTGCGGTGATCAGTCAGTCAGACTCAAATCGGTTATCGATTGTAACCACAGATGTTTATATATATATGTACTTTGGAGATTATTTGCCGAAAAAATGGGCACTACAATTGTGCCTTAGGGTATTATATAGTAGCCTTCGTCTGACTTTAAACTTCTCTTATGTGTTCTAATTTATTTAGAGAATACCATTTTCTCTCTCAATGTTTTGAAGATTTTGCTTTCGCGATAATATTGTAGCGTTTCACCGTTTTGAATGTGATATTTCTAAAAAACAAACAGCGTTTTTATTTTGTTTATTAAGTTAGTGCGATAAGAAAACCCCTTATCATATTCTAATATGTTTATTTTCTTAGACTACGGAATTATCTCTATACATATATACTAAATGAAATAAAATAAAGATGAAAGATGCTTTAATAACAGTCCGAATGATTAGTCTAAACACGAGTGTTGTCACAAAAAGAAGTCTGTTGAAAATATGGCACCGCCCTACGTTTGTGTAACTGATTTCGAAGGAGAGGCCCATAAAATTATAGACAAGAAGGCCTTAGATTATTATCGTAGCGGAGCTGGTGAACAGTTTACATTGGATTTAAATCGGGAAGCTTTCCGAAGGTATATACGAGTATATCTTATTTGAAATTATATTAATGATTTGATTGCAATGTGTCAAAATAATATTTCATAGACTACGTATTCGACCTCGCTGTCTGAGGGATGTGTCGCGTTTAGATACCACCTGTGATGTTTTGGGTTACAGCTTAAAATGGCCCCTGGGCATTGCCCCGACTGCCATGCAGAAGATGGCTCATTCGGACGGTGAGGGTGGAAATGCCAAAGCTGCCGGTGAAATGGGTTCCATTTTTATTTTAAGTACTTTGGCTACAATGTCCATTGAAGAAGTCTCACAGGCGGCTCCGAATACCTGTAAATGGTTCCAACTTTATGTTTACAAGGATCGGTAAGTTACTTATCTAAGCAATTTGCTCTGAACACAACCATCATTTCTTAATGGGAGACACATTGATACACAAACATTGGACATTATGGCCGATTACAAAAATTGTTATAATACTGCAATTATAATATAGAATGCAAACAATTTCCGGTATGCGATGGAAAGCGATTTCATGTTCCATTCAATTTTCCAATTTCTTACTGAATTTTGTCGCATTTCTCACTCACTAAAAAGGTAAATTTTCACATATTGTAATGAAAATGTTATAAAGTAAAGCGAAGTCGTATCCCTGGATATAGAAGATTCAGTACCTTATATACAGACGGTTCCAAACTCAACAACCAAGTGGGCTTTTGTGTCTTTTATGAGAAACTTGAGCTATCCATTGCAAAAAGACAGCTTGATCACTAGTTTTTACCAGATAGAAATTCCAGCTATTAAAGCGATAGCACACGCTGAAAAAAAATCGCTTCTGTAGTATATTGTCCCAAACATATTCGGCTTGAAACATATATATGTTTATGGTACACTCCAAATATATAATATTTGATGATACACACCAAAATTATATATTTGGGAATATGTTGTTCTAAACAAATCTTTGTTTATATCCCAATATATTTTTATTTGGGACCATTATTTCCGAAATAAAAATGTATTTGCATTTAAGTATTCAGAAAATACCTAAGTTATGTTAAGTTTTTCAGTAATTCAATGTTAGTTTTTTAATAAATTGTTAATGTTTGTGAAATAATTATTGAAATCGTATAATACCGGATCATTATAAATTACTTAGAGGATTGACAACTAATGATGGCTTAGAATACTCATAAATTGTGTTAAAATTATTGATTAACCCATTAATGGCCAAGAGTACCACTCAAATTAGTTCAATATTTCAAGAGTATTTAAAATTGATTGAGAGATGCTATACTCTCAATATTTTTTTCCCGTTATTCGTAAACGTGTTTTCTGTCAAATGATGTAAACAGAGTTACAATAAATCAACATAATTTTGTGCTGTGGATATTATTGTGAACGTCAGTCGGTTTTTTGCGTGCAAAAATTACTTTACCATGACCCAGCAAAAGTAAGTAGTAATTACATGTGTTCTTTGTTATTATATCATAAAAGGTTTTGTATTTTTTGGAAGTACACAAACCAAATTTAAAGTTGATGCAAGTGTAGTATAACTATTTTACATCTAACTTTGTAAAAAAATCGTGTAAAAAGTAGAAGTGCCATATGGCACTCTTGGCCACTATCTCAGTAAATTGAATATTCGTATTTTTAGGCTAAATCCGCAACAAATTCTTGATTATTTGCTGGAGTTGGAAACAGGTGACAATGACATTGACGAAGTAATTGTGGAACCTCCTTCCGCTGAGTACGCATCTGGTGAAGATGATGCAGACGACGACTCTGGCGGCAATATTGTCGATATTCATCACAACCAAATTCAAAGTGTGTTCGTTATCCGATCTAAGGATCAACATATCCAAGGTGAAGTAAATTATGACAGTAAACAAAATGTAAACAGTTTGGAACTTCTGGAGCATTTTGTTGGACTAGAACTCGAACTGCCCGTTACTAGTTTAAACAGTTTGCCCTCTATGACATCCGATGGCAGGAAGCGAAAACGAAGCGAAATGTGTGAAACAGATTTTCAAGATGTGGTTGTTCCAGGTAATCTACCAAATATTCGCAGTTCTTTTAAATGGAAAGTGGTAAAAGAAACAACAACGGTGCCATTTTTTTCAGAAATTAGTAATTACGAACACTGTAATAAAACTCCACACGAATTATTTTTCCAATTCTTTGATAATGATTTGATTGTAAAAGAATCTAACGGATACGCTCAACTAAAAGACCAATGTAATGTACGAATAACCAATGTAAATAACGTCTAATGTGGAAAGCGGATGAAGACGTACACATAAAATCTGTTTCAAATGCGATGTCATTGAACAGATTCAAAACTATAGGACAATACCTTCATTTTGCTTCGGAATACAATGCTAATGACAAAATGTGGAAATTACGGCCTCTAACCGATAGATTGAATGAAAATTTTAAAAAATACTTTTGTCCAGAACAGCACTTATCGTATGACGAATCAATGATTGCCTATTACGGTCGACATGGGTGTAAACAATTTATTAGAGGAAAACCTTTACGTTTTGGGTATAAAGTATGGTGTTTGAATACACCTTTGGGATACTGCATATCTTTTGACGTTTACTAAGGAAAGAATCATAGATATAATCCACGAATGGAAGAAAAATTCGGAAAATGTGTAACACCCATGTTATATATGATAGAGGCCCTACCTGATGATAAACGAAAGCTGCCACATTCTTTTTATTTCGACAACTTATTTACTGGTATACCCCTTTTATATTATTTGAAGCACCATGGATACAACGGAACTGGTACTTTTCGAGAAAACAGAATTCCAAAATCCTGTCCCCTTCCTGGAAAAAAGAACTTAGCAAAAATGAATAGGGGCTATTCTATATCTCGGAGCATCGAAGGTGCCGATATAATTTTAACCAAATGGGTTGACAATAGTGTCGTTTCTATGGCATCAACCCTTTATGGCGAACAGCCAAAGGATGCGGCCAAGAGGTATTCAAGGGAAGCACAAGGAAGAATAAATATTTCACGACCTTGTGTGGTTGCATCTTACAACAAGTATATGGGTGGAGTCGATCGGATGGATCAAAACGTGTCGAACTATCGTATATCTGTTCGAAAGAAGAAATGGTGGTGGTCAATATTCACTTGGTCTATAGATGCGGTTAGTAAAACATTTGTTGAAAACATGCAGCGATAAATCTCGTTCAGATTTTACTACTCGTCGGTATGCTCACATCGCAAGTGCAGATACTCGATATGATGGTATAGCTCATTATGTCCAAACATGTAACCCACGTCATTGTGCTTTAGAAGGATGTAAGAGTCAAACCAGAACCGAATGTAAAAATGTAACGTTGGTCTATGTGTAAAGTGCTTTACCTCATATCATACGCAAACAATTCGGCAGTAATTGTATTTCCACATATTATGATGTATTCTCTAATAACGCAGAGTGTATTATTTATGAATTTAATAGGTTTGTTCCAAAATTAAATGATTTAAGTAAATAAATAAATAATACAATCAAATTTCATTTGTTTTGGTTTGTTGGTACACTTGTGGACAAGAGTGCCATATGGCACTCTCACCTGGAGCGATTCAGGTAAGTCGTACAGGTAAACTGATGGCAGATTTAAACTCAGGACATCATAATTAATATATATGCAAAGTTTCATCAAAATTGGCTAACGGGAAGCCCGTGTCCACTAATGGGTTAAGAACAGAAGCTAATGCTGGGAGGATAAACCCGGAACCAAGGAAAAATTTAATCTGGAATTCGAAAAAGTCAACAAAAGTTTTGAAAATTTTTTTAAATAAAATAAATTTGGAGAAATTCCTAAACAATAATTATATTTGTATTTAAACACATATTTTATTTGAGAATTTTTGTTTGCAAATATATTTTGTTGTAATATATTAATATATGCGTTTCAAATATATTTTGTTGATTTTCAAATAAAATGTATTTGCTAGGAAATATATAATATTTAAAAATTTGTGTTCCAAATATATTTTCTTTCGATTCAAACATATCAAAAAAGGCTATTTTGCCCCGTGCAGAATGGCTGAAAATTAACGTTCTGACCAAAGTCGGTATCAATATATTCTCTGATAGCCAGGCTGCTATAAAGTCCCTGGAAACTATATTTCAGGGACTTCATAAATACTTACCTCGACTGTCGCCGATCTCTTAACACTAGATGGCTAAACAGTTCAATAACAGCGAGGGAAACTACAAAGCAGGTGAATTTGCACGACTACGAACTACCTTACATGTTTCAGGAGAACTGGGATATGTAGGCATGCCTCTTCTTGAGAGATATTGCCCATACGGCAACAAATTACAGGTGGTCAATAGTCAGGAACTGCATACATTCCAGACTGATGTGGTCCTGCCTAAACTGCAAACGCATTATCGACCTGCTGTAGTTATCGAGATAGGACGTCTCAATTGCCGTGTCTGTCATGACGGGTCACTCCCATGTTGGACGGCACTCAGAGATATTAAAAGTTTTTCGTAATGACTTTTGCACAAGTTGTGAAGACGAAGAGAAGGAGGAATCAATTGAACATCTTCTGTGTCTGAGCCCCGCTCTCTCTAGAAGGCGGAAGGCAACCTTAGGATTCAATGTCTTAGAGGAGTTAGCTAACTTGGCTGATGTTAACTGACCTAACTATTTCGATTTACAAAAAGTTAGAGGTAATTTAATTTCAGATTTTAATTAACAAAATTTGAGATATTTTTCTTGAGATGTGCAAACATCTGCAGATTTCGTTATTATTTAGTATAATTGATTAATTCGATTAATTTAAATAATCGAATTCACATTTTTATTATCTAAAGAATGCAAATTTAATTGTAATTATATTTACATATAAACTATGATAATTTAAAATTGCTATTAAGTAATGCAAATTGAATTATAATTATATTTATATTTATACATAAACGATTTTAATTTATTTTCAGTTATTCTATATGTAATTAATCATATTATTATTGTATTTATCCCAAACTAGATCCCTAACGGAGCAACTCTTGAGACGTGTGGAGAAAGCTAATTTCAAGGCTGTCGTCCTTACCGTTGATGCACCTATTTTCGGTCAACGATGGGCCGATGTCCGAAATAACTTTAGTTTACCCTCTCATTTGCGATTGGCCAATTTCCAAAACCAATCGTCGCAATCAGATGGTGTACACAGCGAAGAGGGTACATCGGGCATAAATGAGTACGTTGCGAGTCAATTTGATGCCACTCTCACTTGGAAAGACGTCGCATGGCTGGTGAAGAGTACCTATCTGCCTGTTATAGTAAAAGGTGTCCTCACCGCCGAAGATGCCGTTTTGGCTCGCGAATTCGGTTGTGCAGGTGTTATTGTATCAAACCACGGCGCCCGACAACTTGACTATGTACCGGCTAGCATCGAGGCCCTGCCAGAAGTTGTGAAAGCTGTGGGCAATGACTTAGTAGTGATGTTAGACGGTGGTATTCGCCTCGGCAACGATATCTTTAAAGCTTTGGCTTTGGGTGCCAAAATGGTATTCGTTGGTCGCCCAGCATTATGGGGTCTTGGCTGTGGAGGCACAGCGGGTGTAAAGGATATGTTACGGGTACTCAAAAAAGATTTTGAGATTACATTGGCTTTGACCGGGTGTCAAACATTAAAAGATATTCAAAAAAACATGGTTGTCCACGAGTCGGAATATGCCAAATTGTAAATATTGTTTGATTGTAAATAAAGTGTATATTTTTACTTAGTTTATTACGCGAAAAGACAAATTGGTTTTCATCATGTACATATCGCTCATTTAGAAAAAAACGTCACATCTCAAAATATATTTGTTTTGAGGTGGTCATACTAAATTGTCCTACATTTGAATATCTACAAGCTAATCAATGATAGGGCTGATACCTGAGGAAGACAACAACATTTGCCGCACTTCAGAACTTAATTCATCCCATTCTGTCAAATAGTTATTTTTGTATAGATCTTTTAAATCACACTTAGTCAAATGCCATAACTCGAAATGTGACGTTCTTTTCTAAATGAGCGATGTTAACATCCTGCAAGGTAAAATCTTCCAATTTGCTAATTTTTCTGTAGTCATGTCGAAGTAATTTAGACTTCAAAATGTGTAAACTAGTTTAGTCGTATCGTTCCAATGAAACAAATATAAAGGAAGATATTAATACAGGGTTTTCCAAAAATAGGTCTTGTTTTGAATCACCCGGTATTTCGGTAGCTGTCAAGCTTTTATTCTTTGACATTTGACAAGTAGAAACTACGCCATTACTAAAACTGGAACGATACACGATTCAACAACGCATTGATATTATTAAAATTCGAAAAATCGAAAATCATCGAAAAATCATCTTGACTGATGAGGCCCATTTCCACCTCGGTGGCTACGTCAACAAGCACAATTGTCGCATCTGGGGCTCGGAAAACCCAAGAGTTATTGTTGAGAAGCCTCTCCATCCTCAACGTGTGACTGTTTGGTGCGGTTTATAGTCCGGCGGGGTCATTGGACCTTACTTTTTCGAAAATGAGGTTGGATCAACAGTTACGGTGAATGGATTGCGCTATCGAGAGATGATTAATGATTTTTTGATGGTCGAAGTTGCATGGTATTGATCTGGACAACGTTTACTTTCAACAAGACGATGCTACTTGCCACACAAGCAACGAAACCATTGCTCTGTTACGGGAAAAGTTTCCGGACCGTGTTATCTCTCGAAGAGGTGATCACAATTGGCCACCGAGATGTGATTTAACACCTTGCGACTTCTTCCTTTGAGGCCACGTGAAAGATAAGGTACACGCCAACAGCCCAGCGTCGATTCAAGACCTTAAAGATGGAATTCGTGAGGCTATCGAGGACATAGGGCAGCCACTTTGCTGTGTTAAAAACGGCTAAACATCATTTTTCAAAACTTAAAAACCTCTATAAATGTTACACAAAACTATAATTTTGTTCATGAAATCCTATACACCTTGAGAATAAAATGTCTTAAATGTCTTATTGCAATATTTATATTTTTTACAGATTAAACTAAAACTATATTTTGTATTATGTAATATTATGTATATATGTATATATTGTAATATTATAATATATTTTGCCATGTAAATATAATGTTAAATTTTGGTCGTATGCATAACGTACGTATTGGTTCGAAGCAATTTTAATGAAATTTGAAAGAGATCTAAGAACAAAAACTGTCGAATTTGAAGATTAACTGTTGTAAATGGTTGGTGTACGGTGTCATACTCGTATAGTCGACTCAACTTTATCTTTTCCTTACTGGTTTTTAAAAATTTTTGCACTACGTCGTACGTCGACGTATTAATTAGGAATATGCTTTACTCGTAAACTTCAAAGATAAGATATTTTACTGCGTTTACTACTTTTAATAAATTTTCATTCCCGTGCATTTTTAAACTAGTTTACACAGAGAGAATTTTTTGATTAATTTATCTTTTGCTAGTTTTACTATCAAAAAAAGTAAAGATATATGTATATAGCTAAATAAATTTCGTGTATACAACATGCGAACATTATTCAGAGTAATCATAAGAAGGACCCTATATAGGTTTTGTAAATATTTGGTTGATATTCGTAATAATTTAAATTTTAAAAGCTCGAGTAAGCCTAAAATAGACGTCCTGTCCATGTCTCAAATTGTCCTTGAGTTTGAATGTATACCTACATTTAGGTTTGTATAAAATTCCATACACTCTGTTGTTAACGATTTAATAGTGTCCGCCACATTACATTCAAATCTTGGGTCAGCCACTGGCTGAGTGAGTGTGTGAGTTCATTGTTCAACTGGTTTTCGAGGTCAGTTTGTTAAGTCTCTTCAAGGTAAACAAGTTCAGTTTATATCAATCACATAACTATGTTGTACAAGCGGTGGTTGACAAATAGGTGTATATGTACATTACTTGGTGTGATCATTTTTGAGTTGGAACAACAGAAGCAAGGAAAACTTCTGGTTCGTTTGCAAGAAGCCTTTCCTTATAGAGCCTTGTTGAGAATTGAAATCACAAAGCAAGGAGCTATACTATCAGGTAATTGTATTTGCCATGTATTTGCCATACCGTTTTCGAAAAAACTTTGCATTATATAGCAGTACAGAAGCAAAAATACTCTAAAGCCAGAGGAATATTCTAGTTGTCCCCTCACCTTACAGAGGAGGGTACTTATATATCATTTGCTACGACCAAAAGTCTAACTCATCGAAGGAGTGACCTAAGACCCCAAGTTCTACAGTGGACGAAAACCACGTTAATTGTTCATAAAAATTGCCGATGGTCTCAGATTTTGATGAAACTTGGTGGAAATATTAAATATGGTGCTCTAATATCGGATATACAATTTTGTTGAAAAATCTTCAAAACTATGGAAATACTTATGTATATATAAACATTACAAATTGGGCAACAAATATCGAAAAGTGCTTGCATTCGAATGCTCATAACATTTGTTCTACGAGAGATATTTAAATATTTTGCTTTGATCTAGATTCCTAAAGCTTTTCTTTTGCTGCATAACATAATTTTATTTTTATAACACTAAATAAAATCTAGATTTTTTCAAAATGTAATATTTTTAAATTGAAAACATGTGGACATTTTGGAATATCTATAAAAGTAAAAGATAAGTTCACATTTATTTCCTATAGTTTATTCAAACTTTTTGTAAACTGTTTTTTTTTATATTTTAAAATCTTTATTGTTTTTGATTTTAGTTGACTTGAAAATTGCATTCCCCATAAATAGGAGAAAATTGTGAAGTTGTCTTATTCTTTTATTGATATCTCAAAAACTACCGGCGATCCCAAAAAAATATTTTTTGACATATAGGGCACAATATGAGTTATCATCCGGTTCACATTTTTCCAATTTCAAAATATTACATTTTGAAAAAATCTAGATTTTAATTAGTTTTTTAAAAATAACAAGTAAAAGCGTTAAAATAACCTTCACCATGGATTGCATTCAATTCTATAGCTGGAAAAATCTTTGGTTATGGAGCAAATCTTGTAATTATACTTTTTGTTTAAGCAAATTATTAAAAAATATATAAAAATCAAATTCTTTAGCCAAACTTTTCATCTAAAAAATGTGGTATATATGGCTTAAATGATCATATGTGAGGGCTACCGCTACATTGAGACTACAACAAAATATAAACTGACTTGTATAAATTTTATTGAGATGAATTCTTGCCAAATAGAATACAAACTGCAAAGTTTTAGCTAAATTGCTTGGAAAATGTGGTGTTTATGGCTTAAACAAGCCTTTTTGGGAGCGACATCTATAGGTGGGCTATAACAAAAATGAACTGATTTGGAAAAATTTTACTGTGATGAATTCTTGTCTAAAAAAAGTACCAACTGCAAAGATTCGCCTAAAATTCTTAGAAAATTTGATATTTATAGCTAAAAAAAGCATTTTTTGGAGCGACCTCTATAGGGTGACTGTAACAAAATATGAACCGATTTGTAAAATTTTTATTGCGATGAATTCTTGTCAAAATAGAATACAAACTAGAGTTGTGTAGTTCGTGAACGAACTAGTTCAAACGAACGGGTCACTTTACTGAACGGTACGAACTAGTTCACACAACTCGTTCATTTCAGCTCAGTAGTTCAACCCTGTCATTTCGTCCACTCTTCTCATTTCGTTCTCTCTTCTCAGTTGTTATGTGTTGTTTCCAATTATATTTCATCATGAATGTAGGATTTTTCCTATACAAACGCGTTGGTACCAATATTCAAATCATTCCATCGACTGATTTGAACGAAAGATCTGATTAAGTAAAGTGAGCTGGTGAGTTAAAGAGCTGAAGTGAGCTGGTGAACTAAATGAACGAACTAGTTCACTCAATTGAACTGAACTAAAAAGAGCGATCACTTAAAAGAACTAAAGTGCCCAACTCTAATACAAACTGCAATGTTTCAGCAAAATTGCTTTAAATATGTGGTGTCTATGGCTCAAAAGCAGTATTTTGGAGTGACATTTATGGGGGAGCTATATCAAAGCAGTGACCGCTATGGCGCATTTGCAATCCCAAAAGACCTACAACAATAAGAAGTATTTCTACCAAATTTGATCAACCTAGCTTTATTATTACGGACTTCAGCGTGATTTCAACGGACAGACTTACGGATATGGCTAAATCGTCTTAGAATTTCACGACGATCAAGAATATATGTATGTACTATATGGGGTCGCAGATCAATATTTCAAGATGTTGCAAACTGAATGACAAAGTAAAGGGTGGTTAAATTTTAAGGGCCGATGTTGATTTTGAATAAAACACAAATTATTTAGTAAATTATTGTCATTTCTTTTTATTATGATAATATTGGTATGGTTCAATTATGTATGCAACAAAATATCGGCCAAATGGCCGCCGCGACCTCGGCGGCACACCTCCATCCGATGGTCCAAATTTTCAATGACGCTGAGGTATAATTGAGGTTCTATGCCGTTAAAGTTCCGAATTAACTCATCCTTAAGCTCTTGAATTGTTGCTGGCTTATCGACTTACACCTTTTCTTTAAAATAACCCCAAAGAAAGAAGTCCAACGGTGTCAAATCACATGATCTTGGCGGCCAATTGACATTGCCACGACGTGTGTCAAATGGCACCGTCCACATCCATATCTTCCAATTCGGCCATAAAAAGTTCGTTATCATCTCACGATAGCGAACACCATTCACAGTAACTGCCTGACCGGCCTCATTTCGAAGAAGTATGGCCCGATGACGTCGCCAGCCCATAAGCCGCATCAAACGAACTGGGCGAGCATGTACAGGTGTTTTCACATCTCCTACAGACCCGGTGTGCTGAAATATGCGCACAATTCTCCCGATTGTGGACACATTTGGTCGATTTTGCTGATCAAAAAACATCACGAAGTGCACGAATTGCATTTTGCTTTGAACGCCCATTTTCGTAAAAGACTTAAAAAACTGTAACGCGTTGCTCGATTGTGTATCTTTCCATGGTTCAAATTGAGTTAGTCTGAAATTGAGAAATGTCAAATGAAATGCAGAAAAAAACTTGACGTTAAGATGTGGTTCACATTCAACATCGGCCCTTACAATTTAACCACCCTTTAGTATAATCCCATCCTATGGTGGAGGGTATACAAATATGTCATGCAGCTTCCAAACAGCATCCACTTCGATATTACTAAATCTGAAGTCTTTAGAAATCTAGATCAAAACAAAATATTTGACTACCTCTCGTAGAACAAAAGTTATGAGCATTCGAATACAAGTATTTTTCGATATTTTCCCCAATTTTAAATGTTTAAATGTACATATTTCCCATAGTTAGAAAGATTTAAAAAAAAAGGTTTATCCGATATTAGAGCACTATATTTACCATTTCATCAAAATCGGAGACCATCGGCAATTTTTATGAACAATTAAAGTGGTTCTCGTCAGTGACTTACGGTTAATCAGTAATTCCAAAAACCAATTGCATTGTTTGTTATTGTCTATTATTATAAAAGAAACAAATTTATATCGAAAATGAGACTGAATTTGACTTATACATATAACGACTTCGTACGATTTCCATGCGTAAATTCATCGAAATCAAAGTTTCCTTCCTTAATGGGCTTTCAATTGTTGGTAAATCTTAAACCCGTAGAAATTAATCGAGATTCACACGAGCACGACCTATGAATGTGGTGTCCTTGCACATAATCAACAATGCGCTCTTCTTCGTGGCGAGTAATTAATAACATGTACGTTCGGTTCATTCACAGGAAATTCTGAAATTCAACACAAAGTATTAGTTTATTAGTCGCTATTACCTCCAGAATGTGCGATGTGCGAAGTTCGCACGCCTCTTTTGGTACCTCCTACCTAAATGAACCATTTTGCACCTACTAAAACTACTACTTTAATACCAGTGAATACTTTAAAGTTATTACATACGAGTACAATTTAAATTGATAATAAATGTATTAAAGCAAAACAATAAATAAATTTACGAATATTTTTGCGGGGGATTCGTAAATCGGTTTACCCGACAGAACATTCTTACTTGTTACAATTCAAATATCTTGGTACACAGAAAAAATGTCAGCTAAAAATTAGCCTTTTAAATAATATCAGGACATTTCCTAATTAGACAATTAATTTTTAAACCGAATTTTCACATTAATGCATATATTTATTGATTCAATAAATTATTTAATTAGAATGAATAAGTCGGTTGAACAACTTCATTAATAAATATTGAAATTTCTTTACAGGTTTAAAATCAAAAACCAGTAATTATATATCGGGCGGGCCGACTATATAATACCCTACACCTCCCTCATAATGCAAAAATGGGTATTGCGATAATAATTTTAACAATGTACTTTGCTCCACCTCCTCGTCAATAATAATAAACTACTCGTAGATCTAAAACGATAACCTTAAAATGCGCAGTATTCTTTCTTAGATCAAGAATAGGAAAGAACACATAGAATAGGCCATACATAATCTAAACAGATTTTCATTAACTTGGATCAAAAACCTCATTTCTGCCAAATAATACAAAGATCGGACGTAAAATACAGTTTCAATAGAGTTAAATACTGCACAGGCAGTAGCGTAGTATATATGTGGCTATATCTAAATCAGAACCGATTTACCACAATAAGAAGTATAAGTTCCTAAATTAAGAAAACTCTCTCTGCCGAATTTCGTACTTATCGGATATAAAATACGGTTTCTACAGAGCTTACATGTGAAATCGGATGTATATATGTATGTTTAAATCTGAACCGATTTTGGCATTTTTTATACATGTAATAAGAAAATTCTCTCTGCTGAATTTCGTACTGATCGGATATAAAATACGGTTTCTACAGCGATTATATGTCAAATCGGGTGAAACATATATATGGGAGCTATATCTAACTCTGAACCGATTTTGAACAATTTCAATAGGGATCGTCCTTGGGCCAAAAAAGAGCACTTTGCTAAATCTCATCACAATCGGACCATAAATACGAGCTGCACTTGGATTACAATGATACATCTACAGACGGACGGACATACACAAATTTCTAATTGTATCTAGTTTTTAATTGTTATACCCTGCACCACACTGTGGTACAGGGTATTATGACTTTGTGCATTTGTTTGTAACGCCCAAAAAGAGAAGAAATAGAACCATAGTTTATTATACCGATCGTCATAGAATCAATTTTTGAGACGATTGAGCCATGTCCGTCTGTCTGTCTGTCCATGTATTCTTGTAATCAAAGTACAGGTCGCAATTATGGTCCGATCTCGACGAAACTTTACACATATCTTTTGTTTGGCCCAAGGACGATCCCTATTGAATTTGGTTAGAATCGGTTCAGATTTAGATATAGCCCCCATATATATGTTACCCCCGATTTGATATGTAAGCGCTGTAAAAACTGTATTTTATATCCGATCATTATGAAATTCGGCAGAAAGAGGCTTCCTATTATATGAATGAACGCTTTTAAATTTGGAAGAAATCGGTTCAGATTCAGATATATCCCCCATATATATGTACGTTACCCCCGATTTGACATGTAAGCTCTGTAAAAATGTTATTTTATATCTGATCAGTGCGAAATTCGGCAGTAAGAGGTTTCTTATTATATGAAGGAATACTACCAAATTTTGAGAAAATCGGTTCAGATTTTGATATAGCCCCCATATATATGTTACCCCCGATTTGACATGTAAGCGCTGTAAAAACAGTATTTTATATCCGATCAGTATGAAATTCGGCAGAAAGAGGTTTCCTATTATATGAATGAACACTTTTAAATTTGGAAGAAATCAGTCAAGATTTAGATATAGCCCCCATATATACGTTATCCCCGATTTGACATGTAAACGCTGTAAAAATTTTATTTTATGTCCGAATTAGATAATATGTTTCTACCCTTATCGCATTGTTAGGCAGGTGTAGGGTATTATATAGTCGGCCCCGCCCGACTTTCTGCCTTTCCTTACTGGTTCTTTTTGGTTTTACTCATTAAATATAAGCGATAGCTTGTAAAATTTCATCCAGTCTATAAGTACAATACTTATCCTATTAATATTTTGTTGTAATCCGCAAATTACGCAGAATACTGCACGGGGCAAAATCGCATTTTTTATATGTTTGAATTGAAAGAAAATATATTTGGAACACATTTTTTTTTAAATAATGTATATTAATTTTCACAAATAAAATATGTGTTTATATACAAATAAAATTATTGTCTAGATAGTCTATTGTCTAGATAGATCCCTATCTCTCCAAATATATCTTGTTTAAATGAAGATTTTCAAAACGTTCTAGATTTTTCGAATTTATTTTTCATTGATTTCGAGTTATACGCTACAATTTAAAATTACATAAGTACCAATGACATTTGTTTTAAAGCACTAATATTTAATATATATTGTTTTCTATTTACTGCAAAACATAAAACTAGTCATAAATAGTTTATATTTTTTTTCTGAACACTTAAATGCAAATAAATATTTGCTTCGTAAATAATAGTTCCAAATAAAGGATTACTTTGACATGTTATTTAAGTAGTTGGAGTTCTCTGGGGATCCATTAAGGATAAATGTTACGCAAAACATCCAGAGACAATTGAGGCGATGAAACATAAAATCCAAGTTGGCATTGAAGAGATTCGACCCGAAACAATCGAAAATGTACTTAAAAATTGGATTCATCGGATGACTGCCGAGCCAGTTGTGGTAGTCATATGAATGTTATTGTGTTCCATTACTAAAACATAAAGTTCAACATTCCAAATAAAACTAGAAATTTGAAAAAATTATCAGTACTTTTTTTTAGCCGATTCAAATTTAAAATTTTAAGTGACCTCCTTTTAAAAAATATTAGGTCGGAAACAACGTGTTTTTAGAACAACATCTTCTCAAATACTCGTATATAATATTTGTTTGTGCAAATATAATATATTTCGAGTGTACCCTATATATTTGTATATTTCAAGCAGAACATTTTTGGGACAATACTACAAAAGCGATTTTTTCAGCGTGTGAATGCTTGATATGATTTACATAATAATGGCAAATGTTCCTGTGGCAAATTCAAAGTTGTTTTTACCAAAAGTTGTTAGTACCAAATAAACTAAACGGTAAAGTAATCTTGTTTTACCAGCATCCTCGTACATTCCCGGCAGTTCCTGTTTGTACGGCCCTCGGCATGAAGTTCAAGAATTTCCTGTGAACATGGCGCACATTGTTGTTGAGTGGCTTCGAGTTTAAGGAAGGCTCTGTTGTAGACTTAAATTTAATTGATTGCACTCGAAATGTTAGAATGTTAAAAGTCATTAAGGAAAATTACTATGGAAATGTCCTGAAAATGAACTAAACATGCATGTTATTAATTGCTCGCCACGAAACAAGAGGGCATTGTTGATTATGTGCAAGGACACTACATTCATAACTTCTACGGGTTGAAGATTTACCAACAATTAAAAGTCCATTAAGGAAGGAAGCTTTGGTTTCGATGAATTTACGCATGGAAATCGTACGAAGTCGTTTAGGTGAAACCATTGGTGCGTAAGAATGTGTACGCCACAAATATATCTCGAAAATTGCAACTTTGGCAACAAGCGATTGTGTTTAAATTAAACTATAAATTTCGAAAAAATATCAGCCGATAAATAAGATTAAGACTCTCACCTTTATCGATATCGTACGCGGGGGAAAATCGTCATTTTTGATATGTTTTAATTGAAAGAAAATATATTTGGAAACGATTTTTTCAAATATTATATATTTGTTAACAAATAAATTTTATTCGAAAATCAAAAAATTTTGTTTGGAACGCATATATTAATACATTAGAATATAATATATTTGCAAACTGACTTTCACAAATAAAATATGAGTTTACACACAAACAAAGTTATTGTTTAAGAAGTTTTCCAAATATATTTTTTCGAATTTTAGTAAGTTTTTCCTAGATTTCATGTTAAACTTTATAACGGGTAATCCAAGTAGAGATACTTTTTTCAATAGCCTTTTTTTGGCAGATCACGTGTGAGTCCTGTCATGCTGTCATGTTATTTTTATACCCATACTTTAGTGATACGAGGGTATATATCATTTGCTACAGAAAAAAGTGTAACACATCGAAGGAGTGACCTAAGACCCCAAGTATGTTCGGCGGATATTCCTTTTGGGTTATTTTAAGTCGAATGAGTAATGTCCGTCCGTCTGTCTGTCTGCTGGCTGGTGCGCACGATAACTCTCGAAAGGAGTAACCGATTGACTTCAAATTTGGTATGCGGTAATATTTTTATCTATCTCCGGATGAGTTCGAAGATGGGCCATATTGATTTACTCCTTCTGGTACCTCCCACACAAAGGGTTAACATTTAGTGAAATATTGATTCTTTAATAACTTCTATACTACTTATTCGAATATTCTGAAATTCTACACATAATATTAGTACATTAGTCGCTATTACCTCGAGAAAAATGGGTGAAGTTGGCATGCCCCTTTTGGTACCTCCCACACAAATGGAGCATTTTGCATCAAAATTTAATTGCTTATAACTTTAATACAAGTGCATAAAATGCCTGAAATTTTCTAATGTATAATGTTTTTGTAGTGTCTATAGTCCGGTAAAAAATGGGCATTTCGTACCAAAATTAAACGGCTTGTAACTTTAATACCAGTGCATACCAATACTTGAAATTTTGTACAGTGTAATGCGGTTATAGTGTCTATAGTCCTGTAAAAAATGGGCGTTTTGTACCTCCCACACAAAATGACCAAATCATACCAAAATTACATAGCTCGTAACTTTAATATACCAGTGCACATAAACGCTTATAGTTCGGCACAATGCAATATATTTAAGAATCTACTGTTTACTGAAAAATAGGTGTATTCGGAAAAACCCCTTCCGGTACCTCCCACACAAACTGACAGATTTTTAGTGTGATGTTATATATTACATTACTCACAAAGTGAGGGTATACCTTAGTCGGTTGACCCGACTGAAACATTCTTACTTGTTGTTAAGTATTGTTTGGCATTTCATCATGGAAAGACTTACGCCTGAACAACGTTTACAAATCGTTCAACTTTATTACGAAAATTCACGTTCTGTGAGGAATGTGTTTCGTGCACTTCGCTCAACTTATGGTCAACATAATCGAGTCATCGAAAATTGGACTCAACGGATGCACCATCTGAGACGTAGCCGCGGCCAACATTTGATAGACATAATCTTCAAAAAATAAATGCCAAAGAATGTTCTTTACAAATGATAATAAATAGAAATATTTTAATGGAAACATATTTTTGATTAAAACAATAACCTCCCACACATAGACTATTTGGGTGTGTCAAATATTATATATTTGGAGTGTACCCTAAACATATGTATATTTCAAGCAGAATATGTTTGGGACAATATACTACAGAATCGATTTTTTTCAGCGTGTAGGGTGTGAAAAAGTATGTAAAATATTTTTTTTCAAAAATGTTATCCTTTGAAACTTTGAAAGTCCTTTTAAAGACGTATATCATCCGGTTCTAGTTTAACGATTTTTTTAAAAATTGTCGGACGGTGTTATGTGATGTTTCTAAAATTTTCAAGTTCGTTCATCATACCATTATAACACAAAATTACACAGATATGTGGTGCGTTATTTTATAAAGGTACATCTAGCCCGTTTTTCAGAAAAAAAAATTTTTTCATACCTTCTGGGGCGCTCATCTCTCTCTTCTTAACTATATTTTTCAGAAGATTGGAGAAACGAACAATTCAGATCAATATTCAAAATAATTCTAATACGTTTATCGCGCCAATTTCCTCTACATTTAGAAAAGTTTAACAGCCAGTTTCTGTAACTTAAAAATTAGCTTTCGTTCGCCTGCCAGACGACAAACAGCTGATTTGGGTTTCACTAACTACCATGACAACGAGCAGTCGTACGATAATAAACTCGTACGAAAACGTAATCATTTCAGTGCAAATTTTGGTTTCTCTATCTCTCTTTTCTGTCATCTCGGCGAACACAAATGTCAAATCGGAACAGTGACAAAATACACATTATTAAAAGCAAAAAATAAGTAGATATTAATATAATTATGGTAAAAACAATTAAATAGTAATAAAATTGTGTACATATGTAAGCATAAAGAAGTCAATATTGGTTGCTCGCTAAGATGGAAAAAAATTATCAGTGCACAATGAGAGAGACGGGAGAGAGAGAGAAATAAATGAGAGTCTTGGTGCAGCTCAACTGAGCACCCAGGGTTGCTTTTTTGGCCACGGCTAGTGTAAATAGTACAGAGATGTATTTGCTAAGGTCGACCATACACAAATGTGTGCTTTTTTAGACCGGAAGTTGTGAAATTATTGATCTGGCAATTACATTATTTTCCAATTGGTATATTGCTAACGTCATTGACGTAAGGCCAGGCGAACGAACGATAGAACATTAGAGAAACCAAATTCCTGACGAAAGTGAGTGACTGGTTTTCGTTCGCAGAGACTTTCTTTAGAAATACAGAAACAGGCCGCAAAACATATTGCTTGAAACTGCGCAACACCCACGGTTCACAAGGACCTTACACCTTCAAAAGTAATAATACAGAACACGTTACTTCCGGTGGGCTGTTTTGGAGAGAATGCTGCCGAATCTAGGCGTAAGGCATATTCATAAATATATATATATTACTACGTTTCATGACCACATATTGATATTTATCTTACACCCTAAGAAAAAAATTGCTTCTGTAGTACATTTGCAAACATATAACTTTCGGGAAAATTTACTTTATTTATATTAGTCTGTAAAATCCTGTATCTTATTTAAGTATTGTGCATAACATTTTCTGGTGTAATATGGTGCCCTAAACACAATAAAATATTTTTTTTTTAAATTTGCTTTAAAATTCCCTTTTTCATGGAAGGTGCTTTTAGTATTTGGACAATATTTTTTCAAGTACATACATACATACTCGATAAAGCCGAAATACACTCTAAATTAAAGGAAATTATGAGGACTATAAATACACTTGTCTAAAAATTTAGAACAAACATTTGACTGCAGAAACGAAGCATGTTTTTTAACTAATCTGGGTGCGCTGAATTCGAATCGTTCATTTTTTATCGCATGCTGGCAATACTGTAAAACAATCAATACTGAGACTACAATTTCACAATTCATTCTAAATCTTCGTAATAGTAGCGTTTAAGCATGTCAGGAAGATCGTGTGTTACTGATTCAAGCTATTTTTGCTTTGTGTGTGGTGAATATTTGGTTGAAAAAAAGGATATGTAATATCAGAATCATTAAAATATGCATATTTAAATATTTTGGTTTTGCCGTCAGAATCTTGGACAAACCGTGGACACCCACAATGATTTGCAATAGGTTAGGTTAGGTTAGGTTGAAGAGAGGAGACGTTTAAACGTCTCATGTCCATGGACATACACTTAAGCCAGTGGTTCGGCCTGTTGTGCGCTCCTTATTTATGATCTTTTTATACCTCACGAGTTACAGAAAATCGGTACTAGACACGAAGTTCCTCAGTATCTTCCAGTCATATTCTCTGAGATGAGTCAAGTCTGGTAATATGTCGGACCCGAAATGTAGGGATCTTGCATGTGTGAAAGCCGGGCAGTGACACAGAAAATGTTCCATCGTTTCGATGTTTTCTCTGCATGCCCTGCATTCGTCGTTTCCTGCTAGTCCTATGCGATGAAGATGTGCTTGTAAGCTTGAGTGTCCCGTTAGAACACTCATCATCTTACTAATATCGATCTTGTTTAGTTTCAGAAGACTTCTTGTTTTCTTTTCATTTGGGTCACCCCACAGTATCTTTGCAGTTGCTCCTACTGTTGCGCTATTCCACACAGTTTTATGAACCATCACTGCCCAGTGCTTCAACTCATTTTTCGTGGCTTCGAAAGGTCTCAAATTTTTCATGTTTAGTACTCGAAGTTCTCTGCCCTTTAAAGCCAAGTTGTTTGCCCGTTCATTTCCAATCACTCCGTTGTGTCCTGGTACCCAGCAAATACGCAATTGAGCATGGGCTGAGTAATCATTTATCGTTCTTTTACAGTCCAACACAGTTCTGGATTTGACCCTTTCCGATGTTATTGCTTGAATCGCCATTTGGCTATCTGTGAAGATGTTGGCATATTTAGGCTTTGTCGTGTTACTGAGCCAGTTCACACACTCCGTGATTGCTCGAACTTCTGCTTGAAATACCGTGTTATGGTCAGGGAGGCGGAAGTGAAGTTCGACTTCTGGTTCATCAATAAAAAGTCCCAGACCCGTCCTTCCTCCTCGTTTGGACCCATCCGTGTAGCAGCTGGTTCCCACTGGCACATGGGCCAAAGTTCCATTTTCCCAGAGCGTCTGTCTGGCACAAACGTATCACAGGTAGATGTAAGCCGCACTTCAGGAATGCGGTCCGAGATTTCTGGCGTTTGAATGTGACCAACTAGATATTCTAAAATCTTCTGATGGTACGACTTGTGGTCTCGATTTATCCATTCACCCATCACTTGTAGACGTCTTGCTGTGAGGGCTGCCTCATACTTTATACGGATGTCTATTGGTTGGATGTGCAGTATAGTCTCCAACGCTTTTGTTGGTGCAGTTCTAAATGCCCCGCTTATGCCTAGACAGCACATACGTTGAATTTTTTGCAAAGGTATTACGTTGCACTTCTTGTCCATTGATGTCCACCACACTACAGAGGCGTAGGTGATTATTGGTCTAATCACGCTCATGTAAAGCCAGTGAGTCATATTTGGACGTAGTCCCCATTTTAAACCTATAGCTCTTCTGCACAACGACCAACATCTGTGTGCCTTTGTAACTCTTTCTTCAAGATGATCTTTCCAGTACAGTTTCTGATCCAAGATTACTCCCAAGTATTTTACCTTTTTAGTTATAGCAATTGTCTTATTCAGGAATCGAGGCGGAGTAAAACGTGGGATCTTCGTTTTTCTTGTAAATAGACATATTTCTGTTTTGTCTGGGTTAACATTTAATCCCCTTGGTTGTGCCCAGTTATATGCTATGTTAAGTGCCTCTTCAGCTCTTCTGCATACTAGATTTGGATGAAAGCCCCTTAGAAGTATTACAACGTCGTCTGCATAACAGACTGGTTTAAGTCCTTCATTGGTGAGGGCTTTTAGGAGACTGTGTATCGTCGTAACCCATAGAAGAGGCGATAAAATGCCCCCCTGAGGTATACCACGATTTACCTTGTCTCTAATTTTTACGTCATATGACCCACAAATAATCCACCTATTCCTTAGCATATTGTTGATCCAGTTTTTCAGCGCCCGGTCAACCTGAAACTCGTCTAAGGACTGGATAAGTGTATCGGTCTGTACATTGTTAAATGCGCCCTCAATATCTATGCAAACAGCAAGTGTATACATTTCTTTACTGAAGGACTCTTCTATGTGGTGCACTACCTCATGCAGAGCTGTTTCCACTGATCTTCCTTTGACATAGGCGTGTTGTTTGAATTTTAGCCTGTCATCCGCTATTTTACCTTTGACCATGTCATCAATTATTCGCTCCATTGTTTTTAACAGGAAAGAAGTAAGGCTAATGGGTCGATAAGCCTTTGGGGTCGTGTAACTCGCCTTACCAGGCTTTGGTATAAAGACCACCCTTGATTCCTGCCAGTTTTTTGGGGTATACGAATGGGTTAGGCATGCAGTGAACACTCCATCCAGATGAGTTGATACCAGATCCACCTCATTCTGCAGAAGTGCTGGAAATATTCCATCCGGTCCCGCAGCCTTAAAGGGAGAGAAACTTTTTATCGCTTCTTTAACCATACCATCTGTTATATCCGTAATAGGTACTTGATGCAATACATTTTCATTCTGTAACTGTTCCTCTGTTGGTCCAGCATTACCAGTCGGAAAATGAGTTTTCATCAAGAGCCTTACGGTATCCTCTATAGTTTCCATCCTTTTACCAGTTTCATCCACCAGTGTTTCGGTTTGGACATGAGTTTTTGAGAGGAACTTTTTCATTTTAGACATGCTGTTAACGCTGTCTACCTGTTCACAGAAAAGCCTCCAGGAGTTACGTTTCGCCGATCTAACGATTTTATTGTATTCTTTGAGTCTTCTGTGGTAGTCGTCCCAATATACTGATTGTTTTTTACGTCGAGCTCTATTGTAAAGTCTGCGGACATCTTTGCCAATCGAGCGAATTTGTCCTGTCATCCAGGGTTTCTCAATGGCAGATTTCCTTTCTCGAAGTGGGCAACTATCTTCGAATGATTTTACAAGAGCCTCGGTAATCTTCTTAACATTGATATCAATGTCTTCTGCACATAGATAATCGCGTGTAGGCTGCCCCAATCGATTTCTAAGTAGATTTCCGAATTTAGTCCAGTCGGTCTTAGCCTTATTACGGAAACTTATGGGGTTTGGCGGTGGCCGTGCAATTTTAAACCTTATATAACGGTGGTCTGAATAGGAGTGTTCATCCGAAACCCTCCACTCATGAATCTCATCAATAAGATTTTCTGAACATATCGTTATATCTAATACTTCTTCCCTAATTTTGTTAACAAAGGTTGCAGTGTTTCCTATGTTAAGAGTTTGTATTCAAAAATTCGATAAGGGCGTGTCCCCTTTTATTGGTGTTAGTACTACCCCAAACGATATGATGGGAGTTGGCGTCACATCCAGCTAATAACTCATTACTTGTGTGTTTGGATTCCCTCACCAGACGTTGTAATTCCGACGTAGGTGGCAATGTCGGCGCATCGAATGGCAGATATATTGACGCCAGGTACATATTTCCATTACCTTGCCTCAGAACCGTTGCGTCCGATGTTGACAACTCTGGAGAGAAAATAAAACATAAGTTTTTATGGCACAGAATACAAGTCCTTGGACGAGTACCTGTGTTAGCGTAGAAAAGGTTATAGTTCACATGGTTTAATCCAGTAACCTTGTTGCTAGTTGTCCATGGTTCCTGGATCAAAGCAATGATTTGCAATAGTTGCAGAACGGTTTTATACAAGTGGTGGCAAGAACATCTATTTCGATTTTTCAATTCCAATACTTTGGAGAGAGTCAACTAAACACCAAACCGATTGTTATTTCTGTTTAACAAAAGTTGCTTGATTCAATATCAAAAATGTCCCATCGGTTTCCAAACTAGTTCAACGTCCACCAAATTTTCCATTACCAGTCATTGCCAGTGCTACGAGCAGTGAGTCCGAAACATCTTTCACCAGCAGTGGTAGTTTGTATACGGCTGATGATGAACGTCATTTAGTGACTCTAGTGATTTTAGCTGAGCTGAATGATCTAATGCGAGATTTACATTTAACGGAGCAAGACCCAAAATTACTAGCTTCACGCATGTAGCAGTGGAAACATCTTGCAGTTGATACAAAAGTAACAATTTATAGAGGTACAGTGTGGCGCAGAATGATTAATTATTAATTTAACAACGTACAAAAATAATTGAATTTTTGCGAAATTTTTCTTTTGTTTCATATCCCCCACTTCTTCAAAAAGTTATAATACTATATAGCTCATTCTGCGTCACCCTGTAGAAGCTTGGAATTGGCTGCATATTTTGAAAAGAAACACTGTACTGATGTTGATGGTTTATTTCTGAAATGAACCAGCCATATGACAAAACTGAATGGAGATTATTTATTGATATCTCTAAGAACAGTTTAAAGGCTCTTCTTTTGCATAATGGGGATGAAAATTCATCCACGCCAATTGCTCATGCCATTAATACAAAGGAAAATTACGATCCAATGACTGAAATTTTGACATTACTCAAATACAACGATAGTATGTAAATGGTAGATCTGTGGTGGCCTTAAGGTATGTGATTTAAATTTTTTTTGTATATATGGTATAGACCATCGTAAATAACTGAAAATAATCTATTCCAGGTCATTGGTTCGTTGACTGGACGGCAAGGAGGTTTCACAAAATATTGTTGTTTCCTTTGCCTATGGGATAGTCGCGCTACATGTCATCATTACGTCAGAACAGAGTGACCAAAAAGAACTGAAAAAACAAAACATTTCAAATAAACCATTAATTGATCCAAATGACGTTCTTCTTCCGCCGCTGCCGCTCTGAACAAAGATGGTGCAGCATTTAAATATTTGTTAGCGATTTTTCCTAAATCGCATATGCTAAAATCAAAGAAAGAAATTATCAAAGATTTTTTATTGCTGGACTCTAACACGTAAAACCGAACCAACAAAATACAAACGACGTTCAAATAACGCCATTCACTTTAGAAAATTCACTGATATTTAAATAAATTAATGATTTTTATTATTCAGTCAGAATTTATTTTTGGTTTGAGATCATATGTTCCATTTACTTTCTGTCTATTCCAAAAAAGTAATAGAAACAAATACAAAAATTGGTAGAGAGTTTTAATTGCTTGGTAGAATTGACTGCAGTTTCGATAGACACCACTCTATCATCTTCAGAATTCAGTAGCAATAGTGTATGTCTTTAACTTAAATCAGCTGAAATACTTATGGAAGCAGTAAATTGAATTTAACAAGAACTGCTAACCAGATCCGTATTTTGCCGAACTAAGTCAACATACTAAAACTCTCATACCAATACATTTTTGTTTTTTGCTTGGGTTCGCATCGCGAACCACGAAAACAAATGTAGTTTTGTCAACGGCTAATGCCGATGTTATTCAGTCAGAATTTATTTTTGGTTTGGTCTCAAACTCAAACTATTGCTACTGAATTCTGAAGATGATAGAGTGGTGTCTATCGAAACTGCAGTCAATTCTACCAAGCAATTAAAACTCTCTAACAATTTTTGTATTTGTTTCTATTACTTTTTTGGAATAGACAGAAAGTAAATGGAACATATGGTCTCAAACCAAAAATAAATTCTGACTGAATAACAAAAGCACAGACCAACAATAAATAACAACAACACATTAATGATTTTTTTTATGTAAAAAATGAATAAAAATATTTTTTGGTATCTCGAAAACCTGACGTGATAGAGAAAAACAAATAAAATTCCCGGTCCTAAACCATGTTGGCTAGTGATATTAGTAATGACACATTCGCTTGGAAATAGAAATTTAGTAACTGTTGTTAAAATCATTAGAAAAAATTAGATTCTTTTCAATAAAATCGTGTTTTGCTGGCACGAAAAAAAACATAAAAAATAGAAAAAAATGTTTGTTCCAATTTTACAAAGCTATCATCCTAACGAAGAAAACAATGCCTATTTGAAGAAAATTTATTTATAAATGTAGAAGTTATCAAATTTTGGTTGAAATAAGAGAATTTCAACATAATTCCGTTTTTATACCCCTACTACTGGGAACAAGGGTATATATCAGATGCTGCAGGCCGAAAGTGTAACACATCGACCTAAGAGACCCCAAGAATATTTTCAGCCTTTCTGTCTGGTTGGTGTGCACGATAACTTTCGACAGGATTAACCGATTGACTTCAAATTTAGCTTGCGCCAATATTTTTTTTCTCCTCAGGCTAAGGTCAAAGATGGACTATGATGGCCCACTTGTAATATGAAATATTACACGAGTTAATCCGTCAGTTTGTATGGGAGGTACCAGAGGGGGTTTAACAAATACTCCTATTTTTCGCTAAACAGTAGATAATTCAAATATATTGCACTGTACCGAATTGTAAGCGATTATGTGAACTGGTATATTAACGTTATGATATATTAAATTTTGGTAAGATTTGGCCATTTTGTGTGGTAGGTACCAAAAGGAGCGTGTTGATAACACAAATTTTTCAAAGGGCTTCAAGTTCTTTAAAGATATTACACGGTGCTAAATTTTGTTGTTAACTTTTTATATAAAATTGTACATTTGCGTGAGCGGTACCAAAAGGGGCGTGGCAATAACCACCGTTTTTCACAGGACTGTAGGCACTATAAAAGCATAACACTGCACAAAATATCAAGTATATTTATGCATATATATTTATATATATTCAAGTTATAAGCTGTTAACTTTTAGTGCAAAATAGTTCATTTGTGTGGGAGGTACCAAAAGGGACGTGTCAACTACGCCCAATTTTCACTGGATTGTAGGTACTATAAAAGTATTACACTGTACTAAATTTCAAGTATTTGCATGTAGTGATATTATAGTTATATGCAGTTAACTTTTGGTGCAAAATGGCCCGTTTGTGTGGGAGGTACCAAAAGGAGTGCGGCAACTTCGCCCATTTTTCTCGAGGCGATAGTGACTAATATACTAATTTTATGTGTAGAATTTCAGAAGATTCGAATAAGTAGTATAGAAGTTATTAAAGAATCAATATTTCACTGAAAGTTAACCCTTTGTGGGGGAGGTACTAGAAGGAGTGCACCAAAATAGCCCATCTTCAAACTCATCCGGAGATAGATAAAAATATTACCGCATACCAAATTTGAAGTCAATCGGTTACTCCTTTCGAGAGTTATCGTGCGCACCAGCCAGCAGACAGACAGACAGACGGACGGACATTGCTCATTCGACTTAAAATGACCCAAAACGAATATCCGCCGAACATGCTTGGGGTCTTAGGTCACGCCTTCGATGTGTTACTCTTTTTTCCGTAGCAAATGATATATACCCTCGTATCACTAAAGTGAGGGTATAAAAATTGGTAAGAAATATATTTTTCTATATTTATGTATATAACACATATGTATGTATTCTTCTAACTTATTTTTCGCTTTGTGTATTCCAACAGGTGTAAAAATATCCCTCAACATTAATTTCTTGCATTCTCATTTAAACTTTTTCTCCGAGAATCTTGGCGACGTAAGTGACGAACATGGCGAAAGAAAGAAATGAAGTCAATCGAGCGGCGTTACCAAGGGCACTGGGATGAAAGAATGATGGGAAATTACATATATTTGGTTCCTCATTAGAGAAACCGATTCCGAAATCTACAAACGTCAATAAAGAACTCACAATTACTTCTAATGCAACTTGTACATGAAAATAAACTCAAATGTACATAATATAAATGAAAGTACAAATAAAGTCGCTATTTAAACAGAAATTAAAAAAAAAGATTTTTTGAAATTCTCTTACCTCTACCAAATGGGCTATAATTTCTACATTTATCCATAGAGTTTTTCAAATCGGCATTATTATCTTCGCTAGGATGCACACTTTTAAAAAATAAAATAAAATATTTGTTCTATTTTTTATGTTTTTTTTTTTCGTCCCGGGATTTTTTTTTTAAAGTCTACTTTTTCCAATTTGTTTAATGACTGTTACTTAACCACTGTTTCTAAGTGAAAGAGATGTTTCCGACATTGGTAGCCCACATTAATAGCTTAAATTTAGCGTATAAGTCGATGATCGGGGATATACATACTCCCAAAATTATAGTGCAAATACTAAGGGTACCTTCGACGATAATAGTATTTTTAATAAAAAAATTTTTTAAAAAAAATGTATCCATAAAAAAATTTTTGGTTTTGATTTTATATAACAGTATGACACAATCTATACAAATAAATAATTTTTAAGGTCCGAGACACAAAAAAAATTTTTTGTTGCATAGTGTTATTATTATTTATTATATTATTATTATTTTTACGAACATTAAAAAATTTCTAAAAATTTAACTTTGAATTACTGGAAAATTTAAAAATTTATGTAAATATTTTCTGAATTTGAGCGATTACCACCTGACGCTCTGGTCTGTCGCTGCAAAATCTAGCCTCATGATCTTTGTAACCCAGCTTTTCCCTGGACCGTAAAATTAGAATATAAATTTACTTTGTATTGTTATTCATATAAAATAAATAAATTTTCTGAATACTTAAATGCAAATAAATATTTGTTTCGGAAATAATAGTCCCAAATAAAATCATAATGGGGTGTAAAAAAATATTTGCTTAGAACAACATCTTCCCAAATATAAGTACATAATTTTTGGGTGTACCAAATATTACATGTTTAGAGTGTACCCTAAACATGTATATGTTTCAAGCCGAATATGTTTGGGACAAAATACTACAGAAGCGATTTTTTTCCTAAAACTCATGTTTTCCATTATTAGTTCATAATTTCCTTATATATGTTGGGTATACACCGCATATATTTGAATTCATGAATATTCGAATTTGTTTCAAGAAATATTGTTTTCGTTAAAATATGTCCTCTGTTTTAGTTAATGAATTATTCTCCACATCCACAAAAAAATAAAATGTATTCGTACGTAAGTAAAATTTCCCAGTATTAAGACAAAATAATCTCAATATGAGTAAAAACATTGAACTAAATTGGAGTATGGATTTTACTAAAATTTAGGAAACACATTTTTTAAAGTGAATGATAAATCATAAGTATATTGCAATTATGATTATGATCGAACTAGTTCACACAACTCATCCATTTTTAGTTCAGTAGTTCACCATGTCTTTTTGGCCAATCCCTCCGATTTCATTGTAAAACGCATTTGCAGCTATTTAAAAAGCGTGATAAATCCTAATATTTAAATATGGAACTGACTTTTGGCCCCAACAGTGCCAATTTATCTTGATGATATATTTTCTTTGAGTTAATTATTTTGAAATCAAAATTAGGAAAACCATACTAAAATCAAGGAAAAATCAACTATGTATTTTCGGACTATGTTTAGTTCCAAAAATTCCAAAAAATCTGTTCATTTTCATTCCTCAATTTTTATTTTTTGTGCAAATCGTTACTTGCAGAAACTTAAATTTTACGTCGTCTATAAATATAGTATTCAATGATGGCAATCCTTTTTTCAAATTCAAGTGTACCTAAAAATACATTGTTTGGAAAAAATTGGAATATATATATATGTATATAAAAACTAATTTTTCGTAAAGAAGTAAGTAGGACAGGAGGAAAAGAGGTTGTTAGAGATTTTGGTATATAAATGGAGGAGAGAGGAGGAGGCGAACAAAATCATAAGCATAGAAATTTCAATTGATTTTTCACTAGGATATTCTCCTGGCTCTAGATCCTCTTTGCCTCTATTATGTATTATAGAATGCACAGAATTCAAGGAAGAATTTACTTTTCTTTTTGTATTAATTTAATTAAATTTTTCTAAATTTGAATAAGAATTTACTTGCAACAATTCACTTTTTTTAAGTGCACTCATTCTCTTTACTATATTCTCGTATGTATAAGTAAATTAACAACAGATGATCAATTTGCATTCAAAATGAGTTTTAAATTTGCATTTGGAAAATGTAATGGACCAGGTTAAAATATGCGGGGGCACTCTGGGCAGTTAGGCTGCGGCTAGGGCTCGCCGGATGTGTGGGTTCTTTCCGCATTAATCCAGTTACATTAAAATATAAGTGCCAGGTGGTGAATGTTTGTGATTTTTAAAGTGTTTGATTTTTTTAGCTTCAGAGATTTGTGGTAATTATAAACGGACGGACACTCTCCAATTTGACCTATTGACTTTGGTATACGGCGTTGGATTTTTCTGGATAGATCCAGGTGGTATTGGCTCTCTGGACACCCCCCCACTTTATGACCCAATGTGGATCATCCTTAATGAGATTTCCTGTTGTCCCTAAATAATGTTGTTTAGAAATCTCCCTTAAATTCGCCATATATCTTCTTACTCAACCAGCTACATACTCGACCTTTTTATGGCAATTTAAAACATTGTTTGTTTTGTTTCGAAATTCAAAAATTACATATTATTGGATAAACTTTCAATTAACAGAATATGTTATTTTTATAATAATACTTATTCTTATAAATAAAAAACTTACTCATATATGTCTTAATACTAGGGAACTAAACCAAAAAGGGAATAATAATTAAGTTAGATTAATAAATGGGATGGGACTAATTCGTCCAGATTTCTTTATAAAATATTTTTTTATGCTTTATAATTATTATTTCCTTGTACAAAAAGGTTTGACTATAGGTTTGGTTATTTGAATTTTGTTGTTGTTTTTTTTTTAAGTAACTTATTCAATTTTTTTTATAACCTTTGCGTTGTGTAACATATCACACGTGGTTCTTTCCGGGTTTAACAAATTCATTAACAATTTTTATCATTTTTAAATATTTGGTTCGATCAACCTTCTTTTTTTGTTTCGATTCAATATTCTTATCTTGCACCCACTGTATTTTACGTGTGGAGAGTAAATCAGGGATATTTTTAGTACAGCCCTATTGTTTCTAGTACTCACTCATTTTTTACCATTCCCTCAGTTAAGTCGAGAATCATTGAGATATTCCAATCGGGATATTTGCGGCTAAGCAGTTGCCTACTTCTCCTTAACAGATGGTGTCAGTTGACATTCATGCCATGAAAAGGGGATTGACCATGAACGGTATCATCAATTCTGTTGGTGGTTGGATGGTTACACCACGTACCCTGGCCACAATATCCTATGCATATATAATTATAACAGGTCACATGATCACTAACTAACCTATAATTTGTTTTAGTATAAAGATTCTTACCCGGCATGCAAATGGAATATTATTTATTTATTACTTTATTTCAATAGCCAATAGATCTTCTCTTTTTTTACCTATTCTCATAAAAAAATTATTTATACATTTACCACCTTTTGTAATAGTATGGCTAACTTTACCGGTCAGTTATTTACTCCCTCTTTAATTGAATACGTAGGCAACTGCACTTTGTGACTGCTGGTCGGTATCTAAAAGGTGTTTGCACGTTAGAACCTCAAAGTGGCCATCACAAAAATAAACTCGAACTTGAAAGACCCTGTATTTAAAATGGAATGGTAAGACAGTGTGTGCAAAATGCACTTTAAAAATGTATCCTCGATGAAAATAACTTACGAGTATAACTTGATATGATTATTTTTGATTTATAATAGCAGAAGTAAGGTATACTTCTTCGTTTGCTGTAAGCCTTTCCTAATAAGAGCTGATTTTTGAACCGAATAATCGCAGCTGATCCTTGCTGAGGATTGGAGTAGAATGCGTGAAATCGCGATAAAAGGAACTAAGCTGTGAGGTAGTTGTATTTACCATACCGATTTTGAAAAAAACTTTGCATTCAATAATACATAAAAGAGACAAAGACGGCCTAAAGTCAGGAGAATACTCGTATCATAGGTAAAAATCAATAACGATTTAAAGACCAAAATAAAACAAACGAAAATACAGTAGTTTCGGTTAATCTTATTGGTATTCCTTATAAGTACAGTTATATTTTTCCAGAGTTCTTTTTATGTTATTATTAAAACTCAAGTTTGTAATTAAATGTGTGGACAGTGCTTAAAGTTGTCCATATCAACAATGTCCGTTTTTAAAAGGACATCACTTCAAGGTAAATCCATTTGCATCCTTCTAACCGAATGCCGTATGTGGCAATAATATGGACTCTGTTATTTGAATTATGCCTTCATTGACACATATAATTTCCTAAATCCAATTCAACAGTGTATTTCTGACATGTTTTTGTGTGTGTGCGTGTATATATACGAGGTTATATGTGTTTTAAGATCCAACACACATATGACCAACATTCCATAACAGGACGAATGCCTACATACCAAATCTCATCATGGCTTAAGTGAGGTCGGGGCGGGGCGAATTCGAAAAAGTCACCAATGATATTTGACTCGAGATGAAGTCAAGAAGAGGACGTGCACTTCTGCATATCCAGAGTTAGCAGCAGCCAACAAAGGCGTGTATGCATCAACAACCAGCATCGAGATACGAGTATTATGTGCCGAAGATAAGGCAGGATACAGGATTTGCTCTTAACCACATTCCGTACCGCAAGCAACTACATTCTCGTACATGTGCCACTCACACACTCAGCCATTTACGATCGAAGCCAAGTGTTTAAACACTTTGTGGACTATTGTACACTCACACAGCCACAAACATACATATGTATGTATATGCATTTTCGAATTTACTCGTGTATATCCATATGTGTGCACAAAGAGCAGGATAAGATTCCGGCAGACATGCATGTGGGCATAACAAGCGATTGTAACAGATTGTATTCATTCATTTAGGCACACCAACACTCCCTCACTCACCAATTTCTGAAGAAACAATAAATAATATAGGGTTATTCAATTCGTAGTCCCACACGACATTAGTTTATGTCGCAACGATAGGCACGCGAAGTAACTTAAAAATTTATGAAGGCTGTATCGATGGAGGGATAATAAAGACGTACCGATATCGCACACTGGGCCAAACGACTTCAGATCAATTAGCCTATTCTCCTTCCTACTGAAAGGTCTGGAAAGACTTTTACGGTGTTTTCTATTAAAAAACAGATGTTGCCCTGTCAGAGAGCAGCATTTTAATAATGTCGCCTACACCCTCTTGTACTGCTGCATTTTTTATGCTTGTAATCGAAAGTAAAAATGTATTTCGCTCGACGCTGATTAAATACAGGGTTGACATTTTACATTTCTGCAAGTGCGACATTTTTTGCAAAAAAACGAAACCCTTTCGCTGTGCAGCATTTTTTTTACAAACATTTTGGCATTTTGAATCTAACGCCTTTCGATTATTTCATTAGAGAAAACCTGAATACAAAACTTCTTTCGGGGAACCAACTTGCCTACAACAAGGGAATGTGCTCTTCCTCTCTTGGGCATATAGTTTTTTTTAACAACGTTCACTCAGATGAGTTAATTGCGGGCCTATCACATCTAAGGGTGAATGAACTCTAGCTTGATTAGACTAATCCAAAGCCTGATCAATAAATCATGAATAACAGTATGTCTTGGATCCACAGCTCTAAAAAGGTTTGTGACCTCTGTCTCCATTAATATGGGACCTTGCGGTAAATGGAATCCTGTTAGATCTAGAACGTTGTTGCTGCAAAGTCGTGAAATACGCGGATGACGTGACAATCGCAGTATACCGCAAATTCGAAAACGTCCTCAGAGACATCCTACAGGCTCTGAACAAATTGGCTAGATGGACCAGCAGCAGCGGTTTGGGTTAACCCAAACAAGACAGCATTTATTCTCTTTACTAGGATGAATACGGTCTTTTCTGAAAGTACAAAATTTCTAGGAATAATGTGTAGGGAAATCCAACGTCGCTTAGAAAGAAATGTAAGGCTGACCTCAACAAGTCGACAACCAGAGTATGAAGCCGCCGAGCCGAGCCGCAGATTTTAGCTGCCGCCGAACTTTTTTCACCAGCCGAAGCCGCCGCCGATCTTTGCGGCTAAAATCGGCTGAAACACAGCCGCCGTTCCATAGAAAAACTTTAAAATATGGATAGATACAATTTACATTTTTGATAAGCAAATTGCTATAGCAGATATATCGTCCCCTTAATAGAAGAATAATGTGTACACATAGACACTATTATTTTTTATTGCATTCTAAGAATCTACGCAATTGGTTCTATATCTGCTGAAATTCTACTTCCACAAATTGGGTGTTTGAAATTGTTCGTTAATAAATAATAATATCCAGTTTCAATTTCACAAAAACTTCAAATATGATTTTCTCGAAACGACAAATAAATTATACACTATTCATTTATTGGGTGGACGTGAGTGATTTTCGTTTTGATTCGTTTATAGTCACAAGCGGGAGCTTAACATGTCTTAAAACTCATAATATTGATAGTAATAGAAAAATGATTATAAAAATTCTTTTTTAAAGGAAATAATAAGCTTTATTATATCCTCACTTTAGTGTGACGAGGGTATATATCATTTGCTACGGAAAAAAGTGTAACACATCGAAGGAGTGATCTAAGACACTAAGTATGTTCGGAGGAAATCCGTTTTGGGTAATTTTAAGTCGAATGAGCAATGTCCGTCCGTCTGTCTGTCTGTCTGTCTGTCTGTCTGTGTGTCTGCTGGCTGGTGCGCACGATAACTCTCGAAAGGAGTAACCGATTGACTTCAAATTTGGTATGTGGTAATATTTTGATCTATCTCCGGATTAGTTCGAAGATGGGCAATATTGGTCTACTCCTTCTGGTACCTCCCACACAAAGGGTTAAAATTTAGTGAAATATTGATTCTTTAATAACTTCTATACTACTTATTCGAATCTTTTGAAATTCTGCACATAATATTAGTATATAAGTCGCTATTAACTCGAGAAAAATGGGTGAAGTTGGCATGCCCCTTTTGGTACCTCCCACACAAATGGACCATTTTGCATCAAAATTTAACTGCTTATAACTTTAATACAAGTGCAAAAAAATGCTTGAAATTTTCTACAGTATAATGTTTTTGTAGCGCCTATAGTCCGGTAAAAAATGGGCATTATCGTACAGCCCCTTTTTGTACCTCCCACACAAAATGACCAAATCATACCAAAATTACATAGCTCGTAACTTTAATATAGCAGTGCACATAAACGCTTATAGTTCAGCACAATGCAATGTATTTAAGAATGTACTGTTTACCGAAAAATATGTGTATTTGGAAAACCCCTTCTGGTACCTCCCACACAAATTGACAGATTTATTGGTGTAATGTTATATATTACATTACTCACAAAGTGAGGGTATACCTTAGTCGGTTTACCCGACTGAAACTTTCTTACTTGTTATTAGATTATGTACATATAGAGATAAAAATATTTTCGGAAAAAAATCAATGGAGTATTATTCTAACATATAATTTAATACCTCCATTCTAAATAATCAATCAAGTTAAGCTCAAAACAGTAGAGGTCATTCTATTTAAACCACAAGTTGATTCCAAACAAATTTAAAATTTCAATAAAACGTCGATTCGCCTCTCCTGGAAACAACCTGTTTCGACTTAAGCTATGTATAGACGAATGGCGGAAAAATGACGCCATTGTCAGAAAAACATTTTATTGGCCACTGTCTATAAAATATTTTTATTGGCAATCCTGCATATAAATATTTACAAAATATATTTTAAATATGAATTGTAAGGGTTTCTTGCAATCGTCTTCACCTTTGCCTAACAATCTGTCATTGTCCGTACATTTTCGGCACTTTAACATGGTTGATAATGTTGTCCGATCTGACAATCGTCTATACATAGCTTTAGCATACTTTGAAAATAGAGTATATCATAGAGCCGCCTAGCGGCATGGAATCGATGATTTTTTCACCTCACAATATCTTACAATTAACTTAAAAACATCTATTATTTAAGAATAAATACCAGAGCTTAACTATTCAACTATTATTTTAAATGTTAAAATGTCTACCATAGAGCCACCGTGTGTCATTTTTATGTCGGCTTAGCCGCCGCCGCCGATCTATAATTTTCGGTGGCAGCCGCCGCCGCCAATTTTGGCTCGGCTTCATTCTCTGTCGACAACTCGAAACGAGAAGAGAAGTACACAACAGGAATACATCCGCATAGACTCTGACGTTAAGCGCAGCGCCTGACGTGACAAACGTCGCTGGATCGAGGATCTTGCGAAAGAAGCACAGTTAGCTTCAGAGACACATAGAAGCCGTGATCTGTACAAGATAACCAAACAACTGGGAAAGAAAAGATTTGCATCCACCAAACCACTAAAAGATAAAAATAAATGTTCGGTTACATCGAAGACCGGTCAACTGGATATATGGACCCAACACTACACGAAATGTCTGAATCCCATCCCAACGCCAAATTCACTCACATGCCACTGTCCCCAGAACATAGAAAGAAAATAGAAAATGCGATCAAAAGCCTCAAAAATAACAAAGCTCCCGGCACTGATAACATATCACTAGAGATGTTAAAAGTAAGTGCCCATCATACGTCCTATTACAGACGAATTCTGGAACTGCAACAATCTCAGCGACGAATTGAAAGAAGGGCTTAAATCAAAATTCTCAAAAAAGGGGACCTCACGGAATGTAAAAACTAGAGGGGAATGACGTTGCTCAGCATGATAAACAACGTGATTGATAACATCCTGAACAAACGATTGACAGGCGCTCTCAACGACGATATCCGCAAAGAACAAGCTGGTTTCCGGCCCAACAAATCCGGCGTTGATCATATTAACAGCCTAAGAGTAATCACAGAATAATCTGTGGAATGTCGTTCACCCTTTTACCTGATATTTGTGCACTTCAAAAAGCGTTCGACACCCAACATCACTGCGCCATATGCAATGCACTTCGCTGCAAAGAAATACCAAGGAAGATCATATCCTTTATCGAGGTCCTGTACACAAATGCTACATGCCGTATACTACACGAGGCAGCCCTATAAATATAAGCGCAGGAGTTCGCCAAGGATGTCCATTAGCACCATTACTGTTCAATGTGGTCATCGACAACATCATGGCGAAAGTAAAATCGACAGCAAAAGCGGTATGGCGTCTGAATGGCCGACATATGTCTGTTGTCGCACAAATATGATGACATGCAGCTAAAACTAAACGAAATGCTTATTGAAGCTCATGCGGCTTAAAATTAACATACCCAAGACCAAGGCAATGAGAATTAATGCGACAAATACAAGCAGACAAGCCTATGGTCAACTAAATGTTTGGAAGTCACAATACATATCGAGGAAAACAAAGCTGAACATACTTATATAACAGCTGCGTGAATTCAGTCGCCCTGTACGGATGTGAATCATGGAATTCAGCTCGTTGCGATATCAGAGCCATCCAAGTTTTCATTAAACGATGCCTTCGTCGAATTCTGAAAATATTCTGGCCAAATACAATCAACAATTCTCAGCTCTGGGCACAAACTGGTCAAACCCCAGTCAAAACAGAGATACGAAGACATGGAGATGGATTGGACATGCCCTGCGAAGACCACAAGCCGACATAACCAGAAACGCCATACATTGGAACCCCCAAGGCAGGCGTAGATGAGGTCGCCCAAGTCACACCTGGCGACGGCAGCTGGATATAGAAGCAGCAAAAATAAACAAGTCGTCGAACGAGCTGAATCCGTTAGCATCAGACCGGAAAGAATGAAACGCAATCGTTGAGGCCCTATACTCCTCATCGAATCGTCCATTGGATATAGTTATATATTAGGCCGGGTCGATTTGTGGGGAGGAATTTGGGTCGAACTTTTGGGTAGGGGCAAATTTTGAAAAATCCCACTTTGACCCATTTAGAGTGCTCCAATCGAGTCCAAATGTATGACCGACCCCCACTAACTTTGGAGGCCCGACCCACCCATGCCAGTGGCACACCCCCTGGAACCCCCTGGGGGACATCAGAATTCGTTTTAGAGGTATGGTTCCTTCGGCAAAGTTTCTTATTTTGATCCCTAGAATACGATTTTCACTGAGCACTTCACTGAGTGGGGGTCGGTCATACATTTGGACTCGATTGGAGCACTCTAAATGGGTCAAAGTGGGATTTTTTCCGGGACATCAGAATTCGATTTAGAGGTATAGTTCCTTCGGCAAAGTTTCTTATTTTGATCCCTAGAATACGATTTTCACTGAGCAATGGGCGATTTTTAAATCGACCCGCCCAATTATATATGTATATCAGTAGTTCGCATTTTGATGTGGTCTAAAACTATCCATTACAAACAAATTATCAAAGGTTCAGAGAACCGCCTACCTATGCATAAGCGATGCGTTAAGGTCTACAGCTACTGAGTTCTACAAGCCCATCTGACCATTGATATTGTGGCGAGAAGTTGCCACCTGAGCCGCAATACGATTAAATTGTCTATCAATGTGGAAGTATAGAACTACTGCACTTGGGATATCACAAGTGCCCGAGTAGACTATACACCAAAGGTGTACACCTTCGGGAGGATCTTCACCACTAAGATACCTGCCAGAGAGGAATGTGTTGGGAGATCACCAGGAAATAGTAAACATCTCCACTTCTATACAGATGGTTCGAAGCTTGATGATAATTTGGATATAGCTCACAGACTACCAGATACCTGCAGTGTCTATCAAGCCGAAATAATGGCAATATGGGAAGTCGCCAAGTGGCTGAGTCGGAACATAGTAACCAACACTGGCGTTCTCATTTACTCGGACAGCCAGGCTGCCATCAATTCTCTGGAGGCTACATCCCTAAATTCACAAATAGCCCTCGACTGCCGCAGATCTCTTAACGAGATGTCTGAGCACTTTAATATACACCTCATATGGGTGCCTGAGCATAGGGATATCCCGGGAACTGCAAAGCCGATGAACTTGTTAGGAAAGGGGCGACTTTACAAATTCTTGAAAAATTTACATATATTGGTAAAGATGGACTCAAATCGGCACCTGTAAGGTAGCTAGACAAATCTGGCCTAGATATGACCTGAGAAGGTCAAAATATCTCCTCGCACTAGAAAGGAAAAGATTGTCTACGTTAGTATCAGTTCTGACGGGACACTCCCTGATCCGCGAACACGCCAGAAGATTGGGTATTAACTGCAATGACTTCTGCAGAATCTGTGGAGATGAGGAAGAAGTGGAGAGCATTGAACACTTGCTATGCGACTGTCCCGCATTGAGTAAACGACGACTGGACCTACTAGGGTCGGCCTTTCTAGGCAGCCTAACAGATCTTTCCAGTACCAATATTCGTGCTATCGATACATTTGTATATCAAACAGGTTGGTTTCGATAAAGGGCATTTTAGCCCGTGGTACCACTAGGGACCTAAAATGGTCTATGTGAGCTGAAGAAAAAAAAAGGAAACGGCTGCCACCCTAACCTAAACCTAACCTAGTGTTAGTTCTGACGGGACACTGCCTGATCGGCGAACACGCCAAAAGGTTAGGTATTGAGTCCAATGACTTCTTAGGAGCTGTGGTGATGAGGATGAAGTGGAGAGAATTGAGCAACTGCTTTGCTACTGTCGGGCATTGGATAAAAGTCGCGTAGCCAGACGACGCGTTTAGATATTTATTTGTAACTTTCCTTTCCATTATTTACTAGCTTAACCTCCTAATTTTCAAGAGAAGCATGACAGGCAACGAATATGTAGCAGTCGTCCTTTGCATTTTCGTCAATTGTGAACCCGCATTTTGTTTTTCCAAAAGCAGTTCATCAGGTAACTGATTTATATAAAGGATAAGCCATTTAAAACTTTAAATTTGAACTGACGATTACTTAGACTTGTGATTTGAGGCCTTTGGATTATTTTCTGCGGGCAGCCAATAAGGACAAATGTTAGGCAAAGCATCCAGAGACACTTGAAGCGTTGAAACATGAAATCGAAGTTGCCATTGAAGAGATTCAAATTTAAAATTTTTAAATGGCCCACCCTTTAGTAGGAGTGTATAACCAATGAAAATTTTTTTCTGGGATACAATTCCATTGGAAATACGGCATAGAAGAAAGGGCCACCAAGGTTCACCGAAGTTGTTCGTTCTTCAGAAGAGCTATAGGTTCAAACTATAGCTCTTCTGAAGAACTACTTACACTCCCTTATATACGACTATGTATGTATATACTTCAAATATCGAGACCACGAAATGGTTGACCCTTTAGTTGAACACAACCACATAACAATGTTGCCACAACACATTTGATGCTTAACTTTTTACAGTTGCCACCACAAATGCATTGCCATCATAGAATGTGGAGTTCCACAATGGGCTCTAATGTGATGTGGTAGATTTTAAATATCTTCCAACCCTCTAAACGGAATTCCCCGCCCTCCCACGCTCAGCGAACCAGGGAAACTGCAACAAAAGTTGTAAAGGCTTTTCTGAGGATGAGTTATAAATGACTTGGTGTTCCGTTCAGCTGCAGTGGCTAAAGCAACTTAATAATGGCCATGTTTGCTTCATGTCCATGTGGATGTCCGTACACATGCAACACACAGACCCTGTTTCACAATATCCATCGTACCTTCCAACTTCCAGTCATGCTCTCGTGGTGGGTTACATGTATTCGGCCAAGTTATTGAAAGTTCTCAAGTCTTGTTGTGTCCTGCTATTTATCTCATAGTTTGCTGTCAACCACCCACCCACTTAGTCTGGGATGGCAATGCCAGCAGCCTGTCTTCCCACCGGAAGTTATGCAGATGTCCTTCATGAGTGTGCGAGTGTATGAACGAGTATGATATGTTTTCATTAACACATGTCAACATGGTTGAATTGATGTCTACAGCATGACCGGAAGTAAACTTTTATGAACTCCCAACCAAGGAAGGACGCTCACTCATGTGGAGACTACTACATACGTGCAAAGGACATTCATTTTCACAAAAACACACACTAATTGTTTTGAGGCATCGTAATAGTTGCCATTATTCACTCATTTAGCCATTGTTTTGTGGTGAACTTTATTGTTCGTTTTGTTTTTTGCAATGATCAATTTTTATATCCTTACCTCAATAGGATGGGATTGTACACATACGAGTATATAATTTAATAATGATTAACATTTTTAAGATATCGAAGCAATCTTATACATGAGAAATTTGTCGATTATTTTGGCGGTTGATTTGGTAATTCATCATAAATATACTCAAGCCAGAGCAGCGTTTTAAATTGTTCAAATTTTTTGGTCGATAAAAATGTAAATCAAATGAAACTGAATGTCCATACGACTAATTACCTATTGCATTTAGAATCTTTACAAAAAATATATATTCACAAAAATATGTTATGGTGATTTTTTTTGCGGAAATAAAACTTGTTTTGACACTTTTATAAAAATCATACTTTTTTATATTATTTGCTCAAACGAATGCTTATGTAATTTCCTTTAAGTGCTTTGTGGTCTATTAGTGGGATGGGAATTGTTATCTTTAACGTGCGACAAAATTGAACAAAAAATGTTGGTCATGGAACTGTCTATCTAATTCAGAAAGCTGGTAAGAAACGCTGCAAAACTGTGTACTCAGTTTTCAATTTTCTGGTCGAGTTCACGTTTAAAATGAAGGACTAAATTTTACAAGGCCATTTTTTGAACATTTTAGTTCCAGTTTCGAAAAACAAAAAGACTTTAGATAGCCCAAAATGCCCTTTCATTTGACACCCATATCGTCTTAATAGGACTATTAAAAAAATTACCAAAAAAATTATAATTACATATATCCTTAAAGAACTGAGTACACAATTTTAATGTGTTTTTGTAGTCAGCTATCAGAATTATATAGACATTTCCATGACCAATAATTTTGTTCAATTTGGTCGCACGGTAGTCATACGACTTAGTGGTCGAAGCAATAACGATACCAGTAAAGAGGGTTTTTGACTGGAATTTTACCGTTTTTTTTTGGGTTTTGTGTTAAGTTTTGGGCTTTGGTGTGTTCTGACACATATAGTAATTTTATGGTCAACATTTTTGTATAGGGTGATTCATTTCGAGGTTCTCTACTTTTTTAAAGAAAAAAACACAGAAAATTCAAATTGAATGGGGAATGTTTATTATCATTTGAAGGAACATTCTTTGGCATTTATTTTTTGAAGATTATGTCTACCAAATGTTTGCGCTCGGCTACGTCTCAGATGGTCCATCCGTTGAGTCCAATTTTCGATGACTCGTTCGAGCATTTCGACTGGTAACTGGCGAATGACACGTGTGATGTTTTGCTCCAAGGCCTGAATCGAAGCGGGTTTGTCCGCATAAACTTTAGACTTTACATATCCCCACAGGAAAAAGTCTAACGGTGTGATATCACACGATCTTGGTGGCCAATCGACCGGCCCAAAACGCGAAATTATCTGCTCACCAAAGTGTTCTCTCAATAAATCCATTGGTTGATGCGATGTGTGGGAAGTGGCACCGTCTTGTTGAAACCAAATGTCGCCGAGATCACGAGCTTCAATTTCAGGCATCAAATAGTCGGTTATCATGGCACGATAACGGTCGCCATTGACAGTTACGTTCTCACGGGCATCATTTTTGAAGAAATATGGACCGGTAATTCCACAGGCCCACAAACCACACAAAACCGTTGTTTTTTCTGGATGAAGTGACAGCTCTTGAATCTCTTCAGGTTGCTCTTCGTCCCAAATGCGGCAATTTTGCTTGTTTACATACCCATTGAGCCAGAAATAGGCCTCATCGCTGGCTCGAAAACGTCGGATCTTCTTGGAACTTTTCAAGAGCCCATAGAGCGAAGCGATGTCGCTTGGGAAGGTCGGGCGGCTTCAGTTCTTGCACAAGCTGTATTTGGTATGCTCTCAATTTAAGATCTCGACGTAAAATGCGCCAAGTCGTTCCATACGTCAGTCCGAGTTGCTGCTAACGGCGCCGAATCGACTCTCCACGGTCTTCGTGTACACTCTCAGCTACGGCCGCTACATTTTCTTGACTGCGTGCTGGACGTGGTCTATTCGGTCGAATATTATCCAATAATGAATGCTGGGTCTCAAGATGGGAGATGGTGTTGCGAATAGTACGCTCAGTAGGCCGATTATGTTGACCATAAGTTGAGCGAAGTGCACGAAACACATTCCTCACAGAACGTGAATTTGTGTAATAAAGTTGAACGATTTGTAAACGTTGTTCAGGCGTAAGTCTTTCCATGATGAAATGCCAAACAATACTTAACAAAAATAACATGACAGCATGACACGACTCACACGTGATCTGTCAAAAAAAGGCTATTGAAAAAAGTATCTCTACTTGGATCACTCGTTAGAACATTTCATTACCGACCTCCCCATTTTTAGGGGTGTTTTTTTAGGATTTGTTAAAATAGGGCCAAAAATTACAGTTATGTGGGGGACCTAGAGGATTAATATTGGCCTTAATATTTTCTATAAGGTTGCCGAAAATACCCTATACAAAAAAAATATTTTTGGTACATAATAGTGAAATACTAAAATTTTTGAGGTACAATGTGGCCTTTTTGAGCTATTTAGGGTGCCTAGACACGTTTAGATTGTATTGATATATTCACAAAAGTTGTTCAGATTTAGCTTGGCTACAATTGCCAAATTTTTTTAGAGTAAAATTATGAGTCCTTGAAAGTTATGCTGAAAAAAGTGATAACAAATATTTTTTTCCTTCCAAAAAAGTGGGGGAAAAATTTGTTTTCCCATAAAATGTAAAGAAACTTTTTTCAGCATATTCTTAGGTACATTATTGCCTTAGCGGTATCACCAAGTCTGAATTAGTTGTTTGACAAAAACTGATGACACCTTTTTCGAGGATTTTCAGAAACTTTTGCACATTTCATATTCCAAAGAAAGGTTCGAAGTTTTTATCTCAGAACTTTAAGTACGACTGAATTTGGATGAAAACTGTAAATTTTGTTTAACACTTTCTGCTCTTACCTGAAGGGACAATAATAATTTTCGAGATTTTCATTAGTCCAGTTTGTTTTCTAAAATCCAGCTATTTTCAGATAAGTCGAGATAAGAGGCAGAATGTATCTGACAAAGCTATGGTCATTACAGACATTCCCACATATTCCATTTTCATGGAGGTTGCAAGGTAGGTCATCTACTTTGCGGTTCCCTGGTATTTCCATATGAGGCGGCACCTAAATATGGCAAATATTGAAATGTTCAGCCATCCCGTTAAACAGTCTTAGGTAGTCATAGGCATTTTTAATTCAGAAAGACCGTTTCCGGGGGCTTTTTAGCAGACTGACTATCAAAGTAAATATTGATACCGGATTTTGTCAGAAAAGTATTTTTTTTTAAATAATTGTGAATTAAGAAATATTAAATTACACGATGCAACAAAAATTTGTTTGTGTCCGAGATCTAAAAACTTTTTTTGTATAGATTGAGGCAGCCATACTATTTTATGAATCCAAAACAAAAATGTTTGTTATGTTTTATTTTTATACCCTACACCACACTGTGGTACAGGGTATTATGACTTTGTGCATTTGTTTGTAACACCTAAAAGGAGAAGAGATAGACCCATTGTTTATTATACCGATCGACTCAGAATCACTTTCTGAGTCGATTTAGCCATGTCCGCCTGTCCATGTATTCTTGTAATCAAAGTGCAGGTCGTATTTATGGTCCGATTGTGATGAAATTTAGCATAGTGCTCTTTTTTGGCCCAAGGACGATCCCTATTGAAATTGGTTAAAATCGGTTCAGATTTGGATATAGTCCCCATATATATGTTTCACCCGATTTGACATTTAAGCGCTGTAGAAACCACATTTTACATCCGATCTTTATGAAATTCGGCAGAGAGAGTTTAATTATTACGTGAATGAACACTACCAAATTCGGAGAAAATCCGTTCAGATTTAGATATAGCCCCCATATATATGTTTCACCCGAGCGCTGTAGAAACCGTATTTTACATCCGACCTGTACGAAATTCGGCAGAGAAAGTTCTCTTATTACATGAATAAACACTGCCAAATTCGGGGAAAATCGGTTCAGATTTAGATATAGCCCCCATATATATGTTTCACCCGATTTAACATTTAAGCGCTGTAGAAATCGTGTTTTATATCCGATCAGTACGAAATTTAACAGAGAGAGTTTTTTTATTACATGTATGAACACTGCCAAATTCGGGGAAAATCGGTTCAGGTTTAAACATAGTCCTAATATATATGTTACACCCGATTTGACATGTAAGCGCTGTAGAAACCGTGTTTTATATCCAATCAGTACGAAAATCGGCAGAGAGTTTGCTTATTACATGTATGAACACTGCTAAATTCTTATCGCAATGCCCATTATCGTATTGGTAGGTAGGTGTAGGGTATTATATAGTTGGCCCCGCCCGACTTTCTGTCTTTCCTTACTGGTTTATTTTCATGGAATGTATCCTTAGTATTTGGACCATATTTAAAGTATAAGCTCGATAGAGCCGCGATACGCATTATTATGAGGGCTACAAATGTTGGGAACATCACTTGTACGTAGATTTGATTTGATTTGATTTTTTCCTTCTTAGGGAAACTTAAAAAAACGTTTTTCATGTTATTTTATTTTGCCAATTTTGTTTGGATGTTACCAAAATGGGCGTGGCAATTTCTCGTGGATATAGCGACTGAGAACTAATACTATGTGTGGAATTGTGAAAGAGTCTGATAAGTACTACACAAATTATTAAATAACACTACGTAACAAAAAAATTTTTGTGTCCTAGACCTAAAAATTATTTTTTTGTATAGATTGTGGCATATTGTTGTATAAAATCAAAACCAAAAATTTTTTTATGTATACATTTTTTTTAAATTTTTTTTATTAATAATACTAATATCGTCGAAGGTACCCTTAGTATTTGCACTATAATTTTTTGGATGTTGGAAATATCTCTTTCACTTAAAAACAGTGGTTTAGTAACAGTCATTAAACAAATTGGAAAAATAGATTTTTTTCAAAAAAAAAATAAAAAATTTCCTGGGACGAAAAAAAATAGAATAAAACGAAAAAGAAATATTTTATTCCATTTTTAAAATGTTTGCATCCTAGGGAAGAAAATAATGCCTATTTGAAAAAAATCTATGGATAAATGTAGAAATTATAGCCTTTTTGGTAGAGGTAAGAGAATTTCAAAAAATCTTTTTTTTTTAAATTTCTCTTTAAATAGCGATTTTATTTGTTACTTTTATTCATATTATGTGCATTTGAGTTTATTTACCTGTACAAGTTTCATTAGAAGTAATTGTGAGTTCTTTGTTGACGTTTGTAGATTTCGGAATCGGTTTCTCTAATGAGGAACCAAATATAATCTCCCATCATTCTTTCATCCCAGTGCCCTTGGTAACGCCGCTTCATTTCTTGGTGAAACCTTTCCCCATGTTCGTCGCTTACGTCGCCACGATTCTCGGGGAAAAGGTTTAAATGAGAATGCAAGAAATGAATTTTGAGGGATATATTTACACCTGTTGGAATACATAAAGCGAAAAATAAGTTAGAAGAATACATACATATGTGTTATATACATAAATATAGAAAAATATAAAGGGTCCGCCAAATAACTTTTTTTTTGAAAACATCGCGCAAAACATCGAGTGTAGCTTCGGCTGTGTGGTACGTAGCGCCGTCCTGTTGAAACCAAATGTTGCCAATATCCTCCTCTTCAATTTTTGTGGACAAAAATTCGTTCAACACGGCCCGATAAAGATCGCCATTGACTGTAACGGCCACTCCTTGCTCATTTTCGAAGAAAAATGGCCCAATTATGCCTCTGGAACAAAATCCGCACCAAACAGTGACTCGTTTTGGGTGTATCGGCTTTTCAATGTATGCGTGCGGGTTTTCTGTGCCCCAATTGCGACAATTTTGCTTGTTTACATATCCGCCAAGATCAAAATGAGCTTCATCTGAAAAGATGATTTTTTTGGCAAAATCGGCATCTTCTGTAAGTCGATCGCAGGCCCACTTGTTCAAGCGTATACACAACCATATTCGTTCAGCGGAAGGATAAAACTAATTATCTGACTATAACTAAAAATAAGCACTAGTTGAAAAAAAAAACGTTAGATGGCGGAACCTTTATTTCTTACCAATTTTTTCATAATTTTTTAACAAATCATTAATCATTGTTTCATATTGCGGGCTTTTATTGGATCGAAGGAATTTGAAACTACAAGCTTAAAAGACCTCCATGCTGCAATTTCATCCGACGTCAAATAGGATTCGAAATTTACATCTTTCATCAGTTTCCTTATTTTTTTGACCCATCAAAAACTTCTTCCTTCTTCGATTTTTTGAAAAGAAAGACTTTTAAATATGAGAGTGAATTGCCATCTTTCCTTAAGGCTTTTACAAATTTGTTAAAGAGCCCCAGCTTAATATGCAGTGGTGGCAAAATAATGTTTTCTTTTTGGACGAGAGGTGTGTATTTTATGTTTTTTTCACCCAATGTAATGTCTTTTCTTGTTGGCCATTTCTTTCTTCTGTAATGATCTTCGCGAGCTCGGCTATCCCAGAGGCATAAAAACAGCAATATTTTGTACATCCGCCTTGCATTCCACATAACATCCCAACTACTTTAAAGTCGCATGATTCCTTAGTGTTGACGGCACGAGCAATGGGAATCGACGGTTTCTGATTTCCGTTGTGCAAAAGTACTGCTTTCAAACTTTCTTTACTGCTGTCAGCAAATAACCGCCATTCCTTTGAATTGTATGTTTGATTAAGTTCCTCGAACAATCCGGGAATGTCCTTGCAAAAGCATCTGTTATCCACAGTTGTATAAAATTGTTAGTAAGGTATATCACGGACTCTATAATATATGTTAACATCTGGGGCCAAAGTATTGTAGTTCTGCCTTATCTTTGGTCAGTTCCAAATCTCTCACTTGATCATTGAGTTGAAACTTTGTTAAAAGCGATGACTTCTGTCTGACTCAAACTTAAATCGCTCAGAGTTGAGTACTCAGTTGAACTTGCTGATGTTTCCGTAATTAGGCTGTTAGCTATACCTGGACACTTGGGAATTGGTATTGTTTCCGAATGTGCAACTAGCAAAGTGACAGATTTGACTTCAGCGTAATTCCAGCGTATGCTCCTTCCTAATCCAATCTGTTTACTTAGACAAAAATAGCAGTCCGTATCGTGAATGAATGGTTGTCTCCAAATCATTGGCATTCCAAATTGCACGTGATGTCTAAAATAACAACGTTTTATTCCACAAAACATTGTAATACATTAATTGTAAAGTACTTACCGCATGCTTCCACTATTCCATCGAGTAAGATTTACATGGCACGAATTACACAAAATACTAGGTGTCAACGGTTCGTTCATATCTTTAACTCGTATACGAAAATATTGCGCATATATTTCTTCTATTATTTTACAAAACGCACGTCGATTTTTTTAATTACATATTTTCCGCAGATGTAGCAGGAATTGTCGGGATCATTTACACATTGAAAAGTTCTTTGCCTTTTACTCATACTTCGAAATATAACTTTATAATATTTTTCAGAAAATCGACTATTAACAAGAAATTTCATTCATAAATTCCGGGTTTAGGGTCATAAGTTGCAGTACTTGTAGCTGACATATAGTTTGCTTCGAACGTAGAAACCCAATATTTTCAAAACTGCCGCGTACTACTTTGTATTGCGTACATATAATTTTACTACCTGAATATACGACTGGGATGTCCTGAATGGAACTGAATTAAAACCTCATAGATAAAAAAACCACAAATATTGTTATATGACCCTCTACCTGAGAGGATCTCATCCAATATAGCTCTCACATTGCATATCATGTTTTATGGAGGGTTACGAACGGCCGTAAAACCTCGTCCTCTCTATAATTTTATAATGTCTGACATCAATCCTCATAAAATAAAATGCAATGTCTCTTATATGTCTCTCTTACATATGGCGAATTCAATATAAGCAAAAACATCATTTAAAAACGAAAAAATATGAAAGAAGATTTTTTTAATTTCCCTAACATTTACAAAATGGCTCATAACATTTACATCTATCCATAGATTTTTTTTAAATAGACAGTGTTTTTTTCGTTGGAATGCTGGCTGTGATTTTTATTTCTATTTTTTATGGTTTTTTTTTTGTACCACGAAAAAGTGTTTTTTTAATAATTTTTTTCTCATATTTTTGAAGACTGTTACTAAACCAAAGATTCTACGTGCATATGTAGCCCTCATAATTCCCTTTAAGTTGAGGCATAACACGGCTCATCAGGCTTATACATACTCAATTATGGTCCAAATACTGAATGTACTTTCCATGAAAGCTGGAAATGAAAAAAAAAATTTTAAAAAAAATATTTGCGATCAACATTTTTTTAATATTTTTTTCGTGTTTGTGAACCCTAATTGCACCAGAAACTGTTATCCACATCCCTTGGATAAAAAATTTGTTGCATAGTGTAATCAATATTTCACTAAATTTTTACCCTTTGTGGGAGAGGTACTCGAAGCAGTGGACCAACGTGGTCTATCTTCAATCTGAGCCTGAGATAGAAAATACTAGTAAGAAAGTTCAGTCGGGTAAGCTGGCTTACAAAACCCCTCACCTTCCGTCCCCAAAAATATTCGTAAATATATTTATTTTTTGTTTTTATTAAATTATTATCAATTTTCCCATTTTTCACCGAACTACAACATCATTACACTGTACAAAATTTCAAGTTTTTTTAATTTTTGGTGCAAAATGGTCCATTTGTGTGGGAGGTACCAAAGGGATGATTCAATATTTACCGGACAGTAGACACTATTAAAACATTATACTGTACACAATTTGAAGTATTTTTAAAGTTATAAACTGTTAAGTTATGCTGCAAACTGGTCCATTTGTGTGGTAGGTACCAAAAGGAGTGCGGAAAATTCGTCAATTTTTCTCAAGGTGGAATTTCAGAAGGGTTCGAGTAAGTTATATAAAATTTATTAAAGAATCAATATTTCATTAAATGTTAACCCTTTGTGAAGGTGGTACTACAGAAGGAGTGGACCTATATGGCCCGGCACGTTTTCGAACTTAGCCGGAGATAGGAAAAAATTATATCACGTACCAAATTTGAAGTCAATCACAGTTATTGTGCGCACCAGCCAGCAGACAGAAAGACAAACGGACGGACGGATATTGCTCAAACAACTTAACAACTTAAAATGGTCCAAATCGAATTTCGACCAAACATACTTAGGGAATAATCGAATGGGTATATAAATGGGTCCTACGTTTACAGAGAATCTTCAAAGTCCTCAAAGGGAAATTATGGACAATTTTTTGCATAAGAAATATGGATTCAATCCGCATAAAGGGGTAAAAATTAAATTCCCCACTCTGGAAGAGTGGTTGAATGAAAACGTAAGGTTCCACGACATCAATGTGTTTACTGATGGCTCCAAACTGGATGAGGGTACGGGCTGTGGTATATTCTGCCGTGAGCTTGACCTGGAGGTCTCTCTTCGACTACGTAGCGAATGCAGCATCTTTCAGGCGGAGATATATGCAATTTCAAAGGCGGCTGAACTTATTTCGTTGAGGCAAATATACACAAGCGATATTTGCTTTTTCATCGATAGCCAGGTCGCTTTAAAGGCTATACTAAGCACGAATATAAGGTCAAAGGTAGTCAGCCGCTGTCGCGGAGAGCTTAGGGTTCTCGAGGAACAGCATAATTTAACCCTGTGCTGGGTACCTGGCCACAAAGATATATTCGGAAACGAAGCAGCTGATAAACTCGCAAAAATAGGGGCCGTGTCCTCGAGGATTGTTGAGACGGATGCATACCCGCCCCTCTCGTTGGCTTATTATGGTATAAAAACAAAATACAAGAACTTCTGGCATCAGAGATGGTTTTCAACAGCCGGATGTGAGCAAACAAAATCGCTATGGGATGAAGGGTCAATAAAAAATACAGAGATGCTGCTAACAGAACATAATAGTCTTGGTAAGCATATGTTTAGAATTGGCTTACGAAGTGATGATATGTGTCGTTGGTGTCGGGATCCTGACGCAATCGTTTCATTTCCTATGCCAATGTTATCATTTAGAAGAAGCAAGATACTCGGTTCTTTTTTCTTTCAGACACTTGACGAATTAAAAGGATTGGATCCGCTTAAACTTCTAAAATTCTGCAAGGCATCAGATTGCAACGCAAGACTTAACTGAGGGACTGGAGAAGAGGAACTATGAGGAATCACAATGGATCATGCATGGTCTCAGTGGGCGCTTGGTCTCACTCGCCAAGTGCCATCCTCACTCAACCTAACCTAATCCGCATTCGGAATGCAGTACAGGGGTGAATGTTAATAGTTAGTATAAATGTGAGTGAAGGAATTCGAAATATAAAATTTGAAACAGAAAATAAGCCGTGTAAATCCGCAAGACGTTGCGCACGAACTCCAAAAGGGGATTCAACAAAGTAGCAAGGTTATGTCGATTAGTGCAAAATGAGTCATTAAAATTAAAAATTATGTTTCATTGGTACAATCTGAACACGATATTGCTTTTCAGTCACAGGCAGAGAAGGGCGATGGTCCCCGCAACTATATTCAAAAACCAATATGTAATGTTTGTCAAAAACAATAATTACATTAATTGACTAGTCCTACATAGAACTCTTTTTGCATAAAATAGAAATATTTTTCCCTCTACTCAGTTTAATTGTACTACGACTTTTACTTCTTCCAGCAAACACAAAACTCGTCGAGTAGAGCAAATGATGCTCTGGACATGAACAAAGGCTTAAGTAACACCAATAACAAATGAAACGTCGTGAATGTAAAATGAACTTTTAGATTGAGATTTTATCTTAAAAACTGAGTTAAGAGCTCCATTCATAGAGGCACAACACACGAAAAGTAAATTAACTTGTAGTCGAGATTATTAAACCCATGACCTACTCGTACAATACTCGTATTAGGTCGTATCAAAATATAACATTTCACGTTTGATGTTAAATGTTTAAAATCGTTGTAATACTGCAATACGAGTTTATCAATGTAATTCCATATATATTTATTATTACTAGTAAATATGAGCTCATATTACACAATTTAGAATAATAACTAGCACAGTGAGTTTGTAATAGAAGTCTATTGCAATTACATATTGTTTAAATAGATGTACTCGCATACGTACATATATTTAAAACATTGAATGAAAGAGCGGCTTTGAACTCCGTTCAAACATGTGTTCACTCCTATTCGTATTAAATAATTTTTTAAATTATTCTAAGTAGGGTTTAGATTTCAGGAAGATCCGGGACAAAATTCACAGGAATTTTGCAGATTTTTCACTTCCTGATACCCAGGAACATTGTCGGGATTCCCGGCTTTTTAAACTACTAATACGGAAATTGCAAATGCTATTAATTATTTTTTTTTAAAATTAATTAATTAATCGTGATAAGAAATGCAAAAGGACCAATCACAACTTTTGAAATTTTTAAAGGGAAAACGGTCTAGTCATGATAATATTCAAAAACAATGTATGTATTATTTTTCTACACAAACGTGATTTATAAGTTATTTATGAGTAATAATTTTTCCAAACCCTGCTAAATCTCTACACCCAGATGTCTCTTAATGGTTAAAATAATCTTATCGATCGATGATTACTTTAAGTTGCAGTTCGTACTTTCTTTGAACATGTTGATACGTCGCACAGTGGCGCCCGATACGATATTTTGAATAAAAAAATCAACGATTTCAAATATGCTACCATTAATAATATCAGATTTTTAGTTTAAATTAACCAAAAAACACACCATTTTTGGTAATTTGGTCCGATTTCAGGTGTAATATCACGAAAACTAGGTGACGAATTGTCATTTTTGTTTCTATTGATCGATTTATTTATGAAATCTATAATACTAAAAAAATTAATGTTTGTTTTGTGTTACTCCAGGTAAATCACTATTTAAAAACTATAAATTATTTCAAAATTTTTTAACTTTTGCGAAAAATAAAAAATGTCGATATTTTTCTTACATTTATTATTTATTTCTTATATTTTCAAAATATGTCCTTGGATTATTCCTTAACACAATTCAACAATTTTATCTGCCTCTAGGCCCCACTTTGGCTTCTAGAGATAAAAAAGACATGGTTCCAGAAACTGTATGGCGTGCATGCATTGCATATTCAAGACATATGTCAATGAAAATCCATTGCTACGTTATTGTTTTTAATGCTAAATGAATTATATTTTTCATTCTTTGATGTTTTGACTGACAATTAGTTTGATCTAATGGTTTGAAAATTTCATTTTAAGTCGCGGATCTTTAAACGGATACAAGCATATTTCACAAGCCAAAATCAACTCACGACCACTGCAAACGGAGTTTACGGAAGTCTCCGTGAAAGCCAATCTGTAGTATGTTATGGGCCATACAGCAAAACGGCTGTTGGAGAGCCTTCCTGAAAATGCAGTGTAAATTCCTCTTAAGAAACTGACATTCATCAGTAAATGGGGCTGCAATGGATCATCCGGACAAAGCGTTTATAAGCAAAGGATATCTTCCGATGATGCTATAACATCGGACGGAAATATGTTTATGGCATCTGTTGTTCCTTTGCGGCTAAAATTTTATGTTTCCTTACACTGGAAAAATAAACAGCCGACATCAGAACATTATTGCTGACCAATTATGTTTCAGTTTGCAAAAGAATCGGCAGAACACACAAGGACCACGGAGAAGGACATTGAAGAACAAAAAAGCAATATTAAGCGCACAAAGCTGCAAATTGAACCAGTAAGGAAAGGCAGAAAGTCGGACGGGGCCGACTATATAATACCCTACACCTCCCTAACAATGCGATAAGGGTAGAAACATATTATCTAATTCTAATCGGACATAAAATAACATTTTTACAGCGCTTACATGTCAAATCGGGGATAACGTATATATGGGGGCTATATCTAAATCTTGACTGATTTCTTCCAAATTTAAAAGTGTTCATTCATATAATAGGAAACCTCTTTCTGCCGAACTTCATACTGATCTGATATAAAATACCGTTTTTACAGGGCTTACATGTCAAATCGTGGTTAACATATATATGGGGGCTATATCAAAATCTGAACCGATTTTCTCAAAATTCGGTAGTATTCCTTCATATAATAAGAAACCTCTTACTGCCGAATTTCGCACTGATCAGATATAAAATAACATTTTTACAGCGATTACATATCAAATCGGGGGTAACTTATATATGGGGGCTATATCTAAATCTGAACCGATTTCTTCCAAATTTAACAGTGTTCATTCGTATTATAAGAAACCTCTTTCTGCCGAATTTCATACTGATCGGTTATAAAATAAAGTTTTTACAGCGCTTACATGTCAAATCGGGGCTAACATATATATGGGGGCTATATCTAAATCTGAACCGATTTTCTCCGAATTTGGCAGTATTCCGTCATGTAATAAGAAACCTCTTTTTGCCTGAATTCGCGCTGATCGGATATAAAATACAGTTTCTACAGCGGTTACACGTCAAATCGGGGTTACATACAGGGTTGCCCATATTCGACGGACCCATGTTTTTTTTGGGCCCATTCCAATCGACGAGGCTTGTCCGCAGGCAACAATCTTTGCGTCAATTGAATTTTGTACGGGAACAAATGCAAATCAACGCGAATAATCCGTTGTAAAGTGGACCGAGCCGTGCCCAACTGCTGAGAACGGCGTTTTTGGGATGTTCTTGGGGACCTCTCAACACTGGCTCGTACGGCAGCGATATTCTCGGCCGATCGCCTTGGTCGACTTTTATTTGGCCTCTTCGGATTAGAAAGAGCCTCACCAGTCGAAAATTTTTCGTATAAACGCTTAATGGTGTTCTTGGAAGGCGCACTTCTCACATTTTTTAATATTTTAAAAGCACGTTGAGTTTTCACAATTGACTTCTTCTGTTGAATGTAAATTTCAACTATTTCGCGTGGCGTGTATTGTTCCATGGTAAAAATCTGCTTGGACTGACGCTTCAAACGCGGTATGTCATTAAGCGATCTGACATCTCTGTCAAAAGTTATGGCGTTGCCAGATGGGTCCGTCGAATATGGGAGACCCTGTATATATGGAGGCTATATCCAAATCTGAACCGATTTTCTCCAAATTTAGCAGTATTCCTTCATGTAATAAGATACCTCTTTTTGCCGAATTTCGCACTGATCGGATATAAAATAACATTTTTACAGCGATTACATATCAAATCGGGGGTAACTTATATATGGGGGCTATATGTAAATCTGAACCGATTTCTTCCAAATTTAACAGTGTTCATTCATATTATAAGAAACCTCTTTCTGCCGAATTTCATACTGATCGGTTATAAAATAAAGTTTTTACAGCGCTTACATGTCAAATCGGGGCTAACATATATATGGGGGCTATATCTAAATCTGAACCGATTCTAACCAAATTCAATAGGGATCGTCCTTGGGCCAAACAAAAGATATGTGTAAAGTTTCGTCGAGATCGGACCATAATTGCGGCCTGTACTTTGATTACAAGAATACATGGACAGACGGACAGACAGGCAGACGGACATGGCTAAATCGACTCAAAAATTGATTCTATGACGATCGGTATAATAAACGATGGTTGTATTTCTTCTCTTTTTGGGCGTTACAAACAAATGCACAAAGTCATAATACCCTGTACCACAGTGTGGTGTAGGGTATAAAAAGGAAAATATAATTAAATGTAGTTACGAGTTCCATGCACCATGCATGGCCAGAGGTGGTAAACCAACTGACAGGAACAACCTCAAAATTGTCATGCCCGATTTGCAAATAGAGTCAGAAGATCTTTGGTAATTTGAACGATTCTACAAAGAAGGAGAATTACGGGTATGGAATGATAAGGTGTATGGAGTTGTTGCTAAAATTGGCGTATACCCTACCACAAGAGGAGGAAAACTTCTATAATAATACATGATTTAAGGATAAGGAAAAGATCAGAAAGAAGCAAATACAGGTTTTTTTAACAAGTTGGACTAAACGTAGACTTTCCCATGTACGGATACGAAAACTCAAACGATGGAAACACTTCTAGGGAATTTTTTGAACATGATGAGGCAGTAATTAGAATCGCTGGAATTGACAATCAAATCGTGAAAAGATTAGGAACGATTTTGAATGTTTTAAAATGCAAAGGAAACGACAATTCTACTAAATATGGAGAATATGCATCGAAAACTCCATCACTTTTAGGGGAAATGTATGCACAGAAGAAGTTGACCCCGACAGTCCTTAAAATATTGGCGCATGGCAAAGATATAATTGAATACTTTTTATATACTGAAAACAACAAAAACAATATTAAGCCTAACTAAGTGCAAACAAAAAAATAATTAATTCTGGTCTTTGCCAATTGAAGAGCTTTCTGAAGAAGCACGGGATTCTCTTAACAAATTGTATAAAAATATAGATTGCAAAACACGTTCAAAGCATCAAGGGTGAGGCAAAATGAGGACCTCTTCAACATGTTGGCAGCATCTTCTGATCCATTTATTTCTTTCCTCCGGCTTGTGAAGTCACGAATAGAGTTAGAAAATAATTATAGTTTAGAAATTATTAGTTTTTTAGATATACATACTTTCGCTTACGAATTGTGATGAACATTTTACAGAAAATTTAAAAAATAAGTTTAAAAAAATATTTTTTTTATTTGTTGGGTAATAATTTTAAGACATAAAACCTTAAAAAAAACTAAGAAAATCTAACATTGGTAAAAATATGTTTTGTACTTATTACAAATTTTAACCTTGATAACTCATAAATAAGCGCCTACAAGGCGTAGCACCTTTTCCAAACACCCATTTCATAAGTTGAACAATTATCTAATATATGCCATTAAAATTATTCGATTATATTATTCTGTTCAAAAGATACGAGTTTTGCAACGAAAAAACTCAGATGGAGCCACTGTGCGTCGAGTCACTCTCGTTGCAACATTCGTATATCGAAAAATTAGCATTTTTTGTTATATCACTATTCGACACACACGAGGCAATTTTTTCCAAGCAAGTGTTTGTAGGAGAGAAAGGCCGAGAGCTCATTCCGCCTGCCTCTCTCTCCTACAAACTTTGACACTTGCTTGCGTGAATCTCGACTTAGTAAGACATTAATTACTCCAATTCCTATAAATTTACATAAGTTATTGGGAATACGTATTTTTTAACAATGAAAAAAAGTATATAATATAATAAGTGAAAAAATACACGGACGTGACAGTATATGTTCGATTTTACTACCAAAGGGTAGTATAGCCCTATACTCGGTTTGGGGAAATTGGTTGCCTATTTTTTTATGGGCCTCCAAAGTTTCTGAAAATGAGTGGGCCACTCGAAAAAGGTGTCAGCAGCTTTTGTCGAACAACTGATTCAGACTTGGTGATGCCGCTTAACTATATTTGGCAATAATGTACTTTTTTTGAAGAAGTGAAGAAAAAATAATTTTTTCACATTTTTCAGCATAACTTTCAGTGATTTTTCACCAACAATGTTTGGCAAAATTGTAGCCAACGTAAATCTGAACAACTTTTGTGAACATATCAATACAATCTGAACGTGTATAGGCGCCCTAAATAGCTCCAAAAAGACCACATTGTACCCCAAAATTTTAGTATTTCAATATTATGTAACAAAAATATTTTTTTGGTGTAGGATATATTCAGCAACTTTATAGAAAATATTAAGGCCAATATTTTTGTGGAACATTTTAACCCTCTAGCTCCCCCACATAACTGTAATTGTTGGCTCTATTTGAACAAATCGTCAAATTAGTTTAATACTTTTTTAATTTCAATGAAATTACTCAGGAGAAAATTGTTTGTACTTTTGTGTGTGTTATGTCATATAGTTATCAATATATTTATATATCATATAATTTTCAATATTTAAAAAATTCTTTTTTTTTCAAAAAGTTTCAAAAGTTTTGCCAGTAAAAAACAATTCTGCACCACTGTGCATCATTGGGAGAACGGTCTGTGACTGCATTTCGTTCATTCAAATTAGATAGTGTTGGTTCATGGATCAAGAATCTCTACCATTCTAAATTTCAAAATGATTGGATGTAAAATACAGCTTCTTCAGGACTAAAGAGCAAAATCGGACGAAATATATATATGGGAGCTATAGCTAAATCTTAACCGATTTTCTTCAAATTCGGCAATGTTGGTTCATGGATCAAGAAACTCTACCTTTCTAAATTTCAAAATGATTGGATGTAAAATACAGCTTCTACAGGACTAAAGAGCAAAATCGGACGAAATACAGTGTGCGTTTAACTCTCACTGCGTTCACATCAACTGTTGCGCGAGAAAACAAAACAAAACATACACAACAAACCAAATAAAGGAAAACAACAACTAGAAAGTGATTTATTTTCTATAACAAACTTTAAAATTTCATCAATACATATTTCTGTGTTTCGAACAATTATCAGCTTTGGTCTTCCAGAATGGGAGGCCTTCTCTTCGATATGGACAAGGAGGTCCTAAATCCGCATTCATTGGAGCCCATATATCTGGTCATGTCGAGAGCCGGGATCCATTCCGACAAAGGTTTCACGAACGTTTCCCCTTTTCTAATCCAGAAGTCGATAGACACTGTTGGAGGCAAAATTATAGGTTGCAAAAAACTTCGAAGTGGTCAACTTTTAATACAATGCACCAATGGAAATCAGGCCAATAAAATTATAAAAATGTTATCGTTATCACACGAAATATTTGTTAACGTCGAAGAGCACAGATCCCTAAACCTCTCTAAAGGTATTTTTTATACCAACGAGTTACGTGCAATGAACGATAAAGAAATGATGGAAGAAATGATGAAAATTAACAAAAGTATAACCCATATAAAGCGACTAAAGAAACGTGACCCAGAAACAAAAAAACTTACAGACGTGGACTCAGGTCTGTACATCGCAACGTTCAATGTCAGAAAAACACCTGATTACGTTTTTGTTGGATATTTTCACACCATGGTTAGACCTTATATTCCAAACCCATTACGCTGTTATAATTGCTTTAAATTCGGCCATCTCTCTGATAAATGTTCTTCTCAAGTAAAGATTTGCCCCCACTGCAGCAACGCTGAACATACATCTGTTGACGAAAGTGGTAGACGAGAGAAATGTAACAAACCACCAAGATGTGTGAACTGTCAAAAAGACCACAACAGTTTCTCAAAGGAATGCTCTGTTTACAAAAAAGAATATGCCATTCAAACAATTAAAGTAACACAAAATAAAAGCATGTACCAAGCAAGAAAAGAATATGACAGACAAAACTCTCTCCCTACAACTTACGCCAATGTAACCTCGACAATGCCAACAACAACAATCCAAACGACAACAACAAGACCATCGACAACTAATGCGGTATGCCAATGCTTATGCAAATGTCAACCAAATGATGAAGAACATAAACTCACCACTGCTGAGAAAAAAACTCCCGTGAAAACATTGAGAGAAGCTCTCTCTTCAGTCTCATCCATTCGAGAGGTGAAACAATCAGATGGATCAAAAATTTGCCTAATACCAAAAAATATATCGAAAAGGAAAAAAAGAGAAATCGCGAATGCCGAAAAGAAAAAAAGCAAAACAGTAACAAAGAAACAGAGAACATAAACAAAGAAACAGAAAACATGTCAGATGATATTTTAGAAGACCTAATGTCAAGTAGTTCTTGTTCTTATGAATAACGATTATCAAATATTACAATGGAATTGTAACGGCTTTTCGACTCATTTAGACGAAATTAAATTACTTCTAACTAAAATCAATTGTCTTGCAATATGTATCCAAGAAACAAAATTTAAATCGAATTATCACATATCACTACGAAACTTTAAATGTTATTTTAAAAATCTAAATACCACATCAACTGCCCATGGCGGAGTATGCATATACATTAACAATGCAGTTAATGCTGAAGAAATACATCTTAATACTGAATTACAGGTAGTAGCAATTAAAATAAAATTTCCAATTCAATGTATTATCTGTTCAATATATCTTCCTGGGTCAGAAAATATTTCAAAAAACGCGCTTAATCACCTAGTCAACCAATTTGATCTGCCTTATATTTTGTTAGGAGATTTTAATGCTCATAATTCTATATGGGGTTCGGAAAAAACGGATGCCAGAGGAAAAATCGTACACTCTTTTTTAGATGAAAACGATCTTAACCTATTAAATAATATAAACCTTCCAACTCATTTCAGTTTAGCTTATAGAACGTTCAGTAACATTGACTTGAGTATTATATCCCCGGAAATATCACAATACTTTGAATGGAATGTTTGTGACGACCTCCACAATAGTGATCACTATCCCATATTAATAAAATACAATAGGTTCACCCCTTCATTTGAACGGAGACCTACGTGGAATATTAGAAAAGCAAACTGGGATAATTATAACTGCAATCTTCAAGAACCTTTTGCGAATTTTAATAATATTAACGAGATAGAATCTTATATAACAAACTCTATCCTAAATTCTGCCAAAGAGGCCATACCTTGTAAGAATATTTATTGCAACAGAAGAGAAGTTCCATGGTGGAATAATACCATTAAATTATTAATAAAAGATAGAAGAAAACTCCTTAAAAAATTCAAGAGAAACATGACATCTGAGAATTTAGCCAAGTTCCTTCGTATTAAATCGAAAGTACGTAAGGAAATCAGAGAAAGTCGCAAAAGAACATGGAGGGAATTTTGTAATAGTATAAATCTTCGAACGCCGTCGTCGACCGTATATAGAAAAATAAAATCTTTAAACGGCTCTTCTAATTATCAACAAATTACAGCTATAGAAGATAGAGGTGTTCTAATAACTGATAGGAATGATATAGCTAATATACTAGCTATAAATTTTTCAAAAAACTCTTCTTCTGAAAATTATTCAGAAAAGTTCAAATCATACGCTGCTACGAAAAATGTTCCTATAAATACAATTAATAATAATGATGTATATAACTTAAAATTCAATATAATGGAATTGAAATCAGCCTTAAGATCATGTAAAGGTTCATCTCCCGGTCCAGATAATATTCGATATGAAATGCTACACCATTTAAATGCAGACTCTATAACATATTTACTAGATTTTTACAATTTATTATGGACAGAGAAATTATTCCCAGATAATTGGAAAAAAGCTTTAATTGTTCCCATTCTTAAGCCAGGAAAACATGAAACAAATAAGAATAATTACCGACCTATATCTCTGACTAATTGTATTTGTAAACTATTCGAGAGAATGGTAAATAAACGTCTCGTATGGTATTTAGAAATAAATAAAGTACTAAATATAAACCAATCAGGGTTTAGACAAAATAGGAGTACCATAGATAACCTATCAATTTTACACTCCGACATAATGGAAAGCTTTTCATCAAAAAAGGATTTAGTTGCTGTATTTTTTGATATTCGGAAAGCATATGATTGTGTATGGAGGAACTTAATCTTCCAAAAATTAAATTCTGAGGGCATCTGTGGAAATATGGCTGCATTTATCTTCAATTTTTTGAAAGATAGACAATTTTCTTGTATGATAGGTAATACCTATTCGAATTTCTACAATTTAGAAAATGGAGTTCCTCAGGGATCCGTTCTCAGTGTCACACTTTTTCTGTTAGCTATAGATCCTATATTCAATAACATAACGAGAGATGTCAAGGCTTTGGCTTATGCTGATGACTTGGTAATTTATAGCTCTGGTAAAAAAGTGTCTACAATTTTCAAAAAGATCCAAAAAACAATCGACAAACTAGACTCGTGGAAAGATATCAGTGGGTTTCAGTTCCATGCAGGAAAAACTGTAGCAATGAAATTCTCCAGGCGCAGAAGTAATGAAAACTGTAATATACCTCTAAAACTTTCTGGATGTAACATACAAGTTGTCGATAAACACAAATTTTTAGGACTTGTGTTGGATACAAAATTAACATTTCAATATCACATCCATAATATTAAGGCTAAAGCGAATTCAAAATTAAACTTAATAAAAATGCTAAGATGTTCACAGTTCGGATCCGACCAGCAAACTCTTCTGAAAATTTTGAATTTAATAGTATTACCTACCATAGATTACGCTTCAATAATATACTCCTCTGCTTCTGAATCGCGTTTAAAAATCCTAGATCCAATTCTGAACACCGGTATACGACTCTCCATTGGTGCATTTAGAACTAGTCCAGCCAGGTCCTTACATGTGCTGGCTTCGTGCCCTCCATTACATCTTAGGAGATTGAAACAACTTTTAAATTATACGCTAAAAATATTAGCATTAAAAGAACACCCTTTTTATAACATGATACACAACGTGGATAAAATAAACCAACTCTTATCAAAGCCAAAAAGACTTCATCCACTTTTCGTAACGGCTTACAACGAATTCTCAGAAGTTACATCAAAATACAATCTTGATATAAATAATATTGAACCAATAATAACACCTATAATAGCTCCTTGGACTTTCTCCAATGTAGATGTGAACTTTTCTCTTTCGTATTGCAAAAAAAATGATATGCTAAATGCAGAAATTCAACAACGTTTTCTAGAGATTTTAAATAATAAATTCAAAAACTACAAAAGTTATTACACTGATGGTTCAGTTATTAATGACAAAGCTGGATTTGCAATTATAGCAGAAAATGTTAAGATTGAGCAACGCATCCACGATTACTCTTCAATTTATACGTGCGAATTGTTGGCACTAAAAACATGCTTGGAGGAAATAAAATGTAATTATTCTGGACAAAAAATACTTATAATTTCTGATAGCAAAAGCTCCCTGCAAGGTTTGAGCAATCCATTTAGCAGGAATGTTATCGTTCAAAAATTAAGATCCGTATTAACAGAAATACCAAACAATAACGTAGAATTTATGTGGATACCAAGTCACTCTAACATTCAAGGTAACGACAAGGCAGATCAATTGGCAAAAGATTCACTGAAAGGATTGATAAATTCAGAATTCAAATTTCAATACAATGATTATAAAGCCCAAATAAATAAATATTTATATGACAAATGGAATAATCAATGGACGAATAACAATCAAACGAAGCTGTTTAAAATTTATAATCAGATACCGGATAAATATACCCAAGCTATACTGCCAAGAACAGACTTAGTAAAATTAAATAGACTAAAGATAGGACATTGCTTATTGACTCACAAACATCTTATAGAAAAAACTGCTCCCCCTTTATGTGAATGTGGACAGCCATTGTCAGTAATCCACATATTCAACGATTGTAACAAATTCTTAGACATTAAAAATAAATTTAAAATTAACGACATTACAATATTGTCAAACGACAATGAATTTAACAACATCAAAGGTTTTCTCATGGAAATTAATGTGTATAATTCGATTTAAATTTTTGTTTTAATACTCGTATTACTTTATGTAAAATAACATGTAAATACTAAGATATATTAATATGTATAAATATGAAATTAAATCCAATTTGTAACTATATAGGGTCCATATAACCTATCTGCGTTGGGTCCCTTAAAAATTTAAATAAATAAATAAATCGGACGAAATATATATATGGGAGCTATAGCTAAATCTTAACCGATTTTCTTCAAATTCGGTAGTGTTGGTTCATGGATCAAGAAACTCTACCATTCTAAATTTCAAAACGATTGGATGTAAAATACAGCTTTTATAGGACTAAAGGGCCAAATCGGACGAAATATATATATGGGAGCTATAGATAAATCTTTACCGATTAAATGCTTAAATCGACTCAGCTAGTGATTATGAGTCGATCGGTATACTTTAAGGTGGGTCTAGCTGTGTTATTTTCAGGTGTTACAAACATCTGCCGTGAAACAAACTTATAATACCCTGTACCACAGTGTGGTGTAGGGTATAAACAGCGTGTTTTGCATGTAAAGCCTCTGTCCTTAATTCTGTGCAACAATTTTGAATTTCTTCCCTTACACAATGGTACGAGTAATTCTATATGTGTACGAGTATTAAAAATACCTTTACAGCCAGATGTTTTTCATGTAATAGGTGAATGGTTATATACGTATTTCAGTGTACGGGTGTCTATGTTACCTGTAATATGTATGGATTTAATATTTGTGCATTCTTTTGTATTCACTACTTCAAGATTTATCTCTGAGATAACAAAATGTAATTAACCTTCAGCGGTTCATATTTTTACATTTGATTTTATGCATTTTTTGTCACACTTTTGTTTCGAATTAAATGACAATGAAAGAATATCCATCCTTGAAATAACATGATGGTTGGTCCATCTAGGGGTACCTTTTTGGACACCTCGGAGCTGTGATTTGAAGCCGTTACACCTTTCTGTGGGGTACGTAGAAGACTGTCACATGAATGAAATCGTCCTCCATAAATAATGGGAACTTTTGCTCATTCAAATAAATCAATAATATGGCGAAAACATTTATTTTATAAATTTTAAAAATAATCTTTAAAAAGGACCATCCAAACGCAGCACTGCCTCAACTTCCCGAGCCTGATCAATACATCACTGGAATCTATCTCTCTTCCGAGACCTAGTTCGCGTATGTAATGAATGGTTGGATTGCCTATGAAAAAAAAACATGAACAAAATTTAACTGAATCAGAAATAAAACGGGAACACGGAGTGTCAGGAAAGCGAAAGAGGAAAGAGTATAGCAGGAACAGATCGTATCAGGACCAGGGCACGTCAAGATCAGAGCGTAGCGGTACCAGAGGACAGCAGGAACAGAGCGTTGCTGGAACAGGGCGTAGCAGGACCAGAGCACAGCAGGAACAGAGTGTTTCAGAAAGCAGGAACCAAGCGTAGGACCGGAGCACAGCAGGAATAGTGAGTTTCAGGAACAGTGCACTGCAGGAACAGAGCGTCTTAGGAACAGGCATAGCATAAACGGAGCATGGCAGGAATAGCATGTACCAGGAGCACATCAGGAAGAGAGTGTTGCATGAACAGATCGTTGCAGGAATGAATATTGGCAGGAACATAGACATCAGCAGAAACAGAGCGTAGCAGGAACCGAACATATCAGGAACAGAGCATAGCAGAAAATAGAACGTGGCAGGAATCGGAACTGAACTGGCAAACGTGTATTATAATAACGTGAGATAACGCAATACCAATACAAAAAAAGAACAATAGTTTACGGAATTACAATTAAATTAATGATTAGGTTCAAGGAATACGCGTTTCATCGTTGAAATCCAGTCGCAAGTTGAGAAAACCGAGTTAAAGTTTATCCGAAGTGAGTTTAAAGGATTGAATAGTTCAAAAATCTATTTTTAGCGGAATAAAATTAGGAGTCAAACGAGCAGAAATATTAAAGTGTAGTTCGCTAACTAAAAAATGTGAATTTATTTCTCCATTGATCAAATTAACTATAAAATCAATACATAACATAAACCTTCTTCTCTCAAGTTAAGGAAGATGGATGAATTTCAGGCGATTGAACTCCAGCAAAAAACATACAAGGCAAAATGTAGGATTTTTTGTACGGATTCAAGCCTATCAACGTAAATATTATAATGATCAGACCATTAAACAGTAGCATATTCAAGAGAAGGCCTAACAAGAAATTTCTAACGATGTTTAGTCAAATATGAGTCTTTAAATTCTTTAGACCATCATTTATAATAAACTCATATATTTCGCCACACATGATTCAATGTGTAAGTTAAATTCAAGTTTGGGGTAAAACACCTAGATCATTGAATTTATCAACATTCTCAAGGCTGTAATTCCCAATATGAAATTCGGGCCAGGATAATAGTTTAATGACAGAGATAGTGAACCTTATAAATCTTCTCTATAAGATAATGATATTTGTGGAAAAAGTTTAATGAGGAAAGTTTATATAGGTGATCAGTGAAAGGCGGGATATTTTTAGTATACGTACTTTGAAAGAAGTTCGCGAAAAGATCAACTTAACTCAAGTAAAAATCTTCCAGATTTTAAATAAAGCTATAAACTCTTGTGTTTTAATTTTAAGTATAGTTTTTTTCTTGTATTTTATTTCTTTATTTTCGCTCTTAGCCTTACTACAATATCATCATTTGCCACTCCGCACATTGCTCCGTTTCATGAACACATATCAGAAAACTGACTTGTTTCGAATTAAACTAAAAAAAATCGCAAAATTTTTTTCATAGGAATGGTTTTTTGAGCTACAGTGAAATTCAAATTGTAGGTAAAATAAACGGATTTTTTATTTTCGTTCGTAAGTAGTTTAGGGGAAATATTGTTGAAAAATACATTTTTAGACAGAATTACATATTCTTATATTGTTTTAATAGCTGAGGAATGGTACGAATTTTCATTATTTTATAAATCTTCAAAAAAAATGTTTTAATTAATTTGTATATACCGGGTGGCTGATGAATATTGCTACATTAAGAAACTCAAATAACTTTTTTTTCAGTGTATAGAATTCAGTTTTCTTTTATTCATTGAATTTAGTTAAATAAATCTTAATTTTAGTTTTAAAAATAATGGAATTTAAATGCCCCCCTGCTCGTTGATGCATGTGCGGCATCTTACCAAAAAGTTGTTCATTACTGCTTGGAGAGTTGAGACGGGAATAGCCGCAATTGTTTTTCGAATGGATTGTTTAGTTCATTCAAATTTGTTGGTTTTGCTTTGTAGACTTCCTGTTTGCAATAACCCCACAAGAAAAAGTCAGGTGCAGTATGGTCAGGCGACCTGGGGGCCAATGGAATGTGGATTTTCTGGATATCAGCTTATTGGGAATTTTCGCCGCAATTCTGTCATAACAGGCCGGGCTATGTGAGGAGTTGCACCATCTCGCTGAAACCACACAAAGTTGAAAGAAATTCTCATTCGGCGTAATTCTGGATAGAAAAACTCTCTCAATAAGCTAAAGTAACGGCCTCCAGTAACTGTAACGATGTGACCGTTTTCTTCGAAGAAGTAGGGCCCGACAATGCAGCGTGATGAAACTGCACACCACACTGTGACACGAAGTGGGTGCAATTCCGTCTCATGGAGTATCTGTGGGTTGGAAGCACTCCATATTCGACAATTTTGTTTGTTTATGTTGCCGTTTAAATCGAAATGGGCCTCGTCAGACATGAAAAGACAGTTCAACATGTTTCCGTCCTCTTCCACCATTTGAAGCATCTTCTGTCAAAATTCCAAGTGAATCGGGAAGTCTGCTGAGTTCACTTTGTTGACCATTTGAATTTTATATGGGAATAACTCCAAATCTTTGTGCATAATTGACTGCAATCACTGTCTGTTAATACCCATTTGAGCAGATAAGGTTCTTGTCGAAACTCTTGGATTGTTTTGTATGGCATCAGCTACAGCAGTGATTGTTTCCTCCGTCCGAACTGTAGGGTTTCGATGGTAAGGTCTTCTGTTGACTTCCCATGCTCGGAAAAATTGTTAACAAGTCTCTTTATGGTCCATCTGCTCGGAGAATTGCCGCCAAACGTGCCCCTATACTCTCTTTGAACCGAAACTACACTGAAAAAAATTTTCATAAAATTAAAGAATTTCTCCAAAGACGTCCTTAGTCTTCAAAATAAGTACATTTTGTAATTAAAATTAAGAAAATGTACTTAAAATTAAGTAAATTACTTAATATTAAAGAAATTATCTATATTTTAAGTACAAAATGTACTTATTTAAAAACGTATGACGTCTTTGGAGCCATTATTTAATTTTATGGCAATTTTTTTTTCATTGTACGGACTTCAGTCCGTAATAGCGGCGGACAATCCAAATTCTTGTTTCAGTGTCCCAGTTATCCATTTTTGTTAAATCTAAAAATCAATCTGCAAAATAAAAAAAAATTAACCAGACATGGACCGATATGTCCAATTTTCAATAGCGATCGTCCCTAGTCTAAGAAATGTCTCTGTACCTATAGTCGTGAATATTGCGTTATATTTACCTCCTGCACTTTGATAACAAGAATACATGGACATACGGGCAAGGCTTAATCGACTCTGAAACTGAATGCAGTGCATTTTTTGATCGAAATGATTTTAATAACACAAACTTGCTAATTCCTCCCTAAATTTATACAATTTGTTGTTGTTATTGAACAAATTTGAATTCATGGTCATTGATTCAGTAGAAACACAACCAAACAGATTAGGATTGTAAGAAAATCGTAAATGTTACGTTTTTTTCTTCCTTTATTTCTATTCCACATGGGAAAATAGGGCTTCTACAAGAGTCTTGTATATACATATATATACCCTACACCACACTGTGGTACAGTGTTATGACTTTGTGCACCTAAAATGAGAAGAGATAGACCCATTGTTTATTATACCGATCGACTCAGAATCACTTTCTGAGTCGATTTAGCCATGTCCGTCTGTCTGTCCGTCTGTCCATGTATTCTTGTAATCAAAGTGCAGGTCGTATTTATGATTCGATTGTCATGAAATTTAGCATAGTGCTCTTTTTTGGCCCAAGGACGATCCCTATTGAAATTGGTTAAAATCGGTTCCGATTTGGATATAGTCCCCATATATATGTTTCACCCGATTTGACATGCAAGCGCTGTAGAAACCACATTTTACATCCGATCTTTATGAAATTCGGCAGAGAGAGTTTTATTATTACTTGAATGAACACTACCAAATTCGGAGAAAATCCGATCAGATTTAGATATAGCCCCCATATATATGTTTTACCCGATTTGACATGTAAGCGCTGTAGAAACTGCATTTTATATCAGATCAGTACGACATTTGGCAGAGAGAGTTCTCTTATTACATGAATAAACACTGCCAAATTCGGGGAAAATCGGTTCAGATTTAGATATAGCCACCATATATATGTTTCACCCGATTTAACATTTAAGCTCTGTAGAAATCGTGTTTTATATCCGATCAGTACGAAATTTAAAAGAGAGAGTTCTCTTATTTCATGAATAAACACTGCCAAATTCGTGGAAAATCGGTTCAGATTTAGATATAGCCACCATATATACATATGTTTCACCCGATTTAACATTTAAGCGCTGTAGAAATCGTGTTTTATATCCGATCAGTACGAAATTTAACAGAGGGAGTTTTCTTATTACATGTATGAACACAGCCAAATTCGGGGAAAACCGGTTCAGATTTAGATATAGCCCCCATTTAGATATATCACCCGATTTAACATTTAAGCGCTGTAGAAATCATGTTTTATATCCGATCAGTACGAAATTTAACAGAGAGAGTTTTCTTATTACATGTATGAACACTGCCAAATTCGGGGAAAATCGGTTCAGATTTTAACATAGTCCCAATATATATGTTACACCCGATTTGACATGTAAGCGCTGTAGAAACCGTGTTTTATATCCGATCAGTACGAAAATCGGCAGAGAGAGTTTGCTTATTACATGTATGAACACTGCCAAATTCTTATCACAATGCCCACTTTCGCATTGGTAGGTAGGTGTAGGGTATTATATAGTCGGCCCCGCCCGACTTTCTGTCTTTCCTTACTGGATTTATTATGAAAAATTAGTTTTATTTCGTCAAAAGATTTATTTTCCTTCTGGAGTTCGCATATTGTCTTCTGGACGTCCAGGTCGACGGCTACCCTGAGGATTCCATTCTAGAGCTGTTCTTGATATGCTGTTGTTGGGTTTGCGTAGCGTATGTATGTCCTATCAACTTCCATTTTCCACAGGTCTGTATTTGTAATTGTATCGGGCCAGAATATGCGGCATATTATGCGCAAGCATTTATTTATAAATACTTGTAATCTTTGGGTTGTTTGTTTTGATATCATCCATGTTTCGCTTCCACAGAGCAGGGTAGATTCAACGCATGCATTAAATATTCTCAATTTTGTCTTCTGAGAAAGTTGAGTTGATCGCCACGTTCCATTTAAGCGTCCAAATGCAGAACGAGCTTTACGCAGTCTGTTAGATACGTCATCTTCAATGCTACCATCATTCGACATAATTGAGCCCAAGTAGCAAAAAGATTTTACGTAGTTTACTTCTTGGTTTTTTATTTTGACTAATGATGTGTTGTTTATGCGCATCGCACTTGGTTTTTTATGTTTATTTCCAATCCGACGGCCTCGGCTATTTCGACCAAGTCGTTAACTTTGTTCTGCATATCGCTAGACTTGTGTGAAATAAGGCAAATGTCGTCCGCGAAATCAAGATCTTCTAGGTGCTCCCAAAAGTTCCAAACGATTCCTCTTTTCTTTTCACATAGTTTTATCATTATTTCGTCCAACACTACGGCAAAAAGGAGGGGTGATAAAAGGGGTTACGCCATTCAATTGATTCATCTGGTCAACACAACTACGGTGTGGACGGTGCTTTTTCTATACACGATAACATTGCGTTTATTATTATCGCGATAATTTTGTAGATTGTATTGAGCAGAGTTATACCTCTCCAGTAGTGACATATCGTAGGATCGTTTTTCTTGGGCAGTTTTATTATGGCGCCTTTCGTCCACGAGTTTGGTAGCTCCTCAGTACTCCAAGCGTGATGGATATATGAGTATAATATTTCCGCGGAAGGTACGGGTTTAGTTTGAAGGAGTTCGGGAGGTATACCGTCTTCTCCTAGTGCTTTATTTCGTTTAAGATTTAGTATTGCGGTAGAGATTTCTTCAATCTCGGGGGGTTGACGGGTATTTGACAATTACCTCTGGTTGTAATTTCGGAGAATGGATTGGCTGTAGTGATGGTCGATAAAATTGCTTATTGACTCGAAATGTTCTTTTCACCTGTGTTTGATCTTCGACGTTTGTAAGCGTCTGGTTATTTAAGTCTTAGTAATTGTGTAGCGGTTAAATTTTTTATTTGAAATGCGGTTTATAAGATTCTGCAGCTCCCGAATGTTATGCATTCCTGCTTCCGCTTCTGCTTCGTTCGCCAAGTTTTCAAAGTTACGTAAAAACCTATAACATTTTGGAATTCAGCGCATCATAATCCATTTAGAAATGCTGTTTCATTGTATTCTAACAACTCCTTCTAATTTTGTCCAATTCTAGTGTGGGGACGGAGCAGTGTGCTCCGTGCCGTAATACTAAACGCAGACACACATCGTACCCCCACTGAGCAGTCGTTATTATTTTAATTCGCTTGGGATTTGATAATTTGAAGGGAATTCGTCTCAAGCCCCTCATTCATTCTTACATTCGAACCCATAACTTCTGTTTTAGACAAATTTTGTATAGACAAAATACAATTCTTTTACATTCCTGGTTCCCACACCTCGAAACACATTCCATATTACTCACAAAGTAAGGGTATACCTTAGTCGGTTTGCTCGACTAAAATTGTCTTCTGTTTTTTTTCTGTAGTTATTTAAACTAATATTCATATTCAAATTAATCCCGATCAATGTCCATATTATTTACTGTTGGTGTAGTATGATTAATATGATGATTACGTCAATCAAACGTTATATAGTCATTAAAACATTATTTTGGGCTATATTTCATTTGAGCGATATTAGATTCATTTTTGGGCTATATTTCGTAAATAGTTATAGCCCATTTTATTTTTTTCCACATAATTTATTTAAGTCAATAATAAATACGAGCGTTTCATTAATTTTGTATGACTGCTCTTGTCAACTTTTACATCTATTATTCACACAAATTTTTAAAGTTATTGAAATGAAAATATAAAACTTATTTCATTTTAAAAACAAATGGATTTGCTTCTCTTTTAAAACAAGCATTTCATTTAATTGCAAAAAATCCCTTAACCGAAAAAACTTTGTTATGAATTTATTCGAAATTCCCCCATATATGTACCTAAAATACAAACAATTCGTTCACAGCGATCTTAATTCTAATTTTCCGCTCAACGTATCCTTCTCATGCAGTTGATGTTATAGCAAAAGAAAAGACAAACTACTGCACTTCTTGTCTATTGTCACGTCACATGTGTCAGGTGAACAATGAGGACGACAAAGTTGAACAAAACATTTACATTTGAATTCATTCCGTCACAGATGAAATTCAGCAACAAATTTTCTCGTCGCCACAAAAATGTGAAGCCAACCACAACTGCCAACTGCCGGCAACATCATGAAGGCTAACGTAATGCCACCCACACACGGCAGCAGCATCAAATATGCCGCATGCTTCATTCTATTTTCAAAATCTGTACCAAAATGTTGTTGCTGGTTTCCTGTTACTTTACTCAGCTGGCAATGCTGCCGTGACATGCGGAGGCAGGAAAGAAAATTGTGCCAACCTGTGGCAACACCTGCACCCTCCCATTTAAAGATATTTTGTATGAACCTCATAAAAGAACCGCATGTGAGGGACGGACGCTGTATGTGTTGGGCGTTTTTGTAGGTATATTATTATGTTTGGTATGAATTATGAAATTAATGCTAGCGTTAAATATGAAAACTTTTCATCTTTCTCCTCCTACTGGCTCTCTCTCACTCTCTGCACATCATAGTAATTTGCAACATATCATGGAATATATACTGCATTTATCATTTCATAAAATCGTCACAAAATAAACGAATCATGTGTGCATAGGGTATTCCAGTAGGGATAAAACAATTTGGTTTTAATAAAATGGTGTTCGAAAATGTACAAAAGTTTTAATTTGCATCGAAAAATGTTGTCAACCAAAAAAAGAAAACATTTTAACATTTGACAGTTTAATAAATGAAACATGCACAACTTCGTGCATTAGGCACTATATTCCCATTTCGCGTTAAAATTCCATATAAAAAATTGCGAATCCTTTCTTAAAATCCGCCAGGTTGTGGTTTGAGACAGTCCCAATTGCCGACAATGTTTTGAACATTATAAATATAAAGAAACTGTAAGCGAGCACACTCTGACTGAATAATTTGTAAACGTTGTTCTTGCGTATATCCATGGTGAAATTTTAAACACTACTGAATACAATGAAAAACAAATGACAGATAATGACATATTACAACTGGCCGAAACGTCACTTCAAAATCATGTCATCCCTATTGGAAAACCCGTTACTACAGAAGCGTTTTTTTTCAGCGTGTAATAATCAGAAGTTTATGAATCAAGCTACGTACCCGTATACTGCTATCAACCCCCAGGGTTACTAAAGCCGTAATTATAGCGGCTGGATCTATGTTATGGAAGGCTCCCATTTTTTAACTAACGGCACCAATGCTCCCACTCTTATACGCCTCTTCCGACCGAGAGGGCCACCTCATCATGACGTAGGGATTGCGTACACACCATGAAAATACACATACCTAAAAATTTAAACAGGAGACACATGCAAAAATTCAAATGTTTTTCTATATATATGTATAATAACTTTTAAACAATAAAATAAATTCACTTTACTCATTTAAAAAATGGATTATTCGAGATATAACTACGAATTGTCTCCGCAGATGTTTCATTAGAAAAAATATCTTAACATCATCAGTCGATTACAATTAGAAATTGAATCTGGCAAATCGTTGATGAATAGCAGAAACAGAAGGGACCAATATGGCTACTCTGGAGAACTCCAGATGGAACCAAAATAGGATCAGATCGGGATCACCCAATTTCACAATCTGAATCCGACTGTCAAGGTAAGAAGATACCCAACAGAACAATTTGTTACTAAAACAAATTAGATCCAGCGTATGTATTAAGTATTTACTAAAATCTATATAAATCACGTATGTCTTATTACCAAGAACTAATGAAGAATTTAAGATTCATGCCCTTTATTACAAATCACAAGTCTACTTCCTGTAATATAATCTGTAAGTAATTTGCCCCTTTCGTTGATGTCAGTACTACCCCACATATGATGCTGTGCATTGACATCACTACACACAATTAGGTCTTTATTATCTTCGTTTTCCGCTTCTACCCGTGATTTCAATGCACAGGGTGGCTTCTCAGTGTCATGTGCCATACAAGCGGAGTCCAAACATAAGAGTTTTCCAACTCGAGACTGGCTGATACTAGGTTTAGGTTAGGTTAGGGTGGCAGCCGTATTTTTTATACAAGCTCACATAGACCAGTTTAGGTCTCTAGTGTTACCACGGGCTGAAATGCCCCTCATCGAAACCAACCTGTTTGATATACAAATTTGCCGATAGTACGAATATCAGTACTGGAAAGATCTGTTAGGCTGCCTAGAAAAGCCGACCCCAGTAGGTCCAGTCGTCGTTTACTCACAGCGGGACAGTCGCATAGCAAGTGCTCAATGCTCTCCACTTCTTCCTCATCTCCACAGCTTCTGCAGAAGTCATTAGAGTCAATACCCAATATTTTGGCGTGTTCGCCGATCAAGTAGTGTCCCGTCAGAACTGATACTAACGTAGACAATCTTAGCCTCTCTAGTGCGAGGATATATTTTGATCTTCTCAGGTCATACCTTGTCCAGATTTGTCTAGCTCCTCTGCAGGTGCCTATTTCTGTCCATCTTTCGTTGGACTGCCTGATTGCCTCTTGCCTAAGCCAAAGCTTGCACGTGGATAGTGGCGCACCAATACATATATGCAAATTCTTCGAGATTTAGTAATGTCGTCCCTTTCCTAGCAAGTTCATCGGCTTTGCAGTTCCCCGGGATATCCCCATGCCCAGGCACCCATATGAGGTGTATATTAAACTGCTCAGCCATCTCGTTAAGAGATCTGCGGCAGTCTAGGGGTGTTTGTGAATTTAGGGATGTTGCCTCCAGAGAATTGATGGCAGCCTGGCTGTCCGAGTAAATGACAACGCCAGTGTTGGTTACTGTGTTGCGACTCATCCACTTGGCGACTTCCGATAGTGATGTAATTTCTCTCGAAGGTTTACACAGCTGGTATATAGTCCACGCGGTCGGTTACCATAGCACTACACTTTGATATCCTCATGTGACCATAGTTCTTGTACCTCCACTTTGATAGGCAGTTTAATCTTATTGCCGCTTTGGTTGCAACTTCTCTCGCCACAATATTAATCGGCAGTATATGGAGTAGGGCTTGTAGAGACTCGATCGATGTAGTCCTTAAGGCTCCGCTTATGCTCAGGCAGGCTGTTCACTGAACCTTTGTTAGTAGATTGGTGATGGTTAGTTTGTCAGTTGCGGCTGCTCGCTGTTTTTGTTCCAATTATTTGCCTCATCCTGCAAGTAACCCACTGTACATGGTGAAGCTGATAGTATTTTCCTCAGCCTTGCGGCGTCGGAGACCTTTTCCACTTCGCCACAGAAGGTATACCAAGAGCGTCTTTGCGCCTTTCTAAGCTCCTTCTTATGTATAGATCTTGAGTTGCTCTTTATAGGCATCCCAAACAAGTTGCAGGACTTTTTCATAGCCGTTAGTCCACCATTGGGGTTTAGTTGTACCCTTGTACCTTCTTTTTGGACAGGCTTCTTCAAGGGAACTATTGAATGATGTGGTTATATGCTCGACCAGATTATCCAGACCGGATTTGTCATTCGGTTCGTACAGAAGTTTGGAGTTGAGGACTTTCTTGAAATAGTTTTCATACAGGTGCCACTTTGTCTTTCTCACATTTCTGTGAACGGCAGGTTCAGGCGCTTTATCAGCGAGTTTGAACTCAATATAATGGTGATCTGAGAATGAGTGGTCGTCCAGTACATTCCACTCAATAATTTTGTCTGACAGCCGGGGTTTAGTTGTACCCTTGTACCTTCTTTTTGGACAGGCTTCTTCAAGGGAACTATTGAATGATGTGGTTATATGCTCGACCAGATTATCCAGACCGGCTTTGTCATTCGGTTCGTACAGAAGCTTGGAGTTGAGGACTTTCTTGAAATAGTTTTCATACAGGTGTCACTTTGTCTTTCTCACATTTCTGTGGACGGCAGGTTCAGGCGCTTTTTCAGCGAGTTTGAACTCAATATAATGGTGATCTGAGAATGAGTGGTCGGCCAGTACATTCCACTCAATAATTTTGTCTGACAGCCGGTCAGTAGCAAACATTACGTCGAGTACTTCTTGTCTGTCTTTAATTGTAAAGGTCGGTTTATCACCTATGTTATAAATACTTCGGTTGGTAGTTAGAATAAAGTCAAGAAGCGAATCACCCCTATTGTTTATATCCGTGTCTGCGCCAACAATCAGCTCGACCTCATCAGACGTTGCTTCTTCTACTACTTCCCTGAATAGAGCAGTCGGTACTACAGCTTCATAAGGCAAGTAACTGGAGACCACCCAATATATGCGATTACCGATCTCCATACTAGCAGATGTTTGGTCTTTACCACTTAAATTAGCCAGGAGAAAGATACTTAGACCTTTCCTGGTCAAAATGCAGGTTCTTGGAGTGCCTTCACAGTTGGCCACAAGCAGTTTAAAGTTGGGTGTCCTGATACCGTACTCCCTTCCTCCCACTGCGTAGGGCTCCTGTATCAGGACGATGTCTACTGCACCTGTGGACAGGCGCAGTAATAGAGCCGCTGAGGCTGCTTTAGCGTGATGGATGTTAATCTGTAAAATTCTTACCATCATTGGTAATTGACAGATTAACATCCACCCCGACAAGGGTTTTATCGAACTCTTCGTCCGTATCATCGAGAAGCGTGTCCCCGCCAGATGCGTCAAAAAGACCGGAGACTCCCCTCAGCCCCTCTGTGTCAGAAGTAGAGCTTTCTTCCTCAGAGTAGGACGTTACAAATCTTCTGTTAGAGTTGGAGTCACCAGAAATAATGGGCGTGGTACCTCCGCACTTCCAGAAAGCTGTGTATCAACCACGGTGGACGACTCACCTTCCGCAGTGGGTACTATATCTTGCTTGCACTTGCACGTTGTATATGGGAGGTGGATTCAGCGGCTGATACTATGTCTTCACTACTAAAAGAAGGAAGTAGGTATATATTAGGGTCGTTCTTGCCAAGTATACACGCTCTACGTCTTCCATTACCTGTACCTTAATACAGCTTAAACCCTAGCGTCCTAAGACCAGAAACCACATCTCCATTCAACCATGGTTCCTGGATTAGGCAGCTGATGCATTCTTAGAGTGTTGGAGGTTAATTTTTAGGAACCGGACTATTGCCAGGTTTTGCCACCACCGTTATATTTGCCTGGTCGTCTGTGAGCGCTAGAAGCTCATCCCACAGGATTCTTCCGATCACTAATCGATCCGAAGCCCATACTCCTCATCCAATCGACCGATCTTCTTTAAAATTCAGCAGTAGCACTCAACAGAGCGCATATAACTAAATCGTTTTAGTTTTATGCTGCCCTGGTACCAGCCTGCCGGCCACGGCAGCTCGGCCAGGATCGGCGTTCCCAAGTCTCTCAAGTGAGTCGTTATAGTTGTATTGTTATTAGATCTAGTTTTCGTAGTCGCATCGGTTAGTTCAGAGCTTCCTAAATGTTGGTCCGCGGCCCCCTGATGGGCCGTAGCGACAATGCACATTAAACATTGCATTGAAAAAGTAGGCATGTCGATTTTTTAAAATTCCCGATTTACACTAGGATATTTTTTCCAGCAGATTATCCGCCAATTCTCTTTTAATCTTGTCTCTGCGTTTAGACATATAGAACAAATTTAATTAGAGACAAAGCGCATTCCAATCCTGGAAACACTTCTGGTGTGGGGTTTTTGGTATAGATTTGAGGTATTATAGCAATGCATTCTGTATCTCCTAAATCGTGGCAAATCTCCCTCCTTTATTTGCATTTTCAGTTTTTGGAATAGAAAAAAAATCTTATGAGGCAGTTACGAGCCTATCGAGCTCATGCGACGGTTCTTTTAGTAAAAATTAGATGTTTCTGAACAAACTTAGTTGCTACAAGTTTTATGTCCAAAACATCTGAAAAATTGCATAAAATGAGCCAAATTATAATACAGATTCTTTGATCTATTTTCGATAGCTAAGGCAAGCACACCAAAAGACACCTAACCTTTAAATTTGTCAAAAAAAAAAACTTTCTCGTGCACACGATTGTCAGATTGGAAAACATTATCAACCCCGTTAAAGTACTGCAAATGTACGGAAAATAACCGATTCTTAGGAAATGGTGGATTGCCAGTTCAGATGATTGCATGAAAATAGACAGAGTTGCCAATAAAATGTTTCTTTGACAATGACGCCTTTGTCACATGCATAAACTTCGCACATCTGACAATAAAAGGTGTCTGCAAATTATCTCACAATGGCAACGTTGTGTGTTTACACGATTGCCAGATGTCTACCAATATTATTGTCCTACAATAACATTTCTGCCACGGTTGTAAATTCACAGGGTTGCATTTTCCGCCATTTTCCTGACAATATTGTTTGCTCTGACAATCGTGCGTACTTAGCTTAAGTGGATGCTGGTTAAAAATATTTCGTCTACAATTTAGCTTCCAATTTTTTTGTAATAATGGTCTAATGGCAGTGGGTAAGTTCTTCAATTTTTTTTAATCTGAGAATTCTAGTATAAAACCATATGAAGAAATTATAATTCAATTAATATTTATAATTTTTAAAAATATGCCTGTGCGTATTGTATTCTTTTAAAAACGACAGGTTTTACACACATCTGTCTTAATACTGAAACATTATTAATTGAATCCACAAATCACTAAAGCTTCATGGAAAGTTTTCAAAAATTCATATAAAATAACATAGAATAAAATTGTTACGCAACAGCGCCATCTATAAATAATCGAGTTACTCTGATGGGATTTTTCAGCGCTATCTATGTGAGATATTTTGTCTCGCGCGAACGATCATTGCCTTCAGTGCCATCTGTTGGACAAATATCTTGAAATTTCCAATCAGGTATTTTCATCTGCGCCATCTGTACGATATTAGTTTTATCTTGTCATCATATAAATCCTAATATTACTATGCACCAGCGCCATCTATTAGTGATTGTAAATAATCGAGTTACTACTCTGATAGAATTTTTAGAGCCATCTATGTGTGATGTCACACGCGATCATTGCCATCTGTTGAACAAATATCTAAAAATTCTAATCAGAGATTTTCATCTGCACCATCTGTCCGACGATAGCTTTACCTTGTAATCACAGAAATGTCAATACAGGGTATTTTGTGAATTTTCGTAAATACGTGAATTCATGTACGTACCAAATATAGTTCGTACCAAATATTTATAAAGACCCTTTATAAAGGGTCCGCCAAATAACTTTTTTTTTGAAAACCGCGCAAAACATCGTGTGTAGCTTCGGCTGTGTGGCACGTAGCGACGTCCTGTTGAAACCAAATGTTGCCAATATCCTCCTCTTCAATATTTGTGAACAAAAATTCGTTCAACATGGCCCGATAACGATCGCCGTTGACTGTAACCGCCATTTTCGAAGAAAAATGGCCCAATTATGCCTCTGGACCAAAATCCGCACTAAACAGTGACTCGTTTTGGGTGTATCGGCTTTTCAATGTATGCGTGCTGGGTTTCTGTGCCCCAAATGCGACAATTTTGCTTGTTTATATACCCGCGAACAGCGTTACCGTTGTGCGACTAAAGTGGCATATTTGCCCCCTTTTTTCAGCCGTGCTACTTTTGCGCCCCTTCTATTTTTTGATACTAAATGTGCCCCTTTTCGCTTTTTTGTGCCACTTTTTGGCTTTTGTAAAAAAATCTGCTTTTTATACTCTTATGACAACACTTTCGTACTAACGTACGGAAATGCCTAACGCGCTACGTTCTGAATTAGGTTATTTAATGGGATATACGCATATGTTAAAACGATTTACATTTATCTTTTGTATGTGTAAGCAGCGTTACCGTTGTGCGACTAAAGTGGCATATTTGCCCCTTTTTTTCAGCCGTGCTACTTTCGCGCCCCTTTTATTTTTTGATACTAAATGTGCCCCTTTTCGATTTTTTGTGCCACTTTTTGGCTATTGTAAAAAATCAGCTTTTTATACTCTTAGAACAACACTTTCGTACTATCGTACGGAAATGCCTCACGCGCTACTTTCTGAATTAGGTTATTTAATGGGATATACTCATATGCTAAAACGATTTACATTTATCTTTTGTATGTGTATGCATATGAGAATTTATTTCCACCGTTTCATCATATTGGTGAAAATTCTGCGAATAGGTCGGCGTCTATACAACATCACAAATAATTTGAGTGATTTCTTAAATGTAACAATATATGGTGAAAATTGTCGGCGTTTATAAAAAAATCCAATTTGTTTTGGTTGTGGTTTCTTAAATGTAACAAATATATGGATAAGTATTTTTCATTAGGTTGATGTACATAAACATATAAGTTTTTTTCTAAACAGATTTATTGTGAGATCAAAAAAACTCAATACAAAACACATCTGTCCCAAGCACAGATCTAATTAGAAAGTATAAAAAAGAAGTTACAAAAAAGTAACTAAACTTTATAATACATCATAAGAAGTTTTCTATAACATTGATTTTTTGTTTAGTTTTCGTGTAAATGAATGAATTTTTTAATGTTACCTACTTATTTTTTATGTTAAGCTTTGTTTTTTATTGTTGTTTTCTTTAAATAAAAACCTTAAAATTGATCCCCCTTTTTTAATGATCAGTTGCCCCTTTTTTTTCGAAAAAATCCCCTTTTTGAAATTTTCCAACGGTAACGCTGTGTGTAAGCATATGAGAATCTGTTACCACCGTTTCATCTTATTGGTGAAAATTCTGCGAATAGGTCGGCGTCTATGCAACAATACAATTAATTTGAGTGATTTATTAATTGTAACAATATATGTGTTTATAAAAAAATCCAATTTATTTTTTATTTTTCATTAATTTGATGTACATAAATATTATAAGCTTTTTTCTAAACAGATTTATTGTGCACAGATCTAATTAGAAAGTATAAAAAAGAAGTTACAAAAAAGTAACTAAACTTTATAATACATCATAAGAAGTTTTCTATAACATTGATTTTTTGTTTAGTTTTCGTGTAAATGAATGAATTTTTTAATGTTACCTACTTATTTTTTATGTTAAGCTTTGTTTTTTATTGTTGTTTTCTTTAAATAAAAACCTTAAAATTGATCCCCTTTTTTTAATGATCAGTTGCCCCTTTTTTTCGAAAAAATCCCCTTTTTGAAATTTTCCAACGGTAACGCTGTGTGTAAGCATATGAGAATCTGTTACCACCGTTTCATCTTATTGGTGAAAATTCTGCGAATAGGTCGGCGTCTATGCAACAATACAATTAATTTGAGTGATTTATTAATTGTAACAATATATGTGTTTATAAAAAAATCCAATTTATTTTTTATTTTTCATTAATTTGATGTACATAAATATTATAAGCTTTTTTCTAAACAGATTTATTGTGAGATCAAAAAAACTCAATACAAAACACATCTGTCCCAAGCACAGATCTAATAAGAAAGTATAAAAAAAGAAGTTACAAAAAAGTAACTAAAAATAAAGAAATGTATGTGATAAAATATATTTAGTATACATCATAAGAAGTTTTATATAACATTGTATTTTTTGTTTAGTTTTAGTGTAAATGAAAGAATTTTTTAATGTTACCTACTTATTTTTTATGTTAAGCTTTGTTTTTTTATTGTTGTTTTCTTTTTCCATAATTTGTGTATTTTTTTATTCTTTAAATAAAAACCTTAAAATTGATCCCCCTTTTTTAATGATCGGTTGCCCCTTTTTTCGAAAAAATCCACTTTTTGTGCCCCTTTTTGAAATTTCCCAACGCCAAGATCAAAATGAGCTTCAACTGAAAAGATTTTTTTTTTGGCAAAATTGGAATCTTCTGTAAGTCGATCGCTCCCAGCATTGTTCAAACGTATACACAACCATATTCGTTCAGCGGAAGGATAAAACTAATTATCTGTCAAATCAGACATGAGCTAAGTGTTACCATTCACGAAATAAGCACTAGTTGAAAAAAATACGTTAGATAGCGGACCCTTAGATTGAGTTAATAGAGTAAATTCGGGTAATGTGGAACCCCTATTTCTATATTGAGGCTATTCAAAAAACTATTAACAAAAATTTCACAGGATTTGTTCCAATGTATTTGCTCAACGATTTCATTAGTGATTGTAATTCGGAAAGTATGAAAGTACCCAAAAAACCGTAGTTTTGAAAATTGGAGGGTAATGTGGAACACCCTAGGTGGGTAATGTAGAATACTATAACAAATTAAGTTAGTACCCATTTCACCATTATTAACTGATTGCACGGCATCGGGATTCCATTTTCGAATTAAACCTTGCTTTGGGATGTTTCAATTCCGACTGTTATAAGAAACAAAAAACAAAAGTTAGTCAACGGGTAATGTGGAACGCTGCGGCAGCCTAGGTGGGAGTCGTGTTTCACATTACCCGCCCTAAAGTATTCCACATTAACCGATTGGCAAATAATTCAAAACAAAATTAATAAAAATATTAAAACGTATTAAATACATATACTTACCGATTAAAAGTATTGCTTGGATCACTACTTATAATCAGAGCTCCGAAATCTTCGCTCGAATTCGAGTAAAGAGTGAAACTCGCTCGAATTCGAGCGCGAGTGCTCCTGCGAGTGAAAAAAAAAATCCGAGTATACTCTTTTTTCTTTGCCACTCCAATAAGAGTATTGCTTGGATCACTACTTATAATCAGAGCTCCGAAATCTTCGCTCGAATTCGAGTAAAGAGTGAAACTCGCTCGAATTCGAGCGCGAGTGCTCCTGCGAGTGAAAAAAAAAATCCGAGTATACTCTTTTTTCTTTGCCACGCATATGCTTCGCTCGTTTTCGAGTGCGAGTAAAATGCCCTCGAAATCGAGCAGATTATACTCTTGCCGAGTACTCTTTCAGTTTTTCTCATACAGAGCGCGTGAGTTATAATTCACCTTCCCAACCTTAATAAACCACCCAGATACATTGACAGCGATTAAAGAAAGAGAAACGAATAATTTGACATTAATGTATATTCATAGATTTGTTTCACTCAAATTTTGTTGCAGTGAAAATAACGGAGTTGTGTTGAAATTTTAAGAAACCATTTTTATTATTGTAATATGTATACTTATTAGGCTCGAATTGAAGTGAGCATTTTATGATAACTTTCTGTAAAAACAAAAAGAAGTTCAGTAATAAAGTTACCTTGGTGTTGATTACATCTGAATTGGATCTCTATTTTATTTTCCTTTTGGGTAGAGATAACTGGCGCAGTCGAAAAAAAAGTTGACGGTTTATCAACTTTAGCTCCTGACAAAATAAAATAAGTTGACGGCATATCAACGTTTGCTCTTCAAAAATATATATGTAGTTGACGGAATATCAACTCCTACTGCCTATTATTCAAAATAATAGTCAATGAATTAAATCAAATTGAGTGCATATCAATATTTAGTCACACCTTTTGATTATGAAACATAATAAAAAATAATTAAAAAGTGTATTTTAAGAATAGTTTAAGTGAAAAAAAAAACATTGGATAATATAAAACAAAATGTTTAAAAATTAACAGTGAAATCAAACGGATGAAGAACAGAAAAAAAACTAAATAAAGAAACCAAACGCAAGTGGCGAACAAAAAATTAAATACTAATAAAGACAAACGAACACAAAATTAACACAAAAAGAAAGAAGGTGAAAACAAAATTAATTTGAAATACTTGTAGAAATAGATTTTGAAGACAATAAGTCAAATGTATACTCTAAAGAAAAATTTTAATTAAATTTAATTATATAATTCGTACCTATATTAATTCGTACAAACAAAAAGAAAAGTGCTGTAAAGAAGAACCACAAAACCACAATAATTCATACATACAAACAGTATATAACAGAAAAAAAAAACAACAACAATAACAGAAAACTACACAAAAAAAATAATAACTGTGCTCAATCAGAACTAGAAAGACTAAAGCGAAGGTATTGACAAAAAATAATGAAAAAACCTGAAGAAACAGCAATAACTGCTGAGTGCGAGACATCATTCAACGACAATAGCTAAAGAATACGAAGAAAAATCTAACAACAACAACAACTAAAAAAGGCAACGCAACATCCATCAACAATATAATAACATGAGGTACATAATATGTAACAACAGCAACAAAAATCCTGCACATTGAAACAGCAATAAAACAGATGGAGGAACACTCTGGAAATGGAATTCACTTTGTTATTAACTTATTTATAGAGTAGATTCACATAACTTAGTTATTAAGTAATTTGTATATGAAATATATGTATATGAAATTAAAAAGAAAGGGTGGTCTAAATACAAATAATTAATAAATGAGAAAGACATTTCGTTCAAAACCATACACTAAGGTATTCAGACATCTCACTCCAATACCTGAACACGTAGCAATGTCTTTAACCGATCAACTAACCAACCCCCCAACTACCCAAACAAATGCTGAGGCATCCGTTCGAACAATTATAAGCCCATCATCAATACTTGATTCACTAAGAATTCCGGACATAGTTAAGGATCTTCCCACATTTGATGGAAATCCAAGATCTTTACACGAATTTCTATCGAACGTAGAGGAAATTCTAGGGTTGCTTATTGATATAGATGGGACTAACTATGCGAAAGTTATTCTTAGATCAATTAGGAATAAGATAGTGGGACCAGCGAATGAAATACTCAATATTTTTGGTACACCATTAATCTGGGAAAATATAAAAGCTAATCTAATATTAAACTACTCGGACAAAAGGAATGAGACTTCATTAATTCGAGACTTACACAATTTACGGCAAACAAATCAATCAGTTCAAGAATTTTATAGCTCAATTATAGAAATATTATCCACAATTAATAACAATATAATGATTCACGAGACAAATGCAAGTGTAATAGAAGCAAAACAAAAACTATTTGCGGAAATGTGTTTAAACACCTTTTTGTCGGGTCTAAAGGAACCTTTGGGTTCAAGCATTAGAGCAATGCGGCCCAACACAATAGCTGAAGCACTTTCTTTCTGTATAAGTGAACAGAATATGTTCTATGTAAAGAAGCAATTACAGAACACATATTTAGCTCCACAACAAAGCAATAAGAATTATATACCAATTCGTCAACGTTTTCCTACACAATCGCATCTTCCGATAGTTAGAACCAGTATAATACCACAACAGTTTCCCAGACAAACTTACCCAACTCTATTACCTCAACCATTTAATGTGCCTGGAAACCAAAATTCGTTAAATTATAATCAGACTTTTCCTAATAAACCAAGCCATATTTTCGGGCAGAATAAAATAGCAACTATGAATCAAGGAAATGTACCATCTAACGTTCTTGGACAAAACAGGTCAATGTCTAATAATACTAATACTTTTGGCCCAAGTTTAGCCACTCAACAAAACCGACAACAAATGTTACCACCCCCAGAACCAATGGACGTTAGTTCAGGTTACACTCACTTACGAAGACCTACTAGCACACAAACTCATAGAAACACGAACACATTCAGACCACAAGATATGAATAATATGAATTTTTCGGACGGTGTGTGTTACACACATTTAGATGATTATTATTACTATTATAATAACCAGAATAATTACGCTCAAGATAATATAATTTATACTCAGGTTGAGGACTTTATTCAAGAACCTCAACCGGAACAATTTCAGGAAGAATATAATGAGATTGATGAGACTCAAAATTTTCGGTCGAAAGCCTCGCCCAACCTACAGGGTACTTAGACATAAATATACACGGACACACTTTACCGTATGTAGACATATCCTCTCCTTTTGGCAGACCATTAAAATTTTTAATTGATACAGGTGCCTCGGCATCATTTATAAATCCGGAATTTGTTAATACAGACCATTGTGAGACATGTGACCCCATCACAATAACAACTGCTCTCAACAGTCATTCCTTAAACAAAAAAATAAGATTGCCATTATTTTCAGAATTCAAAACTGCCGGCGAAATAGACCTATATGTGTTCAAATTTCATAACTATTTCGATGGTTTAATAGGAATTGATATTTTAAACAGACTAAAGGCAAAAATGGATTTTGGTAATCAGACCTTAATTACCAGCTTCACCAAAATTCCACTGAAATGCAAACCTAACTTTTCGTCAGGAAAATTCAATATTCCACCATTCTCAAAATTTGTTGTAAAATGTCCAGTAGACACCAGACACGGCGATTTTTTCATGCAGAAGACCTTTTTAGAACCCAATCTGTTTATTTCTGAAGGCGTTTACTCCTCAAAAGAATGGCACAGTTTTATCGAGATAGTAAACACCTCGGACGAGGAAAAAATTCTGTGTATCGAACAACCGTTAAAAACAGTCCCATACAATAAACATAATTTCGTTGAAGTAAACAACTTTAATATGGACTCAGGAGCTCTAAATTTTAGCAATAACATATGGGAATACATACGAACGGATCATTTGAATATTGAGGAAAAAAAGGCTTTAATAAAACTTTGTAAAAGTTACGAAGATATATTTTTCAAGGAAGGAGAAATCCTGACCTTTTCTAACCAGATCAAACACCGCATTCGAACATCCGACGATATCCCTATTTTCACCAAATCTTATAGGTATCCTTATATACATAAGGACGAGATTAGAACTCAAATTGATAGGATGCTACAACAGGGTATCATTACACCAAGTTATTCCCCTTGGAGTGCTCCCTTATGGATTGTCCCTAAAAAGAAAGACGCTAGTAACATTCAGAAATGGAGAATGGTCATAGACTATAGGAAATTAAATGAAAAAACTATTTGCGATAGATATCCAATACCCAATATAGCAGAAATACTAGAGAAATTGGGTAAATGTATGTATTTTTCAACATTAGATCTAGCCAGTGGCTTCCACCAAATTGAAATGGACCCAAGAGATGTTTGCAAAACCGCATTTTCTGTTGATGGGGGCCATTTTGAATTTGTACGTATGCCCTTCGGTCTAAAGAACGCCCCATCAACATTCCAAAGGGTTATGGATAACGTTTTAAAAGACCTGATTGGCTCTGTTTGTCTAGTATATTTAGACGATATAATCGTCTACTCTACCTCGTTGCAGGAACATACGCAAAACTTGAAGAAAGTTTTTGATCGCCTTAGAGATTCGAACCTAAAAATTCAATTGGATAAATCGGAATTCCTGCACAAAGAGTGCGCATTTTTAGGACACATTGTTTCCACAGAGGGAATCAAACCAAACCCTGAAAAAATTCAGGCCATACGAAAATTTCCCATTCCCAGAACACAAAAAGAAATTAAATCATTCTTGGGCTTATTAGGATACTACAGGAAATTTATCCAAGGTTTTTCAAATATTACAAAACCCTTCACAGAGTGTTTAAAAAAAGGGAAGAAAATATCTTTAAATGATCGATATGTAAAAACGTTCAATACATGCAAAGACTTATTAATGAATGACCCTTTACTTCAATATCCAGACTTTTCAAAACCTTTTAACCTCACTACGGACGCTAGCGATTTTGCTCTTGGAGCAATTCTGTCCCAAGGCCCAATTGGTGCCGATAAACCGATATGCTACGCGAGCAGAACTCTAACAAGCACTGAAGTAAACTATTCCACAATAGAAAAGGAACTGTTGGCTATTGTTTGGGCAACCAAATACTTCAGGCCCTATCTATTTGGACACAAATTTAGGATTATAACCGACCACAGGCCTTTGACTTGGATCATGAGTATAAAAGAGCCAAATTCAAAACTGGTTAGGTGGAGGTTAAAGCTCGAGGAGTTCGATTATGAAATAATATATAAAAAAGGGAAGCTTAACACCAACGCTGATGCATTAAGCCGCATCAAGGTAGATAATTCAAAGTACAATGGAATTAATGTGAATGTACTTGAGAATATTCCTATTCAAGAAACCGCAGGATCTACAGTGCACTCGGCAATGGAAAATCTTGATGATGGCATTCCAATATCGGAAAGACCCATCAACGAGTTTAACGTTCAAATTATCCTACAAATAAGTAAAGGAGGATCTCCTATGACTCTAGAAACTGTATTTAAAGACAAAATAAGGAAAACCTTACGCAGAAAAGAATATAATGAATCTGTAATGACTGAGATTTTCAAACAATGTATTCCTCAAAAAAAACTTTGTGCGATAATGTCGGACGAAGAGACTTTCAAAATAGTTCAAAGTACATATTCAAAATTTTTCTCTAATAGTAAGCTCTTTAAATTAGTGCGTTGTAAGAGTATACTCACTGACATAAAAAACACCGATGATCAGGATAAACTTATTAACGACTATCACACCAACCACAATCACAGAGGAATACAAGAAACATATGACCATCTAAAACGAGAATATTTTTTCCCATACATGAAAAATAAAATTTCAAATTGTGTAAACCATTGTGACACATGTCAGACCCTCAAGTATGACAGAAGACCACCGAAACCCACATTTGAAAAACCAGAAATTCCAGCAAAACCTCTAGATGTTGTTCATACTGACATTTACTGCATTAATAAGCGAAACATTTTAACGCTCATAGACAAATTTTCTAAATTCGCGGCAGCATATTCCTTGGATTCAAGAAACAGTATGTCCATTTTAAAGAGTTTTAAACACTTCATTAGCCTACACGGTATACCCCGAAAGATCGTTTGTGATCAAGGCGCAGAGTTTAGTGCGTCCATAATAAAAGATTTTTGTGGATTTAACAACATTGGCATCCACTATACATCATTTCAACAAAGCACGGGTAATTCTCCTGTTGAAAGATTGCATTCTACAATAACTGAAACATACAGAATCCTTATGCAAAAATACAGGAATTCAGAATTGCCCTTAGATCATGATGAAATCCTCTCAGAAGTCATAATGACATACAACAATTCTGTGCATACAGCGACCAAATTGACTCCTTTCGAATTATTTTATGGAAGAACCGCAAGTTTTGAAAATAATTTAACCTACGATACCGAACATGAATATCTACGTAGGTTACATGATTTTCGGAATAATTTATTTGCGATTGTGAAGGAAAAATTAGCGACAGATATGGACAAAAGAATTAATAAATTAAACATAAATAGAGAACCACCTGAGCATTTTGTTGAAAATGAGGACATTTACCGGAAAGAGTGTAGACGTAACAAAATGACTCGGAGATTTTCGAAACGTATCGTTAAACAAGACGGAAAAGTAACTCTTCTTACATCAAATAACCAGAAACTACATAAGTCTAAACTAAAAAGAAGGCGCAAGACTTATAGTTAATTTTCTATTAGGTTCACGTGAGAATAGTCAATTAAGGAGGGAACCTAGGCATCGTTCCACTAAATCTGGGAAATGACAGAATTACAACTGACTGTAAACAACTAATACACATAGTTAACCTAGATGCTTATGCCAATAATCTAGAATTAACATGAAATAAAAGAATTATCCGCGAAAATACACCTTCTAACACCAGAATACGGATAGGAAATAGGTCCCATAAACGTTTCTGGATCGACTATCAAATTTATTAAGGGAAAAATAAAAATAATTATGTTAAATAATTAAATAGGAATATAGAAATCTTATTATAATTCCACCCTAAACCAACAACTAAACACAAACATTATATTTAATATTGAAATTCATATAATATTATTAATAAAATTCTACCTATTAATAAAACTTTAGAAACCAAAAGCGAAAATTATGTATTTGTTAATAAAAATAACATTGTAATGTATAAAAATTTAAAAGAATTATATTGTATATATGATCCCGCAGTATATTGTCATAAAAACACAAATTGTATAAATAACATACTAAATAGGAATGAGACTTTCTCGTTCTACCATTAATCTGTTTCATAAATTGTAAAATTGCTATCAATGGTATTTGGGATAATGACGAAAACTAATTTTTTTGGGATAACGGTAATACATTTGAAATGCCACCCAACTTTATCAATACACTAGAACAGAAAAATAACGAAGTTCCGATCATAAGTTCCTCAAAGCCCATATGGTCCAAACTTCATTCTTGGGAGGGAGGAGTTATAATTCACCTTCCCAACCTTAATAAACCACCCAGATACATTGACAGCGATTAAAGAAAGAGAAACGAATAATTTGACATTAATGTATATTCATAGATTTGTTTCACTCAAATTTTGTTGCAGTGAAAATAACGGAGTTGTGTTGAAATTTTAAGAAACCATTTTTATTATTGTAATATGTATACTTATTAGGCTCGAATTGAAGTGAGCATTTTATGATAACTTTCTGTAAAAACAAAAAGAAGTTCAGTAATAAAGTTACCTTGGTGTTGATTACATCTGAATTGGATCTCTATTTTATTTTCCTTTTGGGTAGAGATAACTCGTGTGCGGAGCAATTAGTTGGGTTTATTTTATTTTTAAAAGTTTACTCGACAATATTTTGATACTAAAATTAAATAATGAACTACTTAAAAATATAAAATATTAAAAAATCACAGCATTTTACACATATACTATTTTTATTTCCATCCTTATTATTACTCGTGTAATAAATAAAGTTAATAATAAATAATAAAAAAAATCTTCTTGTGTATTTTTGTACACAAAAACCACCGTCTCCTGGCTCTTGGCTCTTGCACACGATCTCCCCTCCTCAGCCAAAGCAACACCAAAAACCATTTAAGTTACTATTCTTGCTACTACACACACACGCACACCCAAATCTGCAAAAAACCAAACCAAAGGCAAAAATAAAATGCTTGAAACTGTAAAATGTTCATAGATTCCATACATAACTCTTTATTTTATTTTTTTATTACAGCAATTTCTATTTTGCCACTCGATTTCACTCTTAGAGTAAACTCTCGCTCTATTTCGAAGATTTTTACTCCCACTCTTAATTTTTAAGAAGGAGCAATCGCGAGCGCTCGCGCCTTAGATAAACGAGCGGAGAGTAAACTCTTTTTAAAACTCGTAATCTTCGAGTACTCTTCTTCGCGAGTACTTTTCACTCGCGAGTAAAATCGAGTAAATCAGAGCTCTGTCTATAATATATAATTGAAAAACATAGATAAATGCTAAATATGTAGATCAAAATAACTCTTCAAAAATTGTCCGAAATAAAGGGGGGTTCCAAATTACCCGCCTATTCCACAATACCCGAAGTTACTCTAGATTGCCTTTTTGTAATTCGGTTATTTTTAAAAATGTATTTACAATATTTTAGTATTTTTGTTATTATTTTGTTAAATATTTTAATACACGGGGGAAATTATCGCTATTTTTAATATGTTTGAATTGAAATAACATTTTTAAATATTAAAATTTTTTTTAACATATACATATAGCTTCATCCACACCCCGGTATAATATAAAAACATGTTTGTCCCAATGTGTCTATAAAGGTACGAATTTAAACATCTAAAGTGAATCGCTCTATTGTACCACATTTAACCCTTTGTGTGTCATAATTAACCAATTTTGCACGATTGTACAATATTTTAAAATTATAATTGATATTTCAAGATCCAAATTCGCAAGCTTAGGCCGTATTTCAAAATGTTTGTCCCCTATCTGTGCCATTTATTTAATTTTTTTCCCCCACGGTTTAAGTAGAAGAACCAATTTGGAAATAACAATTCATAGCTTTGGTTTATGCTGTAATAACTACATTTGCACTCAGGGACCACATTCAACACCTGTTGCACCACTGTTCCATATTAAACACTTTTTATTACACTGTTTGTACCCTTTTTTTACCCACTTGCTACATTTAACCATTTTACCGTATTTAACTTTTTTGCTTCACCGTATCATATTAACCCTCTTTGCTCCACTAAACCATATTTAACACATTTTTTCCCCTCTGTAATATATTGAAAAATTTTTGCTTTCCCCAACTGCATCATCATTTTAACCTTTTTGCACCATGGTTCTATTAAAAGCATAAATTTTGGAAAAAAAACTTTCTTATTTCATATTTAACTTACCCTCTCTCCCTGCATCCATATTTTTACCCACTGTACTACATGTACGCTTTTTGACCCACTGTACCATATTTAACCGTTTTGGGGCCACTGTATCAAATTTAACACCTTTTTGTCCTACTATATTTTGTCCACTATATTTAACCATTTTTGCCACATTGTACCATAGTCAACACATTTTTGCCCCACTGTACCATAATTAATCCATTTTGTTCCACGTTACCATATTTTACTATTTGTGCCCACTGTAACCATTTTTGTCATACTGTAGCATATTTAACCATTTGTGTCCCACTGTACCATAGCTAACACATTTTTCCCCACTGTTCTATAGTTAAAGCATTTTGCCCCACTGTAACATATTTAACCCATTTTATCCCACGTTACCATAATCAACTAATTGTGCCCCACTGTACCGTAGTTAAGCCTTTTTGCCCCACTGTGTCATTTTAAACCCTTTGTCTCACTGTACCATATTTAACAGTTTTTGCCCCACTGTACCATATTTAACCATCTTTGCTCCACTGTACAATATTTAACACAGTTATGCCCTACTGTATTGTATATTAAACCATTTTTGTCACACTGTACCATATTTAACCCTTTTTGCCCCACTGTATCATAGTAAATACATTTTTATAGTTAACACTTTTTGCCCCACTGTACCATTTTTAACCCATTTTGTCCCACTTTACCATATACATATAACTACATATTTTTACCCCACTGTACCATAGTTAACTCTTTTTGGACAACTGTGCGCATTCAACTCTTTATCTCACTGTACAAAATTTTTACCCCACTGTACCATATTTAACAAATTTTTTTCTCACTGTACCGTATTTAAACTGTGTCTCCATGCTAGCATACTTAACCCGTTTTCCCCGACTGTAACATATTTAATCATATTTCCACTCCACTATTTAACCGTTTTTACCACAGTGCTCCTAAAACCTTATAAACTCTTCATATCCCATGTTTTAGTTCCAATTTTGGCAGATTGTTCCCTTTTTTCCCCATGCTCCATAATTAACCCGTCTTGTCCCACTGTGCCTTTTAAAGATAAAATTACTAAAAATCACTTTCAATCTCTAGTTTATGTTCCAAAAGTTACCCTGGAAACATTGATCCATGTTTGGCATTTTTAAGCCACTGTGCTATATTTTACACTTTTTGTCCCACTGTGCCCCGAAAACTACGAATACAACAAAAAACTGACTATCCCGATCCGTCCTAAAGACATCCCTCGCTTCAATTTTCCCATTCTATTTTTAGGCTTCAAATTTGGCGATGGTACCACATTTATCCCTTTCTGTCCCACTGTGTACCTAATTTTTTCAAATAATCGCTCCTTGTTCTAGTTTACGTCCCAAGGGCTACCCTCACATCAAATATCACGATTCTAGATCTTGCCATTTGGATTTGGCTGTTGTGCCACATTGTGCGGGTAAATGTTCGGATTTTAAAAAAATTCAGTCAATTTCTGGGTCGAACCCATAAGGGCTACGCTCACACCAAATTTCACGATTCTAGCTCATTCCGTATAGATTTGGCGGTGGTACCATATTTATCCATTTTTGTCCCATTGTGCGGGTAATAGTACGAATTTTGAAAAATCCCGCCTTATTTCTCGTCTACATCCCAAGGGCTACCCTCCCACCAAATTTCATGATTCTAGCTTCAGCCGTTTGGTCTGGGCGATGATCAGTCAGTCAATCAGTCAGCCAATCAGTCAGCCAGTCACGCAACAATTTTATATAAAGTTATATAGATTACAACAAACTATATATGTGAAGTGACTTACAAAATAAAAAAACAAAATAATGACAGTACACAAAAGTAGTATTTGTTTAAGAATTTTTCCAAATATACTAAAGATTTTTTAAATCTTTGCCAATTTTATTGTTAATTTTCCCTAGATTTCGTGTTATACTTTATAGTTAAAAATGTAAAAAAGGATTTACTATTGTTTTATTTAATAATTCTGATATTTATTTATTTAAAAAATATATTTTATTTTAAATATTCCACATCATCGCTTGTTGTCAATCCATCTATGCGATTTATCGCTACCCAAGATCGTTCGATTCAAATGTTAATCGAAATCTACAAACATATAAATTTTCTAAAAAATTTATCTTTGAATCTCTGAAAAAAATACATTGCCAAGTAAAACAATATTAAGATGGGAACATAGTTTTGTTTAGAACAGTACCCTATCAAACATATAATATTTGTGTGTGTCAAATATTACATATTTGTAATTTACCCTAAACATATGTATATTTCAAGCAGAATATGTTTGGGGAATATACTACAGAAGGGTTTTTTCAGCGTGCAGCATATATCGCTCACTTACTTCAAGAGTGAAATATCTCAAAATTGTCAAGATGTGTAAATATTGTAAGTCCGTATAAAAATATAAAAATTACTCTCCGATGTAGCCATGTCCGCCCGTCTGTAACAATCAAAGTACAGCTCGAAAAAAGAACCGATCTTTATGAAATGTTTGGGATAAGGAGTAACTTATGTTGTACAGGGTGGAGCGCGGTAATTTGCATATTTGGGAATGAAATAAAAAAGTTAGGAACCTTACAAAAAAATGTATTTTATATTTTAATTATATTGAACAGTAAGGGAATTTATAAATTACATGGTTTTAAATAGTGTATCTGGCAAATGTCGACCTTCGCTATCCACACACACGTTTTCTGAAGTTTTAACGAACTCTAACAATCATGTCGACTGCCAATTTCAGCCTCAATATTGTTAATTAGGTCTTCCAAGGTGTTGGGACGGTTGATATACAGTATATGTAGTCGAAGGTGTATATCAACCGTCCCAACACCTTGGGACAGTTTAAACAAATTTGGATTAACAAAGGTTTGTAAAGCTGTTTATGAATACGACGATCAAAATGCAATAAAAATAATGGTGTATATGCGTATACATTATTTTCTATTGAGGGGACGATATATCCACTATATGGTTATTTTCTTATCAAAAATGAAAATTGTATCAATCAATATTTTCAAATTTTTCTATGGAACGGCGCCTGCTTCAGCCGCAAAGATCGTCGGAGGCTTAAGTCGGCCCGGTGGCTTCATACCCTGGACCTGAGTATACACCAGTGTTACCGTTGCGCGACTAAAGGGATAATTTTGCACCTTCTGTTCAGCCGTGATACTTTTGCGCCCTCTTTGAAACCAAATGTGCCAGCTTTCACATTTTTGGTGTCACTTTTATACAACTCTGTCACTTTTTTCTCTTTACTAAAGTACGAAATGCACCTACTAATGTACGTAAAGAATCGTATAAAGAAAAGAAATTACCAAAAAGTAACGATAAATAAAAATATATGTGATTTCATATACAAATTAGATAGTATACATCACAAAAAGCTTTATTCGATAAATATTTTTTTTTCGAAATTTTAATAAAACTGTTTATTGTATACTTAATATAATCAAAATTTTTCATCACAAAATTGTAGTAAAAAACCTTCAGATTTAAACTGAGATACTCTCTCGGCTCAAGACCAACACGTTTCGCTCTGGCCACCGCTAGTGTACAGAGATTTATTTCTAAGGTCAAATATACAAATATGTGTGCTTTGTTAGACCGGAAGTTGTCAAATTATGGATCTGGCAATTCAATTATTTCCAATTGGTAAATTGCTAACCTCATAGACGTAAGGCCAGACGAACGAACCTTATGGTGAAGGACGAATGCAAGCGGAATGTCGGAAAGCGGCGTGTCAGAAAAGTCGAAATGTATCCAACTTTTACGCCCCGCCGCTTGATTTGGCATTACCAGATTAAATTTTTTCTCAATCTGACACAATTATTTGTTCAACTTTTATTTAAAACAACCACATGTTTTTTGTACGGGCAATGCTAAATTCTCACCACGCCGCATTGCGCCTTCGCCATTAAAGAAACCAAATTCCTGACGAAGGTGAGTGAGTGACTGCTTTAAGTAGGGACTTTCGTAAGATGAAATTTGAGTTTGACAGACGTCGGACGCTTTTACTGGTATTAAAGAGATACCATTAATCCTAACATTCATCATTCACTGTCGACATTTTGAAATGGTAATGTTATGGAGATATTGCACATTTTTCTCTGCGTGTAACAAATAGAGTATTCGGTAGGGTCATGTTAGATATTCCCTCAGTGCTGCTTCACACGAGGCTATTTTTCAAAGCAAGGGTCAAATTTTTAGGAAGGATAGTGTCGAAGCACATTGATGTTGGTAGTCGGCTGGCTAAACAAATTTCCCTGACAGTGAAACACAATGAGGTTGTCGGTGAAAAATGCCAATTGTATGTGTACACAGTCATTTGTTTACATATATATACATTTTCTAAAAATTTTAAACTACGCGCACACATATATCAACGATAGTATTTTTTAAAAATCAATGTTCCATTATTTTTCGCATTTTAGAATCACAAAAACATCTTTGTTTGGGTATTTGCTATTTTCTTTGACATTACACTGCTCTTTTATAAAATTGCGTTTACACTACGTATTTTTGTTTCGGCTTGACGTACTTTTGTTTCGGCTTTTCCTGTGTGCATTGTTGTTGTTTCAAAGTGCGAATGAAAAACACAAAAGGTTGAGCCCGAGAGAGTTTCTCCTCACCCCCCCCCCCCCCCTTTCCGACTGACTCTGAAACACCGATAATTAGCTTAACTATCAGCGCGTGTGAATAGGGACATAACAACACTCTATTGATTTCTTTGGACTTTGGTTGGCATCCAACAATGTAGCATCCACAAATTACTAATTGGATTCCATCAAATTGTAATTCCCAATCAGCTGTGTGGTACCTCCGTGTAGCGGTAGTTGCCAGATTGACCATAATTTGAATTGCTTTTGTGCTTCTGAAGGTTTTTGCCAGATTTTCATACAAATCGGGCAATATTTTGGACAACAAATCTTAAATCTGAGTCAGTATCATGTCACCGCGCATGTCCAAAATACGCCTTCAAATGTCACATTTTGTGAGAATGTAAACAAAAACAAAAAAAGAACACAACAAACATGCATTTATTTACTACAACATATACTGATAAGAGGTGATAAACACGAACGTGTCAGTTCGTGGCACAACAAATTGTGCGAAATCAGTTCCCTATGAGACATTGTAACGAACGTTGTACTGAACGGCTATGTGCGGACGGAGTAGTGCGGTTTTCCAATGGTTTGATTGATTCCGAAAATAAGGAAAAGTATATTTTTTTACCAAATAAAAAAAGAATCAATCAACCTTTGATAAATTCTATAAAAAGCATATACAAAAATAGCAGAATGTGAAATGTAATGTTGTTTTTGTTAGTGAAAATAATAAAATTACCGGACATGTTTTTGCTCTTACACAAAATAATCCGCCTTTTTCGTCATAAAGTTTAATTCAACAGAAGGAGAGAGAGTGAGACAGGGAGCGCGCGAGAGCTATTTGGTTGGGAAAAAAACAATTGTTTTTATTAAATTCAGAATTTTTCTCAATATAAATTTGCATTTTCTAAATGTATTTTGATTAACTATAACATTTAAGAAAATTCAATTCTATTCAGCGATGGAATATAATTCCATTACCTATTTTAAATTCATCACATTTTAAAGTGTTCTTTGAATGTTGTCAAAGAATTAGATACAATTTAAAACATGTAAAAATTTATGAAATTTAAATATATCGAATACAACCGCCATTAGCATAAGTTTATTAGTTAAGAGAGTTTTGAAAAAATAACTTGAGTAATTTTTTGTCAACATTTCATTATTTCTATTTATATATGTACGTTTATCAATGATTATTTACTTGACTTGAAGATGTCTTCCAACAACATTTTGCACAAACTAAAAGTAATGATAAAGTGTTGTAAATTTAAAACTATCAGTTTTAGATAAGTGGAAAATGATTTTTATATATTTTGAGCATTTTATTTTCGCAAAGTCTGAATTAAAAATACCCAATAACTGGAAAAAGTCGATTTTGGATATCAAAATTTATAATATAGCCATAACCCTTTAGTAAACAAATATATAATGCTTTTAAAATAAAAAAAGTTTTTCTGAAAACTCTTAATTGTTTGAAAAAAGTTTTCGAACCTTGAAAAAAATCGATTGTTTCGCTAAAAATAAAAACACATTTTAGATCTTAAATCTTTATATATAAAATCCTTTGTATGTTTGTTTGTAACGCATGATCTCTGAAACCATAAGATCGACAAATTGCACAATACCTTCAGTTCGGGGTCATCTATGTTTACGAATTATTTTCAACGCGAAAAATGGCGGAGTGGTCAAGTTTTTTGCCAAATTCGCAATGTGTCGATTTTTTGTTTAAAAATCGGCGTTTTTGATTCAGTTATAAATGGCTAAGCCCATTTCCCACTATAAGACATTGTCATACGACTTTAAAAAAGGACATTACAATATCGGTCATTGTGCAATATCAGATGAAATGTGTGATAGTGGAAAGTTGGTTTTACAGATTTTTCCTTGATTTTTTTATTGGATAGGTGCTTGAATAAGATTTACATTATAGCAGAAACAATTCTGAAAACCCGGCTCTAGAACCTTTTATACATTAAAAAATCGGCCGTCATTTTATATGAAATATTGTTTTTGCGCCATTTACAATTTAACTACAATTATTGTTGCAAACAATTTTAATATTTATGGTGATTTCGATTCTGAAAAAAATGTTGCCCCGTCGACTCGAACTTCTGATAAATATTTGCCCTTTGTTGATTGGACATATGCAGTCCCTCGAAATAAACTTAGCTCTTATTTCAAAATTCCACAATATGGTGTAAAACTCCAGATTTCGGGAAAAGGGCAACGGAAATGTTGCACTTTTTGGCAGAAAAGAAATCGCCATTAGTGTCGAATATCTCGAAAAGAGGTGTATCTAAAGCCGGCTTTTCAAAAAAAAAAATATTCATAAATAATTAAAAGAAGATTGAGGATCGTTTTAACACTACTAAAACGTTCCTCAAACCTTTTTCAAATTCTTATTAATAAGGCCACAAAAATAAATTCACCTAAAACATTAATTGATCCTCCTTTTTACCGAATACAATAAAACAATTTTGGATTTATAAAATTGGATTTATAAAATTGTGATTGTGTGTATGTCTATAAATTATATTCCAAAAAAATGCTGATATTGTTTTTAAAATCATTTTATAAATATTTTTTCTGTCATTAAAAATGTCTCGGGCAACCAACAAATAATCCCAATATGGCCACACTAAAGAGCTCTGGACATATGGGTGTGATTACTTGAAATTGCCGTTGTTAGTGGTTACCCGGTAACCTCGTTCTGTGTCATTCTCTTTATTTCGTGAACTGTCAAACTCTAGCGCTCTCCTCTCTCTCACGGCTCATTATGTTCTCTGTTTAATTCGTTCATAAATTCGGTCGATTGCTTGTAAAAATTCTATGTGTGTTGTGTGAAAATATCCAATTTTTGATTGGAAAATAATTAAAGAAAATCATCACAAATCCAAATAAAAACGCGCTCAATTGATTAGCCTTTGATGAAGTGTCCAACGTTGCGTGTAGCAATAACATAAGTGCGTCAAATACAAATTTGGCTAACGCCCCCCAAACAAAATGTAATTCTTGCCCCGCCACCGTATGATGATGGACGGACGTGGGAGCGGAGCAGTGAAGAAGTGATGTGCTTCGTTTTCCTCCAGCACCAGCGCTCCTCAAGCAAGAAGAAGAAGGAAGCTTTTGCTGCTCCATTAAATATTAAACATATCATCGGGAATCTACGGGAGTGTTGTGGAAGTGCAGTGTTATTATGTTTTCCTCGAGCGAGGGAGGCCAATTGAAATAAAACATAAAAATAACAAAAAATAAAAGAAGAAACAAAAAACCTAGAAAAATGTGCAGTACTTGGAATAGATACAAAAGACAACAATGTTGTAGTAGTAGTAGTACTAGTTTACAATGCGTCTCCTGGGAGTTTGTACATTTTACGGATGCCATCACTAAAGAAAGTCGGGCAAAGAGATGTAAACGCATTCGTCGCTTTGCAAGTTATGTGAAATCGTGAAAAGCCATCAGAAACCCATGAATGACCCAAACCACCACTAATCACTAGTAGTCCAAGTGCATAATAATTATTAAACTCCTCGTACACGTCCGTGAGTGAATTACCATTAGTCCCACCTTAACAAACACCCACTCAACAACCCCTCCCCGCGCGCTCTCTCTACTATTTGCACACCGTTAGAGCTCCACCAGTACCAACCCACCACCCACACACATTAGAACCACTAACTGAATTTGGAATTTGGTGGAGCAAGTGTAGTTAAGAAAATTCGCCAAAAAATCGTCATAAAATAAAATGCAAGCCAAGAAACGCTATATTCTCGTGTTTGTGTCGTGCGCGTTCCTCGCCTATTGCTATTTCGGTGGTTACCGGCTGAAAACCGCTACGCATAGGCGTCGCAATTCCGGCTTACCGTCGTCCTCATCCTCGGTCGCGGACGGTGACAGTGAAACGTTGGATCAGTTACCAAGTTTTCTGACAAGTGATTCGGCTCGTGATTGTGTGCACTCCATCAAACCGGATGTGGTAGAGACTGTGGTAAAAGCTCGCAATTCCTTGTTGAGTGCCTCAGCGCCGGCCGCCGCTGCAGATCAACAGCTGGGCGGCATAAGTAGTCAAAGCAATTTGGACTCTGCATCTTCATCAGCGCGTTCGTGTCGCATGGAGACCTGTTTTGACTTTAGTAAATGTTACAGTGGTTTTCTCATCTATGTCTATCCGCCGGAACCTCTCAACTCCTTGGGTGCTGCACCACCAATATCACCCAATTATCAGAAAATCATTACCGCCATACAGGAGTCGCGCTACTACACGCCAGACCCGCAAAAAGCCTGCCTGTTCGTCTTGGGCATTGATACCTTGGATCGCGATTCGCTTTCAGAGGATTACGTGCGCAATGTACCGTCTCGTTTGGCCCGTCTACCTCACTGGAACAATGGACGTAACCATGTCATCTTCAACTTATATTCGGGCACTTGGCCTGATTATGTTGAGCATTCGCTAGGTTTCGATACGGGCGAAGCGATCTTGGCCAAGGCAAGTATGAGTGTTCAACATGTGCGCCATGGCTTTGATATAAGCATTCCATTGTTTCACAAGCAATTTCCTTTGCGCGCCGGTTCCACGGGTCTGGCCTCATCAATGCATTTTCCATCCAACAAGAAGTACCTGTTGGCGTTTAAAGGAAAACGGTAAGTTGGCGGTTGTTAGAACACATATGTATTATCCATCGGTATTCAAGTCCATCCCATAGCAATATTTATTTGCTTATATAGGGGCCATTGACAATTGTAATCCATGCTCGTACGTAGTTAAAAAATAATCATTAAAAAATGTTATCCAATTTCCTTCAAAGAGATATATGTACATATGTATGTATATTTACTTTATATTATTTTAATAAAACAATATTGGTTGGAAAACCAATTGGAATAAGAACTACTTATGGCGATTTCGTTTCTGCAAAAAATTTAGTCCCTTCAACAGGAACTACTAGAAAAAATAACGTTTTTAGTGGATATGAATTTAATTTCATTTGAACTTAATTTTACCCCAATTTTGAAACTTCGACAATGAGTTAGAAATGTTTTCGGGAAAAGGAAAAAGAAAATGTCGCACTTGTCCAGAACCGATATAGAGCTTAGATTAAATTTATTTTCTTGTCTCAAATTCATTCACAATAGAGAGTCGATTACAATTTAAACCGTTTCCGTGATGTTATTAGAAAAGAGCTGTTACATTGAATATAATTAATAAGAGGGTTATTTTTAAAATAAGTAATAATAAACTTCACATAAATTTTATTTATGGTTCCTAATATAATCGCTATCCCGCAAATTTTTTAATTTCTTATAAAGCATCCGCATTTTGTGAGCTTATTTTGTTGTAGAGTCAATTATATATTTATATTTTTATACAAAATTGTTTTCTGCCCATGGAATACCAGCCAATTGATTTACGGAGTGTGTGACACATTTCCTTCTATAATTAGCTACTAACTAGATACTCAAACCTGAAACCAGATGGAATTGCCATTCTTATTCGAAATTTACCATTCTTAAAAACCATTTTTCGTTAGGATCGAAATTAATGAACTGGTTAAACCTCTCATGCCCAATGTTACCTATAGGCAACATTATGTATTTTCTACTACAAAATCATATTATAAAATTTCGAAAGGAAGAGTTGATCGAAAAAAACTGAACAATTCGAATGTGAAAACATTCAATAAATAAATCTAATTAAAAATTAAATCGATCATTAACAAAAAAACTCCTAAAAACATTAAAATAAAATTTTTTTAATTTATATATTTTTATCATAATCTTTAATATCATTTACGTTTTTTTTAAAATCAGAAATCTAAAGGGTCCGCCAAAAAACTTTTTTTTTAAAACATCGCGCAAAACATCGAGTGTAGCTTCGGCTGTGTGGCACGTAGCGCCGTCCTGTTGAAACCAAATGTTGCCAATATCCTCCTCTTCAATTTTTGTGAACAAAAATTCGTTCAACATGGCCCGATAACGATCGCCATTAACTGTAACGGCCACTCCTTGCTCATTTTCGAAGAAAAATGGCCCAAGTATGCCTCTGGACCAAAATCCGCACCAAACAGTTACTCGTTTTGGGTGTATCGGCTTTTCAATGTATGCGTGCGGGTTATCGAAATTTTGAATTTTGAATTTTGAGGAATACTGGGTTTATTAAAAAATTATATTTTATTATGGGTAAAAGCTATCAATATGGTTTTTTTTGCAAAATGTTAGTAATTGTGTGCACTCTTAATGAAAATTAGAAAACAAATTAAAAAAGGCTTTTTTTTCCCAATTTCTTTAAAAAAAATTTTTAAAGTTCATTTTTAAAAAAGATCACCTTTTTATTTTATTTTTCGTATTTTAGGCCAAATTTACCTCTACAATATAGCCAAATTGGATGAAGGCCTCTTTGTCTTCCTCTCTTTTTAAAGAGCCTACAGATTTTAGCGACGTTGGTGTCGGATGCAAGGCATCCGCTTAACGCTTAATTTAAAATAGCTTGTTTTTGGCGCCTTGGACCAATAATAGCATGTTTTTCTTTCTTACTTTAAAATGTTTAAATTCAACGTTGTAGAAAAAGTAAAGGCCATGACATATTACAAAATTACAAAATCCATCCTCAACTTTAAGCACTTTTTTATGAAAAGCTATTCTTTTTAAATTTGTTTTCTACTTTTCATTAATAGTGCAAATAATTACTAAAATTTTGCAAAAAGTCCCATATTGATAGCTTTTACCGATAAAAAGATAAAAATTTTTGTAGAAACCCAGTATTTCTCAAAATTTACAATTTCATCAAAATAATTTGCTTGTGTTGCCATTATACCAAGTTTCACTAAAATCTGTTATATGAGCCAAAAATATGCATAATCGGCTAATAATGCATTCTTTAGGGCGTCAATAAGTCGAAGCGTAGAGTACCTTTATATGTGGGATATGTCAAAACATGGACGGATATAACCTATTTCCTTTAGGGATGATTTAAAGCAGTATAAAGCGTAAGTTCCTAAATTTCAGGCAAATCGTTTGACAAATGTATTCTTCAGGGCATCAAGAATTCGAATCTGAAGGGATTGGGGCATGGAAATCGGGAAAATCCGGGACAAAATTTCAGACATTTAGGAAATTTTTCACTACTCGAGTCCCGGAAATTTCTGTCGGTATTCCCGGATTTTTGAAACTAGATTTGAATGCTGATATTGCTGACAATAATAATGGATGGTGTGCAATTTGGTGGCAATGACAAAAAAACGCCAAGGTAGCACAGAGGTTAGTGCATTAGACTTGGACCCCGAAGGAGCTGGGCTCAATTCCCAGCCAGAGCACTGGCAAAATTTAACATCAACATTTCGTGTTTTCATAATAATTCAAATTTCTGCAGCTAAAAATAACTCACCGGTCCAACTACCACTACAACAGCATCTGATCACCCAAGTCAACAGGGGAGATAAAAATAGACATAACACCATGACAACTATTAACAGAAATGCAGCGCTTCTAGTGAAGAATAGAAACAGTAATATTCAAATAACATCCACTCCCTGAAATTAACAGACGAATGTTAATTAACAATCGGACAACATTGAGTAGATGAAACAACATAAGGTTCCCGGGATAATCGGATATATGCCGGAACGAAGTCTGTAATAGAAATAGACTTAAGGATTATCAACTCAGCATCTCCACACTGCTACAACAACAACAACAGTTCTTTACGATTTAACTGTTTACTACGATTTAATAGAATATTGATCATATCCTCCGAGATAAGAAAGAATTAGTAATGTGGCGGACCCGATGTATCTGGATCTAGCAAGTGCAAAAACTGGGCATTGGTACAGAAAATATTGCACCGTTTCGATGTTTTCCCAGCATGATCTGCACTCGTCGTTATCAGCTTTTCCACTTCCCATAAGAAATACCGTTATAATCCCCGAAAATTGGCATATTTCTGTTTTGTCTGGGTTTGCATTTAATCCTCTTGGCTGTCTCCAGTTATACGCTAACATGAGTGCCTCTTCAGATCTTCTACATAATTGGTTTGGATGCCTGCCCCCGTGTGCATAACAGACTGGTTTTCGTTTTTGCTGATGCCGAACAAAGGTCAAAGCTCCAAATTGCATATATCAACATGCAAAATCTTGAGTATCTTTAAGTTTAGGTCATTTACCTTATTCTGGACTATACCAGGGTTTTCCAACAACAGCTGTTATTTTGAATCACCCGGTATTTCGGTAGCTGTCACTTTTGAAGCTTTTATTCTTTGACAAGTAGAAACTACGCCATTACTAAAAATGGAACGATACACGATTCAACAACGCATTGAAATTATTAAAATTCACTACAAAAATGGTGAAAATCTTGCAGTCACAGTTCGCAAAACTAAAGCATTTTTGAGTCGTCGTGAATCACCTTGTCGGACCGCAATACAGAAATTTGTGGAAAAATTCGAGCTGTTGGGACAAGATAGTGATGTGATGTGATGAGAATATTGCTGCTGTAGCCCAAAGTGGTGAAGAAAACCCAGGTTTGTCCATTCCTCGTCGTTCTTTGGAATTGGGCATTCCACAAACGTCATTACACCATATCTTGCATAAAGACATGGGTCTTAAGGCTTATAAAGTTCAGTTAACACAAGAACTCAAGCCGGCCGATAATCAACAACGTCGTGTCTTTGCTGATTGGGTTCTTGAAATGCATGAAAATGATCCGGAATTCCATCGAAAAATCATCTTGACTGATGAGGCCCATTTCCACCTCGGTGGCTACATCAACAAGCAAAATTGTCGCATCTGGGGCTCGGAAAACCCAAGAGTTATTGTTGAGAAGCCTGTCCATCCTCAACGTGTGACTGGTTGGTGCAGTTTATGGTGCGGTGGGATCATTGGACCTTACTTTTTCGAAAATGAGGTTGGATCAACAGTTACGGTAAATGGATTGCGCTATCGAGTGATGATTAATGATTTTTTATGGCCGGAGTTGGATGGTATTGATCTGGACAACGTTTACTTTAAACAAGACGGCGCTACGTGCCACACAAGCAACGAAACCATAGCTCTGTTACGGGAAAAGTTTTCGGACCGTGTTATCTCTCGAAGAGGTGATCACAATTGGCCACCGAGATCTTGTGGTTTAACACCTTGTGACTTCTTCCTTTGGGGCCACGTGAAAGATAATGTCTACACCAACAGCCCAGCGTCGATTCAAGACCTCAAAGATAGAATTCGTGGGGCTATCGGGGACATAGGGCAGCCACTTTGCGATTTGGTTATGGAAAATTTCATGAAAAGGATATGGCCCTGAAAGGGTGGCCGTGGTGGCCATTTAGCTGATGTTGTTTTTCATTATTAACGGCTTACCTTCCTCTTTATTATGAAATATTTGACTTTGGTTGGCAACGTTGTCATGAGCAGCTGAGAAAATTAATTAGCTCCGTCAAATAATTAATAATAAAATAAATAAAGTAGTTTCTTTGCTGTGAATTGAATTGTGATAATTCTATCGTACCGTTCATTGTCCTGATTAAAAAAAAAACAATTGAACATTTATTGAAAGAATAAATAGCAATACAATAGTTTATTGCTGTCATTGCAACAAGAAAGACCGGCAGAATTCACACACACTTACGCACACAATTTGTTTGTAACATGGCTCCAGCTGTTTACATTTGCCCAGTATGCAAGTTAAAGATGAACAAAACCAAATACAGAATTGGCTGCTGCAAGTGCATGAAATATTTTCACACCGATTGCGTTGGAATCACTGTGGAGGAAATTAAGGCCAATCCGTCCATGGTTTATACATGCGACAGCTGTGCCAATGGCCGCACTAATCACAGTGATACCGCGGCTAATAATGATGATGGTAGTCTGATGCAAGACAGTTTTGATGTTTTTGCAATTTCTTTAAAGCAGGAAGTGCACCAACTACTTCAGAAATATAATGCCGAGATCCAAGCCAAAATTAATGAAGCTGTCAATAACCTGCGCAAAGAATTCAAAGCATTCATAAAGGAGGCGAAAGCAGACATACTTAAGGAGTGCATAAGTTTAATAGCTAAATCTACTGACGCACTCAGATCGGAGGTGTTACAGTTGAAGCAACACAACTGCATACAACAAAGAAGACTAAATAGGTCTGATATTGTTATAAATGGACTACCTAGGGGTATAGTTCACATCAGAGACCCTATTATAAAAATCGGAAACTTTTGCAAAGTCAAAATATCACCGTCTGATATACAACATTGTTGTTACATTAATGGAGGAAAATCTATTCTAGTAAAATTCACTTCGGTTTATGTGAGGGACATGTTGATGGCGAGCTATTTTCGATCTAATCCTATGCGATTGTGTAACGTGATCGATTCTGACGTCCAATCTCGAGTATACTTGAATGACCACTTGACACCCTCAGCTTCCAGTTTGGTATTCACGTGCAGAAAATTGAGGGATAAAAGGAAAATCAAAAAATTTGTGTTAATCAATGGTGATGTACCTAAGGTCAAAGTGACATTCATGAATGGTCGGATGAAAACTCTTGACTTGCAAGAATGTGAGGTTTTGGCCAGGGACCATTCTGATGATGAGACCTCTGTGGATCCTGTTGGAGGTTTGGGTAGTACAACATAGTACCAATTTTGCATATTTTTTAAAACTTATTATTAATTTATTGATCAAAGCCACTGTTTTATAATATGAATAATTTTACTTTTAATAATGTTATACATGATAATTCATTCCTTCGCTCTCAATTTAGTGCTGTTAAAAACAATCTTAATATTGGACATTTTAATTGTCAGAGCTTCAACCTTTGCGAAAGATCTTCAAAACTTACAGAAATTAGAAATGTTGTTCAGGGAAGTTTACTAGATATAATCGGTGTAAGTGAAACTTGGTTAAAGCCGGAAGTTTCAACCAGTAAAATAAATTTTGCTGGATATTCCTGCTGTAGAAGCGATCGTTTGCTACAACGTGGAGGTGGTGTAGCTTTATATATATCAAATGGAATTAGATATAATATTATCTACAGGAGTAGGAACTATGGGATTGTTGAATGTTTGTTTGTTGAGATAATTGTTGATTCTGGTCGAATTTTGGTTGGTGTAGTTTATCTCCCTCATGGCAATATTGATGCTCTGGAGGGTGATATAGCTGATCTGCTGGTTCGTTACTCCAAAGTAATTATAATGGGAGATTTTAATAACAATTTATTTGACAACTTGTGTTCTCTTAACATTAGAGGTATGTGTCGTAGGTTAAACCTGGCTATTGTCCACAACTGTTCTCCAACTCATTTTGATGTAGTTCATGGGTCTACCTCACTAATTGATTATTTTTTGGTTTCCTACCCAGAATCTGTGGCTTTTTCTGGTCAGTGTCATTGCCCTGTGATGTCTAAACATGCTTTTATTTACTTGTCGTTTATTGCACCAGTACATGAACAAGAACAGTACTACGAGTTTTATGATTATAAATGCTTAAATCAAGATTATATACAGAATTCATTATCGAATCTTGATTTTTCATTAATATACTGCACTAATGATGTCGATGATCAGCTGGATGCTTTGATGAGCTGTTTGACATCAGCACACTCAATATTTCCATTGAAAGTGAGAAAAGTTGAAACCAATACTGATACCTGGTTAAACGATCATAAAATATTGTATGCTCTCTCTATACGCGATTTAGCTTATAAAGCATACTTGGAAAACAAGAGTAGTGATAACTGGAAGATCTTCTGTAAGGCCCGTAACAGAGCTAAGACTGTAATAAGGAAGGCCAAGAGAGATGCTCATATATCCTTATTTAAAAATAAGAACACTAGTAAGGAATTATGGCAATGTTTGAAAAATAGAGGAGTATCCACAATCAATTCAACTGCAATTGATGTTGACGTGGAAGAATTGAACAGAGTTTTTATTGAATATCAAATAGACTCACGAAATGTTAATAGCGATGCTTTTACAGTACCGTTTCATGACGGTTTCTCATTCCGTTGCGTGGAACAATGGGAAGTGGAAAAGGCTTTCAAACTCGTAAAATCAAATGCTGCTGGACTTGATGGATTTTCTTTAAAATTCTTAAAGGTAATTTTTCCTTATATATGCCAACATTTCACTCACTTGGTTAATACCATATTTATGACATCAAATTTCCCATGTGGCTGGAAAACCTCTAAAATTATTCCATTAGCAAAGAAAGATAGAGTAGAGGGGTTGAATGCGTTTCGGCCTATTGCTGTACTGCCCATTCTCTCAAAAGTTGTTGAGCATCTGATGAAAAAACAGATACTCAATTATTTGGAGAGTAGTCGCCTTCTTCATGATGCCCAGTGTGGGTTCAGAGCGAAAAGGAACACGTCGAGTTTACTATTGGGCTTAACAGACAACATACGTAGCAACTTCGATAATTACAAAGTATGTGTGTTATTGGCGCTTGATCTTGAGAAAGCATTCGATAGAGTAGACCATGGTATCCTGATTAACAAACTATATTCTCTGTTCGGTTTTGGGAGCTCAGCTTGTTCTTTGGTGTACAAGTACTTAACTGGTAGGAGACAATTAGTGTATGCTAATAGTCAATACAGTTCTGTCCTTGACTCCAAAAGTGGCGTTCCTCAAGGCTCGGTGTTAGGGCCACTACTTTTCATTATTTTTATTAATGATTTACTTTCCCAAATGGATTACTGGTGCGTACCTTATGTATTTGCGGATGACATTCAGTTATTGTTTAAAGGCGATAGCAGATTTATGAATGTTCTACAATCAAAAATAGACCTCACGTTAGCTTCGTTGAGTTGTTGGATGACAGCGAATAAGCTTAAAATAAATGCCTCGAAAACAAAGGCTTTATTTTTTTCTGTGCATTGTCAAAATAATTTAAGTATTTCATGCAATGGCACTAACATTGAATTTGTTCGTGATATGATGTGCCTGGGTGTCATACTTGATGACAAATTACGCTATGAGCTGCATATAAACAATGTAGTATCTCGAATCAATTTCACTCTAAGATGTTTATATTCGACTGATCTATCTCTTCCCCGTTTTGTCAAACAAAGATTAGTTTCTGCACTTGTTATGCCTAACTTTCTGTACTGTTTGGAAGTATATTCAGCAAGTATCCAGACAAATTTACATTTGATTCAGCTAATGTTGAATAACGTTATGCGGTATTTGTATGCGCTTAATAGACGTGAACATACTTCACCCTTCGTGAAACAATTTCTGGGCTGTTCTCTTGATACATTCATAAAATTTCGTATTCTCTTCTGTTTCTACAAGATTTATAGGAATCAGTGTCCATTGTTCCTTTTTCAGTCGTTTATATTTTGTCATTCGACACGCAGTAACCAAATTCTAATTCCGAGAGTTCACCACCTCATGGAGAGATCTTTTCTCGTCCGAGTAGCTCGTTTATTTAACGTATTGCCAAATGTCCTGAAAGTTTTTAACTTAACGCCTTATTGTTATCGAAATAAACTTCTATGCCACTTTAAATCTTCTGAGGAATAGATGTTCTCTTCCTTGTTAACTCATTATTATGTATTAAATTGAGAGTTAAATTAGATTATGTTTTTTTAATACAACTTATATATATTTTTTTATTAATTTTATATTGTTAAACACATTGAATTTTCTATTTAATGGAGTAGTCATCAGTCGGAGTAGTCTTCTAAGCTGCTATTATTTTTTATGCATTTTGTAATTTATTTTAAATTGGCCTTTGAGGCTTTAAATTACAAGTTATGATGAAATAAATGAAAAAATGAAATGAAATGAAATAAACATCCGATCATTTATCTCAAAAAATGACATTTTTCTTGGAATACCAAAATAACACCTCCTGTTGGAAAACCCTTTACATATTTATGTTTATCAAATTCATTAAATTGGTAATTCGAAAAGGAAAATAAATCGTTCGAAAAATGTTGAATTATTACTTTAAAAAATGTTAGCTAGCAACGATTATTATGTAAATTATAAGATCACAACTTAAATTTTTGTTTTGTAAGAATATAAATAGATAATACGATTACTTGTATGACACGACTTTTTTGAAAGCTGGCTTCCTATTGAGCAAATTATTGCTTATTTGATCTCTACATGCATAAATCTATGAATAAGTGTACAAAATTATAGCCTTTATTGTAGAAATGAGTGAATTTCATCAAAATTATGTTTTATACCCTCACTATTGTGAATGAAGGTATAATCAGTTTCTGTGGACTAAAAGTGAAACACATCGAAGGAGTGAGCTAAGAGAACTCAATTATATATGGTGAAAATCCGTTTTGGGCCATTTGAGCAATGTCCGTCCGTCAATCTGACTGTCTGGCAGCGCACGAAGACTTTCGACAGGAGTAACCGATTGACTTTAAAATTGGTCTTTCATATCATTTTTTTCTATCTCAGGCTAAGAACAAGGATGGACCATGTTGATCCACTCCTCCGAGTACCTCCCCCACAAAGGGTCAACATTTGGTAAAATATTGATTCATTTCATTGTCATTTTCATCTATTTATTATAATACATAGAAATATTCTTTATTAACTTCTGTACAACCTTTAGGAATCTTCCGCAATTTTATGTACACATAGTATTAGTTTCTTAATCGATATGACCTTGAGAAAAATGGCGTTATTGCTACGCCAAATAAGAAATATTTCTTTTTCTATTAAATAAAATTGTATGGATTTTTTCGAACAGCAAAAAACGATTTGCTTTTTGGTTTCATAAAATATTCCTGAATCTACACAAAAAAAGTTTTTAGGCATCGGAAACAAAAATGTTTTTTTTTTTTTTAATTTTCGATGCAAAATTATAATTTTAATAACAAAATGTTCATAAGAAAATATAAAATATTTTTAAATTTTGTACGTAAAGAAGGAAAAATGTTCGGATTCAGCTATCCTGCATTTTATCGACGAAGGCGGAATGTGGGCCGATTTCTATTTTTTTTGCCGAAGGCCAAAGCCAATTAATCGTTCGATATCTGGTATCGCCGTAACCCATGTAGAAGCGATAAAACCCATTTTCCATTTGCCTAAAATTGTTGCTCAATGTAATCATTGGAGTAACCGTTTAGCCAAGCGCCTTTCGAAACATTTTTAGTAACAATTTTGTGTGTTTAAAGTGTTTCTTTCTCATTATGTTTGGGCGAAACCTCACATACAATTTGATACGATTAGAACAATTTCAAAAATGTTTACTTGATTGTGATTCGAGATTGTTTTGATTATTTCAAAAGATTTTGTCTAGTCCAAAAAGAGTTTTTCTACACGAGTTGTGGTGTGTCCGGTGTCTCTTAATAAATTTGTACGCATGGCTTATTGATAATGTGAATACCAATAAGAATTCTATTTCCAGTGTTGTCATGAAATGTATAGTTTTGTTATTGTTGTTATTGACTCTTAACTTATCTTGGGGTCAGGGGCATATATTAACAAGTGATATTTCATAATTAACTTTAAGAGGGTGACAATTCGAAATGGAAAATTTCCGAAATCTCTTCAGAAAAAATTAAATTTTTAAAACTTCCCCTAAACGAAACTCGGTATATTAAGGCCCATGGGAAACGAACTATCGAATGTTATAATTAATTTTCTCTGTCTCCCATTGTCAGTTTTTTATATAGTCTTGAATGGCATATCTCAGATATTTTATATTTTGAGATGTGACTCTCTTGAAGTAAATGAGCTTTATGGACAAAAGGCAACATGATAAGATTGAATATTTCAAAGATGATAGTTGAAAGAGAATTATTCTAAAATAAAAAGGTAAAAGCATTAAGTTCGGTCATGCCGAATCTTATATACCCTCCACCATGGATAGCATGTGACCTCACAAAATAACTCAAACCTAAAGAAAATAACACCGAAAACACGTAGATGAGAACAGTAGGAATCACAACAAGTCGGATGCTATATATGGGAGCTATATCTATATATGGACCGATATCGCCCATTTGAAATCCCAAACAACCTGCAACTATAAGAAATATTTATACCAAATTTTATCAACCTAGCTCTAGTATTACGGACTGTAGCGTGATTACAACAGACGGACGGATGGACGGACGGACGGACATGGCTAAATCGTCTTCGAATTTTACGACGATTAAGAATATATATACCTTATGGCGTCTCAGATCAATATTTACAGGTGTAGAGGTGCTACAAACGGAGTGACAAAATGAATATACCCCCCATCCTATGGTGGAGGGTATAAAAATAAAACATCGAGTCAATATGCGCTCTAAAATCATAAACCTTTTTGTCATTGTATTAAATTTTGAGAAATAGAAACTTTGATTTGGGATTTCGGCCAGGAATGTCGTGAAATAATTAATTTAAATTTTTAATTTAATTGTAGATTAGAATTTCATGTCTAAAATCGTAATTCAATTGAAACTTTGCCTGTGCTAATATTATTTATGACAATCCACGTTTAGCTGGCAATGAATTTCTAGCACAGCATTGAAAACTTGCAAAGCGATAGTGTTTAGTTTAACGCTCACCACATTTCACAAGTGTTTGTTATTTGTGTGGGAAGGACGTATTCTAATGAATGCACATATGCCATATGCTTAATGCAGGACAATTTGGCAAGGAAATGCAGCCATGAACGTTTTTCCGTTTTAGTTTTTTTGGTACAACGAATGTGGGAATGAGTCAGTTATCGCTTTTGTTTGCTGCCTATAAATACTTCCGTCAAGTTGAATGAGGAAATTGAGCAAAATTATAAATTAAAAATTTGTAAAGGACCACAAGAATTCAATAGACCAGAAGAATTCAGTCAATGTTTATTAGATACATATATGTATATTTTATATTCAATTTTGAAGGATTGAAAAACATCTAATTGTTAGTTCTAATCAATCGAATAGCAGCATTGCATTGCTCTGCGGTTTTTATTCGTAATTGTTACTATTGGTTTGTACATACATTCAATTCTATACAATTATAGTTATTAAATTGATATATGTATTTGCATGTACATACCAGTATAAAAATATATATAAATAACTAGTGTGAAACCACTAACCAAAATCAACCGCAAAGAAAAATACAAATAATAGAGATATAAAATTTGAAACTTTCATTAAACAGTTCCTGTTTCTATGCACCATCCTAAAGAGCTTCGACATTGATTTGTACCCACCAAAAATGTAAGACTTGATACGAGTGCTTTATGGGCATAAATCTATTGAATATTTTTTCTAAACATTGTTTTTGTCTGCCTATATTATATAAGAAAAAGCATGTATTTTAAATATCCGAACCTCAAGGAGAGGAAAGTATATTCAGGATAGGGGGATACTCATTTTGTCCCCCCGTTGATGTTTTTATTAAAAAATTATTAAAATTTTCTCCAAAAATGAGATTTTTGGCAATATCTTGTAAGATATCTTTGAAACCGCTGTTGGGATTAAGAACAAATTCTGATAATTTGTTCTCCAGTTGTTTTAAAATATATGGATAAACCTCAATTTTTTAAAGAAGTCCCATCCCACTAATAGACCACAAAGATCTTCGAACGGTCCCAACGTAGCCTCTCTTACCCGCTCCTTCCTACTTAAGGGGCCACATCCCCATAACATAAGTATATTAGTAGAGTGTGGAAATACCATCTACAGAAAAATATCAACAGCCTACAGCCATGCAAAAATTCAAATATATATAGACAAACAACTTCTACATAATACAATTGCATTACATTACACATTTAAAAAAGAGAAAATTCGAGATCTTATTACATCAATAGAAATAATGAAACCAGGTGGAACATCACCATTTATCACCTTCAGAACCATAGTGCAGTTCTGCATAACACGTCTGCTCTTAAGAGTTGGCAGTTTTACCAAGCTCAAACTGCTAGTGTAGGGTAGAAGAACAAAATCAGTATTCCAAGGAAAGAGGCCTTAAAATATGGGTTTTGACAAAAAAACTCAAAATAAGTTAATTTCGCAAAAAATATTAACAAAAAAATATTTTAGCAATTTTTTTTCTTAGAAAGATTGAAGAAGTACAGTTAATAGGTACTTATTTGCATAGATAGTTTGTAATATATTTTGCTTAGGTTAATTCTTTTTATCGTTATTTATCATTTTTTATTTTACTACACATAAGAATGTAAATATATCAATTTGTGTGAAGCTATGTTATTATAGTTTTAACTATTTTTATATCTGTATTTGAATGCTTTAAAGGTGGTTTACTTGAGTGTAGATCTTATTAATGTATCGAAATTTGTATAAAGCTAATATAAGATAAGATATAAGCCATATTTTCTTATTTATATTACTATTAAAAATAAATAAATGAAATGAAAAATGAATAGACAGGATAATGGGATATTTTACCAAAATGTCAGAATTCAACATCCTCCATCAGATCTCGTTGAAATTTTGTTTCATAACTACTATCCAATAGGACTTGGTGCTAGGGTGTCCAAAAAACCGTTTTTTCGAAAAAGCGGTTTCCGGTTTAACCGAAATATTACTTTTTTAAAACCCGGTTTTCGGTTATAATTTTTTGTCGAAACCGGTTAACCGGTTTTAAGACCGGTTTTTAAATAATATTCGAAAGTGATTAAAATTTCATTAAATGCTTATTGTAAAACAAAAAGCAACACAATCATTTGTAGTAAAAATTAGTAAACAAAAATAGATTATTATTTCGTTTATTGCAGGTTTAATTTTTTTGTTTACTTTAAATAGAAAGTATTATATTTCTGAAATTTCTTTAAAAAAATAATATATCATTTAGAATGTTTTTTTATAATAATATTGTTAACGCCACTGTCGTTTATGAAGTTATCAATTTATTTATTTGTGTCGTATTTATCGATAAGTTGTATTTTTTTGTTTTTCGTCAAGTAATGTAATGTCAAAAGTTAAATGTAAACTCAAGCGAATGCAAGCGCCTTTTCTGCAGAAATAAGAAAAGTTGATTTGTGGTTACAACTTTTTTATCGTTGTTTCAACAAAATCATATAAAGATCTTGTAATTTTAATTTCGAATATTTAAATAATTGGCGCTTTGTTTTCATACCAAAAAGTTAGTATAAGTACAATAAGACATTGTGTATTCCTTTATAAACGTATAATTCTTTGCCTTTTAATAGGAATTTTAATACTTAAATATAGAACCTTTGCTTCGAAATCTTGAGTTTTGCATTTGGTGTTCAAAATTCCGTGGAAACTTTGCGCTCGGGCAATTCCCGTAACAAATATCTTAAAAATAGAATACAATTTAAATGATTATTTTTAAATGATTTTTCTTTTAATTTTTTATGTAACTTGACGTTGAAAAAGCTCACAAACTTTGATGTAGTCAATATTAGTCCGTTAGTCATTAAAGCATTGTATAAGTAACACAGCTCCTCCATTTTCTTCTTAAACTTTTCAAAAAAAGCAAAGTCATCATACAATTTTGCTTGCATTTCGTTTTCCGATTCTGTGTGTGACATAAATCCAAATTTAAATAATTTGACTCATCAATATAACAACTTATATATCAAACCGAATCAGAGGTATCTGGCTGTTCTGTCGGGATTTAACATCGCAAACAAGTCGAAGCTATTTGTCTTTCCGTTCTTGAACGTATGCTTGAAGTGTTCTGTGCTTCATGGACGACTTATTAAATGCTTTGCTGTACTTCCTGACTTTATTTATTACATCATGATATCAGGAATAAAGCCAAAATCATTTTCAAGATCAGTGAATTCATATTCACTTTCAAAATATTCAGAACAACTGTCAGAATTATCCACCTCATCGTTGTTATTTGTTGCATCTTGTATAAATGGTATCTACAACAAGTAGAAAAAATATATCAATACTTTAATGTTTGTTTTAAACAATGAATACAAAAACCGGTTAACAGACATGGAAAAACCGGCTTTCTCGGTTAACCGAAAATTACATTTTTTAAGAAACCGGTTACGGGTTTAAGTTGCAAAACCGGTTAACCGGATAACCGGTCCCGGGTTTGGACACCCTACTTGGTGCATGTTCCCTCCCGATCAGAAGACATCGCTTTAAAAAAATGGACTCACTTGACATGAAATTCCTCCATTCTTAATCGTAGTAAACAACGGTCATCATAGGTCCATGTTTTGATATAGCTCCCACACAAAGATGCCTCCCGATTAACATTATAGAAAGCAAAAATGTCAACTGATCGAACTGAAAATTGTTAATTAGAGCCAAATTATACCCAGAACACTTCACAAGGACAACGGTCGTCATAAAAAATATCGCGAATTTTGTATTTTTTCAAAAAGTATTTATTTATCCATGAATATCTATTTTGTCCCCTTCAAAGTAATTCCCCTCGGATATATTACACTTCGGCCAACGTTTTTTTCCATTCCTCGAAGCACTTCAAATAATAATTTTTTGTGATTTTGTTCAGCTCCTCCTTCGATGCCGTCTTTATCTCCTCAATCGTGCCGTCTTTATCTCCTCAATCATGGGCCTTTTCAGTTTTGGGAACAAAAAATTGTCACAGGGGGCTAGGTCGTGGGAATACGGAGGCTGCGGCACCATCTCTGTGTTGTTTTTGGCCAAATATTCGCGCACAAGCAACGATGTGTGTGCAGGGGCGTTATCATGGTGCAAAAGCCAGTTTTTGTTCTTCCTAGGCAACATCAAGTGTTGCCTGGCGCCATCTGACATTTCCATTGGAAAGTTTGACATTTTTAGCATAAACGTACTCAGAACGTTTTGACGTACGACCATCATTTGTGTTGTTTACAGTGACTTGAAAAAATCAATTTGGCAAAGAAAATGGAATTAACTCGTGAACATTTTCGTGCGATCATTTTTCACAACTTTCGACGTGGATTATCACGACAAGAGTGCATCGATGAACTTAAATCTTTGTATCGCGATGAAGCACCATCATTCAATCGTGGCCGACGCTCGCTCAAAGACGAAGGTCGTGAAGGTAGTCCAAAAACCTCCGTTGTGCCAGAGAACATTGATGCCGTGCAAGATCGTCATGTGACATACCGTGAGATAGAGGCATCCTTGGGCATTTCTTCCACCAGCATATATTCGATATTGCATGAACACCTGGCCGTAAAAAAGGTTCGTTTTCGTTGGAACCCTCACAATTTGACCATCGCTCAAAAAAAGGCTCGTGTCGATTGGTGCAGAGAAATTTTGAAAAAATACGATCGCGGTGCTTCAAAAGACTTTTATAAGATCGTCACAGGTGACGAATCTTGGATCTATGCGTATGAGCCCGAAACAAAACAGCAACCGACCGTGTGGGTCTTCGAAGACGAGCCAAATCCAACGAAAGTTGTTCGTGGAAGAAGCACTTCGAAGCAAATGGTCGCCTGTTTCTTCGGCAAAACTGGTCATGTGGCGACTGTTCCGCTTGAGCAACGTAGGACGGTCAATTCTGAGTGGTAGGCCACAATTTTCCTGAAGTCTTCGGAGAAATTCGAAAAACGAATAACAGAAGAAGAATCATTGTGCACCATTACAATGTGAGCTCGCACACATCGGCTCAAACCAGCGCCTTGTTGACCGGCCAAAACGTCGAATTGATGGGTCATCCGCCGTACAGCCGTGATTTGACACCCAATGACTTCTTCATATACACTCACACCAAGAAAAAACTGCTTGGTCAACATTTTCGACGCCTGATGCAGCTGTTGAAGCGTTCAAAAACCATGTTTTGGAGGTGATTTTTTGACACACTGTAACCAAAACAATTCGCGCTCAAATGACAAAACGGTCTGAGTGAAGTTATGCTAAAAAATATCAAACTTTCCAATGCAAATGTCAGATGGCGCCAGAAATATATATAGCAACTCTCGTAATTCATAACATCAATCAAGCTTCTAAATTTATGATGTGGATTTGTAGAAACTTTTCTGCAAGTAGATGAGAAATATCCATACTTTAACGTATTGTTAAACAGCAATTTGAGCGGGTCTGCAAGACTTTGAGCACTTCCAAGATTATGCTCGGTAAACCATCAGAGCAAGCACTACTAGAAGATTTAAGCTTACCTAAACTCGATGATGCGAATGATAAATCGAAACGAATATCGTACGCGTAGGACTGTCTTTGTTATAATTATTATCACAGTGGGCGCATTTTTCTACTGAAGGGCACTTTTAACACAATTCTGATAAAAGGCTTTCGAAAATAATAAAAAATTTCGTTCCAACATCAATTAAAATATTGACTATTTTGGAATTTCAAATAGAAACTTTGAATTTAAATTGTTCTTATTTGAAGTGATTTAATTTTCGAATTACTGTTGAAAACAGTGTAGCCAAAGTATTTTTTTCATGTTCCGTTGTGAAATTGCAAATTTAATTTCATAATTAAAGGTTCTAATTCTCGGCAAGAATGCTGACCTGATTTAGAACTCTATTTGCCGTATTTTGGAATTTCAAATAGAAACTTTGAATTTAAATTGTTCTTATTTGAATTGATTTAATTTTCGAATTGCTGTTGAAAATAGTGTAGCTAAATTATTTTTTTCATATTCCGGTGTGAAATTGCAAATTTAATTTCATAATTAAAAACTCTAATTCGCGGCAAGAATGCTGACCTGATTTAGAGCTCCGTTTGCCGTTTTTCCTCGAGTGTAGAGTTCAACGACTACCAATTCAAGAAAAAAAACTATGCTAACAACTTTTCAAATATATTAGTTAAGTTCTCAAAGTATGTACTTGACGATTTGTACTTTCGTTTGAGAATACATTTCAAAAAATAAACTTTGACACTTCACAGTTTCGCAAACTGGCAACAGTTTAACATTTTCCCTAATACCAAAAAATTAAAATAATAAACCCAACGTGTCGTTATGTCAACGGATTTTACCTTTTTATTAAATTATACATAAATCTGGCCATAAACGTTTTATTTAACGCGCGCGAGAGAGAAACAAAAACAAAAACACATGGCAACATGGCCCAAAGAGACATTTGTCAAAAGCAGCGATGTCAAATCCTAAATAGGTTTTTAATTATTCGCCGTTTATGACGGGATTCGTGGTTATGACTGATTACATGCGATTTGTAAGAGGGTGTCCTGTGTCCCTGTTCGTGTGCAAGTGTGTGTTTTAATATTTTGTGTTTTTTTTTTAATTTTACTTTTCGTTTTCATTTTTCCCCATTCATTTGGAAACAAGAAAATGAGAATCATCAAACAAAATGCCATTTTTCTATAGCTTGACTTGGTTTTATTTCGCTTGGCTGCAGTGAAATTGAAAGGGTGAGAAGCAGGAGGGGAGGGGTGGTATTTGGAACCCTTTTTTACGAATACAAATGAGAATTTGATCTTGAACTTGTCACTTGCAATGATTAAAAAAATCCACTCTCGACATTGTTTGGCAACAGTTACGATGAATGAATCCTTAAAACGAGATTTATGACAAATGTCTTGATTCTTCTCTTATTCCCTCTGTTCGTTGTAGTTGTTGTTGTTGTCGTTGACATTGTTGTTGTTCTTCCTCTTGATGGGATATATATTATTGCTGTTGTACGCTGTGTTATTTATTTTCACATACACATACTCGTACATATATGTTTATTAGGGTGTTCCAATAAATGAACAAAATAGCTGTGCAAACCATTTCTCGACCAGAAGTGCTAATTAATTTTGCTTGACTAATGGTAATTTAGATTTTGAAAAAATGTTGCCCCGTCGACGTGAAATTCTGAAAAATATTTGCACTTTTTGGTAGAACTGATGTAATCCCTCGAATTAAACTTAACTTCTATTTCAAAATTCCAAAATGTGGCATAGAAGTCCAGTTATTGGGAAAAGGGCAACGAAAATGTTGCACATTTTTGCAGAAAAGAAATCGCTATTAGTAAACTCCCCTATTAAATTAAGTACAAATAGGTCGTTTGCATTTGTAGACCGAACTTTTATCATGAATTTGTAAGAAAGCGATAATATTCGTATTGATCTAAAGCTTTTTCTTAGTTTTTGACGGAATTCCATAAATTCTGTTTACCCTTTTGAAGAATTATCCTGTGCGCAGTTTTGGCAGAAATAACAATTCATAGTAATTTTGCCGATTTTTAAGGACAAAAATAGAAAATAACGACCACAAGATTTTTGCCCTAAAATAAAGATTTTTAATGATATGGAGAAAGCGTAACAAATATCTTTCAGATTAACAGCCTGTTTCTGTAACATGGAAATTTGATTTCGTTCGCCCGCCAGACGAAGAACAGCTGATTTGTGTCACTTACTACCAACAGAACGACAAGTCGTACGATAATGAACTCGTACAAAAACGTAATCATTTCAATGTATATTTTGGTTTCTCTCTCTTCACTTTCGTCAAATGTCAGATTGAGTCACTTTGGTTTATTTGTCGACTGTTAGGAACAATGACAAAACTAAACCTTACTGAAAGCAAAAATTAGAAGATATTAATAAAATTATGGTAAAACCAATTAAATAATAATAAAATTGTATACATATGTATACATACAGGAGTTTTTTTGGACGTCTCGTTTTCAGTCTGGCAATACTTTTTTCGGAGTTGGTCTTTTTGACAACTGTCACTTGATTTATGCTCAGTTTGGTTTGCCATTTCATAATGAAAAGAATTATGGCGTAACAAGTTTGCAAATCGTACAAATTTATTACCAAAATAATGGTACGGTTTGCGCGACGCATTGCGAGCTGCGTTCAGTATTCAATGTTCAGCGATGAAGCTCACTTTTGGATGAATAAGTACGTTAATAAGCAAAATTGTAGCATTTGGAGTAGTGATAATCCTCAAGCCATTGTTCAGACGCCGTTACATCAACAAAAAGTCTCTGTTTGGTGTGCTCTATGGGCAGAGGGAATCATTGGTCCATATTTCTTCAAAAATGAAGCCGGCCATAATATTACAGTGAATGGGGAACGCTATAGAGCCATGAATAATGACTTTTTCGTGGCTGAATTGGAGGGTGTTGATGTGGACGACCTTTGGTTCCAACAAGACGGTGCTGCATGCCATACAGCCAACGAAACAATTAATTTATTGAAGGAAACTTTTGGTGAGCGCATTATCTCGCGTCGTGGGCCTGGTCGTGGTCTCCAAGCTCGTGCGATTTAACACCGCTAGACTATTGTGGGGTTATGTGAAGTCGCTTGTCTACGCAGATAAGTCCGACATGATTGACGCCTTTAAAGAGAATATTCGGCGCGTTATTGCTGACATACAGCCCCAAATGCTGCAAAAAGTCGTCGAAATTTGAGCCTCTCGGCTGGAATTTATTCGAGCCAGACTCGGCGGCCACTTGCCCGAAATTATTTTTAAAACATAATTTCAAACCCTTATCTTTATAATATAATTCTTGGCCATAACATTAAATTATATGCGTTTTATTTCTTCTTGTAAACCACCTGTCTAAAAAAACACCCTTTATAAGCCCAATAGGGCCGCGATACAATTTAAATTGAAGAGATTGTAACGAGAAAGAGTAAAAATGAAAGACATTCGTTTTCTTCCAAATCACAAAATAATCTAAATTTTATTTTTTCATTTTTTGACTTTTCAAATAGATAAAATGCAATGCTATGTTTTTAAATATAATATTTTCAAACAAAGTATATTTGAATGTAGGTAGTTGTATCGCTACATATACTCCCCCACCAGAGGGTTTGTTATCAAACTCTCGAAAATCTGACCCTTTTAGGAATTCTTGACGTTCGTCTTTGAGTGTTCCCTGTTACTCTCTCCTGTGGAATAGTGACGTATTTTGCATCTTCTGTAATTTCGTCGTTGAACATGAATGCAGGCTTAAGTCTATCTATAGATAAGACTTTGATTTTACCGTTTATATCAAGAGTGAAGACTTTGTCTGTTCTTTTGATGATGCGATAAGGGCCGCTATATGGTTGTTCGAGGGGTTTTCTGATAGCGTCGTTTCGGACAAAAACATGTGTACAGCTTTCTAAATCTTTATGTACAAATATGGATCTGTTTGATTTATGCACGATGTTCACTGGCTGTAACATATTCATACGAGCTTTCAGCTCTTGGACGAATTCGTTACTTGGTGTTGATTCCGTCGATTCTTGTAGAAATTCGCTGGGAAGCCGTATAGAAGATCCATAAACAAGTTCACATGGGGTTGAATCGAGGTCTTCACGCAAACTTGACCTGAGTCCCATGAGTACTGTCGGTAAAATGTTATACCAATTTTTATTGTTATGGCACATTAAAGATGTTTTTAGGGAGCGGTGCCATCTTTCAATGATACCATTGGCGGATGGGTGATAAGGCGTCGTTCTGATTCGTTGTGAGCCGATAAGATGAGACAATTCCTTAAAAAGTTGCGACTCGAATTGACGACCTTGGTCTGTAGATATCTTACCGGGGACACCGAATCGACAAATCCAACCTCTATACAAAGCTTCGGCCACAGTTCTTGCTGACATATCTTCCAAAGGAATAGCTTCCGGCCATCGTGTGAATCTATCGATACATGTCAATAAATATGTGTAGCCATTTGAAGATGGTAGTGGTCCAACGAGATCGATATTTATGTGGTAGAATCTCTCAGAAACTTTTGCGTATGTGCCAATATCGCTTTGCGTATGACGAATCACTTTAGAACGTTGACATTGAAGACATTTCTGTACCCAAGTTTTGATATCTTTTTTCATACTTGGCCAAACAAAACGATCTTGGATTAGTCTTGTTGTAACTTTTATACCACCGTGTGATAAACCATGAAGAGAGTCAAATACAGCTTTGCGGAAACTGAGTGGTACAAATGGTCTTGCATTCTTTGTGGAAATGTCGCAGAAAATTGGTGGTTTGTTGGGGTCAATTGATATTGCTTTAAGTACCAGTGATGTTGTGGGATCATTTAAAAGGATTTGCAATTCACTATCATTTTTCTGCGATTTGCTTAAGTCTTCGTAATCGATTGAAGCAGGGGTTTCTATTGTTGAAATACGAGACAACGTATCAGCAACAATGTTACCTTGACCGCTAATATGTCGAATATCCGTGGAGAATTGTGAGATAAAATCTAATTGACGAAACTGGCGTGGAGAAGCTTTCTCGGGGTTCTGTTTGAAGGCAAACGTTAATGGTTTATGATCTGTGAATATAATAAAGTGGCGTCCTTCGAGCATGTGTCGGTAGTGCTTTATGACGCTATATACTGCAAGGAGTTCTCTATCATAGGTGCTGTATTTCTTTTGTGTTTCAGATAATTTTCTCGAAAAAAAACTTAAAGGAACCCAACCAGTGTCGGACTGTTGTTGTAAGACGCCTCCTATTGCATGATCCGATGCGTCGACCATAACGCAAATGGGTTTTCCGTCAACTGGATGAACCAGGAGAACGGCATTTGCTAGATCAGTTTTACACTTGTTAAATGCCAATTCTGCTTCGCTGTTCCACACTATAGGGCTTTTGTCATTCTTTTTATTTCCCTTTTGATATTCGAGAAGTGGTAATTGAGTCTCGGCTGCATGCGGGATGAATCTGCGGTAAAAATTCATCATGGCCAGAAAACGTCGTACTTCTTTCACGTTTGATGGCTTCGGAAAGTCGGTGATGGCTTCAACTTTATCGGCTAGTGGAGAAATTCCGTCTTTGTTTACCATATGACCTAGAAATTTGATTTTGCGTTGACCAAAATGGCACTTTGATAGGTTTATTACGACACCATAATCTCTTAATCGTTGAAACAATTGTTCGAGATGTCGTAAGTGCTCTTCTTCAGAACTTGATGCGACTAAAACGTCGTCCAAATAAGCGTAGCAAAAATCTAATCCTCGAATTACTTCATGGATGAAGCGCTGGAACGTTTGTCCCGCATTGCAGAGTCCAAAGGTCATATATTGGAATTCGAAGAGTCCAAATGGCGTTATTATGGCCGTTTTAGGAACATCTTCGGGAGCCACGGGGATTTGATTATAAGCTCTAACAAGATCTATGGTGGAGAATATTGTCTTACCACTTAATCCGTACCCAAAGTCATGAATATGCGGTAGAGGGTACCTATCGGGGATGGTTATTGCGTTGAGTCTCCTGTAATCTCCACATGGTCTCCATTGTCCGTTCTTTTTAGGAGCCATATGTAATGGACTTGACCAATTGCTTTTCGAAGGGCGGCATAATCCCAATTGCATCATGTAATCGAATTCTCGTTTCGCTATTTCGAGTTGCTCGGGGGAAAGTCGACGGGCTTTTGAAGCTACGGGTTGACCTGTAGTTTCGATTACATGTTGTACATTGTGTTTGCGTTTTACTGCAGTTGTTGATGGATTTGTTATTTCGGGAAAATGGCGCCGCAAATCGTGATATATATGGCTAGAATCCACTGTTTTTATTTCGACGAAGTCTGTGTTTATAACAGAACATGATGAATTCAAACCAGTTGTGTTGTCTACTAGCTTTTTCTTCTTTATATCCACGATTAGACCATAGTATTGTAAAAAGTCTGCACCAATAATTGGGTGTTTCACATCAGCGATGATAAACTTCCAATTAAAAGTTCTTCTCAAACCGAGAGTTGGAGATAGAATGGTGTCACCGTAGGTATTAATGGATGATCCATTAGCTGCGAATAGTTTATAATTTTGTGGTTGCTTCTTCGTGTTTACATTGGAGTGAGGTATAACGGATATATCAGCACCGGTGTCTATCAAAAAGTTTTTGCGGATTTCTGGGTCGTAAATGAATAATCGGTTGGTTGTTGAGCATAGGTCACTAGACGATTCTAGTGACCGCCTTGAGAGTTTTCCGAAGACGTGGCCTTGAATGTGCATGGTTGACGGCAACATCGTGCGTTACTTCCGAACTTTCTATGATAATAGCATACCTTTTGTGATAAGCTCCTGGATCCTGGTTGTCGCTTCCGAGATGACGATCTTGACTGACGATTTCTTGACGATTGCAGTCGTTCTATAGCTGAGGTAAGTGTTGCAATCTGTTGACGCAGTTCGTTTATGTCTGTGGACTCTTGAATAGCAGATATATTCCTTGTTGAACTACCAGAAATGTCACCAATTTTATCTGCCATAGAAGCCAAGTTTTCCAAAGGCTCTGTTGAGGTGGCCAGAATGGCTTGGGTTTGTGAGGGTAAACGTTGTAACCACATTGTTCTAAGGAATTCTTCGTTAACACCACCATTAGCGAGGTTACGCATTTCGCGTAACAGAGAACTGGGTTTCCTGTCACCTATAGGCATTTCGTTGAGCAATCGTTTGATTCTTTTTTCCTCAGATATGGAGAAGTGATCAATCAGCCGTTGTTTCATCTGCATGTAGGCATTATTCGGGCGTGACAAAATGATATCGCTCACCTGAGATAAAAGTTCCGGTTCCAGTGCGGGAAGAACCGCAAAATATTTTGACTGTTCCGATCCAATATTGTAATTCTCGAATTGCGCTTCCAATTGTGCAAACCAAACAGCTGGATTTTCTTTCCAAAAACGTGGAATCCGCATGGTAACTGACGATTGCGTCGTTGGCGTTGTTGCTGCCGCAGATGTGGACGTAGATGCAGTTGAATGTTCACCTTTTCCTGTTGAAGTATCCTGCTGCTGTGCATTTGCTTGTCCTCTCGTCATTTTGCTTTTATTATATATTCGATTTAAAAACGCGTGTGGAAGTCAGGGGTCACCAATTTGTAACGAGAAAGAGTAAAAATGAAAGACATTCGTTTTCTTCCAAATCACAAAATAATCTAAATTTTATTTTTTCATTTTTTGACTTTTCAAATAGATAAAATGCAATGCTATGTTTTTAAATATAATATTTTCAAACAAAGTATATTTGAATGTAGGTAGTTGTATCGCTACAAGATTATAAGGGTTTCACATAGGCATAAGGGTCGTGGTTAGGTTAGGTTGAAGAGAAGAGACGATTAAACGTCTCATGTCCATGGACATACACTTAAGCCAGTGGTTCGGCCTGTTATGATCTTTTTATACCTCACGAGTTACAGAAAATCGGTACTAGACACGAATTTTCTCAGTGTCTTCCAGTCATATTGTCTGAGATGAGTCAAGTCTGGTAATATGTCGGACCCGAAATGTTGGGATCTTGAATGTGTGAAAGCCGGGCAGTGACACAGAAAATGTTCCATCGTTTCGATGTTTTCTCTGCATGCCCTGCATTCGTCGTTTCCTGCTAGTCCTATGCGATGAAGATGTGCTTGTAAGCTTGAGTGTCCCGTTAGAACACTCATCATCTTACTAATATCGATCTTGTTTAGTTTCAGAAGACTTCTTGTTTTCTTTTCATTTGGGTCACCCCACAGTATCTTTGCAGTTGCTCCTACTGTTGCGCTATTCCACACAGTTTTGTGAGCCATCTCTGCCCAGTGCTTCAACTCATCCTTCGTGGCTTCGAAAGGTTTCCAATTTTCCAAGTTTATTACTCGAAGTTCTCTGCCCTTTGAAGCCAAGCTGTTTGCCCGTTCATTTCCAATCACTCCGTTGTGTCCTGGTACCCAGCAAATACGCAATTGACCATGGGCTGAGTAATCATTTATCAGTGGTAATAACGCCCATTTTTCACAGGACTGTAGGCACTTTAAAAACATTACACTGTACAAAATTTATTGCCGTTAACTTTTTGTGCAAAGGGGTCCATTGTATGGGACCAATAACCTACTAATATGTGTGGAATTGTGAAAGATTCTGATAGTATAGAAGAAGTTATACAGTATAGAAGTTATTAACGAATCAATATTTCACTAAATTTCGACACTTTGCGCGGGATATACCCGAAGGATTGGACCAACATGATTCTTCTTTTGTTTCAGCCTGAGATAGAAAAAATATTAACACATACCAAATTTAAAGTCAACCGATTACTCCTTCCTAAAGTTATCGTGCGCACCAGATACATGGCGGATGGAAGAACACTGCTCAAATGTCTTAAAATGGCTCAAAATATACTTGATGTCTTTAGTCACTCCTACGATGTGTTACACTTTTGCCTCGTAGCATATGATATAACGGGTGATTCATCGTGAGGATTGATTTTCAATATGTTTTTTTTACGGATCACGCGTGACTCTTATCAAACTGTCACAAAAGCGTCTCCAACTGGTTCAGCTGTATTACAGTGATAAATGTTTTTCGTGCGATTCGAGGAAATTAAGGTGCGCATAATTGATCTACAGAAACCACTATTGCCAACACCATTCGGAAATTTGAGTCCTACTTTACTACTTTACATTTGTAGTAAAATACAGGAAAAGATAAAAAAACTGATAATGATCAGGTGATCAGAAATTCTCAGAAGTCGTTCCATAATAGTCTAAAAAATCTTATACGAAAAAACCAAAATAATAAAAATTTGTTTTCTCAAGTCCAACTGCATTTAATATGTCATACTTAATCACGGAACATGTCCAAATCAATTGGCCTTAAAAATAAGCGTGTTTAAACCCTTTAGAGAGATTTGGCTCCGAATTTGTGTGGCGATAAACCGAAAGTAACCCCTAATTCAATACTTTTAATATTCTCGTGACTGTATTTTGTTTGGATCCGTCATTTTTTTTATTAATTATTATGCCAAACTATTTATAAGGAGCCATACTAAGGAGCCCCTCCCTAACAATGCGAAAATGGGCATTGCGATAAGAATTTTGCAGTGTTCATATATGTAATAAGAAATCTCTCTGCCGAATTTCGTACATATCGGTTATAAATTACGGTTTCTACAGAATGTATGTTTCAAATCGGGTGAAACATATATATGGGGGCTATATCTAAATATAAAAGGAATTTCCCCGATTTTGATAGTGTTCATTCATGTAATAAGAAAATTGTCTCTGCCAAATTTCGTTCTGATCGGACAAAAAATACGGTTTCTACAGCGCTTACATGTCGGATCGGGTGTAACATATGTATCATGAAAAAAGTCGAAAAAGTCGAAAAAGTCGACGTTTAGACTTTTTCAGAAACAACAAATCATCGCGACCTCCAAATATGATTCAAATTAATCAATTTTCAGTACTTCTTCTTTTGATACACGTAACAATTCATGTATTCATGTATTCTAGTTTTCGAGATATCGGGGTTGCAATATCTGGTATATACATAGCCGATATCGGAGTACCCATATATCTCTGATACTAGATGAGCTGGCCATATGGGGACTTTTCCAATGAATCTACTCTTTGAGTGCTACCTCTAGTCTCGCTCGACCGATTCATATATTGTAGTTTTGGAGTTATAAGCCGTTCAATGCCTCAAATTTGTATACTAAGCCGCTTTTTTAATTTTTTGTAATTTAAATGAATATTTACATTCGAATTGGTTAAAACTATTATAATTTAGACAAAGTGTTTAAATTTATTAGTTTTTACCTTTTTTAACAAAAAAATATTTTTTCATACGTTCCACACCACAAGTACGTTCCACATGGTTTGTATCTTGGGTATGGGACGAAATTATCTTCACACCCTTACAAAAGCAAACTTGTGGCGATAGGAAAATAGTACATTTTTTAATTTGCAAATAATGGTGGACCTCCCTAATGCCGCAGGTACTGCGATTAGACTTAGAGAACTGTCACTATGGTCAGGAAGTGGCTACGGACATAATGCTATTCTAGACACAATGTCTGAGCTTCCGGACACTGTTGACTATACCATTATTTGAGCTATCATTGCAAAAAGACTGTCTGATCCATGTAGAGTTTACCAGGAAGAAATCTTACATATTAAATAGGTAGCGGAATGGCTGCAAATAAGGGCCTGTTTCTGTAACTTATTTTCGTTCGTCTACGGCGAACGATCAAAAATCACTCAACTATTACTTAAATTCTATAAAACGCAGGTTAGAAATATTTTAGATACGATCTTTTTACGTGGTTTCCTATAGACACAACGAATTATAAACTGCTGTGACTTATAGATTTCTCGGAATAATTGAGTGATTTTTGATCGTTTGCCGTAGACGAACGAAAATAAGTTACAGAAACAGGCCCTTAATGTTCTGTTCAAAGTCGATATCAATATTTTCTTTGATAGTCAGGCTCACATCAAGTCCCTGGAAACTATATTGCTGAATTAAAAAACTGGCCTCGTCTGTCGCAGTTCTCTTAACGTTCTCTTATGATGTGGTTGCCGAGCCACAGGGACGTATTGCAAGACAGATGAACTGGTAAGACTAGGAACTACCTTACACATGTGGGCATGTCTCTGGCGATCTGCCAGCTCTTCTTGAGAGATAGGGCCCTTACGGCAACAAATGACAGGTGGTCACTAGTCAGGAACTGCTTACATTCCAGGTTGATGTGGCCCTGCGTAAACTCAAAACGCACAGCTATCGTTGTCGTGATCGGACGTCTCATTTTCGTGTCTGTCATGACGGGTCACGGCCTTATTAGACGGCACGCATAGAGATTAAAGGTCTTTCATAATGTCTTTTGCAGTAGCTGTGGAGACGAAGAGGAGGGGGAATCAAGAGAACACCTTCTGTGTCTGTACCCCGCTCTCAATAGAAGGTGGCATGCAATCTTAGGCTCTCATTTATTTGGAGAGTTAGATACTTGGCTGATGTTAAAATCCGCCAACTTTTGAGCTATTCAAATTATTTCAACGGGAGGTGCCAGGGATAAATTATGTTTCCCTTACGTTCCTGTGTTAACACAAAGGACTGTTATACAGATTGCCTCTCTTAACCTAACTTAACCTAGCCTTATCGCTACTGCAAGTATACTTAAATTTCTTCTTACATCTTGGTACACCCTAATATCCACGGTTTTATGTGAGTGTATGTTGGATGCTCCTATGGCTCACTGCTTGTGAGCATTTTACACTTGCTTTTAAAAAAGGATTTAAAATGGAACACCACAGAATATTCTTCTAAAGGAATTCCAATTTGCGTGTATGATTTTATTTTAATATGTTTCATAATGATATCATGAACTCAGTTGGCACTGCTGGTTGTGCTGGTGGTGGTGGAACTTCTTCATCACTCCTCCGGAGGCCATGCGAACGGATATAGGCTCGTAGAAAAGATATGGTGTTATTTGGCACGACATAAAATTTAGTACTCATATCTTCCTCTGTAGGAAGTCTAAACATTGCATTACAAATTGGTGGCGACAACAAACCCCAGCGCAAAGAGTGGGGGAAGATGAATACACTTCGTGTCCCGAGAGTTGTTTAAAATTGGATCATCAGCAAGCAATTTAACATGAATATTACAACAGATATGAGCGACCAAAAGAAAAATGACAGTCACTCAAAGTTCATTATTTCCACAAAAAAATAAAAAAAACTCAAAAATCAATTTAATTTTGGTCAAATGTTGACCCAAGTGATGTTTAGTCTAAATTATTTATGCTTTTGGGGAATTGAATTAAATTAAAAGTTTGACTACTTCGGCTAAACCGTATCTCATTGTGGTTAATATTAAAAGACCAATAAATTAAGTTTTCTTCAAAAAGAAACCTCACGTACAGACGACAGAGATGTCGTACGGACATATTTGTCGATAAAAATGTGTATGGACATTTTTTGCAGCCCATCTATGGCAAAGTTTTGGATGGGTAATTCGAATATTAATGCTCAATTTCAAAATGTTTACGTGTACATACATACGTATGTTCATATATACATATACATATAATATGTACATATGATATGTAATTTACACAAGAATCGTATTTGACAATTTTGTTAAACAAAAAGTAAAGAATAATAAATATATGTCTAAATACTATGTACATGGGCTAAATGGAAAACAAAAAAAATATTACCCAGAACAGCTATGCATTTTGCTGACGTAGTTAAGTTAGCCGTAAATCAACAAGAAAATCTATAAAACATGTGTTCGCTCTGGTGTTGTTTATTTTTAAAGATTAACATAATAAGTTTTTTAAAAAAAAGTGTATTCACCTTATTTTGCGGTTTTCTGGTGAAATTAAAACCCAAACTGCTTGAAATTATTTTCATTTATTATGGTCAATAAAATTTTCTAGAAAATGTGGTTCGGACAAGAATGTCAAAAAAACCATATGTGTGCAGAACTGAGAAATATCATATAAAGAGATATTTTTTTTGATAGAACGAGGAATTGTTTCTACTAAATAAATAAATTTTTGAAAAATTAATATTTTCTCGTTATGGAATTAATTGGAATACGGCAGTTAGTCGTTCCCAACTCATGTCGATATTATCTACCTTTTTGCATTTATAGTTTGTTATTGGCAGATCTAAGGTTAGACGTGTTTTGGGGCGCTTGGCGACATTTTTGGTAGCAGTATTTTTGACCAGAATAACAATCACTCCATAGCATTTGAATGACGTCAATGACCATCCAGATTTGTTTAAAATGGCACTAGTTTACAAAAATCTTTTTTGTTGGAACGAAAAAATCATAAAATAAAGAAAAATGGGAAAAATAAGGATGGTTAAATTTTAAGGGCCGATGTTGATTTTGAATAAATCACAAATTATTTAGGAAATCATTGTCATTTCTTTTTATTATGATAATATTGGTATGGTGAAATTATGTATGGAACAAAATATCTGCCAAATTGCGACCTCGGCGGCACACCTCCATCCGATGGTCCAAATTTTCGATGACGCTGATGCATAATTGAGGTTCTATGCCGTTAATGTGCCGAATTCTCTCATCCTTTAGCTCTTGAATTGTTGCTGGCTTATCGACGTACACCTTTTCATTCAAATAACCCCAAAGAAAGAAGTCCAACGGTGTCAAATAACATGATCATGCCGGCCAATTGACATCGCCACGCCGTGAGATAACACGGCCATTGAATTTGTTGCGAAAAGAGCCATTGTTTCGTTAGCTGTGTGGCAAGTGGCACCGTCCTGTTGAAACCACATATTGTCCACATCCATATCTTCCAATTCGGGCCATAAAAACTTCGTTACCATCTCGCCATAGCGAACACCATTCACAGTAACTGCCTGACCGGCCTCATTTCGAAGAAGTATGGCCCGATGACGTCGCCAGCCCATAGGCCGCACCAAACGAACTGGGCGAGCATGCACAGGTGTTTTCACATCTCTTTTTTGCGCACAATTATCCCGATTGTGGACACATTTGGTCGATTATGTTGATGAAAAAAACATCACGAAGTGCACGAAATGCATTTTGATTTAAACGCCCATTTTCGTAAAAGGCTTAAAAAACTATAACGCGTTGCTCGATTGTGTATCTTTCCATGGTTCAAATTGAGTTTGTCTGAAATTGTGAAATTTCAAATGAAATGCAGAAAAAAACTTAGGTTCAGTTTTGGGTCATCTGTGGTGTAGAATTATTTTCATCGTGATAAACGCTGGAGTGGTCAAGATATTTGCATAATTCGCATTTGACTGAAATTAAAAATGTATATGTGGTTTCTCTTGATAATAGTTTGTATGTATAATTCTAACCGGTAGATGACGCTGTAGTAGAATTATGCCCAATATACATTTTATGGTGATTTTTTCCTGAAACTCGGAATGTATGCATTTTTGAATGAAATACCAATTATAGGTTTTTAGATTTAGGTTAGGGTGGCAGCCGTATTTTTTTTTACAAGCTCACATAGACCAGTTTAGGTCCCTAGTGTTACCACGGGCTGAAATGCCCCTCATCGAAACCAACCTGTTTGATATATAAATTTATCGATAGTACGAATATCAGTACTGGAAAGATCTGTTAGGCTGCCTAAAAAGGCCGACCCCAGTATATCCAGTCGTCGTTTACTTAAAGCGGGACAGTCGCAAAGCAAGTGCTCAATGCTCTCCACTTCTTCCTCATCTCCACAGCTTCGGCAGAAGTCATTGGACTCAATACCCAATCTTTTGGCGTGTTCGCCGATCAAGCAGTGTCCCGTCAGAACCTGTACTAACGTAGTCAATCGTTTCCTCTCTAGTGCGAGGAGATATTTTGACCTTCTCAGGTCATACCTTGGCCAGATTTGTCTAGCTACCCTGCAGGTGCCGATTTCTGTCCATCTATCGTTGGACTGCCTGATTGCCTCTTGCCTAAGCCAAAGCTTGCACGTGGATAGTGGCGCACCAATATATGCAAATTCTTCGAGAATTTGTAATGTCGTCCCTTTCCTAGCAAGTTCATCGGCTTTGCAGTTCCCCGGGATATCCCTATGCCCAGGCACCCATATGAGGTGTATATTAAACTGCTCAGCCATCTCGTTAAGAGATCTGCGGCAGTCGAGGGCTGTTTGTGAATTTAGGGATGTTGCCTCCAGAGAATTGATGGCAGCCTGGCTGTCCGAGTAAATGACAACGCCATTGTTGGTTACTATGTTGCGACTCAGCCACTTGGCTACTTCCCATATTGCCATTATTTCGGCTTGATAGACACTGCAGGTATCTGGTAGTCTGTGAGCTATATCCAGACTAAGTTCTTCACAGTGTACTCCGAAGCCAACCTTTTCATCAAGCTTCGAACCATCCGTGTAAAAGTGGAGATGGTTTATATTACCTGGTATTCTGCCGACCCATTCATCTCTGGCGGGAATCATAGTGATGTAATTTCTCTCGAAGGTGTACACTGTTGCTATATAGTCCACTCGGTCGGTTACCATATCACTACACTTTGATATCCTCATGTGACCATAGTTCTTGTACCTCCACATTGATAGGCAGTTTAATCTTATTGCCGCTTTGGTTGCAACTTCTCTCGCCACAATATTAATCGGCAGTATATGGAGTAGGGCTTGTAGAGACTCGGTCGCTGTAGTCCTTAAGGCTCCGCTTATGCTCAGGCAGGCAGTTCTCTGAACCTTTGTTAGTAGGTTGGTAATGGTTAGTTTGTCAGTTGCCGTCCACCATACCACAATACCGTATAACAGTATTGGACGAACTACTGCTATATATATCCAGTGGACGATTTTAGGAGAGAGTCCCCACCGCGACCCTACAGCCTTTTTGCAGGAATATAAGGCGACGTTGGCCTTCCTTACACGTTCCAATACGTTAAGTCTAAATAACATTTTCCTATCTAGAATTATTCCTAAAAATTTTGCACTTACAGAAAATATTAGATCTGTTCCATTTATCCGAGGTGTAGGGTCCACATGTGGGACATTATTCATCCTAGTAAAGAGAACCAATTCTGTCTTGTTGGGGTTAACGCCCAAACCGCTGCTTCTGGCCCATCTAGCCAACTTGTTCAGAGCCACCTGTAGGATGTCTCTGAGGACGTTTACGAATTTGCCACTCACTGCGATTGCCACGTCGTCCGCATATGCCACGACCTTGCAGCCACAACGTTCTAGATCTAGCAGGATTTCATTCACCGCCAGGTTCCAAATTAGTGGAGACAGTACTCCTCCGTGCGGGGTCCCTCTGTTTACATACCTTGTTAGAGTTGTGGACCCTAGACATGCTGTTATGCGTCTTCTGGTGAGCAGACTTTGAATTAGTCTAATCAAACTAGTGTTAACTTTTAGATGTGTGAGTGCCGCAATTACCGCATCGGAGTGAATGTTGTTAAAAGCCCCTTCTATGTCAAGAAATGCCACCATGGTGAATTCCTTGAAATGCAGGGACGATTCGATAGTGCTCACAAGTTCGTGCAGGGCTGATTCAGTAGACCTGCCCTTGTTGTAAGCATGTTGGTTCCCCGACAGGAGTTTTGTATCCAGGTTTTCCCTAATGAAATGATCTAAAAGTCTTTCCAGACCTTTCAATAGGAACGAGGATAGGCTAATTGGTCTGAAGTCTTTTGGCCTAGTGTGTGATATCTTTCCCGCTTTAGGTATGAATACCACTTTGGTATCCCTCCATCGATTCGGGACGTATGAAAGCCTGATACAGCCTACATAAATTTTCTCCAGCCAGGGGATAATGTACTTTAACATTTTCTGCATTTCTGCTGGAGTGATGCCATCTGGTCCAGGTGACTTGAAGGGCTCAAAGCTGTTAATAGCCCAGCTTATTCTGGATCTCTCAGTCAAGAAGCTAGCGACGCTCGCAGTCCACTCGCACTCTTGTTGGTCCTGCTGATCCTCGGGTTCTGTTACAGAGTTCCCCGGGAAATGTGTGTCGAGCAGTACATTGAGCGACTGCTCGCTGTTTTTGGTCCAGTTATTTGCCTCATCCTGTAAATATCCCACTGTACAGGGTGAAGCAGATAATATCTTCTTCAGCCTAGCGGCGTCGGAGACCTTTTCCACTTCACCACAGAAGGTATACCAAGAGCGCCTTTGCGCCTTTCTAAGCTCCTTCTTATAGATCTTGAGTTGCTCTTTATAGGCATCCCAATCATTAGCGACCCCAGTAGATTTAGCCTTATTGAATAGCTTGTTGCAGGTCTTTTTCATAGCCGTTAGCTCAGAAGTCCACCATTGGGGTTTAGTTTTACCCTTGTACCTTGTTTTTGGACAGGCTTCTTCAAGGGATCTATTGAATGATATGGTGATATGATCGACCAGATTATCCAGACCGGCTTTGTCATTCGGTTCGAACGGAAGTTTAGAGTTGAGGACTTTCTTGAAATTCTTCTCATACAGATGCCACTTTGTCTTCCACTTTGTCTACCAATGTATAACGAACCAATACATACCAAATAGAACGGGCAGGACAACGTCCACAGAATATTGTGGCTTTTACGTGGTGAAATTGTTGTGTAACTTCCGCAACAGACGTATTTCTAGTTTTTGGATGAACCATGAAATGGTTTATTCTGTTAAGAGCTATTTTAATATCCCTAAATATCCACCTTTACTTAAAAATATATTTCGATCTTTCTGATTACTATGCAAACGTAGCTAAAAAACATGCAAATTCATGTTAACCTGAAAACCTAATTCCATTTTTTGTAACGTCCACAACGGAACTTTCGCCGCGAATATCGCATTCATCAAAAGTATTTAAGTAAATATTTAAATGTCATTTCAAAGAACTCTGAAATAATTGCTGTTGCTAAAGGTTATATAAAAATATTGCGTTCAGAACGCCAACTGGATGAACATTAGTAAAACAAAATGCTTACGAGTGTAACGTCCGCAACCCATGATTTTCCCATATGCATTTTTTTTACCTAAAATGTTTATGTTACACTTTTTTTTAAAATTCCACAAAAAAATGCTCTCTCTCAAATACTAATTTTACAATTTAGTAGCTTTTTAGACAAAAATAAAATTCATAGGTTCAAAAGGGTGGTCCAAATATACATAATGCACGATGTTTATTGTGAGTCACACCTTAACGTCAAGTTTTTTGCCCAACTTATGGTCTTTGTAATTATTATATGACAAATTATTTACTTGGCAAACATTTTATTGTTCTGACAACCGTTGTTTTGATGTTATCTTTTGAATTATCTTGTAGGGACCAGCGCTGCCAGTTTAGGGGATTTATCCCCAATTTGGGGATTTTTCTTCGCGATTGGGGATATATTTTTTGGTTTGGCGATCCGGGGATTGCAATTTTTTATAATTACATGTCTTTATTTATGTTAAAATTTGTATATTTGTATATTATATTAAAATGCGTCCGTAAAAACTGTGTCAAAAGTTCTTACAAAAAGTAGCTTGACTCGCAGTGTATTAAAGTACGACTTAAATAGACAACCTGTAGTAATTGCCATTACGTATTTCTATAGATATTTATAAATATTAATTGAAGCCAAATGCGGTTTATAAAATTCTTCCGAGACGACATTACGAACAAATTAAGCTAATTTTTGAGTAAAGTTTACTAGTAACAGGATTCTGCTGATCCAACTCGATTTTAAAGAACTGGAATCGCTGGTATTACCCTTTGATGTACTTTAAAAAAAATTCAGTGTGTTATCAATTATTTAGTCCATTGGCAAACTTTTAATACCAAAAACGTGTACAAAAAATTAGATGATGTCGATTAGATGGAAGATTTTGAATCAGATATATTTGATAATTTGACAACGTACATTTTGTACAAACAAAATGAATTTTAGTACAAGGTACATGGAATTGTAAAATACATCATTCAAATAAGTTAAAATATTTTCTGGTGATTTTTTTGCGGATGAGAAATCTTTTTTTGTGGATTTAGGGGATAGGTTTTGGTTTAGGTTAGGGTGGCAGCCGTATTTTTTTATACATGCTCACATAGACCAGTTTAGGTCCCTAGTGTTACCACGGGCTGAAATGCCCCTCATCGAAACCAACCTGTTTGATATACAAATAATGATATACAGTCGTCGTTTACTCAGAGCGGGGCAGTCACATAGCAAGTGCTCAATGCTCTCCACTTCTTCCTAATCTCCACAGCTTATCTTTTAGCGTGTTCGCCGATCAAACAGTGCCCCGTCAGAACTGATACTAACGTAGACAATCTTTGCCTCTCTAGTGCGAGGAGATATTTTGATATTCTCAGGTCATACCTTGGCCAGATTTGTCTAGCTACTCTGCAGGTGCCGATTTCTGTCCATCTTTCGTTGGACTGCCTGATTGCCTCTTGCCTAAGCTTGCACGTGGATAGTGGCGCACCAATATATGCAAATTCTTCGAGAATTTGTAATGCAGTTCCCCGGGATATCCCTATGCCCAGGCACCCATATGAGGTGTATATTAAACTGCTCAGCCATCTCGTTAAGAGATCTGCGGCAGTCAAGGGCTGTTTGTGAATCTAGAGAATTGATGGCATCCTGGCTGTCCGAGTAAATTACAACGCCAGTGTTGGTTACTATGTTGCGACTCAGCCTCTTGGCTACTTCCCATATTGCCATTATTTCGGCTTGATAGACACTGCAGGTATCTGGTAGTATGTGAGCTATATCCAATCTAATCTATGCACAGTGTACTCCAAAGCCAACCTTTTCATCAAGCTTCGAACCATCCGTGTAAAAGTGGAGATGGTTTCTGTTACCTGGTATTCTTCCAACCCATTCATCTCTGGCAGGAATCATAGTGATGTAATTTCTCTCGAAGGTGTACACAGTTGGTATATAGTCCACTCGGTCGGTTACCATAGCACTACACTTTGATATCCTCATGTGACCATAGTTCTTGTACCTCCACATTGATAGGCAGTTTAATCTTATTGCCGCTTTGGTTGCAACTTCTCTCGCGACAATATTAATCGGCAGTATATGGAGTAGGGCTTGTAGAGACTCTGTCGCTGTAGTCCTTAAGGCTTCGCTTATGCTCAGGCAGGCTGTTCTCTGAACCTTTGTTAGTAGGTTGGTTATGGTTGGTATGTCAGTTGCCGTCCACCATACAGAGCCCCACCGCGACCCTACAGCCTTTTTGCAGGAATATAAGGCGACGTTGGCCTTCCTTACACGTTCCAATACGTTAAGTCTAAATAACAGTTTTCTATCTAGAATTATTCCTAAACATTTTGAACTTTCGGAAAAGACTAGATCTGTTCCATTTATCCGAGTGGAGGGTCCACATGTGGGACTTTAGTCATCCTAGTAAAGAGAACCAATTCTGTCTTGTTTGGGTTTACGCCCAAACCGCTGCTTCTGGCCCATCTAGCTAATATGTTCGGAGCCACCTGGCTGAAAGGTCGTCGGCATATGCCACGACCTTGCAGCCACAACGTTCTAGATCTAGCAGGATTTCATGCACCGCTAGGTTCCAAATTAGTGGAGACAGTACTCCTCCTTGTGGGGTCCCTCTGTTTACAAACCTTGTTAGAGTTGTGGACCTAAGACATGCTGTTATGCGTCTTCTGTTGAGCAGATTTTGAATTAGTCTAATCAAACTAGAGTTAACTTTTAGATGTGACAGTGCCGGAATTAAAGCCGCTTCTATGTCAAGAAATGCCACCATGGTGAATTCCTTGAAATGCAGGGACGATTCGATAGTGCTCACAAGTTCGTGCATGGCTGATTCTGTAGACTTGCCCTTATTGTAAGCATGTTGGTTCACCGACAGAAGTTTTGTATCCAGGTTTTCCCTAATGAAATAATCTAAAAGTCTTTCCAGACCTTTCAATAGGAAGAGGATAGGCTAATTGGTCTGAAGTCTTTTGGCCTAGTGTGTGATATCTTCCCCGCTTTAGGTATGAATACCACTTTGGTATCCCTCCATCTATTCGGGATGCCTGATACAGTCTACATAAATTTTCTCCAGCCAGGGGATAATGTACTTCAACATTTTCTGCATTCCTGCTGGAGTGATGCCGTCTGGTCCAGGTAACTTGAAGGGCTCAAAGCTATTAATAGCCCAGCTTATTCTGGATCTCTCAGTCAAGAAGCTAGCGACGCTCGCAGTCCACTCGCACTCTTGTTGGTCCTGCCGTTCCTCTGGTTCTGTTAGAGAGTTACCCGGGAAATGTGTGTCGAGCAGTACATTGAGCGATTGCTCGCTGTTTTTGGTCCAATTATTTGCCTCATCCTGCAAGTAACCCACTGTAGAGGGTGAAGCTGATAGTATTTTCCTCAGCCTAACATTAAAAGTAATGAATCCTTTTGGACCAAATTTATTGTATATATTTATTGACATATATTGTATACAAAAAGCAAGCACTCATTCGAAATGTCCGCCTTTGGCCTTCACACATGCCTTAAGTCGCACTGACCAATCACCAATAGCCGCACGCGCCTCGTCCCTTTGGGAAAGTGGCCACAGCACGAATCAAAGCAGTCTTAAGAGAATCGATGCTGTGGTATTTTTTGTGCACACCTTGTCCTCTAAAACTGTCCGCAATTTGTAATCCAGTGGGTTTATATCAGGGCTGCCAGAGAGCCATTCATCTGAAGAAATGAATGCTGACAAATCGTTTTAAAGCCATGTCGTGGTCATTTTAGGCATATGTGTGGGCGCAGAATTCTACTAGAAAGTCCATGCCTGGTTTTGGAATAGGGAATGGTTAAGTGGTTTTACAAGAGATTCCAAAACGGTTTCTTAGTAATTTTTGGTCAATGTTTTGACCACTTGTTCACAGAAATGCAAGTCAGTGACCCCATCGTAAGAGACATCCCATCAAACTATGATTGAAGCTGCATGATGTACCTTTTCGACCCATGGAATTACTTGAGATGCTTCCTTAGACGACCTTACATACACCATATCATTTTGTTTGTTATGTTTTTCCTGCAGGTACAATTTGTTATATTTGTGAACAAGATTTTTTTGTACAAGTTATCAGCGTGATTGGCGTTTGCAATTTTCTTTCCTATTTTTTATAATGCTGAACAAACGTTTTTTATAATGCTTAACAAATGTCTATTGCGGCCTTTGAAAGCCCCAAGTCTCAAGTCTTTTTTAATAATTCGACTAATGGACTTTTGCGTAACATTCATGTCACGGGCCACGATTTCGGAGCGGAATTCGCCGAACTCTTGATTTGATGACCTGCGGCGTTCGAACAGCTCGAGGGCGTCCCGACCAGGTGATCTTTGACATCCCCAGTCTCCTCAAACAGTTTTATGCAGCGGTAGATAAACATGATATTAATCCCAAGCGGGCAGAGTGTTTTAAAAATGTTTGTTTTTTTTCATTCCATATTTAAAAAGCGCTATAACAGCGATGCGGTTCCCATTATCTGACCACTCCGTGGTGATAACTGAATCAATTTTAAATTCCCGTTACAAACTAACGCTACAGAGGTTAGGTTTCATAATCCACGTGGGAAAGGTACGTTATGTTCAATTCCACTTTTGTAATGGGTGTGTTAAATTTTGTAACTGTATTTATGTCCCTACTAAGTATATTATTGCTAAAACTTCAATACATATGGTTACTGTAACCATCTTTAGTTGTGACAGAGATTGAAAGGATAGCCTGAACATGTCCAATCAGATCAGACCTCTCCCTTTGTGGGAGAGGTAACAAAAGGGGCGTGACAATAACGCCCATTTTTCAATGGACTGTATGTACTATAAAAACATTACGCTGTACAAAATTTCAAGTATTTCTAAACACTGGTATTAATGTTATAAGCTTTTAGTGCAAAATTGTGCATTTGTGTGGGAGATACCAAAACGGGCGTGGCAATTTCGCCCATTTTCCTCGAGTTGATAGCGACTAACAAACTAATACTATGTGTGGAATTTCAGAAGATTCGAATACGTAAAATAGCAGTTATTAAAGAATCAATATTTCACAACATTTTAACCCTTTGTGGGGGAGGTACCAGAGAGTTATCGTGCGCACCAGCCAGCAGACAGACAGACAGACACATAGACAGACAGACAGACAGACAGACAGACAGACGGACGGACATTGCTCATTCGACTTAAAATGACCCAAAACGGATTTCCTCCGAACATACTTAGGGTCTTAGGTCACTCCTTCGATGTGTTACACTTTTTTCCGTAGCAAATGATATATACCCTCGTCACACTAAAGTGAGGGTATAATAAATAAAGTATACCACAAAAAAGTATTACCTCAAATTACAAGAATATCGTTCCAATTTAATTGCCTTAGCTGAAAAAAAACATGAACAAACAAGCCAAAGGTCACCGTTAAATGTCCAAAATTTGTGACAAATTATGATATCTCTCCGTCAATACAACAAGGTCAGGCGGCAAAGGCTGATTTAATTAACCTTAAGAAAAGGACACACAAATTCCTATGTTTGTTTCCGCACCAGCCTTTGCTAGAAATGTTTATTTTCGTCTGTGGAAAATAAACCGAAAAACAAAAGATTGCATAGCTGTGGTTTTTCTAACTTCTCTCCCATGTCCGCCCCTCCCCCCGAATGGCCGGAAGAGGAAGTTTTCTTGTGAATGGCAGTGTAACCACCGACGGTTTTGTGGTTGAATTCGAAAAAAGTCACTTTATTTGTTTCCCCCTTTTTTCTGGGTTTTGTTTATATTATTCGGTGGTTATACGAGTATTTTCTATTTATGAATATATATGTATATGTACATATGTATGTCAACTTGTTCGTTTGTAGCTATGTTTGTATATATGTATGCATTTTTATTATGTTTTCATTTCTCCAATGTAAATATTTGCAACAATTACAAATAAAAATAAATAAAATCAAACAAAGCCCCTGAAAATATTCTAATATCAAATCTAGGATAAGAGTTAAGGTCGCCGCTTTTTTAATGTCATTTGGCCTCCACAAAGAAACACTGCGACAGAATTATTGGCGGTACATCCAATCCTATTATAAAAAACATAAATAGCATCTCCAATTCTACAAATATTATCATATTTCTGGCGAATAGCCACAGAATAGGCAGTTAGGTATATATTACTCACATGCAAATTCGTTGAAATATGTATGTAAATGATGAAGAGCTCTACTGCAAACTCACTTTGTCATATAAGCCCCACTGAGAACGGCCCTTATAAAGTATCAGAAATATTTTTTATATATAAAATTAGTTCATCGTTGATGATTTTTTATATGACTTCTATACGAAAAGATCATCGTTGATGACTTTTCCATACGAAAAGATCATCGTTGAAGACGTTTCTATACGAAAAGATCATCGTTGAAGACGTTTCTATACGAAAAGATCATCGTTGATGACTTTTCTATACGAAAAGATCATCGTTGATGACTTTTCTATACGAAAAGATCATAGTTGATGACTTTTTTTATACGAAAAAATCGTCGGTGATAACTTTTCTATACGAAAAGATCATCGTTGATGACTTTTCTATACGAAACGATCATCGTTGATGACTTTTCTATACGAAAAGATCATCGTTGATGACTTTTCTATACGAAAAGATAATCGTTGATGACTTTTCTATACGAAAAGATTATCGTTGATGACTTTTCTATACGAAAAGATCATCGTTGATGACTTTATGATTTTCTATACGAAAAGATCACCGTTGATGACATTCATCGTTGAAGACTTTTCTATGCGAAGAGATCATCGTTGAAGATGTTTCTATACGAAAAGATCATCGTTGATGACTTTTCTATACGAAAAGATCATCGTTGATGACTTTTCTATACGAAAAGATCATCGTTGATGACTTTTCTATACGAAAAGATCATCGTTGATGACTTTTCTATACGAAAAGATCATCGTTGATGACTTTTCTATACGAAAAGATCATCGTTGATGACTTTTCTTTACAGGACTTATGTACTTCTTCTCATAGCCGCAGTGAACGGTGTACAAATAAGTATTTCTGTATGATTTCACTTTGAGAAAAGTTCAGTCCATTTTTTTTTATGTGTAGCTCTCCTTGGTCGTTGATTTGTGGTATTGTTTTTAATAGTGGGGATGACGACCCATATTTGTGAGTGTCTCACTCACTCGTTGTGATTATTTAGTTCATTCCATTCCACCACATTCGAAGCGAATGAAAGTGTTTAAGTCTCCCTGTTCTGATTTGAATCTATTATTTGTTGCTTTTAATTTTCGGGTCTTTCTAGTTTTGTGAAATACACAAAACACTGTTCGATGTGTGCGAGGTGGGGGTGAAAAGTTTATCAATTTGTTTGACAACATCAAACGTTGAACGGAGAACAATCGAATCAAATCGAATAGAGTCGCATTGAATGAATGTAAACCTTTATCGCTGTTTCCATTGAATAGTTAGAAACGATGAGGAATCTTTTAGATCTACTTGTGTCGCTACAAGTCTTAAATTTCTTTTGTATAGAATTCTGGTGGTTTTGTTGTTGTTTGGTTTTTGTACTTCCACATCGCCGTCGTCGCTGTTGTTTTTGGGATTTCCGTGTATCCCCATCCCGCTATCTCTTTTCGTTATCCCTTCCAACGTACCCACGTACTTGATGAAGAGATTACGTTAAAGTTTCCGAACTGGAACAATACTGAGAAGACTGTGGTTTGTGTCATTGCTATTGCTGCTGCTGCTGTTATTGTTGTTTTTGTTGGGGGTAGAAATGAAACAAAAAAAAAAGGAGAAATAAAAATCCATTCATGTCCTTTGAAAGTGCTTAACAAAGACAAGACGGAACAGATGCAATAAAAGTCGATGGTTACGGATACGAATCCAAGTCTGAGCAGAAAAACTTTTAATTCATTTCTCTGATCTGAACATGTGAACGTATGGCAGGGGAGAGGTGTGGGAAAGGAAATGAAGCGGAGAGAGACATGTATTGTTAAATATTGGTTTCATATCTTAGCGTCAAAGGTATATTTTTATTATTAATGTACATTAGGTCGGCTCAGAGAAATTTTTGTTGTATATATTTTTGCTTACAAAGATTTATTTTGTTTGTCGTGTTTGGTTAGATCTTATTCAATAAATACCACTTTCACCTTATATGCTAATAAGGCTAAATATTAATAAAAAAGTTTAAATCTTAAATAATGAAATTTGAAAGGATGTCTCCATCTTCGTCATAATGGAGTAGTTGTTTAGGTTTATGTTAGGTTAAGGTGGCAACCGCAGTTACCAGCTCACATAGATCAATATAGATCCCTATTGAAATCACAGGCCACTCATTGGGACCAACCTTTGATACGCCAAGTTATCTATTATACGAACATTGGTGTCGGCAAGATCTGTCAGACTTCCTAGAAAGACCGACCTCAGTATATCCAGACGTGGTAAAGACCAAACATCTGCTAGTCTGGAGATCGGTAATCGCATATATTGGGTGGTCTCCAGTTACTTGCCTTATGAAGCTGTAGTACCGACTGCTCTATTCAGGGAATTAGTAGAAGAAGCAACATCTGACGAGGTCGAGCTGATTGTTGGCGCAGACACTAACGCTCATCATACTATCTGGGGTAGTACGGATATAAACAATAGGGGTGATTCGCTTCTTGACTTTATTCTAACTACCATCCTAAGTATTTGTAACATAGGTAATAAACCGACCTTTACAATTAAAGACAGACAAGAAGTACTCGACGTAACGTTTGCTACTGACCGGCTGTCAGACAAAATTATTGGGTGGAATGTACTGGACGACCACTCATTCTCAGATCACCATTATATTGAGTTCAAAATCGCTGAAAAAGCGCCTGAACCTGCCGTCCACAGAAATGTGAGAAAGACAAAGTGGCACCTGTATGAAAAGAATTTCAAGAAAGTCCTCAACTCCAAACTTCTGTACGAACCGAATGACAAAGCCGGTCTGGATCATCTGGTCGAGCATATCACCACATCATTCAATAGTTCCCTTGAAGAAGCCTGTCCAAAAACAAGGTACAAGGGTAAAACTAAACCCCAATGGTGGAGTCGCAACACAGTAACCAACACTGGCGTTGTCATTTACTCGGACAGCCAGGCTGCCATCAATTCTCTGAAGGCAACATCCCTAAATTCACAAACAGCCCTCAACTGCCGCAGATCTCTTAACGAGATGGCTGAGCAGTTTAATATACACCTCATATGGGTGCTGGGCCTGGGGATATCCCGGGGAACTGCAAAGCCGATGAACTTGCTAGGAAAGGGACGACATTACAAATTCTCGAAGAATTTGCATATATGTATTGGTGCGCCACTATCCACGTGCAAGCTTTGGCTTAGGCAAGAGGCAATCAGGCAGTCCAACGAAAGATGGACACAAATCGGTACCTGCAGAGGAGCTAGACAAATCTGGACAAGGTATGCCCTGAGAAGATCAAAATATATCCTCCCACTAGAGAGGCAAAGATTATCTACGTTAGTATCAGTTCTGACGGGACACTGCTTGATCGGCGAACACGCCAAAAGATTGGGTATTGACTCTAATGACTTCTGCAGAAGCTGTGGAGATGAGGAAGAAGTGGAGAGCATTGAGCACTTGCTATGCGACTGTCCCGCTCTGAGTAAACGACGACTGGACATACTGGGGTCGGCTTTTCTAGGCAGCCTAACAGATCTTTCCAGTACCGATATTCGTAATATCGACAAATTTGTATATCAAACAGGTTGGTTTCGATGAGGGGCATTTCAGCCCGTGGTAACACTAGGGACATAAACTGGTCTATGTGAGCTTGTATAAAAAATACGGCTGCCACCCTAACCTAACCTAACCTATATCCAGACGTCGTTTACCAAAGCGGAACAGTAGCATAGCATGTGCTCAATGCTCTCAACATCCTCCTCATCTCCACAGCTTATGCAGAAGTCATTGGACTAAATTTCCAACCTGCTACCTGCTTTCGTGTTCGCCGATCAGGCAATGTCGCGTCAGAACTGACACTAATGCAGACAGTCTTATCTTCTCTTGTGCGGGGATATATTTTGACCATCTTAGGTCGTATTTTGGCCAGATTTGTCGAGTTACCCTTTCCATCTCTCATTGGATGGCCTGACTGCCTCCGGCCTAAGCTAAAGATTGCATGTGGACGGTGGCGCACCAATATATGTAAATTCTTCGATAATTTGTAATGTCGTCCCTTTCCCAGTAAGTTCTTCGGATTTTCAGTTCCCCGGGATATCCCTATGCCCTGGTCCCCATATGAGGCATATGTTAAACTGCTCAGCCATCTCGTTGAGAGATCTGCGGCAGTCGAGGGTTGTTTGTGGATTTAGGGATGTAGCCCCCAGGGATTAGGGACTAAGTTCTTTACAGTGTAAACAGAAGTCAACCTTTTCATTAAGCTGCGAACCATCTGTGTAGAAGTGGTGATGTTTTGTTTCCTTGCAACCCATTCGTCTCTGGCAGAGAAGTAAAGTATCTTTCGAAGGAATCGTTGGTATACGAGGACGGTCCCACAATCAGCCGACCTTACAAAGAAAACACAACAAATTTGGGAACACTATTCTTTATTTCTGAACATAATCTTCTTGTAGCTCGTTACACTTTTTCCAGCGATTTTCAATAGCTTCTATACTCTGCTTATATATAGTAGAACAGTTTAGCCCCTGAGAATAGCCAGCAACCCGCAACCAGCATCTTGTCATTGCTGGCAAATATTTTCAGCTGAGCCATTTTTTAAGTTTGGACAAAACAAAATAATCCAAGGGAGCTAAATCTGGCGAATTGGGTGCGCGCAGAAGCAATTGGAACTTTAATTCTTTGATTATGTCCATCGCAATAGTGGATGTGTGAACTGGTGCATCGTCTTGATTGTGGGCAAACGCGGCAGCCATCTTGCGAACAGTTTTCTGATCATCAAATTTTCCGTCAATATGCCATTTATATCACTTTTTGAAATGCCTATGACTTCAGTTACCTCCCGAAACTTCAACTGACGGTCATCCAATACCATTTTGTGGATTCTTTTTAACCATTTCTGGCGTGGACACCCTAATTGGTCGACCAATACGGTGTTCCCCAGACTCACCCAAAGTAGAATCTAGCTGTGTTTTAATATTGGTAGGACTGAGACCTTTCAAATGAAAGTATTGTATTACATATCGGTGACCAATTTTGCCCATTACAAATTCAATAAGATTGTTTTCTTTTGAGTGCTCAAAAAAAAATTAAACAACGTGGCGCCTTGAAACTAAAAAATATGTTTTAGAAGGTTGCCACTTTTTACGAAAGTAATTGTTTTTCAAACTACAACCGCCATCTATATGTCAGGTCGGCAAATTTTGGGAACGCCCTCGTATAATTCAATCGGTCGGCTACCATAGCGCTACAGTGTGATATCCTTATGTGACCGTAGTTCTTGTACCTCCTGATTGATAGACAATATAATCTTAATGCCGCTCTGGTTGCACTTTAGCCATAGTATCAATCGGTAGTAGATAGAGTAGGGATTTTAGAGACTCTGTCGCTGTAATCCTTAAAGCCCCGCGTACGTTTAGGCAAGCAGAACATTGATTAATTGACTGGTGATGGATCGCTTATCATTTGCCGTCCAATTCACCACAATGCCTTACGGTAGTATTGGGTGAACTACTGCTATGTACATTAGGCCGGGTCAAAAAAAAATATTGCGGTTGTCCGCATCTCAAATGAAAGCTTGTTTTGTTTAATGAATATCACCCTAATATATGTAGGCTTTATTAGAGCGAGCTAGAGCGATATTACATAACCTCTAAAATTCATGTTTTTCTTGAAAATGTCGGACATCATTGACTCAATCGGGAACATTTTCATGTGTGCAGAACTAGAACTTGCTACTCCGCTTCTAACGATACCAATATTGTGATTCTCGCGATAATAGAACCAAAGATATTCACGATTTAAGAGCGTAATTTTACGTTTTTTCATTTTTGACTTTGACTCAAATCTTAAAATTAGTGGCAAGTATTTCTCTCTGTGTAATAGGGCCACAGCTGACCACAGCTAATTTCATGCATAACAGCATCGCGAACATATTAGAAGTGCAAAAATATACCTAGCCAATAATCAAAAATATACATTTACAAATTATATTCTGTTCTTCAACAAAGCGTATTTATAAAAAAAACCAGTAAGGAAAGGCTAAAGTCGGGCGGTGCCGACTATATAATACCCTACACCACTCTCGTAATATTGAATAACTCTGATATATAAATTTTGTAATTCATGTATAAATTGTTTACATAAAGTTACTTTTGGGACATTTTATACTTAAATAATACCCTGTACCACAGTGTGGTGTAGGGTATAAAAACGATTGGATCTAAAGAGCCAAATCGGATGAAACATATATATGGGAGCTATAGCTAAATCTTTACCGATTTTCTTCAAATTCGGCAATGTTGGTTCATGAATCAAGAAACTCTACCATTCTAAATTTCAAAACGATTGGATGTAAAATATAGCTTCTAAAGAACTAAAGGGCCAAATCGGACGAAACATATATATAAGAGCTATAGCTAAATCTTAACCGATTTTCTTCAAATTCGGTAGTGTTGGTTCATGGATCAAGAAACTCTACCAATTCTAAATTTTCCAAATAATTGGATGTAAAATACAGCTTCTTCAGGACTAAAGAGCAAAATCGGACGAAACATATATATGGGAGCTATAGCTAAATCTTAACCGATTTTCTTCAAATTCGGCAATGTTAGTTCATGGATCAAGAAACTCTACCATTCTAAATTTCAAAACGATCGGATGTAAAATACAGCTTCTATAGGACTAAAGGGCCAAATCGGACGAAACATATATATGGGAGCTATAGCTAAATCTTAACCGATTTCAACCAGATTCAATAGCGATCTTAACAGCCGCGAAATACTCTAAACTGCAAAATTTCAGAACGATCGGAGTGAAATTGCGACCTGTAGTCGACGAACAACTTTACATGGACAGACGGACGGACAGACATCGTTAAATCGACTCAGCTAGTGATTCTGAGTCGATCGGTATACTTTAAGGTGGGTCTAGCTGTGTTATTTTCAGGTGTTACAAACATCTGCCGTGAAACTAACTTATAATACCCTGTACCACAGTGTGGTGTGGGGTATAATGAAAAAACGTAAAATTACGCTCTTAAATCTTGAATATCTTTGGTTCTATTATCGCGAGAATCACAATATTGGTATCGTTAGAAGCGGAGTAGCGAGTTCTAGCTGCACACATGAAAATGTTCCCGATTGAGTCAATGATGTCCGACATTTTCAAGAAAAACATGAATTTTAGAGGTTATGTAATATCGCTCTAGCTCACTGGCGGCTCAAGATAAAGCCTATATATATTAGGGGGATATTCATTAAACAAAACAAGCTTTCATTTGAGATGCGGACAACCGCAATATTTTTTTTTGACCCGCCCTAATGTACATATATCCAATGGACGATTTTAAAAGTGTGGCCTCAACTCGTCCCTACAGATTTCCCACAGGAATATAACGCGACGTTGGCTTTTCTTACCCGTTCCAATACATTAAGTCTGAAGTACAATTTCCTGTCTAGGATTGTAACCAGAAATTTTGCTCTGTTACAAAAATCTAACCTACACGCAAAGAAAAAAATCGTTTCACAGAAACGAAATTTTAGACAACTACAATTTTCGTTTACGAGGAGTGAAATTTCTTTTGGTCAGAACAAAAAATTTTTAACACAAAATAAGTTTCCGTCACAACAAACGAAATTTCAGTTCCTACAAACGAGAATTTTACTTGCCTAATTTTTCGTTTCGCATAAACGTATTATTTTCTTTGCGTGAAATTGCATTTAGCCGAGGGTGGTCCTCATGTAGAACTTTATTCTGCCTAGTAAAGAGAACCAATTTTGTGTCGTCGTGTCCCATCTGTATACATACAGTCATACTTTTCCTAAATGTGTCTCTACAGTGTCCTACAGCCAAAAAAAAGTCTTCTCATCAATCTTTAAGCAATGTTTAATGTTAATCAATTAAAAAAACACAACACGAAATGTCACATATTTCGCAATTTAATGTCTAGACTTTTCTATCGAGTATTCTTCCCATTGTTCCATTATTATTATTCTCAAACAGTTGAGCTCTATTAAATGGTCGTTGTTAAAAAAATTAAAATTAACCAAAATGTTATCTGAACTGCAAACGTTCTAATAATAAATATTTACCAAACAAATAATAAATTGGCATTTTGTTTAGTAGGTAGGTATGTATGTATTCATGTACATCTGAAGGCATATAACAGTCAACCAGACAGTAAGTTAGTACGTATGTAACATCATTCATTCATTGATATCTCCTCCATTCATGGTGAAATATTTGACGTCTTTTCATGGAATGCGAATCAGATGAGTTGAGAGATACAGGAGAGAGAGGCAGTGTCTCCTGGTTTAAGTGCCTCTCTGGCTGTCCGTCCATCAGTATGTCTGTAAATTATTTGTTCAATTCAATTATTGACATTTATTCAACTGATATTTCAGAGTTTCCGTCACTGTCGCCAGCCAATACCTTGTCGGGTGGCTGGGTTGGCAATGGAAGTGCGAGGGTAAACCCTGGAAATGCCTATGGAAAGTGTCAAGTGCCTTATCGGCGCGGCTTTGCTTCAAGTTTCACACTGAATTCCAAAATGATATCAATTTCTTTTGTGTGACAGCATGAGGCAAATAAATTAAAACAATGCCAATTCCTAATGCGATAACACAAAGAGTACAGCAATAGCTTCAGCAAATTGCTATAAGCGTTTGCCGCCTCCGCTGCCGCGCTATCTCCGCCGTTGTCGTAAGCGAAAATTTTCTTGTCAGAGACGATCTCTATCTAGTCAGCTCCAAGATTGCGTTGGCATTGTTGCTGCCGCTGTTGGTGGGTCCATTGTCGCTAAGTCGACAATTGATATAAATTGGAAAAAGTCATCATAAAAACAAATCAGTCTACACGGCGGGAAAAAATGCAGAAAATAAAATAGGTTTAGGAGGTGAATTTGCAATAAAGTACAATTTGTAGCAAATAAATTAGGTTTATAAATCAACAAAACATATTTCGATACAGCTAAACATTATTTGCATATACACTACGTAACTATTGTATGCTGATGCGCCACTGTCCACATGCAAGCGTTGGCTTAGCCAAGAGGCAATCAGGCAGTCCAATTAGACAGAAATCGGCACCTGTAGTGCAGCTAGACCTATCTGACCAAGATAGAACTAAGAAGATCAGGAAAATATTGTCTACGTTAGTGTTGATGGGATACTGATTGATCGGCGAACACGCCAGCAGGTTAGGTATTAAGACCAATGACTTCTGCAGAAGCTGTGGTGATGAGGAAGAAGTGGAGATCATTGAGCACCTACTTTGCTACTGTGTCATATTAAACGATATACTGGATTCGGCCTTTATAAGAAGTCTGACAGATCTTTCCGGTACCGATATTCGTACTATTGATATCTTTGTTTTTCAAAGAGATTGGTTTCGATAAGGGTCATCTTTGCCTGTGGTATCACATAGGTCTATTTTAGTCTATACATTGGTCTATGTGAGCTGGAAAAGCTGAGTACTCGTATATAATATCCTACACCACTGCAGTAATATCAAATAACACTGAAATATTCAGGATATACTTCAGATAAATATTGTTTACATAAATTTTCTTTTGGCAAATTCAAAATGATTAGATGCGTAATACGGTTTGCATAGAGCTAAAACAGCAATTTGGGAGGCTGTTATATATGGAGACTACAACTAAATCTGACCTGATTTTCTTCAATTGTGGGTCCTAGGATGAAGAAACCTTCCTGCATGTTCTAGTCAGCTTTATTGAAGGATCCCTCTCTGTTAAGCAATATACTTTCTTAGATATAGAGGGGGCCATCAGTAACATAAATCCAGCCGCTATTATTACGGCATTAGAAACCCTGGGGGTTGACAGCAGTATACGTAAGTTCATTCATAACCTTCTAATTAAGAGACGCATTTCAGTTAGTTTAGCGTCAACTGATCTCCATAGATTTGTAAGCAGGGGAACTTCCTAAGGTGGTGTTCTGTCTCCTCTGCTATGGAATCTCTCTATGAACAAAATTTTGCTTTCTCTGGCGATGATGGGTGTCAGAGTTGTTGCCTATGCAGATGACGTGGTAATAGCTGTTAGGGGGAAGTTTCTGGATATTCTCAGGGACATCCTACTGCAGGCCCTTCATACAGCCCAAGCTGGGTTTCCCGCTATGGTCTTGGTGTTATCCCGACCAAGACGGAACTAGTACTTTTCACCAGAAATAAGGCAGCATGAGTTACACCTGTCTCCTTGGGGTATTGAAATTCCCCTCTCTGAAAGCGCAAAGTAATTAGGTATAGTTATGTGGTTGTATACGGCGGTATACAACCACATAACAATACCTAAGAGGCATGCCTCTTAACCTTCAAGCTTCTCTTGAGAGATAGTGCACTTACGGCAACAAATGACAGGTGGTCACTGTCACCTAGACACAAAACGCACAAAAGCACAGTTGTCGTTGCGAGAATGGACGTCTCACTTATCGTGTCAGTCATGACAGGTCTTATTATTATCTTATTGAACGGCGCGCAGAGAGATTGAAGGTCTTGCATAATTACTTGGCAGAAGCTGTGTGACGAGGAGGAGGTGTAATCAATAGAACACCTTCTGTGTCTGAGCCCCGCTTCTAGAGAGACTAGAAGGCGACATACAACCTTGGGCTCTTATTCCTTTCAGGAGTAAGCTAACTTGGATGATGTTGGAATTTGAGCATTTTAAAGCAATTAAATTGATTCAACGGGAGGAGTTGGGGATAACTTATGCTTTCCCTTACGTCCCTGTGGTAACACAATGGAGTGGATAGTCTAAGTGAGTCTGCTTTACAGGCTGCCACTCTTAACCTAACCTAACTAATCTAGGACGAAGAAACTCCACCCTGCTAAATTTCAAAATGATTGCATGTAAAAGGGGCTAAAAGGTCAAATCGGAAGGAACAAATATAGTTTAGTTTGTTTGTGAGAGACAGAATAGTTATACGTGTTTTGATTGTTTGACGATTTTCTGCTTTTGAAAAATTGATCAACGAATTTGCATCAAATTTGAAATGTTGAGAGTAGCATATGGTGATTATGGAGAATCGTCGAATCCATATTGGAGAAGTTGCAGAGGATGTCAACACAACGGTTGCCATACATTTTTTTTGGTCATGAAGCGTGTGGCAGCGTAGTTCGTATTTATTTGACCGAAAAGAATATCGTAATCATGCCTCATCCACCGAATTCGCCAGATTTGGCCCCCGCTAATTTTTCCTGTTCCCAAAATTGAAGAGACCAATGAAAGGACGGCGTTTTGCGATGATTGAGGCGATAAAAACCGCCCGAGAAATATCAAAATTCACCTTTTAGATTGTACAGACCTCGTATGTGGCTATATTTAAATCAGAACGAATTTTCTTCAATCATGGATATGTGGATCTCTATAACAATAAATTCTGCCCTGCTAATTCTCAAAATGATTAAGAGTAAAATATAGTTTGTTAACAATAATTGAAAAAATATATTTTTTATCAAAGTCTGTTTTTGTAGAAATATGAAAAACTTTTGGAATTTCAAGAAAAATTACCGTTTTTATCAAAATTGTATTATGATCCAATTAATATACATACATGTTTTGATCTTCGCTTCGAAAATTTGGGAAAGAGCCCTTTGAAAACTTCAGAATTCCGATCCAGATCCAGAATCCTCACCAAAAAACAAAGAAAGCATATTACAACAAGTAAGAAAGTTTCAGTCGGGTAAACCGACTAAGGTATACCCTCACTTTGTGAGTAATGTAATATGGAATATTAAACGAATTATTCTGTCAATTTGTGTGGGAGGTACCAGAAGGTTTTTAACAAATACACCTATTTTTCGCTGAATAGTAGATTCTTTAAATACATTGCACTGCGCCGAATTATAAGCATTTATTTGCACTGGTATACTAAGGCTATGAGATATTAAATTTTGGTATGATTTGGCCATTTTGTGTGGGAGGTACAAAAAGGGGCGTGGTGATAATGGCCATTTTTGTACAGTGCTATAGGAACTACAAAAGCGTTACACTGTGCAAAATGTTGTTGCATTTTCGTGCATTGGTACTCATGCTGTGAGCTCTTAACTTTTTGTGAAAAATGGTACATTTGTGTGGAAGGTACAAAAAGGGGCGTGGCAATAGCGTCAATTTTTCACAGGGCTATAGACATTATAAAAGCATTACACTGTACAAAATTTCAAGTATTTTTATACACTGGTATTAATGTTATAAGCTGTTAACTTTTGCTGCAAAATGGTACCTTTGTGTGGGAGGTACCAAAAGGGGCGTGAATATAACACCCATTTTTCACTGGACTGTAGGCACTATAAAAGCATTACACTGTACACAATTTTAAGTATATTTATACACTGGTCTTAATGTTATAAGCTGTTAACTTTTGGTGCAAAATGGTGCATTTGTGTGGGAGGTTCCAAAAGGGGAGTAAAAACTTGGCCCATTTTAAACTTATGCTATGTGTGGAATTTCAGAAGATTCGTATAAGTAGTATAGCAGTTATTAAAGATTCAATTTTTCACAACATTTTAACACTTTGTGGGGGAGGTACTAGAAGGAGTGGACCAATATGGCCCATCTTCGAACTTAGCCGGAGATAGAAAAAAATATTACCACGTACCAAATTTGAAGTCAATCGGTTACTCCTTTCGAGAGTTATCGTGCGCACCAGCCAGCAGACAGACAGACAGACAGACAGACAGACGGACGGACATTGCTCATTCGTCTTGGAATGATCCAAAACGAATATCCGCTGAACATACTTTGGGTCTTAGATCACTCCTTCGATGTGTTACACTTTTTTTCGTAGCAAATGATATATACCCTCGACACACTAAAGTGAGGGTATAAAAATACAAATATTGATCTTTGTTAGTTTTTTTTGCTTTGTTATTTGGAGAAGATTTTTAGTCATTCTAAACGAATATGTTCATCATAGGTGGGATTTTGATGAAGATATCGATATCGATTTGTATAAAAAAATTGTATTTGTATATGGATCATTAAACAAACATATTCATGAATATGCAAACAAAATAAGTTTATATACGGTTACATTATTTAATCAGCAAAATATGCTTACAGCCAAACACTTATGCATGCAGAAAAAAATTTATATTCACGGTAATCTTATTCGCATAGCATAATGCTAGTGGTTACAAATAACAATAATTTTATTATGTATTATGGCAATCATGATCATAGTTGTCGTGATCATAACATAGTCACAACAACTGTGGCGTTAATTGGCGTTCCGTGGCGTTTCGTTTATAACCATTACATTATGCTCCGATGATAACTTTTTTCTGCGAGTGTGTGTGTTTTTATTTTATTCCAATTAGTTTTTTTGGCGTCTTCAAAACCAAAGATGTTTTCCACATATGTACGTCATTTCTTATTTCCTGAATATTTTGTCGGTGTATAAATCCACCGATAAAGACACGGACAGTCCCTCAAAGTGGTTACGATTTGATTTTAAGAAATCCCCCACAACGCAATTGAGCAAATTACACTTTTGAATGGACAAAATGAACATCTGAATGCACTGAACTACTCTGCTCTGAACAGAACTAAACTGAACTAAAGAATTTGTGCGGGTTTCCTAAACGAATGCATTTCTTAAGGCCATTAAAAGTTTAAATAACAAACATACCGAATTAATAGATAGAAACTCATAGATTTTTTGAGATAGATGAGTGAAGTTCTGTATATGTATCACTGGTGCGCTGAGAACGGCACCAACTGAGGCAATAAATGGTTATATAACATTTAATGCCCCTGGACATTATATCAATGTAATATTTCGCATGTACTGCTATTCGACTTAGTGGAAATGGTCTGGAAATGGCTACGAACATATTGTCATTCTAGGCCCAATGCCTGACCTTCCGGGCACTGTTCTCTCTGACTAAACAACATTTTGACAAGAAGTATCTCACTCTTATATCTAATAGATCAGAGTGGAATGGTCGTATCTCAGGACATAGGAGATTCCTTAACTTCTATACAGACGGTTCCAAACTCAACAACCAGTGGGCTGATGCCTGTAGGGTTTACCAGGCTGTCTGATTAGCTATTAAAGAGTATCAATATTTCTCTGATAGACACATGGCTATCCAGTCCCTGGAAGCTATATTTCTGAATGCAAAAACTACACTTGACTGTCGCAGATCTCCCAGATAGCTAAACAGTTCAATATTCACTTGATATGGGTGCCGGCCACAGGGACACACCACGGAACTGCAAGGCAGATGAACTTGGAAGACCATAAACTACCTTACACGCTCCAGAGGAATTGGAATATGTGGTCATGCCACTAGCGACCTGTAAGCTCTTCTTGCGAGATAGTGCCCATACGGCAACAAATCAGTAGTCAGGAACTGCATACATTCCAGGCTGATGTTGCCCGGCCTAGACTCAAAACTCACCAAAGCACTGCTGTCGTTGTCGAGAACGGACGTCTCAGTTATCGTGTCTGCCAAAACGTGTTCCTGTCTTATTGGACGGCACGTAGAGAGATTGAATGTGTCTCATAATGACTTTGCAGAAGCTGCTTAGAGATGTGTCGTTCGCGAACAAACTAGTTTAATTAAACGGGCCTCGGCATGAACTAGTTCACACAACTTGTTAATTTTAGTTCAGTAGTTCACCAAGTCTTGTTTCTTGTTTCTTTTCTTGTTTCTTGTTTCTTTTCTTGTTTCTTGTTTCAATCAGTTTCCTATAATAGCGGCTGATTTGTACTGGTGATCTACTGAACAAAATGAGCTACTGTGATGAAGTGAGTTGGTGAACTAAAATGAGCTGGTGAAGTGAAGTTAGCTTGTGATCTAAAGTGAGCTGGGGAATTAAATGAACGAACTTGTTCACTTAATTGAACTGAACTAAAATGAGCGATCTCTTCTAAAGTGTCCAACTATACAGCTTCTGTGTTGTAAGCGAAAATAAATTATACCTCGCCCCTCCCAATTAACCAATTTGATTGCTTTAAAAGGCTAAAAAGTTGGAGGATTTTAACTACTAACTACTCAAAGAAATAAGAGCCTCTTAAGCAATCAAATAGGTTCAACGGGATTGCTTGGTTCAATTGTAGAGCATCGCCAGACTTCCAATTTTTTTATTTCTTTGTGAAGTTCACGAATCTCCTATATCCAGAAATGCGATCATTCCATTATATTAAGTGTTCGAGTAAAATACTTCTTGTCAAAAAGTGATTCAGTCATTGAGTAATCAACCACTTCTGAAAGGTCAGGCATTGTGTCTATAATGAATCTATGTCCGTAACTACTTCTTGGCCAGAGTGACACCACCCTTAAGTCTAATCACGGCATATTGCGTAGTATACAACTAATAAACTACTCGTATACGAGGGTTGCTATATATATTTCTGGCCAAGCCGTTTTTTCTTGATGTGAGTGAATAAGAATAAGTCATTGGGTGTCAAATCGGGGTTGTACGGGGGATGACCCATCAAATCGACGTTTTGGCCGGTCAAAAAGGCGCTGGTTTGAGCCGATGTGTGAGAGCTCGAATTGTCATGGTGCACAATGATTCGTCTTCTCTTGTTCGTTTTTCGAATTTCTACGAAGACTTTAGGCAAACATCTTGTGGTGTTCCACTCAGGATTGACCGTCCTACGTTGCTCAAGCGGAACCGTCGCCACATGACCAGTTTTGCCGAAGAAACAGGCGACCATTTGCTTCGAAGTGCTTCTTCCCACACGATCGATTGCTGTTTTGTTTCGGGCTCATACGCATAGATCCAAGATTCGTCACCTGTGACAATCTTATAAACGTCCTTTGAAGCACCGCGATCGTTTTTTTTTTTTAATGTCTTTGTACCAATCGACACGAGGCTTTGTTGAGCGATTGTTAAATTGTGCGGGATCCAACGAGAACAAACCTTTTGTCGGCTACGTGTTCATGCAATATCGAATGTATGCTGGTGGAAGAAATGCCAAAGGATGCCTCTATCTCACGGTATGTCACATGACGATTTTGTTCACGCACACGATCAGTTCACGCACAGCATCAATGTTCTCTGGCACAACGGCCGTTTTTGGACGACCTTCACGACCTTCGTCTTTGAGCGAGCGTCGGCCACGATTGAATTCATTAAACCAGTTTTTCACAGTGCTATAGGATGGTGCTACATCGCCATACAAAGATTTAAGTTCATCGATGCACTCTTGTCGTGATAATCCACGTCGAAAGTTGTGAAAAATGATCCCACGAAAATGTTCACGAGTTAATTCCATGTTATTGCCAAATTCATTTTTTCAAGTCACTGTAAACAACTCAAATGATGGTCGTACGTCAAAACGTTCTGAGTACGTTTATGCTAAAAAATGTCAAACTTTCCAAAGGAAATGTCAGATGGTGAAAGGCAACACTTAGTGTTGCCTAGGCCAGAAATGTATATAGCAACCATCGTTAGCGGGTTCAGACCCTAGCGCTTTCTTTCAGTTATATAGCGCTACGACAATCTTCTTTTCTCTTTCCGAAATGTTGAGTTTGAAGTTGAACTTCCTGTCTAGTAAAATCGCTAAATATTTAGCGCTTTCAAATAAGCGACTTTCAATACAAAATCGGCTTAGCCCCCAGGTTTCGCCACAACCATTATATCTACCTTCGCCGTCTATGTCCGCCAGAAGCGGACTAAGCTTGTCATGCAGGTGAGGATGATAAATCTGCGGTTTCTCAACAATGGGATACGTGTTTCCAGGGGAACCCTAGGGATACCTCGTGGCAATGTGACGATGGTGTTCTTGACTCTTCAACAACAATATCCTGTTTATTTCGTAGAAGACTATATATGAGACTTTGTGTACAGATTAGTGGCACCTGTACCCATTTGGCCGGGATTTCACCAATGTGTCCTCAGTGATTTACAATGATCCTGTATCCGTCTTGAAGGTTGTCTTTAAAACCCTTCAAACGGAGTAAGAGGGAGGTATACAATATTCACATGATATATTTCACAATTATAGTTAAATATTGTGAACTAATTTTCTTAAACTTGGGAATGACAATAAAGGTTTAGCATAATTTCTCACGGTAAGTCCTTTCCATTATGCTTAACATCTCAAGACATTTAATAATGTGTTGTCTTGGTAGACATTGTCTGTGGTCTATGTCTCTGGTTTTCAATGAAAGCGTTGTGGTTCTCACTTCTTTTTGCACTCCTCTGAATTAATTCTAAAATTCCATAAGTTTGAAATCCACCACAACCATGTAACCTGCATACATTTATGGAGAATATTCAAACACTATCTTTGGGTATCTTAGAATATCTAGGAATATTTGCGGTATATTTCTTAGTTTTAATGACAAAATGAATGTGCAATAGTCTACATCAATTTGAAATTTACCACTGTCTTCCTCCACTTTACAATCATTCTTACGTGTTAATGAAGTTTGCGGATTTATTGGTGTCCATATATGGTTTGAATTTTGCCTTTCCATTCATTCTCCTCTTCCACTCAAAGGCTGCACCATGATGCATCGAGTACGTGTTCATTCATCTTTTGCCATAATATTTGAAATTCGTCCATGATGCACATGAACATCTTTGGGTGATGTTCTCACCGACCACCCACATATGTGTCGTTTTCCTTCCTTCCTTTTGATTTTGTCCATATCCTTAGCCCCAAAGTCTAGTACTCAGTTTTGGCTTGTGATTACTGTTTGTCCCATGCTGCTATTACGTGTGCTGCACGTTTGGGTAACAACGAAGAGTTCATGGGAACGTATGGATGGCAGCCAGACGTTATCCTTGTCTCCTTTGTCAGTTTGACTTGTCATATTGGGATTATTACGAATGTTTGCTCTACAAAAGAACTTTCTTATCTTGTACTTGAGCATCACCGTGGGCTGCCTAAGCAATTTTGCAACTTTCTGGAGGTCATTTGCTAATTCTCAACTGTTATGTAGAATATAACATAGCCAGAGGTCCTGTGAAGCATATCATAGTGTTTTGTGCTGCTGCTGCTGCATCCGCTCTACTGCAGCACGAGCGTACGAGAGACACACTTTCGAATTAGGGCATGCAAATGAAATGGGATGCATATGCCCCGCATGGTACATATGAATGCGGACTTTGTACGTTCGAATTGGGAACATTGATAGGGGTACCGTAGATCCGCTGCCACTTACACTTATTTTAGTTCAGTTTATACCACATACAAGCTTTGGTTTAGTCGGGAGGCAGTCAGGCTGTCCAATTAGAGATGAACAGAAATCGACACCTGTAAGGTATCTAGACCAATCTGACAAAGATACCAACTGAGAAGTTCAAAATATTTCCTTACAATGCCTAGGCACCCATATGGCGTGTATGTTAAACAGCTGAGCCATCTCGTTAAGAGACCTGAGGATGGGGCCCACAGAGAATTTATTGTAGACTGACTCTCCGAGTAAATGACAACGCTAGTGTTGGTAACTACGTTGCGACTCAACCACTTGGCGACTTTCCTTATTGCCATTATTTCGGCTTGATAAGCGCTACTGGTATCTGGTAGTCTATGAGCTATATCAAGGCTAAGTTCTTTACAGTGCACTCCGAAGCCAACCTTATCATTAAGTTTCGAACCATCTGTGTAGAAATGAAGAAGTTTGCTATTTTCTGGTGTTTTGACAACCCATTATTCTCTGGCAGGTATCTTATGGTGATTTCGATTCTGAAAAAAATGTTGCCCCGTCGACTCGAAATTCTTAAAAATATAGTTTAGCAGTTGCCGTCCACCACACCACAATGCCGTATAACAGTATTGGGAGAACTACTGCTGTATATCCAATGGACGATTGGAAGAGAGGCCCCAACGCGACTACAGCTGCAGGAATACTTAAATAATGCGACGTTGGCTTTTACTTCCAGTACATTAAGTCGGAATATCAATTTCCTATTTAGAATTATTCCTAGATGTTTTGCACTTTCAGAAAAAATCAGCACTGTTCCATTTATCCAGGGAGGGTCCATATGTGGGACCTTAATCTTCCTAGAAAAGAGAAACAATTCTGTCTTGTTTGGATTAACGCTCAAACCGCTGCTCCTGGCCCATCTGGCCAACTTGTTCAGAGCCGACTGTAGGATGTCTCTGGGGACGTTTTCGAATTTGTCACTTACTGCAATTGCCACGTCGTCCGCCTATGCCACGACTTTGCAGCCACAACTTTCTAGATCTAACAGGATTTCATTCACCGCTAGGTTCCAAATCAGTGGGAACAGTACTCCTCCTTGTGGGGTCCCTCCGTTCACAAACCTTGTTAGAGTTGTGGACCCAAGACTTACTGTTATGCGTCTTCTATTGAGCAGACTTTGGATTAGTCTTATCGAGCTAGATTTCATCCTTAGATCTGATAGCGCCGCAATTACCTCAACTGAGTGAATATTGTAAAAATCCCATTCTATGTCAAGAAAGTGAATTCCCTGAAATGTAGGGACGATCAGAGGTCATATACTGTAGATTTTCCCTTCTTGTAGGCATATTGCTTCATTGACAGGAGTTTTATTTACCCAGATTTTCTCTAATGAAAGAATCTAAAAGTTGCCCGAAATTGCATTTAATAGATATTATAGCTTGTATTTTAATTTAATAACTTCCTTTCAAATCTATTTATTATTAAAATTTTGTGTTTCTTTATTTTCAGGTGAGTGTATAAAAAGCTATTTTTTCATTTGAATCTGTATGTGATATGTCAGGTAATTGAACATCAATGCTAAACCTAAAGCATCTTAAGGATAGCTTAGGCAAACGTAACAGTAATATAACCCTAACATAACCGTAACGTAACAGTAACAAATCATCTGATCCAATTTGTCATATAGAAATCGGTGTAAATTATCTCTCATCCAGAACTTAATGTAAACCGACGGAAGAACCTACTGAAATTTGAGATGAACTGTGCGTTTAGATAAATTTAAAGATGGCTTAAAGCGCTGGTGGCTTACAAAATTATGTGGAGGAGAAACAACTACTATACTATTGAGGTGACTCAAATAGAGAGAAAACAACCGAGACTAGAGGGATGATGAGTGCCCTAACAGGACACTTAAGCTTATAAGCACATCTGTTCGGCATATCAAGCAGATCACGGCAAATACATGGCATTTAGGGAAGACATCTAAACAATGGAATGTAGTTTATAAAGCTACAAGATTGCCAGATCGGACAACGTTATCAACCCTGTTAAAGTGCTGCAAATGTACGGACAATGACAGATTGTTAGGTAAAGGTGAATTGACAGTTCAGAGGATTGCAATAAATCCTTACAATTACATATATTTACATTATATTTTGTAAATATTTATATGCAGGATTGCCAATAAAAATATTTTAAAGACAATGTTGCCAATAAAATGTTTTTCTGACAATTTTGCAAAACAAAAATTGTATGTTCACACGGTTGTAAATTCACAGGATGGCATTTCCCCCCATTTTTCTGGCAATATTGTCCGATCTGCAAATCGTGTGTACTTAGCTTAAGTCCGTCTGACGACTGAGCGTGATCGGTGAGTTCAGACACGGACAAACGAACCTTATCGAAAAATCTTTTCAAATAAGCAATCATTCTTTTGTGCGACCCTCCTTAATATACACTCTCAAACAAACAAAAAATAGCACATTCAAAGCTGCTTTCTTTTATTCTTAGGGGTATTGTTAGTTGCTCTTCTTTAATTTCTTTGAATAGGCAGTAATTATTCGCTATTTTCCAAAAAGTATGTAAATTTTTTCTTAACCTGGGCCACTGTCACTCCAAGTAATCTGAATGTCCTCAAATTTACCTTGAGTGGCTTTCATTTTAAGTTATTGTGGATAAAATTTTACGGGAGCGATTATTTGGATTAGTGTCCATTTAAGTTTTTCTGTGGGTTGTTTTTTTACTTGTGTCCATAAAAAGTGATTGATATGAGAAAAATGACAGTGAGTGGACATCTTTGTCATAAACCAAAGATGGCGAAAGGAATGAGAGAAGCAATAATAGTAAAACGGCGATGTAAAATTTTGAGAACTACAAAATGGTTACAATTGATTTACAAGTAAAGAGAAGTAAGAACTTAAATGGTCCACATTGAATTGGAACGTACAAATTAAATTTATATTAGTTAAATGTTGAAATCGTATAATATATAAAATAGTACATAATACTATAAAATAGTTTTAATAAATATTGTCTCACTTGAGTGACAAGCAAAATCCTGTGGAGAGCTTTTAATAAAACAAGCCAAACCAAAAGCTCGAAATTGAGTTTTATCAGTAAATGAGTATATGGATAAATCGATACGGCAAAAAGAATGCAGCTGGAGTCAATCGGTTTTCCCTAGGGCATGCCCATGTAAAAAGAAACAGTTGCTTGTTGGAAAAAGAGTATGGTGTAGAACTAGTTCGTGCATTTTCGTGGACCAGTCTAGAACAACTTCTGAACTAGTCCTAGCCACTGGGCAAAGTTCTCAATGCTCAATTATTTTTGTAATTTGTAAATTACAATCACATACATTATGTCAAGAAATTGTTCTTACATCGCAAAAAAATTAACTTCTGATACAATTTTTTAAAAAAATAAAAGTGAGAAACAGACAGAAAACAATAAAATAAAATTTTGTATTATTTATAGAAATATTGTCTTTTGATATTTGTAAAAAAATAATCATTTTCTGTCAATAAATTAGTCAAAAATAATAATAAAAATAAATTTCCTCACAAAAGTTTTTGTCAAGAAGGTCTTTTTACACTTTTTTTGACGGGCCCACACTCCGATCTGTAATACATTTATGGAGAAGTTTTTAAAAATTCAAATAAAGTCAAAGTAAAGAATATTTTTTAACATGAAAAAATCGAATGTCAATACACTTTCTTGACATACTGTATGTATCTTCAAAAACAGTTCGTCTCTTGATCTAAAATTATAATAAACTAGCTGGACCCGGTCCACTTCGTTGCCCCATATTTCCAATCCCGTCCATTTTTGGACAACTGACGTAGACTGCCAGCAGAACTGCAGTGGAACAAGCACACAAACAGACAGACAAACAAACGATTTGCCACTCCCACATTTTACCCGCCCACTATTTGCAATTTTTTTTTCCAAGACCATCTCAGACCAAATAGCTTTCAAACAAAAGAAAAAATTTTAAAATCGGTCCAGTGGTTTAAGCGTCTATAAAACACATACATACATACAAACATTTTTCCATTTTTATATATATAGATAGATAGATATGTTTCTGAAAAGAAATCAAGCAGCCTGGCGCCATCTTACATTTCCATTGGAAACTTTGCCATTTTTAGCATAAATGTACACAGAAAGTTTTGACGTACGACCATCATATGTGTTGTTTACAGTGACTTGAAAAAATCTATTTGGCATAAAACTGGAATTAACTCGTGAACATTTTCATGCGATGATTTTTCACAACTTTCGACGTGGATTATCACGATAAGTGTGCATCGATGTACTTAAATCTTTGTATGGCGATGAAGCACCATCCTATAGCACTGTGAAACACTGGTTTTATGAATTCAATCGTGGCCGACGCTCGCTCATAGACGAAGGTCGTCCAAAAACGGCCGTTGTGCCAGAGAACATTGATGCCGTGCGTGAACTGATAATGCAAGATCGTCATGTGACATACCGTGAGATAGAGGCATTTCTTCCACCAGTATCCCTTCGATATTGCATGAACACCTGGCCGTAAAAAAGGTTTGCTCTCGTTGGATCCCGCACAATTTGACCATCGCTCAAAAAAAGGCTCGTGTCGATTGGTGCAGAGAAATTTTGAAAAATACGTTTATAAGATCGTCACAGGTGACGAATCTTGGATCTATGCGTATGAGCCCGAAACAAAACAGCAAACGACCGACGAAGACGAGCCAAATGCAACGAAAGTTGTTCGTGGAAGAAGCACTTCGAAGCAAATGGTCGCCTGTTTCTTCGGCAAAACTGGTCATGTGGCGACTGTTCCGCTTGAGCAACATAGGACGGTCAATTCTGAGTGGTTCACCACAATTTGTTTGCCTGAAGTCTTCGGAGAAATTCGAAAAACAAACATTGTGCACCATGACAATGCGAGCTCTCACAAATCGGCTCAAACCAGCGCCTTTTTGACCGGCCAAAACGTGGAATTGATGGGTCCCAATACTTCTTTTTATTCCGGCACATCAAGAAAAAATGTATGGTCAACAATTTTCGTCGCCAGAAGATGCTGTTGAAGCGTTCAAAACCCATGTTTTGGAGGTGTCTCGATCGGAGTGGAAAAAGTACTTCGACAATTGGTTTGAGCGCATGCAAAAGTGTGTAAATCATGCTGGAGAATACTTTGAAAAACAATAAAACCATTTTTGATGATAAATATTCGCAATTTCATTATTAGGTCAGAAATATATATAGCAGCCCTCGTATGACACAAATCCTCCTGAAAGATCCATTCCAAAATTTGTTACTAAAAAATTGAAATATAAGTTTCTCGAAATGAAGTATAAGTTTCTCGAATGAATGTTGACGGCGATGTCGAAGACAGAATAGCACATACACACACGTATACATGAAATATTGAGAAATCGCTGTTAATTTGTACGCCATCCTTGAGTTTTAGTTTGCTGTTGTAACTAAATACATACTATGAATAAATCTAAAATATGTATAAATAAAATTAAAAATATTTTACCTTCTTCTTAAAGCACTTCTCAAAAACAGATGATTCCAAAATAAACAAACAACAGATTCTCTATTGTCTGAAACACAATCCTCGACTTCTATCTTAATAGACTCAAACGTTAAAAAAACCCTTGATGCTTGGAGAAGGAAAGAAAGAGTATAATTAACTCTGACAGAGGGAGAATATAATTATCTCTCATATTGAGTCAATTTTAGAATTATTCTTTATAATAATGGCAACTATCATAAAATCAGCTTACTAAGCCGATTTTTTTTAAAAAATCAGCACAGCCTTAAATTTATTACTCACATTTTGCATGCTTATAATTAAGTCCGATCTGATTTTTAAACTATTACTTGTCTATATCATTTTTTACTTTAATGAAAACTGTTCTTGAATTTATACTTTAATTTAAGTATGTGTCATTTTTAATGTTATTACTATTTATATTTTTGTGTAGTCTGACAAAGATGAGCGAAATTTTTACATCGTTTTGGCATCTGTAACATAAAGCTACTAAATTCCATATTTATAACAAAGTTCCGATATAATTTGGTCCAGGGCTTTCCAACCATTTCCACATTTAATGCTTCCCACAAAAAATATCGTACATTATACTTTTTAATGTGACTAATAAAATACAATTTCGTTTAAAATTTGGTTTTTCTTGGAAATGTCTTCGAAATTAAATTTTTCTGCAAAATTTCGGTGAAATTGCAATTCTTTAAAAAAATACGTTGAAATTGAATTTTTCCAAAAAAAAAAATCGTTGCAGTTAAATGTTCCTATAAAATGGGGTCATAATTATATTTTTTCTATGAAAATCCTTTTTTCAGAAAGTTCCTGCCGTATTCAGGAAATTGTATATTTCTAGAAAATGTCCTCGAAATTAAATTTCTGGAATATTTCGTTAAAATATGTAATTTTAACGAAATATTCCAGAAAAAATAAATTTCGAGGACATTTTCTAGAAATATACAATTTCAACGAAATATTCTAGAAAATTTGAATTTTGACATAATTTTTTAAAAACAACGAAATTTTTAATAAAAATTTTCAAAGAAAGTCAAATTTTGACGATATTTTTCGACAAATTATTTTAGAAAAATACAAATATTTTTTATAGTGGTGGAATTGCAAATTTTGGTGGAATTGCAAATCTCTAAAAAATTACGTTGGAATTGTATTGTTCTATAAAATTTCTTTGAAATTAATTTTTTCTAGAAAATTTGAATTTTATAGAAAATTTCACAATAATTTAAATTTTCTACAAAAAGTCATGAAAATTTATTTTTTTAGAAAGTTTTTGCCGGGATTAGAGGTTGTTGGCATTATTAAAGGTCGGTGAAGGAAATTTTCTTGAAAAAATAATTAATTTCGAAGAATTTTTCTAAAATATGCCTTTTCAACAAAAATTTTTTTTTTTTTTTTTCCCAACTCATTACATTTTTTTATTGAATCTTTCATTATTATACAATGAAAATAACAATAAGTGGACAAATCTTAACCTAAAATACTATTCTCTGGGTTGTTGCCATTGCGAACAAACCATTGAGACTTTACACGACATTTTTTTACTTAAACAAAAGGTTAACATTTCAAATTTAGGAATTCATAATTTCATTTCATTTTTTTGTTTTAGATTTTGATTAGGATTTGTTTTAATTTATATCATGTCCAGCGTATCTCTCCTTCTAAGGCGGTCATGACCTTCAAAATTTAGTAGTTCTCGAGCCAGGATGTTTGGATGATTGAATAGTTTACCCACGTAACACCGGCAATATTTTTCAATTTCCTCTTTTACTGTTGGCATGTTGAGATCCTTATGGATGTTAGCGTTTCTTATATACCATGGTGCACCTGTAATTAAACGAAGAATATTCGATTGTCTTCTTTGTAATTTGCATACATTTGAAGCGCACGCTGTACCCCAGAGCTGGATACCATATGTCCAAATTGGCTTCAATACCGTTTTGTATAAAAGAACTTTATACTATGGATCTAGGGCAGATCTTTGGCTGATAAGCCACTGAAGTTGATTAGTTTTGAGTTTTATTTGAGTTACTTTAGAGATCAAACGCCGATCTAAGTGGATTCCAAGGTATTTTACATGATCCTTTTGGGGAATCTGTGAGTTGAAAATAGAAATTGGAGGACTTGCATCCCTTCACAAGGTAAAAGTAACATGAGTACACTTTGAGGCATTCACCATTATTCTCCATTTTTTTAACCATTCTTCTAGGATTCGGACATACGACTGCAGTTGATCGGACGCAACTGAAGGGTTTTTGTGAGTACTGACGAAAGCAGTATCGTCCGCAAAAGTAGACGTGAGCGTAAAGTTGGTTATGGGCATATCTGCCGTAAAAATAACGTACAGTATAGGGCCAAGAATGCTCCCCTGTGGGACACCGGCATTTATTTTCTTAGGGCTAGAAAAAATGCCATTTGATTTAACTTGAAAAGACCGGTTAGTCAAATAGCTCCAGAACAGTTTATGCGTTTTGATTGGCAGAAGGTCGCATATTCTGTACAAAAGTCCTTCGTGCCAGACTTTGTCAAATGCTTGGGAAATATCTATGAATAACGCCGAACAGTATTCTTTATTCTCAAAAGCTCTTCTGATGCAGGTTACGATACGGTGTACCTGTTCTATAGTATGACTTTTCTATGACTTTTTCTAAAACCAAATTGATGGTCAGGTATAATATTGTGAGAAATTATGTGAGGTGTGATTTTCTTCATAAGAATGGACTCAAACATTTTTGAAAGTATCGATAGTAAGCTTATAGGGCGATAGGATTTCACTTGAGTTGGATCTTTGCCTGGTTTCGGTATCATCACGATTTCAGACCTCTTCCAAGATAGGGGGAAGTAACCTACACAATTTTCAAGGCTGAAAAGGGAAGTTCTTTAATCATTTTCGCTGTTATACCATCTCCTCCGGGCGATTTCTTTAATTTTAGTTCTTTGACAGATTTTTCAACATCCTTTATTCTAAGCTTGATTGGGCCAGGAATTATATCATCTATCACGGGCTGATAGATTGGGCGACGAATTAAATCATCTATCACGGGCGGATAGATTGGGCGAGAAGTTATGTCATCTATCACGGGCTGATACATTGGGAGAGGAATTGAGTCATTTATCCCGGGCGGATAGATTGTGTGAGAAATTGTATCATCTATCACGGGCGGATAGATTGGGCGAGGAATTGTGTCGTTTATCACGGGCGGATAGTGTGGGCGAGGAATTATATCTATCACGGACGGATAGATTTCAGATGTATCACTGTTGGGTGTAAAAACGGACTCGAGGTAGTTTGCGAATGCATTTACTTTTTTGCCCAGTTCCCATTTTCAATGCGAATTGGGGATTCATGCGCAACAGGACCTCGCATGTCCTGTTGTCCCTTCCAGAGACTATAATCTGTTTTCTGGGTTGGATCCAGAGATTGCAAATATATTTTTAGATCACTTTCCTCGGCTGATTTTAAGGCTGATTTCAAAAAATTTTCTTAACCAAATAAATTCTAACTGAATAAACAAATTAAAAAAAAAATAAAAAGAAAAATGCAGTTTTTTTCAAATACAATAGAAATGTGCAATTTTTTAATAAATTATTTTAGAAAAATGCAATTTCCAACAAATTATTTTAGAAAAATGCAATTTTAACAATAATTTGTAAAAATACCAATTTGGACAACATTTTCTATAAAAATTCGATTTCTATTAGATTTTGATGAAATTGAATATTTTTCTACAAAATTTCGTTAAAATAATTTTTGTTAGAAAATTTAATGAAAAATACAATTTTATAGAAAATTTCGTAATTATGTGTTTTTCAACAAAAAAAGATTGAAATTTTCTAAAATATGCAATTTAAACGAAATTTTCTGGAAACATTAAATTTCGCAGAAATTTTCTAGAAATTTCAACGAAATTTTATAGAAAAATTTTATTTGGAAACAATTTTCTAGAAAAAACGAAATTTTTTAAAATTCCAATTTGGATATAATTTTCTATAAACAAAACTATTCGATTTTGATAAAATTTTCTACAGAAATGCAACATCCACTAAATTTGCCGAATGGTCAACCAGGGCCGAAAAATAAAATGTTGGTAATCATCGTATTTAATTGTGAATAATTATAAAAAAAATGAATAAAAAATTTCTAAGTTTTTAAAATACAATGTTTTCATAGAATATCTTAGTTGTTATCATGAGAAAATTGGCCTAAAAACTGAAAAATGTTATTTTTTCCATTTTCCATCCATGACTACGGCACCCAGGCAGCGGCTCCCCGACTGAGAAGGCCTGCTTTAGTCGGTTTACTCCACTGAAGTTTTCTTCTCATTGACCTTACGACAAGTGTGGAATAATTAAATTTAAGGCAACCATTGTGCCTACATGTCCTTGAATTATAAGTTGTCAAAACTAAATTTAAACATAAATTCACAAAACATTACCATAATTCATGTGCAGGTCCAAACTTTAGCACCACTTGTTATATAGTATATGTCCCATGTATTCGTACTCTGAATTGTACCAAAAAATTATGTTAAAACTTTTTCAATTGAAATTATAGCGCAATACGACAATCTCTCATCCCTTATACAACCTCTACGTCGTCCACAATTACAAATCCTCAACTTTATGGCACTGTCGGGCCAGAATTGAAGCGTAATTGTGACAACGAATTGTTGCACTACACACAACCACTACCCAAAAGAGCCAAGAACCAACAACAGGTCCGTACATTCCAAGAGCAAAACTCATTGTGGCGGAAAAAAGGCCTTTGTCCCTTTGGGGGGATTTTAATTGAGTGAGCGGCGGCGACGACGACGGCTGGTGCCGGCAACAAGTGTCCTCCGCCAAATGACCGCCAATGGGGAAAAAGCATCTCGAGTACGACTCGAATCAAATAAATGATGATTGGTTTGTATTGGATTGGAATGAATGGCGAAATGTAAAATATTCGGAAATATCAGAGTTGAGTGCGTCGTCATTGTGGCTCTCTGTCTCTGTTCGTTTTTTTGGGGGGTTTTTGCGTATCTGTGTCCCAGTCCATGTCTGCGTCCGTGTGTATGGAATGAAATCAATTTATGCAACAACATTTTTATTGAATTTTTTCGATTACATTTGTATTAAAAAAACGTAATTGGAATTTTATTGAAAATTAATAATGAAAATGAAATGAAAAACATTTTTTTTCTCGGAACTAACACAAAAAATTCGTTCATGTCTGCTTCAGTTGATTGGTCGAAATAAACGTGAGTGGAGTTTAACAAAGCAAATAAATGTTAAAGGTCCATAGCATAAAAAGAGAAATTCGCTTACAGAGATTATTTTATTGTTCCCGATTGTAAATGTGAAATTGAACTTTGACCGAGGCTCTCTTTTTTTGCCAGAATTCAATGAAAGTGAAGCTTATTAAATGCTTTTATTCATATTAAGTTGTAAATCGTGCAACAAAGCTACATATTTTGTAATACAGAACTTTTAAAAATTAACAACATATTATTTTAAATTTTCTCTAGAACTTAAAGCATATAACTCTCCTGCATAACGACCAATATTTGTCAATTGAGTGACACTTTATTCTATGTGGTTTTCCAGATCAGTTTCCGATACAAGAGTACTTCTCAAGACCTACACGAGGCTTGTTGAAACGCGCGAAATTATCCTTCCTCGTATGTAAACATATCTCTGTTTTGTCTAGTTTTACGTTACTGCTCTTGGTTGTGGCCCGATATAATTGGTTTAGACTCCTAACCCACTCTATTATAGGTCGAACTTTCAATCGGCAATTCGAGCAATCACGGAGTGATTGAGCTGGATCAGTAACACCCAAAATCCAACAGATGTGCCGAGTCTCGTAAGAGCATATGCTTTGCAGTTCTCTGGTATATCCGTGTGGTCCGGCACCCATATCAGGTGAATATTGAACTGTTCAACCATCTCGTTAAGAGATCTGCGAAAGTCGATGGCAGTTTTTGAATTTAGGAATATAGTTTCCAGTTACTTGATAGCAGCCTGACTGTCAGAGAAAATATTAATACCGAATTTGGTCAGAACATTAATTTTCAGCCATTCCGCTAACTCTTTAATAGCTAAGATTTCTGCCTGGTATATACTAGGGATGTAACGAAAGTGACTAAAGTCGCGAAAGCAAATGCGAAAGAGAATATTGAAATATATTTCTTGCGAATGCGAAAGCGAATAGTGAAATATGCATTTTTGCGAAAGCGAATGCGAATAATAGTTTGACCATTTAGTACCAACAATATTTAGGAACTAAATTAATACTTTTCCAGGATATTCAAGTATTAAGAACGTTTTCCATATTTTTTCCTCCTGTTTTCTTCAACTGTTTTGAAGAGAATTGGAAGAGGTTTTCATTGGTATTAAGATCTTCAAAATGTGTGAATAAGAATAGATATAACACTAATAATAAGAAGATATAACACTTTTAACAAAGGCAAGCGAATTCTGAGATATATATTTTTGCGAAAGCGAATAATCCAAAGATGGTTTTTGCGAAAGCGAATATTAAATTGATGCGAATAATTCGCGTTCGCATATGCGAATGCGAATATTCGTTACATCCCTGGTATATACTACTGTTATTAGGCAGCCTGTTTGCAACGGATAGTTCAAGTTCCTCAGAAAAGACACCGAAGCCCACTTGGTTGTTGAGTTTGTAACCGAATGTATAGAAGTTAACTTATCTCATATGTTCTGGAATACGACCATTTCATTCTGATGTATCAGGTGTAAGGGTGGTATACTTTTTGTCCAGCAGTGGTTCAGTCATAGTTTAGTTAGCATTGCCCGAAAGATCAGGCATTGTGTCTGGAATGACATTATGTCCGTAATCATCTTCTGACCATAGTGACAGTTCCCCGAGTCTAATCGCAGTACAAGCGGCATATTGCACTGCTATAAAGTCTAGCAGCAAAAAATGTAGTATAACATTTAGTGTCTCAGTTGGTGTCGTTCTCATTGATACACATAGCAGCCATTTGCTGAACCTTATTTAGTACCGACGACAATGTCGTACAGCATGCCGTATACAACCAATAAACTATACTTGGGTTCAGATCCCCGCCGTTTCCTATTGCCCTTTTACAGGTATATAACGCTACCACAGCCTTCTTTGCTCTTTCCAGAATGTTTAGTTTGAAGAACAACTTCCTGTCTAGTAAAATAACCAAGTATTTTTCGCTTTCAGAGAAGGGAACTACAATTCCCCCAAGACACAGGTGTAAGGTGGTGTTACCTTCTTTCTCCTGATGAAAATAACTAGTTTCGTCTTGGTAGGGTTAACACCAAGACCATTATCGGAAGCCTATCTTGCGGTTGTATGAAGGGCCTGCTGTAGGATGTCTCTAAGAGTACTTGCAGACTTCCCTCTAACAGCTATTGCCACGACATATATGTACATAGGCAACAACCCGTGCACTCATAATCTCCAGAGAAAGCCGAATATTATTCATGCAGAGATTCCATAGCAGAGGAGACAGAACACCCCCTAAGAGCGTTCCCCTGGTAACAAATTTATGTAGGCTGTAATGTGTCTATTAATCAGAAGGTAATGAATGATGTATTAATCGTTCCATGGTTGATAATAAACTCCAGGGTGACGATAAACTGATGGGCCGATACTCCTTAGCACAAGTATAGGACAGCTTTCACGCTTTTGGGATAAAAATAACTTTGGTTTCTCTCTAATTTGTTGGTATGTAGGTCTGATTGAAACATGTGTAGATCTCTCTTAGTCACGGAGCAATTGTATCATCCACTGCCTGTAGCTCCGTGGGCGAGTCTTTGTCTGGCCCTGCCGACTTAAAAGGTTTAACGCTTTTGAGAGACCAAAGAATTCTATATTCGGTTGCAATCTCGTTGAATACCTCTAATGGCTGAACTTCACAGGAATCCCCAATTGAAGTATTCACTTCCTCTTCAGAGTTGACCGGGAAATGTGTATTCAGGAACACTCCTAGTGATTCCTCACTGGACGTAGTCCAGGAACTATCATCTTTATTGATGTGCCAAATAGTACAAGGTGTTGAGGCTAACATTTCCCGTAACCTTGAGGCTTCCGATGAGCTTCATACGCTATTATAGAGATCTATCCAGGATTTATTTTAAGCCTTTCGCAACTCTTTTTGGTACAATAGGAACAACGTATATATTTTCAGTAGGTTTCATACCCTGTTTATAGTAAGAACTGTCTTGCTCCTGAAAATAGCCGCAACCTTTATCTCTTCATTGCTGGCAAATCTTGTTCCACCGAGCCATTTTTCAAGTTTGGAAACAAAAAATAATCCGATGGAGCTAAATCTGCCGAAAAAGGTGCGTGCTGAAGCAATTCGATCTTTAATTCATTGATTTGGGCCATCGCAATAGTGAATGTGTGAACTGGTGCAATGTCTTAATTGTGAGCAAACGTGGCACCCATCTTGCGCATAGCTTTCTCATCATCTAATGTTCCGTCGATATGCGATGGATAACACTTTTTGAAATACCTCTAACTTCAGCTAGCTCACAAACTTTCAACTGATTGTCATCCAATACCATTTTGTGTTATATTCAATACCTATTCACTGGCTGCATTAAAGAAGGGTACTAACATTTCCAATATTAAGAGTTTAAAGATCCAACATTTCTGGGAGTAGTTCAGCTCTCACCCCCAACTACTTATTTAAATGGAAGATACAGAAAATATAGAAATTTGTCTCTCTCCACTGGATCATTTTGAAATTCTTCCTTCGTTTCTTGCCTCATGGTATGCAATTCATTGTAGTAAATAGGATTATGGCTTGGCCTGCCATGATCCAAGGATGCAACAAGATCTCCTCGACACAACAAACAAATAAGTGGCGAACAAATGGTAACAACTGCAAACAGCAGCAAAACTGAATTTCTCTTTAAAAGTTCCATTGAAAAGAAAGTTGTCGCTACAATCTTCCAAATCCCCTCCGTTTGATAAATGTGAAGCAGAGCCGTAGAGAATATTTAAATTTATTGTAATAATTGCCATCTCAGTTGGCATTACGGCGACTGTTAAAGGTGCAAATGGAGAGTTACGAGAATGCAAGTCCCTACCCCTCTCGCCCTAAATATGGATATCTTCAATCCTTGCAAAAGCTCAGACAAGGGCCGTTGTCACGCCACTAAGTGGAACAAAACGAATGTAGGTGACGTCGGGTTGGAGTTTGCTTTGTCCTTGAAAGTATCCACAGGTTAAAAGGGCACAATTGTTGTAATACTAAGGGGACACCGCATACGGCGAGGACGAATGCTGCTACGACTACTTCGACTTCGACTACGATGAAAATGATTGTGATAATAATGCTACGGTTCAAAAATGATTTCCCTGGCATGGAAGTGAAAGGAAGTCTGTACGTGACAGTCTCCAATGGCTTTGCAATTTTCGATTTTTCATAATTTAAAAGTTGCGGAGAAGAAATAAATTGAGTTTAATTCATATGCTCTGTGTGTGTTTGAGCAAAGTGTTCTTTGCTGTCTAAAAGCTTAGCAGAGTTTTGGTAGACATGAAAGCAACTTTGTGTAACCTGATATTGTAAAAGTGCAAAGGTGTTTGTATCAATCATAATCCCTTTTGGTGGCGTATACTCGTATATGGATTCAAAGGCAGAAGCTCAAATGGAATATTTAAAGTTCTGCAGTAAGATTAAACTAAAAAGCAGATACTAAAACAAAATTTTTAAAATTAATTTAAGATTAAAATAATTTTCTTTTCTATTATTACGAGTATATTTAGGTATTTGCAAATTAAATTATTACTACGTTATCATCATGGTTCAATAAATCTATAGGTAATGGATTTGATGCTAACATAGTCTTAATTTATTGGTCGTTTCCACCTTGAAAAAAATTGACAAATTAACCACGTCCCTTTTGGTACCTCCCCACGATTGGACCAATTTGCACCAAGTCAACAGCTTATAACTTTAATACTACATATTGTATACTTTAAAGTTATTAAATGCAATTTAAATTTATGATAATTTAGTAAAACAACTGACCTTGACCCTGTCCCAGCATATTGGTAATATCAGTGCAGAATATAAACCGATTTCCTTAACATCAACTTTTCTGAAATGACAACTAAATTTGCTATACGATGTAGAAAATTTCGGTCAGCTGTACACACTGAGACAAAAGTTATGGCCGTATCAATATATATTTGAAAATATAGGTAATTTTTGTATTTTATTGGCAAAAGTTATTTATGGAGGTCTTCTATACCAAAATGTCTATGCACAAAAACACAATTTTTAAGGCGAAAAAACTGTTTTTTTCTTTAGTTTTAAGAGTAATCACTAATTATTCTTCTACAGTGTAATTTAAAGATGATTACTAATTATTCCAATTAAAAAGTCTTCAAAATTACCTATTATTTGCGCTTTTATGGTACATAGCCACTTCTACACACAGAATACAGTTTGGTTGCCTCAACCGAATTATTTGCCAACCGAATTTTGGTAGTTCTGCCTGCTATCATGCGATTCCATCAGGACAACCAATATTTTGGTTGTGGTATATTTCTGCTTCCATGTTGACAACAATCATATTTGGTTGCGCCAACTACGAAAATGGTGGCTAAAATTATCTGTTGCAGTTGCCACAACCAACTGTTTTAAAAAATTGGTTGTTCTGACAATTTGTCAGTCATATACTACCGACAATTAATTAAAAACAGGTTTCATTAATTTTTATTTTATTTATTGAACAAAAAACCAAACAATTCATAACAAAATTAAAATTCCCATATTACAAATCCATCACTCTTATGAGATGTGGAAATATTTGACACAAATTTTAGTACACGAACACAAAACTTTTATGCAAATATCGCTTAACCCTGTGCTTTCAATTTCATGATTGTTGATTTTATTTTTTATTTATGTAAAACATTTTGTACACCATATTCTGCATTCCACACATTATTATCCACACGAAATTATTTTTGATTACCTATACCGTTCGTGAACAAAATGTTGAAGATTTTTTATGTCGAGTAATCTTATTTATTGTTTCTCATGTATCAGCAAAAGAACAGCAACCAATCTTTCGGTTGTATTTCCCAAAATTTTTCTAAATTAATTAATTCTAAATTTGGGAAATGATTGGGATAACCAATAAACGATTATTTATTAATATTTTTTCTGTTGTAGTAACTAATTATTTGGTGCAATAATAATCTTGGGTCTATTGATACAATTTCTGTTGTCAAGTATAAAACAGTGGTTGTCACAACCAAAAATCGATCATATGGTACTATAATGAAAATTTTAAATTGGTTACCACAATTAACCGAGTGTCATTGAAAAAAACAATCTTAATTCGATTGATACAACCATCGATTTAGTTGCAAGCATTTTCATTTGTTCGTATCCATGTTGTTATTGTTGTTTCAACTAATAATATATAAATACAACAAAATATACTTTATGTTGCTAGTACTATTTTTTTATTATTACAATTGAATTCCAACCAATTATTTTCCTGGGTGTACATTTTAAATATGAGCACTATGAATGTTCAAAGTAGCAGATAACCATTATTGCACAAAAACATAAATTAGATTTATTGTAAACTCGTTACAGTTTTTTAACGAAATTTTGCAAATTTTTATACAATTCAACATACAACAATCATACTAATATTATAAAATCGTTTGTTTGTTTGCTGGTTCCTTCATCAAGCCCAAACGGCTGGACGGATTTTCTTGAAACTTGGTGGACAGATAGACCAATACCTCGAAAGAGTAGTATGCTACTTTGATTTTTCGATTTACCGCCATATGATTTTCGACCACTTGTCCATTGAAGTTCCTGTAAGTTTGAGAAAGCTGAAATTTTGCATACGCATAGACAGGAGTGTTGTATAAACCACGGACTTTTCAAATATTATTTTTTTGGTCCGTGGCCAGTTCTCGCGATACAAAAACTTTAACTTTCGGAAACCATTTATACGACGCAAAAATAAAACTATAAATATGAAGTACTATAAACGGTATATATATCCCCGAAAAATAATGACTGACAGTGGTCAGTGTAGCAGTGACCAATTCACTTTATAGTTTATATATATTACCACATGGATAGAGAGGGATTTTAGTTGCGATACAGTCGGGTCATTTTTTCCTCGACCAGTTCTAGTGGTTGTAAAACGAACATTTTCAATCGCGATAGTCTTGAAAAATAGAAAATAAAATATAATAAATAGCAATACATTCTAGGATATTACAATCCCCTGCTTTATGCTGCTCGTTTTTTAAATATTTTTCATTTTATTTTATTTTTTTTTATTCAGTCAGAATTTATTTTGGTTTGAGACCATATGTTTCAGTTACTTTCTGTCTATTGCAAAAAAGTAATAGAAATAAATACAAAAATTGGTAGAGAGTTTTAATTGCTTGGTAGAATTGACTGCAGTTTCGATAGACACCACTCTATCATCTTCAGAATTCAGTAGCAATAGTGTATGTCTTTAACATAAAACAGCTAAAATAGTTATGGAAGCAGTAAATTGAATTAAACAAGAACTACTAACCAAACCCGTATTTTGCCGAACTAAGTCAACATACTAAAACTCACATACCAAATTTTTGTATTTGTTTCTATTACTTTTTTGCAATAGAGAGAAAGTAACTGAAACATATGGTCTCAAACCAAAATAAATTCTGACTGAATAACAAAAGCACAGACCAACAATAAATAACAACAACACATATAAACACATGATTTTTTTTGTTCATAACCACTTTTACATTCACAAACTAACGTGAGAAAGTATAGCCATATAAGAAATATTAGAAAAAAATCGTTTTCAAATTTATATGATGGATGACCGCCAATTATGAGAATAATTTGCCTTCAAAAACTCATTTTCGAGAAAATGGCTCTAACCACTTTTGAATATAAGCCCTCTATATGGTATTTATATTCGTCTTGAAGGAATCTTCTAGGAGAATATTTTCGAGAAAAGAATGGGTCAACAATTTATATAAATGCCACATTTCTCCAAATTACACAATTGTTTACGAAAAGATCAAAACTTGGCCACATTTTCGACCATTGCAAAGCTAGTATATAAAAATACCTTTACCATTTTTGTTTTTAGTAATGTGTTACACTGTAAAATACAAAAATAAGTTTGAGCCCGCTTTTTAGTATCATTGATTTTTGGGAAAAACTAAAAAAAAACCTTTTTGTGGATTTCCGAATTTATTTTGGGAATTGTTGGATTTTCCTTATCAAATAAAGGGTGTCCCAAGAAGAGCGCAATTTTTTAATTTTAAATAAAACACAGATATTTAAGAAAATATCGTGAAACTTTATTATATCGTAAAGTAGACAGAATGAGGTTATGTATGGAACAATATATCGTGCAGATGTCCGCCGCGGCTTTGCTGGCATGCACGCAATCTTTTAATTAAATTTGCAATGACCGTTTTGCATGAATGCTGCGGTATTTCATTAATGCAGCGTCCAATTTCGTCTTTTAAGGCTTGAGTCGTCGTCGGCTTATTCGCGTAAACCATCGACTTCAAAAAACCCCAAAGAAAAAAATCCAAAGGATGTTAAATCGCACGATCTAGGCGGCCAATTCTGATCTCCAAAACGACCGAGAAATGACTGATGCAGCAATTGAATTGTTTCTCTGGCTGTATGACATGTGGCGCCGTCTTGTTGGAACCACATGCCCTCCACATTCATTTCTTCAATTCTAGGCAAGAAAAAACTGGTTATCATTTCACGATACCGAACACCATTGACTGTTTGCGCTTAACCTGCCTCATTTTCATAAAAAAAAGGTCCAATGATTCCTCCAGCCCAAAAACCACACCACACAGTGACACGTTAAGGATGCATTTGCTTCTCGTGAATCACTCGAGGATTTTCCGCACCCCAAATGCGACAATTCTGCCTATTGACGAAGCATTTTGTGACCCCAAATTGATCGCAATTTGCGAACTGTAGCCGCAAAACTTTCACCATTTTGGTAAAACAATTTCACAATGAGAATGCGTTGTTCATTCGTGTAGCGCTCCATTTTTACTAACCTCGTACCTTCTACTAACAAACAATAACAATTATTCAAATGTCAAACAATGACACTTCGAATGTTGCGAGATTTAAAAATTGCGCTCTTCTGGGGACACCCTTTATAATAATGTTACAATTAGAAAAGGTTTTCATATTCTAGCTTTGCTTTGAAGTCTAGCTTACATTTGAAGTTTGTTCGAAAACATTATCTAGGAAATTTCCTTTAATATGAATATAAATATGTTATACTCTTTATACAACTTCTTATGGAATTATAAATAACTCTGCAGAATGTAGTGGATCTGGTATCAACTCATCTGGCTGGAGTGTTCACTGCATGCCTAACCCATTCTTATACCCCAAAAAACTGGCAGGAATTAAGGGTGGTCTTCATACCAAAGCCTGGCGAGGCGAGTTATACCACCCCAAAGGCTTATCGACCCATTAGCCTAACTTCTTTCCTGTTAAAAACAATGGAGCGAATAATTGATGGCATGGTCAAAGGTAAAATAGCGGATGACAGGCTAAAATTCAAACAACACGCCTATGTCAAAGGAAGATCAGTGGAAACAGCTCTGCATGAGGTAGTGCACCACATAGAAGAGTCCTTCAGTAAAGAAATGTATACACTTGCTGTTTGCATAGACATTGAGGGCGCATTTAACAATGTACAGACCGATACACTTATCCAGTCCTTAGACGAGTTTCAGGTTGACCGGGCGCTGAAAAACTGGATCAACAATATGCTAAGGAATAGGTGGATTATTTGTGGGTCATATGACGTAAAAATTAGAGACAAGGTAAATCGTGGTATACCTCAGGGGGTATTTTACGCCTCTTCTATGGGTTTTGACGATACACAGGTGAATTGACAGCCCTCACCAATAAAGGACTAAATCCAGTCTGTTATGCAGACGACGTTGTAATACTTCTAAGGTGCTTTCATCCAAATCTATTATGCAGAAGAGCTGATGAGGCACTTAACATAGCATATAACTGGGCACAACCAAGGGGATTAAATGTTAACCCAGACAAAACAGAAATATGTCTATTTACAAGGAAAACGAAGATCCCACGTTTTACCCGGCCTCGATTCCTGAATAAGACAATTGCTATAACTAAAAGGTAAAATACTTGGGAGTAATCTTGGATCAGAAACTGTACTGGAAGGATCATCTTGAAGAAAGAGTTAGCAAGGCCCACAGATGTTGGTCGTTGTGCAGAAGAGCTATAGGTTCAAAATGGGGACTACGTCCAAATATGACTCACTGGCTTTACATGAGCGTGATTAGACCAATAATCACCTACGACTGTGTAGTGTGGTGGACATAAATGGACGTAATGCAACGTAATACCTTTGCAAAAAATTCAACGTATGTGCTGTCTAGGCATAAGCGGGGCATTTAGAACTGCACCAACAAAATCATTGGGGACTATACTGCACATCCAACCATTAGATATCCGTATAAAGTATGAGGCAGCCCAAGTGATGGGTGAATGGATAAATCGAGACCACAAGTCGTACCATCAGATGATTTTAGAATCTCTACTTGGTCACATTCAAAAGCCAGAAATCTCCGACCGGATTCCTGAAGTGCGGCTTACAGCTACTTGTGATACGTTTGTGCCAGACAGACGCTCCTGGGAAAATGGAACTTTGGCCCATGTGCCAGTGGGAACCAGCTGCTACACGGATGGGTCAAAGCGAGGAGGAAAGACGGGTCTGGGACTTTTTATTGATGAACCAGAAGTCGAACTCCACTTCCGCCTCCCTGACCATAACACGGTATTTCAAGCAGAAATACCTAACCTATGTACTCTTCCAAAAAGAAATGACAAAAATCAATTTATTTTGAAATGGCTATTAATTTTGTCTTATTGGGTATAACGAATCGGATTTTTTTTCCATCAAATGGCAAATTATGTAAAAAATATTCTGATCCGATATTCACGAAATACTAGGACAGGGTCGGGGAAAAAATGAAAAATGCAATTTTCAATTGCAAATATCTCGGTAACTGTATGAGCTAACTCTTAGGCTTAAAAAGTCTTTTTTAGGTCTAGGTTAGTAGAATGCACACACCTTTTGGAATTAGATTAGATTATGACGAAAGCATATGGGCCCAAACTTAAAACGTAATCTTTCTAATAACTCTTCTACAACCAAGGCAAGTTTTGTCGCAATCGGTTGTTTGGTTAAGAAACGGCCGAATTATTCATTTTTTAATTCCATAGCGGGTGCTCAACGCTCTTCACCTCTTCCTCATCACCACAGCTTCTACAGAAGTCATTCGATTCAATACCTAAACTTATCGTGTTCGTCGATCATTTACTGTCCCATCAGAACTGACACTAACTTAGACAATATTTGCCTTTCTAGTGCGCAGAGACATTTTGACCTTCTCAGTTCATATCTTGGCCGGATTTGTCTATATACCCTACAGTTGCCTATTTCTGTTCATCTTTCATTGGACTACTTGCTTACTTCTTGCCTAAGCCAAATGTTGTATGTGTACAGTGTTGCTCCAATATATGCAAATTCTTCGAGAATTTGTAATGTCGTCCCTTTCCTAGCTCCTCAATTCCATAGAGCCACTTGACGACTTTAATTATTGCCTTTATTTCGGTTGGATAGACACTACAGGTATCTGGTAGTCTGCACTTCGTTGAACTCCGAAGTCAAGGTTATCATCAAGCTTCGAACTATCGGTGTAGAGTGGGGATATTTACTATTTGCAGGTGTTTTGCCAATCCATTCCTCTCTGGCAGTTACCTTAGTGGTGAAGTTCCTCCCGAAGGTGTACGCCGTTGGTATATAATCCACTCGTTCTGTTACCATAGAACTACATTGTGAGGACCGCAGTTCTTGTAACTCCACATTTAGTGACTGTTGTAATGTCGCTTTTGTGACAACATCTCTCGCCACAATATCAATGAGCAGTAGATGGAGTAGAGCTTGTAGTGAATCACTCGCAGTAGTCCTAAAAGCTCCGACTATGCATAGGCTGCGTCCCAACAGTTCTCATAAATTTTCTTAATCATTAACCTATAAACGACTACTATTGTATTATCCTGGTATTAAAGGAGCTCCTGCTAAAAAAACACTCCGCGTAGATACATATGCTTTTCCTTCTTGGCAATCCTACAATAAACCTACCACTAATGGTTGCAGTAGGAGCAAGGCTAAAACTTGTAAGCGAATGTAAACCTTGGTTTAACAAAATATAAGCAATACTGCAAACATTATGGGATTCTTTTTGTGCCATTTTATTAAATCCTTTCAATCACAACTTATTTAGATTTGCTCCTTAGTGTCCTTCATCACGGCATTACCAGTAGTCATCCAATCCACCAAAAGTCTATTGAGTGGTCCCCACCAAAAAAGTGTCTGCAAACATCAATGTTTGCATAGATTTGAGCCCATTTCATTGCGGCATATAGTCATAATCTCCTTACCATGCGATACGTGCTCCAACTTCTTTAAGCCCACTAAAATGTTGTGTTGATACTCGTCTAAGGATGTACGATGTACGTATGTACGAGTATGTGGAATGGAACAAACATGTGTAAGCCATGGATGGCATTGCCTCTGATGAAATAATTTTACTGGCTGTTGATGGCTGCCATCAGCATCAGCAACAGCAGCATCAGCATTCATACGTTATGCTCTTGTGTTTCACTCACTACACTGGGAGCAATGCCATCCTAAAAATAAAGTTCATAGAAAATAATAGCCCAACAAGATTTTCATAAAATAACAAAAATTTAAAGTGTTGTAGAATTTATGCAGACTTACTTAGTGTCTATGAAATTGAATTGTAAAAAAATAAATCTCATTCATGCATTTTATGATGTTTTCTTTAACAGTTTGAAATATGTTCTTAATTTCTATGAAAGTTGTTCATAAGTGTGAACAAAATTCTTGAACTAATAAGAAATGAAAAGTGTTAAAGAAATTATGCAATTTTTCTGAGAATCCATGAAATTCGATGACAAAAGATAAATCTCAGTCGTATGAAGTTTTTCGTTAACAATATGCAACACGTTCTTATTTTCTACGAACGCTTTTCGCAAGTATTAGGAAAAAAGTCCTAAATTATCGAAATCTTTCTACAACTGTTTTGCAGAATATTTTTTTTTCGGTGTAACTAAATTGAAGAAAAAACTACGTTTACATACCGGTTCAGGAGTCGAGGCAGAGCACCATCAGCTACGGAAGCTTCCTAAGCAAAATATCCTGTGAGTGACTCGTCGTTCACTGGGCGAGTGAGTGACATATTTATTATGCAATCTCTACAAGGAAGACGACAGAATGTAATGAGATTTTTTTTACGATTTATACATTTTTGCTCGTTGACCATTTGCTGCCGGGACACGCTCAAGGCAGAGCGCCTAAAGAACAACGAATCTTATCTCCGAGACATGGATGGCACAATGAGTTTTTAGGCACATTAGAAGGCTGAGCAACAGCGACATGGGCGACGAACGACCTTCTGCTTGGGCATGGACAGACGGACGGACATAAAGACCAATTATGCAAGGATTGAAAATACTCTCCCTCACTTTACTCTCTCTCTCAAACACACACAAAGCTTTGGCAAATATTTCCATAAACAGCGGATAGACGAATGTTCTTTGGGGGGGATGGAAGGACGGACAGATGGATGCATGTTTGGTTGGTTGCTCTATACTAAGGAGATCCTTTCAAAATCTCCTCCTCACATTATTATAATGTTTGCTCCTTCATGTTAAGTCCTTGGTATTTTGTTTATTATGATTTTAAGTTAAGCTGTCTTTGAATTATGGCTAAGGTTTCCAATGGACACAACTCTTTCAAATGTCGTCGTAAGCTCAATATAAGTATATTTGTTGGTTCAATTAAAAAAGCCATTTAGTAGAACAAAGCACAGTGGCAGACAATGGACATTAATTAGCCGTTTCTTACAATAAAAAGAACTGACTATTATTACTGTTGGTAAAATTTGTTCAGCTCAAGATGTTTGTTCTCTTTTAGTGTAATTTAATTTTTATTTAATTCATAAATTTAACTCAATTCAAAGATATGAGAAAATACTCCCATACATGGACAGAAGAAATTATTGGATTTAAATAAACTATATGATACCATATACCACATTGTTGTTCAATATCTGAAGCGCTTTCATTTAAAATCGAAGAGTTCGATACTACTACCTTCTACCTCAGATACGAAATTGAGAGCTATATATTGTGTGTTGATATATAAACGAGAACCGATTATAAGATCAAGAAATCCCATCTTTCAAATTTAAAAATTATGAAATGGAAAATACAACTTCTGCAAAATCGAAAGGAACATATCGAGCATACCGATTGACTTACAATTACTTTCTGAATCGATGTGTGTCTGCCCATAAATTCGTGTGATCAATATGAAACCGCAAATATGAACTGATGTTTACGAAATTAGATACAGAATCATTCGTTATTCCTAATGTAAATTCATAATTGCCAACGAAAGATGGCCAGAAATCGGCACCTAAAAGGTAGCTAGACAAATCTGGCCAAGCTATGACCTGAGAAGGTCAAAATATCTCCTCGCACTAGAGAGGAAAATGTTGTCTACTTTAGTATCAATTCTGACGGGACACTGCCTGATCGGCGAACACGACAGAAGATTGGGTATTGACTCCAATATCTTCTGCAGAAGCTGTGGAGTTGAGTTGCGACTGTCCTGCTTTGAGAAAACGACGACTGGACATACTAGGTTCGGCCTATCTATCGATAAATTTGTATATCAAACAGGTTGGTTTCGATGAGGGACCTATCCCGGCTGCCACCCTAACCTAAACCAAAACCTAGGTTTGAGTGGCAGCCGCATAGCTCACACAGTGCAATTGGGGTCCCTAGTGCTACCACGAGCGCAGTTGCCTCTCATCGGAATCAAACTTTTTTAATACGAATATGGGTACGAGCTGTATCTGTTAGACTAGCTAGAAAGTACGACCCCAGTGTATCCAGTCCTTTTTTACTCAATGCGGAACAGAAGCAATTCGGGTTCTCAATGGTCTCTACCTCTTCTCTTCCATCTCCAAAGTTTTTGTAAAAGACATTCGCCGATCAGACAGTGTCCCGTTCCAACTGAAACTGAAGTATACACTTTTTTCCTATCTTGTGCGAGGATATATTTTGACCTTCACAGGCCGTATCGTGTTCAGATTTGTCTAGCTACCCTACAGGCGTCAATTTCTGCACATCTCTCATTTGTCATCCTGACTGCCTCTTTCCGAAGACAAAGCTTGCATATGGGCACTGGTGCACTAATATATGCAAATTATTAGAGTATTTGTAATAATATCCTTTACTGACATCGGCTTTGTAATTGCCTGGGATATCTATGCATATGAGGTATATGTTGTTGTTGTTGTATTATAACTGTTTTGTTGACCATTAGGTGTTGTTTGATTCGCCTTGCGTTGTTGGTTCTTCTGTGTTGGTTTCCAGGTGGTGCTGGTTCCACTGGATGGGTCCGAAGAGACCTGGGAACAAGTTGAGTACGTTTGGCGGGGCAGTTGAACTGGTGTAGAGTGTCGTGTGATCCCTGGTTGCAAGCGGGACATGTGTTGGACGTGCTGCCATCCATTTTCGATCAATACGAATTGAGGCGGCTATAGGAACCCGAACCAGGTTGGGCCAAAAGCACTCTTGTCTATCGAGGCAATTCCGCTTCCTCTTAAGCTTTCCTCTTCTAGTATTCACTCTGTAATTGTTCACGGCTTCAGCGACTGCGACAGAGTAAGGCCTTTTTGATATGGAGTTTGTCTCTTGCAGCTGGATGTTCTCCTCGCGCTTTAGATCATGAAGATATTTACTGATCTGAGTGGGATGGAGTGGCCTTTCCACAAGGTAGTGGTAGCTATGACCGGAGCATCCAAGCAGATACTGCTTCGAAAGCATAAAGTTGTGTCGTCTCACGGGTATAATCTTCGTCCCCTCATGTAATTGGTCCACGGAAGTCATGAGGAGGCACCCTGTCGCAGTTCTTAGGGAACTTTGGCAGGTCTGCAGGTTCTCTCACTGCATCTTGATCATAATCTGTGTCCTCTCTGGATACACAGAAACAAATTTTGTCCTAAAATTAAAGATTGGTGCCAAAGACGTCATTGTTCTTTGAAATAAGCACGTTTTGTAATTAAAATAAAGAAAATTTGCTTAATATTAATGAAATTATCTTTATTTTAAGTACAACATGTACATATTTTAATGATTAAGGACGTCTTTGGCGCCGTTCTTTAATTTTATGACATATTTTTCAGTGTAGTTAATAACAGGCCGACCAATCGCTTTGTAAGAAATCAACAAGGTTTCTTTGTTGGTTCCCCAAGTGCTGCAGAGGACTTCTTATTTTATTTCAGATAGCTGTGTCATGCGCGTTAGAATTAAAGAGGCTATCAAATGTAACACCAAGAACCTTAGGTCGGAATTCTTGTGCCATCGACTATCGCATTGAGCTGCGACTTAGCATGTTTTTAGGGAGATTGCATTTTTAATTTCTAAATATTCCAAATTATATTCAGTCAAAATATGGTGTTTATTCGTCAACCCAATCAAAAGTTATTTACAAAATAGTGCAGGTCATTCGATTTCCACCGTAAAGGTATTCCACACAAATTAAAAAAAAATAATCAAGCTTTGATCGCCTCTCCTGAAAAACTACCTATTTGCACTTAGCATAGTTTAGAATGGAGGAATCGATATGTCATTGATCAAAGTATATATTAAACTGCTCAGCCGTCATCTTAAGAGATCTATGACAGGCGGGGGCTGTTTGTGAATTTGTGGATGTCGGTTCAAAGATTTAGTGGCAGTCACTATGTTGGTATCGGGTCCAACAACAAAGCTGCCGGACAATTCCAGCTGAGCTACTCAAGTACGTGGCAACACTAATAGCGTAGGTACTCACGCCAATAAAACGGGAGGCCTGGTCAAACGACTGCATCCCACCCAGTTGGAAGTCTGGAGTAATAATAACCATCCCCAAAAAAGGAGACCTCACACAATGCAAAAACTGGAGAGGAATAACTCTACTAAACGCCATCCAAAAACTAATGGCCCAAATTATACTCCAAAGAATCTCACCAATGGTAGACACTATCCTACGGAATGAGCAAGCGGGTTTCAGACGCGGCCACTCATGCTCCGATCACATAAATACTTTACGTATTATCATCGAGCAGTCGCTGGAATTTAACAGCCAACTATACATGCTATTCATTGACATCGAAAGCGCATTTGACACGATTTCGCGCCCGGCACTGTGGTCAGCACTCAGCAGCAAAGGCATCCCCGACAAAATAGTCAGCATTATTCGTAACCTATACTATGACGCGGAATTGAGAGTTAGGTTTAACGGTAAGGAAAGCAACCCTTTTACCACAAACACCGGCGTTAGACAAGGCTGCGTCTTATCTCCCACATTGTTCCTGATAGTACTCGACAGCGTAATGCACCAAACCAACAAGGATACACCACAGGGTATACGGTGGAATCTACAGAAATTTCTAAACGACATCGACTACGCAGATAATTTATGCCTCTTCTACACCATCTTGCTGGCATCGAAGTGAAACTTCATCATCTCTCCATAAACGCCAGTAAAGTTGGTTTAAAAATCAATGTCAAGAAAACTAAGCTTATGCGAATTGGCACCAGCAACACAACACCACTGACATTAAATGGGACTCCTATTGAGGACGTTACATCGTTCACATACCTAGGTAGCACCATTACGACAGATGGCGTATCAGGTGCAGACATAACCAGCCGAATAAATAAGGCCAGATTAGCGTTTCGTGAGCTGCACAAAATATGGCGCTCAAACAGTATTTCAGAGCGCACAAAACTAAAAATTTTTAACACCAGCGTATTGTCAGTTTTGCTATACAGCTGCACAACTTGGAGCTCCACGCAATACACCCAGAAGAAGCTACAAACATTTGTCAACCGATGCCTCAGACAAATTCTTCGCATCTATTGGCCCAACAGAATATCAAATGAAGAACTGCTGCTAGCTACGAGCAGTAATCCCATTGAAGTAGATCAAAAGACGCAAATGGAGGTGGATCGGTCACATACTTAGAAGACCAAACGATGACATTGCAAAACAAGCTCTAGAATGGAACCCGCAAGGACATCGGCGACCAGGCAGGTCACGAAACACGTGGGTGAGAATGTTGAAGAAAGAATGCGAATCAAATGATATGTCATGGAGTCAGGTCAAGGCCATGTCAAGCGATCGAAACAGGTGGAAAGAGTTTATTAACGTCCTATGTTCAAATTGAATATTTATTTCATGTAGTGTGATTTTTATTGTCAAGCTATTAAAATAATAAAAGAAAAAAAAATGTTGCGATTCAACCGCTTTACGACTTCCCTTATTGCTATTATTTCGGCTTGATATATATATTGGACACTCATAAAATATTGAATGTGTTATTAATTAAGATCAAATGCTGCTACAAAGAATTGCCTCTTTTCAAAAGAATTTAAAGCACCCGCAAAAGCCAAGAGTAGCTCATAAATCAATATTATTTTTATTTTTACCTAAATATCTGTCGTTGTTGATGGAAATAACTTAATTTCACCATTTTCGTAAGAAATTTCCGGTTGTCACGCAAATTTGGTATCCAATTTCGGTTTACATTCTAAACAAATACCAAAATACAAATTCATTATTAGTGGCCGGAACGAATTCCTGAACGAAGAATAAAACACACACATATAATGTTATTCGAGGAGCCCTGCCGTGGCCAAAGTTCGTGATTTTTTCCCGTTGTAGACGAAATAAAGAAATGTCCGCAGGATATGGTTTGTTTATTCAGGTAAATTGATATTCCGAAAAGGACAGATTTTATTCGTTACAAATCTCAGTGAAAGTTTTTTCCTCCGAATGTGCGAAAGGAAAGCCACTCTGGCTTAAGCTCATTCTCTGAGGATATACGATAGTATAAATAAATGTCAACTGAGCTGAAAGTTGTTTTTCTTGTCTGTAATTGGTGGGTTTTCTCTTCTTTTTTTTGTAAATATTTAATGCTTTGAAATACTTTGTCGCGTGGAAATATTTTCGTGGAACATAAAATTCTATTAAACATTCATTTGTAGATTAAACGTCTTAATGGGCGACATTATAATATAATTTACATAACTGAAAAGATTCGTGTTAAAATAAAGGCTCTGTCGAGGAGAGTGATGGATAGATAATTTTTAGGATCTGCCAATTTATTATTTTGTTGCGCGGCAGACAAGGTTAAAGAACGAATTATTATTAGGAAAAAATGTGAATGTGGTGCCATATGTCTGTCTATTAATAAAGAAATGCCATCGTTTTTACAGCAGATATCATTCCACTATCACCAATTTAGCATTAATTAATTAAGTTACTTAATAATTTCGGACACAAACAAACAGTTTATTGGTTTTTTGAAAATATTGCATTGCTATGCCCGAAATACTGTCGGTGACCAGCCCCATTTTCGTTACATTACGAATACAATATCGCTGAACTAATAGGAATAGAGACATTTCGAGTATTCCTCTGCGTCAACAATTTTTTGGAATTGAAATGCCGTACCGTACTTTACCGTCTGATAAGTATATAGTAAATTCTTCTTAAAACCTAGGAGAGATTACTCGTCTTAGGACTAACATTGATCATAGTCCACCGTCCATCAAATATATTAATAAATATATAATTGAAGCTTTCTTAGACGTAGACAGAACTTGTTCTTTTGAACCCGAGATATAAGGTACCAACTGTTGCACCTCTCTCCTGTACTAGATTACTAGACAGGAAGTTGAACTTCAAACCCAACATTCTGGGAGGTGAAAAAAGTCTGTGGTAGCGCTATATATACCTGTGAAAGGGCAATAGGAAAACACTGGGGTCTGAACCCGAGTATAGTTTATTGGTTGTATACGGAAGTAGTCAGACTGATAATTCGGTATGGTATGGCATTGCCGCCTGGTCGACAGCTAACTTCTGCGCAATACTAACTAAATTACAGCGACTCCAGCTGAGACTATTTTATACTACACTTTTTGCCACTATACATTAAGTTATGATGGCAGCCAGCTTTACCCGCTCACATAGACCAATGTAGGCCTCTAGTGATACCACGAACACAGATACCCCTCATCAAAACCAACTTGTTTGATGAACAAAGTTATCAATATTGCGAATACCGGTACCGAAAAAATCTGTAAGACTTCCTAGATAGCCGAACCCGAACGTCGTTTACTTAATGAGTGACAGTTGCGATGCAGGTACTCAATGCTCTTCACTTCTTCCTTATCTCCATAGCTTCTTCAAAAGTCATTGGACTCAATACCTAACCTTTTGGAGTGTTTGTCAATCAGACAATGCCCCGTCAGAACTGACACTGACGTAGACAGTATTTTCCTCTCTAGTTCGAGGAGAAATTTTGACCTTTTCGGTTGGTATCTTTGTTTAGCTATCCTACAGGTACTGATTTGTGACCATCTTTCATTGGACTGCTTGATTGCATCTTGACTAAGCCAAAGCTTGCGTGTGGCCAGTGGCTCACCAATATGTACAAATTCTTCGAGAATTTGCAATGTCGTGTCTTTCATAGCAAGTTCATCGGGTTTACAGTTCCCCGGTGCTCCGGTACCCATATAAGGTATATGATAAACTGCTCAGCCATCTCGTTAGGAGATCTGCGATTGGGAAAAGCTGTGAATTCCGTTTCAACATCGTAACCACCACCGGCCAGAAGATTTTGTGTGGCGTCCAGTTTTAAGAATGGTAGAACGCTCGTTGACTAATGGCCGGGGAAATATATTTCAGATAAAGCATAGTTAAACGCTTCTTTTGAATGTTTAAACTCCTTTTAAATCTGCAAAACTTATTTTTTAACCATAATTACAATTTTTTGGAAGTATTTACGACTTCAGACAATGACGAAAGATTACTTTTGTCCATTATTTCTATTCGAATAGGTTGTGCTTTGTATTCCTCCTCTGAATCCGAATATGAGGAATACAAAATAACATTGGATCTATTTAATGTCTAAAATTAACTTCACTGCAACTATATTTATTCTTATTTCTTTAAGTTGTTCGTTCCGCCGTTCACACTTTTTTATATTATTCTTCTACTTTTTCACTATTTGACGTAGCCATTCCACACAAAATGATAACAAAAAATCAAAACTGTCGATCGATTCCCGTGATCCAAAGAAGTCGTTGCTGACTTCTTCTTCTGACCCATCTACCCAAATTGTTCAGAGCCACCTGTATGATGTCTCTGAGGACAGCGAGAAATCTGCCAGTTAGCAATATGCAGCATATACTGCTATTAGCTATTAGAGATGTAGCAGAATTACTGAAAGTTTATGTTCGGACGTTATCAATATTATTCAGGCTGCTATAGGGTACCTGGAAACTATCCCTGCATATGTGAGCATGAGTGAGATACTTGTTGTCAAATAGTGGTTCAGTCATAGTGTAATCAACAGTGCTCGGAATGTCAGGCATTGCGTCTGACCATGTACCACTGACCATAGTGGCAGTTTCCTAAGTCTAATCGCAGTACATGCGGCATATTACACTGCTATAATGTCTAGCGGCATTAAATGTAGTTCAACATTTACTGCCTCAGTTGGTGTCGTTCCCAGCGCACAAGTGATACATATAGCAGCCATTCGCTGAGCCTTGCTTAGTATCGCGCAGAAGGTGGATTTCTGCAGAGCTGTCCACGAAACGACAATGCCATACAGCTTCATCGATCATCGGTTCAGACGCCAGTGTTTCCCTATTGCCCTTTCACATGTACATAGCGCTACCGCAGCCTTCTTTGCTCTTTCCAGAATGTCGGGTTTATAGTACAACTTCCTGCCTAGTAAAATACTTATGTATTGTGCTCTTCCAGAGAAGGGAACTTCAATACCCCAACGGAGACAGGTGTAACTGTTAATACCTAATTTCTCCTGGTGAAAAGAACCAGTTCCGTCTTGGTTGGGTTAACACTAAGAGCATTATCGTAAGCTCATCTTGGGGTTGTATGAGGAGCCAGCTGTAGGATGGCTCTAAGAGTGATGAAATTGGTTACATTCCTTTGATTTGAGTTCGCACTACTTCTTCCCAACGAACCGGGGTTAGGTCATAGAGAACTGTTTTGAATAGTTGGATAATTGCACTTGAATAAATCTTATTCCCTCAGATTTCTTTGCGGTTCAACGAAAGCTTAACTGTTATTTAAAAACCTTTTAATATTCTTAAACAAACTATGATTAGCATTTTTCTAATTCCTAGTTTCATCATCGTTTCTGGTTTTATCTAAACAACTAATACAATTTTCCAATTCCATACGATTTTACTGCTATAACGGTTGGTGAGCAACTGAACTACAGTATAACTGAAGCTGCTGAAAATAGTCGTAGTTATACAACCAAGTATCAAATTAATAGGTCTTTTGGTTATTAGTAAGTCGATTATAACCTTGAACTTATTATGAACTCAATGATAGCATGTATCATGTACTCCGCAGTTCGATGATCCCAAATGAGGGAGTTAACATTATTCCTTTTTTTTTATCCGAAATTCTAGTCACGCTTTTCAAACATCCCTCTATTTTCCAAATTCAAACTACATTCGCTCGCACTCAGCGGGTCTGTTATTAATCGAATGCGTGCCTCTAATTTCGACACTCTCTTTTTATTGTGGGTTAATTTCCTCACGTAACAAAAGCATGGACTCATTCATACACTGATATACAGACTTATTTTACTGCTACAACTAAATACGTATCCTAGACATAAATAATATACTTATATAAATACGTACCTACACAACAAATATACATACATCTAAGAATACAATAACAATTACTTACACTTAAATCTAAACGCTCAATAAATAATTTGCTTACAATTGACTTTGGTTGGTTGCACGCAGAGAGCTGCTTCTTTGGTGGCTCAAACCCAAACCCACCGAAGGGAGGGGATGCCCCATAGGAAGAGGCAGACAGGCTCTCGCCCTAGCCTTCGTCGACTTCCAATTTGTCGCCAAACCTAATGGTGCCTCTGTGACGACCATTGCGGTGTCTGTGATACTCGGCATTGGCAGTGCTGGTGGCGGATGAAGAGGCGGCAGCCAAGGCGGTTGTGCCGTGATGCATCTTAAGACGCACATTTTTGCGTGAGTTCGTGCCAGTGTTGCGTACCGCGGATAATGAGGGCGATGACGTGTGAGTTTCGTACTCTGGCAGCGTTAGGGAGGGAGAGTCTGTTGTTACGGGGTTTTCGTGTGTAGAATCTGAATTCTGCGTCTCCTCAACATCCGGTGGCCATTTTTGTGATTTGATTCGATGGGAGGTTAGGGTGTGATGATAGACTGCCGGTTTGTTGCGAGGACTGGAAGCGTAGGAGACATTTGAGGGTAACCAACTGTTCTCCAATATCAGCTCTTTTGGTTTGTTGCGCGGTTGGTGTTTTGGTGGATAAAGAGATTCAGGTCGTTCACGCATTCTCTTTAGGAAACTGGCCGGATAATTGGGTTCTTCAGTGGTTGTCGTCGAGGAGGTGGTGGTTGTTGTCGGACTTGCGGTGGATGCCTCTGTAATGTAGCGGTAACTGGTTCGGGAAGGTGCTGCCCCTCTTTGTGGTCGATATTCTGTTAGGTATACTTTCTCTGGGAGTTCTTCGATGACTTCTTTTTGGCTTACTTCCTGCTGAGGTTCGACGACAGGTGTATGTCGATGAGAGACACCTCTTAGAGATAACGATGGTACTGGTACATGTCTATAGCTGTAGTAATCATGGGTTAAGGGTTGCATTACCGACTCTTCGGCCGTGTACTCGGTAACTTCGTAAGTATGTGATTTATTGGGATCTTGTTCGTGTTCTCGGTAGTCCGAAGAGGACTCATACATAGGCTCGTATACTTGTTTTTGTGGTTGCGGTAGCAGTTCTCCCACAATACTGGTGTGCAGAGAACTCATCATGGAGGGCCTAACCGTGGAATAGGCAGTGAATGCTTCGGGCTCTTTGTAAACCGGCCTCCAAGTGTCGCCAAAATTATTTCCTCCAACTCCGCTACCACTTACAATGCCATTATCATTTTGCAAATGTTCGCGTGTATGACCTTTGGAGGAGTTCATGTGTTTGCCTGCGGAAGCAGGGCGTTCATCATGCTTGGCGGGCAATTTACCCTCGGCTATTAATTCTTGCTCTCTTTCCAGTTGTCGCATTTTGCCGGGTTCCAACATGTAAATGGTTTTGTGTTTTTGATCGTTCATTAGCGGCTTGGGTGTCATGGCCATAATTTTGACGACCTTCTTTGAGGGTCTTATTTTAATCACCTTTGTCTCCTTTGTATGCGGATTGCGTATGATGTACTTTACACGCGTGGTTTCGGTAGGTAGGTAATCCAAAGCATTTCCCGGTCCTTGTTTGCCATTATGGGGAGGCATAAATTCTCCAATCATGCCCTTCATTACGCGAGCGCCAGAGACTACACGGCCGACAAAACCATCGACGGTACTGTCCATTTGTCTCCACATGAAACGACGCTGGGCCCTGCGAATACATATATTAAGTCATTTGAATGTTTAAAATTGACTGGTCCGATTTAGGCCAGACAATAAATATGTCTAGCCGAGAGTGAGATTCACATATATGCTGGGATCCTATCGGATCTGAATATGGAATATGTTCCATATTCAAATATCTAGAGACTTTGAAGAAGTATGTTAGACGCTGAGTTAACTACCTGGAAGGCCAGAGCAATATCTGCTTGGTCAGACAGAATAAACTAAATGTGGTTTGCCTGATTAACAGTGATGCCGCTAAGAGGCGACATGCAGCGACCCCTTAGAACTATCAAAGAAATCCTTTAGGAAGTTGTAGCTTCTCATAGGGAAACCGAGATCTGTCCGACAGCATCCAATTCCAAGCTTAGGTGTATGGATGTACACTTCACCTCATGGTATGGGGCCGAGGACTATTTAACAGATAGTACGGCATAAAACTGAATGTTTTTAAGATTTTAAACAAAATTCTAATAAAGCCTCTCCACAACTACCTAATAGTCTTAAGAACAAATTGAACGATATTCCTCCTCCTCTACTCCACTTGCGTCTTAAAAATGTATTCCCATCTACTATCCCATAAAAGTGAAATATTTACAACAAATTCCCACCTGTGATTCCCTTTGGCGGTGGGTCGACAATCGCTGCCATGTTGTTGACTCAGCAGGAACAGCAGTAGAAGCCATATCATGAACTGTTGTTGTGATTGTGGCGAAGGCTGCAGCAGCTTCTGTTGATAATGGCCCTGCTTGTTGTTGTTATTGAGTTGGCTGTTTAAAGGTTTCCACAAGATGCGCTACAAATGTATATGGAACACAGACCATTATCAATTTGATGGAGGGAAATAGGATAACGGACAAACCAGGAGCTGATTGGTGGGAATTTGGAATGTGGGATCGAAATGTGTTGGAAAATATGTTGTTGACAAAACTTACACAACAATTTCGGAACAACAAGAGCAGCATTGTTTTCTTGCTCTTAACGAGGTTATGGTTTGGCTACTGGGGCTATCACCAATGCGACAGTTGCCAGTGCTGCTCCTTCTCGTGGTGGCAATCGCCGTTGTTGTAGTTGTCGTCGTCGTCGTTATTTTCGACTTTCCAAGCTGAGTTGTGGTAGTTGTGGTCGTGGTGGTGTTACTGGTTGTACTGATGTTCGGACGGCTCCTGGCGTTTGGCTGAATTCTCCTCAAGATCACGGTCGTGTATCGCCTTCTGCAGACGGTGTATCTATGGTGTACCTGGGACTGTGTCTTCTTGTATGGCTGTGGCAACATTGAATCGTTGTCGTTCGCGTTTTGATGTTTTATATATCTACCACCATCAATAATGACTACAGCAAAGCCTCCATGTATCCAATTTGTATACAATCAGTCATCCATGGATGGTTGCTGGCTGAATGGCCGAATTGGTAACAAACTCCATTCGCCATACATGCAACACGGCAGAGAGAGAGAGAGAGAAAGTACCTCTTTGCCTTGCCCTCTGTTTGCATTGGAATTGGAAAAATTCATATTTGCCCATATTGTTTTGGGCGCTGGTGCTGATGCCTCCAACATTCGCTGTCCTAGCTTTTCATTCATTCATTCACATGTGACTATCCCCAGATACATATTTATGAATGGGGTTTTTTTTGATGAAGGTACGAGTATGGATAGATTTCGGTGCTACGTTAGCAGGTGCACCATTGTCGCCGTTAGCTGTAGAGGTATCAACGATTTTAACAAATACATATAAACGGCATTAACACTTTACCAGAAGAGAAAAAGCGAAACAAAACAAAAAAAAAACGAAAGCAAAACATCGAAACCGTGAGTAATTTACGCGTCATGTGCTATCGACAGACTTGGAAAGGAATGATGAGATTAAAGTGGGGCTTTCTTTTCATCGCAATAAAGTTACAATCATAACAATCCTGTGAACGGATAATGTTTATTTGTCAATAAGATTTAGATTATATTGGGTTAGGTGAGTTTAAGATCTTTCCAATCTTCTTCAAAGCGCAGTGGTAGCACTCAACGGAGCGCATATTACTAAACCATATTAATTTTATGCGGCCCTGATACCAGCCTGCAACTACACAATCGAGAACCGGACACAGTGGCTTCTCAAGAACTTCGAAGAAAACTAAGCACAGTGCGTACTCTATCTGCCTCTACTTGCTCTTGGGGATGTTGCCGTCCTCTCCCGTGTTGATGATCGCCAATATCAAGCTGTCATTAGTAACATCAGCGAAGGACTGAGGAGATGTTGTTTGTTTAAAGGGTTTCATATATGTAGGTCCCACGAGTGTGGGGGTTGGGTATCATGGGATATCAACAAAGGAAGCCGTCAAAACACAGTCTATGGTAACCCTTAATGCGAAACAACAAGTCCGATGCTCACGGTACGCATAACACTCCGGACTTAGGGAAGTTTGTTTTAAGTACAATCACTACTGTAGGGAGATAAATGTCCACAACAGCAAAGGCCCTAGGACTGTGACAAGGACTCAAGGGTGGCTCAACCCTATTACTTGCTGAGGCGCCCATGTACAAGCAAGGCTCCTCCGACTGCCTCGCATTTACCCCCCTTGATAGGGGAGTTCGTTTTAGGGTGAACCACTGCTTTGTAGATCGTTTTGCGTTGTCCAGGGTGAACTGCGTGGAAGCAATCTACTGTTACGCTTGAAGTGTATACAGTTTCTGACTACTGACCATTTGCTATTTGTTGTCATAAGGGCACTATCTCTCTAGAGGAGCTTGTCTCCAGTGACGTCACCATATTCCAGTTCCCCTAAAGTGTTTAACGTACTTCCTTCCCTGTGATCTGCCACCCAAATCAGGTGAATATTTTATCCCATTAAGAGATCTACGCATATTTGGAGAGCATTGAGCACCTGCTTTGCTACTATCCCTCATTAAACGACATGTGGATACACTGAGGTCGGCTTTTCTAGGAAGTCTGCCAGATGTTTCCGGTACCGATTTTAGTACTATTGATAACCTTTTTTTTTATCAACCAACTTTGTTTCGTTGAGCGACATTTCAGCCCGTAAAAACCTAAAGTACCATTCTAGACAAAATGTCTGACCTTCGAAGCATTGTTGATTACACTATAACCGAACCACTTTTTGACAAGAAGTATCTCAATTGTATACCTGATAAATCAGAATGGAATATTCTGACCAAATTCGGTACCAATGTTTTCTCTTGTAGTCCGGCTGCTATAAAAAAACTGCCCTCGACTACCGCAGATCTCTTAACGAGACGGCTGAACAGTTCAATATTCACCTGATATAGGTGCTGGGCCATAGGGTCATACCAGGGAACTAACTGCAAGGCGGATGAACTTGTAAGACTAGGAAATGCCTTACACGCTCCAGGCGAAGTGGATTGTGTGCGTATGCCTCTAGCGCCCACTAAGCTCTTCTTGAGAGATGGTGCACTTACGGCAACAAATGTCAGGTGATCACTAGTCAGGAAATTGATACATTACAGGATGATGTGACCCAGTCTAAACACAAAACGATTTGCCGTCGTTGTCGAGGCCGGACGTCTCCACTGCCTTATTGGATGGAACCTAGAGAGATTGAAGGTCTGCATAATGATTTTCTTCTCTGCCAGTGCCCACTCTGTCTACAAGGCGGTATGCTACCTTAGGCTCTCGTTTCTTTGGGAAGTTAGCTAATTAACTGATGTTGGAATCCGCCAACTTTTGATCTTTTTAACACAATCAAATTGGTTCAACTGGATAACTTATGGATAACTAGGGATAACTTATGTTTTCATACGTCCCTGTGGTAACATAATGGTCTGTACATTGAGTCTGTTATACAGGCTGTCATTCTTAACCTTAACCTAACCTAGGATCTATCTAATCTATTGCCATGCTCTTCATGTAGAAATTCCAGAGCAGATGAGACAGAACAGATCTTTAGGCGTTCTTCTGCTAGCAAATCTATGGAGGCCAGTTGATTTTTAGGTAGCTGGAATGTGCGTATTAATGACAAGGTTTTGAAAGAAACTTCGTATGATTTTATCAGCCCCCAGGGTCGTAACTATTGAGACTGGTTTTCCCATCAGTGAAAGCTTCCCCCAATACTAAAGACAGCTACAATTGTATAGTCCTTAACGATTAGCACAGGGTGGTGATGTTGTATTTGCCGACCATGGCGTTCAAGGAAATCAAGTTATGTTCTCAGTTTATGGTCGGGCAACAGACTCTGCCATTACAGAGAATGAAATCTCAATCATCACTAACGGTTCCAAGAGGGATACTGGCACAGGATCGTGAGTTCACTCTATGACCTTACCATGGGTTTACACGAGACAGCTACAATTGTATAGTCCTTACCGATTAGCACAGGGTGGTGATGTTGTATTTGCCGACCATGGCGTTCAAGGAAATCAAGTTATGTTCTCAGTTTATGGGCAACAAACTCTGTCATTACAGAGAATGAAATCTCAATCTTCACTAACGGTTCCAAGAGGGATACTGGCACAGAATCGTGAGTTCACTCTATTACCTTACACGGGGACAATTTCGCGAAGACAATAACAATACATTTACACTTTTTACTAATACACTTACACATCTCTCATTGCCTTCGTAATGTCTTTGATTTTTTGATGATAGCAAATTCGGCAATTGTCTTGACGTAGGCAGCTATTTTGATTTTGGTGTATATTCCTCAGGGTTGATTTTAAGTGGGTTGATTTTAAGTGTATATTCCTCATTATTGTCTGGACGCCTACGTCACATGAAAAAAATTTCCCTTCTTGACAACCAATACATATTCTCAAATGTCTTCTGTCAATTATCCTGTGTAAACGCGGGATTAGAACTTAACATCTCGGAAAGACTACGTAGTTACTGTACTGTATTCCAAGCTGAGATAAGCGCCCTACGACTCGCCGCAGATAAGATTCGATGCAACGACCCAACCTCCTCAACTATCAGAAACTTTGTGGACAGTATTTCGGCTATCAAAGCACTGAATTCAAACACAGTCAAAGCACGATGCGTACTTAATTGTATAAACTGCCTTAGTAAAATGCATGCACATGACATTAGCTTTGCTTTGGTGCGGGGACAAAACATCATCGCTGCTAACGAACAAGCGCACGCATGTGCATAGAAATAGGGTATATATGGGATCATATACAAAACTGCAGAATCACAAGAAACCTATGGCCAAAGATAAACCATAAAAAGTCAACTCTTAGCATTTGGCAAGGAATCTTTAAGAAAGCTCAAAGCCATTCTCGCGGGACATTGTGCCATAGGCGTCATGGCTGAACGCTAATGAGGATTTCTGTAGAAGCTATCAAGACGAGGAGAAAACTATTGTACACCTGCTATGCCATTGTCGAGGACTGGAAGGGTAAAAGTTCTTCTATCTAGGGAACACGTCATTCAATAACCTGACAGATCTTGCAGACTTTTTCTAAAGAACCTCCTCAAGTTAATAAACATGACTAAATGGTTTCATAAGTAAACAACAGAAAACTAAATCTGACAGCTATCTTCTTATCTATATCTCTATTTCTACCTAAACATAACGCAGCTCCAGCTGTCCTCTTTTATACTCTTTACTTTAAAAATTTCTCACACATATTTAATTAACGGGTATCACAATGAGTCTAGAACAGACTTCCGAGTGTTTCTCATCCCTCCTGAGGGATGGCCTACCCTTTCAACCTAACCTATAGTTGAAAATAATACATTTTCATACGTAGTTTTAATCCCGGTAGGTTGGTCTGCAAAAGAGTTATCTAAAAATTTTATATTTATTCACAAAAATTTACAAATTATCTACAGTTGTTCTTTAATTACGTTCTAGTTCTAGAAATACGATAGACATTGTTCGAAAAGAGCCGAACAACTTCTGCTCGGCCAGCTGGTAGAATATCAAAAATGTGAATGTTGCGGCTGAGTTTCTATCATAGATCTTTTAGTGGTATTAATATGTTAATTATTTCGACTCTCTATGAATATCATATATTCGATATATTGCTTACTCTGTGGCATCCACGTAAAGCATAACTCCAGCAGAAGTGTTAAAAGGTGGTCAATAAGATGACATTTTTAAGAATTTCTGTCAGTCATGAAACGACTCCTTCAAATGGCTGAACCCATGGCTATAACTTTGTTTTAGTTGTGTTGCATGCAACCAATATTCAATGCACGCTCGTTCGCTGTTACACAAAATTAAAGCTGCAAGAAAAAAACTCCGAAAACAAATCACACGTACCGGTATTGTTTGCTCTATTGTTTCGTGTAATCGCCGTTTCTGTTACTCTACTCTGGCGCTGTTAATGGTTAATTAGCTCCAACGTTGTTCCGTCGATGATAGCTGGCTGCCTGGTTGGTGTTTCCCTGCGCCACCTCTCCAAGCCTGGGCATAGCAATGTGTGGATTGAAGTGCGGAAAAATCGACGCTATGCCGCTTGTGGGGGCATAGCGTTTTTTGTTGCTGCTGATGTTGTTTTGTTACGGCATTTAATATCATCGCTATTTTATGATTTTCAATTCACTTCCTTCCGTTTCCGAATGATTGAGTCTCAGTTTGAGGAGGGAGTTGGAGGGGAGCCAAAGTAGACTTGCATAATATCTATTAATAAACGGCAAATTAAATGGTTATTACTGAAACATATTTTGTCCGTCCGCCGGGCCGATTTGTCTTTGCTATCTCGAATGTTGCTCGTACCTTGTTCCATTTACCGTTGCCATTAATGGCTAAACACGAATCAATAACTTGATATTCCCCCTGTTTCGCTAATACTCTGGCAGTAATAATAATAATTTAATACATCATAAAATAGCATTTACTTTGCTCGTATTACTTACTCATCTTTAAATTAATTGCCATTACGGCGAAATGGAAGAAAATTTAAATTTTCTCTCAGAGTGTGAACTGTAAATTGACGCCATATGAAATAATAATAAGCAGTCGTGGAAATGTATACCGATGCTCTTCCAAATGAAGTAGTGGTCTTATTATTGTGGCTACACTTGTCCTCCCCGGTGAGGCGCTGTTGTAGTTCTGCTCTCACTCTGCCCGCCAGAGGTCGCTGACTTCATTTGGCCAAATGTTGTTCTGACGAAATGTGAGGAGGAGCATTGCGCATTGCAGTGCGTCTTCCATCTTCCCTTCCCCGACGCAAGTCAAGTGCTAAAATTAAATGCAGAAACAATTTGTTCGTCCAACAAAAATAACGAATAATTGCTCATTTAAATATTTAAATAGCCGGAATGCGGTGCACTCATTATGGACGGGCTTCTTCGAGGGGTTGCGAGAGGAAAAGTGAATCGAATTTCAAACACAGACGTGAACAATTATTTAATGAAACCGATTACCAGCACTTAAATTCGGAATCCGCTGTGAAATATGATTAGCAGACTTTAAGGAAGGTATATAAGGAAGGTATCAAAATTGTTGAGCACGTAAGCAAAGGTTGACATTAAACCCCTGAATTATGTGTTACAGAATACAAAAATAACCAGCAACTACCGCAGATATCTTGACGAGATGATTCAGCTGTACAAAATCCTGTTTATATGGATGCCTTATGCCCTTGTAGTAAATTGCTCAATGTACTGCATATTCTAAGTTAGCTTGACGTACAGGCACTGCAGATCAATGCAGATATTACCTGGGTGAAATGTTGGCTAAATTAAATCCCTAGGTTCACTATTTTTATGTTTAGATTTGGGTTATGGTTGCGGAGTGTTCAGCTCAATACAGACCAATTGAGGTCCCTAGTGCAACCACGGGCCCAGTAGTTATCAATAAAACAATGTTATCAATAAAACAAAGTTATCAATAATACTTATATCGATGCCGGCAATATTTTTCGGACTTCCTGAGAAGGCCGACCACAGTATATCCAGACCTCGTTTACTCAATGCAGGAAAGTAACAAGGCAGGTGCTCAATGCTTTCCACTTCCTTCTCACCTCCACAGCTTCTGCAGAAGTCATTAGGATCAATACCCAAATTTCTGGTGTGTTCGCCGATCAGGCAGTGTCTCGTTAGAACTGAAACTATAGTAGACAGTGTTTTCCTCCTCTAGTGCGAGGAGATATTTCTAACTTTTTTAGGTCATATATTGGCCAGATTTGCCTAGCTTTGCAACAGGTGCCGATTTCTGTCCATCTTTCATGGGTCTGCTTGATTGCCTAAGCCAAATCCAAAGCTTGCATGTTAACAGTGGCGCATCAACATATGCAAATTCTTTTTAATGTCGTTTTTATTAGAATTATCAGAACTAACAAAGAAAACACAACAAATTTGGGAAAATTTTTCTTTATTTCTGAACATAATCTCGTTATAGTGTAATATACCTTTTCCAGCGATTTTCAATTACTTCGACGCTCAAACAAAATATAATCCGAGGGAGCTAAATCTGGCGGATGTGGTGCATCCTGAAGCAATTCGAACTTTAATTCATTGATTTTGGACATCGCAATAGTGAATGTGTGAAATGTTTCATTGTCTTGATTGTGAGCAAACGCGGCAGCCATCCTGCGTAGTGCTTTCTCATCTTAAGTTTTCGGTTACTATGCGATGTATAGCATTTTTTGAAATGCCTATGACTTCAGCAAGCTCACGAACCATCAACGGATGGTCATGCAATACCATTTTGTGGATTTGTTAACCAATTCTAGCGTGGTCAGCTCAGTGGGTCGATTACTACGGCGTTCGTCTTGGCAACTCGGCCCCGTTTAAACTCTGCCACCCAATATTTTATAGTTGTAAACGAAGGATCTAGCACGGTTTTAATATTTGTTAGACTGAGACCTTTAAAATGAATGCACTGTATTACATATCGGTGACCACTTTTTATACCCTCACTTTAGTGTGACGAGGGTATATATCATTTGCTACGGAAAAAAGTGTAACACATCGAAGGAGTGATCTAAGACCCTAAGTATGTTCGGAGGAAATCCGTTTTGGGTCATTTTAAGTCGAATGAGCAATGTCCGTCTGTCTGTCTGTCTGTCTGTCTGTCTGTCTGTCTGTCTGTGTGTCTGCTGGCTGGTGCGCACGATAACTCTCGAAAGGAGTAACCGATTAACTTCAAATGTGGTATGTGGTAATATTTTGATCTATCTCCGGATGAGTTCGAAGATGGGCCATATTGGTCTACTCCTTCTGGTACCTCCCACACAAAGCGTTAAAATTTAGTGAAATATTGATTCTTTAATAACTTCTATACTACTTATTCGAATCTTTTGAAATTCTGCACATAATATTAGTATATTAGTCGCTATTAACTCGAGAAAAATGGGTGAAGTTGACATGCCCCTTTTGGTACCTCCCACACAAATGGACCATTTTGCATCAAAATTTAACTGCTTATAACTTTAATACAAGTGCATACAAATGCTTGAAATTTTCTACAGTATAATTTTTTTGTAGCGCCTATAGTCCGGTAAAAAATGGGCATTATTGTACAGCCCCTTTTGGTACCTCCCACACAAATGGACCGTTTCGTACCAAAAGTAAACGGCTTGTAACTTTAATACCAGTGCATACAAATACTTGAAATTTTGTACAGTGTAATGCTGTTATAGTGCCTATAGTCCTGTAAAAAGTGGGCGTTATCACACCGCCCCTTTTTGTACCTCCCACACAAAATGACCAAATCATATCAAAATTACATAGCTCGTAACTTTTATATACCTGTGCACATAAACGCTTATAGTTCAGCACAATGCAATGTATTTAAGAATGTACTGTTTAACGAAAAATATGTGTATTTGGAAAACCCCTTCTGGTACCTCCCACACAAATTTACAGATTTATTGGTGTAATGTTATATATTACATTACTCACAAAGTGAGGGTATACCTTAGTCGGTTTACCCGACTGAAACTTTCTTACTTGTTCATGTTTACAAATTCACTGAAATCGTTTAGTTTTGAGTGCTCAAAAAATACTATATAGTGGCGCCTTGAAACTTAAAACATTGGTTTTAGAAAATTGCCACTTTTCGCGAAAGTATTTTTTTTTGTCAAACTACTGCCACCATCTATATATCAGGTCAGACAATTTTGGGACCGCTCTCGAAAGATATATATATCCAATGGACGATTTAAGGACAGAGAGCCCAACGCGACTCTATAGCTGTACTGCAGAAATATGATGCAACGTTCGCGTTCGTTACACGTTCCAGTACATTAAGTGTAAATAACAATTTCCCATCTAGAATTATTTCCAGTTCTGTTTCATTTATCCGTGGAGGGCCCACATGTGGGACCATATCCTTCCTAGTATGGGGAAACAATTCTTCCGTGTTTGGGTTAACCCCCAAACCACTGCTTCTGGCCCATCCAGGCAATTTATTCAAAGTTACCTGTAGGATGTCTCTGAGGACGTCTAGGAATTTGCTTGTTACTGTGATTGCCACGTCATCCGTATATGCAACAACCTTGCAGCCACAACGTGCTAGATCTATCAGGATTACATTCACCGTTAGGTTCCAAATTAGTGGAGGCCGTACTCCTCCTTGTGGGGTCCACAATAGTGAATTCATTGAAATGTAGAGACGATTAGATAGTGCTCACAAGTTCGTGCACGGTAGATTCTGTAGATGTTCCCTTGTTGTAGGGAAGTTGGTTTCGCGACGGGTGTTTTGTATCCAGGTTTTCTCTAATGAAACAATCTAAAATTATTTCCAGACCTTTCAATAGGAATGAGGATAGGCTAATTGGTCTGAAGGCATAGTGTGCGATATCTTTCCCGCTTTGGGTATGAATACCACTTAGTATCCCTCCATCGATTGGGGATATATGAGAGCGTGATACATACAGCCTTCATAAATTTTCTCCAGCCGAAGAATAATGTACTTCAACACTCTCTGCATTTCTGCTGGGGCAATGCCGCGTGGTCCAGGTGAGTTGAATGGCTCAAAGCTGTCAATCGCCCAGCATATTCTGTATTTATAAGTCAACAGCCTTGCAACGCTAGCACTACGCTCGCTCTCTTGTTTGTCTTGCTGTTCCTCAAGTTCTGTACGTGAGTTCCCCGAGTGCTTTAAACGACTGCTCGCTGTTATTTTGTCCATTTGTTAACATCATCCTCCAGGTAAACAATTGTACGGGGTGCAGCGGATAGTGTCTTCGTTAGCCGCTATGATTCCTTTCCACTTCTCCGCAAAAGGTGTACCTAGAACGTCTTTACGCTTTCCTAAGCTCCTTCTTGTAGATCTTGAGTTGATCTTTATGGGCATCCCAGTCATAAGTGACCCCAGTAGATTTGGCCTTTTTGAACAGCTTGTTGCAGGTCTTTTTCCTAACATTTGGTGCGGAAGTCCACCATTGTGGTTAAGTTCTCTTCTGCACCTTGGTTTTGCACAGGCTACTTCAAGGGATCCGTTGAATGATGTAGTGATGTGCGACCAGATTATCCAGACCGACTTTGTCTTGTCATTCGGTTCAGACGAAGATTTAAAATTCAGTGCTTTTTAAAATTGTTCTCATACATGTGCCACTTTAACTTCCTTCCTTCCTGTGGACGGCGGATTTTGGCGCTTCATCAGTGAGCTTGATCTCTATGTAATTATATTAGTTATAGACGACTGCTCGCTGTTTTTGGTCCAGTTATTTGCCTCTTCCTGTAAATATCCCACTGTATAGGGTGAATCAGATAATATCTTCCTCAGCCTTGCGGCGTCGGAGACATCTTCCACTTCACCATGAAGGTGCACCAAGAGCATATCTGACAGAGAGTACGTTGCGAACGTGATGTCTACAACTTCCTCTCTGTTTTTGTTTGTCTGTACTACATCAGATAGAATGATTGTCGTTCGTGTCTGCTCAAATTATCAACTTGCACTCCTCAGACGTTTCTATTTCCACTACTCCCCTGAAGGGAGCTGTTGGTACTACCTCATCTTCATATGGAAAGTAACTAGAGATCTCAGCTGTTTGACCTTTACCACTGAAATTAGGTAAGAGAAAATTGCTTAAATCTTTCCCGGCAAAATACACGTTTTTGGAGTACCTTCCAGCCGGCCAGAAGAAACTTTAAGTTGGTAGCACAACAATTCATAGTAATAATGGATTGATATGGCCCCTACGTATTTATCCGAGCATTGATGGTGGAGGGTATTAAACTCTCGGCCCCGACCGACTTTAGTCTTTCCTTAAAGTTTTTTAATTTAAATATTTCCCTAAAATCGAAAAAATAACAAATTTTGTAATCATTTTACAGTTTCACAACTTCAGAGGTCATTTAAATTTACTCTTAATCACAGACCGTCTAATTTCATTACGGATTTTTGTAAGCAAAAGAAAATTCTTCTCAGAAAAGTATTTGCTATTCGAAGAATCTAGGCAAATTTGTTATTATATTACGATACGGTTTTAATGTAATTGAAAATATGTACATATATTGTACGTAACGAAGATAATTTTAAAACGTCCTTCTCAGAAGCGTATTGCAAATCCCTGATCTAAAATTAATTAGACTTTCTTTGATGAAGATGATTTCGAAAAATGAAAATCTCTTACTTCAAAAATAGATTTGTGTTTCTTATAATACCTTCCACGTGTTTTTCGTCTTTTGTCTTTAGCTTAAGTGAACAAACGGAGGACTGACAATCTTAAATCTAATTGTTGTTGGGATGAAATGGAAGTGTATGTCAAATTCCTGTGGCCTTTCGACTTCTTTAGTTGAAGCAGGACTCGTGCCGAGTGGAAGATAATCGGTTATGTAATAAATGTCCTTCCTTCCCCTAACACCAATGTGTCGTCCAACAGTTAGTAGAACATTCCTGATAATATGTGTTTACGGTCAGACGTCATGTCATTCACAGATGGACGTCCTTTTGTGTCTTCCGAACTACCATTTACTTACTTAGTAGTCCAGGTGCTCGCATCTTGTCGGATTTGTGGCAGTTGTTTCGGTTGTTGTTGTTGTTGCACAGTGGCATCGCAGGCATTGAAGCTGTTTCAAGAGAATTTCTAAATTGCAGGACCTGTCAAAATACCGCAAAATTGTCTAAGAAAATCCCAACCCACTGTGCGTTTCATGCCGCCGTGTGTGTGTGTCTAGATGAGTCTAAGTGTGGCAAATAAGTCGACTTTTATGTCCCCACCAGTGTGTTAATCGGCTTAGACAATGTTTGAGGATTACTTTGTACTCATCTCTGCTTATTTGTGTGGCCGCCTTGAGTCTTTTGTTGAGGTCTGTCGATTATGTTGTCCTCAGCAAATGCAAACATTTAACGTCACAAGGTGAAGGGTTTTAGTAATCCCACTCTCCTCCACCCACAAAATAGCATAGTAATGAAAGGTCGTTAGTTGAGTAGATGTTATATGACGAGTCTGGTACAAGTTTTGTATGGGACTATAGTTTTATTTAATTTATAATATTATCTAAGCAAAGGTCATCCTATTTATTACCTTTGCATTACTATGTTCTTGTTTTAGTTTGGGTTGACTTGAGGTTGGGGAAAATTTTATGGGTTCAGTAAAATATATTCAACAGTATTAGTAAATGCTGTCAAAATGGATTTCGTTTCATAACCGCAGAAAAACTTTAATACTATATTAATGCAACAAATTATTTTGTTCCCTCTTTCTATCAGTTCCTAATAGTTTGAACCTACTACTGATCGATACTTTTCCATGCTATTTAATGCTGAAGGATGTTTAATATGTGTTGACCTCCTATTGTCACAGTTTATTAAACTGCTTTAAACATGAGTAGCAGAGGTTTTCATTTGATGTAATATCTTCAAAATACGTGAAGCTATTAAGAAGATATGACAATTTTAAAAAAGTTAAATTTTGGGAAAAATCTGAGGTAGATCAGTACCACAAAAACTAAAAAGTACTTTTGAAAAAAAAAACTAACAAGTAAGAGAGTTCAATCGGGTAACCGTCTTATGAATCCCCTCTCTTGAGTCCCAAAAAAAAATATTCGCAAATTTATTTATTTATTTTTTTATTTTAATTAGATTATTATCAATTTAGAGATATATAATATGTTAACTGTTGGTGCAAAATATTACGTTCGTATGGGAGGTACCAAAAGGGGCGGGGCAACTTCGCTCATTTTCTTGACGTTCTAGCGACTAACAAACTTATATTATGTGTGGAATTTCAGAAGATTTGAGTTAGTAGAGTATATAAGATATTAAAGAATCAATATTTCACTAAAAGTTAGCCCTTTGTGGGGGAGGTACTAGAAGGAGTGGACCAATATGGTCCATCTTCGAACTTAGCCGGAGATAGAGAAAAACATTACCACGTACCAAATTTGAAGTCAATCGGCTTATCCTTCGAGAGTTATCGTGCGGACAGACATTGCTCAAATGGCTAAAAATGTCCCATAGCGAATTTCCGTCAAACATACTTGGGGTCTTAGGTCACTCCTTCGATGTGTTACACTTTTGGCTCGTAGCAAATGATAAATAAGTATAACCTCGTCTCTAAGTTGTGGGGATAACAACGACAAAAAATGCTTGCGTATTTGAAGAATTACACAGTGCGGCAGTCCAAAAACCAAAAACCGCGATACTGTTATTCTTGTAGGTCTTGGTGAGTAGAACAACGTTTGTTCTACGAAATTTGCCGGACTACCCCAAAATCCGGATTTACGGGTAAAAAACAGATTTTCTTCCCTTTTTTCACTTAAAAGCCTATAACTTTGTTAAATCTATATTCCTATAGCTTCAAATATACATAATATACATCGTTCGAAAGATCTAATTCTCTTCTTTCCAAATTCTTTTAGAGATTGAAAATGAGTTATTAATTGACAAAGTTATAGGCTTTCAAGTGAAAAAAAGGCAAGAAAATCGGGTTTTTACCCGTAAATACGGATTTTGGGGGTGTCCAGGGAATTCCAAAAAAATATTCGTGTTTTACTCGACAAGACCTACAGGAAAAATAGTATCGCGTCATTTGCTTCTCAACTTGAGTTTATTTTGTCGCACTGTGTTATTGCACCAAATTTTATTAAAAGGGTCATTTTTAAAACGTCTGTGTTTTGATTAATTTGATTTGGAATTACAGTGCTTGGGAATAAATTAAATATTATTTTTTTTGTTTATTTTCTTTAAACACAGACTATTTCAACACAGAAAATTGTAATATCAATCACGATCCTCCTACGACCAGGTTAGGTTTACAGTGGCAGTCTGTATGACAGTAGTCCATTGTGATACCACAGGATTTTACGTATTCTTCTTTTTGTAGATGCTGTAATCACTTAACGTGGGTGATTGGTCCATGTTAGCTTATTTCGGTGGTAGACCTGCTACCTTAGGGTTTAGATTACTGGGACACAGTAGGCCTTCGAACTTGCCCACTTCCTTCCATTTTCGTCGTCATTTCCGACGACACCAGGTGTCTATCAGTTATACCGCTGAGTTTCGGACACCAAATCGTCGTCTGTAGTAACATAGTTCGCCAACTAGAAGGTGGGGATGATATTAGTACGTGAGAGGCTTTAGGAGGAGCATCAATGCACCTATAACCCTCTGATACCAGGCGAAAGTAAGGAAAATTATGTCTTTTCTAGCTCGTCCCTTTGAAATAATTTGATTGCTTTCAGAAGCTTAAAAGTGGGTAGATGTTAACAATGCCGCTCAATAGTGCGCCAGTTCGTTTGGTGCGGCTTATGGGCTGGCGACGTCATCGGGCCATACTTCTTCGAAATAAATTCGGAAAAAATGTATTTTTTTGGGAAAAAGTATTTGTCGTATTTTGGAGTTATAGAATAAGTTGTCTAAAAAAAGTAGAGAATATTCCTGAAGAAAGAACGGGCCAAAAATACTAACTGGTATTGCTGCAAAGCTTATCCAATTTTCACCATTTTTTAAACAAATTTAAAAACTAAGCCACATTTTCTGCAATCACAAAGCTAACCTATTAAAACCTTTATTTGTAAATGTTGAAAGGTGTTGTACGTTGAATTGCAAAAAGGAATTTGGAGCACGGTTATCTCATTTTTGGGAATTGTGGGCTTGACTTTTGCAATATAATGGTTGCCGCATTACTTTTAATTTCTGATGTCAAGACCTACAAAATATTTCATTGAAAAATATTAATGTTTTAATATTTTATGGCGTTGCGTTTTGTTAAAATCAGTTCAGAATATAAACCGATTTCTCTCATATCAACTTTTCTTAATTGACAACAAAACTTATACGATTTAAAAATGTCAGATGTGCCGTGCCCACTGAAAGAAAACTTGTGGCCATATACAGGGTTTTCTAATAAGAGTGATATGATTTCTTTGAAAAAAAAACACACTTATTGTTAAGGACATTCAAAAGTTTTTTTATTTATGTGAAGTACAATCGATACAAATAAGTTCTAAATAAAACGTCATTCAAATGGCCTCCACGACTTCTTCTGCAGGAACGAATTCGATGAACCCAATTTTCGAGCAATTTTTTCCACTAAATGAAGTCGTATGTCGTGAATGGCACGTTCAATATTGACTTGTAAAGCTTGAAGAGAGTTTGGTTTATTTCGAAAGACCAATGACTTCAAATAACCCCACAAGAAATAGTCTAATGGTGTTAAATCACAACTTCTTGGAGGCCATTCAATATCGCAATTTCTTGAAATAATCGAATCTCCAGAATCTCCACGTAGCCACAATCGGTCAATGGCAAAAAGATAACTCTTAAAGAGAGCTAAAACGTTTCTCATGGGTGTCAAGGTCGCAGATCGACTGGAAAGTGTTTTTTTGCATTAAAAAAAAAACTGGACTTAGCATCATTTTCAAATCTGAACGGAAAATTTATTATTATTTCTCTAGCTTCTTAAAGGTACGTCGGATCGGGAATCGGTCAATGGCAAAAAGATAGCTCTTAACGAGAGCTAAAATATTATTCAAGGGTGTCAAAGGGTTAGGTCGACAGGAAAGTGTTTTTTTGGGATTTAAAAAAAAGTGGACTTAGCGCACGAAAAGTTGCAATTGGAGAACGATTATTTTGATAATAAAACTGAATAATTTGTAAACGTTGTTCTTGCGTATAACTCTCCATGATGAAATTGTAAACACTACTGAATTCATTGAAAAACAAATGACAGATCATGACATATTACAAATGGCTGAAACGTCACCTCAAAATCATATCATCCCTTTTGAAAAACCCATTACTTTCCAAAAATAAGTAATTTTTTGTATTTTATTGCGAAAAGCTATATCGTCGTCTGAAATGCACAAAGACGTAATTCTCGCTTAGAGTGGAAGCAAAACACGTTATAAAACAAGTAAGAAAGATCAGCCGGGTGAACCGACTTAAGAATCCCCTCACCTTCAGTCCCAAAAAATCTCGTAGATATATTTATTTTTTTGTTTTAATTAAATTATTGTCAATTCAAATAGCACTTATTAACTTTAAATTATGTTCTGGTATTAAAGTTATATATAAGCTGTTGACTTTTGGTACAAAATGGTCCATTTGTGTGAGAGGTACCAAAAGGGGCGTGCCAACAACGCCCACTTTTCTCTGGTCTCTAGGTACTATTAAAGCATTACACTGTACAAACTTTCAAGTGTTTGTATGAACTGGCTATAAGCAATTAACTTTTGGTGCAAAATGGTCCATTTCTGTGGGAGGTACCAAAAGGGGCACGGCAACATTGCTCATCTAGAGGTGTTAGCCACTAATAAAATAATACTATGTGTCGGATTTCAGGAGATTCGAGTAAGTAGTATAGAAGTTATTAAAGAATCAATATTTGACTAAATGTTAATCCTTTGTGGGGGAGGTACCAGAAGAAGTGGACCAATATGGCCCATCTTCGAACATAGCCGGAGATAGAGCAAAATATTACCGCATACCAAATTTGAAGTCAAGCGGTTAATCCTTTCGAGAGTTATCGTGCGCACCAGCCTGCAGACATACATACAGACATACACACAGACAGACAGACGGATATTGTTTAAATGACCTAAAACAGATTTCCGTCGAACGTACTTAGGGACTTAGGTCACTCCTTTGATGTGTTACACTTTTGGCTCGTACACTCAAAAAAAAGTGAACCCTAGAGCAAGTTAAAATGAACTTAACTGTAGGAATATTGAACTTCGTATTTCGCTAAAGCTTTTTTTCCTTATATCAAGTTTATACATTTCCTCACAATTATGAAATATTTTTAACTTATTTCTAGTTAACTCGTACTTCCTTTAAGTAACTATTGAAATTAAAATAGGGAAAATTATCTCAATACAAGCAAATTATGACTTGAAATTATGCAAATTCAGCATACTTTTGTCCTTCTTGCAAGTAAATTTTTACTCAAATTTAGGAAAATTTAATTAAATTTATGCAAAAAAAAGAAAAATTAAATTTTTTCTTGGACTTCGTAGTCCATGATTTTTTTGCGATTTTCGATCCTACTTCATAACTTTCATCCTCCATTTATATGTTGGAATATCTCTCTTACCACTTCCTCTTTGGATTTCTCTCTTCTGCTTTATTTTAGGAATTGGAATTTATTTTATTAAACATTAAACATTATGTATATAAAATTTTACCTCCGAATGCGATTCGATCCCAGAACCTTCCGTTTTCTAAACCACGTGTTTACCAACTGAGCTACGTAGACACTTAAATTTTTATGAAAAATTTGTTTTTAAATACAATTATATATCCCAACATTTTCGAAACAATGTATTTTTATCTACACTTGAATTTGATAAAAGGATTGCCATCATTGAATGATAAATAGAGTTGCCATATACTATATTTATAGGCGACGAAGAAATTTTATTATGAATGACATTTTCATATCAATCCCAAAAGAGTTTCGTAGCTCGATATATAGTGTGTCTGGCTCACTATCATAAGGTTGTCGGTTCGACTCTCGTCCCGGTCGTAACATTTTTAATGTTTCTCCATAAATTTAAGTTTCTGCAAGTAACGATTTGCGAAAAAAATAAAAATTGCGGAACGAAAAAGGACAGAATTTTTTGTGTTTTTAGCACTACAACATAGTCCGAAAATAGTTAATTTTTCCTTGCTTTTAGCATGTTTTCCTAATTTTGAGTTCAAATTCATGGACTCAAAATAAGGATTCATGACTATTTTTAGTTAAAATTTCCTAAAAATCATGCTTTCCATTATTAGTTCATAATTTCCTTATGTCTATGTTGGGTGTCCACGGCTTATGTTTAAATTTGATAAATATGTGAATATTCGAACTTTTTTCAAGAAATATTATTTTAGTAAAAATATGTCCTCATTTTTAGTTAACGAACTATTCTGCATATCCCCCAAAAAAATAAAATTTGGTAGTACTAAATAAAATTTCCCAGTTTTAAGAAAAAATTAACTCAATATGAATAAAAACATTGAACTAAATTGGAGTATGGATTTTACTAAAATTTAGGAAATACATTTTTTTGAGTGTAACACAGTGCAACATTTTTCAGCTCATGAATTGAGACTCAATTCTGAGAATTGTGTCGTACTGTGTACGTGTGTACTTGTTTTTCTTTAAATAATATGCATTTAGCGAAACCTTAAAATTTTTATAATAAATAATAAGGTTCATGATCGACCTCCTAAAAGTGTGCCTCATTTAATTTTTCATTTTTAGCCATAATTTCCTCATGAACTTTCAACTGCAAAACAAGTTTTCTTTTTAAAAACTACTCAAAAATGTTCTCCACTTGTATAGAGGCTTTTCTCACTTACTCTATCTGTGTCCTCTCTCTCTGCCTCCCTCTGCAGCTCTTTATTTGTCAGTTAGGAATTTTAATTGCCGGAAAATAACAACAAATTTAAATTCCCACTGATTCATTTGAAAAGGTGTAAAAACAAGCTTACGATTTGTTGATGGTTTTCCCAGGATGCGGAGGAGACTCCATCTCCCCATTTGGCGTTTACCGCACTCCCCCTGACTTTTTCGAATGAATTTCTCACACACACACACCCACCAACACCACCTCGCATTCTATTCGAAATGAAAAGTTTTATCTGAATTATTAAATGGTGCACATGTTTCTCTATCTCGAAAGTAAACAAATGTGATTTTCATTAAAAGTTTGTTTTTGAAAAACAGAAAGTGTTTGTTTAAACTTTGACTCTGTCGCTGCTCGAAATACATAATTTATTTATGCGTTAATTCGCACACTACAGTCAACGACGACTACTGACGATGACACATTAATTATGGATTTCCGAGTGTTGTTTTTGCCATTGTGTCACACGTTTTTGTGTTGTTTTGTTTTGCACTGTTTTTTCCGTTTTTGGTATTATGAAAATGCATTTGACAGCGGTTATTTTTAGTGGCCATTTACATACACACATCTCGATTACTGTAATTAATTCATTTTAAATTGAATTTAATATTGTTGTTTGTTATCTTTGGGGGGATAATTGTCACCTCTCCTTGTTCTGTGTCAAACGACTCTCTCTCCGAAACAGTTTTCATCGTCATATATCTATCTCATACAGTTTCGTGTCGTGGTTTATTTACTCTCTGTCACTGAATTCATAGTTCGAAGAATTTTTCTCTCAAACATCTTCGGAAGAGAGTTTGAGTCACATAATCTCGTTAATGGTCTCTTAATATAACACGTCCCTTTATATGCACTTCCACATGCATAAAACGCGTCTTATGTATATTAAGTAAGTTTGTTTTTTGATAATCGCATCAGAATTTTAAATTGCAATCTAAAAACTGTTTTGAACAAAAAGTTTATAATACGTTTTTAAATGGTCTTTGGAGTGTTGCGTATAATTTTTGTAAACAAATATTTTGATTTGAAATTTCTATGAGAAGTTGATAATTTAAAAACAAGTAAGGAAAGACTAATGTCGTGCGGTTATAGAATAATATAGTAATATAATAACCTCCACCATTGCAACACCATATTATTGCGTATGCGCATGTTGTATCAATCAGGCCGACATACCAACAAAATGGAGAGAAACCAAGCTTGTTTTTATCCCAAAAGCGGGAAAGCCGTCCCATTTTGGAGATAAGGATTTCCGGCCAATCAGTCTATTGTCATTTCAACTGTATTGTCAACTGTATGCCTTCAGCAATTGCAAGTATTTACATCGAAACTGCCCTGAATGATATAGTAAGCTTTATTGAAGGATGGAATATACCATGGTAGCTTTCTTAGATATAGAGGGGGCCTTCAATAGCAACCCTGGGGCTTCATAGCAGTATTCATAGGTTCTTTCATAACTTTCTGATTAAGAGACGCATTTCAGCCAGCTTAGGATCTACTGACCTTCATAGATTTGTTAGCAGGGGAACCCCCCAATGAGATGCTCTATCTCCTCTACTATGGAATCTCTCCATAAACAATACTCTACTTTCTCTGAAAATGATCGGTGTCAGAGTTGTTGCCTTTGCAGATGATGGGAGGGAAGTATTCATACAACCGCTAATCGTCTTGGTGTTAACCCGACCAAGACAAAATGGTCCATTTGTATCGGATGTATCAAAAGGGGCGTGATAACTTTGCTTATTTTTCTCAAGGCGGTGGCGACTTATACTATGTGTGGGACTTCAGACGATTCGAGTAAGTAGTATAGAAGTTATTAGAGAATCAATGAAATATTGATGTTAACCGTTTGTGGTGGAGGTCCTAGAAGAAGTGGACCAATATGGCCCATCTTCGAACTTAGCCTGAGATAGAAAAAACAAGTAAGAAATTTCAGTCAGGTAAATCGACTAAAGTATACCCTCACTTTGTGAGAATTGTAAATATGCACTTGTATATTCGTGAGAAATAAATTTTGTTTCAATTTTTTTGGTTTCTTTTGTTATATTTGTGTTAACTTTAATCATACAATTATATTTATATTAATGTTAAATAATTTACTTCTGGCGCTACAATGTCATTCTCATATGTATATAAGGCCTAGACTATAATTATAAGATATTATATTTTGTTGTTTAGGAAGATCAAATAAATAAATAAATATTTACAAATATGTATTAATAGGGTTTTCCAACAAGAGGTGTTATTTTGAATCACCCGGTATTTCGGTAGCTGTCACTTTTGAAGCTTTTATTCTTTGACATTTGACAAGTAGAAACTATGCCATTACTAAAAATGGAACGATGCACGATTCAACAACGCATTGAAATTATTATAATTCGAAAATCATCGAAAAATCATCTTGACTGATGAATATTAATTTCCACCTAGGTGGCTACGTCATCAAGCAAAATTGTCGCATCTGGGGCTCGGAAAACCCAAGAGTTATTGTTGAGAAGCCTCTCCATCCTCAACGTGTGACTGTTTGGTGCGATTTATGGTCCGGCGGGGTCATTGGACCTTACTTTTTCGAAAATGAGGTTGGATCAACACTTACGGTGAATGGATTGCGCTATCGAGAGATGAATAATGATTTTTTATGGTCGGAGTTGGATGGAATTGATCTGGACAGCGCTTACTTTCAACAAGCGCTACGGGACACACAAGCAACGACACCATTGCTCTGTTACGGGAAAAGTTTCCGGACCGTGTTATCTCTCGAAGAGGTGATCACAATTGGCCACAGAGATCTTGTGATTTAACACCTTGCGACTTCTTCCTTGGGGCCACGTGAAAGATAAGGTCTATGCCAACAGCCCAGCGTCGATTCAAGACCTCAAAGATAGAATTCGTGAGGCTATCGAGAACACAGGGCAGCCACGTTGCGATTTGGTTATGGAAAATTTCATGAAAAGCATATGGTCCTGTAAGCGTGGTCGTGGTGGCCATTTGGCTGATGTTGTTTTTCATTATTAACGGCATACATTCCTCTTTCTTATGAAATAAACATCCGATCATTTATCTCAAAAAATTGCATTTTTTTTTAAATACCAAAATAACACCTCTTGTTGGAAAACCCTATATTATGAGCTATATAATTCTCGTATGTCTTGGCTCTTTTTGTATGGGAGATACTAAAAACGATGTTGTCATAACTTCAATAACATAACAGGACTGAAGGAATTTCACTCACAAATTTTGAGTGATAATAACACCTATTTTTCGACGGACTGCGGGTACTATAAAAACATTACCCTGTTCAAAATTTTAAGTATTTGTAGGCACTAGTCTTAAGGTTAACAGCTGTAAACTTTTCGTACAAATTGGTACCTTTGTGTGGGAGGTTCCAAAAGGGATATTATAATAACGCACATTTTTCTCTGGATTGTATGTACTAAAAAACTATTACACTTTACAAAATATCAAGTCATTGTATGCACAGTCATTCACGTTATATCCCGTTAACTTTGGTGCAAAGTAGTACATTTTTCGCCCATTTTTCTAATACTATGTGTAGAATATTAGCAGATTCAAATAAGTAGCATAGAAGTTATTAAATAAACAATAATTCACTAAATATTAACCCTTTGTGGGGGAGGTACTAAAAGGAGTGGACCAATATGAAAAATCATTGAAATCATTAAAAATTACTATCGAAATTCTTAGTCGGTGGTCGCAACGAAAATCCAGAATTTCATAGAAAAATCATCTTCAGCGATGAAGCTCATTTCTGGTTGTGGTTTTGTCAATAAACAAAATATTCGTTATTGGAAAGCAACAAACCCTCATGTGCTTCAAGAGCTTCAAGAGACACAATTGCATCCGCAAAAATTACTGTGTGGTGTGGTTTTCATGTCGGAGGTGTGATTGGTCCGTATTTTTTCGTCGATGAAAAAAATCGTCATGTTACCGTCAATGGAGAGCGTTATCGTGCCATGTTAGAATTTTTTTTTTGCCCAGAATTGGATGAGTTTGGCATCGTCGATATGTGGTTTCAACAAGACGGTGCCACTAGCCACACATAAAATAGTTATGTCCTTAATGGAAACCCCTTTACTTAGGATTTTAGGTCACTCCTTCGATGTGTTACATTTTTGGCTCGTAGCAAATGATATATACCCTCGTATCACTAAAGTGATGGTATAAATAATACTACCTACAACATTTGCAGTTAATCAGTTACTCCTTTCGAGAGATATCTTGAGCACAGGAGACAGACAGACAGATGGATGGACATTGCTTAAATTATTTAAAATGGCCCAAAATGGATTTTCGCCGAACATTCTTTTGTAGATATGGATTTAACAATTGCTCTTTTCTTGTAAATCACACAGATTTCGGTTTTACGTTTCTTCTGGAATAGCACCTGCTAATAGGACTAACAAGAGAAAAAAAACAACTTAGTGGGAAAGTTAATGGAGATAGTAAAATAAGTAACATTACACAATTGCGGATTTGTGAAAGTGAAAACCAGCACAGTGGCGAATATATCCAAACAAAGCTTTATTTGTATTTACATAAGTAGTTGGAAAATATATATAATATATCCCTGCAGGGAAATCATAGAAACGATGGAATATTTTCTGTGCCACTTTTACACATTTTTACTATTTACACAAACAAGATCCCGATATTTTGTCTCCGAAACTTTACCAAACTTGACTCATCTCTGAGGATATGACTGGAAGATGCTGAGAAAATTCGAGTCTAGTACCGATTTTCTGTAACCCATGAGATGTTAAAAAATAACATAAATAAGGAGCCCGCAACAGGCCGAACCACTACCTTAATTGTATGCCCATGAATATGAGACGCTAAAACGTCTCCTCTCTTCAACCTAACCTGGCTGACTTGTCTGATGTGGGAATCCGCTAACTTTTGGGCTTTTTAAAGCAATCGAATTATTGGTTCAACGGGATGTGCTAGGGAATGTGTACCTGTGTAGTCTTAGGTTAGGTTAGGTTAGTGAGGAGGTTATACCTAAGTGAGGAGGTTATACCTAAGTCGGTTTAACCGACTGAACATTTGCGTAACATTTATCCTTAATGGCTCCCCCCGGAAAAAATCCAAAGGGCTCAAATCGCAAGGCAAAGTAATCAGTAATTCAAATTAAAAAATTTTAAATGTCCACTCTATACCTGCAAATATTGTATTTCTGATCCCATATGGAATAGGAATTACGATTTTTATTCGCTAACATAAAACAGATCTGATAATGAAGTGTGCCTACAAATTATAACCAAATTAGCAAGGGTAGCATTTATTTGTTAAAAAATATTCCAATTTCCGAAAAATATTCCTTATTTAAATTTTTGCTATATTGGCCTCTAGTTTATCCTCTAATATAATTAGCAATTTTTGAAAATTTTATTTCTCATTTATTTCAAATGGAAATTCACAACATTTGGGGCAGCAACAACTAAGTGACGAGATAAAGTGACTACTTCGGTGCGGGCCAATTAATCGCACAAACGAGGACTAATTCTGTTAAAAAAATTGAGCAAAACAAAAAACACAACAGAATTGTTAGTCTTGGCATTGGGACCACCAACACCAACAGTCCAGCGGTCGGGGGATTGGTCATTGCAATGGGATGGAATCCTTGGATAGCATGTTTTGTTGTATTTTCACACTTTTTGTCTTTTGTTTTGTACAAGTTTTTAATTTGATTACGCTTTATCTTGTTCTTGGTCTTAATCTTCTTCATTCTGTTTTACACATTTTTTTCTTTGTTCATTTTCATCATTCTCTGTGTTTTCTTGCAAATTTCAGGTACGTGCACGGCATTGGCTCGGAGACACGTAATTCCCTCTTCCATTTGCATAATGGCCGTGATATTATTTTGGTCACAACATGTCGTCATGGCAAAAGTTGGCGAGAGTTACAGGATGCCCGATGTGACGAGGATAATCGAGAATATGACAGGTAAGTTTCACACCTTAAACTGCATTGTGTCCTTTTGTTGTATGGTCGGTTGGTCGGTAGGTCCACCTCTGCCTGTTTCTAATAGCACAAGCATGGAACATTGAACAGTTTATGAACAACGAAGGCTGGCAGCCAGCCATTATGTTCTTTCGTCGGCGGGAGGAGGCTGGACAACCATCCAATTCAAGTTTCCAGCAATAGTAGTGTATTTATTAAAATGAAATGTAATTAAGTTGTGTAGCTCGGCAAAAATTGTCGCAGGTGCAGAATTGGACTGACTGTCGTCTAAGATTCAACGGTGGATTATTTTGCAGCTTCTTTCCTGTGCCACGTTCTATTCGCGTTGTATCCGCTCCGTTTAGTAGCAATGACATGACGAACTTAATGAATGACTAGAAGCAGCTGACGAATGGCCCAGAGACAGAAGAAAAGAAGTGGAGTGCATTGGAGTAGGATCTGATGGGGCGGTGCGTGGGCAGGTGTGAAGCTGGGGGTTCCTTCCAATTAAGAGAATTAATTACTGCACTTGGAAATTACCGAAAGTGACGATTGTTGTATCTGTTCTCTATTATTCAGTTTGACGACTGCATATTTAATTACACTGGTCTGTAGGGTTTATTATTATGAGCGTCACTTCAAAGTCGACACTACATGAGAGGCTAGGTTAGGTTCGGTTAAGAGTAACTGACTCACTTAGACTATACAGTACATTGTGTTGCCGCATGGACGTAAGTTAAGACATAATTCATGCGTAGCCCCTCACGACAAAGAAATGAAGGCCTGAGGTTGCATACCTCCTTCTAGAGATATCAGAAGATGTTATATTGATTCCTCCTCGTCTCCACAGTTTTTGCAAAAGTTATTATGCAAGACCTTCAATCTTCCTGCTTGACGTCCAATAAGGCAGTCATGACAGATACGATAAGTAAGATGTCCGGTCTCGATAACGACAGCAGTGCGTTGGTGCGTTTTGAGTTTAAACATTTAAACAGGGCCACATCAGCCTGCAATGTATGCAGTTCCTGACTAGTGACCATCTGTCATTTGTTTCCATAAGTGAATTATCTCTCAAGAAGGGATTGTAGGTTGCTAGAGGCATGTCCACATATTCCACTTCCCCTGGAGCGTGTAAGGTAGATCCTAGTCCTGCAAGTTCATCTGCTTTGAAGTTTCCTCGTATATCCCTGTGGCGCGGCACCCATATGTGGTGAATATTAAACTGATCAGCCATCCCGTTAAGAGTTCTGCGGCAGTCAAGGGCAGTTTTTGCATTCAGGAATATAGTGAGCAGGGACTTGATGGTCAGAACTAAATTATTCAGCCATTCCACTACCTCTTTAATAGCTATGATTTATGCCTGGTAAACACTACAGTGATCGGACAGTCTTTATGAAAGTGATAACTCAAGCTCCTCAGATAAGACACCAAATCCCACTTTATTGAGTTTGGTACCGTCTGTGTAGAAGTTATCGAATCTCCTGTGTCCTGGGATACAACCATTACATTCTGATCTATCATGGAATGAAATATAGTCTTGTCAAAGAGTGGTTCAGTCATAGTGAAATCAACATTGCTCGGAAAGTCAGGTATAGTGACTAGAATGACATTATATCCGTAGCCATTCCCTGACCATAGTTACAGTTCCCTTAGTCTAATAGCGGTACATGCGGCATATTGCATTCTTATAATGCCTAGCGGCATTAAATGTAAGATAACATTTAGGGCCTCAGTTGGTGTCGTTTCTAAGCGCACTAGTGATACATATATCAGCCATTCGCTAGACCTTGTTTAGTATCGCGCAGAAGGTAGATTTCTGCAGAGCTGCCCAGCAGATGACAATGCAGGTCAGCATTATCGGTCTGTACGAGCTGCCAAAACGAACACCGCAATGGTCGACCAATTGAGGTGTCCGCGCCACAAATGGTTAAAAATCCACAAAATGGTATTGGATGACCGTCGCTTGAAGGTTCGTGGGCTAGCTGAAGTCATAGGCATTTCAAAAAGTGCTATACATCGCATATTGACGGAAAATTGGATGATGAGAATGCTGTGCGCAAGATGGGTGCAGCGTTTGCTCACAAGCAAGTCAATGCATCAGTTCACACATCCACTATTGCGATGGCCAAAGTCAATGATTTAAAGTTCGAATTGCTTTAGCACGCACCTTATTCGCCAGATTTAGCTCCCGCGGATTATTTTTTGGTCCCAAACTAAAAAAAATGGCTCGTCCGAAAAATGTTTGCCAACAATGAGGAGGTGGAGGTTGCGGTTGATGGCTTTTTGAGGAGCTAGAGAGTTCTTACTATTTCAGCTAGTATTGAAAATCGCTGGAAAAAGTGTATCGCGCTAAAAGGAGATTATGTTGAGAAATAAAGAAAAATTTTCCGAAATTTACTCTGTTTCCATCCTTGTATATAAAGGGTTTACCAACAAGATGTGTTATTTTGGTATTCAAAGAAAAATTCAATTTTTTGAGATAAATGATCGATGAAAACTAACAACAGCCAAATGGCCACCACGACCACGCTTACAGGACCATATCCTTTTCATGAAATTTTCCATAACCAAATCGCAATGGCTGCCCTATGTCCTCGATATCCTCACGAATTCTATCTTTGAGGTCTTGAATCGACGCTGGGCTGTTGGCGTAGAACTTATCTTTCAGGTGGCCCTTTGGGACCTAGATCTTGTGTTAAATCACAAGATCTCAGTGGCCAATTGTGATCACCTCTTCGAGAGATAACACGGTCCGGAAACGTTTCCCGTAACAGAGCAATGGTTTCGTTGCTTGTGTGGCACGTAGCGTCTTGTTGAAAGTAAACGTTGTCCAGATCAATACCATCCAACTCCGAAAAATCATTAATCACTGTTGATCCAACCTCATTTTCGAAAAAGTAAGGCCCAATGACCCCGCCGGACCATAAACCGCACCAAACAGTCACACGTTGAGGAGAGGCTTCTCAACAATAACTCTTGGGTTTTCCGAGCCCCAGATGCGACAATTTTGCTTGTTGACGTAGCCACCTAGGTGGAAATGGGCCTCATCAGTCAAGATGATTTTTTCGATGATTTTCGATTTTTCGAATTTTAATAATTTCAATGCGTTGTTGAATCGTGTATCGTTCCATTTTTAGTAATGGCGTAGTTTCTACTTGTCAAATGTGAAAGAATAAAAGCTTCAAAAGTGACAGCTACCGAAATACCGGGTGATTCAAAATAACACCTCTTGTTGGAAAACCCTGTACTTATACATATAAATTTAAAAATAGATACACTCAGATACTAATACATGGTTGTTGTAGCCATTTTCGAAGAGTTTAAGTGTTTATTGGATTAATGCTGTTCTTGTCGAAGACTTATAACAAATATTCAGTTTTCTGCTTAGCAAATTATTTTATTAAAGTTGAATTCCATACACATATTTTGTCTACGGCCCTCGTAGGGGGAGACATTACTTACATTTCCCGCAGTTCATAATCTTCACTGCAAACATTATATATAAGGATACATATATACTCGTACATACACCGCTTTATTGCGACAAAAGGCCAATTGGTAAACCCATTAGAATAAATTACCCGTATCCTGTGAAAATTACCCTTCAGTTCCATTGTTTCCGTCTCATTTATTTTTACAATGTGTTTTATGTCATTTGACATTAAAACCTTCAATTTGAGTTAGAATTTCTATTTGTATTTCTATTTGAAAATGTCCCAATGAAAAAGCAAATAATTTGGTATACCATTCGAATTCTTCTGAATTTTCCCGCAAAAAATATTGCACGTGGTGCTATGGTATATAGGCGGAGCAGGAGGAGGATCGATAGGAGGAGCCGGAGGTTTGGTAAATAAACCTCCAATCACGGCTAATTCGGTGAAATCAAATCTGTGAATTCAACTGATTTCACTCAATTGAATTACACTTGTCGGGTCAGCAGACCAGACAATATCAAGGAGGAAGATTGCGATAGAGAGAGAGAGAGAGAGGGGGAGAATGGGAGGTTGACTAAGAGACAAACTGTACTTCTGAATGAAATTGAGGAATTTAATTGTATTAAAAATAAAACATGTAAGAAAGTTCAGTCAGGTAAACCAAACTATGAATACCCAAACGAATGAGTCCCAAAAATATATTCTAACGTATATTTTTATTTTCTTGTTTTAAATAAATTATTATCAATTTAAATTTCTTTAAATAGCTTTAAGGTATGTACTGGTATTAAAGTTTAAAGCTGTTTACATTTGGTACAAAATGGTCCATTAGTAAAGGAGGTAACAAAAGGGGCGTGTCAATAATGGTCAATTTTCTCTGGACTCTAGATACTATAAAAACATTACTCAGTACAAAATTCCAAGTATTTATATTCACTGGTTTCAAAGTTATAAGCTGTTAACTTTTGGTGTAAAATGGTCCATTTGTGTGGGAGGTACCAAAAGGAGATTGCCAATAACGGACACTTTTCTCTAGAATCTAGGTACTATAAAAGAATTACACTGTACGAAATTTCAGGTATTTGTATGCACTGGTATTAAAGTTAAAAGTTGTTAACTTTTGCTACAAAAGGTCCATTTGTGTGGGAGGTACCAAAAGGGGCGTTCCAATAACGCCCATTTTTCTCTGGACTCTGGGTACTATAAAAGCTTACACTGTACGAAATTTCAAGTTTTTGTATGCACTGATATTAAATCCATAAACAGTTAACTTTTGTTGCAAAATGGTCCATTCGTGTGGGAGGTACCAAACAGAGAGTGGCCACTTCGTCCATTTTTCTTGACATGTTAGCGACCAACAAACTAATACTATGTGTGAAATTTCAGAAGATTTGAGTAAGTAGTATAGGACCTATTAATGAATCAATATTTTACTAAATGTTAAACCTTTGTGGGGGTGGTACTAGAAGGAGTGGACCTATATGGCCCATCTTCGAACTTAGCCGGAGATAGAGAAAAATATTACCGCATACCAAACTTGAAGTCAATCGGTTACTCCTTTCGAGAGTTATCGTGCGCCCCAGGCAGCAGACAGACACACAGAGAGACAGACAGTCGGACGGACGGACATTGCTCAAATGACTTAAAATGACTCAAAACGGATTTCCGCCAAAAATGCTTAGGGTCTCAGGTCACTCCTTCGATGTGCTACACTTTTGGCTCGTAGCAAATAATATACGAGTCATGTTCAAAAAATATCGTGAACTTTTAATTTCCGCGGGCATTTGATTTTTCATATTTTTGTACCGTTATGATGGTATACATGTCCTTTACTTATGCTGACAAGGTCGGCCATTTTGAAGTTTAGTTAATTTTTGACAGCTGTTGTGCTTGGATGTGTTTTAACTTGTCTTCGATTTTTATCTATTTGAGAAAATGGATCAGAGAATCTGCATCAAATTTTGTGTGGAAGACAAAATAAAGTGCGCTGACGCACTCCGAATGTTGACTGTGGCATATGGTGAAGCTACCTTGGACCAAAGCAACGTTTGGTCCAAACGTGAGGAGATAAAGACGGCATCGAAGGAGGAGCTGAACAAGATGACAAAAAATGATTATTTGAAGAGCTTCGAGGATTGGAAAAAACGTTGGCCGAAGTGTATTATATCCGAGGGGAATTACTTTGAAGGGGACAAAATAGATATTCATGAATAAATAAATACTTTTTGAAAAAATACAAAATTCGCAATATTTCTTGAACATACCTCGTATATCCTCCTCTCTAAGGTGAGGGGATAAATATTAGACACTAAACTGCACCAAAATGGGTTTAAAGATAAATTTGAATTTAACTAGAAAAGACCCAGACCATTTTTTAGACTTGTGTCGAACTAGCTCACTAGTTCTCGAACTCGTTCAACTAGGCTGGCCAGACAAACTATTACGAACAAAACCATTATATCGAATATTTCACTTAGTTCGTGAGGGTCATACCTGGTCATCCTAATGAACTATTTAAATCACGAACTACGCAACTATACTTTTATTATCAATTAGTCAAAATAACTCTGTTAGCTCTGGAAAATATGTTAAATCGCACAAATCTATCGAATAGAAAAAGGATGGGTTCATGAATTATATATAAAAAAAATTACTGATAGTTTTTTCAAATTTCTGATTTTTTTTTGGAAATGTTGAACTTTGTTATTTAATAATGGAACACAATATCATTCATACGACTACCACGACTGGCTCGGCAGTACCTCATCCGTTGAACCCAATTTTTCAGTACATTTTCGATTGTTTCGAATACAGTTTAGTTGCCTCAACCGAATTATTCGCTAACCGAATTTTTGTAGTTCTGTGTACTATCATGCGATTCCATCAGGACAACCAACATTTTGGTTGTGGTATACTTCTGCTTCCATGTTGACAACAATCATAGTTGGTTGCGCCAACTACGAAAATGGTGGCTAAAATTATCTGTTGTATGTTGCCACAACCAACTGTTTTAAAAAATTGGTTGTTCTGACAATTTGTCAGTCATATACTAACGACAATTAATTAAAAACAGTTTTCATTAATTTGTATTTTATTTATTGAACAAAAAACCAAACAATTCATAACGAAATTAAAAATCCCATATTACAAATTTATAACTATTATGAGATGTGGAATTATTTGGCACAAATTTTAGTACACGAAAAAAAAAACAAAACTTTTATGCAAATATCGCTTAATCCTGTGCTTTTAATTTCATGATAGTTGCTTTTATTTTTTATTTATGTAAAACATTTTGCACAACATATTTTGAATTTTTGACTACTTGAACAAAATGTTGAAGATTTATTTATGTCGAATAATTTTATTTTTGTTTGTCATGTATCAGCAAAAGAACAGCATCCAATCTTTCGGTTGTATTTAAACAATTATTCGTTGCAATAATAATCTTTGGTCTATTGATGCAATTTCTGTTGTCAATAATAAAACAATTGTTGTCACAACCAAAAATCGATCATATGGTACTATAATGAAAATTTAAAATTGGTTACCACAACTAACCGAGAGTCAATGAAAAAAACAATCTTACTTCGATTGATACAACCATCGATTTAGTTGTAAGCATTTTCATTTGATCGTATCCATGTTATTATTGTTGTTTCAACTATTTATTTATAAATACAACCGACACACGGTGTAGGCAATATACTTTTTGTTGCTAGTACTATTTTTTTAGAGTTACAATCGAATTCCAACCACTTATTTTCCTGGGTGTGGCAATTTCGATTTCATATGTCAACGCTTCAATTGTCTCTGGATGCTTTGCGTAACATTTATCCCTAATGGCTCTCCACAGAAAATAATTCAAAGGGCTTAAATCCCAAGTCAAAGAAATCGGTAGTTCAAATTTACAATTTTAAATGATCCACCCTTTAGCTCAACTTTCTACCAAGTTTGTCTTTTAATAAAATAAAAGGTAAACATTTCTTCTTTCGGTTGAAAACAATAAAGATTCTCGGAACTTTTCGGAACAGGAAGAAAATCGCAAAATTTGTCATAAATTTCTTGCAAAAAAAACTATTGCATACTTTTAGGCCACGTATTATTGACTATTGAAACAATGATTTTCTATATTTTGTATGGGTTTAATGGGCGTTGGAATAGGCCGATTTTATTGAAACTTGGCATGCATCTGCTGTTTATTCCATAAAGTGCATTTACCAAATTTGAGAACTTTTGCTTGGATAAGAAAAAATTAGGCGGTGGGCATGTCCTATTTTGATGAAACTTGTCACGCATCTTTTGTTTGTTCTAGAATGTATACGAGTATGTATGTGCCAAATTTGAAGACTTTTGCTTGGGTAGGAAACATTTTATGCTTAAAAATCTATTTGGATTGTGTGGGCGGTGCACTATGGGCTGGAATTCTGGAAAAACGGCCATAAATCGAATTTACGTGATATTGATCTAAATTTTGTCATATTCTGATATCGGAATACTAAAATTGGAAATGGTGGATCCAATATGGCGCACGCTTCTTTGAAATAATTTAAGTTTTGCCTAAATATTTCTTGTAGAGGCGTTTAAAGGGTCGCTGATTCTGAATCTGAAGTCAAAATTTGTATATTACCATTTTAAGATGCAATATGGCGGCTTTCGAAAGGAGTTTTTGGGAATAGCTAAATTTGATCATGAAATCAAAATATCTTAAGGGCGGTTCCAAATATGGTTGCAATTTTTTAAATCAAGACATATTCAACACAGCCTTATATTTTCTTCCCATATGGCAGATTTCGTCCTTTGTAAATGTGCCCATGTTTAAATTTAGTTTTTCAAAATCAATTTTGAGTCAGTAAAAGCAATACGAAATGTCAAAATATATTATTTCTCGTTGAATTATGCTCCACTTGAAGTGTTGTATACATTGTTACTTCCTTGAGTTATTTGCATACATATTCTATATTTCCAAGAAAATATAAAATACAAAGGAAATAATCGATATATGAATTTAGAAATCCGTCGTTTATTTCAATAAATCTTATAAAGCGCAAAAAGGCCCAAAGCTAAGTGTTGAGAAACATCATTAGGAACTACTAATACTAATTTCGCCAGAATATCTTGCGTTGCTTATGATTACAGAAGTCTACAGACAAACTAATATATCTCATTTTCTAAATATTTTGTAAAACTGAGGCTAATACCTTTGTGTCTTAATATTTTAAGAATTTCTTGATACATATACATTCTATTTGAAAGAACTCACCGTGGCGTATCCTTGATTGTCAGTATATACGAGTACGAGTATTAAGGCAAACGGTAAATGTAAGAAGTTTTAGTGGTAAAAAATTTAAAAAACAATTAATATACCGAAAGTGGTCCCGTCCCTTTTGGTAACTCCCACACAAAAGGCACCATTTTGTACAAAAAGTTAACTGCTTATAACCTTAATACCAGTGCATATAAATACTTAAAATTGTGTTCAGTGTAATGTATTAATAGTACCTACACTCCGGTAAAAATGGGAATTTTTGCCACGCCCCTTTTGGTACCTACCACACAAAATCGCCAAATCATACAGAAATTTAATGGCTAATGGCGTTAATACCAGTGCGCCCAAACGCTTACAATTCTGTACAGTGCAATGTCATTAAATTATATTATTTTCAGCGCAAAATAGGCGAATTCGTCCAACCATTCCTGGTACCTCACACAAATTGACAGATTCATTTAAATACAACATGCTCATAACTTATGCTGCAATGATCTACATGTTTTCATAGACTAACAAAGAATGAACAATTTTTTGTCCACGTTATGGCATCTCCCGCCACTACTCGTTATTTGGCACTACGCTTGCGCACCTATCTTGTCTTTGGCTCTACTACAGAACACATACTGCAGTTTTTTTTATCGTGTACTATTCATACCGGCCTTGTCTCCACCTCTATACATGGTAGTATGCTTTATCATCCTTTATCATTATCGAAAACACTAAACTCTTGTATTTTATTTATTTTCTCTATTTCGTCCTCTGCATTACTGCATCGCCAACAACGGTCATTCCGCATCGACACACACATCATCGTTCCCCAGCTGAGCTAGCGTTCTTACTGTTGTAATTCGTTTGGAGGTTTGTCATTTGACGGGAATTCGTCGCATCACTTCGTCAACCACACCTCCCTTGCGGCTAACCCCCTCACTCCTACTCCAAAAGGTGGCTTCGAACGAACGCATCGTACACCGTCATCCACATTGGTCTTTTTGCGCTTTGCCCACCTAAACAGTCTTTAGTAGTGGATACCCAACCTATTCACCGACAAATATGTAAATGAGTTCACAAGGACGAATAGGACTTTCTTTTTTGGTGGCATTCAAATAGTTTGGTATTTGTAAAAAAAAGCCTTCCAAATTTTAGGCCCCTTAATAAAATTTGGCATTCAATAATTACCTGTAGAATTGTAGTGATATTAACAACCATTGAACAGAAGACGACGAAGAACAATGCAACAAAGAGCTTAGCGCGAAGTGCTTCAACCGAACCCACAAAAATAAGAAGGCGGCAAAGAGAATGCGATAATTTTCATCTGATGCGATAGAAGAAGCAATGAAAAGGAACATCGCCTTGAGGCCTTACGCTAAGCGCACAGCGAAGAAGTTTGCGCCATCCTTGAGTGGTGATGCGGCAGCAACGTCAAACGAAGAGCTTTACCAGAAAAGGATAATTTCCTTCTTAAATACTTACTCTGGGTACATATACTGGGGTACTCGTATTATTTTTATATGCTTTTCTTGCTTTACATTTTCTTTAATGGCTTCAAGTGATGTTCCTGCAGATATTCCCGCTGAAGTCGGATTTTGGGCGATGGCGGTGACGTTAGGGAAGAAGAACACTTTCACTGTTTGGTGCGTTTTCTTTTCGCTTTTCTTTTAATTTTTATAATCCTTGGAAGATTCAATTTTCATGAGATATTAAATGCTACTTCCTTACGCATACAGACAGAATCATGCATACATACATAAGTACTCGCACATACGATCATGTCTGGAGGAGTCATTAAGTTTAGCAGCTTTCGAATGGAATTCTCATTTCCCTACAGCCAACGAACGACTGCCGTATCTAGTATTCGTTACGACCACCCATATCCCCATTCACAGCCATATCCGGCCATTTCCTCTATCTTCCGTTTATTCATATGTACATTCGTCGAGTGGCACCACTTGAAGCGATACAAAGCAAAACTATTACGCTTTTCGTCTGCTTCTTTGACGTTGTCACCGATAGGATGTCTGCGCGCATATTCACATTCGCATTTGCGTTTCACTTTCAGTCGTTGACGATAAAACTAATTCCATTTAAGTGCGATGCTTGTAATGCCACCGAATAAACGATGTTCCTGCGTTCTACTTCTTGTTCTTCTTCGCACTCTCGTTGCAGCAAAAGTATCTGCGTCAGACGACAACGACAAACGGCGACAACGAGAATTACAACTCCAACGACCATTGAGTATTACTCAATGACTGTCATTATTTTTATACTTTGTCTTTCCACTTTTTATACAATAAAGACAAAGATCTTTATTTTCCCAGCATTTGTTTGTCCGTCTGTCTGTCTGTCTGTCGTTCTATTGGTATTTTGTTTAATGAAAACATATGACTATCACGCTATCTTCTATTTCTATTCTGTCTTATTTTTTTTGGGACAGTGGTTACCATAATATTAAGAGAGGGTTAAATATTTGAGCTAGCTTACCGAATAAGGATGTATTCAGCACAAGTCATTTTTAATGAAATATTGATTCTTAAACAACTTCTACATTAGGTAGAAGTTGGCAGCCCGCTTTGACAGATCACATAGACCAAGGTCCTTGGCGGTACCACTGGCTTAGATGCCCCTCATCGAAACCAACCTGTTTGACAAACAATGTTGTCAATAGAACGAATATCGGTACCGAAAAGATCTGTCAGACATCCTAGAGAGGGCGATCCCGGACGACGTCGTTTACTTAATGAGAGACAATAGCTAACCAGGTGATCAATGCTCTCATCATCACCACAGTTCCTGCAGAAGTCATTTGACTCAATACCTAACATTCGGTCGTTTTCGCCGATCAGACAGTGTACCGTCAGAACTAACTCTATGGTAGACAGTGTTTTCCTCTTTAGTGCGAGGAGACATTTTGACCTTCTCAGTTCGTGTGTCGTCCCTTTCCTAGCAAGTTCATCATCTTTGTAGTTCCCCGGGATATCACTATACCACCATATGAGGTGTATGTTAAACAGCTCAGCCATCTCGTTAAGAGATCTGCGGCAGTCGATGGCTGTTTATGAATTTACGTATGTGACCTCCAGAGAATTCATGACAGCCTGACTGTCTGAGTAAACGACAATGCCATGTTGGTCATTACGATTTTCTGCACTTTCAGATAACGCCAGCTCTGTTTCATTTATCCGAGGAGGGTCCACATGTGGGACCGTATTCTTCCTAGTAAAGAGAACCAATTCTCTCTTGTTTGGGTTAATGCCCAAACGGCTGCTTCTGGCCCATCTAGCCAACTTGTTTAGAGCCACCTATAGGATGTCTATGAGGATGTATTCGAATTTGCCACGCACTGCGATTTCCACGTCATCCGCATATGCCACAATCTTACAGCCCCAATGTTCTAGATCTAGCAGAATTTCATTCACCGCTAGGTTCCAATTGGAAGGAGGATAGGCTAATTGGTCGAAGTATGAATACCACTTAGATATCCCTCCATCGATTGGGGTATATGAGAGCATGATAATGCCATCATAAATATTCAACAGACAGGGGATAATGTATATTCATACATTCTCTGCATTTGTACTGGGTCAATACCATTTGGTCCAGGTGATTTAAATGGCTCAAAGGTGTTAATCGCCCAGGAAATTCTGGATTCCTCAGTCATACACCTAGAAACGCTTACGGTCCACTCGCTCTCATATTGGTCCTGCTGTTCCTCAAGCTCTGTTGTTGAGTTCCACGGTAAATTTGTTTTAAGGGACTGGTGGATAAACCCACTCCTAGTAGTTTTTGTACAGTGGGCTCTTCTGTTAACAACTATTAAAATAGAAAATCGCAAATAATCAGCATGTGAACATGTTCTGGAAGATGAGATATATATTTCTGGAAAGCTCTTTAGAAGACCTAGAAAGCTCTTGAAGAATTTTGCGGATTTGATTAAAGAAACAAATGTAAGAGCGACCTCTATAGGGAACTTATATATTTCAATCTCAAATGACCTGCTACTATAAGAAATAAATCTGCCTAATTGAATTGAAATAAATAGGACTAATAGGTTCGAAAAATGTTTTTTTTTTTGCAAATCGAATCCACTGTGTGAAACAGTTGATTGCAGCAGATTTGCTCAATGTATTCAATTTCATTATTATTTTTGTCATTATTTTACTTTTATACGAGTAAGTACTTATATATATGTACATACGTACTCGTATCTACATATCTAAGTAGATATGTACTAATGGCTTCTATTTGTACCGTATTTATGTAATGGTTATTTATGCTGTAATAGTATTTTAATATCGGGTATTTCTAGGTAATAAATGGTCTTCGTAAGGAAAATGTATGTACATTTATTTGTATACATAAGTACATACCCGTATAAGCCATTTTATCTATATCTGAAGATTTTTTATGAAAATCAGCATGCAAAAAATATACCAAACTACAAGTATTTAAGAAGTATGCAATAGTAGCCATAAGTGATTTTGATGTTCATATGTCGCTTTCTCTCCATCTATGACGCATTTATAACGTGTTTTAATGTTTAAACCTTCACTTTACAGAAGGAGGATTAATTTTTTATTTATATGGTAAAATATTTATTTATTCATCAATATCAATGATGTATCTTTAAATATAATCCCCATCAAATTTAATACCCTTGGGTTGCAACTTTTTGGAATCCTCGATGTTCTTCTGATATGAGCCTTTTTGTATGAACTTAAGCTCTTTAAGGAGCAACTGCAAAGATACTGTGAGGTGACCCAAATGAAAAGAAAGCAAGAAGTTTTCTGAAACTAAACAAGATCGAGATTAGTAAGATGATGAGTGTTCTAACGGGACACTCAAGCTTGCAAGCACATCTTCATCGCATAGGACTAGCAGGAAACGACGAATGCAGGACATGCAGGGAAAACATCGAAATGGACGATGGACCATTTTCTGTGCCACTGCCCGGCTTTCACACATGCAAAATCCCAACATTTCGGGTCCGACATATTACCAGACTTGACTCATCTCAGAGGATATGACTGGAAGATACTGAGAAAATTCGTACCGTATATGTCCATGGACGTGAGACGTTTAAACGTCTCCTCTCTTCAACCTAACCTAAGCTCTTTTTGTGATGCAGTATTTGTCTCCACGAGCGTGTCAAATCGCCATCTGAATGAAACTAATGGTGATTTCGATTCTGAAAAAAATGTTGCCCTGTCGACCCGAAATGCTGAAAAATAGTTGGCCTTTTTGGGTAGAACATTTATTCGAGGGACATGCAGTCCCTCGAAATAAACTTAGCCCCTATTTAAAAATTCCAAATTCAAAAAATATGGCATAAAATTCCAGATTTCGGGAAAAGGTCAACGGAAATGTTGCAGATTTGTGCAGAAAGGAAATCGCCATAAGTGTCTACCGAGAACTTACATGTCCATAGAGATTCCTCGTGATTTCCTTCTCCAATGTTTCAGTTGAGTCCAGATCTCCGATCTGATGTCTTGCTGAATTGGATCCAATCCTTTGAGTTCTTCCAGTTCCTGAAAGAAGAAGATATCCTGTGTCTTGTTTCGTCAGTTCGAGGTTTAGGTAGGTTAGGTTAGGATCCAACCCTTTGAGTTCTTCCAGTTCCTGAAAGAAGAAGATACCCTGTGTCTTGTTTCGTCAGTTCGAGGTTTAGGTTAGGTAGGTTAGGTAGGTTAGGTAGGTTAGGTAGGTTAGGTAGGTTAGGTAGGTTAGGTAGGTTAGGTAGGTTAGGTAGGTTAGGTAGGTTAGGTAGGTTAGGTAGGTTAGGTAGGTTAGGTAGGTTAGGTAGGTTAGGTAGGTTAGGTAGGTTAGGTAGGTTAGGTAGGTTAGGTAGGTTAGGTAGGTTAGGTAGGTTAGGTAGGTTAGGTAGGTTAGGTAGGTTAGGTAGGTTAGGTAGGTTAGGTAGGTTAGGTAGGTTAGGTAGGTTAGGTAGGTTAGGTAGGTTAGGTAGGTTAGGTAGGTTAGGTAGGTTAGGTAGGTTAGGTAGGTTAGGTAGGTTAGGTAGGTTAGGTAGGTTAGGTAGGTTAGGTAGGTTAGGTAGGTTAGGTAGGTTAGGTAGGTTAGGTAGGTTAGGTAGGTTAGGTAGGTTAGGTAGGTTAGGTAGGTTAGGTAGGTTAGGTAGGTTAGGTAGGTTAGGTAGGTTAGGTAGGTTAGGTAGGTTAGGTAGGTTAGTTAGGTTAGGTAGGTTAGGTAGGTTAGGTAGGTTAGGTAGGTTAGGTAGGTTAGGTAGGTTAGGTAGGTTAGGTAGGTTAGGTAGGTTAGGTAGGTTAGGTAGGTTAGGTAGGTTAGGTAGGTTAGGTAGGTTAGGTAGGTTAGGTAGGTTAGGTAGGTTAGGTAGGTTAGGTAGGTTAGGTAGGTTAGGTAGGTTAGGTCAACGCCAACTGGAATAAGGGCGATAATATTATTTACGTTCTTCGAAATATTTAATATGACAATGGCTGCTGGTAGCCAGTGTATCCCATTTACAAAGAAAACACATAGTATATTTTGAGTATCCTGTTTGCTCCCTTCGACCAAAAAATTAAAATTTTGACGCACTGTAAAAAAACAGACCAGCTTGACCATAAACCATAAGTTTATTCTCCAAAATTATCTACTCAACATGCCCTTTTAGAATTATAGAGTCGCTCTTCTGCTCCAATTATTCCATAGATATCACGACTTTAAATTTACATTATAGTATTTTTTTCTATAAGCGTAAAGAGCTTTATCTACAACTTTGGTGTCTTTGGCGACCTCCACTGAAATTTTCGGGCAACAATCTTCGTAGAATATTTTAATCCTTAAATGTCCTTTATGAATTGACTTTTTTGATTTTTTCGAAGAAAGGGCCAAATTGACCCATTTAGTGGGTAGATAGAGTCAAGTAGCTAGGTCAAGATATTCCACAAAAATGATGCTCATAAAATTCCACTATATAACTCTGATAATGATAAATCTCTCAGTCATTAACTTACATGATTTTTTTATTCAGTATAATGCTCCCTTCGACCAAAAAAATTAATACTTTGACACACTTTAAAAAAACTCAGACCAGCTGGACCAAAAGTTTATTCTACAAAAAAGATCTACTCAGCATGCCCTTTCAGAATTATAGGGCTATCGCTATTCTGTTCCAAAAATGTTGTTGGACAGTGTGATTAGACTGAGCGTTTTATCGTTGATATCGAGTCGGAAATAGAAAAAAAGAGTAAACCGAGTTAAAGTTTCTACGAAGTGAGTTTAACGGATTGAATAGTTCATAATTATATCTACAAAAATCTATTTTAAACGAAATGAAATTAAGAGTCGAACGATCAGGAATATTATTATTATTTAATATCTACAACTTTACTTCAGACACAAAAGAGATATTCCGTACGGTATACCGAGAAACAAATATAGAAAAAGTGCTAAAAATCTACGTTGAGCAAAAAAAATCGTATGGCCATTAAATTATTAATTGCGTCAATTTGAATGATGCAGAAGTTCCTATTTTTGGAGCTACTTTCGCGTCCAGTTCTCAGAATTGAGTCCAAAATCAATGAACTGAAAAATGTTGTACTGTGTAATTGAAGCTAGAATATTTCCTGTTTTTTTACCGCATAGATAGCATTTTTCCATCAGTATTGCCATAGATTACTGTTTCAATTGCGACAATGCAAAAGCAACGCTATTCTGATCGCCATTTCCATTTGGCGAAATATTTAATCAAAGAATTTTAGCTGTGATTACTGCTATCATTATTGTGATGTGGTTAATTTTGTAAGACACATCATAATTGCTCCATTAAACAAACGTAACCCGCCTTAAGGTATGCGACTATATGAGTATATTAGTATATGGGCATTTACAAGACTAATCACATATACTAATTCATTTTATTATCTCCATTAACGAATACCACTTGTGTGTTTTCTCCTCATCCTATCTCTCTCTCACTCTCTCCCCTGACTACAAGTATCAAGGATGTTAATGTGATTATACGTTTTTTCTTCTCTATCTTCTGCTTTCAGATATGACTACGAAACTCTGCTGCTGAACTCAACATTCTGTCTGGTACCTCGGGGGAGACGTTTGGGTTCATTTAGGTATGTATCCGCACATCCAAAAACTCACGAACTCTGACATCCTTTTCGACCTGTTGGCGTTTCGATACCATTGAAATGTCCTTCTACCTTTTCTGCTGTGAAGTTTGATGGATGTCACACTTACATATGGCGTTTTGGCACATTGGACACTGCTGCCCGGCGTGGGACGAGGGGCGGTAGGTGGCCCCTCTATTGATGGCTTATTGTATGATTGGCCTGCAGCGGTGCGGTCAGTCAGTCCATGCCATGCCACATGGTGACATTCAGTCCAGTTAGCTTCGCGTCATGTGAATGGTATTGACGTTGCATTAAAATTCATTAAAATCGCACTTCTTTCACCTCTGCGCGCCGTGACGAATTTTTATTCTGTGTGACTTTTAAACTGATGTTTTTTTTGTTTCTCGTTTCTTTTCTCGCACTCTACTTTAATTAGATTTCTCGAAGCTATTCAGGCCGGCTGCATTCCTGTACTGCTGTCCAACGATTGGGTTTTGCCATTCGAGTCAAAAATTGATTGGAAACAAGCGGCTGTTTGGGCCGATGAAAGACTGTTATTGCAGGTGAGTAGTACGAACCAACCACCTAACCAACAGAACGAACGACGACATTCTGCGATGAGCTAAATGTCATTTCTCTCATGTCATTTTGTCACATTGTCACTCTGTTAAACTAATATTCGTCCAGCTGTGAAATTTGCAAACCGAATTACAAAATTTGTTATTTTACATTTTACAAATTCCAAAAATTAGCATTCACACCTGAAATTGGAGCGGACATTTACCAAGGAGAAATTCAAAAGTTTTTGTAAAAAAAACTATAACTATAAGAGTATGTATGTGTACAATATACATTGGATGGGGTCGAATTAAGTTTACGTAAAGTGAGATGTCTGTATGTATTCACAATGTAAACATAAAATAAGACAAACTGCATTTAATTAACAAATCAACTCAAATTGATAGTATCAATAAATTTAATGAATTCAGTAAGATTGAATATTGAAAATAATAACATTGTATATATGTACACATATAAATGACTCGGAGGATCAAAAAGTAAATCAATGTTTATGTTGAATCTGGCTCCCAGCGATCCATGTTTAATCCGATGATGTCAAGAATACGTATTGATTTAAGTTGATCGTGAATGCAGCTCGAAGAACCAAGAATTTGTTTTAATCTAATACGAGTACTTAGCGACTAATGTTTACTATTCAGTCATGAAAATAAGTAGATAGAGAAATTGAGATAAAGGCAGAGCTTTACTGAATATTGATATTTAAATTTTCTATATTAAAAGTGTAACCCCCAATTTCACAACCTCCGGTTATAGCTAACTCACAGTTAAAAAATGAAAATTTCATACAATTTGACAGCTATTACTGTAGGTTAGCTCTAACGGTAGGATAACCGTAGATTGTGGAATTGGCCGTAAGTGTATTATATTTTACAACAATTAATTTTGGAAAAAATCTATCAGTAATCTATCAATCTATCATCGTCGAATGAATTTTCAATATCAATAAGAGCTGAAAAGAAATTGTGTGTCTGTTTTGAGGGCGCACAGTGGGAGAAATTAAAAAAGGATATAATGCTGCCGTTTCAAAACTAGTAACCGATTACAACACAACTTGTCTTGCTTGTAAAAGAGGTCTTAGAGAAATTAAGTCTCTAATCTTGGCGGAGCTAAAGTGCCACAAAGTTGACCAAAAAATGTTAAAACTCGTGTAACTTTTGTCTTTTACGTCTTATTCACAAGGTTTAGGTTTAGGTAAGGGTGGCCGCTATTTTTACCAGCTCACATAGACCAGTTTAGGTCCCTAGTGTTGCCACGGTCTGAAATGCTTCTAATCGAAACCAATCTGTTTGATATATAGCGTGATCCATTTCGAGGTTCCCTACTTTTTTAAAGAAAAAAACACAGAAAATTCAAATTGAATGGGGAATGTTTATTATCATTTGAAAGAACATTCTTTGGCATTTATTTTTTGAAGATTATGTCTATCAAATGTTGACCGCGGCTACGTCTCAGATGGTCCATCCGTTGAGTCCATCCGATGACTCGATTATGTTAACCATAAGTTGAGCGAAGTGCACGAAACACATTCCTCACAGAACGAGAATTTTCGTAATAAAGTTGAACGATTTGTAAACGTTGTTCAGGCGTAAGTCTTTTCATGAGGAAATTCCAAAACAATCGCCCTAATTCCAGTTGGCGTCGTCGACGTCGATTATTTTGAATTTTTTTTAAATATTTATAAAAAGGGTTTTTGTTAGTTCATGGATACCAAAAACATTCGTTTTGGCGTAAAGATGACAAAGCTAGAACTTCATAGATATGACGAAACTGATGTGACGACGTCTACGACGCCAACTAGAATAAGGGCAAATACTTAACAAAAATAACATGACAGCATGACACGACTCTCACGAGATCGTAAGACCCGATTACGTTGACCATAAGTTGAGCGAAGAGCACGAAACACATTCCTCACAGAACGTGAATTTTCGTAATAAAGTTGAACGATTTGTAAACGTTGTTCAGACGTACACGCAAAGAAGAAATTCGTTTCTGCGAAACGAAATTTTAGACAACAACTTCTTCATCATCTCCGCAGCTTCTGCAGAAGTCATTGTAGTCAATACCTAATCTTTTGGCGTGTTCGTCGATCATGTAGTGTCCCGTTTAGAACTGATACTAACGTAGACAATCTTTTCCTCCCTAGTCCGGAGATATTTTGACCTTCTCAGGGCATACCTTGGCCAGATTTGTCTAGCTACCCTGCAGGTGCCAATTTCTGTCCATCTTTTGTTGGGCTGCCTGATTGCCCTTTTGATTAAGCCAAAGCTGCACGTGGATAATGGCGTACCAATATATGCAAATTCTTTGAGAATTTGTAATGTCGTCCCTTTCCTAGCAAGTCCATCAGCTTTGCAGTTCCCCGGAATATCCCTATGCCCAGGCACCCATATAAGGTGTATATTACTGCTCAGCTATCTCGTTAAGAGATCTGCGGCAGTCGAGGGCTTTTTGTGAATTTAGGGATGTGGCCTCCAGAGAATTGATGGCAGCCTGGCTGTCCGAGTAAATGACAACGCCAGTGTTGGTTTAGTTTGTCAGTTGCCGTCCACCATACCACAATGCCGTATAACAGTTTTGGACGAACTACTTCTATATATATCCAATGGACGATTTTAGGTGAGAGGACCCACCGCGACCCTACAGCCTTCCCGCAGGAATATAAGGCGACGTTGGCCTTCCTTATACGTTCCAGTGCGTTAAGTCTGAATAACAGTTTCCAATCTAGAATTATTGCTAAAAACTTTGCACTTTCAGAAAAGACTACATCTATTCCATTTATCCGAGGAGGAGGGTCCACATGTGGGACATTATCACCGTATTCACACCATGCCACGACCTTGCAGCCACAACGTTCTAGATCGGGCAGAATTTCATTCACCGCTAGGTTCCAATTCAGGGGGACAGTACTCCTCGTTGTGGGGTCCCTCTGTTTACAAACCTTGTTAGAGTTGTGGACCCTAGACATGCTGTTGTGCGTCTTCTGTTGAGCAGACTTTGAATTAGTCTAATCAAACTAGAGTTAACTTTTAGACGTGACAATACCGCAATTACCGCTTCTGAGTGAATGTTGTTAAATGTCCCTTCTATGTCAAGAAATGCCACCATGGTGAATTCCTTGAAATGCAGGGACGATTCGATAGTGCTCACAAGTTCGAGCAGGGATGATTCTGAAGACGTCCCCTTATTGTAAGCATGTTGGTTCACCGACAGGAGTGTTGTATCTAGGTTTTCCCTAATGAAATAATCTTAAAGTCTTTCCAGACCTTTCAATATGTAGGAGGATAGACTAATTGGTCTGAAGTCTTTTGGTCTAGTGTGCGATATCTTTCCCGCTTTGGTTATGAATACATACTAATTTGGTGTCGCTCCATCGATTTGGGATGCATGAAAGCCTGGTAGATTTCGCCTTGTTGAATAGCTTGTTGCAGGTCTTTTTGCAAGCCGTTATCTCAAAAGTGTTAGTTTTACCCTTGTACCTTGTTTTTGGACAGGCTTCTTCAAGTGAACTATTGAATGATGTGGTGGTATTCGGTTCGTACAGAAGTTTAGAGTTGAGGACTTTCTTAAAATTCCTCACATTTCTGTGGACGGCAGGTTTAGGCGCTTTTTCAGCGAGTTTGAACTCATTATAATGGTGATCTGAGAATGAGTGGTCGTCCAGTACATTCCACCCAATAATTTTGCCTGACAGCCGGTCAGTAGCAAACGTTACGTTGAGTACTTCTTGTCTGTCTTTAATTGTAGAGGTCGGTTTATTACCTATGTTACCAATAGTTAGGTTGGTAGTTGGAATGAAGTCAAGAAGCGAATCACCCCTATTGTTTATATCCGTACTACCCCAGATAGTATGATGAGCATTCGTGTCTGCGCCAATAATCAGTTCGAGCTCGTCAGACGTTGCTTCTTCTACTACTTGCCTGAAGGGAACTGGCGGTACTACAGCTTCATAAGGCAAGTAGCTGGAGACCACCCAATATATGCGATTACCGACCTCCAGGCTAGCAGCTGTTTGGTCTTTACCACTTAAATTAGTCAGGAGAAATAAACTTATTGATGTTTCCTGGCCAAAATGCAGGTTCTTAGAGTGCCTTTACAGTTGGCCACAAGTAGTATAATGTTAGTTCCTTATACAGCACACCCTTCCTCACACTACGTAGGGCTCCTGTATCAAGACGATGTCTACTGCACCTGTGGACAGACGCAGCAATAGAGCCGCTGAGGCTGCTTTAGCGTGATGGAGGTTAATTTGTAGAATTCTTACCATCATTGGAAATCGACAGATTAACATTCAACCCGACAAGGGTGTTATCGAACTCTTCGTCCGGAGTTCGGAGACTCCCCTCAGTGTCCGAAATAGAGCTTTCGTCCTCAGAGAAGGTCGTCTTAACCAGGTGATGGCTCTAGGGTGACTAGGGATGTTGTTTTTCTCGACAACAACCAACTGGGCGCCCGGCCACATCTCACCCGCTCGACTCAGAGTAATTTATACAGGTCTACTGATCTGGAATCACCGAAATATAAGAACATTACTCTCTCCTGATGCCACCGTGCATCGTTGCAGATTGGTGGTGTGCCCGGCATTTCTCCACGGACATCGAGGTAATTGCACATGGCTCCATTTGTCCTTTAGGTTGAGTCCATCCTCACTACTTCTGTCTATAACAGCCATCACTAGACTCTCCTTCGCCACTTCATTGAAGGGCTTGGTGACTGTCCTGTTGGTGGTGACATTAGGGCCTCGTGCCTTTTTCGAAGGTAGGGGTTCATCAGGTAATCTGATTCTTTTGACTTTTTTAGCCGTTAACACAGCTGAATTTGTGGCTCTTTCATCCATGACGCATTTAGCCCTGTTAAGTGACCCTTTTTGTTTTTCGGTAAGAGCCGAAACCTCAACAGCCTGCAACTTCGTCAAAACTCTGAGCGCTATACGGTGCTCATTGTGCTTCCGTTTCCACGGTCGGATATGACGTTTTCCCCTCACCATTCCACCTGTTGTGGGGGGAAATTTACGCTATTTTCGGACAGTCGAACGGTTGGGTAACCTGGCTCCATCGGAACATGAAGACATCCCCGTCAAGAGAATTTATTAATTTCTTTGTTTGTATTAGTCCGTAATAGGTACTACGATGTAGGCCTTCCAGACTTTGTACAGATTTTTTTGCGATTGCGTAATAGGTTTTAACTACCCGCTCTGTGATAAACACGTCCGTTCACTAGGATTGATCAGCAACGAAGCTATTATTATTCTCTTACTTAGTTTATTTTGTTGTAATATTATATTATCTTATATTTGAGGCACATACACTCGTACACATTGTGATTCAAGTTGATTCGTCACATAAATTGAAATTTTATTTAGTTTCGTCTTTCAGAACCCTTAGAACACAACAAGACACCATAAGGTGACAACATTTCCTGCATTTGACTCACAGTTCCTTTTGAGAAACCTACGGAAATAGCTTAACGGAAAGCGATTCAATCTAATTAAGATATCTGTTTTCGAGACTGAAGAAAAAAAAAGGAATTATCATAAACAGTTGCTTGAAGTCCATTTCGTGTTTAAATGTCACACATCCATTACCGAATAACCAATCCACGAGCCAAGAAAATGCTTTCCATTTTATTGTTAACTAAACACCGGAAGATGAGACAACACAATGAAACAATCAAGGAAAATGTTAGCACGGCAAATAAAACACACCTAATACATGAGCTGCTTGCAATAATCCTTAGGTTTTGCAAGCTATCGAGGAATTCGATAATTTGATGGTATTGTCTGATCCGTGTAGGACAAGCCACAACAATGTCGGTGATATGAACCTCTACTCTACTCCACTTCATTCCACCGCCTTCACCACAATTGTGGTGGTGCTGGTGGTGGTAGTTGTCTTTGTCGTTGTCGTCCTTATCGATTATAATTTCCTTAATCGTATTTGTCCTCTGTTTGCCACACAATACAACATTTACACAAAAATTCACGAGAGTATTTGCAAATGACGACACATTCGAAAACAAAAAAAAAATTGAAGGTCCTCGAAAATATTTACACAATATAAAGTCGTCGGACCGTCCATCCCCATTCATGGTCGGCTGTTGAAGATGTGAAATGGACACATGTACGGTTGGCCAATATATACGTATGTACATATGTAAGTGGACGAACATTTCTCTGCCCTCATAGACATCCTGAGCTCTATAAATACCGTCTCGATTTCACCTCGACCAGTTTTCGTTTCTATTTTAAATTGAATTAATGGCGGTTTATTCGTATTTTATGTGTGTAGTATGAATATGTGTAGTGTAGGTTGTCTGAATGCGGGTGAGGGAGGCGGTGTGGGGTTTGCAAACAAGGATAAGACCCACAACAATGTTATTTCCCCCCTCACACTCTCCCATTATTCTCTCACCAAATAAGTGAAATTTCACTCTATGGCTTGGAATACAAACATCAAGTATTTCGTTTTGAAATACCCGTATCCATTATCCTTTAAGAGAGTTATGATTGGAATTGTGTTGTTCGTCCGCATCCACTGGCCCCTCCAACTCACAGAGAAGCCTTTTTAATCAAAGGATTGCTGTGGAGAAGGTATTGGTATTGGCATATGTGGAGGTGGTACTTGGGTTCGCAGCTCTCTGTCTGGAATGGAAAAATTTTAATCAAATTGTTAAATAATGGAGTTTAGTATATATTGGCATTTGGGTGGCGGGGAGACCAAGATATGTAAGAAGACATGAGATGGAAGCACAAACCGAAGCAGGAGCTGCAACAGCAGCAGCGACAACAACAGCGGCAGCAAAGAGAAAACTAAATCAAGGTCGTGTATTCAACTGCATTTGAGGAAGTTCGGATCATCTATTGATATGAAGCATAAGTGCAGAGGCACGTACACATTTCTAAATATCTACGAGTATGTACACCCATCTATATCCCACAATATACACATCTATATCCCTATAGATATGTGCAAGGACTACATAGTTCATATAGTATGTAGGTAAAGTCATGTACATTGTACCTATGCACATAAAGACATTAATATGTAGTAGTGTGTATGTTAAATCAGAAATACAAATATACGTTTACCAATCCACATACATTCCGACTCACACACACGCAATGTTCATAAATATTGTTGTCTGCGAACAGTGACGGGACGAAATATTATTAAATATTTATAAAGCACACAAAAGCAGGAAAACTAACTCAACTGTCTGCAAAAGAACGGTGAGTCCTTCAAGATTTGCAAGACCTTGAGAAAGAAACAGAACTCGCGGTAAATACTAGAGCAATATATAACGTTATTAGTAATATATTTAATTTTCCTTTCGAGGACACAGTGGCAGGATTTAAAGCAGAGTTCGGAAAAAAACACTAAGGAACGGTTCCTTAGCGTTCTGTACCGTTCCTTCGTCGCGAACGGAACAGTATCGCAACCCTTACAAGAGATCAGAATACACTAAACATTTTTTAGTGTTACTGTTCACGATAACATACCGGTACCACTACGATAACGTACCGTTCTTAGAACACGGCGAAAGGTACACTACGATAACGTACGGTTCATAGAACAGTATCACTACCTTTAGGGTTCCGTTCTTTTTTATATTCGACACCACAGGTCGCAAATATGAACCAATCTTAATGCAAATTGGTACAGAGGCATTTCTTAACCCAGGGACGATCCCTATATAAAATGGGGCATATCGGTCCATCATTTGATATAGCCCCCATACGATGGTCCCTTTCGATAAGACATATTTACGCACTAGAGAGTGCATTTTTTAACCGACCATGCTGTCGGTGCCTAGTGAAAATTAGGCATATCGGTCCATAATTTAATATGGCCCCCATACGAAGGTCCCTTTCAATAAGACATATTCACACTCTAGAGAGCGCATTTTTTAACCGATCATGCCGAAATTTGAATATATGTTCATTCTATTGCATTCAATCATGCCTAGTGAAAATGATACATATCGGCCCATTTTTCGATACAGCCCCAATACAAAGCTCCCTTTCGACAAGACATATTTACATTATAGAGGGCGCATTTTTTATCCGTTCATGCCGAAATTTAAATATGTGTGCTTTCTACGTCCTACTTTTCTGCTGCCTTGTGGATTCCAGTCTAAAGCTTGGCTACATGGTGTTCGTTGGAGTTCTTCCGTAGTATGGGCCGGATCCAAAGTTTCATAATCATGTGGACCGGGTCAATATTGCATCTCATATAAAGATCAGAGTTGCTGATCACGTTTAGCCAAAACATTCTTAGCCCTTTGACGACCACTGGGACATATATGTCCTATGCGAACTGTTTTTCAATTTTTACCATACTTATGTCTAAATGTCCCAATTTACTTTAACTTTTTACTTAGTCGGAAGAAAACCTACGTAATTTTTTGAATCCACAAACATCATTCGACCATTTTTTAAATTTTTCGAGGAGTAGCTCAGAGAAGTAAAAAAAGTTGGCATTTTTTGCAATCCCTATGGTCGTCAAAGAGTTTGAATACGACGACGATAGTGGTTAACGAAGCTCTGTAACTTGATAACCAGAGTATCAGTTCAAGGAACCAAGATTCGCAGGATTATAGATATTAAGTTTTGTAGAGAAAGACAGTATGTTCGAGTTCCACACCGGGCGTAAACGCAGTTTGCTTTTCCAATTCTCATGAGCATGTCTCCTTGGGCGATGTCTTCTACGGATACACAAAAAAAAAAACATTAAGCAATTGCTTTGTTCAAGTCAATGCAATGTGAATTAACTTTTAATTGATTCAATTAAATTGCTTGAATCTGCAATTTTGCATACATTTCATACATTTTGTTGCAGATTCAAGCAAACATTTAATTGATTCAATTAAAAATTAATTGATATTGCTTTTAAAACTTGAACAAAGCATTTGGTTGGTGGTGGTTTCTTTTTTTCTGTGTACCATACTGCCGAGATATGTAACGTCATTAAAAAGGTCATCCAATTTAGATTGCATATGGGAATGTTTTATTGAGAGAAAGCATATATCATTGGCGTAATCCAAATCTTTAAATTGTTACAGGAGATTCCACCGAATACCACGGTCATCTACGTATCTGCGTAAAACCTGATCGGTGGTTAGTAGGAATAAGATTGGAAACATAAGACATCCTTGTTTAACCCCAGTAGAAGGTGAGATGGGTTCAGATAGCTGACGTCTATCCAAACCCCGATTTAAGGTAATCATATTGGGCTTTAAAAAGGGCTATCAGTTTTGTTGGGGTTTCTCGGTCTGATAAAGCTGTCCAAATATGCGTTCGGCATATACTGCCGAACACAGTGCTAAAATCCACAAAACTGAGGTTCGGAGACGATTGACATTATTTACTTGGTCGATTATAAATATTAGGATATTTATTTGGTCAATACAGGAATCCTGAGTCCGCGTTGTTATTTTTTAATCGTATTATCGAGCTTTTCTTCTATACGTTTGGGAATGATTTTAGTGAACACTTTAGGGGGTATTAACAGAAACATGATGCCTTGTAGTTGCAGCACTGAGTCAGGTCTCCTTTCTTTGGAACTTTGAGCCAGTCAGTTGGTAGTTGCTCTTCCTGCCATATATTTTGAAATAGTGGCAGTAGTAGTTTTGCGTTGTTCTGCAGGTTGATTTTTAGTATTTCGGTTGGGATATCATCTACTCTAGGGGCTTTGTTGTTTTTTATATCCTTTATGGCTTTTATGTTTTCTTGTAGTATTGGTGGGTTGGTTGATATTCCAAGATTTGTTGTGTAAATGGGTATCTACTGATCTGATATGTCGTTATGAGTGATAGTTATATCTAAGAAATGGTCTCGCCATCGATGGCAGATGTTCTTCTGCAGATGTTATTAGATCATCTGTTTTCGATCTTATTGGATGTTCTTGGCTACGGCATTTCCCCGAGAGCTTACAACTGATGTTATATAAGCTTTTCGTGTCGTTTTTTACAGCAGGTTCTCCTTATTCCTTAGCCAGACTATCTATCCATGTTCGTCTATCTTTCCTACAAGATATGTGGACTGCATTGTTCATTTCGGTATAGTTCGATGTAGCTAATGAGCGCGATTATGGTGACTTGGTGTTATCTCTCGTAACTTCTCTCCTCTTCTGTTCACGATTAAGTCCCAAGTATAGTCACTCATCCAGTCTTTTTTGCCTTAGAGTCGTAAACCTATGAGTTCCTCAACAGCATCTATGAATATATTTTTTACTTGTAGCCCCTGCTTTTCAATGTCATTGGCTATGTGGGTGATTTAAGATATTTTGTGTTCAATTTCTTCACTGAATGTACTCCTTTCTGCAGTTTGTATATATATGAAATTTTCTGCGTTTTTCTTGGCATGGTGTAATATGCATGCAGACCACCTTCAATTGGAGTACAGCTAAAACTAAGTGGTGATCTGATCCAAAATCTGCACTACGTCTTGATCGTACATCACAAAGGTAATGTTTCTATTGTTTGCATAGGCATAATTGATCTATTTCATTTTCGGTTCTATTGTCGGGCAAATTCCATGTTCTTTTGTGGCTGTGTGTGTGCTTAAAAAGGGTGCCTCCTACAATCTGGACAAATTAACTACAATTTTCTAGTAACAACTCTCCGTTTTCATTTCTGGTTTCGACACCAAAACTTCCGAGCACATGTTCGAAGTTCGTTGGAACTTTTCCAACTTTGGCATTGAAATCGTCCATGCAGATAACTATGTCATCCTTTGAAATTTTTGAAAGAGTATTTGTAAGGCTGCTGTAGAAGGCTAATTTTGTGTCGATGTATGCGGTATTTTGTGCATATGTATCTGGTGGTAGTCTATGTTATTGGTCCAAAAATGGGCGGGATCGGACCAATGGGTGTGTCCCTGCCCATATGAACCATGTTTTGAAATTGATATATCTTGAAAATTTTGTTAGCGAGACTGCTGTAATTTTGTGTATATGTATTTGATGACAGTCTTCGTGATTGGTCCAAAAATGGACGCGATCGGAAATCTGAAATGTGGGGCAACGAATTGGACCGGGTCCAGCTAGTTTGCTATATGATTGGTACTTCTCACTACTGCTTTAAAATTAATGCAAAAATATATAAAAGTTCCGTTAAAAAATTGTTTAGTAATTGAATTTGATTGTCACGAAAATATTCATTATACAGAGAAGGGGCTATATCTAAATCTGAACCGATTTGCCTGAAATTTGGTACAGTTTATCATTGATATGAAAAAGTTATTTGTGACAAATTTCACCAAAATCAAACAATTATAGCAACCACCGCATTGCGAACAAACTTAACAAAGACTGACAGACAGACGGACATTTGAACCCAAAACTTCAAAGGCCAAAATTTTGTTCGATACTTTTAATACAATTTCTGGAGGGACAAAGAAATTTCTCAAAAAAAATTTTAAGAACCATCCTATTAAACACTTTAGACAGTAAACTTTTTGGAAGTATTTGGGCTCTACCATTGTTCGATCTGTGCGATTCTTCCGGTACCAACCCTTTACATAATCCTGCCATACCGGCCATGCAAATTTCTGTTTAGCCCAGGACCTGAATATATCTGGTAGACCTAAGAGATTTTTTTTGGAGAGTCTTTTCATGCTGATTTAAACGCGGTACTCACTCGCCTTGTCGATGTTGCAAACCACATTGGTAAGTAAATAATCTCTCCCTTACCAAAGGGCCGTACAGTGTACATACCAGCATATTTGAATCCAAACTGCTTTATTTGATTGATAATTTTATGCCATTAATGTTTTAACATTATGTGGGTCATGAGGCCACCACTTCAATTTCTACACACTTTTAGCAGCATTTTTCCTCTGCATTTGAAAACGTTTTTTTTTAATTTTTTCCCGATCCTTTCCTACGAATCGGTATATATTGTACAGCCGGATCTATACTGATTCCTTTCTCATTATCCCTTCTGGATAGACAACAAAATATGTTATTTGAAGAAAAATATTGCCATTAGATATACTGAAAGTGGTTCTAAGTCGATTGTTATATTTCTTCTCCTTTTAGGTGTTACAAACAAATGCACAAAGTTATAATACCCTTCACCACCCTATGGTGTAGGGTATAAAAAGCACTGTTTGCCTAAAATTCAAACCCACATCAATTCGGAAAGTCCTTAACAGATATGGTTTAAATTTGGTGTCATAACTACTACCCAATAATAGTAAACTTGGTGCAAGTTTCATCTTGATTAGAAGACAGCATCTTTAGTAACACTATGCAACAAAAATCAAAACCAAAAATTTTTTTATGGATAATTTTTTTTTAAATTATTTATTAAAAATACTATTATCGTCGAATGTACCCTTAGTATTTGCACTATAATTTTTGGAGTATATGCCCGATCAGGTCGACTTATACCTTAAATTGAAGCTGTTAATGTGGGCTACCAATGTTGGAAACATCTCTTTCACTTAAAACAGTGGTTTAGTAACAGTCATTAAACAAATTGGAAAAAGTAGATTTAAAAAAAAAATCCTGTGACGAAAAAAAAACATAAAAAATAAAAAAAATCGAATAAAAAATTATTTTGTTTTTTATAGCGAAGAAAATAATGCCTGTTTGAAAAAAATCTATGGATAAATGCAGAAATTATATCCCCTTTGGTAGAGGTAAGAGAATTTCTATAGACAGAGAGTAACTGAAACATATGCACAGAAAGCAAAATGCCATACTAAATTCAAGTAAAAATTCTTAATTTAGGCCGAAATCGTACTTAAAAATTTAAGTACGTTCGTACTAAGTTTTTCTTAAAACAAGTGTAAATCGGCTTAAATTGAAAAAATCAAGCACTGAAAGGCTTACAATAAGTATATAATGCTTGAAATAAAGTAAACATTTCTTGAAAAGGAAAATTAAGCCTAATATGGCTTAAAGTAAGAAGAAAAAGCTTTGTAAGGGAAGAAATCCTCAGGTTTGGTAATTTATTAACCTTAGGAGAAGATTTCGCAATATGATGTGGTTTTATATAATTTATAGAATTATTTTATTTTATTCCGAGACTGAATAAGGCTTTTATTTGCTCAGTATTCGTCTTCGGATTCTCTAGCTACAGTAGTCCTTTACGGTCTTCCTGAGTCGTAGAGATAATATGATTTATGTGAATTGTGCTTTTTATGCTAAGTGCCTGTTGTAATAAAACAGCGCTTTTCTTACTTAAACGTCTTTATTAGTTAACAGCTCGATCAGAATGGGAAGATGATTATACATGTAAGTTACCAGCTAATGTTAACAAAAATCGGTTTCGACGTCTAGAGTTATTTTAATACACGTTACTTTTATAATGAGAGTAAATGAGAGTTGTAAAAACAATAGCTGTAAAAAATGAGAACAATCATGAGTCATAGAGCTTCAAATGTTTCATTATAGAGAGTAAATGATCAGACAAGAGTATAAAAATAATAGCCATAAACAAATGAGTATAATTACGAGCCACTGAGCTTTACAAGATTGATTCTAGAGAGTAAATGATCGAGTAAGTGAGCACGTGAGAGTAATATTGAGTAAACAGTGTAATATTGAGTAAAGAGAGTACGAGTAATTGAGTGAAAGCAAAACACTGTAACCTAACAGAAGCTTTCGTCGTAACATAAAATGATAGCTTAACATAGCGTAATTAAATTAACAGTCAATGTAAACAAATGTAAATTTTAACATAGATGTGAACGAAATTGACTTAACATAATTATGAAACTTATAATAATAGTTATAATTAATAATATCAATGATAATGGATGAAATTAGTCCGCTACAGCTTACTTTAATCTCTGAGAGACAGAACCATTATAGAGCACAATAAAATTACCCTCTCAACAACTCTCATTTAAGTGGTTGATTTTGACTGACGCAACATCAAACACACATGCATATAAATCAACGAGATGTATATGTATAAACATTTGTGGGCAACCATATCCAATTCGTTTCTCGTTCAAGCAGTGTTTGCAAATACATTACTTGGCGTGATTTTTTTTTTGATTTAAGTTTTTTGAAATTGTTAATAATTCTTGTTCGTTTCGTTGATGCTATTGCTTGTATGTTTCATATTTAAATCGAATAATTACAGCAAAACGTTTACTTTTGCTGTCAAGCAATTGCATTGTGACATACCATTTTAAAAAAATTTCATTCTTTGCAATACAGTGGCAAAAATGGTATATAAAACGAACGAAAGCACAATAAATCAAGTATGATCAGGCTTTAATCAAGTATTGGTTAGGCTTAAATCAAGAACAGATCACGTTTATATCAAGTATTGATTAGCCTTAAATCAAGAACTGATCAGGCTTAAATCAAGTATTGGGCAGGCTTAATTGAATCGAAATTTTCTTCATTGAAGCCAGTTTCGCACTCAAATCAATCCCGAAAAATTCTTAAATCAATCGCTTTATGCTTGAAATAAGAATATCTCCCATCATTCTTTCATCCCAGTGCCCTTGGTAACGCCGATCGATGGACTTCATTTCTTGGTGAAACCTTTCGCCATGTTCGTCACCAAGATTCTCGAGGAAAAAGTTTAAATGAGAATGCAAGAAATGAATTTTTAGGGACATATTTACACCTGTTGGAATACATAGAGCGAAAAATAAGTTAGAAGAACACTTACATATTTGTTATATACATAAATATAGAAAAGTATATTTCTTACCAATTTTTTAACAAATCATTAATCATTGTTTCATATTGCGGGCTTTTATTGGATCCAAGGAAATTTGAAACTACAAGCTTAAACGACCTCCATGCTGCAATTTCATCCGACGTCAAATATGATTCGAAATTCACATCTTTTATCAGTTTCCTTATTTTAGGCCCACCAAAAACGCCTTCTTTGATTTTTTGAAAAGAAATACTTTTAAATAAACTTTTTAAATATGAGAGTGAATTGCCATCTTTCCTTAAGGCTTTTACAAAATTTTTAAAGAGCCCCAGCTTAATATGCTTTGGTGGCAAAATAATGTTTTCTTTTTGGACGCGAGGTGCGTATTTTATGTTGTTTTCACCCAATGCAATGTGTTTTCTTGTTGGCCATTTCTTTCTTCTGTAATGATCTTCGCGAGCACGGCTATCCCTGAGGCATAAAAAACAGCAATATTTTGTATATTCGCCTTGCATTCCACATAACATCCCAACTACTTTTAAATCGCAACAAATTTTCCAGTCATGTTGCTCATATTTTATGTATTTTATCAATTTAGCCATTGTTTCGTATGAATCCTTAGTGTTGACAGCATGAGGAATGGGAATCGACGATTTCCATTGTGCAAAAGTACTGCTTTCAAACCTTCTTTACTGCTGTCCACAAATAACCGCCAATCCTTTGAATTGTATGTTTGATTAAGTTCCTCGAACAATGCGGGAATGTCCTTGCAGAAGCATATGTTATCCACAGTTGTATAAAATTATTTGTAAGGTATATCACGGACTCTATAATATGATATGTTAACATCTGGGGACAAAATATTGTACTGTTTCATCCGAGATGCAAGTAGTTCTGCCTTATCTTTGGTCAGTTCCAAATCTCTCACTAGATCATTGAGCTGAAACTGTGTTAAAACCGACGACTTCTGACTCAAACTTGAATCGCTCAGAGTTGAGTACTCAGTTGAACTTGCTGATGTTTCCGTAATTAGGCTGTTAGCTATACTTGGACACTTGGGAATTGGTACTGTTTCCGAATGTGCAACTGGCAAAGTGACAGATTTTACTTCAGGGTAATTCCAGCGAATGCTCCTTCCTACTCCAATCTGTTTCCTTAGACAAAAATACCAGTCCGTATCGCGAATGAATGGTTGTCTCCAAATCATTGGCATTCCAAATCGCACGTGATGTCTAAAATTAAAACGTTATATTTCACAAAATATTGTAATACATTAATTGTAAAGTACTTACCGCATGCTTCCACTACTCCATCGAGTATACCAAAATATTTCACATATAGTTTGCTTCGAACGTTGAAACCCAATATTTTCAAGACTGCCGCGTACTACTTTGTATTGCGTACATATAATTTTACTACCTGTATATACGACTGGGATGTCTATGCCCCTAAAAGGCGTAACTGAATGGAAAGCTCATAAATAAAAAACCACAAATATTGTTGAATGACCATCTACCTGAGCGGATCTCATCCAATATAGCTCTCACATTGCATATAATGTTTTATGGATGGATACTAACGGCCATAAAACATCGTCATCTCTATAATTTTATAATGTCTGACATCAATCCTCATAAAATAAAATGCAAGTGCAATGTCTCTTATATGACTCTCTCACATATGGCGAATTCAATACAAGCAAAAACATCATTTAAAAAGGGAAAAATATGAAACAAGTTTTTTTTGAATTTCCCTAACATTTACAAAATGGCTCATAACTTTTGCATCTATCCATAGATCCATATAGACAGTGTTTTCTCCGTTAGCATGCTGGCTTTTTAAAAATGTGATAAAATAATTTTTTCGACTTTTTTTCTATTTTTTATGGTTTTTTTGTACCAGGAAAAAGTGTTTTTTTTATTTAAAAAATCATTTTTTCTCATATTTTTGACTACTTTTACTAAACCAAAGATTCTACGTGAAAGCGATATTTGCAGCATATGTAGCCCTTATAAGTCGGGATTATATGGTCCATATACTAAATGTACATTCCATGAATGTTGGAATTAAAACAAAAAATTACCATTAAAATTTTTTTTAATATTTTTTTCGTGTTTGTGACACCAAATTACACCAGAAACTGTTATCCACATCCCTTGGGCAACATTTTTGTTGCATAGCGTAATGCATTCACTCGCATATCGTTTATCCCATATCAAACCGAACGATTTTCGTGAATAAAATACTATGTCGCGTCTAAGAAGGCAGGCTTATTTTAAAGGTAATTGCAAGTTTTTTACGCCGGTGGTGTATTGATCTTTTCTCAGTGAAGATCTATACACTTTTGCATGCGCTCAAACCAATTTTCCAAGCACTTTTTCCACTCCGATTTTGACTCCTCCTAAACATGGTTTTTGAACGCTTCAACAGCTTCTCCGGGCGTCGAAAAACGTTGACCACGCTGTTTTTTCTTGAAGTGAGGGAATGAGAAGAAGTCTTTGGGTGCCAAATCAGGGCTGTACGCGGATGACCCATCTATTCGACATCTTGAGTGCTGAAAATAGCCCATTGTTTCAGCTGTGTGTGAGTGATGAACAATTATCCGCCTTCTCTTATTGTTGTTCCTCATTTCTTCGAACACTGTTGACGATCAGATGGTTGCGTACCACTCAGAATTGAACGTCCCACGTTCCACTAAAAATACTGAGGCCACATGACCAGTTATACAAAAAATTGCTGTTTTGTTTCGGGCTCATATGCATAGAACCATGATTGACGAATCACACAAACTACGTGTGTACGAGTATGTTAGTTTTTGTACACTAGTTCAAAAAATACTGTTTTCGGTCGTCTATATTTACACGGCGAAAATTCCCCTTTTTTGATATGGTGGAATCGAAAGAAAATATATTTGTAACACAAATTTTTAAATATTATATATTTCCGAGAAAATAAATTTTATTTGAAACCCAATTTCTCAAATAAAATATGTGTATACAAATAAAATTATTGTTTAGGAATTTCTCCAAATATATTTTATTTAAAAAGGATTTTCAAAACTTGCGCTGACTTTTTTTCGAATTTCAGTTTTTAATATTTCCTTGGTTTTGAATTGTACCTACCAGTTACAATACCATATGCAGCATTGACTTCTGTTTAAATCAATCATTTCGGTGTATTCCAAGTCGTAATTTCTTGTCACTCCTCCAAGTAATTAATTTTGATCCAAGATTATACAATTTCTATTATTATTATTTATTATTTTTTCGAACATTACAAATTTCTAAAACAAAAACGTAAGTAACAAATTAAACACAAGTGGCGTATTTTCTGAATTCTTAAATGGAAATAAATATTTGTTTCGGAAATTCTAGTTCCAAATAAAAACATATGGGCATTTCCAACGAGATGTCAACCGCAGCGAAATAATTGAAAGCCTATAAAAGTATGTTGTTTTGCTATTTTTTTTAGGGATTCTATCAAATTTAACCAATTTTCCCAAAAACTACATTATTCATAGCACATTTTAAAATATTTGAGTGCAAATTCGAATAATGGCAACATTTATGTTTTAAACATTTGTATTGCATGTTATGTTCTGATTAATGGTCTCTCTTTTAAATCTTGATTTATATTTAAGGGATATAAGAAAAATAATTTTTGTTGTGAAAATAAATATATTGAATATTAAAAATCAATATATTTATTTATTTATCAACAAAAAATAAACAAAAAAAGAACGATGGAATAAAATGTCTCATGCGACATGTAGCGCGCAAATGTGATTAAAATTAAATAAAAAATAAACTACTTAATATTTTTGAATAAAATAAAAAAAACATTATTTAGATTCAAGAATCCATGACACTTTATAATAAGTCGCATTAAAATACTTCTTCAGGTTTCGCTGAAATCATATTGGTTGGTTTGCTTTGAGCGACCTATGTTTTTGTCGCGTGCGAATGGCTTGGTTTTTTGAAATTATCTTGAAAACGAACAATTGGCCAAAATCGACCTTAGCACCAATTGTAGCTAAGCAAGAGCTATAAGTTTCGCCTTTTGTCAAAATGAAAAACGTTTTGGCATATGTTTTTTTCACTAGAATGCGTACACCCAGGAAAATAATTGGTTGGAATTCGATTGTAACAATAAAAAAAATAGTACTAGCAACAAAAAGTATATTGCCTACACCGACTGTCGGTTGTATTTATAAAAAAAATAGATGAAACAACAATACCATGAGAGTGTTCTTTTTATTGACACTCGGTTAGTTGTGGTCGATTTTTAGTTGTGACAACCGATGTTTTATTCTTAACAACAGAAATTGTATCAATAGACCAAAGATTATTATTGCAACGAATAATTGGTTACTACAACAGAAAAAATATAAATAAATAATCGTTTATTGCTTATCCCAATCATTTCACAAATTTATAATAATTAAATGTATTTTGGGAAATACAACCGAAAGATTGGTTGCTGTTCTTTTGCTGATACATGACAAACAAAAAATAAAATTACTTGACATAAATAAATCTTCAACATTTTGTTCAAGAACGGTATAGGTAATCAAAAATAGTCTCGTGTGGATAATAATGTGTGGAATGCAGAATATGTTGTGCAAAATGTTTTACATAAATAAAAAATAAAAGCAACAATCATTAAATTGAAAGCACAGGGTTATGCGATATTTGTATACAAGTTTTGTGTTTTTTTTTTCGTGTCCTAAAATGTGTGTCAAATATTTCCACATCTCATAATAGTGATGAATTTGTAATATGGGATTTAAAAAAAAAAAACCAAACAAGAAGTGTGGGGATGTATTAAGGTTGAGAAATACTGTCTGCAATGTTTTGGATATATGGGACTTTGAAGTCAGTTCTCAATTATTTCATATTGAGCTGCTCTCATATTGTGCCAATTATTGACAGTGTATTTTGTCCAAGGTGCCGATGAGGTTGCTTGGTAGCCTCCGAAACGATATCGTCCACCAACCAGTGACCACCCTTAATACATTTCACACATTTCTTATTCTTCTTATTTAAAGAAGGTTTGTTTTTCTGTTTAACAGAAAACAAAAAAAACGATCTCGAACTCAATAGTCCAAAACAAAACTATGAAAAGTCACAACAGATCGAATAACAAAAAACAAAAACAATGATTTGTTATGAATTGTTTTGTTTTTTGTTCAAAAAATAAAATAAAAATTAATGAAAACTGTTTTTAATTAATTGTCGGTAGTATATGACAGACAAATTGTCAGAACAACCAATTTTTTAAAACAGTTGGTTGTGGCAACTACAGCAGATAATTTTAGCCACCATTTTCGTAGTTGGCTCAACCAAATATGATTGTTGTCAACATGGAAGCAGAAGTATACCACAACCAAAATATTAGTTGTCCTGATGGAATCGCATGATAGTAGACAGAACCACCAACATTCGGTTGGCAAATAATTCGGTTGAGGCAACCAAACTGTATTCTGTGTGTACGAATGCCGCATTCGACATTGGAGAAATGCCCATATTGGGATGTAAACAAAGATCTTCCCAAATATATAACAACTTCCCAAATACATAATTTTTGTGTGTATAAAATATTATATGTATAGAGTTTACCCTAAACATATATAAATTTCAAGCTGAATATGTTTGGGAAAATATACTACAGAAGCAATTTTTTTCGGCGTGTAGAAAATGAATATGAGGTTTTAAAACACTTTCTTGGCATACTGTATGTTACCACCGTGTGTACCAGCCTTTAGCCTTTTATCCTGACTTATCGATTTTCTTTCTTTCTCCTAGTCTGGCCACTCTCTTCGGTAGTTTTGGCGGACACTGTGAAATGGGTGATGGCCGTTCAATTGTAGCGGAATGCCAAACATCGACCCAAATACGATTTCAGTCCTTTAAAAGTTATTTAGCACCCACACATTTAAACGTTTAAGAGTTTATTGAGTACCAGACTGCAGACAACAACCTTCCTCCACTGCCCTCTCTCACTAAATTGTCTCTCTTTCTAACGAACGCCGATTTCTTTCTCGCTGCACTCGTCCGTCCTTCTGTTTAAACGCTGTCGTCAATTCTCTGTCTGTCTATTACCATGTGTCTGAGTGTGTGTGTGTGTTTGGATGTGAAAGAGAGTGCGTGTCTTTCTGACCCACTATTACCGTGGTAAATTATTGCTCCACTTGTGCTTGTTCTTCTTGTTCTTTTTCTGTGTTTCCAATCCATGAATTGGTAAAGACTTTTGTTGGTATTTCTCTCCAATGCATGGATATTTGCTGACTCCGTGCCTGAGAAGGGGAAGAATGGAAGTCACGGAGGAGGCTACTCTTGTGGGTATATTCATTTGTGTGTGTGTGTGGGTGGGTGGCTGTAATTGTGTCCTGTGTCTGCCATGTGTTGTGTTCGTATCTGTGCCAGTGGCAGTGGCGGTGTCTATGTCGCTGTCGATGCCTCATAGTTTACGTTTGTTTATATTGAACTTTTCCGTTCGTTCGCCCTCCGCTTTTTTCTGTGTGGGTGGGGGGCGGTGGGATACTTGCATTGATACTTGTATTCGTTACTCGCATAAAGCAAACATTCGAATCCACACACACACAAACAACCAAAGCCCACCTCCAGTGTGTATCCTTTTTACTCCTCCTCCTGTTGCTGCATTCATTTTAAAGTTTTTTGCTTTTGTTTGTTGATGTATATTGTTGTTGTTTGCATTTGTTAAGGGTATATTATGTTTGTATTTGTGCGTATGATTGTGAGTCCATTTACTCATATGTATGGGAAATTCCATACCTTTCATTGCAATATATACCAAAGAAGATGTGCCGTCGCATAACGAGTAGCTGAGAGTGACGAACGAATATGAATTTGATTTCAACGAGAGCAATGAAATTATCCTAACATTTATGATTTTGGCGCCAAAGACAATACTCATTAAAATAAGTACATATTATACTTCAATTAAAGATATGGAACAACTGTCAATTAATTACATCCTGTACTTAATTAAAGACATGAATCTCCCTTAAATGAATACATGTTGTAATTAAGTCAAGTGCTTAAACAAGTTGTATTTACCATTAAGTGTATCGCAAAAATAATATAGATATGGCGATCGATTCAGAATCACTAACTCAGATATTGGCTTTTACCTATTGCTTGTTCTGTCATGAAAAAAAAACGAAAATTTTTAATATTTTTTAATATTTTTTTTTTGAATTTAATAACGTAACGTTTTGACGACTTATTCTAAGAAATTAACAATTTTCCAAAAATGTCATATTTTATAAAACTAAATAAAATAAGATAACAATAGATGGCCGTAAATCGAAAAGTGTGGCCCAACATATAGCCCGCGGAGTTCAATAGACAGCGTGTACCGATTTTGTTTGAAACTGGGTGGACAGATATACCTATATGTGGAAAATATCATAGGCTATTTTGATTTTCGGTTTTCCGCCACGTGATTTTCAACCACTTGACCACAAAAGCTTTTTTTTAGAGATAGAAAACTGAAATGTTGAATCCTTGATATACTATATTTAATGCAAGTCAGACATTATAGCATTGCAATATGACGCATGTACTGCGATTAGACTCAGGGAACTGTCACTATGGCCCGAGCGAGATGGCTGAACATTTCGATATTCACCTGTTATGGATGCCGGGCCACGAGGATGTACCAGGGAACTGCAAAGCAGATGAACTAGGAACTACACTATATTCTCCAGGGGAACTGGAATATGTGAGCATCCTCTAGCGACCTACAGGCACTTCTTGAGAGGTAGTGCACTTACGGCAATAAATGGCAAGTGGTCACTAGTTAGGACCTACATACATTCCAGGCTGATGTGTCCCGGCCTAGACTCAAAACGCACTGCTGTCATTGTCATAATGACTTTTGCAGAAGCTGTGGAGACGAAGAGGAGGAGGAATCAATAGAACAGTTTCTGTGCTCTCTCTCTAGAAGGCGACATACAACCTTGGACTCTTATTTCTTTGAGGAGTCAGCTAACTTGGCTGATGTTGGAATCCGCGAACTTTTGAGCTTTTTAAAGCAATCAAATTGGCTCAACGGAGGGGCTAAGGATAACTTATGTTATCCCTTACGTCCCTGTGGTAGCACAATGAACTGTATATTCTACGTAAATCTGTTATACAGGCTGCCACTCTTAACCTAACCTAGCCTAACCATGACTATCGGCCAGTTCAGACCAAACAAAAAATCTTTAAAATAAAGTAATTTATCTATAAGTTTATGAACAGTAATAACTTTCTTTCTATGACAATATACGAGGGCGGCCCCAAAATTAGCCGACCGGACACATAGATGGTGGAAGTTTGAACAAGTAAAGGCGGATTAAGTTCGGCTCCACCCTGGATCGCATGTGAATGATTTCGGGTACAAAAAAAAACAATTATACCAAATTTCAGGCCAATTCGTTGAAATTTGAGGTTTTTCTGGCGTTACGAAGTAAAACTAGAGCGACCTTTGTATCGTGGCTATATCACAACATGGACTTATGACTACCGTTGTTCATGTGAATGATTCTGGGTATAAATAAACCCCAGTTACCAATTTTCAGGCCGATCAGTTGACGTTTGTGGTCTCTATGACGTTAAGAAGTCAAATCGGGGAGATGCTATATATGGGGGCTATATCAAAAAATGGACTGATATTGCCCATTTGTAATCCCAAGTTACCTGCAGCTATAACAAGTATCTATACCAAATTTCTGTCATCTAGCTCAATTATTGTAGAGTGTGTACACTAGGCATATATAAAAATTTAGGCCCAGCCACCCCACGCGATGCCGAATGTTGTGTTGTTTATGAAAAACTATTTTTCGGGTCATTTTGGAAAAAACATCAACCACAAAAAACATTTTTTAAATCTCCAAAAAAGTACACCCATTTTAAAAAATTTCATCACCTTTTCTGAATTTACAGAAAAAAAATTGTTATAAATTTCGTCAAAAATTTCGGTCAGATGTACCCACTGAGACACAAGTTGTAACCATATCTATTTATATTAAAAAAAAACAAAAACTGTAATTTTTGTATTTTATTGTATTTTGCATAAAGAGAGCATTAAACAAATTTGCCTGAGAATAGTAAATTAAAAAGTTGGTAACTCATTCATACCCACATAACATTTTGTTTCCATTTTTTTTAAAACCTCAGAGTTTGAGCCAACAATTTGTGGAATCACCCATAAATTTAACAGGCGCACATCTGAGTTCCCACTTATACGACGGCGACTATGAACTGTATTCGATTGCATTGCAGAACAGACATCGACAATGTTTTTCGACTTTTGCCCAACAGTCGAAAGGGGTTTTGTCGGTGACTCCTCTGAGTATGAATGTCAATAAGGATGTGTGTTTTTCTGTATGTGTGTGCGAGTGTGTTTGGTTGTAAGTGTTGGTATTTGTACTTTAGCACGATTGTATTGACAGGATATTGAGTTAATTAAGTTGCACTGAAAGCGTAATTGTATCTTTCAAGAAAAATTATAAGCAATAATGCATTCGTCGTTCTAGATACGTTTCTCTGTCTCTGTCGTCGTTCCCATTCCTATTCTCGTTGTCATTGTTGTTTGTCGTCATCACTGGCCACGACGACGTCTGTAATGTCCTTGTTGCAGAAAACAAAAAATAAAGAAAAATACACTCATCTATTGTGAATGTCCGCCCAGGAAAACGTTTAGAACAACGTCAGTCTTTCACACACAGAAGGCGGAAATCTATTCATCCTAGGCGGTGTTGTAAGGACTTCCTCTCCCCCGTCTAGCAGAAGCAGCAGCAGCTGACGGTCATAAGACATTTCCGGAAAACATAAATTAATTGTTGATTGTTCGCCATGAAAATGTCAAAGGTTTATCAATTAGTGACGGGGATATGGAGGAGGGGGCGTATCATTACATGCATTTTCAATTCATTTCGAACGAAAAACACCTGACCATTCTACATTGCTTCATTGATGGCATTGAATTAAACAAAACAGGGAAAACTAAATGGTGTTATAAAACGTAATTGTTGTGTTTACATTGAATTGTAATTGTTTCTCTGTTTTCATTTTCTTTGATTCTCAAACAAAAAACTGTTTTCCTGGAAAAATCATTCTAACTATTACTACATATTACTCTTAGTTCGCGCAAAGCACTAGATTTAAACAATTCGCACAATGTTTCGCAAGTTTTTATGTGTATCTGACATGAATTATTTTAGAACATATACCCGTGTATTGTCACCAGAATCGGAAAAGAATCAAACAGCCAACAAATTAAAAATCGAGTTATAGATAGCTATCGATACATTGCATGGATATACATTAGAGTTCCACGGTAAAAATACCGAATTTATTAGCGGAACTCTAAAGGGCCTAGCGAAAAATTATTTTTTTTTTTAATATTGTGTGGGAATATACTTTATAGTTCAAACTTACTGAAAAAGGTACCTACCTAAAACTGTCGTCCACAGAAATGTGGGGAAGGTAAAGAAGTAGTTAGGTTAAGAGTGGCATCCTGTAGAACAGACTCACTTAGACTATACAGTTCAATGTGTTACTGCAGGGACGTAAGGGAAAACATAAGTTATACCTAGCCTTTCCCGTTGAACCAATTTGATTTATTTAAAAAGCTCAAAGGTGGCGGATTCCAACATCATCCAAGTTAGGTAACATCCCAAAGAAATTAGAGCCTAAGGTTGCATGCCGCCATCTGGAGAGATTGGGTCACTTACACAGAAGGTTTTTTATTGATTTCACCTCCTCTTCGTCTCCACAGCTTCTGCAAAAGTCACTATGCAAAACCTTCAATCTCTCTGCGTGACACACACGATAAGTAAGACTTCCGGTCTCGACAATGACAGCTGTGCGATGAGGCTGGCCACATCTGCCTGAAATATACGCGGTTCCTGACTGTTGACCACCTGTCATTTGTTGCCGTAAGTGCAATATCTATTAAGAAGAGCTTTCAGATCGCGAGAGGCATGCCCACATATTCCAGTTCCCCTGGAGCGTGTAAGGTAGTTTCTAATCTTGCAAGTTCATCTGCCTTGCAGTTCCGTGGTATGTCCCTGTGGCCCGGCACCCATATCAGGTGAATATTGAACTGTTCAACCATCTCGTCATGAGATCTGCGATAGTCGAGGGCAGTTTATGAATTCTGGAATAAAGTTTCCAGAGTCTTGATGTCAGCCTGACTATCAGAGAAAATATTAATACCAACGTTGATCAGAACACTAATTTTCAGCCATTATCTACGTCTTTAATAGCTAAGATTTCTGCCTGGTAAACACTACAGTGATCAGGCAGTCTTTTTGCAAGTGATAGCTCAAGTTCCACAGAGAAGACACCAAAGCCCACTTGGTTTTTGAGTTTGGAACTGTCTGTATGGACTTAATGAATCCTCTGTCCGGGATATGATTATTCCATTCTGATCCATCAGGTATAAGAGTGAGATGCTTCTTGTCAATGAGTGGTTCAGTCATTGTGTAATCAACAGTGCCCGGAAGGTCAGGTATTCTGTGCAGAATGAGACTACGTCCGTAGCCATTTCCTGACCATAGTGCCAGCTCCCTGAGCCTAATCGCAGTACATGCGGTATTTTGCACTGCTATAATATCTAGCAGCATTATATGTAGTATAACATTTAGTGTCGCAGTCGGTGTCGTTCTCAGCGCACCAGTGATACATATATCAGCCATTCGCTGAACCTGTACCTGTACGACAATGCCGTACAGCATTATCGGTCTGACTACTGCCGTATACAGCCAATAAACTATACGTGGGTTCAGACTCCAGCGTTTTCCTATTGCCGTTTTACAGGTATTTAGCGATACCACAGCCTTATTTGCTTTTTCCAAAATGTTGGGTTTGAAGTGCAACTTCCATTCTAGAAAAATACCTAAGTATTTTTCATTACCAATGCAACTTGCATTCTAGAAAATACCTAAGTATTTTTCAGGTGTAACTTGTGGCACCTTATAGCTCCCGGTGAAAAGAACTAGTTTCGTCTTGGTTGGGTTAACACCAAGACCATTACCGGAAGACCATCTTGCGGTTGTATGACGGACCTGCTGTTGGATGTCTCTTAGAGTATCCAAAAACTTCTCTCTAACAGCTATTGTCACGTCATCTGCATAGGCAACAACTCTGACACCCATCATCTCCAGAGAAAGTAAAATATTGTTCATGGAGAGATTCCATAGCAGAGGAGACAGATCCGGACCTTTGTCAGATTTCGCCCCCACCGTTTTATCAGCCTCGTCGTCTGTGTCCGCTAAAGCTCATCCTCACTAGATTGTTCCGATACCGTGATAAAGACCTTCTCCACGCATACCAGCACATCGGTAAAGAGTGAATCGCAAGTTCCCGCCAGATGTTAATTCTAGAATTTCCACCCTCGGCATTCAGTATAAATACTGCGTACCTCCGAAGCCCATCCGCCTCATCGAATCGGTCGACCTTACCAATTGAAAGCCCGGGATAACAAACCTTCAGCATTTTAGTCACAGATTCCACATCGTCTGGTAATGCCGGAATCCAAGCATGTGCCCTGGACCGTGACGGAATGTCCTCCTTGTTGACAACATCCAGCGCCGCACCCGACCAGGTTTCACCAATTTGTCTCAAAGCGCAGCGGTAGCACTCAACAGAGCGCATATTACAAAACCGAATTAATTTTATGCAGCCCTGACATCAGCCTGCGTCCAACAATTGTTGGTGGGATACCAAAGTGGTATTTATACCCAAAGATACGGTAAAGATCTGCCTGTCTATACTCGTTCCTGCTGAAAGGTCGGGAAAGACCCTTTGATTCTATTATTAGAGAAAACCTGAATATAAAACTCTTGTCGGGAATCCAACATGCTTAGTCTTCAAAACTTGTCCTGCATGAATCACCCCTACATTTCAAGGAATTTTCTGATAAATGATCAGTTATACGATCGGTACCGGCCTGATCTATCAGATTTCCTTTGATTCTATCATTAGAGAAAACCTGTGTACAAAACTCTTCTCGGGAATCCAACATGCTTGCAGCAAGAGCAAGTGTGCAGAACTTGTCCTGCATGAAGTATTTACTTTTTATTTTTATCAGTAATACGATCGTTACCGGCCTGATCTCCTACAAACGAAGTCAGGACGTCGCTTACCCCATTTATTCGTTTATCCAACAGGTTGGTTCGGATGAGGGTGAACTGGGCTCGTGGTAACGCTCGGGGCCTCTATGTGGTTTGGTGACAACGGTTTTTACCAACCTTACCTGGATTTCGAATAAGCTTTTTGTTCATAAACATATTTCAAAAGCGTGATTTGATAGGGTGATATAGTAAATGCCATTCCATTTAGGATATCAATATCGTTAAGTAGCTTTATTTTGCTGGAAATGCTGTGAGATAATACTTCTACGAGGGTTGCTATTTGTATTTCGGTTTCTGGCAATACTAGTTTTGCCATACAAAGATTAAAGTTCATCGATGCACACTTGTCGTGATAATCCACGTCGAACATTGTGAAAAATTATCGCACGAAAATGTTCACGAGTTAATTCCATTTTTTTGCCAAATTAATTTTTTCAAGTCACTGTAAACAACACAAATAATGGTCGTACGTCAAAACGTTCTGAGTACGTTTATGCTAAAAAATGTCAAACTTTCCAAATGGAAATGTCAGATGGCGCCAGGCAACACTTGGTGTTGCATTGACAGAAATATATATAGCATAGCAATTTTACAAATCGTATTATAGCAATTTTACAAATATTTTTATTTTCTGTTTCTTTTGCAGGTTCCTGAAGTCGTTCGTTCCATATCGGATGAACGAATCTTCGCACTACGTCAACAAACACAAGTGCTCTGGGAGCGTTACTTCGGATCGATAGAGAAAATTGTGTTCACAACTTTCGAGGTAAGTTTCCATCTGTTCGAACTGTAGTTGGAACCGATATCTTCAAAGAAGATTGTGATCTCTGGGGCTTATTTATTAAATTATTAATTTGGTATATTGCCGCAATATTTATTTATTTATATGAATTACAATACAAAGTAAATTTATATTCTAATTTTACGGTCGAGGGAAAAGCCGGATTACAAAGACCATGTGGCTAGATTTTTGCAGCGACAGACCATAGCCTGTGGTGGGAATTGAACCCACGACCCCCAAACTCATAGGCGAGCGCGCTACCTACTCACCTACAGGGGCACTCTGTCGCAATATAATTCGTTGTAATCTTTGAAATATTTATAATAAAAAATTCTTATCAATCGTTAAATCATTAAGGTTGCGGATTATGTTCCTTTTGTTTTCAAATCACTCCATGAAATTTGCAACATACTCAGAAATTCTAATGAATTGCAATGATGGGATGAGTGAGAAACTAGTTTTCCAACTGATGTTTATCTTTGAGTGTTCATGTCGGCTTATCGTTTCTGCCTCATTTTCTTCTTTGAGCTTCATGCAAGAAGACCCGGAACGAAGATGAAGGAGGATGTAGAGTGTTTTGTTCCCAAAACATAGAAACATATGCGGGAGATGGAGAGCAGCAGCTCATCCATTAAGTAGTAAATATAAACATGTTTTCTTCTTTTTTCAATTTTGTTGTTCTTCTCTTCACTTAGATCTGATCTGGGTTAATGGAAAATTAATACTTTTTTGCCACACACTATGCGTGAGTCAGTGTGTTGTGTGTATGCGAGAGTGTGTGTAGAAGTTTGTTGTGTGAAAAGTTTTAGCCTTAAGGCCTGGTGGGCTAAGTAGTTGCGTTGCGTAAAGAATATCGGTTTGAAAACGAGAAAAAAAAACTTTATTAAAATTGAATTATCGATGAAAATAAATTTGTTCTACAAAACTGCATTTGTGGCAAGAAGTTTGTATAAATTGTTGCAAGTTCTTTTTTTGTTTTTCTTTTGTTTGAAATGCAAACAATTTTTAATTTCACATCATCGAACGTAAGTGGAGTTGGAAGGATGTGGATTTATGCCAACGTTTTTTTTTTAATATTGAACATATTTGTGTATGCAATAAAGGGGGGGCTTGTAGGTTATAGAGCAGTTGTGTTGAAATACTCACTTCATTGTTAATGAATAATTGCACATTCTCTCCCTTACCTCACAATTTGTATATTTGGGTTTGAAGGATTACAGTAAATTTGTAAATAATACAAATATGCAGACTAACTTCATATTTTATCTCTGTCGAAATGTTTATTTTGATTAAAAGGGGTTCTTCTCCATTACCCACCACTATACATTACGAAAATATCGTACTAAAAATCTAAGAATTCGTCTTAAATTTTAAGATTTCGGCAATGATTTCGATGGAAGATTTTGCGGAAGGATCTTGGTTTGTGGGCTTACAAAATCCAACTCGTACAAGAATTGAAGCCGAATGACCATCAAGCGCGTCGCACGTTGAGTGAATGGGCCCAAAACGAGATGGCCACCGATCCCGATTTTCACAAGAAAATTTCGGTGATCGGACGAGAACCGATGTACTCACCGTGGTATGGTCGTTGGCATACCACGCTATGGCCTTCAGTAGCTCAGTGGTTAGTGCATTAGACTTGGATCCCGAAGGTGCTCGGTTCAATTCCCAGCCAGGGCACTGGAAAAATTTAACATCAACATTTCATGTTTTTATCATAATTCGAGTTTCTGCAGCTAAAAATAACTTACCGGTCGCACCACCACTACAACGACATCTGATCACCCAAGTCAACAGGGAAGCTAAAAATAGACATAACACCATGACAACTATTAACAGAAATGCTGCGCTTCTAGTGGAGAATAGAAACAGTAATACTCAAATAACTTCAATTCCCTGACATTAACAGACGAATCTTAATAAACAACCGGACAACATTGAGTAGATGAAACAACATATGGTTCCCGCGATAATCGGATATATGCCGGAACAATGTCTGTAATAGAAATAGATTTCAGGATTATCAACTCAGCGTCTCCAAGCTGCTACAACAACAAGAACATTTTTCAGCGATGAAGCTTAGTTTTGTTTGTCGCATTTGGAGTAATGCTAATCCACAAGCCATTGTTCAGACGCCGTTACCTCCACAAAAAGTCACTGTTTGGTGTGCTCTATGGGCAGAGGGAATCAGTGGTTTCTTCAAAGGATGTTGATGTGGATGACCAACAAGACGGCACTACGTGCCATACAGCCAACGAAACAATCAATCTATTGAAGGAAACTTTTGGTGAGCGAATTATCTCGCGTCGTGGTCTTGTGGCTTGGCCTCCAAGATCGTGTGATTTAACACCGCTGGACTATTTTTGTGGGGTTATGTCAAGTCGCTTGTCTACGCAGATAATCCCGACACGATTGACGCCTTGGAAGAGAATATTCGGCGCGTTATTGCTGACATGCAGCCCCAAATGCTGCAAAAAGTTTCTCGAAATATCGAGCAACGACGTTATTTTGTACGCTATCCATGAGCAGTGGTCCCAACTTTTTCCGAAGCAAAAGCGTAATGAAAATTTTAAAACGCGTAAAAAGGCACTAAACTTCCATATTGCTTTTGTCGGGAGAGACGACAACATTATATCCGCCCCCATCAGAGCAGAATAGAAAGAAATATGTTTTGTCAATTGTATCAAAGATGCTTTCTTAATGAGAATAATATGTTAAAAAATCTATTTTATGGCGCTTAGATTTAAAATCAGGATATAGAAATATGCAGGGGACAATATGTACCTATTTTCGCCAAATTCTTCAACAATAGTTGAAAATTTTAAAGCGTCGACATTCAGCATTGGGAAATACATGTTGTGGAGTCTATATCTGAATCTGAAGCAATATTCTTTAAATTTGATTTGTCCATTTCGCTCCTGTAGTATATTGTCCCAAACCTATTCAGCTTGAAACATATAAATGTTTAGGGTACACTCTAAATATATAATATTTGGTACACACAAAGGTTATATATTTGGGAGGATGTTGTTCTAAACAAATCTTTGTTTACTCCAATTTTTTTTGTTTGGGACTATTATTTTTCGAAACAAATTAAAAATTTGCACTTAAGTTTGTTGTAACATATTAATATATTCGTTCCAAATATATTTTATTGATTTTCAAATAGAATTTATTTGCTCAGAAATATATAATATTTAAAAATATGTGTTCCAAATATATTTTCTTTCGATTCAAACATATCAAAAAAGTCGATTTTGTCCCGTGTTCTAAATTGTTGGTACTTATAGATCTGATGAGAAACGGGTATTCTATGGCGCTTAGACAAAAAATTGTTATATCAGTATATATGACGGATATATCTAAACCTGCCACAAACTTCATAAAATTTTCCAGAGTTTATTATTGGCTCCATCAACTTTTCTTTGCCAAATTTCGTAAAGATTTGATGCAAATTGTGGCGTATGATGGCAAATCTTGAAGTACATACATATGGTGTAGCAAATTTCTTTATTGTTTTATGTTACCAGATTTGTTCTGACAAATGTACGAAAAGCGTCAAAAGCACTAACGAAAAATGTGAAAAGCGTACAGTTAGTGTTTTTTTCATTTGGCACTAACTGACAACTTTTCGTGTATTGAGTGGTCTGAAAAGCACTAAATCTAGTGCGAAAAGCACTATGTTGGCATCCCTGTCCATGAGTTTTCCTTTGTTTTTGTTACTATGAATAAATGTAAAATATTTTTAAATAAAATTAAATTTTTGTATTCAAGTATTACTTACATCAATACCACAGTGCACGTCGTAAAAACCACAACCTTCTTCTTATAGCATTTCTCAAAAACTGATCATTAAAAAACAAACAAACAACAGTTTCTCTATTGTCTGAAACACAACCAACGGCTTCTATCTTTATAGACTCCAACGTTAGCAAAACTCCCTGATGATGAGAGAAGGAAAGTGGGAGTATAATTAACTCTGAGAGAGGGAGAGAATAAGTATCTCTCACATAGAGTCAATTTAAGAAATATTCTTTAAAATAATGGCAACCGTCATAAAATTAACACAGATATGACATTTTTTAAGTCAGAACAGCCTTAATTTTATTTTTCAAATTAATCCGGCCTTAAAACTATTACTATTTGTATACATCATTGTTTTAATGTACAAAATCCTTAAAAGTATTGAAATATTACTTAAAATAATGATTCTAGTCACAAAAATAATGATTTCTTCTTTAATTTAAAGATGAACGTACACAAAACAAGTTATAAGTATTTCATTAAATCAAATACAAATAATTTTATACTCGTATCAATGAAAATTTCTTTAAAAACTTGATGAAACCCAAATGTCGAATACTTCATTTAAGTATGTGTCGTCTTTAATTTTATTGTCATCTTGTAACCTGTAGCTCAGAAGTCCATCGTTGTGCTTTAATTTTTATCTGATACCTTGGTTTTGGACCAGATTTGGAAGGGAACTATTGAAAGAGGCAGTAAAGTGGTCGACTACACCATTTTCAATTGTAATTCGAAAAAATCAACTGAAATTCGAAGATTCCATTTGAAATTCGAATAAGATCAATTGAAATTCGAAACTCAACATTTAAAATTCGAAACACATCTATTGCATTTTGAAATTCGAAACTTATCATTTTAAATTCGAAACACATCAATTGCAATTCGAATAACATCAATTGAAATTCGAATAGTACCAATTGAAATTTCGAAAAATGTAAACAAAATGTTGTATATCAGTTGGGGTAGAAACCCAAATTTCGAATATTTCATTTTAGTATGTGACACCTTTAATTGTAACAGGTGGCGCAAAAGTAACCTTTCGATGTTATGTTAGACGCGATTGGCGGTCAGCAACTAACAGCTGATGCACCGTCTGGACTTTGTACGGAAACATCTTCAAATCTTGTACCAAAATTCGCTGTAGAGACCGTCGACTGATACCCAATTGCGTGGCACGTCTTCTGGTCGATGTCGACGGCGCTTCCATGACATCCTCGGCTACAGCAGCAATATTATCTGCAGAACGGCTACTCCGGAGTCTGCCACTCCTGGCAGCATCTCGTGTTGTGCCAGTCTCTTCGAGGCGAGCGGCTAAACGTCGCAGTGTTTCACCAGTAGGCGTTGGACGGCCAGGAAATCTGCGACGAAATTCACGTTGTGACAAAGTCACCGACCGATTATTGGTCAAATAAATAGTCAGCAATATTCCGCGTTCTGGAGCAGTGTAGCGTAACATTGTTTATTAACGTGTATTTCGCATGTGTTTACTACACAAATGTCAAAACAGAACTGACATTAGGGGCCAATCGCAAAATTTATAGCATTTTCTGATAGCAGAATTACTTTTGCGCCACCTTGTATTAATATCTTTTTAGTGTAACCTGTAGTTCATCGCTGTGTTTTAATTTTTACCTGATACATTGGTTTTGGACTAGCTTTTCGAAGGAACTATTGAAAGAGGCAGTTAAGTGGTCGACTAGATTTCCAGATCGACTTTGTCATTCAGTTCGTGTAGAAGTTTTGAAAATTTCTTATACAGGTATTACATATTCTGTGAACGAGAGATATGTAATATGAAGCAGTTTTATTATAAATTTTAAAAGCAGAAAACATTTTTTGTTAAATCTCGATTTCCCATTCCATAAGTACTTTTTCTTAAATGAATAACAATCAATAGCCGGATCCGGGAAGTCTGTGCAGTTGTACTCATATTAAAAGTTGGGATTATGAGAATGATATAACATCCATTATATTTATATGGGATACCATATAAATATAATGTTTGAGTTGTGTTGTGGGCCTTTGGCAAATGTCGATTACCGTAAATTTTTCATTCTTGATCTAAATTTCGTGCATACGAAATGTGAGAATACCAAACAGTGAGGGCAACTAATCTAATCTCTTTCTCTGATGGATTACATTAGGTTAAATAGTATTTATATTTAGGAACAAGTGTTTAAAGACAATTGTTTGTTGTCAAATAAATTCCAATAAAATGTTCACGTTGGACAAGTTATTATACTCGTACCATATCCGTCCGTCTGCCTGCCACACACGTGTCTTGGAAGTATTATAGACATACAGAATAAAGAAGTTGTGGGAAAATGTATTCAACAATTTTGTAAAGAATTTCATAATTACTAAAGTACATTGCATATTTTTTATGAAATACGTATTTCATTAGTTCTCATTTTATGAGAATGACATCGTAAAAACTGTGCGAACTATTTGTAAATGTTTCCAACAATTGATTATGCACATCTAGGATGCAATATTTTGCGAATGAAACGTATTTAGCTTTTTCTAAACATTTCGTTTTCCGAAGAACGGCGAAATTATTCCTGGAAGCCTCCGAATTTCTCAGAAATCGTCCCGCTAGTAAAACCTTTAAAGTGTTTAATTTCAATTTGTGTACATATGTTTTTAAAATCTCCTTCATGGCATTTAAATCCACCCAAGAAACAAACCCTCACACCCTAATGTATGTATATAAATACCCACAGACGGACAGACAGTCTGTAATGGATTCTTTTGTTAAGTAAGCGATTCTGTCATTATTCCCATTCAGACTAAGCAAACAATGTTGCCTCGGTTAAATCGGCTTTAATGTGGTTAAATTTAATGGTAACAGTGAGTGAAAGGGTTAGCACATACACATGCATACATATACACTCTCCGCCCACGCATATACACATACATTTATAAACGAACAAATATTTCTACATAAGACCACCCGCCCCGAGTGGGCCAACTCAGACGAACCACAAAAATCCGACTTAAAAAATTGCAAACTGTTGCGGGTGTGTTTGAGTGTGTGCGTCAAATGAATATTCAAATGAGTAATGGGTGTGTGCGTACGAGAGGCAGAGAGTATGTGTGTTGGTTTCGGGCTACATACACACTCAGAAAAATTACAATTCTAATATTGAGTTAACTGTTACACTCAAATTCGGCTTTTCATATTCAGGATTGAATAGAGACGAATATCTGGCATTAATTTGTATATTTTACTAATATTTGAATGAAATTATTTTAAAGAATTAAATGTCTGAGATTGTGTGAAATATAACATTAATTTGTATAAGATCTAAGTAGAGATACTTTTTTCAATAGCCTTTTTTTGACAGATCACGTGTGGATCGTGTCATGCTGTCATGTTATTTTTGTTAAGTATTGTTTGGCATTTCATCATGGAAAGACTTACGCCTGAACAACGTTTACAAATTATTCAGTTTTATTATCAAAATAATCGTTCGCCAATTGCGCTGTCCATTTCTAATAAAAAAAAACACTCTCCAGTCGACCCACCTTGACACCCATGAGCAATATGTTAGCTCTCATTAAGAGTTATCTTTTTGCCATTGACCGATTCCCGATCCGACGTACCGGAATCATCGTTCCATATTTCTTCAAAAATGATGCCGGTGAGAACGTAACCGTCAATGGCGACCGTTATAGTGCCATGATGACCGACTATTTGAAGCCTGAAATTGAAGCTCGTGATCTCGGCGGCATTTGGTTTCAACAAGACGGCGCCACTTCCCACACATCGCATCAATCAATGGATTTATTGAGAGAACACTTCGGTGAGCAGATAATTTCACGTTTTGGGCCGGTCGATTGCCACCAAGATCGTGTGATATCACACCGTTAGACTTTTTCCTGTGGGGATATGTAAAGTCTAGAGTTTATGCGGTCAAACCCGCTACGATTCAGGCCTTGGAGCACAACATCACGCGTGTCATTCGCCAGTTACCAGTCGAAATGCTCGAACGAGTCATCGAAAATTGGACTCAACGGATGGACCATCTGAGACGTAGCCGCGGCCAACATTTGATAGACATAGGGCCTGTTTCTGTAACTTTTTTTCGTTCGTCTACTGCGAACGATCAAAAATCACTCAATTATTCCGAGAAATCTATAAATCACAGAAGTTTATAATTCGTTGTGTCTGTAGAAAATCATGTAAAAAGCTTGTTCCTAAAATATTTCTAACCTGCGTTTTATAGAATTCAAGTAATAGCTGAGAGAATTTTGATCATTCGCCGTAGACGAACGAAAATAAGTTACAGAAACAGGCCCATAATCTTCAAAACTAAATGCCAAAGAATGTTCTTTCAAATGATAATAAACATTCCCCATTCAATTTGAATTTTCTGTGTTTTTTTCATTAAAAACGTAGGGAACCGCGAAATGGATCACCCCTTTTTATTTTAATGAAATCATATTAGGGAATTAAATGTCTGAGATTTTTCTTTCGGGTCATACTAAACTTGTTTTATTAGATAGAAATTTAAAATAAAAAGTTTGCAATATCGAATTCAAATTTTCGCGCACTTTTCCCAGCATTTGCGGCCCTATTTCGCCAATAGCTCGTCGAATATTGATTTCCAGTTATTCAATTGTCTCTTGTTTTTCGGTGACAAGTGACTTTACATCAACCCAAAGAAAATAATCGAATGGGTTAATAATCGAATAGGTTAAGGGTGACAGCCTTTATAACAAACTCACTTTGACTATACAGTCCATTGTTTTACCACATGAACATAAGGGAAAGCATAAGTTATCCCTAGCCCCATCCGTTAAACCAATTTAATTGTTTTAAAAAGTTCAGCACTTGGAGGATTCCAACATTCTCCAAGTTAGCTAACTTCCCAAAGAAATGAGAGCCTAAGGTTGCATGCCCCCTTCCAGAGAGTGCGGGAGCAGACACAGAAGGTGTTCTATTGATTCCTCCTCTTTGTCTTCACAATTTCCGCAAAAGTCATTATGCAAGACCTCCAATCTCTCTACGTTCCTTCCAATAAGGCAGTGAACCTTCATGACAGACACGATAAGTGAGACGTTCGGTCTCGACAAAGACAGCAGTGCGAGAGTGCGTTTCTAGTTTAGGCCGGGCCACATCAGCCTGGAATATATGCAGTTCATGACTAGTGACCACCTGTCCTTTATTGCCATAAGGGCACTGTCTCTCAAGAAGAGCTTGCAAATCGGAGTTCCCCTGGAGCGTGTAAGGTACTTCGTGGTGTTGCAAGTTCATCTGCTTTGCAGTTCCCTGGCATGTGCCTAATGCTCGGCACTCATATCAGGTGAATATAGAACAATTCAGACATCTCTTTAAGAGATCTGCGACAGTCAAGGGCAGTTTTTGAATTCAGGAATATAGTTTCCAGTGTCTTGATAGCAGCCTGACTATCGGAGAAAATATTGATACTGACTTTAGTCAGAACATTAATTTCTGCCTGTTAAACACTATAGTGATCAGGCAGTCTCTTTGCAAGTGATAACTCAAGTTCCTCAGAAAAGGACCCAAAACCCACTTGGTTATTGAGTTTGAAACCGTCTGTATAGATGTTAACGAATCTCCTCCATTCCATTCTGATCTATCAGGTAAAATAGTTTTGTTAAAGAGTGGTTCAGTCCTAGTGTAATCAACAGTGCCCGGAAGGTCAAGCATTCTGTCTAAACACTTTATCCGTAGCCATTTCCTGACCATAGTGACATTTCCCTGAATCTAATCGCAGTACAGGCGGCATATTGCAATGCTATAAAATCTAGCAGCTTTACATGTGGTACATATAACATTTAGTGCCGCAGAGGGTGTCGTTCTCAACGCACCAGTGATACATATAGAAACCATTCGCTGAACCTTGTTTAGTATCGCACAGAAGGTGGTTATCTGCATATCTGTCCACCACACTACAATGCCGTACAGCATTATCGGTCTGACTACTGCCGTATACAGCCAATAAACTATTCGCGGGTTCAGACATCAGCGTTTTCCTTTTACCCTTTAAATGTATATAGGGCTTATTTGTTCTTTCCAAAATGTTGGATTTGAAGTTCAACTTCCTGTCTAGTAAAATAGCTAAGTATTTTGCGCTTTCAGAGTAGGGAATTTCAATGCCCCCAAGGAGACAGGTATAACGCGTGCCACCTTATTTATCCTGGTGAAAAGAACTAGTTCCGTCTTGTTCGGGTTAACACCAAGACCATTACCGGAAGCCCATCTTGAGGTTGTATGAAGGGCCTGCTGTAGGATGTCTTTGAGAGTATCCAGAAATTTCCCTCTAACAGCTATTGCCACGTCACCTGACTATGCTACAAAAGTAAAAGTAAAATATTGTTCATGGAGAGATTCCATAGCAGAGGAGACTGTGCACCCCCTTGGTGCATTTTGAAAATATATTTGCCATATTTTCAAAATATGCTCTTTGATTACCCCTTTACCTAATTCAAAAGGATTTATATGCCCCCAGGTGCCCTTTGGCTTTTAGAGGCAAAAAGGTAAAAATGACATTGTTGCAGAAATTGTATGACTTGCATTTCCGTGGTAACCCACTGCTACTTTATTGTTTTTAAGGTAACAGGTGGCGCAAAAGTAATCCTCCTATCAGAAAATGCTATAAATTTTGCGATTGGCCCCTAATGCCTAATGTTGACAATTGTGTAGTAAACACATGCGAAATACACGTTAATAAACAATGTTACGCTACACTGCTCCAGAACGCGGAATATTGCTGACTATTTATTTGACCAATAATCGGTCGGTGACTTTGGCACAAAAAACATCGAAAGGTTACTTTTGCGCCACCTTGTATATACATAAGTATATGTCGGAATATAGTAGGTATAACGAATTAGAGAATAATTATATACCTTCCCTTACGAATTGTGATGAATATTTTACAGAAAATGGAAACAATAAATTTAGAAAAAAATGTATTTTTTTATTTGTTGGGTAATAATTTTTAAACATGAAAACTAAAATAGACAAAAATAATTTATTTACTCCACTTAGTTACCATAAAATTACCACAAATTTTAACTTTTATAACCCATAACTAAGCTATATTTCAACTTTGACGGAAAATAACAAAAATCTATATTTTTCTATGTTTGTCATATTCCAAAATATATTCTTTGATTATACCTTTATATAATTCAAAAGGTTTTATCTGCACCTAAGCGCCGCATTGGCTTCTAGAGGTAAGCAAGAGATGTTAACGTTGACAGTCCATAATTAAGCACCTACAGGGCGTAGCAGGCTTTTCAAACATTCATTTCATAGGCACAACAATTACCTATCAAATGCCATTTAAATTATTCGATTATCTTGTTCGGTTTAAAAGATATGATTTTAGCAACGAAAAAGCTCAAATGTAAATTAAATAATTTAGCATCGGCTTTCTTCGGAATAGTATCATATTATTCATGACCGATCAGACTTTACGATAAAATAAAATTGTGTTTTAAAAGGTTTTAATTTAAAAATATTACAATGTTCTCAAAAATTTGATTTTTTCGCAATATCTTTTAAGATATCTTTGAAACCGCTGGCAACTTAATCTGGGATTCTCTAAAGCTTTCTTGAAAAAAAATGTGCCGTTTGACCAACATTTCAAAATTCAACATACTCCATCTCGGACTATCCTTATCCAATCTCGTTTTGTGTCATAACTATATCAGATGACATAACACGGTCAGATGACATCGCTTTTAAAAATTCACTCATTTGACATGAAATCCTCCACATGTATATAGGGGCTATATCAGAGAAATTTGGTAGTATTTGTTCTTCCACCTGTCTCATGTCATAATGATAGGTTAAAAATTACGTATCAAAACGGAAAGTATAAAATTTGGGCTTCCACATTAAAGCCCCTGTTCTGTATTCTGAATGTGGTTTCAATCGGAATGTTCCGCTCGGAATCGCGTTTCTAAATTTGTTTATCCGGACCCAAATATGTTTCGAATTTATCAAATATATTCGAATGGAAAAATAAAGGCAATCTACATTTACAGAGTCTTTAAAAGATCTCAAACAGAAATTATGGACTATTTTATAAATTAGAAATTCGGATTCAATCCGCTCTCGGAATACAGAACAGGGGTGTAAATTACAATGTGCTAGTCCACAAATGTAGCAGATATGATATCATGTGAGTTGACCTATTTCGACAATGCTGACGCAGTGGTGCTAGCCGTTACTCTAAAATAGCTCTTGACTTTGAGTTATTCGACCACGAAATTTACAGGGAAATCATAAAGGTTAGTTATATTGGGTTGTAATTTCAAGCTTCGGTTCAAAGAACGGAATAAAAATTACCTCTGGAGAATTTTTTCTGGCAAAAGCAATAGACCCCGTTTGTATCCCTTAAAAATTCTAATAAAAATGTTCAATATTTTAAAAGTCATACAAATCATTGAAATTTGATTGATGTCTTGATTTCTTTAACAAAAGTATTCCTTTGTGAAAAATAACTATGCGTCAATATAGTTAAGAAAAATTCATAATTTCGATGGTTTTGTCTGATAGCTTCTTAATTACCGTAGATACTAGACACTAAAATAATTTTCAAAAATCTAATTCAAAGAGCATTCATCAGATATGTATATTGCTCGGAGACTTTTGTAAAAAATTGAAAAAAGACACTCATCAGAAGACGTACAAGTGCAAATGGCACAAGGAGAAATTGAATGAAAATATTTATGAAGCAATACATAGAGTTCGAAAATTACAAAGGAATTTTCTGTCAAAGTGTGATTGCTGAATCATGGATCATGAGAATTACGTGTTATCTGACTTTTTGCAATTACATTGGCAGGAGTTTATACTGCTTATAGTAGGGGGAATATTGCAGAGGAGTTCTATGTACAAAAGAAGTCAAAGTTCCCAAAAAATGTTTAGTATAGCTAGCTTTTTCCACAGGTGGAGAAAGAAACAGCATATTTGTAGCCTTGGGAGCCATAAATACGGAAGGGAAGGGTCTCCAAATTTTTCTGGCATGATATCTCGCCTTGTATTTACAGCAAAAGGGCTATTGAGTGGTACCAGCCGAATAACATTTTATTAGTACCAAAGGAGGCTAAACCACCTAACTGCCCGGAAGTACATTCAAACGAACGATATTCGGACTTAGTTAAAATGACGTTTAAGGCCGCAAAAAGAGAAGCAAATTCCATTAAAGTACCAAACACCACTATTAAAATCCTGATGGCAGGGATTTCAGCAAAACTAAAAATTTTTCTAAAAAAAATAGTTAATTACTGTAACTCAAAATCTATATATATAAAAATGAAACGGTCTATCTGTGTAATGGCATCACGTCAGAACGGCTGGAGCGATTTGGATGATTTTTTTTTTTATTCGATTCTAAATTTTCACGAGATGGTTTATATAGAAAAAAAAATTAATTGGACAAAGGGGCGTGGTACCTCCCATACAAATCGCAGGTTAAAAATCCGATATTTCTGCTCCTATTATAGGTATAGTGCTGAAATTTTGTTTGTATGCATTTAATGGCAGATTATGTGAATTTTCCAAAAATGGGCGGAATCGGACCAATGGGCGTGGCCCCGCCCATATAAGCCAAATTTTGAAATTGAAATATTTTGCACAATTTGTTAGCGAGAGTGCTGGAATTTTGTGTATATGTAAACGGTGGCAGTCTACGTGATTGGTCCAAAAATGGGCGGAATCGGACCAATGGGCGTGGCCCCGCCCACATAGACAAAATTTTTATATCTTGCACAATTTGCTATCGGGAGTGTTGCAATGTTGTGTATATGTATCTGGTGGCATTCTACGTAATTGGTCAGAAAATGGGCGGGATCGGACCAATGGGCGTGGCCCCGCCCTTATAAGCCAAATTTTGAAATTGATATAACTTGCACAATTTTTTATCTAGAGTGCTGTCATGTTGTAGATATGTATCTGGTGACAGTCCACGTGATTGTCCAAAAATTGGCGGGATCTGACCAATGGGCGGGCCACCGCCCATATAAGCCAAATTTTGAAATTGAATTATCTTGCTCATTTTGTTAGCGAGAGTGTTGAAATTTTGCGTATATGTATCTGGTAGCAGTCTACGTGATTGGCTTTCAAATGGGCGGAATAGGACCAGTGGGCGTGGTCTAGCCCATATTTTGATATATCTTGCAAGTATTATATAGGAAATACATGAACAAAAATGCTCGGTATGCGATAATTACAGCTGCTCACTCCAATACAATCGCAATATGATAATGTGATGCAATATCAATGAAACAAGAATTTGGAAATTTTATAAGTATACATTTCTATTTTCTGGACTTTCCACTGAATTCGGTATTTTTTCATTCAGTGAATTTATTACTAATACCAGTAAGGAAAGGCAGAAAGTCGGGCGGGGCCGACTATATAATACCCTACACCTCCCTAACAATGCGATAAGGGTCATTGCGATAATAATTTGGAATAATTGGTAAATGTATTTTAAACCGATAATCGCAAAATTAAGCAATATTCGTTCCTAAATTGAGAAAAATCTTTCTGGAGAACTTTGTAATGATCGGAAGTAAAGTACAACTTCTATAGCGCTTTGTAACCAAATCTGGAGGAACATATATATGGAGGTTATATATAAATCTGAATCGATTTTCCTAGAATACTCATTCATGTAAAATAGAAACCTGTTTCTGTCGAATTTCGTACTGATCGGATATAAAACACAGTCTCTACAGCGCTTACATGTCAAATTGGGGGTAACATATATATATGGGGGCTATATCTAAATCTGAACTGATTTTCTCCGAATTTTGCGGCATTCCTTCATGTAATAAGAAACCTCTTTCTGCCGAATTTCTTACTGATCGGATATAAAATACAGTTTCTACAGCGCTTGAATTTCAAATCGGGGGTAACATATATATGGGGACTATATCTAAATCTGAACCGATTTTCTCCGAATTTGGCAGTATTTCTTCATGTAATAACAAACCTCTTTCTGCCGAATTTCGTACTGATCGGATATAAAATACAGTTTCTACAGCGCGAATTTTGACATGGGCAGCGAAGCGCACCGGGCTCAGCTAGTTTATAATAAAAATGAATAGTGCTCTATTTATAAGAGTGCAAATTCTGGATTAATCAGTCCACTCAAATAAATGTTATTGAAAAAAATGGTGTAAAATTTTTTTCGTGCGTAAATACGATTAATGTAATATTACGGTAAATCATGATATACTTGGTTGCTAATTTTAATTTTTTTTATAAAAGGGTAACTAACTACATACATACATGTAACTTTACACGAGGAGTTGTTTTCGTAGTGTAGCTATAGAAATTAGGGGGCGAAATATTGATGGTACATTCGGTACATTTTTACTATAGGGTTTTCCTATAAGAGTGATATGATTTCTTTGAAAAAAAAAAACACTTATTGTTAAGAAAATTCAAAAGTTTTTTATTTAAGTTCTAAATAAACCGCCATTCAAATGGCCTCCACGACTTCTTCTGCAGGAACGAATCCGATGAACCCAATTTGCGAGCACTTTTTCCACTAAATCAAGTCGTATGTCATGAATGGCACGTTCAATATTGACTTGTAAAGCTTGAAGAGAGTCTGGTTTATTTCGAAAGACCAATCACATCAAAATACCCCTCAAGAAATAGTCTAATGGTGTTAAATCACAACTTCTTGGAGGTCATTCAATATCACAATTTCTTGAAATAATCGAATCTCCAAACTTTTCTCGCAACAATTCAATTGTTTCATTTGCTGTGTGGCACGTAGCCACAATCGGTCAATGGCAAATAGATAGCTCTTAACGAGAGCTAAAATATTGCTCATGGGTGCCAAGGTCGTAGGTCGACTGGAAAGTGTTTTTTTGGATTTTTAAAAAAATGGACTTAGCATCATTTTCAAATGTGAACGGAAAGTTTAAATTTGCTCTATCACCTTAACGGTACGTCGGATTGGGAATCGGTCAATGGCAAAAAAATAGCTCTTAACGAGAGCTAAAATATTGGTCGTAGGTCGACTGGAAAGTGTTTTTTGGATTTAAAAAAAAATTACTTATCGCACGAAAAGCTGCAATTGGAGATCGATTATTTTGATAATAAAACTGAATAATTTGTAAACGTTGTTCTTGCGTACAATGAAAAATAAATGACAGATCATGCCATATTACAAATGGCCGAAACGTCACTTCAAAATCATATCATCCCTATTGGAAAACCCATTACTTCTGCTTAATTGTTCTGCAGATTTACATTTTGAAATCCTTCTCTAGGACAATCTATTGGAGCTGACCTCTCTGTATGTGGTCAGTAAGACTAAATTGGATTCAAAGTAAAATGGTTTCATTTCAAATTAAGAACAATGACAAATTTGACATAACGAAAAATCTAATTTCAAATATAATTTTTTCAGTGTTTGTTTGTGCGATCTGTTCATGCTTTGTACTCGTTTCGAGAGAGATGAGAGGGAGTTGTTAGCAGCAGTAGTTGTAATTGTGGGGATTGTTTTTGTTTGGTATTAATTTTCCTCATTTATCCTTCACTCTGTCGTTTGTGTGTGTGATTTTGTGTGTTAAATTGAGTTGGCATTTCAGTTTACGCATAAATGCTAACTCACTTTAGCACAGAGTCAAAGACACATTGAACTGAATCTTAGATAGCATTCAATAAGGAGCGTGACTTCATAGATTTACATTGGGGTCTTGTCAAATATCAAATTCTTTTGATTCTGAAATTATCCATAATGAAGTTATCCATGTTGTTCCAATTATGAGAGATTTGTACAAAAACTAAGGTGAACTTTTATTTTTCTCAAAAAAATAATTATTTGCTCAATACTGTCAATTCTTGCTCTCGCTTTCCCTCTCGATTTATGACGTAAAACTGGTTAAAATGTCACTTGTCGTAGGTAAAGGAACAAATCCTTAAAAAAACCTAAAAGCGTACCACAAAAGTTATTGTAGCTCAAGTTTTTGTTTGCATTCCGAAGCGTTGCAAAACACTATTCCTAACTGTATCTACGCACTCTCTCTGTAGGGGAAAAATTAAAACGCTAACTGAAAGCTATTAATAATACGCATTTGTATTGAATGCACTGGAATCGATATGCAATGAAAATATGTTTGAAAAACGAGCAAAAAAAGGAGAGAAAAAAAAAGAAAAACCGCACAAAAGCCAAAAGCGTTTATTATTTGGTTCACTAAACAAATTCTTTGCGTTCGTGCAAATTGAATTCGCTTTTAATAAATAGCACACATTGTTTATGCGTTAATAAATTTAATAATATTTTAATGATTTTTCAATGAGGGCACCTTTTACCACTTCTCCGCTCTCAGCCTCTCTCTCTCTCACGCTTTTATTGAAAACCAATTGCACAGCTTTGAAGAGCTGTTTTTGAATGAAATGGAATTCATGGCAATTGAGGCATTAAATTATATATTTCATTTGATAATGTGGGCGGCAAAGAGGCGGCAAATATTTCAAATACCGGCACGAAAGACCTTCGAATGTGATTAATTTTGCAGACAGACATACATATTATGTAGTTTGGAGATGATGGAATGCCGTATGCTTTAATAATTGATTGGCAAATCATTTATTTATTTTTTGCCAGAAACAAAGGGGTAAATATGTTTTTGTTGCTTAAGTTGATTGAATGCATAGAATAGTATAGGATAAGCGGTTCGTGGAAATCACAATTAATAATTAATAATTTGGAAGGTAATCAGAAAGTAAATAAATGTAATAATAACGGTTAAATAAATTAATTTCTCGGATAAAATATTTCGCCGTATTAAAGTCGCGACAAAAATAGCGTAGCCATAATTGTAGCATTACAAAAATAAATAAGAATAAATAGATTTATTAAAGCACTAATCGCATGATGCAAGATCCCCATACTTTCGATACTGAAAAAATTCTTGTCTAGTACCAATTTTCTGTAACCCAAAAATATCATAAATAGGGAGCGCCCAACAGCCGAACCACTGGTTTAAACGTAAGTCCATGGACATGAGAAGTTGAAACGTCTCCTCTCTTCAACCTAACCTTATTGACCTAACCGAATCGTAGGAGAGTTCACTAAGAAAAAATCGTCCTGAAAATCAAAGAATTTGTCTTAAATGATAAGATTTCTGGAGCCAAAGACAACAAGAATTGATATAAGAATGATTATAGTTAATTTAATGTAATTATAGAAAACGAAATGCTTGTTGTCTTGATGAAATAAATGATCATATGGTTAAAAATTTTACAGGAGACCCAAAGACTGTTTGACATAAATTTGTAATGCTGTCGTGAACTTCAATATAACCCCAAGACCTGGAAAACTGCTAAAACCCGGAAAACCTCACAACATACTTGAAAATGACAGGTCAATTAGTTTATTAAGTACCCTTGGTAAATTACTAGAAGTAATTCTAAATGTTAAACTTTCAAAGAGTCTCAAGAACATGCAAATTCTACGGAATGAACAATTCGGCTTCAGAAACTCCCATTCAACAGAACACCAAGTCAAACGAATTTGTAACGATATTAAAGTTGGACTAAATTCAGAGAAACCCACAGCTTTAATTCTACTTGACATAGAAAAAGCCTTTGATGTCGTATGGCATCGGAATCGGAATTTCTAAGTAGAGATATTTCAATAGCCTTTTTTGACAGATCACGTGTGAGTCGTGTCATGCAGTCATATTATTGTTGTTAAGTATTGTATGGCATTTCATCATGGAAAGACTTACGCCTGAACAACGTTTACAAATTATTCAGTTATATTATCAAAATAATCGTTCGCCAATTGCACTAAGTCCATTTTTTTAATAAAAAAAAAACACTTTTCAGTCGACCCATGAGCAATATTTTAGCTCTCGTTAAGAGGTATCTTTTTGCCATTGGCCGATTCTCGATCCGACGTACCGGAATCATCGGTCCATATTTCTTCAAAAATGAAGAAAGACTGCGCCACTTCCCACACATCGCATCAATCAATGGATATATTGAGAGAACACTTAGGTGAGCAGATAATTTCACGTTTTGGGCCTGTCGATTGGCCACCAAAACATCACGCCTTGGAGGAAAACATTACGCGTGTCATTCGCTCGAACGAGTCATCGAAAATTGGACTCAACGGATGGACCATCTGAGATGGCCATCATTTGATAGACATAATCTTAAGAAAATAAATGCCAAAGAATGTTCTTTCAAATGATAATAAACATTCCCCATTCAATGTGAATTATCTGTGTTTTTTCTTTAAAAAAGTAGGGAACCTCGAAATGGGTCACCCTATATTTTGTTAAGAATTTTTTTGACAATAGATACTTTCGTGTCGCTGTCAACAAGCTATTTTCCGAATTAAACTTAATTTCTGCTGTTGTCTCCTAAAGGTCTGTTCTGGGACCCTTATTATATAATATTTTTTGCGCTGATATTCCAGTAATGAGTCCCGGTATATTCGCAGCTTATGTAAATGATATTGGCATTTATTATACACATGAACTCAGTCTGGATATTCTGACTGAAATTCAATGTGCAATTAATAAACTGGCTGAATATTGCCTAAAATGGAAATGAAAACTTAATGTAGATAAGACCCAGGCTATCCTTTTTCTTTACTAGACAAAGGAAGCTCTATTATCTAACCATAATTTGAAAAATCTGAACAACGATGGAAACATGGTTGGGAAATTTTAGATGTTTAGGTTTATATCTGGGCAAGAAATTAGCATTCAGTTATCTTATATCCAACATTGTCAACAATGCAAATCTATATAAGCGAAAATTTTATTCTTTGAAACTCAATGTTTAAAATCATAAAAAAATTAATTGTAAAGTACATTTTTATCCCCTCGCCTTACAGACGAGGGTATATATAATTTGCTACGAGCCAAAAGTGTAACACATCGAAGCAGTGCCTAAGACCCCAGAAAGGTTTGGTGGAAATTTAATTTGGGTCATTTTAAGTCATTTGAGTAATGTCCATCGGTCCGTCCGTCTGTCTGCTGGATGGTGCGCACGAACCTCTCGAAAAGAGTAACCGATTGACTTCAAATTTGGTATGCGGAAATATTTTCTCCATCTCAGGCTAAGTTTGAAGATGGGCCACATTGGCCCGCTTTTTCTAGTACCTTCCCACAATGGGTTAACATTTAGTGAAATATTGATTCTTTAAAACTTCTATACTACTTATTCGAATCTTTATCACCTCGAGAATAATGGACGAAGTTGCCACGCCCCTTGTGGTACCGCCCAACCAAATGACCATTTTGCACCAAAAGTGACTCTTTATAGCTTTAATATCAGTTAATACAAATACTTCAAATTTTTTAAAAGTTTTCGTCATTGGCCGCCCCTTTTGGTAGCTCCCCCACAAATGCCCTATTTTGCACCAAAAGTTAACAGCTTATCAGATTCAATTTAAAATGATAATACGAGGGTTGCTATGTATATTTCTGGCCTAGGTAACACTAAGTGTTGCCTGGCGCCATCTGAAATTTCCATAGGAAAGTTTGACATTTATTAGCATAAACGTACTCAGAACGTTTTGACGTACGACCATCAGTGACTTGAAAATATCAATGTGGCAAAAAAATGGAATTAACTCGTGAACATTTTCGTGCGATCATTTTTCACAACTTTCGACGTGGATTTCCACGACAAGAGTGCATCGATGAACTTAAACCTTTGTATGGCGATGAAGCACCATCCTATAGCACTGTGAAAAACTGGTTTAATGAATTCAATCGTGACCGACGCTCGCTCAAAGAGGAAGGTCGTCCAAAAACGGCCGTTGTGCCATAGAACATTGATGCCGTGAGTGAACTGTTAATGCAAGATCGTCATGTGACATACCGTGAGATAGAGGCATCCTTGGGCATTTCTTCCACCAGCATACATTCGATATTGCATGAACACCTGGCCGTAAAAAAGGTTTGTTCTCGTTGAATCCCGCACAATTTGACAATCGCTCAAAAAAGGCTCGTGTCGATTGAAAAATACGATCGCGGTGCTTCACAAGACGTTTATAAGATCGTCACAGGTGACGAATCTTGGATCTATGCATATGAGCCCGAAACAAAACAGCAATCGACCGTGTGGGTCTTCGAAGACGAGCCAAATCCAACGAAAGTTGTTCGTGGAAGAAGCACTTCGAAGCAAATGGTCGCCTGTTGCTTCGGCAAAACTGGTCATGTGGCGACTGCTCCGCCTGAGCAACGTAGGACGGTCAATTCTAAGTGGTACACCACAATTTGTTTGCCTGAAGTCTTCGGAGAAATTCGAAAAACGAACAAGAGAAGACGAATCATTGTGCACCATGACAATGCGAGCTCTCACACGTCGGCTCAAACCAGCGCCTTTTTGACCGGCCAAAACGTCGAATTGATCGGTCATCCGCCGTACAGCCCTGAGTTGAAACCCAACGACTTCTTCTTATTTGCTCACATCAAGAAAAAACTGCTTGGTCAACGTTTTTCGACGCCTGAAGCAGCTGTCGAAGCGTTCAAAAACCATGTTTTGTAGGTGAATTTTCAACACACTGTAACCAAAACAATTCGTGCTCAAATGACAAAACGGTCTGAGTGAAGTTATGCTGAAAAATTTCATAATTTCCAATGGAAGTTCCAGTTTGCATATAAATAGCAACCCTCGTAATTTAATTAAAACATAAAAAATAATTTACGAATAGTTTTTGGGACTGAAAGTGAGGGGATCGTTAATCGGTTTACCCGACAGATCTTTCTTACTTGTTCAAGCAATAATTCTATATGGTTGTCTTGTTTGGGGAAACTATGCAAAAACACATTTAAAACGCTTACAAGTTTCGAAAAAAAAAATTAAAAAATTACTCTAAATTTACCTTGACATTTCTCAACGAACATGCTTCGTACTATTAGTAATGGGTGATTCCAACGGAACGGGTGTGACATTGTTACTGAGTATTTTTCTGATTTTGATCTATGTAATTTATAACGAAAATTCAAAAATGGTGGTTTATGTAGATTTTCCTAAGTGTTACCTTCTGACATGTAAGGAAATTAAATAATATTTTTAATAAAACAAATATGGTTGATATATGACCGTAACGGATGTGACCTTGGGTTTTGATAAAATCTTGACTATCCGCTTTCTTTATTGTATACTGTAAAATTTTTCATGTATTGCCAACAAAAAAAATTGTTGTTTGTATCTCGAGAATATGGCGAATATTGTAGACTTCATTCCAAATGATTTAAACTATTATTCCATTTGTAGTAAATATATTAATATGTAACGGGTGTGACATAATCTCAATCTGGAGGAGTAATAAGTAGAACGAAATATTGTCCAGGATTTATTAGTCAACATGCATCTATTAAAATTATTTTTTTTCTGCGATAAACAAAATCGAAGTAGTTTTATTCACTAAATCATATTCATATTGTTGACTTTCTTTATCGCAAAGAGTAAAAACTTACAAGTGCAAAATTCGTTGCCAAAAACAAGTTTTGACTTCATAAAAACTTTTTCTCTTTTGTATCAATGTTTATGACAATGCTATTTTTCATTTTCTACAATGCATCTAAATTAGAATACGCTATGCGTCCTGCTAGAATATTTTAAGCAGAACTCTTTACAAAATAATGTTTAGGTCGGTGATTCTTTATTTTTTTTTAGTTTTCCACCTATCTCCTAAAATAGATTGATATTCTTTAACTCCACTTGAGAAATATACTTATGCCTTATATTCCAGAACCAAACATAACCTTGTAAAATGACCTTATGGACCTACACTGCCGCACACATCGTTCTCGTAATGATTGCCCCCAAGCATCTATTTATTTTTTCAATTTATACCAACATTTCTGCTTTCTATTATTTAACTTCATACTTGAAATAAAATTAATAAATAGACAATATTTTTAAATCGATTAAAAATTATTTACGGTTTTTGCGTAACGGGTGTGACATATCTTAGAATGCACATTCTAGCGTAAATATTGCAATGATACTGAAACATTTTAATTTACTTTATGCTATATAACCTTGACCTAACTTACACAAAGGATGATATATGCATATCTACATAAAATGTATTAAAATTTTTTGTATTTTTTTTCCGTATCGGGTGTGACAAACAAAATAATCCAAGATACAAAACTGTTTGCAGGCACTGGTTATTTTCCAAAAGTTACGAGTTTTACACTAAACTACACTTAAGGTTGTGTACATTCTTGTAGTCAAAAGACAAATTTCAGAAAATAATAAATATGTCGAAAAATAGTTCATGTCGGTTCAACACTAATAGTAGTGCAACCAACAATTGTATAATAACCTATAGAAACTCATTGGTAGGAAAAAAAACTATTCCTAAATTTCATCAACTATTCATTAATTTCTAAAATTCAATTGTTCGTGATGTCCCTTATGGTATTTTTTTTTTTTTGCAAAAATTTGGTTTATTTTTTTATGTGTGATGGGGTTTACGTGGAATCACCCTAATGTAAATAACACATTACAACACATGATTTTGGGACTCAATTATGAGAATTGGACGTGAAAGTAGCCCCAAAAATAAGAACTTATGCATCATTCGTTTAGTCAAGTTGGCTCAATTAATAATTTAATGGTCAAACGAATATTGTTGCTCAAGGTGGATTTTTTTCTACATTTTTTACTCGGTATACCGTACGGAATATCTCTTTTGTTTCTGACGCAAACGTGTAGATTTTGAATAGGAGAAAGAATGCGGAACAAACATACCCAAAAACAGTGCATCCATTGCCTGAAAAATAAATTGAATTGAATTTGTAGAATTAGTTACTCTTCTATGACATAAATCAACCTAAAAAACACACTCAAAATTGTTTACTAAAAAATTGAAAACGTTTTTTTTATAATAACAAACTTCCATATTATTAGTAACAAATTTCCATATTTCCAGAAATAATTTTCAGCTCATTTTTGAGTGCTCACATAAATCACTATTCTTCGGACTTATTAACAATATCATCCCCTCTTAAATGTACAACACAATAAAAGGCAAAATAACTCGACGCACAAGAAATAGAAGTTTCTCGAATAAATGTAGACGGCGAGTTCGAGGACAGAATAGCACATACACACACACACACACACACATATATGAAATATTAAGCAATCGCCGCTATTTTTTTTCGTTTGTTGTTACTATGAATAAATGTGAAATATTTTTAAATAAAATTACATTTTTGTATTCAAGTGTTACTTACATCATTACCACAAGTTAATTATATCACAATCAATTATAAAACAATGTGCGTCGTACAGACCACAAACTTCTTCTCATAACATTTCTCAAAAACAAAACATCCAAAAATAAACAAACAACATATTCTCTTTTGTCTGAAATACAGCCATCGGCTTCTCAAACGTTAACAAAAGCACCGATGCTCAGAGAAGGAGAGAGAGAGTATAATTAACACTGAGAGAAGGAGGGCATAATTACCTCTCATATATACCCAAGTTAAGAAGTATTCTTTAAAATAATGGCAACTGTCATAAAATTAACCTACAGATCCAACCTTTGTTTACAGTCAGTACAGCTTTAATTTTATTCCTCAAATGTTGCGTACTGACAATTAATTCCGATCCGGTTTTAAAACAATTACTTGTCTACCTCAATGTTTTAATGTACAAAATTCTTAAAAGTATTGAAATATTACTTAAAATAATGAAGCTTGCCACAAAAATAATGATTTTTTCTTTAATTGAAAGAAAAAACAATTTTTATGGACTTACACAAAGCTAAAGATTAGCTTGTCATTAAACCAAATACAAATAACTTTATGTCAATGAAAATTTCATAAAAAACACGTAAATTGTTGTTATTTTAATGAATATTGTACTTGAATTTATTCCGAGGTTCGCATACTTGATTTAAGTATTATAGAATTATTTCTGCCTTTCTTATTAAAAGTCGGTTGAAATTTCTACATAAACGTTATAAAATTTATTTAATTAATTTTAAAATAATACTATTACAACTTAAGTAAAGGTTTATGGTTTAATGGGGTACAACAATAACACCACACAAGCATCGTCGAAGACGCCAATAACCTGTGTGAGTGGTTGCTGTACTCCATTAAAGAAAACAGACTGTAAAGACACCGTCGAAGAAAACCCGACAAGCGCCTTTACGACCTGCTGCCACCACGTACCAAAAGAAATGAGACCGATTGTCACTGATGCATCGGCTTTTATAACATTCAATCGCCACTCAAAGATCATAAGCCTATTCTCATCATCCCTCTCAACTCTCACACGTCCATGTGTTGATTAACAGAAAAACACTCAACTCTCAACAAACAAAAGAAACGACGAACAAGTATTTGTGAGTGAGTGAGTGGATGGTGAGAATAGCTTGTACATTAATAACTCTAAACTGGTTTATTTTACACTCAAATGGAAATAAACAAATGAACGAAACCATTGAAGCAAAGAATAGGAAAACATTAATAAAGAAATGAATGCAAGTCCCATGGACGGTTACACTATTGAACAATATAATATGAACATATAAGTATAAAATGGTAGCATCGCTACAGTCTCCCCCTTTGGAGGGCAGCATCGACCAGATGGCACGACAACATCAATTCTTCCTTGGTCTTCCTCGCTTCTTAATGGGATGAACCGGCTTTGGCACGACTTCAGAGTTTGTGTTTCTATAGATGGTGAGGGCAGATGCATGGTATGTTCCTAATGGCATCTCTAGGTTGTCAGGTGAAGCAATTACATAAGATGTGGCACCAAGTTTCTTAATAATAACATAGGGACCATCCCGCTTTGGCACAAATTTGGCTGTAAGTCCCTTTGAGGCTTGGGACAAAACATGGGTGTTCACCATTACTTTGGTTCCCACATCAAGGATTGGTTGTGGTCTATGGCGGACGTCATAGATCTTTTTATTCACATCCTGTCTGTGATTTTCTACTTCTTTTGCATCCTTCAAAATTGTTGAAAACTTTTGCAAGTAGGGAGTGATTTGTGGTATGAAGTTTTCATTTTCAATTATAGATCGAAGATCGTGGTTGACATCATCGATAGTACGCAACTCACGACCAAATGTGAGATATGCGGCCGAAAATCCTGTCGACTGACAATTGGCAGTATTCATCGCAAATCGGATGGCACTGAGATGTTTACCCCAAGTTGTATGGTGGGTTTGTACAAGGATCGATAGTTGCGCCTTTAGGTCTCGATTTTTCCTTTCCACAGGATTGGCTTGAGGGTGGTAGACTGGAGTGAACTGTTGCTGGACGTTGAGACAGTAAGTTACTTGTTGCATCACAGCTGACACGAATTGCACCCCGTTATCAGTTTTCAAACGTCTTGGAACACCATATCGCATAAACACCTCCTCTATGAGCGTTTTTGCGCATATTTCTGCAGTGGCTTCGGTCAACGCAAATATTTCCACCCACCTGGAAGCGACATCTTCAGCTATCAAAATCCACTGGTAACCTTCATCTGTGGGAGGTAGAGGTCCGAAAAGATCCACAGATAAAACTTCAAATCGTTGTTTGCAGCTAGTGGTTTGTAAAAGACCAGCAGGCTTCATATTGCTAGATTTGTAGCGCTGACATTCAAGACAATTCTTCACATGTTTAATAATTTCTGCTCTCATTCTGGGCCAAAAATATCTATGGCTAATTCGCCGTATGGTTTTATCCGCTCCATAGTGACCCGCTGTGCTGTCGTCATGGTACAGTTTCAATATCTCTGATCGTTCATGCTCTGGAACTACTAACTGGGCTTCATCGGTATCCTCATCATTATAGCAATATAGTACGCCATCATTAATTATGTAGCCACGATTTGTCCAGCGATTTTCATCTTCATCCTTGCCCTCGATGGATGCTATAATTTCTTTCAAATAATCATCCTTTAACTGTTCTGAGCGAACTTCGACTAAGGTTTTGCGAGGAAAATCTATCTGAAAGGACATCAGAGGTGTATCAGAGGGCTCTTCATCGTATTCCGATGGTCTGGATAGCATATCAGCTACTGAATTGGACTTGCCTTGGACATACTCAATACGGAAATTATACTGCTGGATCTGCAAAGCCCATCTAGCAAGTCGACCTACTGGACACTTCATCGTCAGGAGCCACCTTAATGGTTGATGGTCTGTTAGTAATATTATTTCGGCTCCTTCAATGTAGCCTCTAAATTTTGAACAGGCCCAAACTATGGCAAGCGCTTCTCTTTCCGTCGTTGAATAATTGCGTTCAGCACTGGTAAGCAATCGACTGATGTACTCTATGGGATGTTCATCCACTCCCTCCCCCTGGATCAGAACTGCCCCTAAAGCGAAAGAGCTTGCATCCGTGCGAATTATGAATGGTAAACCATCCTGAGCTTGTCTTAAAATTGGCGAGGAAACTAATTTATGTTTTAGTCCTTCGAAGGCTTTGCGTTGAGAATCAGTCCATGTCCAAACAACATTCTTTTTGGTCAAATCGGTGAGGGGTTTAGCAATCTGAGCGTAATTGTCGATAAATTTGCGATACCAGGAGCAAGTTTGAATAAAAGATATAAGTTCTTTTACATTTCGTGGTTCACGCTTTTCAGAAATGGCTGATGTCTTCTCAGGATCAACGGCTATACCGGCAGGAGTCACAATGTGTCCCAGAAATTTAACCTCAGAGCAGCAGAAACGACATTTACCACTATTAACTCGTAGATTATACTTATCGAGGGCAGCAAAAATTTTATTTAAGTCACGAAGATGATTATCGAAAGTGGGAGAACATACTATCAAGTCATCCAAATATGCCAGGATGAGAATGTCTGATAAGGATGTTTTGACTCGATCAATGAGACGCTGAAAAGTAGCCGGCGCATTTCTAAGACCGAACGGCATACGAGTAAAACGAAAAAGTCCAAAAGGTGTGATGAAACATGTTTTATCTCGATCCTGATTCGCCACAGAAATCTGGTAGTATCCACTTTGCAGATCAAGAGTGGTCATAAAATTTGTACTTTTTGCGGCCTGTAGCAAGTCATCCATTCTGGGCAGTGGGTACCTATCGGGTTTGGTGATCGAATTTAATTTGCGGTAGTCTACACAGACCCGTATACCACCATCACGCTTTGGGACCATAACAACTGGTGAAGCCCATGCGGACTCACATTCTTCCACTATTCCCATGTTCATCATAGTGTCGATTTCGGTTTTTAGTTCACGTGCCTTTATTACAGAGAGTCGATATGCTGGCGAAGAAATTGGACCATGGTCACCTGTGTTGATCCGATGTTCAATAAAAGGAGTAGGCTCATTAATTGGGCCAAATACCTTGGAATGTCCGGTCAACAACTGATCCAATTGGAACCTTTCCTCGTTAGACAGCTGTTGTCCATCTGTGTCTTTTAAAATATTGATGTCGATCATAAGAATGGGTGTAAAAATTGTGTCGATATATTCTTTATCGTACATTGGACCAGTAAATAATTTTCCACGTTCATCATTTTCCTTGGCTTTCGGCGTATCTTTATCGTTCTCTGGCAAAGCATCTTTAAAAATAGCCTGGATTGAATGGGGCGAATAATCATTCGAAGGAATATCCGGTCCAAAGTATTCGAATTCCGACATGTAGACTTCTCGTCGATACTGTTTTGGTTCTTTTTGCGGTACCTCGATTGATTTTCGTTTTACCGGTTCCATGGGATTACCGATGGATTCCGGATTTATTGTTTTCTTCGCCACAACGATCGTTTCCAGTAGATTCAATTCCAGGGGCCACATGGTTGCAAAATCAAAATGGACACTTGGATCGGATTCAAAGTACCAATACCTTTGGCCCATATTGAGAACCATTTCTGCGTGCTCCAGGAAATCGGATCCCAAAAGAGTGCGGTTATGTGGGGCATTAGGCAAAATGACAAATTTAATGTCAAAACTCTTGCCACCAATTTCGATTTTGCACACAGTGGTCAAACATTGCTGGATCGATCTGCTGCCATCAGCTAATGCGATTTCCATGCGGACTTCACTGTAAATGCAGTTGTGAAAGTCAAGAATTTTCTTTAAATTTGCACTGGCGACACTTGTACGGGCTCCGGTATCGATATATGCTTGACCTGGCACACCGAACATTTGCACATTTACCAGAGGAACGCTGCCAACTGGATTTGCCGAAATTGTGTTAAAATTTACGTAACCTTCACCACTGGTTTTCTTTTGGCCTCCGCTACAATTCGGACAATTCGAACGGACGAACCCCGGTGCGTTACAACCGTAACAAGCTAATTTTGCCTTCGCACCCGTTGCCTGTACTGACGCCATTGCAGATTGTTTTGCTTGGGTTTCCATTTTCTCGCGTTTGAAACATTTCTCTTTTGTGTGACCTTTCATACGGCAATAAGAACATCTGACTGGACCACTAGCTGAGGGATTATTATCCGTGTTCACAGTCATGCGCTCCTTCATATTATCTTCCACCTCGCGAGCATCCTTTATAAGTTCGTCAAAATTTTTCACCTTATGACGTAACACACGATCTCGAATCTGCATATGAAGAAAACCAAATATTATGTCGATTTGATCACTTTCCGCCGGGGGTTTTTCCAATTTCGCAAACAGCGCACGTTTTCTTCTTATAAAAGAATCGGTCGGCTCATCTTTCTGCTGCTTATTGTCAAAAATTTCGGCATATATTCGCCATGCAGGCTTAGGAGGACAAAAAGCATCACGGATCGTCTTCACCAAATTCTCGAACGTTGCAACCTTGTCCTTCACTCCTGTCCACCATTCCGCAGCTTCTCCACGCAGTAGCATCGGCATACCAACAATGACGTTCTTGTCAGTAATGTTTTCCACAGCTTTGAACGTGGTTATTGCGGCAATAAATTCCTCCACCGCTGCCGAATCGCGTTCACCACCATACCGTGCCGTACAATTAGCCATAGAACCAACCTTTTCATTCCCGGAGTTTTTCACTTCCCGCAAAAGCTCCTTAAATTGTTCCGCGTTCAACTCTGGCATCTTCTTTTCGAACCTTGGACTCCTTCTTGGTGTTGAAATTCCAGCGATCAAATTCATAAACTTCAAAATTATTTGTTAGCGGCTTTTAGGTCGTCTCGAGCCTCTAAGATGGGCGCCAATTATGTAGAATTATTTCTGCCTTTCTTATTAAAAGTCGGTTGAAATTTCTACATAAACGTTATAAAATTTATTTAATTAATTTTAAAATAATACTATTACAACTTAAGTAAAGGTTTATGGTTTAATGGGGTACAACAATAACACCACACAAGCATCGTCGAAGACGCCAATAACCTGTGTGAGTGGTTGCTGTACTCCATTAAAGAAAACAGACTGTAAAGACACCGTCGAAGAAAACCCGACAAGCGCCTTTACGACCTGCTGCCACCACGTACCAAAAGAAATGAGACCGATTGTCACTGATGCATCGGCTTTTATAACATTCAATCGCCACTCAAAGATCATAAGCCTATTCTCATCATCCCTCTCAACTCTCACACGTCCATGTGTTGATTAACAGAAAAACACTCAACTCTCAACAAACAAAAGAAACGACGAACAAGTATTTGTGAGTGAGTGAGTGGATGGTGAGAATAGCTTGTACATTAATAACTCTAAACTGGTTTATTTTACACTCAAATGGAAATAAACAAATGAACGAAACCATTGAAGCAAAGAATAGGAAAACATTAATAAAGAAATGAATGCAAGTCCCATGGACGGTTACACTATTGAACAATATAATATGAACATATAAGTATAAAATGGTAGCATCGCTACAGTATTTTATTTTATTACTATCTTTTTTTGTGTACGATATCTCAAAAACTTTGAGAGAAACTGTTCTGCAAAGAAAAAAGGAAATACAATTTGCTCTTTATCACAAATAGGATTGTGAACCCTAAAAAGCGTTGCCAGAAATTTATTGGAAAAAACTTAAAATTTCCAAAGAAAAACTTATTTTGCAACAAAAAAAACTTTTCTATTTTATAAAAAGTCGAAAAATAGTATCAATCATAAATTGTTAAAATCCTTCTTTCATTAAAACTCTTAATATTTTAAATAATTTTTAGAGAAATAGTACAACAAATTTAAATTAAACAATTGGCGGTGGCCATATTTCTCGTTTCACGAGGCCGCGCATTTTGAAATATATAGTCGAATATTTTTACAATCTGAGCGATATAGGTATAAATAACCAAACCATTAATGTATAATTTTTAAAATATGTGGATGGTTCAAAATATAAATTATTCCTGAAGAAAAACTCCAAGGTGCATTCCGCCCTTTACGTCGGTAAATTGCAATCTCGAAGCCCATAACTTGGAAAATATGATTTCTTGTAAATGCTTAATTCTTGTATCAACATTATGCCCATAACATCTCACAATTAAGCTACAATTAGGTTTGTTTCATTCAAAAAATGTATAATTCGTTTTATAGCAACTTATTCGAATGCTTCCACCTATTTTAAAAAATTATTATTAATTTAAAATTAAACCTAAAATGAAATGGCTTGGGAAATGTTTTGTGTTTTTCTGAGATACTTTTATAATATTAAATTTTTACAGAACTTAAAAAAACTTATTTGTGACAGAAAAAAATTAAAAGAGTTATTTTTCGTTTGAAAAAAATTGAAAAATAAGTTTAAACTTATTATCTGGTAACGCTGACCACAAATCATATGAGAGTGGAAGTAGGTTTAGGTTAGGGTGGCAGCCGTATTTTTTTCATCACATAGACCAGTTTAGGTCCCTAGTGTTACCACGGGCTGAAATGCCCTTCATCGAAACCAACCTGTTTGATACTCGTATACAAATTTATCGATAGTACGAATATCGGTACTGGAAAGATCTGTTAGGCTGCCTAGAAAAGCCGACCCCAGTATGTCCAGTCGTCGTTTACTCAGAGCGGGGCAGTCGCATAGAAAGTGCTCAATGCTCTCCACTTCTTCCTCATCTCCACAGCTTCTGCAGAAGTCATTAGAGTCAATACCCAATCTTTTGGCGTGTTCGCCGATCAAGCAGTGTCCCGTCAGAACTGATACTAACGTAGACAATATTTGCCTCTCTAGTGCAAGGAGATATTTTGACTTTCTCAGGTCATACCTTGGCCAGATTTGTCTAGCTACCCCGCAGGTAACGATTTCTGTCCACCTTTCGTTGGACTGTCTGATTGCCTCTTGCCTAAGCCAAGAGGATAGTGGCGCACCAATATATGCAAATTCTTCGAGAATTTGTAATGTCGTCCCTTTCCTAGCAAGTTCATCGGCTTTGCAGTTCCCCGGGATATCCCTATCCCAGGCACCCATATGAGGTGGATATTAAACTGCTCAGCCATCTCGTTAAGATATTTGCGACAGTCGAGGGCTGTATGTGAATTTAGGGATGTGGCCTCCAGAGAATTGATGGCAGTGTTGGTTACTATGTTGCGACTCAGCCACTTGGCGACTTCCCATATTGCCATTATTTCGGCTTGATAGACACTGCAGGTATCTGGTAGTCTGTGAGCTATATCCAGACTAAGTTCTTCACAGTGTACTCCGAAGCCAACCTTTTCATCAAGCTTCGAACCATCCGTGTAAAAGTGGAGATGGTTTCTATTACCTGGTATTCTGCCGACCCATTCATCTCTGGCGGGAATCATAGTGATGTAATTTCTCTCGAAGGTGTACACAGTTGGTATATAGTCCACTCGGTCGGTTACCATAGCACTACACTTTGATATCCTCATGTGACCGTAGTTTTTGTACCTCCACATTGATAGGCAGTTTAATCTTATTGCCGCTTTGTTTGCAACTTCTCTCGCCACAATATGTATTAATCGGCAGTATATGGAGTAGGGCTTGTATAGACTCGGTCGCTGTAGTCCTTAAGGCTCCGCTTATGCTCAGGCAGGCTGTTCTCTGAACCTTTGTTAGTAGGTTGATGATGGTTAGTTTCTCAGTTGCCGCCCGCCATACCACAATGCCGTATAACAGTATAGGACGAACTGCTGCTATATATATCCAGTGGACGATTTTAGGAGAGAGGCCCCACCGCGACCCTACAGCCTTTTTGCAGGAATATGAGGCGACGTTGGCTTCCTTACACGTTCCAATACGTTAAGTTTAAATAACAGTTTTCTATCTAGAATTATTCCTAAAAATTTTGCACTTTCAGAAAAGACTAGATCTGTTCCATTTATCCGAGGTGGAGGGTCCACATGTGGGACTTTATTCATCCTAGTAAAGAGAACCAATTCTGTCTTGTTTGGGTTTATGCCCAAACCGCTGCTTCTGGCCCATCTAGCCAATTTGTTCAGAGCCACCTGTAGAATGTCTCGGAGGACGTTTTCGAATTTCCCACTCACTGCGATTGCCACGTCGTTCGCCTATGCCACGACCTTGCAGCCACAACGTTCTAGATCTAGCAGGATTTCATTCACCGCTAGGTTCCAAATCTGTGGAGACAGTACACCTCTCTCTGTTTACAAACCTTGTCAGAGTTGTGGAACCAAGACATGCTGTTATGCGTCTTCTGTTTAGCAGACTTTGAATTAGTCTAATCAAACTAGAGTTAACTTTTAGATGTGACAGTGCCGCAATTACTGCATCTGAGTGAATGTTGTAAAAAGCCTTCTATATCAAGAAATGCCACCATGGTGAATTCCTTGAAATGCAGGGACGATTCGATAGTGCTCACAAGTTCCCTTATTGTAAGCATGTTGGTTCACCAACAGGAGTTTTGTATCCAGGTTTTCCCTAATGAAATAATCTAAAAGTCTTTCCAGACCTTTCAATAGGAATCCTAGGAATAGGATAGGTAATTGGTCTGAAGTCTTTTGGCCTAGTGTGTGATATCTTCCCCGCTTTAGGTATGAATACCACTTTGGTATCCCTCCATCGATTCGGGATGTATGAAAGCCTGATACAGCCTACATAAATTTTCTCCAGCCAGGGTAGAAAATTTATGTAGGCTGTAGGTATTAAACCGAGCCTTTAATTGTAAAGGTCGGTTTAATACCTATGTTACAAATACTTAGGTTGGTAGTTAGAATAAAGTCAAGAAGCGAATCACCCCTATTGTTTATATCAGTACTATGTATATGCCAAAGATTATCAAAGAGCACGGCGTCAAATTCCGCTCTAGCACTGTTACAAAAAAAACTAACAGTTGAGTTAACAGTCTGTAAATTCAGCTTTGCAGATGAAATGGAACGCGTTTTACAGAGCAGTTTTAAGCATACATGTATGCATTTTTAAAACATTTTTTTTTCTTTTCAACGCCGACATGATTCTTTTTAAAGACGACACGAATTTTTTTTAATACATAGGCAACATATCGTCGTATTAATGCTATTTTGTTCCATACGCCATTTTGTATGAACGGAGAAAAACGCAATTTATTGTTTGAGTAAAAACGGGACTGAAGAGTTACACACATTTTATTCCATAGTGTTCCCAATAGTGTTTGTATGATTCTCATGCATTTCTATGCCATTACAATCAAAAATAAACAAGTTACAACAATTTGTGTACATGGCATTTTGTACCATATCCACTTTTGTTTAAATATTTTTTAGTATTTGTATTACATGGACACAAAGAAGGTCGGTGTGGAAGGAGAGTAATTTACATATTGTGATCGAAAGAACGTAAACTATTGACTAAAAAATATAGGGCTATAACAAAAAGGAGACATAGAACAAAACTATCAAATGTATTTTCCGTAAATCAGAGTTAAATCGATTTACCCTACCAATACCTCGAAAACTAGACGAGATAGGAAAAAAATGATTGCAGATTCTGAAAGAGCATGCTTTAAACCCATAGTATCAACTCCTAACTCAAAAAACACGGAAATGGCGTATGGACCAAAATAGCATTAAGCCGACGATATGTATTTATTGATGTGTTGCGTGCCTACCAGATTAATGATTAATTTTAACATAATCTGCAATTCATACGTAAAATATTTTTACCGCTTAATTTATTTCAAAGGTGTAATTTTTCACCACTTTTTGCCAATCACCAATTTCGAAAATCATTCATTGTTATTTTTATATTCAAACCCCTCCACTCAAAGGGCCGTTTTGATTATAATTTGTCCCAATTTCTGTTCATGCTTCGCTTTGTGACATTCGGTGAAGTCGTAAAAAATCGTCGTACATACTCGCATATATGTCTTTGGAGCTCACTTTGCTAGGCTAAAACGATCTGACGTCTATCTTTTCAAATTCATCAACAATCGGGAACAATTGTGCAATTTATCACTTCTATGAAAACCTCATAAAAACTGGTCCCAAATGTTTTTGTTTTTTTTTTCGTTATGTTTAAACGTGAATGCGTGTGCGTTTGAGTGTGGCATTTAACATTTAATATAGACAGAGGGACGAATGGACGGACGTTCGGACGAGAAGTGATGAAGACAAAAAAGCCATAAAATGTCCCGGTTCTGCTGCAATGCACAATAGTCATTTTGTCGGTCTGTCGGCCGGTCGGACGGTCTCTCGGTTGGTTGTCGTTGGTCCCTGAACGACGAAGTATAAACAATGCAGACAATTGCCATAATAATGAACAAATGTACCTTCAACAACAGCAACAGTAGTTTAGAGAGGATTCGTTATGTTTCCTTTATAAAATCAGTGATGAAAATAGTTTCGATCATGAGGAACTTTGATTTGAATACTCGTATGTACTCTAAACAAACTAATCCTTTAGTCTTTGGGGTTGTTCTGAAGTCTATGTCCCATTTAGTTTTGTTGAAAAGCCTTCAAAGTATTGTCACCATCGTTCGAACGCCTATCTTCTCAACAGTTAAGAAGTTTGGCTATCATTACCACTTTTGCAGATTGGAGTCTCTGCAGCGTAAAGTTTCGCCAATAAATATATTCCTATGTTTTTACCTGAATTGGCAAAGAAAACTATCCTGGCATCCAATATTAATAAAAAATATTGAATGTTCTCAGTCGACTCCCCGACAGGAGACTCAAGTTTAAAAACACATCTGCATCGCCTAGGACAAGCAGATAACGACGAAACATATTTCTTCCTCAAGTAGCAAATTCTGTTGTTTATCCAGAATATATATTGATACCTCCATTCTAAACTTTGCTAAGTGCAAAAAGGTAGCTTTTCAGGAGAGGCGATCAAAGTTTCATGCATTTTTTTAAATTTGTGTGGAATTCTTTTTTAACGCAAATCGAATGACCTTTTCTGTTTTGTGAATAACTTTTGATTGGGTTGACAGATAAGCTCCATATTTTGACTGAATATAATTTGTAATATTTAGAAATGAAAAATGCAATTTCCCTAAAAACATGCTAAGTCCACTTAGCATGTTTTAGAATGGAGGTATCGATATGAAAAAGGAATCGGTGTATATCCAGAGGGGAAGAGTATAATTCTCGCACAGAAAGTTAATTCAAGAAGTACTCCTAAAAATAATGACAACTGTCATACAATTAATTTACAAAGACGGCCATTTTTCAATGACAACATAGCCTTAAATTAACTACAAAAAATTCTTATTTTAACACCTAATGTGTTTGGCTCGAAAAACTTGACGAAATCTTTTAAAATTTAAGACAAATTATTTGATTTTCAGTAAGATTTTGTTTAGTGTAGCTGCGTAGTCCATCATATTACGGCGTCTTGCATTTAAGGTGGCAATGTACATATTCTGCGATGACTTGGCAAACCACAGTGCACTTGGGTGCAACCACCCACAACTGCCCAACAGCCTGGGGCAGCATTCGTTGCAGTTCCCTTTGCCCTTTCTGCCACCCTTCGACGATTTTGTGTTGTCCTATTAAAAGTCTGGCATTTGTTATTTAAGTTCTCTGTTGATTTTTCAACCTCGTTTACTGTGTGACACGGTGACATTATGACAGAATGTCAACTTAAACTCAACTCAACTCAGCTCAACCCGCACAGATGCACACAGGCATAGCTCATACATACAGTGAGCGTTAAAAGAAGATTTACATTTTTGAATGCTATAACAGTAATAAAACAGACAGTAATAAAATTCTATTTAATTTAAGATAATTTTGATTTTATTATCTTCGATAAAGGTGTTCTGTATAGCGTAAACTTTCTTTTGGCGCTCACAGTTTGGACATGTATGCAGTCTGCTTGCTACTAACACACTGATATAAACTATTAGTGGCATATTGCGAGGTACTTATCCACCTGAACCCTCCTTTCAAGCGGTGTGGTGGCGGAGGTTATCGCCGAAGAATAGTTGTTTCGAGTCGTCGTCTCTGGTGTTAACTTCGACAGTGGCAGTGGTAGTGGCACTTCCTGTCTTCCTACTTAGGCATCAATAATTTTCCAATCATGGACAACAACAAGAGCAGCAGCAGTAGCAAGGACAACAGTGCTGCCCTCATCATCATCAGCAGCATCACAAGTATTGCTGCCAGCACACCTGTCCTAATGACATGGAGCTCCCTGTACCATAGGTTGTCCGCCATAAAATTCACGATGATGATGATGACAATGACGGTGGGTGTTGCGCCTGTTCTTGTTGTTGCTGGTGATGGCGATGGTGATGGAGGGATAAACATACCTTGAACTTATTTATTGTTGTCACGGTTGTTGTTGTTGTTGTGGATGATGATATTGCTGTTGTCGGTGATTTATCGTTTAAGCCCTGAACTAATTTACACTCGATTATTATTATTATGACGATGGCAAAATGTCGATTAGGACTCAACTCAAAAGTTAATTGCTGTGATTTTTTATCTCTCTTCATCTCTCGTTCCTTCCGTTTTGCGCCTCTAGCGCCCTCTATCTCACCCTCTCTCCTCGTTTGCCGTTACTTATCCTTTATATCAAGCATTCGCACCAACAAACGTAGCCACAGTATATCGGTGTAATTTTGTGGCTGCATTATTATGACCACTCAAGATAGAGTTCAGTGATAAGTCGTCGCCTCTAAAGGAATCATGAACCATCATGATTAAGCAACCAAACCCATTACGACATATACATCTTTTGTCTCTCCCTCCTGGAAGAGGGGTGAGAGGTGCAGAGGCAGAGTGGTACATACTTACCTGCTGCTGGTGGGGGTAGGAATGAGATTAGGGGTGGCTAGGCTAGTAATCAAATCAAATTAATTTTAGCTATTCATTACAAAACTTGTCGTCATGTTCAGGTATGAATCACTCAGAAGGGACAATGGCGATGAAATCACCACGAATGAGTTAAATAAGCGTTATGATTGTTATTGTTAGTGTTCCATTCTGCTCTGCTTAAACATTCTACATTTAATTTTAACCCAAAATGTTGCTAAGTCTCTGATAAAGTAACCTAATATACATAGACCGAATACATGATTGCTATACAAGTTCTGCAGAAATCCTATCATATGAACTGGTCATATGAGGCGTTTTTCACTGCATGGAATCGATGAAGGTTACTTCTGTTTTTTTTCGCTCTACAGATTTATTTACAACTATTCTAGTTCTCAATATCTGCGTTACACTATCTGATTTCGGGTCAATATGTCTATTGTCATTTCTCCTTAAAACTCTGGAGAGATTAATAGATAGTTACCTTAGGACTAAAATTGATCACAGGCTAGTGTCAAATCCAACTACTGTCTACCGAAATCGCCCTGCAGGATCTAGTCAGCTTTATTGAAGGATCCCTATATATTAAAAAATATAACGGGTGATCCAAGTAGAGATACTTTTTTCAATAGACTTTTTTTGACAGATCACGTGTGAGTCGTGTCATGCTGTCATGTTGCTGAGAGTGTACACGAAGACCGTGGAGAGTCGATTCGGCGCCGTTCGCAGCAACTCGGACTGACGTATGGAACGACTTGGCGCATTTTACGTCGAGATCTTAAAATGAAAGCATACAAAATACAGCTTGTGCAAGACCTGAAGCCGCCCTACTTTCCCAAGCGACATCGCTTCGCTCTATGGGCTCTTGAAAAGTTCTAAGAAGATTCGACATTTTTTAGCCAAATTTTGTTCAGCAATGAGGCCCATTTCTGGCTCAATGGGTATGTAAACAAGCAAAATTGCCGCTTTTGGGAGGAAGAACAACCTGAAGAGATTCAAGAGCTGCCACGTCATTTAGAAAGAACAACGGTTTGGTGTGGTTTGTGGGAAGCTCGGGATCTCGGCGACGTTTGGTTTCAACAAGACGGCGCCACTTTCCACACATCGCATCAATCAATGGATTTATTGAGAGAACACTTCGGTGAGCAGATAATTTCACGTTTTGGGCCAGTCGATTGGCGCCCAAGATCGTGTGATATCACACCGTTAGACTTTTCCTGTGGGGACATGTAAAGTCTAAAGTTTATGCGGACAAACCCGCTTCGATTCAGTCCTTGGAGCAAAACATCACGCGTGTCATTCGCCAGTTACCAGTCGAAATGCTCGAACAAGTCATCGAAAATTGGACTCAACGGATGGACCATCTGAGACGTAACCGCGGCCAACATTTTATCGACATAATCTTCAAAAAATAAATGTCAATGAATGTTCTTTCAAATGATAATAAACATTCCCCATTCAATTTGAATTTTCTGTGTTTTTTCTTTAAAAAAGTGGGGAGCCTCGAAATGGATCACGCTATACTAGACTAAGAAATACCTTACACGCTCCAGGGGATTCGAAGTATGTTCTAACAACCAGCAAGCACTTCTTGAGAAATATATATCGCCCTTACGGCAACAAATGGCAGGTGGTCACTAGTCAGGAACTGCATACACTCCAGGCCGATGTGACCCGGCCTAAACACAAATGCATTGACGCTGTCGTTGTCGAGACCGTATGTCTCACTAATTGTGTCAGTCATGAAAGGTCACTGCCTTATTGGACGGAAAGCAGAGGGATTGAAGGTCATGCATAATGATTTTTGCAAAAGCTTTAGAGACGAAGAGGAGGAATCAATAGAACACATTCTGTGTCCCGCTCTCTCTAGAAGGCGGCATACAACCTTAGGCTCTTAGTTCTTGAGGAGTTAGCTAACTTGGCTGATGTTGGAATCCGCCACTTTTTGAGCTTTTTAAAGCAATCAAATTGGTTCAACGGGAGGAACTAGGGGTAGCTTATGCTTTTCCTTACGCCCCAGTGGTAACGCAATGGACTGTACACAGAAAGGAAAAATTGAGTAATCCGTACTTGTATCAAGCTGCAGCGGTGTCAAAAGTACGGTAAGTACGGTTTTTCTTAAACCAAGTACAAAATACTTGAATCAAGTACGGATTTGTAAGCCCTGAATTCTTAATCTTAGCGTGCATTAAGCCTGATTAGGCTTGATTTTAAGCCAAAATATTATTATTTTAAGTATAAAGCGATTGATTTAAGAATTTTTTGGGATTGATTTGATTTTGATTGAATTTTGATTGAGTTAAGCCTGATAATAATTGTTTTAATAATAATACTTGCTAAAAGCCTGATCAGTTCTTGATTTAAGCCTAAACAATACTTGATTTAAGCCTGATCATTCTAGATTTATTGTGCTTTTGTTCGCTTTATACACATATACCATTTATATTTATTATGCCATTTTTGCCACTGTATTGCAAAGAAAGCAATTTTATTAAAATGGTGTGTCAAAATACAATTGCTTGACAGCAAAAGTAAAAGTTTTGCTGTAATTATTCGATTTAAATATCAAACATATAAGGAATAGCATCAACGAAACGAACAAGAATTATTCACAACTTCAAAAAACTTAAATAAAAAGAATCACGCCAAGTAATGTATTGTCAATCACTGCTTGGACTAAAAACGAATTGAATATGGTTGCCCACAAATGTTTATACATATACATCCCGTCGATTTACCACCACTTACATGAGAGTGGTTTAGAGGGTAATTTTATTGTGCTCTATAATTGTTCTGTCTCTCAGAGATTAAAGTAAGCTTTTTCTTCTTACTTTATGCCATATTAGGCTTAATTTTCCTTTTCAAGAAATGTTTACTTGCTTCCAAGCATTATATACTTAGTGAAAAATCATCTTCAGCGATGAGAGCCGTTTCTTTCTGAATGGCTACGCCAACAAACAAAATTATCTAATTTGGGACGATATCAATCCACACGTGACCCAACAGCGTCCTATCCATCCCGAAAAGTCACTATTCGATCTGGAAACAATAGAAAAATTGGAAACAAATAGACAAATTGGAATTTTTTTCCTACCGGAATTGCAGTGATTCAGGTTCATTCTTATTTCGTTTAATAATGAAACAATTTTAAAAATATATTTGCCAGTTTTAAAACACATTTTAGCTAGAGACAGAGACTGTTGCAAGAGGTTTAAAAATTCTGCTTTTTAATTTATATTGAAAAATACTTATTTTTTATTCATGAATATAAATAAGTCCCCATCAAAGTAATCCCCCACAAATACATTACTCTCTTACCAGTGTTTTTTTCCGAACTCTGCAATACACAACTTTTCATATAAAATGGTTTAAGAATTCTTAACTCCCAATTTAATCCGAACAATCCCCAATAGTCATCTCGATTCAAAACCAATTATATATGAGATTGGAATCATGCCAATAATAATTAATATGTTTCTACGAATATTCCAGTTATTTGTTATTCAATTTATAAATGACACTTTCCACTTAAGGTTCTCCTCTTCTTGTGTCCATTTTTCGTTCGTTCGATCGTTCGGCAAAAGGTTAAAAGTTTGGGTAATTTATTTAGGAAATTCATAAAATAAACTTTGGTTATTGTCTTTTGGATTTTTGTTTGTTTTACTTTTTCGAGTGTTCCGAGTGTTTGTTATGGCTTTTGCTGGATATTGTCAAAAGTTCCTGAATTCATTCGATGTCATTCCACTTCGCTCCACTTGACTCGAGTCCACACGACTCGGCGCAACTCCACCTAACGTTCCATAGCAGCCGCCGACGACCCCATCGCTTGGAAAGAATATGAAAAAAGTTATTGATTGGCAACACGTTGCCGTGCCACTACTCTGGGTGTATGGGCGCTCACGGGTGTTGGGGGTGCCACTAGTGACTACTCCAACATAGTTGGCCAAAAGTCAACTGATTGCCGCTATATGAGAAAACTTTGCTTTTAAATGGTCAGACACAGACCCCGGGCGCATTCAGGCCTCCCCTCCCCCTCCCCCACACTCATACTTTGTTTAAGCCCTACAAAGAATCTATGGACAAAATACACAAAATAATAATAAAAAACGGAGAAAAAACAATGCCATCGCTGAGCATGTAAACTTTTTCGGTTCCTGTAGCATTCGAAACTATTCACACCATTCCAAATTGTCTATCTGCAGTCATACACACATATCATACATTTTTACTAACCTATCATACATGACACCTTTTCGCGCGGGACAAAGACGTTGCACAGTGGGAGGAATTACAAAAGGAAATAATTTGGCTGTTTCTTAACCAGTCAACTGATTGCAAGACAATTTGGCATGTTAGTAGAAGAGATATTAGAGAAATTAAGCTTTCAAGTTGGCCCCCTATGGTATATAGCGGCGGAACTACAGGGCCACCTCGGGTGAAAAAATCTTTAAGCACGTGGAACTTTTTTAATCGTCTGATTCATTATTTTTGTGTGCATTCTACTAACAAAAACTTTTAACACCTAGGAATCTCGTATAGTTAACAAGATATTTGCAATTGAAAATTTAATTTTTCATTTTTTCCCGACGTTGTCCTAGTATTTTGTGAATATCCCAACAGAATATGCACCAAGAGTTAAAATAATTAGAAAAAATTTGATTTTTTTGGCACAAAAAACAAAAAAAAAATAGAAAAAATTAGCAAAAAAGTGTCGTTCAATTTTTTGGAAGCTAGCATTTTAACGAAGAAAACAATGCCTATCCATGTATTTTCTTAAAATAGGAATATAATAGAAATTATAGCACTTTTAGCTAGTTGTGACGCCAAATCCCAGCATTTTTGAATACAGACGACCTTATAACACTTAACATAGGAAACAAAGCAACCTTTGTTAACAAAATAACGATATGTTCAGAAAATCTTATTGATGAGATCCATGAGTGGAGGGTTTCGGATGAACACACCTATTCGGACCACCGTTATATAAGGTTTAAAATTGCACGGCCACCGCCAAACCCAATAAGTTTCCGTAAAAAGACTAAAACCGACTGGACTAAATTCGGCAATCTGCTTAGAAATCGATTGGGCCAGCCTACACGCGATTATCCATGTCATTGATATCAATGTGAAGAAGATTACCAAGGCTCTTGTAAAATCATTCGAGAGAGGAATTCTGCCTATGAGAAACCCTGGATGACAGGACAAATTCGCTCCATTGGCAAAGATGCCCGCAGACGTAAAAAATAATCAGTATATTGGGACGACTACCACAGAAGACTCATAGAATAAAATAAAATCATTAGATCTGTGAACAGGTAGACAGCGTTAACAGCATGTCTAAAATGAAAAGGTTCCTCTCAAAAACTCATGTCCATACCGAAACACTGGTGGATGATACGAGTAAAAGGATGAAAACTAAAGAGGTATCGTAAGAGGTATATATCGTAAAGCTCTTAATGAAAACTCATTTCCGACTGGTAATGCTGGACCAACAGAGGAACAGTTACAGAATGAAAATGTATTGCATCAAGTACCTATTACGGATATAACAGATGGCATGGTTAAAGAAGCGATACAAAGTTTCTCTCCCTTTAAGGCTGCAGGACCGGATGGAATATTTCCAGCACTTCTGCAGAATGAGGTGGATCTGGTATCAACTCATCTGGCTTTTTCACTGCCTAACCCATTCATATACCCCCAAAAACTGGCAGGAATCAAGGGTGGTCTTCATACCAAAGCCTGGCAAGGCGAGTTATACTCGTACGACCCCAAAGGCTTATCGACCCATTAGCCTCACTTCTTTCCATGGTAAAAACAATGGAGCGAATAATTGACGACATGGTCAAAAGTAAAATAGCAGATGACAAGCTAAAATTCAAACAACACGCATATGTTAAAGGAAGATCAGTGGAAACAGCTCTACATAAGGTAGTACACCACAAAGAACAGTCCTTCAGTGAAGAAATTTACACCCATTTGTATAGACATTGAAGGCGCTTTTAACAACGTTAAGACCGATACACTTATCCAGTTGTTAGACGAGTTTTAGGTTGACCGGGCGCTGAAAAACTGGATCAACAATATGCTAACGAATATGTGGATTATTTGTGGGTCATATGACTTAAAAATTAGAGACAAGGTAAATCGTGGTATACCTCAGGGGGCATTTGATCGCCTCTTCTATGGCTTACGACGATACACAGTCTCCTAAAAGCCCTCACCAATGAAGGACTTCAACCAGTCGGTTATGCAGACGACGTTGTAATACTTCTAAGGGGCTTTCATCCAAATCTATTATGCAGGAGAGCTGAAGAGGCACTTAACATAGCATATAACTGGGCACAACCAAGGGGATTAAATGTTAACCCAGACAAAACTGAAATATGTCTATTTACAAGGAAAACGAAGATCCCACGTTTTACCCCGCCTCGATTCCTGAATAAGACAATTGCTATAACTAAAAAGGTAAAATACTTGGGAGTAATCTTGGATCAGAAACTGTACTGGAAAGATCATCTTGAAGAAAGAGTTACAAAGGCACACAGATGTTGGTCGTTGTGCAGAAGAGCTATAGGTTTAAAATGGGGACTACGTCCAAATATGACTCACTGGCTTTACATGAGCGTGATTAGACCAATAATCACCTACGCCTCTGTAGGTGGACAAGAATTGCAACGTAATACCTTTGCAAAAAATTCAACGTATGTGCTGTCTAGGCATAAGCGGGGCATTTAGAACTGCACCAACAAAAGCGTTGGAGACTATACTGCACATCCAACCAATAGACATCCATATAAAGTATGAGGCAGCCCTCACAGCAAGACGTCTGCAAGTGATGGGTGAATGGATAAATCGAGACCACAAGTCGTACCTTCAGAAGATTTTAGAATATCTAGTTGGTCACATTCAAACGCCAGAAATCTCGGACCGCATTCCTGAAGTGCGGCTTACAGCTACCTGTGATACGTTTGTGCCAGACAGACGCTCCTGGGAAAATAGAACTTTGGCCCATGTGTCGGTGGGAACCAGCTGCTACACGGATGGGTCCAAGCGAGGAGGAAGGACGGGTCTGGGACTTTTTATTGATGAACCAGAAGTCGAACTTCACTTCCGCCTCCCTGACCATAACACGGTATTTCAAGCAAAAGTTCGAGCAATCACGGAGTTTGTGAATTGGCTCAGTAATACCACAAAGCCTAAATAATCCAACATCTTCACAGATAGCCAAATGGCGATTAAAGCAATAACATCGGAAAGGGTCAAATCCAGGACTGTGTTAGACTGTAAAAGAACGATAAATGATTACTCAGCCATGATCAATTGCGTATTTGCTGGGTACCAGGACACAACGCAGTGATTGGAAATGAACGGGCAAACAGCTTGGCTTCAAAGGGCAGAGAACTTGAAGTAGTAATCTTGGAAAATTGGAAACCTCTCGAAGCCACTAAGGATGAGTTGAAGCACTGGGTAGTGATGGCTCACAAAACTGTGTGGCTCACAAAACAGTAGGAGCAACTGCAAAGATTCTGTGGGCTGACCCAAATGATAAGAAAACAAGAAGTTTTCTGAAGCTAAACAAGATCGAGATTATAAGATGATGAGTTTTTAAAATTTAATGGGTCAAAATGTAGTGACATATTGATTATCTCATAACTTCTATACCATTATTCAGAATCTTCCACACATAGTATTAGTTTCTTTTACCCATATAAATGGAACATTTTGCACAAAAAGTTAACGGCTTATAACTTGGTTTCCTGCACATACAAATGCCTGAAATTTTGTAGAGTGTAATGTTTTTATAGTACCCATAGTATATTACAAAATGGCCGTTATTACCAAGCCACTTTTAATACCTCCCAAACAAAATTGCCAAAATGTATAATACGAAAACTTATTTTTGAATTTTCCATTGTTTTCTTCGTTAGAATGATAGCTTTCAAGAAATGGAACAAACTATTTTTTTTAGATTTTTTCGTGCCTGCAAAAAATGTTTTTTTTGAAAGAAAATCAAATATTTTCTAGTTTTTTTAACGACAGTTTCTAAACTTCCGTTTCTACATGAAACTCATGTTTTCAGCACTTCTAGCCCTTATATTTTGTATAATAAAGCAGACAAAATCGAATTCCAAAAAGAAAGATGAATATTAGATAATTCAAAATAACTTATTTCCAGTCAAAATTTTGTGACGTTTTTTTATAAAAAGCTGTGATACCTTTGTGACGCGCATTACATGACGCACATTGCATTTTAATAGTAGTATAGGTTAGGTTACCTCAACCTAACCTAACCTGACTTAATAGTAGTATATAAATAAACAAAAATGTTGGTTTATTTTTTTTTTTTTATTGACATTTATTAATAACCATTTTATTTTTATAAATTAAGTAATTAATGAATATATCGCTCACTCACTTCAAGAGTGACATAACTCAAAATTTAAAATTTTTCGTATTATTCCAGCGTTTTGAAACATCTTAATTCATGTTACTTATGCTTTTATACGGAGTAAAAGTTACACATCTTGACAATTTTAAATTTAGTTATGTCACTCTTGAAGTAAGTGAGCGATATGTTTATCAATTCGATCGGGTAATCTATGCTAAGACTAATACAAATACCTAAACATTTAATTTGTTTATTTTAACATCATTTTTGTATTAATGGTGATCGAAATAAAATTTTTTTAATATATATCGTCGGTGCGCCGACGAAAACTCCTATGTGTTTTTTTTACTAGTTTTCAGGAGAGACAAAAAACGTTGCTATTTCGTCAAATCGCGATATTTTTAATATCTCAGATTTTTGAATTTTTCTTTTAATTATTTACCACCAATATATCATAACAAAAATCGTATAGGTGAAAAGCCCATGACGTGGTAAATGGTTTTCATGAAAATCGACACATAGGATGTTTTGTTTGGAGCATTTTAAATATTTATTAAACAAAAAAATTACACATAGGAGTTTTGATATTTGAATGTTCACAGCGTACCTCAAGCAAACGAAAGTTGTCCTGGATTGTGGCTAAAAACGGCTAATGAGGTTTTGTACAGAATCTCCCCCTCTACTCAGATAAGAAGAAATCGAAATCTGATCTGTTTCCTATAACATAATTTCCTATAAATATGAACATTTGTAAGACGCTTTGTAATGTCCGCGATATTTGCTATATTATTCTGTAGCGAAATTTTTGTAATCCAAAAATTCGACTTACACCGCTAAATTTTTACAAAAATATTATTGCAAATATAATAAAATTTATATATTAACTTTCAATGATATCTGAGTGATAGATTGGCACCAGCATTTCCGCCATAAACATCCCCCGACGAATATGTAAATTTCGAACAAAAAACATGTAAGTTCAGAATTATTTTACTATATAATGCTATTATTACGCGAATGGTCAGTCCTAGGAAAAAGTGGTCAAAGAAAGTTTGGGAGATGTTAAAAAAAAATACAAGTCTTTCTTTAACAAAAAAATTATAATAATTTGGTAGGGATTTACAATGTGTCAAATCTAAATATGCCTCATATAAAGGAAAAAGCATACAAAAGTTTTAGCACACTGTAAATCCTTACCAAATTACTGTACATTTTGTTTGTTAAAGAAAGAGCTGTAGGCCTTTCGCTTATCTCCCAAACTTCCTTTGACTACATTTCCCTAGACCTGTCCATTCGCTAGATAATAGAATTATATAGTAAAATAATTCCGAACTAATTTTTTTTTGTACAATATTTATTCGTCGAGGGATATTTTTCGGGAAAATGCTGACATTAATCTATTCCTCAGAGATTATAGAATGCAAATATATTAATCTTATTAAATTCGGTATAATAACTTTTTAAACATTTGGCGGTGTAAGTCGATTTTATGGATTACACAAAATTGGCAATATAAAAACATGGCAAATGTCGCGGACGTTACAAAGCGTCTTACAAATAATCATATTTAAAGGAAATTGTGTTACAGTTCTAAATTTAAACGTTTTTCTTTAAAAATCAAAGCTATTAAGTTTGTTTTGAGTAAAAGTACTGTTTTCGCCATAACTCGCGAATGGAAGCATATCCAATTATGATCTATTCATTGTGGGTAGTCGTTTGACCGCTAGGACGTTCGAAAAATTACACATAGGAGTATTTGTCAGCGCACCGACGATATGTTTTAATATATACGCTGGATCAATTTCAAACATTTTTGTATGGTCGACAGTTTCTGGGTCTCGCCCATATTTATATTCATATTTCTATAGCGTGATCCATTTCGAGGTTCCCTACCTTTTCAAAGAAAAAACACAGAAAATACAAATTGAATGGGAAATGTTTATTATCATTTGAAAGAAAATTCTTTGGCATTTATTTTTTGAAGATTATGTCTATCAAATGTAGGCCGCGGCTACGTCTCAGATGGTCCATCCGTTGAGTCCAATTTTTGATGACTCGTTCGAGCATTTCGACTGGTAACTGGCGAATGACACACGTGATGTTTTGCTTCAAGGCCTGAATCGAAGCGGGTTTGTCCGCATAAACTTTAGACTTTAAATATCCCCACAGGAAAAAGTCTAACGGTGTGATATCACACGATCTTGGTGGCCAATCGACCGGCCCAAAACGTGAAATTATCTGCTCACCGAAGTGTTCTCTCAATAAATCCATTGATTGATGCGATGTGTGGGAAGTGGCGCCGTCTTGTTGAAACCAAATGTCGCCGAGATCACGAGCTTCAATGTCAGGCATCAAATAGTCGGTCATCATGGCACGATAACGGTCGCCATTGACGGTTACGTTCTCACCGGCATCATTTTTGAAGAAATACGGACCGATGATTCCGGGACGTCGGATCGAGAATCGGTCAATGGCAAAAAATAGCTCTTAACAAGTGCTAAAATATTGCTCATGTGTGTCAAGGTCGTGGGTCGACTGAATTTTTTGGATTTAAAAAATGGACTTAGCGCAATTGGATTATTTTGATAATAAAACTGAATAATTTGTAAACGTTGTTCAGGCGTAAGTCTTTCCATGATGAAATACCAAACAATACTTAACAAAAATAACATGACAGCATAACTCGACCCACACGTGATCTGTCAAGAAAGGCTATTGAAAAAAGTATCTCTACTTAGACCACCCTATATTTACATTTTTGTCATACAAAATTACACATTAATATTGTATATTAAAATATCTAACGATATTCTAATTTAGATCCTTGTCCTCAGATTTACTTAATAAAATTTAACATTTTTTTATTTTCAGGTGAGTGTAAAAAAATATTTGTTTTATCGGAAATTGAGTATGTTGTTCCAGGTAATTTATTTTATATTAAACAAGTAAACGTTTTCTCATATTTAAGAAAAATCTTCCTAGATTTTAAAAAGAACTTATTAAGAGCTTGTAGATAGCTAGAGGCCTATCCACATATGGCAGTTCCCCTGGAGCGTATAGGTGGTTAGGTAGTTCCTAAACTTGTAAGTGCATTTGTCTTGCAATTCCCTGGTATGTCCTTTTGACCTGGCACCAATATCAGGTGAATATTGAACTGCTGAGCCATCTCGTTAAGAGATATGCGACAGTCAAGGGCAGTTTTTGAATTCAGGAATATAGTTCCTGGGATTCGATAGCAACCTGACTGTCAAAGAAAATATTGATACCGAGTTTAGTCAAAAAATTAATTGTCAGCCATTCCGTTTTTTGCAATTGGTAACTCAAGTTCACCAGAAAGACACCAAAACACACTGGGTTATTGAGTATGGATGTAGTATAACATTTAGTTCCTCAGTTCGATTCGTTATCAGCGCAACAGTAATACACATAGCAGCCATTCGGTGAAACTTGTTTAGTATCGCGCAGAAGGTGGATTTCTGCAGGGATGTCCACCAGACCACAATGCCGTTCACCATTATCGGTTTCTCTACTGCCGTATACAACGTATAAACTTTACGCGGGTACAGGCCTCAGCGTTTCCATACGCCCTTTTATAGGTATATAGCGCTACCACAGCCTTCGTTGCTCTTTCCAGAATGTTTGAAGTACATCTTCCTATCTAGTAACATAATGCCCTTGAGGCGTTCTCCAGCTATCAAAATGAAATGCGTCTCTTAATCAGAAAGAAAAGAAAAGTTTATAAATTAAAATAAGATTTGCTTACTTAGATTACTAGTAATAACTTATTTTTGTCATTATTTTGTAAGTCGTTATTTATTTACCGAAAGAAATACTGGCGATAATGAGATACCATTGCCTGGTAATGCGAGTGGTAATCACATGTACTTACCAAGATTTCGCTGGAATATAGTCAACTCCAACCGACTGTAGTTTAGTTGTTGTTTGTTGTGGCAGCTTAGTTACGCTGAGGTGATAATCCTTAAGTCTATTTTGTTACAGACTTCGTTCCGGCATACATCCGACTATTGCGGGAACTTTAATTAACATTACTCGTATTCTGCTTATCTTAGGGAATGGATGTTATTTGAGTTTACCTTTTCTATTCTCCAATAGAGACACTACATTATTGTTAATAGTCATCATGATGTATGTATAATTTATACCCTCCACCATGGGATGGGGGTATCAAATTTGGTAGAAATACTTCTTATAATTGCAGGTTGTTTGGGAATGCAAATGGGCCCATATCGGTCAATATTTGATATAGCTCCCCTATAGAGGTCGCTCAAAAATGCGGTTTTTGAGCCATTGATACCAGCAATTTAGCTGAATCTTTGTAGTTTGGATTCTATTTTGACAAGAATTCATCACAGAAGACAATTTTTCAAACCGGTTCATATTTTGTTATAGTCATTCTATAGAGATCGCTCCTAATTACGATTATTTTAGCCATAAATGCCACATTTTCGAAGCATTTTAACTGAATCTGGCAGAGGGTATTATAAGATTTGGTATGGCCGAACTTAACACTTTTACTTGTTAGCTTCCCCGATGTGTGGGGCAATCAGATGTTTATTGTAGTGGTAGTAGATCCGGTGAGTTATTTTTAGCTGCAGAAACTCGAATTATGATGAAAACATGAATTGTTGATGTTAAACTTTTCCAGTGCCCTGGCTGAAAATCGAACCCAGCACCTTCGGAATCCAAGTCTAACGCACTAACCATTGAGCTACGAAAGCCACACTGTAGTTTCGTTGTTTGCTATTACGTCAATTTTCCAATATGAACCCACTGTGCATTGTTCGGTGTCACCCTGTTCTTAAGCATATGGCAGACTATGTTGTGAAAGCTCCAGCCTTTGTGGGTGTAAATTGTGCAAAGTCTAAAGAGACACTCGGCAGCGTATCAGTCATACGCCACATTGGACAAATGAAGGGCGACAATACACGTACGAGTTGTGAGTTCAGAGTCCATAGCCACACTAGCAACGACGTCCATTAAAAGAGAAAACCTCGTAAATGACCCTTAATTTACACTTAGACACATATGTGCGACCGCTGCTGCTGCAACAGCCGATCCTCCTGTCATTGGTGATGGTGCCTGAATCTTGGGTCCACTGGTGTGAGCGCGGGTGAGACTCTGTGAGTTTGTTGTGGGAGTTAGCTGAACTCACTTCGCACCATCTCTCACATTCGCAGTCATTCAGTCATGATATAGCGGTCTGGTTGCGATGCCGCTGATGCAGCTTCGGCTACGGCTCCGCGTCGGTGGTAGTATTGAAGTATTCCCCAGCGTCCTTTTACAGTCAACACAGAACACATGACGCATCGCTCGCACAAGTGCCACTTTTCACTTTAAATCGTTGCGCATAAATCACAGCCAATAAAAAGTGTTATTTTATTGGTCCAGTCGGTCGGTCGGTCGCCCCGTCGCTCGCTTGTTCAGTCAGTCAGTCAGTTTCGCTTGGATGGCTGCATCATTTGCAGGAGTCCTCCACAGCATATGCAGCGTGCGGAGAGGATGTGAAAGTGGATGGGATGGGGAATGGATCGCAATGCAACGAGGTTGGTTGGCAGAATTCATGGCTGGCTGTATGGAAGGTAGATGGATGCATTCTGCGAGGTTTGAGAGGTCTGTGCATATCCAAACGTTCCACAGGCATTTAATGTAAAATATGTATTTTATAGAAACCGAGAGATGCAATAAAAATGCTTCTAAAAGTATTTCATAAAACATGGCAACGTATCCCAGTACTTAATGTTGCACTCCATGTTTGTTCGTCCGTCCGTTCCTCGGTTCGTTCGTTAGTTCCACATATAAACCATACAGTATATGAAATTTGTGCGGGGGATGATGATGATAGCATAACCAACCGAACGACAGACCAACCGTCCGACCGACCAGACGTTAAGATGCTAAAATATAAGTTTGTTTCTCAAATATACTTTTAATGCTGATTCAATGTCTATCTCTTTTTTATTGTTGTTTTCCTAAGAATGCATTTTCTATAAAATTTATTAAAAAATTCTTTAAGAAATAGTTATGTGAAAAACATGGCGGCTCGTTCTAAGTTATTCCAATGTTATACCAATAATGTACAAATATTTGTTACGAGGAGGAAGAACGAAAGGCTTAACAATATTGTATCTTGGGAATGATGTGCAGTGATAACCCAAAGAAATGTTAACCATTCCAATCACTGGAATTTCAAATATTTCAAATCGTTCTCTTGCAGAAGTTGGGTAAGAAATATATTTACATACATTTGTGATGTCAATGTCTGTTTAAATAACCACTCATAATTTGAATAGGAAATGTATCCCCATTGGATTTAATAACATACTTTTTGCTCAGTTATAAGACTTTTGAAAATATTTCTCAAGAGCTCTTAAGGATTCACATTTGTTTGGAAAAATGCTTCCAATTTTGTTGTAAAATAGTTTTTTATCATAATCTGGTAAAAGCTAAAGAAATCTTCCAATCGAAAATGTTATTCTATGAAATATATTGTTACTTAGACAATTTTTCTAAAATTGGTCCTCATTTCTATAATTGGGACAACAAATTTAATAATCATGAGAATATTTCAGTCGCATAATAATGCGACTTAATATGGTTTTGGAAATTAAAAATATTTAGATTATTGCTGCAGAAGTTATGGGAATGTTGTGTTCGGTGAATCCGTCCGTCAATTTCTGTGGTGAAAACCAGAACTGGTTTGACGAATAATCCTACTTTGTGCTGAACAGGAGATACTTCAAAGATATTGCAGTATAAGTATACCGAAGAGTAAGGCCCTTATTCATAAAAAATGAAGGTTTGAAGAACGCTTTAACACTGCTAAAGCGTTCCTCAAACCTTCTTTAACTTTTTATGAATAAGGGCCTAAGTGTTTATGAGAACTGGTATTATCGTTCTGAGCCATTAAGTGGTAGCAAGAGATAATATGTGTGGAATTACAGAGGATTCTGATAGGTGGTACACAAGTTTTTAGAGAATCAATATTTCGTTAAATTTTAATCCCTTGTGTGGACGGAGATAGATACGAATATTACCACATACTCAAATGACTCAAAATGCTAAATGCCTAAAACGGATTTCTATCGGACATACTTAGCCATTTTGAAAGTGTGTTTTATATATGGGGGATTTCATTTTAGATGAGAGACTTTTTAAGACCGATGTCTCCTGGTCTGGATGAAACTTGCAACATTTTTCAGATCGGGCTGTTTGGTGATATTTAGGTCAAACGGTCCTTTTTTCCCATCCATATAACTAATTACACTATGCAACAAATGAACACCGTTTGAAAAATACACGGACTTGAAAGTATAAGTTAGTTTCGATTCACAAAAGATTCTGAACATCAGTGGGCTTTTCGAGAAAGGTGCCATTACTTATGGCGAATTTTTTTCTGCAAAAAAGTGCAACACTTGCATTGCCCTTTTTCCGAAAACTGCACTATAATATCGCTTTTTTGAAATTTTAGTTGTGCTAAATTCGAGTAACTTAATTACCAAAATTCAAAAAAGTATCACAAAAGTGCCGTTTTCGGAAAAAGGGCAATGAAAATGTTGCACATTTTTGCAGAAAAGAATTCGCCATTACTGTTACAGCATTAAACACACCCATAGCAATAGAAGAATTGAACATACCCCATTAATATCACGTGTATTGTGAAACCTAACCTCTATAGCATTTGTTTGTAACGGGAATTAAAAATTGCTTCAGGTTTCACCATGGAGTGGTCAGACAATGAGAACCGCATCGCTGTTGTAGCGCTTTTTAAGTGTGGAATAAATAAAAGCGACATTTTCAAAACGCTCCGCCCTCTGGTCTTATGTTCGTCTACCGGTGCATAAAACTGTTTGAGGAGACTTGAGATGTCAAAGACCGCCACCGGTCGGGACGCCCTCGTACTGTTCGAACGCCGCAGGTCATCAAAGCCGTCATGTCAAGAATTCTGCGAAATCCGCTCCGAAAACAGAAAATCATGGTCCATGAGATGATTATTACGCAAAAATCCATGAGTCGAATTATCAAAAAAGACTTGGCACTTGGGGCTTTCAAACGCCGCACTGTACATCTGTTGACTGCAGCTTTAAAAAAATAGGAAAGAATACTGCAAACGTCTTTTGGTGAAGCACGCTGATAACTTGCATAGAATAATCTTGTTCTCTGATGAACAAATTTTTACCGTGTAAGAAAAATTTAACAAACAAAATGATAAGGTGTATGCACGGTCGTCTAAGGAAGCATCTGAACTGATTCCACGGGTCGAAAAAGGCCATCATCCAGCTTCAGTCATGGTTTTGTGGGGTGTCTCTTACGAAGGATCACTGACACTGTCCAGATATGGACTTTCCAGCAGGATTCTGCGCAGGCCCATAAGGCTAAAACGACCCAGACAAGGCTTCGAAACAATCAACCAGCTTGTTTCGAAGCCTAGCTGCACACATGAAAATGCTACCGATTGAGTCAATGATGTCCGACATTTTCAAGAAAAACATGAATTTTAGAGGTTATGTAATATCGCTCTAGCTCACTGGCGGCTCAAGATAAAGCCTATATATATTAGGGGGATATTCATTAAACAAAACAAGCTTTCATTTGAGATGCGGACAACCGCAATATTTTTTTTTGACCCGCCCTAATGTATATATGTTTCACAAAAATGTTGGCCTTAATATTTTGTACAAAATTGCTGAACATTTTATATATTTATTTATTCCCGTCATTCCATTGTGGAGTATAGGGCCATAAAAGTTGCTGAAAACACCCTACACCAAAAAAAAATTTTGTTTTAGAGTTACAAAATAGTGAAATGCTAATTGTTATAGTTTTATTGGCCCAGTCTTCAGATATTTAAATATTTAACTAGTTTAAGCTATTAAGACCTAGTTTAAAGTTAAATAAAAATTCCTTTTTATTTCATTTTCTTCCCGACGTTTCGTCAATGTTTGTTGACTTCTTCTGGGGATACGTCTATTTAAATAAAAACATCACAATTACAATTTTAGTTTTCTTATGAGAACATACATAACTTACAAAATTTTGGAAAATTATTACATTAAACTTGTTTAGTATTTTTTATAAATGCACATAATGACGACATAATACATTAATGACAGACAAATTATATTTATTATCACAGTGTATTACTCTATATTGCAACTCGATAACTAACGCTTATATTATTTGTATCTTCTTTTAAGTTCATTGTCCTATCTATTTTCTGTTGTATTCTTAAGCTTTCGATAACATATCGTTTCTTTTCTTTATTTTCCTTGTCTAATATTTTAACGTTATCGAAGTCTGGTTTGTGTCCACTGTCGATCATATGTTGTGACAAAGCTGTTTTCATAGTTCGCTTTTCGAAGTCTGTCTTATGTTCTCCCATTCTTGTTTGAAGAGTTCTCTTTGTTGTTCCTATGTATAATAGATCACAGTTTTGTTCGTCGTTTCCCTTACATGCTATTTCGTACACTATGTTGTTTTGTTGTTGCTTGTCAATTGGAGTTTTGACGTTTGTAAATAGTTTGTTTAATGTTGCGTTTGCTTTGTATGCATAACATATGTTTCTTGATGTGTTTATTTCATATTCTTGCTGTCTGTTAGTCCAGGGATGTATTTAATACTGCAATATTGTTTTTCTTCATTCGTTTTAGGGTTGCCATCTTTCAGTTTTCGTTTCGTTTGTTCGATAAGTTGTGCAATTAGTTTTTTTGGAAAACTATTATTAATTAAAGTTTGTGTTATTTGTTTGATGTTCTCTGTGTGGAATTGTTCGTCACTGATATTTAATACTCTGTAAATGAAACTTTTTGCTGTATTAATTATTTGCGATTTCGGTTGTGTTGTGTGGTAGTTCATGATTCTTCCAGATGCCATTGATTTCTTATACCAGTCAAATATTATTTTACTGTCACAACGAGTTAGTTTTGTATCTAAATAGGCTATGGTGTTTTCTTTCTCTATTTCCATTGTGAATTGAATCCGTTCATTGTATTTGTTTAGTGTGCTTAAGATTTCATTTACATCGTCTTTTTTGATAATTGATAAAATATCATCTACATATTTGGTTATGTATCTAATATTTATGTCTTTTTTCCTTAATTCTTGAATAGTGTTGTCTAGGAGATCGTCTAAGACTATGTCTGCTATGGTGGGTGACAGTGGGTTTCCCATAGGCATACCAAAAATTTGATTATATATTTTGTTGTTGTAGTTGAAATAATTGTTGTCTTTAAGACAGAAGTTTAAAATATGTAAAAATTTCGATTTTGATATTTTTGTATGTATTTTAATTTTGTCCCACTTTTTCATTATAATTTTTATGGCGTGATTCACAGGAATGTTTGTGAACAGGGAGATGACGTCAAATGAAACAATTATTTCATTTTGTTTAATTCCAAAGCCTTTTAAGCTTTGTTTTAGGGAGATGGAATTTTTTACGTTATATTTTTCCGATATTATGTTTTTTAATATTTTGCCTATGTGTTTAGATAGTTGATAACATGGTACATTGATGGATGATACAATTGGTCGAAGTGGTATATTTGGTTTGTGTATTTTAGGTAAGCCGTATAATCTTGGAGCCGTACTTGCTGAGCAATGTAATCGTTTTTTCTCCAAGGGGGTGATCATGTCCATTTTGTGTAGTTCTGTGACTATATTATTGTTATTTTTCTGTAGTTTTATTGTTGGATCTTCTCTTAGAGTCCTGTATGTATTTTTGTCAGAAAGTAATTCAACCATTTTCTCTTCGTATTCATTTTTATATATAGCCACTGTTTTGTTCCCTTTGTCTGCATGGATGATAAGAACATTGTCATGTTGTTTTAAGAATTGTTTTGTCTTTTTGTATATTGTTAAAATGAATTTTTCTTTGGGCGTGTTTCTCATGTTGTGTTTAAAGTTGGTAACCCTGTTTCCCACTTTTGTTCTGCATGTCTCTTTCTTGTCATCTTCTATCATTTGTATACATTCTTCGATGTCTGCTATTATGTGTAATGGTGAAAAGTTTTTACTGTGAATTGGTATTGCAAACTTTTTTCCAAGAGATAGTATCCATTTATATTCGATTGGGAAGTCAATATGCGTTTTGTTTTCAAACCAATCGTTATTAAATACTATTCCAAATCTTTTGAAATTGATTTCTTTAAGTGCGTTAATTTTCTTTTGTTGTGTTTCTTTGATATTTTTGATAATCTCTTTTATTCTAGTTGTTTGTTTGTTTTTGAATGACGTTAAGTCTGTCTCGTGAAGCATGGCTTTTAAGCCTAAATTTAAATTATGAATTTTGAGTTTTGTTAGTTTAATATTTGTGTTGGTCTGTGAGATTTCTAAATTTAGAATTTTTTTATGGAAGTTTTCTTCTATCGTTTGGAGTTGTGTCTTTATTTTATTACATTGGAAGAGTTGGTTTACCTTGGCTGTTATTCTCTTCGTATGGTTCGGTATAATTCCGTAATCTCTGCATGTAAGGAGAAATTTTAATCTCTCATTTTGTTGTGCTAGTCTCTTTCTCTCGTTGCAATATTCTTTCATCGTTCTGCAGGTTATCTCATCGTATTTTAATGTTATGTGTTGGAAGTAATTTCTCATCTTCGTGTGTTGAGATGTTATTATAATAATGGTGTTGTTTATTTAAAATAGATATTTGTTTCGACAAGCTTTTCGATAATTGTTTGTTATAGTTTTATTGGCCCAGTCACTAACATTTTTGAGGTACAATGTGGCCTTTGTGAGCTATTTAGGGTGCGTACACAGAAAGAAAAAATCTAGTAATCCGTACATGAATCAAGCCGTAGTGGTGAATCAATCTTAGCGCTCATTAAGCCGAGTAGGCTTGATTTTAAGCCGAAATATTCTCATTTCAAGCATAAAGCGATTGATTTAAGAATTTTATGGGATTGATTTAGGTGAATAACGGGCTTATATGAAGACAATTTTGATTAATTTGAGCCTGCCAAATACTTGATTTAAGCCTGATAATTCTTGATTTAAGCCTGATAAATTCTTGATTTAAGCCTAATCAATACTTGATTTAAGCCTGATAATACTTGATTACGAGAAACCAATTGAATATCGTTGCGCACAAATGTTTTTACTTATATGTACATCTCGTCGATATACTCGTGTATGCGTGTGTGTTTGATGTTGAATCTGCCAAAATCAGCCACTTCAATGAGAGTGGTTGAGAGTGTAATTTTATTGTGCTTTATATTTATTCTGCCTCTCAAAGATTAAAGTAAGCTTTTTCTTCTTAATTTAAGCCATATTAGGCAAAATTTTCCTTTTTAAGAAATGTTTACTTGTTTTCAAGTATTATAAGCCTTTATGCGCTTGATTTTTTTAGGGCCTGTTTTTGTAACTTATTTTTTGTTACTTCGCACGTCTATTGGCAAGCGAATGAAATTTTTGGTTTTTGCACACTTTGTTTTGATTGTAAACAAAGAAGCTTTCAATTATCGCCAACATTTTGGTTCTTATAAGACAACAACGAACGAAATGAAATGTCAAATCAGACGATCAGAAAAATTCATTCGTGGCGGTTATTTTTGCCGTCCTTTTGAAAGATAAAGTGAAAATTGTTGGGAAAATGAATAAAAAAATGGATAAATGAACCAAACAACATGTATCTTTTGTTGAAGTATCCACTATAATTTCAAAAAACCTCTGTTTATTAGTGTGTATAAAATGTATTGAAATCCTACAACTACACTGTTGCTTTTTATATTGTTTCATAATACCTTAAATTAGGTGAACCAAACAATCGTTTATTATACCTATCGACCTAGAATCTCTTTCTGAATTGGTTTTGTTTTGTCCGTCCGTCTGTATGTATTCTTGTTACCAAATACAGGTCACAATTATGCTCAGATCACTATCAAATTTAGCAAGAACTTTCTTTTTAACTCTATGACTTACTGAAATGGGTACAGAAGGTTTCCGATTTATATATAGCCCCTATATATACATATATGATCAATCAAGCAAACAATTGTATTTATTTTCGGTTGCTTGATTATTTCTCATTGTCTAGAATCAGCTGTTGCTACTTTTACAGCTGTTGGATAGGGTTGCCCCGTTCTGATATTTTCGTGTGGAAAAGGCTTTAAGAAATGTCAATAACAACATGTAGGTAATATTGGCATTTGACAGGAAGACGATGGAGAAAAGAGCTTTCTTACCCGAACGATAAGTGACAATGAACCAAATTAAAAACATGATCGCTTGGGTGAGAATAAGAAGAAGAAAATTATTGCTTGGGTGGCTATCGCACGTCTGCGTTTTGTTACATTTAGCTGAACAGGCTGTTAATGTAAGCAGATTTGTACTTGTTTTAAGAAAAACTTAGTACGAACGTACTTAAAATTTAAAGTAAGATTTCGGCTTAAAATAAGAATTTTTTACTTGAATTTGGTACGGCATTTTTCTTTCTGTGTAGACACGTCCAGATTGCCAAATGTTGTTAGTGAAAAATTATTAGTCCCTGTAAATTACGCTAAGAAAGTGAAAAAAAAACATTTTGTCTTTCACTTTTTCAAGAAAGTGCAGATTTTTTTTGTCGTAAAATGTTAACGGACTTTGTTCAGCATATTCTTAGCTATATTATTGTCAAACATAGTTAAGTGGTATCACCAAGTCTGTATTAGCTGTTGGACAAAAACTAATGACATCTTTTTCAGAATCAGTTGAGAGGCCCATAAAAAAAAATTGATCGCCAATTTTGCCAAATCGAGTATTGGATTATACTACACTTTGGTAGTATAATCGAACCTATACTATCAAAGCTGTGTTTTTTTTCACTGTTGCACGGTGTTATCTTTTGTATTTAGAAAATATTTAGCAAAAAAATCAAAAATAAAATTATGGTTTTTCAACAAACTTGTCAAATTCCTTTTTTTAAGATAGAAGAAAAATTTTATCGAAAACGCTTTGGGCAAAATTTTCTAAATACAATAGGTAATTGAACAAAACCGATCTCGTTGAAATGTTGTGTCATAACTAATATCCATCCCGATCAAAAGACATGGGTTTTCCGACAAGAGGTGTTATTTTGGTATTCAAAGAAGAATGCAATTTTTTGAGATAAATTATCGGATGTTTATTTCATAATAAAGAGGAAGGTCTGCCGTTAATAATGAACAAATGGCCACCACGACCACGCTTACAGGACCATATCCTTTTCATGAAATTTTTCATAACCAAAAGTTGCTGCCCTATGTCCTCGATAGCCTCACGAGTTCTATCTTTGAGGTCTTGAATCGACGCTGGGCTATTGGCGTAGACCTTATCTTTCACGTGGCCCCAAAGGAAGAAGTCGCAAGGTGTTAAATCACAAGATCTCGGTGGCCAATTGCGATCACCTCTTCGAGAGAAAACACGGTCCGGAAACTTTTCCCGTAACAGAGCAATGGTTTCGTTGCTTGTGTGGCACGCAGCGCCGTCTTGTTGAAAGTAAACGTTGTCCAGATCAATACCATCCAACTCCGACCATAAAAAAATCATTAATCATCTCTCGATAGCGCAATCCATTCACCGTAACTGTTGATCCAACCTCATTTTCGTACCATAAACCGCACCAAACAGTCACAAGTTGAGGATGGAGAGGCTTCTCAACAATAACTCTTGGGTTTTCCCAGCCCCAGATGCGACAATTTTGCTCGTTGACGTAGCCACCGAGTTGGAATGGGCCTCATCAGTCAAGATGATTTTTCGATGGAATTCCGGGTCATTTTCATGCATTTCAAGGACCCAATCAGCAAAGACACGACGTTGTTGATGATCGGCCGGCTTGCGTTCTTGGGTTAACTGAACTTTATAAGCCTTAAGACCCAAGTCTTTGCTTATGCGGCTTATTCTCATTATTATCGATTAGAAAAATTTCGAGGTTACATAAAGACTTTAACTGAATTTTGCAGAACTTTATACCTACCAATTTGAAAATTTGGTAACGTTCTAATGGGATTTTGTTTTTTTACTATAACTGTTATTAATGTTTGGAACCAGATCGCTTTAAAGCAATCTCATCATATATTTTAAAGATCTGCAATTTAGCATATGGGTAAATCTGAAAAAAATGTAAAAAATATGCCTGGTGTGAAGTCAAATCATTATTTTCCGGTCCCTTCTAATGATCTCACATTGACGTACAGCAGGGTCCATAAAATATAAAATACAACATTAAATAACATTTTCCATAGAATATTGTTCCGAATATTGCGTTCCTCAAAAATATTTGTATAAATGTTTTAATGTCATTTCAAAGTACTCTCAAATAATTGTTGTTTACTGAAGGTTATATGCAAATATTGCATTCAGATCGCCAACAGGATTAAAATTAGTAAACCAAAATGCGTACAAATGTAACTTCCGCAACACATGGTTTACCCATATGACAAAAATATTCGAAATATGTTTAGTCCGGGATTTTGAAAATACCCATATATATATATTTTATTGATATGTCACTAGGATATTCTCCTGGCTCTAGACCATAAACCTTAAAATTAATTGTGCATTAATAATATTAAAAATGATATACGAGTATTAAACGCCCATTTATTGCCTATCGCAAATCATTTTCGCTTATGACAAGCAGTCTGTGTCATTTGAGTCCTATTCCCACTTGCGTGACTAAGTCGCAGTTGCAAAAGTAGACAGAATTCAGCGGGGTGTATGTATATTGTTCGTAAATACTTAGGACATTGCGGGCAATAATGAATGTGCGTGCCGTGCTTGCCGCATTTTTTTCTGGGCCAGTGTTCCACTTGGAGCGTTACTTCACAATTCATCACTGGCTAACAGTGTAGATGTTTCCTTTTCCTGCGCACAAATTAGAATTTATTGTTATTTCCGCGGTCATTCACATTTATCGCCTCAATGTGTAAAAAAATTAAAATTGTGTACAATTGTTGTTTTTTTTTTGGGTTACACTTAGTGCGTAAAAATTCGAATAGTTTAGGTCAGTAATTATCCCCTACCTTAGAGAGGAGGGTAAATATCATTTGCTACGAGCCAAAAGTGTAACACATCGAAGGAGTGACCTAAGCCCCTAAGTATGTTCGGCGGAAATCCGTTCTGGGTCATTCTAAGTAATTTCAGAAATGTCCGTCCGTCCGTCTGTGTGTCTGTCTGCTGGCTGGTGCGTACGATAACTCCCGAAAGGAGTAACCGATTGATGGGCCATATTGGTCCACTCCTTCTAGTACCTCTCCCACAAAGGATTAACTTCTAGTGAAATATTGATTCTTTAATAATATTACTCGAATATACTCGAATATTCTAAAATTTCAAACATAGTATTAGTTTGCTAGTCGCTACAACGTCGAGAAAACATTTTGCACCAAAATTAACTACTTTAGGATTTAATATCAGTTCATACAAATACTTGAAATTTTGTACAGAGTAATGCTTTTATAGAACCTAGAATCTAAAAAAAAACACCTTTTAACTTTAATAACAGTACATACTTTAAAGTTATTGAATGTCATTTAAATTAATAATAATTTAATTAAAAAAAAATAAATAAATTAACGAATATTTTTGGGACTCAAGGTGAGGGGATTCATAAGTCGGTTTACCCTGAACTTTCTTACTTGTTTTTTTTTTCTAGAAAATATATCTTGTGATATACATCAATGTATTATTTTAAGAATATTCAATCATTCATTTGAGATACGGACAAGCCTTTATGTGCACTGGTATATTAACGTTAGGAGCTATTCAAATTTACTGTTAGTAAATTTTGGAGTATTTTCGAGCATTGGTACTCACGCTATAAGCTGTAAACTTTTTGTACAAAGTAGTACCTGCTGCATTCTAGGTACTATGAAAACATGACACTGCACAAAATTTCAAGTATTTGTATGCACTGGTATTAAAGTTATAAGCTGTTAACTTTTGGTGCAAAATGGTCCATGTGTGTGGGGGTACCAAAAAGGGCTTGGCAAATTTGTCAATTTTTCTCAAGGTGGTAGCGACGTATAAACTAATACTATGTGTGGAATTTCAGACGATTCTAATAAGTAGTTTAGAAGTTATTGGATAATCAATATTTCACTAAATTGTAACCCTTCGAACTTAGACTGTGATGGTCAAAATATTACCGAATACCAAATTTTAAGTCAATCAGTTACAACTTTTGAGTGTTGTGCGCACCAGACAGCAGACAGACGGACGGACATTGCTCATTCGACTTAAAATGACCCAAAACGGATATCTGTCGAGCATACTTGGGGTCTTAGGTCACTCCTTCGATATATTAGACTTTTGGCCCGTAGCAAATGATATATACCATCGCCACACTAATGCGAAGTTATACAAACTGTTTATGGAATTTTTTAATTATTTTGTTTAATTCCGATATTCTTGGAAGGTAGCTCTAGTATATATTTTGAAGTATAAGCCCGATAAACCCCGTGTACAAATGTTCAAAATATTGCTTTCACATAGAAACAACCTTTTGTTGAAAAAGCATACAAAATAGAAAAAAATCACTTCTATTTTTTGAACGAAGAAAACATTGCTATTTGGAAACATTTCGCAACATTTTCGTCTCCCTTTTCCCGATAACTGGATATCTATGCCACATTTTGGAATTTTGAAGTTTAATTCGAGGGACTACATCAGTTCCACCTAAAAGGTGCAAATATTCTTAAAAATTTCACGTCGACGGGGCAACATATTTTTAAGAATCGAAATCACCATAACATTTTTGCGGTACAATCTGATCTTTGAGAGCTATTTAGGGTGCCCAGACACGTTCAGATTATATTGATATGTTCACAAAAGTTGATTTACCGTGGCTACAATTTTGCCAGATATTGTTATTGAAAAATTAGGAGTCACTGTAAGTTATGCTAAAAAAAGTGAAAAAAAATTTTTGTGGAATAAAATGTTAACAAACTTTGTTTGACATATTCTTAGCTACATTATTGTCAAATATAGTTATGCGGTATAACCAAGTCTGAATTAGCTGTTTGACAAAAACTGACGACACTTTTTCAGAGGCCCAAAATCGGATTTTCAAAATCTTTTGAGGCCCATAAAAAATTGGTTGCCAATTTCACCAAATCAGGATCGTCAACATATCTTCGTACTGGTGACGAAACCTTTCATACATGCTATGTTTTTGTACGTCAATGAGCGAACACAATCATCAACCCATGTTTTTGGTGATTTCGAAATTCGTCGAGGGAACGATAAGGTTTCATTCCCACGACGAAAAGATTTATTTGACCATTTTGCTGAAAATATGATAAAACGAAGCAATCAGTTTATAGTTCTCATATAGTGCTCAACTTTACGGTTCTATATGCGCTCTTATTACCTCAGTTAAATAATTTGTTGTAAAAGTTTAATTTAAAAAATCTAATAATTGTGATGAATGGGATTCGTCGTGGTGATGAATGGAATTCGTGGTGGTGTTCGTTGTGGTGATGAATGGGATTCGTCTGTTGGCATATACATAGATTACTTGGATAGATTATTTTTTATTTAAAATATCAGAAGTAATGAATTATTCTTGTTGCAGCCAATATATTATATATTTAAATTAATATAATTATTCAATTATCATAAAAAAAACTACCTCATGAATTATACCTAGTTGAAGTAATATCTTTGAAAGTATTTTGCACTTTTGTTCTGTCTATGGACAGAACACAAGTGCCGTTTTTGTCTATGTAATGAAATAAATTCTACTTAGCTGTAAGACATTGAAATGAAATAAATGTAGTTGTTCATCGATAAGCATACCTGTCAGCACTTGTACTTTCATTCACAAGTTCTTTTTCTTGCTTTAAATAATTTCGGTGTAAGAGCTCCGCTTGGAAAAAAGCTTCCTTGCGTTAACAATTCACGTTCGTTTGCTTTAAGCCTTTCCTGATAAGAACTGCGTTTCGAACCGAATAATCACAACTGAACCTGGCAAAGCAGTCAAGTCATTTTATTTTCCATACCGTTTTTAATGTTCTAAAACCAGAAGAATATTTATTGAAATTTTTAAATTTTAAATAGTCGGGGGCATGAATGCGTCGTGGTGATGAATGGAGTTCGTCGTGCTGATGAAGGGAGTTTGTCGAGCTGATGAAAAGAGTTCGTCGTGGTGATGAGATACGTCGTGGTGGTGAATGGTATTCATCGTGGTGATGAATGGGATTCGTCGTGGTGATAAACTCGATTCAACGTAGGGATGAATGGTGTTCAGCGTGGTGATGAATGGGCTTCGTCGTGGTAATGAACACGATTCATCGTAGCGATGAAATGTGATCATTCTGAAGACGATTGTTTTTGGAAACAGAGATTCGTTAAGCTGACGAACAAATTCATCAACAGGATTGTTCCGTACGTTAGCTGTCTTTTGACGAAAAAATAATCGTGATGATCAGACAAAATTTTTTTTCAAAGTGTCATTGTATGTAGCCTGATTTCAACAGTCGAACACGGCTAAATCGTCTTAGAATTTTACGACGATTACGAATATATCGCTCACTTACTTCAAGAGTAACATAACTAATCGCAGCGAAATTTAGTAAACAATAAAAGTAAACAACCATATTTCGGATTATACCCGCTATTTTTAAACATTTTATTTCCTGTTACTTATCTTTTTATACAGACCTAAAGTTATACAACTTGACAAATTTCCAATTATAAGTTATGTCAGATTTCAAATAAGTTATGGGTATTTGGAAGTGTTAAAAACGGAGTGACAAAATGAATATACAACCCATCCTATGGTGGAGAGTATACAAATTACAATGCTTAAGATGAATATAACATAGGTGAATAATTTCAATAAAGTATATGGGAATTCCCGTCGTCCAATATTGCCCTGCGTTAGACAACCCCTTAACAACCTTTTAAGGATTTATTAAACTCTCTCTCACCTCTGTTGAGTTGGAATTCTAATAAGGCATAAGCTTCTATCCTGTAAGGAATTTATAGCCGAAAAAAAACCCTTTATCATATTCGTATTTTGATTTGGGTAATGGAATTCCTGGTTTTGCTTTGAATGACAATAATTGCCTTTTTCCTTTCCACTCACACCTGCAAACCCAGAGAGAGAGAGAGAGAAAGGCCATTCATTCACATATTCATTTCTTCAACAGACTTTTATCCCATATCCTTAAATCAACCGTTTAGTATGACAAAAGAGTCTGATGCTCTCAACTGAAAGGACATTCCAAAAGTGATTTTATATTCTCAAGCAAATTTCCCGCAAAATATCTACTTTCAATGACAACCGTTGAAATAATAACAAAACAGACACACACAAAACCAAAATCCAACCCTCCACCATCCATCCTCCTGCAGCAGTCAGAAAGTCCTGCCTTTTGCGTACTTCCGCTTTAGAATGATATGCATATTAATCTTGTTTGGTTAATATTCTGTGACCCCACTCCACTCCACTTCATTCCACTCGATTCCAGTGAACACACCTCTGAGCCGTACACCACCCCTCCTGTTTCCATTTAAAACGATATGAACTTTGGAAATCCTGATGGCAATCTTAATAGCTCTTTTATGAATACAACGACAACAACATCGGTCTCAGCCTCAGCCACAAATCTGACAAACTAAGGCGTTGACAAGGTGATCCAGTGGGACAGGGGGGGGGGGTAGGTAGAGCAAAGACTACCCGCAAACATTGCGACGAAGATTGGTCTGAGGACTGTTGGTGCCGAGGAGTCTGACAACGACGACGACGACGATGACAACAACGACAAGACAAGTACAAGTACGTTTGGGCTCATTGTATCTCAGCAGACTTATTTGTATCCTTTTCAGGATGAGAAACACAAACAAATACAGCTCAACCTTTGGAGTACTTTAACCTACCCACTCCTGCAGCCATTCGCTCGCATTCCACCCCATCCATCCCCAACCTCTGGCATGCCTAGTTGACTTTATCAATCTATAAACCATCGTGATGAATGTTTATGGCAAAAGGATACCCGAGCGCACTCACACAAAGACGACGTCCATTGTGTTCGATTCTCCGGCAGATGAATCGCTAGAAAATGGAGGGCGACCGAATAACGCACAAAAGATATCCTTATTGTTGCAAAGCGGTCGGTCGGTCGCCGCAGAGGACCGGGAGGTCCAAATGGATAAGGGTGTGCGCACATAAGGTACTATATCGGCATATCTCTCTGTAGCTCGTCGTCTAATGTTCTTCACTCACGTAGAAAATTGATTTAAGCCTAAAGACTTTCTGATGCCAATGTTGATAGCTCAGCAACAAACAACAGCTCTAACCGGGCGTATAGAACTTGATACTTTTTCAGCTGTGCTCCTCCATGCTGTGGGCTCATAATCAAGAAGCTATCGCCGGCAACAACACCAAACACCAAGAGTGGCACTAGCACTGCTACATCGCCACTAATGCCACCATCATTCGTGGCAAAAGTTAACAAGTTATGGTCTCTCTCTGTTATACAATTTAAACTTCAGGTTATGGGGGTGCTTGAACCGCACACGACAATCTATGCCAAAAATCTACAATACAAATAGGTTGTGACACACACACACACTTCAGCTACTTTCTTGCTTAGCAAATTTTGCATACGACAGCCGTGACATAAATGTGGTAAACTAATTTTCTGAATTATTGAAGTAAATTGGAAACTTCTTTAAAAGAACAATTAAAAAAGGCTTTACTCTAATAGACCGTTTGAAGTATATCACATGGCATGGAATTGGAAACATGATCATGGTGAAAATCAATACACAACTGAAGAATTACCAGGACTATATGTACCCCATATACAGCACACCATAGGTCTGATGACCTAGCACATGGGTATCCCGCAGGAAGGCAGAAGTTCTTTAGACAAAGATGAATCCATGGAGCAAATGTTGGATACCATTAGTTTACAAAATTCTTGTCGAAGGGCTGTGCATAACGGTTTCTGGTGTAATACTCGTATGGTATCCTAAACACGACTACATTTTATTTATGGTAATTTTTTTAAATTCCGATTTTCTTGGTACATATTTGCCTTCAGTATTTGGTATTTGGACCACATTTTTAGTATTTGGACCACATTTGGTATAAACTCGATAAAGCCGGGATACCGTTCAAATTAAAGAAATTATTAGAGCTACAAATGTTGAAAATACACATTCACGTAGAAACAGAAGTTTAGTAACTGTCGTCAAAACAATTAGAAAAAATTTGATTTTTTTAAAAATGGTTTTTTGCAGGCACAAAAAACAAAATAGAACAGAAATCGCAAAAAATGTTCCATTGTTCCATTTTTTGAAAGCTGGCATCGTAACGAAGAAAACATAGCCTATTTAAAAAAAATATAGAATTTATAGCAATTTTAGTAGAAGTAAGAGACTTTCAATAAAATCATGTTTTTTTACCGTCACTATTGTGAACGAGTTTATATATCAGTTGATGGGGGCCAAAAGTGTAATACATACATCGATGCAGTGACCTAAAAGGCCACAAGAATAATTGTTCGAAATCCGTTTTGGAACATTTTAAGTCATATAAGAGTAAGTGTATGTCCATGGACATGAGACGTATAAACATCTCCTCTCTTCAACCTAACCTAACCTAAGTCATATGAACAATGTCCCTCCGTCCGTAACTTTCGATTGGAGTAACCGATTGGAAGGATCTAAGCATTTTTCTGATGTTATACGGACAGCTCTCTTCAGGGACTTAGTAGAAGAAGCAACCGTGAGAGAATTATTGGCGCAGGCACGAACGCTCATCGTACTATCTGGGGTAGTGCGGATATAAACAATAGCGGTGATTCACTTCATGACTTTATTCTAACTACCAACCTTACTATTTGTAACATAGACAATAAACCGAACTTTGCAATTAAAGAAAGACAAGATGTGCTCGACGTACTCGACGATAAGCTGGCCATCCTGGATGAGCTGGCCATATGGGACTTTTTCCTAGTTGGAGCTTAGAAAGCACAAATGCATTCTTGGCACACCTTATGTGGAGAAGTGAAAAAGGTCTCGGATGCAGCTCGACACACATTTCCCGGGAAACACACCTACAGAATCCGGGGAATAGCAGGACCAACAAGAGAGCGAGTGAACTACTACCGTCGCTAGCTTGTTGACTGAGAAATCCAGAATAAGCATGCCTATTAACACCTTTGAGCCCTTCAAATCACCTGGACCAGACGGCATCACTCCAGTAGAAATGTAGTCAGTATCAGGCTTTCATACATCCCTAATCGATGGGGGATACAAAAGTGATACTCATGCCCAAAGCGGGAAGGATATCGCACACTAAGCCAAAAAACTTGAGACCAATTAGTCTATCCTCCTTCCTATTCAAAAGGTCTGGAAAGACTTTTAGATTATTTCATTAGGGAAACCTGGATACAAAACTCCTGTCGGGGAACCAACATGCTTACAATAAGCGAAAGTCTGCAGAATATGTCCTGCACGACCCAGTGACACTATCGAATCGTCCCTAAATTCACCATAGTGGCATTTCTTGACATAGAAGTGGCTTTTAACAACACTCACTCAGATGCGATATTTGCGGCGCTGCCACATCTGAAGGTGAACTCTAGCTAAACTAATTTGAAATCCGTGTAGATCTAGAACGTTGTGGCTGTAAGGTCGTGGCATATGCGGAAGATGTGGCAATCGCAATAAGTGGGGAAAATCAAAAACGTCCTCAAAGACATCCTACAGGTGGCTCTGAACAAGTTGGCTGGATTGGGCAGAAGCAGCGGTTTGGGCTTTAACCCAAACAAGACAGAATTGGATGTCGTTACCTGGAGGAATAATGTCCCACATGTGGACCCTCGTCATCGGATAATTTGAACATTTCTAGTCTTTTCTGTCAGTGCAAAATTTCTAGAATAATTCTAGATAGGAAACTGTTATTCAGACTTAACGTACTGAAACGCATATGGGAGACCAACGTCGCCTTACATTCCTGCAAGAAGACGGTAGGGTCGCAGTGTGGCCTCTCTCCTAAAATCTTCCATTGAATATACATATGTATATAGCTGTAGTTCGTCCAATGCAGTTATACGGCATTGTGGTATGGTGGATGGCAACTGACAAACTAACCATCACCAACATATTATCAAGGTTCAGAGAATTGCCTGCATAAGCGGAGACTTAAGGAATATATCAACTCTACAAGTCCTATTCCATATAATGTCGATTAATATTGTGACGAGAGAAGTTGCAACCGGAGCGGCAGTAAGATTAAACTATCTATCAATGTGGAGGTACAAGAACTACGGTCACATGAGGATATCAAAGTGTAGTGCTATGGTAACCGACGAATGGACTATATACCAACGGTGTACACCTTGGAGAGGAACTACATCACTACGATGCCAGCCAGAAATGAATGGTTTGGTAGAAGTACAGGTAATAGAAAGCATCTCCACTTCTGTACGGATGGTTCGAAGCTTGATGAGAGAGACATAAGAGAGAGAAACGAGAGTATTGGTTTAGCTCAGCTGATCCACCCGGGATTGATTTTCTGGTCACCGCTAGGTAGAGCTAGTGTAGAGAGTACATAAGTGTATTTGCTAAGGACGAACATACACAAATATGTGCTTTTTTAGACCGGAATATGTGATGTATTAACGTACGTAACGACGTAATAGACGTAAGGCCAGGCAACCGAATAAACCAACCATAGAGAAACCCAATTCTTGACGAAAGTGAGTGGATGGGTTTCGTTCGAAATAGAGAAACAGCCTGATTGTCTTTCGTATTTGTTTTTTCTTAAGATCATTTGGATATTTGATAAAATGTAACCAGCTTATTATACGGCCCTCTTACGTAGAAACATACATACATATTGTACATATATTTCAGTATGTAAATATTTGAACATAGCAACACACATCGCACCGATGACACTGCCGACAGCTTTGACATCTACTCGCCCTTTGGTCGCCACCACTAAGTGTTTGTGTGTGTGTTTTTGTGTCCAAGTAAGAGTATTTACAGAATTTAAAACAATCCCAAACACTCTCTAAACACTCACGCAAACACACGTACATAAAATCAGGACGGATCTTTTCGTAACCCTCGCAAAGGAGGAAAGAAAAACAAAAAGAGAAAAGTACATTATTAGCCTTCTAAACAACAAAACCCACTTAA